>JAJQWJ010000020.1:1553970-4053970 GCA_023637945.1 Phaethornis superciliosus
GCGGGGCGGCCCCAGCTCCCGGTTGGGCCCTTCCTGAGGGCCGCCGGGGAGAGGAGGCGGCTCCGGTTCCAGCCTTTCCCCCCGTGGAGGTCCCGGTGGGGTGGGGTCCCGTCCCTGTCCCTGTCCCTGTCCCTGTCCCCCTGTCCCCCTCTCCCCCCCGGCCCGGCCCGGCCCCTCACCCGTTGACGCCATTTTCTCGCCTTCCTCCTCCGCGCTCCCAAAGTCCGCCCGCAGCCCCGCCCCGCGCATGCGCCCCGACGGCTCCTACCACAGCGCTGCGGAGGGGGGGGGAACGGGGAGACCCCGAGGGGAGGCTGAGCACCGGCATCCCCCCCCTGACCCGCCCCGACGCCCTCACGACGCTCGCAGCCCTCTGAAGAGAACCGGAACCGGGCCGGCCGGTGGCGGCGGGCGCTCGGCAGGACGGGTGTCCCGCGGGGATAGGCGCTCCCCCCCCCCAGCCCCCCCCGGTATTCTGCGGGATGGTTCGGCCCGCGGCCGTTAGGGACCGTCGCACAAGAGACGTTAAGGGCGGGGAGGCGGAGCGGGAGGGCGCGTGGGGTTTGACGTCATCGCCGGGCCCGTTACGTCATCGCCGGGGTGTGACGCGACGGCGGGCCGCGCGCGAAGGGTTTGTGTGTGACGTCACACAGCAGCGAAGGGCGGCAGGCGCGGCGTGTGGCCTCTCCTCGGCGCCCCTCGGCAGGGATGGTGGCCGGGTGTGACGTCACCGCCCTGACGTCACGCTCCGGCAAGCGAACACTCCCCCCCCCACCCACACCCCGCGCGAGCAAGTGACACCGCATTGGGATGGGGGGGGGTTGGCGGAGGGGCTGCCCCCCCCCCCCCTATTCCTCCCGGCATCCCACACCATGTCGCGCTGTGACATCACCCGTGACATCACCAGTGACATCACCAGTGACATCACCCCGGCACGCTCCCGTGCCGATGCCCGGCAGGGACAGGGGTGCCACTCCCCCCCGTGTGTGTGTCTCCGTGTCCCCAGCTGCCACCCTGCCCTCCTGCCACCCCCCGTGGCACATCCCCCCCCCCCCAGGACCCCCTTCCCGTCCCCATGTCCCCTCCCCACGGACACGGACACGGACACGCAGGACGTGGGATCGGGAGGCGTTTAATGACCCCGCGGTCCCAGAGCAGAGGGACAAAGCGGGGGGAGTGTCCCCACCCCAGGGGGGGTGACTGTCCTGACTGTCCCCTGCTGTCCCACGCCCTCGAGACCCCCCCCCGGTCGAAGTGGGGGTGAACCCCCCAAAATTTCCACAAGGGGTTGGGGACAGAAATGGGGCCGCAGCGGGGGAACAAAAATGGGGCGGGGGGGACAGAAATGGGGCGGGGGGTTCCTCCCCTCCCCCCTCCCTCCCCCCCCCCCGAAGAAGGGGGCGACAAAAAACAGCGCTGGGGGCGAAGCTTTGCGGGGGGGGCGGTGCCGTGTGGCCTGGGGGGACCCGGGGGGTCGCGGGGGGGGGGTGACCCCCACCCTGGGCCCCCCCCCTTCCCCCGGGCGCTGCTCCTGCCCGTCCCGTCCCGGCGGGGGGGTGCAGGGTTTGGTTTGGTTTTTTTTTTTTGGGGAGGGGGGTTACATACACACCATGGGTGCCGCCCCCCACCCCCACTCAGGCTCCTTCACTGCTGTCCTGGGGGTCGCCGAGGGGGGGGCCACGATGCGGTATGCGGGGTGGCCACTGTCACGCTTGCCACGGGGGGGACCGGGGGCCACCGTGCCGGGGGGGGGCACTGCCCGAGCCGGGCTCTGGTTCTGCGGGGAGGAAAGGAGAGAGGTCTCAGGAGACACAAACTCACCCCCCCCCCCCCCCCAAAAAAAAAAAAAAAAGTCCCCCTGGCATTGGGTGCTGTGGATGGGGGGTCCCTCCCCCCACAGAAAGGGGGTTCGGGGGTCATCCCCCCCCCCATGGAGAGGGGGTTCATCACACCCCCCCCCAAACCCTGCAGCTGTCCCCAGGGAGCCCCTGACTGGGGGAGGCACAGGGGACACACACACGGGGACCCCCCCCACACCCCAACTGGGACCCCTGGGACCCCTGCCTGGCACCCCCGGAGCTGGGACCCCCCCCTGCAGGAAAGCAGAGCTGGAAAGTGGAGGAGAGGGGAAAAGAGGGTGGGGGGGCACCCACTGACCCCCCTGCTGGGCACCCTGGCACTGGGGGCTCCCTTGGGCCATGGGGGCTCCATGGGGCTCCCTTGGGAAGGGCTCCGTGGTCTCACTGATCCTTGGGGAGCTCCATGGGTGCTTCCCAATCCAGGAGGAGCTCCAAGGTCTCCTTTGCTCCAAGAGGGTCTCCAAGGTCTTCCTTGATCCAAGAGGAGCTTCACGTTCTCCCTTGGCCCAAGGAGCCTTGGAATTTCCCTTGGAGCAAAAGGGTCCCCATGGTCTCCTTTGGGCTGAGAGAGGCTCCTGGAGTTCCCTGGATCCATCCCAGATCTCCCTCAATCCAAGGGAGCCTCCGTGCCTTTCCTTGATCCTTGGGGAGTTCAGGGGCTCCCTTGGGCCAAGGGAATCCGGGATCTTTCCCTTGCTTTGGGAAGGGCTCCGTGCTCAGCTCTGCTCCCCAGGGAGCTCCAGGCTCTTCCCTGCTCCCAGGGGCTCCAGGGCTTCCCGGGAATTCCCTAGGGTTCCCTGGATCCATGGGAGTCCCCAGAGCCCCTCCAGGGTCACCTCTCGGTTCCAGCAGGATCTCCAGGGGGTCCCTGGGGCCTGGGGGGGGGTGGGGGTCTCCAGGGACCTTCCCCCCAGCCCCCCCCCCGCTCCATGCCCGCACCCGGGGGGGTCTCGGCTGAGGCGGGGGTGGGGTTGGGGGTGGGGCCGTTACCTGGCCAGGTGATGGCTTCCAGCAAGGTGAGCCTTCTAGCCAGGACCTCCAGCCGGGCCAGCTGCCGCGGGAGGGCTTGGAAGCTACTGGCCTGGGGGAGAGGAGAGAGCAGAGCAGAGCAGAGCATTCACCCGCGGGGGACACAGCACGGCTGGCACGGCATGGCACGGCATGGCTGGCATGGCATGGCACAGGTGGCATGGCATGGCACAGGTGGCACAGCATGGCTGGCACGGCATGGCACAGGTGGCATGGCATGGCACAGGTGGCACGGCATGGCATGGCATGGCACGGGTGTCACAGCACGGCTGTCACAGCTGGCATGGCATGGCATGGCATGGCACGGCTGGCACAGCACAGGTGGCACAGCATGGCTGTCACGGCATGGCACAGGTGGCATGGCATGGCATGGCTGGCACAGCACAGCTGGCACGGCTGGCACGGCTGGCACGGCACAGGTGGCACGGCATGGCATGGCACGGCTGGCACAGCACGGCATGGCATGGCACAGGTGTCACAGCACGGCTGTCACAGCTGTCACGGCTGGCACGGCATGGCACAGGTGGCACAGCTGGCATGGTACGGATGGCATGGCACGGCACAGGTGGCACAGCACAAGTGGCATGGCTGGCATGGCATGGCGCAGGTGGCACAGCATGGCATGGTACAGGTGGCATGGCATGGCACGGCTGGCACACATGGCACAGCACAGGTGGCATGGCATGGCAGAGGTGGCATAGCATGGCACGGGTGACACAGGATGGCATGGCACAGGTGCATGATACGGGTGGCATGGCACGGGTGGCATGGCATAGAATGGGTGTCCCAGCATGGCACGGGTGGCACAGCACAGGTGGCACGGGTGTCCCAGCATGGCATGGGTGGCATGGCGTGGATGGCCCATGGTGACACAGGTGGCATGGTGTGGGTGGTGTGGCACAGGTGGCACAGGACGTGTGGCATGGTGTGGGAAAGGTGTGACAGCAGAGGTGGCACAGGTAGCACAGAGCATGGGTGTCACGGGTGTCACGGGTGTCACAGGTGTCACGGGTGTCACGGGTGTCCCAGCAGGACACGGGGGGGGTGCAGCCCCGGCGGGGGGGTGGGTGCAGTGGGTGGGGGTGCCAGGTCTCCCAGGAGGGTGCCCCCCCTTGGGGGGGGGGGAAAGGGGGTCTGGGGGTCCCTTGGTGCTGCCTCGATGTCCCTGATGGGGACACAGCTGTCCCCCGTGCCTGTCCCCAGCCTGCCCGGGACCCCATTGGCTTTTGTCCCCAAGATGAGACTGTCACCGCTGTCCCCCCCCGGGGTGGGCACCCTGGGGCAGTGCCGGGGTTCCGGGGGTGCCCACCCAGGGGGTCCCCGCCCTACAAGCGTGTCCCCAGTGCTGGCCACGACCCCCGAGCTCGGGCGGTGACATCACGCTGAGCCGAGGACGTCACCCCACAGACCTCTTGCCCCAGCTCCATGACGTCAGCGAGGTGGCGTGACGTCACGGGCAGCTGCTGGCCCGCTGGGGGAAGGGCTGGAGGGGCCAGCCTGGGGGTCCCCTGTCCCCCTGTCCCCTCCCTCCCCCCGGGCTGTCCCCCCCCTCACCGTACAGCCCGATCATTGTTTCCAGGATTAAAACCCTCTCGGCTAAAATCTTCAGTGCCTCCCGGAGGTGGTGCAGGCCCTCCCCCTGGGGACAAAAATGGGGGGACGAGGGGGGTCACAGGGGGGGCCCACACCCCCGCAGGGCACAGAGTCACCTTCCCGTGGACAGGGGGGGGCATAGAGGGGACATGGTTACTCCCCCCCCCGCCTCCCAGGAGGAGTGAGGGTACCCAGCCCCCAGCCCTGTGCCCCCCCCTTTATGGCTCTGTGCCCCCCGGTGATGGGGGGTCCCAGGGGTGACACAGCTGGAGACACCCATGCCACCAGTGGGTCACAAGGATGGGACACGGGGACAGCTGGGGACACAATGCAGGGCATTGGCATCACCACCACGGGGGCCTTGGGGACAGGGTGTGGGGGGACAGCAGTGGAGGGTCCCCTGCCCGCGCCCATTCCCACCCCCCCCCCCCGCACCGAGGGGTGCTGCCCCCCCCTTTCCCCCCGTCCCCATCAGGAGTGTCCCTGCTCCTGTCCCCAGTGTCACCCACCACTCACCCAAGTGTCCTTGTCACCCGGGTGGCCCCGGGGGCCTGGCTCACCCTGAAACACAGAGAGGAGAGGGGTTGGCAGGGGAGGGGGGGCAGGGGGGGGGCAGGGGGGCTGCACCCCGGGGGGGGCCCGATCCGGCCACCTACCTGTGCCCCAGCCTGGCCACGGCTGCCCGGGGGGCCCTGGGGACCCTGAGGAGGGGAGGGGGGGGAGATCCTATCAGCACCTGAGGAGGGGGGGGCACAGCCGGACACCCCCCAAAACCCTGGGGGTTGCTGGCAGGAACCCCCCCCAATAAACCCTGGGCTGAGACCTCCCCAGCTCGTGACATGGGTGGGCACTCACTCTGTCTCCTTTCTCACCGGGGGGGCCGGCAGCTCCGGGTGCCCCCTCCCTACCCTGGGGACAAAGGGGGTGGCATCAGGTGGGACACACACACACACACACACACACACACACACAGTCCGGGGGGGTGTTTCAGGGCACCCCCACCCATTGGCTCCCAACACTTACATCGGGTCCTGGGGGGCCGGGGGGGGCCGATGGGACCGGGGGGACCGGGGGGACCTGTAAGGAGAGGTGGGGGGGGCACAGCTCAGCCCGACCCTCGGTCCGGGGGTGTTTTGGGGAGGGGGGCGGGGGGGGGGCACCCACACACTCACCCATTGGCCCCACGGGTCCGGGGGGGGCCGGTGGGACCCACGATGCTTTCAGTGAAGGTGTTGGAGAGGAGGGGGTCCCCTGGGGGATGGGTGGGTCAGACCCCCCCCTTGGGGGTCCCAGCACCGCCAGCATGGGCGATACCCCCCCCCACCCCCACCCTCCCGATCCCCCCAGCCCCCTCTTCACAACCCGGCCCCCATTTGGGGGAGGGTCCCTCCCCCCTCCCTCCCCCAGCCCCCCCTTACTTGGCAGGGCTCCATGGGGTATCGCTGGCCCCAGGGGAGCAGGGGGCCCTGGGGGGCCGGGGGGGCCGGGTAAACCCTTCTCTCCGGGGGGGCCCCTGGCTCCATCCCGGCCGGGTGGTCCTGGGGGGCCGGGGGGACCTGCAGGGAGGAAGCAGAGGGGGAGGAGGGGGGGGGGTGTCTGTTAAATTCTCTGCTGAGACCACCCCGTGTCAGGAGGGGAGGGGCTCTGCCAGAGCCTGGGACCCCCCCTCAAAATCAGGGCAACCCCCCCCTTACCTGGTGGTCCCATCGGGCCCTTCACCCCCGGAACCCCCGAGGCTCCCCCTCCTCCTGCACCCCCCTTGGGGCCGGGGGGGCCCCTCCAGCCGGGGGTCCCTGCAGCCAAGCAGTGTCCTCAGGGGGGGGGGCCCACCTTGGCGGGTGCCCCCCACCCACCATCGCTGTTCCATGCTGCAGGTGGGGTCTGGGGGGAGGGGGGGGGGGCACCCCAGGAGCAGCAGCCCCCCACCCTGCCCCAAACCAAAGCACTGGAGCTGGGGGGGTTGGGGGGAGGGCCCTTCACCCAGCACCATCCCCCCCCCTGGAGCTGGCCAGGTCCCCTGGGGTGTCTCAGTGTCACCTCCTGGGGACAGCAGGGGGGGGACTGCAGCCTCCCCCCCCGACATAAGGGGCAGGGTGAGGGGGTGTCCCCCAGATTCCCCCCCCCCATTGCTATCACCAGGGTGCTTTCCCTGGGGTGGGTGCCGCTGGGTGCCACTGCCACCAGCCCCGGGGACACAGGATGTGGCATTGCCACCAGTGCTGGCGCTGCGGGGTGGCTGGCTGGGTGGGGAGGGGGGCTGTGATTTGGGACCCCCCCTTTCCCTTACCATCATCCCCGGGGCTCCCGCGGGCAGCTGGAGCCCCCCAGAGCCGCCCGGGCTCCTGTCCCCTGCCCGGGGGGCTGCCCTTGGCTGCGGGGGGGGTGGGGGCTTCAGCCACCGACAGCCGGGCCACCTGGCAATGAGATGGGCGAGTTGGGTGCCACAGTGGGGGGGGGGGGGGGGGGGAAGGGGTCTTGCCCCCATCTCCCGGTGCCCCCTGGGGAAGTGGGAGGTGTCCATCGGCGGGGGTGGGGTCCGGGAGGATATTTTTATTTTTTTTTGGGGGGGGGGGTGTCACCTGCGTCTCGAGGGTGGTGATCCGGGCTGCCAGGTCCCCGACCTGACTGCAGTTCAGGCACCCTGGGGGGTGGGGGGGGCAGAGGAGGTGATGGGGTGGGGGGGGCACCCATTCCTCTTTAGCCGGGTTGGTGCAGGGGGGGTGGTAAGGAGATGGGGGGGGGTGGGGGGCACAGACACACCTGAGAACACCGTGGGGTGCACGGGGGGGCGGCGTGGGGAGGGGTGGGGGGGCCCCGTGTCCCGTAGGGCCAGGAGGATTTGAGGCTCTGCTGGGGGGAGGGGGGGTCAGGAAGGGGTGACAAACCCCCCCCCAAGGGCTACAGGGCTCAGAAAGGCTCCTGCCCCTCACCCCAAAATGAGGGGGGGCTCAGTGCCCTAAACCCCCCCATCCCCCCCCCTCTTCTCCCCATGAGTGACCACCCAGAGCCCCCCAACCAGCCAGAGCTCCCCAACCTGCTATGGTCCCGAATCAGCACCCCCAAACCCCCATGACCACATCAGACCCCCCCAACCCCCCCCGACCACATACTAGTACCCCCAAACTTAACCATCCTCTCCAACCCCCCCACGACCATACAACAGCCCCCCCAACTCACCCCCTCGCTCAAACCAGTCCCCCCACCCCCCTATGACCACACACAACCCCCCCCGCCCCCTAACCTTGACTGCCCCCCAAATCCACCAACCCATCCCCTAACCCTGAGAAGGACCCCCTGCCCCCCAGCCCTCTCCAGCCCTGAACCCCAACCCCCCCAACCCCCCCAGTGGGACACCCCCCCCATCCCTGTCTCGGGGGTGGCTTTGGAGGGGAGGGGACACACTCCTGGGGACACTCGCCACATCTGCACCCCCCTGGTGGGGTCCCAGCACCTCCTCCCCTACCAAAGGACCCTGGGGACAGGAGCTGGGGACACCCAGCATGGCAGGAAAGGGGTGTCTGGCACAGAGCTGGTGGCATTGTGCGTGCCCCCCCCCCGCCCCCCCCTGTCAGGGCCATCTCCCTGCTGCAGGGGACAGCCAGCACCACCCTAAGCGGGCCCAGATGTGGGGCACCCAGCCAAGCATGCAGGGAGCAGGAGGAGGAGGAGGAGGAGGAGGAGGAGGAGGAGGAGGAGGAGGTGGAGGAGGAGGAGGAGGCGGAGGAGGACGAGGAAGGGTCCCCCCCACTTCCCCCCCGCCCCCACTGCTGCCACCCACCCAGCTGGTCCCCTTGTGCCAGGTCCTGCAGGCCCTTAGTGCCACCCCCTTGCTGTCCCCAGGGTGTCCCCTCCCCAGCCTTGGGTGGCACCCACTCACCCTACAGCCCCCCCAGAGCCAGAGCTGGGGACCCCTAGGGGAGGGACGGGGGGGAGGGAGGGGGATGCAGGTGACAATGGGGACAGAGTCCCCCCACCCAGACAGGGGTGTCTGTCTGTCCATCCACTGACACCTCCCCCACATCTACCCCTCCGCCCACCCCCTTCCCCCCTCAGCTACTCACCCAGCCAAGCACCCCCTGCCCGCCCACCCACCCACCCACCCACCCACAGGGTGCTCTGACTGTCCACCTGCCCATTCACCCACCCACCCACAGGAACACACATCCAGCCCTTCAGCCACTCAACCATGAGAGCATCCCTCCATCCCCCCCATCCCTCCCATCCCTCCCATCCCCCCTATCCCTCCTATCCCTCCCATCCCTCCATCCCCCCCATCCCTCCCATCCCTCCCATCCCTCCATCCCTCCCATCCCTCCCATCCCTCCCATCCCCCCTATCCCTCCTATCCCTCCCATCCCTCCATCCCCCCTATCCCTCCTATCCCTCCCATCCCTCCATCCCCCCCATCCCTCCCATCCCTCCCATCCCTCCATCCCTCCCATCCCTCCCATCCCTCCCATCCCCCCTATCCCTCCTATCCCTCCCATCCCTCCCATCCCTCCCATCCCTCCCTCCCTCCATCCATTTGTTCCTTTGTCCCTCCCTCCCTCCATGCCTCCATCCACCCATCCCTTCACCCACCCCAAGGACCACCCAGACACACACCCCCCCCCCCTCCTGGCTCCATCTCCCCACCCAGCCCTTCCCAGTCCATCCACAGCCCCTGGGTGACCCCACCCTCCCTGCCCAATGAGGAGCCCGGAAGCCCAGCACCATGGCAGGATGAATCCCCATTTCCTAGCCATGCCAGCTCCCACCTTCCTGGCAGTTGGCTCCAGCATGCCCGGGGCAGCACCTCCACTCCAGTGCTGTCACTGTCCTGTAGGTCACCCTGTAGATGGGCCTGGCCACTGTGCGGTAGCTGCTAACACAGAGAGAGAGTGCTGTGACACCCAGCTCCCACGGGAACATCCATCCCTCCCTCCATCCCTCCATCCCTCCCTCCCTCCATCCCTCCCTCCATCCTCTCTCCATCCCTCCATCCATCCCTCCATCCATCCCTCCCTCCCTCCCTCCATCCCTCTCTCCATCCCTCCATCCCTCCCTTCCTCCCTTCCTCCATCCATCCCTCCCTCCCTCCCTCCATCCCTCTCTCCATCCCTCCCTCCCTCCATCCCTCCATCCCTCCATCCATCCCTCCCTCCATCCCTCCATCCATCCCTCCCTCCATCCATCCCTCCATCCCTCCATCCATCCCTCCCTCCATCCTCTCTCCATCCCTCCCTCCATCCCTCCATCCCTCCCTCCATCCCTCCATCCATCCATCCCTCCATCCCTCCATCCATCCCTCCCTCCATCCCTCCCTCCCTCCCTCCATCCCTCTCTCCATCCCTCCATCCCTCCCTCCCTCCATCCATCCCTCCATCCCTCCATCCCTCCCTCCCTCCCTCCCTCCATCCCTCCAGGGGGTATCACAGCTACCAGTGCCAGCAAGGTGCTGGGCCATACTGGGGCAGGGGACATTGTTGTCACCTCTCACCTGCCCCCGCTGCAGGGCAGGGGCCAGCGGCAGCCCTGGAGGACCCTCTGGAGGAAGGTGCCGTTCTGGACCTGGCACGAGACTGTCCTTGTCACCGTGTAGGAGCACCAGTTGCTGCAATGGAAACCAGCAGCTCAGGGGACACCGCGGGGCTGGTGGAGGTGGCAGTGCCACCAGGGTGGCGGGGGGGTGTATATCCCATAGCGGGGGGTTCTAGATGGCCACCCCCAGCTTTTGGGGTGCCCACGGGGACTGTCCCAGGTGGGGGCTGTCCGGGAGCTGGGGCCCCACATTCCTGCTGCATTCCCGGCCCGGCTGGCTTGGAGCGGGGCCCGCAGCCCCCCCAGCCCACCCCACCCCACACAAAGCCTCCTTTCTTCAGCCCCTGTCTGCCCCCACCCCTTCCCCAGCCTCAGTTTCCCCCCGCAAAGGAGGCGTGGGGGGGACACGACACCGATGCCACGGCGCCCGATGTCCCTGTCCCCCTCGGCGGCTCCAGACTCCGAGGGTGTGTGTGTCATTTGAGTCCAAACCCAAGCTTTTTGGGGACTGAGGGGAGGTGGTGGCAGCTGGGACGAGTGGGGACAATTGTCTGGGAGATGCCGGAGGGGGGGGGGACACAGCGGGGTGGCACAGGGCTTTCCGGCCAGGCACTGTCCCAGGCGGGCGCCGTGCCAGGGACACGACAGCGCCGAGCTGGCAGGGAATGTCACCACGCCTCTGCCAAGCCTCTGCCGTGCCCAGCGGGGTCCTGGGAGAGGGGACACACACAGCGACACGGTGGGGTGATACTGTCCCCCTCTGGGCAGGCACCCAGGTGCCCCCCAGGCAGGGGGGGGGATGCGGGTTGGGGAAGGGGGTGCCAGCCCCAGGGGTGCCGGGGGTGATGGATGGGGCTGGGGCTGGGGCCTGGCTCGGCTGACTTCCCTGTCTCCTGTCTGGCAGAGGGAATGCCCCCTGGGATGGAGGGATGGGGAAAATGTTCCCTTTGGAAGCAGGGAAGGAGTGGAGGGAAGGATTCGCCCCCTGGAAAGCAGGGAAGAAGGGAATGCCCTCCTGGGATTGTTGGAATGCCCCCCACGGGATGGAGGGAAGGAGGGAATGTCCTCTTGGGAAGCAAGGAAGGAGTGGAGGGAATGTCCCCCCTGGGAAGCAGGGAAAGAGGGAATGCCCTCCTGGGATAGAGGGAAGGAGGAAATGCCCTCTTGGGAAGCAGGGAAGGAGTGGGGGGAAGGAGGGATTGCCCCCCCTGGGATGGAGGGAAGGAGGGAAGGAGGGAATGCCCCCCCTGGGAAGCAGGGAAGGAGCAGGCGGGTATCAAGGTGTGAGGACTCGCAGGGCCTGGGCTCACCCAGCATTCATGCACTGAGTTGGCCCGGGCTCTGCAAGTCAGGACACAGAGGAGCAAAGCCCAGCTCAGGGCTAGCACTGAATCCCACCCCCTCGCCCCCGTTGGCTTCGTGCCCACCTCTTCCCACCCAAATGACGTGTGGGACCCCAGCCATGCCCCCCCCAGGGTGGGGGGGTGGGATGGGGGCCTGGGGGTTTTGGGGAGGGGGGGGTGCATGTCAGGGTGGTGCCAAGGCGCCGGGGTCTTCCTGGGCTTGGCCGGGAGGGGAAGGGGAAATGAGGCTGCTTCTGCCCGTCGCCTCGCCAACCGGACCGGAACCGGGAGGTCCCGGCAATCCGGTGCCGGAGACACCGCCAGAGCCAAAGGTTTCCTGTAAACAACCCCCCCGCCACCCCCCCAACCCCCTGCCACCCCCCCTCCCCCAACCCCCCTTTGCCTCTTCACCGGGATGGGATGGGATGGGGGGCACAGGGGCTCATGGGGATGCTCCGCTCCCCACCACCTCCCAGGGACGGGCAGGACCCCACACCCGCCCCAGTGTGTCCCAGTGTGTCCCAGTATCGCCAGGCAGCCCCAGTATGGCCAGGTAGCCCCACTATGTCCCAGCACCTTGCTAGCTCTGATACCCCCGGCAGTGATGCTAGTCCCAGTAGCCCACCAGTAAGCACCAGTTCTTGCTAAGCCCAGTAAATCCTCGCCCTGGTTTGCCCAGCAAACCCCAGTAACCCCCCAGTCAGTCCCAGGAAGCCCAGCTAGCACCAGTAACGCCCCAGTGACAGCCAGTCCACATAAGACCAGCTAGCCCCAGTATCTTCCAGTAACCTCCAGCTCTGGTAACCCCAGCAGCATGGACCAAGCAGCCGGTGCCCCCCCGGTGCCAAATGCCCTCCATGCCCGGTGCTCGCAAGCCCCCGGGACCCAGAACCCCCCCCGGGACCCGGGACCCAGTGCTCCTTGTGCCCACGGCCCCCCGGGACCCAGAGCCCCCCCCAGAGCCCCCGGTGCCCACAGCCCCCCGGGACCCAGAGCCCCCCCCAGAGCCTCAGGTACCCAGAGCCCCCCGGTGCCCACAGCCCCCCGTGTCCGGTATCTGGAGCGCCCCAGTACCCGGTACCGGTCTCCCCCAGTCGCCTCTCCCCAGTACTCGGTACCCAGAGCCCCCTGTGCCTTCAGCCTCCTTTACACCCGCCCTCTTCTCCCTCTTCCCCCATACACAGATGCCCCCCCGGTGCCCCCTTGCCCCGTACCCGCTGCCCCCCTGCCCGAACCCTCCCCGGTACCGGTACCTGCGGGCTGCGGGCTGCAGCAGGGCCGGGCTCCAGGAGGCTCCGGCGGGCAGGAGCAGCAGGGAGCAAAGGCAGAAAGTCAGGGGGGCAGTGAGGGGGGCAGTGAGGGGGGCAGTGAGGGGGGCAGTGAGGGGGGCAGTGAGGGGGGCAGTGAGGGGGGCAGGCAGGGACAGGCGGCGGGGCCGGGCCATCCCGATCCGCTGGGCTCGGCACTGCCCGGGTACCGGTACCGGCACCGAGCGGGAGGGGCGGGGAGGAGGAGGAGGAGGAGGAGGGATGAAGGAGGAGGAGGGACCCCCCCCCGGTCCCCGCCTTCCGCCCCGCCAGCCGTGGGGGGGGGGCACAACTGTGGGGAGGGGACATAGGGTGGGGACACACTGGCGTGGGAGGGGACACGAGGGGGGGGCACAGGGAGGGTGGGCTCAGAGTGAGGAGGGGGCACGCTGGGGGGGAGGGGGTGCGGGGGTCCCCTCCGCGGGGGTGCAGAGGTGGGTGCGTGTCCCCGTGGGGGCCTGGCTGCACGCGCGTGTGATCTGCGTGGGTGCACGCGCCTGTGTGAGCTGCTCGTCCGCGGGAGCACACGCGGGTGGGTGAAGGTGTGCGTGATCTGCGTGTCCACGGGAGCACGCGTGTGTGCTCTGTGTGTGTGTGTGTGTGTGTGTGTGGGCTGTCCCCGCGTGTCCTGGGGTGCACCCCGCGTGCTGCAGGCTCACACGAGTCCCAGTGCACGTGCAGGTGTGTCCGTGCTGCCCTCTGCTCACACGCGTGTGCACATCTGCACACGGCCGGGCTGTATGCACACCCACCCTGTCTGTCTGTCTGTCTGTCTGTCTGTCTGTCTGACTGTCTCTGGCGGCTCTGCCGTGTGTGTGTGTGTGTGGTCCCTGTGTCAGGAACGGGGGGGGGTTGTGCGTGGGGGTGTGTGGGTGGTCCCAGATGGGGGTGTTGGGAGGGGGAACCCTACAGGCAGCATGTCTGTCTGTCTGTCTGTCTGGGGACACAGCACCCTGGGACCCCCACCCCTCTGAGGGGTGTGGGGGATGGGGGAGCAGCTGATCAAGGCTGTCAGCACCCCCTCCACCCCCCCCCCCACCTTCCACCCCACCCACACCAGACATCCGGGTGGTCCCTGTCACCTCGTGTGTCCCTTCCCATGGGGACAGCAGGGAACCCAGGTGACAGGCAGCCCCGTCTGTGGGTGGGAGGGGTGAGTGGGCATGGGGGGAGAGCCCTGGAACGCCTGGAGATGGACTCGGGGGGGCGGGGGGGAACAAGTGGGGCAGAGGGACACAGAACCCATAGGCTATGGCACATCACCCTCCCCTCATGCCCCCCCATATCCCACAGACTCCGGGGGGGGCTGCAGGCACTGGGACCCCCCACACTGTGGCAGCCCTGCTCCTGCTGCTCCTTGGTGGCCACCCCAGGCTGTCCCCAGCCCTGAGCTGAGCAGTCCAAGCTCAGCCTTGTCCCCACACTTCCCCAGAGGGACCCCCACCCAGCCCTGGGGTCCTCTCACCCATGCCCACCCCCTCCTCGGTGGCTTGAATCCCAGCAGGGCTCCTGAGGTGTATTTCAGCCGGGTTCCAGGGTTCTCCCATCATGTCCTTGTCCCATGCCATGGCCCTGGTTCGATGTCCCCATGCTGTGGCCCAGTTCCAGGTCCCTGTCTCATGTCACTGTCCCAGCTCCAGGTCCTTATGCCATGGCCCAGGTAGGGACCAGGGGTCGGAGTTGATCTGGGGCCAGGCAAGGGCTGGGGGGGGAGGGGGTGACCCTTGAGGGGGCACTCGGGGCAATGGTGGCCTATTAGTGCCCATAGGACCCTGCCCCATGTCCCCATCAATGTCCCCAGCTCTGTGTCCCCTGAACCCTGTCAGCTGCCCCCACAGCATGTGCCCCCCCAGCCCAGCTCCTGCTCAGGTGGGGGGCACACCAGGAGGGGGAGAGTGGGTCCTGAGAGTGCTGAGGGGGCTCCCAGAGCACCCCCGGGTTCCCCACCCCTGCCTGGGTGCTGCCATAGGGTGCCAGCCCCGTTTACTCCTGCATGAGACCTGGGTGCAGCTCATTGCATGGATGGGGCGTGCAGGCTGATGGGGAGCCGCGTGGCCGAGGCCACCAGATGGCAGTGCCAGGCCACCGTGGCTGTCCCTGGCCACCCCTGGGGGCAGTCCTTGTCTCCGGCCACCACCCTGGCCAGCCCCATGGACCATCAGTGTCCCCTCCCCGGGAGAGAGGGGACTGAGATGCAGGCACAGCCCGGGAGGAACAATCCCTCTGTCCCCCCATCTGTCCCAAATCTGTCCCTTCACAGGCATGGCCATAGTGACAACCCCTCTGCCCCCTAACCTGCCCTCTCTGTGGCTACACCCGTAGCAAAAAAATCCTCTACCTTAAATCTGTCCCCAAATCTGCCCCTCCACAGCCACAGCCAGAGTGACAACTCCTTTGTCCCCAGATCTGTCCCCAGATCTCTCCCAGAGCTGTGAGGCCGCGGGTGGCAGTGATGGCAACGAGGGGGACAACAAATGGGGTGTCCCCATGGCTCAGGGCCACCTGCTACCTCCCGTGCCTCAGTTTCCCCACAGGGATAAGGGGAACCGCATGCCCTGAGGGGAACAAGGTCCCCAGTGGGTGTCCCCAGTGGGTGTCCCCAGGGGGTGTCCCCAGGGGGTGTCCCCAGCGCAGGGCACCGCTGCGTGTTCCCAGTGAGGGTCTCCAGCGGAGGTGCCAGGCCCTGGGGATGTCCCCAGTGTGGGTGTCAGCTCCTGGTGCAGATGACCAGGTCCCCTCCACGCCACGCGTGTCCCTGGGGTGGGTGCACAGGTCCCCGCTTCAGATCTCTGGTCCCCTGAGTGTCCCCTGTGCGGGTGCCCAGTCCTCCCCCTGTCCCCAGCGTGTCCCTCATGCATGTCCCCCCGTGCGTGTCCCCAGTGGGGGTGCTCGCTCTCGGCGGGTGTCCCCGATCCCACGGCGTGTCCCCAGTGCGTGTGCCCGGTACCTTTTGCGTCTCCCCGGTCTGGGTCACTGCTCCCGGTGCGTGTTCCCGGCTCCTGTTGCGTGTCCCGATGCCTGTCCCCTCTGCGTGTGCCCGCTCCTGTTGCGTGTCCCCGATCTGCGTGTCCCCGGTGCGGGTGCCCGCGCAGCCGTGCGCGCCGCCGCCAGTCTCGGTGGCTGCCTTGGCGCTGGCGGAGCCGCCCGGCCCCGCACCCGCACCCGCACCCGCACCCGCACCCGCTCCCGCTCCCGCCGCTGCTCCCGGTGCGGGTCCCGCTGCGGCTGCGGCTCCCGGAGGTGAGGGTGCGGGGAGGGGGCGATACCGGGCGGCGGCCATGGCGGGGCGGGGGGGTCCGGGCTCCGGGGGAGAGGGCTGAGGGGGGGGGGACAGCGGGACCGTGCACCGGGGGCTGCTGTGAAGCGGGGGGCAGGCGGGGGAGCGGGGGAGGGTGCAGCGGGGGCTTCCGTGCGGCGGGGGCTAGGCCTGGCCTTTCGGCACCGAACCCCCCCGAACCCCCCCCGCCCCGAGCCTCCGGGCCCTGGGGAGAGGGGCTGGCACCGGACTGGTCCCCAGTGCCCGGGCCCGGGGGGGAGGAAAGGGGAGGGAGGGGTGGAGGAAGGGTCCCTCCGGGAGGGGGGGTGCTGGGGTCACGGCGGGTGCGGGGTGCGCCCCGGGGTGCTCCCCGCGTGTGGAGGGGTGCGGGAGAGTGTGTGCAGAGCTGTGTGTGTGTGTGTGTGTGTGTGTGTGTGTGTGTGCATCCCCGGAGCGGGGGGGTTGCTGTGCTTGCCCTGGCTGCCTGTGTCTCTCTGTCCGTCTGTCTCCATCTCGCTGTCTGTCTGTGTCACTTGTCACCGGCTGCGCGTGCACCCGCGCGGGTGTCTCTGTGTCAGTGTGTCTGTGTGTTCCCCGCCGTGTCCGTGCGGCTGTCTGCCTACAGCGGCTGTGCAGCAAACACCCCCCCCCCACACACACACACACACACACACCGGACCCCCACCTACCCACCCCCGTGGGGATGGGGGCAGCCGTGGGTGGGTGAGGGGCTGTCTAGGGGTGCAGAGGGCCGGGGGTGGGGGTGAGGGGACTGCCCGGGACCCCCCCAGCCCAATGCCTGCAGTGCAGATCATAAATCAGCGGCGGCTGAAGCGGGTTCGGGGGGCTGCGGGCTCCCCGGTCCCCACAGCAGGGAGCCATGGGGGTCCCCGGCTTCTCAGCTCCCCCATCGGACCCCCCAGGGTTGTCAGCAGCACCTTTTGTCCCTCCCTTGCTCCCCTTTGTCCCCCTGTCCCCACTGTCACGTTGGAGGCCAGCAGCCGGCCGGGGTTGGCAAGCAGCCCACTCTGCCAGGGCTGCGGGCACAGTGGCCTCGCTGCTCGCCAGCTCTGCGGGGGCGATGGGGACTGTCCCCCAGCTGCCACCCACCTGGCAGGACCGTGGTCCCTGTTTTGCAGGTGACACCCCCTCCCTTTGCCACCGGGGAGGTGCTGGGCGGTGGGGACAGCCCTGGAGCCAGCGAGGATGTAGGACAGGCAGAGGAAGAGGAGAAGGAGGAGGAAGGGTCGTCTTGGGGACACCAGCGTGTCCCCAGCATCATCCACAGCCACCAGCTTGAGCCGACGCAACCCGAGGGCTTCCCGGTGGATTTTTTTTTTTTCTTTTTTTTATTTTTTTTTTTTTTGGAACCTGGGCCCTGCCAGCACTGCGGGGAAAGAGGAAGGGCCGAGGAAGACGTGCTGGGTGATGGATGTCCCCAACCCGCCGCGGTGGCCCTGGGGGAGTCTGAGCGGGTTGCTCGGGGACCTGTCTGGCAGCGCCCAGCTCTCTGTATTGTGCTGAGCTCCGGAGCCCTCGGGCCGGGAGGACTGGGAGGGGACAAACCCTTGTCCCTTTCTCTCCCCCCCCCCCCCCAACCCTCTCCAGGCATGGCACGGCAGGGTCCAGGGGCCGTGCTGGCCACCGGTGGTGGCCTGGGCTTCCCCCCGCACAGCCTGGCCCGTGTGGTGGTCTGGGAGTGGCTGAACGAGCACGGGCGCTGGCGACCTTACTCGGCTGCTGTTTGCCACCACATCGAGAACGTGCTGAAGGAGGATGCCCGTGGCAGCGTGGTGCTGGGCCAGGTTGATGTCCAGCTGGCACCCTACGTCATCGACCTCCAGTCCATGCACCAGTTCCGGCAGGACACGGGTAAGGGGCTGGCACGGAACCGGGAGCATCCTCCTGCACACCCATCCTTCCATCCCTCCATCCTGCTGCCTGTCCATCCATCCATCTGTCTGTCCAGGTAGGTATCTGTTTGTCTGCCTCTTGTTCCATCCCTCAGGCTGTTCAGCTGTCTGTTCATCCATACAACTCTCATTGTGGATGTTTGTCTGTTATTCCATCCCTCCTCCCACCCCTCCATCAACCCATCCCTCTGTCCCTCCATCCCATTGCACATCCCTTTCTCTGCCCATCCCATCCCATCCCATCCCATCCCATCCCATCCCATCCCATCCCATCCCATCCCATTGCATCCCATCCCATCCCATCCCATCCCATCCCATCCCATCCCATCCCATCCCATCCCATCCCTTCTCCCCTTCCACCTCATGAGGCTCCCCCTGGCCTTTCCATCCCCCCTCCCCACTTTGCCCCTCCACTTCAGACCCCCACCCTACAGGGACATGTCCCAAGTCCCTCTGTCCCCTCTGCCCTCCTTTTGGGGGCTGCAGTGGGTGGTGTGTCCCACTGTCCAACCAGCCACCCTGCAGAGCTGCTGCATCAGGAGTCCCCAAGGAACTGAGGAGCCCCCAGGAGCTCTGGTGGGCACCGGACTGGTCCCCTCCTGCCACCAGCTCTATGCTGCAGCACACATCCAGGCCACATGTCCTCAAGGGACACCAAAGTTGGTCCCAGACCCCATTAAACGTGTCCCCATTGCAGCGTGACCCACTAAACTGGCACGTGCCAGCTGCACCACAGGGGAGTCGCTGGTTCTGGTGCCTTCCTGGCTGTCCCCACGTCCCTGCCACACACCCCAGCCCCCCTCCTGAGTGGCCTGGGGACACAGAAGGACCCCCATGACTGTGCTCCTCCACCGGTCCCACCATCCTAGTAACCAGCAATGGTGAATGCCATCTGGGGGCTGAGATGGGCAGCAAGCCAGGGACATGCCACCTTGCTTTTGCCACCAGGCCTGGCTCCAAATCTGTCCCCAAGCTGGTCACAGGCTTGGCAAGTTGGGGACTTGGCACCCGTAGCCCTGAGTCAGTGTGGCTGTGGCCACCAGGACGCCCTGGGTTGTGCCGGTGGCCTCAGCCACGCTGACTCAGGGCTGCAGGTGCCATTGGGACACCCGGGTTGTCCCCATGCCAGCTCCTGTCAGCTTTGGCCAGGACCCATCCTCCAAGAGCAGGCACCTGGCACCTCATCCCATGGTCCCTCTCCTGTCTGGGCCTGGGGGTGTGGGACAGAACAGCTCTTCCCGGGATGTCCCCGGATACCACAGTCCATGTGCCAGCAGGGCTTGGGGACAGACTGGCCTTGCTGTCCCCAGGGGGGTGCAGGACATCTCTTCAGCTCCATCCCATGGATTGTCCTCAGTGTTGTCATCTCTGTCTGCTCCATCCGTCACCTCCTCCCTCTCGTGCTGCTCAGGGACACGAGGGTCACCCATGCTGAGGGTGCTCCTGGTGGTCTCTGTGACACAGAGGGGGTGGGGGTGGGTAGGAGGTGGGGAGGCTGGGGAGGGGGCTTGGCCAGCACTCTGCCCAGGGGGGGAAAAGCAGTGCAAAAGGAGGTGACCCTGTTCTGAGCAGTGGGGACACACGTCCCCTCCCTGTCACCCTGGGGATGCTGGCAGGGGCTGGGGGGCAGCTGGTGGCCCTGGTGGCCCTAGAACTGTGTGTGGGTCTGTGTGCAGGGACTTGAAGGGGGGGGGGGGGTTCCTGCCCTCACCCCCCTCGGCTCTACAGATGGGGGGAGTGGATGGGAGCAGGATGTGGGGTGCAGGGTGGAACTGCAAGGAGCAGGGGGCTGGGGATGCAGCTGGAAGGAACAGGGGGACACGAGAGAGCGGCGGGATGGGGGAGGTGGATGTGAGAGGGATGTGGGATATGGGATGGAATTCCAGCTGGGATGCAGCTGGAAGGAGAAGTGGGACAGGAGACATGGATGTGAGCAGGGTGGGGGACACGGGATGGAGCTGCAAGGACCAGCGGGATGCAGCTGGAAGGAGCAATGGGATGCGGATATGAGCAGGATCTGGGATGAGTGATGTGGTTGTGAGAAAGCAGTGGGACATGGGATGGAATTGCAAGGACCGGTGGGATGTGAGACATGGATGTGAGTGGGGTGTGGATGTGAGCAGGATCTGGGATAAGATTGCAAGGAGCGGCGGGACGGGATGCAGCTGGAAGGAGCAGTGGGACAGGAGGCCTGGAGGGGAGCAGGATGCAGCGGGGTGGGGGTCAAAGCAGGGCTGGGCACCCCTGAGGGGGCAGGAGGCGGCTGGGGGGCTCCTGCAGCCACCAGCTGGAAGTGGGGAGTGGGGACGAGGGGTTGTGGGGAGGGGACGGGGGGGTTCCCGGTTCCCTTCCCATCCCTCCTTCCCACAGGGCAGAGCCGCTCCTGCAGCAGGCGGGGGATGGATGATTAATGAGGGTAATTAGCGTCCTTAATCGGGCTGGGCAAACGGTGCTGGCGAGGGGATAGCAGGCATGGTGCCGCCGGGAGAGGGGGGGCTGCGCTGCCTCCCCCCCCGCCACGGAGCTTCTGAAGCGGCTGCGGGATCCCGGGGGGTCCCAGAGGAGCAGCGAGGGGTCAGGATGTGGCCCTGCAGAGGGGACAAGGCCTGGCTCCTGTCACTGCCAGCGCTGGCCGGAGTCACAGCAGCTGTCAGGAAACTCCTCCTGACCGGGAAATGTCCCCTCGGCCCCGGGGACAAGCGAGGGGACCCCGACTGGGGAGGGTGGGGTTGGACCTGGACCAGAGGGATGGGAAAATGAGTTTGGGGGGGGCGAGCAGCATCATCCTTCCTGCAGGATTCAGGGCCGCGATCCCAACCTTGATCCCGAAAGGGATCCTGGCTGCTGGCCAAGCTGTGTGGTCACCAGGATTGCTGGAGGTCTGGTGAGGTTTCAGAAGGCCCCCGGGAGCTTGCAGCCCTGCCAAAATGTTGCTCCCCCCATCGCATACCCTGGGGGGGGTGGGGTGGTGTTTCTGGGTTGGGAGTGGGGGGCTGCTTGCACCCCAAAGTGAATTTCCATCCCTGGGATGCCAGGCCAGGAACTGGAGCATGGTGGAGACGACGTGGGGGTCACTCGGCCAGCACCTTGGGGTACTGCAGCTCTCTGGGTGCTCACCCCCCTTGTCCTCCCCCCCCATCCCCTTCCACCAGGGACCATGAGGCCCGTGAGGAGGAACTTCTACGACCCCTCCTCAGCCCCCGGGAAGGGCATCGTGTGGGAGTGGGAGAACGACAACAACTCCTGGACTCCCTACGACATGGACATCTGCATCACCATCCAGAACGCCTACGAGAAGCAGCACCCTTGGCTCGACCTCTCCTCCCTGGGCTTCTGCTACCTCATCTATTTCAGCAGCATGTCCCAAATGAACCGGCAAACCCAACGCAAGCGCCGGCTGCGGCGCCGCATGGACCTGGCCTATCCCCTGACCATGGGCTCCATCCCCAAATCCCAGTCCTGGCCGGTGGGGACCAGCACGGGGACACCTTGCTCCTGTCCCCAGTGCCTGCTGGTCAACAGCACCCGGGCTGCCTCCAACGCCATCCTGGCTTCCCAGCGCCGCAAACTCTACCCGGGAGCCGTCCGCCAGAGCAGCACCTTCGCCGGGACAGCCCTGTGGCCCACGGGGACAGGGACGGGGGCAGGGACGGGTGGCACGGTGAAAGGTGAAGGGCTGAGGGCACCCAGCGGGGCGTTTGCCCCCAGCCAGAGCGTGCCCGGGCTCAACAACCTCAACAGACCCAGCACGCAGCGAGGGAGCGGGCTCAGCGCCAGGGCCACCGTCCCCCCCGGGTAAGCTGGCACGGGGAAAGGGGACATGGAAGCCATGGGGATGCCAGGCTGGGTGGGCGTGGGGAAAAAGAGGAGATGGAGGTGTCTGGTCCCCTGCTGTCACCTTGCTGAAGCAGCTCCAGCCTCTCTGGTAATGTGTCACCACCAGGATCCCCACTCCCAGGGATGTGGGGGCACAGGGGACAAGTGGCTTGTCCTGGATGGTCCCTTGTGCCATGCTGTCCCATGCCATGCCAGCTGGAGTGTCTGCTCCCAGGGGTTATGTGTCCCTGCACAAGGTTGATGACCCTGGCTTGTGGCACGATGCCACCAGGCAGGTCTCGGGGAGGGGACAGCATGGTCAGGGTAACCACAGGCCTGGTGTCTCTGTGCGGATGAGGAAAACTCTCCAAGGGGATGTGGGGGGGTGAGCACATCCCCAGCAGGGTGTCCCGGGGAGTGTCCCTTCCCCACCACCCGAATCCCCATGGCTGACCCCTCTTGTCCCTGGTGATGACCAGCCAGGGGACAGGCAGTGGCCATGCTGTCACCCAGCGAGTAGGGGTTGAGGGGACAGCCGGGTGGGAAAGCCCTGGAGCTGTTTCCTCAGCCTGGATCCACCCTGGGGACAGGGTTCCATCCTTCCCACCCCCTGCCCCAGGCTGGGGAGTGACACATTCACCATGCCAGTCCCAGAGCACTTTTTTCGCCCTGTTGCCATGCTGCTTTTCCAAGCAGTCCCTGTCCCCATCTGTGTCCCTGTCCCCATCCCACACATGCCCTTGGGCAGATAGGAGGGGGCCAGGAAGCCCCCGGAGCAGGGCTGGGCTGGGACCTCCACCTCTGCCCAGATCAAGGCAGCTCTGGGAAGGGGATGGAAAACACCCACAGCAATGGCTCGGGTTGGGGAGGGGGTGGCTGAGCACTGCCCGACTCATCACTGCTGTGGTTGTGTGCATGGGGGGCTTCCAGGGCCAGGGAGGGGTGGGGGCTGCTGGCCAGGCCACCCAGCTGAGGCAGCAGGATGAGGGGGAAGGCAAGAGCTGGGGGTGGGCAGGGGGGTGCTTGGCCTCTTGGTGGGGCTGCTCTGCTGGGCTTTATTCTTCATGTGCCTTTCAAATGTGTGCCCTACTCCATCTGTCCATCCATCCCTCCCTCCATCCCTCTCTCCCTTCATCCCTCCCTCCCTCTTTCCCTCCCTCCTCCCTTCCCCCCATTCCTCCCTGCTCTCCCAGCTGCACACCCAGCCATGGGTGCCCTGGGTCTCGGGGGGGACACACCAGGGTCCATGGTGTCACCCCAGGGGCTGTGGTGTCCACTCTGGTGTCCCCTTGGGCCAGGGCAGTGGGTGAGGGGGGAAGGTGCAGGGTGCTCTGTGTGGGGACGTGGCCATCGAGACATCCTGTGAGGCCCACCAAGGAGGTCACCATGTCCCCAGTGCCATCAGGTCCCCAGGGATGGACACATGGCATGCGTGGCAGCCTCAGGAGGTGGGACAGAGAGGGGACACCCTGCCCTGTGTCCCCGGGAGAGGACACTGCCCTGGGGACATGCCAGGCACAGGGGAGACGGTGGCAGCCCTGCCCACCCTGCTGAGCCCCCTCCCCTGACATCTTCACGCAGGGTCCCAGCCCTCCCTGTTAAGAATCTGAACGGCACCGGTCCTGTCCACCCCGCCCTGGCAGGTAAGGGTGACACCAGCTGAGTGTCACTGTGGGGTGACATGGTGGGGCTGGAGGGAAAGAGGGATGGAGGGAGGGAGGGAGGGAGGGAGGGGGGGAGGGAGGGATGAATGGAAGGATAGAAGGAGGGAGGAAGGGAGGGAGGGAGGGAGGGAGGGAGGGAGGGAGGGAGGGGGGGAGGGAGGGAGGGGGGGAGGGAGGGAGGGAGAGACACCCAGCTGCTCCTCCCCCGCGGTGCAGGGATGACAGGAATCCTGATGTGTGCTGCCGGGCTGCCTGTCTGCCTGACCCGTGCCCCTAAACCCATCCTGCACCCCCCGCCCGTCAGCAAGAGTGACATCAAACCTGTCCCCGGGGTCAACGGCATCTGCAGGAAAACCAAAAAGAAGCACCTGAAGAAAAGTAAGGAGCCACCCGCCTCCTCCCCCCCCTCCCAAGCCTCCTCAACTCCTGCATGAGGGGAAACTGAGGCACGGGCGCTGGGGCTACCTGCAGGGGTGGGACTTTGCCCTTGGTGGCACCTCCTCCTCCTGGTGCCGTCCCCACCCCGGTGGGAGGGGTGGCAGGGCGCTGGGGACACAGGGACAGGCTCTGAGGGTTTGTGTCCCCACCCTTGCTGCAGGCAAGACCCCGGAGGACGTGGTGCGTCGCTACATCCAGAAGGTGAAGAACCCCCCGGATGAGGTGCGTGGGTCAGTGGGTACCCCCCCCCCCCCCCCCCCACGGCACCCAGGGGGTCACCCCGGGGCTGGGGACACGGGCGGGGGTGTGGGCAGGGGACAGGCAAGGAACCGGGGGGTGACGTCCCTGTCCCCTGGCTGGTGATTCCCGGCAGGATTGCACCATCTGCATGGAAAGGCTGGTGACCTCCTCAGGCTACGAGGGGGTCCTGAGCCACAGGGGCATCAAGGCAGAGCTGGTGGGCAAGCTGGGCAAGTGTGGGCACATGTACCACCTCCTCTGCCTGCTGGCTATGTACAACAACGGCAACAAGGTGAGCTGGGGGGGGGGGGGGGGGGGTGACACGGAGCCCCCTGTCCCTTCTGGGGGGTGCTGAGGGGGGTGCTGTGCCTGATGGGTGCCCGTGCAGGATGGCAGCCTGCAGTGCCCCACCTGCAAGGCCATTTATGGGGAGAAGACGGGCACGCAGCCCCCCGGGAAGATGGAATTCCACCTCATCCCCCACTCCCTCCCCGGTTACACCGACTCCAAAACCATCCGGATCGTCTATGACATCCCCACCGGCATCCAGGTGAGGGGGCTGTGCCTGACCCCTTCCCGGGGGGATCCCCCCGTCCCCCTCTCCCAGCTCAACCCACTGCCCATCCCTCCCAGGGCCCAGAGCATCCCAACCCCGGGAAGAAGTTCACGGCCCGGGGCTTCCCCCGGCACTGCTACCTGCCTGACAACGAGAAGGGAAGGAAGGTGAGCAGCAGCCTGATCCCAGAGTGGGATAGGGAGAGGAGGGAAGGAAGAGATGAGATGGGAAGAAGTGGGTGGGGTGGGGTGGGGTGGGGTGGGAAGGGAAGGGATGGGATGGGAAAGAAGGGATGGGATGGGAGAGAAGGGATGGGATGGGAGAGATGGGGTGGGATGGGAGAGAAGGGATGGGGAGAGAAGGGATGGGATGGGAGAGAAGGGATGGGATGGGAAAGATGGGATGGGGAGAGGAAGGACAGAATGGGAGAGATGGGGTGGGATGGGGACAGATGAAACTGGACGGTATTTGGATCAGCTGGAAGAGAAGTGATGGGGTGGGATGGGGTAGAATGGGAAGAGATAAAACAGGATGGGGAGAGATGGGATGGGAAGGGATGAAATGGGATGAGACAGGATGGGATGGGATGGGGAGGACACAGCAGCAGCGGGTGAGGCTTGGGTGTGCCCCAGGCAGTGGTGGCACCGTGTGAGCACTGTCCTGGGGCTGCATCCTGCACCCTGAAGCCCGGGGGTGCCGGGCAGGGGGTGTGGGGTGGGTGAGCGATGGCCATGCCCACCCCCCACAGGTCCTGAAGCTGCTGATCGTGGCCTGGGACCGGAGGCTCATCTTCACCATCGGCACCTCCAACACCACGGGGGAGTCAGACACAGTGGTGTGGAACGAGATCCACCACAAGACCGAGTTTGGCTCCAACCTGACGGGTCACGGCTACCCTGACCCCAACTACCTGGACAACGTCCTGGCCGAGCTGCTGGCCCAGGGAGTCTCTGAGGCCACCCTGAAGGACTGAGGCAAGGGTGAGGGGCTCCCCACCCTCCCCTCACCCCCGTGTCCCTGCCCATGCCACCGCTGCTTCGCTGCAGACGCTGGGCTCACCCCTCATCCCGGGCCACCTGGTGCCATCCGCCCTGTGTCCCCATGCCCCCTTCCCTCTCTCCCTCCCCATCCCGGTTTTCCCTGCTCCCGTGGTGATAGCATCGTGGGTTGGTGCTTTTCTTTTTTTCTTTTTTTTTTTTTTTCCTACCTGTGGCCTCTTTGCCGCCGTGTGCCACCCGTGCCACCCGTTGTCACCCGTGCCACCCGCCGCTGCCCCACGGAGCTGCGTTCAGCCGGTGCCATGTGTACATCTCTGTGTTACAGAATACACCCCGCGCCAGGCCGCTGTCCCCGTGTCCACACTCGGCTCTTGGGGTGCTTGGGTGACATCTCTGCAGGATCGGGTCCCCCCTCCCAGTGGGGTTGGGCCCTCCCTGTGGGCTGAGGGGGGATTGGGACACCCTGGTTGGGAGGTGTGTGTGTGTGTGTGTTTGTGTGTGTGTGTGTTTGTGTGTGTGTGTGTGTGTCTGTCTGTCAGTGTGTGTGTGTGTGTGTTTGTGTGTGTGTGTCTGTGTCTGTGTGTGTATGTGTGTGTGTGTGTGCCTGTTGGTGTGTTTGTGTGTGTCTGTGTGTCTGTTTTGTGTGTGTGTTTGTGTGTGTGTCTGTGTGTGTGTGTCTGTGTGTGTGTGTCTGTCAGTGTG
Organism: Phaethornis superciliosus; assembly: GCA_023637945.1. NCBI lineage: Eukaryota > Metazoa > Chordata > Aves > Apodiformes > Trochilidae > Phaethornis > Phaethornis superciliosus. Next base: position 1,580,205 of record JAJQWJ010000020.1, read on the forward strand.
TGTGTGCCTGTTGGTGTGTTTGTGTGTGTCTGTGTGTCTGTTTTGTGTGTGTGTGTGTTTGTGTGTGTGTCTGTGTGTGTGTGTCTGTGTGTGTGTGTCTGTCAGTGTGTGTGTGTTTGTGTGTGTTTGTGTGTGTCTGTGTCTGTCTGTGTCTGTCAGTGTGTGTGTGTCTGTGTGTGTCTGTGTGTGTGTGTTTGTACACTCGTGTGCTGGGGGCTCCTCCACGGGCCCGCAGAACAGGATGGGTGTCGAGGACTACAACTCCCAGCACGCCCCGCGGCGCAGGCAGACAGAACCGGGGAGGGTGAGAGACGCGCAAGGCATGCTGGGAATTGTAGTCCCAGCCTCCCCAGTTCAAGTGGCGGGAGCCGGGGGGGGAGCTCAGGGCCGAAGGGGGGGTCGGGGCCGGGGAGGACTTCGGGGGTGACCCCACGGGCCCCTGGGTGACCCGACGGGCGAAGGCTTCGTGGGGGAGGTCCCGGTCCCGCAGCACGCTCTGCAGCCGCCCCCCCCGCAGGGTCAGCACCGCCTCCAACCCCCCCGCCCCCCGCAGCACCCAGCCGGGCTGCACCCCTGGGACCCCTGCCCAGCACCCCCCAGCACTCCCCCGCCACTCACCTCCGGATTAACACCCCCCCCCCCACTTCCCAGCCCCCCCTATCCCACCGCGTGCCCCCTCCTCCCCCGGTGTCACCTTCCCCATCCATCCCACCCTGTCCCTCCGCCCCCCCGGATGGCTGTCCCCGTGTCCCCGGGGATTTGCTGTCCCCTGATGGAGGGAACGGCGTGCGCCTGTGCAAGCGTGGTGTAAGCGTGTGCAAGCGTGTTGTGTGTGCAAGCGTGTTACAAGGATGTGCAAGCATGTTGTAAGAATGTGCAAGTGTGTTACAAGCACGTGCAAGCGCATCACAAGCGTGTGCAAGCATGTTGAAAGTGTGTGTAAGCGTGTGCAAAGTGTGTGCAAGCGTGTGCAAAGTGTGTGTAAGCGTGTGCATGCATGTTGAAAGCATGTGCAAGCGTGTTGCAGGGACATGCAAGCGTGTGACAAGGATGTACAAGCGCGTTACAAGCATGTGCAAGCGTGTTGTAAGCGTGTGCATGCGTGTCCCCTCCCCCCGCAGGGTCCCCATGCCCCCTCCCCACACCTACCAGCCCCGGGGTGGGGGGGCTGGGACCTTGTGCTGCCTTCGGGACCCTCAGCCCCCAGCACCCTGTGGGACAGAGCTGACACCCTGCCCACCACCCATCACGGGACCTCCCCCTCCTCACCTCCCCGCCCCCCCCCCACCCCTCCAGGCTCTTCCCGCCCCCCGGAGGTGTCCGGAGAGGTCTGGGCCTCCTCTGCAGGGGCCAGGGGGTCTCTCCACTCGCCCAGGGCCACCCAGGAGCTGCCGAGGCCAGCCAACATGGGGTGCCGGGGTGACAAGTGAGCAGCATGGTCTGGTTGTCACTGCTGCCCTGCCTCAGGGCCCAGAGCCAGTGCCACAGCTCCTGGGAGCCCTGGGGACAGCCAGGGAGGGTGGCAGCCCCGGGAAGGCAGGGGAGGAGGGGAGGGTGGGCAGGGCTGGTGCTGATAGGGTCTCCAGCAAGTGGGGGATGCTGAGGGATAGGGGACAAGAAGGGACAGTCTGGTGACAAAGCTACCCAGGAGGTGTCACGGCAGGAGCAAGGGTACTCCAGTGACCCCAGTGATCCCAGTACAGTGAGGGCTGGTACCTCAGAGACCCCAGTACAGATATGGATGGATACCACACTGATCCCAGTGTCCTAGAGACAGTACCCCAGTGACACCAGTACAGGTATGACTGGAAACCCTACCAGTACAGCCAGGGCTGGTACTTCAGTCACCCCAGTACAGCCAGTGTAGGATACTCCCATTTTCCCAGTACAGCCAGAGCTGGGCCTCCCAGCACTCCCAGTATAACCAGTGCCTGGGCATAGCTGGACTGGGGACCAGTCCCTTTCCCATTGTCCCCATGGGAGCTGAGGGTGCTGTCTCGGGGGGTTCCCAGGGTGCTGGGGGTTGGGTGAGAGGGCACCCACCTTGCACTGGATGTGGGTGGTGTGGAGCTGCCTGCTGCCACCCTGTGCCACAACCTGGAGGACGTGGGGGTGCTGGCAGGTCCCCTCCCCCACCCACTGCACCCCCCGCCTCTGCACCACGGGGATGGAGCAGTGCTCCTGAGGAACCCCTAAAAAACACCCTGAGAGCTCACCCAGCACCCGGCGGGAGTGTGGGGGTCATGGGACAGCACCCACCTGCCCCTCGGGGGACTTGGAGTAGGTGAGGGTCTTTTCCTGAAAGCCAAGCGGGGCAGGGCCGTGCCCCCCCCTCTGCTGGGCGGGTGTGCAGGAACCCCTCCTTGATGGTGGCCGAAGGGGTCCCAAAGGGAGGGTGGCACTGTCCCCTCACCTGCTGCCACTGTGTCACCCCCAGCACCTTCTCGGCCACCCCAGCAGCACCCAGCGGGGTCTCCCCTTCCTGGGGGTGCCGCCAGGACGCGGGGGACAGCGGGGACAATGCCTCACCCTCAACCCCAGGGTGCCAGCACCCAGCACCCCAACTCCCGGCTGTCTCCAGGCTCTGCCCGCAGCAGGACACCCTGGCAAAGGAGCCCGAGGTGCCCGAGAGGTCTCGGGGGGGCCAGGTCGCTGGGGAAGGGGGAGGGGGCTGTCAGCAGGGGGGCAGGGGGATCCAGCTCCTGCATCACCTGCACCCCCGTGTTCCCCCTTTCTGGCAACACCGAGCACCCAGGGGGGGGCGGTGAGCCCAACCCCCCTTCTGCCCGGTCTGTGGGGGCCACACGGCAGAGAGGGGGTGGGGGGCGGGGGGGTTGTGTCTCTCCTGTCCCTTCTCCACATCCCCATGGTCATCCTGTTGCCTTGGTACCCGCGTCGGTTGTCACGGCAACGGAATACCGGCGGCAGCCTGGCCAGACGAGTGTGTGGGCACAGGCACAGGCAGCCACAGGGTGTCACACACACACACACACACACACGGGCAGAGGGGCAGCCTGCACCGTGCCTCAGTTTCCCCGAGAAGCCAGCCAGCTGGTGCTGCTCTGCTGAGGAGTGTGCCACATGCACCCACTGACCCTCTGGGGCTGCCCCTTGTCCCCATGTCCCCAAGCTCAGTGTCCAAGGCACCGCATCGCTCACTGAGGTCACCCGGGGGGGGGGTTGGCACCCACCCGTGTCCCCAAGCAGAAGATGGCAGGGGTCCTTCCTGGTGCTGAGATGGGACAACAAGCCTGATGCCACCACCTCCATCCCTTCCTCTCCTCCCACCACCCAGGCACCCCCACCCAAAACTAAGCAGGGAGGGAGGGGGGAAGGAAGCTCAGAGTGGCACCAGGCACCTCATCCCTGTCCTGATCCCTGGTGGATCACCTCACCGTGACGAGAACCCTCAGAGTGGGGCTCCTGGTGGGGAAACTGAGGCAGTGAGAACGCAGTCGTCCTTGGGGAGCGGCCGCGGTGCCAGGCGGGCACATCCAGGGGAACCCAGAGCACATCCATGGGGCAGGAGCGGGCAGAGGGTCACCCAGCCCACCCCCCTGCTCCCAACCCACATCCCCAGGGTGTCAGCAAGAGCTCCCACATTAGAAACCAGTTGACAGGAATGATATTCCCATTTTCCTCTGTCCCTGGAAGGCTTTAGAAAGCTCTAAGGTATTTTCTTGCTTTTACTTCTCAGCTTCTCTCGAAACGACTCCAAGATCATCTTTCAGGAAAGCAATGCTAGAAGAGAGACACAGGACTGTCACACCTTCTGAGCTTCAGGCAATTGCTGTGAAGCTCTCTTCGGGCTTCTCGTGTACGTGGGCAGATGTTAGAAGGGTTAAGCAGTGTCTCGAAGCTAAAGGGTTTTTTTCCGCTTCTCAGCATTCCTAAGGCACGTTTTGCATAGCAGAAGCCCTAAACTGCCGAGCTGTTTCCTTTTTCCTAAACATGGGTTTCCATTTTACTAAAAACCTCCAACACACCACCCCACGGCGGCCACTCTCCTACTGTTGCTCAAGAGGCCTCTCAAAATGAACAAATGGGACTGGCAAAAAAATGCAAAGAGTGACCACTGAAAACTTTTGCTGGCCCTAACCCTCACATGGAACCCTACGCACAGCACCACCACCAATCAGACTATGGGTTTCCATTTTACCAAAAACTTTAAATATATGACTGCTTGGCAGCCACTATCCTAACGTTGCTCAAGAGGCCTCCATAAACCCTAAACAAATGGTACTAGCAATAAAATGCAGAGAGTGACCACTGAAAACTTTTGCTGGCCCTAACCCTCACATGCCACCCTACCCACAGCACCACCACCAATTGGACTACGGGTTTGCATTTTCCCAAAAAACTCAAACATACCAGCCCTCGATGGCCACTCTCCCACTGCTGCTCAATAGGGCTCCCAAAGCTCCGAATGATCGGGACTGCACAAAAAATGCAAAGAGTGACCACTGAAAACTTCTGCTGGCCCTAACCCTCACATGCCACCCTACCTACAGCACCACCAACAATTTTTGTGCGGGTTTGCATTTTCCAAAAAACTCGAACATACCACCCCTTGGCAGCCACTCTCCCACTGTTACTGAATTGGGCTCCCAAAGATCAGAACAATTAGGATTGGCCAAAAAATGCAAAGAGTGACCACTGAAAACTTTTGCTGGGCCTAATCCTCACATGTCAGCCTACCCAGAGCACCACCAACAATCAGGCTACGGGTTTGCATTTTTCACAAAAACCTCTAAGACTCCACCACTCTGCGGCCACTCTCCCATTCTTACTCTATAGGCCTCTCAAAACTCCAAATGAATGGGACTGGCAAAAAAATGCAAAGAGTGACCACTGAAAACTTTTGCTGGCCCTAACCCTCACATGGAGCCCTACTGACAGCATGACCAACAATCAGGCTATGGGTTTTCATTTTACCAAAAACCTCCAATACACCACCCCTTGGTGGCCACTCTCCTACTGTCACTCAACAGGCCTCCCAAACCCCAGAACAAATGGGACTGGCAAAGAACCACCAAGAGTGATCACTGAAAAATTTGCTGGCCCTAACCCTCACATGGAACTCTACACAAAGAACAGCCACCAATCAGCCTAGAGTTTTGCATTTTACCAAAAACCTCCAATACTCCATCACTCTGCAGCCACTCTCCTCCTGTTGCTTAGTAGGTCTCCAAAACTCCAAATGAATGGGACTGGCAAAAAAATGCAAAGAGTGACCACTGGAAACTTTTGCTGGCCCTAACCCTCACATGGAAGCCTACCCAAAGAACAGCCACCAATTGGCCTACAGTTTTGCATTTTACCAAAAACCTCCAATACACCACCCCTTGGTGGCCACTCACCTAGTGTTGCTTAATAGGCCTCCCAAACCTCCAAACGAATCGGACTGGCAAAAAAATGCAAAGAGTGACCACAGAAAACTTATGCCTTAAGCCTATTAAAGACTCAGGTTTAAGATTTGCTGTTCTTAGTGATTTATATTCCAAAATTGACTAACATAGTTAGAAAGATTTCTAAGTGATTAGAGCCTGAACACATACAGTTGATAAAGTGGAGAACTTGCCAATAGTTAGTGAGATTCTAGGAATGCAGAAACTATGATCCCACCAGATCAACTGTTTAAATGGCTTTTGCCTTTTCAGAGTTCCGGCTTGTCGTAATTAAGAATTATCCAGTTCTCTGAGTGCCATCCCAGTGGAGCAGGGATGCAGGTTCTTTCAAGGCCAATGGCCAAGTTTAAACTCAGCAAAGGTGGCAGTTACTGCTTTGCCCTTCTGCTTTAAATTACTGTTTCCAAATTAATACAGCCAAATATCATACCCCATCCTCATTTGATGTCAGCTGCTACCATTTTTCACTAGCATTAATATCCTTGTAAAATACAGAAATGAAGGAGTACACAACCCATTCAATTATCCCCAGCACTGACCTCTGCAGATAAGCAGAGCTGGTTGCTCCATCAAGTGCTCTCATTAAATCTGCTGCCAAACACAAGTCAACAACCTGCATCTCACAGCTGACAGATAGGAAGGAGATGTCAGCCAGCCACTGACAACCACAGTCACCAGGCTTTTTTGCAAGAGGGATGGACATCACTTAAACTACACAGAAGCATTACCAGGAAGCACAGATTTGACATTTCTCACTGTATCTTCACAACATGAAGCAATCATTTGCACTCCCTTTCTCTGCTCAATTCACTTCTGCAAAGGGGCACATCTTCCTGTGCACCAAGACAAATAGGCTCTTCCATTCAACTGAAATTAACATTAAAATTAAAGAGGTTTTCTGTTTGCCTCTACTTGCTTGTCTTTATTACACATATTCATGTCAAGAGTCCTTTCTTGTTCCACTGCATTCTTCAAACATCCATTTTAGGTACAGTTGCTTTGTAATGCAAGGAAAAACATGAGAACAGGCAGTATTTTGAAACAAATATATTTTTAATGATTAACATGTAGCACAGACACTAGCTGAACAGCTCAACAACGAGGGAGAGAAGATGCAATTTCTGTCCCACTGAGTGGTCAATGGTAACAATGCACTTCTGATCACATCCTGTTTTTCTAGGAGAGAAACAGGACAGGAATTTCCACAAATGTTGCCCAAATTAGGTTGGTTCACATGATTTCTTCCTGCTAAGGATTTAATACCAAGTTAGAAAAGAAAGCAAGAGCAAGCCATCAGTGTCTTGACCTTATCACTCAAAGTGCAAGAACATGAAGTGCTGGAATGTATCTCAGCAGGAATGATATAATAAACCAAACCTGATGGCCTTCCCTGAGGAGAACAGTTATGAAGTGCTGGAACAGGGGTGAAGAATCTGTTTAACACTGAAAAGTAACCTCTGCTACCCTCTGAAGACAGCATTTCACACTGCATCTTCACACTGTATCACGACTGCTGCAGCAAGTTGCCATAGGATGGCAGCAAAGGGGAGAGGGATTTTCAGCTGGATAATCATCTAATGCTAAAGCTTTTAAGCTTTTGGAAAAAACAAGATTTTCAGGAGAATCTGCTGACAGAACCATTATCTCACTTGATGACTTCTGGGAAAGAACAACAAAAATGATGCAAGTAGATTTTAATCAGATAGCTGGTAACATTGCTTCTGGTTTATATCACATATATAATTGCAATAGCATTCTATAGAACTTTGGCACCAGGATACTCTACCACCGTGCCTATCTGTTTGTTTATTTTAAAAAGCCTCTGTAGATTGTTTTATTTCAGTCAGGGACTAGGAGTATCACTTTAAAGAAACACACACACACAAAGTCAAAATCATGGAGGAGACAGGCTAAAAACAAGAGAAATGAGGCACTGCATATAGAAAAGAACAGCCCAGGATTGTCTAGCACTTGGACTTTGCCCAGTGACTTGCAGGGGGACCATAAATTTAGTCAGGATTTTACAGGTTCTCTACCCATATTTTCTGTGTTGTGTGGCTAAAGACAGTTAAAATTGCAACTTTAGAGAACCAAGAGAAAATGTGGGAGAACCAATCCTATGCTAGTGCCATTCTGATCAGACTGAAATTCCAAAGTAGCAAGTAAGTCAAACAGCAATTCAAAAACATGAGTGTTCAACTGAACTGATGCAACACAGTTTCCTCAGAAGGAGGCGTGTGCCATGTTCTGATACTCTAATTGCTTCATGCACAAGGACCTCATTGAACTGAAATCCTTGAACAACTCCACCCTTTTGTCTCCTGCACAACCAGGAGTGAAGTACATTTGAATTAGCAAGGCCTGGACAAGCTCAAGCCAACAAATCTTCAGCATTCTCTGTCAGAAAGTGAACTAGCAGCAAGCTGTTCACAAGAGGAAGAGTCCTCTTGGAGGAAATTGTTGCAGGCTAGCACGGAAAGTGTTTACAGACAATAAACATCCCATCCTGGGCAGATTCCTGCTCTTCTCTCATGCCATTGGACTTTGACAGAATAACAACTCCATTGGAGTTCTGAATAATTTAAACTCACTGAGAGGAACATAAGCATAGTGACAAATCCCAATACAATTCCTTCAAACCAAGAAAGAAAGAAAAAAAATTCAGGATAAAAAAATATCCTTTCTACCTGACACAACAAAACAGGGACTGAACGGCATCAACAACTAGCCATGCAAAGCATCAATACTTTCAGCTAGTAATCCATAAAAAATGAATAAATAATTCATAATTACATGTGCAGCCTATACCATGCATGTCACAAAGTCCTCCAAAGAGAGGAGCACAACAGGCATGCTTTACTCTTTAAAAGCAAAAATTCTCCAATTATTACTGTTACTCTGGAAAGTCTCTGGACTGCAGAAATAAAATTCAACCTCCATGTGCAGCTGCAAAGCTATATTAGATATTTTTCTCGATGTTTTATAGCCAGGATTGACTTCTGTGCATGCTAAAATTGAGAGGAAGTGTTCAAAGAATGGACTAGTACTCTAGTACAGTACTCAAAAATGAGTGTATAAAAATGAGTGTCTCACTGAAGAGAGCAAGGTTCAATTTACCATGTACACCTGTGGGTTTGTCCCCAGAAATAACATAACATAAGCTCTTTACACTGGAGCTCCTGTAAAGCAGCAGCTGTTGTCTTGCTCTTTTGGATTCCAGTCTCCAGTTCCTTCCCTTTGTTGCTTAGAGCATGCAGGTTTCAAACAGGCAGCAGCTCTGGGGGATATTCACCATAGCAGTACTTTGCAATTGGATCTCTGTAGGTGTTTTCATGCTGCACACTCTGTCAGGAAGAGGAGGAAAGACTTTAACAATGCAAACATACTGAAACAATATATCCCTTACTTGAGGTTCATAAACTGAGTGTGTTAATACAAAAAGTTTCCCAAATTCTTCTGCACATAAGAGCATCAGCTGGAGTCAAACATTACTCCCAATACATGACAGTTGGTATATTAGAACACTTCAAAGCTGAACCATACCTGGAACCTACTTTTCAGGAGGTCAGAATAGATATAATATTTTAAGAAGTTATAAATGCTTAGGCAGTGCCATCAAATATCCTAAGCAAGCAAGGCATAATAAATTTGCTACTTGAGATGTGTGCATAAAGCTAGAGTTCAGATACTACGGATAAGAATGAACAACTCAAGATATTTGGAACTAGGTCCTTTCCTAGCACTCCATCCCTATTGCTATATTAAATGCTCAAGCTGTATCACATCAACAGCACTTTCTAAGAGGGCTGATGCTTGCCAAGACCAAAACTCCGAATAAAATCACAAAAGTAACAGTGCACCTCTGTTCTTAAGAAGAAAAAAAAACAACAAACCCCACAACATACTTTTTGGGTTACTATGCAGGTGATTATCAGCATATGGCAAGCCTAAAAATATACCATAAAACAAATAGCTTCTGAAGCTGAGGGGAACGCCTCTCACTGTTATCATCCTTACGAGATCTTAACTGGTGACTGAACTCAGCTAGTCTCCTTTCAGTGAAGTGCCTCTTTTCTAAAGACAGCGTACAACTCATCCTGCTCTACATTTGCACTTGGCCCTTTATTTAGTGCTGATGTTACTGTGTCATTTTACAAATCAGAGGATTGCCTTCAAATTAGGGGTCGGCCACAGCTTCAGCATCTATGAAAATGCCTGGGTGCATGCATGCACAACAAACCAGGCACTCACAGGCCCAAGCCCCATTCTCCCATGGCACCTTTCAGGTATTGTTTCCCAGTTTGGAGCCTTTGACATGTACTTGCATCTCACCTGTGATGAAGTCCTGCATTTTGCCAGACACAACTCAAAGCGATCTTCCACTGCCATGAAGAGGTTTTGGAATGCAATAGCTGCCCGGTTCAAGAAGCGTTCCAGAAGATGTTGCTAAAGTGGTTACCAAAAAGAAGACAAGACAAAACAAACCACTGTACTTCACAAGATACAGTCAAAGCCCACTTTAACCTACACAGCCCAAGTATCAGAGGAATAGTAAGCAACTCCATGTAGAATTTCCAGCAAGCATCATGGAACCCTAGCAGTAGGAACAGAACCTAAAGAAGAGCACAGGGAAGTGCTAATTGCAAAACTGATACTGTCTGGAATAACTTTTCTGCTATGATTTCCCTTCAGTAAATGCAGTTCCCCCAAAACTGGAACATTTTGCAAGGCTCTCAGAATTTCCTCTCAAAGGCAGGAAGGATTAATTTTTTAAAAGCTTTATAGGTTGCCATATGGTCCTTGCAGGTTTTCCTTATCGTTCCAGGAAAAGGAACTATCCCCTCTAAGGAAAAAGCTCCTCACAAAGAAGCACTTTCAGCCACAGAGGAACCTGACAACACCTGGAAAGCAGAAGAAGTGAATGCACCTTGCTGGGCTGCAGGCAGCAGGAAACACAGTACTCGTAGACACTGCAGCAGCCATTGGGAAGGCAGCTGTCACAGCTGTACAGCTTCGTGTTGGGCACATTGACATTACAACAGCCATTTACCAGTAGGTCCTTCCTCTCACAGATGTAGCCTGAAAAACAAAACCAGTAACAACTGGCAAAGTGTATTCCTTTTTATCTTCTATAGAAAACTACAGTAAAGATCACATTACTCAAGAACAGGTTTATTAATCATTTAGTGGATTATGATGCCCTCTCAATTTCACTTAAGTCATTCCTTGAAATGACACTGGGGCATAGAGCTGAGTTTCACAACAGCCTGGTTTTATCTGCACTACTATTATGTACTTACTTTAATATGGTATATCTATAATACAAGTATTTAATTTAAGTTCTGATTTCTTTGTGGCATAATTCATTGTTGTGACTGGAAGGGGAAAGGTGATTGGTGATGATGGTACTGAGAAAACTCACATGTGTTCTTTAAACTGGTCTACGGCTGGTTAACTCTCCTTAAAGTTCAATACAAAGAGATTTAAGATTTAACCATGCAGGATAGCTGTCATATAAGGAGGAATCCTTAACAGTACAGAACCACAGTGTCTATTCCTAAGAAAACTGTACTACCACAGTTAGACTGTGAAGCATACACGTGCTTTTAGAGACTTTAGTGAGTCAGGAGTAAGCATAATTCAGGCAGTGCTATATTTAATATTGATGGTCCCAGAATTTCCTCTCAAAGGTGGGAAGGATGAATTTTTTAAAAGATCTGGGTTTTCTACAGCCTTAATTTCTGGTCAGGAAAGCTCCAGTGTCTGAGGAACAAGCACACCAGGATAAAATACATGCAGGGCAGGAAAGACTCCATACAGTTAAAAGAAGTGGCTAATTTGAGAACCTTCAAGAGATATCCTCATGTTTACAAGGGTCAGATGAGATTATTAACTGTGACTCAGCCCTAATTATATCAGTTCTAAGCTGCCTCCCTACAAGGCCAATCAGGTTTCCTCTCCCTACTCTACCTGACAGTAGGAATGCACTGCAGGGAAATACAAATGGCTCTGCAAGCAACCACACTAAATTGAGCAGGACTCAACATCCGAGTGCTTTGCAAAGGTAACTGGAGTTCTCCAACTCCGTGGTGGTCCTGGAAACAACACAGCCATGCTCAGAAAGTGTCATGCCTGAGCTGAGCCTGGCTGGACCCCAGCCAGTTGTGCACAGAATCAGATCAGCAGAGTCTGCAGCTACAGCACAATTAATCCAGTTCTGAGGATAAGGAGCCAACAGCTGAAGCTGTGCAGTAAAAATGCCTTAATAAGGAGCAGTTGTCACTTTGAAGCACCATCAACAATCAGACAGCATTAGACACTACAAGAGGCAGAACACATTTAGTATCAAGTGTACCCAGTTCATCTGTGATGAGGAGCTTGCCCTGCACAGAGTTCCTGCACTGGTTACTCAGCTGGCTGCTGTTCCCCGAGCTGAACTTCACCTTCCAAATGATGGGCTGCTCATGCTCCTGCACTTGGAGGAGATTCCGATCCCTCACCATCCTTTCCTCCTGCAAGGAGAGACCACAGTGTAACCAAAGGGGAAAGTACCATCTGCTGTGTCTTTGCCACAATTCAAAGCACTGGTATATAAAGTTATTCAAAGCACTGGTAGTTATAAATCCACGCGTGTCAGGGGAGTGAGGAACACATCACTTGCAGGAGCTCACTATTTGCTATGCACAGCATAATTCTGTAAAATGGGGCTATCTGAGTCCAACACAGGATCAGCTAACACAGCCAAACTTGGTTATTAGGACTGCAGAACCAGCATACTTTATATTAAATAACCATAGGTACACATAGTTCTCTTCTCCATGTTCTTTGCCAGTGGAAATACAGTTCAAAAAGGTACTACACCAGCATAATCGCATCCCTTTGAGATTTTTGTCTTCCAGCTTCGGTGCAAAACACTGTTACTACCCGTTGCAGTCTCAGATACTACTGGCTTTAACTCTTTCATGATTACGGTGTAATTTTTACGGCAAGATATCCCCAGGAGCTCCGTGACCGCACTTGAAAACCAGGAGTTACCCCGGGGAAAGGGATGTTTCAGTCAGCGGGACGAGGACCCCGGGATGGGCACTGACCTGCTTGAAGGTGCTGGTGAGAAAATAGACGAGAGAGAGCCCGAAGACAACACCGAGGACCCAGCGCTTCCTCAGCAGCCGCCGCCACAGCACCGCTCCCCAGGGCACCATGGCGGCCCGGGACCAGGGGCTGGGCCTCAGCCCTCAGCCCTCAGCCCGGCACCGCGGGGAAGGAGAGCACGGGCGGAGGAACCGCTGAGCCGGCATCACCGGCGGGCAGAGAAGAGGGAAGGAGCCGGGGCAGCGCCCACCGGAGCGGCTCAGCACCAACACCAGCACCAACACCGCGGGTGCGCAGCACAACCGCTTCCGCGGGGCGCAGGAGGCGGAAGCCGCTGAGGTGCGTGTGAGGAGAGGGCGGGACCGGGAGCGGGAGCGGGGCCGCACGGGTAGGAACCGGGGGAACCGGGGGAACCGGGGGAAGAGGCCTCCGGAGCGGGGTGGGCACGGGCCGCGTTGGGTTGGGTTGGGTTGGGTTCGGCTCGGCGGTCCCGAGAGCCGGGTGATCCCATCCTCCGGCGGGATCCCCTTCCCCGATGTATTTGGAGAAAAAAAGGCCTCGCCTGTGTCTCTCTGTGTGCATACGTGTCAGGGAATGTATACGACTGTATTTATAGAGAAATATATGTATACATCTATAGATATATATTAATATATATGGTATATATACTATAATATATAATTATATATTTATATACATATATGTTTGCTATGTATGTTTATATATTTATGTAAATATGTATAAATGTATACATATGTGTATGTGCATCTGTATACAGATACATTTGTGTGTGTGTGTGTGTGTGGCACACACAGGTCTGTGTGTGCATAGAGGGAGGCAGGGGACAGCCCAGCAGGTGCCCAGGGCTGCAGGAACAATCCCAAAGGGAAATGGCCCTGTTGGGACCTGCAGGGGATGAAGCACCAAGGTTCCTGCTCCACTCTGTCTTTCCCAAGGAGATGGAGAGGTGAAACACACTGTGCTAGGGGAAAAGTGACTCTTATGTGTGTGCTTCTTACAGAATCACCTGTCTGAGCACTGTGATCCAGGAACCTTACAGTCAGCCAGCATGAAGTACCTGTGATGAGTTTGAAATCACCATCTGAAGGAATCTGTGTATGAGGTATCTGCAGTGGAAATACAGTTCTAAAAGATACTACACTTCTTGATCTCTTGAGCTTTCTCTCCCACTGTGGCACCTTGCACTTCTGGTCAAACCTGTTGTTAAGGTACTGTTAAAATATATCCAAGTGTTGCAAGATAAAAACTCCTAATCCAGAAAAGGCAGACTCAAACATTATTGAAGCTGAGTGCTTTTTGGAACAAAGTCTATATAAGTTTTACCTTTAATCTGCAGGACTCTGGGCAGAGCAGGTTATTACATCTCACAAAGTTCTGTGTCTCCAGTACTAAGTATTCATGTCACTGTCCCCTTGGTGGGTGATGCCAGGAGAAAAAGTGTCTCCCCATAGAGATGTGTGTCATTTTGCAACATGATTTCACTCCACATTATAATCTAGGGGGCTTCTAAAGGTCTAGAAGGGAGTGAAGGATTTTTCAAGTTTCAGAGTTATCTGTACACTGATTCTAGCCCTCAGCTTGTAGCATGGGAATACTTTTCTTCATAAGCAGTGCCTCTTGAGCTGTTCACAAGTAGGTCAGCTCTGCCTGCATAGGTCAGTCTGTTATGACCTTTTCATCAGAACTTTATGTATGCTAACAATTCCAGAATGAGTGGAGCAAGAAGATGTGATCTTTTGCATATTATTTGTGACCATTGTGCAGTTTGCTGATGGCATTTTTGTGGTTTAAAAGGAATGTGTTGCTTATACAAAGTAATAACCATGACCTGATTGCACTTTTTGTTGATACATTTTTTTTTCCTTTTTTATCTCTCAGTTTCACTCTACAAACCAGTTTCTTCAGAGGAAGAAGAAGAGATTTCATTCCCAGAGAGTGTATGTTGATTCACACATCACATCAAGAGCTATTCTATTAGTTGTCCTCAAGTTCCTTCTCAGAACATGTCCTCACACAGCTGTACACTCCTCGTGCCTCTCACACACTGCAGAAGGGGGTCTGACTAGTTCTGCTCTGCTGGGGGGACACTGCACCTCTGCTGCCATTTGCCAGATGAAAGTTGTTTCTCTGCAAGTGCACCAAGAACCAAATGCAAGCTGAATGGGCTCTTTCAGAGAAATGGATGATTTATGCCAGGCATGTCACTAGCTGAATGGGTTCCACAGCCCTCTGACTCTGTGGGCCTTTGTTAGCAGTCACTCTGGGAGCTGGTGACCCACGACGTTCATGTTGAGCGTGTTGTGTTTCAAGGTTTTGAGGAAAATGCAGAGACGGCACAGCAGCCTCACCGACAGCGTTCCCCCTGAAAGGTAAATCTTTTTCCTTCTTTTCCCTCTGTTTTCCTCTCCAGAGGGGAATGCTATGATTTAAGAGTATGCTGTGTTACAGAAGATGAAAGGTCAGAAGTGGGAACAGCATGTAATTCCTATGCATGAAATGAGGCCAGGCTTTTTGCTTGAGTTTAGAGACAGATTTACCTTTAACTCCCTTACAGTTACTGACTGCTACTGACCACAGTGTTTCAGGTTCCATGATCAAGTGTGGCACATGTGGAGACAGCTGGTTTAGGGGATTTTTGAGCTCTAGAAGAGAGACTCATGGCAGAGTCTTATGGGGATCCTGAGCACTATCAATCTGTAAGGGCAGAGGCTGTTTATACTTCTGTTAGTAAGGTATGTAAAAAGTCTGCTTTGGGGTCTGAAGCTCTCAGTGACCATGACTCAGTATTTCATAAAGATCTCATGTGATCCTTTACATCTTTACCTACATCTGTATCTACATTCTACATCCAGAATCCATATCTAGCTTAATATATGTGAATATTTATAAGTATAATACCTCTAATTCACTTCTGTAATTATAACATCGGCAAGGGAGTCTTGCCACTCTTGTTGTTCTGGTACTAAATATTCCCTTGTGCTTTCCTATGGTTAGAGCTTGACTTTTTTCTATAAAGAAGAAACTGATCTAATTACTCTAAGACAAAGATGGAACTAATGAATTTAATTGCTCTGGCTGAGCTGAGATTGTAAGATCATGTCCCAAGCAGTCTCTAAGTATTTCTTGGTTGTTTTGCAGGAAGTAAAGCTTGATGTCATGACCACTTCTAGGATGGCACCACCCTTAATTTCAAGGGAAAAGAAACCCATCTTTAACTTTTTCCATGTAATGCTGCTGAAGCCTCAGTGCAGTTTGTGGGTTTTATAACAGAAGGCAAGCCTGAGGCTTGAGAGGCATGTAAGATGTTGTATAAAGTCCTCTCATCTGCAGTGTAGAGCTCTCTTTAGTCTGTACCAACTTGTAAGACACTTTGAGATCTTTTGAGTGGTCAAAGTGTATTCAGGATAGGTATCTATTCTTGAGTGCAAAAGATAGGCAAAGTAATGTCAATTGTCTTTTATAAATGCTTCTGTTTTTTAAAAGGGTAAATACATATTTTAAGTAACACAGGCTGAAGGTTTTCTAACTAGAATGAAATGTTGTTGCCACTGGTCTTCACTTCTGTTAACTTCAGCAGGCTCTCAATTCCATCCTTGTTTATTTCGTTTTAAACATCCCTCATTAATCCCTTCCTGCTGCAAGTATAGTCATGTATGCTGGTAGTATTACAACAAACAATACTTGTGTCTTTACCTGTAACACTGGGTTCCACCCAATTTGTTTGTTATGTTCCCAGAGGTAAGTACTGTCACATCATGTTCCTGTCTTGTGTATACATCCCTGAAGTGTAATGTTAATTGTAATATCCAAGACCCATTTGATTAATATTTTGAAGCAAAAAGGGGTGTGCAATGTCTTGTTGACTTGATTCCTTGCTGGAGCCTATGGAGAGACCTTGGGAGTGGGGTGTAGCTATAAGAAGCATTATTAGGAGTTCCCTGAGTGGGAAGGTGTGCCCAGGGAGGCTTGAAGCTGTCTCCAGAGAGAGGTGCAATGCAGTGCTCTGTGCCCTGTAAGAGGTCTGGGGAGGCTTCTGAACCCATGGGAAAGAGAGGGTTAAGGGCCCTGAATGTGCCTGCATGTGCTGTCTCAGCTTGTGACCACTATTTCTAAAGTTAGAGATCTCCAAGGATTCAAATCAAGAGAGACCAAAGCTTTCAACATGCATTATTTGTGGGCTTTGCCTCTTCCTGAGCTTTCTTTGTTTTTTACTCTTCTTTTTCAGGCTGGAGAACTATTTGCTGTCAGCCAAACTTTTATTGCCTACTGATTGTTATACTTGTTACCTGTGTTGTTCCCTGTCACCTAAACTGTACATGTTTCCATTGCATTACCACAGTAGTGATTTCAGGCAAAGAAGGTTTATTGTCTTTCAGTATTAGGACAAAGAAGTTTATGATTTTTTTTTTTGGAATCTGGCTATGACCCAAAAAACTCACGAAAGAACTAGCACCAGGTCTAATTCTGTAAAGTGCCCAGTAATTTGAGTACATCCATGTCCAATTTGCTGAGCATATAAAAATAAAACAATTTCTCTTGACACTTGAGCATATAATTCACATATTTGTTGTGCCAAAACCCATGAAAATAGCTCTCAATTCTTCTTTTCCCCAGCTGATTGTGTCTCTTGTTTGTGTTATTCATCAGTAGGCAAGTAGCAACCATCCCTAAATAAAGACAGAAGTTTGGGGAGTAGGTCATTTCTTTGAGTTGGCTTGATTAATTTTTTCTGTGTATAATGTGACCTGTCTTGGTTGTGCTGTGTTAAGTTCCATGGGAAATTGTGTGTTTTCCTTTAAAACTTTAAATCATTTCATTTCAGATGCGTTATTTCTTTGGTTCCTCCACAAGTAAAGAGATTATATGGGAACTGTGTTCCTTAGATAAAGGAAAGGGTGTTTTTGATCAGTTATTTTGATCTTTTCTCCGGGAGTCTGGTTACTAGTTCTGAAAGTGTGACTTTCCAACAGAAAATAGAGGGAAAAGCATCTGTGGTCTGGAGACCTGTGTACTCTGACAGGATGTGAGGAACTCTTAAATGAGGACAGCCAGGATTGGGCTAAAAGCCTGTGAAGTTCTGTGGCTCTCATTTTTGTTTAATCACTTTTCTTTCATCCCCTTCCCCTGCAAGAAACCGGAGCCAAACAGTCAGTTCTGAAACCAGCATGGATGAAAGTGGAGTTTTTGAAAGTCTGAAGGCTGAAGGCTCCTCTCCACAGCAGCTGTTCTCAGGCCTGGCAGGTATCCCCTCGGGCACCATCACAGCCACACCATTCCAGTCAGGTTTGGTTCTGGGCTCTTCAGCAGGAGGTGGAGAAGTCTTCATTCAGATGGCAGCCCCTCGGGAGGAAGGCAGCAGTCGTACAGAAGGAGCTCCCTTTCACCACAGGCAGCCCTCCCATCATTTCCACCACGGCCACCACCGGGGTTCATCTCTGCTGCAGATGGCAGGAGGGGACCGTCACGGGCATGCTGAGGAAGGCAGTGATGAACAGGCTGGGACTCCAGCCCCAGCTCTTTCAGAGTTAAAAGCTGTGGTTGGCTGGCTGCAGAAGGGACTTCCCTTCATCTTGATCCTTCTGGCTAAAGTTTGTTTCCAGCACAAGCTTGGTAAGCACCTCTCCCTTTTGGACTGCAAGTGTTTAGGAGTGTGTTTAGGAAGCTTTGTCACACTGTGGTGTCTGATACATTATCCACCTGACAGTGTCTAGAGCGAGTCTAGCATGAAGGGGAGATACTCAAATGTGTTGGATAATGCATTTAATAAATTCACCCTATTTTCAGCCCAAGCTGTTTTCATCTGTATCAGTCCCATCTATTTCCTGTCCTGACTTGTGGAAGATCAGTTATGTTCCTATTCCAAATCCCTCCTCAACATTCCTGGAGGGGCTGAGGATGTTATCATAACTTTTCCCACAGACCTCTCTCTCAGAGAGATGGGGAGAGCTTACACTGGTGACTGGCAGAGGCTTTGGTGTACCTCAGAAGGGTTCAGTGAGATGAGACAGTTCTATAGCTGGAAGGATGGTACCTGAGTATTTCAAGCCCTCAGAGGTCACGTAAAATCTATTCATTTAATCCTCCTCTTTCTACAAAATTGTATGAGTGACATGTCTGATCATCCTTATTCTTTCTGGGAGTAATATGTTGAGATTATTATCCCAGGGAAACTTGAGTTTATTCCACTTACTTCTCTGCCAGTATTCCCAGGTATTGATTTGTGCCTGCAACATCTTGCTCTTTGGACCAGGTATCCTATATGGTTTTGATAGTGTGCCTTGTCCTCCCTGAGCTGCTAAGCTGCTGTTGTAATACTGTCATCTAATGGAGTTCTGTTTGCACAGCTACAACCACAACTTGCAGCACTGAACCTGACATTAGGACCAACTGTATTGGGCTGGGAGGCAACTGCTCACTGCAGTAGCTTCATCTTCATTTAGCTTGAGTTAGAACTTTGAACTCTGTACGAGTCTAAACTGCCCTGGTTCAGCCACCTACGTATTTTAATTCCCAGTGCATCCAGAATATCACCCAGTAAATTTTTGTCTGAGCTTGAGATGCTGACATCAGATGTCTCAGGACTGAGGACCCCCCTGCCTTTGTCACACACTCTGCCTTTGTCTTGCCCTGCAGGGATTGCTGTCTGCATTGGCATGGCCAGCACCTTTGCATATGCCAACTCGACACTCCGAGAGCAAGTTGCTCTGAAGGTGGGTACAGCATCTTATGCTCTTACATTCCCCCCAAACCTTGCTCTTTGTACACAAAACAATGCCTATGTTGAACCTTCTACTGCAATTTGGGAATGACTGCCATTATGAGGGCACAGATCTGCCAGAATACCAGTACCACATCCTAATCCTCACTTCCTCTTCCTACTTCTTCACACTGATGCTCTCCTGCTCTTTCCATCCTGAAAATGTAATAAAACACAGAGAGGAAAAGTCAGGGATATTGTAATCTGCTTCTGGCTCTGCCACTGACCAGCAGTGGATCTTCAAGCACTGCTCTGCTCCTTAGTTTCCCATGATGTACAGCAAGAGGTGCTGAAATGTATTTCACTAATGATGAGATTTAATATCTTAGCATTTAGATAATATTTTTGATATATTTAGATATTTTGATAACCTTTTGATAATATCTAAAACTATTTAGACAATATAATATTTAGATAATATTTTTGATAATATTTAGATAATATTTTGAGGTGTTCAGCTGCGGGATTTTGTAGATGTATTGCTTGTTAGTATCTTTATGATGTTCTGTTGATAATATGCTTGGGATATAAAGAAACCAGCAGATCTTTTCAGGTCTTATCTTCAGTGCCAGCAAAACACTTAAACAGCACAAAAAGCACAAGACTGGAATTGTTCTTATGTAAAAATGAGATGGCTGGCACGAGTGGATGCTTCTGTCTACCAGCAGCAGTGGAATTAATGCGATACAATGCTGAATGAACAGATAAATTGCACAATCATGTAATAGATTGCTGTTGCCTTGCACTTTGCACCTCTGCCTTTCCAGCAGTGTGCCCCTTAATCTATCTGTTTTAAATCTCAGCCCAACATTCCTAGCTGTTGAATAGCTACAAAGAGCTATTTTCTTAATAAATCAGCTCACAAGAAAAATGCTGTGTTTTTTCCTCCTCCCAGGAGTAAAATTTACTCTCCAAAATTACACCAGGCCAAGACCCAGGACAAGATCTTCTGCCACCAGCTTCTGTTTATAATGTTCCGTGTCTTCTGAAATGCAAAATTTGCACTTCTTTTGACCTTTAATTATTTCTTCAATCAAAAATGCATGTTCTGGAACCTCCATGCAATCGGATGACATTCATATGTGCTCCATGTAGTGATGGGTTATGTTACATTTGATTGAGCTAAGCCTTCTTCTAGGTGACTCTGGAGCTATTTGTAGAATACCACTTTAATGAAGTGTCATTCCAAAAGGTGACAGCTCAGAATTGTGGTACAATATATGGAACTCACTATTTTTTTTTTTAATTTGCTTGTCAAACTGCATTTTAAATACCAGAAGAATTTAGAAGTCCCAAGAAAGATCCCAAGCTTGAAAATTATGTACTGCAAGTAAGACTGTAATTTTCAGCTGTGTATTTTGATTAATTTCTCTGAAGTTGCCTTATTGAAAAGATTGAGTGAGAGCCATTTCTGTTTGTGTTTATAAATGTCTTTACCTAGCAGCCTATTTGTGAGTCGTAATCCCACGTAAATAAACTCATTATTGACCACTTAGTGGCATATTTGTGTCCCCTGGGGTGGTCTTGCATTTTTTTTCAACAACTGAAGGCTCAGTGTAACCTTTGAGGGTTTTGATTTATCTTTGCTTCTTTTTCTTGCTCAGGAGAAGAGGTCAGTGCTGGTTGTCTTGTGGATCCTGGCCTTCCTCACTGGAAACACCTTGTACTTGCTTTACACATTCAGCTCTCAGCAACTGTACAACAGGTGAGTAAAATGTTCATTGTACACGATGGAAGCAGGTGAGAATTGCCAGGGAGAGGAAGAGGGAAGCCTACTTTTCCCCACACTGAGAGGAAGTGGGCATACTCAAGGTGTCTGCTGGCCTTGCTACATCTTTGTAATAGCTTTTAGTGGAGGAAAAGAATGTGTGCATTTTTTCTACAAGTGGACTGTTCTGTAAATGACATAACCAGGGTCTAAATGGGCCAGGATGTGGGCATGTACTACAGAGTTGCTGCTTGAAATATGTACCCTTGCAATTTTCTTCTGCACTGAAGCAGGATGGATACTTTTGCATAGTGGGACTTCTGAATTTCCATTTTGACCCCTGTCAAAATGGGGTCATAAAAAGCAGGTATTAGAAGCAGATAAGAAACTGAGCCACCAATTTCCTTCTTTCTCTAATGTTCTTTTTTCTCTTCAGTCTATCTGTGTTTGAGTCCATTACAGGGGGTAAACCAGGGGTGAAATAATGTTTTACTTCAATATTCTCAGGGCTTGGAGGAATTTGGATTAGAGGTAATTAAGGTGGCCTCCACTTTCTTTCCACTTTAAAATTCTGACTAAAGCAGTTCTCAAATACAGAGAAGTTAGTACTTGCAGATTTGGTTTAGTATTATCCCTGCACATTATACAGCAGGCATGAAATGACAGATGGGAAGCAAAGATACAGAACTTAACCAAGGTGGTGGAAGAAGAGTAAAATTGGAAGAAATGGAGCAATATCAAACCCAGTTACTTGAGAAAGTTTTGATAGTAGTAGCTAAAACCTTAGGAATTATCTTCCTAATGGAGATTTTATTTTTCCTACTGAGGGGGATTTATATTTTCAATTTGAAGTTCAAATATGTGCCACCTGCATCAGTTGGCTTATGGCTAGATAGCTCTCAGGTATGTTTTTTCTGTCATTTATTTCATTGCTTCCCTGCTTCTTCTTCCCACCAATGCTGTGTACACAGCAGAATAGTCAAGGTCTGCCCTCAGCCCTGGTGTCCTTCTGATGACTGGAAAGCTGCACATGTAAATGCTTCTAGAAAGGGGGACAGCTTAGAAGGCTTGTATGTGTGGGTCCAGACAAGAGATGGAAAGCCATGAGGTATGCTGTGTAGGGCTCTGGAAGGGAATGGAAAAGAATAAACAGGTGTGGAAGCATCAGGAAGAAATGTATTTGCAGTGCAAGGAAAGGATCATGAATGGAACTAGTTTAAAAGAAAGCATAGGTCATCTGAAATAAACAGGTTGCAGCAAATTGAGGCCATCCTGCACACTGCTTAGAGTGTAAGTTTACTAACAGTGAACAGACTGGGCAACAGCTCCACTGAAAAGCTCTGTTCCTGCCTGTGTAGTGGTAACTGCTCTGTCATGCTTGGGCTCAGGTGTCACTTGTGTGAGGACCTGTGACTATTCACAAGGCAGGCCTGTCAAATTAGAAATAGCTGTTATGGATTTGTTTCTTTCTGGCTTATTTTTCAGTTCCTGTTTCATTTACTTTTTGCTTATTTCTAGTGCATGAATAGTAGTAAAGTCTCTGATTCTGTTTCTGTTTTTAGGGTATAATTTTACCTGTTGTGCTGTGCCAGTGTTGTGAGTATTTTAAATTCATGTTCAGGCTTTTCATTCTGGGTTGGTTATTTTACTTTTGCAATTTCTTTTGGTTAAGTTTTTGCTTTAATAGGTTTTTCAGTTTGAGTAGGGTCCAGTAGCTCCCACCCATTGCTATGTTAAGTTCTGCTGTCTTATACTCCCCTTCTTTAAAGAGTGAGTGTTCAGCCCAGTGAGTAGCAGTATGTAAGGGACACTACCTTTTGGATCTTTGATTCAGGTAAGAGTTGCTAATTAACAAAGCCCAGCTCTTGTTCTGCTTCAGAGAGTGGCAAGTCACTGTCAGAGCATGCCACACCTGAAGTCCTGACCTTTCTGCCATCTCTGATGCAGTGCTCCCTCTGTCACCAGCAGTTTCACAGGCACAAGTAGGTTTAGAGACTGCTGCCCTGCAGTAATCTTAGGGATTCAAGGGATCCTGGACTTCAAAGGATAAGTTCTTCTAATCAGATCTGATGGGGCTGATAGGACAGATAGCCCAGGGGCTAAAGGCACTGTCACTAGAATGAAGCCTCTTCTACAGTG
Source organism: Phaethornis superciliosus (assembly GCA_023637945.1). Lineage (NCBI taxonomy): Eukaryota > Metazoa > Chordata > Aves > Apodiformes > Trochilidae > Phaethornis > Phaethornis superciliosus. The sequence goes on from JAJQWJ010000020.1 coordinate 1,603,330, forward strand.
TAGATTGCAGGCTATGGAGACTACAGTCTTCCAAAACAGGTTTTGTACACGTTTGCATCCTGTTTTCTGAGAGTGGGTAAACCTGCTGACCTCAGTAGAAATGGCCAAGAACAATCAAATTAATTCAAGAGACTCAGAGGAACCATGGGACTAATTTGCATGTCATTCCTATTGCCCTTGAGAACTGCAAAGTTCATTGGAGTTCTGGGCTCTCTCTAGTCAGCAGTGGATACAGCTGGTATCAAGAAGCTTAAGTGAGGTTCCCCTCATTGGTATTTGAGCCTTTTTGTCATGCCTTTCAGCCTTATATTTCTGAAACCCAACCTTGAGAGGCTGGACTTCTTTGACCTGATGTGGATTGTAGGGATTGCAGACTTTGTACTGAAGTACCTCACCATTGCACTGAAATGCCTGATTGTTGCCCTGCCTAAGATCATCCTAGCTGTCAAGTCAAAGGTAAGAGTTTCTCTTCCTCTTGATAAACTGATCTGATACCTTGACAACATGTTTGCATTGTGAAATACAGGTGAAAGAATAAAAGTAATAAAATCTGATAAAATTTAGGCAGAAAATCACCCAAGTAGTGAGTTTCTGGTTTTGAGCCATCACAGACCTGAACAAGGTTTTGGTAATGGAAGAGGCAAAGAGAAAAGATAAGCAATGCCAGAGGAGTAGGGACAGATGTAGAGAACTGCTTTTCTGTCTCAATTTGTTCCAAGTCTTGTTTTCCAAGTTCTCTGTAAGTATATATTTCTGAAGCATAAACCTCCTTGTTTAATGGAAAGAACTTGCAAGTACTTGTCTCTTTGGCTTTCCACTTGGGAAAAAGAATTAAAACTGGTAACAGATTGAAGGTACTGACACCACAAAACACAGCACCAGCTCTAAGCACGGCTTAAGAAATATTTTAACTAAATAGTTAACAATGTTAAATGCTAAATAAAGTTAAATGTTTATAAAACCATAAATAGATTAGCAAAACCTTTGACATTTTCTCATTACATTCTGTCTCTAAATACCTTTTCATTTTTTTTTTTTTTTACTCTTATGGATCTGTCATTCTGCCCCTTCCTCCACTTAGTGTCTGTATTTCAGTGGTAAAGAAACTTTCTGTCAGCTATTGGAATGAAAGGCACTATGTAGATGCAAGATATAATCATTAATGGCTGAAAGTCTCAGGCAGGGCACTTGAGAGAATGTCTAAACTGGGAATAGTTTTGCTTACAAATGACATGGGTGGCAGGGGAGTTGAGCAGTTTGTTCCTGCACAGCAGGGCTATCTGAGATGGTTATTAATTTATTTCTGGCAATTGTCCAGCCTTTCTCCCCCCCTTCTTCTATTATTATTATTTTTATTTGGGGAGATTAATGTGCTGGGTCAGAGCATAATCCAGCCTAGGGAGGGAGGGAAAAGTGATGTGAATAGTCTTCCCAAGATAAATTGCAGTGTTGGAAAAGGTTCACAGCCTTTGCTTGCTTGTCTGAGAGCTATCCCAAGTACTCATTAATCCTTGTCGGGAGAGAAGAAAGAGAAGGGGTCTTTATTTGCAGCTACAGTGGGAGGCTGGTAAGATCACATCTGTCAAGGGCCTGTAATGACTCAGAGCACAGATGCTTCATTTTTAATACCTTTTTCTGGATAGCAATATTTCTCACTTTTTTTAAGTCTTTTTGTCTTAGGGTGTTGTTGATGGTCTCACTGTCCCTTGACATCTGAGACTGCTGTTACCTACCACTATGGAGCTGGATTTATTTTTAACCCCCTTCTCTACACCACATCTATTAAGCCAACCAGGGATGAGATCTGGTGTAACAAATTAAGCAAGATCAAACTGGGATGGGAGTGCTCCAAGAGAACCCCAGGATGCCATAGAAATTGTAATTGGTAACCACATAGCTGAGCTCTTCCTCCAAGCCTGATGACCCAGCTTACTTCTACAGGCTAGCTCAGTGCTACACATCTTACTTTTCAGAAGAGTTTTTTCTTAAACCCAAGCTTTTTGAGTTAGAACAGTTCCACTGCACTTGAGGCACATTAACTCAGACCAAATTCTTCAAGTTATTTACTATCTTAATACTTGCCTGAAATAGTTCTCTTCTTGTTCCCTGGAGGCTTGTAGTAGTGTTTCTGCTTGAAGCCTTGCTTGTAGCATATTAACTGTTGGATGGCTGTCACTTAGTGGTAGCAGACAGCAAGCTGCTGGAGAAATACAAATGAAACTCAGTAGAGCTAGATTTTTTCAAAATATATGTATAAAGACTTTTTCTGCAGAAGTAGCTAGTCAGAGCACAAGCCTCCAGCTCCCCATAATGCAGGGCCTGAAGTGGAAACTGCTGCAGTCAGGGATTGAGTTCAGCACAGCTATGTATGGGGTGGAGGTATTTAATCTGGAGCTTCCTTGCAGTGCCTTCGTGCTGGCAGTCAGTGAGAGATGATAAAACTCACCCATGAACAGCCTACCAGGGAGTTTGATCATTCTGTGCTCAGCCTCTGAGCAGGCCCTTTGGATTTGCCTCATTTTGGAAGTTCAAAGGCACTTCCAAAGCTAGTCTGGCTTTTCATACTGTTCCTTGAGATTCTGGTCTTCTCTGAATGCTATGTGGTTTTCACTGATGCTTGCACAGCCTTTCTAGTACAAGGCACCTCCTCTGAAAATCCCTTCAAGTCTCTTACCTCTCCATATCCATTGTGACTGGAGCACAATCAGATTAATTTCATATCATTTTTCTTTTACACAAGTCTTCTTCCCTCCCCTCAGTCTTCTCTCCCCTCAGTCATCAACTCTGAGCCTTTTCTCAGAGATCCTACATTCCTTAACTTACTAGCTTCTTCGTTATCTTCAAGTCCCCCCTGTTTTCCAGACCATTTCTCCAGCCTGTCAAAACGAGTTTGGATTATAATCCTTCTTTCCAGTGTTTACAGCCTTTTTCCAGGTTAGTGTCAGCTGCCCATTTGGTAAGAGTTCTTTGTTTCATCAATATCACTATCATTCATCAATAGGGGATGTAGTGACTAGGACTAAACTCTGCTTACCTCAGGTGCAGCTTGTCATTTTAAGAGTGAACACGTGAAAAATTTGGGCTAGAACAGTCAGTTATCCCAGTTTGAGCACCTGGGTCAGGTATTCCCAGTGTAGTCCCATCATTGGAAGGGCAGCATTCAACATCAAGAACCCTCTTTATCTTACAGCATCAGTTCATGCTTTAATAACTGAGAAAAGGCAAACTGAAACTGAAGGGCAGAAAAAGAGGTTTGCTTTGTGATCTTAGTACAGAGAACAGTGAACATGAGTGAAGTATGCAGCCTGCTAGAGATTATGGGGATACAACTATCCAGAGCTCTCCTAGCTTGTATATCTTACAAATAGAATAAGTCTGCAAGGAACCCCTCCAAAGAATGTGGGAAGGTGGAAAATTTGAGAAAACAATTGAAGCCTGGAATACAGAGCTGCCAAGAGAGGCTTGTGAGACTAGAGTTGGGCTGGAAGGCAAGGAAAGAAGAGCTTGTGGACAGGGGAGAAAAGCAAAAAAATGGAAGGTAAGCCCAACCATCAGGCTCCAATCAGACACTTCTGCAATCAGTGGGAGTCTGTGGGAGCAGGAGCATACCTGTGGCTAATGATGTCCCCTCCTCCCCCATGAGCTGATGGGCACATCAAGCTGAGGACAAGTTTTAATAGCAGCTGGGCTCATAATTTCTTTGGAAGGGGGGCTTGGCTCCCACCCTGCATGCTGAAGGCTCTCCATTAAAAAAGGCAAATAAGATCATTTGGTTCAATATAAAATGAATTAAAGTAAATTAAACTGCAGGAGCCATGTGGCCTGCAGAGGCCTCCATTGTTGTACACACATAAATGGCAGCTTTTCATTTTCACTGCTAAGGAATGACAGCTTGAGGGGAGTGGAATTAAAAATAAGGAAATAAATAATATAAAGACACAGTTGCCAAAGATTTCGTTTAGGAAATCCCAGGTGCCTGCAAGTCTCCCATCCCCTCCTCATGCTGTTGTCAGCAATCTAAGCTGATATCCTGGAGGATGGAGTGAAGCTTGAGGTGGGAGGAGGGAGAAAGAAAACCAAACCAGAACAACTGTAAGAAACTGGTATCCCATGTTCTTTTATGTATGTATGTAACTACCTCTACACAGGAGAAGGATACCAAGGACAAACTTTTCCAACAGCCTTAATAGCTGGTTTGTAAGAAAGGCCCTAAGTAAGAATTTTCTTTGCATGCTCAGTACAGATCTGCAGCCCAGTTACAATGGGCTCCATTTCCAGAAGATTAAAAAACTCAAAAGGAAAGCACTAACATATTCTTGTCGAAAATACAGTAAAAAATTACTATGTACTAAGCACTTATCAGTTTTGTTTGAATGCTTCCAGACATTGCAAGTGATGCTGATCAAAAAATATGGAAGCATTAAAACAAGCACTGGGAGCAGGTACATAGATGATGTATTACAAAAAAATGTCCAAGTTAAGATCTTCCTGTTCCTAGTCTGTGCTCTCTTGTAGTATGCAATGTGCAAGTTAATCTTAGTTTTCTCTAATAGTGTGGCTTGGATGCTGTTTGGGAGAACTCACTCAGTGCATTCCTTCTTCTTGAAGAGCAATCTGAGCTTTGGTCCTGTAGAGCCACAGGAACTATGTGATGGTTCAAAGATTTCTGCCTGTTGCAGCCTGGGACAGCTGTGATGTCAGAGCCAAAAGTGTGGGATTTATTACTAAACTAATGAAAGAAAAACTTAAAAAAGCATAAGACTGAGGAACTGGGACTCCTTTCTGTCCTTCTCCCTGACACACTTTGAAAGTCACTGCTACCAAACTTTAAGGAAACACTGCTTTTAGGTGCCTTCCTAGTTTAACTTTCCAGTTTAAGATAGCCGAGATATGACTTTCAGAAGTACTGTGCTGACTAAAATGTCTCATTTTTCTCTCTGGTCTCACCTTGGAATTACTCATTAGTCTCACATGGATTTTCACCAGCATCCTCTGCTCCTACCCAACACTTCCTGATTTTGGCAATATGACCTGAAATCTAAGCAGAGCCTGCTTTCCTCTGATACAAATTGCCAGCAGGTTTCCTAAGTTTTTCTGTCATCTTCCTGTTTCAGAATACATCCTAATGCTGCTGGCAAGAGAACAAGTGAGACTTGGAACTTCCCTCGAGTGCGAATCACAACCTACAGTTGCCTCATTGCAATTTCTCTCACTTCTCTTGCATCCCATTTTAATTCCACTGTGTAAAACCTTAGCACACCTCTCTGTTTCCTTCTGTGGAGGCACACATGCACACTTAAGCAAAGCCTTATGTCATTAGACACTACAAATCAATGCTTGGTTAGGCTGTGTGGTAATTAGCATCACAGCTTCAGCTGCAATTGTCCCTTTGTGGTGTCTATATTTTTGGTGTCTTCAGTTTTTGATTATGATTCAGTGTTACTTTTCTGCAAGACTTCTTCCATCCATCACCAATGTATACCATACCCCATGGATGAAGCAAGGTAGGGTATTGAAAGAAGCCCTTGTAGAAACTGGGAAGGGCAGAGAGAACAAAGAGACCATTGGAAGAAGAGTGTTCTACAGGTTAAAGTTGAATGCTACACTGGAGAATTAAATTCCATCCTTTTCTTTGCCAAGTAACTCCTGTGTGGTTCTAGAAAAGCCATGGACAGCTGCAAGCTGAAGTCAGTGGTTTAGCTTTTAATGGTAATGTGATCTATAAAATTAAGTGCTTTATAAGAAGTCTAAGCCCAGACATCTCAGCTTGGGCACCAAAACAACCTTACCTTAACCTTAGTCTTTCCATGTCCCAAGTTTTCATTTAGAGAGTGCAGAGAATAGCTGTCACTTCTATCATCCAGCAATGTGAAAATAAGGGGTTTTAAACAAGAGCTTTCACTGTAGTGGTGATGTCATAAAAAGACTGAAGAAATTTTAGTTATTTTCTACTCTGAGCAGAGTTCAAGCAGCATGAAGTGACAGGATGCAGATCTGCCACCAAGTAAGGAGATGATAAAACACTGAAGTCTCATGTTTAAGGATTATCACTCACCTTCTGTGAAAAAACCAGTAATTGTTCATGTCATTACAGCTGTACTAAATGTACAGGAGGAAAATGGCAATTGTACAAAAAACCTGACTTCTCCTCTTCTAAAATAAGTACTTGACTTAAAGCATAAAAATGATGTTTGTGTGGTGAAGGAGGTAGAGGACAACGGAGGGCTATACTCAGACCTTAGCTTTTAACAAAGCATTCTTGAAAAACAAAGGAATCAACATTTCACCATGTGGTATCACAAGGCTGATGAGCAGAGTTGCTATAATTAGATCCACAGCACAGTGCTCTGCCACTTGTGCTAATGAAGTGTTTGATAACAGGAGTAGAAGACCATCAGCTTTTACACTAACAGAGCCTCTACAGATGAAGCAGGGTAAGATCTGTACTACTTATATTTTAGTCAGGCTTAACTCCAACCTGTTCCAAGGACTTGATGAGAGCAGAGACTCTTCTCAGGTGTCTGACTCTACCCTAACCAGAAGCTGTAGTTTCCAGTTATATTCTATTTAACCTCTCCAGTCCAGCAAGGTGACATTCTTGCTCTGGAGGGTTGGCTCCTGCACAGTCAGTCATGCACTGGGCTGGCTCACAGGCTCACCGAAATATAGAGTGCTGTGCAATCTTAAAGAAAAGCTGTTCAGTATTAAAGAAAAGATTCCTAGATTTACATGGGATTTTTATCAAATAGGAGAAGTTTGAGGCACGCTATGCCTTATTTCAAGCAGTTCCAAGCCAGATGCACAGGAGAAGAAAATGTATTTGTGCTTAATATACACAGTTCTTTCTAATCTTGATGAGAAGTAGCTTCAGACAAATACAGACAAAATACAACTTTCAAAGCCAGTCTTTGTCTTAGACTTCAGCCTAGGTAGCCAAGATAGAACAGTGCTGAAAAGCAGGAGACAGAAGGGTGCATTAAGGGTGCTCGTAAGTGATAGAAGCCAGCAGCAAAAAAGTTTCTGCTATTAGAAGGCTAAAATTTGCTGCTGAAATTGTAGGGAACAACTTTTGTTTTTTAAACTTCTGGCTCAGAAGGAAGACTCTATTTCTGCTGCAGCCCAGTGTACAATTACTTTTGATTTTCTAGGCCCTTTTCCTAATTTAATAAAGGACTGGTGTGTTGTGCTGAGGACTGAGATGCCTGACAGGCCCTGCATTTCTGTAAGCATTTGCTGAGCACTAGTTCTCTTCTAAATGATAAAAACTTACCTGTTTTATCTTAAAACTTATCTGCACTCTCATGAGGGTATTCACAAGTGGCTAGCTGCTGAGATAACCTGATACTCTGCAGCTGCCATTTAAAACTGAAGATCTGCATTAGATAAAAGAATTACAAAAGCTTTGTAAAGGGTGGTTAGAAAATTGAAGTTTGTCACTTGCTGCATATATTCATTTTAGAGCCAAGCTCTGGTTCCACAGCCTGTCTGCACCCCAGATCTGTCTGTGACCCATCTTCCCTCACAGTTTTGCTGCGGGTTCTACTCTTTTTAGTGCCTCAAAAACTTCTGTCGAAGTCTTTCAGCTCTGATGCCCCACATGCTGAATCCAGAAGTCCCATCTGCTGCAACGAGACAATAAGCAGTGACCTGGCCCAGCCTGCCAGGGACGTGTGGGCTACAGAAAAGAAAAAGAGTGTGAGTCTGGCAGGAGGAAAGAGTCAGAGAGAGCAAAGAGTTTGCTGCCGAGCTTGCTGGGTGCTTTCAGCAGGGCTGGCTGAGGAGGGGGAGGTGGAAAGCTGGCTGTGTGAAGGGAAGGAAGTGACAGCCTTGTCATTAGCAGACTGCAAGCCCTGTCACAGGGGCTCCCGAAATAAACGATGATTGTATTGAAGCACGAGGCTGGATGGAGACCTCTCTGCTAATTTAATAAATTGCTTGCATTTAGGACCCCAGATTGTTGCCGTTACATTTTTACTATGTGATGCCACCTGGGATTTGCAAGGAGGAGGCAAGGGGAGGTGGGGAGAGGAGGGGAAGAAAGCAGCCCAGGTCCGCTAGCAACCGCTGGTGTGACCTCACTCCTTGTCCCGGGGGGTATGAGATCATGAGAATGCCAGAGCTCTCTGAAGGATTCGATTTGTTGGGTACAGCAGGATGGGCTGATGAGTGATCTCATCTCCCAGGCCCTGGGGAAGGGTGCTTGCTGCTGCTGCTGGCCTTGGGGGCTGCAGAGGACTTAATCCCCACTCTAAATCCCACCAATTAATGACTGACCTGCCATGACATCATCGATGACAAAGCTAACTGGGACAACACAGCAAAATTCCAGGGGAATTTCCCCTTCTCTGTGATCTTACCAGACAAAAGAATTTGGACGTGTCAAAAACAAACCTTTCAGTCCAGATAATGTCATTGCAGATTAAGCCTGGTTCTGGGCTCACAGCTTGTCCTGACCTTGTGCCCTGTCACCAGTTCTCCCTTTTAAACAGTGCAGGACAGAACACAAACAGGTCCTCGTTAAGGCTGGGAAGCACTAAAGTATCAAGCCTTTAGTCAGCTTCACAGACCCACTCTTAGGTGCTTTAAAATAGAAATTGTGCTAAGAAAAATCTATTTTCGCTGTTGCACCTCATTGTTGTAGTAAGCCAAGAGGGAGTTTGTGTTACCTTGCTCATGTCCTTCAAGGAAGGAAAGCTTTCTAGCTGGAGCAACCACCAGAACGGCAAGGACAGCTTTGGTGAAGGTTTACAAAGGATGTCCCCCATTCTTCAAGTCTCTTTTGAGAGAAAAAAAGTATTTCTGCAAGCATTCTTCCTTCCTATCCCCCTTAAAACCTCAGCAAGATTTGGCATCTCTGAGTTTAAAATGCCTTGAGGGCTACCTTGCATTCTTTTTCTCATCATTACTAGTGTCTAGAATTTACATCACACTCATCCCTCTAAACCTTAGCCACTGCTCTTGGGGTTCTGTAGCATTGCACAGATGTGCAAGAACATGGACATCTGTAACCTGGTCTGAAAGCTTAAGAATCAAAAGTTTGAAATAGCTGGATAAATGCAGAACAAGAGGAACACTAAAAAAACCTGAAATGACAGGTACCTTTCCTAGGCACTGACTTGGCTGGCTGCATCTCATGGTCTTTGCACAATTTAACAGCATCTGGAGGGGTCAGTGAACAAAGGTCCTTGTAAACTTCAAGCCCTATGCCTGTTAAGTGTACTCCTTTTGATTTCCTGAGAGTAGTCCTGCATCACTTGTGTTTTGCAGGGAAAGTTTTACCTGGTGATTGAGGAGCTGAGCCAACTGTTCCGCTGCCTCGTCCCTATCCAGCTATGGTATAAATACATCATGGGAGATGATCCATCCAGCAGCTACTTCTTAGGTGGGATCCTGATCATCCTGTACAGCCTCTGCAAGGTGAGTACCACCTCATTAATAACCTCTACAGGAGCTGTGGCAAGAGCAGAGAAATAAGCACAGCTGAGGGGAAGAAATTCACCTTTTCAGTTGTTAGTCACTGCCCAGGAAGGGAAGCTGCAGCAGCTGGAGACACCTTGGGATTTAGTTGCTGAAAGCATTTTGCTTCACCAGCGTGTGGGCACTGCTGAGCTGCTCTTGGAGTGTTGCATCAGGCTTAGGAGTCATTGCTGCTTTTTAATACCTTTCTGTAAAGGCTAGAGGAGAATGGGAGGGAGTCTTGGGGGATCAGTACTGGAAGAGATGTTAGCTGTTTCCAGATTTCTAGGTGCAACACTGAAAGGAAGGTTGCTGGCAGTGAAGTGTTTCTCTAAGCCTTCCTCTGTCTTTCAAGGCAGGGTAGGTAGTCTCTCACTCACAGTGCATGGAGAAACAGGGTCATGCAAGGACTAAATGTACTACTTGCCTAAATAAAACATAGTTCTGGCCCCATTCTAGGTCCTGGTCTGGCTGCTACAAGTCCAGAATCTCAGTGATAGGCGAGAGTAATTAATGTTTCCTCAAAAATAAGAATGTTAAGAGCATAAGACCTGCCTGTACAATTGTAAATTAATACATGACTTAGAGGAGTCCCAAATCTGAGGTCTAGAAACAGTAATATTTCTACCCATGTGCCTGGGGCAGAGCAGTGGCTGAAGCAAACAGTGATACACCTTTGGTATCCTCTGAGAAAGGCCAAGTGAGATAAGGTTGCTGCAGCCCTGATGCTTGTCTCTCCCTAGGAGGAAAGGGCTATGGCTTTGTACAAGCAGCCTGAAAAATAGAGAAGGGAGACTATATCTGAGCTGAAGATAGCTCAGAGGGCTAATGGATTGCTGAGCAATTCCAAAATCATAGACATTCTCTCAGCTGTTTGCTGCTCTTTGCTCAGGACTATGGGAGAGGATGATTGCCCCTTTAAAAGATGTCAGTGTCTGAATCCCCTCTAGATAACAGTATCAGACTCTTCTATGCCCATTCAGCTTGTGAGGTCATGTAAACAGATCACAATTATGGACAGATTTCAAGTGATCTTTGTGGTGTCCCTTCTTGCAGAAGTTACTCAGCACCTGGAGAAAGAAGGAGTGCTTACCTGCAGTGCTAGATGCCATTTCTTACATCTGAAAATGTCAGAGTATGAAGATGTGGGGGAGAGCTGCTTTTTCTTGGAGGAAGAAGGATCAAGCAAAAAAACCACAGCTGGTAGAGCAAGGGTCTCAGCAGGCAGGGCCCAGCCCCACAGCACCCAAAGAAGGCAAGCAGGGCAGGCCCATGGGTGATAGCCAGGTTCAAAAAGTCAAGAGTGGTGAGGCAGGTCCAAGATAAAGTCAGAACATCAGCCAGGGTCAGCCACAGTCCAGCAATTGCAGGGCATAGCCATAGTGATGAGACAAGCTCAGGCTGAGATGTCACACCACGTGCTGGGACATCCAGAGCAGCAGGAGCTGGAAACCAACACCCACACAGCAAAGCTCAGACATGAGCTGAGCCCTTCAGGGCTGAGCTTAAATGGAGCTCCTGGTCAGTGGGCAGAGACTGGGGCTGGAGACCCCAGGGGAGGTTTGTCAGGTCCAGGAAGGTCCATTAATGCACTCAGGCCTCTGACACATGTGCCAGCAGTTCTTTGGGGGCAGGCTACGAAGCCTTTTTAGGTGGTGGTTTGATAATCTAGACTGGAAAGTATCCTCTCCATAGAGACTCTAATTGACATTGCAGCAGGACTGTGGGGCACGCTGGGCTGCAGCCTGTGCCTGCAACATGCCCATTTCTCCCTTTAAGAAGAGGTGTAAGTGGACAGAGAAGGCAGCAGAAGGGTGATAGGTCCAGGAATGTGTCCCAGATCATTGTGTGGCAACTGCTTATTACCACAGATGTGTCCAGGTTAGGCTTAGACCTCTGCATGCTAGAGACTTGGCTTGGAAGTGAGAGAAAAGTGGGAGCACGCTCTTCCAACACAGATCATGAAATCCTAGGTGTGTGCATCCCATTTACAATCTCAAGAACTGTAGTGCTAATTCCTTGCCTGAGACACTGAAAATATACCCAAAGGAGTCCACATTAGCAAAGCCACAAACCACATTAGAAAAACCACAGAAGCCAATTTGGCACTCAGACCTTCTGTGCTCCTGGCAAAATTCCAGGGCTCAGCTAGGGCTGTGTCCCCCTTCCCTACACAAAGGGCAGGCTTGGCTTTCAGAGGGGTTTGTGTCATGCAGCTGATGGGTGCTGTCTTGGTGTCACTGTGTAAACATGAGCCTCTGATTTTGGTAAAGAAATCTCAGATGTTCATTAGTAAGGGCATCCACATATTATTTTTTCCCTATGCTGAAGAGAACTCCCTGACTGAGAACCCAGTTGTTGACATCCTATTCCTAGATAGATGACTGATGCAACAAAGACTTCAGTGCATCACATATTAAAATAACCTTAGAGAGACTACTGAAACATGCATCTTTTGGGGGTACAGGGAAGTCCAGAGGAAAAAAAAATGGAAGGGGGATATGGACTGGGAGAAAAGAAGACATCAGAGACAGAGCAAGGGCATTAGAAGTCACACTATAAGCAAAGCAACCAGGAAAAGCTGTGGATTACTGTGGCAAAGAGCAGATCTCTATCTTTGTTAGCAGATGAAGAGTCTGTAGTAGTTGGCAGCCCCAAGTGCTTGGTGCTGACTGGAAGCATTACTGGAAGGACCCTGGGAGCCTTTTTACATGCTGACTGGAAGCATTATTGGTGCCTTCATTTGATTCCCCATCTCTTGCATGATGATCTCATTGGCATTCCCTGCAGTGAGCCCACTTAATCATGCTAACCAAAAAAAAAAAAAAAAAAAAAAAAAGTAGAAACCCAACTCCAGGCATTCTGGTGCCTTTACAGTGTTAGTCCACTACAGCTCTGCATAGTCTGCATCACATCTTCCCCTATCCCCACTCAGACAGGTGAGAAATGGAAAGGTCCTGTTGTGTCATCTGGCCCTTCTCCTGAGGGATGCAGGATTTTTTCTTTGCATAACCATTTCTTCATGTCTTGTCTACTTCATAGTGTGTTTTTCCATGTATCCTGCCAACTAGGGAGGATGAAGCTGCTATACCAGAGTGGGTTTTTCAAGAGATTTTCCCTTTTAGTTGTAGTACCATGTCTTCAGCTTAAGAATGCTGAGTGTGTTCAGCCCCTTGATATTTAAAGGCAGTTTATCATCTTTATCCCCCACTTTTGTACTGCTCAGACAAGCTGTAAATATTTATGTCTTTTAGTCTGTTTTCAGAAATCACTTTCTGTAGGCTCATTTTCTGCCCTGCTCTGAACTGCTTTTAGTCTTTAATGAGGAGGCCAGAATGAGCACTGCTCTCCAGGTGCAGTTACATCATGTTTGCTGGGCAATGGAGGGAGGGAGGGAAGGAGAGAACCTGGTGTTGCCCCTGCTGTTGGCCATCTTTGGGCACCCACAAAGTACCAAGGTGCTGGAAACTCACTCCCTACCTGGCATTTGAGGTTTCTCACTCTGTAGGTGGATGGGAGCAACTCAGCCTTAGTCCTGCTTCTTATTCCTCAGGCTGTTCTTTTGGTAGCATTTAATCACTGCTCTCCACTAAATCACTCTCTGCAATTCCCCCTCCCTTCAGACATCATCAGGGCCCTGAAGTTTCAAGCTGTGTGGCAGAGCCTGGAAATCCCCCTTTTCCCCAGAGGCTGAGGAAAGCAGTTTTTGCCTCTTCCATGTAAACAGACTTCCCCTCCTTCCTTCTTTATCAAGCTGCCCACAGAGTTCTCTAACCTCACTTCTGGGCTTTTCAGGAACTCCGTTCTCAGGGTGGGAATGGGTCCATTTTAGCCCTTTCCTACCTAGTGGGGCTGGGCAATTTACCCTGCCACAACTCTGCAGTTTCTGCCCCTCTTTCTGAGCTGTGAAGACCCCTGGTTTGCAGTCCATCATTACAAGAGTTGGTTTGGCTACCCTTCTTCACTCTCAATTCACATTTATTACTTATTTTATGATCAGCATGAAATCTGTTGTAGCATAATTTTTACTTAGGATCTTTGTTCCCTCCAAGTATCCATTTGGAGAAGGAGTTTCCTGAGTTTCTGGACTGGACACACTCTGACTCACATACACATACAGACACATTGTGTGAAAAGTATCTAACTTGGAATGTTTTTATTGCAGTCTTTTGACATCTGTGGTCGTGTGGGAAGTGTCCGGAAGGCACTGAAGGTCCTTTGCACCCCACAGGTCAGGACTCCTGTGTATTAGTGCAGTTTCATAGGTGGAATCTTGTTAATATTAAATGATGGAAATGAAAATTTCTCAGTGTATCAGAATCATAGAATAAAAAATGTGGATTAATCCATGGAGGCCAAAACTGCAAGAAGCTGACAAAACTTTGTAGCGCAGTGTGAGAAAGACTTGAAATAGAAGTATGTAGTGCTTGATGTGCAGTGGCATTAAAAGAGATCCTGTTGGGCACAGAAATTATCCCAGGCACTGCACTATCCAGCAGTGATACTTAGATCTGATGCAGTCAAATGTTGTGGCTTATGCTTTAAAATTGTTAAATCAAGGAGTGCAGAGGAAAGGAACACAGAAGTTTGTTAGAGTTTGCCTTGCTTATTCTGTGGGCTCGGGCTGGTCATTTTTTTCAGCATGTTTCCATTTCCCCTATTACTGTTACAATGGGAAAAGCAACATTTACCTTCTACATATTTAAAAAGAAATGTGAGAAGGAAGCCTGTGGGTGCTGCTGCTGTTATTCTTTCTTCTGTTGTCTAACTTGCCAATAATAATGCCTCCCACTATCTAAACACCTCTGCAAATGATGCTGAATTAGTCCCTTCAGCTCCCTGTAGAGCTCATTAAATTTCATTATCATTGCTCCACAAGTGGAGGCACTAAAAGATGGACTCAGCTCAAGGGGAAAACAAAACAGAGAGCACAGCTCCAGACTCCCTGTGTTCTGTGTCCTGCTCCCCAGATCTCCCTTCCTCATTACACCAGTGTGCTCCAAGGCCATGCAGGGAATCTGGGTGTGAAAATCTCTGTCTGTGTATATGCTTAGCCACAAACCAGATTATCTTCAAACCCCTTGACACTGGGGTATTTTTTTTCACCTCTTCCTAACAGACCTATGGAGTTCGTGCTACCAGCCAGCAGTGCAGTGAGGCAGGTGACATCTGTGCCATTTGTCAAGCAGAATTCAGGGAACCTCTGATCCTTATGTGCCAGGTAAGGCCCACATCATCCTTCCCTCTTGGCATTCATTTTGTTAACTTCTGCAGATGGAAAGAGGCACAGTCAGCCTAGGTACTTCTAAAATCATTTGCTGGGGCTTGATCTAGTGGGTATTTATTGCCCTCTTCCAGATACCAAATGACTCCTAGGAGCTGAGCCACTCTTCAGGGGCTGATCAGAGCTATTGAGATGGAAAACAACATCCCTGTAGTCCAGGGACTGCCAGTTGGCAGTCCAGATCTTGGATCTAGAATCAGGATATTTTTATCTGACCCCTGGGGACACTTGCTAGTCAACAGGCCAACTGAACTCCAAGCAAATGCTGTGAGAGGGGCATCAATCCAGAATGAGCCTGAGAGGGTGCATGAAGGCTGGGGCAGCACTCTGCAGTCATGGCCAGGCCTCTGGACACCTGGAATAAAAGTAATTCAGCAGAGGGGACCAGCACCTGGGAATTGTTTTGCTTTGTTTCTCATTTGGTAAAAGCAGTGGAAAAACTTAGAGCTTCAGAATGGCATGCAGGAGTCCTAATGGGGTGCTGAAAAACCCCTCTGAGCCCAGCACACTGCCATGGGGTCTGTCAATACATTGGAGCCAGCTGAAGGAACTGCCTTGTGGCAAGACTGGTGATGCTTCCCCAAGATTTCCTCTTCAGTTGCTTGTAACTCAGTCAGGTTCTGTCTGTTGGGGTTGAAATGCTGCATCCTGGAGGCTGTCTCTGGCTAATGTTTGGCTGCATGCAGGAAAACCTGAGGCAGAATGATTCAGCCCTTTCTTTCTGGGAATGGAAATGGTGGGATCAATCATGGTATCAAAATAGAGCTCAAGAGCCTTATTTTTGAGAGCTTTAACTTAACCATGCTTTGTAAACAGGGCTATCAAGTTAAGGGAGGGGGGTCACCTGTGCATCAAAAGGATTTCTTACTATTCCTATGAACATCTCTGCAGATGTTCTCAAGCTGCAATCCCCAGAGGAGCTCTCTTTGTACATGCCTATCAGAGTCAAGATTTTGATGAGTAACATTTCTGCTGTCTCTATGTGTTTTGAAGAGGCCTCAGCTTCTTCTGGCTTCTGATACTCCCTTTTTGCCCTATTCCTGCTCTCCAGTCTGGGGCTGTATGTGCTGGTGTGCTGGGCAGGTGGGACAATCCTGGTGTGGCTCAGTGTAGAAATGAGAAAAAAATTGACATTTCTAGAGAAGGGGATACTGGAACTACTAAAGCTATTGACTAGGCTGAGTGATGTGAGCAGAAAAAAAGCAGTAAGGAGGAGGGGCAGAAAGGGGATTGTTTGAGCTAACTAAAGACTTGTGAAATAGCTTCTAGAATTGGGGATGGTAACAGGGGAGAGAAAACCCTCTCAGCTACTTTGTTAGCCCAAATATCTTAGTGCTTTTTAATGGTTTGTTTGGTCTTTTGTTGTTTGGTTTGGGTTTTTTTTTCGGTTGCTATATGAAGAAACAGTATAATATATCATTAGCTTTGGCAGAGGGATGTAGTGGTAATGCTGGGGTTTGTTTTTCATCCCATGTGAGCAGTGCTCATCAGCTGCACTGCCTGTCTGAGCGTGCCTGGCTGCTCCTGTGGCTGCCCCCTGCGTGTGCACACTAGTGACCTGAACACGAGTGAGCCTCCTGCCCTCAGCCTGATGCTGCCCTCTTGTCTCCACAGCATGTCTTCTGTGAAGAATGCCTCTGCCTCTGGTTTGACAGGGAGAAGACCTGTCCTCTTTGTCGTTCTGTCACAGTAGAGACCCTGCGTTGCTGGAAGGATGGCACCACCTCTGCTCATTTCCAGGTGTACTAAAACCTGGATGTACTGACAAATGCAGTCATGTGTGCAAAGAGAAGAAAAAGCTGGAAAACCTGGTGATCCCATTTCCCTACTTAGTTGTCTGTTGTTGTCTTAGGCTGTCATCCAGCTGTGCTTCTCCAGCAGCCAGCAGAACAATGGTTACTAACCAGAAACTTTATCCTTAAAGGGAAGAATGATGTTGGGTTTGTTATGGCAAACTCTGTGGCTAAGCTACAGCCAAGATTTTTGTTTGTTATAAACTGCCTGGGATGTTTCCTTTTTTCCTGTCCTTTAAGTATAGATAAATGTTGTGTGTATGATGAAAGAGTCCTGTGAATTGCGTGTGTATAACCTGATACACTGGAAAACAAAAAGTCCTCTGGCTCAGACCAGTGTTGAGGTTTTTCCCATAAAATGGCTCTGCCTTCCTTGAACCTGTACCTTCATAGTATTACACTGCTGCTGCTTATTCCCTCTGAGAACTTTTCCAAAGCAGTGCTTCAGAACCACCTGCCCGAAGTTGATTTGGGGCTGGAGAAACATCATTTCCCAGCAGCCACGATTTTGCAGTTGATTCCACAACTGGTATCTCAGTAAAATCTGAACTTGGGAAAGGCCGTGTTAGGGAAGCTGGAAATGACACTTTCTTGGGAATGTTTTTCCTCTTTCATTTGCATGATCAGCCTTTCTGATTTCCTGGCATATGGGGAGAAGGGTGGGAAGCAGGGAGAGGTTCAAATCAAGTTTGATTTGACGAGGTGAAAAGTTAAGATCCGAACCGAAAGCATCTGGCAAATCCAGGTATCAGCGTGCTCCTCAGTGCAGCAGCTTGAGGCTTCCTGCCTTTAGAGCCCAGCTCCCCCCAGAACCAGAACCAGAACCAGAAGAAACCCTATGTTCAGACAACGCTGAGCCCTGCAGGAATGCTGGAGCGTCAGGATACAGAACCCCACTGGAGAGCTTACTGCTTGAGGGCCTGGTTTATACCCAAGCTGGATAATCCACCTGTGATGGTGGAGACTTGATGGTAACACTTCAGATAAGAGCCCTGGGAGGGAAATCCCTCGTGTTGTTAACAATGACTCCAGTTCCCTGGCTGCAGGTGCCCTCTCTGCAGCAATCTCACCCTGTCTGGGGATGCTGCAGTGGCACTGGGCTGCACACGCAGCTGCTGTGTGGTCACTGGAGCTCTCCCTCTCACTGAACAACCTCTGCTTTTTGCTACATGCCCAGCCAAAGTGCCTCGGTAGGCAATTGTGGCATCTTCCCTGCATATTACTATGGAAATGGCCCTAAGGTTACAATCCCATTTGAGTGGATAATCAGGAAGAACTGTACCTGGGGAAATGAGCCCCTGCTCCTGTACTGACTGCTGCCTTCCCCTCCTGCTGGGAAACTCCACGGGGAGAAGAATTAAAGCAAACAGGAGCTAATGGAAACAGGATTAAAGCTCCACATTTCTTAGGAAATAATAGTTCTCTATGGCTGGAGGAGAAATGAGGAGAGGCAGAGCCTGAGCAGGGCAGATAGTCCAAATGTGGCTTGAGAGCTACAGGGAAGTGGAGGAGGCAAAGCTTTGCTTGCCAGACAAAGTGATTGGATTCTTGTCAAAGGGATCCCAGGCAATTGGAGAACTCAGCCCAGGAATCCAGAGACTGTCTGCAGTGGGAAGAGCCTTTCTTAGAGATGGGAGAAGAGAGTGAGGAAGGAAGCAAGGTTTTCAGTGGGCATGAAACGTTGTTTATGTTACGTACCATAGCCTGGAACATAGCCTCTGCCACCAGGAAGAGGGAAAATTACTTATTCCATGGACAGGTGACGTATGGAAGGTTTCAGCCTCAGTTTTCAGTTCACTAAAGGGTTGTTCAGAGCTGCTTTCAAAATATTTGAAGAGGCTGGACAATTCTATCCTCTCGAGAGCATGGCAATTGGACCAGAAAACAGAAAACTTCAGTTCTAGTGACAACTGATGAGAAATTACAGTTAATTTCCATGGGAAAACACTTAGGGTACTGGAAAGAAATTATCTGCTCAAATTTCAGAAAAGAAATAAAAACTGGAGCCTCTTTTTTTTTTTTTTGCCATTGAACAGTTATTTTTTCTTTTTTTTTTTTAATAAAGTCATTATAAATATGTACAAAGAGTCTCAGCATATGAAATTCCTTTTACAAAAGAGAGAAGCCACATCCAACCATAAGCAGGAGCCCTTACAAACTCCTGTCAGCAGTGAGCAGCATATGCTTTGCTCTTGCTTTGGTGAGGGTGGAAACTTGCACAGTGACTGCAAGAGTTTACATCCAAATAGTACTGAATCAGTAATGTGCAAGGAGTTGGGTATTCACTGCATTTCATCCGTTTCATTCTGTTAGCAATGCATCTGGGGGGGGACTGGGAAATTTGCAAGTGTCCTAAGGACTAAAGGTGATCGGAAGATTTTTTTTTTTTTTCTTTTCATAAACTGTATTCTTCAAGTTGATTGGGAAGATTATGCTGTGAATACCCAAGAACACAAAATCCCACTGTCTCTGGGTTTGCTCTCTGCTGGGGTGACATCTGTAACAAATAATGGATGTAAGTAACAATGGCAGCTCAATACCCAGATACGTTCAGAATTTGTCAAGCTCCAGAGTCGCTTTCTGCAATTATTAAAAAAAAAAAATGTGAAATTCAAGTACTTAAGTATTCCTGCAGCATGGATGCTGAAGAAGTGTGATGGGAGTCAGCTGAAAAATTCACTCTTGTATTCAAATAAATATTGTCAGGGAAAGCTATTCACCTGTTCTGTATTTTGGAGTTCTAAAATTCTCTCACGGATGGGGAACAGAAGTTGTGCAGCTTTGACTGAAACACTCAGCTTCTTCCCACAACTGCCCAGGGCAGAGCTGTTGTCTGGAAGACCCAAGTTTGGGAATGCTGGAGATGCAGATGGCGTGTGATTCAAGCCAGGGGGATTGGCAGAAGCAGGGAGGTGTCTGAGGATGGGCCTGGGGCCACAGCTCAGCACAGCCCTGGGCAGGGAAAGGACTTCCAGCAACTCCACCAGGTAGGAGCAGCAGCCAGAGGAGTTTTTCCCTAAGGCAGGTCATGTCCCTTCTTATTCAGGCTCCCCATGGCTGTGGGATTTGGGATGAACATGGCCAGTGTCTCCTCACCTGTACTGAGCTGAACAGCTTTAGCTTGGTATACAGCAAGCAGTGCCTCACCCACTGCCTAGGAAGAACAAAGGGGATTTTGAAGCTTGAATTCCAAAGCCAATTTGCTATAAGCAGATTTGCTTAAAAAAGTTATATTGTTCACCTGTCATGGAGGTAGAATATTGCGAGGAGGTTTTGACATGCATACAGAATAAAAAGTGTGTCCAGGATTTAATGCCCTAGGTAGTTCATTAAATATCTCAGACTTCTGTCAAGATCATGGACAGATGTCTTAAAATCATTTGCAGAAAATTACAATTAAACACTAAGGTAGATTTACTACTCTGTCCTCATCATGAACCATTTAATATGTAGTAGTGCAGTTTTTTTGAAGGGAAAGATCTCCTTCAGCTTTGCTTCCCTATCTCCACTGCCCCCCCTGCCAAAGTGAGATCCTCCACTGCCTGCTCAGCCCACCAGGACTCCAGCAACACCATTTACACAAAGTGTTTCATCCCATGAGGGAGAGATGCCTCATTCCCAGATGTGTGTGGACACAGCAACTCTGCCAGTGTAACCAAATGGGTTTGTGATGTTTCATGAGGAGGTGCTGCTTCTGCTTTCACTGTGGAGGTAAGGGCCTTGTAATTTTAGCATGATACAGAAACAAAGCGAAATCACAAATCAGATTAAACTGATTTAACAAGTGTTTTTGATTTAAGTAAATTGCTTTAGTAATGGGTTTAGCTAAATTAGGGCAATTTCTGCATGCCTACATGCTCTGCAGAAGAAACATGATGGGTTTCTCGTTCCTCATTGCTGACAACTCATTGATTTTGGTGATGTGCTTTATGGTTTTATTGGGTGATGCCTCTCCTGGGCACATGTGTGTGTACGAAAGAGGAGGCACTGCTGTTCCTGTACAATATCGGAGGTAGAATGGGTCCCATTCCCTATTTTTTTACCTATTGAAAATAATTCTAAGAGAGAAGAGGAAGGAATCTGGAATTACTGTGCTAAAGTCTGTCCCGGGTGTAACCAGACAGCAGTGCTGTCCTTGAATTAATTAACAGGTGGGGAGAGAGAAGCTGATTAGCAGCCCACACTAGATCACTTTTCTAACTTGAAATATGAAGTTCCAAGCTGTGATGGGAGCTATCTTGGTGGAGTGCTGCTTTAAAAATTCATAAAGACTTTCCTCACAGCCACATTATGCGGTGTTCTATATAGACTATGATCTCATAACCTCCTCCTCTGGCTTGCACACGCACCGTCTGCTGAAACCTAAGATGAGGTCTTTTTGTCTTTTTTTTATTTAGAGAGCACTCCCCGGCCTTCACGCAGGCACAACGGCAGAGCTTATCAAAATCAATGACTTCTTGGCTGCTGGAAAGAAAAAAAAAAATAATCAAAAGGACGAGGGAGAGCGAGGAACTGTGCTGGTTTCCTACCCATCAGTGTGGTACAGAACCCCCCACCATCTCACACAGCTGCTGCAATACAGGAAGAACAGCACTAGGGGAGCATACAGCATGCTTTCTTTTCCAGTACAAACATTAACCCGGGTTAAGTCAGAGATTTTAAAAAGGATAAAAGCGCTCCTCGTCAAAAAATGGAGGCATTCAAGAATAGGAATTATACCAGAAAATGTAAGGCTTTGACAAATACATACCCTCTAGTAAGTAATTTGATTTATGTACAAGGAATGCTGGCTAGAAAAGTGCTGGGAAGCAAAGCTTGGTTGACCCAGCAACTAATGGATGAAAGTCTTCCAAAAATGAACCCTCGGTTCAGACTGAAAAACCAATTTAGAACTACAAAAAGGAAGCAAATCAGGATTAAAGCAGGATTGGGGATACTGGACCTGCTCTTGTTTACACTTGGGAAGCACCCTAAATTTGGTGGTTGTTTTTTAAGAGTAATGACAGGTAGCACGTGTTTTCCAATGTTTTTGTTGGGAAGCACCAGGGAGGGGACTGATGCCCTGGGAGTTCTGGGGTTTGGGGCTTTTTTACAGAAAAGCCTGTTCCTGGGGGGGTGGGGCTGGGGGTGACTGGGCAATCACTGTGCTGCTGAGGTTATTCACTGATTTAAGGGACTTCACCAAGGTGGGGACACCTTGGTAAGGACAGAACTTTTTTTTTTTTTTTTTTTTTTCTCTCACTTTTCCTTTGCTGTTTAATGTTCTGGAGGAATTGCCTCTTGGGGACAAATGGTACATGCTGCAGAGCCAAGAATCCAGTGTGGCAAGAGAACCACTGGCAGTGCACACCAGAGATGCATGGGAAGATGGAATAATGCATGTTCCAGGGGAGAAGTTCTTTAAACATTCAGAACTCAGGAACTGTTAATGGAGAGGAGTATGTGGGAGAGCCCTCTCATGTCACAGGGCTGGAGGGAAGACCCCCTCTAGGCTGCCTGTCCCCTGTAGCCAAATGCCACAGCCACTCTTCCTGAGGGATTATTTGCTGTTCCCTTTGGACTCTGCAAAACCACACACAGCATTTCACTTCCTCGTTTTTTGAGCGAGTTGCAGAAAGTTGTTATTTTTAAGACTATGCCTTATCAGTCACTAATCCAGCACTTGCAACACTGCTGAAAATCAGCTGAGGCTCCTCCTTTTGCTAGAAGAATTCTTACTTATTTCAGTAGGAGACTGAGCTGAGAAGGAGTACTACACAGCACCAGGCCAAAAATGGTAAGAAAATGTTTTATCAGTCCCTATGGCTCTGAGGCCATCTAAAATCTATCACCAGACAAACTACACTTAGCTACATGATCCCTCCCAACACTGCACATCATATAAAGTAGGGCAAGGTTATTCATTAGGAACAATTTGCTCTTTCAGCATAGCCCTTTCTGCTGTTGGTAAAGTGACTTGGATCAATACCTACAAAACTATGTGCAGGGGCCCAAAATACATTGGTGAATATTTGATAAAGGGAGAATTTAGCTTTTGGATTGCTTCAAGATACTTCTCCTCCAGTAGTGGAAAATGCAAGGTTTGACTGGGACACAGTGGCCACTCAGCTTGTTCCTTGTCTGCACAAGGCCTAGGAAGTATTTTTAAAAGACAAGGAACCAGCTCTCCTTTGGAAACTGGGTTCTTAACATTCCTTTATGCCACTGAAAATTCCTCCCTGCCACGAGAGGGATGATTTTCTGGTGCAAATATCTGAAGCTGGGAAAAATGTTTCTAAAAAACTGTGCATAATAATTACTGTAAGTAGCATCTGGAAGGCATCCTGAATCTGACACGTAGTTTTGGCTGCAAGAAAAAAAAGCACTCAGTAGTGGACTGAAAAAAAGCCCTTTGACTTCCAAGAAGAAGTTCTCCTGTTATTCCCTAGTCTAGATATAATTCCCTTCCCTGGCTCATAGGATTGGAGACTGCTGAAATCACCATCCAGGAGAAGACCCAGCTCTGGAGCTGTAGGAGGCTCTGCATGAGCAGACTTTGACA
Source organism: Phaethornis superciliosus (assembly GCA_023637945.1). Lineage (NCBI taxonomy): Eukaryota > Metazoa > Chordata > Aves > Apodiformes > Trochilidae > Phaethornis > Phaethornis superciliosus. Next base: position 1,626,404 of record JAJQWJ010000020.1, read on the forward strand.
GCCACACTGCAGTGGAAAGAACAGGGGTGTCTTTGCCACCACAGTGCTTCCCAAGCTCCCAACCCTCAAAAGAAAAAGAACTGCCTCAAAGAAAAGCAGTTTTATAAAGTTCTGGGGTAAATTATTTGTCTTGATTTATGCAGATATTGAAAGAAAGAAAAAAATAGCACCTTCTCAACAAGTATTATTTTTTGCTATCTTGTGTATAAATATTAATAACCAAAATAGATTTCTCCTTGTCCCATGTTTCAGAACATCCTCTTGGGGAAACTGTAGCACCACACAGAGGCAGTTTAGCCCCAGACAAATATTAAATGTAGCACCAGAGAACCTAAAGTCAGAAGAAAAGCTTATCTCACCTGGTGCTAGAGCTTAATATATACACACACAAACTGTCTGCTGTCCAAGCTGCTGAGCACCTCTCCCCCCACCACCACGGCTCAGGATGTGCCCCTGGTGCAGCAAGTTAGTTTGGTCACTCAAGGTATGACTTAATCCTGGATGTATAGGTTACTTTTCATCCTGCTGCATTGAAAGGAACGTTTATGTTGCCATAAACAAGGTGCAGTGGAGAAAATACCAACGTGACAGCAAGGACATCACTAAGCTTTTGGACTCAGACTGCAGGAGCATGAATGCTCAGACCACCATCATCTACAAGGAATGTTGCTTACGTTCTCAACAAGGCATGCACGTCTTAACGTATGCATACAGGAGGGTTTACATTCTTCTATATATAAGCATGTATGTGTCTCTGGTTTGCTGCTGGGCCCTTGAACAGCTCCTTCCGTGCAAATCCTTCTTCACGTTGCCCAAAGCACATCTGCCAACATCTTCCACTTCTTTCTTTCTTTCTCTCCACTCTTCACAGCTGCTGCTCAGGCTCTGGATTCCCTGGAGGAAAAGGGGAAACAATTTTCTCCAAGGGCACAGGGTTTTCTCCAGCCTAAGAAAACAAAAGAATGGTGTTTGGTTTTAATTATATTGATGCACTGGTTACAATAAAAACTTCTTTCAAATTTATGCTCGAACCCTCCTGCTAAATTTACTGACAAGAAGAGGTATGTGATTTATGGGGGTGCTGGTTTCGTGGCTCAACACAAGAGATTATGCCCCTATCCCTGTGCCACTGCAGGATTTTTGGTGAGCTCTTGATCTTTTGGGTGTTCCATCTTCGCTTACATCACGTTAACAACTATGTTAGCTTTTGGGGAAGCCATTAATTTTCTTACAGGTAGGCACGGGGTGCAGTGAGTATCACAGGAGACTGGAAGAGCTCACTCATTCCTGGTTCTGCCACTGATTAGATTTGTGGCCTTGGGCAACCCACTCCTCTCAGCTGCTGCTGTAAAATGAGGGCAGTAATAAGTTATTTGCCTCACAGGTGGGCTGCAAGCCTTAATTAATAAAAGTGCTCAGAGAAAGGCACCCATTTAAGTGCAAATTAGCAGGAGAGGTGCCCGAGGGGCATCTGCTATGAAATTCCCATTTCCCACACTTCTGCCTCAGTGTGTGGAGAGCAGCATTGGCTGGGACAGATCCCAGCTCTGCAGAGCCTGGGACAATGAGTGAGCTCAGAAACACCGCAGTGGAGACAGCTCTGGTGGGCTCCTGGCTGAGGTGATTTCACCCGGCTGGGAGGGGGGAGTAGCTGACTGTGCAACTGCATCAGCCATGAAGTCAGAGGGTAATTAGGGCCGAACAGCTCGGGGGCAGCGTTCTGGTCGGCTGTAAACCCCGAACCGCTTCCCTTCCTCCTGGAATTCTGTCTGTGTGCCAGGGGGAAGGCTCTCAGTGGCACCGGGACAAAGTGACACCTCCTGCCATGGACTCTGAGGAACCTCCGAACTCTCTGCTTCAGCCTCCGAAGTTTTAAGCGTCTCTGCTTTATCCCAGCCCCGTCGGCTGGTGCTGCAGGCAGGCTGTGACAACCCCCACCTCCCCCCCCAGGTCACAGCTTCGCTCCCTGGCTGGGAGGGCTCTGAAGCAGCAGCACACACAGAGCTACAGCCTGAGCATAGAGCTACAGCCTGAGCATAGAGATACAGCCTGAGCATAGAGATACAGCCTGAGCAGAGATACAGCCTGAGCACAGAGATACAGCCTGAGCATAGAGAGAGATACAGCCTGAGCATAGATACAGCCTGAGCATAGAGATACAGCCTGAGCATAGAGATACAGCCTGAGCATAGATACAGCCTGAGCATAGGGATACAGCCTGAGCATAGAGATACAGCCTGAGCATAGATACAGCCTGAGCAGAGATACAGCCTGGGCATAGAGATACAGCCTGAGCACAGAGATACAGCCTGAGCATAGAGATACAGCCTGAGCATAGAGCTACAGCCTGAGCATAGAGATACAGCCTGAGCACAGAGATACAGCCTGAGCACAGAGCTACAGCCTGAGCACAGATACAGCCTGAGCAGAGATACAGCCTGGGCATAGAGATACAGCCTGAGCACAGATACAGCCTGAGCAGAGATACAGCCTGAGCACAGAGCTACAGCCTGAGCACAGATACAGCCTGAGCAGAGATACAGCCTGGGCATAGAGATACAGCCTGAGCAGAGATACAGCCTGAGCAGAGATACAGCCTGAGCACAGAGCTACAGCCTGAGCACAGATACAGCCTGAGCAGAGATACAGCCTGGGCATAGAGATACAGCCTGAGCATAGAGATACAGCCTGAGCATAGAGCTACAGCCTGAGCATAGAGATACAGCCTGAGCACAGAGATACAGCCTGAGCACAGAGATACAGCCTGAGCATAGAGATACAGCCTGAGCAGAGATACAGCCTGAGCACAGAGATACAGCCTGAGCATAGAGATACAGCCTGAGCACAGAGATACAGCCTGAGCATAGAGATACAGCCTGAGCACAGAGATTCAGCCTGAGCATAGAGATACAGCCTGAGCACAGAGTCACAGCCTGGGCACAGTCATGCAGCCCAGCCTCACTGCTCTTAGAATCATAGAATCATAGAATGGGCTGGGTTGGAAGGGACCTCAGAGCTCATCAAGTCCAACCCTTGATCCACTCCCCCCGTGGTTCCCAGCCCATGGCACTGAGTGCCACATCCAGGCTCTTTTGAAATATCTCCAGGGATGGAGAATCCACTACTTCCCTGGGCAGCCCATTCCAATGGCTGATCACCCTCTCCATAAAGAAATTCTTTCTAATATCCAACCTAAACCTCCCCTGGCACAACTTGAGCCCATGCCCTCTTGTCTTGCTGATAGCTGCCTGGGAGCAGAGCCCAACCCCCCCCTGGCTCCAGCCTCCTTTCAGGGAGTTGTAGAGAGTGATGAGATCTCCCCTGAGCCTCCTCTTCTCCAGGCTGAACACCCCCAGCTCCCTCAGCCTCTCCTCACAGGACTTGTGCTGGATCCCTTCCCCAGCCTGGTTGCCCTCCTTTGGACCTGCTCCAGGACCTCAATCTCCTTCCTGAACTGAGGGGCCCAGAACTGGACACAGGACTCGAGCTGTGGCCTCCCCAGGGCTGAGTCCAGGGGCAGAATCCCTTCCCTGGACCTGCTGGCCACGCTGTTACTCTTGCTGCTCTCAAGCCCAGCAGCGAGCCCGGCAGTTTCCGTGGCTGCTGTATCTGCACACACACACACACACACACACACACACACACACACACACAGAGTTTCACAAGGTTGTTTTTGGTGGTTTTTTTTTCGCAGAGCCGCTTAGCTGTTTTTGGCAGAAGCTAAACTGGAAGGGTGTTCACGACCTGAAGTAGGAAGGTGGCAATACCAGCGACACAAAAGCAGCCACCAAAGCACAGCCTGGCTGTAACCAGCAGGCAAGCAGCAGCCCAGAAGTTGAAACGTGTCCCCATTTGGCCTCCTGCATACCTGGGCACAGCTCTTCCTGCAGGCTCCTGGGGCCTCAGCTTGGCCCCTGCACACCTGCACGCTCAGGTCCAGGGCAATGCTGAGCAGGGACAGACAGAGGGACAGCAGCAGGGGCTGCTCCAGCCTTCTGAAACTCACAAGCAGGAGTCTAGGGGCAGCTGCACTTCTCCCAGAAGCTGTCTTGATAGAGAAGTCTTGAAAATGAACCCTGTGAGCACTGCTGAGGTGGGAGAGCAGGGCACAAGCAGGGCTGTCACGTGGAGGAAAAGCCCGTGATGCAGCTGCTTAGACTCAGTGTGGGGAGATATTTACACTGGAATAAAGACTTCAGGAGCTGATGGAAGGCTATCCTCCAGAGAAAAAAAATGTAATCCTTATTTATTGTCTCTCCTTTAGCAGCACTTCCAATTGCCAGCTCTGAACCCTTGTCCTACTGTGCCATCTATGGCCTGCAACAGATCATCCCCGGTGTCACTGTATTTTACAAATTGCCTCTCCGTGTCACTTAACCTATAGAAAATCTATAAAAAGCTGTAAAACTTGATAAATCCTAGAAGATCTTGAACTCAGAGTGATAAATCTGCTCTGGGGCAGGCAAAGAGCTCAGCACAATGTCCATGCACCTCACAAGCCCCATCCTAAGAGCTTAAGTGGCTCTTCAGTTTCACATCAGCCTCGTGCTGGCCTCCAGCATAAAGGTGAATTTCATGGAAAGAATAAAAGAGGACCCCAGAATCCTGGCCTTCAGCCCATTTTTCAATAAAACAATTTTGAATATCCTAGACTGTGTTAAAGCCATTTTCTGGGTGCATATTGGCTGCATTGCCAGTATCTGACTCATTAATGGAATATACTTTGAGCCAAATTCTGATCTCATTTACGGCACCGTAAATCCAGGGCAACCCAATTGACTTCAGTGGAGTTCCTCCAAATTTCCCACAATAGGCACTCAGCAGATAGATCAAAATTCGGTATTTCAGGTCTGAAAAAGGCTGAGGAAAGCCAAAGTACATCCCATTTGTAAGAGTAGGATGGCTAGGAAGATGGAAAAAGTGCCAGGATATCCCCTCTGGAGAGCTGCTGAAGCATTGTGTATTTCCTGTGTCACTACAATGTTGACATTTTCAGGGGGATTTTGTCCACTACTATCAAAATTTTTCATTTACTTATAAAAAAAAGGAATTATAGCTGAGCTCCTATATGAAAAAATGCAGTGTCTAGTGAAAACGTGGATGGAAGCAATAAAGAAAAAAAAATGACTGGCTCCGAAAGAGTTTCATGGAAACCAACATTCCCTTTGGGAACACATCCCTCTCTTCCTGTGGGATGTGATGGGAGATTTAGGGAGATGCAGACTGTGCTCTTATTCATTGCACCTCTTAAGCAATAAGGTTCTGAGATAACAAATATATTGATGTTTGCAAAGGCATCTCAGCCAGCCCTGAGACATCCCCTTGCCTTTAACAGATCTGGGCAGCTCCACTTCTCAATTACTTTGAACTCTCCTGCCTTAAATCCTGCAGTTTTATCACACAGCTTTGTTAAGCTGCTGTTTACCAAAACGAGAGAGAGAGAAAAAAAAAAAAAAGCTGCTTTCCTTTAGGATGCTGAGGAGGATGGGCATGAAATGACTCAGGTAGGGGGTCCCTAGTCTCATCTCAGCATTTCTTTGACTAATCTTTATTCAGAGACAGGACACAAAGCCAGGCTTGGTACCACCTGCATAAAGCCAGAAGAGAATCTGAGCTCACATCCCCCAAAGCAGTTGACAAAAGGAGCTCTGCTCAGGGCTATGGTGTCAGCATGTGACTTCTTGATTTAAATGGATTACACAGGCAATTCAGTTGGCACATGTTCCACTCCTAATAAACAAAATAAGAGTTATTGATATATTTAAATAATAAAAAAAAACCCACAAACAAACCAAAACAACAACAACAACAAAAAAACAACTTCAAGGGCTTGGACTGCTAAGGGAAAGCTTGAGGCAGGGACAAAACGAGGCACTCTTGCTTCCTTCCTCACACAGCAGCAGGTTAATGAGAAAACAAGGGCTGGGCAGGAGCCCTGACAAATTCCCAAGCAGCCCGCAGTCCATGTACACTCACACTTCATTAGCATCTCTGTGGGAGGCGGAAGGGTAACTTGGAAGACCAAAAAACAATTAGGAGGGGGTTTGAGAGGTGAGGCAAAAGAAGGGCACAGCTACAAGGGCAGAGTGGTGTGGCCGGGAGATCTTAGCACAGGAAGCTCAAGGAACCTGGACAGGGTAAAAAAATATACTCCAGTCCTAAAGAAAGGCTCCAAGCCTTCCACTAAGAAGTGGCCTCCCTGGCCACAGGCCACCTGTGGAAAGAGGCATTTCTGTATCACTGGGTGGTTCTGAAAACTGCTGCTTGTTGCTCCTGGAAGTGATCACTGAAGGTTTTCCTTCTGCAGTTTAACTGCGAGGCTGGGGCAAGGGTGGTGGGGACCTTTAGCATTTGTGAGTAGGATGTTTGCCCTTCTGCCTTGGTTATCCCGGAGGATAAACAGCAGTGTATGGCTCTCTGTGACAGGGAGGCACACGGGGTGTTTGTCCTGGTGCAAAACTGCAGCTCAGTGCTGAGCAGTCAGCTTCATCCTGCACCACCTCCACTGCCTCTGCTCCTTCATTGCCTTTGCTCTCCTGCACAGCTCAGTGTGACATCTCCAGAAATCTTATCAACCCAATTCTAATACAGATAATTAACTGCACTGAGACTTTGGACTGAGTGACTCTGCATGAACCTCACAGCAAACAGTGGGGGGAATTACTGGCAACACAGTGGGCACAGAACCAGGCTGGTGAAGCTGGCAGGGACAAGTAGGGTTTGATTTTAATACACTGCCACTTCTGAACTAATAGAGCAAAATACAAGTGACACTGTATGCCAAGCTGGCACATGACAACTATACTTCATGCCCTGGCTGGATATTTCGAGGTGATGTCAGATTATATATTATAAAACTGCCATTTACAAAGCATTCATCCCCAAATCCCAAGCACGGTCCCCAGACACAAGTTGGTCACACGCAGTGGCTCTGCTCCTGCTTTCACTGGCATCACCTGGGGGCTCTGAAAGCAGGAGGAGTTCCCTGGTACACAGGATTATTCCCTGAGCTGCAGTTGTGTAAAGCCACAAGGACCTGAGGGAACACCTACCAACCTTCTTCCTCAGAAACAGTACATACACTCCCAGCAGCCAATGCAAAACGCTGTCACCAGCTGGAAAAGCAGGAGGGGAACTCAAGTAGTAAGCCAAGCTGAAACTGGCCTTTTCCTCTAACTTCTCTGTTGCTTTTGCAACCACCAGACTACAAGACAAATGCTGACTTTGCAGCACATTTATTAAGATTATGGGGTCCTTCACTCTTACAGGCTCTTCCTTCACTCTTACACCATGAAATCCCAAGATCAGAGCCTGGACTTCCCATCTCACTGCAGAACAATATTATCGCTGCAGAGTGTCTCTGAGGACAGCAGGAAAATACCTATATTTTGTTCAGTAATATTTTCTGAGTTAATAAACAGTGCTGACTGACTTTCAGGCCAACTCAGCTCACTACTCAGGTCACTGGGTCACTGCAGGTACTCAAGATGCCTCCACTAGTGTGAACAAATTACTATTCAGGATGAGTAGAAAAGAATCTTTACAGCAAAAATAACCCAGGAACGGAGTGGAGATGATGTGGTTAATTATTCTGGGGTTGCACTGTACCTTCACCTGCAGCTTGGGTCATTTGTGCCTTGGGTCAGCCCACTGCGCACAGGGGCAACCAGGAGCCTGTCACCAGCTTGTCATTCTCCCTCACCCGACCTCTTTATCCCTGAAACTGCATCACACCACACACAAGGATCCTCTGGATCTTCTTTTCAGCCATTTGTATTGGTGTCCACGGAGCCCCAGAGCACATGATGTCTGCAGCAGCCTTTGAAGCTGGGAGGGAGGGCTGTGCATGCTGAAGGAGCTAACCTCGGCTGGGCTGAGGATAGATAATGCTTTGCTTTTCTGTTTTGTCTTTATCAAAGCAATTTATAAGCAACTGGTTATTGTTGGGCTTGAAGTGCAGATGGAAGGAGGGCTCCACAGAGTCAACAGCAGAAGAGATTGGGGAAAAAACCCAATATCTGCCTCACCAAAGCAATGCCAGTCTTCACAGGAACTAAAAAGTCCAAACAGCTTTGGGCTGGTGGGATTGCCAGGAAGCCTGTGCAGGGACCCAGTGACCAGCAAACAGGATCCCTCTGCCAGCCCTTCTCACCTCCTGCCTTCTCCACACGGGATGAAATTTCCCCAGACTTGTTAGAAAGACACTTGAGACACTAGATAAGGGAGATCACTCTTCTGCAACTTTTTTGAAGTGAGGAGTCTGAGAGGTGGGTTTGCTTCCCAACACTAGAATCAAGCTTGCTACAAACTGATGGGGAGGGAAAGAAGATCTCTAAGCTCTGCTCCTGACTACAGCCCCACATTTCTAATCCCTGCCCCACACCACTGACAGTGCCTCTCTGAGGGTTTTGCTGGGCACAGCTCTGCAGAAACCATCTCAGACAATTCTACAGAAATGGAGGCATTCATTCCTCAAAAAAAAAAAAGAGAACAAAACCAAACAAACAACAAACAAAAAACCAACAAAACCCCAAAACCCAATTAAAAACACAACAAAAAACACCCCACCCCCAGTTTTGTTCTGTTTTCAGAGAAAGCTTTCCAAAGGTAAGCAGCTGACCCTGCTGACAGCCCCAGCAGCTGTGGCTCAGATGGACAGATGACAACAATGCTCCCCCCATGCACCACTGCATACACACCCAGGCAGAGGGAACACACACCTCCTGGAAAACCCTCCCTCCAAACCCATACTTTTCCCAAGACTACACACATGTATCTAATTCCCCCCAGGCACCTAAAAACCACACAGGACATTTTGCAATGTAAGACCTGGTCCCAACAGCCAAGGTCTGGCCCAGGAGTTGCACAGAGCCCAGTAAAGCTGAAACTGGACAAGATCAGCCTTGGTGGCCATTTTTCAATTGATTTTCAGCTCTTGCCTAAACCCTATCCAGGCTGGTGAGATATGAGAGCAGGCTAAAAGCTAGACATGCACTTAAGGTCTTTCCTGAACACTGACAGGCACAGGGGGACATTCATCCTTTAAAGCACCCAAAACAGGAACATTGGTTCCTCGTATCTGTGGGCAGAAATCTATGTCCCAAAGAGCACTTCAGAGCATCCACAATCCATGAAGTGATCCCATGTATGCTCAATATCTTTGCATGCTCCCAGGGCTGAGGGTGCAGAGCTGTCCCCTCCAGCCCAGGAGCTGTCAATGGGATGACAAGGATTACAGGTCCAGGTTTGTCCCACTTCCATGCTGTTGGTTTGCTCAGTGGCTCTGGAGCACAGTGGGGGCTCTGGAAACCAGCAGGAACTGGGCTTGGATGCTGTTACCTGGCTGGTGGCTTGGGACCTCCCCTGGGGAAAGCCTCTGGTACTGGGCAGGGCATTATCCAAAACAGAGCTAGACAGAGCCAGCCAAAATCCCAGACTGTCCCACTGGATGCTCCGGTGTGGAATCTCACACCCAGGTACCTCAGTGATGGGTGCCCTGGGCTGGAGGCTTCGTGGGCACGGGTGTGTGGCCAGGCAAAGGAGGCTGTGAGCATCCTGCATGGCAGCCCTGATCCACCCTGTGCTCCTGCCACTGCTGGGGGCCTGCTGGGACCACCGGCACCGAGTGCAGGCAGGGGGCTGCAAACACCCCATGGAAGCATGAATAATCCAGCCAGGGGAGAGACACAGGGCTGGGAGCTGTGAGAGTTTGGGGAAAGGGGGTGTAAGGAAGTCCTGGGAGAGAAGATGAGATGGGAGAGGGGGAGAAGGGAGAGAGAGGAGAGAGGAGAGAGGAGAGGAGAGGAGAGGAGAGGAGAGGAGAGGAGAGAGGAGAGAGGAGAGAGGAGAGAGGAGAGAGGAGAGAGGAGAGAGGAGAGAGGAGAGAGGAGAGAGGAGAGAGGAGAGGAGAGGAGAGGAGAGGAGAGGAGAGGAGAGGAGAGGAGAGGAGAGGAGAGGAGAGGAGAGGAGAGGAGAGGAGAGGAGAGGAGAGGAGAGAGGAGAGAGGAGAGAGGAGAGAGGAGAGAGGAGAGAGGAGAGAGGAGAGAGGAGAGAGGAGAGAGGAGAGGAGAGAAGAGGAGAGGAGAGAGGAGAGAGGAGAGAGGAGAGAGGAGAGAGGAGAGAGGAGAGAGGAGAGAGGAGAGAGGAGAGGAGAGGAGAGGGGAGAAGGGAGAGGGGAGAGGGGAGGAGAGGAGAGGATGTCGGTGGGATCTGGCAGCGGTGCCCAGAGCTCGGGGGGCCTGGCTCATCCCGCGGTACCGCGGACAGCGCGTTCCCCGGGGCCGGGTTGCACCGAGCCGGGACCCCGGGGCCGTTCCCCCGCCGCTCCGCACCACCGGGACACCCTGCCCCGCACCCAACCCAACCCCGCCGCCCGGTTCCCTTTCCCCGCTCCATTCCCCGTGCCGGTGCCGACCTGTTGCTCGTCCCGCCTGCTCCCCGCTCCGGCCAGCGCTCCTCTCCCCTAGAGGCTCCTCCTGCGGCTCAGCCAGGCCAGCGCGGCCGCGGGCGTGAGTGCGCAGAGCAGGCAGAGCAGCGCTGCCAGCCGCCGGCCGGCCCCCGCACCCCGGCCCCGCGCTTTGCGCCTGCCTGCCCGCAGCTCCAGCTCATCGCCCAAGCGGCGCAGGCGGGAGGCGATCAGGCGGGCGGCGGCCGAGGGCCGTGAGGCGCGGCCGGGGCTGCAGGGACAGGGAGCGGGGGGACCGCCGTGCAGCGCGCACGGACACATGGCTGGGCCGCCGAGAAACGCGGAGGGAGTGCGGAGGTGTGCGGGACACCGAGAGGGGAGGGACGGGGCGGCGGCGGGAGGGGTGCGGGGGGAGGGAGGGAGGGGAGGGAGGGGAGGGGGGGTTACATCATCCCCCGCGGGGCGGTGCTCGGGGAGAGGGGGGGGACAGAGAGGGGGGGGCGATGTGGGGAGAAGGGGGAGAGGAGGCAGGGATGGGGGTGATGGGGGGACAGTGGGGAGGGGGGAGAGGGAATGAGAGGTAATGGGGAGGGGGCAGTGTGGGGATGGGGGGACAGTGGGGGACAGAGCAGGATAGGGGCAAGGTGGGGAAAAGGGGGGACGGGGGGGTAAGGGGGGGATATGTGGGGATGGGGGAGAGGGACGGGAGGGCAATGGGGAGGGTGGAGAGGGGGGGACAGAGCAGGATGGGGTAATGCAGGGAGAAGGGGGGACAGTATGGGGGGCACTGGGGGACAGGGAGGGGGTGCAGGGATGGGGGCAACGTGGGGAGAAGGGGGTCAGTGGGGAGGGGGGAGAGGGAATGGGGGTAATGGGGAGGGAGCAGTGTGGGGATGGGGGGACAGTGTGGGGAAATGGGGACAGTGTGGGGAATTGGGGACAGTGTGGGGAATTGGGGACAGTGTGGGGAGATGGGGACAGTGTGGGGAAGGGAGGACAATGTGGGGAAGGGAGGACAATGTGGGGATGCAGGTGGCTGTGGAATGCAGAGGACAGTGTGGAGATGCAGGGGGGCAGTGAAGGGATTGCACAGAGCTAGAGAAGATTTCATCACCCAGAGCATTACTGATTCTGCTCACATTTAGGGTGGCCAAGGCAGGAGCACACAGCCCCCAGGCACTGACCAGGGGATGTGGAGCCCCCCAGCTGTCAGTGCACTGTAGCAGGGCTCGGACCCCCCAGGCAGGACTCCCCATCACACATCAGCCCTGGGATGGCAGCAAGGACTCCCTGCAGCTTCCTGTGGGGCAGGAATTTGCCTAAAGTAGCCTTTCTTTTCTCCCTGGCTGCCAATCCTCTTAGCAGGTCACCCTGGTACTGCAGAAGGGTCTAAGGAGACCCTCCCTGGGTTCACCTTCTGCCCAATCCCTGGAGCTGCCCTGCATCCCACACCAGGGACATCTCCATCCTGCTCTGCAGGGCTCACTGAGGTCAGGGTATCACCCCTGGGGGATCTTCCACAGAGAGATGAAACGATTGTTTTGTAGGGAAAACAATTTTCTTTTTTTTTTTTTTTTTTTTTTTTTTTTTTTTTTTTTTTTTTTTTGTGAGGTTTCTACATAGAAGAATTGCTCCTCAAAATGAGGTAGTTCAGGCTTTTCCTCGAATCTAAAATGCCTGTTTGTGTTCACTGAATTGGGTTTTGTAAACTGCCAGGGCAGCAATAAAATGCAAAGCAGAAAAAGCAGCAAGTGGCCACTGAGGATGCTGCCTGGCAGCAGCCTGAGGTGGATGCAGGAGTGGAGGTAAAACTGGCACGGCCAAGAGCAAGGGCCTTGCATGTTCACCACAGCCCTGCAAGGACCACTTGTTGGACATAAACGTGGACAAACACTGCTTACCTGTTTTATTTTCCCGAGTGCTCCACAAAGTTCTGCTGGAGACTCCAGTACTTGTGGCCTTTCCACTCCCTGAGCAGCACCAGTAGCTCCGTGGCCGTGTCTCAGTGCTTGGGTTCAGCCATCGTGTGAGAAGGAGCCTTCAGGCAACGAGATGGGTGCTGGAGATGGGTTTGATACTGGAGAGGGGTGAAGCAAAAGTCATCTCCTCCCCACAGCACCTGGGAAGTGGCAGCTGTTGGGCAGAGGTGGCTGCAGAAGGAGGCAGGAGGAACGCGTCAGGATGTGCCGAGGGCCACACGGCTTCTGCAGAGGGTGCAGCGGCGTGGGGCAGAACCTCCAGAGGCTTCGGCTCAGGCTTGGCCAACAGAACGGGGTGGGAGAAGGGGGCTGAGCGGCAGAGCAGCGCAGGGGGGAGGTTGGCGGTGCCTTTTCTGCTCCTCTGGGAGCGTTTGCACCCTGTGGGCCCACACGGGCGGCCTTGGCCGGGAGGCACCTGCGGCCTCGACAGCAGCGCCCATGGCTCCCAGCCGGGCCCTGCCCTCGCCTCAGCCCTCGCTCGCCCACCGGACACTTCCCAAGGCCGGGACGCAGCCTCTGGGCCAGCGGGTCCCCGGGCCAGCAGCCCGCCCCGGGCCCACAAAATGGCGGCTCCTGTCAGGCGCCTGGCTCCGCCGGCACTAGGAACCTTGGCGCTGCGGAACTCACGGGCGCGGGGAGCGGTTTCCGAGCCGAGCCGAGCCGGGCCGGGCCGGACCGGACCGGGCCTGTGGGAGTTCGGGCCGGTGCCGGTGCCGCCGCCATGGCGGAAGGTTCGGGGGAATTGGAGCTGTTCCGGCAGCGCTGGCGGGAGGAGCTGGCGGGGGGAGCCAAGCGGAGGCGGCGGGAGACGGCAGCGGAGACCGCGGCGGGTTCACAGAGCCACCCGAGCCAGCAACCCAGCGAGCCGGGATACCTGGCGCTGGCCTGCGGCCTGCTGCACGGCGGAGTCCCGGCCCGCCCGGCCCGGCCCGCAGAGGAACCCCCCGGGGACAGGGGGGGAGGAGGAGGAGGAGGAGGAGGAGGAGGAGGCGATGATCTGCTGGGACAGCTGATCCGGGACCTGGTAGGGCTGGGGCGGCCTCAGGGCAGGGGCTGAGGCGCTGAGGGGCCCGGCGCGGGAGGGGGTTTAAAGCCGATGTTGTGGGGGGTTTATCGCCCATAGTGGGGGGGTTTATCGCCCATAGTGGGGGGTTTACCGCCGATGTTGTGGGGGGTTTACCGCCGATGTTGTGGGGGGTTTATCGCCGATAGTTGGGGGGGCTTATCGCCGATAGTTGGGGGGTTTATCGCAGGTATTGTAAGGAGTTTATCGCCGATAGTGGGGGGATTTTATCACCGGGGTCGTGGCGGGGCCGCTCTGCGCTTTTTTTTTGTTTGTTTTTTGTGGGAAAAGGGAGCGCTGAGTTGTGGGTTCCTGTGAGGTTCCTTACAGCCTCAGCTTCTGAATGTGCTTCGGCTTACAACCCCCCTGAAATTTATTTTTCTTCCTATTTTTCTCTTTTCCAAAGCATTTCACTGCTGATTTGGGCTATTTGATGCAGGGGGAGTAATTAGAGAGTAATCCTGTCTTGTGACACAGCAGTGTGGTAGGAAAACAAGTATTAAATAAAGGAGTCAATTTGGAAATAGTTTTAAATACAGTTCTGAACCAGATAAAAGTTATTTTGGCGAGGCCTCTAAATACAATAGAGATTTTATTTACAGTGTAGAAAAACTAGGGGGGGAAACCCATTTTCTTGCTTCTCGCTAACCTAGCTGTGACTAATTACTCTTTGCTTAAAAAAAAAAAATTAAAAGGAACAGATTAAATTTCTGTCTGCAAGGCACAAATTAATCCGTTTACAGAATTAGTGCTCCATTAGCACACAGGAGCCCAAATCTGTCTCGAAGGGGCTGGCAACATTTGAGTTTTGGATTCATTCCAGTAGACTTTTAGATAGGCTGGTGCTGACTTCCCATTGCAGCAGTGAGCCCTGGGCTGAGGGCAAGCTGGGTGAATTTGGGGGATGCAGGAGAGGAAGCCCTTGTTCTGTCTCTAGGGTTGCATTAGAATGGAATTGTTGTGAGTTAGGGCTTGGGCTTTGTGGCAAGCTCATGCCTACAATTTGTCTATAAATTCTATTGCAGGTTAGTTAGAAAAAAAAATAAATCTTTTTTTAAAAAAATATCTGTCTAGATGATTTTTGGAGGTATTTTTTTTTCCCCCCCTCTTTTTTCATAAGAGAACTGTCAGTCTTGACTGTGGTGTCTGTACTGGTCTGTAGGCAGCCTGTCCTTCTGCTGGTATCTTTGGGTACATGCAGACAGACCAGGTTCTGCTGCTTGGACATGATTCAACTCCAATTTGGAAGCAATGTGTTCATGGTGGTGCTGTGCCTGAGCTCCTAAGCCTGGAACTAATAAGTCTTGCTGAATGGCTCATCTTATTTGGGCAGTGTGGTGCTCTGAAATGGTTTTGTGGCTCCTGGATCCAAGCTGGTTCACATCTGGGCAGCTTGAGGTCTGCATGTGGCCCTGGAGTTGTGCTCTCAGAGTTCTTTTTATTTATTTCACGTGTGTGTGTGTCTCCCCTTTGGAAATGGATGCTATTTGGATCCCATGAAAGCAAACAAATCTTCTTGCAAACCCCCAGCAGAGACTGGAGCCAGTGGTCCTTATCAGAGGAAAAAGGGCTTTTTGGGCAGGAAAACTGTGGACCAGAAGGAAGAGGAGCAGGAAGGTTGTCTGCAGGTCTGGTTTAAGTAACTTTAGAACAACTGCAAGATTCCAGAGTTTATAGATTGGTACTGGCTTCCTAAAAAGGGAACATTGCCTGTCTTGGTGCTGTCTGAACACTACTGTTTCATGTGGAATACTGTTTCCATAAAAAACTCTCACCCCAGTACGAAAACAACAATTTTCTTGTGTAACTGTACTGGACATAACCCCAGCATTGCCTGATTTTCCTGCTTCATGAATACTGGGAAGGGTCTCCAGGCTTCCACTGAGTGGATGTAGAAAAAAAAAACTTACCAAGGAACAAAGGTGAGCAGGGCTAGGGAAGTGCTGAGAGGCAGGGGATGGCTCTGGTTTGGAATCTGCCTGATTTTCTTATGGGAAAAAGTGGAGATGAGTTTTGATTTTGTGTGTGGGATTGATGGTGAGTGATGGGGTGTTCAGGAGCACTTGGAGGGGAAGGGTACAGGGACCAGGAAGGTCTTAGAGCAAAACTGCAGAATGGGTGACACAGAGGTGGTCAGAAAGGGCTGATTTTGCTCTCTGTCTTACATATAATATAAAAACTTGGAGTATCCAAACAGAACTGAGAGAGAAGACAAATTTTGATGCAGTAACAGCAGGAAGAGGATTTAATAATTACGTGGTTAAAACAAGCAAAAGACCCTCTAGGAAAAATAGCATGAGCAGCATTTAGCTGTCAGATACATGATGAATTCTACTGTTTTAAATTTTATTTTTTTTCTAGATACTTGATCAGTTAAAGCAGCAACTCTTTGAGCACATTTCTTGCTAAAATGATGTTTTTGTATTACTAATGAGAGACAGAAACCAACTGTAATATCTTCTCCATTCAACTTTATATCAAAATAGTTATCCTTTTTCCATCATTTGTGTTTGAAGTCTTGTAAGTGAAATTAATAATGGGTCTTCAGAGTGCTTACTTATTTGGCCTTTTTGATGCTGAAACCTTAGAGAAGCTTTTCTACTGGAACATTTGTCTTTTCTGACTGTGCCCTCTGACTACAAATAAGCCTTAGAGCTTTCCTTGATGTGAGGAGACTTTTAAACTCCATTTAGCCTCCTAATATTTTTTCTCTAATGTAACTTGGTACATTCAGGTACCTTCAGGCTGGTGTGATCTGTCTGAAGTTGTGCTGTTATGGGATGGAGAGGCACAATTAACTCTGCCCTTTTAATGAAGCTGTGATGGTATTGAGGATACAATGTCCTTTCTTCATAACATGATAATTCTTGCTACAATCTAGCTGTGCATTAAAGAACAGTAACATTATAATTTTTTTTTTTTCTTTAGAATGAAATAAATGAAGTTCCTTTCTTTGATATCCAGCTGCCTTATGAACTGGCACTGAAGATATTTCAGTACCTGGGCAAGGCTGAATTGGGAAGGTGTGCTCAGGTGAGTGCTGCTGACAGTTTGCTTCTCTGATACCATGTGAAATTGGCAGAAATTCTCAAGGAACAATCAGGCACCTTGATGCAGAGAAGATGCCTGGTAATAGCTCATCTGGTTGCACTTTTACTTATTGGAAATACTTCCAAAGCTGGATATTAAAAACATACCAGTAAATGAGCTGGAGTTATAGCTTGCAGTTGAATAGAGTTATATAAAATATTTGTGGCTTGGATGAAAGTGAAGCCTTCAGACTTAAAATAAATGCTTAGAAAAATATTTTGATTCAAGTGAATGTGCTTAGAAACAAGTGAGCACCTTGCTGCTATATTTAGAACTCTGCAGTGCTAAGGGCATGACAGCAAAGCTTCTCCCCCTCCCTTCTCACTACCCTTCATGTAGTAATTTCATGTGAGCCTACATTCTTAAATGACACTGATTCCCCCCTGTTTGCATTGTTCTTTGGTGGTGCTTTAATATCCTGTTTTCACCAGTCAGACAGGGTCCTTAATTTCTGGGTAGCTGTAAAATCCCTGTTTCTTTAAGTAGCTTTGCTTGCTTAAACACTCACCCACCTGACTGTGCACAGGACTGGTCAGCCCACACCATTGAGCCTCTATCTCCTTTCTTCACACATTGACTGATGAACCTTCTCTCTGAAAGAGTTTTCAAAGAAAACTCAACTGAAATAAAGAAAACTGGAAATAAAGTAGAATATTGTGTGGATATTCTTTGCCAGCTTCTCCCATGGCCACTGCTTAGTGTTTCAAGCTGGTGTTCCTAGAACTCTGATATAAAAAGCAAGTCTTGCAACTTCAGGAAAATCTAAGGAAAACCATTCTTTTTGTTATGCTTGAGCCACACCCTGGACTACTGGTAAGAGAAAACAATGTTAACATGTAAAAATTGGAAAGTAGCAGACAGGGTGTAGTTTTGTAGGGGATGGTAAGCCAGACACCAGTGTTATCTGGAGGGCATGTGTGTGGAAATTGGGCTGTTAATACTAATAATGGAGGAGTTAAGTCATAATATTAAGTGGCTGCAAGTGGTTATTGTGTAAATCTTTGACTTGTTAATGCCTTTTAGGAACAGGGGCTGTTAGGAGAAAAAAATTCTTCTTGCAGGGCTTCTATTGCAGAGAAAAAAAAATCTAGGATTATTATTTTGGTGCTGTCTGTGAAGGTTTCAGATACACTTGAGTTTCTGTTGGTTGCTGTAGAGGGGTGTGAGCAGTAAAGGCTGAGCCCATGAAATGGAACAGGGTTGGATTTTTGCAGTCGATTACTTTAAAGTTATCCTTTTTTTTGTTTGTTTGTTTGTCTTTTTTTTCTGTTTTTTTCCCCCTTGGGCATGATCAGTTTACCTCATAGCACAGTGAAATACTGGCTGATGAAGGGCTGATCCTTTTCTCTGCACATGGGCTGCACTTCATTTCTCTTTCACTTGTGTAGGTTTTTACCATAAACCTGTTTTCATAAGATGTGTTTTAACCCAGAGAAAATTTTCCACATTTCTCATTTGCCTTCTCAGACTGAGTCAGTTGCTCCTGTGTGCCAGCCAGCAGGTAGCTGAGTAAATGCCCATTGTTTTACAGGGCTTTCTGAATGAGAGGAATATCCAGTGCTTTTAGTGTAGACCTGGCTTCTTTTTACGTGTTCAAATAAAACACCAAGCAATAAAAATAAATACCTTTTTCATTTTTCTCTTCGTGATTTTTTTTTTTTTTTTTCAGGTGGAGGAAAGGCCTCTTCTGTTAAATAGAAAGCCCTGCTGCTTTACAGTGTTACTATAGAAAGGTGGCTTTTTTCTTCTCAAGGTGCCTTGGGATTTCAGTGAAATTGGGCCAGTTAGTGGAATTGGCACCATGAACTATGTGACTGCCTTTGGAGAAAACCTGTTTGCTTAGTTCTTGGTGCCAAACTGGGAATGGACTAGCAGTGAAGTAGCCTGACTGTGGTGCCTCTTTGAGATTCAATCACACCACAGACTGCTCTGGAGAACTTTAATTTCACTCCCATATTCCCCCCCTTCCCCCTCGTCCCTGCAGTTTTTCTTTGATTTTTGGAAAGAGTACTATAAAACACAAACTACCCCTATGGCACTTGAAATACAAAAGCCATGTGCAGCATGTAAACAATTGGTGGCATCAGTTCCTGAGCTCTGGTGGCTTCAGTGTAGTTCTGCAATGCTCAGTGGCATCCAGCAGGCCAGTCCCTGGTGCTATCCCATGTGTATCCCAATTGGGATTCAAGGAGAAAGGTATCTGGGACTTCATGTGTCTGTAGAACCCTCCAGATTAATGGCAAAATTTTTCCCCTTTGCTTTGTGGCAGCTATTTGAGAAACTTTTGATTCTCTTCTGACCATTGGAGGCAATATCTGTGTTATGAGTGACTCCTCTGTGACTTCTGTGATGAGCAGGTTTGAAAACAGTCACTCAAACCTCCTGGTCATGATGTAGAGGGATGAGAAAAAACCCAATCACTGGGGATCCCACAAATATGACAAATTGAAACACATCAGTTCTTGTGTTATTTGGAGCTGATACTGCAGACATCTGCAATTAACTTCACTCCTGGCCTGGACCTGGCCTTTAAACTCTCAGCTTTGCTAGAAGGTGATGAGTCTCACCTCAGAACTTCTCTGTAGGCTCCCGGTGGTCCTGTTGCTTTCTGCTCAACACCAGCAACTGCATAAATTGCATTTTGTGGTGCAAAATACTCCTCAACAATATTGACTGAATTTTGGCAATGCTAAGGCAGCTTTATTTCTGAATGCATCAGTGGGAAATTGCCTTGAACTGTTTGTGTTTTCATCTGAGAGATGGTTTAGAAAGGTTTACCACCAACACAGAAATTGTGTATGTATCTAGGACAAGGGAGACTGTTTCCAGGAATTTAAGAATGAATTGTCTTGCATAAATCAAGAATTTCAGGTGCTTGCCTCCAGAGCTTCTGGAATTGTCATACCATTAGGCTTTTAGTGTTTAGACATTTCAAAAAGGAAAAAAACCTCATATTTTTTGAAGAATGATGTTGCATCAAGGTTGGATATGGGTAAAATTAATTACCCATCCTCCTCATAGTTTAGAGACAGCAGAGAAACGGATGGACAAGGATATCCTGGGCTCAGGATGAGATTTAAAATAACATTATGGCTGTGAATTGAAACAATGAGCAGATTCCACCTGGTAAATGTGCATCTGAATGGCTTTGGATTAAATAGTATTTGGCACTGCCTATTGTACTGAATTGAAAGTCCAGATATTTCTAATTGAGGCCCCTGGCTTCAGCGAATGAACCTTGAATTTCTCTTTGCGTGTCTAGGGAAGAAAATAAACCTAATGAAACAAAGACAGTTGTCAGATGGAGAGGGATGAATAAAACCTTCATTAGGATTTGAGCCAGTTGATTTAGACAGGATTAGAAGAAATTCAGGATTTGATGGTAGAGGTGGGTTTGGTGTTGTGTGTTTTGTTTTGGACTGTTCTTTTCTGGAAAAGAAAAAATCCCCTAAAGGCAAAAACCAAATAGCAAAACCTATGTTAGCAAAAGCCTTTAAAGTCCTTCAGAATATTATTACTTGTTAAACTATAAGACAAAAAAAATGTTCCTGTGTGGAGCTCAGGGGAACCCAAAGGTTTCTTTGCTGAAAACAGTTGAGAACTGTAGTAAAAAGTTAACAGGAATACTGAAGACAAAATTAAGGGGGGGGACTCTAAACCTAGAAACAACCCTGCAAGATGTTGTCATTGATCATTGCTGGAGTTTTTGCATAGTGTAGAGTTGGAAATAATTATGTTTGTAGTTTAATAAGGGCTTTGTGGGTGTCTGCTACTCCCCAACAAGCAGAACGTACGGGTGCATATAAATACATCTGTAATGCTCTGGCTTGCAGGGCCTCACCTGAAAATAAGGCAAGCAGATCTAATAAAGCTGACTTCAAGCCAATGGCTGGTTTTAATGTGGCAGCTCACAGTGGTGCTGTAAAGTGAAATGCTTGAGACACTTTTATTAGAGCTTTCTTGCAGCTGAGGCTCACTCAGTGGGGCTTTTACAAGGGATTGTCATGCCAGTTTTGGTGCATTAAGAAAAGGCTGTGTTAGGGACCCTTTGGAAATTCATGCTTGTAAAGCAGCAGGATTCAATGTAATTTGATTAAAAAAAATCATAATAGGATAGAATCATTATTCCCCTTGAATGTTTGCTGCTGCAAGTTGAAAAGGCAGTTTCAATTTTATGGAGTCTCCTCCCCTTTGTTTATTTTTTTTTCGCCGTCTTTATAAAATGCTTTTAAGACCTTGAAACTAGAAAGCTCTGCCCAATATTGTCTGTTTTGGCTAACTCCAAAGGTACATGTGTTTTCTTCTAAATCAAGGCAGAAAGTTGAGGCAGTTTGCCTTGGTTTACATCTGCCAGTGCCTCAGCCTCTCCCCTTGGTGTCAGCAGAAAAAGTGCTGCTCTGGAGGGCAGGGGGCAGAGGTGCTGTCCCTGTCAACCAGGCTTGGCCAGGGTGCTCAGCTCCTGCAGAACAGCTGCTTTTTTTGTGTGTGTGTCAGCAAAAAGCTGGCTGGGTTTTATTTTTCCCTCTTTTTATTTTTTTTCTGAGTAATAATATATGTATTTATAGTGCTTTAAAACCAAATAGAGAACAAATTCCCCACTAAACTGTAATAGTTTGAAATTTGGATTGCTTTTTTTGAACTTCCTGAGTGTGTCCCTGTAGGGACAGGAGCATATAACACTGCTTTTTTTTTTTTTTTTTTTTTTTTAAATGACACGATGAGATATAATGCTAGAGAAGACTCAGTGCTGTTTCTGGCATTTTTAAGGCACTATGATTGCCCTATCCGGGTTGTTTGGTGATGGAAGGGGATTGTCTGTGTCTGCTAGTTTGATTTGAGGTCTCCTGGTGACCACAATATTACTTCTTCAGGACTGGGATATTCTTGTTTGAGAGTTGCTCTTGTGAGCAGGTATCACATCTTAGAAAAAAGAGGTTCCTCAGTCCACCTCTTTTTTTTTTTTAATTTTTCCCTGGAAGAAACAGGTCATGAGAGATGTCTTATGATGCAGTTCTTGTTTCCTAGTGTGATGATGTTTTATGAGAGCAATAATGAGACATATGTGTCTTTGAAGCAAGACCAACAGGTTACACAACACTGACCAGATGACTGGAATCTTCATGGAATCCCAGGCTGATTTCTTTGGAAGGGACAAGGAAGCTCATCCAGTCCCCAGCCCCTGCCATGGGCAGGGACACCTCCCACCAGCCCAGGCTGCTCCAAGCCCCATCCAACCTTCAACACTGCCAGGGATGGGGCAGCCACAGCTTCTGGGGGCAACCTGGGACAGGGGCTCAGCACCCTCACCCCAAACAATTTCTTCCTAAAACCACATCAGTCATGAAGTCCTCAGGGAGAGACCTGTGCTGCTCACTGCAGAGCACACCATCCCAACTGCTTGGGGGCTGTATGGTGTGCCAGCAGGTTTGAGGCCAGGTCTGTAAAATGTTTTTGCACTTACCATGACCCAAGGAGAGCTGTAAGAGACAGGGATGTTTTGATGGGTGCTTTCTGGACCTTAGCTACTGTCTCCCTGCAATGTTGGGGATCTTTTGGTCAGGCTGAGTGGTCAGTCTTGGCCCGTGGTGCATTCAGTGTGCAGCAGACTAAGTCATCACAGGTAAAAGTTTTCAGATCCTGTTACAGACTCCTACATCACTTGATTGATTTAAGGTGGGGACATTGTTTCCTTAACCTCTCTGTAAGCCTCACTGCACACTTGGTTGCTCCTGTGGTTTGTGTTTTGCGTGGACTTTGTGCAAATGTGTTCCAGCCTGAAGGAGCTCATGCTTTTATTCATAATTATGTGTCATTTTGGGAAGCTGTGCTTGGTGGTTTGAAGGCATCTGAAGGAAGGTGTGCATGATAATGATAAAATACAAAGGAGATTTATCTTAGAAAGAAGAGAAGAAGGAACAGTTCCTCACTGTGCTGTGTTTTGTCTGTGTGTGAACATGGAACCCACAGCAAGCAAACATGAAGAAATTGTTCCTGTAAAAGTCTAGATCAATGAGAGACCAAGATTCTTGGTTTAATCTTGGGACTGAAACAGGCATTAGATGCTTAATTGTTTAGTTGCTAAAAATGATGTCAGTCTAAAAAGGTGAAAAAAAAAATCTTTTGGAAACTGTGTGCAGTTGATTGCTGCTTTCACTGGTAGCAGTTTTCTTTGGCTTCATCTGGTTTTTAAATTAAGAATTACAGAGAACAAGTGCTACTTAAGTTGGGTCTTGCCTCTTGAATCTTTAATTCTAGCCCACAATTGATTATGATAAAGCTTTTCTCTCTGAAATGGACAGCAACTCAAGGCTACTTGTAAAAATAATTCATTCCTATCTATGCACACTGTAATACAATAGGTTATAAATCACTGATGTTGTACACCTAGTCAGGCATTGTCAGGCCTTTAGAGATGTGGTGGTGTGATCTGTTTTCTTAGCTGGCTTGCTTAGCTACAGGTAGGAAAATAAATTCACATTTTCTTACAATGCCATCTTAACTTACAATGCCATCTTAATTGTTTTCTTGCTCTTTTCTCTTTACAGTTTTCTACTACACTGATGCTTCAGGCAGGTAGTGTGGCTGCTCAATACTTCTGTCCAAGGTGTGTGGAGTTTTAGTGGAGTAGAAATTCAGGTTTTTTAAAAGAAGAATCCACGGAAAACAGGTCTTTAACTCAAGGTTTTTCCCCCCAGACTGTCCACAGCATACTTAGATGAGAACTTAGTCTCAGTGCAGACCTAGATTGTTTCGTCAGTGTCTACTTCAGGTGCTTTTTAATACTTTTTAAGGAAATCTAAGCTTTGCTTTATATCAACTTGATTTCTAGGTCAGCAAGACATGGAAAGTGCTTGCAGAAGATGAAGTGCTGTGGTACAGGTTGTGCCAACAGGAAGGATATCTGCTAGATACCAGCATCTCAGATCAGTCCTGCTGGAAGCTTGCCCTCAAGAACTGCTGTGCCAGAGAGTGCACTTTGAAAACCAACTGGAAGGTAAGAGGGAATTTCTTTAATGGGATCCAGCTGGTGGAGAAAAATGGGAGCCTACTTCAAGCAAGTGGTAGTGAAAAGTTGGGGAAGGGTTTTTTTTTTTGTTTTTTTTCTTTTTTTGGTATTACAGCTGCTTTTTGCCAGTTGAAAGGCAAAAGCTGCTGAAGGATTTATGAGCCTTGGCCTTAGCTGTAATACCTTTTTTTCCCAATGACTGATAACTTCTGGGAGTGAGTCTTTCTGTTTTCTGTGCTACTCCAGTGACTTTGGTGAGAGAGAGAGAGAGGTTTCTACAACCATCCCTCGATAATGAGAATGTTGTGCGAGTTGGTTCTCTACCTAAAGATTACAGATGATAATGAAGAGCAATAGCTTCTTTCTCCTTCATGTCTGTCAGTAAAAATTCCAGGAGGCACAAATAAAATAGATGGGTTTTCCCTCTCAGCTGCACTGCAGCTTGTCAGTAGCAATTGCAAAGCTTGGAGTTGTCCACAGAGCAGCAAATTACCTTCAGTGCTTCCCAATCCCAAGACCACATCTTGGTGTTTCTGTGCAGAACCGCATCGGCGCTGTGAGCCAGCTGCCATATGAGCTGGGCAAGATCCTCTCTGATGTGCATTCCTGGGATGGAGTTGTTATTGCTGGGTGAGTAGGAGGTTGGGTAATGCTCTCCTAAACCTCTGCGTGGAACCTCATGTGCTGCTTGTTAACCAACTCAGAAGCAGCATCTGTTTGTGGCAACAGGAATGAATTTTTCTGACTCCAGTTCCTTTGTGGGTGTGCTAGAATGTTCCTAATGTGGCTGATGGTGATGGCTACTTACTAGTCACTTCAGCAGTGCAAATTTTTATTGTACTAATTAAAAAAAATGTCACCTGCATACAGTCCCTCTAAAGAGAGTAGTACTTTCTGATTAAGTGTATCTATCACTGTGCTGTGGAAGCACCCAGAATCTATGTGGAGTATTGTACATGCTGACTGAAAAGTGCTCAGTTTACTTTTTCCACAAAAATCTCTTGATCACAGGGATGTTTTTGTGTTCTATGGCAAGGTAACTTCAGAAGGACTGTTATTTTTCTCCACTGTAATTTAAATGAGAATCTCAGAGGGGGGGGGGGGGGAAATCCAACCAAAGCCCAGAGAAACTCAAACTACTCTTTTCCTAATTTAAAGCTTGATTTCATGTTGCTTATTCCTTTGGTTTACACTTTTCAGTAGAATTTTGAGAAGCTTGCTAATTCTTGAAAGATCTTACTCTGTCTCAGTAGATGTAAGACTTTACTATATTCTGCTTGAATTTTACAGGCTTAGTAATTAGCAGCCATCCAGAAGTCACATGAATAAATACAAATTATGTCATCCCAGGGGCAGTCAGAGGACATTGTCCTTACCATACCAGAGTTCCATATTTTATGGTAGCATGTCATGGTAACGGTATGCTCGTGCATTGTGGGATTAGAGAAAACTGTTTAGAAAAAATGGTATAAAATTCACTCAGTGGTTATAAGAAAGGTGCCTTGAATTAAGTTGGATGTAACTCCTGTACACATTGAGGGGCTTTTGAGTGCTGTTGGACAACCAAGAGCAGAAATCTAAACCAGCAGGAGTTGAAGAAGAATTTTAATCTTTGGGTGTGGTTTTGGTTTCTGTTTTTTTTTTTTTTAAATTTTATTAGATGCTGTATGACTTGTTTTATTTCTGGGTTTGGAGGTCTTCCTTTCTCTTCTCTCTGCCATCCTCTTTCTTGACTTTTGTTACTCTTTCTCTGCTTTCCATGCAATGTTTTTGCTGCAGTAACCAGCTGTGTCACAGCTCTGAAAATGCTTCTGCTGAAGTTTGTGACCTCTGGAGGGGCAGTGCCATGCAGCAGTTAAACCACAACTGTGCCCAAGGGAAGAGGTTGGAGAACTTGTGTGGCTGGAGTGCCCCAGCTCTTGCATTGACTCATGCCTGATGTCACTTGGTGTCACCTGTGCCTTGGGGAGGCATGGCAGCTCCCAGTCTGCTGGGCTCTGCACCTGGGGTCCAGATAGCAACCTGACTTCTTGTGTGCCCTTCAGCTTGGCCACTGTTTTTCCTGGCCTTGGCTAGGGAATCTACACTGCTGTATCTGTTCCACTGTATCTAATGAAACCTCCTGTACTTTTTTGGGAGCCAGAAACCCCAGTTGTCTCCACGCTGCTGCCAAAACCTTCAGCACTTCTTTTTCTTCTTTTTCTCCACTGTGTTTATATCCAAAAATGTAGTATATAGAAGGTAAGCAGAATAAATTTAATTTCTAAAGAATTAATGAACAAAGGAGGCTACTGCCATATATTAAACTCGGATAGTCTGTGTTTTAGCTGCTTGTATTACGGAATTTTGTTTTATACAGTGTCACAGTCTTATGAGATTGTTTTCCCAATTCCTTCAGTATCTTTCGGTGAGTTTGCCTCAGTTGGCATGGTGAAGGGAGCTGGTGCTCTTAAAGAATTTAGGTTCCTGTAAGGTTCATGATAATAAGTGAGCAGGTAAGGGAGCACTGACAGAAAAGCCACACATGGCTATCCATTAGGAAAAGTGATGGTATGTGTTGCACTCTGATTGCTTTCCAGTAATTGCTCTTCTCTGAGAAAGCAAATTTTACTAATGAAGTATCTTCTTCTGAAGCTGCGAGCATACATTTGAGTAAACAACATGGGGAAATCAGACTTTATGTGGTTAGTAAATGAAATGTTTATAAAGCAGAACACAAACACTGTATTTCTTCCTTTGTGGTTTACTACTTGCCCTTCACTCTGCTTTGGTAGCTTGAGATCTCTCAAAACATTTTTAAAATTGCTGCAAGCAGAAAATGTTTTTGTGGATCTTACTCAAAAGAAGATGAATTTGTTGTTTTGGCAGTGATGATCAGAGTCTGCAAGGCAGCAGCATACTGTCACCACCTCCCAGTAATATCTCATGGTATATCCTGGTTAACTATCAATCAAGACAGACTTAAAGTTGTAACTAAAACTTCAAAGGACATTAGCAGATTGTGCAGGAAAAGACTTTGCATTTAGGATTGAAGAATTTGTTTGGGTTTGGCTATGTTTTGCTTTATCCAAACATACCCTCTTTCTTGCCCAGCTTATTGTGTTGTACTTAATGGCATTGTGCTTTCAAAGTTGTCATAAAAGTGTAATGAATCTGGTGATCAATAGCTAGCTATTGCATTCTTTCAGTACTGAAGAAGTAATTTAATAGCTGAGGTTAACAGCTCAATTTTCTTAGTATAAATATCAATTATCTGTTACATTTAATGATTATATCTCCAGTTTCACAAACCCTTATGTGCTTAGCTTTACATGGGAATAATTGTAGATTACAGCAAGCACTGGCACATCCATAAAGCTAGACAGATGTGTGACTTCTCCAGACTTGAGAAGTTGGTGATGATCTTAAAGCAAATATTTGTGTGTGGCTTTTCCTGGGCTTTTCTAAGCTTGTGGCATCGTTTCCCTTCCTTCCCTCTCTAGTCAGGTTGCTGCAGAGGAGAAAAATTGGGCTGCTGAGTTTTTAGCAGGTTTTTTGATGGCTGACTTTGGGGAGCAGCTGTAAGGCTCTGGCTCAGCTGGGTCAGGCCAGCCAGGCATTACACTTTGTCTTCAGAGCTGGAAACTGTGGCAGTGTGGAGCAGCTGCTCCCTGGTTTCAGGAGCTTCAGCACAGGATCTTGGGAGATCAAAAAATGGTTAGAAAAATGAATTTAAAAAAAAAAAAAAAAAAAGAGTGGAGAGAGGTTCTCCAGCAGAAATTCTGAGCCTGTTGTATATTTCGGGTTTTGGAGCGAGCCTGGGAAAAAAAATATTTAATGTAAGCCTGTGCTGTGCTAGCCCAGATCTAGCGTGCTACATTATACTGCTTCAGACTCTGCTGGAAAGGGAAGTAATTTCTATTTTAGTTGCTGTAGAGCTTTCTACCAATATTTCTGAAAAGGAATTTGGACAGATAGTGAGCAGAGCCGCTCAGAACAGCAGCTGTAAGTACCTAATGGTGTAGTTTTGCCTGAGCTGGGTCACCAGCCGATCTCTTTTTGAACTCTGTGTAAGGAAGCAGAGATAAACTCTACAGAGTTAGCTTTCCCTTAGAGAAATGTACCTATTTCATGCCCTCTCCTTTTTCTCCATGCTGCTGCCAAAGCTCAAGCCAGAAGATGGCAGAATATCAAGGATTGATTAAGTGCAACCTGAGCTGGGAGTTGAGGGTGGCTGGGAGCAGCTCCACTTTCTCTCAGCGACATGCATTTACTGGCTGACATCAGATAATTCAATCTGGCCTGCATGCAGAGCATCTTGTGTTTATCATTAAAATTTCATCCCAGTGGTTACGATGCTTGTTTTCTGGGTCAGACCTTGAATCCCTTTTCATTTGAGACAGTGGTGTTTGTGGTTACCTCACTCCCAATCAATGTTGTATTTGCTGGCCTTTCTACAGTTACACGTCTCGAAGGATCTTCTTTAAAGGGATGTTGTCCTCCCCCCTCTCCATATTCAATTCAAATGTAGTTTCTCCTATAAGTCAGAGTTTACCTAAAGCAATTACATGTCTGCTCACTTGGCTTTTATAAATCACTACTGGTGATTGGGTTCACTAATACTGTCATGGGTTTGGTTTCAATACTGAATGCCTGGATTTCTTCACCTTCTGTTAATAAAGTCTTAAACAAATCTCTTTACTGTCTGGGAGAAAAAAAATAAAATTGGTACTTTTTCTTTCTTGGCAAAGTTGACAGCCACACTGATAAGCATCTGTAGTCAGAGGTTGAGTCCTCCTGGACATCCAGGATGCCTACAGGCAGGCATCTGGTCCATGTCTGAACTGCACTGTCATTACACTGTGGTGTAACCTGTTTGTAACGTGTTGTGAGCCTGTTTTACTGTCTTGACTGGCTCTGTGTGAAATACTTCACGTGTTCCTGAAGCTGTGTAGTGAACTTGTCTTTTGGTGGTGGTGATCATCTCACCTTGCATCATGCCCTGTAAAACCTTACCAAGTCTGCTGTGATTAGGGTGATGCTTTGTTGTACATTTTGTTAAATTTTTCATGCTTGTGGAAAGGGAACGGTGACTTTATTGCTGCTGTTTGTAGCTCTGAAAGTTTCCCAAATGAAAATAAACAGAAGATATCCAGAGTCAGATTACAAACACTCAGAAATACAAAGGTGTCTGCTCTTTCTTTCTTTGGCTTTCTTTGACTGAAGGAGTGCTAGACTGCAAGTAAAGAGCTTGTATAAATTAAATTTGTGCCATGGAGACTGATCTACCAGTCGCTGTGTGGAGTCTCTGCACCTCTTACAGACTGGGGCAAGAACCAACCTTTGGTTCTCCTCTTTACATTTGAACTTCAGACATTTTCCTCCTTCTCCCAGTAAGTACTGCCTTCTTTCCTGGAGATTTTATTTTCTTGAGAACGGGCTGGTGAAATTCATCTGCTTTGAGTACCTCCATAAATCTGCACATGAACACTTCTTCCCTTTTCAGGGTGGAGCACACCTGGCACATGCAATATTTCTCCAAGTGGTGCTTGATAGAAGCAATGAGATGGAAAAGAAGAGCTCTCTAAATATCCTGTGTAGTTATGGGAATCATCTGCTTTAGAGGTAGCAATACATTTTGATTCCCTCATACTGAGAAACTGAATGCACTGAAATAACTTTCATACAGTTGTCTTCTTTCTGAAGGAATCTTATGGGAGCTAGAGCTGAAAGACTGCAGCACCTTCCAACAGTTTGGACCTTTTAGTTTAAGTCATTGTGAAGAACATACAGGCATAAAAGTAGCTGCTATTATATGGCAGCTTTCTTTGTTCTCTGAGATCACCTCCCACACTGCTTTCCTCTTGCTCAAAGGTGACCTGCAAATGCTTTTTTTTTTTTTTTTTCAAAAATGGGCTTGCCACTCCTTTTAGCTTCATAATGATGTGTGAAACTAGCCCGAAAGGCTTGAAAACACTTTTCTGCACTTTTTAAAACTTCATGTCAACTCTCATCTAATTTGGTTTGGTTTTTGCTATAGGGCTTGTGGGCTATTCTCAAGGTATTTATTATTAGCTCTTGCATCTTAATTCACTGTGCAGACCTGAGGAAACCAAAATATTAATTAGTAATGAAAATGAATAAAAGTTAACAAACCAAAGTCTTAAACAGCCTGAATAAACCCCTGTCTTGTTTAATTGCTTAAATTTCACTTTTATAATGGCACAACTCTGATAGGTTTCTCCCTCCTGGTGCCTGGGATGTAAAACAAAGCAGTAAGACAGAATGTAAAAATATTTTCTTTTTTCTTTCAACCTTCCCCCAACCTTTTGTCTTCTCTTCACTCATTCTCATCATTGTTAAGAAGTAATAAGTGTCAGAGCTGCTTTTCTTTTTCAAGTGAGTCACCTTTAGGAGGGTTGGAAAGAGGATGACATCATGAGTTCAGATGGGTCAGATGACAAACTATGGGAGGTAGGTAAGGTTGTGTTAAGTGACAAATAGGTTGGCTTCTCTTTCATCTTGTGAAAAAAGAGCCTTCCAGGTGAAACCAGTAGGAGAAGCTTGGTACCAACTTGTGAAAACTGCTTTTCCAGCCTGCCCCACCATGAAGCTATTGGGTTACTTTAGGTTTTGGTGGATACAGAGGAACATGGTGTGTGTGTAGTGATGCTCAGCACTCTGAAGTCACTGTAGTTACTTTTCAGCCTTTTGTTGATGGTTTTCTGCTAAGGACAGGCAAACCCATCAATTTTCTAGTGAACTTGTAGAACATTTACTTTTTAGTCTTTTCCCAGCCTACCAGCCTCTGGACTGTTGCTGCCCAAAGGTGACACTTGTCCTCTCTGCTTGTTGCAGTGTGTTGCAGTTTGTGTTCCTTCCAACATGTCCATATATCAGTTTACAACATCTTCAAATAGTGTTTTCTCACCCATGTCTGCAACTGGAGACATTTTGTTGTTGTTGTTGTTGTTGCATTAAGAATTTGTCCTTTGTGAAGTAATTGGGCTGATGGGCCAGATCCTTCCCAAACTGCATTATGATTCCTCTTGAATTCTCCTGATAAAAGGTAACTTTTTTTCTCCTGCTGTGGCAGTAGCCTTAGGCAGTACCCACAGCAACACATTTCTGTGGTCAGAGAGGCTGGTTTGATTAATGGACCTGAGCTGATGCAAGCCACTGGAACCTTGATCTAAATGATGGGGGATTTTTGGCCACAAAGAAATTACAAGTGACAGTTTGGCTTTCTCTAACTTCTGCTTTTCTAAGTGCTCATTAAAATGTTTTGCCTACCATATAACCCTTTGGCTTCTTTCTGTTCCCTTGGTATGACATTTGCATGCACTTAAAATTAATAAGAAAGGCACACAGAAGTACTTAGGATGGCAAAATGTTAATTTTGTTACAGATAACAATAAGCTGCAGAAGAACTGCACACTAACTCCAGCAGCTTAACCCACTTTCTAGAGCTACAGTTTATTAAATAAGGTCTTGAGACAGAAGATTCAGGCTTTCTACAGCTCAGTTTCTTTGAGTGTGGTTCTGCAGACAGACGTGGGTTGATGAAATAAAGTTAAATTCTCAGATTCTGGGGACTGGTCATAAGATTGCTCAGAGTGTATTTCCTGCATCTTAAGTCTTTAAAATGTTTCCAGATCAGTTTTGGTACAGGTTGCTCATTTTTTTCCTGGCTAGCAACCCAAAATAATGTTTGGATGGAATCAGGGACCTTACTTTTCATGTTCTTCTCTTTCAAATGCTGGTTTTGACTTACCCCCATCTGTTTTTCTGTTTTGTTTTTTTTTTCTTGTATTTTATGATGTATCTTTCTGCCCCACAGACATTTTCCTCTGTCCATTTAAACTCCAGTTTTTAGTCACTGTGTTTTATTGATACCCTTTGTGCCATACAAAGTAGCTCTCTACTCCGTTGTTTGCTCTCTTTAGCTGCTGCTAGACTGGTTTTCCAAAATCCTTCCCTGAAGGGATTCCTAAGCCCAGCTACCTGTCAGCAGCAGAAGCAGTAGCTAAACTATTGGCTCTTTAAATGTGAAGGCAGGTGTCACTCTGTGAGGCATCTAACACTGGTAAATGTATCTAAGCAGGTCCATCATGATCCCTTGCTTCATAGAGGAGTATAAGGAAGGTAAGTGAATCCATAATTTCAGTGTGTTTTGTCCTTGGTGAGGTATCTTCTAGTTTGTGGTGGTTTTGTTGAAGATTTCTTTTGAAATGGAACACTGTGAGTTACCACTGGCTTATTTGAGCCTTCTAGAGATGATGAAGCTTCAGAAGCAGATTGACCCGGCTCACAAAGGTGTTTGGATTTGGGTTTGAATGTTTAATTTGATGTTATTCTTAAGCCTACTGAGGGGGTCGCTGACAAGGTGCCTTAATTAATCACATGAAGAACTGGTTAGTTGCTTTTGGTGGAAAAAGGATGAAAGATCTGAGATGCTTGTGGCAGCAAGACAATGCAAAATACTCATTATTTTACTTGCTTACCAAGAGGCATCTGTTTAAACAGAGCTATAGCTAGAGATTGTTACTTGAGCAAAATTCCTACTGACTTCAATAAAATGCATTGACACTGTAAGGACTTCATAATAAGATCTTTTGAGTATTAACAGATGGTGACTGGCTGCCTGAAACAAAGTTGTTGGGGTTTTTTGTTTTGTTGATCACCACAGGTATCTGGAAACTGAACAGACTTTGCCTTCTGGAAGTCAAACCTGACTGTGAAACAAAGGTTTTTCTTTCCCCTTCCTTTTTGTTTTCCTGCTAGAAATTCTTTGAAGAAAATAGGGGAAAATGGAAACTGATTTCTGAAGCATCTTATCAGAAGTCTTTGGTGTTCAGACCAACGCAGTGTAGTCAGAGTTGCCCTGGAGTGGTGTGCTCGAGGCAGCTGACAAAATGGACTGACACCAGCATCCTGTTTCAACAGAAACCCAGTGATGGTGTAGTTGACCTGCTTGTTTGAAGTGAAATTCTGCAGTGCCAGCAGTAAGCAAGCCATGAAGGGAAGCAGTTTGTCTTTGCTGCTGCCACGGACTGAATGAGTAGAGTCTCGACTGTTTTGAAAATGTTCCTGTTAACAGTTTTTCTTTTGTGTATTTGTCAGTTTATATATTAGTTGCAGTTGTACTTTGCACAAACACTAATTAGACAGCCATCAACACTCAGGGCCAAAGGCTTACTAACAATGCAACTGTGATAGCAGTGTCTTAATTGGTTGAGTATAATTGTCATTAGGCAACGATAAAGACATCTGGGGCTCTGGAGAGAGATCAGCTTCCCCCTCCTTCTTTTCCCCAAATTTGTTCTGGCTGTTGCTATCCAACACAGTTGAGCTTTTTTCAGATGAGATTCTGTGTTTTGACCAGTTTCCTGATGTTTTTCTCCTTATGAAATGGTCTGCCTCTTCAGCACCACTTCATTAGAGCAGTGCCCAGCCTCCAGCTCTGCTTCCCCCCACACGTGCTCTGCACTTCACCACCTGCTTCCCAGCCATCCTGGGACATCACCAGCTTTTAACCCTCAGCTCTTCCTCCTTCAGTCTTCTGCTCTCACTCATGTGAGGAGGGCCCAAGGAAACTGGTCATCCCATTAGGACATTACTGCCAGGAAAAAGTAGTTGAAATGCTTTTGGTTATTATAGTAGGTGTTTTTCCTACAGTTTGTTTGTAGATCCTATATTAATTTAATTTTCTCATTTTCTCTACACCGTGTGTGCTGCTTCCCTTCAGCAAATTTTTCATGCATATCTGTAAAGCTTTAGATGAATTTGCAGACTAATTTTTACAGACATATCCATGCCTCTTCAGAATTACAGAACTTGCTTGTCAAAGAGAAGAAGTGTAGTTAGGAAAATACAGCTCTTGCCCAGAAGCCCATGGACCCAGAGCTGGAAGCCAGGGTGAAACATCTCGGAAGGCATCAGGATAGAGGGTATCAGGAGAGGGGGAATCTTGGGCTTCTAAGCAACAGTCTGTTTCTTGTTGCTCCCTGTTGTGCTTGGGAAAGCAAGACTTTAAGCCACCTTTCTAGGTGAAGTAAATGAGATATGGTCTCTAATGTGGTGTTGATTTTTTTCTGTGGGCTTGAATACTCAGATTTTATAGAGTTTGGTTTTGGTTTTGATTTTGATTTTGGTTTGGGTTTTTTTTAGTGCAAGTGGCTTATATCAGATGTTGGAGTATATACCTGCCTCTGCAATAATTATCTCTGTTCACCCACTGGGGGGCAAGCAGCAGTTGAGTGCTGTAAATGTATTTGTTACATTGAATAGAAAGGGTTTGTTGTTTTTTTTCTACTCCAGCAGAAAAGCTATGTGGGTTTTTCATAGCTGTCTTGATACCAAAATCACTAACTGAATGAATTTGGAGGACTGTGCCTGTTCTGGGCTCTTTCATTCAGGAACTGGTAATCCAAATGAATTCTCATGGGGAAGTATAAAGGCTGTTGTGGTAGGAAATGAATAGAAATACTGAAATTATCTAGAAATAGGTTCTGTACAGTGCAGTGTGTTCTACTCTTCAGCCATCTATATTGATATGGCAGATTTGCCAATTATCTGCAATGAAGCAGTCTTTTTATTTTTTTTACAGCAAAGCCATGCTTTTAATAGTTTAAAAGCCTTTTGTTGTGGTTACAAATTGAAAGTGTGTTGCTCTTTACAACAGCATTAAAAGCGTGGAGTTGAACCATTAAATGTTGTAGTTCTGATTTGGCTTCATCTGTATTTGAAATTCTTCCAGTTCAGTTCTGGTACAGCCCCAGTGTATGCTGGAAGTGGGCACAGAGTGGTGATGCCAATGGAGTGTGACAGCTGAGGAGATGGTTCATATCTCCCATTTCCCTCTGCTGCTTCCCTGCTCAAACCCAGATCTCCAGCTAGGTTTCCAGCCTGGTCCTGTAACATCTCTCCAAATCCTCTGGGTTTGCTACATGGGGCTGAGGTGCTGTTGTGATGCTCTGGAAAGGATGGGAGTGGTGGTGCTGAGTGAGAAATGGGGGTAGGAAGGATATGGGAGGGATGGGGACCACTGTTTGGACCACTCTTTACTGCCCTCCTCCCTCTTCTTCCTGATGAATGGAAAGCACCTTTCCCACTTCCCAGTGCACTGCTGGGATTCCTGGACACCACAAATTTGTACATTTGCCAGGCACAACTGAAGTGGGGTTGGGTGGGTGCTTGCAGGCTTTTCCCAGCACTTACAGTCTCAGGACAGAAGTGGAATGAGCTCTGTGGCCAGTATCCACATCAGGATTGTTCCAATGTGTCTGTCTGAAGCCAGCAGCATTACCTGAGGTACCTGTAAGGAGCTCTTGTGTCCAACAGGCCCTTTCTAGGGGCAGGAGAACAACTTCATGGTACAGAAGTGAAAAGTCTTCATCTCTCCATCACCTCAGAATAAGGGGGTAAGGACACAAAGACTGCATGGTGGTCTCATGCAGAGCTTACCAAGCAGAGACAGTTCCTGTGTTTAACAGACACAAACACGTTGGAATTTGAGTCAAATTAATTTCAAAATGATGATCAGAAACATTTGATGGCTCTGTTCCAGTTTGAGCTTAGCTGTAGAGGTGCTTCCACCTCTTTCTTTTTTTTCAAGAGCAAGGAATGGTTCAAACTAAATTTTGGCTTGGCTGAATTCTCAAATAAAACTTATTATCCACTTATTGTGGATTATGTTGGATCTTTACTACCTGGATTATTTTTTTATGGGTGGTAGCTGGGTAGGTGTTTTGAGCCCTGGATCACTTGTGTTGCATGCCATGGAGAAAAAACAAGCAGTGTGCTCAGAGACTCAGTTCTGTGTCTCCACTCTATTCCTGCCTTTGCTTTCTCCATCTGTTACTTTTTCTTTTTGCATTCCTGGAGTTCCATGAGAGCAAACATGTATCTGCACCAAGAGGAGATGCCTGACCTTCCTTCCTTACCTGGGGATGAAAATGAATATTCTGTCACTTAGTTCTGCCAGTTCTACCAGCATTTGATGTGTCCCTTGAAACTCACTTTGCAGTGGCACATAGTGAGTGACAAGAGAATTTTGGCTTCCCCCCTGAGGATAATCTCCTCCTCTTTGCAGTTATGAGAAGTTTGAAAACATGACCCCAACTAACCTAGACATAAAGGGTCAAAAAGCAGCTCAAAATTAAAACACCTCCAAAATATTGTGTGTATGTCTTGTTGGATGGGACTGCAGCAGATCTGTGTGTTTAGCTGTCCTGTTCTGTTTTATCTCTGAGTTTTAAGATGTATCTGAAATAATTTCAGATACACTTTCAGATAATAATTTCAGATACACTTTCCTGTTCTGTAAACTGAAGGTGTTTGGTGTGGACTAATCTGGACTACTTGTCCAGAATGGACATGAAATGTTTAACTTTGCTTTGAGGAAGCTTCTTCTATTCTTTTTAAACAGTGGTGCTATGAATTGGAAATGAAAGCAAGATTCACAGAGGGATTTGGGCCTCGTTTGCAGAAGGAGGAAAAGGGAGAAGTACTGTCCCACCCTATTCTCTCATTTTCTTCTCTCTTACCATGTAAAGCACTGAAGAGGAAGCCTGGTGACAAGGACACAGTTCTCCTTCTCTTCCTGATTCAGTGCAGAGAATTAATGTGCATCTCTTTCTGCTTGACAGATTTCACCACCCCCTCAGGCACTTTAATTAGTTGTATAAAGTGGAGCATTTTTGCTCAGAGATGGTGGAAATAATCTGCTTCAGAGTACCTGTAGCCCAGTTGCATGGTACTCCCCAAAGACTTGGGTAATCTGAGTTGAAGTCCAGCATCTTCTAAACCTGTATTAAGCACCTTCCTTCACCTCTTTTGTAAATTGCTCTTTTCCTATTTTCCTCATGTACATAGGGCAGACAGACTTCTAACTGGTAGACTTTTGAGACTTATCAGTATCATTGGTTGGAAGTATTTCCCCTCCCCCCCCAAATCAGGTTACAACAGCAAAGCTGACAGAGCAGGAGGAACTCTTCATTTTCTAACAGAATCCAGATCTTAGGTATGGCAAAGACAGACATTTGAGACTGTTTGACAATGTCACAATTCTGTCAAAATTTATCTTAAATTTTTTTGAACTGTTTCAAACAACTATTGAACTGTGTTGTTTGACCAGTCATAGAAGGACCTTCTAGTTTGCCCGTTTTGGGTTTTTTTTTTCTTTAGTAATATGTTGTGTGTCAGAGAACAGTCTCTGTGTTGCTTTATTGTCTAACTTGATCATTCAGATATATTCAGTATTATCTAGGAACTCTAGTTCTGTTTTTTTATTTATTATTTTCTCATAGGCAAACTATGGTTTGATGTTAACCTATGTTTTTTGTCATGGTGCAGTGAGAGAGCCTTCTGTGAAGAAGGCAGCACTGCCTTAATTCTAAAGACAACATTTAGTGGTATTAATAAGTTAATTAATCTTTAGAGAGGTAGACAAATCTGATCAGTTGAGAAAGCATTAAGAAATTTCTTTCTATAAAGAGCAGTAGGTTGGATGGGTGGATGCCTGTGAGTGCTTGTGTGTGTGTGTCTATAAATCCTCTGATTCAACAGCCTTTCCTTGGCACAACCACAATCACAAATTTTTAAAGACCAAAAAGAACCAGATTGAATTTTTGCCATGATGTAATTTAGACTCAATACTGATCACCCTTTTCCCTTCAGCCTGGCTCTCTTTGCATTCTAGTCACAAAGCTAAAATTACTGAGTCCTAGAATGGTTTGGGTTGGTTCTGCCATGGGCAGGGCGTCCTTCCACTAGACCAGGCTGCTCCAAGCCCCATCCAGGCTGGCCTTGAACATTTACAGAATCTTAGAATGGTTTGGGCTGGAAGGGACTTTCCATATCAGTGGTTGGTAAGCTGTGGTAGCTCAGCTGTAGTATTCTTACAGCTCCAATTTACCTCCTTGCCTTTCCCTATTGTCTTGACTTGATGCTCCACTCAATAAATGGGAATCAAATGAGCAAAGCTGATGATTTGTACACACAGTGTGTAAGCAGGAGGAGAATCAGTCTAGGAGCTGTAAATTGCATTGAGTTTTAAGACAATTTTTATTTCCTCCTCTTTTTTTCCTGCAGCTCCCTCTTTTCAGATGTTTTGGGATGAATAATAGCCTTCTTTTCCAGATACACATCAGGAGAAGTGAGGTTGTGGGACACTCGCACCTGGGACTACACAGCCCCCATCCTGGAACCAGTGCATGGTTCTGGTGATGCTGGACCTCAGCCACATGTCTCCTTTGTGAGGATAAACAGCTCTCTGGCTGTAGCAGCTTATGAGGATGGTAAGTAACCACAACTCTCCTCCCTATTTAAAAAGAAAAAAAAGGGGGGGGGGCTTTACAAAAATAAAGCAGCTGTGCTCAGCTTTTTGTGTGTCTGTAATCCTGTGTACACACACACACACACACACACTTGCTTTTATGTGAGAAAGTTGGCCAATAACCCTAAATGCATTAGGAGACATTGGAACATGGCATCCATTAAAACTGATGTCTAATTCCTACTGGAACTGCTACCCAGAGCCTGAGTGCCAGGCTTTAGTCCAGCCAAACTGTCTTAAGCAAATAACCTGTTTTGCTATAAAAATATTAAATATTCTTCCACCAGCCTTCTCCTCTGTCCAAAACTCCCTCAGGGTGCTGTGAAGCTTTGTTATGGGAATGCTGGTGAACTTGCATGTCTGATTAATCTGCATTCACTCTTGCTGTTGGCACAGTGTATGGATGCACATTTTCTTAACTGAACTCTTGGTTTGCAGGGGTGGGTTACTAAGACCTTTGATACAGAGAAATAACTGTGACCCAATATTTAATGAAACTCTAATAAAAGTCTTGGTTATATGCATTGTTTTATTTATACATAGATCTTTATATAATGGGCAACAGGAGCCAGAGACCAACCACACAGCTGCTGGATGTGGGAACAGCAATTTATAAAGTCAGGTTTGGAAATTGCTAGCCAATTGGGATCCTAGGCTGAGTTGCTAAGGCAGAACTCAGCTCCTATCATCTTTCTTCAAAACCTATGATTTGACACTTAAAAACCTCTCCTTGGGGATGAATAAAGAGTATTTTTAAAGTTAGGGAGCTTTGTACACATACTGTCTTTGATCCTGGCACTTCTGCATAAGAAAACAAAACCGAAGATAGATAATCCAAACAAAATCTCTAATCCATTTATTTTATTTTGGAAGGAAATTAAATGCTTTGTATGTGGGGGGAAAAAAAAAAGCTTTTTTTCAGATGAGGAACATCTTCAGCTGTTTTTCTAACATGGATCATGCTAGAATGGCTTTTTGTGGTTAAAAATTGTTGATAGGCAACATTTTCTGAAGGCAGCAAGTCTGGTATTATGGAATACTCATTAATATTATTTACCAGAGTCATAGGAAATTAGAATATAGTGACAGGACTAAGTGTTGGCTTTTTGTCCAGCGTGCCAAACAAGGACTAGCAGAGGGGCTTTTGTTTGTTTTTCTAGTCTCCCACTGACTAATCTAATAATTTGTCTAGGGTTTTTTTTCTGTCATATTCCTTGTGTGTGTGTGTGCTGTGACTAAACCAGTTTGCATAAAGCTCAGCATCTTTTATTCTTCTGGATAGAAATTTTAATGGGCTCTGTGACATGGCAGTTACTCTGATTCAAGAAGCCTGGTCAGAATAGATTAGTTTCTATGTGAACAGGGAATAATAAAGACTTGATTTTAGAAATGTTTGCTAACTGGAATCTGCAAGGATGTATTTGCAGCTTGGTGGAGAGAATGATTTTAAACTTGGGGAGGGAGAGGCCGACTTTGAAAGAGAATGTGTTTGATTGTTCTTTGTTGTACTTTTCCAGCTCCCTTTTTTTCTCTTTGTTTGTAAGTTTGACTAACACAGAGAAACCATCTGCTAGTGTTGGAGGTGGTGCTGTCAGGCACAGAGTCTAGACTTCTCTGTTGAATCCCTGGCTAGCAGACTCGTTCGGATAACATCAGTTTCTCCCAGTTCAACAGAGCTCACGCAGCGATGTCCTTGGCATCCGATCACAGGGAAGAGCTAACAGGCAGAGTCTGCTCACACCCTGCCTGCCTTGCAGCTCTGTTTTGCTGGTTGGGTAGTAGCAAACACTTCCCAGGGCATATGAAATATAGCAAGGAGGAAAGATTTGTCTGCCTGGGATGCCCGCCTCCAAAGTGAATCGGAACTCCGCGATGGCGTGAAAGAAAAATGGAATTGTGACTTCTAGGGAATGCTTCCAACAGCATCAGCTTCTGAGATCCAAGCTGCAAGGAGAGGTAAATGAGAGAAAAAATGTATGGGGAGCAAATGAAGTTCCCTCTGCCTATGCCAGTGCTCAGTGGGGGCACTGTATGTACACCTGGGGCAACGGGACTTGGCAACTCAATCCACAGTTGTGATTTTTGAATTCCAACCCACTGGCCTCATATTTCTTCTGCCTTGTTTCCTATTGTCAGCACTGGCAGTCCTCCAGTTTGATTTTACCACTAATTGTGTTGCACGTTACCGAACTGAAATGAATCAAATCAAAATGCTTTTCCTGGAGCATTAGATAAAGCAGGCGAGGGTTCTGGGTAATGAGCAGATGCTGCTAATGCAGGGACAGTAGAGGCCTTGCCAGGACTCCATCTGCTCCATGCTTGCCTGACTTTGGCTGGGAGCCACAGCTTTTGGGAAACAGCAGTCTACTTTAGCCATCACTCTCCTCTTCCCACCCTCCAGAGGAGTCTCATAGTTTGACTTGAAAACAACATCCAGCAAGAAGAAAAGGTGGTTTGTTGGGTTTTTTAAATGCCCTGCTTCATACTGGTGTGGGCATGGTGGGGAGATGCTGTGCTGCTGCCCTTCATGGCAATGCTTGGAGGCTTGCTGGAGGAGTTTGTGGGACTTGACAAGTTGCAGAGTAGCAACTGGGAGCAAAGGATGGTGGCTTCGGCAGGGATCAGAAGTGCTCTCACTTGTTGGCAGGCTCCAGGAAGGGAATTTTGTCAGCTCTGCTTTCTGGGACTGGAAATCTGCTGCCCAGTTTCATGCTCCTAAAGCTTCTTGCAGGTATTGTCCCTTCTGTCCCTTCTTGGCAAAGACAGAGATGGAGTTGGGTGTTTGGTGCCTTCCCTGAAGTGCCAGGGCATGCTGTAAGATGGCAAGAGCAGGGACAGAGGCTGACTTGGGTAAAAGAAAAAGTTTCTGAAGGAAACATGTAGCAGCCAGCAGTGTTCCTTCCCATCATCTCTGTGCTGGGGGCTGTGGATGCAGAGCTCGGTTCAGTCAGGGATGTCTGTCTCTTGAATCCCCCCAAGCTGGGGACAAAATACTGACTTTTTCTGAGGGGCTGTGCAGGGACCATATAATTGGGAAATCTTGGTAAGAAGCACAGTGGAGATGAAACCTGACACCATTTGGGGACAAGTGGTGTGATGGTACAGCTCTTGTGGCTGAGGTCTGGTCTTGTGCTGGTCAGGACTGTGGGTAGATTGGGGCATCTGCTGGAAGTTAAGAAACAGCATTGCAGTGAAAAAAAACAATGTAAAATTTTAGTTAATAAACACCAAGAATCCACTAGGCCAAGTTGGCTGTTTTTTTGGTGGTTCTTCCAACAAGAAATGCAGTTGGGAGAAGCTTAAAATTCAAGATAAGCTTTGAGACTTCAGGCTGGTGCACATTCCCACCTGTGTATTTGATTTACTGTTTGTACTTCATAGAAGTTGT
The DNA here is from genome assembly GCA_023637945.1 of Phaethornis superciliosus. Classification (NCBI taxonomy): domain Eukaryota; kingdom Metazoa; phylum Chordata; class Aves; order Apodiformes; family Trochilidae; genus Phaethornis; species Phaethornis superciliosus. Next base: position 1,667,652 of record JAJQWJ010000020.1, read on the forward strand.
CTGAAAACAATAAGGAAATAAATAATTGTTCCCAGCTTGGAGGAAAACCTACATGTAGGAAGTGTTTTCAAAAGGTGAAAAGGAATTTTATTTAGTTTAAATCAAGACAAAAATGGCTCAGAAGCAGGAAAAACTTTGGGCAGATGATGTGAATTGAGCAGCTTCTGGCCTTCCCACACAACTGTGTTTAGAGCTGAAGTGAATGAGGCTGGAAACCATGAGCATGTCCAAATTCCCTGCTCTAGCATAAAGAATATTCTACAAAGAATTCTGCTTTTTTTTTTTTTTTTTTTTTTCTTTTTTTCCCCCAGATAATGTACATGTTAATTGCTCTACATCCTTTCTAGGGCTGAACAGCAACCTCTGGCTGTGTCCCCTTAAGGTGGAAGAGCTGATGCCATGGATCAGTAGGACCTGAGTGTGGAATCTTCTGCAGCCCAAGGGTTTGCTGTTAGTGGGCAGTTCCCCTCTGCTGATTCTGGCTCTCAGGAGGAGCTGTGCCAAGCTGTCACACTGGCAAACATACCCAGTATCATATTTATAAATGTACTTAGCTGTATTTTTTTTCTTCTGTATTTATGCTGCCTGTCCCTGTTAGAGGATTAGTGTATTTTCTAGAAAAAGAGAGACTTTTTTGTGTGTGTCAGAAGCGTTGCTTTTTATACCAGACAGAAACCTATGTGAAAATAGGTGTAAAAAAAAAAACCCTGCTGCTTGTGCTGGAGGTTTTCTGTGCTGCCAGCTGCAAGGAGGAAGATACTAGAGACACAGATATTGGAGAACAGCTTCCAGTCATTCACCTCTGGTACAGCAAGAGATGTGCAAGACTGGATGAGATTTACTACAACTGGAAGGCAGTTGTAGTGCACTGTGTAAGGCACAACAGACTCCTAGTTAAATTTATTTATTAAAAGGTACCTTATCATCTGGAATCAATTGCAATAAACTGACTTTTCATCAAGCCATGTTCAACAATATATTGAGTTGAAAAAGAGAAACCTGAATTCTTTGTACAGTCTGGACCAAAATGATAGTCAAGGAGCCTGATACAGTGATTGTAATGCTGAGTGTCAGCAATTCTGCCATCTTCATCAGCTTCTTGCACTTAACTTGTTTCCTTGAGCCAAGATGAAATAAATACAAGTAAGCTGTAAAGTCTGAGTCAGTTTGAGGAGTTCAGGTGGACTAATCACAATTGTAGTACAGATTTTAGCATGCTGTGGAAATACTGCTTGTAATTGTGATTTAATGACTTTCTAACACTTTTTAAGATTGCACTATTAAAAAAGAAAATAAAATGCCCTGTATGCTTGCAACGTCAAGTTCATCCTAGCAAAGATACTGCTTTGGAAATGAAGTCCTGGTTGTTGCTGGAGGCAGGAAGATAGACTGTGTAAAGTAGTGATCTCATCTGCACTGGCAAATCTTACACCTAATTATTATTTTTTTTTTTTATGTTGCCATACTAATAACTTTTAACTGTAATGGTAGCTTTTTTTTTTTTTTTTTTTTCCCCTCTCTTACCCAGACATGATTGACTGTTGCAAAGGCTTGGATACTAATAAATACATTTTGCTGTTTCTGCAAGGAGATATGGAATATTGCAAGTAGCCCTTTTAGACCTAGTAGCAGCTTTTCCTCTTGATCTGATTTATAAATACAGTGAATTGTTTGCTTTTCCTATGTAAAACTTCATGTTTTCCTGCTGTCATGCATGAACCTGTACACCTGGCCAGAAAATAGTGCATTTCCTTGCACACAGGGAGTGAAACCACTGGTAGTAAGTAATGGAGGATGGATGTACAGAATTCCACACTCTTTGGGAGCAGGGGAGAAGCAAGGAGGAGACAAGGAGTCCTGTTGCAAGCAAATAGTTGGTCATCCTAATGAAATGATATTTTTCTTGCTCTTTGTGTTTCTTGTCATCTCTCTTTTTTCACTCCCAAGATTGTGCTCCTTCTTCAGATACTAACTTTTGGCCTTACAAGACACATTGTTTTGTTTTTTTATATTACCAGGGGTGTTTTCACACTATAATGTGCCTCAATTGATGCAAACACTGTATTTGTCTGATGAATTTTTAGTCATTTTGGACAGATTTTGCCCTTGAACATCTAGTATTTAAAAACAAAGTACCTGTCTCAAATGGATTGTACTATTGCATGAGCCATTGTCATTGTCTTTTTGTGATGTTTGAGATGCAATAATGATAGGAGTGGCTTTGTTGCTTCAGTTTAGAGAGCAGAACCTGAATTCCGGAGTTCCCAGTTGGCTCACATGGTCAGAAGTAGGTTCATAGACTCAAATATTATTTGTTATTTTGCAGAACTTTCTTACTTGATACAGTCTGTTAAAAACAGTGAAATGCTCATCCCGGAGATTTGCAAACAAAAGGCATCACTGAAAGCAAATCAGTTTCCTTTTTCCCCCTTAGCAGAAGAGGTCTTTAACTGGGATAAATAATTCTGCCAAAATAAAGTTGAAACCCTCCTGCCCGGAGGAGCTTGGCAGCGATATTCAGCACCTGATTTAAAAGTCTGGTTCTAATGTTGGTGTTCTGGTATCACTGCAAATCTTTTATCATTGCTGATTGTTTGCTTGTTTAAATCAGCTGTCCTGGAGATGGGACTTCATCCCTTCCCTTTGTTTGAGATTGGAGCTGAGGATTCCCTGGGAAGGCACCAAAGTGCTGCTGCTCGGGCCCGGCTGCAGAGGGAATTGGAGCCTGTGCTGTCCATTTGGATTTGTTAACTTGTTTTAAGCCTAAGTGTGTGTGATGTGAGCTAGCATTCTGTTTTTCAAAACCAGTTCAGCAGTTATTTACCTTTCAAGCAATTAACATAATTACCATTATGCTAAGAAGTAATTTTGGGAAGTTCTGCTTTGAGCCCTTATGACTCCATCGGGACAGTTTTAGTCGGGACTTATCTTTTTGATGGAAGCCTAATTGCAGTTTTGGCTTTGTGTAAACAAACAGAGGCAGCTAATTGTTTAGGCAAATAGCAGATTAATTTAAATATGCATCCCTAATAAAACAAAAATGGTCCCCATTATGGTACTCATTCCCATGGCGAGGAATATAAATATTCAGTGGGAGTGCCATTAGACAGGGATCTTAAGGATTATCTGCATTATTTCACATGGGTAGCACTTTCCAGATACCAAATAATCTTTACAAAAGCAAACATAAATCAATTTAAACTCATTTAGATACCATTTCACTATGTGCAGTTTCATTACCACACTCTTGCTTCACCTCCTTTGGGACACAGGAGGAGTGTTTGCAAACTGGCATTGGTGCCCGTCCACAGCTGTCTGTCAGAGCTTTTATGTCTCCTTTTGAAGGAATAGCAACCATTAATCATTTCATCATTAATGGCCATGCTCAAGTAGAAGGAAGGCTTCTTCAGCCCTGTCTGTCTCAGCTGAAGATTGCTCCTCTGTTAATTCAGTGCAAAGGTGGCCCAGAAGTCTCAGGTTCCCTGTGCCCCTTCTGTTCTCTAATACACTCTTGATAGCTTCAGGTTGCTTTTATTCAGATTATTGCATTAATGTACCGTTTCTTCTCAACAGAGTATCAGTGGTCTGTGGCCAGGAAAAAATGCAATTGCAAATGTATTGTCTTTTGACTCCTGTGTTCTTTGGGGTTTTTATTCCTTAGTTTTCTGAAAGCATTGCATTCTTTTGCTCTCTTTTTTCCAGAGCATGAGGATTAGGAGCTTTGCTGCTGGTTATAAACTGCTAAGAATGGTGTTAAAATCCCTGGTCTGACTGGTGTGTGTGCAGAACTTCAGATTCATTACTGTAAAACCTTCCTGATTTAAATTTGGGTGGGTTTTCTCATTCTTTTTAGTGGTAATTGTGCGTGAGTATATAGCGGAATAAAAATTCAGGTGTCTGTTTAAGGCTGATTATCTCCAATTGCGGAAAAGTAAAAGAATTCAAGAAGTCTTCCCCAAGGTAGATAACAGTGTTATTTAAGAGTAATTAGGAATTACACAGGCAGCAATGAGCATTTAATACCAAAGTGCTTGATTTTGGGAAATTTCTGTTCAACTTGTTATGTTCAGTGTCTGAAGTTCTGCTTTCCTGCCTTACAGTCTCTTCTGTACATTAAGAGTTCCCATTACAGTGCTAACGAGCTTACGTCTTTAAATGTTCTACTATTTGAAAGTAAAACACAGTATTTAATATTTTTTTGTGGACAGGAACCATTAGTGTTTGGAGCCTGATGTTCGGGCGGGAGCCGATCCATCGCTACCAGCACAATCAGAGGATCCAGGCTTTAGCTCTTGGTTCAGAAGGTGCCACAGTAGCAACAGCATCTGGCTTTGAGGTCAAAGTGGAAAGCCCTACTGAGAGAGGACTCTGGCAAACTACAGGAACATTTGAAATCCAGAAACTGGTGAGTCTCCAGGCTGCTCAGCTTCATTCCAGAAGCTCCCGATCTGTGGGATTGTTAAGAGGGATCTTGGAAAAATCTTACAAGAGTGCTGCCTGATCTAGAGAACAGCATTATCAGTTTGAGGCCATGAGTCTGAAGCAGGTTAATGGATGAGCCTTTCATCCCTGAAGAGCAAGGGTGAAATGCTGGCTTAAGCTACAAGTGAAAATGAGTACAAGTCCATATGGTGCAGGAGGTTGGCTGTTTGTAATTATTTTTCTGTCAGCGTCAAACTAAGTTGGCTCATTTTGTAAATCAGTTTTCTCGCATAGAATTGGAGCTCAAACTCAAGGTCTCATTCCAGATCAATGCTATCTGATTAATTCTGAGGCAGGATATTGCAGGTCAGCTAATAGTAGCACTTGTGAAGTTGTAAGTACTTGCGCAGCTTCTTCAGGTTGCACCTTCTGTCACTGAAGTTTTGAGACTATTTTAATTAAAAAGGAAAAGCTGTCCCATTTGCTGAAGCTTTATTGTGTCTCGGAGTAGCAGCATTTTTTTTAAAGGGGAAGGAAACACCTGGGAACACAATGAGTCTTGAAGCTTCTCTCCTATTGCAGGAAGCTGATTGAACAGCTAATGGTTGTGAAGTTGTGATTTAAACCACTCCAGACTAATCCCCTCTTTCAAGGATGAGTCAGTCTTACAATACTTTAAAAGGTCTGGGTTATTTGTTTATTTTGAAGAGGTTTCCCAATAAAAATGTTAAAACACCACCACTCACTCCATTGTAGCTGAACTGATTTTACTTCTGATTCTTGCTTGCTGGGAAATGTCAGTTTGTCACCTGTGCAAGAGACTGAGGACACCACACTTTCTTCTAAGGTTGGGTTAGAAATTAGCTGTCCTCTTAAGGAGTTCAGACTTCTCATGGTGAGACTTTGCAGCAATGTCTTAACCATTTCCTGAAAAGAGCAACAACATTCTGGCCTTGTCACAGAAATTAGAGGTGCTGACACTTGAGATGTCCTGGAGCCATGTAATGACTTTTCTGTTGATGTAGTTTCTATATACATAACTTCAGTGTAAGAATCTGCTATTCTGTTTGTTGCATGAATGTGTTGCCTCTTCTTTAGCTCCATATTCATGTTCTAGCCACAATATTTGCTTTGAGTGCTTTAACCCTAGGGTTTGCTGTCCTTTGAAGGAGTCCATTAAATCATGCTCCTTTCTTTGATGTGACATTTTGATGTGTTGTGATGTGTTCTGATTAGGTTCTTAAATGGACTTATTCTAAAGACTCTGAGCTAGATTTCATCACAGGAGCTAAATTTGCAAACATTCACAAGTAAAATTGTTATTTAGTCTTTGCAATTAATCTGTAACTGGGATGATCTAAGTAGCTGATAACCACACATCAGTAGTTTATTCAGTTTAGCATGTGGCAGTAGCGATATGAAAAAATTTTTGGCTGTAACAAAAATAAAAAGTCTGCTCTTTTTAGGTCAACTTCCTTAATCTGGTTCCAGATGTTACGGGGAGCCCGGTGACAGTAGCAGCTGCAGAAGACATTGTGTATCTCCTGAAAGCAGAAGATCCTGGCAAAATCCTCCACTCTGTCTATGGTCAGCCTGTCACATGCCTTGATGTGTCTGCTCAGCAAGCAGTTTTTGGGGTCAAAACCTTTGGCTGGTTATTGAATGATCCCAACCAGGTATTTTTTTTTTTTTAAGATTTTTATACCTTTATAATTAACAAAGGAAAAAAGAGTTCCTGCTACTGACCATTCCCTTCCCTGCTATTTACCTTTTGACAGTAGAGAAGAGACATTCTTTTCATGCAATCATCTGATGCTTTTATTAGTGTCCTCTCAGTGGGCTGAAGTATAGGATAACCATTCAGCTCCTTGGGTACACTGTAAATATTTTGTATTCTCCACTCCTCAGCACCTCCCAGCTCTATGGTGCTGGTCCCCTGGGGGGAACTTCTCTCAAAAAACAAAAACTAAAAATAAATCTCAAACAAACTAAAAACCCTATTAAACAACTCCATCCCCATAAGCCAAAACTTCCCTCAGCCTTTCTGAGGAGGGAATCCTGAGCAGTGTGTCAAGCCCTGTCCAAACGTGTGCTTTTTGTGTCTGTGTGTGATTAAGTGTTTGAACTGAGTTACTTTCAATTTGGTGAGGGTGGTTTGACTGTTGTATTAAGATTGAATGTTAAATTAAAGTTCAGTGCTAAATGATAATTGTGGGTTTGAAGCCCCCTGTGACACAGTCTGCTTTTATTGGCAGTGGCAGGGCAGATAAGAACCAGACTGGTTTTGTAACCCTGCTGAAGACTTGTGGCTGAGGTATGCTTCTCATGCAGCTCTTCTTAAACTTCTCTGCTTGCAGGAAGGGCTATTCTGGACTTCCAGACCCAAATAGCATAAATAATTGTATTTTGGATAGGCTCAGAATCCTACCTGAGATCTCAGGTAGGTGGTGGCAGCAGCAGCCTGCTCCTGGACACAGCCCTACTGCAAGCTAGGGAGCAGGCTGCCAGGAGACCTGTTTCCAGATGCCTTGAGAACTGTTCCTCTCCCTTTCCTGCATCTTGCCTAACCTTCCCATTCCCTAATTTCCTTCTGGTTTGTTGTGGTTGTGCTTCAGGCATGCGATGGGCTATCAGCAAAGAGGGAAGGAGAGTGCTTCAGGCAGGTGGAGGAAAAAAGCAGGAGGTGAGCAAGCAGATGAAAGGAGCTGTGGTCTGTAGTGTACAAATACAGTGTTTTCTTTGGCAACTGAGTAGAACAGGAAAGCTTTATTGAGGGTTGCCTCTGTGCTAGGAATAAGTGTGTCCAGCTGCATCTAATTTCCCTTTAAAATTCACATTTGGGGGAGGCTACCATAAATACCCCTAGGGCTGAGAGATGCTATAGGGCCACGCTGTCTTGATTAATTCCTTTGCTGTCCTAATCCAGTTCTTTTCCCTACAGAGGTGTGGGAGGTTAGAAGGCAAAATTGCCTCATCCAAGGCATTACATCGGTCATCACCTTTGTGCCTCCTAAAGGAGCAGAGAAATCAACTTAGGCCCCCGGGTGTCACTCTGTATAGCCAGACAGATTTCCTAGTTCAGCCCTGAAGTCTTGGGCATTTTGATGGCAGATTGTAGAAAGCATCACCTTGCATCCTAATCAGGGAGATGGGACTGGAGGTGTCCAGACACCAGGGTTGGGTTTGACAAGGACACTGGTTTGGCATCGCCACGCCGGCTGACATCACTCCAGAAAGGAATTACTGATGGCTGCTGGGGTCATCATTCCCCTCCTGCAGCCCTGGGGGGACTTGGCATTGGCTGATGGCCCTGGTCACAAGTTGACAATCTGTCTTGAGGAGGAGGGCTTTTCATCTTGGAAAGGTAATGATGAAGAATTCCAGCCCTGCTTGCTGCTGGCTGGGTTGCTGTAAGGGGAAAGCTTGGGGGTTTTTTTTCCTCAGTTTGGGGCTTGCTTTGTTTTTTCCTGAGGGAGATGTTTTTAGTGTGAGCTCACAGTCCTAATGCCACTGCCTAGTAACCTGCTTGCTGATGAAAATGTAGTTGGGGAAACCATCTTTTTTTTTTTCCTTCTCTCTTTTTCATCTTTGTCTATTTTTAACCAGATTTGACAGCAGAGTAGAGATCTGAGGCATACTTTTTTTTTTTTTTTTTTAGTAACTTTTATGTCAGAGAGGAGAAAAACATCAAATCGTTGGCATAGACTTGCCTACTGTTAGATGACAGACAGCCATGCAGGGGAGAAAGGAGAATGTAAATGCTTCATCTGTGAGAAGTTCAACTCTCACTTCACTAAGCATCACACAACCCAAATATGCTGCAGTTTCTTGAAAGTTTATCTGTTTTGTGTTCCTGGAGCTCTTTGGTTTGTGTTAAGCTAAGAGCAACTTCTTTAGTAAGGATTATTTCAGCTGTACTCACCTAATGTACAGCATCCTAGTATGTGAAAAATTCCAAATTCTTGAAATACCAAGATCTTTGTCCCTCTCCAGGCTCATACAGTCCAGGTGAGGAACCACAGGCAAGACCCTAATCCTGCCTTTCCCTTTCCACCTAAAGTGGAGCTCCTGACATCCAGTGGACATGTTTTGAAGGATGGTGTCTAGTGAAGAATATTACCCTGTGTCATGTGGATTGGAGACCTGTGATCTCAGCATTGCAGTAGCATCCCGAAATCTCAGCATTCACATGTTTGAATTTTAGTTTTGAGCATTGTATGTTAAAATGATTTTCCAACTCTCCATGCATCCACAGATTTAAACTGGAGCTGGCTTTGGTCCTCTGTGGCAGGATGTAAACCTCTTAAGCAGGTAGCACTCTGACTTGTCAGGACTGACATCATCTCATTTCTGATGCAATTATCTCACTGATTGTATGATCTGAATGAAGTTTTTCTCATAGCTGGTATATTTATAAGCTTCCCTGAATGGACTGTGTGCTGTCAAGCAAGTTTGGTCTCCTGCTGTAGCTTCAGCTGAGCTTTCTCCTGCTTGTGGATTATTTCAATGGAAATTTATGAATGCTTTATTCACTTTGAGGGTAATTAAAACCAAACCCCACTTTCTCTTGCATTAAAAATTGAATTGAAATTTTTTAACGTTATTCATCAGGTTTTGGTGATAGAAGATAACCAAAACTGGAGGATTTTTTGTTTTGTGGTTTTTGGGGTTTTTTTTTTTTCTGAATGAAGAAAATTCATATAGTATGCAAAAGAATTTTCTTTGAAACTCATGCAGTTGAAGAACTCTTCTTGTGTGGCATGCCAGGCTCAGAGTGGGGCTGTGGTTTTGGTTGCTTCGTGCAGAAACTGGAGCCTTGTTTCAGAACAGATAGATGGGAAAGAGGGGAGTGGAGGGAGGATTGTAGAGCCTCCAACTTTGAAACAGAAGGCTGGATGTGTTGAGATTAGATGCCTTGGGAGCTGTTTGTTATACTGTTGTTTTTTCATCTGTTTTGAGCTGACAATTGGCTTGTACTTGATGGATGGCATTCAACATCACCTGTCTCTTCTCATCAGCCATTGAAATACTGCCTAGGTTTGCTCCTGTATTTAATGTTTCTGCAGAGTTCCTCAACTGCTTGGTAATGTGAGTGTATCCAGTAGAATTAACCAATTGAAATGGATGTTATGAGCTAATATTAACTAGAAAAAATTGAAATTATCCTTCAAATTTCATTTCATACTTTACAGCCTGTCTTAGATGATGTATTTAGGTCATAGCTGCTTGATATAAGCTGTTACATCTTTCTTGCACCTTATTTTAACTAAAATCCTCCTCTTTGTTAACTGGTAAGCTTACATGGTCTTTTTTGGTGTCACAGTATCTCCAGTTCTTGTGGAGTTTCACAGATTTCAATTTTTTTCATCTTTATTTTTCATGTTTAAAAAATGTTCTCAACAAACTGAGCTTTGTGGGCTCTTGTTTTCATACCAGTAGAAGGGGAATTCTTAACTGGTGACTGAATTTGAACATAGGGGCCTTGCCCAGGCATTTGCCTTTGGGGAGCTGTAAGACTCTTAAAGCATTTAGCAGATTTTTGGTGGGGAAAGGTGGATTAAATTCCTCTGTATGAACTCCTTGGTACCACTTAGGAGAGACAGAATTCTTTCTGAGGATCTGAACTGTGTAACTTTTCTTAAGTCAGGCACTGCAAGGAACACAGTCTAGCAGAGACCAGGAGTTTTCCTTGCCTCAATTTTTCTTGAAGTGTTGATTTACCCCTCTCTTGCTGAAAAGGAATCATCCATCTTGTTTTTTCCATCTTAGTATCTGACTGAAAGTAATTTTGCAAGTTAAAAAAAAAAAAAATTTAAAAAAAAAATCCTTTTTTATTGTTTAATGCTAATGACCCTCTGATTGTTTTGTTTTCTGTTTGTACATTTCAAGTGAATACCTCAAAATTGGCACAGTTGCTTAAGGGAGTGCCTCAGGTTTTGAAAATGTAGCTTTTAGTATGTGTTGTGAGTGTTCAGGGTGATAATCTATGAAACCCAGAGCATTTACTCCATTTTTAAGAATTACCTTGCCTTGCTTTTACCTGCCCTGTCCTTAAGTTAGGGAAAGTGTTTGTGTTGGGCTCGTTTTTTAGTGAGTGGGTGGTAAAGAGAACATCCCAGCACCTCTGGGTGCTTGAACTCTTACATCACTCTTCAGCCACAAGTCAAATGAGCCTACTGACCTCATTCCAGGTCCTAGCAGACATCTGTCCACATCCCAAGCCCACCAGGGCTGGCAGAGTCCCTGTGCCTGGCAGTGACCAGTGCTGGAACAGCAGAGCTTGCAGGTGCCTTGGCAGAACTCTGCTGCCCAAGCTTGCCTGCTGCCTGCCTGCTTGGCTCTGCCTCTTCCTACCAGCTTGGACTCTTACTTTGTGACTCCAGTCAAATGTAAACTTAAAAGAAAAGCAAAACCAACCCAAACTATGCTTGTTTTCAGCTTGATGTGCAACTTTGATGGCTGTTGGAGAGGGTATGTGAGGAGCGGGTGTGTGGATTTTTTTTTTTATTATTTGTTTATGGCTGGGTTTGCTGCAAGCTGTTTAGAATCTTATTTTTGCAATTCTCTGCGTGGGTCTTTAAGCATTGCTTGAGGCTGCTTGGTGCAGCTCAGCATGTGTGAAATACCAGTTCTCATTTGCCAGGGTAAAGTCACCTTTAGGGTGGCATGAAAGTCAATTTTCCACATGCTCAGAGAAACGGTTGTGTTACAGCTTTACACAATGACTTATATCTGGCAAGAACTTGCAAAATAGTCTCTCTGGCTGTTTGTCAAAAATTACATCATATTGGAGTAAACTGCTTTTAAATCAAACATCTATTATTCATGTATATTAACTGGTTTTTTGGTTTTTTTAAATTTTTTAATTTTTTTTTTTTTCTACTGGCTGGTTTGTGTATGATTTACTCTTTTGCTTTCTCTCCAATTGTCTGCCCGTCTCCCTCAGCTGCTCCTTTTAAATCTTAGCTCATCTTTAAATTTATGGAGCCAGGATACTTATCTCTCTGTACCAGTGTCAATATGCTGACCTTGCATTTGTTAAGAGTAGAATTATTTTGTTGTTGTTGCAGTGTTGTCTGCCCGTATTTACAGTAGGCAGTTCAATACATTTGCACTGGGAAACTGGGCCCCTGAGGCTTGTAAACTTTGAAAATATTTTTTTCCACATCACTTTAGAACCAAAATTTGAACTCCCAGCAGTGTGTACCATATGTTGTACTTAATTCGATGACTTCAACCACAAATGCAGAGAAAATATCCATGATTTTTTTAGATACCCTTTGAATTGAATGGATTTGACCTGAGGAAAAAATCAGATCCCTTTTTATTCATGGTGGACTTGAAATTTCATGACCCTTTCTTCTGTTTGTGTGTATTCAGCAATGTTTTGACTGGTAAGCCCAGGGATGGGCAGAAGGAAAAAGGGAGAAACATCCTCTGAAAATAAATGCAAATTCTCTTCCTAATCTTGCAGTTTGTTCCTCTGCCTCTTTGAGCAACTCATTTTTAAATTTATTTTGATCCTCTGTCTCAAAAATGACAGTTGGAAACCTCTATCCTAGCCTCTTTATTTCTGAGAAAGTGCTTATTTAATGCATCTTGTGTGTTCCTCAGCAAAGAAAATGAGGAAGGGTCTGAGTGTGGTTTCACAGTATACTCTTTGCTCATATTTGTGATACTCCATTCAATATTTCAACTAAATAAGAATGAAATCTGGATATAGAGAGTGCCCAGTTCTAAGAGAGAGAGAGAGAGAGAGAGAGCACTCAGTTTTTACTGGCTATATGATGTGGTGAACATTGACAAGCAGCAGAAATGGGATTGTGGAGGGGAATGAGCTATTTCACAAAGCAGTTGTCTGCTGGCTCTCAGCCAGGACAGTGGGTTGAACACCCCTGCTCTTGTTGAAAGTACCACAGGCTCTTTGATAACAAGTGCTTAGGGATTTGTTGTTTTAATGTTCCATCCAAAAAAGACATCTCCAACAACACAGGATCCCAAAACACCTGCTGGGGTATTGGACGTGCATGGAAGAGTTCCATCAACAGCATTTCCTTCAGTTCCTTGGTTTTTCTTGGAAGGATCTCAACCCAGAGTGCATCGTCCACGCTTGACCTCACTTAGCTGCAAGATGTAACAAAGCTCCCAGCTTAGCTAGTCTGGCTACAGAGACTTTTAATTCTTTGTGAATTAATTTAGCCTTCTTTCCTGAGTTGTTGGACAGCATGTAAAGAGAGTTCCCTGTACCCATTGCTCTGCAGTTTCCTCGAGCACCATGACTTTTCCTCTCTTCCTCTGCTTGGTCTCCTCAACTTGCCAGCATCTGAGAACAGTGGCCACAGGTTGAGACTTTCCCAAGTCACACGGTAAAGAGGGAAATGAGTCTAATGCACTGCCTTAACAAAAGAGAGAGTATGAGCATGAATAATTAATACCAGCAGTCTGTGGCAATCGGATAAAATGAAGTCCCATTTGCTCAGCCTTATTAAAAGAGAGAGAGGGAGAGGGAGAGATGGTAAAGGTCGTTAAGGGACTTGTAACATGGAAAGAATCACCTCCGAGATGGATAATGTGTTTTCTAATCTCTGTGGTCTTTAACTAAACATAATGGTAAAGGTACTCTGGCTATTTCGGGCTTGTTGAATTATTAAGCATTCTGGGAGATTGCTTGGCTCTCGTCCAACAACTTAAGACTTTTTCATTTGAACAATGTTAATAGGTAACACTTCTTCTTTGGTGCCTTGGAGCCTGATGCATCTGCCCAGAGTATTTAATGCTTTTCCTCCCTTGTGGCCTCACATTCCCACTGGGGCCAGGGATGCTCGTTAGTGTGTTATCCCAGGGGACTTCATTTCACACCCAAATGCTCTTGCTTCACTTACCTTTGGCTTGGTACCTATTAGGTCACTGGTCTTGGCTGTCCATTATAGGATTATAAATATCTTTAAAAGGGTAATCCCTTTGCAGTGTGCATTATAGGATTATAAACCTCCCAAAGATCTTATGCTTTATCTGTCCTTTAACACACAAACCCTTATTTTAAGTCCCTATTGACCAGGTATTTTCATTATTTCTTCTTGGCCTTTGTTATGAAAATCCTTGTTGACTTGGGATATTCTAGGAGAGCTCATCAGAAGTGTTCTAGCAACTTAAAGATTGTCATCAGAATGCTTTTAAAATCCCTATCTGCAAGAAATTATTATTCAGGCTTAAGAAAGCATTTCTTAATTCTTTTTGTTTCTTTACCTATGAGTTTGCCAGGATAAGGTTTTGAAACTCATTTGCAGACCATAAAATTGCTCAAGACAGAAGCTGGATTTAAACTGGCTACTGAAAATCACAAAAAGAATCTTTCTTCCAGTGATTGGGCTAATTGGCTACAAACACACTTGTGCATTATAACATTTAAAAAAACTCCAAGTCTTTAGAAGAATGGAGACTGACCTGAAAGGAGGAATTGGAGGGCTAGAAAAAGATAAGGCAAAAGCTTTTCCTCCAGTTTTGTGGATCTTAACCTTTATTTTTTCACAGATTCTCTTTCTTAGATGCGAACACTTTAAATTAATGACCATCTACAACTCATGTGAGGAGAAGTAAGTAGTTTCTCAGCTGATGCTGCCTAGGTGTGAGATTGCCACGGGTCTGAAATGGAGACTGCAAGCAGGAGATTGTGATATTTGCTCCCAAGTAAAAAAAGGGGAATCTTTAAGTGCTCTATGGAAGCAATTTTTCATTGTAGTCTTTCGTAGCCACAACTGAATGTTCAAGTGTGTATCATACTTTTACAGGATAGATGGGAGCTATAGTCATTTAGATAAATTAATAGTTTATGGATGTTCAATTTAAGTATTAGCCCCAGGGGACTTTTAAGAAAGCAGCATTTGGCCCTCTCCTCTCCTGAGTTTTACTGTGCAGCTGGGAAGGGCTGGTCCAGAGCCTCAACTGGTAGCTGGAACACAGCACTCATGATCCCACCATTTATTGTTCAGGAGTTGACTTCAGCAGTTTATTGACTTTGTCTTTTGTTCAAAACTTTCCAAGGGGAAATTTGGTTGCCAGGCGTAGATATTAATTTCCTTTGCACCGAAAACCATGCAAAGTACCTTGCCAGAAGGTCATTATCTCTGGGTTTGGTCAGTGAGCTGCTGGAAGCTGTGCTGCAAGTGAGAACAGGCTGTAAAGTGGTCTTTACCTTCTAGACTAACATTTTAATCCAGTTTGTAGCAGCTTTTTAGTATGTATGGAAGTTTAAATTAATTTTTAGCAACTTTTCTGCCCTAAGTCTATCTGCAAGTGTAGAGTCTTCCTTGCTTTTTACAGTGCTTGGGTTAAATTGTTTGGAGTTTTGGGTCTTTAGTATGTAATTTTTTCATCCTAAAGATGAATATTTGAGGCAGATCATGTCACAAAGACAAGACTGGGCAGAGGAACTACCTGAGAGATTACTGAGGAAGTTGGGAGTGGTTGTGTTGATCCTAATAGGAAGCTGTTAATATATCTGAATAAAACCATCCCTGCTCTGTAGCTGGGAGAAATGGCAGGTGGAGGAAACTTTCAAATCCACTGCCTTTCTTTACAGCATTCCCCAAGATTTTTAAAGCCTCACCTCTGTTGCCTGGAGGCAACCATCACAAAATACTCCCCTTTTGCTCTCTTAATTCAGCCTTTCAGATGCTTGCTAAAATTGCACAGGCAGAGGAATTAAAAGGCCAGGCAGCATCACTACCACTGGCATGGCAAATATTGAAATAATATGTATAGATGGTGTAGTAGCTATTAAAATGCATGTGGATATAATCAGAAAAGTAGAAGTTACTAATAATGATATGACCTTGACATAGGCATGCTGATGTTGCCATGGAAGCCATAAGTTTGTGGGTTTTTTCAAATATTTTAGCTACTGCTGCTCTTTTTCATGGTCACAGGTTTCTTTTAATTTAAAAGGAGCATCACCCTAAAATTTAATAATGTTTATGAAGTCATGGAAGACCAGGTACTCTGCTGAGCTCCACTGGGCTTGACCAGTACATTTTTCTGGTTCTAAAAATACTTCCTCTCCTAAATTGAAAGGCCCAAACAGGTTAAAATTTTTTGGCCCCCAGGAAGGACAGCAAACATGATTCAGCTGAGGCAAAGGTGAGGAAGGTGAACAGATAGGAGATAACATGTACCTCTCTTCCAGTCTCTGGCTGAATCCTCTTGGATGTTGTTTACAATCAGTGTTGTTTTTATTCCTTTCCCATCTGAACTGCCACTTCAGATGTGATGTTCCTCTTCATGTGTTTCTGCCACGTGATCTGCACAGAGCAATCAGCAGGGCCTCTTCGTGCTGAGGCACTGAAATAAATACAGTACAATAAATACAGTTTTTACTGTAGTTGGTTGAATCTTTATTGCACAGTCCATCTGTCTAAACCTTCAAAACATTGATCCCGTTTACTACTCTTCCAAATACTAAAATGGATGAAGAAACTATATGCTTTTTCCCTCCAAGCCTTGAGAACATGACCTGGAGAAACCCCATGTGGCTTGCTTTGTCTTCCTGAGAGCTACACAGGTCTGATTTGGTTGGCAAGAGCCTTGCCTCCCTGCATCCCAATGGATTCCATTAGGAAACTTGACTTCCTTATTTCTGAGGGTGGTGTTGCCCTTCTTAATAGATCTGTGTTGTTGGCATATTGAGAAACAAGTCCTGCAATCCATCTCTGGTGGTACTAACTCTGCTGCAGCAAAACCTGGTTGGGCTCCTGCTACATTTAGCTGGTTGTTTGTCCTCTTTCTGCCAGATTCTTCTTTACAATCTGGAAACAAGTCAGTGTCTGAAGAAGATGGGCAACTCAATAGGTGACTTCACGTGTGTCAACCTCCAGAACAGCCCTCCAAACATGCTTGTTACAGGCAATAAAGACAGAAGGTAGGTACTACCCGTAGCTGCAACCCATCTCAAATTAGCTTACTTCCTATCCTGCTGTCCTACAGCTGGACCTGCTAGAATTAGTTTCTCCTCTAATGTTTCAAATGCAGCCTGCATGAACTTCAGGAACAAAATATTAGGTAATAGTTGGATGTGGTTGCTGGGTTGCTTTGTTTCAGAAAGCTCCATGGGAAGACTTTCTTTTGAAGCCATTTGGTGGACGCAGTTGGTGTACAGCCCAGCGAGACCACTTGGAATATCTTCCACTTCCCCACCACCACCCGCAAAATTAGTTTGGCATTTAAAAGCTCACTTTCTGATATTAAAAAAATAACCTAAGGGATGAATCATGTAGGATGAGATGGGTCCGTCTGCCAAATGATGTCAAGAGTGTATTTCGGAACACTGTGATGTCCCTCAGGTGACAAAAAAAAGAGACTTTCATGTGAACAGATTCCAGCTTCTATTTAGCTGATTAGCAGCTTTCTCTTTAACTCCTTGGCTTGGGGAGTAGGATTTTCCCAGCACAATATCAGGTGCCAGGAATGGACGCACTGGGAGCAGGCAGTGCGAAAGGATTAAAGTGCTTAAAAAGACTCTTGGAGTCCAATTTTTTAGATTTTCTTTCTTTTTTTTTTTTTTTTTTTTTTTTTTTTTGGCTAGTTATTTGTGGGGTCTGATCCAGTGCACCAAAGGAGATGTGGGATGGCAAGGAGCCAGTCTCTAATGGCTCCCTCTTCCTTCCCTCCTCCTTTCTGCACTGGGCATCAGGCTGCAGGTGGTGCTCTGGTGTGGTGGGTATCAGCTTGTGAGGCGGATACTTCCCTTTGCCAAATCCCAGACTTCTGTCCCACCAGTGCAGCAGCTTGCAAAAATGATTATTTTGTCAAACAGCTTCTTTTCCTCAGCGACCAGGCAGTGCAAGCAAAGCCCACACCTTCTCAGCAAAGAGGATAAAGGGTGTATCTGAACTTTGAATCCTTGGGATCATTGATTTTTCCAAAGCACCCCAGTAAAACTACCTCCAGTCTTGATCTCTTACACAATGGTGGGAGAAATTGATAACCCTAAAGTGAAATTGAAATTTACTCCCATCATACTAGAGTAAATGTCCATGCCCTTTTGCCTCCAGAATGCTTTTCAGTTTTTCAGCTTGATCATTGCCTGAGATCAGGGGTTGGGAAGCACTCGAATAGCAAGAAGTTTGGAAACTATAGTTCAGCAAATCAGTTTGGCATCCAGAAGACCAGACAATGTGTATCTCAGGGGTCAGTCCCTCATGTGGTGCTGGCTGAAGGCTGGTAATAGGTGCTGGGCATCCACTGGTGGGATGTGGCTTGAAATAGAGCCCTTTCTAGGGGCAATTGTACTAAACAGGGACCAGCCCATGGGAGTTCTGCCAGCAGGGAGATGTATTGCTGGAATTAAACAGAGCACTTTCACAATTTTACTAGTGTATGCTCCTCTTTTATTCAGTGCCATGATTTTGAAAAGTAATACAGACCACCCCACTGAAGTGCAATGGTTTTGGTAGGGCCTATAAAAGTTCTTTCCATCAAAAACTACTCCTGAAGCATCGCTGATGTATTGGATTACTTATCTGTGCTTCACACTGGCAAGAGATCTGATAACAGGGAGCACGTGCTGATGCAATGCCCAACAGCAGCCTTACTCATGGCGGAACCAAAAATGATCAGTAACATGGGGAGAGCAAACATATGGCAAACCCAGTGTATACCATTGCTGAGAAATGGATCCAAACATGTATTCCATGCTCTCCAGAAGGCAAGTCAGCTTAGCTTGAAAATAAGTCTAACAGGAGAGTCAAAGCTTGGTCATGGGAACACCTTCCTTACAGCTCCCTTGAACTGGGATGAATCTGATGTGCTCCCACTGAGCCCAGCTGTAGGGGCAGGAGATGGGGGCTGTGCCAGGTCTGCATTAAAGCAGCACTTTGGATTTGCAAAATCAAAATGCTTTTCCCTCTCTCTTTTTTTTTTTTTTTTTTTTTTTTTAATTTTTTTTTTTCAAGCACATCTAAGCAACTCAAGTGTGCCTCTCGTTCTACTCAGGGTGTGCCAGAATAGACACCTGCCTGAAACCTGGGCCCATGCTAATGAAATAAGCAGGACACAATCAGATCTTCATTTCCAACTGTGCTTACCAAACAGAAGGAGCTTTGATTGCTGTGCAGAACACATGCAGTAAGACAGGGGGAGTGCTGAATCTGAAAAGTCCCCCCATCCTAACCCAAAGCATAGTTCTAATATGTAGCCAAAGCTTCTCTCTGCTGGACTTGGAGAAAGCCAAAAGTCTTTTTTGCCACCAGTAACTGCTCCTCCCTCTAGTCCTGCATGTTGGTGTGCATGTCTGATGGATGGTGCTCTACTGGAGTTCTGGGCTGTTTGGCTGCCTTGTATTTCAGTTGCTGAGATGTCTGATTTGTGAAATCATGAGATGCAATCTCCATTCAAGAAAGGGGAAGACTTGTAGCACCATTAGGATCATAGCTGGGGTATGGAATAAAGTGCAGTTAATGGGTTGGAAGAAGTGTATTTTGGCCTTTTCTGGAGTTAATGTGTACCTGATGGCTTCATTCTTGATAGCCATCAGCTGGGAGGAACTTTCTCTGGCTTCTTTTCAAATATGAGATCAGTATTTCTCCTCTCCTTCTGTCTTCACTTGCTGCATTTTTTTGAATTCACTTATGTACTTTGGTTTATCTCTTAATCCTCATATATAAGGCTCAAAAAATGTACCCCTTTTTGATGCATGCTGGGTTAAAATCTGAACCCCATTCATTACCTTTAACTGGTTCTGTGGACTTGCTGCAGTGGTTGAAATCCTAAGCTCTTTTTTGACAGTCCTGCTTCTACCTCAGTCTTGAGTACATTTCTCTTCACAATGCCTTATCTGAGGGATCAATAAGTTCTTAAACCAGAGGTACTTGAGAATCAGTACTTCCATTTTGGAAATCAGAAGAGATTGTGATTGCTGGGGGCTTGTGTATAGCTTTGTTTAAAAATTGGTCATTAACTTAAGTGTATAAGCCTGTAATTCCTTTGACTTCATTTTTGAATTGTCACTTACTTCTTCTCTTCTCTGTAATAATAGTGCTTTCCTTGATCCTCAGAGTAATACTACCTCCTGGCCATAGTGCCCATGGGTGAGGCACCCAGGGGCAGGATGTGTTAGCAGCATGCCCAGAACATGTCACTTTATGCCTCATGGCATTGCTAACATCTTGGGAAGTACTGAATTTCACTCATGTTTTTTAGCACCTAGAACTTGTAAGGAGAGAGAGAGCTCCTGTGGGAGAAATCTGCCTCAAAAAAAAAATCTGTGATAATAGAAGTCAGAGTGAAAATTCAGTAGTGAAAAGTGTCAACCATAGTGGATTTCTGGCCTCATGGTGTCCGTGGGACTACTTCTGTCCCAGAAATATTTTCATAGCTCCAGAAGTGTTTGTGCTCTCAGAAGGTACAGACTGGAGTCCCACAGCAGGTTTAATCTGTTCTTTCTTTGCTTTCCTCTAGGGTCAGGGTATTCGATCTCCGCAAAAGCGAATCCTTGTGCTCCCTCTATGGCCACCAGTTAGGAGTTTCTGCTGTCCAGATGGATGACTGGAAGATTGTCAGTGGAGGAGAAGAAGGCTTGGTCTGTGTGTGGGACCAAAGGATGGGCACCAAACTCTGGGAGATGCACGCCAGGTAAGTTTGGCTGCTTGGGGTCCTGCTGCGAGGGTGTTCATCCCATCTGGTGTCAGGAGGAATGTGGGAATGGGGTGTTCCAGGACCAAAATGATAACATGCTCCTGTCTAATGCTTCTGAGTGTTCTGTTCAGTTTCCATGTGATGTGGGAACAGATTGCCTCCCCACCTGGAGTCCTGTGTGTGTTGCTGTGTCTGCCCTTCAGCAGTTGTAGGCTTTTTACTCATTAGGTAAAAAACAGTGCTTCAGTTGGACTGAGGGAGCATGGAAATATTTTCCCCTGGATTTTCCGTGAAGTTCAAGTCACTGCCTTCTCCTTGCCCCATTCATAACCCAGTATTTACTTTATTGAGCCTTGGATTTAAAATGCTGAACTCCTGATTATATTCAGAGTGACTGGTTCTGTCTGGTTCTCTATCCTTACACAGTATCTGTGTTTCTGCTCACCTCACTCACACATTCCCTTAACAGTAACAGTCAAAGCCAGGCTGGTAGTTAAACTCATTTAAATACTAGAATGCCAGTTTGTACTGAAAGCACAAGAAGCACAGGACTAAAAGTACCAGCAGAGATGAATATCCTGGAGTTGATGGAAGACTGATAGTTACTACAGCCAAATTATGATTTTCTGATCAAGGCACAACTCCCAGGGACCTAGCTGTGGCTGGATGAAGACCTCAATGATGTAGCCTCTTGTAAGTCTTGAGTAGTACCCTTAATAAAATGAACAGATAAATTCTGATTTATTTATTTTTAAATGCATCTCCCTCCGAGAGGAGCCAGATGAGGTATTTACAGGCAGAGAAGTTCAAGTTGGAGTCATCATTGATAAATAGCAGGTATCTCCTTCCCTTTTGACCCTGTGAATTACAAGTCCTGTTGTGATGCAGCTGATGCATTAAGGACAATATTGGATTGACTGTCTCCTGGAGCATGCCAAGAAAGGAGGGGCAGGCAGTGCAGATCTGAGCTCTGGAGGGTACTAAAAGCTGAAACCACGAGATAAAACATTTAGAATACTGTTTAAGGTAGAAAGGAATCAGAAGAGATCACTTCAATCAAAAAGGCCTTTGTAGATCAGCAGGTGTGTGTGTGTTGTTAGCTGTGCCTGCAGCCCAGTGGGGATGGAAAGCAAGGGCAGGTGACAGGAGACACATTGGAGAGTGGAGATGAACCATTTAATCTGAAAAGTTACACCTACTTGAACAGTAAATGGTTGAGGGTTTATTTACCAGTGAGGGAAGGAATGGAAAGCAGACCTCTTACCTTGTGCCAAAGCTCAGTGCGTGGGGATCCTGGGTGTCCCTCCCTTTCATTTTTGGGAAGCATTCTGCTCTTCCCAGGAATGTGCTGCTGCAGTCCTGAAAGCAGGAAAATGAGGAGCATCCCCAAGCCTGTGTGTTGCCAAAGGTTTGAGTTATTTTGTGGCCTCCATGTGTGTTCTGCTAAGAGCCCACTAGATGGAGGTAAAAGCTGCGTTTCTCTGCTCCAGACAAGAGGAAAAGAGCCAGAAGTGCAGGTTGCCAGCCTCTGGCTGTAGAGACGACGTTGATTTAAATGAAATCCTCACAGATCCAGAGCAGTTCCTTCACCACACTTGGATTTGAGGAGTCAGATGCAGGTGGCATCTCACCCAAGGGCTGTGGCTTATTTTGCAGACATCCAGTCCGGCACCTGTGGTTTAATTCTCACAGCCTCATCACTGCAAACATCCCTGATGAGAAAACTCCCCGAGGTGCCAGCATCATGGATGATGACCTCACTGTACACCGGAAGTGAGTACCCAGCTCTGAGGGGGGGGGGTTTGGCCCTGTGAAGATGTTTTACAACATATTTAACATATTTTTTAATGATGCGCGAATCACGGATTGTGGGAAGCACCTGAGCCGTGATCCAGAGCAGTGATAAAGAAGGTGTAGCCTTTAAAAAATAAAATTTAAAAAAAACCACTGAAGGTAAGGCTATCAAAACCATTGGTAAATTGGCTCTTTATTTATTTCTGAGCACAAAACCCCCCTGCTTTTCTCTTTCACCAGAGGAATGTAAAGTCCATGGAAACCAGATAGGGAATGCAGCCTTTTCCTTGCTTGAAATATTAGCACTGATAATCTCCTCCTAAAGGAAAACTGCTGGTATTTAAGCTGCAGTTTTTGGCATTTGCATCTCAGATGGTTGGTAGGATGTTTAATTGAACTATCAACCTACAAGGTGTACTTATCTTCCCCCTTTCTGAGGAGATGAGAAATGTTTCAGCTGATGACAGTCCTGCCTCTGCAATGCTGAAGGGAATGATTCACTGTTTGTTTCCAGGGCTTGGTGGGGTCCCTGGAAGGAGGCAGGAGGGAGTTTTCTTTGTTAAACTGCACAGACAGTTCTGGTGCAGAAAGAGCAAGGCCTGTGAGGAGAGGTTGAGGGAATTGGGATTGTTTAGTTTGGATAAGAGGAGAGTGGGAGGAGACCATATTGCTTTCTTCAGCTCCCTGAAAGGAGGTTGTAGGAGGTGGGTGCTGGCCTTGCTCTCAAGTACATAATTGTAGGACCAGAGGAAATGGCCTGAAGCTGCCCCAGGGGAGGTTTAGACCAAATATCAGGAAGAATTTCCTTACTGAGAGAGTAGTCAGGTGCTGGAATGTGCTGCCTAGGGAGGTGGTGGAGCCAGCATGCCTGAAGGGGTTCAAAAACCATGTAGATGTGGCACTTGAGGACATGGTTTAGTTGACATGGTGGTGTTGGTTTTAAGGACATGGTTTAGTTGACATGGTGATGGTTGGACCTGGTGATCTTCCAGGTCTTTTCCAACCATGACACTTCTGTGGTTCCGTGGAGAAGTTTTTACAGTCGGCTTCTGAAGCACCGAACGTGGGGCCTTTCTGGCAGTCCCTAACTTTGTTTGTTTCCTTTGCTGAATATCAAATGAAGGTAAAATGGTGTATGTCCTCCTTGTTTTGTACAGATACAGGGGAATCATTTATGCCTACGAGTTCTCAGTGGACCAGCTGGCTGGAGAAAGCATCCTTCCTATCTGCCGCTCTTCCTACGATGAAGTCACTGGTTACAACTACAACATTGGCCTTGCAGTTCCCTATGACAACATTTAGGTAACTCACTTCACTTGGCTTCTGGGGTCCAGCCCTCTGCCAGGTACATAGCCAAAGGCACAAAGGAGATCCACAGGGATGGAGAGACAAAAAGATGGTGTTGGCTGTAGAGACGTCCCGTGGGCTGAGCATTTGCTGAAAATTTGGGGATTTCTGGTGAACCAGAACAAAGAGTGTGGCTGCCCTCAAGTGTCTCACTGAGATATGTTGCTGGCCAAAAAAATGTTCAAAGGTCCTCTGTGGTGGAAGAGAGAGACTGGAAAGTAAAGGGGAACAGTACACTGGAGTGTAAACAAACCTGTTCCTTCCTGCTGCCTGTGGGGAGACTGCTGCTGATCCCATCTTGGGGGAGGTCATGGTCAGGAAATGAGAACCCTGGAGTGGTGGGAGGCTGGGAGCACACTGAGGAGTTTGTGCCTGTCCTAAAAGGGGGGGGAAAAAAAAACCAAACCAAAACACTAAGGACTTGAAAAAAGCATCATGCTGAGCCACATGTTTGGAATTTCTTTCATTGTCATGAGCTGATCATTCTTCTTTTCCTTGGAGTACATTGGTATGTGTCTGGGAACAGGACCATGCATAACTGAAGTGGCTGGGAAAGGGGAGTATGATGGGAGAGAGGGAAGGGAAGGCTGGACTCTGCCAGGCTGGGTGCTTAGAAACGCATCAGGCCACACGCATCAGTTATTTTAAAATGAATTATTTTTTTAAATCTCTAAAATTCTGGATTAGTGGTTCAAGTACTAAACTTGGTAGAGTTAGCCAGTGGCTGGACTTGATGATCTCAAAGGTCTTTTCCAAGTTAATGACTGATTCTGTGATCTAGCCACCTTCCCTCTCCATGGGCAATATGTGGAGAAGCATCCAGGCTGCAGGGTCAGATGCAGCACCTCTGGTGAAATTGAGGACTGAGGCTTTATCTTAAACCCAAGGTGCACTGACACAGGTAGAACCAGTTTTACTGTTTCAAAACTATGTTGTGGTTGTGATTGACCCTTGTAAACTTACTTGTGCAAGGCAAAGCCACGTAATCTGAGTTCAAATTGAGGTTAAGTTTTAACTAAACACTTTTTTATTGGCTTAATGGAATCTATTTACAAGTACAGTGCTGGGGAGGGATGTGGGAAATGTGCCTCAACCTGCAGGAGAGGAGCTGGCTGGGTTGTCACTTCAACCTTTCACCAGTCACCCAGGCAGGTCCTGGAGATCTTGGTGTTTGCCCTCCTGCCTGGAGAGAGATGGATTTCACAGGCTTTGGCACAGGGTGGTTTTCCATGTCCCCAAGGCCAACCTTCCTGTATGTGTTTGGTTTTTAACTTAGCTTTTTCCTTGTGCTGGACTGATACAAGAAGTGCAAGGGGCAAAGTCATTCTGTCTGGCCAATAAATTGTATCTTTCATAAAGCTTTAGTCTTCTTCTTTTTCTCTGCCCTTCTGGGATGCCAGCTCCCTTCCTGCATTCCTGGGAGAGCCACAAGTGTTACAGGTATGTAGGTTGGACAAGAACTCAGCTGAAAGCTGTCAAATAAATAATAGTTTCTGTAGCACAAATGATTTGTTAGGTTGCTCCAACCCTCTTCTTCTGGACAAGGAGAGCTTCTGCTGTCATTTTTTCTTCCCCTCCTCTCTGTGACCTGCTGCCTGCTCTCACTTCATACACCCTTGGCTTGTTCTGGCTCAGACTCTCCTTATCTTGCCTTGTTATCTGGGGACAGCTTTGTTCTTTCTTCATCTCCCTGCTGCAAGCAGCAGGTAAGTTTGTCTCCAGCCCTTTTCCTGGAATCCACCTCTTCCCTTCCTTCTCCTTCTGCACGGCCTGTGGCAAAGCTGTCTCCATGTCATTCCTTGACTGTGGTGGTCACTGAGCTGCCAGAAAACAGAAACTCTGCATTTAGAGGGGTCTTTGACCAACAAGTCATCAGTTTGTTGGGGACCAAACAGCAACTCATCCAGATACTTGCAGGTTTGCATCACCTCCAGTGGAGAAGTTCTCTGTCCCCACAGCCACTGTTTTGTGGGCTCACAGTCTGGATGCAGCCCCTCTGGGTGGTCCTTTTGGTCTGTTTTTCCTGTCACTGGTATTCATTTGGGAAGGTGGTACCACAGCAGAAGACTGTGTATGTATTTATTGAGCATTCCTGATTGCAAATGAGGGCACTTAGGCTGTTGGAGAGTTTAATTTTGTCTCTGAAAAGGACTGTTGTCCTACTTGGCTGAGGATTCACTAACAGTGTGCTGAAGTGTAGCAGATGCAGTGGTGACTGTTCACATCTTCAGCAGGGTTAGGGGACATTTCAGTGGACCCTCTTCCCTTTAGAGGAGCAAGAATGAAGTCACCATCCAATCTTTCAAAGGTGGTGTCTAGCTCTGGTGTTTCCCATCCAGGGACTCTCTTGGACTTGTTAGTGGTGCCAGTTTGTGGGAGGTGGGGGCCAAGGTGGACACTTGTCTCAGCAAATCCCCCAGAGGTTCTCACTCAAGAAGGGGAAGCTGTATTGGGTGGTGCCCAGGGCTTCAGGGGAAGGAATTGCAGTCAGGACATGATGGACCAGTGTTGGGGATTGAGCCAGCAAAGGTTAGACTGAAGGTGAAGGCTCACACTGCATGGAAGCATCGTGTGACATGGCAGGCTGGTGACCTTCAGATGGGTTGGGTGGTTGGGGACATCTGAGGAATCAGGAGGAGTCAAAGATGGAAGGAGTTTGGGCTGAAGAGCCTCAGGAATGACTTTGGATTCCTGTTGTTGATGTCAGTGATCCTTAGCAAAAAAAAAAAAAAAAAGTGTCCACTGTCCTCATGAGAAGAACCCCTGGACATTAGGCCCTTCCTTGCTGTTCTCCAGAGAAAATCTGTGATGGAAGGGGGAGGCTGTCTCTGTATCACAGCCTCCAGCTGCTGCCAAGGCTCTGGAGCTCTGACTTCTGCAATGGTTGGTGCAGAGCAAGAGTCTGAATGCAAAGGCTGGGGTGGGACACCCTCTGCTGGGGACCTCTCCTGGAAAATCCCCATCTGGCCCTCCCCAGACTGTGGGTCTCTGTTTTCCTCCCAGTTGTTGGTACCTCTGAGCCTGTTCCCTGCTGCCAAAGGGGAACCTGAGGCAGGAGGAGCTGGAGACCTCATCAGAACCAATAGATGGAGCAGGAGAAACTGGCAGGGAAAGCACCTTGTCCAGGTCAGGATTTGTGTCACTGGCAGCTTTCTGGCTAGAACCATGGACCTTCAGCCTCTGGGACAAGGACAGCTGCATGGAAGGCAGCTGTGGGCTTGGGGGGGGAAGGGGGGGTTCCTCTGTCACTTCTTGGAAGGAGGGAGGGAAGGAGGAGCTCCTCAGAATTTGGCTTCCAAAAATGGGCTGCAGCTGACTGACTCCATCACTCTGTGCTCCTGGGCTGCTCTCCTGCACCTCCCACCCCCCCCAGGGCAGGGTTCTCCTGGGTTTCAACCCCTTCTGCCTTTCCCAAGCTCCATGGTGGCTGAGATGGATGGGGATGATAAGAGGTGTCACTGCTGGGGAGCCGGGTCAAGCTATCTGGTCCCTTGGTGGAAAAAAAAACAACAAAAAACCAAAAACCCCAACCTAAAAAACAAAAAACAAACCCTGCCTGGGGCAGCTTTCTTCTGGCTGAGAGATGCTCCTGCCCACCTGGAGGAAGCACTGGGGCTCTTGGTCTCACTCAGGGTGAGGATCAGGATTATCCTTCCCTGGTCTCTCCCTTGACTTCATCCCATTCCCCAGGGAGAAGCCAAATTCCAGTTGCAGCAAACTATGCTGCAAACTATACAGCTCCTGCCTCCCCCTCCCCACGGCCCCTGCTCACCCGCTCACCACCTCATGGAAGAGCTGGGGGGGTGGGCAGCTTATTAGCTCAAGGAACAGTAATTAACCTGATACTGGTGCTCCTCAGTCCTCCTGCCTCTGGTTCCCTCCACGGGGTGATGTCCCCAGCCCTTCCTGGCTGCAGGAAGCACAAATGTCTCCTCCAAGAAAATCAGGGGGTGGAGGGGGACTGGGATCTTAGGGACGATGTGTCCACTTTGTGGGGCTCCTGGAGAGAATCCAGAGGAGGCCCTGGAGGTGCTGGGAGGGCTGGAGCAGCTCTGCTCTGGAGCCAGGCTGAGAGAGTTGGGGGTGTTGAGGCTGGAGAAGAGAAGGCTGCAATGGGGAGAGCTTAGAGCACCTTCCAGTGCCTGAAGGGGCTCCAGGAAAGCTGGGGAGGGACTTGGGACAAGGAGAGGGAGGGATGGGAGCCTGGAGGGGGAAGGGTTTCCATCTGGGAGAGGGGAGATGGAGAGGAGATGTTGGGAAGGAATTGTTTGGGGTGAGGGTGCTGAGCCCCTGTCCCAGGTTGCCCCCAGAAGCTGTGGCTGCCCCATCCCTGGCAGTGTTGAAGGTTGGATGGGGCTTGGAGCAGCCTGGGATGCTGGGAGGTATTTTCCATCTCCCCAGGATTCCCACAGGATGGCTTTCAGGAGCAGGGGAGCAGCTGTCTGGGAGCAGGGCAGCATTTGCAGTGTCCATGTGGGACTTCATGGGAGCAGCAGCAGAAAGGAGCTTGTGTCTGCTCCTGGAACCTGGGGATTTGGGGAGAAGCTGGGTGCTGTGGGTTTGGGTGTGCAGGGAGGGAAGGGAGCACTGAGGGTCCAGCACAGGGAGGAGAAGGTTCAGGAGGAGGCTCAGTCTCAGGCAGGAGGTCAGGATCAGCCCCTTTGCAGTGACTGGTGCTGGTGGGGTGGGGATGAACCCAGGATTGGAGGAGAGGAGAGTAGGGAAGGGGGAGGAAGGGGAAGGAAAGGAAAGGAAAGGGGAAAGAAGGGAAGGGGAAGGAAAAGGAAGGGAAGGGAAGGACTGAAGGGTTTCAGAGCTGCTGTGGGCAGCACCAGGAGACCCTCGGGGCCTGAAGGGGTCTGGAGCTCCACTGCCACCAAGCCCTGCCCAGCCCCAGCACCCATCCCTGCCTGCAGCACACACACAGCAGCTTTGGCCCCCCAGCCCTGACCAAGCCCCACATGTCAGCCCCATAACTGACCCCCCAGTGTCCCCCAGGGCTCGGTGACACTCCCAGCCTCCCCACGGTGACATCCCCCACGCGTGGAGCTGTGAGATGAGATCTGCTCCATCCCTGCAGCTCCTTCCACAGGCTCAGCCTCAGCGTTTCCTTGGTCAGGGAGCAGCCAGGGCAGGACTGCACTGCAGGGCTGGGCTCTCCTCCCTGGGGGAGCTCGGGAGAGCTGCTGGGAGCCAGCAGGAACCTCCTCCTGGTTGCACCCCCCACCCATGGGCAAGGTGGGGGGGTGTTGGAGGGGCAAAAGCCTGGGAGGGGGAGTCCTTCTCTATGCTTCAGTTCAGAAACCATCCTGAGGAGCAGGAGGAGCCATCGTGCCCCCAAAGCAGGAGGTCACTGGGTGCTCACTGCCCAAGGGGTGGGGGGGTTGGGTGTCCATCCTACCCCCCCCCCAGCCCTCACTTGGGCACTGTGCCTTCCCCCGGGGGTGGGGGCAAGTTTTCCATTGAAGGTCCCTCTCACCAGGGAAAGCTATTTTGGATCAAACAAGCAAATCTTTCCACTTTTTCTAAAAATAACCATTGCCCTGTTTGGGTTTTTCTGTCTTCTCTCTCTCCCCCTTCCCTTCCCAGCCCAGGCTGCCTTAGAGACAGAAATCTGCCTCCAGCCACCCAGTTATTAATGCCAGTAACAAACCCTGATCTCTGGTGCCTGGGTCTAGTGGGAACATATGGGGCTGGGAGCCACGTGGCTGCCAGGAGCCCTGTGTCCCCATGTCCCCAAATCCCTTCCTGTGGGATGGATCTGGATCCATGGGCCATGGGATCTGGATCCATGGGGTTGGTTTGGGTTTATCCCTTGTGCCACTTGGCTTGAGCATCTGATGAGGTGCAGAGGGGGGATGTGATTGATTGCAGGTGCTGAGGACACTGCTGTCACCTCCTGTCCTTCAGTGTCCCCAGCCCTGCCTGCAGACTGTCCCCAGGGCATGGGGATGGGGGGGGGCTCATGGCACAGAAGGGGCAGCTCCTTCCCCAGAGGCTAAAAATTCCAAATTAAGGGGAGACCAGGGATTTGCTGAGGCTTTCTGCAGGGGCAGAGGCCCCTCCAGGCCCTGGGGGGTGGGTGGGTGGCTGGAGTGTTCCTCAGCAAGGAGTAAAAAGAGAATACCTTTTATTACAGATAAAAGCCTCTTATGTTTCTAGAGAGCAGAAGGCAGCCCCACCATGGGGACAGGCACGCGGGTGGGCACAAAGCTCTTGGTGCCAGGAACATGGAGCTGCTGCAGAGTCTTCCTCCTCTTCCTCCTCCTCTTTCTTCTTCCTCCTCTGACTCTTCCTCCTCCTCTGGCTCCCAGGCTGCTGGGAGGTCAGTAGCAGTGGGCGATGGTCTCCATGTTGAGGAAGCGGACGTGCATCTTGGTTTCAATGTCAATCCCCTGCCACATCTGCAAGGGGAAGGGGGTGAGCAGGGCTGGGCAGGGGGCTCAGCTCAGACCCCAAACCCAACACCCCCATCCCTGCCACCTCCTGGTGCCCTCCTGCTGGGGGGGAACCAGAGGAGATGCCACCAACCTTAAGGAAGTCTTCGAAGGTGATGCCCTCATACACCTGGTCTGGCCCCTGGGCACAGCAAGAGAGAAAACATTACAGCTGCCCCACATCCACGGGGCGGGGGCCTCAAGGAACTGGGTCACCAGGGGATGGGTCCCTTGGGGCTATGGGACATGTCACCCAGGGCTACACAGTGCTGGCCTCCCACTCTGCCCCACAGCCAGCCCAAAATTGCTTCCCAGAACCACCAGGGCTGCAGTGAAGCCCGAGGCACTGAAGATGGTGCTTTATGGGTGCTGTTTGCTTCTCTCCCTTGGGCTTTGGGAAAAACAAACAAAACCAAACCAAACCAAACAAAAACCTAAAGCAGAACAAACAAACAAGCAAACCAATCCTGAAAGCTGCTAAGCTGCTGCCTGCAAGAAAATCTTCTCTGGCCAAAGCAGCCTGAGGAGGGGAGAGATGCCCCGGGCAGGATGGACACCTTCCAGCCCCAGTTCAGGCCCATCAGAACACCTCTGTGCTGTGGTAAAGCAAGAACCCAGGTCCCACCATTTGTCCCACACAGATGCTGGCTGCCTCCATCATGGCCCCATCGGCGATGGACCGCGCCGACTCCTTCTCCAGGTGGGGGTTCCCTGAGAGCAGCTCCTCCACCACCTGTGGAGCAGTGGCTCAGAGTCAGGGTCAGGAATTGGGTGGTGATGGGGTGGGAGGGGAACCATACTTTACATTTCTGTACTCCTGCAGTGTGATCTTCCCATCGTGATCCGAGTCGTACATGTGGAAGAGGACTGGGAGGGAGAGGAGGAGCGTGGTGGGGTCAGAGAGCTCCATCCCCTCCCCTCTCCTCCCAGCCCTCCTCTGGGGTTTTGGGGCAAGCCTCACATTTAAGTTTCTTTTTCCGAAAACGATCCAGCTGCTCCTCATCCATGTCCATCTCGATGGGTCTGAAGTAGGACATGATGGTCAGGAAGTCTTCAAAGTTTATCTCATCTGCCAGCCCATCCGACTCCTGCCGCAGGTTCCTGCCCAAAGCGGAGCTGCTGGGGACAGGCAGCCAGGAGGCCCCCGGCCACCCTCTGCAGAGCCTCAGGAAAGCCTCAGGACTGGTTGGTTTGGTTGGTTTGTTGTTTTTTTCCTAAAACTTAGCTTAAATGTCTGGAATTTTCACCCCAGCCTCCAGGGAGATCTTCACCCAGCCACATCCCATGATCAGAGGATAAACCAATTGCCCCACCACCCCCCCTGGCAGTGCCAGGGAAGTTCTTACCTCTTGTCAAAAAAGGCATGGACGATTTTTCCCCTGATTGGGTTGAACTCCAAGTCGGGGATGCTGTCAAAGTTCTCCTTGCTGCAAAGGAGATAAAAGACAGCCTGAAGCATGAGGGAGCCATGGAGGAGGGGGATGCTGTGACAGTCACCCACGGGCTGGAGCAGGAGCTCTAACCCCATTCTTTCAAAGTCATAGTGACAAAATAAAAGATTTTCTTTTCTTTTCTTTTTTTTTTTTTTTTTTTTTTTTTGATAGGAAACCTCCTGTTTGCCTCAATTCAGACTGAAGCAAGCTGTGCTGAAGCACCAGCCCATGCGTGGTGCAGCAAAAAGGGGTTTGGGGGAAGCTCTGGGACACAGAGTCCAGTGGGGGCTCAACCTGCAGACATCCTGGGGCTCAACCTGCAGACAGCTGCAGGGATTTCAGAGCATTTTCCCAGGACTAAATTCCTCAGTGGGGCTGGATGAGGTGAGGGCAGCAGCTTCTGCCATCCACCCTCCCCTCGGCTCCCTCTGCCTGCATCCCCACCTTGTGCTGCCCAGACCCAGGGCTCAGCCCCTGCTGCTTGGTTGCTGGCGACTTTTTTATGAAGCAAAAGATCCAAGAAACAATCCCCGGGGGGTGGGAGCAGAGGGCAGCTGAGCTCCCTGGCCCAGCCTGGCTCCTTGTGTGGCTGGTGATGCTGGGGGATGTGCCAGAGCATTCCTGAGGAAGCAAAGCTGTGGCTTTGGTGCATGATGGCACAGGGACAGGAAAGAGCAACTGCAAACCCCACCTTAGCTGGGGACAAACACACACACACACACTGCCCCCTTCCCACCCCAAAACTAATTCTGAAGCTGGGGGGAAATCAAATCCCAGGCAGGAACCACCCCGATCTCGGCTCACTGCTTCACCCCTCATTTTCCCTTGGATTATTTCCAATGTCACACCCCAGAGAGCCAGCTCATGGCTGTGGGGGGACCCAAAGGTTTGTCCTCCCAATCCAGGGAGCTGGATACCCCAACGGGACAGCCTGGGGAGGGCAGGGATGTCCCCAGCAGTGGCGATGGCCGTGCCGTACCGGATGGTCAGCTGGTCCCTGCTCAGCTGCTTGAATCGGCGGTGCAGGTGCTCGATCTGTTCAGAGGTGACTGTCAGGGGGGAGAAAGAGAGAGGTGACAGGGGGTGAGGTCCCTGGGGGACCCTTCTGCAGAGCTCAGCTTGCCCCCAGAAGCTGTGGCTGCCCCATCCCTGGCAGTGTTGAAGGTTGGATGGGGCTTGGAGCAGCCTGGGCTGGTGGGAGGTGTCCCTGCCCATGGAATAGGGGTTGGGACTGGATGACCTGTGAGGTCCCTTCCAACCCAAACTATTCTCTGATTCTGATTCTGTGTTCTGCCCTGGGACACGAGGAAACTGGTGGGCACTAAAACCTGCCACAAAGCTTGGTCCCTGGGGTCACCACCTGTCTGGCAGTAGCCAAAAGGCTGCCAGGTCCCCCTCACCCTCCCCTGAGCACTGGGACAGGGCCTTGGGCACTGCTTGGCACAGTTGTCCCTCTTCCTTTGGTGGCTTTGGTGGCTCTGTGCAGCTCTGCAGGGTCCTTCTCACCTCACCGGTTCCTCTGTGCTCTGTCCCTTGCTCACTGAAGGGGGGGTGACAAAGTGACACCAAGGGATGGTTTAGCACCAGTCTCAGGCTGCAGAATCTCCCCTGGCCCAGGCAGGCAGGATCCCACCTCCTGCAGGGTAGGATCCTGGCTAGCAGAGCCTTCAAACAGACCACTGAATCTGGAGTTTGTTGGCACCACGGGCAGGAGCTGTGCCTGAGCAGCAGAGGATCACAGAATGGTTTGGGTTGGAAGGAACCTTTAAGATCATCTAATGCCAACCCTGAGTCTGCTAGACTCAGAACATCTCCCCTTGCAGCTCTGAGGTTCACGTGCCCATGGCTGCATCTGTCTTGCCAGGAAAGACTGGACATGGAGGAGATGCTTCAGCACCTAAAGAAGCAAAGTGGGGCTTCAAATCTGCTGCTGGGGCTGGGGCTGGGGAATCCCCCACCCATGGAGGTGGGTGCTGCCTCCCTAGGGGTGCCCCAACCTCTGGCAGCACCCACCAGGGCATCAGCCTGGGTAGGGGCTGGAAGGGGGGTGCCCATCAGCCTTGTTTTGAGACCCACCAGTGGACAGGAGCAGCTTTTCATTTCTTTAATCCCACAACACCTTATTTTTTTTTTTTTTTCCCCAGCTACCCTCTGCAGGCTGTAACCAAGCTCTGCAAACCCCTGGAGACATTTAGAACCTGACTCTTGTGTAAATACTGGCAGCAGCCAGTCCCAGGAGGCAGGGAAATGGCTTTTGTCTCTGTTTGCCAGAGCTGGTGGCATCTCTGGGTCCTTCTTGGTCCCACTGCAGCCCTGGCTGGAGCAGGGCAGAGGGAAGGGCTGCACCACTTGCTGCCCCTCAGCCTTCCCAGGGGCACAGAGCAAGAGAAAATCGTGTTAGGGTACCACTGGGGGGCTGCAGATGGGTAAGTGCTGGGGCTGAAAGACAACAGAGCAATGCTGAGCTCCCTGCTCCCTCCCTCTCTCTCTTTGATTCTGTGGAGATCATGTCCTGTGCTGCCTTCCCGACTCCTGTTTCACAGCCTGGAAATAGAAACTGTATTGATCAGGGAGGCTGAGCATGTACAGACCTCGAGTGATGGACTGGAAAACCCATCTCTGCCTGTTGCTGGGGCTCTGCCCCCACCCTCTCTCAGCCCCTTTGCAGGATGAGGCCATTTAAGGCCCCACTTTGTTTTTGGGGGGGGGTCCCATCTCTGCCTCTGCTCACCCATGATGTTATTTTTTCACCCTAATCCCTCCCTAACTGATGCTCTGATGCTGTCCGCTCACACAGAAACTTTCTCTGGACTTTTCTTTCCCATTTTGGCTGCAGAGAAGTGACCTTTCACTTGACAACATCACTGTCACCATGGGAGCAGCCCAAGCCCAGTCCCCCCCCAAAGCCTGCAGCAGGGGGGGTTCATGTGCAGCTCTGCCTTGCTTCCACACCACAAAAATCTTTGATCTCTTGGAAAAAATGTCCCAGGCATCAACATGACAAAAAAAACCAAAAAAAAGCCTGGGGTCAGCAGCTGGGGTTGGTCCAGTCCTGCTCCCCACCCAGCCCACAGCTGATAAAAAAAAAAAAAAAAAAAAAGAAAGGGCTTTTCCTCCCTCTCTCCTCAACCCCAGGTCTTCCTTGCCTGGCAGGGCTGAGGTGCAGGCAGGGCTCCAGGGACTGAATGGGGCCTGTGAAAGGCAGCAGCACTCAGCTGCTTTCCTGATTAAAAAAAACAAACAAACAAACCTGCACCTTCCCAGGGGGCAAAGGCTTTGCATGGGGAAAGGACTGGCAGGAAGGCAGCAGAGGCTGGGGAACAGCCTGGGTGCTCTGATGCTGCAGGCCCGTGTCCAAGCACAGCAAGTGATGCTATCAGGGGGAGGGAAAAAGAAAAAAAAAAAAAAAAAAAAGGAATTTAAACCCAAAGCTGCTGGGTTTGCTGTTTGCCAGCCTGCAGCAGTTTGTGCAGGGAAGGGATGGACTGGGGAGGGGGTGGGGGTGTCAGGTGGGTGCTGTCTCCCCTGGTTTTGGCCTCACTGGACCAGTCTGGGTGGAAGAATTGCTCCCATCACCCCGGGAAGAGTCACTTCAGCATCAGGCAGGCATTGCTGAGACTTTTTTTTTTTTTTTTTTTTTTTTTTTTTGGGTGCTGCCTTGTTAAACCCTTCCCTGGGACTGGTTCTTGGGGCACTCAGGGGTGGGGCAGGTGCCTTCTGTGAGCACATGGCAGCCCAGGCTTGGCAGGATCCCCAGGTTAAGGCATTCCCCCCCCAAAACCCCAAAAAATTCCCCCCAGCCTGGGCTGACATGCTTGGGGGTGCCCTGTGGGCAGGGCTGAGCTCACCCCAGGGTGCCCAGTGGGTGCTGCAGGGCCCAGCCCCCAATGTGGGGGAACAAGGAGGGGGGACGTGGGTGATGTGGGGCTGGGGACAGTTACTGAAGTCCCCCCCCAACCTTGGCACATCCTTTGCTGCCCCCTCCACCCCTCTCCCCACCCCACCCTGAGCTCGGTGTGAGGGGAGCACCCCAAAAGCTGTGCCCAATCTGGAGCCAGGACATTTCCCAGGGGGGACACGACCACCCCCATCCTATGCACCAACCCCTGCTTGGAGCCTGAGGCCACATCCCTGCCCTGAGCCCCCCTTGGCCCCCTCACCAGCAGGTGACACCTTGGGACAATGTCCTGCACCAGCAGTGTGGGGGAGGGGGGTCTGGCAGCAGTGGGGGGACTGGGGGGGTTGGGGTGCATCCCCCTGGGTGCCAGGGCTGCCAGGCACCCCCCACCCCCCTACCCCCCTCTGCTCCCATCTCCCCCTCCCCCAGGTGACATCTCCACACACACACTCGCTGTCCCCACCCCAGGTGACACGTCCTGCACCATCCCCCCCCCCTCCCCGGGTGACACGTCCTGCCACCCCCCCCCCCCCCCCCCGTCCTCCCCTCCTCACCCCAGGTGACACATCCTGCACCATCACCCCCCGGGTGACACGGCCTACACCCCCCCCCCAGGTGACAGGCCCGCCTCCCCCCGATGGGTGACATCTCCCCGTAACCCCCCCGGGGTGCAGAGGGAGGGAGGTACCGGGAGGGTTCGGGGTGATGGGGCTGGGGGGGGGGGGGTGGGCAGCAGGCAGGGCCCGGCCAAGGTGCCCCGGTTCGGTTCGGTTCGGTCCGGTCCGCCCCGCTCCCCGCGGTACTCACAGCCGGTCCTGTCCGCCAGCGCCCGCATCTCGGCGGGCACGGAGTGAGCGGAGCCCATGGCCGGGCCGGGCGGTACCGGGCCAGGAACCGGCGCTCCGCGGATCTCTGCTCCGGGCTCCGCCGCCTCCGCCTCCGCTGCTTGTGAGGGGCGGGAGCCGAGGGGAGGGAGGCGGTGGCGGAACCGCTCCCCCGGGGCCCGGAGCTCCGCGGTACCGGCACCGCCGTCCTCAGGGCCCGGAGTCAACAGCCCCGCAACCGGAACCCCCGGGAGAAAGGGGTGGTGGTACCAAGGGTGGTGTCACCAGGGATAGTGGTACCAGGGGTGGTGGTACCAAAGGTGGTGGTATCATGGTGTGATGGTACCAGGGGATTGTGGTACCAGGGGGTGTTGGTACCAGGGGGTGTTGGTACCAGGGGGTGGTGGTACCAGGGGATGGTGGTACCAGGGGATGGTGGTACCAGGGGTGGTGGTACCAGAGGGTGGTGGTACCAGGGGTGGTGGTACCAGGGGATGGTGGTACCAGGGGTGTTGGTACCAGGGGGTGGCACTTGAAGGCAGTTGTGGTTCTGGTCACCCCATGGGCCCAATCCCCGGGAGAAGGGGGACACGGGCAGCAAGAGCCCCCCCAGGGACACGACCCTCACCTGCCCAGGAACAAGGGGACCCAAAGGGCTGGGAAAAGGGGGATAAGGGAAGGTGGGACCCTGGGAGGGGGGGGTGGAGGGAAACCCAGTGCTAGGACCCCCAGGTGCCTCTGTCACCCAGCTGGGGGGTGGCAGGGACAGAGAAGCCACCAGCAGAGCAGGGCCAGGGCAGCTGCTCCCAGCTCCTGGTGTTTTATTTCTTTAATGCCAAATCCAAATAGGAAAGGAACCAAGTACCATCCACCCTCCAGCTGTCCCACAGCCAATAAAATACCGGTTTTGTTTTAAACACCCCCCCCCAAAAAAAAAAAAGTTATCTTCCCCCCCCCCCCTCATTCTGCAACCTCAGCTGTCAGTGTCCCAGCATCCCAGGGCTCCTCACCCTTCAGGCCTGGGGCAGTTCATTTGTCACCTCTTGTGTCACCCTGCCCAGCCCCAGGGGAGGTGGCAGGAGAGGGGTGACACAAGCACCAGGCACGGTGTGGGGACAGCCACCCCCCAGGCAGGCAGAGCCCAGGGAGCTGTGACTTTATCTGGAGATGCCCAAAACCAGGCAGGGGTGAAGGGGACCTGGAAGGGACCCAAAGGGGACCTCCTGCAGCCCCCCAGAGTCCTCTCCTCCCCTCACCCTCCTGCACTCAGCACCAGAGCCCTGCAGGATGTGGCTCTCTGCTCCCTGGAGGCGTGGGGTCCTGAAGCCTTTTTTCCTGCAAAGGTTGGTGACAAAGTGCCAGGGTCCATCACGCTGTGCCCGTGGCTCAGGACACTCCAGAAGATGTCAGGATGGGTCCAGGGGGGTTGGAAGGGCTTCCCAAGAGGATGCTGCCCCATCAGCCATCCCTCTCCTGTTGGTGGAAGGCCCTGAGCAGCTCTCCAGCCTCTCAAAAGCAGCAGCAAAGCAAAACCTTGTCCTGGGAGGGAGGACAAACCTCCCCCAAGAGGCTGTCACCCCCACCCCTCACTCCCTGCAAGCTTTGGTGGCACCTCCACACCCCACCTGAGCCCCAGGGACGTGGCTCAAACCCAGCTCAGCAAGGATCCAAACAGTGATCCCCACTTGTTCCTTGCACACTTCCCACCTCCTCCTTTTCTCCTTTGGGTTTTTTCCCTTCAGCCTGCAGAGAGCCCTTTGTCCTGAGAGCAGCCGGGCTGTCCCACCAGGAGACAGGTGGGTGAGGGAAAAGGGAGAAGATGACATTAGCTGCAAGGAATTCACCTCTTTGCCCCTGCAGCCTCAGGAGCAGAGGACAGTGGTAGCAGAGCCCCCAGAACTCTCCTTCTGCTCCATGGGGTAAGTGGTGAGTGAAGTCAGACAAGAGAAGGGACAATTCCACCTTGTCCACAAAGCAAAGCATCCCTTTTCCCAGGTGAACTCCAGACAGGACAGGACACATGGATATGCTCACGTGGCATCTTTATCATGGGGACATTCACCCGGATCCTGACGTTCACTCACAGACACGTGGGACATTTGGGATCCACTGCTGTCTTCTTGGGAAAAAGGTGTCCCCTCCCGTGGTGGCAGGAGGGGACAGGAAAGCCAACCCCTAACTCCAGCAACTCCCAGAGCTGGAGCCCAGTGCTCAGCCTGCAGGCACTGATGTGGCCTTCAGGAGGCTGCTCAGCTGGGATAGAGATCCTCCTGACTTTTTTTCAGTTTTCCCTGGATGCTTGGGCTCAGGTCTCCCAAATACTTCCGTGGGAATTCTTCCTGGCTCAGAGCAGAGACTCATCCCCCCGGGAATGCACCACAGGCAGCAGCAGGGAGATGGGATGAGGCAAGGGGTACATTTAACCAAAGGGGATGAAAAGGGGGAGCCCTTACAC
Organism: Phaethornis superciliosus; assembly: GCA_023637945.1. Lineage (NCBI taxonomy): Eukaryota > Metazoa > Chordata > Aves > Apodiformes > Trochilidae > Phaethornis > Phaethornis superciliosus. The sequence goes on from JAJQWJ010000020.1 coordinate 1,705,889, forward strand.
ACTGTTCCCTTTGGCTTTGTCTGATGTTCCAAACCCAGATTTGAATCCTGAGCTGAAGCTGGGCACTGCCTCTTCCCAATTTGGCACACAGAAAGCTGTGGGTGACAGGAGCACCCACACACCCAGCACTGGGGGGGTCAGCACAGCACAGCAGACTCACAGACCCACCTCAGGGCAGGCTCTCTACAAAATGTCTGAAGGGATGAGAGGTTTCAGTCACAGGGCTGGCTGGGTTGCCTTGTGTACCTAAGCCACTTGCAGTGTGTTTGTCCCCTCCTGCACACAAACATTCCCTTTCTGCACCCCGTGCAAAAGCAGAAATGAGGGAGAAGCCTGCAGGAGGGGGAAGGGTGTAGGAACCACCTGAAGAGCAGCTCCCATGCTCCCACCTTCTCCAGGCTCTTCTCAGAGTATAAAAACAGGACGATGGGCTCTGTTGGCAACCCTGGGACTCCCTTTGGAGAGTCTCCAGCAGGTGAGATACCCATTACCCAGCACTGCTTTTCAGAGAAGCTTTGGGTGGTTTCTGTCAATTCCTGTGGGGGTTTTTATGGCACAAATCCACCTGGCAGCATCACCTAACTCTGAGGACTCCTCTGAGCTCAGTGTCTGGCAGTTCTCTTGATGCACTTGAGGGACAAGGTGGCACCACCCTGCCTGGGTGGCAGAGGGGACCATAAAGCCCCAGGAAGCTCAGGGATACCCTATGCTGTTGCTTCAATAAAGCTGAGGATGGGAAGAGGGAGCCCAAGCCCTGCTCCTGCTCTTCTCAGCTGCCACCATCAACCTTGTGACTCCATAGTCCCATTCCCAACCTTTCAACCCTGCTAAGGGATTTTTGGGGGATCTGCTTTCAACCCTCAGAAACCTCCAGCCCTCCTGAGAAAGTGCTGGAGGGCTGGGGTCTACTCCAGTCTTCAAAAATGAGATTATTTTAAGGTTCTTGCCTCATGATTCCCTACCTTGCTGCTTTCAGCTGGATGCATTCTGCTTCTGTAGAAATTCTTCAGTCCCTTCCCTCCCTCCATGTCCATTTCAGTGCAGGCTTCTTTAAAGACATCATTCTACTTGGGGTATAGCACCTTCACCAGTCCTGGGGTTATTCTTCCTCAAGCACCAAGATTCCTGCAGACCACCACCACCACTCTGCTGGCAAAAGTGCTGGGCTTTCAGCATTTATTTCTCATATTTAACCAGTGCTCAATAGTTCAATAGGATGGCATGCAGGTTAAGCATTATTTTTTTCTTTTTTAAGAGGAGGGCTGTGTGATTTCACGTGGCAATACCTGAAGTGCTATAATAGACTAAGAGCATCCACCTAACTCTACAGTGCCTAATTCTCACTTCTGGTGTAACTATTGCATTGTAACTGGACAGTGACAGGAGACTGGAGCTGCTGCTGGACTACAGATGTTGCTTCAGAAACCACAAAGATACACAGGCTCTGTGTGTGCACAAACACTGTGGCACTCTGCATCCCATAATACTTCAGCCTGGAGGAAAATCTTTTCTGTAGTGGTTGTGTCTGGGCCTTTAGGTCCCAAGCTGAAATTCCTGTGCTTTGAGCTGCTAAGTTCTTCCCTTCTGGGCAGTGGGGTGTGTGTTCCCCCCCAAATCTGTTCATTTTTGGCAAAAAGGAAGAAGGCCTCAAGCTGCAAAAATCAGCATCTGCCTTCCACAAGTGGTTTGGCTGGCTCCAGGGCTGTGTTTCCAGTCACCATCCCACTGTATTGCATAAATACCTATGGAATGGAGATGGCAGTGAGTGGAAGCTCCCTGCACATCAAAAGTCATTTTGGCACTGACCTCAAGGTTGCCATGAAACAGTGCCACGAGGTTAAAATCATCCTGGGAGCACCCACAGCTGTGCCACAGATCCTGCCTTGGACAGGGATGATAAACAGACTGAAAAAAACAAGGTAAGAACATGGGCTGGGTGTGTTCAGCAGGCATGAGAAAGGACTAGAAGCTCATCTTCTGCACGAGGAGAGTTTGTATCATCAGTGAGGTGGCCAATTGGACCTCAGTGCTTGCCACCCAAAGCTGGCTGCTCCTGGCTTTGTTGCTGGGGCTCTTCCCCATTCATCAGGATATTTGGAATTGCAACAGCAGCTCTGTGAACAATCAGACTACAAGAGGTCAAGAAAAACCTGACCAAAAATTCAAACTGGAGAAGACAACAGTGAAACGTAGGAGACTTTTAAAAAAACCTATCACCTGCAGGAGATATACATAAAAAACAAAAAACAAACCAAAATACAGTCAAACAAAAACCCCACAACACTGCAAGGGCAAGCAGCTTCCTTCTCTGGAAGGGGGGGTTCTTCTCTATTCCGCACCAGGGGTCTTGCTGCTTTAACCTTCTAGGCAAGACAATCACAGAACGAGCAGCACGTGCAAATCCTTCCCAAGGACAACACATGTCCCAGCATGGCCATCCCTTCATGATCCTTACATTTGGCCTCAAATACCAGTGTGTCCCTGTGCCTTTGGGCCAGGATGGGCAGGCAGGCAAAGAGAAGATGCTCTAGCACCAGTTACAAAGTTCACTGCAGTTTTCAATGCATTAAAGCCAAAGGATTGTCACCAAACTTGCCTTCCGTGCAAGTTTTGCAAAGAGGGTAAAGCTACACTCCAGCTGCTTCTGTCCTCATGATGTTTTTTTGCACTCACTCCTTGCCTGAACTGTAGATCTTCTGAACTGTGGCACGTGTCAGCTCTGAATCCTCTGGATACCGGATTTCTAGCTCAGTATTTGCCAGGTAGTGAGTGCCACTAAACTCTGAAAAATAGCGGCCAATGTCAGGGTGAGGGATCTCCCGAGGCTCAGAGTTATATTCCAGGTTCTCTGTTAGGAAAGGAAAGAGTCAGTTATCACCACATGAAATGGTCTGCAACAAGGCAAGAAATCCTGCACCTCTCTGGTCTGGTTGCTGGTCTCTGGAAACATTACCTCCTGCTGCTTTAAAATAAATAAAATTAAAACAAAAAAATCCAGGAAAAGGTGCCCAGAGTATGGCTGCACAACTGCTCACAGAGCCTCATCCCTGAGTTGATGCTGACCCCATTTCCCAGTGGGGTGAGAACTGTCTGATGCCTGAGTGTGATGCCTGCTGGTGTTGCAGGAGTGGCACTGAGCTTGGATCCCCCAGATCTCATGGGAGATGAGTTTCCAGGAGCCATCCTTCTCCAGGGCTCCAAGGTGAGGCTGGCTGCAATAGGCTGTCCTGGCAGAGGAGCCAAGTGCTTTCTTGCTCTAGGACACCAGCTGTGGTTTCAAGCCACCAGGCTGGTGTTCTCAAGCCTGTCTCACACAGCCAAATTACCTTCTCTAAACCCAAACTTCCCCAAGTTAAGAGGAAGCCCTTAAGAAGAAGGTGGTGATTCTTTCTTGGGGCACCCCACTTCCTACTTTGTACTAAAACAACACAATGAAACACAACAAGAGAGGAGCACTGGCATTAAAATGCAAAGGTGACCCCAGCTGAGGGTCCTTCTGCTCCTGCAGTGTTTGCACAAAGCCCTGTGACTGGGGACAGCCCTGCAGGAACTCACAGGTGCTTGCAGCAGTCCCCAAGTGATGTAATTTTTTTCCAGCAGAGTGCCAGCTAGGTAGGAACAAAAGCTGCCTAAATCCCAAAGCCTAACAGGGGGGAGGAAGGGGGGGGGGGAAGAAAAGATGGGAGGCAGGGAGCATCACTCAGGAATAATTCCTCTGCCTCTGAAAATACTCAGCTCCCTCCAGAGAGCACAGAGAAGTGGTATTAATCCATGCAGGCTCTTGGAAGCTGCTGAGTGGCAGTGTGAGCAGCCAAGAGCACGAGAGCTTTCTGCACCTCAGTGGGTTGGTGCAGTCCTGGAGGTTTGCAAAGAACCTTCCTCGTGCACTGCAGCACTGCAGAAAGGACCTGAGGCTCCAATCTGCTCTGCAGTGAGGGAAAAGCACAGGGAACAGGAGCTGGGAGGGGGGAAGAGCCTGAGAGAAGGCAGTGCAGCACTAGGTGGGAGCCTGAGGAAGCTGCTGACTTGCAGTTCTCAGCCCCAGGTATCTGATCTGTGCTGCTAGCAAGCAAACAAAAGACAGACAAGAGTGGACAGGCAGATAGCAAACTCCCTGTGTGAAACAAGTGCTTTGGAATTAGCTACAGCTCAACCTACAGTTTTGCAGGGAGGACTCAAAGGGTGGTACAATTATCTATAATGAAATTGCTGTTATTTCTGAGGTGATTAGATAAAACTCTGCTTGAAGATTCACTTAAGATTCTTTCAGTAAAAAACCTGCATCTCCTCCCCAAAATCAAGTCAGTAAGTTATCAAACAGTCCTTTCCCAAGTGATCTGAGGATGTATTTGAGAGAGGATACTCCACAGGCAGAAAGATTTCAGCAAGCAAGGACAAACCCTTCAGTTTTCCTCAGCAATATCAAAATATTCAGGTGCCACAGAGATGAGAGCATCAAGCTACAGCTTGTCTAAAATACACTGTGCTCTGGAACCAGCCAGCATCAGGCTGTTTATAAACAATTAGACAAAAGAGATAAGAGATGACTCAGTCCCAGAAGCACTGTGGACAATTATCTGATTAGTTTTCACAGAGATGTGTATTTTAATATTAACCCACAGCACACAAGACATTTTGGGTTTTTTTAAGACTCTCCGAGAGGTCAAGTACGGCCTAGTATGAGCCATAAGGCCAAGCTGCAGTATTCCTAGTCCCCACTTCACCTTTTCAGACTACTGGATATAAAGTGACTCTTGGGACAGTGAAAAACATCCACACCTTAAATCTACAAAGGCAGGAGTGTCCCCTCCTGTCAAACCACCTCTGGCCCACACCTATGGGACCAGAACATATTCCACAGAACCCAAGAGATGAACTGCATTTTGTTCAGCATTTCCCCTCCAGCAGCTCCCAAATCTTCTCATAGCAGAACACAATCAGGTCGTGCAGCTGGATGGGCTGTCCCCATGTCACAGGGAGAAGAACAAACATGAGGCAAAGAAACACTCTCTTTACAAGAGTACAGAGTTACAGATGTACTTCCCTTGCCCTTTGAACCTCAACTTGACACTTCATCCTGCATCCTAACCTCATATTCTGGCCATCAGACAAGAACTTCCTTTCTTGTGATACATTGCATAAAGAATGGGTGACAGATTCCTGACACCTCTCTGTGCTTGCAAAGAGATGTTCTTTTTGTCCCATTCTTACTAGAGGTGGCACAAAAAGCCACTCTACCCGTGTCCTCTGGCACCTTGGAACCTGCAGCATCTTGATGACAGCTGCTCAGAACCATGACAAGCAAAGAGCCTGTTCTGAGGTCCTGCCCAAAGCACAGCTGTATTTTCAAGAAGCAGAAGCTGCTGACAGAACTTCAAACTTGGCCAAAAGTTGAGTGACTTCTTTCACAAAGCAGTGATCACTGTTTACACCATAAAATCAATCACATCCAAAAAACATTTCTTGGGCAAGAGGAAATTACACCAGAGTGGTCCTTAATGTTCATTCCTAGCTGCACTGACTTCATGGGGAGCAAACAAAGCAGGCATGAGTCAAGGCCATTTTCCTTCCTACTTCCACCTGAACCAACAGTTTATGTTTCATACTTCAAAAGGTCAAGCACTTGAGCATGCCTTGCTCCTCATGCACCCCTAACCAGAGAGCAAACACAAGAGACTCCTGCTCACCTTGAGCAGCATATCTGCAGGAGCCATCCTCCACGAGGACATTGTAGAAGGGCTGGTGGGGGCCATGGGGGAGGCTGTGGACATTCATGTTCCGGATCCACTCGTGCCCCATCATGCAGGCAGGATCCCAGCCATAAATCACACAGTTATAGCCATACCTAGTGAAAAAAATTGCACATCAAAGACTGTGAAAAGTCCAGAGATAGCTTGCTTTTTTTTTTTTCTCAAGACTAATATAGAACAAACCGGATAGGAACCTCCTGTGGGCTGGCACAAGGCAGAGAGGAAGGAGAGGGAAAAAAAAAATCAATTCAAAGAGATTGTGTGTGTCCATGTATTTTGAGATGGGGGGAAATGACTAGGAGGGGCTGGATAAACAGGAACAAACAGCTGAGTGCAAAGGAAAACCAAATGTGAGCACAAGAGACTAGGAAAGAGACTGAAAGTCAGCAAGTGGGAGACCAGGAAACAAAAATCAGGGAGGAGATGTGCCCATCAGAGAGTAACCCCAAAACTGAACTCCCAGGAACAAAGCCCTTGTAATTTTCAGAATATTTGTGTAATTAATCGTGAGGTATCACAACTGTCACTACTGATGCCTTTAAAATATGCTCCAGATGTCTTGCTGAGTGGGAGGAGTGGCTGAAGCAAGGCAGTGCTGGCATGTCATGCTGGCAGAGCAGCAGAGGCAGGAACATAGCAGCAGAGGGTAATAATACTGCAGGGAAAGATCCCTCAGCTGTCTCAGAAACCTTACAACCTCTTTTGAAGTCGATTCTGTTCCACAGTCCCTCATTAACTGATTCCTGGATGTTTCTCAAGAGCTCTGTGCTGTGGATATTTTACCTGTGTGATATATGATGACTCAGACAAGTCACCACACCAGCTTCCCTCTGCAGGCACACAGCAGTGAGTACACTTGCTCTCATAAAGGACAGGCAGAGCTGCTCCCATTTTTTTTTTTTCCATTTCTTACAAGGTACATGGCACAGATACACGTGTCTGGCATTTTCCACTCCAGCTAACTCCGTGGCAGATAAAACCATGTCTCATTACTGTCAGAACAAACACTTCTGCACTCATTAAGGTACAGCCTGCTAATGAGGGGAAGGTTTTGAAGGGCTCACCTCTTGTGTTTCATAATCAACCCAATGGAAAAGCAGACTTCTTTGTGCTTCTCATCTGAACGATGCTTCACCTCGGGTCCCACCTCCTCTTTCCGGCGCTCGATGTGGTCCAGGGTGTGCCGAAGTAAGTACCCCACAGCCCTGTGCTGGGATGGATCCAAAGTATGAATGTGCTGCAAGATGTCCAGAACCTTCAGGAAACCAAACCAAAAAGACAAGCTTCAGAAGAAATCTCTACAGCAGTCCAACCCTTACAAATAGACACAGCTACACTGCTGGAGTCAGTACTGGCTGTCTGCCACCCGAGTTTTCCACCCAGGACTGAAAACCTTGGCTCTACCCACACACTCCCCAGGAGCATTTCATGCTTGCTCAGACTGTAGAAATCACAGCCCTCTCTGGATTTGTAAAGCTCCCTAATTCCAAGGAAGGGCATTGTTGAGCACAGGAACTCCTCAGAGCCAACTCATACCCTCGCATTTTGTAAGTTCAGAGAACGGAGAAGACTGTTCTGAGGTTTCTGAGATGTTCAGAGTGCTATTGTTGGTCTCCCACACTGCTGCTCTGAGGTGATTCCTGACTTCTGCTGAACTTGAGAACAAACAGTTTAAAAGAGCTCCTCAGCATCCATGTGGGAGCCATAGGGCCGCTCAGAAGGAAATGTAAATAACCTCTGTGATGGGGCATCATGAAAATGTCAACAACAGAGATCCTTCTTGTCTCAGGATGAGTAAACACTAACTCAAAAAGTCCTCTCAAAGCAGCAAACCCTGTATATCCAGAATACCAGCCTAGCAATACCCTCTGGCACACTATCACAGCATCTGCTGCCAAGTTTGGAGTCAGGCAATGCATGTTTTAACCTTTTTTTTTTTTTTTAATCCCTTCTTGCTCTTATCAAAACTGTTGTCTCAACATGCTGGGAAAAGACAGATACACCTGTCCCAACATCAAATACCTCAAGTGCTGAGGCAATCTGACATGTTTAAACACCTGGCAAAAGAGGCTGTCTCCTTGATCTCATGGTGGAAGTTTTGGTCAGCCTTAAGTTCAGAGCAGCAGCAGAAAGCAAACAGAAATCTCAGGCTATTGAGCCTGAACATCAGCCAAGAGATAAAGACAATAAATTCAAGAAAAAAGCAAACAGGTGAGTAATAAGGTATGAGAAGAAGAAACACAGCTCAAGCTTCTTGGCCATTTTAATTCCCTGGCTGGAATCTTAAGGATGTGAAAATCCTGGAAAATCCATTCTGTCAGACACAGAGTCTCTCTGGCTCACTGCACCCCTACCTGATAGCCTGGCACAACTGGAGGCAATACTGAAAACTCTACATTTGCACATTTTCATTGCAGCTCTCTGCACGTAACATGGTGCAGAGAAACTCCATGTAAAACAGCTGTGGGACAGCATTATTTGTTCTGAGGAGCAGCAAACTGCAAGTATGGAAAGCCCAGGTGCTTTTCAAGCACATTGCTGAGTGCCAGAAAGGGGAAAGAAGATGTTTGAGTGTTCCACTTAGCTGTCTCCTATTTAAGTTGCTGGCATTTCAGCTCAGTAAGTCCCCCTCACACACAATTTCTTGGTTTGTGCTGTTTTTTCCATGGCTGCTGTAAGAAAGGAGCAGCAAACTTAGCACACTTTGTTCTTCAAAAGGAGGGCAGCTTCTCCAGCAGCCCTTATGTTTCAGTTGGTTGGGTGGAAAGAGCTTTGTTTCCTTCTCACCTGTCCAGCCAATGCTGCTGCCCCTTCACCCAAACCTCATGTTTGGAAATGCTCAAGCCTGTGAGCTTCACTGAAGTAGTGCAGGAAATTTTGACTAGGGAACCCCTCCCTGAAAATGTTCTTTCTTCACTAAAGGAAGAAATTTGTTGGTTTTTTTTTTTAGCTACCCTGCACTTTTCCCGTATTCAGGGAAAGACACTGGATGACAGTGCAGACAAGTTGTAGGTCTCTGCACCTTCCTTCCCACACTCACAAGATGGATGGATTCAAGTTGCTCAGCTGCAGGCAATACCAATACTCCTGTCCTCATGGTTCTTTTTTAAGTTGCTTTTTCACACTGATTAGCAAAGGTTTCAGAGAATAGTCTTGATCATGTTTAAAAAAAATATATAATTTCCTCCAAGTTTTCTAAGTTAATTTTTCCTTTTACTTGAGTCCTGCAACTGATTTTAGCACCACTACTACAATCTAGTCATAAACCAAAAAGAATGCTCTTATAATTCAAGTCCACAATCTTGGTTGCAAGATAAACTGTCAGACTTGGGCAGTACATCATAAATTATGACTCAGACTCAAGGCTGCTCACAAGTCCCCCCCCTCTAGGGCAACCAGGCAAGAACCATCCTTTTTTCTCTGCTTCACATAGTAGAAATTGATTCTCTGAAATGTGATAACACGATCCATAGCATTTATTACAGAAGCAACTTGTGGCAGACTGTAATGCAAGCTGACGTAGTCCAAAAATCAATAACCTGGTGTTAATAGCATTTAGACTGTCAGAAAACATATGACAGAGTGGTGAGGTACCTTTTCTGGCCAGATTCCCAGGTGGAAGTATAACCTAGCCTGGAGCATGAGATGCTGCACATTGTCCGGATACATGGCCAGGTATAGATCCAAGGAGTCTCTCAAGAGCTGGTAGGACTGATCAGTGCTTTCTCTGCCAGCAAAAAAGAAACTCAATTGTAAAGCTGGCTCTGCAAGCCCTGTTTTCCAGTGTTCTGATGTCTGGGGATAATCACAAAAAATGATGCTAGAGGTACAGGCACGCTCGTTCAGTGAGAGTGACTCTGGGACAGGCTGTCACTCATCACATCCTGTGCAGAAAATGCTACACAACTCATCCCTGGGCTCTGTCCTCCTTCTCTACTGGCATTCCACTTAGTCAAACAACCCTCCACAGAGAATTCAACTCCCCATGCCATTTTCTTGGAGATTCCCCATGCAAGGGGGTTGGAACTAAATCATCTTTAAGGTCCTTTCCAACCCAAACTGTTCTATGATTCTGTGATTCCTTTTGAAATCTGCTTTTTTTCCTCCAGCTTAATTACACCTAATGCAATCTTTTCACTCTGTGATTCCTGTCACTGGTTATTTGGGAAAGTGACTATCAGGGACATCTGCAAATAAAACCAGATTCTCTACAAACCTTTGAAACTGCTCTTTTGAGCATGTGGTTATCAGACCATAAGGAAGGTTTCTGCTTCTCAGGGAAGAGTGCACAGTCCCTATCAGCTTTCCACAAAAAAAAAAAAAAAAATAAATGTTTTCCTCAGGGGAACTGCTAAATATCCTTGTATCCACACAAGACTGCAGGTGATTCAAAGCAACCAGACAATACAATGTGACACATGGAATTTTCAAGATCCCCTGGGGTGACTGCCACCTTTTTAAAGCACTTACTCAAACACTGGGAAGCAGCAGCTTCAGATATGCAGATATTCATACCCTGGGCCCTTGCAGGGCAGAGGATTCTCAACTCACCTCTTGCCAAGGTTCAAAAGATTTCCCACCATCCGTTGCAAGACCTCTTTTGAAGTCACCACTCCATAGAACTCTTCTGTCACATGGTGTCCAATAAGGTACTCACACTCCTTCACTGTCAGCTGCTTCCCCTTCCCAAAGGCATCAATGTAGGTGTAGTCAAAAATATCTGTGCTCCTAAAAAACAACAATTGTCATGATGTGCCTCATGGTAAAATAGGATTTCCTATTTTTTCCCTCAGCACTTTGAAGCTGGTTTGTAAAACAAGACTCATTCAGACCTCAGCTCCCTCCTAAAAAGAGACCATCTGGTACCTTCTGTCTCTGCTCTGAGCTTCTTGTTCAGACACAAACATAGAGGAAAAGATAGAGAAACTAAAGGGACTTTTCACTCCAACATATCAGGTTTTTTTCTCCTGATATTTAAGTTTGCTGCATCTATTGCTAGATTACATTATGACACTGCACTGTGAAGTGTAACACAGCCCACACATACAGCATCTTCAGATGTGCCAAAAGGGGAATGTACAGACAGAACCCTCACTCTGAATTGGACTGGGATATCACTCACAAAATCCAGATTTCTGTAAACTGACCATGATCTGGGTCAAAGATGTGCCCTACACTGACTCAGATAATTAAATGAGTGCACAGAACAGCAGGAATGGTCTCTAGCAACAGTTCTGTAGGAAAAGTGATGTAAAATCAGCATCAAATGAGAAACGTCACCTCACAGTTACTATTATTTCCTACTCAGGACATCTGCTATCACTCAGCAGCAGCACAGCTCTGGGAAAATTTCTTTAGAGGTCTGATCTTTTCCCCCATATAACTACAGGTGGAAAATAACACCACATTCTGGAAAAAGTCTGGAGCTGTACATGCTTTCTGGCTTTTATTATCATGGATGAAACTTCAAAATTCAGCAGATCACTTACCCTTCTTTTCCTTGACACCATCGCAGCAGAAAGTGGCTTGGGAAGTTGACTGGTTCCAGCTTGACTCCCAGCTGCCTGGCAATTGTTAAATAGAGCACAGACAAACTGATGGGAATTCCTGTCCTGCGGATCAAAACCTGGAGGATAAGAATTTGATAAAACCATGTGAAGTATTAAGAAAAACACAAAACCCCAAGGTTTGATTTTTTTTTTTTTTTAATTTTTTTTTTCCTAACATACATGTACCTGGTGAATGTAGGAATTCAGGGAGTTATAGTAATCCAGCTCATTTCCTTTATATTTTAACTGCTCATACAGGACACAATTCATAGCATCAAGTACCTGCCGCTGAAGCTCCACTTCTGGAATCAGGACCTCTCCTAAAAACACATGCAATGAAATCAAGACTGAGAAAACAAGTGTACATAACCTTTTTCCAATGAACCTTGTACCAAAACTCTTCATATGGACTGAGAACAAAAAAGATACATCTCAATTCAAACACTCAGGGGACTGGCAGGAGTTGACCAGGCATGGGAAATGTGCTTTCTCTGCTGGAGAAATCCAAGTTGGCTGCTCCAGATACACAGGTACAGGCAGGTTACTCATTCTCTCTTTGGAAGACAGCAATTGTTAAGGCAGTGCTGAAAAAATATCTGAGGAGCAAGATGCTGCCTGACCTTTGGAGACGTCAAAGCACGTCCCTTGTCTATTGCTGCTGACTTTTAGACTTGCAGAGGAAAAGAGGCTGATCCCTGTCTCACAGCTTTGCTACAGATACAAGGACTACTTAAGACTTCAGGGACAAATAGCAAAAAAATTCCCCTCCCATTCCTTTTTGCTTAGGCAGCATCAGATGGACAGACAACCAGGCTTTTTTTTTTTTTTCCCCCTTGTGGCTAAACAAATGACTGTTTCCTCAATGAAGGTTTACACAAATGTAAGAATATCCTTTCCTGGGGATAAAAACCAACAGCTCTTTAAGCTGCAATCATTCAAGAGCTGTTTCACCTTGTCTGCCTGTACCTAGACTTGCAGAAATGCTCTGCCTACATTTCTGTACAGTACCTGCCTTGGAAGCCACGCTGGGGTGCCTTGGATTTTTGGTCCTCAGGACTTTACGTACTTTGTCTGTGATATCATCCACCTGTGCCTGGACACTTTTTAAGCAGATGTCTGACAGTGGGTTACAGTATTGGTCAATTAAAACAGCCCCTGGAAAAAAAACCAAAACACGTTATGTAAGAAATAAGACTTCAGTGTTTTCCCTTTGCTTAGTTTTACAGACTCTTAAGTTCCAGGCATGCAGCAAGCAATTGCAGCAGAACACAAAAGGTTTTCTTTTTTCAGATATTGGATAAAACACAATGCAGAGAATAAGATGATGTGATAAATGCCAACCAAATTCAGTATTCCCCTCTCTACCACCTTGAAAGGGAAAGCAATGGATTGGTACATCCAGCAGGTATGCTGCTAGACCAGGTTTAAACAGCCAGCTCTCCAGGCACTCTGCATCTCCTGGCATCCTCACAACTTGTTTCTGATTCAGAGCCTGAAACTTTTGCTTCAGTTCTGATTTCTTCCTGCCATGTCCTTCACAACTCTCAGTCCTGCTCATCATTCCCTCTTTGGCTACATTCACCTTTCTCTTCCAAGCCTGCTCTTCATCTTCATGACAAAACCCCAGTGCAACAACAATTTTCATTTTCATTCTGCCCAAGCCTCTACTGTCAAACCTCTGCAGGAAAAAAATTGCCCTTTCTCAGAATTTTCTCCTTTTCATCCCTGTTACTTCCAAAATTTTCATATTGTTCAACCTTTGGAATCAACTACATTCACCTGCACGACTTTTGCATGGATCATACCTCTTCCAGCTTCTTACACTGCTTGGTGAGCAGGTCCATGACCCGGGTGTGTTCAAGGATTTCAGCAGGACCCCAAAACATGTCTTCATTTCCACCCCCCACAGTGCTCTCCAGGCTGACCAGATTTAACAAAACACTACCTGTTGGTGCTGCAATAACTCCACAGCAGAGAAATGCATGTGGTTTTGGACCACATGATTTAAGTCACACAATCAACTGCCTCAATTATTTCCAGAAAAAAACACTTTTGGCTTTCTCCCCTTGTCCTAACACAGTCTGTTCTGCTGTTGCCACTAACATGATCCAGCTTTGGTGTTAAAGCCTCTTTCCTATGACATTTTTGAGGGGTGTATCATGAGTAAGGGACTCCTCTAAAGACACTGGCATGTCCCTCTTCTCCATGGGAAGCTCAAGGAAGAGAATAATTCAACAGACTATGGACATGAGTTGAAGAAAAGCCTTTTCTTTCTTCACAGCAGGTGCACGTGACTGAACGTCCATCCATTCCCAGCTTCAGCAGATCAGCAGTCCAACAGCTCCAGAGAAAGTCAAAGTGCACAGGCTACGAGTTGTAACAATCCCCCCCCTGCCTGCAGCTTGCTCCTTGTCCTTATCTGAGAACCTCTTGAGAAAGGAGATAGTAGGGAGCTGACTGAAAATCACATCACTTGAGAGGCCCTCTGGGCCACAGTGAAAATGCTTCTGTCAGTGAATCAGGATGCTGAGCTACTGCTGATTTCCTCAGGCATTGTTCAAGACTCAAATGCAAGTGTTTGAGCTCTTTCTCTGCTGCTTCTCAGCTTATTTGCTCATGCACACAGCACTGAGAGCAGCCAACATAATCCTGACATTCTGATGCAACGCTGCGCAACTCCTGCGAGCTGTTAAAAAATACCACCTGAATTCTGAGCTACAGTCCAAGGGCTGGCTGAAGCAGAAGCAAGGAAGGCTCTCTCCAAGTAAAACAATGATGGGAAGCTGTCATTAGGTGCTCTATGTGGGATTTCTGCCAAAACTTACCCTCCAAAAACGACTGCTGATCAGTCGGGCGCTGAAGATATTCCTTCAGATTCTTTAATATATTCTGTTGCCGTAGGAAGTATAAAATTTTCTTTGCATAGTACTTCCAGGTGAGACCTTTCCTGCACAGTTAAATACAAAAAGTAGTATATTGCCCTCAACAAGCACTTCAAAGGGTGGAACTTTTCCAGTGAATATCTAGATCTTACAGTTTTAAACTCTTGCTTTTCTAAACAAGTCTGACAAAACCCTTAGCACCGAGGAGTCAGCCAGGAAGATAAATGTTAAAAGGAAAAGTCACTAACTTGTGTTACTAAACCCCACAACTTGCAGAACATTCTTGTATCATTTCTGATTTTTATCCTGTCATCAGTAAATATTTTTGAGAAAATATAGTATCATGGGAAACAACACAGATCCTAATTAAAGGAGCTCCAGAACATCTGATTAAAATCCTCTATTTTAATCATAAAACATCACTCTCTGACTGGATCTCTCTGGAATCAATATTAAAGCATCCTCTCACCATTAAAAATAAACTGATGAGGGATATGGATGTAGAATCAGCAGTACACACACACAAAAAAAAAAAAAAAAAAAAAAAAAAAGAGGAAGAAGTCCTTCTCAATTAACCAGTAAAGGCAGAGTGCCCAAGAAGCAACAGAGAGCTGACCACTATCCAGATAAGGTTTGAAGAGGTCACCTGAAATATGACAGACCAAGTCAGAAGCATCAAATGTCATGAATCTAAGCAAGTCTTTGCCTTCATCAATGGGTTACCCAGTGCCTCACTCAGCACTTTTACACCAAATAGTCAGGAATAGCACAAAGCCCTATAGCCCCAAAAAAACCCCAATGGGAAAACCCTCCCAATTCCCAGGTCTGCCCTTGCCATGCATTTAGAACAAATCCAGTTTCCTCCTTCAGAAAAAAAACCTCTTTCCCTGCTCTCATTTCCTCTCCTCTAGATTGGAGGTCACATCAGCCCTCTCCATCCTGCTGGACAGGAGAACAATCAAACCTCATAACACTTTATCCTCCCTGGGATGCTCAATAGGCACAACTGCCTTATTGGGATATCTTCCAGAGAAATGATTTAGCCTAATACTCCTGAATAGCAATGCCTACAGCTTAATCAGGGTGTAATTAGCATCAATTCTGCTTTATGGGGAGGCATTTGGCCAGTGCAAAGGCTCAAAAGCTTTTTAACCAGTTGTCAAATGAGAGATGTTTAGCCCCAGTTCAAATAGAGAAGGTAATAAACTGGATGGGAAGAAGCAGAAATGAGATGATTGCCATTCCAGTTCTGTTTTTTTTCCAAGCTCTACTAACAGCCCCTCTAATCAGGGCTATTAGACTCCATTAAGAGCCATCTATTGCTGCTTCTTATCACAGCAGAGTCAGCAGGGTTTATAGGCTACCAGCAGAAAAACCTCCAAATAAAGCAGAGACTTGTTCTTCTCACCCAGTGAGATGAGAACACCCAGCCCAGGCAGCTGCAAACCAGAAGTTTGATTTATCTGCTTGGCATTTCACCTCTCTGAAAAAAATTACAGAGCTGCAAGTTTTGCAGTGGCTAAATTAAACTTGGTAGCTTATTTGGGGACAAAACTTGTACCAACCTATGACAATCTAAGAAAAAGCAACAAAAGGAGGAAAAAAAAAAGAAAAAGCTGTAGTGTCATCATGCAGGGATGGCAATGATCAGTGAGGATGCCTGCTTCCCTCCAGTGCTGGGGACTTCTCCTTGCAAAGCAGTTTAGCAAACTGATTCCAGCTTAAATTAAAAAAAATAAATTAACATCAGGATGGGGACTCCTTAAGCCACAGCCATGAGATGAGGGGACATGGAACAAGTCATGAGAAAAGTCATGAACTGGAACAGAAGCAAG
The DNA here is from genome assembly GCA_023637945.1 of Phaethornis superciliosus. Taxonomy (NCBI): domain Eukaryota; kingdom Metazoa; phylum Chordata; class Aves; order Apodiformes; family Trochilidae; genus Phaethornis; species Phaethornis superciliosus. The sequence goes on from JAJQWJ010000020.1 coordinate 1,721,905, forward strand.
CAACAAACAGCAGCACAAAGCCAGAGGAACTCCTTTGTTTACATAGTTTCTTCTGGGAATATTAAATTTGTTCTGAAATTAAACACAAAACAATGATTCCCATCTTAAGAAAGGCTGGGGATGTTATTTTATGAGACTGACAAAAGGGCAGAGGTGTTCACCATGGTACTGCTCTCCTCTAACCAGTGAGAGGGGAAAATTCCTCCCATTTCTCACCCCTCTCTTTCTTACCTTCCTTCCATGTTAAGGATACACATCAGCTCATCCTCAAAAAAATGACTTGGGCATCCCAGAGTCTCAATGTCACTGAATCCATCACAGGGGACCTGTCAGACCAGACAATCAGTTATGCAGAGCACAACAGATATTTTCCAAAAAAACCCCCCATGATTTCATAAAAAGCCTCAAAAACAATTTTGTTCAATTTTTAAAACAATTATGCAAGATCTTAAAAAATGCCCAATTGGTTTTCAAGCACTCACTGTCTCCACTTCCATTCTTTTTTAAGCTTTGATTGAACTGTAACAGATCTTTTTGCTTTCAAGCTTTTCAGGATAGGACACAGGCTAATGGAGTAAGGAAAAAGTGATTCCCCTTGTGCTGTATCTCAGCAGGCAGGATCTCTGTGGGATCTAGTGGAATTGGGTTGAAAGTCTCTCCCCCTCAATTCTAAGAAGGGAATCAAGCTGCAGTTTCTAACCCTAGAGGAGATGGTTCTAATTATTAGGCCCTTGGGTATTGCTGAACAGTGTCTCAGTAGCCTTTGCATACATGATTAAAACAAAAAGAATTTGGGAGCCTCTGCCCCTGGTTAATGCCCCAACACCTGTTTCACCATGGTCAAATGTCCACATGCTGCAACCATAGCAGGGCAATTTAGAAAAGAGTAGCTCAGAAATACTCCAAATACCCCACCTACCCTTTTTTTTAAGGGGTGAAAACCTAGGTGCCAACCTTTGATCAAAAGCAGGTTAAGATGATTTCAACTGGGGACCTCTCACATCTCAGGAGAATTCTCTACTGGACCAAAAGATATTTGCACAGAGGAGTGGTTATTCTGTGGCTCTTCTGTGTACTTTTAAATTCTGCCAAAGTTATAGGCAGTTTTTATGCCTGTTGAAAAGAATTTCAGGTTGACCCAAACTGTACTGCTAGCCAAAACCCACAGCCACCATCTAAGCAAGCAGACAATAAACCAAGTGTTGCTCCACATGCAATAAGTTTGAGAAACTACATTTTCACATGGAATGCAAAAGCACCTTGGTGGCTTGGCTGGGGAAAGGAATGAAATAATCTCCTTTCCAATTCACTCAGCCTACTGTGCTGTGGTCCTGTTTTCAGATGCCTTCTGACAACTCAGAACAAGTCCTTGTGCAAGGGCTGCAGTGAGACAAGCTCACTATGGCAGTGCCATGTGCCAACAAACTATTGGTCCTCCAAAGTTCCAAGAGTTCTGCACATGAAGCACTGAGCAGAGAGGTTTGAAAGCTGCAGCAGTAAGAGCTGAATGCAGTATGCTTTGGACTAGAGGCACCTCTTTTGAAGTGTCTCTCTCCTTTTGGCTGGTGATCCAGCAGTGTCATTAAGTGAGGAAACAGGAAAAATTGCTGACTGCAAAATTAAAAATGTAAGGAAAGAGAAAAGAAACTACTGAAAAGCACTAAAGCAGCAGCCAGGCTGTTGCACACACATAGAGAAGGTGACTTACATGTTCTGAGAAGAACCTTTTGGAGAATGAAGCTACAATCCTCTGGGCTTCCAGACCTGCATTGTGCCTTGCTTTGTATTCCTCAAGCCAGCAAACACTGTCTGTGTGGCTGTAGTATTTCAGCAGAGATGGCCACCTACACAAGAAGACCAAAGCAGAGAGATTTATCAGTATTTCAGCCTCACAGAGAACCTCCACAACAGTCAAACTTTGCTTCTTGTAGCCACATGACTTGAGAAGCAGAGACAATGCCATGGTACAACTTGAAATGTCACTGTGTAAATGAATCCAGTAGCTGACTCCAGCACCAAAGCACAGCCCCAGCTGATTTCATCTGCCTATCAATAGTTATTTAAAAATAAGATCTGCTGAGGAAACCTTCAAAGATTCACACTTGGGTGTTTCAGTATCTGAATCTCCTAAACACTTCTGAGATTGCCTCTAGAGCAAGATAAACACAGGTGTCACATTAGCAGAAGAGATGCAGAGTTTTATAATTAAAAAGCCCCAAAGTTTGACATTCTGAAGCTGTATCACATTTGAGCTAATGTCATCTAATAGAATGTGAATTCATTGTCCTGTGTTCTTCCTGTTACCTCGTGGGGCTAATTAAAAGGATGCACAAACAAAGCTCCCCCCATTGCCCTTGCTGGTGGCATCATCTACTGGAGGAAAACAGAGAATCCTGCAGTCAAATTGTGACAGTTAAGTGCTTTTGCAGTTTTCATTTTTGCTGCAGGAAATTATTTTTTTACAAAACCCACATCTGTTTGGTGTAGGGTTTTTTTTTTTTTTTTGTTTTTTTGTAAAAGAAAGCTGTACTTGCTTCACAGAGTCTGAGAGTCCAAAAGCTAAAACACTTCCCACATCTTTCCAAGAAAGGTTTGAAGGATCAGCTGAAAACTTAGCTTCTGGTAATGTTCTGGGGGCTACCAGCACCTTGTCTAATGAATTGTCTAATAATGTCTAATAGTTGCAGTCAAATCAAATACAGCAATACCCATGCCTTCTCTGAAGATATAAAAGATTATTTGTGTATGAAATATAAAAAGAATCAGCACAGATGGAAATATTTTTGACAGCATGTGAAAGAAAGCCAAGAGGAAGGCCTCTAGTAATTTACAGGGGGTTTACTTCACAGTTTGCAACTCTGTTAGTAAATACTGTCTTTTACAAAGTATCTTCTTTCAACTACCTGAATTCCTTGGGCTCTTTTCAGGTTACATATGTGCATACATATATATATACACACATAAAATTATGTATATATATAAGTTTATATATCCTATAGAGGGCAAGGCAAATGTTTACATAATTACTTCTGTGTAATGATTACAAACAACTGACCAAAAGGCAGGGTCGTGTCTGTCCAGGGAAGACATTTTACTACCAGCTAATAATAAAACTACACTGCAATCACAGCTACAAAATCAAGTCCCAGACTAACCAAATAGCTTTCTGTTACCCCACAGCCTCTCTCCTGGTGGATCCCAAGGCTTTCATCTACCCCTGAAATGCAGCCACATCACAGTAACAATTGCAGTCATTTGTTTTAGGATGAGAGAGACTCATTGCTGGGGCTGAGATTGCATTGAAAATTTTAGGAAGATAAAAGTGCAATTACTGAGGGTGGAATCCAGCCAGGCTGCCAAGGTCAATGTGCAAACTCCTGCCAAAAGTTCTATTCTCAAAGACAGAGGAGAGTTTAATCACCTCCCACATTCAATTTCAGCTGTTGGATCTCAACCACTTTTAAACTTTCAGGTTCACTTCAGAAATCAGAGCCCCTGGACTGGTGAAAGGCTCTGGCCAGCCATCCCCAGCCAGAGCTTGGTGAGTGGGGGAAGCTCCAATTGTTCAGGAGCCTTTTTCACCCGTGAAAAGAGAATAATCCCCTCCTTTGAGCGACGCTGAATTTCAGAAGCCAACTGGCAATTAGAGAGAGCAATATTGCTGCTTCTCTCTGCCAAAACACAGACAAAACCAGGTAGCAGATGAGCTTGCCCCATCCTAGCCGAGCTGGCAGCCCCACTGGAGGAGCAGTGCTCTGAAACCCCCGGGGCAGAAGCCACAGGAACACCAGCACCGAAATTCTGTGTTCCCAGACACACAGCAGCTCCAGTGGTTCCAAGGCACCCAGCCTGCAGGGCCCCTGGGCCTCCCTGAACCCACCCGCAGCAAAATTCCAGCCCAAGGGACTGAAATCGGCACTGAGGATAAAAATAAAGCCCTGGGGTCCCTCGGGAGGAGGCTTGGCAGGGGCTGGGGGCTCCTCCTGCCCGACCCGCAGCTCCCGGGGACAGAGAGGGAACCCCAGGGGCTGGGATGGGAAAGGACGGGGCTGCGGGAGCGGAGATGGGGCTGCCGGAACCGGGACCCACCTGCCGGAACCGGGACTCATCTGCCGGAACCGGGACCCCCCTGCCGGCACCGGGACCCCCCTGCCGGCACCGGGACCCACCTGCCGGCACCGGGACCCACCTGCCGGCACCGGGCCCGCTCTGCCGGCACCGGGACCCACCTGCCGGGCCCGCTCTGCCGGCACCGGACCGCCGGGATCGGGCCCGCTCTGCCGGCACCGGGCTGCCGGGACCCGGGGTCTCAGCGGGCCTGAGGAAGGGCTGCAGCCGGGCTGGACATGCCCGCACAACCCTTCCCAGAATGGTTCCCTTCCTCAGCAGCGATCGTGCGGGGCCGGGAAGAGGCGGGAAGCGCCCTGCCAACAGCCCAGGCCCAGCGGACGGAGCCCAGGCCCAGCCCGACCTGCCCGGCCCGGGGCCCGCTGAGGAGAACCACGGAACCCTTCCCTCTCCCCGAGCCGGCTCCGGGCAGCGCAGCCCCGTGAGGTCTCCCCGGTGCCCACCTGAGGCGGAACCGCTCCCGCCAGACCTTGCCGCGGGGCTGGCACGCCTCACGCAGCCGCCGGCAGGTGCACGACACCCGCCCGATGTCGGCGGCTCCCAGAACGTCGCAGCAGAGGATCAGCTCCAGCAGCTCGCCCGGCAGGTCCGTCAGGCTCATCCCTTCGCTCTCAGCCTCCGACGAACCCCGCGGATCCCCCGGTTCCGTCGCTGCTCCGGGGATCTCCGCTGCCGGGCCCGGGGTCTCCGCCGCCGCCATCTTGGCTGTTTACCTGACCCCCCCCCCCCCTCCGCGCCGCCGGAGGGGTTAGGGAGCGTCTGCTGTTTCCGGCGCGCAGCGAAAGCGAAGAAACGGCTCCGGGGAACGTCTGCCAAGTGCCGGCGGTCCCGCGAAGCGAAACATCGCTTTCTTCTTGCAGGCGCTAAGGGAGCGTCTGACAAGTGCCGGGCGCACAGCCCCGCGCACAGCCTCGCCAGGCCCAGGGCAACAGCGGCGCCTTAGGGAGCGTCTGCAAAGTTGCTATCGCCGGGAGAAGCGTCGGGTGGGACCCCCGGCCCCGCAGGGAGAGACTCGGAGTGACCCGGGGCTGCACGGAGCTGGGTGGATGCAAGTGGCTTCTGTCCATCTCCCCGGGGCTAACAGGGGCTGGGGGGACAGAGATGGAGAACTGTCAGTGGTGGCATCTGACCTAAAAGTGCCAGCATGCTGGCAGTAGCACTGTGCTGGTGGTCTCTGGGGTCCCACCACGGCCATGCCCTAAGTCACACCACGGTGGTCTCTGGGGTGACACCACTGCTGTGCCTGAGGTCACACCACGGTGGTCTCCGGGGTGACACCACGGTGGTCTCCGGGGTGACACCACGGTGGTCTCTGAGGTCACACCACGGTGGTCTCTGAGGTGACACCACGGTGGTCTCTGAGGTCACACCACGGTGGTCTCTGGGGTCACACCACGGTGGTCTCTGAGGTCACACCACGGTGGTCTCTGGGGTCACACCACAGCCACGTCTGGGGTGACACTGCTGCTGTGCCTGAGGGGTGACAACTGCAGCAGTGTCTGAGGTCAAACTCTTGCCAGGTGCCAGGTGTCCTGGTTTGGGCCAGGGTAAAGGGGATTTTCTGTCTTGTACTTTTGCTTTCAACTCAGCCTCTTGTAAGCAGCTGCACTTGCTGAAATGAACAGCAAGTTTCTCAGGCAGTGTCTGCTTCTGGGACTGATCACACCCCATGTTTATAATTCCTGCCAGAGCCTGGTGTGCAGAACCAAGGACACTGCTCAGCTCTGAGGAACATTTTGCCCTCTGGAAGGAGAGAAGGAGTAAAAACGTCACATCTGCAGCCCTCCTTTGTGGGGGAGCAGACAAGATAGATGGCCAAAATTGACCAGAGTATTCCATCCCATACACCTCATAGTCAGTATAAATTGGAGGGATCACAAGGGTCAAACCCCTTCCTGCTCTTCCTGCTTCCCTTCCTCACCTGTTCCCTGTTTTTGATCTGGCATCCTGAGAGGATTCCATCCCTCCCTCTGCCTGTGGTCCTGATCCATCCCAGCCTGAATCTGTGTGTTCCTGCCTCCAGCTCCTGACTGCTCCTGACCCCAGGATTCCAGCCTGGACTTTCCCAGGGCTGCCCTGCAGCCTCGGTGCTGACCTGAGAGTTATTGGGGGAGAGCGGGGAGGAACCTGGGATCAATTGTCCTATATATTTGTATAGATTTAGTAATTTTTCCTATTTATCATTAGTTTCTCATTAAAGGTATGTAGTTTATTTTCCAACCTGTAAGTCTCTCTCCCTTATTCTCTCTCCTTCCTTTAGCTGGGAGGGGAGGGGGATTAATAGAGAAATGTTATTTGGTTTAATTGCCAGACCAATGTTAAACCCTGACACCAGGGCAGCCAGGTTCACTTCTGCCTTCCACCCTCTCACTTTCCCCTTGCAGACACCTTGGGGTCTTTCTGCCCCCCCACCACCCCAGGGAGCAGCAGTGACCATCTAAACAAAGGCAGATCACTGCCCCCTGCCCAACTCTCTCTTCCCATGGGACAAGCCCTGTTCTGACCCATTCACCTGGCTACCCATGGCCACTCTTTTTTGCTCAGGTCCTGCCTGGAGTTCGGGTCCTGCTGTGTTCCTCAGGCTCTGGCATGGGAAAGTTGCCCTGGGCTGTGTGCAAGTGGCTCTTCTCCCTTGGCTGGAGCAGATTTCTGGTGGCCATGGCTCCTGTGATGTGACACATGTCATGCTGTGACTCAAGCAACCTTACAGGAAGGTATTTTTGTCTTGCAGATCAACAGATAACTCTGATTGATGCCACTATTTCTATTTATAGTGCTCTGGCATCACAGGGAGTCAACCAGGCAGAGGTACCAGGGGTGACTTTTCAGCTTTAAAAAACCCAGAAATAAGAACGAAATCTTCTGGTTTTTTTTTTTTTTTTTTTTTTTTTTTTTTTTTTTATTTGGACTGTAATGCAAACAGGCATAAGTATTCCATAAAATCAGGAGACGGGAACTATACAGGAAGAGGTGCATGCTCTAGAAGTGTGAATATCTTGCGAACAGAGCCGGAGTCAGTCCGGGAGGGGGGGCTGGAGTACATCCTACGAATGGCAGAGATTGTAGCAGCATCGAGAGCTCGGAGGTAGGGGGAAAACCAGGTTTCTGACCGCTTAAAAGCACTGCTATGCTCAAACACTGGCTCAGCCCTGCTCCCACCATCCCCACCCCTTTGCTCCTACCTTAGGACCACAGGAAAAAGCTGCAAAATAAGCTCACCCCCCCCTCCCCCTCCACACTTATGGGATGCAAAGTGAGAGCAAAGCCAATGTGCCAGTCTTAAATCCTGGCATCTCTTCATAAAAGAAATGAAGGCACAGTGACATGAGGAGGTGCTGAAGGGAGGGAGGAAGGAGCAGGAGGACCAGAGAGCAGCGAGGGGTTGGAGTCCCACCTGGCAGAGCAGAATTCACTCACGGCTGAAGAGTTTAGAAAATCTCTGCAAGGGAAAAGTTTGTGAGTTGCCTGCCCCAAAAGTGCTACCCTTTCACAGCCTGGTCCCCTTACTCATCTTGGCACTGTTGCTCTTCAGGAAAAAAAGGCCACCGGGAAAAAAAAAAAAAAAAAAAAAAAAAAAGAAAAAGAAAAAAATCCAAACAAACCTTTGAGGCTTACGCTTTTCAAAGGTGCCTAAGGGAACCCAGGGAATAAATCCCCGTTCCTATTACAAAAATTAATTGGCACTGAATATCAAATTCCCTGGGTGGCTGGCGGTCCTCATGTTTCTCACCACATGCAATCTAAAAAGCAATGAGTCCTGGCTGAAAGTCATCTTATTCTCTTCATCTACTGCCTGGGGAACTCTGTACACTCTGGGAGAGCCCTGGGGATGGTGCTGCAGACCAGGGAACATATTCTCAAGCTCTTTTCAGCACACAGATCCCAGGGTTGGTTTGTTTGTTTGTTTGTTGAAGGCATCTGGAGGCAGTGGGGCATATTTAACCTTGGGATTTGTGGACATTTGCCTATTTCCTACAGTTTTAGCAAAGTGGAAATTTTGCATTGAATTTCATTGGCTTCAAAGCCATCACTTCAATGCTGGGCACTGAGCTCCTGAAACACCACCTTCTGTTTCTAGAAATCCTGTTGAGGACAGTAAAAGTTTTGTTAAGACACAATTCCATACCACGGGCACAGAGAAAACTAAAAGAACAGGTTCAGAAGTGAGGAGAACTCATGCCTCGTGTTGAATACACATTAAGGCAGTTTCATTGCCCTTGGAAAAAGTTAAAAATCTCCATCAGGCGACACAATATTTTGTCCCAGACAATTTGATACAGCTTTTTGTCCCCTTTCTTCACCCAAAGCCAACGCATGACAACAAAGCAACAATAACAACCAAAAAGCCCCAAACCATTTGCTTTTTTACATCAACTTCTGCAGTATTTAGTCTTGAATTTTTTTTAAGTATTAGAAATGCCCCCAGAAGAAAAATTCTTTGCCCAGTGCTATTCACTAGCAGATTTCTGAATCAGTCTCAGGGACTGTGGTCAGGCTGTGGGGGAATCTGCCCACAGCTCCTCACTCCTGCTCTTCTCCAGCCCCACAAAAGTTCCTCAAGCTTTGACCCCCCTCAACCAAGAGGAGCCCCAAATATTTCACCCATTTCCCCACTGTGGTCATGAGGAGAAGTTGCAAAGCCTGGGGACTCCTGTTAAACCAGGGCTTCTCTAGGCAAGGCTGGATTTTTCTTTCAAAAGATGGATTTTCATTCTTTTGAAGTGCTCCCTCCCTCCCTGAAATCTGTCGATTCAAAACCTGTTTGGGTTTTTTTCTGTCTGTTTTTGTTTGTTTGTTTTTTTCCTTTGATTTTGATGGTTCAAACATCCATCAGAGCCAAACACCTGTAGGGGTGGTGGCCAAGAGTTTCTAATCTACTTTATTCCTGACAGAGCAGGAAAGAGGTGGATCTGCATTAAACCACTCAATTATTTCACTAGTTACCCTTGCACCCATGGGAAAATTCAAGCCAGTTTCAGCCTCTGGTAAGGTCTGGTTTACTTCTGAAACCAAGGGCTTTAAAGCAGCAAACTCTTCAGCTTTCTCCAGCTCCCCTGATTTTCCTAATAAATACACATGGCCCTGGGGAAGATGCTGTAGAGCTCAGATCTCCCTGTCGAGGGGAGATTTCAAATAGATTACTAAAGTCATGCATTGCAGGCAAGACAGGCAAAAATACTGCTGCTGCTGTGAAATCCTGACCCTGCAAGCTGCTGAAATCCCCAGTGCCACTGAAGCTGGAGATGGGGGGGGGGGGGAGCATTTTCTATCTGGGAGGATTCACATCCTAGACTAATTTTGTCTGAGCTTAGGAATAGGGTTTTCAAGAGTGTTCATCACTGAGCAAATTTAGTTCCTCCTGCTACGGCAGAAAAAAATTATTCTAACAAAGGCAGAGTTATGGCAAAGCTGAATGGTCCTGAAAATGTGTTTCCATCTGTTCTGGGAAGGGCTGGGCTCCCCTCTGGAACTACCAGAGCGACTGCAAAGTTATCAGAGCAATTCTGAAGCTGGGAACTGGTCCCCAGTCAAAGCAGGAATAAAATTTCCTTTGAAGCATAAAATTCTCCTTCCAAACCATGCTGAATGCTCTCTGCAGGGCAGAGAATCCCCCTGGCAGGGCTGCAACAGCTTCAGTGGGTGTAAATCAGGAGGCAGCAGCTTGGCCTTGGTGCAAGTCTCTGGAGCTTCACGCACAAAGACACCTTCTCCCCAGAGCTTAATAAAAAGGGGGCTTCCAGAGTGGGGTAGGTGTTCACAGAAGCTGATGTGCAGTTTGCATGCACACTCAAACCCTGTGTCACCTCCCTCTGAAACCTCATCCCTGGGAGATTAATTGCAGGGCACAAGTGAGCAGGGCTGCAAGTTTGCTCTGGGTTAGCCCAGGGAGAATTTGCCCATCACTGGTGAAATGAAGTCACCCCCTATTCCCTGTATGCTGGGAGCATCTCTGCTCCCCCTTTTCTCTCTGGGGAGAGCAGGACCAGGAGGACAACCCTGCTGCAGTAATCTCTCCCCAGCACAAGGCACTGGAAGTCCATTGCCACCCCAGCACCCACCTGGCTGAGCAGTTCACCTCAAATTAGGGATGGGGAGGAGGGATCACCAGGGGGAATGGTGGCTGGAGCTCCATCCAGGTGGATGGAGCCTGGGTTAGAACCCAGGATGAGGTGGGAGGCATCAGACACTAACAGCAAAGGAACCAAAGCCAGCCTGGACCACAGGTTGATGCAGCTCCTGTCTCTTCCCATCTCCTCTTCTGGATAGGTGCAACCATGGTCCCTGAGGACACCACTGCAGGTGTGCTGGGTGTGCACAGACAGCTTGGTTCCCACTGCTCTGGGTGTGAGCAGAGTCCCCAGGGAGGTGGAGGCATGGGACAAGGGACAGAGACCAGGGACAGCCCAAACTCAAAGCCCATTTCTCTGGTCAGAATGGATGCGAGTGGCTGGGTTCCTCTAGGGCAATGAGCTCAGGCCAAGCCAGCAACAGTCCTGGAGGTGTCATCTGGGAGTCTTCTCCTGATGGCAAAGTCTCATTATTTTCCTGCTGTCTCTCGTAAGCAGAAGAACAACAAACTCCCAGGCAGTCCTTCTGGAGAGATGAAACCTTTGAAGTCATCAACAACACAGGCAGTAGAAACCCTTGCTCTGAATGAACAAATTATTTTTCTCTGCTAGTGGACACAGCGGGTTAGGGAAACAGGACCATTTCCCACGAGTTTTCAGCTTCACAGGTAACTTTCTGGGGACACTGGAAAACCTATGAATTAAAATCTTTGAAAAAAAAAAACAAAACCTCACTTCATGGTGTCTTGAAAATTGAATCTGTTTAGAGAAAAGCCTCTTTATTTCTAATCTCTGGAGAGTGAAAAGGAGCTGAGCTGCTGCAAAACAAGCAGATAACCTCCAGGAGAGGGACCAGGATGTTGGATCGGGCTGGATGATCCATCAGGCCCAATATCCCCTTGCTGCAGGAGCCACATGGGGCTGTGCAGGAATCTGGATGGGGAGGAGGGACCCAGAGGTGACAGATTTGTGACCTGAGTGCCCGAGAGGCACAAGCCTTCCATGCTTGCTACCCCCAAGCAGCTCCTGGCACTGGTTTGTGGCAGACCCCACCTCACTCTCTGCTCTTTATCCATGCCAGAGATATTGTAGCTACACCCACACATCAGAAAGGTCACAGCCAGATGAGCAGAGTGTAGACAACTGCTGGAAGAGTGCAGTTGTGGAATGATAAAGCAGATATCAGCAATTTTATTTCCCCCCTTTGCTGGGGGAGGAAATGAAGATGGAAGGGAGTGCAAAGCCCCAGCAGGTAAAGGGGATGAAGGAGAAAGCAAGAGGTCTGAGACTGACTCAACAAAAAAATCATGAACCAAAATTCCCAGCAGTGCAGCTTCTTGAGGAGTGAATGGTCCTCCTGGGGCAGAGGGAGCAGGGAGGCAGCCCAGAGCCCCAGGGGACATAAAAACTTCATGGACCTTCATGGCAGGGAAGATGTTTCTCCTCCAGGGCCAGGCAGGCAGGCTGGTCTTAAAGCAACATTTCCCATCCAAAGGGCTCTGAAGGACTCACCTAGCCCATGGCTGCTGGGCTCCAGGTGGCTTTGGCTGTCTGTCCTGCACAGACCTCTCTGGAGAGCCCACTGAAGGCACCTTCCCTGTGTTTCCCCACTCTTGTCACCAGCAGCTCAGGTGCAAGGGGGGGATGGAGGTGGCAAGCTTTGGGGTGCAGGGAAAGCAAACCAGTTCATCTCAGACACCAACTGCAGCAGCAATCTGACTCCCAGATGGGAGATGTGACACCCATACAGGCAGAAGGCAGGGCAGGAGAAATCTAATTGCCAGCAACCCAGGATGAGCTGGAAAGAGGATGAAGACAAGAGCATTTCTTTGGGCAGTACCTCCTCTTCAGGCTGCATCACTACAAGGAGGACCAGAGCACAAAGTGGAGAGCCAGAATCAAATTTTCCAAAAGGAGGGGATGAATTTAATATATTTTTGAGCTCTGTTTGTGCAGCCATAGGACTGGGGGCTAGGGCCAGGCTCGCTGGACGTTCACAGTTCCCTGCCCAAATTCCCAACTGCAAAAGGAGCCCAGCTCAGCATCCCACTGCCTGCCCTGGGGTTAGGGCACAACACACAGAGCTGGGCTGGGGGCTGCCCTGTTCCCTGCTTCCACCTCCAGGTCACCAAGTCCCCTGGCAGTGGCACAAACTTCAGTCCCTTCTTGGGCCTCTCTGCCAGCCCCGCAAATGGGACTCTGGCCGCAGAGTGGCAGCATTCCATCATTCCATCATTCCTTCAGCCCTTCAGCCCTTCATCCCTTCATTCCCAGGCACACCAGGAGAGATGCTCTGCTCGGGACCAGCAATGCCGACATCCAGGTCTCAAAATTCTCCCAGGGAATTTTGCTGGATTTTCAGCTGGAGCTGTTTCAAGGAGTCAAGGACTCAATATGGCACAAGAGGGCTGCAGGACATGGAGAGGTGGCCAAGCCAAGCAGGAAAGGTCCTGGCCGAGGATGGGGTTAACTGCAGAGCCCAGGGAGCCAGCTCAGCTTGTACCTTGGACTGGAAGAGCAACAAACCTCCTGCAGCTCTTTTTGTTTCGATTTTGCCTTTGGCCAGCTAATCTTAGCACTCTGAAAGCAAGCTCAGTGTTGCAGGTCCTGGACAAACCCTCTGCTGTCACCGGTACAGGTGCTTTGCTCCATCAGTGCAGAATTCAGCAGAGCAGGAGGAAAGGCTCAGCAGTGACCAGCTCAGAATGTCACCCCATGTCCTTTGCCTCCAGCGAGTGTTGCAGCAATGTCCTGCTGTCCTCACCCTGGCAGTGAGGGAAAACAAACCTTCAGGATGAGGAAGGGAGGAGAAGGAAGAAGGACACACAGGGTCATGCAGGCTTTCCCTCGCAGACAGCTTTGCTCTGGTAAAAGGACTGATACTGTCCTGTGATGGTGTTAACAGATTGCGCTTTTTTTGGGGGGGGGGGGGGGCAGATTTTGGCAGCAGGGCTGAGGTGTGAAGGTGTCAGAGCCCAGAATCCCACAGCACCGTTGCAACCGACCTCACCTCCCTTCTCACATGAGATGTCCCAGCAGAGAAAGCTCGTGCCTCTGGCAGATGGTGCAGAGCCTATGGAGGGGACTGGCTTGCCACCGAGATGCCACATGTATTTCTCTTGGCAGGCAGGTCACTCCATGCTGGCACTTCCTCTGTGGAGGTGGCTGGGGTCTGCTGTTCCAGAACTGCTCAGGAGCTTGCCCTAAGGTGGAGCTGATGCTCTCTGGGCTTTCAAGAGTCCTCAGTTGGCACATCCTCACCAAGGAGCCTCCATAACCCTCCAGGTGCTGCCTTCCAAATAGGCTTGGTTACCAGGAGGTGCCTCTTGCAGCCAGGCTTGGAGCTGCTTCTCTCCCATCCTCGTGGCTTTCCAGTCTCACCTGGGAGAGGGTTCACAGGTTCACAGCATGCAAAGCTCTGGGATGCAGCAGGGCCCTCAATCTCTCCCAGCAGCATCATGGCTGCAGATCACGTCTCTCCTCTAAAGCCTTCTGGAGGACAGCCTGGCCAAGCAGCAGGCATTGCTCTCAGTTTTTTCCCTAGCATACACATCAGGCTGTGTGTTCAGTGCTTGGTTCCTCTGTGGGAGGGCTTTCATGCCAGCAAAAGAAGGGATCGAGCAAAAGGAGGGGGCCAGGGGGGTGCAGAGGAAGAGGCAAACGAAGCTCAAGGATCATTTAGGAGAAATCATGCCACGGGAATCAGAGCCATCCCACCCTTTGGATCAAAACAGGCACACTGGTAACCACGCTGCTCAGGGATGAACAAAGTTCATAGGCAGCAGGGCATCAGAAATCCAGGTCTGTCCAAGTCCAAAGGGAAGCCACAAAAATGCAAGGGTTCAGCCAAGCCCTGAGATGGGGAAAGGGGAAAGCCTGAGGGGAAACAGCCCTCAGCTCTGGTCAAGCCACAAGACCCAGCCATCGCCCTGCCACCTCGGAGTTCCCCCTAAACACCAAAACCACAAATGAATCACAAAGGTGGGGATTTCATGCAGCTGCAAAATGCCCTCATGAGAAGAAGGAGAAATGTGAAGTTCTGTTAAGAGCCACTGCAGGTTCTAAAGCCATCAGTGGGGAGATCCAGGGAAAAGGAGGGGGTGGTGAAAAGAAACCGCCACAGGACAAGAGAGAGAGCAAGAGAAAGGAGGAAGAAAAGGAAATTAAAATCATCATCATCATCATCAGACACAACAACAGGACGAGACAGAGTGCTTTCCATGGGCAGTTCCCCATGGGAAAGGAGCCACCGTGTCCGTGAAATACAAAACCCAGTGCCCTCCGGAGGGAGGGGGCAGCAGGTGCTGGGACTGGTTTGGCATCCCCTGGGGGTGGAGGGTCCAGTTAGGAGCAGAAAACCCTGCAAGGGAAAGGGGAGAAAGTCTGGCCTTAGAAGGAGCAATGAGGACTGAGGGATTTCCAAGGGACAACGTTGTAAAAGGAATTTTACAGAGCCCTTTGCACCTTATCCCGACTAAGCAGTGGGAAACTGAGGCACGCTGTATGCAGTGCAGGCCCCAGAGGACGTACTGTGTTGGAAAAACATTCCTACCAAGCTTCAGGGATGTTGGGAAACCCACTCTAGTGCTGCATGGCACAGCCAGGAGGGCAGGGAATGGATTACACCCCGGACTGCCCAAGGTGGGCATAAGGAGCAAGATCCATGCAGCCCCTCATCCTTTATCCTAAATAATCCTTCTGCCCAGCCAGGGAAATTCCCACAGAGACAGAGCTGAACAAATGGCAGGGCATGGTGGAGCAGAAACAAACATAGCAAATGTCAAGGGGGTTTTTTTTGGTTGGGTTTTTTTGTTGTTTTTTTACTTCTTATAGTTGTTTTTTATAACAACAAATAGTCTAAAGCAGCCAGGAGACCTCTCCTACTGTGGGTACCTACTCCCTGGAGCCAACCGGGACCCCTTCAGCCAGCTCAGAAGCTGGGGAAAGCTACAGATTCTGCCCAGATTCTTTCCACAGATCCTGCAGACCTCCCAGGCCTGGGAGCAGGCAGGACCCTGCATCTCTTTTTGGATGGGGTGTTCAGGTCTGACGGCAGCAAGGTCAGGGGGTTTGGTCCTAGCAAGGTGACAGCTATTCCAGAGAGCCTGCCAGACAGCAACCCCTGCTCCCAGTCCAAAAATCAAATGTTTTTTCTCATCCTCTGCTGTCAGAGGGCTCGGGCAGGCAGGAGTTAAGAGCTCCCTCCCCATCCTGCAGCCCCGGCACTTGGGAGGAGGTTGCAGGGGTTAAAGTCAAAGGTGTCAACTCACTCATCTGTGTCTTTTTTGCTCTCCTCGATGAATGCAATGGACTCAGATCTAAGGCGGTTTGTCACCTCATAGGTACGCAGGGTGACTCCAAAAATATCCTCGTGGTATCGGCTGTCATCCTGAAACACAGGGTGGGAGTGGGAAGTCAAGAGGATTTTACAAACCTCCAGGGTGGCTGCAGCCCCAGGGACCTCTGGTGGTCTGGGCAGGGAGCAAAATAGAAAACAAGTGGCCTGGGGACTGTCCCCAGGGCTGCTGGGATGGGCAGAAATAAGCAGGAAAGGGAAAGGAACTTCCCAAGGTCACTTGGTGGGGCAGTGGTGGAGCTGCTTGGTGGGCTACAGCTTCCCAAGTGCTGGTAGCCCCAGAGCAAGCAGCCTCAGGCCAGCCTGTGAGTGATCACTTTTGCTTGCAAAGCAGCTGAAACCCTGGCTCTGGGCTCCCTCAGCTCCTGGATGGAGTGTGGGGACGTGGGACAGGAGGTGCAGTCCCATGGGAGTCAGGCTGGAGCAGAGCTGCTCAGGCAGTTGTCCTCAGGTCTGTGTCCCAAACTCTGCTCACTTCTGCTTCAGCTGCAACACCTGGAGCAAGGGGTTTGGCCCAGGGACAGCATCCCCCAGCCCCCAGGCAGAGGAGATGTGGGGAGGGGGACCCCCAGGCTGCCCTGCAGTGATGGAGGGACAGTGGGGACTTGTCCAGGTGCCCCCAAAATCTCGTGCCACGGCTCAGCACAGCAACCAGCTCACGGTGGGCTGAGGGCAGAGCTCCTGCAAAGCCAGGAGCACCACCCAAAACTGGGGAAAATCATGCTCCTGACCTTTCCTGGGTGCAGACAGTGTGGGTGGGAGCTGCAGTCCCCCCTCCCCAGCACCAAAGTCCTGGGTGCTGCCCCTTCTGCAGAAGGAGGCATCAGGTGCAGTGCCGAGGGCAGGACCTGTGGTTGGTGGTGCAGACCCTCCTCACCCTCAGCTTGCTGATGAAGGCTCCAGCCTCCTCCACTGACAGCTGGCCCTGCTGCCTCACGATGAGCTGAATGGTCTTGAGGACATCCCCGGCCATGGTGACGTCCCCGCAGACGTAGATGTGGCCTCCTTGCTCCTTCAGAGCTCTGAAGACAGTTTGGGCCAGCTGCTCCTGCAACACGTCTTGCACGTATTTCTGAGGGAGGAGGGGGAGGTGGGAGCTGGGATTAAGTACAGCTTCTCAGCCCCATCCACCTCTGGCCAGCTCTAGTGCAGCAGCTGCCTTGGAGGCAACCACCACCACCTCTTTTTGGGGGGCATGGCTGCACCTCCCAGCACCCACAAGGATAGAAAAGAGATGGAGAAAGCACCAAAGCCTCGTTCTGCTCTTGCATTTTCACACCTTCACCATGGATCTCATCACCAGCCCCATTTCCAGGTGGCTGGAAGGCCTTAAATGAGATCACTGAATGATTTGGGTTGGAAGGCACTTTAAAGATCATCCAGTTCCACCTCCCCTGCCATGGGCAGGGACACCTCCCACCAGCCCAGGCTGCTCCAAGCCCCATCCAACCTTCAACACTGCCAGGGATGGGGCAGCCACAGCTTCTGGGGGCAACCTGGGACAGGGGCTCAGCACCCTCAAATTAAATGTGTTCCTAATGTCCAACCTAAATATCCCTTCTTCAAGTTTTAACCCATTTCCCCTTGTCCTCTCACCACCCCCCTGTGTCCAAAGCCCTCCCCCAGCTTTCTTGTAGCCCCTTCAGATATTGGAAGGTTGCTCTAAGGTCCCCCTGGAGCCTCCTCTTCTCCAGGCTGAACAACCCCAATCCCCCAGCCTGGTTTCATAGGGAATGTTTGTGTTGTGCCACCCCACTTAGTGCCACCTCTCCTTAGGTGGCAGAGGGATGGGTGCCCTGCAAAGGGCATAATCCTGCACCTTGCTCTGTCCAAACCAGAGCGTCCCAGGCCATGAACCATCATCCCTGGGCCAAGGAACCAGCACCCCCAGGCTGTGTCAGCTGGCTGTGCTCACCCAGGGCTGCCCACCAGGACCAGAGCTGTGCCCACCACCCACCTTTGGTTTGTCTGGCTCTCGGGAGTAGGCTGTGTACAGCTCTCTGAAGACACCTTGGGTTTTGGCAAAGAGTGTCTCCTCTTTGTAAATGTGGTCAATCCTGGACTGTCGGCAGCCAAATACCAGGACCATAGGACAAGGCTTCAGACCTAGGGGAGAAATCATAGAATTTTCAGGCTTGGAAGGGACCTTTAAGCCCATCCAGGTCCAACCCCCCTGCCATGGGCAGGGACACCTCCCACCAGCTCAGGTTGCTCAGAGCCCTGTCCAGCCTGGCCTTAAAAACTTCCAGGGATGGATGGGGCTTCCACCACCTCTCTGGGCAACCTGTGCCAGGGTCTCACCACCCTCATGGGGAAGAACTTCTTCCTAACATCCAATCCCAATCCCCCCTCCTCTAGTTTGAATCCATTCCCCCATGTCCTATCACTCCTGACACCCTAACAAGTCCCTCCCCAGCTTTCCTGTAGCCCCTTCAGACACTGGGAGGTCACAATGAGGTCTCCTGGGAGCCTTCTCCTCTCCAGACTGAATAACCCCAAATCTCCCAGTCTGTCCCCATAGCAGAGCTGCTCCAGCCCTCTGAGCATCCTCGTGCTCCTTCTCTGGACACACTCCAGCACCTCCATGCCCCACCTCCATGTTCTGGAGGGGCTCCAGAACTGGACTCAGTACTCCAGGTGGGATCTCATGACAGCAGAATAGAGGAGGTGAATCCCCTCCCTCAACCTGGGACACACTTCTCTTGCTGCAGCCCAGGATCTGGCTGCCTTTCTGGGCTGCAAGTGCACCCTGATGGCTCATGTTGAACTTAAATAAGGGTAGCAGTCAGCCTGGGGACCACCAGTACCAATTTTTCTCCCTCCAGATCTGCCAGCAACCCCAGCACCCAGGTTGAGACAACCAGGAACTTCCCTTGGCCAAACTGGGAGGGAGAAAAACCAGCAAGGAAGAGGCAATGCCAGTGCATGGCCAGGGTCACAGGGCAGTAGCACTCGTGTCAGGTTCGGGGGAGAAATTTAACTTTTTTTCCCCTGAATAGTGCAAAAATGAGCAGTGAATATTTATATTGTAAATTAATTTACATTAAATGACCCTTGAAAACCCACGCCAGCACTGCCATCAAAAACATGCTGAGGGTTTTCACTGAGTTGGTTTGGGGACTCTGGGGCTGAGCCCCAAGCCTGCACTGGGGACAGTGCCACTTCAGCAAACCCTTTGCCTCCACTGGGGCAGGAGATTGGACAGCCCACGGTGCTGGCCCAGGGTTCCTGAGAGCTGCTTGAGATGAGAAACAAAGAGGAACAAGCATCCACCCACCTTTGTGTTGGATTTCAAAAAGCCTCTGCTGCCAGAAGCTGCGGAAAGGGGCGATGCCGGTGCCAGGGCCGATGAGGATGCAGGGGACCTGTGGGTCCTGGGGCAGGTGGAACCCAGGAGCACTGAGAAGATACCAGTTAAACCCAAGCAAGATGTCTCTTCCCTCGAGCTGAGACATGACCCAGAGGAGGAGGGGTGTAAAACGAGGTAAAATCCCCCAAAGTGACATTTGAGTCCAGAAGGGCACCCAAGAGGGACCCAGGGGCTCCCAAATCCAGCCCTAATTTCTCCACACCTTTGCAAAGAAGGCTTGAGGGCAAGGAGTTCACCCTACCAGGGGTTCACCCCATCTTTTTCACCCCTTGCCTGGACCACTTACCCTCTTACAAAACAGGGCACTACTTCATCTGTCTGTATCCGATTGAGCCAAGAGGAGCAGACTCCGTGGTGGATTGGTCCTTCTCCATCTAGGAGGGGAAAAAAGAAGGTTTGTGCTTGGCACACCAGCCAACTACTCCAGTTGCTTTCCTGAAACCCTTCCTGCTGCTTTCCACAGACACACCTCAGTGAAACCATTAGTATCTCTGCATCCATCCCCAGTGAGCTCAGCATAAGTATGGCACTTGAGTTCCTCTGTGGGGCAGCTCAGGTTCACCCAGCACCCACAATAGTTAGGAAGCACCCAACTTCTCTTTGGTCCTTTCTGGGACATACAGCATCATGCTGGGGTGTTTCCAGCAGAAAGCCTCCATGGCAGCCCCAGATGGATGGTCAGTGTCTTCCCCTGTGTCCTGCCTGCTCCAGAGGTGTCCAGGCTATGTCCATCTACACCATGACCAAGGCTGCCTGAACACAGCACTGCTTGCTCCAGAACAAAAATCTGCCTAGCTGTGGCAATGTGGACATCAGTGGGAGCAAGAAATGAGCCCAAGTGGCGCTTGAAGTCACCATAGCTGTCTGTTGCTGGCACCTGACAAAGATCTGGCATTTCTGCCCTTCGATGGACGACCACTCTCCATAAGATAGGACAGAAGAGCCATGGCTTGAAGGAACCTACTGACTGCAGCAGGTCGAAAGGCTTTGAAATAACATCTACCAAAGACCTTGTGGTGTTGCCCACGATCTGATTCTTATTCCCTTCTCTCCACACCAAAGTCATCTCCCCTGCCCCCCCTGTGTGGGGTTGGTACCTCTGGTGCGATAGGAGACCACAGCCACGGTGAGGTGAACCTCTCCTGGGTACATCTCTGGGGAGGAACTGATGGAGTAGTAGCGTGGTTGGAGCAGGGGGAGCTGTGTGAGCAGCAGGGTGGAAGGCATCTGCACCGAGGGGAACTCCTCCAGTACCTCCACGATGGTGGGGTTCTTGGACCACTTCCATTCCTCATACTCCTGCAAGCCCTGGGATCCAGGGAAGGAGGGAGGGAGGAGAAGATTACAGCATCAACCTCTTCCAAGCCAGGTGGCTCTACTGACATCCCACCAGGCCTATGGCAAGCTGGGGTGGGTGGCAGGGAAGGAAGGAGGACTCTGCTGTCACTGGTAGGGACTCATCTCAACAACAGTGTGGGACAACAATGTCCTGAGGTTGTCATTGTCCTTAAGAAACTTGGGGTCGGAGGTTTTACCTTGCTAAGGACCTGCAGATGTTTCTTCTCCTTGTCACTGGTGGCCAGCAAAGCAAACTGCTGCAGCAACAGGGGTGTGGGAGGGGTGGTGATGTCCAAATAGTACTTAAAAGCCTGGAAGATGGTGCATGGTGGGACACGGTTCTCATCCGTCCAGTTACTGATGACACCTGCCAGGAGGGAATTCAGGACAGCCATGGGGTCAACCGAGCATAAAAACCAAGGGGGACTCGATCCTTGGTTTCATTCTCCCTCCTTAGCTCTGAGACAGTAAAGTCTGTGAGAGATCCTCATGCTACGAGTGAGATGCTGCCCAGTGAGCACAAATCTGAGGCTGATACTCCAGCACCTTCAATCTCAGTCACTGAGTTAATGCTGTTTGCCACCTCCTGTTACACTGCATGGCAGGAGAGTATCAGACTTATCCCTGATATACAGTGCTGGGGTGACCTATCAAGATCCCTTAACTCTTCTTTCCAGTCCTAGAAATTGCTTTTCCTGTAGGAATATAAATGCTTTCAATTTTTCTGAAGACCAAGGAAACATCTTCTCCCCAGGGCCCGGCTCACCCCTCAAACCCTTGCTCTGCACCCCAAATGGCTCTGGGCAGAGGAAGGTTGAAGAAGGTGCTCCCAATCGAGGTAAATGAACCAGTGAGCTGGGAAATGAATCCTCTCAGGGGCCACCCGCCTCCTGAGGAGCTGCAAGAACTTCTCCAAGGGATGGGTGAAGAGGAGAGAGCTGATTACCTAGAGCCGTGTTCCTCTCCTCCAGCAGCTCCACCTTCACCAACTGGTTGGCTGGAGGGGCATCTTCAAGCCTGTCAATCAGGGCATTGACCAAGTCTTCGTGGTTCCCTGGGAAGACACCCAAGTGGTCCCCAGGCAGGTACTGCAGCTCCTGGTGTCCATTGGTGTGGAGGCGCAGGAAAATTGTCAGACGACTGCAGGGAAAGGAGGACAAGCAGCATGTGTTTTGGGGGAGACCTTCAGGGAGCTGCTGGGCTCTGCCTTCCAGAGCTCTTAGGTGTGCTGGGCAGTGGTGGCACAGCCGAGCCCGGGTGCTCTGTTGAGAATGTCACCAAAGTGGCAGCAGGGAGCTGGGGAGGATACTGAAGTAGCCACCTCCCCTCTCTGCTGACTCACCCTCGGGGACTTTTTAAAGGGAAATAACAGTTTAATCTCTGGCTTCGGTGGTTTTGTCCTTTTTGTGCATGTGCCCTGCAGCCCCACGAGTGTGGCCACCCACTCTCTGGTCCCTACAACCAGCAGGTTCATTCATCCCCCCGCAGAGAAGGCAGGAAACACCCTCTGCTGATCACTTGGGGATGATTTGCACAAGGATGGGGTCCATGGGACATTCAGGGGCCAACATGCATTGGTGACACCATGGGTACCACCAGTACCTTCATCTCCTACCTGGACTTTGGGCTCTGCAGGTTCTGGCGTGTGATGAGTCGGGCTGCATGGACACGTTTTTTGTGGATGCTGTAGAGTCCTGTGGAGGAGAGAAGGCAGTGAAGAGGAGCAGCAGAATGTGGCTGCTGGGGTGGCTGCTGCCCTTCGCAGGGCTGCTGGCCACTGCTTCTTGACCATGGGCTCCACCATCCTCCTGCCTCTATCTCAGACTCATCAATCATGGAATGGTTTGGGTGGGAAGGGACCTTAAAGCCCCCCCAGTGCCCCCCCTGCCATGGGCAGGGACACCTCCCACCAGCCCAGGCTGCTCCAAGCCCCATCCAACCTTCAACACTGCCAGGGATGGGGCAGCCACAAGATCCAGGCTGGGACTGAATTTCAATGTAACCTTTCTCCCTGTAGCCTTCCTCCAGGGGCAGGAGGTACCCCCAGGAGCTCAGCCTGCTGAGTTTTGTCACAGCTACACCCAACTGTGCTTTTATAGCAGGGTGAAAGGGAAGGGCAGCACCTCACTGCCCTGCTCATCCAGTCAGGAATCCATCAGGAGCAGCAACACCCATTGCTTTTCCGGGTGGGGTTGTGCAGTGGGATGAGGAGACCTTGGTTGCTCCCGAGCATCCAAACCTTACTCACGGAATCATAAAATCCATGAACCATTTGGGTTGGAAGAGACCTTAAAGATCATTCACCCTGCCATGGGCAGGGACACCTCCCACCAGCCCAGGCTGCTCCAAGCCCCATCCAACCTTCAACACTGCCAGGGATGGGGCAGCCACAGCTTCTGGGGGCAACCTGGGACAGGGGCTCAGCACCCTCACCCCAAACAATTCCTTCCCAACATCTCCTCTCCATCTCACCTCTTCCATCTGGAAACCCTTCCCCCTCATCCTGTCGCTCCCTGTCCTTGTCCCAAGTCCCTCCCCAGCTTTCCTGGAGCCCCTTCAGGCACTGGAAGGTGCTCTAAGCTCTCCCTGGGGAGGTCTGCAAAGCTTCATCCAGCCGGGGGGATCAGAATCCCCAGAGGGGAACCAAACGTGTCCCTTCTGTTAGAAGCTGAGGAGGACTTGGAAACCACCCGCAGGGACGCGGGGCTGTGTCCTCACGTGTGACCGAACCCCTTCCACTGCCAAAACTGCCTGGCTGGTAGCAGGGAGCCTGAATTTGGGACGGGCTGAGGCAGTTCCTCAGCTGCAGGAGCCGTGCTGAGGTGCCAGGTGTCCAGGACTGGATCTGCCACGGCACCGCAGCGCTCGGCTGAGCGGCATTTGGACACGGAGAGCTTGGAAAGCTCCCAGGTTTCCAGCTCTGTCCTTCCGAAAAAACGGGGTCAGGAGGAGGGAGATGAGATCGTAGCCCAACATCTCAGTGACAGATCCAGGCAGGGAGCAGCCAGAGTGGACCAGAAACCCATCACAAACTGCTCCTCTGGCAGGTGATGGAAAGGCAATGCTGGAAGGCTGGGAATTTAGCAGAGGATATAGAGATTCGGTCACTTTCTCCCCCAGTCAAGCTCTCTGAGTTTTCTCCTCCTGTCTAGAGCCCTCCAAGGTGACCCCATCTCCAGACCTTGGGTGAGTTCTGGGGCTTCAGCCACGTAGGTGAGACGGAACTTGCTCCTCTTCCAGCTCCGGTCGTTACTGATGAGGGAGTTGTTGGCTTTCTCGATGTTGACATCATCCCCCACACAGAACACGTCACACGCTGCCTGCAGGACACACCAGGGTCTCAGCCACCTCCCCACAGCCCCTGGGCTTCCCAACCCACCCCCACGACCCACCTTGTCCCCCCCCACCTCAGGTAACACGGAGTAGAGGTGGTGCCAATGGTGTAGGGCTGTACCCACCACCGTGGACATCTCCAGTGGTGCCCTCATCTCCCAGGCATCTGGGATAAGGCAGGGATTCAACACAGCCCTCTGGCAGTCAGCAGAGCATCAGCTCCACTAAAAGGTGGAGAGCCTTGTTATTTAGGGCCAAGGTGATGGATGGGTGTCCTGGGTTTTGGTCCACAGAATCCCAGAATCATTTGGGTTGGAAAGGAGCTCTGACATCTTAGAGTCCAACCCTTGATCCACTCCCCCCATGGTTCCCAGCCCACTCAGTGCCACATCCAGTCTCTTCTTAAAAACCTTCAGGAATGGAGAATCCACCCCCTCCCTGGGCAGCCCATTCCAATGTCTGATCACCCTCTCTGGAAAAAATTTCTTCCTAATATCCAACCTATTGGTTGCTCTGCCAGGGGAGGTTTAGGTTGGATATTAGGAAAAAAATCTTAAGCCCATGTCCTCTTGTCTCACTGAGAGCTGCCTGGGAGCAGAGCCCAACCCCCCCCTGGCTCCAGCCTCCTTTCAGGGAGTTGTAGAGAGTGATGAGGTCTCCCCTGAGCCTCCTCTTCTCCAGGCTGAACACCCCCAGCTCCCTCAGCCTCTCCTCACAGGACTTGTGCTGGATCCCTCCCCAGCCTCCTTGCTCTGCTCCCATTCCACCTTCCCTCTGTCCCTGTGTCCCCCCCCTCCCTCCTCAAGGGAAACTGCTTACCTTGAAGACCTTTTTGGCCCAGGTCCTGAAGGACTCCTCTTGGCCACAGAGCTCATCCCCTTCTCCCATCCGGAGGATCCTTTCTCCACCCAGCTCCTCCAGGAGGGTGTCCACTGCCCGGGCAAAGGCGCAGAAGTGGGGGTAAGCACGGGAGCCCAGGCCAAACACAGAGAACCTGCAGGGAGGTGGCAGAGGTCAAGGGACCAAATGGGAAGGACCAGCACCCAGCACCCTCCTGCACCACCACGGGCAACCCCAGCCCCAGGGAGCACGGAGGCACCTGGAGGGTGGGAAATCACAGGGGGGGGTTGGGGAAAGAAAGGGCTGAGGCAGGAGAAGGGGGGGTGGGCAGGGGGGTGGATGGGTAGATGGGTGGGTGGATTGGTGGGTAGGTAAATGGGTGAGTGGCTGGGTGGGTAGATGGGTGGGTGGGTAGATGGGTGGGTGGGTGGGTGGGGGTGGATTGGTGGGTAGGTGGGTCAGTGGGTAGGTGGATAGGTGGGTGGGAGGGTAGGTGGGTAGGTCGGTAGACAGGCTCCTTAACATTCTGTGGTTTGGAGGGGCCACCAGTGCCCCCCTGGAGTCTCTCAGCCACCCTCAGCATCCTCTGGTGGCCAAGGAGCTGGGAGCCCATGGGATGCACGGGCAGGAGCTGCCCGGCTCAGCCCTTCCCTGCTCTGGGCAGCTCCTGCTCTGGCCCTTCTGAAGCCAGAATTTGCTGCTTCTCACCTTGTCCCACTCACCTGACATTAGCCAAGGGCCCTGTGCTCTCAAAGTTGTCTCTGGAGTCAGGGCCATCACTGGAGGATTTCCGTGCATCAGAGTAAGAGGAGACACTGTTGAAACGGACCTTGTAGCTCCTGCAAGCAGCAAACACCATCGAGGGTCACCATGGGGACAAAAGCCCTTGTGGTTCCCACCAGGCTACGTGGCCACTGGAGGAGACCGAGCCAGGTGGGGCTCAAGCTCAGGGCTTGCTGTTTCAGGAGGAGGTTCTGGGAGCAGTGGCTGGAGCAGAGAAAGCTCCTGGAGCTCAGCCACAACAACCTCCCAGCTGGACTTGGGATGCTTCATGAGGTCCTCCAGTCACCTCCCAGTGGGTTGAGCCAGGTGTTGGCCACCACTTTGTCCCCACTGCTGAGGGGAACTTTGGCTTTACCTGTCCTGTCCTTGGTTGCACACGAGGCTGGGGAAAGGTCTGAATGGATATTCTGGAGATTTTTTTCATCCAGAGGAAGTAAACAAAAAAAAAAAAAAAAAAAAAAAAAAAAAGAGCAAGAGAAGAGAGGATGAGGAGGGGGGAGGGGAGCAGGGGGAAAAAAAAATCTGACAGCAGCAGAAGTATTTCTGAATGGAAGCATCTTCAAAAATTGCTCTACACAAGAGTTTCTAAATATATTGCAGAGCAATGAGGCAGTGGTGTGGGGATGAGTCAGAGCAGACCTCCACACCCAGCACAGAGAAGAGACAACCCCTGAGTGTAGGAGCTGCCAGAGGTAGAGCCCCGTGCTCCACTTCTGCTTCAGAGCCTCCTCCTTTCTGCCCAGACCTCGGATGCTATTCTGCTTCACCCCATCTGGATGGATCCCCTCCTTTCTCTGCTGGCCCTGGGCTGTGTCCTCACTCCAGGTGACGTGGGGAAGGTGGGACAGGACAGCACAGCACAGATAGGACATGAAGTCCATGTTCCCCTGCTTGGTGCTGAGCCCAAAGTTGGGGCACCAGCACCTCTTGCTGAAATGAGCAGATCCTTGGGCAGGAGATGGCCGCAGAAGGATGGGCTGCATTTGTCCTCCAAGAGAAGTGGCACCTGAATGCCTCTGGAAACCCTTGGAAAGCCCTTGCTGTAGGACAGGAGGAACCAAAGGAACCAAAGGCAACTACAGGAAAACCTCTGGGCTGTGGTCAGAGCATCACAGCCACAGTGTCCTGGGAAGCTCCTCAACATTCTGTGGTTTGGAGAGGCCACCAGTGCCCCCCTGGAGGCTCTCAGCCACCCTCAGCATCCTCTGGTAGCCATGGAGCTGGGAGCCCATGGGATGCATGGGCAGGAGCTGCCCTGCTCAGCCCTTCCCTGCAGATGCCAGGTTGACTCCAGGCAGTCTCCTCCAGGACACCTTTTCTCATTCCCAAAGCTTTTTTTCATGCTTGACATCACCATCTCTTCCCACCATCCAGAGCTGTCACCTCTTGGCCTGTCTCAGGGGGGACCACAGGGAGTAATTTATTCCCTCTGCCACTGCTGTCACCTTTTCCCTTGGTGAAATCTGCTCCTGCCCTGCATTTCTGTCTCCTCCAGATAAAATAGCTCTCACCCTTTAGATCTGTCCTCGCAGGTCACAGTTTCCAGCTCTCTGACCACTTCTGCTGTCAGGTAACTCAGCCACAGCCTGGCCTGGCTCTGGGAAGCTCCTGCCAGACCCTTAAAATTACATTTAGAGGTGACTGCAGTGGCCAGCACAGAGCTCGGGTGCTTTCATCCTCCTCGAACCTTCCTCACCCAACCCAACATTGCACCAACACAGCTCCAAGAAGTGAAGCTCCTGGGGGTGAGACCCCCCCCCCCCCCCCCCCCAAAATGCCCCTTTCTCCATCCAGACTCCTCCAGGGCACCCAGACAGGTCCCGTGGTGGCAGCTGTCCCCGTTCAGGCCATTAAAAACCTCACGGGGTTTGGGGCTGGGGAGCCTGGCAGGGATCCAGCAGCTGATTTGGCTGCAGAGCAAGGAGAGCACTTCAGGGAGGTACAGATGGGTTCCTGCCCTTGCTCTTGGTGTTCCTCACCACAGCCAATCCAGGCAGTTCAATCACACTGTGCTAATTATGCCTTAATTAACGAGCAGGCTTTTGCCGGTGGCCAGCAGCTCCCTCTTAACTCCAGAGAGATCCAGAGCAGTGTCCCAGTTATGCAAACCAGATTGGACTTGCAAGTTGAAAGAAGAGGCAGCCCCAGATGATGAAACTCAACTCTTTGCTGGCTGCCCTCGTTTCCCAGCCCTTGGGACCTGCAGTGAGATGCTGGAGGCTCATCTCCCCCCCACCAGGGATTTTCTAACAGCCACTCTGTCTCCAAGTTGTCTGTTCCAGGTTCACCCTCACAGATGGAATTTAGAACAGCTCTGATTTTACCAAGAAATCTTTTCCCAGGATGCAAGAAGTGAAATCGAGTTCTCGAGTCTTCCCCCACCTACAGCCACGGAGGGAATTCCCTTCTACCTCTAAGTTTTACTATTTTGGTGTCCCCTGGGGAGACCCAGCTCTTAGATGGGATGATCTGGGGAGAATTCCTGCTTATCTTTGGGCTTGGTGGTTTTCCTTTGCAGATGCCTGCTTCACCCAGCTGAAAAGAAAAGCTTGACAACCCCAACTGGAGTCCACAGCCATTCCTGGCTCAGTGCTTGTGTCCTCCTTGGGATCTCCACCCACTCCATCCCTTGGTTCTCCAGGCAGGTCCCATCCTTTGGACCCCTGCAAACCTGAAACCTGCTTGAGGATTTCCCCCTCCCTTCCAAGAGGAGGGAAGTGAAGGGGCAGGCAGTCCTGGCTGGGGGTGTGAGTGGGAAGGGAGGGGGTGGGGGTGCTCTTACTTCCTCTCCTCCAGGTGGGAGTTGGGATTCTTCATCTCCATTAATGCACAGCCAAATTTCTGCAGAGAAGAAATGAAATGAAATGAAATGAAATATGAAATGAAATGAAATGAAATGAAATGAAATGAAATTAAATTAAATTAAATTAAATAAACCAATCAGTATCTGGAGGAAACTGAGTCAGGAAAGCCTGGGCTGTGGCTCTGCTCCCTGCTTGTAACACTGCTGGACAGGGCTGGAGGAGGTCATAGGTCCTCAGCCAAGGGCTGTCACCTTTTGTGTCCCCCTGATACTGGTTGTACAGGATGGATTTAGCAACAGATGAGTTACTAGTCCTGCAGTAGAGGAGAGGATATCTCCAGATCTTCTAGAGCTGGAGGCAGGCAGGCAGAGCACCAGGTATCATGCAGAACTTGGACCCTTTTGGGGCCATTCTCAGGCTGAGCAAACAGTAGATGTTCATTCTTGTTCCCCACCACCTCCCCTCTGCCCGTGTCCCTTCTGCAGCCACCCATCCCTTCACCCTGTCCCACCTCTCCATTCTCTGGTGGGTCTCCATTGCCAAAGGTGCTGGTAACCACCAGGACCATGGTTTCATGCTCGAGGTGCACAATGTCATATTCATCCATGGACATCACCTGGGAGTGACAGAGACGTTAGCAAGAGGACCTTGGTGGGGAGCTCTACCACCAACCACTCTCCTGGGATGCTCCCCAGTCCACCTGGGGATGGGAGCAGCATCTCCTTGCTGACTCAGGGTCAGTGCCCACAGGGAGGATGAGGACAAGAGCCTCAAGGGACAGGGACAAACCACAGGGCCACCACCCGAGAGGCAGGAGACAGACGTGTGCCACAATGCCTGGGAATCCTACTGATGTGCAGGCTTCAATCCAGACCCCTCAGGTCACATCCTGGGAGCTTCTGAAGACCCTTGCCAGCTGGCAAACTCCACGGGTGTTGAGCCATGTGTTTTCCAATGGTTTTTGGTGACCTTGGTGCCACCCAGATGTGGGCATAACTTGGCAGGAGCTGGGTACAATACCTTGGCATCGAAAGCGTGCTTGAAGATTTCACACAGAGTTTTGGCATAGACCTGGGACTTCCCTGTTTCAGTGGCATACAGGATGGTTGCTTTCACCCTCTTGGCCATGGCCTGTCCCATCAGCTTGGCTGAGAACTTCACAGCTCTAAAAACCAAGAGTAAATCCCAGTGAGAGAGCTCGCTGCCTTGGCACTGCCTCTAGCCCAGACTGGTCACACGGTTTTATCTATTATTAAATGAACAGCCTGCCTTAAAACCACCAAAATCCCTTTGGTTTTTTGTCATTGCATGCCCACCAGAGAAGCATGTTTGCCTAGACTTGGCAGAGAGGAAGGCTCTCAAACACAGAGCTGAGACCCCATAGTGGGTTTGAGGAAATGGAGGTGGGCAAGCTGCAGGGAGAGAGAAGAATCAGGGGCAGCAGCTCAGGAGAATTCCTGCATCCCCTTCAGATGAGCTCTGGGGAATGAAGGTGGCAGCTGGAGTGGTTGCTTTCCCCTGCCAGGGAGGGGAGAAATGCTCTAGGTTTGGAAAAATCACTTTCAGGGAAAAAAAAGGAGGGTGAGGAGAGAAGAGGTAGAAACCTCACCAGGCTGGAATGTCCTACCAGGCAGCTCCTCCCCACACTGAAATCCATCTAAGGATTTATGTTTGCTTCTACACCATCACTCCTCAAAGTCATTCTGCATATTCCAGCTGCCCCTTTGCTTCCCTGTCAGGGTAGTGTCCCCTGTCCCCTGCCTTACAGTGGCCCCAGAGGAGGGAAGGGGCAGGAGGGGCAGGGACCAAAGGTTTGGGTGTTCTGCTCCAGACAGAACCAGCACAGCCTGTCCAAACTGGCACCTGGTGCCACCAGCAGTGCCAAGTGCCACCCTTGGGTCTGACCTGCCACTTGTTCATCTGATTAGCTCAGATCCAGGCAGGATTAATGGTAAATTGCAAAAATAATTCTTCCTCTCCTCTACAGCAGGAACAATGGAGCCTTTTTTGTTTCGGTTTGGTTTGTTTGTAATCACCTACCATAGTCACATTTTTATAAAATCATTTATCACTTGTGCACACCCATAAATTAAAGCATTGTTTCTTCTAACTCAGTGGCTCAATTCATCTTCCCATGGTCTCCAGCAGCTCCGGGCTGCAGCCCAGACCCCAGCACCAGTGTCAGCCCAAGGAACACCTCCATCAGCTGCTGGTTTATGGCTGCACCACAGAAAACAACTGACAGAAGGTGACAGCTGAAGAGTGGGAACAAACTGAGAAGCAGGACTCAGGGAAAGCAAAGTGGGGGGAGATGCTGTCAACAGCACGAGCTTGGCCATGGATCCCCAGACAGACTCAGCCCTCTCCAATCTTGCTTCAGGGCTCTGCTGCCCCAGAACCAGCAGGTCCTACAAGAACCTCTCTGCCGGTTGCCCATGGCTAGGATCAGCCAAATTCCTCTTCATTCCTACACTCCTGCTGACCAAGAGCTTTGGCAGGGCAGAAGAACCCCTGTGGCCCATTGCTTGGGGTCAAATGGCCATGAAGTGAACCTCAGTTTAGCCCTGGACCACCAGTAAGGAGATGCCTCACTCCTAAATCTCCCCCTCCTTGTTTGTTTGGAGCTTCCCTGGAGCCAAGTGCTCCTCAAGTAACTAAAAAGTCAGTGAGAGAAGGAGAAATAGGGACACCAGTTTCATCTGGCTTCTGCCAGTGTGACCCTGGGCAGTGATGGGTGGCCTGATGATGATGATGACAGTGATGGGCTCTCTGATAGACCCCCAGGAGGCTCTGTCCCACAGCACAGCAGAGCTGCTGATAACCAAGGCCATCCCCAGCATTGTCCCCTGCTTGTCACTTACTTTGCTAACTTCTTGAAGCCAATGGCCCTCTTCTTGGTAGGTGTCCCATTGACCCCTTTCCAGACATGGGTGTTCCAGGGGTCAGGCTAGGAGAGAGAAGAGCAGCAGCTGATGAGCAGAGCTCAGAGCTTCAAGAAATGCCGTATCCACAGCTCTGAGCAGGCAGGTTCTTGCAATACAATAAAAACTTGCTGCCTTGGGCATTATTAGCCCAGCAGCACAAAGAAAGAAGGTAAAGCCAGAAGGTGATGGAAATTCATCTTTCCCCTTCCCCCAGGTTTGATTTATTTTTTATTCCTTTTGGGAAGGGGAGGAAGCTGAAGCAAGGAACAAGTGCACAGAAGCTAATTCAGTGCCCTGGCAGCTGCCTGGAATCAGGGCCAGGAACCATCAGGGTTCCCAGTGGATCCCTTCTGGAAATGAACAGACTGCTCCTGGGTTGTGATTGTTCCTTAAGGGCTCTTGACTAAAGGTCACACTGTGTGAAAACCACCAGAGCAGGGATGGTTGGCTGATGAGAGCTTGTTTACTTAAAACCCTTTTTCCCCACAGTCTGAAGTGTTAAATCATCCAGCACCAGTCCAGCCCACTCTGAGCCCCCCCCAGCAAAGGTTCTCCAAGCTGGCAGAATCCATCTCCTCAAACCTTCAGGCTGGAAGGCTACGGTGACCATCAGGTCATTTCCCAACCTACTCATCAAAAGTGCAAAATTAGGCACTTGTAAAGGGAGGACCCTTGCTTAGCTCCACTCCCAAGGGTTGAAGTTGGGTTCTCAGCGTGGCCACATCCCCATGGAAGGGCAAAAAATCATTGCCCTGGGACAAGGGGCAACATCCAGGGCGTTATTACACCACTTTAGGGGGACCCATGAATTATACTTGTTCGTGGACTTCATCACCTCCAGGGACAGCTTGCTGAAGGGATTAGATGCTGTCCCTCTCCTTCCTGCACCTTCTGAGCTCCAGCCCCCACCCTGCTTCTGCCTCTACCTCTGGGCAGGTGGTGGAAGGTGCAGAGCATACCTGGTACTCAAAGGAGGGGGTGAGACGGTAGTTGAGCATTTCCTGATGGAAAACTGGGGTGATGCTGCCAGACATGGGTGGGACAATCCAGACCCAGTCGGCAGGACAGCCTCCACGGCACCGGTACTCATTCTCCATGTGCTTGATAAAGGACTCAGTGGCTGAGTGGTGATCCACAATGGTCACTTTGTCACTCTGTGGGAGGGAGGAGAGAGCAGAGATAACAATGATTTCATGGGGCGACACTATCCAGAAGCTGAAAGCCTAAAATTTTACCTTTGCAGCTTTTTGACCCAAATCGACCTCACTCCCATAGCCTTCCAGGACTGTGCTCTTGGAGGTGACACTGCTGAGCCTGGTCTCCCCAAGGAGCACTCAGCAATGTCATTTCCCAGGGCTGAAAAGCTGCCTGTGTCCTTCCTGAGTAGATGTGCTATGGGCTGGCTGTTCCTCCTGTTCTTTGTCATGGGCCAAGCAAAGACTAAGATGGCATGAACAGAATGGAGCATCCCCACCTGGGGAACTCATGCATGGCTTGAACAACTCAAGGAGCAGCTCTGGGAAGGACTTCCACTCTTTCAAGTTGGGTTGCCAAGGATTAGTTTCATTACTCAACCTTTAAGTGCAAGGGGGAGGAGAACCTGAGTCAATTCTTGCCTCTTGGGTGGGATAGAAGGGCTGAATCTCTTTCCCTCAAGGTGTTGGTAGTGACATTTTTGCAAGATCCAGGGCACAGAGGTTACTAAATGTCACTGCAGGCTCCTGGAACAGCCCCAAACTAGGAAGGCCCAGCACAGTTTCAGCTGCTGCCATTGTCCCTGGGCAGATGCCTCATCCCATCCAATGTTTGTGTCCCTCAAGCCTGATCCAGACACACCAGGGTCCTGCTTTTTAGGTACCTGGAAGCTGTACAGCACAGCAATGTTGATCTCCACCAGGGCTTGGTCCTTCCACAGTGATGAAGTTTTCCTCATATCCAGATTCATTTTTTTGGCCACTTGCTGTAACAAAGCATGGTAGAAGGAGGGTCCCCATGAGCAGGCATGTCCCTGAGGAGTCCCCAAGTACCTCAGCACCATCTCAGCCCCACTACATCTTTGCACGTGACCTCAACCAAACCCATGACCAAATACCTGATGACCCCAAGGTGCTTTGGGAAGTCCCTGGGGAACTCAGTAAGCATCCTCTGTGTTAGATACCAGCTGGCCCCATAAGACATCAAAAAAAAAAAAATGCCAGCCCACCACACCAGGAGCTCCAGGAGAACATCTCTCTAAGGGAAATTAGGATGTTCTCTTCTCTTCCAACATCCTGCCTGCTCCTCAGTAACTTCACCCATCCCCACTGCACCCCAGGAGGGCCTGGCCTTCCCCAGGAGAGGGAATTACCTCCAGGATGTTGTACCGGGAGTTGTCACAATAATCCCGGACCCCAATCTCTGTCCCCATGTACCATCCACTGAAGGGGCAGGCAGAAAATTCCAGGCCACCAATCTCAAGGAGCATGTTGGACACGGCTGGCAACCCATACCACTTCAGACCCAGGTCCTTAAACCACTCAAACCTGGTGGGATACAACAGGATTAGGTGCTCAGTGCAAGCAGGAGAATGGAGCAGGTTCCTCTGCTCCCAGGACACAGGAGCAGAACTGTTCCTGGAGGCAATGTCTCCCGTAGGGGTTTTTATGGTGAGGAATAACCAAGAGCCTTATAGTGGGGAGTGAAGTCCTAGGAGACTTCAAAGAAAGGGAAACCAGCCCTGAGACAAAGACACAACTTGCTTGCCACCTCCAGGCACTGACAAATTTCCATCAGAGTGGAGGCAAGCCCTGGAAGAAGGTCCTGGGTAAAGCACCCAAGCCACAACAAGGAAAGGTCAGGCCCAGGAGATGGTTTAGGGTGAAAGCAGAGGAGCTCAGCCCTGCTGATCCTTTGAGGAGTTTCAAGGCTTCCTCTTCACTTACTTGGGATGACGGATGGGCACTTCCAGCACCAGCTCAGGAGGGATTTCAAAGAGCTCTGGGTCATTGCCATTGGCTTGGAGGAGCAGAGGCAGGATATCAAAACGTCCATGTGGTGCCTTCCACCCCTGCTGAATGCAGATCTGTGGCCAAAACAAAAGTGGGGTTTAGAAATCCCAGCAGGCCCCCTGCTCTTCAAGCATGATGGGCAAGGACTGCAGAGCACCAAGCATTTCAACAGCATCTCTGTTCAACACTTGTGGTTGAGTAATAACCTCAACCCAAGGGAGATACAACATGGGGCTGCCTGGGACAGCCAACCCATGGCCATGGAAGGGGGTTTTGGGGCTGAAAAGAAGCCCAAGAAGTAGATACCCAGGTGGGATCATGGATCTGAAAAAGCTGCTTATGCTGTTTGATTCTGGAATGGTGAAGGAGAAAACAGGTGGAAAGGAAAAGGTTTTGGGAGGAGCTGAGCAGAGCACTGGTGCAAAAAGCAGAACTCATTGCTGAGTCTCACCAGCCCAGGTCAGCAGTGGGCACACAAAGAACCCCAGACTGGTTTGGGTGGGAAGGGACCTTAAAGATTATTCAATCCCAACCACCTGCCATGGGCAGGGACACCTCCCACCAGCCCAGGCTGCTCCAAGCCCCATCCAACCTTCAACACTGCCAGGGATGGGGCAGCCACAGCTTCTGGGGGCAACCTGGGACAGGGGCTCAGCACCCTCACCCCAAACAATTCCTTCCCAACATCTCCTCTCCATCTCCCCTCTTCCAGCTGGAAACCCTTCCCCCTCCAGGCTCCCATCCCTCCCTGTCCTTGTCCCAAGTCCCTCCCCAGTTTTCCTGCAGCCCCTTCAGGCACTGGAAGGTGCTCTAAGCTCTCCCCATTGCAGCCTTCTCTTCTCCAGCCTCAACACCCCCAACTCTCTCAGCCTGGCTCCAGAGCAGAGCTGCTCCAGCCCTCCCAGCAGCTCCAGGGCCTCCTCCTGCAGCAGTTCCCTCAGCACCACTAAGCCACTCCTTATCAGCAGAAGCAAAACGAAGTACTAAGAGTCTTTTGGGAAGTCTTGGGTGTGTGAAAACAGATTTCATTCCTGGGAAAACATCGTAGGAGTGGGACAAATCCAGCTGCATTTCCTGGGACTGCAATGGGTGGGAGAAACCTTGCTTGGTCCAAGGGGGTTGCTCCGAGATGCTGCCTGGTTCCACCAGCCCCGTGGCTGTGGTGCCCAGGTGAGATGGCTTCAGGCTGTACCTCTGTCAGCTCCAGGTTTGCTGGGTCTCCCAGGATGGTGCCATCGGGCTGCTTGTAGCCAGCATAACGGATGAGCTGGGTGTTCCAGATCCTGAAGTCGTGTTTGCTGTCTGTCCGCTGTGGGAAGATGGTAATAGCAGATCTGGAAGGGAGGAAAAAGAGAATCCTGGAATCCTTCAGGCTGGAAAAGACCTTAAGAGATCAACACATCCAAGCAGCAAGCCAACCCCACCATGCCCTGTCCTGAAATGCCACATTTCATGCGGGTTTTTGAACCCCTCCAGGGATGGGTCCTCCACCACCTCCCTGGGCCTGGTGACTCCTATGGATGTGGAAGGGCTTGGGACAGAGGTCATCAGAGGCAGAGCAGTGTCATGGGGGAAAGGTGCTGCTCCTGCCTGCCACCACCCTCTGCACCTCCTCTGATTATGCTTGTGGAGAAGCCCCAGATATTTATATTTCCCTCTCCAGAAGCCATCCCAGACGAGTGCTTTCCAACTCTGGAATTTGGGATGTTTCCAGCACTGTTTCCAGCTGCTAAGATGGAAGGGTTCAGGCTGTGCTCTGTGTGTGGTGCAGAATATATAGGAAAGGAGAAATGGAAAAGATGCCCTTTGAAGTCCCACAGGCAGCAAGAAGAGATGTACTGGGACCAGCAGGACACCTCCCCCTGACCCCAGCTCCCTCCAACCCTCCCCTGAGTGCTGGTTACAACCACCCTGTTGTGCACCAGCTTCCAGAGGACACCATGTCAGCAGGACCCAGAGCATCCAGAGATCCAGGAACCCCTGGTGACACCCTGGTGGCTCACCTGAGGTTCCCTTTGTTGGTGGCATATTTGATGTGGTTGCAGATGTAGTTGAACATCCCATGGGCTGTGGTGCAGTCCCGAGCATCAAACACCTGGAACAGGGGAAGCAATTGTGGATGCTCCAACTCTGAGGGCAGAGCCAAGCAGAAGAAACAGGGAAAGCCCTGGAGGCCACCATGTAATGTATCCATAGTCCCTAATTATGCATTCCCTGATTTGGATGTCTACTCCAGATGCTCTTTTTGCTTTAGAGAGCTGAGTCATCTGCTGCTCAGGCCAAAACCTTCTCAATCCAGGGCTCCCAACCTGCTGCTGTCCCTGGCTTACCCACTAACACTTTTTATTTCTTCTCTTTGTCCCTTGTAGATCAAGACTTAAAGCTGAAATAAGATAGGGATCAGTCAGACCTGAGACCCACTGAGATCTTGGGGAATCATGGAATCACAGAATGGTTCAGGTTGGAAGCAACCTTTAAAGGTCACCGAGTCCAACCCTCCTGCAGTGAACAGGGACACCTTCAACTAGACCAGGTTGCTCAGAGCCCCTATCCAACCTGACCCTGGGTGTTTCCAGGGATGGGACATCTACAAAAGGGTGGGGAAACCAGGAAAAAATGTCAACGGGAGGTTTGAAGAAAAATTCTTGCAGAAACAGCTCCTCTCAAGGTATCTTTATGCTAAAAGATACAGTGTAGGAGAAGATCTGGAGGCTGAGATGGGAGTGAAGGAGACTCAGCCTCCTGAGCCCAGGCTGTGCTCCTGCCCTGGGTGAAGCAGCCACAGGAACAGCTCAGCTGTGCTCCAAGTTACAGAGGGAGGTGTCATCTCCATACCAAGGGATTCCACTAGAGATCACAAATTCAGGTCCTACCCTACTCTTCCAGCTAATCAAGAGGCCACTGAGCCAAATCTCCTGCCTATATATATCCCTGTATATATCCCTGTACCACGGATGAGTGTGTCCTGCTGCCTCTCCCCACGCAGAGCCATTGTTTGGGAAGCAGCACATAAGATATTGGAGCAGTATCTGCTTTTGGAAAATCTTCTCTAGAGTGCCAGATTCCAGTTGGCCCCGTTTCAGACACAGACACCTCAGCTCCACCTCCCCCCTAGATGTTTCTCCAGCTCCTGCTGACTCCCCAGCCTCTGCAGCCCCAAAGAGAACGTGGCTGCTGTGTGCTGAACACCCTCAACTCTACCTCTGCTGGGCTTCCCCGGGGATTTGAAGAGCAAGTTCTGCTTCTCCAATGCTCCAGTGAATCCCTTGGCAGGCAACCGATGGAGATGATGCTCACCTGGAGCTTGGACCACTGGATCCTGCCCACACAACGGGCTGCATTCCTCCAGGCATGCTTGGCTCCATAGATCAGCTCTGTGTCCCTCAGCTGGTAGGTATCAGTGGCTTCAATCTCCTTTGTCACTTCTTCCAGCCTTTCCACGTGGGCCTTGGAGCCAGATCTGCAAGGGTGGGGAATAGAGGAGATGGGGCTCACCGACCCAGGGAGAGGGGTGGGGGGATGTCCTGGTTTGGGCCAGGATAAAGGTGATTTTCTGGTTTGTACTTTTGCTTTCAGCTCAGTCTCTTGTAAGTAGTTGCACTTGCTGAAATTAAAAGCAGGTTTTTCAGCCAGTGTCTGCTTCTGGGACTGATAACACTCGATGTTTATAGTTACAGCCAGAGCCTGGTGTGCAGAACCAAGGACACTGCTCAGCTCTGAGGAACATTTTACCTTCCAGAAGGAGTAAGGAGGTCCCACCTGAACCCCTCCTTTGGGGAGGACCAGAGAAGACAGATGTCAGAATTGACCAAACAGAGTATTCCATCCCATACACCTCATACTCGGTATAAATTGGAGGGATCACAAGGGTCAAACCCCTTCCTGCTCTTCCTGCTTCCCTTCCTCACCTGTTCCCTGTTTTTTTGCTTCAGCAACCTGAGAGGATTCCATCCATTCCTCTGCCTGTGGTCCTGATCCGTGCCAGCCTGAATCTGTGTGTTCCTGCCTCCAGCTCCTGACTGCTCCTGACCCCAGGATTCCAGCCTGGACTTTCCCAGGGCTGCCCTGCAGCCTCGGTGCTGACGTGAGAGTTACTGGGGGAGAGTGGGGAGGAACCTGGGATCAATTGTCCTGTATATTTGTATAGATTTAGTAATTTTTCCTATTTATCATTACTTTCTCATTAAAGGTATGTAGTTTAGTTTCCAACCCATAAGTCTCTCTCCCTTATTCTCTCTCCTTTCTTTATCAGGGAGGGGAGGGGGATTAATAGAGAGCAATCTGTCATTCAGTTTAATTGCTGGGCCAGTGTTAAACCCTGACAGGGGAGAGCTGCTGCTGTCCACCTGGGCACAAGTTCTTGCTTGCTTAAACATTTTCTGCCTTTGCACACATTTACCTCTTTATGGAGGAGTAGTACTGGTCGATAAAGTCCTTAGCCAAGAGCAGCAGCTCCTCTTTTGTCCTGGTATCTTCTGCCTTGCGGACGTGCTGGCTGGGGGTCATCACTGAGCCCATGCAGATCTGCTCATTGCATGCAGTGGCCTGATGGGACAGAAGGACAGAAGTGTGTCCAGGGTGGCTGCAGAACTTTTGGTTACGCCTGCTGGGTTGGGGGAAGTCAACAATTAGCTAGGGAGAAGTTGGTGGCCTCTTTGACAAACAGGGACATTTCCAGCTTATTTGTTTTCACACCGGTCTGAAAGGTTGGGTAAGGCAGTTCAAGCATGGTCACCTCCTGGCCCACCTGATATGGACAAGTGGAGCTCACTAGATTCTTGCCACAGCTTTCCCTGATCCATCCCAGAGAAGCTTCCCTCCTCCCCAGCTTTATTGCCGCAGAGGTTGGAAGTTCAGACACTACAAGACAGGAAGCCCTGGATTCACTCAGTTCTACATTTCCAGGTACAACCACCTCGGCAACACTGCAACCCACTCAATTTCCCTCAGAAAAGGTGTGCTCAGTCCTCCCAGCCCCCCTCACCATGGCTGTCTTCAGGTGCAGAGTGTCGTGGAGCACGGAGCCTGTCTCCCAGTTCTTGATTTTGACAAAACGGGGGCATTTGGAAGGACTTCCATTCACTGTGCTCTTCATTGGGGACTGCTGCCCAGGTGAGGGGGGCTGGATAACAGCAAAGAGCAGGCACAAGGTTAGTGGTCATCAAGCAGATCCAAGGAAAAGGTCCCAAGAAGAAGCAGCAGCTTGGGTTGGTGGCTGCCTCTGCAGAGCTCCCAGTGATGCTATGGCCAGACAAGGTATTTGACCCAAGACTGGCAGCATTTGGGGGTCCTGCAAGGGAGCAACCAGCTCTCAATGCAATTGAGACCAGGCAAACCTGGAGAGGAGGAGTTCAGTAACAACCAGAAGTGACTGAATGGTGTGTTCAAATTCCCTCTTAGAAAATTTACCTCTCCAAAACACGTTTGATGTTTCTTTCAAGGAGCATCACCTGCTCTGGGTTTGCATGTGCCCAGCTCTGCCTTACAAGCACTGGGAGATAGAGCTAAGAGCCAAATGTTCCTCCAAACCAAAGGGACAGCTTTGATGTCAGCACTGGGAGAGCATAAGAAAGGCTGGATGAATGCTGGGGTTGGGAGAGCTGCTGAACTCTGCGTAGTTGTATTACTTCAATCTCAGCTCCCAATCTCCTGCCCTCCCTGTCCTCTGCTTCCAGGACATCCTCAGTCAGATGTCAATGTTGGGAAGAGCCAGCAGCGAGCTTGGGAAGAGGTGACTGCAGGTGGCTGTGCTTGCACATATTTTTCCCAACAGGGTTTGGTGTTCCTGCCCTTCTTTGCCCGAAGAATTTAAAAATGTAAAAAGCAATCGGTGTCTGCCAGCAGCTCATGGGACCCTGAGATCTGCACCAGCTCTGGAAAGCAAAGATTTCTTCTAGGAATCTTAGAGTGGGATGAAACTGGGGCACTGCAACCACAACGGGAGCCTTGATCCCCTGCCCAGAGCATCCTGGCAGAACCTCCTGAGATTTGGCACCACTTCAAGCTTTGCTTCTCTGCAAAGGAGATCACAGAGTTACAGACCGGGTTGGGCTGAAAGGGGCCTTAAAGCCCCCCCAGTGCCCCCCCTGCCATGGGCAGGGACACCTCCCACCAGCCCAGGCTGCTCCAAGCCCCATCCAACCTTCAACACTGCCAGGGATGGGGAAACCACAAAATCCAGGCTTGGACTGAGTTTCAGTGTAGCCTTTCTCCCTGAATCCTGTCCTTGTGTCTCTTTTGTCCACCTGGGAGGGTTTTAACCAGGGCACAGCCTGCAGCAGAGCTCTGCAGAGCTTCCCCCTCCTTTTTGGTGGCTGGTGGCAGTCCTGCAGCTCCTGGCCCAGCAGTGCTAGCACAGGGAGAAGCTCCTGGCTCAGAACAAGCACTTTTGCTGGTGAGAAAACCCAGGGAAAAAAGCAACTGAGGCCACAAGGATGACAAAAGCAGATGAGGCTTCAGAGCCCTCCTTTGCCAGAGGATTGCTCTGCTGCTCTGACTCCTGATCAGAGAGTGATGCTCGGGCTGAGCAGACACCACAGCATTGCCCTGGTGGCCCTATATGGTTTTTTGCCCATTCCCTGTTTTTACCATATGCTCCATATGTTTTTTTCACTTGGAAAATGAGGGTTTTGCTGTCAAGCAGCCTGAGGCTCACAGTGTGTTACCAGGCACTGAAAGCATATGCTGGGACCGAGAGGCAAAGGATGGAGAGGAGGGGAGAGCCTGACAACCAAACCTCTCAGCAGGATCCACTTTGGTTTTTGTGGTTTCAAAAGCTGCTCCCTGCATGCCCTCAGGCTGTGCTGTCACTGCTCTCTGGGACATTCCTCATGTCACAGATTCCATGGTCTCCCTCAGCCCCTGAAGCCAGAGGACCACACAGTGAATCTCAGCTTCCCCTTTCTGTGCTACACAAAACAAAAATGAGGCTTCATACAGAGCTCAAAAAAGCAGTAGTAAAGAAAAAAAAAACACCCTCCTGAATGTAGCCCTAGAAAAGCACTATTTTAAGTTCCTTTTTCTTGGGGAATCTGACCTGAATTGTGGCAGTTCCTGGTTATTTTTTCATATTTCTTTTACTCTTTCATCAGAATTAAACAATTCCTGAGACATCCTGTGCTCTCTGACCCACCCTGGGCCACCCTTAGGACCAATAATAACAACAGAATAATCTGCCCCTTTCCTCCTGAGCAGGAATGCTCAGAGCAGCCCTGGGAGAAGAGGAAACAGAGCTGAAAGTGCTGCTCAAAAATGCCAACAAATCCAATCCTCACCTCTACCTCCCCCTGCCAGACAGAAATCACAACTCCTGAGCAGAAAGTAGTGGGTGTATCCAGCACATTTTTTTTTTTTTTTAAATTTTTTTTTTCTTTGGTGCCTAGTTTTGATTTTTTGCTGGGGCTTGGGGACAGCTTAGGAGTTGTGCCTCAGGAGCAGAACAACCTCTTGCTGGAGAAAGTACAAACCAAGAGTATGTGGTGACAACCTCATCCTTGCAGTCACCAAGCTCATGCTCCAAGCTGACGAGTATATTTTTATTCTTTTTTTTTTTTTTTTTTTCCTGTGCCTTTCCCTGCAGGAACCAGCAATTTTTTTTCTCTTTGCAGAAGCCCTGGGATGCCAGCAGGGCTGGGACAGCTTGAGGTGACAGCACCTACAAGAAATGGAGGTGCCAGATCTGGCAGAGCTCACAGCACCC
Organism: Phaethornis superciliosus; assembly: GCA_023637945.1. Classification (NCBI taxonomy): domain Eukaryota; kingdom Metazoa; phylum Chordata; class Aves; order Apodiformes; family Trochilidae; genus Phaethornis; species Phaethornis superciliosus. The sequence continues at coordinate 1,763,535 of JAJQWJ010000020.1, forward strand.
AGGAGAAGCTGGGAAAGAGCTCCCTGTGTGTGCATCACATCCTTCCCCACCCAGCAAAACTGAAGCTAAATATTACCCCTGGTTCCATCAGGGAGGGTTTGCTGAGCTCCTTTCAGGGTTTAATTAGGCAGCTGGGATTCTCAGTGACTCAGGAGTGGGACAAATGGAGAGGCTGAATTGAGCAGCTGGGTGCAGAGGGTTTTTTATGCACACAGTTTCCCTGGGTGCTCCTCAGGGACAGGGACAGGGACAGGAGCCATCTCCCTTTTTTTGGCAGACCTGAGCAGGCTCTACACCTCCTCCTGTGTCCCTGCAATGCTGCCCTGCTCTGATGCACCCAGAGGAGGAGGTTTGCAGGATCCTCTGACATCTCCTTCCAGCCTGCATTAACCCTTGAGATGAAAGAGGGCTTTGGGCTTTTCTAAAGCTGTAAATCAGCCTCCCAAGTCTGGAGCCCTGCTCTCTGCATGGACACAGACACCCAGCCCTGGTTACCCTGGGGCTCCTCACAAATCAGTGCAGATGGACTGGCACACAGGTGACAATCCACAGGACCTGGGCTGGGGTGCTCACCTGGGTGTCTTTCCACCCAGGTTTGGAGCCAAGGGTGTTGGGCTCCTGAAAAACAAGCAAAAACCATTGGGATTCTGAAAAAAAGAAAGAAGGAAAGGGAAAGGGAAAGGAAGAAAAAGAGAGGAAAAAAAGAGAGGAAAAAAAGAGAGGAAAGAAAGAGAGGAAAGAAAGAGAGGAAAGAAAGAGAGAAAGAGAGAAAGAGAGAAAGAGAGAAAGAGAGAAAGAGAGAAAGAAAGAGAGAAAGAGAGAGAGAAAGAGAGAAAGAAAGAAAGAAAGAGAGAAAGAGAGAAAGAAAGAGAGAAAGAGAGAAAGAGAGAAAGAGAGAAAGAGAGAAAGAGAGAAAGAGAGAAAGAGAGAAAGAGAGAAAGAGAGAAAGAGAGAAAGAGAGAAAGAGAGAAAGAGAGAAAGAGAGAAAGAGAGAAAGAGAGAAAGAGAGAAAGAGAGAAAGAGAGAAAGAGAGAAAGAGAGAAAGAGAGAAAGAGAGAAAGAGAGAAAGAGAGAAAGAGAGAAAGAGAGAAAGAGAGAAAGAGAGAAAGAGAGAAAGAAAGAAAGAGAGAAAGAAAGAAAGAAAGAAAGAAAGAAAGAAAGAAAGAAAGAAAGAAAGAAAGAAAGAAAGAAAGAAAGAAAGAAAGAAAGAAAGAAAGAAAGAAAGAAAGAAAGAAAGAAAGAAAGAAAGAAAGAAAGAAAGAAAGAAAGAAAGAAAGAAAGAAAGAAAGAAGAAAATAGGAATTGATGCCCAACAGGTCTTTCAGCACCATAAGAGGAGCCTCAGAGCATTCCCTGCCTGGCCAAATGAAGGCACCAAGTCCTGAACCCACCCTGAAGAAGCAGGTGTACAAAAAGCTCATGTTTGGCTCCACTTGCCCTGGGGTTAATGGGATTTCTTACAGCTTGCAAGAGGTTCAGTTGCCTTGAGCATGTGCATCCTGAGGGGACGTGAGGGGCAAAGCAACCCACCCCCAGAAGAGGCCCTGGGGCTCAGAAGGATCACAAGCAAGCTGCACAGCTAGGGAGAAAAAATATTAAAGGGTTTAACAGCAGCTTAAGACCTGGGATTTTGGCAGCCCGGACATGGAGAGGAGTTAAGCTCTGAACACAGAGGTTTATAAAGTGCTTGTAGTAAGAGGCACGTCCCTGCAAGGAGCTTAGCAAAGGAGCCAGAGAGGCTGTGTCCATCCAGAGCTGGGATGGACCCAAGCCATGAGCTGTCCTGGGGCCAGATGGGCTCCTGAGAGCTGCCAGAGTGCAGTGACTGCATGGAGAGCCATGGGGCTGCCTGGGGACAGAGCTCCAGGGGCTGGGGAAAGTGTGGTGCAGGTCTTGGAGGCAGCCAAGAGAAGCATCCTGAGCAAGGAGGCTGGGAAGGGATCCAGCACAAGTCCTGTGAGGAGAGGCTGAGGGATCTGGGGGTGTTCAGCCTGGAGAAGAGGAGGCTCAGGGGAGACCTCATCACTCTCTACAACTCCCTGAAAGGAGGCTGGAGCCAGGGGGGGGGGTCAGGCTCTGCTTTCAGTGAGACAAGAGGGCATGGGCTTAAGATTTTTTTCCTAATATCTAACCTAAACCTTCCCTGGCAGAGCAAGCAATAGGTTGGATATTAGGAAGAAATTCTTACCAGACAGGGTGATCAGACATTGGAATGTCCAATGGGACAGGGAGGGGGTGGATTCTCCATCCCTGGAGGTTTTTAAGAAGAGCCTGGATGTGGCACTGAGTGCCATGGGCTGGGAACCAGGGGGGGAGTGGATCAAGGGCTGGACTCTAAGATCTCAGAGCTCCTTTCCAACCCAAATTATTCTGGGATTCTTCTGTGATCCTGAGGATGGAAATTGCTCCCAGCTGCAGCTGAGCCCCCATCCAGGCTGGTTCCAACCAAGCAGCAAGATTGACATGGTCAGGAGGATCTCAGGCATCCTGCACTTACATCAGCAGCCATGCAGTGGGCCTTGCATGCCCTGTCACCTTCTGTCACCACAGGTTCTGCAAAAGTGCACATGACCATCCTTCTGCTCAGGAGTTCCAGGAGAAAGAAAAGTGCTCCTGACACAGGGGGATGAGACTTAGAACAGAGCAGCCAGGACCACGTCACCTCATGTGACCTCTCCCCCTGCTTCTGCCTCTGCATCTTGCAAAATGCCCCTGAGATGGGAAAGCATCCCCTGGCCTGGGAGGTGCCAGGCTCAGCATCTGGGTGGCAACCACCTCCTGGGTGTCAGTGCCATGGCACTGAGGACATGGCCCTTGCAGCTCCTTGGAGCTGGGAGAAGGCATCAGCCAGAGGTATCTGAGGACACTCCTGAGCTGGGGAAACACTGATTTTCTCAAAAGTCTTCATGTGATCACTAAATCACTTCTCTCCCTTGGGGAAGAGCCCTTACCATGTCACCCTGAGAGCTGTGGTGGGACAAGGAGACCAGACTGGTCCCCTGTGTCCTGCCCTGCTGCTGGTTAATCCCATCAGGGAGCCACAGTTTTCCTGGGGAGCTTTGGCAGTGCTCAAAAAACCTCATGTTTTCCCTGAGGAGATCTTTGTGGCCTGGCAGGGCCTGCCTTACGTCTCTGGCTTTGCTACAAATGTGGAGCTAATTCACATTTTTGGCAAGGCAGCTTGAAAATTTATGTCCCTGGAGTGTGAGGAGATGAAAAGGCACCGTGCAACACATTAACTGAAGTGCTCGACTCAATTACCGTCATGGGAATCAAAATGACTTTAAGGATGCAATTTGGCTTTTTGCCACAAAAAGGGACGTCAGTCCCCAGGGAGGCTTTTGAGTCCAGCTCCCTGGCTCTTCTCCTGGCCCACTGGGTGAAGAGAATCATTCTCCAGTGACCTCTATCCTGCCCAAATCCAGCTTCTGGACCAAATGTCCTCTATACCACATCAACACCAACTCTTGGGACCAAAGGTTCTTTAGGGCAGTGCACGTCACCCTTTCAGGGTCTCAGTGATGTGTGAGCTCACAAGAATGGGGTCCCAAACCCCGTTCCCACCCAAAGCAGCCCAAGCCATGAGCTCTTACCTGCTCTGCTTCAGAGTAGGGGTTGTTCAGGACCACGGGTGTGTTGTTCTTCCCCCAGAGGTCACCCAAGACACGATCGTTCTCCATCTGAGCTGGTAAGACTTTTTGCTGCTTGGTTTCCCCTTCCCTAAAACTGAAGGGTTAAAACCCGCTTGGGTCAGTGGGCAGCTCGGTGCTGGGACCACAGAGCAGGTCTTGGAGTGATGGCTCCAGAACCAGCTCCAGCTGCTTCCCAGAGGAACAAAAACTCCCTGGGAGATGGGAGGGAAAGCTTGGTTGAGGTGATGAATCAACGAGGGCAACCCAAACACAACAGAAATTTGGAGAGCAGTGCCTGCAAAAAAAAAAAAAACAAACCACAGCCAACCCAGAAAACCCGGCACTGGCTTGAGTGGAGTTATACACCAGACCCTTGGCACCCCAAAAAATCAATCTGGAGCCCTGGGGAAGCAAGCAGGGAGCTGGAAAGGAGACCTGCAAGCACTTCCAACTGCAAAACCTATCAAAGGCAGCTGTGTGCAGAGCAGCTTGGGTTTTAGGAGCAGAGGAGAGGAAAACAGAGCCAAGGAAAAAAATATGTGGTTCCCAGGAGGAAGAGACATTTCTCTCTTCTCTTCCTGACCTTTACAGATGCTGCAAATGCCGATGAGTGTGAGAGATGTTACTCAGGCAAACTCAGGGATTGCCTTCCAGGAGCTGACACGGATAAGGGACTGAGGGTGTCTCCCCCTGGGCTGGGTGGCGAGGCTGGTGACACTCCATCCCACCACAAACCTTTGGCCTGGGGAACACACCACGGGGGTGCCAGCAGGGCAGGGAACAGAAAACTGCTACTGGGAAAGGGGAAAAACAAGTGGAGATTAGAGGCATGATCTTCTGAGATGATGGGGTGTGGCATCCACACCAGAGGCACTCACGATGGGAAGGAGCTCCATGGCTTGCAGGACAAGTCCCCATCACAGCTCCCATCCCCTTGCTCAGCAAACCATGGAGTTATTGGGCTCTGGCAAACATTTTCCTCCTGCTGTCAGTTCTTAAAAATCTTCCAGATGTCAACCAAAGCCAATAAAGAGCCTTTTCTGTAATGCTGTTGGGCTTTGGGCACCAATCAAAGCAGGGATATAATTCCCAAGAGCACCATGCTCATAACACAGCCACGTACATACAAATCCAGTTTCACAACCCGCCCCTCCCCAGCTTGTACCTTCAGGTAAAGCTCAAGGAAAAAAACCTCACGTGGAGCTGATCTCCCTGAGCTCTAAATTTTCCATCGTTTTTCTGCCTTCCAAGGCCAATGTTCAGCTGCCAAAACTTTACACCAAGCTCCTGGCCACTGTCCAAAACCTGGCTGCCTTGGGGCCAAAGTGGCCAGCTTGGTGCAGGCAAGGAGTTTCACTGAGGTTTCTACATCCCCTCTTCTGGAGAAGAAAACTTCTGTGTTCTTCTGTGACTTGGCTCCTATGAGCACATGGAAGGGTTTCCATCAGAGAAAACCACAGAGAAACACAGAGAGGTAAAAGACAACAGGTCCCAGCTCTCGGGATAAAGGGATAATTTTTTTTAAAGAGTAAATTGTTTGGGGTGAGGGTGCTGAGCCCCTGTCCCAGGTTGCCCCCAGAAGCTGTGGCTGCCCCATCCCTGGCAGTGTTGAAGGTTGGATGGGGCTTGGAGCAGCCTGGGCTGGTGGGAGGTGTCCCTGCCCATGGCAGGGGGTTGGGATTGAATAATCTTTAAGGTCCCTTCCAACCCAAATGGTTCATGGATTCTATGATTCTGTGAGTAAGGTTTGGATGCTCAGGAGCAACCAAGGTCTCCTCATCCCACTGCACATCCCCACCTGGAGAAGCAATGGGTGTTGCTGCTCCTGATGGATTCCTGACTGGATGAGCAGGGCAGTGAGGTGCTGCCCTTCCCTTCCACCCTGCTATAAAAGCACAGTTGGGTGTAGCTGTGACAAAACTCAGCAGGCTGAGCTCCTGGGGGTACCTCCTGCCCCTGCCCAGTCCTCTCCCAGATGAGACTGCCCAGAAATATCCAGCTCTGTCTTTTTTGGAGAGAGGTAGGGAGAGAAAAGCCCATTCAGAACAAGCAAGCAGAGCCTCCTCACCGCCAGCTGGGGGATGGGCAGAAATTAAAGCAGAAAAAAATTAAATTCCTCGCCTATTTCTTCCAAGTGCCTTGTGTGCATGCTTGGGCAGGAGCAGGGGTTTTGGGGTCACTTATTTTCCTCTCTTGGCTTCCCCAGCAGAGCCATGGGGTGACACACCATGTTCACACCAGGACCCCAGTGGCACACTCATGGGGTGACCCAAACTCCCCAACCCAGTTCTGGGTCACACAGCTCCCAGGGGAGCCCAAAGAGCCCTTCTCAGGGGTAGCTGGTGGGGGCTGGGGAGGGTGTAGACCCCCCAAGGGGGAGGTTGAGGCAACCAGGTTGGGCTCCTGGTAACCTTTGGAGAAATCTGACCATTAGACCTGACTTTCAAAATCCCACTTTAGCGTCTTCCAGGCCCTGGATGCCATGCTGGAGATTTGTCCTTGGGGCAATTGTTTGGCTGAATCCTCCCCTAAAAGCCAGATCCAGAGATCCCTCTCTAACCAGGTCCTACTGCCAGATCTATTAAATACTATTTAGCAAGATCTCCTGGATCCTTACCTTTTCGGAAAGGACCCGGTTTGAGGTCGTTTTTTGTTCTGAAAGGAAGATTTTTTTGGTTAAAAAAAGACAGAGGAATCCTGCCCACATCTCCCCCCGGTGCAAAGGCAGAGCCTGGGCTGCTGCCTCACCTCGGGAAGAGCATCTGGCTGCTTGGAGAAATGAGAGGCACCACTGTTTTCTTTTGATTAATCTGATGATGTTGCAGTGCTCCGAGTGATGGAGCAGAAGGGAAGTTGCTGAGACAGCCCTTTGAGAAATTTCTCCAAAGCTTTTCCAAAAAAAAAAAAAAAAAAAAAAAAAAAAGATTAAAAAGAAAAAAAAAATGGAAAAGAAGAGAGTTTGTGACTTCATTGCTATGAATCTGCTTGGCAGAAGGAGCTCTCTGAGCTTCCTGGCAGAGATGAGAGATCCCAGGAGCTGCTGTAGTCCCCAGGGACTGGTCCTGGATGAGCCCTGAGGATGCTGATGTCCACACTTCCAACCATGGCTCCACCCCGTGGAGATGACACCAACCCCCAGTGTTGTGGCTGCAGGGATGGGCACTTTCTGGATCTTGCCCTGAAATCCCTACTCTTGAGCTTGGGACTGCATGGGACACACGTGCAGGTCCCCCTTCCTCCGAGCTTTGAGGGACAAATACCTTCTTGCTTCTTTCTTCCCCTCTCCTGTGTCACTTTGGAGGGGGATGCCAGACCCTATTGAGCTCCTCCTTCCAGGGCTGGAGGGTCCTTGCCTCACCTTTCTTCTGGCCCCCAGAACACCCTTCTCCAGAGGGCATGGCACCTTCAGAAATGGATATTTCCTTGTGGTTGTGGCCCTGGGGATGTGTTGGACATGGTGCATGGCCCTGCTCCTCAAGGGTCAAGGCAAAGTCTGGTTCCAGAGAGGGGCAGGAGAAGGGATGGAGTGGGAGCTGGGTTTTTCAGGGTGCAGAGGATGGAGAAGTGCTCAGGAAGGAAGGAGGAATGTTGGAAAGAGAAGGAATAACTCCAAAAGTGTATTCTCTGGAGAGGCAACAGGGCCAGTGTGCCCGGAGCAGGCAATTGCAGAGCAACCAAAGCAAGAAACCAGTTCCTAAATGGGGAACGAGAGCTTGGGCAGCACTGAAAGAAGTGGACAACAGCCTCATGAAGGAGCATACGATATGGCTTGGAGAAGGTCCTGCACGCTGAGAAGGTCAGAGCTGGGGTTAGGGACAAATGAGCTGAGGACACTGCACTGAGTGGCTTTGGAGAGGCCAAAAAATCCAAATCCTCCCAAACCCAAGGCTGGTAAATGGTGTTGAGTAGGCACTGATGGATGGGGACTGATCTCAGCCATCCCAAAGTCCCACCAGCCCCCTGCCAGATGCAACCTGTGATGGCCATGCTCACCCCTTCCCAAAGAGCACCAGGAAGATTCCAACCTCAGCATCTTTGGAAACCAAACCTGCTTCAGATCTGCTGGGAGAGCACACGGGGCCATGGTTTTGTCTGCTGGGCCCATGGGCAAGGAGAACAGCAATCCCGTGGGATGCAAGCACCAGGCTGAGCATCTTTCATGCTCACACGAAGGATGCTTTGGAGTCTGCGGAGTGCTCCGTGGGGGGGGATATTTGGGTGGCATATGCTGTCTGCAGGCACAAAATGCCTCTCAGGCTTCAGCTGGTGTAGTGACAAGGATGGAGAACCTGCCAAGGGGGAAGGGGAGGGTGAGTCCCTGCCAGAGCTTCCTTCTTCCCCGTGCTGCAGCACAGCAACAACACGATAGGCTGGGGGAATCTTTTCATTTCCCAGGTTTGAAAGTTTCAGGTCCAAGCAGAGAATAATGAAGGCATCAGAAATGCAGATGAAATGTTTTTGAACCAGACAAAGAGATTTTGGCTGCGGTGAAAGAGGTGGGAGGAAGAGAATTTTCTCGTCGAGAACTGGAAAATTATGGGGTTTATTCCAATGCAGGATAGAGCCTGAAACCTTGAAACCCTTCAGAAACAGAACTCCTGCTTTCAGCACACTCCTCCCCCCTCTCCCAGGGCAGCTGATGCTGCTTTTGGGACTGAAACTGCCATGTTTCCATCATGCTGCTCATCTTATGGAATAAACCTGAGAAGAAAAATAAATACTGGCAACTCAGTGAGGAGAGGGGGGGAAGAGGGAAGGAAGATGGGACATGACAATCTCCTTAAAGCTCCGAGGGAAAAACAGACCTAGGTTAGCTGGCAGGGAGTGAATCAATCTCTATTTTTGTTTTCTAGCCCACGGTGAGCCTGGTGGCAGAAATGCCAGCTCTCATCATACCTTGCTCCCCACTTCCATGCTCGGGTTTATGATCAATTTCCTCGGAGATGATTTGAGCAGAGATGGTCACAGCCCATTCCACAGACCCAGGGCACCTTCCAGCTGGAACTCAGCAGGGAGGACAAGCCAGGTCCTTGTGGGGACAAGTCCCCTAGGGAGTGCAGACCACGGGTGCAGGGGATGGAGACGATCTGAATTTTTTTCCCCAGGGCAACCTTCACAGTCTCCAGTTTTCTTCATGAGTACCATGAGCTGGAAGCCCAAAGCATCAGGTGTGATTTGAGCAGCTTTTGGCAAAGCCCACCCTGACGAAGATGCCTTTGCCTCCTTGTGAGTAACCTCAGAGTTGTCCTGCTCCTCTCTGCCCTGGGAAAGCTGTCACAGCTCTGCCAGCTGGCCTGGCTGTCACCAAGTGCTGCAGGCTGGGAAGGTCAGCACCAAGCGAAGGTGCAGACAGGACTGATCTTGAGGCCAGTGTCTCCAGCTGGATCAGTGGCCAAGTGGTCCAGGAGGTGTTGAGCTCAGCCCTGAGGGAGGTTTTGCAGCCTCCTGGTCTTGAGGCAGAGTTCTGTTCATCTTCTGACTGATGCCAGCTTCGCTCGCTCCCCCCAAGCCTGGAGAAGTCACAGCCCCCAGCAGTACAGAAGCAGCAGTCTGATAAATCTTGTTCTCTTTTTTTTGGCATTTCTTTGGCATCCACCAACAGCCTCCATGGATGGCCACTCCCCATTGCTCCCTGACCTTTCTGCACTTCTCTTTCAGACCAAGAAAATTCATAGAGCAGAAGACCTTCACGATGCCCCAGCTCTGTCTGAGACCAAGCAGAGGAGATGAATCATTTCCAGCACACCAAGAAGTGGGAGGAGAGGTGGCTGAGCGGTGCCCTTTACCCTGCAGGGTGGCTCTCAGTGAGTTTTCCCTGCAGTTTATCTCCTTCCCCTTTTCTCTCCTCCAGCCCAGGTCTCCTTGACCCTACAGATCCCTCCCGCAAGAGCACGGCTGCAGCTTTTCATCAAGCAGAGGATTGGAAAGTAATTTTGACCAAAAAATGGATTTGCAGTCCTGAGGTACATAGATTTTTTTTTCTTAAAGGCTATTGAAAAAGAAAGCAAAGAAGAGAGTGGCACTTTAGTGAAATACCCACTGCACTAATATTCTTGCTGGAGCGAGGTCCTTCAGTTGAATTGAATTCAAAGAGTTTCAGTTTCATCTCTTCATGAGAAGAAGAGATTCCTCAAAGAAAATAACACTTTTTTTTTTCATCCTTTCTCCCAGCCAGAGCAAAACTTCCTTAGAGAACCAGCAGCTGGTGGGATGGGACGGGGACACAGGGGAACAGCTTGGAGGGTGAGGCTGTACTTTGTGTCAACACTTGGGGTGGTGGCCTCTGGGGGCTTGCCCAGATTATGACCCTCAGCTCCACTCTAGGGGTTTTAACAAAAACAGAAGGGCAGAATGCCCATGCCCATGTTGCTGGACCTGTAGTCAAGCACAACAACCCCTTCAAATTCTTCATTTTTTGATTGCTTAAAGAAGGTTACCCCAGGGATGGGTTTATGCTGGATTAAAGGATGTGCACTCCAGGCATGTGGTCCTCAACCTTCCAGGGTTAAAACCCTTTGAGGGGTTAAAATGCTTCATATTGCACAGCAGAGACCAGACCCAAGGGGTTTGGAAGCAGCCAAATGTGCTGAGACCAAAGGGACATCAGGGAAGGATGTCCCTGAGCCCTGAGTTCCTTCCCCAGACATCTCCCACCTGCCACCAGCACTGAGCTGAGCTGGGTTTTGTTCCTCTGACTCTCCATGACCACCCCAAAGGGCTTTGGGCCACCGTGTCCTCCACAGGGAAAAAGACATCATTTGGGAGAGAGTAGAAATGACACCACAAAATCAACCCAAAATTGAAAAAAAACCCCAAACCAGCAACCAAGCAAGAAAATGGAAAACAGGCGGTGTGGGTGATGGTCTGTGTTGGGAGCAATCAGGAGCAATCGGACTCTGCCACTGAGATGGATCCTGCTCCTCCACAGCTAACAAGCTCTGCTTTGCCCTCTCCTTGTTTCAGATCAAAGAAATAAATACCTTTTCATTTGTCCCCTCTGTAGGGAAGCAGGTGCAGCAAGGGAATGTAAAGGTACAAATCCCTCCAGCCCTAGCCAAGACCATCAGCTTCAGTGAACCCTCCTGAAAACCCTTCCTGTTTTTTCCACAACCTGCTGCAGCACTTGATGCTGCTAAAATGTGTTCAGACACTTGGGGAATGGCGATGGGAAAAGGAAACTTTTAATCTGTAATAAAGAGCTGAGAGGCAAGAGAGCTGGTACCACAAATAGTAGTAACCAACAATGGTCTTGCAAAGCATGAAGACCCCCAGGGAGCTGCTTCAGCTCCAGAGCAAAGGGCCACAGCTCTGGAAAATGCCCAGAAAGATCAGAAGGGCAACACCAATGACAATGAGACTTCACCCTCCTGGAAAAGCCACGGTGCAAGTGTCCAATGTCCCCATCCTTGCTACACATGCATGTGCACATTGCAATAATGAGCTTGGGCTGGAACCAGTGGAGGGGCAACCAGGCAGCTCTGCTCTTGGGTTTCAACCAGGGCTGGGCTGTTCCTAGCTCTCCATGGGAAATATTTCCCCCCTGTGCAGAGGTCCCGTTGGCTGCAGCTGAAGTTGGCCCGGGGTTCCTTTCTCCCCTCACCAAAGCATGGAAGGTTTTGAGCCTCCTTTCTCCTGGGAAAACTTGTACTCTGCTGGTCTGACTTCCCCTCTCCCTCTCAGGAAGAGGGAGAACATTTCAAGAGGGATTTTTCTAAAGCAGGATAACAAGAGCAGCCAGTGCCAGAAATTCCTGAGCTGGCAGGTGGGGAAACTGAGGCAGGGGATTTAAAAAAAAAAAAAAAAAAAAAAAATTAAACCAAAGGTGACTGAAAACACAGAACTGAAATCCCAACCCATGATCCACCACATCTCATAGTTCCACTTTCCACAAGATATGTACTCCTGCCGTTTCCTTGCAGTCTTATGATTACATCTTTCTCCCTCTCTTCCACAATCTACTCCCAGTTTTTCAATTTTTTTATCTTCCTCTCACCAACTTTTCCCCCCCACTTTTTTTTTTTTTTTGCACCCTTTCCTCTCCATCTCCCTTATGCTGCATCAGACAACAGCCAGTTCTGAGGAGGTGTCCACCAACACCTGAACCAGCCACATTGCATAGCACATTTCACCAAGTGTAAAATAAAAATAAAAATGTATTTAGGGACCTACCAGTCCACCTGGACTTCTATATCTCTTGTCTCTACCTTGGAGGGTGCATCTCCATCGCCGTCCTTACTGCTGCTCTTCAGGAGATCCAGGACAGGTTCGATTTCTTTGAGCAGTTCATTGTCTTCCATGCCACCATTGAGGCAAGGGCAACCACAAGCCCCCTCCTTCCACTTCCCAGCATCCTGCCCTTTGCTGCTGGGAACCAGGCCATTAACGTGGACCATGGGCTCCACCTCCCTCCCCATCTCTCTTGTCCACAGGGAGCCCATGGTGCCGCGGTCGGTGGCTGGCACCGGCTGCTCTCTGCCGTGCAGGCTGGGGTTGGACAAGTCAACAGCTTCTGGGGTGGGGCAGAGGGGTCTGGTGACACGGATGGTTTTGGGCGTCCCGTCCCCTGCAAAAGTGGTTTCCAGGTGAGTGGTGAAGCCCTCGGGACCCCGCAGGATGAGGACCACGTAGGTCTCGGAAGCGATGCTTCTCAGTATCTCCAGCGCCGTCTCATAACTCACGTCCACAAGGGGCCTGCCATTGACTGCCAAAATGATGTCCCCAGCTTGGATGAGGCCACTCTGCTCTGCAGCCCCTCCCCGGATCAGGTCCGAGATGATGACGGGAGGTTTGCTGACGCGTTCCTTCACCAGGAAACCGAGGCCACCCACCTTACGCTTGAAGAGCTTCACCGAGATGACGTTGGGCTGGATCTGCTGCACGCTGAACACATTCTCTTCCATGGTAGCCCAACCCCCCCCTCCCACCCCCTTCGACCCTTGGAGCCTGTGGACCAGGACCTTGAAACCCACTGGAGAAATTCCCTGCTCGAGATCCTTTCTCCAAGCCGGGGTGGGGAAGGAAAAACTTGTTTGGAATTGGAGGGGAAAAAGTCTCACTGCGAAACTCCTCGGGGCTTGGGCTGCAGCCTGGCTCTCTGCAGCATGCTCTGGGGCTCCGAAACTCAAGCCTGGAGGACACAGGGGGTATCAGAGGTGGAAAAGAAGGAGAGAGGCAGGGCCGGGCACGGCAGGGACTGCAGGGGACAACATGCCAGCAGCCCCTCAGGCTCAGGTCCTGCTATGGGCAGAGGAAGGCAGGCAGCCCGCTGGTTTCACCGGCATCCCGGCAAAAGCTCCACCGGCCTCTTTATCTGGAAAAGAATAATAAAACAATAATAATTTAAAAAAAATAATAATAATTCTAAAGGAGAAAGAAAAGTGAGACAGAGCACGAAGCAGGCGTGACACAGGGCTCGGCATGTCACTGCCACCCCCGTCCCCACAGATGTCATCCCCCGGGCTGCGTTTGGGAGCCAGGCTGCAGCCTCCCAGAGCTCCCGGCTTTGTTTCTTCCGCTCCCCCTGCGAAAAATCTGCACCATCTGTTCGGCGGGGGCAGGGAAAGGGCGGAGGGAGAGGGGGAGCCCTGGGAAGGGGCTGCCAGGTTTGGCTGGGGGGTCAGAACCGAACGGCATGAGGGGGGTTGGTATAAAGGGGTTGAGCCCCACCGAAGCTTGGTGGTGATTTCTGCTCCATCACCCCCTCCCTCCCCCCCATCATCCTCCCTTGAGATGGTTTTCCAGAGTATCCAACAACCCGATGGTTGAGAGGGATGGGGATGGCCAGACAGGGGATGTAGGATCCCCCACCCGGGGTGAAACCCCTTCCAGAGGGGCTGTCACACCAAGAATGTTTTGGTGCTTCAGGAGGAAGAGCAGCAGCTCCAAACCAAATGAGAAATGGCCACTGAGCTGCCTTTCCCGTCCCACCAAAGCCCTTAGGCTGGAAAGAAAGCACTTCTAAAGCTGCTGCAGCCCCAGCTCCTCCTCTCCCCACCTTTCAAACCTGTCCTGGAGACACGGGGGACAAAGCTGCTCCTCCCCTGGGCTTAACCACCCCAGCACCTCCCAACCAAACCGCTTCAGCTGATGGAAAACCATCCGGAGGAGGGTATGCAATGAGTTTACCCGGCTCTCAGGAGAACCTCAGCCAGCTGGCCATGGCTTTCTACAGCCCTCCTGTGGCCCGGGGAGCCACGTCTCATTGAGTCCTGATGGGGCCCTGGTTCCCACCATGCCAATGCTTGCGTTTGGTAACTTCAGCTCCCAAACCCTCTCCACATTCCTTTGTCATTTCTTAGATGCTCCAGAGAATATTTCTCTCCAGAACCGTGAGTTAGCAGCAAACTGCAACCCAGATGCTGCCTTTTCTACCTCTGGGTTTGGAGGAGGGAAGAGAGGGCAGGAGCCCCAAGGCACTCCCAGAGGCAGCACCTGCAGGGCCAAACTTGCACCTTCAAACATCCAGCCTGGAGTTGCCTTCCTCTGCCAGCATCCAAATGGGAAAAACAGGGATGTGAGGAGCAGGGCAAGTGTCACCAGCCCCAGCATTAACTCACTGGAGCATTTTAATCCTCCCGTGACGGAAGCTGCTGACCTCAGACTGGCTTTTTTACAGGCAAGTAAAGAATGAAGCAATTAGAGGCTGATAGCCTGAGCTGATGGATTAAATCCCTCCTGCCCTGCCCCTGGAAAGGGTTAAATGCCACCTGGGGAGGTGGGTGGGTGGGTGGGCAGCCACCTGCTCAAGGGCTGATGGCAGAAACCCTAATTGCTGGGTGACTCCCTGCAAGTGGCCCTGGCCACATGTCCCTGGAGTGGGACCTTGGCCAGTTGTGCCACCTGACAGGGCTGGGGACAGCAGTGCGGGACATCTCCAGAGCTTCAGGCCACCTGAGGAGGGAAGGCTGTGTCTTGGAGGGGGAAGGTCACATATTCAGGGAAGATGGAGGGAAGCAGAGATCTACTTCTACAGGGAAGGTCATGTCCCTCTTCTCCCTCTTTTCCACCCCAAAAAAACCTGAGAACACCCTAAGTTCCTCCCTCTTCTCCTACCAGGCTGATTTCCAGACCTTTTTTCTAAAAAAGCTTCTAAGAAAGCACATAATTTATTACATGCACCCAGCTCCAGCCCCCAAAATATTGCTGGGTGTGAAGCAGCTCCCAACCCTGAACCCTGCTGCCACCTCAGCACCTCCTGTAAGAGGCAACAGAAGAAGAAAAAGGGGGTGCTAGACAGGACCTAAGCACCCAGCCAGGGCTTCCTCCAAGACAGGGGTGAGCACCAGCCCTGCAGACATGTGGGTGACTGTTCCCTTGCCCATGGGTGATGGGTGGCATCAGCTGTGGGTTCTGCAGCAGCAGCTGGGGAACAGCTGGAACCCAGGGAATGACATTTTTTGCCCCACTCAGGGCTTTTTTACCTCTCCTTGCAACTCAAGCCACTGTTTCTTTCTTTCTTTTTTTTTTTCTCAGCTTCTGCCCAGAGTAGAGAAGAGACAAAAAAATCCAAAAGGCAGAGGGGCAGGTGAGGAGATTGAGGGCAATCTGTCTGTAAGCCCCTGATCCTTCTGCTCTTCTGGGGAAGAGTTGGACAAGGATTTTGATAGAATCATTTCAGTGGGAAAATAAGATCACAGAGCCCAACCCTCATCCAGCTACAAAACCTTGCACAAACTCCAGCTGAAGATGAAAGGGAGATCTTGAGGGCATGAGGAGGCAGCAGGAGAGACCTGGGAGCTAAGGGGAGACTTCCCCAGATCCCTGGCATGGGCTCAGGGCTTCTCCCAGAGCCATCTCCTGGGGTGTCCCAGGACACCTGCAGCTCCGTTCCTTCTCAGAAAAAAACCTGAGGGCTTCAAGCCTGTGCCCTGAGGAGAAGTTTGCTGCTTGCAACCTGGATGGCTGAGCTGTGCTCAGCTCTGCTGGGTGCAGATCTCCCCACTAGCACCAGTAATTCTGATTTATGACCTCAGGAGCAGCAGCACATTTGCCAGGTCATACATTTAAAGCTCCTGGAGGTGTCACATCTAACTCCTTGACATCCTGGAAAGCATGGCAGCCAGCAGGGTTTCACTGGGTCAGTGTTCCTCGGGTGCAAACTCTTATTTCACCCCTGAAGGACAGCTCAGAGGTGATGGAGGCCAGGGCCAAAGCCAGGTTCAGCTCCCTGCTTGGGGAGTGGTGCTGTCCCACTCCCTGCCTCAGTTTCCCTTTCCAAAGCATCAAACTGACTCAAATGACAGAAGAGCAGTAAACCCCATAGCATACCAGGAAAACCTTACCAGGAGCATTGGCTCTGATCTTGACACCACCACGAGGAGGATTGGCTCTGATCCTGACACCAACCCAGTTTTTGGGGGCTTTCATCAAGGCAGGAACCAGGCTCCTCTCTGACAGCCACGGAACCCTCAGCCTTAACAACCAAACCCAGAGCAAAGCAAGAAGGAAAAAGCTTTTAGGAGTCGCCAGATAACATTTCAAGCAAACAAACTCCAGCACGTATGTTAATTGGGAATTTGATTTAGAAAGCAAAGAGAAACCAATCTTCAGCAACTTAACTCAGAGCTCTTAACATTCCCAGCCTGGAGCTGCAGGCTATGGGGAGTTAGGAGGGACCCAATCCCAGCCCTGGGGCGTGGGGTCACAAATCCATTTGGAGCCTTGTCTTTGCTGTGGTAATGGCTCACATTTCTCTGTGCCAGCTTTAAATGGACACCGTTGTCCTCTTTAATTAGTTTTCATGGGATTTATAGCCTTCACCAAAGAGCCCTGGGGCTGATGGATTTATGCCCGTTTAATTTTTAGGACCCATGGAGCGTCAGCGGAGCTGCCGGGGAGTGAGGGGATGCAACATATGCAGGAGTTACTGTAAACCTGCCTGTTTGTGCATCTTGAAAATGGAGCATTCAAGTGATTCACTGGCAGCCAGCTCGCTCGTGCCAGCAGTTTTGAGCTCAGCCCGACGCCACAGAGCATTCTGTTTGTGGCCTTTTCATCCTGGGAATGTACAGACCGCATTCCCCCAGCTCTCCCCAGTTGCCCACCTCCCCCTGACCTTGCCAAAATCCACCTGGGGAATGGTCGAGTCCCTTTGGTTGTTTTTTATCTTCACAGCCCCAAGTCACGCTCTGCTTCTCCCTCCCCACCCCCAGCCTGAAGTGGCTCTTTCACTTGGGCTGTGACATTTTCGTCACCCCTAATAAACCTGATATAGGCAGAGGAGGGGATGAAATAAGAGGCACTTGGCCATCTGTCCGACACCCCGGTGATGATGCCCAGCATTCAGGGATGCTGTGGAGCTGCTGGACCACTCTGTGCAGCCAAGGAAAGCAGAGGATGCTGCTAGAGGGGTGAAGTTCCAAGAGCTCAGCCCTGGAGATGCCCTCCCCGCATCCCCCCATCAACAGCATGCTGCTTTTCACACTGCAAACATGCCTATCACTGCTAAAAAGACAGTTAATCAGATAAACATTTGTTTTCTGATATAAACCACCCTGTGTCCATGCCCTGCGAGGGTTCCTTTGCCTCTAACCAGGGGGCTGTTTTCTGGAAAGCAAAATAAGCCAGGTTTGCTCACAGCCACATTGCTGGGCTGAAGCTTTGTGCCCTGGACACTCAGCCACCTCCTGGCACTGGGTTTTGGGTTCATCCCAGCCCGACAAGGAATCAGACAGACACTGATTAGTCTGCAATCAGGACCTGGACAGGGTGATCAGTTTAGGTTCCTTCCAATTGAAATCCTACTCTATTCCATCCTATCCTGCCTGGGCTGGTGTCCTGCACACTTCTAATAACAGAGGCAGAACCCCTGAGAAGCTCTGCTCTCATTTTTTAAGTCTCTCATCCCTCTCCCCTTCAGCCCACCCCGTGCACCCCGTGCCTCTCCAAGCAGACCCCAGGCAACACATTTTAAGGTTGCCAGGACAATTGTGTTGGCAAAATTCCCTTCTTTTTCTGCAGGTTTGGGTGGTTTTTAGGCAACAGAAACATAGATTTGTTTTCATTGGGAGTTCAAGGCTTGGCATAACACTTCTGCTATTTCTCTTTTGCTGTTTCGTACAATATTTTCCTGGCGTGTGGCTGAAAAGGAGCTTAAATAATTAAAAAAAACCAAACCAAACCAAACCAAAACAACAACAACCACCTCAATTCCACCACTAACCACACGGAAAACTGCTGTTCTTACTGGGGCTCAGCCCATCTGAAACATAAATTTCACCACCTTCAGTTTGCTGAGAGGACTGGAATTACACCAGCGACTTGGGGTTTGACAAATGGGACCCGTGTTAACACAACGCTGCTTTTTCCTAAGTGACAAAATAGCTAGATAGGATAGAAATGAGAAAATGCCACTTGATGGATGGTCTCAAAAGCCAGTCACAGCAGAAGAGGGGACTCACGGCTCTATTTAAAAAAAAACAAAAAAAAAAAAGGAAGGGAATTTAAAAATTGCAGCAGGTTGGCTGGAGCTGTGATAGCTCCAGAGCCAACGCTGATAAAGTCAGCAACAAAGCTCTTGGCTCCAAGTTGGTCAAGAAACAAGAACTAAAAAGAGGGGAGATTAGAAAAGAAACAAACTAGAAAAGAGGAGATTTAGGTTAGATATTAGGAAGGAGATATTTGCTGCAAAAGTGCTGAGCCCCTGTCCCAGGTTGCCCCCAGAAGCTGTGGCTGCCCCATCCCTGGCAGTGTTGAAGGTTGGATGGGGCTTGGAGCAGCCTGGGCTGGTGGGAGGTGTCCCTGCCCATGGCAGGGGGTTGGATCTAGATGATCTTTAAGGTCCCTTCCAACCCAAACCGTTCTAGGAATTCAACTCCCAGCTGGTTTCAGGGACTCATGTTCTCATCCCCTCCTTTGCTGCTGCCTCCCCCAGACCCTTCTAGCCCAGGGTTACATTTTCCTCCACAAGCAGATCCCAGAGCCAAGTTAGCCCAACTATGACACTAAATTGTAGTAAAGTCACCAATCCTCAGAATCACTATCTGAAAACCTCAGGCAAACATCAGGCTCCTCATGACTCGAGCCTGGCTTCCTCCAGCCTCCTGCCAGCTCCCCAGGGACACCTGCCACCAAAAACCTCGGGGGATTTTCTGTCCCCTGAGCATTGCCACCACCTTCCTTCAGCATCACAAAGTGCAGGAGGGCCCAAGGTGTGATTCCTCACAGAGGTGGAGGAAAAGCAAAGCTCTCACCCTCTTTGCACTGACATCCTCCGTGCCTCCACAAGGCAAAAAGCAAAAATAATATGTTCCCCTGAGCTTCTGTCCCTGCTTTTCTAAGGGCTTTGCCTTAGCACTTGTTGCCATAGTACCAAGAGCAGCAGCAAAGTTCTTGGGGGCTCTCCCGGACCTGATCCTTGTCCCACAGAGAGCTCCAGCTCTAATTTGGACAGGATTGGTGTGGGGGGATGCAGAGTTTTCTGCTTCTTCAACCATCATCCCTGAACATGGGGCTGGCCCTGGGGCACGGGGGCAAGAGAGCCACGAGTGTAGGAAGGAGAGGAGCCAGAAATGGCCCAATTGGCTCCTGGGGCTTTTCCGCTTCCCCCATGGGACCATCCCATGCTGGGGATGCTCCTTTTGGCTGAACCAGTCCCAGCCCCTATAAACAGAGAACATTTCCTCTGCACAAGAGGAGAAGGATTGTGGCTTTTCAACCCCCTGCTCCTCAGCTGTGGCATCACAGGGAACAGGCTGGCATGGTAGGACCACAGTCCCCTGGCACTCTGGTGGAATCAGAGCCCCTGCCCAGGCTCTGTCCCTGATATTTCCAGGGCCATGTTCATGATGGTGCCATTTGAGGATGAAGGATGGGTTCTGCTCTGAAAATACTGAGCTTGTGTGGCTTTTGAGGCAGGGAAGAGCTGCACATCTTCAGCATGTCTGAAAACATGGGTCAAAGGCTCTGCAAAAATGGGATGAAGACCAACCTACCCGAGAAGGGCACTGCAAGATCTCCCTAAGCATCTCTGGGCTTATAAAAGAGTTGCCTTGGCAGAAACACCTCTGCGTTTGTGTATACACACAGGATACTCACTGGTTCCCACTCCCTGTGTACAGAGCCAACATACCCAGAGCCTGGAAACCTCCAGGTCCTCCAAAGTCTTCCCTTGGCACCAGGGTGACTTTCCAGTCACCACAGGGAGTGGCAGCCCAAGGTGCTTTGGGTCAGGGTTAATTTGGAGCAAGTGGGTGGAAGGAAACCTGCTCCCAGCCAGCTTCAGCCAGGCAGGGGCTTACAGATCCGTCCCTCTTTGGGACACAATATGCCTATTTTTGGCTGTGTCTGATCACGTCTATAGATTCGATTGAATGCACAGATACAATCAGAACAGCAGGAGTGGAGCAAAGGCATTTTGGCTTTATTTGGAGTCTCAGCTCCAAACCGGTCCCTTGCTACCAGGGCTGGATTTCTTTCGTAAAAATTGATGGTTATCAACAAGTATTGAACAATATTCTCATTACTAATGAAAGGTAAATGCTAATCTATGCCAGCCGAGCTCATGTGACTTATCAGTTACTATATTTAGTTGTTTTCAGGCACTGATTTAGGCAATCTGGCAGATTTCCTAAGCCTTTGTACAGATCCACTACTGAAAGGGAAAATACAAACTACACAAGCAAAGGGGAGGGAAAAAAATCTGAGAGGGCCCTGAGGGTCAGGGAGGACCAAGCCCTCCTCATCATCAGACACTCAACATTAATAGTGAGTGAGGATTCAGCCCAAACCCAAACCCCTCTGCCTAAGATGGCCTCTCTGGTACTTGCTCACCATCTCTGTGCTGACAGAGGGAACAACCAGAATTCAAAGGGCACAAGGACTTGTCATTCTCCTCAGCTCACCAGGGGATGCAACACTTCTGCCAGCCCAGATCTCTGATAAGAAAAAAAAATAATAATTTCCCCACCACCACCTGCCCCAAACTCACAAACCCTACGTTTGAGTAAGAAGAGGTTGAGTACAGGGAGTTTCCTTACAAACACATGCACATTTTAACACTGGAGAGCCGACAACCAAGTTTGGAGAGTCTTTAAGGGTATGTTCTGGGGAAATCGAGCTAGAAGGAAAGAGAGAGACAAAGAAAATGCTGATGCAAACCCAAACTCTTGAAAATAAAATGTGCCCGCCTGAGACCTTTCGCAGGAAAGGCACAGCCAGCCAAGACGTGCAGGTAGAGACCTCTGGAAGAGTGGTATTTTGTACGGCTCTCCTGCCCCAAAAGCCTCCCCCCAGTGATCATCCCTGGAGATACCATCCTGCCAGCTGCCCGAGCATCAGCGTTTGGGGGTGCAGAAGAAGAAGAGAAGCTGGAATTTCTAGCAGCTGAGCCCCCAGCCACTGTGGTTCCCCCCCTTGCAGTCTCCCCCATCTCCCCCTCCAGCCAGGCTGTGTCCCCACGGGAAGGCAGGAGACACTTCCCCTCCATTTCAGCTCCCTCGGGGACTCAGCAGATAATTGTCAAGTTGCCTGCCAGAATTTCCACCCTGACAGTCAGAACTTGAAAGCCTTGGGAGAAAATGTCTGCACCTGGGCTGCGGAGTCAGCACACCCAGGGAGGGAAAAGCTCAGAGAGATGGAGCTGGAAAGGGGTGGTGAGCACCCACCCAGCCCAACGCCAGCTGCTCCAGATGTGCGTGCGCAGAGGTTTGGTTTTTTTCCTCTGCTTTGCTAGAAAAAGGAAAAGCTTTCTACTATCTACTGCAAACCAAAGCCAGAGCAAGACCACAGGCAGGGGTCATCTCTGCTCCCTGTGACAGCACCAGCTCCCTCCTGCATCTCATGCGCATCCAGAGGGGACCTCTCGAGGTCCTTGATGGGGACAAGGAAGGGGCAAAAGCCTTTCTGAGCCCCGGCTCTCCCTGAAGCAGGGTGGGACACGCCAGGGCTTTGTCAGGGTGTCCCTTCCCCACCCCGGGCTGGATGGGGATGCTGGGGCAACAGTAGACAAAGGACCAGGGGGATCTGGTGGCATCTCTGGGGGGGGTGGAGGGGTGGAAGCATCTCCAGGGGGTCCTGGGATCCGGTCGGGAGAAAGCAGCGGCACCGTTCAGTACCCGGGACAGCTCCGGCACCGCCCCCCCCGGAGGGGCCATGGAGGGGGACATGGAGGGGGACATGGAGGGGGACAAGGAGGGGGACAAAGGGGGGGACAAAGGGGGGGACAAAGGGGGGGCAAGGAGGGGGGCAAGGAGGGGGGCAAGGAGGGGGGACAAAGGGGGGGACAAAGGGGGGGACAAAAGGGGGGGACAAAAGGGGGGACAAAAGGGGGGACAAAGGGGGGGACAAAGGGGGGGACAAAGGGGGGGACAAAGGGGGGGACAAGGAGGGGGACATGGAGGGGGACAAAGGGGGGGCAAGGAGGGGGACAAAGGGGGGGGACAAAGGAGGGGCAAGGAGGGGGACAAGGAGGGGGACAAGGAGGGGGACAAATGGGGGGACAAATGGGGGGACAAATGGGGGGGACAAATGGGGGGACAAGGAGGGGGACATGGAGGGGGACATGGAGGGGGACATGGAGGGGGACATGGAGGGGGGACAAAGGGGAGACAAAGGGGAGACAAAGGGGGGGACAAAAGGGGGGACAAAGGGGGGGACAAAGGGGGGGACAAAGGGGGGGGACATGGAGGGGGACAAAGGGGGGGACAAAGGGGGGGGACAAAAGGGGACAGCCCTGTCCTTGGCAAAATGCCCTCCCGATAAAAGGTAACTGCCCCTCATCCCCGGGAAACTGTACTCTTCCACCTCCCAGGAAACTGCCCCCTCCCCATCAGTTTCCCTCTCGGGTCAGCTGCCCCCCTCCCGGGGAAACGTGCCTTGCCCCCATACCTCCCCTGGTAACGACACCCCCATCCCCTCCAAACCCGCCGATCGCATCGGACCCCCCCCCCCGCCCCTCTCCCTTCCCTTCCCTCCCTGCTGCCCCCCCGCCCCAAACACCATCTCCCAGCCCCTGCCTTCCTCTCCCCCACAAGCAAACTGATCCGGCACACTCTGCCCCCTCCCCCGACAAACTGCCCCCCCGGACCTCCTCTCCTCATCCAAACTTGCTTCAAAGAGTTGCGGGGGGGGAAGGGGGGGGGAAGAAGATCGTCCCCGCAGGGGCTCAGCCCCCGCCAGCCCGAGGGACCCGCAGAAAGTTTGCAGCGCAGCCTCGGGGTGCGGAGGGAAAGGGGGGGGGAGGAGGGGGGTGGATTTGTGGAACCCCCACCGCAGCCCGGGGGGGGACAGGAGTGGGGCTCAGAAATGCCACGCGTGTCCCCTGCTCCTCTCCCTTCCACGGGGCCCGGGGGTGGTTCGGGTTCCTCTGGCCACCCCCGGTATCCCGCAGCTGGAGGGAGGGGTGGGGGTCTCCCCCCTCTCCCCCCCTTCCTCCCCCGGCCAAGGCCACTGCGGAGCGGCCCCGGGGAGCGCATCCCACGGGGGGGCGAGGGTCCTGCGGGGCTCCGCGCCCCCCACCCGTCCCGCACCCCTCGGCCCTAAAGTTTCCCTGAAAAACGGGGCTGGGGGGAACCCCCCCACCCCTCCTCACCTCCTCCTCGCCTACGGTGCGGAGCAGAGGAGCCGTCCCCGTCCCTGGCCCCGCATCCCTCCCGCAGAGGGACGGAGCCGGGCTGGGCGCTGGGGGATAGCGAACCCGTCCTGTCTGCGCCCCTTTATCCCAGCATCACCGAAACGAATCCGCTTTGACGTCCAACCCGGGTTTTTATGGGTGGGGAGCGAGCCGGTGCAGCCCTCTTTAGGAGATACTCTGCTCTCCAAATCACACATCTTTTATATAACCTCATTTCCAGCGGGGCTTTTCTTCCCCCTCCCTCCCCTAACCGGGGAGCATCCCCCCTCCTCGCTCCCCCCCGACGCTTCCCCTCCCCCCCCCCGGCCCCCCCTTCTCCCAGCTCCCCCACCAATTAAAGAGCCGAGACACACACACACCACCACCCCCGGCCCCCACTTGTTGCTGGGAAGCTCTGCATCCCCTCCTCACACTGCCCTGCCCCATCACCAGCTGCCCCCCCTGCCCCTCCAAAGCTGCAGCCCCCCCCCTCCCCCTGCTCCTGATTGGGTTGTACTCTGGGGGCTGCAAAGAACCCCCCCTTCTCTTTCCCTGCCAGCCCCTTCCTGCCAGCTCTGCCCTCACCTCTCACTGGGCAGGTGGCACCAGCCCCACTGGGACCCCCCAGTGTCCCCAGCCCTGTGCTGGGCCATGCTGCAGGCTGGGGCAGCCCTGTCCCCCTCCCAGCTGCCTGTACCTCCTCTGCCAGAGCCCAGCCTGGGCTGTGAACAGGGTAGAGAGCCAAAGGACTCCTCTTCACCCCTTTTCCCCCCCTTCTGCCTCTGTCCCCAGTAAGGCCCAGTGCAGCCCAATGCTTGACAACAGTCTCAGGGCTTTGCCATTGTGCTCATTCCCATGGCAACAACAAACACACAATTATAGATATATAATCTTATATAAACCCAAGAGGGCTCTTGGGCAGGAGCTGGGAGCTTCACTTGCACCTACCAAAACCCAAGAGATGCCTGGTAGAGGTGCCCAGCCCATGGCTACTGCAAAGATGCCCAGGCAGCCCCCTCCACCCTGAGCAGCCCCTCCAGAGCCAGGCAGATCCAGCCCAGCCCAGCCCAGCAGGAGATTCCATTACAAAACTTCCAGCAGGGAAAGGAAACTGCCCTGGAGCAGCCCTGTCCCTCCCTGACAGGCAGGGAGTTCTGAGAGGTAGCAAAAGGGAGTGGGTTGGCAAAGGCAGCAGAATTGGGGATGCTTCCCCTGGGGATGTTCTCCCCCCCTCCTCTTCCTCCCACTACCCAAACAAGGAGCTGGCAGGCACTGTCTGGGGCTAATGTAAACATAATTACATTTATTTAGATGTAGGAGGACTAATCTGCCAGCAAGTTCTAGTAGACACCTGCTCTGATCTATTGGCCAGGGAAACCTGTCCCATGGAGGGATGAAGAGGTACATACCAGAAAAAAAAAAAGAAAAAAAAAAAAAGAAAAAAAAAAAAAAAGAAAAAAAAAAAAAGAAAAAAAAAAAAAAAAAAAAAAAAAAAAAAGAAAAAAAAAAAAAAGAAAAAAAAAAAAAAGCTCTCTATGACCCTGTCACAGGCTGCAAATCATCAGTTTCAGCCCAGGCTAAGAAAACCCAAACCCTTCTGCTTGCAGGGCTCACTTCTGGGCTAGCAATTATCAGGCAAACTGGCCCAGCCCCCCCTGGATGGGGCAGAGGCAGAGCACAGCATGGCTGGAGGCCCAGCTCCCACAAAACTGATGGGTGTGATGGCACCCAAGCGGTGACAGAGGGGACTCTGCACTGCTGAACCCACCCTGACACCCACCCTCAACTCTGCCCACCAGCACCATCCTGCTTCCCTGCCCTCCTGCCAGGGAGATCTGCAAGAGGAAAAACTCTCCTGGGGTGCTGGGTGGGGGTGAGCAGGGCTCCCTGTGCTACCCAGGGCCCCAGCTTTGGTGAGCACATCACCTCCCCCCACCCCAAACAAGCCTGGAGCTGCACCCTTGGCAGGGTCCCAGCCCTCTCCACTATCCCAAAGCTGAAGGGAACCAGAGGAACTCTGCTCCTCCATGAGCCACGTCCTCCCCAGGGCACAGCAACACCTCCTTCACCTGCAGGAAACTTGATGCTCATTTTGGCAGCATCTGGAGCCTTGCAGAAGCCCATAAATTCAGTCAAGCCAGGAGCAAAGCATCTGTGTGAGACGGGAGGTGCTGGGCTGTGCGTGTCCTGTGTAGCCCCCCCGAGTCAGGGAGAGCCCCCAGGTAGCCATTCTCTCCAGTCAGTAGCCATGAGTCAGCCTGGAGAAGAAGGCTCAGGGATTCATAAACAACTAATGAGACAGATGTTGGTCTGCAAATGGAGAAGGTGGAATGTGCCCCTCTCCAGCCCATCTGCACCCAGTGAGCCCATTCCCACATAGCTCCTGGTGTGACAGCAAACATTTACACCTTCCTTCCTCCAGCAAAAAGCATTTGTGGACAGGATTTCTCCACAGGGAGCACGTACAGCCCTACCTGGTGCTACTTGGGTAGCCGAGAGCCCTGGAGAAGGCACCCCAGCTCTGGAGAATCTGCCCCCCTTCTGTGCTGAAGGTTACCAATGCAAATGGTGCTAATGAGCAAGTTCTGCCCCAAAACTGCTCGGGAGAAGGGGCCATCCTCTTCCTGCCCCTCACACTTCCTGCCCCTCACCTCCCCAACCACCTCAACCCTGCTTGTTTTGGGGCCATACGATCCCACCGGGCAGAGAAGCCAAATATCATCAGCTAACGCTCCCCCCAAGTTTCCTCTCCCTAAATCTGGGCTCTTCCTCCCCTCCCTCCCCTCTTCATCCTCACCCACCTTCTCTCGGAGGAGCCGGGGGCTCCAGGGGTGTGTGCCAAGGAGCTGGGTTTGGCTGGAGGAGTGGGTGCCCTGGCAGGCAGCTCAGGGTGCTGGGCTCTCGCTAAGATCCTTAGGAAAGCCCGGCCAGGGATCACACACACACATACACACACATTAAAAAAAAAAAATCAACCAACCAAACAAACAAAAACCACCAAAAAAAAACCCAAACCAAAAAAAAAAAACCACTCCACAAAATCTCCCCGGCATCCGCCGCCCTGGAGTTATTCCGGCTCTGCTATTTCCATGCACCTCGCTCTGCCTTCCAGGGATTACTGCCCCGGGGAACGGAGGAAAAAAAAAAAAAAAAAAAAAAAAAAAAAAAAAAGGCTGAACGTATTTATCCTAAAGCTTAAGGAGCGTATGGAACATCACACACACAGGCGCACACCCAGGGACCAGCTGATGGGGGAGGTCTGGCACGGAGACTGCAGTGATTTGGGACAAATCCCAGGATTTTCGGAGCTGTGCTCTAGTTTAGAGGAAGTGTCTGTGCTGGGCTTTGCCTGGAGGTGGCAGTGAGCCTTCGCTCCTCGCCTCTCCCCCGGCAGAGCTGAGCTGAACTGGGCAGCACTGGGGGGGCTGGGAAGTCCCCAACTGAGCCGGAGCCCTGAGCTCTCCTCTGGGTTGGTGGCGGGCGAAGGGGACATTAACAGAGGTGCTTGTGTCCCCCAGGGGACAGGGGCATCCCCAGGAGGGGTGCAGGGCTCCTGCTGCCTCTTTCCTCCCTGCACACCCGGCTCAGGGAGGGGTTGGCATCAATCCCCTTTGCAAGCTGCAGGGGGAAGAGATTTGGGGCTCAAATCCCCACTGCCTTTAAAACTTGGGGGGACACGGCCAGCTGAGCTCACCTTCCAAACCATCCCCATGCCAGTTCTAGGACATTTAAACTGGGGAGGGGGGACAGAGAACCCTTCACTCCCCACATCCAGGACCTATACCGAGTCCTGGGCTACCAGACAGAGCTGTGGCAACCTGAAACCTTCCAGCACTGACACCAATGTCACCTTTCCCCCCCCCAAACCACCTTCCTTTCCAGCAAGACCTGTGTAAATGTCACCGAAAACCGAATCTATTTCTTAAAGCTTTCTGCACCGGGGGTTACAGTTTGAAATGTGCTGCTGGGAAGATTCTTTGGGAGCACATCTGGCAGGCTCCGAGGAGATGAAGTGGGTTAGAAAGGGTGATTTCTCTCTCTCACTCTCACACGGACGCATGGGCACCCACACACGCACCCAGAAAATTTAATAAAAAGATATTAGTCGAAAAATATTTGGCTTCTGGCATTCAACTATCTCAAGCTTCATACAGACACCGAAGAAATGAAATTATGGGAGCACACAAACAAGAAATTCCAGAGGGATGAATTAAGGTTTCAGCGCTATTCCGGGGCAGAGTATTTACCTGTTTCTTTTCCCTTAGAGTTCTGCCTCTTGCACTTCAAAATGTGAACACACACACACCTCCCCCCCTTCACCTTTAAAATTCACGGGAGCACCTTTCCTCCAGCCTACCACATTTTCATCAAAATTGCTTTCATTAGCATTTTACAGACAGGTCGGGAGGCTGACAAACACACCGAGGTTCAAGGACTCCTTGTAAACCCAGGGTCTAATTTAGACAGATTAAAAAAAAAAAAAAAATCCTAAACCAAAAGAAAACCACTTTAAGACCTCGCTTCCCAGGCTGAAAGGGGTTCCAGTCTCTTCGGGGTTTATTCAGATGCAAACAGTGTTTTGAACCACAAGTGCCTGAGCCATCCACCAGCAGCTGGAAGTTTGGGGGCAGATGCTCAGCAGCAGCCACACGACTCCACTGAAATCAGCAGAATCGAGATCATTAAAGCCAGCTAAAACCAGCCAGTCCTCGGGATTTTAGATCATCCCAGTGCCTATTTCAAGCTCGTGCCTTTTCCAGTGGGATCCAGCCCCCGAATGGAACCTTTGGATCAATGATTGGGGTAATTACAAAGGAGAAAGCCCACTTTTGTGTCGAGCTGAAGCAGCACATTAAGGTATTGAGGGACTTTATATTTTTGTTTTTAATTAAGTGACACATTTCAAGCGAACCAGAGGTTAAAGACTCTTTCAAAAAAGCTCCAAATCCCTAATCTGCAATGAAAAGTTGTCACCGGAGGACCTTGGGGTGGGTGGTGACAAAGACAGGAAAGAGCCCTGCCTCAGCCAGAGCCCTGGGTAAATAGGGTGGGGGGGAGAGAGGAGGGCTTGGAGCAGGCTGAGAAGCCTGATAAGCCAAATCTGCAAAGCATTCATTGCAAAAACAAAGCAAAAAAATACCAACCAAAAAAAACCCCCACAAAGCAAACCCAAAAGTGGTGAAGAAGCTGCTGCCGAGTTCTTATTTTTTAAAAAAGAGCATGAAAAAAAAATTACAAAAAGCCAGAAATACTCCACTACCCCCCTCTCCTGTCTCCTTGGGTGGGTGGGGAGAGTTTGAAAGAGGATTCCTGCTCACCCCCTTTCCCCCCCCCCTAAAGTGGAGCAGCATTTTTGGGGTGGTTTCTTCCAGCCTGGATGGAGCAGCAAAGCCCCCCCAGCCCCAGCTGCAGGGACCAAGGGGAAGGTGAGAAGGTGAAAGGCTGATCCCAGCCCACCCCCCAAACACCAACAAACCTTAAGGGATGTGGAAGGTGAGGGGGGCACAAAGGTGGTGTCACACACCTTGGAATCGGTACCGTTTGGACTGGATCACACAGGAACCAAGGATCAATCCCAGCCCAAACAGCTCCCCCTGCCCACCCACCCCCCCCCAAAAAAAAAAAAAAAAAAAAAAAGGAGAAAAGCAACCAGGAAAGAGACAGATGTGGGGGGTTTTATCCCCCTGTTCTCCAAACTGAACCAAAGAGCCCAGGGAAAAGTTTGCAGAAGCAATGCCAGGAATTGCAATTTATTTCTGGGATGACTTTAAGGGGATCCTGAAACACTGCTGTAATTTGAAAGTATTAAACAGCTTTGGTGAGTTAAACCAAGATGAAACAACCTCTGCCACTAAACCACTTTGCTTTGAGCTGACAAACAGCAGAATGGCAAGGCCAGCTGGTTACCAAACCCCACAGCAGCTTCCAACATGCCAGGCCCTGAGCTCATAGCTTCTTCTTAAATATATAAATATATAAATATATATATATATAACACAATTTACAGCTTTTTGGTTACCACCAGCCAGTGATTCACCTACCTCGAGGCTGCAAGGGCCAAATCCTGTCTGGGCTGCAGCCCCTCTGGTTTCAGGATCCTGGAAACAGGGCTGACCCCAGTAATGAGGGGGAACTGGGGCTGAGCAGCTCACTGGTGTCACCTTGCTTAGCACCCAGGACCCAACCCCTGAGTGAGGCTGATGTCAGCTCTAACAAGGTTGACACAAGAATTTAAGAGGCTTTGCCTGGGGTTAGAAACATCCCTGAAGTTTCCTTGTGAGCTCACCCATTCCACATGGATTTCAGCCCAAATCCCAGCCTCCCCCCCCCACCTCCCCCATGCCTCTTACTCAGCATCCCTCCTCGTTTTGGCCACCTGGGACCTATTTTCATGCAGCTCCCATAAACATCCTCTTTTTTTTCCCTCCTATTTGGTGGAAATGAGTTGGATTCCTTAGGACAAAGCAGATGGTTAAACCAGAATAGGGTGGGATGAACCCCATTTCCTCAGGCAAGTAGTACCAAAGGGACCCCCCCAAAAGGAAAAACAACCCCCCCCCAAACCTTCTTGTGTTTTGGTGCTGTTAGAGCAGGGGAAGTGGAAAAGAGAAGGGAAAGCTGGAGGATTTCCATTTCTCAGTACCTCAGGTGGGCCATGGTAACTCCACCAAAAGTGGAATCACTGCCCGAAAAACCCCCAAACCAGCTGCTTTGGATGGGTTAAAATCTGGTTTCCTCCCAGGAGAGCAGAGGTTTCCTGATGGGCCCACACAGACCTTCCTGGTCCAAACATCCTCACCTGGGATCCTGCCCAGTTTGTAGAGGGAGGAGGTGGAACCCCGGGAAATCCTGGCTCTCCATGCCAGGGAAAAGCTGGAGGGGCCCCAAACTGCTTTTGTTTCCAGGCTTCTGCATCTGAACACACTTTGCCTCTTAGGAGACCACTCAGTTAAATCTGGATTAAATCAGCTACTGGGACCCCTGAGCTGGGGTGTTGCCCACAGATGGAGCTGTGCTCTTCCAGGCTTTCCCTGAGAAAGTTGGGGACCTCCTTGCCTGTCCAGCGGGCTTTGTGTAGAACTCAGGATGTGCCAGAGGAGAAAACTCTCCAGCTCCACCTGGTTGAGCTCCTCTGCTCCCAGCCCAGGTCTGGTGATGGGTCCCACTTTTCCCATCAGGGAAGGGGGGTGCCAGTGGGACCAGCATCTCCATCCCCCTTAGGCTCCACCAACGACCACTTCATCCCAGGGCTCGGTCCCACTGGCAGAAACCCTTTGGCACTGGGGTTGTTGACACCTCCTGAAGGCTTCAGCAGTGTCCCCCAGCCCAGAATGCCACCAAAAGACCTCAGATGGCTTCAACCCCCCCCTCACCCCACCACTAAACATGGTCAGAGAAGAGCCAAGGCAAGAGGGATGGGACCCAGCCCCATTGCATCCATTTTCTGCCCTCCCCAGACCAGTACAGAGTGGGAGGAGAAGTGCTCAGGAGGTACCAGCAGAGCTGACAGCCAAAACATTCCCAGCTTGATTTGATTTTTTTATTTTTTTTTTTTTTTTCACACTTGTTCTTTTCCCCTCCCCACTGGAGGGTGTTTGCAGGAAGAGCAAATGGGCTGGAAAGGGGCTCTGAGGTAGGAGGCACCCAACCACACAGCCCCAGGGACAGCTTGGAGGCTAAAACCACAGTAAACAGGAAAAACAGCCTGATGACTGAAGAGGCCACCTCGGCCCTGGGCAGCACTACCCCGTGAAACTGATGGAAAACAACCAGCCCTCTTCCCAGTCCTTGGCTTACAAAGTGGGGAAACTGAGGCACGGAAGGAGCCGGGATCAGGCAATGTCTTTGCAGCATCCCTGGGGCTGAATTTCAAAGAAAAAAAAACCCTTTAAAATAATCGATCAAAAACAAAAGATCAAAGCACTTTTCTTTCTCCTCCCCTGCCTGCTAGATGAGAAATAGGATGGAAAATGCTCATCCCAAACCAAAGCATTCACCAGGACCTGGAGAACCCAAAACCTTCTCTCAGCCCTTTCGAGAGGGATAAATTAGAGACTCAGAGGCTGAGAAAGAAAAGAAAAACAGAAAGCCCAAAGGAGGAGCCAGAGCCCCTCCCCAGGGACAGCTTCACCATCCCAGTCTGGGAATTTTGGCAACACCTGGGAGCGAGTGGCTGGAGGAGGAGGAGGAGGAGGAGGGATGTGGTGTTGACCGTGGTGCTTTACTGACCCTGTGACCCAGGTGACACGTAGGCAGGCACGTCCCCTGTGTGACCCAAATGTCACTGCTGCCACCCATGCCACCCCTGGGGGCTCAGCAGCTGTGCCTCCTGCCACGGAGTCACCAGGATGCACCAGGAGGTGCTGGAACCAGAAACAACTTTGTCCTGGGCACCTGGGGGACATGATTTTGTCACTGGGGAGGTTCTCAGTGCCACCCCAGGGGGAGCAGATGTCCCCATTGCTGCCAGCAGAGCACGGGGGCAGCAGGAAGTGGATGGAGGGATGGATGGAGGGAGGGATGGAGGGATGGATGGAGAGATGGATGGAGAGATGGAGGGATGGAGGGAGGGATGGAGGGAGGGAGGGATGGAGGGATGGATGGAGAGATGGATGGAGAGATGGAGGGAGGGAGGGAGGGATGGAGGGAGGGAGGGAGGGATGGAGATCTTGGGTGGTCTTTGAGCTACATCCAGCCTCCAACCTGGGTTTGCACCTAAACTCCCCCCATTTGCAAAGGCCATGGGTTAAATTCAGCTCTGCTCTGACTGGGACTGCTGGGGTCCCAGTGCCAAACTGGGATGGGGCTGAGCTGTCCCAGCCCCAAGTGTCTCCCCCTCTGAGGGCTCTACTGGGGCAGAGCAGGAGGTGTTTCCCTGCTGGTTCTCTCCCCACCCCCCCCTTATAGTTGGAAGTCAGAGTAAAACCCACCATGCACATTCCTTGGTGTGCCTCAGTTTCCCCACAGCAAAACCTCTGTCTGGCCAGGTCTGTCCCCCAGCCTGTGTCCCCTTCCCTCTCTGGTGTCCTGCTGCCTCCTAAAGAACCCTCTCTCCCTCTCTCTTCATTTGTGGACCTATACCACCACCTCAAATGGGCTTTTCTTGCTCTCAGGGCCCCACCAACCCCTTTTTTGGGGGGAGGACAGGGCAGCCCCTTGCCCTGAGCTACAAGAACTTTGCAGCATCTGAGCATCTGGGTGCATCTGAGAGCTCTTCAGCTCTGTGATCCCATGGAGATGGATGGAGCCTCAGGCAGGCTTCCCCCCTGCCCCTCCCCTTTGATTTTTTTTTACCCCCCCTCTTTATTTCCCCCCCCCCCCCCCTTTTATTCCCAGTGGCTCAGAACATTTAGTCTGGCCGGGAAAAGGAAATCTCATTACAGAATTATGGTTCATTTAGCAGGTCCCACTGGAAGCCCTGCAATAACCACTGCCTTCCTAACAGGATTAACCACTGTCTGAACCTCCCCAGCTCACTGCACTCAGCCCCACACCCCACACCAGGACCCCAGCAAAACCCAAGCAGCCCCAGAAACCCAAGATGCAGGTGGACACTGAGGAGGAGGAAAGGGTGTGGGCAACCAAAGATTGAGGTTTTGTTGGTATGGGCTCGGCTGGCAGAGTTTTCAGCAGGTGGTATCCCAAGTTCTCCAGCCACAAATCCCACCTGGCTTTGCTCTCTTGGCCTCTTCCAGCCCGAGGGTTCCTTCTCACTCCATGGGGCCCGTTGGTTCCCACAAAGGGACTGGGGATATTAACTTCAGGGCCAGGAGCAAGGTGCTGGAGTCATGTAAGTTCTCAGCATTAAATAGGAATTTGTTGTCTGCTGCAGCTGAACTGCCACCGAGATGCTCAGCTGAGTTGGTTGAGGGACCTCCTGACACCAGTTTTGGGATCTACATGACCATGGAGGTTTTTGGTCAGCACCACATTGCATGGGAGCATGTTTTCTGGGGCCAGGTCTCTATCTGGCTTTGCTCTCTTGGCTTCTTCCAGCCAAAAACCAGGAGGTCCCTCAACCAACTCAGCTGAGCATCTCGGTGGCAGTTCAGCTGCAGCAGACAACAAATTCCTATTTAATGCTGAGAACTTGCATGGCTCCAGCATCTTGCTCCTGGCCCTGAAGTTAAGAGGTCTCTCTCAAGAGGCACTGGAATCCTCTCGTGCTCCCACCTCTGTCCCCACTGGGCACCAGGAAGAGGTGAGGAAAGAGCATGAAACCAGGAGTGGCACCGCTTAGGAAACCACCTCAGCGATTTCACGGGGCTGACCATCTGCCTCTTGCACAAATCCACTCCCAGGCTTTGGTCACCACACCAGGAGCACGAAAATGCTGTCCCCAGCAGCAGTGGGCAGAGCGCCCGGGCTGGGGGTGTCCAGGCAGCTTTGCCAGCACCTCCTGGGCCCGGCATGGCAGGAACACCACAAACTGCTTCTGGGGAAAATGAAGGGAACTGGCTCAGCAGCACCTCTCCAGGTGCTACCTT
The DNA here is from genome assembly GCA_023637945.1 of Phaethornis superciliosus. NCBI lineage: Eukaryota > Metazoa > Chordata > Aves > Apodiformes > Trochilidae > Phaethornis > Phaethornis superciliosus. The sequence continues at coordinate 1,797,203 of JAJQWJ010000020.1, forward strand.
GGAAAGGAGGAGTGCGGCAGATGACCGGGATTTGCCAGGTTTTGCTTTCCCTTAGAAAAGGGAAAGGTGGCACCAAAAGCAAGAAGCAGGCAATTTGGTTAACCAAGTTTGGCAAGGTCATGCTCTCCCCTCTGCCTTGCTCCATCACACATCTCCTCACCCCTGCCCCATCACACATCTCCTCACCCCTGCTCCATCACACATCTGCTCCAGGAGCTTTGACCAACCCCTGCAAGTTCCAGAGCTGTAGATGCCCGGGTGCCCTGTGGTCCCTGGGACCATAGCCCAGTCCTGCAATGATCTCCAGTGAGAGATTGAAGCCTTGGAAGGTGTTGGATCCCCCCCACAGCTCCACTCCAGATGACACAAGGACCCCAGAGCATTGAACCTCAACTTTGATGCTCCACGTGAGCCGGGGTGAACCCAGAAACATCCTTAGTACTGGAGGCAATAAAAGCCCACGTAGGATTGGGTTTTGTTTTTTTTTTCAAGAAAACACTCTGTCCCTGCAGCTCCCACACTGTTCCAGCTCCCCCAGCAGATGTTTCCATTATTACCAAGACTTCTGTCTGGAGGGGAAGGGGCACAGTGGCCTTCCCAGCCCTGCTAAGGAAGCTGTGTGGGCAGAGGTTAGCAGCCAGCTGGGGGGTGTGCTCAGCAGGTGACAGGGACACCTCCACAAAGACCTCCAGGGTCTTGCATGACCATCCTGAAGGACAAAGCAGGGGATGAAAGAGGAATCTGTGGGCAGGGAAGGATGATGCTGAGGCAAGAGGAAAGGTTTCTCACCGGCAAGCAGGGTGTAATCCAGTCTGCAGCATCTCCCTGGAGCCAAGAGTTGAGTAAGAGACCAAAAGGGATGAGGTGTTTGGCTGGCTGATGAGGACACGGGGGCTGGAACCATCCCTGCTGGTGTGAGCACCCCCGGAGGGGTTCACACCCCCACTCCTGGCCTTTCAGCAGCCTCAGGGACATCCACGTGGCCATCTGGCTGTCCTGGGTACCAAGGTGCAGAGGATGGGAAGGGGCAGGCATGGGCTGCACCTTGCTGGAGCCATAGGGCAAGGCTGCTTTCTCTCCCTCAGGGCAGAATTTGCCACTGTCCTGGTCACTTTGGCTCTGGGGAGGATTTTGTATCCCCTTGTAGCTGCAAGGGAGGCTGCACAGAGGTGCCAGTGCTCTGCCTTCCTCCAGCCCTTCCCCAGGGCCCCCGGAGCACCCTCCCCAAAATTCCACCCCATCACCACCGGGCAGGCCAGAAGGGTTCCCTGGGGAGCTGGGAAGGAAGAATCATGATCTAGCAGAGCCATGACCAACATCCAAGAGTATCAACAACCACAGAGGAGGGGACAGTGGGGACCTGACCCTGGCTGACAGCAGCTCCTTGCCACAGCTACAGCCCCCGCTCTGCCCAAAGCTTCCCTCCCCTCTTCTCCAGCTTCTCCCTCATGGTGTTTGTTTGTTTGGCCATCCAAGCAGTGAGCAGCAGCAGCAGCCGGGTCTGGCAACCCAAAACTTTCCCTAGGGAAGAAGTTCTGGCATCCAAGCAGCCAAGTTAGGAGACTCTGGAAAGTTGCTCTGAGCCTGTCTCATCTCATGACCTGACATATCACCACTGCTCATTTCCCTTTCCAAGGAAATCTGATTTATTCCAAAGTTTATAGTTTCAGTGACCTAATCCCAGCATGGTTGTTCCTGTATCCCTTTAATTTACTGCCACAGCTTCTATTAATTGATGTCTTGCAGAGGGCTTGAGCCCAGCTAATTGTTTTAGGAAGAAAAAGCAAGGAAAGCAAAAGGAAAGAAGAGAAAGGAGAGAAAGAAGAGAAAGGAAGAAGAGAAAGGAAGAAGAGAAAGGAAGAAGAGAAAGGAAGAAGAGAAAGGAAGAAGAGAAAGGAAGAAGAGGAAGAAGAGAAAGAAGAGGAAGAAGAGAAAGAAAGAGAAAAAGAAAGAGAAAGAGAGAAAGAAAAGAAAGAAAGAAGAGAAAGAGAAGAAAGAAGAAAAGAAGAGAAAGAAAGAAAGAAAGAAAGAAAGAAAGAAAGAAAGAAAGAAAGAAAGAAAGAAAGAAAGAAAGAAAGAAAGAAAGAAAGAAAGAAAGAAAGAAAGAAAGAAAGAAAGAAAGAAAGAAAGAAAGAAAGAAAGAAAGAAAGAAAGAAAGAAAGAAAGAAAGAAATAAAGAAATACAGAAAGAAAGAAAGAAAGAAAGAAAGAAAGAAAGAAAGAAAGAAAGAAAGAAAGAAAGAAAGAAAGAAGACAAAGAAGAGAAAGAAAGAAGAGAAATGATGGACAAGAAAGTAATTTGGAACTGCCAGCAGGGTTTTTTGGGGGAGTTAGTTATGGCCAGTGGACCTTCCAGGTTTCTGTGATGCTCTGGGGAGCCAGGTCTGATCCCATGGTAATGTGCAGGAAAGGAGGAAGCAGGAGGCTGCTGTGCCCTCCCTGCCCAAACTCCTCCACCCTCCACACAGACAGAGGGCAAAACCCCAGCACCATAGAATCATAGGATTTGGGGTTGGAAGGGACCTTTAAGCCCACCCAGGTCCAACCCATGGGCAGGGACACCTCCCACCAGCTCAGGTTGCTCAGAGCCCTGTCCAGCCTGGCCTTAAAAACTTCCAGGGATGGATGGGGCTTCCCATCCCTTCCACCAGGTCAAACCCAGACTGAGGAGCACCATCACCAGTGGAGAAGCCTTTTGGAGACAGGGATGTGTGGAGGGATAGCCCAAAATCCTCTGAACCACAGCACCATCCTGCCAAAATACTAAACTTAACCAGGCAAGAAACTTCCTTCTCCTTGTTTCTCTGGCTGACGGCCACCCCCACATCCCTGACCCCCCCTTTTTCCCATAAATTTTCCCTGGCACTTTCAGCATGGCTCTCCCAGAGAGGTTGATTTATTCGGGAGCAACACAGGGAGTTTCCAGATTAACAGTAATTGCTCTCCCAAATTACTTAATGGTTGAAAATTGCTGTCCTCTCGTTGGAAATCATGGCAGACAGTTCAATAAAAAACTATCATTGGAGAGACAACTGCAAATTGATAAAAGTCTTTGAGAGGCAGCTAATAACCCTCACTGCCTGGCAAATTTATTCCTCTGAACTGAGGTGGGGGGGGGGGATAAACACCCTGGGAAGGCACTGCCAGCTTCTGAGCAGCTCAATTTTCTCTTCCAGTGGCACTGCCAGGGCTCAGAGCCCCAGACCTGAACCTCCCCACACAGCCCAGGCAACTGCAGCACCTGGGGAAACAGCACGGGGCTGAACTCACTGAGCAGAAATATTAGAAAGAAGAAAAAAAGGGATAAAAAGGAGAAGAGGGAAGGGAGGAGGGAAAAGAGATAGGAAAAGGGGTAGGAAAAGGAGAAGAAGAAAGGAGTAGAAAAAGGAATAGAAAAGGGAATAGAAGAGAAAGGAGGAAAAAGAGCAGAAAAAGGAGAAGAAAAAGAGAAGAAAAAAGGAGGGGGAAAGGAGGAAAAAAAGGAGAAGAATAAAAAAACAATAATAAAAAGATTTTAAAATTAAAATTAATAAAAATAGAAATAAGGCAAATGCTTGTGCATTTCTGACAGGGGGTGGGGGCTGCTGGGGGCCGATGGGGCTGGAGGAGCTGGCTGGCAGCCACCGAGCTCCTACAGTGTTGAAATTGTCACCCAGGAGGGGAGGGGAAAACTTGTTTCATTTTGGCCGTTTCCCAATTTCCCAGCCCCTCGGGGGCAGGAGATGGGATGTGGAGGGCAGGGGAGGGGGAAGGGGAGGCCAGGACGGGGGGGGGGGGGGGGGGGGGGTCAGCATCCCCCCCACTCTGGGGACAGAAGGGACAGCAGTGAGAACACAGCCATGGTGGGGGAAGCTTCAAACAGCAATATTTGGGGGTACAATGCGAGCACCCCCTCCTCTGTGCAATATTTTGGGGCGCACTGAGATCATTCTCTGTCCCGTGCAATATTTTGGGGAGCTCACTGGGAGCACCCCCTCTCCTCTGCAATATTTTGGGGCTTAATGAGATCATCCCCTCTCTTATGCAATAGTTTGGATCTCACCAAGAGCATCTCCTCCCCAGGGCAACATTTTGGGGTTCACTGGGAGCATTCTCAGTCCCACACCATATTTTGGGGAGCTCACTGGGAGCATCTCCCTCCCCCGCGCGATATTTTGGGGCTGAGGGGCATGGGGCATCCCACCAAAACCCACAAGGAGCAGCTCCTCAGCAGCTTAGGGAAAGGATTAAGATGCAAAATGCTCCAAGAAGAGGCGAACCCTCCACCCCCGGCCAGAGGAACGGGAGCGAGGGGGTTACCGGGAGCCAGTGCCCGGTGCGGTGCCAGGAGCTGCGGGGAGCCGAGCCAGAGCCCGGCCGGTGGCTGCTGCCATCTGCTCCTGGCACCTCCTGCCCCAGCCTGAAAGCAGGGAAAAAACAAACCTTCCCCTCTGCTCCGTGCCAAAACCATCCCTGGGAGCCCTCCCCGGTAGGCTCGGGGAAACGGTGGCAGAGTTTGCTGGGGTCCCAACCCCCCAACTTGGTGGCTTTAGAGCTGAGTTAACATCCCCTGGGCTGGCTGGTGGTGGCCAGGTTTGGGGGGGGGGGGCAGGAGGAAGGCTGGGGAGTGATTGAGGTGCCCAAAGATGCACCGAGTGTGTCAGTTCTCTGCGCCACAGCAGTGGGGACACCAAGGCCGAGAGAGAGCCTGGGGCAGGGGCTCATCCCCCTGAGGCCACTGCAGAATCCCAGAACTTTTCTGCTTGGAGAAAACCTTGGAGATCACGGAGTCCAAGCAGCTCCGAGCTAAAAAGCACCCGCAGGGTGAACCCACCCCCCCCCCCCAGCTCCCCCTCCGCGGGCAACAGAGGCACCAAAATCCATCCTCAGCCCTCCGGGAATAAATCCAAAGGAGCCAACTCCACAAAGCGGCCAATTAAAGCCCAAAATGGGCAAACAGGGAGCACGAAGCCACGGCCGGGTGGCCCCGGAGCTGCAGGGGAGAGCGGCTGAGTGACCCATAACCCCCCCCCCAGGGCTCAACGCAAGAAAAAAACCCTTTAAAAAAAAAAAAAAAAGGCTTGTGAAGAAGTCCCATTCATCATTCAGCCTCTGTTTGTTTTCTGCACTCGGCTAAGCTGAAACAAACCCAACAGATGAGCTGGGCTCCTTTCTTTCCTCCTTAATTACACCTCCTCGGAGCTGATGGAATCTTACGAGACGGGGGTTGCTAAGGCTGAAAATCCACCTGCCCCCCCCCCCCACCTTGGCTTTTCATTCCCATCCTGAATAAGCCCAGATGGGCTTTGATTTGCTGTTGTCGTTTTAGGGGTGGTGGGGGTTTTTTTGTTGTTGTTGTTTTTCTCTTTTTGGTTGGTTGGTTGGGTTTTTTTTTCCCCCCCCAAATAAAAAAAAAAGCACCCTCTAATTATTGAGGGATTGAAGGCTGGGAATTCAGAAGCTGGCAGCGAGAGCTCAGGTTGTCAGCAGCAGATGGACCAAAAGCTCCAGCTTTTAATCACGGGCTCCGAACCCCTCCCCTACCCTCAAAAAAAGAAAAAAAAAACCAAAAAATCCTCAAAAAACCCACCAAAAACCAGGAGAAGGAGGGGGTAAAGACCCCACATCTGCAGCTGGATAACTTTAGTCATTCCATCCCCACCCCCCAGGATTGCTTTGGCATCCACAGGACTTCCCAGGAAGCCGGAGCAGCTGCATCCCGGCAGAGTTTTGCAGGATGAGGTTCTTGCTGGAGGGAAGAACTCACATCTACCCCCACAAAAGCTGCTTCATGGGCTGAAGGTGCCCCCCCTGCCCATCCCCAGCTGCCTTTCCCCCCCCCCCCATTTCCTTTCTCCATCCTCTGCACCCCCCATTCCTTCCCCAACTTGCCCAAAATTTGCAGGGGTTAAGAGAGTTGGAGGAGACCTCTCCAGCCCGAGGGATGGAGGAGAAGTGAAAGGTCCCAAAAGTGCAGCAACGTGCGGGGGGGGGGGGATGGCAGTGGGTTTTCACAGCACCTAAAAGGGTCCTGCAGCCCCCACCCATGGAGCTGCCAACCCCCTGCTCCTGCTCCAGCCAAAGGGGTGCTGCAGGTGCACCCACCCCACGAGGGCCAAACGTGCACCCAAGAGAAGCACCTGGAAGGTTGGGGACACGATATGATTCCCCCCCCCCCCAGCTCTCAGGGGAAAAAAAGGGGGACCAGGAGGGGAGGGGAGGGGAAAACCAACCCCTGTGACTCCATCCCAGCTAAACCACAACGCTCCCACGCCTGGAAACCTCCCAGCTGGGTGGCACCCAAAGCCATTCACACCCCCCCAGAGCCACCCCAAGCCTTTAGCCCTCCCCCCGAGTGCCCCCAGCCTTACTTGTCTCCGGAGATAACCAAACTCGGGGCAATTTTCCTCCTTTCCCAGCAGGATTTCATCCCCCAAAAGAAAGAGCAAAACCAAAGCAGACACCGACTCCATGGCTCGGGAGAAGCGGGGGGTGGGGGGGTGATGGAGAAGGCAGCAGAAAGGGTTTGGAAGGCGGTGGAGAAGCGGGGGGGGCGTGGGGGGGGCTGCCTGAGCCGTGCCCAGTCGCCTTTCCCACGGTGGCATTTTAGTGTCCCCATCCCCTGGCCATGCCCAGCACCTTGAAGCTTTCTTAGGAGAGGAAATGCTCTGCCCATCGCCCCTTGGGCTTCCCAGGGTTGGGATGGATGGGGGGGGGGGAATCGCTTGTGGTGACCCAAATACCCACAGGGACCTGGCACCAGAGTGGCCCCCAAGAGCCCCTGGAGGAGCTGGGTTATTCAGGAACTTTTAATCTCCATCCACACCCCCCCCCCCCCCAGGGGGAAGCTGTTCTCTGCCCAATTGCACAAATTTGGGGGGGGGGGTGGTTAATTTGGGGGAATTTAGTGGTTTAGGGTCTGGGTCTCCCTTAGACTGCCCAGTGGGGCTGGGAGGAGGGAGAGCAAGGATGAGAGTGAGTGGAAAAACTGGGGTCAAAACACCCTATTAATGGGAAAAAAAGGAGGAGGAAGCCCAGCAGCCCCTCTCTGCTGCAGAGCCAGACTTGGGGGGGCGGGGGGGGAGGAGGGGGTGTTCCCTGCTTCCCAGGAACACACACACGGGGGCTGAAGACCTTCCCCTATGTAAAAGGCTTTTTCAGGAGCAGAGCAAGGCACAGACCTAGGGAGAAGGCTTTTCCCCACTACAGCTGGGACAAGGGAGTCTGGTTTTGCCTTAAACCAAGGGGATTCTGTATCTATATGGAAGGTGTTGGGTTTTTAACTCCCCCCCCAACCCCAGGCAGGAACATTCCTCCTTGACACAGTGCTGGGGTTTTGTTTGAACTTCCTCTCAGGAGATAAGGGGGCTGTCCAGCATCTCAAGGAGAGGGTTTGCATTGATTTTTTTTTTTTTTTTTTTTTTTTTTTTTTCCCTCAGCTACAAAGCAGGGCTTGCAGAAAGGCACACACAGGCTCCTAGTCAGGTGTGCCTGGAGAATTCAGATGCACCTAAGGGCTGCTACAGTAATTAAACCACTGCCTGGAGATGTAATCATCCGCAGGGACCCTGCTGGCTCCTCATCTCCCCATCCCCAATCTGAGCAAGGATGGGAGAGCCGCACCTGGATTTAGCCTTGGCTTGGGCTGCTGCCAACCCCTGAGCCCCCCCCCAGCTCAGCCTCAATTTGCTGTTTTCCATTTAAGACACTTGAACCCCAAACCAGAGCCTTTCAGCCCCAAGCTGGACCCACACCTTGCACCACCCCAAACTTCCAGCCCATGAGAAGCCTCAGCTGAGCCCTGAGGAACTCAAACCTTGTAAAACGAACCCAGTTTTCCGAAACTTCCTACACCTTGCTTGCTGTCCACACCTGGAGATTGAGTCTCTCCTCTACTTCCCAGAAGCCCTTCCCATCCCAGGGTGATGCTCTGGAGAGCAGGAAGGTTCTCCCAATGTATCTTCACCAAAACAAACCTCCTCTTTTAGCCTACCAAGAGCTATTTAATTCAGTTTTTTCCTCTTCCAAAGTCAGAGCCAGGCTCTATGCTCTCCACAATTACCAACCCCAACAATTTTAACCAACAATTCCCCTCCTCCTCCAAAAAAAAAAAAAAACCAAAAAACTTTTGAGCAGCCACCTCCCTACAGCTCAGTATTTCTGCCTTTAAACTTCATCTTCCCAGCTCGGGGCAGGGGGAGAAGCAGAATCCATCCCTGCTCATCTTGGTGGCACCAAGGCAGTGGCATTCAAAAAAGGTGCTGTGTGCTGATTTACCATTTTTCCAATAGCCTCCAGGTACTCAGAGAAGGGGCTTGGACATCTCCAGCAGTGCAGGAGGAAGCTCTGAAGGATGCCCTGGGGATGCACCCATGCCTGGCAGCATCTCCCATGGGGAAAAATGCTGTTTTATTGGTCTTCTAAGCATTGGAAGGCAAAACCTTGGCTTTTCCTCCCTGTTCCTGCCACACCAGGATTTCTCTGCCGCTCCAGCAGCTCAAGCACAACCTTCCCAGCTCCCAAGCGTCCTCATCCCACATCCCTCCAAACCCCAGCACACACACCAAACTCTCACCCCACCCAGCTCTCCCTCTCCTGGGTCCAGGGATGCCAAAGCCTTGTTCCCTTGGGAAAAAGACCCAGCCTGGGAGGTGGTGGCTGAGCCACTGCACCTGCACCCATGGGTCCTTCTCCTGCCAGGTTCATTGTATTTAAGGTGTGGGAGAACACATTGATAATGGGACAATCCATTTTCCTCCCTGCACCCCAGGACAGGTTTGCTCAGAGCCCAGGCAGGGAGAGCCCAGCCCCAGAGCAAAGAAGGGCTTCCAAAAATGGCCCAAACTCAGGTTTTTTGGGGGGCTCTGGGTGGGGAGCAGGGACTGATCACCCTGGTGGGAGGATGCTGGGGGCTGATTCCAGCACCAAACCTCTCCATGGAAGGGTCATTCCTACCCTGTATGCTGGCAAAGGGGTTGCCTGGAGCAAGCAGCTGAAAATCAGAATATATTAATTAGACCCTAATGAAGACAGTGGGAAATGACCTTACTACACACACACACACAGAGCCTCAAACAGTAGCACCCATCGGGTCTGAGGGCCTGAAAACAGCTGCCAGTGGGTGAAACCCTACCCGGGGCTCAGCCACCACCCTGGCACCACTCTAACCTCAGTGTCCCCGAGTTTGGGGGTGGCTGTCCCCTCCCAGGTCCCCCCAGCCACAGCTTGGCAGCCAAGACCACAAGATCCTCTTGGTGCAACCTCAGCTGGCTGGTGCTGGAGGCTGTGGTTTCATGCTGGACCAGGTGGAGTTGGGTTACTGGTTGGACTCCATCTCAAAGGTCTTTTCCAACCAGAAGGATGATTCTGTGCCAGATGACAAAGAGGGACAGCCTCATTCCCAACCTTGGGACATCCCCAAGGACCTGCAGCCATGAACTCAGTGCCACAAACAGCCTCCCCGGAGATAAAGAAGCATTTAGGAAGCACAATCATCCCTCACAAATCCCACCATGAGCTTCTAGAGCTGCTCTAGGCCCGGGTGTGACCATGGGGACATAGGCAGAAGCTTTTGTTTTCATGCTCAGGGTGAAAAATCAGTTTCTGTTCACCCTGTAGCACCCCAGAGAGCTTTGGGGAGATGTCAGGATGTGCCCCATGGGGCTGGAGGTGACCAAAGGGAGCTGGGTACCACAGAGCATCCTAACCCAATGGCTGCCCCTAGCATGGGGGGCACAGCAGCATCCTTATACCCTCTGGAAACCCAAATCCATCCCCCAGATACCAAAAAAAAAAATGTCACTCCAAGCCCAGGTGGGATGATCTCTCCGTCACCTCTCTCAGTGCCCACCCAACACCACCACCCAGGGTGGTCTCAGCCTTCTGGGTGCCTGTGGACAACCCAAGCTGCAGATTTCTTTTCCAAGAGGACTTCCAGGTTTACAGTCCCATCTTCAGACTACAGGGACCTCCCCCCTGCAAACCCAAAGGTGAGGTGGGGTCCTCACCCCCAGGTCCAGGGCTTGCTGCACAGACACAGAAAGCCTGCCCTCCCCCCCCCAACCCCCCCTCAAATCCCACCAAAACATGGAATAAACAAATAAATAGCTCAGCCAGATTTCCTACCTGATGCTGCTGAGGACTTGGCTCTCTGACCCTCAGGAGAAGCTGCAGGTGCAAAGTTTGGGGCAAAAAAAATGAGAATTGGGCCTGGCTGCTGGGATGCAGGGTCCTGTGCTGGGAGCTGAGCAGGAGCTCCTGGAATGGCTCCAGACCCTGGGCTCAGGTTTCTGTCTCAGAGAGCAGCATAAAAATAGAGGTGAGGAAAGGGAAATCTGCTGAGCAATGGGGCAGGGGGACAATCATAGAATTTTCAGGCTTGGAAGGGACCTTTAAGCCCATCCAGGTCCAACCCCCCTGCCATGGGCAGGGACACCTCCCACCAGCTCAGGTTGCTCAGAGCCCTGTCCAGCCTGGCCTTAAAAACTTCCAGGGATGGATGGGGCTTCCACCACCTCTCTGGGCAACCTGTGCCAGGGTCTCACCACCCTCATGGGGAAGAACTTCTTCCTAACATCCAATCCCAATCCCCCCTCCTCTAGTTTGAATCCATTCCCCCATGTCCTATCACTCCTGACACCCTAACAAGTCCCTCCCCAGCTTTCCTGTAGCCCCTTCAGACACTGGAAGGTCACAATGAGGTCTCCTGGGAGCCTTCTCCTCTCCAGACTGAGTAAGCCCAAATCTCCCAGTCTGTCCCCATAGCAGAGCTGCTCCAGCCCTCTGAGCATCCTCGTGCTCCTTCTCTGGACAAGTTCCAGTCCCTTGCCCAGCACCCAGGCTGATCAATCCCAGGGCAAGGCAGAGGAGGGAAGCCCAGCAGCTCCCTTGGGTGTCCCGGGTGGTTCATCCCACTCAAGGACACTGATTTCCTGCCGAGTGGGACCCAGCCAAGAGCACCTTGTGGGTAGCTCATGTCACTTGTGGTGGCCATGGCAGAAGTGACCAAATGGTCCCTGTACCAATGGTTTCTCCACTGTGCTCTTCAGGACATGGGTGGTATCGAGGCTGGGGTCCTGCTCTGGGGACAGGGCTGCCCTTGATGAGCTGATGAAGGTTTCACAAAGGGCTGGACATGGGGTCCTGCACCCCAGGTCCTGCTGGCTTGGTTGTGAGGGGCTCATGTGTGTGTGTGTGTCCCCAGCCAGAGCCCCAGCTTTGTGTTCCAGCACCCAGTGAGGCTCCTGAGAAAATCCAGGGAGGAAAAAATAAATCAGAGTGGCCAAACAATGCCCCATTGTGGGACACTGCCACCACCCCAGTGCCTGTCCCCAGGGGGGGTTGGCAGCAGCAGGAGGGCCCAGGCCAGCCATGCAGGACCCCCACTAGCCCCATCCTGGCTCCAGTGGTGACATTAATCCACAGCCATCGTCCTGCAGTCCCCAACACCCCCTGAGCCCCTCCCCCAGGATGGGTGAGAGCTCCTGGCTGGGGGCCACCACGAGTTGTCACCCCTGGGGCTCAGGGCTGAGCTCCTGCCAGCCAGGATTGTTCTCCCATTTCTGCTGCGACAGAGCTGGGAAGGGGAACCCAAACCTCCCAGCAGCAGGCAGAGCCCTTGGGACAGTCCCTGGGGTGACAGCGTGGTCCCCACGGTGAGCAGAGGCTCCAACTCAGGAGCATCACCTTGGTGCTCATCTGTCTGAATTTTTGAAGTTTAGGAAAGGTGTTGGCATCTTCTTCATCTGGGAGGCAGTCAAGGAAGATCCACGTGGATGATAAATCCTTCTCTTCGTGTGTCCAGAGGGAGCATGGGTCACCCAAGCAGTACCTGGGATGCAGGGGGACATCTCTGAATCACAGAATCATAAAATCATAGAATCATGGAATCACAGAACCCCAGACTGGTGTGGGTGGGAAGGGACCTTAAAGATTATTCAATCCCAGACCCCTGCCATGGGCAGGGACACCTCCCACCAGCCCAGGCTGCTCCAAGCCCCATCCAACCTTCAACACTGCCAGGGATGGGGCAGCCACAGCTTCTGGGGGCAACCTGGGACAGGGGCTCAGCACCCTCACCCCAAACAATTACTTCCCAACATCTCCTCTCCATCTCCCCTCTCCCAGCTGGAAACCCTTCCCCTCCAGGCTCCCATCCCTCCCTCTCCTTGTCCCAAGTCCCTCCCCAGCTTTCCTGGAGCCCCTTCAGGCACTGGAAGGTGCTCTAAGCTCTCCCCATTGCAGCCTTCTCTTCTCCAGCCTCAACACCCCCAACTCTCTCAGCCTGGCTCCAGAGCAGAGCTGCTCCAGCCCTCCCAGCACCTCCAGGGCCTCCTCTGCACTGGCTCCAAGCCCCATCCAGGCCTTCAAGACTTCCAGTTAGGAGGCACCAACAACCTATTCCATTGTCTGACCACCCTCCTGATGGCCACCATCTCTGCTTAAAAATACAGATGTCTTCTGCTTTCCTCCCTCTCCCTCCCCACTGCTGACCCTGAAAGATCTCGATGCCCAGACCCAGCCTGGCTGCACCCCCCCCCCCAAACTCACCCTGACCCACAGCAGGAGGACCAGAGCCTACAGCCTTTGGGGGGGTTTTGCTCTTTTTTTTTCTCTCTCTGTATTTTATTCCTTGCTTCTGAACTATTAATGGTGCATGATTCAGCAGCAGCAAGATGACCGTGGGCACCCCCATGCACAGATCCACTCGTGTAGGGGCAGATCCACAGCTGGAGGTGCCTCCCGACTCCCACCATCCCCCCTGAAGGCTGTTTTGGGGGGAATCTTGCCCATTCCTCCCCTCCTGGGGCTGGCACCTCATTAGCCACATCTAGGAGCTCAGCATCCCCAGGGATGCTCATCCCCAGGAGCTCAGCACTGCCACCCTGGTGACAATTAGTGGCCCTGTCCCCAGGGTTTCCCAGTTACACCCCAGTGCCAACCAGCGGGAGAAACCCTCCGGATTTACACCCGGGGAACCACCAGCAGGGGTTTAACCCCCCCTGTTCAATGCAGACACGAAGTGAAGGGGTCCCCACCCACCACCCCATTCCAGCCCTCAAGGGACCCGGCGGGGGGGGGAGGGGAGGGGTGGCAAAGTCCCCTGCGTGGTGACAGCTTCAAGTGGTGGCTCTTCCCCCCTCCAAGGCCCCCGTTTCTTTCTCCTCTGGGAGCTCCATCCCTGCTCCCAGCAGCTCCCTTCCATCCTGCCTCTCCATCCCCATCTTTCCCAAAGGAAAATCCCCCCGGCCATCCCCACCAGCAGGGATGCTGCTTGGTCTAATTGGTTACCACCTCCTGCAGGCTTGGAGAGATGAAAAGCCCTCTCCAGGAGAAGTGTTGAGAGGTGATGGTTTATTCATGGCCAACCATCATTATTTTACCTCTCAAACGCTGGGGTGATGGCGAGGAGGGAAGAAGCAGGAGGGGGAGGAAGGCACACCAACCCTCCCCAACTTTCTTCTCCATCTCCTGCCATCAGGGACCGGCCCCTCAAGCCAACGCTGCTTCCCGACAGGCTCTTTTACAGATTTATGGCTTTTTTTTTCTCCCCCCCCCCCTCCCCTTCAGTAAAACAGCATGGGAGAAGCAAACAAAACAAAGCAGCAGATGCCAAGAGCTTCCAGCTCTCCATCACCCAGCTCACCCAGCCCTGGGGGGTCTGGCTGGGGAGGAGAAACCTCCAGGCACCCCCCTCCCCCAGTCCCAACCTTGATTTATCTACCCCATCATTTTTTTAAATTTTTTTTTTTATATATATATATATTTTTTTTTTTTTTATTGGCATAAATAATTCATACACTGTCACCTCACCAAACACTGCACGAGAAACCACGGGAACAAATGGCTATCCATTGCTGCAGGTCACAGCTTCTCACCCAGGCAGACAGCAGGAATTAGAAATGCTTTCTTCAAGTGTAGAAAAAACGTTAGAAATGTTACTGTACAAATTTACAGCGGGGAAAACCATCGTGCCTTGCTCAGCTTGGATTTTTTTGTTTTGGTTTGGTTGGTTGGTTGGGTTTTTTCCCCCCTCGGTTTGTGGGCATTACTATTTTTTTTTTTTTTAAATTATTTTTGCACCAGAATCAACTGTTCTGTTCCAGTGACGAAGAGTTTTGCAACGACGACAACAAAATATATAATCTATATATATTTATGTATATATTTATAAAAAGAAAAGGAGGGCAATGAAAGTCAGCTCATTCTGCAAGGGTCAGAACTAACACAGAGAAAACAAAGCAGGCCACCGAGTTCAGTTTGGAACTGTACAGGATTTAGAGCTCATTATATATGTATATATCTATATACATACATATAGAGATATGTATATATATTTATATATACTTTATGTACAAGGAAATGGACCAGCATACTTTACAGGGACCAGAAATTAAGAATGCTTTTGCAGCTGACCAAGCTTGCCAAAGAACCACTGTTTGCAAGAAAAAGAAATATAAATTAATTGAAATAAATTAAAATAAATAAATGGTGGAGAAAGAAGGAAGGAAAGCAAAGGTGCCCAGTGGCACCTGGGGGGTGCAATTCCTCCAGGACCTCCAGAACCTGAAGGCAGAGCAGCTCCTCCACCTCCACAACTTCATTTCTATCTTAAATCTGAACCATTTCAGCTCCTGCCAGGGTCAGGTGTTGGAGAAAAATCATTGGGGGTGAAATGTGAGCTCATCACCCCCAGGAATCAGCCCTGGTCATGGCTCAGAGAGGATCTGGGGGGGGGGGGCAAAGCAGCAGCAGCAGAACTGGGAATATAATTTAGCAGCCAAAAGAGGACAAAGTGCTTCCAGCAGCAGGAGTGACCTCACCCCCCCAGCCCCAAACGTGGAGTTTCCCATAAGGAACAGAACACTGGGGAAAAAAAAAAAACCAAACACCCAAGAAAAAAAAAACAAAAACAAACCCCCCCACACACACACAAAAAAACCCCAAACCCACAACAACAACAACAACAAAAAACAAGTTAAACAAACAAAAATCCAAGCAAAAAAACAAGCAAAAAAACCAACCAAACAAAAAAAACCAAAAAAACTTGGACAGCAGCAAGGTGAGGGATCAGGGAGAGCCTCAGAAGGGACCAAATGGATGGAGAAGCTGAGAGACCCTGAGACCCAACCAGAAAAGCACTGCCTGGGATGTCCCCATGGGCTGGGGACTCTTCTGACACCTCCAGCTGCTGCTTCCAAGTCTGGGCTAAAAGCAGCTCCATGTCTGGAAATAACCCATCCCTCCTCCAGCTAAACTGAGCCATAGGATGGACCTTCAGAGGGCACTGTGGAGAGAGCTTCTCTGACATCCTCTGCCTGCTGAAGGGATAGATATTTTAAAAATTGGGGAAAATAAAAAAAAAAAACAAAACCCAAAACCAAACCCAACCAACCGAACCCACAAAAAGACAGAGTTTAAAAAAAAAAAAAGAAAAAAGGAAAAAAAAAGAAAAAAAACCAATACTAATTTTTAAAAAGTAAGATTTGCTGGTTTGGGTTTGTTGGGCTTCTTTTTTTTAAGTAATTAAGACTTAGAAAAATAAGAAGGTCTGGTGCAAATAGCATCAACAGCCACTGCTGAAGGGAAGGGCAGGAGCAGCTCTCATTCCAGCAGCTCTTTTTTCATCCACACCATTGTGAGATGGCTCTGCTGGTGGCTGAAAAGATACAGTGAGGGAAGGGAGAAATCAAACCCAACCCCACAATATTTCAAGCTGGCTGCTGGACCTTCCACCCTAAATCTGCACAACTGCTCTCAGGTTATGGCACTTTGTCAGCCCTGGTGGCATCACCTCCATCCTCCCAACAGGCTCCAAATGGAGAGGATTTTTTTTAGAACTCAGTGAGGTCACCACCTTTCTCCTCTATCTGAACATTTCTTGGGGAGTGGGGAGGTCATGGCAACACTTCCCTGTCCCCAAAAACCCAACAGGGAAGGTCTGGTCCTTCCCCCAGAGCACGGTGGGTGAAGGCATCAGTGAAACCTCTGAAAGGCTCTGAGGATGAATTAGGGGATGGAGAGGGGCTGAGATGGTCAGGAAAGGTTGGGATAGGGAGCCAAGGGAGTAGGGCACATCCCTGAGGATGGTGTGGGTTAGGGAAGGAGGAGGTGGAGGAGGCAAGAAGCCATGGAACATCCTTTGGGAGGACAGGATGCTCAGCCACCTCCACTGAGCTCTGCAGCAGCAGCTGATGGCCTCAAGTTGCCCAGGGGGACAATTTTGGGGACAATTTCTTCACTGAGAGAGTGGCTCCCACAGCAGTGGTGGAGTCACCCTCCCTGGAGGGGCTCAAAAATCACACAGATGGGGTACATGGTCTCGTGGGCATAGTGGGACTGGGTTGCTGGTTGGACTTGCTGAGCTCAGGGGTCTTTTCCAACCTGAATGATTCAATGATCACAGCCAGGGGAGCACAAACCATCTGCTGCAGGGAGCAATCAGCACAACCAAGAGCTCATCCCCCTTGATTTCAACATCCAAGGAGCTCCTGCCTCAGCCCCACCTTATCCAAAACATCTGAGAACAACCCCACGGCTCAGCAACATCCCAACAGCATCCCAAGAAACTCACCCAGGCCCTCTGCCAGCATCCATGGGGCTGGATTCACCTCCCCCCTCCCTGCTCCTTCCCACCTCAGCCTTTCCACATCAAATTTGAAGGAACAAAAGCCCTTTTCTCCACACTCCCCCAAGACAGCAGCATCTCTCCAGGGCCACAATTAGGTTCCTGATCTTCATTTGCTGATGCTAAAGCAGTTCAAACACTGCCACGGGGAGTTGGGAGAGGCCGGGAAGTTTTTCCAGAGCCTCAAAACTTTGACTCAGCCTGAATTACTCAGGATGGTTCCCATCAATGCCCCTTGAAGATCCAAGAAAGCAATTTGCTGTCACCCCTTGCCTAGCAGCTGGGTTGGAGAGTCCATCCAAGCTGATGGGGAGAGGGCAATAGCATGGTCAGGTGGCAACACCACCTCTGAGATGCTGCCTGGGGAGGTCTGGAGTTGGGCTGAGGGAAGATGAACATGACCAAAAAAAAAAAATTAAAAATAAAATAATGATAATTAATAATAATAAAAATCAGTCCTGACTTGTTCAGGGAGGGCCAGAGCTCCTGAGCATGGGGTTGGGGAGGGAGATGCTGGCTCTGTACAACCAGAGCCCATCTGCATCCCCAGCTCTGGGAATGAGCCCCAGGAAGGACCCCAACCCCATCCCCAAACCTGGAGCTTCAGCAGAACCTTCAGGAGGTCAAAGCCAAGAGCAAAGCAGTGCAGGGGGGTGGGAGGGAAATGCTGACTGATGAGATACACACCAGGACTGAATTAACAGCAATGTGGAGATGTGTCCTACTGAGAAGGAGAGCTGGGGGGGGGGAAAATAAGTGGGGATGGCCAGGAGGTAGAGAAGCCACTTGTGAAAGGTCACAGCTGCCCAGGAAGGGGGATGGGGATGGGGGACAAGGACTTCTCCAGCTCTGCCAATGGATTTCCCAGCAGGGAGCAGCTGATGGCAGTGGCACCTTCTGCATCCCTGACACTTCACCCCAACCCTTTTTTTCTTCCCCCCCCTCCCCCCCCATAAAAAAAAAAAAAATAAAGAAAGAAACACATCCCAAACAAACAACAAAACAAAAACAAATGAAAAAGAAAGGAAATGAAATAAACCCAGCCAGAATGCAAACCCCATCCCCAACCAAGCAGGTTGGGAGCAGAGGAACCTTGGGGTGAGCTTGAAGCTGGATCCCCCCCCGGGGAGGGGGGGTTTGTCCCTGCTCAGGGTAGGGAAGGGGGGGACCCACCCCAAACCCTGATCCAGTGCCCAAACCACCCCAGCTGGGTGTCCCCAGGGCTTGGTCACCAGCCCAGCTCCTCCAGCCCTTGCAGAGGCTTGGCAGGGTGAGAAGGCTGCAGGGGAGAGGCTCAGTTCTTCTCCCACGGTGCCCACTGCTCCTCTGTGGCACAGGAGTGGGAAGTGGAGAGGAAGAGGAGAAACGCAGGGGGAGGAAGGCACCATCCCCTAACTCCTCCTGTCACAGCCTGCAAGGGACACAACAGAGCAGGGTCAGCACTGGGTCCTTCCCAAACCCAGCCCAGCAAGGAGCATGACCTGGGGTTCAGCAAACTCCAGCTCCTCCTGGAGCTCCCCAGAGGCCTCCTCAGACTGGAGATGGGTAATTAACTTCCCTCCTAATTAACACTTGATCTGACCACAGGCTTTGTGCTGTCCTGTTCCAGGACTCCCTGAGCACGCGAGGAGGTGGCACAGGGGACTTGTACTTGCCACACAGCTACATTTGGAGGAGGTTTGATGATGAGATGTGGGAAGAGAAATCAGCATCCCTGACCCTTGGTGGGACCCAAGATGGGTGCTTGAAGCATCTCTGACCCTTGGTGGAGCCCAAAATGGATGTGTGAAGCATCCCAAGTGTCCTAACTCCTCTCCCCTCACTCATCTTCCCCCCTATCCCAGTTTACAGCCCCCATGGGCCAGGGATACATGTTGGTAGAAATAAAAATCCCCTCCCTGCGTGCCTGCAAGCTCTGCATAGCTCCAACTCTACCATTAAGTCCAGGAAAAAAAAAAAAAAAAAAAAAAAAGCCAAATCAGCTCCCCAGGAGGGAAGAGCTGCTCAGAGCATGGTGCACAGGCAGGCATTGGGCTGATGTCCTGGAAGGAGATGTCCCCAGAGGAGATGACACCAAGATCCTGGTTCCAGCCTGCCCCTGGACCTACTTCTTTCCCCCGGACATCACCAGGTTCTTCCTCCTCATCTCCAACTACAGCTTTCCCACCCCGAGGAGGACAGGCAGCCCTGCAGTGACAGCTGCCACAGACACAGCCCTTGGGCACCACCCTTCCTACCTGTCCCTGTCCCCCCACACGGTGTCAATATCCCCACAGCTTGTCCCAGGGGTCAGGGTCTGGAGGAGTTCAGGGCAGGACAGGGACTCACTCTGCTGACTTCCAGAAGTGCCCGGGGTGGGAAAGGCGACGGTTGCGTTTTGGCAGTTTCTCCAACATGTCCATGAGCTTGGTGAAGGTTGGTCTTTCCTCTTGCTCATAGGCCCAGCAGAAGAGGAGGATGTCCTGCAGCCACACAGAGCAACCGTGGGAGCAAAGAGAAGCTCTGTGAGCAAAGGTGTGAGCAAACAGGGCCCACCACAACTTCCGTGCCCGACAGCCACCCTGTGATGGGCCCATCTCCATCACTGCATCCTGGTGAAGGGCTGGAGGGGAGGGGATGGATCCATTCCATGAGGACCCCAATTACATCACCAAGATCCTGGTGAAGAGCTGGGATCTGGGGGATGTGTCTCTCCTGCTAGGACCCCAACTCCATCACCAGGATCCTGCTGAAGGGATGAGGGGATGTGTCTCCTGCTAGGACCCTAATTCCATCACCAAGATCCTGGTGAAGAGCTGGGGGGGAGGGGATGTGTCTCCTGCTAGGACCCTGTCTCCATCACTGCATCCTGGTGAAGGGTTGGGATGGAGGGGACATGTCTGCTCCATGAGGACCCCAACTCCATCTCCAAGATCCTGCTGAAGGGCTGGGGTGAAGGGGATGCATCCATTCCATGAGAACCCCAATTCCATCACCCCATCCTAGTCAAGACCCAGGCTGGAAGGTCCAAATGAGCTGAGCTGACCCTTGTGGACACCCCCAGAGCCCAACTGGCTCCAGAAGGTCTCCTTGCTTTTTGACTGCCAGATCCTGGCCACCACAGGGTCTTTTCCAAAGGGACTTCCCACCCAGGTTGGAAGGCACATTCCCTCCCAGCTCCATGCCCACAGACTGGGGGCTCCAGCCCCACGTCACTCACCGAGATCTCCTTGCCCATCCCAATCTGGCTGAGGTTGGGCTTCATCCCTCTGCCCACCTGCCAGATGATGGCTTCTGCTGGCTGGGTCTTGAAGGGCCATTCCCTGGCATGCAGCTCGTACCAGATGGTGCTGTGGGGGTAGAGAGGTGAAAATTGCTGAGAAAGATCCCAGGGAGAGGGACGGGGGGGGACATCTGGGCATTGGACCCATAGCCACCATCCCTGCCAGCTCCAAAATCCACGTTGGGATTTGGTTTGGAGAGGAGGAGGCTGAGGGGAGAACTTCTTGTGCTTTACAACTCCCTGAAAGGAGGTTGGAGGAGGTGGGTGCTGACCTCTTCTCTCTGGGAATAATTGTAGGACCAGAGGAAATGGCCTGAAGCTGCCCCAGGGGAGGTTTAGACCAAATATCAGGAAGAATTTCCTTACTGAGAGAGCAGTCAGGTGCTGGAATGTGCTGCCCAGGGAGGTGGTGGAGCCAGCATCCCTGGGGACATTCAAGACCCACGTACATGTGGCACTTCAGGATGTGCTCCAGTGGGTTTTTCTGGGTCACAGTTGGACTTGGTGATCTTAGAGGCCTTTTCCACCTGTGACAATTCCATGACATCCAGGAGATGCCTCACCCCAGATCCAGAAGTTCTCGGTGCTCCTTATGGAGCCACCCCCACTCCCCTTTGCCACATGGGGAAACTGAGGCTACCAACCAAGACCAAGCCAGCAGCCAGGATGGAAGCTGCTGGGAAGCATGGGCAGAGCCTTCAGCCTCTTCCATCAAGTGGGCAGCTGCCAGGCTGCAGGAGCTCTTGGCAGAGCAGCTCCAGAGCTGATGCAGGAGGTAAACACATGGCCCAGCTGCTGGGCTGGCACGGCCCGACTCTGCCACCAGCTCCAGCTGGGCCAGGACAAACCCAACCATTCATTTTCACTCCCTCTTTTCTCTTTTTGCTTCTCCAAAAAGTGCTCCGAGCTGCAAAAATCCAGACAAAAATCCAGCCTGAACCCTCCCCAGCACCCACCCGGGGTGATGGCACATGTCAACCTGCAGCCATCTGCTGCTTGCATCCCCCTGAGAGCTTGGCCAAACCCTCCTTGCCATCAGGACTCCCAAAATCCCAAGGAATATCCCCAACCCAAGGGCATCTCCGTGCCCACCCACCTGGGGGGAGTTTTGCATCCTTCTTTTCCAGAGGCTGGATGAGCCCCCAGATCCCGGGTCCTGGCCCTGATTTCCAAGATAAATTTCCTGGAGCTGTTTTTCCCTTCCAGGATGGCTGCATAAAGCAGCAAGAAATGGGGTTAAAACATCATTAGGGTGGAAAAATCTGGTGGGGAAGGGGGGGGTGATAAATGAAGGATCCACCCGTGAGCAGGAGGATTCCCTGATTTTGGATGTCAGCTCTCCTGGTATGGGGAAAATCTGCCCAGGCTACCTGTAAATCTCCAGAAATTTGAATTTTCTGAGATTCCTGTGGGCATGGAGGACTTGGGGTGGGGGGCAGGTGCTGGGGGCACTGCACGAGATGCTCAGATAGGAGCTGGGATATTCCAGGTGCCTCAAAGCATCCATTTCAAGCTCCTAATTGGGAGTTCAAGGCTTCAATTTTCCATGCTGCTTTTTTCTCAGGGCACGGATTGTGCTCTGCAGCTCCAGCTCCCCTTTCCCAACAAGGCAGATGATAATAATAATAATAAAAAAAATAAAAAAATAGTCATTATTGCCATCATGGCTTTGGTGACGACACTCCACCAACCTCAGCCCCCAGCTCTGCCCTCACACACACTTTAATTTAACATTTTTGAAGCCTTTAATAAAAAGAACTTTTTTTTTTTTTTTTTTTTTTTGACTCTTGCTATCACTGATCTTCAAACCCCCTATGGGGAAGGGGAGATGGAAAATAACCCTCTGGAGCAGCCAGGAGCCTCCCAGGCTCAGCGGAGGGCAGAAGAACCAAGAAAAAGGAAAAACACAGTAAAATCTTTTCATCTCTTTGAAGGAGTCTCAAGCTTGGGTAGAGTTCACACTCCAAAAAAAAAAAAAAAAAAAAAGATAAAAGAGGAAAAGCCAAGTTGAAGGGACCAACTCTGGCGTAGTTCAATGTGATCCTTTAATTACTTCTTCATTTTTAAGTTAGGCCTTGGGGAAGGGTAAAAAAAAAAAAAAAAAAAGAAAAAAAAAAAAAAGCCAAACCCTTTGAGCTGTAATTAGTAATTACTGTGGGCTGGATGGAATCATCACCTCCCAGAGCAGCCTCAGCAGCACTCAGCCCCACAGACTTTAAGGTATCCACAAAAAAAAAAAAGAAACCACTGGGTGAAGCCAAGTTCTGTCTCCAGGAAGGTTCCCTCCTTCCTCCCCTGCCACAGGGGAGGCTTTGCTGGCAGCCAGCAGCCAGCAGGGAGGAGACTCATGAATTCTCCTCTTCTTGGTCTTTTGGCACCTCTTGCCTCCAGCTCACAGAGACAGCCCCAGTCCCAGCACATCTGCTGGCTGAGGGGGGTGGGATTGGGGTGTTGGGGGCTCCTGGACCTCTGTTCCCAACCTGCTGCATCCCAACCCTCCTCATCCTCAACCTTCACATCCCAGCTCTCATCCCAACCCTCCTCATCCTCAACCTTCTGCATCCCAACCCTCATCCTCAATCTTCTTCCATCCTCAACCTTCCTCCATCCCAACCTTCCTCATCCTCAACCTTTCCCCATCCTCAACCTCACTCCATCCCAACCTTCCTCCATTCCATCCCAACCCTCCTCATCCTCAACCTTTCACATCCCAGCTCCCATCCCAACCTTCCTCATCCTCAACCTTCCTCCATCCTCAACCTTCCACATCCCAACCTTCCTCATCCTCAGCCCTCTGCACACCCATCCAACACCCAGAGCACCTTCTCATTGGTGCCCTCCCCAGGAGGACACCGAGGAGGGATGGATGACTCCAGGCTCACATCCCCAGGATGCTCCAGACCCAAACCAGGAGGACTGGAGGATTTTCCCAGGAAAGGTCCCCTGAGCCCAACTGGTTTCCCCCAGGTGGTGTCCCCTGGGTAAGCAAATCCCTGCCCTGGCCTTTTAGGGCACCTCACACGTGACACAACTTCTCCAGTTCTCTGCAGCCCACCCAGTGCCCCGGGGGACTCACCCCAGTGCAAAGACATCCGAGTGTTTGGAGAAGGGGAGTTTGTCCTCCTCGGTGTCCGGGGAGAGCTGGCGGATGATCTCGGGGGCGAGGTGGCACAACCACCCGTTCTGGATCCTCAGCTTGTTCTCCCTCCTGCCAAAACATGGAGCCAAAGCCATGGGGACGTCACCACCAAGAGGTGTGTGGCACCACCACCACCAGGACATCACCACCAGGGAGAAGCCCCCTTGCTTCTCCCACTCCCTCCGTTTCCCAGGACATTTCTCCCAGCCTGGTTCTCACTATGGCCAAGCTGGCTTTTAACCCTGCCCTGAGGAACAGCAGCACGGCAGCCTCGTGCCTGTCCCTGCCAGGCTTCAGGGCACAATTTGGGCATGGGATGGGTGGGGAGGGGACATTTTGGCCCTGCAGGGGCTGTTGGGGCCCTTGCTGTGACCATTGCACCAGAACGCCTTAAAGGAGTGAGGGACAAAGTGTCCCCTGGGCTGAAGCCCACCAGTGTTGGCACTTCTGGGGTAAGCAGGGCTGAGGGCTTCCAAGGGTCCCTTCTGACCAAGCCCACCCTATAATAATGGTCTAGAAATCCCTGGTTTCAGGTGGTGGACCCCAAATAGCCCCTTTCATCCACCTTCCAGTCCAACCCCCCCGTGCCACCAACCCCAGGGGCTGCCTGGCCCTGTTGGAATCACCCACCCCATGACACGGAGTGGCCCATCCTTGCTGTCACATTGTCATTAAATCCCAGGCTGCCAGCCAGAGACTTCACCTCTCATCCCCCTCCCCAGCCTCTCAGTTAACCTCAGCCACCCCTTCCCCCACCTCCTCAAGGTCCCCCAGCTCTGTACAAATGCATCAGGCTCCTCTGGCCACAGCCTGAGGATGACCTTGGTTGCTCCTTCATCCTTTACATCCCCCTCAGCAGGCACCTGGATGCCCTGCTGGTATGACCAGGTTCCCCAGGCAGGGTGGGGGGAACACATTAAGCAGCTTGGTGCCCCCAAGCCCAAATTCAGCAGCATCCTTCTGCAGGAGGGAACAAAAACTGTCCCCTGGGTCACATTGGGCTGGAGAAGCTCTCCCCCTGTCTGTGCTCGGATGCTCTGCTGATATGCAGGGATGGTTGGGGGGCTTGCTGGGGCTAAAATCCCAGATCCCAGGGGACCTCCATCACCTGGAGGCAGGCTGACAAAGCTCCCACTGCAAACACTGCCCCCAGCATCACCCCCGGGTCTGGCACCCCCTCCCTAGGGAAGGATTCTCCTGGTCCAGGGTATGATGAAGTCTCCACACCCTTTCTGAGGTCTCCCAGCTTCTCTTCACCCTGCTGTGTCACAGCCATGGTTGCAATCAGCAGCTCCAGCCACACACAGACCCTCCAGCCCCCAGGATCTGCAGGTGAGAGCACTTTGCCACAGGGGGAAAGGCTTTCAGCTGCCTCCCCTCACCCTCCTCCACTTACATCCTCTTAATTACAAGCCAGCATTAAGCACCAGGGCAATTAAAAAAGACCTGGGGGAGCTCCTACAGTCTCTGCCTACAGTCTCTGTCTGGAGGATGCAGCAGGCAGCATTCAGATCTGCTCCACCACCACCTCCAGGATCCCACCCAGGGCTTTTATTTTTCACTCCCTCAAGCCCCCCCCGGTGCTGTGGCATCCCAAGGAATGGTTTCCAAGCGCCTCTTGGGATGCCCCAGAGCCTGGAGGTCCCCAGCTCCCCTAAGGTTAAAGGTTCAGGAGCTGTGGCACCATCCCAGCTGGGGTTTGGTTACACCAGCTGGGGGTTTCAGACCAAAAATTTGGCCAGTTCCACCAGCAGGAAGCAGCCCAGCCAGCTGAGCACCTTCTGAACCCACCAAAGGACAAGCCAGGCAATAGCAAGAGCAACAAAGCTCTGCAAGACTACTCAAGACCCACTTCATGCTCCTTCTACTTCCAGAGCAGCTCTACCAAACCCAACAAAGTTTTACTACAGGAGAAATAAATCTGATTCTGCCAGGATCAGACACCACATTACGACTGAGTTGGAAGCCAAGGATGGTTTGGGTTGGAAGGGACCTTACAGATCATCAAGATCCAACCCATGGCACAGATGGACACTGTGACCTCCTTGTGCTGGACATATTCATGACCTGCATGGGGACCAGGAGGTGGATTTTTAAGCCATGTCTTTTTTTTTTTTAACCCCAGCAAAACCAGGCCAGTTTGTAGTTCTCATTCCCACCCAAAGAATGTCCCCATCCCTCATTTCACCTGCACAGATTGGCTCCCTTCTCCCTCAGTGCTCATCCATGTAAGGCTCTGAGAACCCCCACACCAGGATTTATCCTTCTTCATCTGAGAGAAACCAGAACCAGCCAAAAACCTGCCCTGAGAAGGGAAATCAGAGCTGCAGACACTGGTTGCTTCAAAATCCACTGGGACCAATGTGTGAGGATCCCCAGAGCCCTCTCTCAGCTCTCAACCATCACAAGACATGTGCACCACCAGCAGCCCAGGGCTAAAACCTCCTCTATTTCTCTATTTTCTCCATTTTTTCAAGTAAACCAGTGCTCCGCTCTGTCCTACCTTGCATTTCTGATCATCCTTCCTCTACTGAATTATCTCCTGGACTTTATCCCCCCCAAAGTGACACCCCAATCTGGAGAAGAAGTGGCCACCCCATCCAATTCCTCATTTCCTCCAGTGCCTCATCTCTCACTTTATCTCCAGACCATCTGTGACCTTCACAGCAAAGGTCCCTGGAAAAATTAAAACCAACTTTTTGCCCAAATCCTTTTACCACTGCTGGAATGAGCTCCAACCTCATCCTGGCAGGACCTGAGTCTCAAACCCTTCTGCCCAGCTGTTACACCAGAGCTGAAAGCCACTTCCCTCCAGAAGCTCTGATGGATTTTGGGGGCTTGGCTTAGCTGTTGGCTAAGTTTGTGCTGCAAACCAGATGACATTTATACAAAGGGAATGGAAATGGCTGCCCAGGTCTCCTCGAGAGATGAGATCCTCTGACCTCACCAGATGGAAATTAAGAAGAAATAAATATAATTATATAAATAATAGAATAAATAGAATAATAGAATTATAAATAGAATTTAAAAAAAAAAAAACTCAACAACTGAAATACGTGATTTCCAAGGTGTATTTTATCTCCTGAGCATCTCTGTTAAAAAGTGACCATCAGCCACCATAACCTCTCCAGTGACAAACCCCATGGGAAGAAAACCTCCCTGGGAACACAGTGCTTGGCCCATGGTGCTCCTAAAGGGTTTGGTGAGAAATTGTTCTGCTGAGAACAGCCAACAACATTCTAACTTTTTGGTTGTTTGTCTCTCTCTCTCTATATATATATAAAATCCTCCACTTTTTCCCCTGCTTCTGTCTCCTTTCCCCCCCAGCTTTCCTTCTCTTCTTTCTTCCCACAGCTGCTGAAACTCTTTGTCTTGCTGTGCCTACAGCTGGAAAACCCCCCCAAAACACCAGGAAAAACAAAACCCCAAAGATTTAATAAGGAACATTTACCAAACAGGCTTGATTCCAAACCCAAAGAGACCAAAAAAGGTCACAAGGCTGTAAATGTCCAGAGCTTGGCTCTTGTTTTCTCTGTCTCCTGCTCCCTGCCCTGGCTCAGTGCAGACAGATGTCCTGTAGCACCCAAAAGGTCACCAGGGTGGCCAGGGGACAACCATGGGGACAGCATCACTCAGCAGCTCCAAGGCAGGAGGTGAAGCAGATGCTGGGGGATTGTGACACCAGTGTCAGGGAAAAGCCAAGGAGTTTTGCTGGCCCTGGGGGCACAGAACCAGAGGAACACCTTGCAGGTGGCTGCAGGGTGGTTTGGCCTCGGAGATGACGCACCCCATGGGAAGAAGTTGGGTCCAAAAGCCCCTGCCTGGGTCCTGCCTTTCTGAGCCAAACTGCTGGAGAGTCCCCTGCAGCATCATGCTCCTTCCTCCTGGTCTAGATATTAGGAAAAAATTCTTCAGCATCAGGGTATGAAGACACTGGAATAGGTTGCCCAGGGAGGTTGTGACTGCCCCATCCCTGGAAGTGTTGAAAGCCAGGATGGATAAAGCCTTGGGCAACCTGGGCTGCTAGGAGGTGTCCCTGCCCATACAGGGGGGGTTGGATCTTGATGATCTCTAAGGTGCCTTCCAACCCAACTGTCCTGGTTTGGGCCAGGATAAAGGTGATTTTCTGGTTTGTACTTTTGCTTTCAGCTCAGTCTCTTGTTAGCAGCTGCACTTGCTGAAATGAACAGCAAGTTTCTCAGGCAGTGTCTGCTTCTGGGACTGATCACACCCCATGTTTATAGTTACAGCCAGAGCCTGGTGTGCAGAACCAAGGACACTGCTCAGCTCTGAGGAACATTTTACCTTCCAGAAGGAGTAAGGAGGTCCCACCTGAACCCCTCCTTTGGGGAGGACCAGACAAGATAGATGTCAGAATTGACCAAACAGAGTATTCCATCCCATACACCTCATACTCGGTATAAATTGGAGGGATCACAAGGGTCAAACCCCTTCCTGCTCTTCCTGCTTCCCTTCCTCACCTGTTCCCTGTTTTTTTGCTTCAGCAACCTGGGAGGATTCCATCCATTCCTCTGCCTGTGGTCCTGATCCATCCCAGCCTGAATCTGTGTGTTCCTGCCTCCAGCTCCCGACTGCTGCTGACCCCAGGATTCCAGCCTGGACTTTCCCAGGGCTGCCCTGCAGCCTCGGTGCTGACGTGAGAGTTACTGGGGGAGAGTGGGGAGGAACCTGGGATCAATTGTCCTGTATATTTGTATAAATTTAGTAATTTTTCCTATTTATCATTACTGTTTCATTAAAGTTCTGTAGTTTAGTTTCCAACCCATAAGTCTCTCTCCCTTATTCTCTCTCCTTTCTTTATCAGGGAGGGGAGGGGGATTAATAAAGAGCATCTGTTATTTGGTTTAATTGCCAGACCAGTGTTAAACCCTGACACCAAACCATTCTAGGATTCTAAAGCCAAACCTGCCTCAACTCTGCCTTTAAACAAAAAGTTTAAACGAAGACATGAAACCAAATCAAAATCTGCAACTTCTGCCCACCAGGAGCTGAGCCCCACCAGCCCCTGCCCTCCCCATCCCTCACACCATAGACCCCACACCAGTGGTGACCACAGAGCTGCATTTGGAGGGAGTGGGGCTGAAAGGGGGGGTTTCTGCAGGAACTCCATGTCTCCATGGCTCTCTTGTCCCAAAGCAAACCTCCTTAGATGCAAAGCCTAGGAGGTGAGATAGCAAAATCCCTGGTGCAGCCCCAGGACACTCAAGGAAGACTCGTCCTCAGGCTGCAGAGCCAGAAAGCCACTTGAGGAGAAGGTTTTGGGCTCCCTCCCTGCATTCCCAGTGCAAAGGGGAGCTGTAAGGCACAGGGAGGACCATCAGGATGTCCCCCAGCCCAGGTCCTACCTGCCTGCTTGCAGGACTCCCGAGATGCTGAAGAGGCCAAAGTCTGTGATCACCACCTTCCCGTTGTCATAGAAAACATTTTTTGACTTGAGATCCTTGTGAAGGATCCCCTTGGCATGCAGGTATCCCATTCCCTAGGGATGGAAGAGAGAGAAAAACATCACCAAACTGAAAAGGTGACACAGCCAGCCAGAGCAGGGCTACCCCATGAGTGCCAAGCCAGGGACACCATCCTGGTGACACATCCATGGTACTGAGCTATGGCTGGGCCACAGCCAAGGGCTGCCTGTCCCCAAATGTCCCTGCAGAAAGGATCTGAGGGGTGTCCCTGCTTTGGGCCAGGGCCCAGGTGGTGCTGCTGGAGGTTGATGGGCTCGTGGTGTGGGCATCCCAGCTGCCAGGGCTCCCCCTCCTCTGCCCGATTCATTGGTTCTGCCTGGAAAATTAGTGGCAGGGAGCTTCCCTGAAACCCTCTGCTGAGAAACTGGTGATGATGATGGTGTTTTTGCCTTCCTCCTTCTTCGTGGAGGCTGGGAGCAGAGGGGTAGTAAGTCAAAGCTCTTCATCTCCTCCACCCTGGCTGAGCCATTAGCACTTCCCACGCACACACCAGCCCCAGCTGCCTGCAAACAAGTGCCTTGGAGGAGTTCCTGCCTTAATTCTTTTCCCCTAGGGAAAAAAAAATTACTTGGTGGTTAATTAAAATTATTGCTAATGAGGAAAATTTAAAAAAAAAAAAAAAAAAAAAAAAAAAAAAAAGAAAAAGAAAAAGCCCACGGGTGGGAAATCCAAACTGGTTCAGAGTTTGGGTTTCTAATCAAGCAGCCAGCTCCATGCGGCTGATGCTCAACGGGAGAACCACCTCTGGGGATGGGGATAGGGAAAAAAAAATCCACACCATTTATTCTGCTGTCTGCATCGCTTCCTGGGCTGCCCCACTTTTCATTCTCCTCGGCAGATGAGGAAAAACTTGTATGAGAGGCAACTGTAGAAGGATCAGTGCCAAAGGAGCCAGCAAACTCCTGCTGAAGGGCAGAGAGCAGTTGCCCAGCACTTTGTTAACTGAACCTCCATGGGGATCCAGCCCAGAGCCTGAGCTTTTCATGTCTTGCCAGTAGCCACGTAAGCACTGGAACGGGGATAGATTTTAAGTTTGCAGCCGGGAGGCATGTTCTGAATTCAGAGACGATCTGGAAAAATTGGGAAAGCCTGAAAAAAATCCCCCAAATCCCCCCCTGAAATCACAGAATGGTCAGGGCTGGAAAAGCAGCAGAGCTGTGAGATTCCCAGGGCAGTGGGAAAGGCTGGTGACAGGCAGGGACAGCAAACACCCAACCCAGCACATCACAGGGGTTAACTACAACCACAGTGGTCACATCCCAAAGAGTTCATGCTAAGGGATGCTGCTGGAGGAAGGGAAAGATTTGGGGTTGCCTGGAGGTGCTGGAACTGCAGCTGGATGCAGGGACCATCCCAGGCTGCATCCCCACTGTGTGAGCAGCAGGTGAGGGTGGAAAAAGGGGAAGAAACAGGGTGGGGGGATTAACTCACAGGTGGGGAGAAGAGAGCAATGGCACCCAGGAGGAGATGCTGGGATGATTACATGCCTATCCCTGCAAGAATATTCAATCCCTTCCCAACCCCAAACCCAGACAATTCTCGTTCTCTGGGCTGCATCCCCCCTGTGTGAGCAGCAGGGCCAGGGAGGGGATTGTCCCCCTCTGCAGATGCCCTTGGGGTAAATCTGGGTCCAGCTCTGGGGTCCCCATCAGCAGAAGGCCAGGGAGGTGTTGGAGCCAGTGCAGAGGAGGCCCTGGAGCTGCTGGGAGGGCTGGAGCAGCTCTGCTCTGGAGCCAGGCTGAGAGAGTTGGGGGTGTTGAGGCTGGAGAAGAGAAGGCTGCAATGGGGAGAGCTTAGAGCACCTTCCAGTGCCTGAAGGGGCTCCAGGAAAGCTGGGGAGGGACTTGGGACAAGGAGAGGGAGGGATGGGAGCCTGGAGGGGGAAGGGTTTCCATCTGGGAGAGGGGAGATGGAGAGGAGATGTTGGGAAGGAATTGTTTGGGGTGAGGGTGCTGAGCCCCTGTCCCAGGTTGCCCCCAGAAGCTGTGGCTGCCCCATCCCTGGCAGTGTTGAAGGTTGGATGGGGCTTGGAGCAGCCTGGGATGCTGGGAGGTGTCCCTGCCCATGGCAGGGGGGACACTGGGGGGGCTTTAAGGTCCCTTCCCACCCAAACCAGTCTGGGGTTCTGTGATTAATCAGGCATCTCTGGGCCTCAGCACATGAAACAATGATGAGGTTTTAAAAACCTGCCCTAAAATGTCACCGTCACCTTCACCAAGTGCCAGGGCTGTGCAAGGAACAGCATCCCAATGCTGTGAGCCTGCTCCTCCTGCCAGCTGCACTTCAAAGCCCTGAGCACCCATGGGACAGGATGAGACCCAGCACCGTGGGGACATCCCAGAGACCCCTCCCAGCAGGTGGGGGGATGACAGGGGCTCCCAGCAGGGACTTTGCCCCCACACTCAGTCTGCAGCTGGAACAGCATCTCCCAGGCAACCACCAACCCCAGCCAAGCCTCCACTGGAGGCATTTCTGGAGGCAAATCCAAATCCCTCTCCTCACACCGTGGGGATCACCCAGATCCCACTGCAAATCCCAGATCCCCCCCTTGGGATGCTCCGTGAGAAAACACTCTCAGCCCTGGTAATGGCTCCATTTGCTGGGCTGCCTGGTGGCCACGAAAAGCCAGCTCACTCTGCTAGCCCCAAGAAATCAATTTTTGTCTCAAGAGGCTCAGAGCACAAGGAGAACCCTCACACCCACTAATCCCATCAGCATCAGGGCTCTGCTTACAGCAGCTCAAAGGATAAAGACAAACAACTGCCCGGTTCTGCCTCCAGAACCTCTTGGGTCCTCTGGGAGAGCTGCCCCAAACCCAACCAAGACAAGGTGGCAGGGGTTTTTCTTTGCTTCTCCATGCTAGCCACCTGCAAGCCCACCAGAACATCCTTCCCATCAGCTGATGTTTGACAGGGAGAGGTGGGAAGGCAGAGGAACTGCTCAACCTCTCCTGTGAGCAGCAGACACTGTCTTAAAACCATTCTGCTGCAAAGGGATGGACTTCTGCTAACTCCTACAGGGACCTGGGCCAGATCCAAAGCCCCTCTGCCCTGCAAGAAGTACCCAAGGCTGTGCCCCTAAGGAGGAGAGGACACTTGCTCCTGGGGCTACAACCAGGTGTAGGTGCTGATCTTCAGCAGATCTCCTGGGTGACACTCTTCGTGGCAATGCTTTCATCTCACAGAACTCCTGCTGCTTCCCCAAGATATCTTGCAATGCTGCAGAGAGCCTGAGGTTTCCAACCCATTCCTAACACACACAGGGCTGCAGAATCATTGAATCACAGAAGGGCTTTGAATTGGTAGGAATCACTTCATGCCAGACCCCTGCCATGGGCAGGGACACCTCCCAGCATCCCAGGCTGCTCCAAGCCCCATCCAACCTTCAACACTGCCAGGGATGGGGCAGCCACAGCTTCTGGGGGCAACCTGGGACAGGGGCTCAGCACCCTCACCCCAAACAATTCCTTCCCAACATCTCCTCTCCATCTCCCCTCTCCCAGCTGGAAACCCTTCCCCCTCCAGGCTCCCATCCCTCCCTGTCCTTGTCCCAAGTCCCTCCCCAGCTTTCCTGGAGCCCCTTCAGGCACTGGAAGGTGCTCTAAGCTCTCCCCATTGCAGCCTTCTCTTCTCCAGCCTCAACACCCCCAACTCTCTCAGCCTGGCTCCAGAGCAGAGCTGCTCCAGCCCTCCCAGCAGCTCCAGGGCCTCCTCTGCACTGGCTCCAACACCTCCCTGGCCTTCTGCTGATGGGGACCCCAGAGCTGGACCCAGATTTACCCCAGGGGGGTCTCATGAGAACAGAGTTGAGGGGACAACTCTCTCTAAACCCTGTCCTCAAATCCCCATCCCCCCTGGAGCAACACAACCAAACCTTCACCTCTCCAAGATGCCCCTTGCAAGGCTTTTTAAATCCTAAATCTACATTCCACAGACAGCTCCTGCCTGAAGCCAGAGATCTGGGGGTGGGAGGGAACGTAAAGGAAATTCCTTTAAAAACATGCACTTTGTGAAATTTGGGTGCAAATAAGCCCAAAAGAGACAATCTACTACTAAGAGACACCAGAAGAGCTTGTGAGGGACCAGCACCACTTGGGGCCAGGCTGCTGAGCACGTTCTGGTTTCTATTGAGGATTTGAATTTTTAAAGGGGGATTAAGATCTACCAGAATAATCTTTTTCCCCTAGCAGCACATTAAAAGGAAGCTCAGCCCCAGATGATTTGGGTTTGTTGGGGCTGGGAGAGGGGCTGGCTGGCCTTGAGCAGGACACAGGGCCAGTGTCCCGGCTCCCATGGTGGCCACGTGGCAAAGCCTTTTGGTGAGAAATCGGTTGGGAATGACAGCCCAGCCCTCCCCTGGCAGACAGCTCAAGACTTCTCAGGAAACCCAGACACTTGATGGGAATCTCTGAGGGCTTCAGGACCCAACTTCCCAACCTCTTGACCCAGTTGTCTGAGGATCCTCCCCGGTGTCTGGTTATTCTGTCACATCTGAAGTGTTGGAGATGTACTTGGAGTCATCCCCCTGAAAGGAGAAGCTTTCTGAGCTGGGAAAAACATCCTCCCGTGGATGCCTTGGCTCTGGGGATGCTTTCCCCACAGAGTTGTGGAAACTTCTGCCTGATCACCAGTTATTCCCTTTTTTTTCTTTCTTTCTTTCCCCAAAGGAGAGGAATATCCAACCAGCAACTCCCTCACAGCACCAAAGCTGGGCTGAACCCCCTGCACTTCCAAGGGGGAGGAGGAGCTGTGGTCAGGATGAGCCCTAACTCCCATGGAGCTGGCAGCCTTGGTGCCACCTCAGTTCAGCTCCGGGTGGATGAGGAAGGTCCAAAAGCTCTGGATTTTAAAGCCAAGAGGTGCAAACCTGCCCAACCCCCTTGGTTTCTCCACTCCCATTCCCTGGAGCAGCTCAGATGAGGTCTTGGCTGGATCCAGACCCTCCTGGGGACTGAGCTGTCCCTCCACCACCCCCATACCTTGACAATTTCTTGTGCTATCTGCCTGGTCTTGTTGACATCCAGGACGATTTTGGCATCTCTCACCACTGAGTAAAGAGTCCTTCCTTTACAGAGGCTGAAAGAACAGGAGAAAGGGAGAAGGTAAAACAGAATCACAGAATATTTTAGGGTGGAAAAGACCTCCAAGCTCCTCCAACACCATTTAACCAACACCATCATCTAACTACTAAGCCACATCCGTAAGGACCAGGTCTAAACCTGCCTCCGGGAAGGAGAAGGATGAAACCACACTTATAAACCACCACCCTCCAAGAAGCCTCCCCAGATTCTGAAGGCAGCAGCAGGGAACTCTAAATCCCCCCAGGGGCTGTGGCTACAGCTCAGACTGGAGATCCAGGAAGGAAACTGGGGGCTCTCCCCAGCTGGGGGACCTGGGTGCCCATCACAGTGGTATCCAGCCCTGTAAGAGGGGGACCTGGGTTGGTTCCTGGCTCATCCCCACCAGGAGAACCACCTGCTCTTCTGGCTTCAGCCTTTTTTGTGCTTCCCTCCCTCTCTTCCTTCAGAGTTTACAATGCTCACAGATGTAACATGAGTCAAAAGAGGAAAGACAGGGAGAGGGGAGGAAGGATGGGGTGGGGGGTGGAAAAAAAAACCCAACCCACCCAACCAACCCAATGCACTGTACAATGTCCTCCAATTTTCCTTCTCGTACCAATTACAGTAAAATCTATTTACAGAGCCTTAATTACCAAAGGCAGCTGGAGGGGGAGGGGGAAGGGGGGGATGCTATATAAACCAATTAAAAATATATTGA
Organism: Phaethornis superciliosus; assembly: GCA_023637945.1. Taxonomy (NCBI): domain Eukaryota; kingdom Metazoa; phylum Chordata; class Aves; order Apodiformes; family Trochilidae; genus Phaethornis; species Phaethornis superciliosus. The sequence goes on from JAJQWJ010000020.1 coordinate 1,831,473, forward strand.
CATTTGAATATCAGAATGGAGGACGTGGGTGGCTGCTGCCTCGACTCCCGCCCGAAAAAAAAAAAAAAAAAAAAAAAAAAGAGGGGGGGCTTTTTTGCTTTTCTATCCCCACCCACGCTCATTACTGGCAACTTTAGAAAGAGGAGATTGGATACCTGTGCCTGGGAAATAAAAGCACCTGACACATATCTCATTTCAAGAGGTTTCAGTGACCACAGATGTTTAATTTGATCCCCTGCTAGTGAACAAATAATAATTAAAAGTCCCAGGTTTGAATACCTCTGCTCTTCCCCTCTGCAGCTGGGCTGCTTGGGCTCCGTGGCTTTGCCCCTCATCCTTCTGCTCCAGTTCCAGCTCCGGGGTTTTGTCCCCTGGGACTTTTTCAAAGAGTTTTGCCCCCTTTTTTTGGGTGGAAAGAACCAACCTGAGCTGCCTCCTCTCTGGGCTGGGGAGCAGCATCCCAGGCATCTGTGTTGCTGAGATGGGGAGAGGAGAAGGTTCAGACCCATCATGGCCAAGGCCACCACCTTGGTGGCAACAAGGTCCCCCTGAGCAATTAGCCCCCAAGAGCAGGGCTGTAGAGGCCCAGAAAGCTGGGGAAAGCTGAGCTCTCCACAGCTCTTCCAGGCATTAAACTGGTTTGGATTGGGATGGCTGTAACTGGGATGAAACCTTGCTGCTGTAGTTCATGGATACAAAGGACTCTCCAGCTCCTAAGCCCAAAGCTCCATGTCCTCCCACAGGCAGAGAGCAGCACTTGGAATCGCCATGCTTGGAAAGGATCTTCAAGATCATCAAGTCCAACCATCAGTCCTACATCACCACTAAATCAGCTCCTGAAGTGCCACATCCACCTGGTTTTTGAGTACCTCCAGGGCTGGTGACTCCACCACCTCCCTGGGCAGCCTGTTCCAATGCTTCACCACTTTTGGTGAAGAAATTATTCCTAACACCCAATCTGAACCTCCCACAGTGCAACTTGAAGCCATCACCTCTTGTCCTCTCACTTGGCACTGGGGAGAAGAGGCTATGGCCAAGCAGAAGTGGGCTCAGTCCCACAGCTCACAGGTTTTGGAAAGCCAGCAGACTCTTGCAGAGGACCTTGTTGGCTGTGTTGGCCACAAGCAAACCCCAGCAAGGACTTGAGGGCATCTTCATACCCATGTAACAGCATCCTTGGTGCTGCTGGTCCTTGCTGGGATGTCCCAACACATCCCTGGGCACACCAGGAGAGGCACCCCCTGTTCTACCCCCATCTAAACCAGCTGCTTCACATCTCCTCCTGTCTGGCTGCAGAAAATCTCCCAAAATTGGGATTTTGCCTGAAAATCAGGATCCATGTCATCCAACTGCTCCTTTTTGAATTTTTATTCAACAAGACAACCCTTGAGTGTCTGCTGCAAAGTCACGGAGGACCACCTTCCTGGTGGGGTTTTTTTTATTATTATTATGGGCATTGATTTGCTAAATAACCCTGCAAAGCTTTAAGCTCCACCATTGCCACCTCCTGTGACCACACCAAGGAGCTCCCACAGCCTCTCCACCATATTTTTATCTTCCCCCAGAGAAAAAAAAACAACCCAGGACATTGCTTGTGCTCCACATACATCACAACTGGACCTTGCCAATGCAATTATTAGATCAGTACTGGAAAGGGGGTTGATTTCAGCCCTAAAGTGAGTTCAGATCAGGTCTTCTGCTGATAAATAAATAAAAAAAAAATTAAAAAAAAAAAAAAAAGAAGGCTGTTTAGAGAAAAATCCTTAAATTTCTGCCTATCCAAACCATGCAGATGACCCCAGGAGAGGGGTCTGCAGCCCTTTAATGATGAGGTCCCCATCTCACCACTTCATTTCCAGAGGGGAGGCATTAAAGGAGGCAGAAGCTGCTGGCACCCCAGAAAGGTGACAGAGCAGACCTGGGACGTGTCCCCACCACTCCACAGACCTTGGCAGAGTCACTCCAAGCAGTCAGGTGCCCCCCTCTCTCCCTGACTGATTTAAATCCTCCACATGAATTCAGCTCCCAGCTGCCTCCCCAGTCATTTGTTGGGACTTTTCTTGCTGGATAAGGAGCTGCCAAAGCAGAGCTAAAGCTTGGCTGATACCTATTGTGTAGCACCTGAGCCCATTCAGCCACCACCTGCACAACCTTTTCATGGCAGAGCTCCACGATTCCTGCTTCTCCTCACTTCCCCACCCCCTGTCAAACCTTCCCCATTGGGGCAGGACAAAGCCCTGCTCCTGGGGCATGCACATCATCATCCTCCTCATCCTCATCACCATCATCTCCTGCCTTTTCAGCTCAAGAGGGCTGAGCTGAATGGTGGCACTGAGGCAGCCCCCACCTCCACCTGACACCAAAACAAAGGCAGATGATTTCTGCCTGCAGAAAGGCTCCTGGCTTCCTCACTGCTCCAAGGAGGTATTCATTGAACCACAGAATGGCTTGGGTGGGAGCTTAAAGATCATTCAGTTCTGATCATCCAGTTCCAACCCCCCTGCCATGGGCAGGGACACCTCCCACCAGCCCAGGCTGCTCCAAGCCCCATCCAACCTTGGACACTGCCAGGGATGGGGCAGCCACAGCTTCTGGGGAAACCTGTTCCAGCACCTCACCACCCTCATAGGGAAGAATTTCTTCCTGATGTTTCACCTAAATCCCCCCTATTCAAGTTTTAAATAATTTCGTCTTGTCCTCTCACCACCTCCCCCTGTGTCCAAAGCCCTCCCCCAACTTTCTTGTAGCCCCTTCAGATATTGGAAGGTTTTTTTAAGGTCCTCCTGGAGCCTCCTCTTCTCCAGGCTGAACAACCCCAATCCCTCAGCCTGGCTTCCCAGGGAGGTGCTCAGCCCTCTGAGCATTTCAGTGGCTCTGCTCTGGACACCTTCCAGGAGCTCTGTGTCCTTCTGGTGTTGGGGACTCCAGAACTGGACACAGAACTCCAGGTGGGGTCTCAGCAGAGCAGAGGGGGAGAATCCCTTCCCTTGACCTCTGTCTGTGCTGCTTTGGATGCAGCCCATGGTTGATCAACCTGGTTGATTTCTGGGCTGGAAGAGCCCAGATACATCACCAAATACTCCTCCCAAACCTCTCCATCCCACCCCTCACAGAGCAGGCAGGTTTAGGGACACGCACCCTGCTGGGGACCAAATCTCATCCAGAGCTGAGGGGCAGCAAGGACAGCCTGGGATGGGCAGCTTGGGGAGATGGGAAGGTCCTTCCAGGAGCTCCCAGAATCCAGAAACGCTCCCTGAACCCATGGCACAACCTCAGCTCACAACAGACAGCACCAGACAGTCCCAAGCCCATGGCCCCATCCTGCTGCAGATGCAACTTTCTCTTCAAAATGAGTTTCTGAAGTGTTCAGCCAAGCAAGCCAAATCCCAAATTGCTTTATAAACACTCTTGCATTTCACCAGCGTGGGCTGAAGACATCAGCAACAGGAGCAAAGGCAAAGAGATCTCACAGGGGAACAATTTGGGAGGGATGAGTGAGGAAGAGCTGGAGCACTGCCTGTTGATATTTTTTGTCATTTGATAGGAAAACAGCCTCATTCACCCCCCAGCTTGGGTTTTTTTCCCCCCACTCCTGCAATACTGATGGTCATCATCTCTGTTTTGATGGTCATCACCTCTCTATTTATAGAATCCCAGGTTCATCGAGTCCTTAGGCTGGAAAAAAACCCTCTAAGATGACCAAGCCCAACCCCACTGTGCTCACTAAACCATGTCCTGAAGTGCAGATGTTTTTTGAACCCTTCCAGGCATGGTGACTCCCTGGGCAGCCTCTTCTACTCAGTCAGGGAAGAAATCATTTCTAATATCCAACCTCAACCTCCCCTGGCACAATTTCCTCTTGTCCTACCACCAGTTACCTGCGAGAAGAGACCAACCCCTACCTCCCCCCAAACTCCTTTCAGATATTGGGAGATGTAGAAGGTCTGAGACCACTCCCTACCTCCCCCCAATCTCCTTTCAGACATTGGAAGAGCCAAAAGTTTTCTCCTCAACCTCTTCTTCTTCAGACTAAACAACCCCAGGTCCCTCAGCTCCTCCTTCCATCACCTCAACATTAATGCCCATCACCTCTACCAGGCTGAAACCCTGAGCCTGCCTCCTGCTCAGGAGCAGGAATAATTCCAGAGCTGCTGGCTGATGCCCATCCCTACGGATGCTTTGTGCTTTTCTTTCCACCAGCCCCACAAATTCCTGGTAAATTAGAGGGGATCATTTCAAAACTCTCCAAAGTGCTAAATGCCAGAGCCTGGGAAGCTCATGATTTGCTCTTCTCTTGATTTATGGACAACCAGATCTGATACCATGGTGACAGCCAGGCACTGGACACCCAGGGGAGACCCAGAGGAAGAGAGAGGGAATTAATAAAAAGCACTTTAATATAAAAATCCCTCTGCCAGCAGGTTAAAGCCAGGCTGGAGGAAAGGCAGAGAGCAAAGGAGGGGCTGCTGGGCTGCGTCCACATTCCCCAGCACTTCAGTGCTGATTGGCATTTCACAGAAAAAGGGGAAATCTTGGGGGGAATATTAAGAAAGAGCAACCAGAGCCCCTGAGCTGGGACTGATTTGATTCGATTTGAGCCACAGGAGCAGGGAGGGGAGGAGGGAGAAGAGCCCAGGTTGGAGTTTTTGGGGAAGTTTTTAGCCGTTCCCATTCATTCCTTCATTGTCTGAGAATTGTGCTGTTGAAAGCCAAGAGCCCCAAATGGCTTGGACAAAAGCAGAAAATTAAACTAAGGCTGAAGAGCAGCAAGGAGAGGGAGAAGGTTGGGGTTGGGTTTTGATCTCAAAGGTTTTGGGTTGCTCAGCACCGGTAAGAAATATCACAGCCAGGCACAAGCTTGCCATGGGGCACCAGCTCTGCATCCTCCACCAGAGCTCCTCAAGCATCTCAGCATCACCCCAAGGACAGTGGGGACACAGAGCTGGGACAGACAGGGTCAGGCTGACACAAGTTGCAATGGGTTTGGGAGGGCTCAGCCTCAGAAGAAAGCTGCCATGGCTCAGACCCCACACCTATATTGTTAGTTTTGTTTTTTTTTTTCTCTTAATGAAAAGTTTGGTGGTGGGGGGGAAGGATAAAACAGCCTGGGCCAGCTACTCCCACTGTGATTCCAGTAGCTCTCAGTGCTCCCGAGGCCCCAGGGGCCCCCAGCCCTGCCAAGGGATGCTCAGAACTGCTTTCCCTGGGATTCCCCACCACTGGAAACTCCTGGTGAAGCAAAGCAGCTCTTCTCAGAGCCCCCCAAACCCCAGCACCCCGAGACTGAGCTGAGAATGCTCCAGCCCCAAGACTACAACTTCATTTGGGTTTCTTTCCCCTTTGCTGTGCCCCCGTCCCCTCCACTCCCATTGCTCCCAAACAAAGGTCCAAGGGGTTTCCTTCCTCCCTGGACACTGGGAAGCCCCATCCATCCTCCAGAGCCCAGGAAAAGGGAGGAAAACAGCAGCTCAAAGCTTCAGGGCAGCACAGTGCCATCAGCATCAGGGAAATGTGGAGTCATTCAGGTTGGAAAAGACTTCCAAGCTCCAACCATCAAGGTCCAAGCTCACCGTGCCCTGAAGTGCTGTGTCCACATGGGTTTTGAACCCCCCCAGGGATGGTGACACCACCACTGCTCTGGGCAGATGTCAGGGAAGAAATTGTTCCTAATATCCAACCAGGAACATTTCCTGGGCAACCTGAGGCCACCACTTCCTCTCATCCCATCACTGGTTACGTGGGAGAGGAGATTGACTCCCACCTCCCTCCAACCTCCTCTCAGGGGGTTGCAGAGAGCCAGAAGGTCTCCCCAGGACACAACCACCTCCCAACAAATTCTTCCTCCAAACCCAACCCTTCCACAATCTCCCCAAGGATGCTTTGGGTCAGATCCCTACCCTTGGAGCTCACAGCTTTGCCTGGAGCATCTTCCACAGAAGGAAACAAAGCTGGAGGAATAGAAAAGCCCTGAAGAGAAGCCTAGCTGCACCTGATGGAAGCTCCAGCCTTTGATGGATATTACTTAGGCAGCAAAATTTTCCTCCCAGCAGCTGGCACGCGAGATAACTACAGCCAGCAGAGCCAAAGGGATGGAGGAGGAGGAGGAGGAGGAAAGGGGGGAAATCAGCCTCCTCAAAAAGTAGCTCCAGCCCCAGCACAGCTTCAGGGGAAAAAAATAAAAATAAAATTTAAAAAAAAAAAAACAAAAAAACAAACAAAAAAAACCCCCAACCCACAACAAATCCAAGTTATTTAGGAAAAAAGCCAACTCCATGCATTTTTTATTTGGAGGAGAGAGCGTCGGAGGAGACGAGCTCTTCCCCAGCTGCAGGGAGAAGAGCTGGGAGGCAGGTGAATGCAAAGCAGCCACCAGGCTTATCTAAAGCCCTGCATGCAAACAAATCATCTGAAAATCCTGGCTGGGCAGGTGGCACTTTGCTGCCTCCTGCAAAGAAGGAGGCTGGGGCGGGAGGGGGATTGGGAAGGGGCCTTGACCTCTTCTTGCCTTTGAAGGAGCCAAATCTGCTGGATTTCAAGGTCCCTTACAAGCCAAATTATACTATGGTTCTATCAATCTCTTCTCCTCCTCAGCTTCAGGAGGAGAGAGAGATGTGAGAAGGAAATTCTGCTTCTGGAGAGAGGGAAGAGAGAAACTTAACCTTTGGAGTGAAACTTAAACCCAACTCCACTTGGGAAGAGTAATGATAGCTCTTGGTATTAATATCAAATTAATTACACTGTGAAAGGAGGGATGGATTTCCCTGGGCAGCCTCCTCCAGGGCTAGGCAGGAGGATTCTGGCACATGAGGATCCTCAGTGTTGAGGGTGCTCCAAAAAAATAAGGAACTGTGCTGAGATGTCACTTGAGAGCTGGCATCAGCAGAAAGTTTTGGTGGGACCATCTCTGAGCACTTAATCTCAAGGTTTGCCTTAAACACTCCCTAGTAAATCTCAAGTGAAGTGCTTCAGCTCTGAGCCCACCTGTGTTCAGAACTTTCCCCAAGAAATCACGGCCAAAATAGGAATATTATAGGAATGTAGGAATATTATAGGAAAAAAATCACGGCCAAAACAGGAATGTTATAGGAATACAATTCCTCACCATCAGGGTGGTAAGACACTGAAATAGGTTGCCTAGGGAGGCTGTTGATGCCCCATCCTTAAAAGTGTGGAAGGCCACAGGATGGACGAAGTCTTGTGCCAGGTGGTGGAGTGGAAGGTGTCCCTGCCCATCCAAGTTGGATCTTGATGATCTTTAAAGTCCCTTCCAACTAAACCATTCTAGGACTCTATGATTATAGCATCTTGGAACACTTTTAAAACAAAAAGGGGAAGCCCTGGAGCATCCCCTACCAGAGGAGCACTAGGAAAGTGCTACTAAGGGGTGTGGATACTACAACAAGTAAGAGCAGTTCTTATTTTACCCCCAAACACCCTTGTAGAAGAGCAGGCTGCTGCCTTTCCCCACCTTTGGGAGATTTGGGTCTCTTCCCCAACTCCTCCTGCTCCACCAGCTGCCAAAAGCCCTGCTGTCTCCAGGTGGAAGATACAGACTGGTTTAATGTATGTATTAACAGATGTATTGACTTCTCTGTTGGTGAGATTTATCCAACCTGACGGCCTCGGATCGATTGCCCAGGAGCATCTTCCCAGGGATCAATCCATCCTGGACCAGCCCGTGGCATCAAATCAATACCTCTTCATTACATGATCTATGAGCTCCATTATTTTAACTCCTGGGAAAGGGAAAGCCCAGCTGAGAGCAGAGAAAAGGAGCCAGAAGCAAGGCAGGAGGTGATGCTTTGGTTCTCAAAGTGGGTGCTCAAAGGTGGGGAGGGTTGAGGGAAGGGGTGGGCTCCTCCCTCCCCAAATGAGTGGGGAGAAAAGGGCCAAACCCAAAAGGCATCTCGGAAATCCCTGGTTCTGGGATGTGTGGCTCCAACCTGGCAGGGAGGAAAACAATGTGACAGCTCTGTGCTTCAGTTTCCCTCCTGTTGAGCAGGATTTCGAGCTCCTGCTTAACCCTCCAGGGTAGGAAAGAAGGTTGATGGGTAAATTTGGAAACTGCTAGGTTGCAGTGAGGAGAAAAAACCTATTTGTTACTTCTTAAAGCCCACATGGCCAATATTGGTCCCCAGAGAGAACACCAGGCTGACTGCAGTGAGATCCCCAGGGGACAACCAAGCAGCCCCAACCTGTTGTGTCTCAAGTTCTGTGGCTCCTCCCTTTCTCTGTGTCCTCCCAAATCCCACTCAACCCCCTCTCAGCTCCCTAAGCATGAAGATTGCCCCATGAAGAGTAGGGCCACTGGAAATGTTGGGAGGTTTGCTTTGGGGAGAGGTTTGGAAGAGCTGAGCTCGGGCCAGAGCTCCCCATGCCACTGGGAAGAAGGGTCTGGGGATGGCAGAGGAAGAAAAGAACAAGCTCTGCTTTTCACTTTGGGTATCTCAGGTGAGAAGAGGGCCTGGGTTGATGTTCCTCCTTGGTGCTCACCTCCCTACCAGCTCCAAGAAAAGCCATGGGAGATGCTCCCTCTCCAGCAGGAATATTCCTCTGCTGAAAGGCACCTCTGACCAATTAATTCTCTTTATGTTGCCCTGCCGTGGTCAAGCTTAATTTCTAATGTCCTTCAGCATTCTCTTGGGTCATCCTGACCATAAATCACGGCCACCCTGACCCAGGTGGGATCACCAACACCACCCAAATTGGCTCCCTGTAAATCCAGAGTCACTCTGGCATCACATCACAATAAGGGAGGGGTCCTAAATCCTGGCCAGAAGTATCCCAGAGGGGTGAAAACCTGGCCAGAAACATCTCAGGGTCCCAACCCCAGGGTCACTACATGGGCTCCTAGTGCCACATTTGAGCTTTTAACTAAAAACCTAAGAAATCACCTTTGAAAAGCTGCACCCCTCTGCACAGAACAGTTTCCCAGAAGGAACAACCAGAATCCTCAAACCTAGAGTTTCTTCACTCCAGCCCCTCCGTGGGTGGCTCCAGCCATTCAAACAGCATCAGAAAACTGTTCCACTTTGTCCTTTGAAGGACCTCCTGAGGTGGGTGAGGTTTAACGTCCCCTCCCCACGCTGCCACCAACAGGGACCAGGACCAGGAGCTCCAAGGAGATGACGTGTGCTTCTCCAAGCCTGGCTTTGTCTCATTCAGCATCAGCTCAACTAAGTTGGCATTTGCCTCTAGGCAGCACAAACTCTTTTTTTCCAGCCACTCTCTTTTTTTCCAGCCCTTTCATTTCCACCAGGCCCAGGACTTGGAGGCTGCTTTACACCATCCATCATGCTCACAGCACCAAGGCTCATGCTCACTCCTGCTCTTCCAGACTAATTAAGATGAATGTTAACTGTCCCCACTGCTCATTAGGCAAGAAAAAATCTATTCCCTGTCTCTGATGGAAGTGCTCTTTGGAGTTCTCAACTCCCATGAGCAAACAGCACTGAATTTCTTCTTTTCCAACCCTGATGGAGGCATTAAGAGATGATTCAAGGATCAGAGATTGGTTGGGGTTTGAAGGGACCTTTAAAGGTCACCTCCTCCAACCTCCCTGCAGTGAGCAGAGATGTCTTCACCTAGCCCAGGCTGCTCCAAACCCCATCCAACCTTCAACACTGCCAGGGATGGGGCAGCCACAGCTTCTGGGGGCAACCTGGGATGTTTCTCCCTCAGATCTCCTCTCCATCTCCCCTCTCCCAGCTGGAAACCCTTCCCCCTCCAGGCTCCCATCCCTCCCTCTCCTTGTCCCAAGTCCCTCCCCAGCTTTCCTGGAGCCCCTTCAGGCACTGGAAGGTGCTCTAAGCTCTCCCCATTGCAGCCTTCTCTTCTCCAGCCTCAACACCCCCAACTCTCTCAGCCTGGCTCCAGAGCAGAGCTGCTCCAGCCCTCCCAGCAGCTCCAGGGCCTCCTCTGCACTGGCTCCAACACCTCCCTGGCCTTCTGCTGATGGGGACCCCAGAGCTGGACCCAGATTTAGCCCAGGGTGGAGCAGAGGGGGACAATCCCCACCCTGGCCCTGCTGCTCACCCCCAAGTCCTTCTCCACAGAGCTGTCCTCCATCCATCCATCCATCCATCCATCCATCCATCCATCCATCTTCCAGCCTGTACTGATACCTGGGACTGTCCCAACCCAGGTGCAGGACCTTGCATTTGGTCTTGGTGAACTTCAGAATATTCACATGGGCCTAATTCTCCAGCTTGTCCAGGTCCCTCTGGCTGCCATCCCGTCTCTCTGGCTGCTATCCCATCCCTGAGGAGCACGATACACCACTCAGCTTGGTGTCATCTACAAACATACTGTGGATGCCCTTGACCCCACAACATGGTTGATGAAGATATTAAACAGTTCTGGTTCCCAGCATCATGGTTAACCTACAGCAAACCAGAACTTAAATCCAAACCCATCAGCACACCACTGCCTCAGTTTCCCCTGCAACATGCCCAAGTGCTCACAGCCCTCCTGGGCTTTTGCCCGTGGTGTTTGGAAGGGGAAATTTCTTGTCACTAATGAGATCATCCTTGATTAACACGAGTGGGCAGGAAGGAAAACGTAGGGATGTGGAGAAGTAAAAATAAACTTGTCTATAAATAACCCCCTCCAGCAGCAGCACGAGGTGGCAAAGCCCCTTCCAGGGACAGGCAGCTGCTTCCAGCAGGCAAACAGAGATGTCTTTAACTGCTACAAGGAAGGGCTGGTTGGGTTGTGGCTTTTTTCTTGGTGGGGGGAAAAAAAAATAATAGAAGTCCTCGAGCGACAACCTCTGGGCAACCAGAAGAAGAGGGGCTTCTCCTGCACAGAGCCAGGCTGGCTGCAGGGATGGGTGAGGGGAGGAAATTCTTGGACACAAGAGGTAAATTTTCCCCTGAGGACAGCCAGACACTGGAATGGTCTCCCAGGGGAAGGAGTGGATTCCCCCACCTTGGAAAGTTTGAAGTCTCAGCTCGCTGGGTGCTGGGACATCTCAATAATATCAGAAGGGTTGGGGCAGGTGATCCTTGAGGTCCCTTCCATGCTGATATTCTGGGATTCTATGAAATTTGGGCAGCTTTGGTTTGCAGCTGTCATCTGCCCCCTTTGGCAGCTTGGTCTTTCCCCAGCTCCAAGTAAAGTCCTGACTAAAGTTATTCTCTTAAACCCATGGGGAGAACTTGAGGCCCTTTGGAAAAACCTCCTCTGTGTGGGGTCACCAGCCTCCCTCCTTCTCCCAGTGCCACATCCTGGACCGTTCCCAGTATCCTGGAGCATTCCCAGGCCAGCTCACCCCATGCTGTCCTTTTCTCAGCCTCATTCCTTACAACACCAGAGCAGCAGATCCCATCTGTGCCAAGACAGAAGAGTCCCCCCCAGGGCTGTTGTATCCCTTAGAAAAGACTTCTCTCTTCCAAGAGGCAGGACCAGAGAAGGAAACATATATGGGATGGTGACTTCCACATGATGAGGTTTTTCCCCATAAAGATGATCAGGTATGTCCTAAGAAGCCATCAAAAATATTCAACTAAGGAGAGACCACACAAGGAACTGGGAGAAGGCAGCATCCCTGCACCATCACCCTGGGAGATGCAGCCCTGGGCAAGCACAAGCAGAGAGGAGCCTTGAAGGGGAAGAAATTGTGTCTGCAAATGAGCTGCCACGCTCCTAGACTTCCCCAAAATTCCTTTAGGCTGAACTCTGAGCCCCATTCCAACATCCCCCTCAGTTTCCCAGCATCTTCATGGCCAGCCCACCACCAGGCACGAGGTGCTTGCACCTCAATAATCCCAGAAAACCCCAAAAAAACCCCAGAAGAAACCCAAAACCAACCAAGTTTCCAGTTGCTATCCAAAAACTACCATGATGTTGACTCCACTTCTGAAGAACACAGATCAAATCAGATCAGAAGCAGAGAGCAGGGATTGCTTGGAGGGGCTGGGAGCAGAGGTTGTATTTAGGGCAATCTCCTAAAACTGTAGCTTTGACCTTAAAAAGGGGGACTAGAGGCAGCTGGGAGGAGAAGCAAAGTAAGCAGCAGGCTGAGCAGACCTCCTGGGCATGCATCAAGCCCCAACAGAGCACATATTTATTTTGTCAACCTGTCAAGAAATGGCCCCTGGGGGGTTCTGTGAAGAGGCACTGGAATGAACACCACTCAGCCAAATGGAATGAAATAAATAAATACCCATTGCCCAGGTTTTGATAGGGGTGGAAAGTTGAGGAAACCAGGGCTGCAAAGGGATCAGAGACTGGGCTGAGTGGAAAGGGACCTTAAAGCCCCCCCAGTGCCACCCCTGCCATGGGCAGGGACACCTCCCACCAGCCCAGGCTGCTCCAAGCCCCATCCAACCTTCAACACTGCCAGGGATGGGGCAGCCACAGCTTCTGGGGGCATGCTCCGGGAGACCATGAATAATCTTGCAAGGTTTCCTACCTCCTCAGGAGCAAGGAGACCCTCACGGACAGGCTCTGGTCTCACGGAGGACCATGTCTCCTCCTTGCAAGCACCTGGTTTTCTCACCCTGGGTTGTTTCACAGACACTCGCATCCTGCTGAGCCTTCAGACACCTGAGCTGTCCACACAGCACTGAATTATTCAGGAAACCTGGTGTCCACACATGCCCAGCTACTTCCTGGGCCATGGCAGCACTCAAGAAGAGCCCAGACCCCATCACCCATTTCAGGACCTGAGAAAAACCAAAGCCAGAACAGAAGCTGCGGATCTCAGCAGGTTCCATCCCTCCTCCTAAAACAAATCCTTCCCTGGCTGAACAAAATAATTCCTGTCTCATAGAATCAGAATTTTCAGGCTTGGAAGGGACCTTTAAGCCCATCCAGGTCCAACCCCCCTGCCATGGGCAGGGACACCTCCCACCAGCTCAGGTTGCTCAGAGCCCTGTCCAGCCTGGCCTTAAAAACTTCCAGGGATGGATGGGGCTTCCACCACCTCTCTGGGCAACCTGTGCCAGGGTCTCACCACCCTCATGGGGAAGAACTTCTTCCTAACATCCAATCCCAATCCCCCCTCCTCTAGTTTGAATCCATTCCCCCATGTCCTATCACTCCTGACACCCTAACAAGTCCCTCCCCAGCTTTCCTGTAGCCCCTTCAGACACTGGGAGGTCACAATGAGGTCTCCTGGGAGCCTTCTCCTCTCCAGACTGAGTAACCCCAAATCTCCCAGTCTGTCCCCATAGCAGAGCTGCTCCAGCCCTCTGAGCATCAAGCTCCTCTCCTACAGAGGATCAATCTGCCTGGCTTTTCTTTGATGGTTTTGCTATCTCCTTCACAGCCCCAATCCCAGCAGGTGGAGAACATCCCAGCCTAGGGCAGGGAACATTTGCCTGGGAACATTTGCCTGGCTACTCCCTGAAAGGAGGTTGGAGCCAGGGGGGGGCCAGTCTCTTCTCCCAGGAAGAGATCAGTAAGACAAGAGGGCATGTGCTTAAGACTTTCTTCCTGAAAAGAAGGAGCTCTGAAGCTGAAGCGCTGCCAGGGGAGGTTTAGGTTGGATATTTAGGAAGAAATTCTTTCCAGAGGGGGTGCTCAGGCATTGGAATGGGCTGCCCAGTGGTGGATTCTCCATCCCTGGAGGTTTTTAAGAAGAGACTGAATGTGGCACTGAGTGCCATGGGCTGGGAACCAGGGGGGAGTGGATCAAGGGTTGGACTCGATGATCTCAGAGATCCTTTCCAACCTGGATGATCCTGCAATTCTGTGAAGCTGGTTCAGAAAGGGAAAAAAAAAAATATTCCAGCCAAGCAGGAGGTGTCAGAACTGACCTGGTGATGATGGCCAGGTGGGGAGGGCTCATGCAAGCTCCCATGAAGAGCACCACGTTCTCATGTCGGGTCTGTCTGTAGGCCATCACCTCCCTCTTGAAAGCCTTCAGTTGGTCTTCGTTGTCCCTCTCAATGTCGATGAGGCGGATGGCCACCTCCCCATGCCACCGGCCATGGAAAACCTGCCCAAAACGACCCTTCCCAATCAGCTCCCCCATCTCCAGCTGCTCAAAAGGGATGTCCCACTCCTGGAGGAAGATGCTGGTCTGGCTGGCCTTGCGGGGGAAGTTGCGGGCAGAGAGGAGGGAGAGGTTCATCTCTTCAAAGTCATCCTCAGATTCCTGGGCTTCCTCGGGGACTTCCTCGTTCTGGAGGGGATGGAGGAAACAAAGGGAGGTGAGGTCAAGAAAAAAAAAGGTGTCCAGGTTGTCCTCTTTGGATGCCCCCCCACCCCCAACCCACCTATTGCGCTCTCAGCCCCAGGGAAACCAGTGGGTACCTTCTGAAGGTGACTGGGTGGCCAAGTTTTCCTCAAAACCCAGTTCTGCAGGGTTAACCCCAGGGGAAATGGAAGAACACATCACACCGGACACATTTTTTTTCACCCAAAGGGTTGTCAGGGTGTCCGGGGTGGAGTCCCCATCCCTGAAGGGCTTTCAAAGCCCAGGAGATGTGGTGCTGAGGGACATGGGCTGGGGTCAAGGTTGGATTCCAGGATCTTCAAGGGTGGATCCATGCTCCACCAGGTCCCTCTCCATGGGAACATGGATGTGTGGGCATGGATGGGCCTGGCCATGAATTCGGTGAGCAGCAATTTCATGGTGCAGATGCTGAACTTCACCAGCTCCTCTGAAATGTGCCCCAAGAGATAAAAGAAATAAAAGCCCCTTGAGCAGAGGAGCAAGCCCAAGGACCTCACCTCTGAGGTGGGTTCCACTTCAATTTGAAGCAATGGGTTTCCTTCCAGGCTGGGAAAAGAAGAATTAAGGAATTACTGCTGGGTAAAAAAAAACAACAGGGAGGGGGGATGGATAGATGGAGGGAAGGATGGAGGGAGGGAAGGAGGAAGGGAGGGATGGGCAAACACTCCTGAGTGTTGAGTCCCACCTCCCACAGCATCCCTCTGCACCAGGACCAGAAGGATCAAGGAGAAAAAGTACCAGGTTTCTGGTTTGGGAGAGCAGCCCCTTCCCTCCCTCCCTCCCTCCCAGCACCCCCACCCTTGAGGAGAACTCTGGGGAATCCCAGGAGAGGGGGGAGGATGGGCAATATTTAACTCTACATTCATTCATGTGGAATTTGGTGATGTGGGAGCAGATGACCAGGTCTCCATCCCATCACCACATGCCCTGGGAGGTGTCACCTCCCCACCAAGCTGGGGTAAGGGACAGATTTCACACCCTGGGAGTTTTGGGGATGCAGCCACAGCATTTTGAGGTGGTCTCCAAGATCAGAGTCACCTCCTCAAGGAGCACCAAGCGTGGCAGCCAGAACACAAGAAAAGAAAAGAGGTTTTTCCAATTTTTTTTTTTTTTTAAAAGAAGAGGCCTCCAGGACCCTCCCTGCAGTAAGAACACACCAATTTATCGCAGTTCCCAGCCCCCAGGGTCAGAAGATTCTTTCTCTCTGCTTCCACAGCACCTTCCACCACCAGGGTCTCACTGTTAAGAGGGAATGAGGGAATTCCATGGGGAAGATCAGCTGGAGCATCTCAGGTGGCTTGGAGAATATGTTCAATACATTAGAAATGATTATTTGTAATCAATAAGATGAATTAAATCAATAAGGTGATGACCCCCTTCCCAATGGCAGCAAGGATCCCAGGAGGGGTGGAACACTCCCCAAGCCACCCAGACACAGTGGTCCTGGGCTTTCTACCCTTTTCCTTTTTAAAGCCCAGGCATGGGGACCTGGGTGGAGGTGGGATTTGGACCCAAGATGCCAGGTCCTAATGCCCATTAGATTCTGCATTTCGCAGCTCATTTTGGTGCCACCTTTGTTGGACTTGTAAATCTTGCAGGTGGAGCTGCCAGAACCACCTTTGGGAGAACAACTCCCCATCCCTGGCAGTGTTGGAGGTTGGATGGGGCTTGGAGCACCCTGGCTTGGTGGGAGGTGTCCCTGCCCATGGCAGGGGTGGCACTGGATGAGTTTTTAGTCTCAGTCTGGGGTTTGATGAAAACTACCTCAGAGCCCCTGGTTTTCTGCTTGTAATCTGGTAAAAGAATCATTTGGTGTCTCATGGGATTTGGTGTCTCATGGGGTTTTGCCTTGGACTGAAAGTCTCTTTTTTTTCTTTTATTTCTTCTGATGGGGAAGCACCAGGTGGCCAGACTGCTGTGGGTTATAAATCCATCCCCCACCCTCTCCTGTCAACCCTTCTCCTCCCCAAGACATCAGCAGGAGCTGGGGCAGGGCAGGCACCATGCCCACCCATCCCAACCTCTTCCTAAGACATCTCTGTACCCCAGGCTGGTCCTGCCAAGCCAAGGAGCACCCATGGGTGCTCAGAGGAGGTGGGATGTGGAAGGGAAGGTGGCCAGGAGGAGGAGGAAGAGGAAAAAGTGGAGGCACTCACATGGGGTTGGAGTTGACAGGGTGGAGGACAACCTGCGGGGCTCGGGTTGGTGTCTCAGGGACCACATCTGGGGAGAAAAGAGTTGGGTCAGAGCAGGGCTAGGAGGCACCCAGAGGAAAATTAAATCCAACTGGAAAACTTCCCTTCATCCCCAGGTCTAGATCAGCCTTAACCGGGTGCAACCCAGGGCCACCCCATCCTTGGTAGGCCACGGTCCTGCCACAAAATATTGGTTTTTAGGAGAAATCCCACCCCAGCACAACCCCTCCACACACATCCAGGGCTAGGAGAGCTCTTGAACACCCAGTCACCTAAGGGTGACATGGCCAGAACCTGTGCTCTCCCAGGGGAGCACCCAGAGTTACCAGAGATTCCTTCCAAGAGACTCACCTGGGAAAATGAACTGCTGCTTGCACTTGTAGTAATGGGGTGCTGGAAGAGAAAGAAGGGAGGTTAAACACTGCCCTGCAGAGCCAGAAGCTGCAGGGACCCCAACCTACACCATGAAACACCAGCCCCAGGGCCAGGTCTCCACCTCCATCACTCCAGGGGATGTCACCCACCACAGTGTGTAGGTTGCCCAGGCCCCCAAATAATCAGACTTTAACCCTCTAACTACCTGGTTGGATTAGAACTTCATTTTACCACCATCAGCTACTGCTCTCTCTGAGAAATTAATATTTGGGGAGTGCTGATGTCACCTACAAAGCCAACACAGCACTGCAGAAGGGCTCTGGGTGGTGGCACCCTCCCTGTCACCCTGTCCCTGATGTCACTCAGGGTGGGCAGGTGGTGGGTATGAAGCAAGATGGAGCTGCTGAGGTTACCAGAGCTTGGCACCAGCTCAGAAAGCACTTTCTCCTTGAGCTTCAAGACTTGAAGGCTGTCCTTCAGCTTCTCCTCCCTACCCTGAAGACTGAGCCCCAGCTCTGCAGTGAGACCTGAGCACCCCCTGAGCTGAGATCAAAGCAGACTGGGAGGTAATTCTGGCAAAAAGAGGTCACGGGGTTGCCATTTCCAAGCTGAAATCCTAATCCCCAAGATGACCATCTCTATGAGGTCAACCAGGGAGAAACTTCCCCCATGGGAAGATGAAAGCACAGCCAAGTCCTGCTTGGTGGCAGATCAGCTCCTCCTTGCCACAAGGCTCTGCTCATCCCAGGCCCTGGAGCAAACTCCCACCCTAAGCTGCTGGGGTCTGATCCTGCTCTGCTCCATCCCTGCTGCTTGGGGAAGCAGCCCAGGAGCTCCCCAGATGATGATGTTGCTGCTTTCACCACCACCAAATCACATCTGTGATTTGGGACCCTCTGCCTCTTCCCTGCAGAGCCAAGAAGGGTCCAGGACTTGCCCAGAGAGTGGTTTGGGGATGTTCCATCACTGGTGAGACATCCGGATGCTTCAGCTCTGCCTTGGACCACCACGAGCTGTTAAAGCAGCAGAGAGCCCCATGTCCTGGGCTGCAGTCATGCTGTGGACCATCCTCCCAGCTCCTACAGGCTCCAGGGACAGGGCTGGGTCAAACCCTGGCCCAGGGAATGGGAGAAGGAGCTGAATCCCTCCTTGACGGACAGGTCATGGTGCTCCTTGGAGTGCTCAAGTGCTTCCTCACAGCTCCTTCACTGTCTTCCTCCAGCATCCCACAGCTTCTCCAGACACAGGAGGACCTCTGTGCTTTGGCTGGTGGATCTTTGAGGTTTTTTTTAATTCCCAGATTTTGGAAATATTTGCTACCATGACGAAGGATCTGTCACCTCCCCCCTCACCTCCCTCCTCCTCCTCCCTAGCTGAAGGCTTGTCAAGATGGCAAGGAGCACACCAGGAACAGGAGAACACAAAGGTGCCACCTGGTTCCTCTGGAGAAGCAATCCTGACCCTCTTTGCCTATCAGACAAAACCTGGAGGGGGTGGTGGGATCTGGGAAGGACCTCATCCTCCTGGCTGCTGTCCCATCAAAGAGGAGCAAAGAGGGATCACCAGCCCTGAGGCATCTTGGAGATGGGTCAGAACCATGGCTCCTCCTCCTGTCCCCTCACCAATCCCTTTTTTGGGGAGCAGCAAGTGGGGGGCTGAAGGCAGTTGAGACCTTCCACACTGGCAGGAGTGATGCTGAGCTGTTCTCCTCTTGGAAGGGATCTTCCCTGGAGCAGCAGCACTGTCCCAAGGACACCCATCTCCAAGGCAGCCACCCAGGGAAAGGCTTCAGCACATCCTGAAGGATGTTCCAGGAGGAGCTTTTTTGGCCACGCGGTGTAACTCCTGTGTCCTGCAGCCACCATGACCAAATTGCTTCTTCCATCCTCCCTGACATGACTGAGCTTCAGGAGCAGATGGGTCCCAGGCACCCAGACAAGACTCGGTGGGAGAAGCTCCACCAGATACCTTCAGCATCACCTGCTGCCCACTATCACACCCCATGCCTGCTGCCAGCATGCTTGTTGGGGGCCCACCACCCCAAAAACGTCGTGAAGTCACCCTTGAAGAGGGGTAAGAGCAATGCAGTGGGCACACCCCATGGAGAAGGCAAACCTGGAGAAGCTTTCTTGTAGCCTCAAGAGCAGCAGGTTGCTTGCTGAGGTTGTGCTGATTCCATCCTTGGAGGTTCTGAAGACCAAAGTGGATCAAAAACCCTGAGCCCCGACCCTACTTCAAGCAGGAGGTTTGACTGGAGCCTCCCAGGCTCCCTCCCGACCTGAATTATCCCCAATTCCTCCATGCTGCTCATCTCTGCTTCCAACTTTTCCCCTTCCCGCGGTGACATCCAAGGAGGTGGAGCAGATCTTTACCCTGAGGACAGCACCAGCCCCTCTGATGGGGCAGATATGGAACTGAGGAAGCCCTGGGGAAGGCAGTAGAGTACCTGGCAGGTTGAACTGCTTCTGCTGGCGAGGGCACTGTGGGGAGGGATGCAGGGGGGACGGGGGAGTCGCGCTGGGGGGCAGCGGTGGGGCCGGCGAGGAAGGGGTGGAGGAGGTGGTGGAGGAAGGGTTGCTGCTGGAGTCTGGCTGGTAGGGCACTGGGATGTGGTCCTGGGGGGATGGAGAGAAGAAGAAAGAAGCTGGTGAGAGCCACGCTTGATGGTGCCACCCAAGGTACCCCAGAGTCACCCCAGGTGACAAGTGAGACCTACATGGGTTGTCCCCACACCCCCCCCCAAAACTCTAGAAAACAACCAGAGTCCCAGCCTGGCCTTTCCCAAAGCTGTCTGTGTTGCCAGTTTGCACCAAGGCTGTTCCACACCAGAACTGAGGCTCCAGTGATCACCCAGTGCCCCCCCTGCCATGGGCAGGGACACCTCCCACCAGCCCAGGCTGCTCCAAGCCCCATCCAACCTTCAACACTGCCAGGGATGGGGCAGCCACAGCTTCTGGGGGCAACCTGGGACAGGGGCTCAGCACCCTCACCCCAAACAATTCCTTCCCAACATCTCCTCTCCATCTCCCCTCTTCCAGCTGGAAATCATTTCTCCCTGTCCTATCCCTCCCTGTCCTTGTCCCCAGCTTCCCTGCAGGTGGCTGCAACCCGCTTCCTGCCTCACACTCACCCTCGCTCTTCTCCTTGGATTAGCACCATTCCAGGGCACTCCTTTTTTTTTTTTTTTTTTTAAATTTAAACCCTCAAATAGGTTTCTGGGCAGCTCCTACCCCCCTCCCCCCCCACTGACACCCACATTGGTCCCAGAGCAGTAGATGCTTTTGGGAGACCCCTGGAGATGCCAGCAAGGCTTGGTCCTGGCAGCCAACCAAGCTGCTGGGAGATGTCCTGTCCTGAGCACAACCACTGAGATCCCCTCTTCTCCTGGAACATAAGGGCACGGCCCCTTTTTGACTTTCAAGTCCCTCTTTTAGGAATCCCCCCTCACCTTGTTGAGTTTGTTGGTTTTGGGGAGTGTCTGGCTGACGTGGAGGTCGGAATACCGAGGGGGTTTCCTCAAGGGGTTGTTGATATCACAGGGCACCGACTCTGTCCGGACCAACCTCGCTGGATTCAGAAAGGAGAAAAGGGGGGGAAAAAGGGGTGGACAGGATGGTGAGAGAGACAGAGAGACATCAAAGCTTCACAGGAGAACTTGGGCTCAATCCTATGCTTGCCAACCACTCTTCAAAGCCATCCTCTGAGGCACCTCCAGATCCTGGCCTGGGATGGCAGCCAGCCCCCCAGCTACAGCCAAACCCTACCTGGGGACACAGAGCAGGGCTTCAAGCCCAGGGCTGCAAGGTGGGGAGGTTCGGTAGCCACTGTGGCCACCCTGTGAGCTGGGGAGGTCAAGCAGCATCGGGAGGAGGGGCCATCCTCATCCTCATCCTCATCCTTACCACGGTGTTGCAGGGCTAGGGGGAGGGAAGGAGCCAGCCTGAAGCATCCTGATTAATTTATTTTTTGTGGGGAAAGCCATCCTTGGAGCCTGGGGGGGACTCAGGAATGGTCTGGCTGGAGGCCAAAGGCATTGATAACTTTTGTTTTGGGTTTTTTTGGTTTTTTTTTTAATGGGGGGCTACTTCGCTGAGGCCCCCCCAAAGCCACACTGAGTTGCAACACACGTCGGGTGGCTCCAACTCTTCCAACATCACAAACCATGACTGTAAAAAAGCCCTGCCCAAACCCCTGCAGCCCCTGCTTGCCCTGCCTTCTGCTCAGGGTTTGAAGCAGCTGGGAGCATGATGGGGGGGGGGGGGGGGTTGCTTTAACCTCTTCCACCCAAATTTCCTGCAAGAAAGGGCCCAGAGAGCTGCAAAGCTGCCCCTTCCCCTTCCTCCTGAGGTGCCACCACCCCAAAGCACTTTCCCGTGCTTAAGCAGATGAGGGTGGCTTTTTTTTGGTGGTCATTAAGACGAAGTAAGAGCTTGGAGAGCTCAAAAAAAAAAAACAAAAAAAAAAACCACAACCAAAAAAACATTTCAAGACAAGGCTCATTGGAAAGGTTTCCCTTGGGTGGTCGCAGTCCTCTGGCAGTGGGGGCCAAAAAAAAAAAAAAAAATCTGGAAGAGGTTGGGAAACCATTCCTCTCGTCCTGCTGCAAAGTTCTTCCCTTTCCTCTGTGGATCTGGGGCTCTCCGGGATGAAAACAGCTCCAAAAAAAAGCACCACGAGCATCCCCATCCCCCCCCCCAACCTCCCCAGCCCCATGCAACCCCTGGGATGGGGTGGGGGGCGTAAGGGGGGGAGGGGGAAGACTTCAGGGGATCCAACCCTAAACTCTGGACGGTACCGAAAGGCTAAAACCTGGTTTCACTTACCCCGGGCGGTGGGGAATCTGAAAAGAAAAGGAGGCGGGGGAAGGGTGGGTGGAAGTGGTTTGCAATGCAAATCTGCCTCGCCCCGCACGGGTCGTCTCCCTACAAGCGGAAAAAAGGGGGATGGGTAACATCTCCACGGGAAAAAAAAAAAAAAAAGGGAAGTGGTTCGGTTCGGTTCAGTTCGGTTCGGTTCCGGAGCCTCGGTCCCAGCGGCCGCCAGCGAGGCTCCGGCTCCCGAATCGCCCCGGGGGAATGGGAGGGGGAGGGAAGGTTGGGTGGGAGATGGACCTGGTGGGAAATGGAGCCGAGGGGGGGAAAAAGGAGAAAAACTGGCGTGGGCCTTACCTCCACGGTGGATGATGAGGAGGTGACACGGAGGGGCCTCTTTGGTGCATTTGTTGTGGCACTTGAGCCTGGTGGGGAGCAGAGGAAATCCAAACCAAAGCAAAACAAAAATCAAAGCAAACGAGCAAAAAAACCACCAAAAAACCAAAACACAACAAAACAAAACAAACAAACAAAAAAAACCAAAGCAAAAAAACAAAAAAACCAAACAAAAAACCAATAAAAAAGCAAAAACAAAACAAAAAATCAAAACAAAAACACCAACAAAAACCCCACGAAAAATTGAAAAAAGCAAAAAACAAAAATTAAAAAACAATAAAAACCAAACATAAAACAAAACAAAAATCAAAACAAAAACAAAAAACAACAAAAAACAAACAAACAAACAAAAAAGGGTGGGAAGGGAGGGAGAAGCAGAGAAATGGTTGGGAAGGGACCTTCAAGAGCATCCATTTCCAACCCCTGCCATGGGCAGGGACACCTCCCACCAGCCCAGGCTGCTCCAAGCCCCATCCAACCTTCAACACTGCCAGGGATGGGGCAGCCACAGCTTCTGGGGGCAACCTGGGACAGGGGCTCAGCACCCTCACCCCAAACAATTCCTTCCCAACATCTCCTCTCCATCTCCCCTCTCCCAGCTGGAAACCCTTCCCCCTCCAGGCTCCCATCCCTCCCTGTCCTTGTCCCAAGTCCCTCCCCAGCTTTCCTGCAGCCCCTTCAGGCACTGGAAGGTGCTCTAAGCTCTCCCCATTGCAGCCTTCTCTTCTCCAGCCTCAACACCAGCCCCAATTCCCAGGTGCTGTGGGCACAGGGATAAGAAGCCACCCAGGATGCACAGCCCAGAGCACCCTCAACAACTGGGACTCCTGATGTGTCCTGGTGAGAGTTCCTACACTAATCAGACCCCAAATGGGGGAATGCTCAGCTTCCCCCCTTTTTCCAATGCCTGTGAGGGACCACACACCCAGCAGCCAGTTTGAGGATGCCCAAAATTGTTACCTTTGCTAAGCTCAGTGAAATAAAAGCAGCAGATACCCACACTTGGGGAAACAAAAAATCCAAGCCACTTCCCCCCCTCCCTCCATCCACCCCTAAAGCTGCTTTCTACTTAATTAAATTTGGGGGGCAGCAGAGGGGGAGGAAACAGCTGCCTTGGCCCCCTTTGGCTCTTGATGAATCTCAGTCACTGTCCCTTCCCTCTTAATTTTACTGAGAGGACATTTAAGAAAAATGATGAGAGCATCTATAGCAAAATTTGGAATATTCTGTGCCTGGTTTCACAGAACCCAACAAGGAGCCTAGGGAGGATTTCACCCCTGGGTCATGCACAGAGGAATAAGCATCCCAAAATGCTCCCCTTCCTTCTTGCTGAGGGATGGAAATGATTCCTCAGGCTCAGCAGAGCGGGAAGAAGCCACTGGGGAAAAAGTGAAGAGGAGAAAAAGATTTAAAAGAAAAAAAAAAAAAAAAAGGGGAGGGGGGGGGGGAAATGGGGGAAAAAAAAAAAACCAAAACAACGTCAGCTCCAAGCCAATGAGCTGGGTAATGAAAATTCAGGACCTCTGTGTGTTGGGTTTTATTACCAAGCTGCTCCTAGAGGGAAAGGCAAGAGATTAATGTGGGTTTCAAGGCTTGGGAGGACTGGGGGGAGGGGGTTTGTTTGGTTTACCTCCTCACTCCCTTCCTATTTCTGGGAAACCTCAGTTCTTTGTGTTCACCTTTAACAACCTGGGAATTTATTTCCTCTTTTTTGGAAGAACTACAGGCAGCAGGAGTCAGACAGAGCTGGAGCATGGCAGGGACTGGTCCCACCATCCCTCCTCTGCATGGGCACCAGCCCCAAGCAGGGCTTGCAAAGCCTCCAGCACCTCAAGTCTTGAATGCACTAGAAATCCCCACCTTCAAGTAGATAAATATTGCCTCACAGGACTTCCAAACCACCTCCAGCAGCTGCAAAACATCCAGGCATTTGTTGTCCTGCTTTAAATCCCAATTTACTACCCCATCAGCTTTTAATCAACCAGGACTGCTATCACTTGGCAGCTCCTGCTAACCCAGCTACCCGGAGAGGATGGGAGGATTCCCAGCACTCAGTCCTAACAAAAAAGGCAGCTGTAACTCCAGAAGTAGCTTCCCTAAGCTCTCCTGGCTGCACGATCCTGTGGCAGAGCTGATTCCCAGCAATAAGAGTGGCCCCAGCCTCTGCTTCACTCCCTTTTTCCAGCCCTGCCCCATTTTTTAGGTGGCCCTTTCTCCCTGGCATCATAACTTTCATGGCAGCTTGGGGTGGGTTTGGCTCCTCGGGGTCATGAAACTGCCAGGAACCAAAGGGCCCCAAGATTTGGTGATGTGAAAAAAAAATAAAATAGGGGAGATAGCACCCAATGCTGTGGGTAAAACCCATCTGGTGGCATCCCCCACAGCCTCTGCAGATAATTCTGGCTGTAACCCCCTTGGGGGGGGCATGAAAAGCACAGCCAAGGGGGGCAGTGAGCAGGGATTCAAGTCACTGCCCTGGGGTCAGCAGAAACCAGGGCTCAGCATCCTCCCCGACAACCTTGCTCCCATCCCTGGCAGGCACAGCCTTCTCCAGCCCCTCTCTGGGGTGGTTTTCACCCTATTTCATGTCTCCTGAGCAGGGACACCTCCCACCAGCCCAGGCTGCTCCAAGCCCCATCCAACCTTCAACACTGCCAGGGATGGGGCAGCCACAGCTTCTGGGGGCAACCTGGGACAGGGGCTCAGCACCCTCACCCCAAACAATTCCTTCCCAACATCTCCTCTCCATCTCCCCTCTCCCAGATGGAAACCCTTCCCCCTCCAGGCTCCCATCCCTCCCTGCCCTTGTCCCAAGTCCCTCCCCAGCTTTCCTGGAGCCCCTTCAGGCACTGGAAGGTGCTCTAAGCTCTCCCCATTGCAGCCTTCTCTTCTCCAGCCTCAACACCCCCAATTCTCTCAGCCTGGCTCCAGAGCAGAGCTGCTCCAGCCCTCCCAGCAGCTCCAGGGCCTCCTCTGCACTGGCTCCAACACCTCCCTGGCCTTCTGCTGCTGCATCAGATCAGAGCCCCTGCCTTGGGGTGAGCAGAGCCCATGTCTCAGGATCCTTCCCAAAACCCCTGCTCCCATCCCAGGCAGGCACCAGAACCCCAATTTGGGGTGTTCTTCACCCAAGTTCATGTCTCATTAAAGCTTTCTGCAAGGATGACAGGCTGGTTTCCTCCCCTCACCACCCCCCAAGCCCCTGCTGGGCTCCAGCACCCAAACCTTCATTGTGCCCTTTGCACAACACACCCAGCTCCACCTACTTGCAGTTTTTGCATTTTAAGCCAAACAACATTCCTTTCCCACAGACGGTGCAAGTCTGAGACATCCAGTACTTGGTGGAAAACCTGGGGAGAAAAAGACAGGAAAGTGGCCAGGGGGAGCCCAGGCTGTGCCACCCCATCCCTGCTCCTGCATCCCTCACCCCTCATTTATCTTTTCCTTGTTGCCCTCAGACACTGCTGCAGGTTCTGAGGCTTCTTTCTAGAGCCACCAAAGCCCAAATCTGAACCCTCCTTAGGGCACAACCTGCTCCAAAGGGCACCTGAGCTGGTCAGGATGAGCAGTAGCCACTAGCACCCTGGCTTTGGCCACCCCATGATGTAGCCAGAGGCCCCAAAACACCTCCCTGCCCTGGCAAGCCAACCTTTGGGAGAAGCAGCTGCCCCATCAACCAGCAAACCCGGGGCTGTTTCCAGTCTTTTTTGGGGGAGATATGGAAGGGCAATAACCCAGGGGTGGGAAAGTGGCTGCAGGTTGGTAGGATCAGGGCTAACACCCCCCAACTGCCCCCATATCCCAACCGAAATGGAACTTAAAGGGGCTCCCAGGACAGCGTGGGAGATGGGGAATGCTCCTGCCTGAGGTGGAAAGGAGAGGAGGGATGATGCTGATCCTTTGGGAAGGCTGACTGGAAGGGGCCAGGTTTGGTGTACCTGTGTTTTATTGAGTTGCCCAAATCTCGACGGGGGATCTGCGGGGACCAGCGAGGCACTGAGAGAGTGTCTGCAGGGAGGAGAGACAGGGAAAACCATCAAGGCTCCAGCTTTTGGGGATGCAGACAGAAAAAAAAAAAGGATTTGCCTAATATTTCCTCTTATAGAATCCTGCTGGGCTCCCTTCCTGGAAAGGAAGATGGGAATGGGGGTGTTTTGGTGTTCTAACCCCCTGCCAATAACTCCTGGAAAAACAAGAGGGGAATGGAAGGGGTGGTCCTACCCCCCCCTCCCACCTTCCCAACAACAGCTCCCAGTTTGGGGTGGGGGGAGGCCAAACCAGAAAGGGAAAATGAAGCTGAAATGGTAACTGTAGCATTTATTAAGAAGACATCAGTGCTGGTGGTTGGGGCTGAACAAAAAGCCACGTGCCAGCCACCTGGAAAGCAGCTTCAATATTCAGTGTTTGGATGCAAGGAGAAGAACAAAGTCAAAAGCTGCCTCAGCAGCCTCCTTGGAAGGGAAAAAGGAGGGAAGAAAGGGCAACAGGACCTTGGCTGGGGAAGGAGAAAGAGGGAAGTTGATGAATGCAGGCAGGTAATCAGCAGTGCTGGTCCCAGCCAGGGCACACACCCTCCTCCTCCTCTTCCTCCTCCTTCTCCTCCTTCCTGTCAGGATGCTCAGCCCCAGGGATTCAAAGTTTGGATTTCCTTCATGAAAGATTTCCAGTCTTCCTATTTTTCCAATACCAAGAGGTTCCCCAGCAGGGAACACGCCAGCAAATCCCTCACTAAACAGACCTTGAGCAGCATCCCTCTGCCTGGGGAGTACCACTGGCTGCTCTAATATCCTGGTTTAATGTCGTGGGTGGTTTCCTTGTGCTTCCTTCCTGAAGGTTAGATTTCCATGCTGCTTCCCAGGCTGCTGCTCACCGGCTTGGGAAAATCCCTGGGAGAATCCAAAACCTCATCCCATCTCCAGCAGCTCCTGTCCTCAGCACCCCTCAGGCACCTCTGGTTAATCAGAGGGTGAAGGAGCACAAAGTCAGAACTGCTGCCCCAGCCCCACATGGGCTGCTTCACACCAAGATTTTTGACCCAGATCTTTCACCAGCCCTTGGGACAACCAAACCACAGCTCCCAGCCCAGCATCCCTCCTGCTGGCCCCCCATCTGCCACCTTCCAGGGATGTCCCCAAGCCCTGGAGATGTGGTTGGAGAAGCAGGACCACTCTCCCTCCCTAAACATCATTTTCTCACCCCGCTGCACAAACTCCCCCTCATTCCACACCACTCCTGGATGAACTCAACACCTCAGCTCCTCTCCAGGAATTCAATTAAAACCTTTGCTTTACCAGCCCCCATTTATTTCCACCAACTTTCAACTGGCCTCAATTAAATCCTGCCATCCACACACACTCAGACAACAACACCCCAGCCTTCTAATTCCTTTCTAAATGTGCCCACTGCAAATAAATGTATTAAAGTGTATCAGGGATTGTTGTCAGCTCCCAGCTAAAATGTGAGGGACGTGATTCACAGCTGATTATCTTCATCAGAGCCAGGGGAAGGATGGAGGGGGTGGGGAGGTTGTGTTAGAGCTGCTGTTTGCAGGAGGGTAAAAGCAGCCAAGGAGACAGGGGAAGGCACCCCAGGGCTGTGGGGCATCATCCCAAGGGGGCCTGGGGGGGTTGAAGTCAAGTGGTGTTTCTCCCCTTTCTCTGTGCCAGGAGGAAAAGCTGCTTCTCACCGGGTGGTACAAAATCCCAGTGATGCTCCTGGGTGCAAGAAGGTCCTGCCCTCCCCAGCACAGGAGGGATGTTCTCATCAAAATCCCCCAAATTGCTGTAATTAAGAGAAAAAGGGAAGGAAAAAAAAGAAAAAAAAAAAGCCAGTGGCTACAGACTCTCAAAGCTGCAGCAGGGTCAGGCTTGGGCGTTGGGACCCCAGGATGGAGCAGAGCTGGGCCTGAGGGGTTGTGGCACTAGGATGAGGTGACCCAGGTGAGCTCTGAAATGTGACAGCCAGCTGTCCCCCTGTCCTCCCCCGAATCACTGCTGCCTCCTGACCTCCCCTGCCTGCCTGTCACTCATTACTTACACGTTTAGCACTGGTAAGCTTGTAAATCAAGAGCTCCTTTAGCCATAATTCCCCTTGCACGAGCCTGTGAAGGTAGATTTAGGATTTTCCACCCCACATTCTCCTCCTCCCAGGGGAGATTTGATGAACTGGGGAGTAATAGCCCAGAGAAGGGTGGAGATGGGAATCACCAAGCAGCCTGATGGAGACCCTCTGGTAAAGCACCCACCCTGTCCACAAACTGGTTTGGGTGGGAAGGGACCTTAAAGCCCCCCCAGTGCCCTCCCTGCCATGGGCAGGGACACCTCCCACCAGCCCAGGCTGCTCCAAGCCCCATCCAACCTTCAACACTGCCAGGGATGGGGCAGCCACAGCTTCTGGGGGCAACCTGGGACAGGGGCTCAGCACCCTCACCCCAAACAATTCCTTCCCAACATCTCCTCTCCATCTCCCCTCTCCCAGCTGGAAACCCTTCCCCCTCCAGGCTCCCATCCCTCCCTGTCCTTGTCCCAAGTCCCTCCCCAGCTTTCCTGGAGCCCCTTCAGGCACTGGAAGGTGCTCTAAGCTCTCCCCATTGCAGCCTTCTCTTCTCCAGCCTCAACACCCCCAACTCTCTCAGCCTGGCTCCAGAGCAGAGCTGCTCCAGCCCTCCCAGCAGCTCCAGGGCCTCCTCTGCACTGGCTCCAACACCTCCCTGGCCTTCTGCTGATGGGGACCCCAGAGCTGGACCCAGATTTACCCCAAGGGCATCTGCAGAGGGGGACAATCCCCTCCCTGGCCCTGCTGCTCACACAGGGGGGATGCAGCCCAGGACTTGGGGGGTTCTGAGCTGCCAGCACACACTGAGCTTCTCATCACCCCACACCCCAAGTCCCTGACATGGTGTCACCCCTGATGCCAGCCAGCACATCCACCCCGTTAGAGCAGCACAGACCCCACCATCCAGGGGATAACCCCCCCAGCCCCCACACCCCCCAACACACTGGTCCCAGCTCCCTCCCCCCGTGGCACAGCTCATCCTTGGGTCAGCAGCGGAGGTGACAGCCACCTCCGGCAGGGCTCTGACAGGTGACACGGGAGCAGAGCCCTGCTGCCCACCTCTGCAGTGGTGACAGGCAGCTGTGACAGCCAGCACCGCTCCCTGAGTGGCACCCGTGGCCCTCGGAGGTGACGGGGACTGGGATGCTGCCTGGGCCGTGACGCCCTCCTGGCCCCCGCTGCCAGCTCCAGGGCTTCCCGGGGCTTTCCGGCTGTCGGGGAGGATGTCCCCCCTTTTCCTCTCCAGCCTGAGCATCTCCTGCAGGTGAGGAGCAGCCAGAGCTCCCCCTTTCCATCCCCACCCCCCCTCGCTTTCATTGATTTGGGGTCTCAGCCTGCCCTGGGGCAGCAGGAGGGCAGTGATGCCACCACCTCCACCCAGTCCTCCAGGAACATCACCTGGGGATGACTGCTGGGACAAAGTGCACCCACGGGAACCTTCTTTGGGCACCAAATCCTCCTCCATCTCTTGGCACCTTCCCAGCTGCTGAGGGAACCGCTGTGAACGTGTTATCAATCATGGTGACAACCTGAGATCCACAAACCCTCCTCCTCCTCCTCCTCTCCTTACAACAAACAGCGCCAGGCGATGTCCTCATTAGGAATGGGATGGAGCAAATCGATGGAAGTCAACTTGGAAAGAATCCCAGGATGGATCACTGCGATGCCAAGGAACAGCCAGGAGACTTTGCACCTGATTGTTGACAGCCTCCAGACCTCCAGCTACACCAGGAACCCAACCAAACACCCCCAGTGCCACCCCTGGGGAGAATATGAGGATGGGGGGTGCTGGGGATGAGGATGCTGGGAATGGGGGGATGCTGGGAATGGGGGGATTCATATAGAGGGACTTCATACAGAGGCAGGGAGTGATGGGATGAGGAGGAATGTAAAGAAGGTCTTGATGACCCTTCCAAAATCCTGAAGAGCAGTTGATTGGTGTAAAGAGAGAGAGGAGAAGAAGAAAGAAAAGATGAAGAGAAGGAAATAAACATCAGGCTGCTCCTGCCTGGCCAGCAGTCATGCCATGCCAAAGGGGTAAGCTTGCCCACCCCAACCCATCAGGTCCCAGCACCAGCATCTCCTGGAAGAGGTCAGAGCACCCCAAGTTACTGCAATACTGCAGATGGCTGTGCAGAAATCAGCAGTGGTTTGAGATGGAGAGACATGTACAGACACAGATAACTGAGCTTCCAGGCTTCTGTTTGTCCAGAAACACCCACATCTCTCTAAACACTCCAGCTTGCACCCCCACAAACACTGTGCAACCCATCTCCT
This sequence comes from Phaethornis superciliosus, assembly GCA_023637945.1. Classification (NCBI taxonomy): domain Eukaryota; kingdom Metazoa; phylum Chordata; class Aves; order Apodiformes; family Trochilidae; genus Phaethornis; species Phaethornis superciliosus. The sequence continues at coordinate 1,861,766 of JAJQWJ010000020.1, forward strand.
ACATCCATCCCTGGTCCTCCAGAACATCCATCCATCCATCCATCCCTGGTCCTCTAGAACATTCATCCATCCATCTATCTATCTATCTATCTATCCATCCACCCACCCACCCATCCACCCATCATCCATCCATCCATCCATCCATCCCTGGTCCTCCAGACCACCCATCCACACCCAAGTGGATTCCTCCAGTTTTCCACAGCCACCTCCCTCTGTTGGCCATCACTCATCACCCACCCCATGGAGAAAGGACCTGAAGGAGGAAGCCTTGGGACTTACTTGCTGAGAAGGTGGCTTCAGTGTGGACAGGAGGGGTGGAGGGGAGGAAGGGGGGGTACCCCACGAAAAAGGAGCGGAGGGAGCGCTCGGAGAGGAGCGGGGAGCGCTGGGCAGGGATGTTCTCACAGCTCCCCACACTGTTGTGGATCTTGAGGTTCAAGGGTTTGGTCTTCTTCTTGACCCTGGAAGGAAAGGAAGAGAAAATAAGAAAAGGAAAAAAGAAAGCAGAAGAGAGAAGAGGAGAGGGGCGAAAGGAGAGGGGAGAGGGTAGGAGAAGGGAGGAGAGGGGAGGAGAGGAGAGGAGAGGAGAGAAAAAGAGAAAAAGAGAAAAAGAGAAAAAGAGAAAAAGAGAAAAAGGGGAAGAAACAGGGTGAGGGGATTTACTCACAGGTGGGGAGAAGAGAGCAATGGCACCCAGGAGGAGATGCTGGGATGATTACATGCCTATCCCTGCAAGAATATTCAATCTCTCCCCAACCCCAAACCCAGACAATTCTCATTCTCTGGGCTGCATCCCCCCTGTGTGGGCAGCAGGGCCAGGGAGGGGATTGTCCCCCTCTGCAGATGCCCTTGGGGTAAATCTGGGTCCAGCTCTGGGGTCCCCATCAGCAGAAGGCCAGGGAGGTGTTGGAGCCAGTGCAGAGGAGGCCCTGGAGCTGCTGGGAGGGCTGGAGCAGCTCTGCTCTGGAGCCAGGCTGAGAGAGTTGGGGGTGTTGAGGCTGGAGAAGAGAAGGCTGCAACGGGGAGAGCTTAGAGCACCTTCCTTCTGGCCCCAAACCAAAGCAATGCCAAGGTCTGCAACACCACAAGCCTTGTCCTGGTGCCCAGGAGGGGAGAAACCAGGAAGTTTCCCTCTTGAAACTTCCTTTGCATCCAAGAGCATCTCCTGCAAACACCCACCAGGCACCCAGCTGCTGTTCTGCTGCCATCCCTCTGGTCCCCCCAGCCAGAGATCTGCACTGCCAGCAGAGAGGAAATGACCCTGCCCAGGGTAACAGGACAAAATTCAACTGTCCTTTAATAAGTTAATTATTTCCTTGCTCAGGAAAAGCTGCTGCTGCTACCATTAGGTGGCTCTCAGGACTTCTTTGGGTGCTTGGGGGTTGCTGAGGGACATGGATTGGTTGGCAGTGCCGGGTTCCCAGATGGAGTTAATGATCTTCAAAGCCTTTTCCAAGCAAAGTGATTCATAGAATCATAGACTGGTTAGTTGGGAGGGACCTTAAACACCACCCAGTTCCCACCCATCACACACCTCCCACCAGCCCAGGTTGCTCTGAGCCCCATCCACCCTGGCACTGAATGCTTCCAGAGATGGAGCTTCCTCAGTATCCCTTGGGAACCTGTTCCAGTGTCTCACCACCCTCACACTAAAGAAGTTCCTCCTGACCTCTTAACCTGAATCTCCCTTTTCCCAATTTAAAACCATTGCCCCTTGTCCTTTCCCTACGAGCCCTTGGGAAAAAAATCCCTCTCCAGCTTTCGTTTCCATGATTGTCTCCAGCTGGGTCCCACAGCCCAACCCTCCCAGCTCAGAGCCCACCAGCAGCCCCATGGCCAATGCTTGCCATGCCCAGCCCTGCCCCCAACCCCCAAGTCCTTACACCAAATCTGCAAAGCACCCCAGGGAGGAGAACCCCTAGAGCTGCTCCATCCCCTCCATCCCAACCCAGTGGCACAACCATGACCTGAAGCCCTGGGCATGGGCATGGACCCAGCTCAGCCCTGGCATTCAGCCCACTGCTTTTCCTGCAGCACACTGATTAGCCACTAATCTCATCTTTTTTCCACCCATAAATCAGTTCCAGACCAAATATTTACTGTGAGCATCATTTCCTCGCCAAGCAGGGCTGGTGACAGCTCTCATTATTAGGAAGGATGAGTGATTTTGGACAGGGAGATATTTTTCTCTCTCCCCGTTTCTTCAGGGGGAAAAAAAAAATAAATAAAAAAATTTTTAAAAAATTGCACACAAACACCATGAGCCAACCTGGCAAGGGTTTGGGTGGCTGTCTCACCACGGCCTTGACCCTTTCTCCTCATCCCAAAATGGGAGGGAGAAGGGACTGAAGAGGAGGAGGATGATGCAGCTGGAGCATCCCCACCCTTGGAATGGTTTAGGTGGGAAGGGATTTTAACCATCTGGTCCCAACCCCCTGCCATGAGCAGGGACACCTCCCACTAGACCAAATTACTCCAAACCCCATCCAACCTGCCCATGAAAGTCCCCTGGAGAAGCACAGCCAGGTCAGGATGAGTCCCCAGGGTCCAAAGCACCCATGGGTGCCCAGGCAGCAAATCTCTTCTCCATCCTCCAGCAAAGGCAATGTGGAGGAAAGGAGAAACAGGAAATAATCCAGAGGCTGGAGAAGGACAGGTCCTGCAAGAAGCAGAGGGCACAAATGATGAGCTGCAGAGGCATCCCCAGGGGAGATGTGACCCCTCTGCATCCCTGCAGTCCCTTCTGCTTGGTTCCATAGCCAGCAGCAGCCATTTGGGGACAGAGCACCCAGGGTGCAGGGCAAACCCCTCCCTGCCCTGGAAAACCAGCACCATGGTTTCAGGAACAGATCCTCCACCCCCTCTGCTCATCTCACCCCATGGCAGGAGCACCAGGATACCCCAGGACCCCCTCCCCACAACCCACCAAAGGGACTTTGGGCAAACCTCCAAGGACTCAGGGATTTCAGGGAGCTGGCAGGGGACAGTTTGGGGCTGGTGACTGCTCATCAGTGCAGGATGTGACCCTCACCCTTGGGACAGACCCAGCCGGGGATGTCCTGACCCAGCTCCACTCTAAAAAATTCTTCCTCCTCCTCTGCGAGCACCAAACCTCACCTAAATTAGTTTTTTCCAAAAGATCTCTCACATTCGAAGTGTAAACCCCCTGGGGTTTCACCTCCCAACCAGTCCCCACCTCAGCTTCCCATTTTCGTGAGATTTGCCCATCTTGGTCCAGCATTCCCAGTTTTCCTCATTTTTCCAAGCCAACACCACACCAAAAGAGGAGGGAAAAAAAACAACCTCAAACTTGTGCTGGAAATGCAGCATGAACCTCCCAGCCTCAAAACCCCCAGGACACCTGGACTCCCCTGGCATCACCCCCTAACTACACCCTCAGAGCTGGTGAGAACAGAGGAAGGGGAAAAAAAAAAAAAAGTAAAAAAAAATAAAAAAAGAAAAAAAAAAAAATCCATTTTCCTGAGCGATAAAGCCCCAAGACAGCAGCAGATTCCCCATTTTGGAAGGAGAGGGTTGCTGGAGATCTTGGATAAGGATGTCCGAGTTGCATGGGGAGGCAGCAGTAAAATCCAGCACAGGACAGAACCCTGGCTCCCTGGGATGCTCAGGGAAGGTTGGCCACCCCAACCCCTCCATTTCAGCCCCTCTCCAGAAGCTGGCAGGTTCTCAGCTGCTTGTTTTGATGGAAAAAACAGATGGAGAAGCCAAGGCAAGAGAATGCAAAGAGCTGTTTAACCTAGGTTGACCACAGCAAGCTCCAGCCACCCCCAGTGGTGTCAGGAAAAATGCCAGCCCAAAGACAAGGGCTCCTTTCCTGCCAGGCTGGGAGCAGATCCCCAGCCCTGAACCTCTCAGCTCTTTTATTTCCCCTCCCCAGGACCCTCAGCTCCTCTCCCCACTGCACCAAGCTGCAAAGCTGGTGGGGCTTGGGGGCTCGGCCAACACCAAACCCCCTCACTGCAGGGACAAGAGCTGGACAAGGCTGAACCAGGCCACACCCTCCCCCCCTAAATTCCCCAAATTTTGGTCCCTGAGGCCACCAGTTTTCACCCCTTCCCATTTTGCAAACCCCTCAGCTGCTCCAGGACCTTCAGAGCATCCCAGTCCCCTCCCAGGCTGCTCCATTACCTCTCACCATGCCCTGACCCAGAAAAAAAAAAAAACAAAAAACCCAACCAACCTTTATTTTTATCCTCACCATCTCCATGCATCCTTTTGGGGGGGACATCAGACACATCCCCCTGACCCAAGCCCCCCAAAAACAGAGCTCAGAAGAGCATCAGGGCTCGTTTCTGCCCCCCCCCAGGGCTGGCATGGATGCACTGAGAGCAGTTCTAGGAAGGTAAATGCCAACTATTAGGGACCTCATTTCATGCCAGAATTTGCTAAATATAAAATGATGGTTTAAAAAAAAAGAGAGAGAGAGAACAAAAAAAAAAAAATAGCCCAGTGAGTTTGAAACGCTTCATGCAAATCCCTTTAGGTGTCAATCCAGCCTGAAAGGCTCAGCCCCACCTGCTCCAGGGAATCAAATGCTTATCACCCACTCTGGAAAAAACAAAAAATAAAAAATTGAAAAGAGAGGGTTTCAACAGGCAGTGAAAAACAAGAGCAGACACCCAGAACAAAGGGCCCATCGCTCCTTTCAGCCCCAGCAAGGCTCAAGCATCCCAGCCCCCCAGGGCTGGGGACCCAACCAAAAGAGGGGGGATGGAGCTTTGCTGCTGCTGGGATGATTTCCAGGCTGGAAGAGTGGGACATGCTGGAAAAGGGAAGATGTTGGTGTATGAAAATGGGCCTGGAGGAATGAAAGAATGGCTTAGTTTGGAAGGAACCTCTGAGATCACCCTCTCTAGACTCCTTGATTTTACTGATCCCTGCCAGGAGATGGGGAAACAAAGATGAATCTCTCACCCAGGTATTATCTTACTCATCACTATTATAAACACAGCTGAACTAGACCTGGAGTTAAAACTAAAAAAAAAACCCAAACCTGAAACTACTGTACTTGGCAATGCCCATTTAGAACCATCTCCTTTCCCAAACTAAAATCACCCATTAGGTATTTCCCACCTGAAATCACAGCCTTAGTTATGTCCACAGCAAGTCTTCCAGACCACTTCTCTATATCCTATATCCAAGTGCACAAATACATTAATTTACCAACTGAGGTCATCTGGAAAACAACCAGGACCTAGAGAAACCCTCTGCAAGCCATCCTCTCACTGGGGCAGCCAGTAAGACTTAGGGACAAATAGTTAGTGAAGGAGACACAACCTTGGGTCTTCTTTCATCTTGCATCTGGTGTGGCCAAAGGGAGAGCTCTACCATCTGGGGAGTAGAAAGGATGTGCAGGTGGAAGAGTTCTGGGCTCTCAGTGGTTCTGGTCAGACCCACTTGGGGCAGATGGCATAAATTCTCAGAGAGATTTGTGCTTCAGAGAATCATCAATCCTCTGTGACATTCACTCCATGCCCAATTCTTCAATAAAAAAGGGAAATGGGATAACTAATCACCTGTTTTGCATGTGTCCTCTCCCTTTGCTGATGTTATTGTAATTTAAAAAATGAAAATAGGTTTTGATCGAAAATTTAGCTAAAACAGGCGAGTTGAGCCTCGATGTTTCATTCCCTGCTTTGTGCCTCCCCAGCTCGCTCCAGTTTCAAGATAAGCCTTTTCTTTTAAACCCAAATAAACAGAGTGAGGGGCAAAAAAAAATTAAAAAAAAGGAAACATCTCTCACATGAATTTCAGTGAGATCTCTCTGCAAAGGATTAAAGATCAGCCCTGCCTGCCCCAAAGCACACAGCCTGAGTCAGGATTCAGCCTGGAAGATTTATGGCCTTCTGCCTGGCTTCACTGCACAAAATTCTGTATTAAAGAAGAGGAAGGAGAAGGAAAAAGCTCTTCCCCTGCACCCTTGGGGGCTCTGCCCCCCATGGTCCCTGCAGCATCCATGTGCAAGGAGCAAACAAAAAAGAGGAAGAGCCCCAAATGAACTCTTGTGATTTGATGATACAAGAATTACTGCTGGCTCTGCTCTTCAGGAATTCTCCCCCCCCCCAAAAACAAACAAACAAAAAAAAAAACCCAAAAAAAAAACCCCAACACCAAAACCCCAGTCACTGCCCAACCAAGCAGCACAATCATCCCCAAACCAACTTGGACCCAAAACTCCTATGGTTGGAGCCATTGCAGCCATTGACACCTTTCCCAGGTGACAATAAACCCACAGCATCCCCAGCTGGTGTCCCTCCCCCCTCAGCAAACCCAGGACCTTTTTCAAGGTTCAAGGGAAAGCTTTGAGGGTTCAAATAAGATCAGGGGATTCTTTGAACCTGCCTGAAGAGATGAAATTTCTTCGGTACGCACCCGGCCCTGCACCAGCTCGGCGCGATATTAAAATAATAATAAAAAAACAAATAAATCAATGGAGCCTCTCCAGCAGCCCTTCCATTTATCCTCCTCAACAAACCCCCTTCCTCCAGCCTGAGGACAAGCAAGTTCTTCATATCAAAGCCTCATCAGTTAAATATTTATCCAAGTGCCTGTCCCCCGCTTCCCTGGGTGCCTGAATCTCCCTGAATTTTCAGCTTCTGACTTTCACTGATCTATTATTCCCTTTCTGCAGCACAAAGCTGAACTTTTTCCTACGGCTGCAAATTAGAACAGGTGGGAAATTCTTTGAGGGGAGCTGGAGCCAAACAGGTTTGGGTTGGGTTGGGTTGGTTTGGGACTTCCCCCCCCCGCCCTCTTCCTCTGGGACTCATGGAGCAGCCAGAGGGCAGCAGGGACTGTGCTGGGAGCAGCTGGTGGGTGGAAGGACCTGGAGGAGGTAATTGCCAGGAGCCTGAAGCAGGTCCTGTTTCTCATTAAACCCCTTCTGCTTCCTTCCTTCCCACCATTAATGGCTCTTGGAGAGACACACAAGGGCAGGGGAGGATTGAGCATCACCAGCTGTGCTCAACCAAGGACCACAAGGTTGAGTTCCCTTTTGCTGGAGCTGTGATCACCCCAGTTCAGCCCTGGGGGGTCCTTTCTTTGCACCCCAGGGGGGTTCTGCATCTTTGGACCACACAACTGAAGTTGGGCAAGGGAGCTCTGGGCATGAGGAGTGGTGGGGTGGGTAAGGGGGTTGGGACCCAGTGGGGAGCTCTGTGCTCTTCAGGCCAAACACTGAGATCCAGGGGGAGAGAGTTGGGGGTGTTGAGGCTGGAGAAGAGAAGGCTGCAATGGGGAGAGCTTAGAGCACCTTCCAGTGCCTGAAGGGGCTCCAGGAAAGCTGGGGAGGGACTTGGGACAAGGACAGGGAGGGATGGGATGAGGAGAAAGGGGAGATGGAGAGGAGATGTTGGGAAGGAATTGTTTGGGGTGAGGGTGCTGAGCCCCTGTCCCAGGTTGCCCCCAGAAGCTGTGGCTGCCCCATCCCTGGCAGTGTTGAAGGTTGGATGGGGCTTGGAGCAGCCTGGGCTGGTGGGAGGTGTCCCTGCCCATGGCAGGGGGGGCACTGGGGGAGCTTTAAGGTCCCTTCCCACCCAAACCAGTCTGGGGTTCTGTGATGCTATGTCCTCCTATCATGACCACCAGTGCTCAATCCATCTCCTGCTCCCCGTCCTCGGATGTGTCCCACAGCACCTGCCTTGCATCCCACATGGACACCTCAGGAAGCAGCTCTGTCCCTCCCCTCCCTCCCCACCCACCAGGAGCAGTTAAACCTTCTCTAAATTCTTGATCACTCTCTGCTGTTCTCTGAGTGTCCAGAGGAGCCTCAACTAAAGGACGGGGGAGGGGGGGGGAAGTTTCTCCTCCCAGCCCCTTGATGCTCCCAGTTCCTCCTGATGGCCCAGCAGAGCATTACCATTAATTACCATTAATTACCATTAATGCCAGAGCTCAGGAGCAGGAGAATTCCAGGTTGTGATGGGGTCACCCATCACTGTCAAGGCATGGCATGCAGTCCATCCTCTGAGCCAGCTGGATTCCAGGACCCCCAGAGGCTCTCAAGATGAATCAAAGAAATGATTTGGAAACACAGGGGGAGGTGGCTTGGCTCTCCCAATTCCCCCACACCTCCATGTCCTCTCCCTTGCACTGGTACCAGGTGGGTCTCTCCATTTCCAGCCCAGAACGGATAACACCAGGCTGGAGATGCTGGGTTAGGAGGATCTGCAGATGTTGGGAGTGTCCTGCTCCAGCCACTCTGCTCTGCAAGCATCCATCCAGCTCTTTGCTGAAATCCAATGCCAAGAGCCCAGCTACCTTCCCAAGCCTGGGAAATGGCAGGGCCACCAAGCACAAGAGCTCTCATGGTGCCTCTGGAGCAGATCCAACCCCCACAGAACATCAGAGAATTGATCTGCCTGGTAGGAGTGTTGATTGGAAGGGGTACAAGGGGAAACATCATTATTCTACAGGCTGCAGAGCAGTAGAATAAATGACCTCTCACTTGGTGGCATTCAGGCCCAAGGTAGGTGACTAACTCTGGGGGACAGGCTGCTGAGTGGGGTGGGGTGTCCTGGTTTGGGCCAGGATAAAGGATAAAGGTCATTTTCCTCCTTTGGGGAGAAGCAGACAAGATAGATGGCCAAAACTGACCAGAGTGTTCCATCCCATACACCTCATACTCAGTATAAATTGGAGGGATCACAAGGGTCAAACCCCTTCCTGTTTCCCCTTCTTCCCCTGTCCCTGTTTGCTTGGGCATCCTGGGAGGATTCCATCCATCCCTCTGCCTGTGGTCCTGATCCATCCCAGCCTGAATCTGTGTGTTCCTGCCTCCAGCTCCCGACTGCTGCTGACCCCAGGATTCCAGCCTGGATTTTCCCAAGGCTGCCCTGCAGCCTTGGCAGTGATGTGAGAGTTATTGGGGGAGAGGGGGAAGAACATGGTATCAATTTTCCTGTATATTTGTATATATTTTTTTTTCCTTTTTATCATTACTTTCTCATTAAAGGTTTCATTAAATAGTTTAGTTTCCAACTCATAAGTCTCTCTCCCTTATTCTCTCTCCTTCCTTTATCTGGGAGGGGGATTAATAGAGAGTATCTGTTATTTGGTTTAATTCCCAGGCCAGTGTTAAACCCTGACATGGGGAAGAAGACCTCTGGCCCCACTTTTCTGCAAGCCTAAGACTCAGTCCTGCACCTCTCTGCCCCTCGTAGGATCCTGGGCTTAGCCAAGTGCCCCTGGAGATACCTTATCCCCAGGGCTTTCTCTGTCATGTGGGATGGAAAAAATCCAAGCCTAGCACGGAGAAAGTGCCAGGTTAGGGTTGGTTCAGAGTTGGAACTAATGCAAGGGGAAAGGAAAAGGAGGCAATGAGGCAATCATCTGGGCTATGGAGATGTCAGTGAAATTTTACCTAAAATAAAGCTGTCTTGAGCTGAAGGAATCACAGAATCATAGAATGGGCTGGGTTGGAAGGGACCTCAGAGATCATCAAGTCCAACCCTTGATCCACTCCCCCCGTGGTTCCCAGCCCATGGCACTGAGTGCCACATCCAGGCTCTTTTTAAATATCTCCAGGGATGGAGAATCCACTGCTTCCCTGGGCAGCCCATTCCAATGGCTGATCACTCTCTCTGTGAAGAAATTCTTTCTAATATCCAACCTAAACTTCCCCTGGCACAACTTGAGCCCATGCCCTCTTGTCTTGTTGAAAGTTGCCTGGGAGCAGAGCCCAACCCCCCCCTGGCTCCAGCCTCCTTTCAGGGAGTTGTAGAGAGCGATGAGGTCTCCCCTGAGCCTCCTCTTCTCCAGGCTGAACACCCCCAGCTCCCTCAGCCTCTCCTCACAGGACTTGTGCTGGATCCCTTCACCAGCCTGGTTGCCCTCCTTTGGACCTGCTCCAGGACCTCAATCTCCTTCCTGACCTGAGGGGCCCAGAACTGGACACAGGACTCGAGCTGTGGCCTCACCAGGGCTGAGTCCAGGGGCAGAATCCCTTCCCTGGACCTGCTGGCCACGCTGTTCCTGATCCAGGCCAGGATGCCATTGGCCTTCTTGGCCACCTGGGCACACTGCTGGCTCCTGTTCAGCTTCCTGGCAATCCAGACTCCCAGGTCCCTCTCTGCCTGGCTGCTCTCAGCCACTCTGTGCCCAGCCTGGAGCACCCCATGGGGTTGTTGTGTTGAACCTCATCCCATTGGAATCAGCCCAACTCTCCAGTCTGTCCAGGTCCCTCTGCAGAGCCCTCCTGCCTTCCAGCTGATCCACACTCCCCCCCAGCTTAGTGTCATCTGCAAATTTGCTGATGATGGACTCAATCCCCTCATCTAAATCATCAATGAAGATATTAAACAGAACAGTCATCTGGGATGTCTCCCGCAGGAGAGCCCAGCCCTGACCCAGCTACACCACAAAACCCCCATGTCCTCTCCAGCAGCTGCTTCCCATTTATCCTTCAAGAGAGGTCCAGCATCCCTCCAGGGCTCAGCTCACTTGGCTTTAGTTCACCATCACCACCCTCTGACCCTCCTTCCCCATCAGCTTGCCAGAGGCTCATCCAACTTCATGGATTTGGCATAAAGAACCAGAACTGGGAAAGGTTTGGGGCTCACTTCCCTTTCTCATGGATCTAAGGATGAAGATCACCCCTGCAGCCCTTTGGAGCAGGACACCCCAGGGCAGATCTGGCTCCAGAGGGTTATTTTCCAATCTCTCTTCCAAGGGTTAACACATTCCTCAGCTCCCCCTCAACCACCCTGACTTTTGTTCCCCAACTAACACATTTTTAAGAATTTGTTGGGTTTTTTCTTCCTGGCTTATTGCTGATGAATAATCATTAACTATCCATGAAAGATTTAAATGGCCCGTGGAACTGATGAGGTATTAAATGGGCATTAGATTATCAACCACTCTAAACGTTGCATTTCCCTCCCAAGACCACTCAGGAGGTGTTTATGGCTTGTGGATTTATGGAAGCCAGGGGATCTTTTCAGGAGTAATGTTCCATACCCCAGAGTTATGGTCAACAGCTGGAGGCTCCATAAAGAAAAATCTGAGGCTTTCAAGCTCCAAAAATTTAACCCCTGCTTCAGCAGGTCTTGGTGTACGAGAAAACAAGGGATTAAACCCTAAAAAGAAGCTCTGGAACACAAAAAGGAAGCAAACTCCTGGGGTGGCATCAAAAGGCAAGTGGAACTCTGCTCCAGAGAGGACCTGGGCACTGCTACTGCTGGCCCAGTGTGTGCTGGTGGATCATTTTTGGGCCCTCACTGAGGTGAAAAAATCCATGGGATCAACCTCCCAGCTCCCCCAACATCTTCTCTCCATCACTCCTGCCCCCCAGCTTCTGGAGCATGAGGGCAGCCCAAGGTCCTGCTCTTGCCAAGGGCATCCCTGGCTCCCCAGCTTCGTCCCAAGGTGGGAGAGCTCAGGTGAGGAGATCAATCACCTTGAGGGACCACAGGCTGCTGCTTGAGCAGTCTCCCAAGAGGCAGAATTGGAGGCAAATGGCCCCAGGAGATCCCACCCAGCACTTGGAGTTCCCCAGTCTCTCAGCTTTCCAGCTCCAGCACCTCTTCCCATGCTGGGACATGATCCAGAGAACGGGATGCCACAATCCAAAGCAAATCCAGAACCCAGAGGCACAGCTAAAACCAAAAAGAATTGGACCAGAGAAGGCTTGAGATAATTTTTGAGGTCTGTTTCCTATTGAAGGCCAGGAGGAAACCTCCCTCCTGCAGAGAGCAGAGAACTTGGACACCACAGAAGATCCACCACTGGGGAAGCCCAACCCTACAACACACATGCTTGGCACAGAGGTGGTCATAAAAAAGAATTAGCTGATGACAGCCCCAAAATCACTTCTGTGTGCCAGGCAAAGCATTAACCACCACATCCAGGCTCATCAACAGCTAAAACTGGCAAAAAAAAAAAAAGGGGGGGAAATGAGGAAACTGCCTCTTTAGGGCACTAATTACTGTCCCACCACACTAATAGGATTAACAAGCAGGAGTCAGTGGTTGCCTCCTCAAAAATCATTAAGGGCCATTAAGAGAAAATGAACCTCCCCAGCTGGGGAGCCTGGGTCCTTCCCAGTGGATGTGATGAGTCCTTGTAGCATCAACTCCTTCTTTCCTCCAGTCATTCCCTACCTGAGGATTCACACTGACCCAGCACCACCTGGAAGAGGAGCACCAGAGATGCTGGGCAAACCAGGCATGGACAGGCAGGGACCAAAAGAAGTGTTGGTGGACAACCCTGTTCAGTTTCCTTTTCCTCACCCTTCTCTGCTCTTTCCCCTTGCGGGGAAGACAAGATCCAGACCCCTCCCTTGTCCAAACCTCACCCCAAGTCCATCTCAGGGTGACCTGGGGCATGTGATGCCCCGAGTGGGGATCAAAGGCCTTAGGAGATGCCAAGGCAAGAGTTGTCCTCTGTGAGACCAGCAGAGCTCAGATCTGATGCCAAAAAGCAACTAAAAGCCAGGAGAGGAGGGAGGTGGCTGGAGAAGGTTTTGCTCTTGTCACCGTGGAGATGTTTGCTGAGGGTGGACCAAGGCAGAGGACTTGGTGGTACCTGAGCACGAGGGGAAGGCATCATCCAAGCAAAAGATTCATATCCAAAAGCTTTTGTAGATGGAAAGCTCCCAGCCCAGGGCAACAATGATCATAGTCCCAGACTGGTTTGAGTTGGAAGGGACCTTAAAGATCATACAGTCCATGGGCAGGGACACCTCCCAGCATCCCAGGCTGCTCCAAGCCCCATCCAACCTTCAACACTGCCAGGGATGGGGCAGCCACAGCTTCTGGGGGGAACCAGGGGCTCAGCACCCTCATCCCAAAATAATTTCATCATCTCTAACCTAAATCTCTCCTCCTCCAGTTTAAAGCCATTCCCCCTCATCCCTTCCCTCCCTGCCCTTGTCCAAAGAGAAAATCACACCCAGCCCTCACCTCCTGCAACAACCCCAGCTTTGGTGGTCACCAATACATCTGTCACCCCCTCTCCTCTGGCCCTGCCTGGGACCATCCAACAGGCAGCAGAGTTGAACCCTTCACCCAACAGAGCTGCTCTGGGGACAGGCAGGAGGGGCCCTGCTCCTACCACATCCCTCAGGACATTCTGCCCAGGCTTCTGGATTTTTTTTTTTTTTAAGAACTCCAAATTTGCAGACAAGCAGTACAGTTTGTCCTGCAGCTCCCTTCAGAGGGTTTGGCAGGGTCCAACCATGCCCCATCCTGGAGGAGAGGACACCGTGTCCCCCAAGGGGGCCCTGGGTCCCTTCTGCCACCCCAGGCCAAGGTAGAAATGGGGGTTTTTTTTTGAGCTTGGCCACCAAAAGGAGCAGAGGGAGCCGGAGAGGGAGCGGGTGGGTGCCAGGAGCCCATTCCCTGCCCAGCAGCATCCTCTGCCGGTCCCGGAGCTGCAGAGCAGGAGGATGGAGCCATGGCCATGCTGGCTGGGCAGAAACACCGGGGAGAGCCCACGGCAGACAAAGCTACCTAAATCCATCAAGTTTTCCAAATCTGCAAAGCTTTCTACATCCATTTTTTTCCAGCTGGAAAAAGAATTCTGCCCAGCTCCTCCCCACACCCCCACGCAGCTCCTCCAGGCAGCTCCTGCATCCCTGTGCTGTGGGGATCCAGCAATCCCACCGCCCCCAGGACATGCTCCACCATGGGGGGCTTTGTCCCAGACCTCCCCTCTTCGGTGCTCCCCACCCATCCCTTCATTTTCCTCATTTCCCAAAGTGAGGAAAAGTCATAGAATCCCAGAATGTCAGCATGGAAGGGACCTCAAGGATCACCTGCCCCAACCCTTCTGATGTTTCTGAGATGTCCCAGCACCCAGCGAGCTGAGACTTCAAACTTTCCAAGGTGGGGGAATCCACTCCTTCCCCTGGGAGACCATCCCAGTGGAACAGAGGAGCAAAACAGACCTGGTCCCAACAGCATCCCCACTGCCTGCTGGAGCCACCAAAGGGTTTTTTGACCTCAAAGCTCAAAATTAACCCCCCAGTGGATAAATATTTAGAAGCGCTTTTTTTTTCTTTTTTTTTCCCCACCTCCTCTATGAAACCAGGCTGAGGGGTTGGGGTTGTTCAGTCTGGAGAAGAGGAGGCTCCAGGGGGACCTTAGAGCAACCTTCCAATATCTGAAGGGGCTACAGGAAAGCTGGGCGAGGGCTTTGGACACAGGGGGGTGGTGAGAGGACAAGAGGAAATTATTTAAAACTTGAATAGGGGAGATTTAGGTGAGACATTAGGAAGAAATTTTTCCCTGTGAGGGTGGTGAGGTGCTGGAACAGGTTTCCCAGAGAAGCTGTGGCTGCCCCATCCCTGGAAGCATTTAAGGTCAGGCTGGATGGGGCTTGGAGCAGCCTGGGCTGCTGGGAGGTGTCCCTGCCCCTGGAAATCAGAACTGGAGGAGCTTCAGAGTCCCTTCCAACCCAACCCATCCTCTGATTCCATGAAAGGAGCTGGGCTGGGGTTCACCCCAGGATACTTACTTGGGGGTGTGTGCCTCATCCACCCTGTTTCCCAGCTGGAATTCGTGGGATTTGCTGCGGTGCAGAGCGGTGAAGCCGGGCAGGAGGTGAATCAGTTTGCGTGAGGAAGGAGGAGGGGTCCCGGGGGGCTTCAGTTTGTTCCTCCGACGTAAAGGGGGGGTCCCGGGTGGGGTCATGGTAGTGACGATGTTTGGGGTGCGTGGGGGGGTGTGGGCAGCGTGGCGTTGGCGTGGGGAGGGTGGCAGGGAGCGGTGTCCTGATTCCAGGGGGGGGCACAAGCCTGGGTGACTTTCCACGCTCAAGCGGTCCACGTGGGTGTGAACTGGGGGGTGGGGGGAGGTGGTGGGGCAGTGATGCCCACACTTGGGTGGCACTTTGGGACTGGGGGAGAGGTGGGTTCTCTGCCCCCACTGCCCCGCTTCTCCCTGGCACCCGGGGCTGTTCTCCTTGCCCGGTTCTGTCGTAGGCCACTGGATGGTCCAATCTTGCTTGGAGAGGCTGCCACCTGGGATAAGAGCACGAGGATCAATGACTATGTGGGGTGGCATCACCCTGGCACCTACATCCCGTCCCCCTCCCCCCCCCCCCCCCAAAAAAAAAAAACCCCACATCAAGAAACTTCTCCACATTAGGCACCTGCGAAGCCAAGCGAGTGCTTTGGGAGGGCCAAAAAGGGGCTGTGCAGGGGACAGAAAGGGACTTCCCCAACATTTCCCCACCTGCTGAGCCCCACACGTGTCCCTGTACCCCCAGCATCACCCACGTCCCCCCGCCTCACCCCAAACTCTGGCATGAGGCTGGGAGATCCCTCCCCAGGGATGATGCTGTCCCCACAGCTCTGCCCTTAGCATTAATCAGGGGGGCTTGTAATTAAGCTGAGCTCCTTCTCAACTCCTAATTATTCATCCCCATCAGCCCAGAGATCAGCAAAGGGCTGTGGGCAGCAGCTCCAGATGGTCCCTTTTCTGACCCCCCTTTGTTCACAGCCCCCCCTCCTTGGTTTCAAACAGGCTCCTTCCCCAGCCCCTCTCTGCTGGAAATTGCCTCTCCCCAACCCTTTCAAGGGGAACACTTTATTCCAAGCTCCAGAGGAAAAGGAGAGAAAGGGCTTTGGAAATAAAAATAAAATGCTAAATTCTCCAGAGGGGGAGAAGGGGGAGGATGGGGACACACACACACAAGGGGTTTTCTTCAATCATCTTCCCAAAGCAGGAAATAAAAAAAATAATTAAAAAAAAGCAAGTTCCAACCTTTTCAAGCTTCTTCTCCAAAAAGCCCTCACAAGGGGCTCAGAAAAAGTTAAAGCCCTTCTTCAGAATTTAATTAACAAAGGAAAAAAATTTTTTTAAAATAAAATAAAATATCTGCTGTAGGAAAACCTTTGCCTGGGTGGAGCTGTCAGGATGCTGCCATGTCCCCAAAGCCACCAGGGACACGTCCAAGCCCCCTCCTTGCTGAAATAGCCCAAGCCAAGAAGGGACAGGAGGTGACAGGCGTGTCACCCCCCCACCACCCCAGAGCTGACCCGAGGCTGCTCCCCCCCACCTTCTCTAAACCTCACCCCGTGTCCCCCCTTGTCCCCTTTGGCCCTCTCCTGGGACATAACCCAAGAACAAAACCAATAATCTAGTGGCTAAAAATCAGGGATAAAAATTCCCTGATGGAATTTCCTTCCCCCCCCCCCAAATTACTTCCAGGCACTCTGCTCAATGAGATCCATTTAAACCCAGAGCAAAAAACCCCAAACCCACCCACCCCTCCCCCCCAACCCCCCAAAAAAAAAAAAAAAAAAATTCCAGAGTTTTTCTTTTTGCAGAGCCACTTCAAGCCTTTTGAGTTTGTCTCTTCCCACCCCCCCCCGGGTGTTGCTGCTCTGCCAGAGCCCATTCCCAGATGGAAAAACACAGGCAGAGCTTCCCCCAGGACCAACCTGACCCCTGCATGGCTTTCCCCAGCCTGAGCCCCTTAATTGTCTTTAGCTAATTAATATTAATTGCATATTGAAATGAGCATCACCTGCTGCCACCCTCTGCCTCTCCACCCCCTCAGCTGATGGCCCAAACGAGAGATTTGCCCAAATTTGCTTTTAGGAACTCCCCCCCCAACCCTGGTTTTGCTGCCCTCCTGTACCCCTTCCCCTCCATATTAAGGAAAAAACTTTTTTTTTTTTTTTTTTTTTTTTCTTTTCCTTTTTGTGAACCACCCCATGAAATCCCACAATAAACCCCATTCCCAGGAGAAGGTGGAGGGGAGCACCTGATGCAGGGGAGGTGGAGATGCAGAGGAGTGGCTCCACACCAACAGAAAAAAATCTGCTAAAAAATGCTTTTCCCCCCTTCCCGTTCCATCCCAAAAGATAAAAAGCAAAATTTGCTTCGATTCCCTAAACCAAACCACTGGGAAGAATTTCCTACCCCACATGAATGGTCCCACCTATAGGAGGGACAAAAATGTCCTTGAGGGATGCCACTTTTCCTTTCCTCCTTTTTTTTTCTTTTTTTTTTTTTTTTTTTTTTTCTTTTTTTTTTTTTCTTTTTTTTTTCTTTCTTTCTTTTCCTACTTTTCCCAAAGGTATCTCCAAACCAACAGAGATGCCCACAAAACCAGAGCAAGATCTCAGCCTCCTTTACAGCCAGCAGAATCTCCAAGGTCCCAGCACCCTCACCGCAGGGCAAACCAAACCCAGTCCCAGGGCAGTGACAGCTTTGGGGACACCAGGAGGGTCCCTGGGCCCAACACAGCTTTCAAACCTATTTTCCCCCCCCCCCCAAAAAAAAAAAAAAGATGCTCACTGCTTTTTCATTCATTCTCCTCACCCTGCCTGGTCCCAGGCTCTCCCCAAGCCACTCACCACCCTCTCAAGGAAATTCATAAATATTCAGCTCATTTTAAAAATATTATATATATATATATAATTTATATTTATATAAATATTCATATCACTTTTTTTTTCCCCCACCATTCCCACACCAGGGGGACAGCTAATAACCTCCCCACATAACTCATTAGTCACACACCATCAACTCCTCAATCCACAGCTCAGCTTTTACTTAATATTAATTTAATCCTGCTCCGAGTTGGAAGCCAATGCCTGATAAACCACACAGCTGCCCAGGCTCCCCAGCCTGGGGAAAAAAAAAAACAAAAAAACAAAAAAAATCCACTGCAGCCTTGTTAACACAAGGAAGTGGGGGGTTAACATCACAGCTTGCCACTCTATTTAATAAATAGAAAATGAGTTGGGTTTCTAAGCTGCTCGAGGAGTTTCCCCTGCTTCTGAGTTTGGGGAGAAAAGTTCCTTTTCCCTCCCCTCCTTTGCCTGACTCATCAAACCCCCTCCTGGGAAAATCCATCGGGGTTGGAACCACCAAGCAGGATCCTGCCCCTTCCCCAGCCCCCTCAGGACTGGGCTGGGAAATGAGGAGGGATGGGAAAAGGTTAATCCTGACCCTCATTAAATACTCCTCTGGCCTTCCATAACTGACTCCTGCCACACTCACCAGGAAATTCCAGGATGCTTTAAAGGCACTGCTACTTGTGCTCTAATTGGATATTATTTTTTTTTTTTGGGGGGGGGGGGGGGGGGGGGGGCGGGTGCTGGGGGGGGGAGGGCTGGGCCATTCTCTTGTTTTACAAGGAGTTGAAATGAAGATTAAAAACCCCATGGGTATCACAGCCCGGTACAGCTGGGGTTCCTGCTACAAACCCCAAGGGACCTGAGATCCCAAAGGAGCAGCACTGACATCCTGAGCTGCTTCCCAGCTCCCAGCTGCCTCCTCAGGGCCACAGAATCCTCCTGGACAGGCACCTGCTCCTGAGGACTGCAGGGATCCAGGGGACACAGCCAGGAGGGCATCTCAGAGGTGGTCAGCCCAAGGGGACACTGAGGGGACACTGCTCAGGTTCTGAGCCAAAGCTGAGGGAGAACTTCCTGAGCCAAGCTTGGAGGCACAGGCCAGGAGGGGATGGATGGATGGGAATGGATGGAGGTGGATGGAAGGGGTGATGGGAATGGAGGGAGGAAGGGAGGGAGCCAGAAACCACCAGAGGAGCAGGAGATGTTTTAGCATCTTCTCTGCAACTGTGGTGGATTTTCCAAAGCAGGGATCACACTGGGATGGGGGGGGGGGGGAGGAATGGGGGAATGGAATTCCCTGAGCTGAGGAGCAGGAGGGGTTGGGAGGGATGCAGGGGCTGAGCCAGCGCTGCCAACAAAGCAGAATTTATTTGCCATGGGCTTGAAAAGTCAAAGGTGCTTAAACAAAGAGAAGGCTGAGAGCCTGGGTCGGGCTCCCTTCCTCAAACAAGGGAGAGATTTAGTGGAAAGGCCACAGGGAAGGGGGGGGAGCCAGATTTACAGAGTTAGAGCTGGGGGGGAGCTCATTTTCTGCAAGAAATGTCAGCTTGGGTTCAGCCATCCCCAGCCTGCTGCTCGGGCAGGGGGTTGGAAGCTGCTGTCCCTTGTTGGAGCCACCTTGTGTCACCCTCATCACCAGCCCTGTCCCCAAGGCTTGCAAAAGCCCAGCCAGGGCTCACCTCCCCCAGCCCCTGGGATGCAGCTGCATTGGAGGAGTTCCCAAAAGGGGTCCCCAAATCTTTGGGGTCTTCCTACAGAAGGGTCCTGCCAGGCCAGGACTGCCAGCAGGGACCAGAGCTCAGCCAGCACCCCAGGGGCAGGAGGAGAGTCCTTGGGAAGGGGGGAACCCTTGGGAAGGGGGGAACCCTTGGGAAAGGGGGAACTCATGGGAAAGGGGGAGCCCCTGGGGAGGGGGGAGCCCTTGGGAAGGAGGTGTGGGGTGTTAACTATGGAATAGGATTTCACTGATGGCCCCCCCACCTTGCTGCTGCCCCTACACCCCCCCCCGAGTTGTCCCCAGAGCCGTGCCACCAGGGTGCAGCCCCTGGCACATGAGAGAGAAGCTGTGGGGCACACAGGTGGGGCAGAGCCCCCCCCAAATCTCAAACCAGACCCTGCCCACAGGGAGGGAAGCCCTGGGATGGGATGGGGCTGGGAAAGCAGGATCCTGCCCGGCCGCCCCACGCCCAGCAAACTCCGGCACGGCTGCAGACCCCCCCCCACCCCCCCAAACCCCCTTCTCCTCTCATCCCCCCCCCAGCATCCAGCAGAGATAAAACCACAGCAGCTCCCGCAGCCGCCCCTGCAGCGTGGAGCTTTGCTGCCACCACCCGGGGACCCGCCAGCCAGCACCGCAGCCCCAAATCCCTCACCCCCCCCCCTACCCCCCCGCACCTCCATCCCCCGGGACCCGCATTTCCAGGGCTCTTCACCCACCCACCAACACCCCCCCGGGACCCGCATCCCTTCGGGACCACCCACGCTCATCCCCACACCCCCCCCCGCCCCAAACACCCCCATCTCCAGAGCCACCTCCCAGCATCCCTACTCAGCACCTGCACCCCCCACCCCCACCCCCGGGCCACCCCCCCGCATCTCTGACACCCGCACCCCCCGGGACCGCATTTTCCAGGACCACCCACCCACCGACATCACCTGCACCCCCTCGGGACCACCTATCCACACCCCCCCCCCAAAAAAACAAAACAAAACACCTCCATCCCCAGAGCCCCCCCCACCATCCCCTTCTGCACCTGCACCCCCAGGACCCACCCCTCCTGCACCCAGTGCCACCCAACCAACCCCCCCCCCACCAGGGGAACTGGGGCTTGTGCACACCCTAGGAAGGGGTTTTGGGTCCGGGGGGGTTCAGCCAGGTGGGGATTGATGCTGAGCAAGAAGGAGCTTGGTGATTCGTGGTGATTTTTTTTGTGTGTGATTTTTTTTTTTTTTTTTTTTTTTTTTTTGGTGATTTTTCTCCCTAAGTGGACTCCTGCGAGCTGGGGCGGGGGAGAGGAGGTGCGGGGGAGAGGGTTGGGAGGGGCTGGAAAACCCCCCTGCAGCCACCTCTGGAATCCCCCCCTGCAGCCTCCTCCACCAAAGCTGCTTCACAGAGAACTGACAACTCCTCACCCCCCCGAGAAGCAAACCCCACCCCAGATACATCAAAGCAAAGATGTCCCCTGCAGATGTCACCTCCCTCCCGAGGTTCTGTGACCCACCGGGGGCCGGTGTCACCACAACGGGGTCACACACACACACACCCCCCCATGGGCTGGAGGGGACCCGGAGTGGGTCCGAGGGTCCCGGACTCACCGGATTTGTGGACGCTGCGGAGGCAGGAGAGGGAGGCGTTGAGGCGGGCACATTCCTCCCTGTTGGCCCCAAATTTCTCCACGGTGGCACAAACCTCCTCATCGCTCATGTCCAGCAGCTCCTCCAGGCTCAGCTGCCCTGGAGAGATCTCCTGAAGGGGTTGGAAAGGGGAAGGAAAAAGGAATAAAACCTCCGGAACAGCCTGGACACCAAGACCTCAGGGCAGGCCAGCGAGATGATGTTCCCTCCCCTCCTGCCCCGGTTTGGGTCACAGACCCAAAAATGTTGGTTTTCCACCACAATCTTTGTGCAAACCCGGAGCCACAGTTTTATCTCGAGTTTTTTTCCACAACGAGACCCAACTAAAGGTTGGGATATCTCAGGGGACACCAGGGAAAGCTGTCCCTGTCTTCAGCACATGCGGGGACCCTCAGCTTTGGGATGGGATGGGATGGGATGGGATGGGATGGGATGGGATGGGATGGGATGGGATGGGGGGGTTCTCACAGGAGCACCTCTGGGTGCCAGCCTCGTTGCCCCCATCCCGAGGGACGCTGCAGCCCCCCCGTGGCACCACCACACTGTGACAGTGACAGTGACAGGGAGAACCCCCCCTGAGGTCCCCCTGGCACCCATGTCCTTCCCTGGGAACAGAAATGGGGTGGGGGGAGAGCTGTGGGTGACCAGCACGTCCCAGCAGGACCTTGCAGCATCTTTCCAAGCAGTGGAACATCCCAATCCCTCTGCTCTTCCTTCCACCTCCTTCCCCACCACTCCCTTCCTGCCTTTCCCAGGGTCCATCTAAAGAGCTGAAAAAAACAAAACACAACAAAAAAACACACAAAAAAACCCCAAAACAACAAAAACAAAACAGAACAAACAAAAAAAACCCACAAAACCAAAGCACAACAAAAACAAGAAAACACAAAAAAACAAAACAAAAAAAACAAAAACAAAAAAACACAAAAAAATCAAAAACCAAAACAAAACACAACAAAAACCCAAAAAACCAAAACACAACAAAAGCAAAAAACCCCCAAAAACAAAAACCAACAAAAACAAAACAAAAAACACAAAAAAAACCAAAAAACCCAAAAAACCCAAAACACAACAAAACCAAAAAAACACAAAAAAACAAAACAAAAAAACAAAAAAAACAAAAACAAAACAAAACAAAAAAAAGAAAAAACCACAGACCCATCCTCTCCTCGAGGTTTGCTCAAGGATCCCCCAAAGCCCCGGGCAAAGCCACCACCAGAGGGGCTTCCCCCCCTCTCCCCCAGCCCTGCTCCTCACCTCCATCACCTCCTTGCGGATGTTGACGATGCGGAACCAGTGGAGGAGTTGGGGGAACCCCTCCAGCTTGGCGTTGCGTTCCTGCAAAGCCACCTTCCTCTTGCAGGAGAGCTGCCGGCTGAAGTACTTGACCAGTTTGCTCTGGAAAAGAAGGAAAAAACCTCGTGGGACCCCCCCTGCACACACCCACACCCCCCCGTGGTCTCCCCAGCCCCAGAAATTCCCAACTTCTCCCCCCCAGACCTGCTGCCAACTTTTTGCAGCCTTTGGCACCAAGCTGTCCGTTCCAGGAGGGGCATTTCCCTCCCCAAAAAAACCTTTTTCCTGCTTCTTTTATCCTCAATCCAGCAGGCTCGCTCAGGGAGGGGTCAGACAGCCCTGGCCACCTCAAGGACCCCCCCACCAGGTGGGTCAGGGGACAGGGGACACAGAGGTAACAATTTTCCCACCCCCTTCCCAGCACCCAAAGGACACACTCCCCCCCCCCTGTACTCCCAAGCGAGGTACAAAGGGATCCCACCCTCTCCCCCCCCCCCCCCCGATCCCCACGGGGAGCAGCCCCAAGGCTGGAATTTGGGGGTGGGAGGGTGTTTATTGTTTATTCTTTCTCCCCTCCACCCCTTCCTCCCACCCTCTTCATCACCACTCCAGAGCCATCAATTTCTCTCTCTTGGTCCATGACCCCATCACTGCCCCTCCCCACCCCCCAAAAAAAAAAAAAAAAATCAAACCAAAACACTCCCTTAACAACCACAACCCAACAGCTCCTGAAAATAAAGATGCTGGGGGATTTGACCTTTTTTTCTTTTTTTTCTTTTTTTAATATAAAATCTAGAGCAGAGCCCAGCTGGCTGAGAGCCTGCTGGGATTTCTTGCTCCTGCTTTCCCAGAGGGGTGATTCCCAGCTGGGGGAGGTCCTCCCCCCCCCTCCAAAAAAAATAAAAATCCATGAGCAAGAGAGGGGATGTTTTGGAAGAGACAGGAGGGGAGGAACCCCCTGGGGGAGCTTCCCCATCACTCCCAGTCCTTGTCCCTCGTGGTACCCAGTGAGGGGAGGGGGGGAAGGTGTGAGCAGGGTGTACAGAGCCAACACAGCCCCCCCCCCCCCCGCATTGGGGTTGGGGGGAGCTGGGTGCACCCAGAGAGGTGCAAACCAGGCCAAGTCAGCCCTCTCCTTGCTGCTGGGGGGGGAAAAGGGCTTGGTGGCCCCCATCCCCTTGCAAACAGGGGGACCCCTGTGTCCCCCCAGCATCAACACCTCAGCCAGGAGCTGGGCACCCCAGCCGGGTGGTTTCTCCCAACCTGGCTAACAGAGATTAATTAATATCCCAAATAAATTAATTAAAATGGACAGAGGGGCCCTGGGGAGTCCCGGGCGGGGGGGTTGGGGGGGTGGGGTGTCTCCAGGTTGCTCTGCATCCCCCTGATGCTGGTTCTGCTTTTTTTGGAAAAATTCCTCTACCCCCACAGACCATCAACAGGTTTCAGAGCCAGCCTTGGTGGCATGTCCTAAAATCTCCCCCTCCCAGGCCCCTGGGGAAAGGGAAGGATGGCAGCAGGCACACAGCTCCTACCCACCCACCCACTCCCCCCAAAAAAAAAACCCCAAACCTTCCCCACACACACCCACAGCAAAACTCTCCTCCAAAACTCACCTCCATCACCACCACCCAGAGCTTCACCCCTTCCTCCAGGCCCCCAGGATGGAAAGGGGGTGGCTGGCAGCACAAGTGCCCCTCCCCAGAGCTAAAATCAGAGTCCTGCAGCCCCCCACCCCCCCCCTCCAAATTCAGAGCCACATTGGGAGCTGAGGCCAAGGGGAGGGTGGGGGAAATGGTTTTATTTCCAGTTTCCAAAAGCTCAGGTTAGATCCTGCCCTGCACCCCTGCCAGTTTCCCCGTCCAGGAGCTGGCAGAGGGACACCCTAGGGTGCTGTGTGTGCACAAGCTGAGGAGCTGGGGGGGTTTTGAGGGTTTTTTTTTTTGGTTTTTTTTTTTGCTCTGACAAATGGGGACCAAGCCACGAGCAGCCCCTTCCCCATAGCCATGATGAGAGGGGACAGGAGGGTGTCCCCCCCCATCTCCTCCCCACTGGGGAAAAAATCCCTCGGACAATCCCCATTCCACCCCTGGGACCTTTGGGTGACCCCAGCTCCTCATCAGGACTGGAGCCCCGCACCCCAATCCTTTCCCCCCCCTCTTAGCACCCCGATGGGGTTTCCAGCCCATTCCCAACACCCCCAGCAGGATTTCCCCTCCCCAGAAGTTCACCCCAAAACCCATCCCGGGGTGGGGGGTGGGGGGGGAAGATGCCTCTGGGTTTGGTGTGTTTGTTCCCCCCCCTCTTCCAAGAGCAAACACCAGGAGTGAAGCAGATGGTCTCCAAGGAGCTGGAGGGGGCTGCACCCCCCCGAAACAGCATCCAGGACCCAGCTTGACGTCAGCCCCAGCACCCAAGCCCTGCCTGGAGACCAGGAGGGGAGGTGGAAAACCCACTGGGAACACTGGGGAAAGTTAATGAACCTCCCAGGGGGCAGGGGGACTGGAAAGAGGAGCTGGGGCACAGACTGGGATGCCCAGCACAGACTGGGATGCCCATCATGGGGGATCAGCATAGACAGGGGTGCCCAGAAAAGAGTGGGATGCCCAGAACAGAGGGATCAGCACAGACTGGGATGCCCAGAACAGGAGGATCAGCACAGACTGGGATGCCCAAACCAGGGTATCAGCACAGACAGGGATGCCCAGCATGGGAGGATCAGCACAGACTGGTGCCTCCATGCCATGAAGCAGAAGTTGTTCTGCCCCCCCACAACGTGAAGCCACAACTGGAGAGACTCTTCTCCAGCTCCCCCCAAAGGGTTCATTATTCCAGAGACACCTGGAGCACCCTCAGGCTGGGGAATAACCTCAGCAGGGTTGGATTTTCCCACCCGGGGCTCTTTCCAGGCTCATGTGCCACCTCTGGCTCTGCTCATCATTCATTTCAAGTGCTGCTAAATGGTCCCCAGGGCTCTCTACAGGAGCAGAGGGGATGAAATGGCTCAAACCAGCATCCTGGAGATGCCTGGGGGGTGCTGCCAGTGGGGGCAGGAAGCTGTGCTCATGGTATTAGACACCAGAGAGTCCACATGCTCAGGTAGTGAATATCCCATTGTCTCTTTTGGCTGCAGCCCATAAAATCACAGTCCCACACTGGTGTGGGTGGGAAGGGACCTTAAAGCCCCCCCAGTGCCCCCCCTGCCATGGGCAGGGACACCTCCCACCAGCCCAGGCTGCTCCAAGCCCCATCCAACCTTCAACACTGCCAGGGATGGGGCAGCCACAGCTTCTGGGGGCAACCTGGGACAGGGGCTCAGCACCCTCACCCCAAACAATTCCTTCCCAACATCTCCTCTCCATCTCCCCTCTCCCAGATGGAAACCCTTCCCCCTCCAGGCTCCCATCCCTCCCTCTCCTTGTCCCAAGTCCCTCCCCAGCTTTCCTGGAGCCCCTTCAGGCACTGGAAGGTGCTCTAAGCTCTCCCCATTGCAGCCTTCTCTTCTCCAGCCTCAACACCCCCAACTCTCTCAGCCTGGCTCCAGAGCAGAGCTGCTCCAGCCCTCCCAGCACCTCCAGGGCCTCCTCTGCACTGGCTCCAACACCTCCCTGGCCTTCTGCTGATGGGGACCCCAGAGCTGGACCCAGATTTACCCCAGGGGGGTCTCATGAGAACAGAGTTGAGGGGACAACTCTCTCTAAACCCTGTCCTCAAATCCCCATCCCCCCTGGAGCAACACAACCAAACCTTCACCTCTCCAAGATGCCCCTTGCAAGGCTTTTTAAATCCTAAATCTACATTCCACAGACAGCTCCTGCCTGAAGCCAGAGATCTGGGGGTGGGAGGGAACGTAAAGGAAATTCCTTTAAAAACATGCACTTTGTGAAATTTGGGTGCAAATCATCCCAAAAGAGACAATCCCCTCCCTGGCCCTGCTGCTCACACTGCTGAGGATGGAAGTTTGGAAATACCCAAGGTTTTTCCCTAGGTGCCTCTTCCCATCCTCACCTTCCCAAAGCATCTCAGAGGGGTTTCCCTTTCCCAGCAGGAGCACAGCAGCCTGGGAAAGGAGGAGCCACCAATCCCAGGATTATCCCTGCAGCCACTCACCAGGTTCTGGGAAACCTGAGCCAGGATCTGAACCCGGGGTAGAATAACCCTGCACAGGGAGAGCTGGAAACATCACCCAGCACCAAGCAACTTTTCCTTCTGGTTTTTACCCCCTAGACCCCTTGCAGGCTGGCAGGCAGCCCCCACCCCCCCCACACGTGTACACCCCAAAACCCAGATTTAGAGTTGCAAAACCCAGCTGTTGAGGGGGTAAACAGAGGCAGGAGCTTGGCTCAGCCCCAGATTTTCCACCCCAAGGGAAGCAAAGTCCCCCCTGGGCAGTGCTGGTGGGTGTTGTGATCCCAACCACTGCCTTGGTTCCTCCTGGAACCTGTCCCGAGGTGCAAGAAACACCTGAAAGCCTCCCAAGGCTGAGGGCTGCCCACATAGGCAATGTCC
Organism: Phaethornis superciliosus; assembly: GCA_023637945.1. Classification (NCBI taxonomy): domain Eukaryota; kingdom Metazoa; phylum Chordata; class Aves; order Apodiformes; family Trochilidae; genus Phaethornis; species Phaethornis superciliosus. The sequence goes on from JAJQWJ010000020.1 coordinate 1,888,257, forward strand.
TCATGGGTGCCTTAAAAATAAATACAAAAAGAATGGGGGAAAAAAATCCAAACAAAAAACCAAACCAAAAAAAACCAAAAAACAAAACACCCAACTTCTATTGATCTGGCAAAAATCCAGGTTTAGGATAAGGGGGATTAACAAAAACAAGAAAAAAAAAAAAAAAAAAAAAAAGAAAAAAGAAGAAAGAAGAAAGAAAAAAGAAAAAAGAAAAAAGAAAAAAGAAAAAAGAAAGAAGAAAAAAGAAAGAAGAAAGAAGAAAAAAGAAAAATTATAAAAGAAAAAAAAGGAAAAAGGAGAAAAGAAAAAAGAGAAAAGAAAAATTAAAAAAGAAAAAAATGAAAAAGGAGAAGAGAAAAAAAGAAAAAAGAAAAAGGAAAAAGGAAAAAAGAAAAAAGAAAGAAGAAAAGAGAAAAAAAGAAAGCAGGAAAAAGGAAAAAGAAAGAAAAAAAAAGAAAAAAAAGGAAAAAAAATGGGGAAAAAAAAGAAAATAAAAGAAAAAAAAGAAAAGAAAACCAAGTTTAATAAAAAATAAATAAAAAACAAAAACAAAACAAAGAAACCAAACCATGGATCATGGATTCAGCCCTTTTTTTGTTCCGGGCTGGCTCTGGGCAGTGCGAAGTGTCCCCCCAGGGTGACATCCCCTGTCCGTGTCCCCTCGGCTCCGCTGCCAGCAGCTCCCAGGGAGGGGAAGAGGCCCCTGCCTCCTGCCTCTGCCTCCCGGCCTTGGGAGGTGGCGGGGGCTCAGGGCCACCGCTCCTGGTGACAACCCAGGACAAGGCCAGCGGGAGCCACCAGCCCGCCAGCCACCCCCTGGAGCTGGGAATCCCCCCCCTCCTGGGAACGGCTCCGGTTCGGGGCTGAAAAGCATGGGAGGTGGGGGTGGGGGTGGGTAGGGGTGACCCCTTGGGTCCCGGGGTTTGGGGGGGGTTGATCCTCAAGGATCATCTGCTCCGATCCTCCTGATGATCCCGGCGTCTCCGTGCTGGGTACAGTGGGATCTGGAAGGGCTGGAGAGATGCTTCCCTGGGAAGGCAAGGGATTTGTAGGGTGGCATCACCCCAGCAACTTCCAAACCCTCCAGGGAGACTGGGATGCTGCTTCACCCCTCCCCATGGGATGCCAGGAATGGATGTCCCACCGGGATGGGTTCACCACACTCCCTGCTCCCATCCACGGGAAGGAAGCAGGAACTGCTGACCCGAACCAGGAGGTCACTCCCCATGGAATGAACTTCTCCAGTCCTGCAACTCCAGGCATCGACTCTCCTGGGGGAGAGCTGAACACCCCACCAAGCCTCCACCCCCCCCCCAAAACTGCTGCTGCTTCATCCTCACCTCCCTGTGCCTCTTCTGGGGTCACACGTGGACCACAGCCCCTCAGGTGGAGGTTTTGGGTGGGTCCAAGGAAAGGCAAGGGCAGGATCGGTGTGGGAAGGTGACACAAGTGGGTGCTGGGGACACAGAGCAGGGACAGCACCCCAAGGTACCCCCCACAAGTGGCAGAGCAGTGGCATGGTGATGCCCGGCTCCCTCCCAGGGTGCTCAGGACCCTCAGGAGCAAAAGCAGCAGGTCACGGGGTGTTGGTCATAGCCCAAAGCCCAAAGCCACCTCAGAGGCAGGGTGCTGTGACACCCAGCACAAGGACCGTGGTGCCACCACCTTTGGGTTCTTGGTGAGAGCAGCCAGGTTCAAAAAGTGTAACCAAAGGGCCTGAGTGGGACAGGGCTCTGGAATCCTCCCTCCCACAGCCCCAGCTCCATGGCAACCCCTCCATGACCCCTCCAGTATCTCCCCGGGGTCACAGCACCATCCTGGACAGACTCTGCCACCCTCGGGGCACCCATCCCAGCCCATCAACCTCCTGCTGAACCCCAACCCCATCCCCACCAAGGTCCCCACACATTAAATGCATTTTTCCCAGTTATGAACCACAAATAAACCTAGCTGGGGGGACCCTTGGCTTGGCTCAGCTGCCTTCATCCCCAGCCACAGCAAAGCCTCCTCTTCCCTCTGCTGGGACAGGCTGGGGGGGGTTGGGGGCAGGATCCAGGGGGGGAGGATGCTGGCCTGACTCCTGGGGAGGGGCTGGACCCGGCTGGGGGGGGGCTGCAGGATGAGGGAAGAGAGAGGTGGGGGCACAGGGGAAGGATGCAGCTGGGCAGGGGGATGCAGCCTTGGGGGGAGGGCTGAAGGTGGGCTGCAGGGGGGGTGGGGGGGGTGGAGGGGGTGGGGAGGGATGGAACTGGGCCGGGGGGGATGCAGGAGGGCCCGGGGAGGGATTCAGAGGGGTCTGGAAGGGATGCAAGAGGGGCCGGGGCGGGGGGTGCAGAGAGGCTGGGGGGGGATGCAGGAGGGCACAGGGAGGATGTAGAGGGGCCGGAGGGATGGAGCCGGGTGGGTTGCAGCCTTTTGGGAAGGGAGATTGCAGCCCTGTGAGATGCAGTCCGGTGGGAGGCAAGCTGGGGGGGTGCAGGCAGGCTGGGGGGGGGGGGGGGAAACAAGCTGGAGGGATGCGGGCAGCACGGGGGGGATGCGGGAAGGCCGGGGGGATTCATCCCGCCGGGAGGGATGCAGCCGAGCTGGGGTGATGCAGCCGGCCCGGGGGTTCAGCTGGAGCGGGGGGGGGCGGGAACCCGGCGGGAGCGATGCGGGCCGGGCCGAGAGGATGCTGTGAGGCCGGTACCGGGCCAGGGGCATCCCGGAGGGATATGGGGAATCCCAGGAGGGGCCGTACCCCTGCGGGCAGCCCCAGCAGGAGGGTTTGGCGGTACCGGACCCACCTGCAGAGCGCGCAGCCTCACTCGGTACCACCGCAGCGCCGCGGGGGAGCCCGGCACGGCCCGGGGAGGAGGGGGGGGGGAGGGGAGAAGAAGAAGGGGGTTGGTAAGGAGAAGCGGGGGGGATGGTTGGCTATGGGAAGGGGGTGTCGGTGGGCCCCTACCTCCAGGGTGCGGATCTCCTTCTGCGTGAGGTCGTTGGAGGCGGCGCACTTGGTGCGGAGCCCCTCCAGGTTGGAGATGCTGATGTCGATCATGTTCTGGACCAGCTCGCACTGCTGCAGCGCCTTCTGCAGACTCAGCTGCTGCTCCTCGCTCCTCGTCATGTTGTCCTCATCCATCGCTCGCCGCGCCCCCCCGCCTCCCCTCCTCCCCTCCACCCTCCGCGGCCCCCCCCCCTTTTCCCTTCCTTTGCCCGCCCCCCACCCCCCCACCCCCCACCCCCCACGCCGCCGAAGCTCAGCCCCGCTCCGCCGAGGCCCGCAGCATCGCCGTGCCCACCGAGCCTTCAGCGCGGCGCCGCCGCCGCCTCCCCCCCACCCACAACGCCGCCTCAAGCCCCCCCCCGACTCCTGCCCGCCCCCCCCCTGTTCTCCGGGCGCCGCGGGGCGGGGGCGAGGGCGGTGCACTCCGGCACCACGGGGCCGCACTCTATGCGTGCCGTGACACCCCCCCGCCCCATCCATCCATCCATCCATCCATCCATCTATCCATCCATCCATCCATCCTTCCATCCATCCTTCCATCCATCCTTCCATCCATCTATCCACCCAGCCCTCCCTTCATCCCTCTCTCCATCCCTCAATCCATCCATCCATCCATCTATCTATCCATCTATCTGTCCATCCATCCATCCATCTATCCATCCATCTATCCATCATCCCTCCCTCCATCCATCTATCCATCTATCCATCCACCCCTCCATCCCCCAATCCATCCATCCATCCATCTATCCATCTATCTAACCATCTATCCATCCGTCCATCCATCCCTCCCTCTCCCTCCATCCCTCCATCCATTCATCCAACCATTCATCCCTCAATCCATCCATCCATCCATTCCCATTGACATTCCTGTCCATCCCACCTCACATCCCTCCATCCCTCCCTCCACCCCCCCCATCCATCCCCATTCACCCCCATCATCTCTTAAACACTTCCAGAGAGGGGCCATTGACACCCTCCCTAGGTAACCTATTCCAGTGCCATACTACCCTCATGGTGAGGAATATTTTTCCTAACACCTAACCTCAGTCTCCCCTCTTTCAGTTTAAAACCCACTATATGATGTCTTTCAAATTAAAATAAAAGAGGAATCAATGCCAGTTCAGAGTCCAGAAGGTCCCATGTCAGTCCAATTCTGGTCTTAATTTCACAGGCATCTGTTTATCTAAACACATCTATGTATTTCTATATTTCTGTATCAATATATTTCTATATATTTCTATATTTATATTTACGTGGTTTTGCTGTGTGTTTGAGCTGGGGTTAGTGGGAGGAAGCATTACCACACCAGCTGGGCTGCACTGGCAAGCACTGGTGGGCACCAGTGAGCATCCTCCAGCTCCACCAGCTCAGCCCCTGGTTCAGCCCTAAGGATGCCCAATCAGTGCTGGGGGAGGAGGGAGGCACCAGTTTTAACAAAAAAAAACCAAAAACAAACCAAACCAAACCAAAATTTCGAAGCAATCTGTTCAAGAAAGAAGTAAAATCGTCTGCAAGAGTTATTGGGTGCACTGGTGGGCACTGGCTCTGCTTTTTTCCAGCTCTGGAGATCCAGATTTATTAATGATGGGGCACAGGGGGGGAGGAAACACCTGGAAAATTTGATTTGGAAGGAAAAGTGCTGCCCCCGGTGAAGGCAGAGAGGAGAAAAGCAGCTCCAGAGCCACTCAGGATGGGGAAGCCCAAGGCCACCAGAGCTGCCAGCTGGTTCCCAGGCACTGGGGAAGGAGCTGGCAGGTCCTGGAGGGCCATCTGTCACCACATCACATGGCCGGAGGAGCAGCCCAGCCTTACTGAGCTCAGCTCCCACCTCCTGCAGTCCCTTCTGGGTCTGGAAGGGAAAAAAAAAATGGGGAAAAAATTTGAGGGAAGCTGCTGTAGGATTCAACCTGGAACTCTCAATGTTTTCCCTTCCCTTGCCAGGATTTCCCTGTGATTTTTTTCCCCACTCCAACATACTCCCCATCACCTCTATGTCCCAAGGGATCACTTCCTATCACCTGCACTTTCCAAGGCAGAGCCTTTCTTCACCACCCTGTTTCCCCTTCTCCATCCCTGGCATCTCAACCAGCATCCCCACCACCCAGCCCATATCAGGTTCCCCTCCAAGCCCCTTCCCCAAGGAAGTTCCAGATGTTTCCCAAAGCCCAGCACAGGTCCCTCTTCTTTGGAGGTGACTCTGGTGCAAAGAAGCCGATCCAGCACAGCCAGGAGCAGCCAGACCCTGGCAGAGACACCCTGGGTTCCTTTGGGTTCCCAGAGCACAGGCAAAAACTTCCTCAAAACCATGCTCATGAGGTCACTTCAGCCCTTCCCGGTGCCATGCTCCAGTCAACAGCATTCCCACAAAACCACTCCAGGAATTCCTGGTGCCATGCTCTCCCAAAAAATCCCAAGTACCACTTTGCTTTGGCAAACACCTGCACCACGCTCTGCCCCAAAACACCCCCACCATCTTCCTTCACCCATTCCTGGCATGTTCTGCCCCAAAACACCCCCATCACTGTCCTTTGCCCATTCCTGGCACCATGGTCTACCCAAAAAATGTCCTTTAGCCATGCCTAGGACCATGCTTCCCCCCAAACCACATCCAGAGCCCTGCTGTAGCAACTCCCAGCACCACACTCCTTCCCAAAAGCACATCCCCAACCCTGCCTTAGCAATTTTGGGAGCTGTGCTCTCCCAGAACTTTTCTTTCTGACTTCTCAGTGCCATGCTTCCCTGGTAACATGGATCCCAGCCTCAGCTGCACTCCTGGTCTATTTTTTTCCTAGGTGGATCCTTATATGTATCCTTGTTGAACTTTTAAGGTTCTTGTTAACCCACTCTTCCATCTAGGGCTTCTTGCCTTCTCACTCCCTTCTGGAGTGTCTATTTGCCCACTTGGTTTGGGATCATCCCTCATCAGGGTGTGCTTGATCCCAGAGGAAGATACTAAAATCTTGGGCCAAACACTCGATCCCTGGACAACCCTACTCGGGACAAGTGGTCCCGTTTGGAAAGGAAAGGCTGAGGGAGCTGGGGGGACCCCATCCCTGTGTCCCGGTACTGGAAGGGGGGCTATAAAGTTGGAGATTCCATTTTTACATGGAAAAGATGAAAGCCGACAGGCACAAATTATTCCTGGGGAAAATTTTTCACAAGGAGAACAAGCAGCTGGAATAGAATGAGCTGGGTAGAAGGGAACCTTGAAGCCCATCCAGTTCCTGCCGTGGGCAGGCAGCCCAGTTTGCTCCATCCCGGCTTTCAATATCTCCAGGGATGGAAATTCCAAGGGACGGGGCAGCCACAGCTTCTCGGGGCTGGGATCATCACAGGTTCTGGAGCCCTTTCAGGCACTGCAATGAGCACCCCTGTTCTTCTCCACCGGTTTTGTTCCATCCAAGGGGCCGGGCGGGGTGGGGGGTGCGGGGTGGGAGGTGGGAAGTGGGAAGTAGGAGGTGGGAAGCAGGAGGTGGGAGGTGGAAAATGGGAGGTGGGAAGGGGGAGGGAGGTGGGAGGGAAGTGGGAAGTGGGAGGTGGGAAGTGGGAGGTGGGGGGTGGGAAGTGGGAGGTGGGAAGTGGGAGGTGGGGGGTGGGGGGTGGGGGGTGGGAAGTGGGAGGGAGGTGGGAGGGAGGTGGGAAGTGGGAGGTGGGAAGTGGGGGGTGGGGGGTGGGAAGTGGGAAGTGGGAGGGAGGTGGGAGGGAGGTGGGAAGTGGGAGGTGGGAAGTGGGGGGTGGGAAGTGGGGGGTGGGAAGTGGGGGGTGGGGGGTGGGAAGTGGGGGGTGGGAAGTGGGGGGTGGGGGGTGGGAAGTGGGAAGTGGGAGGTGGGAAGTGGGAAGTGGGAAGGAGGTGGGAGGGAGGTGGGAAGTGGGAGGTGGGAAGTGGGGGGTGGGAAGTGGGAGGTGGGAAGTGGGGGGTGGGGGGTGGGAGGTGGGAAGTGGGAAGTGGGAAGTGGGAAGTGGGGGGTGGGAGGGAGGTGGTTGGTAGGAGGTGGTAGGAGGTGGGTGCCGGTGGGTGCCGGTGGGTGCCGGTGGGTGCCGGTGGGTGCCGGTGGGTGCCGTCCGGCCCCTCCCCCGCCCCGCCCCGCCCCATCCCGTTGCTCTCGCGATAGTCGGGGCCATGGCGCGCTCGGGCGGCGGGAATCTGCCGTGGTACGAGGGGGAGCGGGGGGCTTGGAAAGGGGGGGAGCAGGGGGCGTTGAGCTGACACCCCCCTCCCCCCTCCCCTCTCCCTTCTTCTCTGTGCTCAGGGTGGAGAAGTATCGGCCGCAAGCTCTGTCGGAACTGGTGTCCCATCGCGATATCCTCAGCACCGGTGAGTGACACCCCCACCCCCCCCCCCAACACCTTCCGGGAAATAACCAACCCCCCCTCCGGGAAATAATCCCCTTCGGGAAGTAACCTTCTCCCCAGGTAAATAACTCCTCCCCCCGGAAATAACACCCAGAGATGCAGCGTAAATAACACCCCCCCGGTAAATAATACACACACGGTATATAACACCCCCCACCCCCGGTAAGTATCCCTCCCACCCCTGGTAAATCCCACCCCCCAGTAAAAAACCCTCATGGTCCCCCAGTAAGTAGCCCTCCATTCTGTAAGTGTCCTCCTCCCCACCATTAAGTAACCCCCCCCCCGACACTAAGAACCCCCTCCCCCCCGTAAGTAACCTCCCAGTAACTCCCCACTCAGTTAGTATCCCCCCCCAAGTAAGTAACTCTCGTCCAGTAAATAACCCCCTTCTCAGTAAGTATAGCCCCCCCTGCTAAGTGACCCCATTTCCCCAGTAAATAACACTCCCCCCACCCGTAAGGAAGCCCTCCCACATTGGTGAGTAACCCCTCTTGGGTAAGTAACCCCCTCCCAAGAAATACTTCCCCCCTCCCTCCCGACCTAAGTAAGTATCACTTCAGCCAGTAAGTACCCCCCCCCCCCCTTGGTACATAACCCCCTGACCCCTACTAAGTAGCCCCCTGGTAAATTCTCCAACCCCCCAGTAAGTAAACACCCCCCTCCCAGTCAATAACCCCGTGGTTAGTAAACTCCTCCCCCCCCCAGTAAGTAACACACCTCCCCATTAAATATACCCCCCCAGTAAGTAACACTTCAGTGTAAGTACCCCCCACTTCAGTACATAACCCTCTGGTAAATACCCCAACCCCCCAGTAAGTAACACCCCCCCATAAATAACCCCCTAGTAAGCAAACCCCCCCCCTCAGTAAGTAAACCCCCAATATATACACCCCCCAAGTAAATAGCATTCCCCCCACTAACTACCCCCCCTCACTACATCACCTCCTCTCCACCACTAAGTAACCCCCAGGTCAATACCCCCAGCCCCCCAAATGCTGGGGGGGTAGCGGGTGCCCCCCCAGCCCCGTGCTCCCCCCGCAGTGCAGCGGTTCCTCAGTGAGGATCGGCTCCCCCACCTCCTCCTCTATGGCCCCCCCGGCACTGGGAAGACCTCCACAATCCTGGCCTGTGCCCGGCAGCTCTACCAGGAGAGGGAATTTGGCTCCATGGTGCTGGAGGTAAGTGTAGTGGGGGGGCAGTGGGGGGGGAAGAATTTGGGGTGTTCCCCACACCCCATCCATGCCTCTCCATCCAGCTCAATGCTTCCGATGACCGAGGAATCGACATCGTCCGAGGGCCCATCCTGAGCTTTGCCAGCACCAGGACCATCTTCAAGTAAGTGGTGGGAAGGAGCTTCCCAAAGGTCCCTCTGTCCCTTTGTCACACCCCCAGCCCCCCATCCTGCTCAGCACTTGGCTTGGGAGGGGGTTTGGGGGGGCTCCTGGTGGGTGGGAAGGAGCCAGGGGTGCCCAGCGAGCAGGGAGGATGAGGATGCAGGTGGTGGTGGTGATGAGGGTAATGAAGATGGCTCCCTGGGAGTGTTTTGGGGGTGGGGGGTCAGGCTGGGAATAGGCATCCCCTGCTCGCTCTTCTCTGGCAGCTGGGACCAAAGCTCACCTCCTTCCCCCCATTTTTTCCCCTCCCTTTTTAAGGAAAGGCTTCAAGCTTGTCATCCTGGATGAAGCTGACGCCATGACCCAGGATGCTCAGAACGCCCTGAGGCGAGGTGAGGGGTGCTGGGGACCTTTCCCAGCCCCGTGCAGGATCTCGCCCCCTACCAGGTAGCAGGTGAGACCCATCCTCTCCCCTCCCTTCATGCAGTCATCGAGAAGTTCACCGAAAACACCCGCTTCTGTCTCATCTGCAACTACCTCTCCAAGATCATCCCTGCCCTGCAGTCCCGCTGCACCCGCTTCCGCTTCGGACCCCTCACCCCAGAGCTGATGGTGCCTCGACTGCAGCACGTCATACAGGAGGAGGGGTGAGCTGGGGGGACACCTCTATGCCCCCTTTTCTACCCTTCCCTTATCCCAAAAGGAGCTGCCACCTTGCTGCCTCCATGTCCCTTTCCTGTCCTTCCCTTATCCCATGAGGAGAATCCCCTTGCTACCTCCATGCTCCCTTTCCTCTCCTTCCTTTATCCCAGGAGGAGATACCCCTTCCTGCCTCCATGTCCCCTTCCTCTCCTTCCCTTATCCCAGAAGAATTCCCTTGCTACCTCCATGCCCCTTTCCTCCCTTTTCCTTATCCCAGGAGGAGCAGCCTCCTTGCTACCTCTGTGTCCTTTTCCCTTGTCCCAGGAGGAGCAGCTGCCTTGCTCCCTCTATGCCCCTTTTCCTCCCTTTCCCTTATCCCTGGAGCAGATATCCCTTGCTTTTCCACGGTTGTTTCCCTCTGCAGCCCCAGGTCTTCTTTTCCAGGGTGGAGGTGACCGAGGATGGGATGAAGGCCCTGGTGACCCTCTCAAGTGGGGACATGCGTAGAGCCCTCAACATCTTGCAGGTACAGACTATGGCTGCTCCCTCCTCGCCTCAGCCAGCAGCTGCCCCGGAGGGGTGGGTGGAGGAAGGGCTGAGCCCTTAATCCCTCTTCCACCCTCCTCTTCCTCAGAGCACCACCATGGCCTTTGGGAGGGTGACAGAGGAGAACGTCTACACCTGCACAGGACACCCCCTCAAGTCTGACATCGCCAACATCCTCGACTGGATGCTGAACCAGGACTTTGCCTCTGCCTATCACAGTATCCTTCTCCCTCCAGGCCTTTCATCCCTACTCCTTGCCAGAGCTTCCCATTCCCTCCTGCTGGGCTGAGGGCTGCTCGCTGGGGAGGGTCCTCAGAGTTGGGGGGGGCGGGGGAGGGGGGGGGATGAGGAGTGGAATCTCTGAGGGCAAAAAATCCTGGGGGAAAGCCCTTCACTCCCTCTCACCTCAGAAATCATGGAGCTGAAGACTCTGAAGGGTTTGGCCCTGCAGGACATCCTCACTGAGATCCACCTCTTCGTGCACAGAGGTGGGGACAGGCAGGGCCAGGGCCTGGCTGACCCTTGGGAGGGTCCCTGTCCCCCCCAGCCCACGCTGACACACGTCACCTCCTTCCCTCCACAGTTGATTTCCCCCCCTCCATCCGCATCCAGCTGCTGATCAAAATGGCAGATATTGAGTAAGTGGCAGCCCTTGCACACCCATCCAGGTCACTTTGCTGGGGACAGGGACACTGGTGTAAAGAAACACCCAAACTTGGCCTTTTCCCTCCTCCAGGTACCGGTTGGCTGCTGGCACCAGTGAGAAGATTCAGCTCAGCTCCCTCATTGCAGCTTTCCAAGTCACCAGGGACCTAATCGTGGCTGAAGCCTGAATCCCAGGGGCAGGAGCTGGATGGGATCACCAACCCCATGGCCTCGAGCTGCTCCCTGCACCTTCCCAGGTCTTTCTCTTTTTTTTTTTTGGCCTTGAGCCTCCAGGCAGGGTGGGGGGAGTCAGACAGCATTGTTTTTACACTTCATCAGGAAATAAAGGTGCCTCTGAAACCCAACAGGTTGCACTCGTCTTTTCTTTTACTTCTTGTCAAACAAGGACTGAGGGGAGGTGGTTAAGGCTCTCCCCAAAGTTGTCACACCCATGCAGGCCCAAGTCCAGCAGCTGTCAGCTGCCTCCCAAACCCACCTGCCTCCCAAAACTCTTGCCTCTAAACCTCCTGCCTCTAAAGTTCTTGCCTCTCAAACCTTCCTGCCTCCAAAACCTCCATCCCCTGGCACTGAGCACAACACCCCTGGCTTGTTCCACGCTGGCTCCTCCATCTGATCCACGCAGCCCTGCACAGCAACCCTGCTCAGGAGAGAAAACAGCCCCAGGGGAGACATTTCCTGTGTCCTCCCCATCCCTGGGGTCACAGGGACTCCCCCACTGTCACTCCAAACACAGCTAAGCTGGAGGAGGACAAGCACAGCAGGTCTGGACCATGGAGCTCCGTCAGGGAGAAAAAAACAGAGGAAGAAGAGCTGGGGGCTGGCTGAAGCCCCACATCCCAGCTTCCCAAGGGACTGATCCTGCACCCACTGCTGGATGCTGGCTGATCTGCAGTGGGTCAGAGCCCAGGGAGCCTTTGCTGCCACCCCAGTGGCAGCCAGGTGTTCCCACGTCATCTCTACATGCCTGAAGGAAAGACTTGAGGAATAAAATCTTTTATTCTGTCATGGCTGTTGGTCTAGTCCACAGAGACCTGGTCAGGTTTGTCCCAACCAGGGACAGCAGCAGAGCCCACACTCCTCTGGGAACTAAGCTACAGCCCTGCTGAGAGTGGGTTTGGTCAGGGACACTTGGAGCCCCAACTGGGTCTGAAGGCCAAAAACCCCACTCAGGAGTGGGATTGCCAACCTTCAACCCAAACATTGCACTTGGAAGCAAAAAGCACCAGACCCAAAATGTGCAGAAATAACAGGAGGGACAGGGAGAGCCCTGCGTGGTCACCACAGCCCTGCCCCTTGCCCTCTGCATGCATTCTTGCTGGGTTCTGGTTATTATTACATGGAAAAAAAAAAATTCCACAACCCCAGACGCAGCCCCGAAATGAGGGGAGTAGCAATCCTCCTGCTTCCACAGCCCAGGAATCAACAGGACCTCGTTGCTGCTGGGGCTTCTCCATCCCAAGCCAAGCCCTGCAGCCAGGCAGAGGGCTCTCACATTTTAAAAGGTTCGATAGGTGAGGAATTCCTTCAGCTTCTTGGGAATGGGGAGTGCCAGAACCTGGTAGGTGGTGAGGAAGGTGCGCAGAGCTTTCCGACACAAGTGCTTTAGTGAGGAGAGGACCCTTGGTGCAGTCCAGAACTGGACGTGGCCATCTCTAGTCCTGCAATGGGATCCAAACAAGCCCTGAGCAGAGGGTAAAGACTTAAAAAAACTGAATTATCCCCAAATAATCCCGGGGCTTGCAGCAAGCACACATTCCCCAGGCCAGGAAGCCAGCCCGCACACCACCCGGGGAAGCCCAGGATTTGCTGGGCTTGGACCCAAAGCTGCAAGAGGAGGGAGCAGCCTGTGCTTTTCCACTCTCCCTGGTCTCCCAGGGGAAGGGGTGGATTCCCCCACTCTGGAAAGTTTGAAGTCTCAGCTCGATGGGTGCTGGGACATCTCACATCAATAATAATATTAGAAGGGCTGGACCAGGTGATCCTTGAGGTCCCTTCCAAGCTGATAAGAGTTCTAGGATTCCCTGACTTTCCCCTCCCACATACACACCCTGTGGCAATGAAACCTCCATGTGGGAAGTACATGCAGCACAGGCCGTTGGTCATGGGAGCAAAGGCCACTGGAGACCGCAGCTCCAACGCCCAGATCCTCAGGAGCCTAAGGAAGAAGGGAAGGGACAAGCTGCCAGGCTGATAGCCACACAGCATCTCTGCTCAGGACCTGGCAGAGGAGCTCTGCTCTTCACTAGCACATCCTGGTTCCTTTCGGTGCTGACCTCCTGGGGACCTTCTTCTTCCTGCTGAAGGTCCCCAAGGGGGTTTCCTCACCTGTCATCTGCCACAGTGGCCAGGTAGAGCCCCTCAGGGGAGAAGCAGACAGAGCGCAGGGAGCTGCTGTGGATTTCACTGCTGTAGTCCAGCGCCGAGTGCAAGGGGACGTGGCTGCAGGTGGGGACAACAAGCCCAGTGTCACCCCCAAGCCACATCCCCAGTGCTCCAAGGGCTGGCAGAGGGGAAAACCCCCACCAGCCAGAGCCCTCATTCAGCTGCTGGAGGCAGGGGAGAGGTGGTGGCTGTGCCAGCTTGAACAAACCCAGCATCACTGCCCCCCTCTCACAGCCCCCCAGCTCCCTACCGCAGTGTCCTCAGCTGCTCCCCGGTGTAGGGGTCCCACATGATGACACAGGTGTCATAGGAGGCGGTGACAAGGAGTGCTGAGTCTGGGGAGAAGTCACAGGACACCACGCTGCTCTGGTGCCCCTCCAGCCTGCGGATGAGGGTGTAGGACCTCATGCTCCACAGCAGTGCCTGCGAGAGCAGGAGAAGCAACCCGGGCTTTAAACCACGTGGGTTCTGGTCCCAGCTCCTCCACCCAGAACCAGGATGGCCAAGAAACAAGGGTGGCTTGGGCCCTTCTCACAGAGGGGCATCTTGAACTAAGGGTGGAGATAGGGAGGGTGGAGGGGAAGGCTGGATTCAGCAGGATATGGGATGGCACCCACCAGCACCCACTCACCGACTTCTCTCCGGCCACAGAGCAGAGCATGCTGCAGTCTGGGGAGATGGAGCAGCAGTAGACCCACTGCACGTGGCCTGACAGCACCTGGACCTGTCGCCCTGGGGACAACAGACACTGCAGTCACTAGAGGGGAGCAGAGGAGGCTGCTCTCCCCTCCCTTCCCCAATAGGGGTTGGGGTCTCCCTGCAGGTTGATCCCAAGCTTTCTGTCTACTTGCAACCCCCTCCTGCACCTCCCAGGTCCCACCTGGGAGGGGACAGGCTCAGCTCCATGTCACAGGGCTCTCCCTTTATGCCTTGATACTGTCCCCAAAGATCATCTCCCGCACCAAGGTGGGCTTCTCCTCCCTCCTTCCAGCCTCAAACAGGGGTGACCTAGCATCAGGGACATCCCCCCACGTTCCTACCATCTCTGCTCAGGTCCCACACACGTAAGGTCTTGTCCCGAGAGGCTGACACCAGGATAAGGCTTCCATTGGGAGCAAAGCTCAGGTCTCTGACGACATCCTGGTGCCCCACAAGGCTGAAAAGAAGGTGTCCTGCAGAAAAGGAACCAGAATGGGGACCCATCAGGTGCCATCAAGGAGGCAGCACCCCTCCAGCTTGGCACTTCCACCAAGGGAGGATTTGGGGCAGGATGGAGCTTTGGGATCTGCTTTCAAAAGGAAAGAAGCCATGACTGAGGGCCACTCACCTGTCTGCACCTCCCAGACCTTGATCTGCCCATCGTTGAGACCGGTGGCCAGGACCAGGCAGGGCAGTCCCCAGGCACAGGTGGGCTCCGTGTCCCCTGCAGGACAGGCACTGAAGGCCAAGCCCCAGACGATCTGACCGCACTCCAAAGTCTTCTCCTTGGCTGCCCCTCGGCTCCTCACCTCCCCTTTACCTCCCCAGCTCTTGCGCTCCGACGCTTTGCAGCTGCCGGGAGAAAGAAGGAGGAGGAGGAGGAGGAGGAGGAGGATGCTCACCCCTGCTCCGAACCGAACACCCCCCACCCCCTTTGGCTAACCCTAACCTTGAAAACATCCAAAAGACTTTATTATTTTTTCTTTTAACAAAATGGGGTTAGCCATAGGGGAAAAAAAATATAAAAAATTAAAAAATTAAAAAAAAAAAAAAAAAAAAAAAAAGGGTTGAGAGCTCACAGCTCGGTCTCCTCAAGGGGCCAGGGGATGAGTTTGACCACGCAGTGTCCCTGGGACCAGGCGAACCAGGCACCGTCCGGGGAGAAGGCCACGCTCCAGGTCTCACAGCTGGATTTCCAGTCGTACCTCTGGGGCCGGCCCGGTTTCAGCTCCGCCAGCAGCACCGGTTCCTCTGGCCGGGAGGAGGGGGACACACACACACGGCCACCTTACCCCCCCGGGTTGGTTCCCGGAGCAGCGATCCCCCCCCCCCCCGGCCCCGCACTCCCCTTCCCCTCCCTCCTTACCTCCGCTCGGCTTCATGGCGGCTCCGCGGCCCAACCCAACCCGGCCCGGCCCGGCCCCGCCAACCACCTCCGGGTTCGGGCAAAAGCCCTGCCGGGCCGGGCAAGGCCTCCGCCGACCCAAACCCAAACGGGGCGGCAGCGGGACGGCCCGAACCGCCCGACCCGCGCCGCCCGAACCCTCCCCTCGTCCAACCCACCCCAGCACCGCCCCGCCCGGCCTGGGCCACGGAGAAGCGGGGGGGGAAGCGGCGGGGAAAGGGAGGGGATGCGGGAGGGGGGGGAAATGGAGGGGATGCGGGGGGGGAAATGGAGGGGATGCGGGGGAGGGGGGAAATGGAGGGGATGCGGGGGGGGAAATGGAGGGGATGCGGGGGAGGGGGGAAATGGAGGGGATGCGGGGGGGGAAATGGAGGGGATGTGGGGGGGGAAATGGAGGGGATGCGGGGGGGGAAATGGAGGGGATGCGGGGGAGGGGGGAAATGGAGGGGATGCGGGGGAGGGGGGAAATGGAGGGGATGCGGGGGAGGGGGGAAATGGAGGGGATGCGGGGGAGGGGGGAAATGGAGGGGATGCGGGGGGGGGGAAATGGAGGGGATGCGGGGGAGGGGGGAAATGGAGGGGATGTGGGGGGGGAATGGAGGGGATGCGGGGGAGGGGGGAAATGGAGGGGATGCGGGGGGGAAATGGAGGGGATGCGGGGGAGGGGGGAAATGGAGGGGATGCGGGGGGGGGGAATGGAGGGGATGCGGGGGGGAAAATGGAGGGGATGTGGGGGGGGGGGAAGCGGGGGTTGTGGATCCCTGTGAGCACCCCCCCGGGGGTGCCCGGGAGCAGGGGGAGGGCTGCAAACACAGCACCGAGAGGTGGTTCCCCCCGGGCTGCCGGCGGGGGGGCGGACCCAGCACACACACAGACACCCCCGGCAGGGACACCCCGAAAGTGACACCCCCGAAAGTGGCACCTCCGGCAGTGGCACCCCCGGAAGTGGCAACCCGGAAAGTGACACCCCCGATAGTGACACCCCCGGCAGTGACACCTCCGGTAGTGGCACCCCCGAAAGTGACACCCCCAGAAGTGGCGCCCCCGGCAGTGGCACTCCCAGAAGTGGCACCCCCAAAAGTGATACCCCCGATAGTGACATCCCCGGCAGTGACCCCCAGGGACCCAGCACCCACACGCCCCCCTCCCACCTGCACCCCAAGGAACACCCACCCCACCCCACCCCCCCCGGTTCGGTGACGCCCACCCTGGCAATCCCCGCCGGGAGTCACCACCGCAGACATCTGCCGAGCCCACCCCGCAACCCCCCCCACCCTTCCAGCCCCCCAGAGCCCCCCACTATGCCACCAGCAGAGGCACCTCCCCGACCCCCAATTTGGGGTCCCTATTTCCGAGGTGCTGGGGAATGTAGGGTTAAGGGAGCACTTGCCGCCCCCCCCCCCCCCGTATCTGCTCGGTTCTCCCTGCAAGGGTCACTCAGGGTGGGGAACAAGGCTCACGGGGGGCTCGGGGACACCCCCACACCCCACACCCCCCCTTGGAGCTGGCTTCCTCTGCTGCACCCTCATCCCAGGCTCACCCCCATGGCACCCACCCCCACTTTGGGGTTCAGGCAGAGCTCCCCCACCCTGGGGACAGCCCCCTGTGCCACTCAGCTGTGACAGGACAGGACCCGTGTCCCCCCCTCAGGGATCACAGCTCCTCTACGCTCCAGTGCCTCCGTTTTTCCTCATTGCTACAACACGGGGGGGGCGAGCTCTGCCCACACCGGTGCAGTCGCACGGGGCCGGGGGTGGCGGGAGGGGGGGCGGGGGCAGTGGGCAACTTGTGGCCACCAGCAGGAGGCCGGTGGCCCGCTGGCCCCGCGGTGGCCAGTGCCCAGCCCACCCCACGCGGGTGGGGAGAGAGATGGACGGGAGAGAAAAACACGAGGGGAGGGGACCTGGGGAGGGGAGAAGGAAGAAGAGACAGCGAGAAGCGGGCAGGAAGGAGGAGGAAGAAGAGGCCGGGGCCGGCAGCCCCCAGCAGCGGGGCAGAGGGTGCTTGGGGCACCCATCCTGGCCCCCCCATGGACTCCTAGGTGCCCACCAGCATGACAAAACCAGCTCCCTGCACTGCCGGCTGCTGGAGGGGAAGGACCTCCCCACCAAGGACGTGGGAGTGGTTTGGGGGGGGGGCGTCTGGGAACCCCCAATTTCCCCCCCCCCACTCCCCACCCCCACCCCGGGGTGATGTGGGGTTGGGTGTTCAGCTCTTCCTGCGGTTTTGGGGGTCCCTGCTTGTACCTATTGCTCCAAAGAGGGACCTGGGGGTGACAGGGGAGGGCAGCCACCCCCCCCCCACTGCCCCCCCGAGGAGAGGCATGAGCCCCCTAACTCCTTGGGCACCCCCTTCCTGCGCCCCAGGAGGGTGAGCTCAGGATCCCCCCAAGACTGGGGTAGCACTGAGCGGGGTCCCAGCCCCTACACACCCACATCCCTACTGGGGAGCTGACAGACACGGACACTGCTTAACCCTTCTAACATCTGCCCACGTACACGAGAAGCCCGAAGAGAGCTTCACAGCAATTGCCTGAAGCTCAGAAGGTGTGACAGTCCTGTGTCTCTCTTCTAGCATTGCTTTCCTGAAAGATGATCTTGGAGTCGTTTCGAGAGAAGCTGAGAAGTAAAAGCAAGAAAATACCTTGGGGCTTTATAAAATTTTCCAGGACAGAGGAATATGGGAATAGCATTCCTGTCAACTGGTTTCTAATGTGGGAGCTCTTGCTGACACCTCTGCAGTTTTGGTCTCCTGCTACACAAAACGTGCTTTAGGAATGCTGGTCAGACAAACCAACCCTCTAGCTCCGAGACACTCCTTAACTCTTCTATTATCACCCCACGCAAAAAACAACTCAGAGGCAATCTTAACAGCAATTGCCATAAGATTTGAAGGTGTGACAGCCTTATATCTCTCTTCTAGCATTTCTTTCCAAAAACATGATGTTGGACTTCTTTAGAGAGAAGCAGAGAAGTAAAACCAAGAAAATACCTATATATAGCTATACAACACATTCCAGGGACAGAGGAATATGGGAATATCATTCTTGTGTACTGCTTTCTAAAGTGGGAGCTCTTTCAGACATCTCTGCAGTTTTGGTCTCCTGCTATGCAAAAAATGCCTTAGGAATGCTGAGTTGCAAAACAAAACCTCTATCTGCCTCACTCTTCTAACATCGCCCCACGTAAAAGAGAACCCCGAAGCAATCCTAACTGCAATTGTCTTAAGGTTTGACAGCGTTATACATCGCTCAAGCAATTCTTTCCAGAAACATGATGAGAGAAGCTATAAAGTAAAACGAAGAAAATACCTTGGAGCTTTATTAAATGTTCCAGGGACAGAGGCATATGGGAATATCATTCCTGAGTACCACTTCCATGTGGAAGCTCTTTCTGACACCTCTGCTGTTAAAGTCTCCTGCTATGCAAAACACACCTTAGAAATGCTGAGAAATGAAACAAAACCTCTATCTCCAAGACATGTGTGGTTTCTATAAAGCAACAGTAGGAGAGTGGCTGCCGAGGGGTGATGTATTGGAGGTTTTTGGTAAAACAGAAAGACATAGCATGATTCTTGGTGGGTTCCATGTGAGGGTTAGAGCCAGCAAAAGTTTTCAGTGGTCACTCTTTGCATTTCTTTGCCAATCCCTTTCGTTAGGAGGTTTGGGAGGCCTATTGAGAAACACAAGAAGAGAGGCCGGTGAGGGGTGGTGTATTGGAGGTTTTTTGTAAAATGGAAACCCAAAGCCTGATTGTTGGTGGTGCTGTGGGTAGGGTTCCATGTGAGTGTTAGTTCCAGCACAAGTTTTCAGCAGTCACTCTTTGCATTTTTTTACCAGTCCTATTCATTTGGGGTTTATGGAGGCCTCTTGAGCAACACTAGAAGAGTGGCTGCTGAAGGGTGGTGTGCTGGAGGTTTTTGGTAAAATGGAAAGACATAGCCTGATTGATGGTGCTGTGGGTAGGGTTCCATGTGAGGGTTAGGGCCAGAAAAGTTTTCAGTGGTCACTCTGGCTGAAAAGCTTACCCCATAGAAGATTTTCTAGTATGTAGTTGAATTAAGGGATATAAGACCATAAGCTATAGTGCTAATGGAGTTATAGGCAAATGTTAGGTTTCCCATGGATAAGATTACAGCTCATCTGTTTCTGACTGAAAGCTGGTTTAAATGAATACTAGCACATGATTTCTTGCCACTTGAATGGAAGCTTCCAGTAGAATCCAGCTCTCAGTTACCCTGTATGTTTTCTCTCTGCATACACCTGCAGAGTAATGTACACTAGTAAGAATCAAGGTGAAGGGGAATCTTATGTCAGTTGTGCATTGTGTTTCTGTCCTGCACAGTCTGTTTAGATTTTAATCTCCTTAGAGTAAAAGTCAACTCTACATTTGTAGTCCTCTCTTCTGACCATGGCTTCACCTGCAGCCTTTAATGTATCTATTGATACATCCATTGATACATATTGATAATACCTGGCTTACAAGGATATGAAATTCCCCCATTTGAAGAACTGGTATAAGGCTGGGTATGTCACAGGTGTGACATGTTTGTTTTAATTTGCAAAACAAATAGCATCCCAGGCTCCTGACCTTATCATACACATCAAAATGCATCCATTATCTGTGGAAGATCCACATCATCAAAATGAAAAATGTACATTATTCACAAAAGACAGTTACAGGCTTGCTCAGTAATAAAATTTGTGCCATTTGAGGAAATAAAGATGCTCATCCGTGGATGAGCAGGGTCATAATTCACCTAAATCGCCGGTGCCTTAGAAAATACACATTAAACTAAAAAAAACCCCTCGAATCCTCCACGTACAAACTTATGAAATGTCATATACCTATTCTGGTGTTGGCTCAACTTCTGGATCCCACTCAGATAGCAGTGCCTCAACCCCTGCAGCAGCGAGGATCAGCCAGCAGAGGTTACCACAGCCTCGGGATAAAACCTTCTCCTCTTCCTCTTCCTCGTCCAGCCAGGCTGCCAGATGGCCTTCAGAGCTGAATTTCACTTAGCAAACCTACGAGTATAGCACAGAAGTGGTAACATTGCTCCAGGAAAACGTGTGAAGCGTCTGGAATGACTCCCGCACCTTTGGATCCACAAAATAAACTTACCTTGGGAGGCTGGTGGGGTTTTTAACCTGATGGGGAGGGAGTGCGGGAGAACAGCCACGGTTCTGGGGCAACCTGATTGACCTGTTAATACAACCTGGTTGTATTAAAATAAGAATAAAAAGCACCTGACCCTCACAGAAGGGGAAGAAATTGAAGAGTCTCGCTCAGCTGCAGCGGGTGCTGCCCTGTTATGGCGGCTCTCCCCACACCACAGGGCGGCTGCGATCTGACAAGGCAGTGGAAAGGGACTTCCAGCTGGAGGTGTGAAGGGACGGCCCTGCTGCCGAGGTCCCGGAGGTGTGAAGGAAGGGGCTGCCGAGTCCCCTTAGGACCGGGGCTCCCCCCTCTCGCTGCCGCCTTTCCCTTCGGTCCCGTGCCCTGACTTTTTCTCCTCAGGCGCCCGGCAGGCGCTGCGGGCAGCGCTGAGGTAAAGGAGCGGCCCCGGGGTGAGACTCTGGGGCAGGATGGGCGATTGTGGCTCTGAGAAGGATCCCTCCCTGTTCCTGGGAGCTCTGTAACCGCGGCCTTCAGCTGGAGCCACCTCTCCGGGTGTCTCCGTGGTGGTGGCAGGGACAGGGACAGGGACACGGAGGTGAGGCAGCCGCGGCCTCTCGGGTGGGTGGGTTCGCTGGTGCTGCTCCAGTGAGGGGCTGTTTTGTTTCTGCAGGGGTTTAGAGCCTTCCCCTGACTGACTGCAGTTGTGGCGTTGGTTACGGTGGGTTTTTTGGTTTGTTTTTTTTTTTTTTTTCTTAAACATGCTCAATATTGCGTTCTAACCGTAATGAAGTCCTAAATGCTGCCCTGTTTGTGCTCAGACTGCGGCTGCTTGTTTGGGCCCGGGTACTGGTTCAGCCTCCGGGGTCCTGTGTTCCTCCTCCTTTTCCCCAGCTCCTTCCTGCAGAGTGCCCTTGTTCTGTTTTTTAACCTATTGCCAACCATAAACTTGCTTTCATATTTTAAAACTTGGCTATTGAAACAGGATGGTGGGGGTCCTCCCTCAAAGTGTTGCTTTTCTAAATAGAGAGAGGTAGCGTAACAATTTTGCATAGATTTTGAGATAAGAGGACATCTATTTTTACCCTTTATAATTTATCTTCACCTTCACGTTAATATGGTGCTAGTGCCTCAGTCCACTGAGTGTTGAAAAACTTCATACAAGCACTGTTGCAGTGTGTGTTAAAAGGCATACCCATCCAAAGTTTCATGAAATAAAATGAGTCTTTCACAGAACCTGTGCTGTCAGCTGGGCTTGGAAGGAGATTGTGAATTTTTACAATACATTTGAACCCTAGATCTTATATCTTGAAACTGGATCAAGAGTCCAGTCCCATTCGTATGGAATTTTGGGAGCCCTATTGAGCAACAGCAGGAGAGTGGTACTGTTGAGGTTTTTGGTAAAATGCAAACCCATAGCCTGATTGTTGGTGGTGCTGTGGGTAGGGTTCCATGTGAGGCTTAGGGCCAGCAAAAGTTTTCTGTGGTCACTCTTTGCATTTTTTTGCCAGTCTTGTTTGTTTGGAGGTTTGGGAGCCATACTGAGCAACAGGGGGAGAGTGGCCACCAAAGGGTGGGTGGTATATTCAAGGTTTTTGGTAAAATGCAAACCCATAGCCCAATTGGTGGTGGTGCTGTGAGTAGGGTTCCATGTGAGGCTTGCATTTTTTGGCTAGTCCTGTTCGTTTGGAGTTTTGGGAGCCCTGTTGAGCAACACTCAGAGAGTAGCTGCCACGGGGTGGTATATTATAAGTTTCTGGTAAAATGCAAACCAGTATTTTAATTGGTGGTGGTGCTGTGGGTAGGGTTCCATGTGAGGGTTAGGGCCAGCCAAAATTTTCTGTGGTCACTCTTGGCATTTTTTTGCCAGTCCGGTTCGTTCGGAGTTTTGGGAGCCCTATTGAGCAGCAGTGGGAGAGTGGCCGCCGAGGGGTGATATATTTTGAGTTTTTTGTTAAAACGCAACCCCCGTGTGGCGGTTGCTGTGGTAACGCTCTCCCTCCACCACCTTCAGGCAAGGGCGCCCCCTCGTGGACAACTCGCTGGACAGGGAGGGATCTCATTGGCTGCGGGAAGGGAGGGCGGGGTCTCGGCGCGCTAACAGCCAATCAGAAGGAGGCGTGGGTGTGATTGGCAGCAGTGGCGCACTCCATGCCTCGGGGGTTCTCCCCCCTGCCCGTCCGCAAGCGCGTTGAGCAGAGCGGGATGGCGGGGGGCTGCTCGCTTCACGGATTCCTCTCCTCCCGCCGCGGTTCCGCTGCGTCCCGTTATCCCGGTTCTACTCCTGGCGTCCCGGGTCCGCGCCAGTTCCCTTATCCCGGTACTTGTCCCAGTCTCGTTGTCGCAGCGCCACTCCTGTTCTGTTATCCCGGTTCTGGTGTCGGTCCCTCCCGGGCGCTATTCCCGATCTCTGCTCCGAACCCAACCGGGCAGCTTGAGCTGGGTTCACCCGGGTTCCCCGCACGCGCTTCCGTCGCTGCCGGGTCCTAGTGCCCCCCTACACTCCTCCTGCGCATGCGCGTAGTGACCACCGCCCCGCCCGCCGCCAGAGGGTGCTGCTTCCCCTGCCCCTTCGTCCCCTGAGGCAGCCTCGCCCCGCTTCCTGCCCTTTGAGCGGCGTCCTCTTTATCCAATCACATCATTCCTTATGATTACAAACGTTTCCATTGGCTCAGGCGGCCGGTTGGAGGCGGTACTAATCCCTGTCGGAGCCAATGGGGATGCGGGGGGGCGGTGTGGGGCGCGGCGCGGGGCGGCAGGCAGGCAGTGGCGGCTCAGCCCGCCGCCATGGCGCTGCCTCCGCGCTGAGCCGCCCGTCCCGCCATGGCCGGCGCCATCGCCTCCCGCATGAGCTTCAGCTCCCTGAAGAGGAAGCAACCCAAGACCTTCACCGTCCGCATCGCCACCATGGACGCCGAGATGGAGTTCAGCTGCGAGGTGACGCCCGGGGCCGGGCTGGGACTCTCCCGGGGGGGGTAGCGGCTGAGGTGGGCCAGGCCCCGCTGAGGAGAGCCCCGCGGCCCTGACGACTTTCCCCACCCCTCCGGGCCTTCCCCGGGGCTGGCAGCGGCCCTAAGCCCGGGGGAAGGGGTCCCGGTGCCGTGGGGGCGGGGCTGGGGCCTGCACCCCCGCTGCCCCAGGGAGGGAACGCGGCCTCGGGGCTGCCCGGAGGGGCCGGGGGGGATGTGGGCCCTTCGGCTGATCCCTGCCTGGGCTTCTGCTCTGCCCAGGGCCTGATTCCGGGCTGGTTTCGCTGTAATTCAGAGTAGTTTTACCGTCAGCTGCGTGCGGACTTATCCCCGGTGTCAGCCCGGCTCCGGTCCAAGGCGCTCAGCAACCCCACGTGGATGGAGTTCGGGAGGTCCCCAGGGCCCTTCCTGGGGGCTGTGCTTCCCGCCGGCTCTGCTTTTTCTTGGATACTTTCTTTTTTTTTTTTTCGGGTCCTTGGTTATTTTCAAACCTTCTCCCCCCCAGGCAGGTGCTGTCCCGATGGGCTGGGTTATTGTCCCTGTGTTTTCAGCCCATCCAGAGGGCTTGGGCACCCAGGAATGGACATCTGCCTCTGCCCGGTCGGATTTCTTTATTCCATAGCTTATATTCCATAGTTTATAATTCATTAGTCGGATACAAATCTTGATGGAATCCTGGAAGTGAGGGGCTTTTGTCATTGTAAATTTTCCTGCTCTTGAGCAATCTGTTGTCACCTCTGAAGGACTTTCTGCCTTGCCCAGGGATTAAAGATTTCCTTCAGGCAGGAGTCCCTGGAGCTTCCCACCCAGCAGAGCTGAAGTCTCCTGGCTCCCTTCTCTGATGTTTCTCCAAGGCTGCCACTTGTAACCTCTGATGAAAAGTAATACTTTTATTTAGTTGTTTAGTCTTGGGATTGGGGTGTTTGCAGCAGAAAGGCAATGTTCTGGGGTGGGACTGGGCAACTTGTGCACCTGCTGAGGACTTCTTAGAGACCTTTCTACCAAAAAGCCCTCTCACTGCAGATAGACTTTTCCAGCCCTTCTGGAAGCTCAGGAGCTGTGTGGGTTGTGCTGCTGAGGCCTCTGGTGTCTTGACAGAGCTGGGACATGGGCAAATTCAGGTGTTCTCCTGGGGTCCCCATCAGCAGAAGGCCAGGGAGGTGTTGGAGCCAGTGCAGAGGAGGCCCTGGAGCTGCTGGGAGGGCTGGAGCAGCTCTGCTCTGGAGCCAGGCTGAGAGAGTTGGGGGTGTTGAGGCTGGAGAAGAGAAGGCTGCAATGGGGAGAGCTTAGAGCACCTTCCAGTGCCTGAGGGGCTCCAGGAAAGCTGGGGAGGGACTTGGGACAAGGAGAGGGAGGGATGGGAGCCTGGAGGGGGAAGGGTTTCCAGCTGGGAGAGGGGAGATGGAGAGGAGATGTTGGGAAGGAATTGTTTGGGGTGAGGGTGCTGAGCCCCTGTCCCAGGTTGCCCCCAGAAGCTGTGGCTGCCCCATCCCTGGCAGTGTTGAAGGTTGGATGGGGCTTGGAGCAGCCTGGGCTGGTGGGAGGTGTCCCTGCCCATGGCAGGTGGTTGGGATTGAATAATCTTTAAGGTCCCTTCCCACCCAAACCAGTCTGGGGTTCTGTGACTCAGCAACACCTGAGTGCAGGTGGGTCAGGGGGCTGTTTCATACCACACACCTGAGGTGTGTTTTACTCCAGCCCAGAACAGCTCAGTTTCTGGGGTGAGTTTTATTCAGGCAATCCTGCTCCCTGACCACCTCTCTATCCTCACGTTTGGTCCTTGCAGGGCGGTGGGGAAGCTCCTTGGCTTACTGATACTGCAGAAGTCCCCGTTCCTACACAGCTGGGTCAGGCACACCCTGCAGCCTCCCAGGGCTGGGGTTGGGGTGAGGGAGGGGATGGGAAGGGTTTGGCTTGTTCCTTGCTGCTGCAGCAGCAGCCCACAGGCAGACCTGGAGTTGGGAGCAGAACCTTGGACCCAGTGTGGTCTCAGCTGCTCCACCTGACAGTCCCAAAGGTGGGAGAATTGGTGAGCTGGGGAGGACTCTGCTCCTTCCTGAAGGGATCTCTCCCCTGTCTGAAGGGCTGCTGGGCTGTGAGAGGAGCAGGCAGCATGATGTGTGCACTGAGCTGGTGGGCTTCTTGAGGTGGGAAGGAATTGTGGCCCAAGGAGTGTGAAACTTCCTGCACAAACACACTCTGGGGGATGAGTGAATCATGGAATCTCAGAATGTCAGCATGGAAGGGACCTCAAGGATCACCTGCTCCAACCCTTCTGATGTTTCTGAGATGTCCCAGCACCCAGCAAGCTGAGACTTCAAACTTTCCAAGGTGAGGGAATCCACTCCTTCCCCTGGGAGACCATTCCAATGTCTGACTGTCCTCAGGGGGAGAAATTGTCCATGTGTTTAATGGGAATCTCCCCAGGAGCCACTTGTGCCCATCCCCTTGTCTTGTCCCCGGGAGTCCTTGGAAATCAGGAGTCTCCATCTTCTCTGTAGCCCCCTTTAAGCACTGGAGCATGGTAATAATGTCTCCCCTGAGCTGAACATTCCCATTTTTCTCAGCTTCTCAGGTGCTCTAGTCCTCTGGTCATCCTCATGGCTCATCCCTGGACCCTCTCCAGCCCATCCACAGCCTTTCTGGAGAGCAGGGCCCAAAGCTGGGTGCAATTCTCCAGGTGTGGTCTGACAAATGCTGAGTGGAATGCTGACTTCTTTGTCTCTGAAGGTGGAAGGAGGCAGAGGGGCAGTCTCCCTCCTGTGCTTTTTGGGTGGTTCTTGAGTTGTCTTTCTGTGGCCTGGATGCTGCTGCCTTGCCCTTGGAGCCCAGGATCATCCAGGTTGACAAAGAGATCTCTGAGCTCAAATCCAATCATCACCCCAACCCCACTGTGCCCTCTCAAGTGCCACATCTGTGTGGTTTCGGGGCATCTCCAGGGATGGTGACTCCACCACTGCCCTGAGCAGCCTGTTGGGACAGGGACAGGGAGCTGGTGGCTTGTTGGGAAGTGTCTTGGGTAGCCCAGTGCTGAAGGGCATGCTGCTCCCTGGCCAGGGAACTGGCTGGTGCTGTCCCTCCTCTTCTGGCCGTGGCCACCTCCTGGCTTCACCAAGGGGATGAGCTGAGGCTTCAGCACCTCCTCTGCTTGTACCCCTGGAGTCTGTTCTCTTCCTTGGGAGGGTTGTCCCACCAGGAACAACAGCCCAGCAGGTGGAGGAAGGAGCTCAGAGATGTTCTGGTGCCTTAGCCACACCTCAGCTTCACCCTTCCTGTACTTCCAGCCTTGTCCTGAGTTTCCCGGGTTGCTTTCCCCCTTTTTTTCCTTTTCCAGAGGTTGTGGGCCTGGTGAGGTGGTGATGGGGCATTGGTTGTGATGCTGGGAGCAATCAGCACTTTGCTGTTAGGGGTTCAGAGAACTGCTGTTGGGGTTTAGGTTTGGTTTTTTTATTTTTTTGTTGGTTTTTTTTTTTTCATTAAAACTTTGTCCCAGAGTTCTCCAGCTCTGTGCTCTGTGTTGTCACTCCCCAGCCCCATGGTGTGGGGCAGAGGTGATGTCCTCACCTCCGGGTGGTGACAGCAGAAGGCTGAGACCTCAGGGCTGGACTGAAGGTCCCTGGATGCAACCTGCAGAGCCCCAGCTCCTCTCCCAGCACTCCCTCTTCTCCTCAACTCCCCCAGCACTGCTGTGGCTGAGGGGAACCTCAGCTTGCTGGGTTGATTTTTTTCCCTCTGTCCCCTAGAAATTCCCAGCCCTCTATTTGAAGAGATTAAACCCAGTTTGCATCTGTTTACTCTGCTAATGGTGCCTCTAAATTGAGCCTCAACCTACAGCAATTCACAGAAATGAAATCTTAATCTTTCTAACACGGTGATGAAGCTTTAATAATCACAGTTGGGTTTTTCACTTGAAAGGCTTCTAATTTGTTTGGGGAGAACTGGGAGGCACAAAGTGAGTGTCTGCCTTTTTGTTTGAGCTTGGCACCTAATTAATTGATAGCATCTTGAGGAAGGAGAGACTTTTGCATAGCTCAGTTCCCAGTTGATCCCAGTTCACAGCTCAGTCCCCCAGTTGAACCAATCTTTGGCTGCTGCCCCTTCTGAGGAGACCCTCGGAGAGCCCCCGTGGGTCCCTTGGGTTCTGTGCTTGGAGGAATCCTCTTGGAAAGGCTTTGATGGGCAGCACCAGGGGTGACACAGTGCTGGAGTCACCACCCAGGAGGTGTTTTAGGTGTTGGTGTGGAGTTCTCCAGGGTGTGATCAGCACCCTGGTGCCAGGAGCCTGTCCTGGGTTCTTCCACCTTGAAGCAGTGGATGTGGTACACGTGGTGTGGGTTTTGGTGTGGGGTTTTGGTGGTGCCTCTCCAGGGGAGGGTCTCTGGCAGAACCTCTTCAAGCCTCCTGGGATTTTCCAGTCTATGTCTTCCACAAAAGATGCCCACAAAGATGATCCAGGGGTTGGAGCAGCTCTGCTCTGAGGGGAGGCTGAGGAGCTGGGATTGTTCAGGCTGGAGAAGACTCCAGGGGGACCTCAGAGCTGCCTTCCAACACCTGAAGGGAACCTACAGGAAGGCTGCAGAGGGACTTTAAATAAGAGTGGCCAATGATAGAAGGGGAAATGGATTTAAACTGAAGGAGAAGAGGTTTAGGCAGGATCTTAGGAAGAAGTTCTCGAGTAGTGGTGAGACTCTGGCACAGGCTGCCCAGAGGAGCTGTGGCTGCCCCCTCCCTGGGGGTGTTCAAGCCCAGGTTGGATGAGGCTCTGAGCAACCTGGGCTGGCTGAGAGGTGTCCCTGGCCATGGCAGGAGGGTTGGAGATGAGCTCTGAGCTCCCTTCCAACCTCATTCACCCCAGCCCTGCAGCAGGATGGCCACAGCTGCTCTCAGGTTGGGCTCCCAGGTGCAGTTTTTGGCCTCCAGGAACCAAATTCCTGCTGGATGGGAGGACCCATGCAGCTCTCTTGTGGTGGTTTTGCCCATTTGCTTCCTGTTTCCACATCCCACCACCCTTTCTGAAGGGGCTGATGTTTTTTTCTTTAGCTTTTTCCGTCGTGCCTGAAGCCCCCCCAGGGGTGGTTACTTCACGAGGGTGCAGCAGCCCAGCTGCCTCCCAGCCCTAAGCAGCTCCTGTGTTTAAAATTTTGGAGGAAAAATTGAATAGAAAAGCTTTACTACCAACTTAAAAAAGCAAATCCCAAACATGTGATCCATAAACGTTCAAGCAGCAAGACGAGGCAAGTTGGGAGTGCTGGTGCAGCCTGTTACTGCTTGAAGCTGTTCCTCCCTGCTCAGCCAATAAAGGACATTTTTAGCCCAGTGCCCCACTGGGTGCAGGGCCAGTTGGATGAGGTTGGTTGTAAAGCTTATTCTGTTGGCTTGGAAATAGTTGAGACCCAATTTCAACAGTGGTGTGGCCAAGCATGAGTTTCTTTGTCAGCAGACGTGGGGAGCTGTGCAGCTGAGCTTCAAAAGCTGATCCTCTGGAAACCCAGCAAGCCAAAATGTTGGCAGTCAAAATCCCAGGGCCAAGCAAGTTTTTGGGAAGTGGTGGCTCAGGAAATGGTGGTGGGGTTTGGAGCTCTCTCCAATGGCTGCACTAAAATAAAAAGGGGAGAGGAGGAAAGCAGGGAGCTGAGTGCCGCCAGCTTCCTTCTGCCCTGCATCCAGGAGGGGATTTGTAAAGTTCCTGAGATGCTGGGAGAGGGAGAAGAAAGGAAGAGGAGAGGCAGTAACCTCTCTCCATGCTGCTGAGCTGCTGCAAGCCAGCAGGAATTTACCTGGGAAAGATGACTCTGTGGGCTCTGTAGAAGCTATTTTAAAAAGCTTGAGAACCAATCCCCCCTCAGCTCCCAGATGATCTTCAGCAGAGAGGTGGGTACCAGCTGGCAAGGTGATGTTCTGGTTTCTCAGCATGCCTGCCTGCCCCAGTCCTGCCCTGAGCTGTTGCCTTGCTGCTGCTCTCTGTTTCCAGCCAAGAGTCAGGGGGGATGGGCTGTTTCCTCACTTCGTGTCTTGGAGGGGTTTCTGCCAAAAAAAAAAAGTCAGGAGTTGTGGTGATTCACAACAGTGCCAAATGAGAGGTAATTTG
Source organism: Phaethornis superciliosus (assembly GCA_023637945.1). Taxonomy (NCBI): domain Eukaryota; kingdom Metazoa; phylum Chordata; class Aves; order Apodiformes; family Trochilidae; genus Phaethornis; species Phaethornis superciliosus. The sequence goes on from JAJQWJ010000020.1 coordinate 1,917,447, forward strand.
TCAGCCCTGTCTTGCTTGGTGCTGTTGGGTTCTGCATTCACTTAGCCCTGTGCAAGTTGTGATGGGCTTGGATCCTCTTCAGCTTCTCCCTGCCTGCACCCTGCATTTGAAGCACTCCCTGGGTCCCCAGGGTCCCTTCTGAGCTGGTGACAAAACTCCATGTTACCCAGTGCCCTCCAAAGATCCCTCAGAACTACTGTCAATCCTGTCTCTGCTTAATCCAGAGGAGTCGTGATGATGCAGAGGGGAAGGAGGGGAGGTGTTTAGGGCAGGAAATCTTTTTCTCTGGGTGAATCTGTTCCAGTTTTTATGCCATTTAATAGCTCTTTTTTTGTCCTTTGTACACGCAGTGGCTTTCAAGTAGGTGCTTTCTGAAATGAAAAGTACTTGAACAGGGAAGCAGCCCTGGAAACCATCTCCTTGAAGCTGGGAAGCAGGACTTAGGTAGGAAATGAGAAGAAAAGTGGAAGAGAGGCACTTGACAGCACACAGGGGTCAGCTGTGCTGCAGCCAGAGGTAACCCCACCATTGCCAAGCTGAGCCTCCTAAGCAGCACTGGCTTTTTAGAGCCCAGCTTGCCTTTCCCTGGGGGAAGCTGTCTGTTTCCAGTGCTCAAAAGACCAGGTCAGGCTTGTGGAATATCCCTTTGGCTGTCAGCAAAACCAGCTCCTACCCAGAGAAGGCTCAGCACTGGGGTCCTCACCCTGCCTGGCCCTTCCAAATGGAGACTGGAGGGGATCTGGAGCAACCTGCTCTAGTGGGAGGTGTCCCTGCCCAGGCATGGGGGTTGGGGGATGTTAAAGGTCCCTTCCAACCCAAATCATTCTGTACTTGTGAGTCCCAGGGCTGTGCTGCTGGCAGTGGCACTGAGACAGCTCCATCCGACCTTACAGCTCTGAGCATCCCTGGCATGGGGTGACCAGAGGCCCCTGCTGGCCTGAGATCCTTCTCTCAGCTTCTTGGAGCTGCTGCTTCTCTTGCATTGAATCTCTGCTTTATCCTTTAACTCTTCCAACTCTTCAACTCCCCTGGGAAGCCAGGCTGAGGGGTTGGGGTTGTTCAGCCTGGAGAAGAGGAGGCTCCAAGGGGACCTTAGAGCAACCTTCCAATATCTGAAGGGGCTACAAGAAAGCTGGGGGAGGGCTTTGGACATGAGGGTGTGGTGAGAGGACAAGGGGAAATTAGATTAGATATTAGGGAGAAATTGTTTGGGGTGAGGGTGCTGAGCCCCTGTCCCAGGTTGCCCCCAGAAGCTGTGGCTGCCCCATCCCTGGCAGTGTTGAAGGTTGGATGGGGCTTGGAGCAGCCTGGGCTGGTGGGAGGTGTCCCTGCCCATGGCAGGGGGGGCACTGGGGGGGCTTTAAGGTTCCTTCCCACCCAACCCATTCTTTGGTGTGAAATTGCAGAGTTTTGGGGTGAGGCTTTGGACATCATTGTCCTTTCTGCCTCTCCTGCTCAGCACCACAGCCGTGCGCTCAGCGTGTGCCCTGACCCCACCAAATCTGCTGGGCTGCTCCAGCTGCCTGGTTGTGCTTGAGTGCCTTTTTTGGCCTCCTTGGTGGTTCAAGGAAATAGATTTTAATTAAAAGCTCGTTATTGAGTTGTCCTGTAGCATTAGTAAATAAAAATAACTTTTACAGCCCTTGTCTTGCAGTTCAGTAAGCGGCAGTTTGGAGGTATTTGACATCAGTTTATTTTCTTTTTTAAATGAAGGGTTAGCACGTGTTTTATACTCTGCTCCAAATGGGCTTTAAATCCTAATAAATGGCTGTCTGCACACTCCTGTTATCATCCGAATCCAGAAGGAGAATTTGATGTGGTCTACAGCCTCCATATTCTTCCTATTCCAGTTGGAAAGTGCTGGGGGTGCTTTGTTTGGGCACCTCCTGGTGGGATGCAAGACTGATCCAGCTGACCCATTTGTTGTTGGGGGGGATGTTCTGCTCAGCCCCTGCCCTCTCTGTCATCTCACTCCCTGCTCAGTGCAGAGGTGTCACGTCCTCAAAGCAAAGTTTTCTTCCAAATGGGAATAACATCCCAGGGAGAGGGCTGAGCTGTCCTTTTCCTGGGTGGTTTCTAAGACTCTCCCATCATCGCAACAGGGGCTCTGCACCCTCTGCTCATCCCTCGAGTTAACACTTAATCAAACAATCCATTAAGCTGAAAAACCATTTTCTGTATTATTCAAGGTACAGTAAAATATTTTATAGGCATTAATGATACCTTCAAGGTCATGCTTGAAACCAGTGCCCTGCCTCCTGCCATGTGTGGGGTGAGGAGAGGTCGTGGTGAGGGGTGTGCTCTGGGGAGCACTGTGCCCAGGCTGAGCTGGTGAGTGCTGTCTCAGTCTCCTGTCACTTGTTTGTGTCCTTATTCCCCAGCCTGACCCCAGGGGTGGCTTCTGTGGTTGCTCTTTGTGACAACAAGGAGGCCAGGTCTCCCTCTGCCATCCCCAGGTTCTGTCACCTGGAGGCTGGCCACCTCCCTGTGATCTGAGGGGAGCTGCTGGTGGGAGGAAACTTCATCTTAAATGGGAAAAAAATATTGTCTTTTAAATTTTTGCCCCCCTTTTCCAAGGAGCGGGGGGAAATTCAGTTTGACATTGTGGGAGGAAAAACATCAGCCTGTGCCAGGGGGCTTTGGGAATCACTTTTCTCCCTCCCCCCTCCTCTGCTCAGCCCTCTCCAGTCAGGAGTGTTGCACCCTCTTGTGTCCTTTTTTTTGGTAGCACTTGGCCTCCCTACTTGTCACCCCCCGGGAGGGGATCTCACAGCCCTCCTGCTGGTTTTCACACCTGGTTTCTCAGCTCATTAGCTAAGGAGCACTTGTGAAGCCTGACAGAAAGGTGCTGAACTGAAATAAATTGTCCAGTTGCCTGCTATTTGGAAATGAGTCTCGGTGCAGGTTAATAAATAATGCAAACCCTGTTAATAGAAACCAAATGCCATGTGTCTGCTGGAGAAAAAGATGGTGCCAATAACCCAGACTGGAAACATTCTATTTTACCACTGACTCCTACTGCTGAGTTTCAAGTGTTTAGTGCTGTTTCCTTCAAATGCTTTGCTGATAAATGGTGAGGCAAGAACATCAATCCCAACTCTGCAGAGCAGCAGAGCTCAGGGGTTGTCCATGGATCCCTTCAGTTTGGAATCTTCCAATAACCCAGGGAGGGCTGGGAGGATGCTGAAGGGACCTGAGCATCTCTGCTGTGACAACTGAGAGCCCTGGGGGTGTTCAGCCTGGAGAAAAGAAGGCTGAGAGGGGATCTCAGGAATGAATATCAATATCTGAGGGGTGGGGGCCAAGAGGAAGGGGCCAAGCTGTTCCCAGTGGTGCCCAGTAACAGGCCAAGGGATACTGGGTTGAAGGTAGAACATGGGAAGTTCCAGCTCAACCTGAGGAGAAACTTCCTGCCTGGGAGGGTGAGGGAGCCCTGGCCCAGGCTGCCCAGAGAGGCTGTGGAGTCTCCTTCTCTGGAGCCTTTCCAACCCCCCCTGGATGTGTTCCTGGGTGCCCTGCCCTGGGGGATCCTGCTGGGGCAGGGGGGTTGGATGGGATGAGCTCCAGAGCTCCCTCCCAAGCCCTGGCATTCTGGGATTCCCTGATGCCTGCAGCTCTGCCAGGAGGTGACATGGTCACATCCCATGGGAAGAGCTGTGTCAGATGGGAGTTGTTGATGAAGACTTTTTTGAGCAGCATCCTTTTCTTCCAGCACCCTGCTCTGGTGGGTGGCTGAGAGGGATTTTTTCTTCCCTGTTTTCTCCTCCTTGGGTTGCAGGAGCTCAGAGCAGTTTGCAAAATTGTCTTTGGGCTTCAGGTGTCACTTTAGTGCTGGGCTGGGGAGCTGCCAGCCCGTCCTGGCTCTCCTGCCCAACAGCTTTCTTCATCTCTTTTTCTTCTTCATTTTCTTCCTGGGGTCTTGTTTTGGGTTTGATGGCCAGGAAATGTGGCAGGCAGTGAGATGGGGCCTCTCAAGTCAGGGTAAGGAGGTCCTGAACCTCTAAACCAGTTGGAGTTCAGCTGTCAAAAGCTGCCAGTGGGATGCAGATGGTTCTTTTAAGTACCAAGGCGTGGAATGAGCTCAGGCATGGTGAAATCAAGGTGGCTGCTGGTCCATTTCTGGATTTAATGAAGGTAATTTAACAGAGAACATTTGGCAAGGCTGTGGTTGGAGACCTGAGCACCATGCAGGCAGGAATGTGAACTCTCTATTTCTGCCATAACCTACACGTGCAGTGAGAGAGCAGCAGTGTAAAATGGAGCAGCAGAAGCAATCACTTCAAATAACCCCATCACCAGATGAGAATTGCAGAGGGGAGGAAAACACAGTTGCTTTCCTGCTGGCTCCTGGTTTTTTGGAAGGAGCTGGCAGCTTGGTTTCAGGGCTGCTCCAGCTGGTGCCATGGAGTGGAAAAGATTTGAGGGGGAATATTTGGTGAGGAATAAGTGAAACTCTGGCAGGGGTTGGTTCAGTGGGGAGCTGCAGGAGGTGGAATTGGTGGGGTTACAGCCCACAGCATAGCTGGAGCTTCCATATGCCACGGGATGTGGAGTGATGGGTAGGGAGGAGAAGCTCCCATCTGGAGCAGGAGCCTGTCCTGGGTAAGTAATGGGCTGAAATGTGGTCTCTGCAGAAAAGGGGGGGGGGAACCAAACCCATCAAACAGATAATGTTTTATGCAAAGCATTTTAATCCTGGTGAAGAACCAGCCCTTTGCTGGCAGCCTGGTTTGATGTGCCTGGAGGAGTGGTGCAGAACAGCTCTTGAGATGTCTCCCTGTTTTTTGGCTGAGCCCTCGAATTAACCTCCCTCTTAAAAATAATAGTCAGGGGCAGGGCTGCAGTCTGAGCCAGGCTGTGCTGAGCTGGAGCTCGTCACAGGGACTGGAGGCTGAGGAAATGTGTGAAATGAGGGGTTTATAATTACAGGCCTGCAAACCTTCCTCCTCCTCCTGGCTCCTGACCTCAAGGTGCTGACGGCGCTTGATGGGAACTGCGGAGAGGCTGAGCGAGCCATCCGGGGGTGGTGATTTTTTTGGAGGAGAGAGTCAACTTGATTCTATTCTGGGACTGTGTGTGTCCTGGGAAGGGGGAGAAGACAGTGATATCCTCATTTAATCAGACCCAGCAGAGTGGCAGTCAGCTTGTCCTCAGCAGCTTTGCCCACGAGGCGGCAGTGGGTGACAGCGGGAGCGTCGCCTCGGCACTGCCACCCCCTTGCTATTGATGCCATCCAGGTGGCACTAAGATGGAGCTGTAGTGACAGGAGCGTGTGCTGAGCACCTTGGGCCCCAGGGCTTTAGAGTACTGGCCAGATGTCTTGGTCCAGCAGTTGTTTTCACGCCGCAGATGGGAGAACAAAGTGGCTTTGGCACATCAGATTCATTTGCTTTGTGTCCCTCTTCACCTTTCTGCCTCCCAGCACCTTCTGGTGTGATGAGCAAACTTCAGCAACGATACAGATGTGGCTACGAGTGTGCAAGGACACTCTGAGCAGGGCTGATTTCTTCTGCTCCTGAGCTGCTTTTTTTAACCAATATTTTCAGCAGAGAAAACCGTTTAACTCACCAAAATGTGTTCCGTGAGAACTGCTGACTTCAGGGATAATTATATTTTTTTCCTGAGCTATTTTTTTTTCAGTGGCTCTGGATAAATGTGTTTCATACACAGATTGTTCCACTTGGGCTTTTGGGGGGCATGTTGCAAGCCCCTGTTGTTGATACTGGAGTTTGTGCCTGGGGTTCTGGGTAGAGCCACAAAGGGGTGCTCAGAGCAGGCTCCTGTTATCAGTCTGTGGCTCAAAAGGAACCTCAGCACACCCTGCAAGTCCTCTGCTGAGTGCTGGTGGGGCTGCCAGACAAAGACAGAGGGGAAGTTTATATACAGTGTTGTTTGCAGGAGTGGAGAAAATAAATCAGCTCTCAGTTTCCTGGTCAGGGAGGAGTTGGTGCTCAGCAGTTGAGGTCAGATGGATGTAACCCATGCCCCATGCTTCTTTAAGACCTTTCGTTAGCTGTGGAAGGTGCCTTCTCCACACTCCCAAAAGCACTGTAAGGTGGAAAAGGAATGGATTTGTTTTAAGGGAGATGAAGTTCTGCAATCCATCTAACTCTGCTTCCTTTTTGCTTTCCCACAGGTGAAGTGGAAAGGGAAGGACCTGTTTGATCTTGTGTGCAGGACCCTGGGACTCCGAGAAACCTGGTTCTTTGGGCTTCAGTATACTATCAAGGACACAGTGGCTTGGCTCAAAATGGACAAGAAGGTTGGAACCAAATTCTTCTTGAGAAGTGGTGTGAGATGACAAAGGAAAATGTTGTTTTTATGGGGTTTTTTCTGATTACCTGAGGTCATGTTGTGTATGGCTGCAGAGCAACCTGGGTGAAGTGCATTTAAATCTCATCCCCAGGGCATCTGCACCCTCTGAGCTGGGCAGCTTCAGCCTCTCCACACTGAATCCCTGAACTGAAGCATTCTGCAGACAGCTGTGCTGGACTTGCATGCAAATAGTGGCAATGAAACCTAAAAGTGTCTCCCCTGTGCTCCTGAATGGCAAAACAGTTAGCCAGGAAGATCAAGGAAGGGGATTGCCCCCCTCTGCTGTGCTTTGGGGAGACCCCCCTGGGGTAAATCTGGGTCCAGCTCTGGGGTCCCCATCAGCAGAAGGCCAGGGAGGTGTTGGAGCCAGTGCAGAGGAGGCCCTGGAGCTGCTGGGAGGGCTGGAGCAGCTCTGCTCTGGAGCCAGGCTGAGAGAGTTGGGGGTGTTGAGGCTGGAGAAGAGAAGGCTGCAATGGGGAGAGCTTAGAGCACCTTCCAGTGCCTGAAGGGGCTCCAGGAAAGCTGGGGAGGGACTTGGGACAAGGACAGGGAGGGATGGGAGCCTGGAGGGGGAAGGGTTTCCAGCTGGGAGAGGGGAGATGGAGAGGAGATGTGAGGGTGCAGTGTCCCAGGTTGCCCCCAGAAGCTGTGGCTGCCCCATCCCTGGCAGTGTTGAAGGTTGGATGGGGCTTGGAGCAGCCTGGGCTGGTGGGAGGTGTCCCTGCCCATGGCAGGGGTGGCACTGGGGGAGCTTTAAGGTTCCTTCCCACCTAAACCAGTCTGGGACTGTGATTCAATGAAAAGTGCAGTTGCATCTTGGCTTCTTGTCTTGTTGAGCTGTACAAAGAGCTGGGGAGGAGGAAATCCAGAGAAAAGGAGATGGAGATCAGGGAGGAAGCAAAGCCTGCTGCAGGGTGGGTTGGAGCAGTGACAGATGTGGTTCTGTCTGTGGCCAGAGGATGTGCCACTAAAACCAGACAGCCACGGGGATGTTGAGGGAGGTCTGGGTGTCTCACAAGTTTTTAAAGTGCCATAAGTCTGAAGTGGCTGGTGCCAGCAGAGTAGAAAGGTAGCAAGGATCAACCCTGAAGTACAGGAGGAGGTTGTGGAGGTGAGCAAGGAGGAGGTCTGCTGGTGGCACAGCAGGATAGAGCACTGCTCTGCCAGGTTGGGAAGAGGCAGTGTGCTGACAGCAGATCAGGATCAACCTCTCCCTCTTATTTCCCATGCTCTTTGTTTGTGCCTTGTTTGTTTCCTTGCATCCTTTAGAGTGTCAGAAATGCTTGGTTGTTTTCTTTCTAACTGTGATTTCTGAACTCTTTAGGTTGGTTTGTCTGTTCCAGCTGTCTAAAGTGGTTGACAAAAGCTGTGATGATCCCAAGGGAAGGGAGCTGGGTCTCGGCTCCCAGGGATGGAGCACTGAAGAAGTTGGGAAGAGTGACTGAATGGCTCTTGTATTCCTACAGGTTCTGGATCATGATGTTCCAACAGAGGAACCTGTCACCTTCCACTTCCTGGCCAAATTTTATCCTGAGAACGCAGAGGAGGAACTGGTCCAGGAAATCACCCAGCACTTGTTCTTCCTGCAGGTAGGAGCTGTGTCTGTACACTGTTTTCCAGCCCCAGAGAGAAGGAGCTGGGGATGAGCAGAAGTGTGAGAAGGTTTCAGGGTCAGAAAATTGCTCAGCAGAGCATGGCTCCTCCTCATTATGTTCCCACCTCTCCGAAGGGAGCTGTTTTCAACAACAAAAAAACTTCTTAAAATAGGTCAGAGATGGTTTGTCTGGATGAAGCAGTCCCAGATGCCCAGCCTTGCAGACCTCATAAACTTGCTGTCAGGAGTGGTGAGGTGATTTGTACCCTTGGTGTGAGGTAGAAATGAGCCTGTGAGGTGTGGGCACAGGGTGGGGGGTGGGTGGGTGTTGATCAGGCTGAGGGGTGCTGGTTGCCTTGGTTACCTGATGGCCTCCTGAGGGGAAGCTGAGGAATTTCCTCCTGGGGAACAGAGTGCAACCAACCTGTTTGGTGTTTAGGCTGTCCAGCAAGGCACTATGCAAAACATCCTGCAAATAACTGGAGCAGAAGATCCCAGAAGCCCAGCTCTGTTGATGATGGCAAAAGCAGAGGAGAAGGGGAAGACCTCATAGTACCCCCTGTCCCAGGAGCTCATGCCCTGATGTTTGGAACAGTGGTGAACACACCTTCAGGCTTTTTAATTTTTTATTTAAAGTATGCTGCCAAACTTCTGTGTCCTGAGAACTCAGCTGATGTTTTTGTGGCAGTGCTGGTAGCAAAGAACTTCTGTCACAGGAGCTCCCTTTCAGACCAGCTCAATTTTCTGAAACTGGATACTTCCTGGCATCTTGCAGCTGCTCTGTGGCTGTTGATTTGAAGTTCCTAAGAGAAAGAAATTAGAAAAATACAGGAAGACTCCCAGCCTGAGGTTTGTTACACCAAGGGAGAGGCATCCTGGATTTGGATGCTCTTGGAAATACCACTGTAGGCTTCAGTGTGCCCTGGCCTTCAGATGGCCAGCAAAGTGACCTCCTTGGTGCACCTCACTCTTCCAAAATTCATCTTTGTTCTTCAGAGCTGAAGGACCTCTAATTGCCAAGTGCTGCTGTTAATTCCCAAGGCCTCATGCACTGGTGTCTCTGCAGGGGTATTTTTAAGGGTCCCATTTGCCATGGGCTTTATCCTTGATGAGGAAAATGCTGTTGGCATCTTTGAGAAAGAAAATTAGGGAGGAAAAGCACTAAAAGCTGGGGTTTAGAAATGCAGACCATGACTTCTCTACCAGAATTTCTGATGATGAGAGGGGCCTGGGCACATGGGAAACCAGAGCACACATAAGCCTGCAAACCCTCCTGTTTTCATCTAAATCCAGGAGAATATCTCCTGTGATTATGTTGTAACCAACTCTGAGAATTCAAAGCATGTTAAAAAGTCAAATTGATGTTGCTGCATCTCTGTGACAATCCATTTAAGTCTCCCAGGAAATAGTATGCTTTTTTTCCCCTGACTTTATTCAGGAAAATTAAGTGTGCAAAACCAAAAAGCATCGAACATGACAGGTTTAATTTTTTAATGCACAGAAGCCAGGAAACACAAAGCTGGGGCTTTTGGGAGCTGCACACTGGCTCTCCTGGGAGCATGCCCAGAGCTTTGCCTGCTGCTGAAAGCACTGCCAGAGAGGTGGGTGAGTGGGTGCTGCTGGGGGGTTGGAGGGAATTAGCCTCCAGCACAGGGGGGTGCTGCCTTGTACAGAGTTCTGGATATCCCGGAGCATAACTTGCTCAGAGCCTCAGCTGCAAACTTCTTTTTTTTTTAATATGGTGGTGTGTCTCAGTGTCATCTCAAGCCAGAGCTGGTACCTTAAGAGGTTTGATGTCTGTGTTTACATAGAGGACTTTTCAACCCCCTTGCCTTCAGCAATGGCATAAAGGTTCTGTCATTTTCCATCTGGAAATTCAGCTCTTCTTCACAAACCTGTGTGGAAAAGGTGGCCTGTGAAAACCTGAGCCCTTGCCAGCCCCCAGAGACTTCCTGGGCCTGAATTGGAATTAGTGGTAGGAAAATTGCTAAGTGTGTGCTTGACAGCTGAAGTTAAACCAAACTGCAGCCTGTGGCAGTGGTGTTAATCCTGCCCCACTAAATGTGTGGTTTGTTTCCTTTGCTGCTGCATGCAGGTGAAGAAGCAGATTTTGGATGAGAAGATCTACTGTCCTCCTGAAGCTTCTGTCCTGCTGGCCTCTTATGCTGTCCAAGCCAAGGTAGGCCCAGGGGGGTTCTCTGTGTGGCAGCTGTCCTGGGTGATGGGAAAAGAGGTGCTTTGCCACAAACCTGCTTCCCAAGGAAGGGGAAGGCAGGGAGAGTTGTTGAAACTTGGGAACTGAGGGGACTCCACTGATGATTTTGCTTTCTCCACACTGCTGGTTCCTGGCTGCCTTCAAACACTGCCCAGATTTTTGTTTTCTCTTTCCAGGAGCCTCTTTAGCAAGTGCCCAGCTTGGGAGCTTGCAGTGCCTGCTCAAGTGTGGCTCACTGCTGGAGCAGGTGAATTCCCCAAGCCCCTGCTGTTTTGGATCTTTTGCCTCTGTAGCCAGAGGCAAAGGAGCTGTGGAGCTCCCAGATCTGCTGCTTTCCCAGAATACCTGTCATCCTGATAACTGCTTTACTTGGAGGGCTACAGCTTGCCACAGAAATGTTAGCACAGGGTTTAAAGGGATCTTCCTGGCTTCTCCCTTTAGCTTGGGTTTGATCTTGTGGCCTCACTAGACAGGGAGGAGTCAGTGATCACTGAGTTCCTCTCATTCCTTGGTTGAATTCTTTCTGGAGGCAGAGTCAAGTGTGTTTTGCTGTGGATTTATTTGGGAGAAAGCAGTTTTCCAGGCTGGAGCATGCAGCCTTGGACAGCTTGCAGCAGCTTACAGCAGAGGGACTCCTGGGACAGAGGGAGCAGCCCTGGGTTCAGAAGTGGAGAGGTTGATGCAGGAGGGGATGCACTTCAGCCCTGTGGAACACAGGACATCTACTGCTGCTGCTCAGCTCAGGGGTCTTCTCACTTAGCTCAGTTTATGGCTACAAAGGTAATTTCTTGGGGAAAGGAGCAACAGGGCTCTGCTCACAGCCCAGCTACACTATGGCTGTGGCCTTGTGGTCATGCTCAGTTCTGACTCCCTGCATGGCTTGTGGCTGGCAGGAGCCATGGGCAGGTGGCCCTGTCCTGGGTCTGGTTCCTCTCCTGGGGCAGTAGAAGCAGGGTGGCTCTGCTCAATGACACCTTCACTGCCTGAAGAGGGGGTCTGACCCAGACTGGTTGGGAACAGAGGCAATGTCCCCACTGTGGCTTTGGTGTGTTGCCACCCGACCTTCCTCATCCCCCTTTGCCTCTTTGGCTGGCTGCAGCCCTGGGTGCTGTGCAGCAGTGGGATTTTTGATGACAAATGGTTGAAATCACTAGAAGAAGCTGTTTCCTGCTCATAGTCAGAATATTGATGGAACAAGTGTCTTGCTGGAGAGCCTCATCAGCCAGGACAAGACAAGTTGCTGTTAGAAATGTTTCTGTTTGTGTGAAACATTCATCACTCTTACTTCAGTCTATGAGTAAAGACTTAGTTGTTTTTTTTCCTCCACTGACCTGCTGAGCTGAAGATACAGAGGGGATAACTTTTCCTGTTACCAAAAGGAATAAGCCACTGGGTAAATACTGAGTGATGTTAACTCCTGGCTCTGACAGCTTCTGCTCCTGTGGTCAGGAGAGCGGTGTAAGTCCGGACAGGACTGTCATGCTGTCCCCTCCCTCCTCTTTCAGTGTGGCTGCTGACCTTGTGCTCAGGAGCACACTCAGCACTTGCTGGGCTGGAGGTCAGAGCAGTTCTCCCACCCTTCCATGTCTGGATTCTGCCCAGAGATGTGAGCAGGTGGAAGTTGGGTGCCTGTTCTGATCATCACTGGTATGCTTTCCGTGGCTTTTCCTTGCTGATCCCATGGGCAGGGTTTCCCCTTCTAGGCTGGGGTTTTTTCTCAGCTGAAAGCACGTCCTCAGTAGGGACCTAGGAAGAAAGATGCTGCAGGTCATCTCCTTCCAGTTAAATAGGATAATGATGGCCTTCCTGGGCAAGAAAGTGGCCACTGAGCCCAGTAATTTCACTAATACTCTGCTGATTTGCATGATTAGAGGAGTAATAGCCTGACATAGCCATGTGTTTGCAGCCATTTGATTGACAGCCAGGTTGGTTTGTGCTGTTGTTGCAATAACCAAGGAAGCACACAGGTCATAAAAATAAAAGCTTTATTTATTTCTATATCCTTGTATTCCTTTGGGGAATTACTCTGTATTTTCCCCTCTAACCCTGCAGTCACACCACCCACACTGCTTCCAGATCCTGGAGGCAGTTCAGGTTTTAAATAGCCAGGAGGGATGTGGAATCAACTGAAAACCGTGGCCTGGCAAGAAATGGCAAGGGCCAGGAGATTCTTCCTTTGCTTGCCCCTTCAGTGCAAGTCACCCTCCCAGCACTTCAAATCTTGTAGCACTAGCAAAGAGCTCTCTTACTTTTGTTTTGTTTTGTTTTTTTTTCCCCCAAACAATACTTGGTGTTAATAGTTGGAAGCTGAACGTGTCTCTATTTAGCCAGGTGTATGAATGAAGTAAAGGCAACTTAGTGTAACCACAAGTATTAAATCATGTAGTTCAATTCACAGGAGCTGAAATTCCCTGACAGATTTGGAATAATGACTGAAATTGAAAAGGTCTTTAAAGGCATTGCTTTTGCAGAATCATTTGAGCCAACATCTACTGCAAGATTTTAGCCATTTGTTGATTTTTGACTTGTGAATAATTAATGTTCTCATCCAAATTCCTCCTCAGCACAAATATCCCTTTGGGACACAGAGATATTCCTCCCCAGGTGAAAAAATCACATAATCCAGACTTAGCCTTGGATCTCCATGGTAGATCACAACAGAAAATAATCACGTTAATCCTATTTGCTATTATTTTCCTCACCTAAAAATGATTTATTTTCTGCCTCTCCAAGGTTACTGAAGCTCTTTCCTGTGGCAGTGCCAGAGCTTTAGTGCTGTTCTCTTTTGATGTGGGTTCAAGAGATGTGTACCTGCTTTCCAGGCAGCCCCAAGCCCTTGGAAGACAGAAACTCTGCTCAGCACCCTCCTGAATGAATCCCTGGTGGTTTTTGGTTCCATGAATTGAAGTCAGAGCCAGTGTGGGTTGGTGAATGCTTCCTTGGCATCTGCGTTGGCTCCAGATCAATATTTGCTTCTTTAATCCCCATTCGGCGTCCCTGAAACGTTGCTGGCTGGGCTGCAGGGAGGGTGTACGTGTGAAGACTGTGGAGCTCTGGGTGGTGGTGTCCAAGGTGATGGTCCTGGCATTGAAAGGAGCCTGGAGCTGGAAGCTTCCTGACTTACTACCAACCACTGGGGGGGTCTTGGTGGTGGAATCAGAGAATGTTAGGGCTTGGAAGGGATCATTGAGTCCAACCTGCTGAAGCAGCATCCCCCAGGGCAGGTTTGGGTTTAAAAATCTTCACTGTTTTGTGCTTCCTGAGCTGAGGTTTCTAAGGAAAAAAACAGGGAGGGGAGGGCTGTCTCCCTGCAAACATTGCCAGGTCTGGTGTGAGGGTGCTGCACAAATCCTGTCTGCCAGCTGAATGACAATTCCTGCATTTCCTCTCTGTGCCTCACAGCCCTCGTCCCCTTCTCTGGGACTTGCTGGGTTATTTGAGGTGCTGTGTGCTGGCTGTTTCCTGCCCTCTTGAGCTGGGCAGGAGGTAAATTTTCACCTGCACTGCAGGCACGCTGGGCTTTTCAATCTGTTAATAAGCAGGTTTGTTTCTCAGGCACTTCATGCGCTGCTCCGAAGGATGGAAATGGAAACAAATACTCCTAATTACTGCATGCACCAAACAAACTGAATTGGATTCCATGACCTAGTTGAGCAACAAACCCTCTGGCAGAAAAGCTGACACTTGTCTCAGAAGAGTCTGTCACAGTCCTGTGGGTTTTTTTGGATATTTGTTGATTAGGGTGGTGAGCAGTGACAGAGAAACCACCATCTGCCTTGCCCAGATTGCTGCCATCGCTCAGTCCTTGGGGACAGGAACTCCCTGTCCCTAGGGGGGCAGCAAGGACCTTTCAGCTATGGAATGAGTTTTTCCCTGCATTGTAGGATGTGTTTTCTGGCCATGGCAATTAGAGTGGAATAGAACTGTTCAGTTGGAAGGGACCTGCAGCAATCATCTAGTCCAGCTGGTGGTGGTGGTGGACATCATCTGATGGTCAACATCAACTGGTGGTGGGAAGTTGTGTTCTGCTTCCACCTCTGCTGTGTCTGTAGAAGGCTGTTAGTTTCTGCTAGCAATCAAATGACAAAGAGAATATGGTTATTACATTGCATAAGCACATTCCATACAGCACATGTTCTCCACTCTAACAGGTTGTGACCTGACAGGTGTCAGCACTCTGCATTTGCTGTCTCCTGAGGGGTGGGTGTGGAAGGATGAAGAGTTTAACTTGCCTGTGATCCTAAAGTGGGCTGGGCACAATGTTTGTGCTTCTTTCCAGTATGGTGACTACGATCCCAATGTCCACAAACGAGGCTTCTTGGCACAAGAGGAGCTGCTCCCAAAACGGGTAAGGAGCTCAGACAAGGAGAGGAGGAGGTTTCCAGGCCTGGTGGTCTTTTCTTTAACAGGGAGGGTCTCACGGGACTGCCTGTGAGATACACCCTGCTTTGCTTTCCTTGAACTTCCTTACCAAGGCAGACAGTTCGAAAAGAGGTATTGAGGGAGGAGAATTCCATCTCGGGAGTAAATGTTTACTTTCTTTTCATGGTTTCATCCTGCCCATGTCTCCTTGTGGTGGTCTGGGGAGAGCTTTCCTGTGGTGAATGCTTGGGTGCTGGGTGATGGTAGGGTGCAGGGCTGAGCCTGCCCTCCTGGGAATCGCAGACTCCCAGACTGGTTTAGGCTGAAAGGGACCTTAAAGCTCCCCCAGTGCCACCCCTGCCATGGGCAGGGACACCTCCCACCAGCCCAGGCTGCTCCAAGCCCCATCCAACCTTCAACACTGCCAGGGATGGGGCAGCCACAGTTGCCCCACACTTCTGGGGGCAACCTGGGACAGGGGCTCAGCACCCTCACCCCAAACAATTCCTTCCCAACATCTCCTCTCCATCTCCCCTCTTCCAGCTGGAAACCCTTTCCCCTCATCCCATCCCTCCCTGTCCTTGTCCCAAGTCCCTCCCCAGCTTTCCTGGAGCCCCTTCAGGTACTGGAAGGTGCTCTAAGCTCTCCTCATCTGTCTCAAGGTGTGATGTGGGTCTGGGGAGGGGTCCCTTGGGGCTAGGGGGTTTCTGGCTCCCTTGCTGGCTAAGGAGACTGTTACAAGAGCAGCAGTGTCACTTGGCCTCTTGTCTCCCTACCTCTCCCAGGTGATAAACCTGTACCAGATGACTCCAGAGATGTGGGAGGAAAGGATAACAGCCTGGTATGCAGAGCACAGGGGCAGAGCACGGTGAGTGTGTGCTGGGTGGTGGCTCAGGGTCAGTCCCCTTGCCTGCAGGGTCACCAGAGCTTTGAGAGCTTTGGGCTGAGTTCTGCAGGGTGAATCCAGCTTGGCTCTGCAGCAGCCTCAGGAAGGACAAAGAGCTTTGCTCTGCATGTCCTCTGCTCACTGAGGGGGTCCTTGAGAGAATTTGGGACTGGTGCTCAGCAGGTGAATGTCTCTGGGGCCTTTTGGGCCAGGAGAAGGAACGGGGATTCAGCTGGATGAGGTGTCTTGCTGCCTTGGGTGGTAAAATCCTTCTTGTCAGGGAGAAGCATGGATCTGAAAGAGGGGCTGCCCATCCAGGGATTCCTCTGTGTGCTCAGGGACTAGAAAAGGGGACAAAGCCAGGCTTGAGATGCTGTGTGTGGCTTCAGCAGCCATGAAGCTGCTGGCAGGCTGCAGGGTGGGATTTGCTGTTGGGCATTATTGATCCTGCCAGCAAAGCCAGGTTTGACCTGTGTAATCAAGACAGTCCAGGCTCTAAAGCCCTGTGTGTGTGCTGAGGATCAGAAGGAAGAGCCATCCCCCACTCTCTGATCCTCCCAAACATTTTCACACTGACCTTTGTGTGTGTCTGACAGAGATGAAGCTGAAATGGAGTATCTGAAGATAGCTCAGGACCTGGAGATGTATGGAGTCAACTATTTTGCAATCAGGGTGAGTGTGGGTCATGTTAATCTTTCTCTTGTGGGTTGCTGTGAGGCTGGAGGAGTAGAAGCTTGGAGAGCCAGCAGAGCCAGGAGATGGCTGCAGTGCTGTGGGGACAGTCCCTGCTGCAGGTCTCTTGATGCTCCCTGCTGGAGAGGGGGTCACTGCTCAGGGCTGGTTGGTGAAGGTGGCGAGGATTCATGTCTCCAAATGCAATAAAAGCATTTTCTGCTCTTTTCTTCCCTGCTGCAGAATAAAAAAGGCACGGAACTGCTCCTTGGAGTTGATGCCTTGGGTCTTCACATTTATGACCCAGACAACAGGTTAACCCCTAAAATCTCTTTCCCATGGAATGAGATCCGGAATATCTCCTATAGTGATAAAGAGGTATGGCTGCATCTCCCCTCTCCCCTGAGAGCAGTAGGAGCACAATTGCAATTTTAAATTATTTCTCTTGGCTTCTCTGTCTGCTGTGCTTGCTATCAACAGCTTAGCTAAGGACAGCTCAGCTTCTCCAATTGAAAACTTAATTCTAAGCCCTTCTGAAACCTTCCAGGAGTGGGTATACGAGAGGTCAGCTGGGAGCTGTTTTGTTTGGTTTTAGAGTATATTCAAACCTTCTCTGTAATTTTTTTTCCAGCAAACAAAATTGCTTTTGATGTTTTTAGCCCTAACATCAGAGTTCAGGAGTTGAGATCTCTGCTGTATATGTTAATGTGTATATAGACTGTATAGATGTGTTTCTGGTGGGAAGAGCCCTTGCCTCTTGCCATATCATTACATCATCTTGAGTTTTCAAGCTGCTGGGCTTGGCATAACAGCTGGAATCTTTTTAGGAAGTTGAGGAATTTAAACCGTCTATTGGATAGATGTTTATTAAATCCAGAGCATAAATATGAATCTTCTGCATTGTTGGCCACCAGGCCTAGTTGAGAAGAGCAATGAAATGGGCCATGGAGGGGAAAATGTGCTATTGAGCAGGGTAAAAGCTAAAGGTTGCTCATCAGCTGCATTTGTTACATGTCTTGGGAAGTTTTATAGTAAAGCCATGCTGGCATTATCTTGTTTTACTCCTGAAAAACAAAGAGCTTCACAACTCTGCAAGACAGAGAGACTTGGGAAGTTTTCCTGCTGTCTGATCAGGCACTGCCTCCTAAATCTGAGGGATGAAACCTCCCTAACCAGGCCTTGACACAAAGCTGTGATCAAGCTTTCTCCTGGGGGAAAGGACTGCCACCTCCCATCAGGTCAATCATCTGTGTAATAAGGTGATCACAAATAACCCTGACATGATAGTAAACAGGTTTAATATGTGGGTGTGACAGCTACCTTGACACCACAGAGGGCTTTAATCTGTCAGAGCAGACTGACAGTTTATGTGGCACTGAAATTCCTTCTCCTAGCAGATTTCTACTCCTGATTTTAATGACTCGTGAGGGTTTTATCAGAGCCTGAGTCCAGGGACATCCACGCATGTCTGCCTATCTTAAAGCCTTAAAAGTTTGGCTCTTAAACTGACAAAAGAAACCACTGCCAGGATGAGCTGGGCTGAGCCTTTCCCCAGCAGTGCTGGACTGACAAATAGCCCCACTTTAATGGACACAGACTGCCTGCTCCACTGCTGGCTCTTCAGCCAGTTATTTTTGTAGTGCATGGGGCAGTGATGAAATATGTGCCTCTCTTCTTAAAACTGTGGTGTTGTGAAGCACTCCATCTTTTCAGGTACCCTGTGGTTGGGTCAGAGTCTTCTGTCTGTCTGTCCCAGGGCTGGACTGGTGAAGCTCTTGAGCCTGGTGATGCCACCTGTGCCCTCCTGAGACCGTCTAGGGAGAGGGTAAACCCAGTCCAGGGTGAGAGCTCTTTGGTTGGCACAGTCACTAAAAGAGCAGGGGAATAATACTGTGAATTGCAAAGCAGTTTTGTGACAGAGCTGAGAGAGACCTGGAGAAGAAATGGAAACATTCCCCCCATTCTGGTGAACAAAATGCAGGGAAAATCCCTTCTGTGCAAACAGAGGTGTCACTGGGAAGGACAGCAGTTCCTGTTTCTGTGTTCCTAATGCAACCCTCCTGCCTGTCCATGGGGCAGCTGAGCTGCTGCTCCTTCCTTTTAGAAGTGTCAGGGGGGTTCTGCTGTACCTCCTACCTACCCTGGGAGGTGCTGAGCTGTCTCTGCTCTCTGCAAGGTGCTCTGCAGAGGACACTGGGCTGTCAGGCACTGCAGTCTGTAGGTGGACAACACTCTCCTTGCTTCTGTGGCTCTGGCATTTGTCTGACTGGAGGAGCAGCTGTCTCCTTGGTTGCTATTGATGCTACTTCTCCTGCTTGGCTAGAAGCCACAGGGACAGCTCTCAGCCTTGTTTTGTCTGACACAACTGACCTCCCCTGAGCCAAAGCTTTCAGTAAGGACTTTTATAGCTGCCTTTTTATTAAACGCACTACTCTCTGATAACTCTCTCTCTCTTTATTTTTTTCCTTTTCAGTTTACAATTAAACCATTGGACAAAAAGATTGATGTTTTTAAATTCAATTCGTCAAAGCTGCGTGTGAATAAGCTGGTAAGGTTGCCAAGAGTCACTTTTATTGCCTGCAGCAGTACAAGACCAGGTTCTTTTGGGGCTTTTCAGAGGGACTGGCTGAACTGGAGCTGTGGTTTAGTGTAGCAGTTAGTGTCCCAGCCTCTAGAATAGAAGAGGGGGAAGCTCAAGTCAAGCTCCTTCACAGAACCTCTCCTGTTTTTCTGCTCCCTTTCTGAGCTCTTGGGTTACACCTGACCTGCCTGGCAGGAGCACCCATCCTGCCCTGTGATGCAGGGTTTCTCGTAGAGCTGCAGTCCTGGCTTTTTCCTAAGCCGATCCCCTCTAAGGACACTCTCCCTGTACAGGGATGACAGGGGCTGTGTTGAGTTGTTCTCCTCAGCATCTGTGCCAGAGACAGCCCTAGATGGTGATCTGGGTTTGGTAGCGGAAGGAGCTTTGATCCAGGTTCTTTTATAGCTCTGCATTATTTTAAGTCACACGAGGGACCCACAGAAAGCAGGGGGGGATATTTTCCCTATCCTTACAAGAGAGGAACTTTGCTCTCCTGATCATAGACTGTCCTGTACCAAGGTGCTACAGGGAAGTGGGACTTCCCAACAAAGGCCTCAGTCATGCACTCCTCAGGGTCATAGAAAAGAACACCAGTTTAGAAACTGGGTAGAGCTTTCCCTCTTCTGTGTACCTCCCCCTTCACTAAGCCTCCTCTGGGATTGCCATCATTATACCAGAGAAGACCACACTGGTGCTCCAAACCCTTCAGCAAAGATATCTGAAGGTGTCCAAGGAAGTTTTTGATAAGCTTTCTGTTTTTGTGTACTCCTGTCCAAGATGGGAAGTGGGTTTCCTTCTTTTTTAAACAGAAAAAAGAATCTCAGTGCTTTAAACATGAAGTTGGTTGAGGGTACAAATTTATCTTGAATCAAAAGAAAGGGGACAGTGGGGAGCAGGGAACTGGCTGGAGCTGTAGCAATCACTGTTTTGTTATTTGGCCTAATGCCTTTTTGGGGCTTTTTGTACCTCTTGCTTGGGCCATGCTGTGCTGGCTCCCAGAAAACATTGGTCTCTGCAAAGAGCTGAGGAGCTCTGCACAGCCCAGGAGCTGGTGTTTGGTACAGGATTTGGGCTGTACCTCATCTCCTTGCCCTTCATGTGGGTCCAAGACCTTCCAAGGTTTGAGTTAAGTGGGTGGAAGTGCTTGCAAGCACCAAACCAAAGCAGTTCAAGTGGTTTTGTGTGACAAGAATACAAATTACTTCCTCATCATCATGTGTACAGCTGTTTCTCTCCACTCTTCACCCTTGACTGGAATAGATCCTTCAGCTGTGTATTGGAAACCACGACCTCTTCATGAGGAGGAGGAAGGCAGACTCCTTGGAGGTCCAGCAGATGAAGGCACAGGCCAGGGAAGAGAAAGCCAGGAAGCAGGTGAGAGACATGCTGCATGACTGGACTGTCATGCAACAGAAATGGAGATGAACTGGGGCAGCAGCAGCCTCCAGAGTGCCATCAAGCACATGGAGCAGCTTTGAGGGAAGGTCCAGCTGAACAACTTTTGTTAGCAGCCTGCTGCCACCTTGCCAGGCATTCACAGCCTGGCTCTGCAGGTTGATGGCAGCCTGGCAGCCCCCACATTTGGGAGAGTAGGACCAGGAGGAGGGGAGGGAAGAGCTGATCTGGTGTCCTACACGTGTGCCTCCACCTCCCCTGCCTGGCTGGACACCTGGAGTAGGTTGAGGTAGTTGCCTGTAATGCAAGCAGGGGCTGGGAGGTGGAGCTGTGATTTTGCAGTAGCTTTTTGCCTTGTTTTTTCTAATTACAAGGTGATGGAATGCAGGGCAGCATTTCTGGGGGGTGCAGCCTGCATGCTAATTGGGTGCTGGCCTCCTTTATCTGCCACAGGTCAGCCCAGGCAGCCAGAAGGGCTCTTTTGGAGGCAGCAGCATGGAGCTGATGAGCATATATCAGCAAATTGGATTGTATGAATCATTGTTCTCTGCTCGTAGACCTCCTCTACTCACTGAAACCCACACAGCTAATCTGACTGCTGCTGCTTAGAATATAAATGTCCCCTTTTGCAATAAGGCCACTAGATAGCAGCAGAAGAAACACAAGCAGCCACTTGCACCCTGGAGGGGCTTATGCTCAAGGGACTGCTAAGTTAAAGGGGTTCCATGTCCACAAAGGTGCCTGTGGGTGCTGGCCTGGGTGTTGAGGTGCTCAGCTGACCTGGAGATGTGAGGTGGTTTGTCTCGCAGGCACCTCCTGGAGGAGTTCTCCTCTCTGTGGTTGGTGGGGTGGCAGGAGAGGACAGGACATGGGTGACTATGGGGGTAATAACCAAGCTGTGGGTCACTAAGGAGGTAACCAGACCATGGGTGACTATGGGGGTAACCAGGACAGCTCCTCTCCTTCTTGCTTCCTGTGGGGATTCCTCTGCTCAGTCAGGAGCTGGCATTAGTGGATCAAGCCACATGGTGTCCCAGTGCTGGTGGCTTCAGGAAGAGGGGTCATAATCTGAGATTTTTGGGGCCTTCCTCTCCCAGCAGCAGGAACCCACGGGGAGGGCACTGAGGGGGAGCAGGAGCTCTTTGCTTCCCCTCAGATCCAGAGCCCTTCAGCTCTACAGGAAAGGTCCTGAAGTTTCTGCTGCCCTTGGCTGTCTCACCTGCTTTCTCCTCCCTCCCCAGGATCTCCAGTTGTTACCTGGTTCCAGGGAATTCTTGTTCATGGAAGCCCTGAGTGGGATGGGGAGCGTCATGATAATTAACGAGGGGAACCTTTAATTGAAGGCAGCAGAGCTGTTACAGAAGTGGGCCTCCCACTTCCAGAGCACAGCTGGTGGCCAAGGAGCAGGGAGATGTGTCTTCTTTCCTTTATTAAACCCAGTGGGTGGCCTGGGCAGGGCTGTGAGTCCATGCTGGAACCTGGAAATTTATAATGCACCCATCTCTGGTTGTACTGTAGTGCTGCAGCTCGGAGTGTTGGTGAGTCCCTTTGGGTGCCTGGCTAGCAGGAGGCAGCTGTTGGACACACTCGGTCTGCACAACACTCTCAGCTGTTTCTGGGAAGAGGTGACAGGACTCTGGTGCGTTGTCTCAGTGTGGTTGGGACCTTTATCCCCCGGAAAAGCATTTTTATGTCCTGCAGACCGAGCTGAAGGTAGAGAATTTGTCATGTCTAGGAAGTGATAGGGGTGGTCACACTCTTTGCAACCTCTATAAATAAGTGGAATTAAGTTTCCAGCATGCTGGGTTAGATGTCTGACCAAAAGCAGCAGCTATCCATGTCCTTCAAATGCCTCCCTGGCACTGTGTCTGGATTTGATGTTTTGAAGGTGCCTCCAGACTGCCCTGAAGCCCAGTCTTGCTCTGAGAAGCCCCAGGTGTAGCTGGAGCTCTTGGAACCCCCCCTGTGTGAGCCTGCCCTGTGGGTCAGGGTGGGAGGGTGCTGCTCTCTGGGGACATGGTCACCTGCAGGTGGCTGGTGGGGCAGTGCTGTGGGTCACATCCTGAGCAGAGGATGCTCTTGGGAATGGCAGTTTTTAAGGGAGCGGGGTGCATCGGAGTCACCCCCATTAAGTGGAGCTCCCTTTGGTGATAAGCAGAGAGGAGGTGGCAGTGCAGCCCTGTGCTGTCACCTCCACGTGGTGACCTTTTCTCAACCTCTGGAAAGCCCTCCTGTTGTGTGTCATTCCTCCTCACCTTCCCCATCTCCCTCTTCCTCTTTCCCAGATGGAACGGCAGCGCCTGGCCCGAGAGAAGCAAATGAGAGAAGAGGCTGAGAGGACAAGAGATGAACTGGAAAGAAGATTGATGCAGTTAAAGGAAGAAGCAACAATGGCCAATGAGGCTCTGGTGAGTGTCTGGGAGGTTGTTTCCTGAGCCACTGCAGCTCTTCCAACTCCTGAAGCACTTTGGGAAGCACACTCTGACCCTGCTGTGGCTGTTCTCAAAGTCCTGCTGGAGTGGGCAGTGATCAGGAGACTGGATGGAGATGATTTCATCTCACTAGCCTGCTGTGGCAGGAGCACAAAGGAGGAGGGTTTGGGGCAGCGCCTGGGCACATCCAGGTCTTGGCTGCAGAAGGCTGCAGGCATTCATGGAAGGGAAGGGATGTGGGAAGTCAGCAGCCCAGGGCCCTGCTTTGGGGGGAGTGAGCACATTTGGGGAAACATTCAGCCTGCTTTCATGGCTTAATGTGCCTTCATTCTCAGATGAGGTCTGAAGAGACAGCAGACCTGCTGGCTGAGAAGGCTCAGATCACAGAGGAGGAGGCCAAGCTCCTGGCACAGAAAGCAGCTGAGGCTGAGCAGGAGATGCAGAGAATCAAAGCCACGGCCATCCGGACAGAGGAGGAGAAGAGACTGATGGAACAGAAGGTGCTGGAGGCAGAGATGTTGGCACTGAAAATGGCAGAGGAGTCGGAGAGGAGGTCAGAGGGTACAACCTTGCAGCTGCCTCTGCTTTGCTTTCCAACCCCCTTTTGACTTGGCTGACAGAGCAGCTCATGCCTCGAGTTAGTCCATCTGATGGTTTGCAGTGAGCCCATGGCCTCCTGTGCATGTTTGGCAATAAATGCCCCAAGGCTCAGCTGCTTTCTCTCCCCATCTCAGTGTTTCCCAGAGCTGGGCTGTCCCTGAGTGGGAAACAGTGGTGGTAGAGCAGTGAAGGCCCTAATCTTTCCTTGGATTGGAGCTGGACACCCTTCCCTGAAGCCTTTTTTGGGGGAGGGGTGAAAGGTACCATGGTCCTTGGCACTCTGCCTTCTGCCCCTCACATCCTGACTGCAGAAGCCAGCTCTGCTTTTGGGTGATTTCTACAAACACCCACTGCCTTCCTCGAAGTATTTCACCACAGGGATGACACTGGTGGGGGAGAGTTCTCTGGTGGATGACAGATCTGCATGTGCTGATCTCTCTTTGTTCTGCCAGCTCCCTTTCAGTTTAGTTCTCCATACCAGTCATGAGGTCTCTGTTTCAGGTTAGCCTGGAGGTCTCCTGGCTCCTGGAATCCTTGCTTCTTGTTAAAACTGCTGTTTCCATCCTCTTGATACCAGAGCCCTGGTCCCATGGTGCATTTGGTAGTGAGCAAGTAAAAGATCATTCTTGTTTCCTTCCAGTTGATTACTCCTTTCTGTGTGAGAGCTCACTCCCTGTCAGCCTTTCTGCTTGGTTGAACACTGCCCTTGTCCATCTCTTGCCTTGCTCTCTGTCTGGTGAAATCTCCACTCAGATTTCCACACAGGAGAGAAAGCTTCCTTGCTTTGGTGTTCTTGCAGAGGAGTCCTTGAGCCTCAGGGGTAAATACTGCTTTTAGTATTGTTGAGCCTTGTGAGTAGGCAAGCTTGTCTGCTTTTTCCTTTCAATGAAGTAAGTAATTGTTGGTAGAGGCTTACTTGTCAGTAATTTCCTCTCCTGCTGTACATCTGTGCTTAACTTTGGAAGTGATTCTCAGTGCTGTGGTGTCTTGGCACACTTCTCCAGCCTTTAGCCTTACTCAGTGATGCTCATGCAGCCCCCACGTTGGTGCTGCCTTTCTCTGGCTTGGATTTTGTGCTAATTAAAACACCCCACATGTCAGAGGTTCCCTTGGTCAAACTATTTCTTAGTTTAGGTCTTGTTGCTGGACAAATCTCTGCCTGTTCTGCACCTTCACTGTAATCCTGCTTCTCAGTCTTCTAACTCCTCTCAACTTCAGGCTGATATTTGCCATTTGCTTTTTTTCCTTTGCAGGGCAAAGGAGGCTGATCAGCTGAAACAAGACCTTCAGGAGGCTCGTGAGTCTGAGAGAAGAGCAAAGCAGAAGCTTCTGGAGATCACTAAGTCATCCTACACAGTAAGAGCAACCTCTGGATGTAGTCCCCAGTTCCCAGCCCATAAATCTGCCCACCCTGTAGCCTGGAGGAGTCTCAGGTCTCCATCCTCTTGGTGGAAGGGTAGGAGCTGTCTCATTGCATTGTTCAGCAGCTCTTTTGTCCAGGCAGGAGGTCACTTTGCTCTTTTTCTTCTCCCCTCTCTCTCCTGCTTCATGCTACCAGTGCAAGGGAGCTGATACTGAAAGTAAAGGTGGCAAATTTTAAAATAATTTAACCAATTCAATTTTTGCTTTGCTGGCACGTGTAGAGTGAACCAGCTCAGTGATAGCTTTTAAAACAGGGTTAAATACTTACAGTGCAGAGGATGTCTTTGTTCTTTTTGGGCAGGATAAATGTGTGAATTCATTTTCTGGGGAGCCACTGTGCATCTAGGTGCTGGAAAAAAAAGCCCCACTTCCTTGAAAGGGACATTGCCCATTAAGAGGATTTCACACCTTGCTTTGAAGCATCTGGTGAGCCAGACTGACCCTGGCTCTGATCCCTCTGTCAGTTCCTTCCCTCCACTTCTCCAATTGTGCTGCAGGGTCTCCAGACCCAGACAAGTGCTGTCCTCCCTGCAGCACCCAACTGCCTCACTGCCTGGAGGGCTGGAGGGGGAGGAAAGAGCTGCCCAGCTTCAGCAACAGACTCAGCAGATGTACCTGGCACTTACTGAGACTGCTGGTACTGAAATTTTCGTTTGTACCTTCAGGGTTCTTCCCCCCCCCCCCCCCCCGTCCTCCTCTAGAGACTTTTGAGGAGCAGATTGAAGAAGGCTTGAGAAGAGATAATTTGTCATCCTAGGTCTTTGAAGTTCCCTGCAAACAAATGATCAGAAGCTTTTGGAAATGGCAGTGATGGTGAATAGTCAGATGCTCCTCAACTGTGAGACACTCAGTCGAGTTCTCAGTGCCCATACAGCTCAGCTTTGGAGTGGGTTTAGGGTTCCTGGGATAACCATGAGGTCTTTAATTCTGGGTTTAACTTATGTGCAGGGTGGAGTGTCCTCACTGAACCTCTGCTGGGTTCAGTGCTAGAGCAGCACTTCCACCTCCCTGTTCCCTCCTGTTGCTCTGCCCATCCTCAGCTGGGCAGCACTCCAGCTATCCAGCCCTTCTCTTCCACACTGCAATCCACACAGAACCCCTTGGTCCTGGCACATGGTGCTGCCTCCTCTCCCTCCCCTTGGCCTTCCTGCTGGTGCCAGGAGGGGCAGGGATGTGCCTTTGTCCCCCCCAGTTAGGTGGCAGAGTCCCTGGTGGAGCATCTGCTTCTCCCATCCCTGTTGGAGTCCTGGGAGGAGCCCTATGTCACCCTGTGAGCCCCATGTCAGACTGGGACCTCTGTGTCACACAGGACTCCTGTTTTCCAAGGTCCAGGAGAGGCAGGTGTGAGTGTTGTGCCCATGTCCAGGTGACAACACCTTCCTGTCCCTTCTGCCCCCTCTCACACTGGTCTCACATCCCACTCTGCTGCCTGCATGTTTGGGACAGAGCAGTGGGATGTGAGGAGGTCCCCTTCCTGCTCTGGGTTGGGGTCAGCCCAGCACATGGAGGGACCCAGTGGGCGAGCACAGCCCAGGATGAGCCCAGGCTGGCCTGAGGGATGAAACAGTTCTGAAAGTTGCTGCTGGAAGGCTCGAGGCCCTCAGGAGAGTGGCAGCTCTGCCAAATGGTGCAGGATTCCAGCTCCTCACTTCCTTAATGAGGGTGTAACTCTGAGCTTGTTCTTTTCCCTGGTCCCAGGGTTTGTGCTGTGTTGTCCCTTGGCAATGACTTCCTCTTGAGGGGAGAGGATGGGGGGAGTGGATAGATGTGTTGCAGAAAAGACAAGAAAGAGTTAATTTGTTGGGTTTTTTTCCTGTAACTTTCCAGTCTCCCATCCTGGTTCTTTCAGGCTTGTTTCAGTGTCTTATTAGTCCTTGAAGCCCAAGCTGCTGTTGTGATGGGACTGGGAAGGTGATGCATGAGATAGAAAACGTGAATCTGAGTCTCAGGCCATCAGGGCTGGGAGAACAATTCATCCTATACTGACTTAGCAACACTCAGCCTCCTTCATTGCCCTTCAGGTACCACTCATGGCAAGACTAAAGGCACCTTATGTCTTCCCTGATCCTCCTGAAGCAGCAGGTCTTGCCCAGGTTCTTGAGCAGTGAGGTAAAGGCTGTGGCAACAACAGGAGGAACTCTCCTTGCTGGGAAGCCTCAGGACAGGACTTGTTCTCTGCTTCCTCCTGTATTCCAGAGGGATGAGTGCTGTCAGCAGGGTGCTTGCCTCTATGAAGAGCAGGGAATTGCTTCAGTGCAGTGACAGGGTTACACAGTCTGTTCCAGGTGAGGAAACACCTCAGGGAGAAGGTCTGGGTCCCCTTTATCATCCCACATCTTTGTGACATGCCGTGTCACCTGGGATTACTGCAAAGGGCAGGGAAGTGCTTGCTCCAGATGAAGCCCCTGCCTTGGAAGGGGTTCTTTGCTCTTTCCTTCCTCTCTCTCACTGCTGCAGCTCTGACTTCTCCACCAATTTTTGCAGTTCCTGAGAGACAAGGAGGTGGCTGTAGTAACCCTGACAAATTGGCATCTGGACTTAATCATTGCAGCAACTGAAATTCCTGCTCTACTGTTACTGCTCTTGTCTGGGGTTTGTGGTTTTGGTTTTGCTTTGGGTTTTTTTGTTTGTTTGTTTGTTTGTTTGTTTTAAATAACAAAGCTCAACAAGCTTGGTTTGAAAAAGCTACTGAAGGTCGTTTGAAGGCCAGGAAGCTGATTCTGATGATCCTGGCTCCCCTGCATGGCAGCACCTCACGTGGAAAGGGCTCTGTGAACACCTGTGTGCCTTACAGAGAAGGGACCAGAATGTCAATGTGGTGAAACTATTGAAATCTGTTAAGTGCTTTGGCAGACCTGTCCTGTTGCCTTCAAGACTGGAATTTAGGGACTCAGTTGTCCTTCCCAGCCCCTGCTCCAGCATTGTTGTGGCTGTGTTTTGTGCTTGCAGCCATCACTAAGGGGAGGAAGAAATCCTGTTGCCTTCTGGTGTGAGTCTTAACTCACTTGGAACACTCCAGCCTGGCCAAGCAGTGCAGTGTCAGGTGCCACCTCCTTTATTCTTGCATTCCAGCTTTGGCTCTGCAAGCTGGAGGAAATTTTGTCCCTTTCAGGTTTGTCCAGCTGGAGAGCAAACCCTGGCTGTTCGTGGTGAGGGAAGAGGAAAGTTATGGTGCAGAGTACATCTGTCACCAGCCCAGCACTAGTGGTTCTTGTTCAAGTGGATCTAGCTGCAAAAAAAAAGCCCTGGAGTATCCCTCAGAGAAGAAATGAGGGAAAGAAATAACCAGCTGAAGCTGAGCTTCTGGTTCACTGAGGCAGGTACCAGAACCAACCCCACAAGCAAGCATTTGGTGTGTGCTGCCAGCACAGGCTGTCTCTGCAGCACCATCTCCTGCCATCCTCTGCCATCTAATCCAGGCTGGTTTGGGCACGTTGTTCTCATTACAGAAATCCCTTCAAGCAAGAAGGAGCATCTAGCAGGGAGGTGGGTGACCTTTTGGATGCTGGGCTGGATTTCTTGTACCCAAAATGAGGGCTAAGCATGCTGGCAGCAATTGTGACTCAGAGCCACACACGCTGTCTGCCAGCTGAAGCCACCGTGCCACCCTTGACGTGTGTCTCATCTAACATCTTGCAAGAGCAGAGTGATGATTTCAGTCAGGATGCTTTTTCTCTGCTGGTAATGAGCCCACTTATTAGAGGTGTGGCAGAATTTTTGACTGAGAGAAAGGTCATTTTTTTAGGGGAGGATGGAATCCAGAGGGCCTGGCAGTGTGTGTCCGTGGGGGATCTCACAGCATTTTGCCAGAGGAAGAAAGTCATCAGTCCTTGCTCAGGTGTTATATGAGTGATTCCCTGTCTTATCTCTGCATTTCCAACTGAACCTAGCAGTGGTTCCTAGACCCTTGGAACTGTAAATTGCTGCAAAGGGAAGGATGTTTTGGTGCAGCTCTGTGAACCCTGCTGAAATTGCATCCTCAGTTAACCCTCAGGGTTACGTTGCTCTTCCAGGGTCTCACTTTGCCTCTGTTCTCAGCTTGCACCTTTAAAATAGGATTTAATGTTAAATAGCTGCCAGATGTCTCCCAAGAGGCAGCTTCTGTCCAGCATTGTTTTAAGTGGCACAGCAGGGACAAAACCTGTTTTTTACCAAGTTTTGTCAATAGATTCTGAAAGCAGGTGGTGTGTTGTCTCCTTTTTGACTACCACAAAGAGCTGGGTCCCAGAGGAGCAACATCTCTGAATGGGAGAGAAAATTGTGAATGGAGCAAAGGGATCTTTGTGAGGGTGCTTGGAACACTGGGTTTGTTTGCTGTTCTGCTTCTGGAGCCTGTTTGGAGTGCTTGCCATCTTCTGCTTTAAAGGATCACTGGCTGCAAAAGAGCCTCAGAATCTGCTCTCTGGAAATAATCTGCTCTCTGGAAATAATCTGCTCTCCAGATTGAGGCTGGTTCAGACAAGTGAGGCTGTGGGCTGTGTTATATCAGGAGTAATGTACACATTAAAAAAAATGTACACATTAAAAAAAACCCAACACCCTCAAGGGTCAGTACTGGCACCAGTACTATCCAATATGTTTATTGATGACCTGGACAAGGGAGCTGAGTGTACTATCAGCAAGTTTGCTGATGACACCAAGGTGGGAGGAGTGATTGGCACCCCAGAAGGCTGTGCTGCCATTCAGAGGGACCTGGACAGGCTGGGGAGTTGGGCAGGGGGAAATTGAATGTATTCCAACGAGGGCAAGGGGAGAGTCTTACATCTGGGAAAGAACAACCCCAGGCACCAGGACAGGGTGGGGACTGAGCTGTTGGAGAGCAGTGAAGGGGAAAGGGCCCTGGGGTTGCTGGTGGATGGAAGGATGACCATGAGCCAACAATCTGTCCTGGTGGCCAAGAAGGCCAATGGCACCTGGGGTGGTCAGTGGGTTGAGAGAGGTTCTCCTCCCCCTCTACTCTGTCCTGGTGAGGGCACATCTGGAATATATAATCCAGTTCTGGGCCCCTCGGATCCAGAAGGACCAAGAACTGCTTGAGAGAGTCCAGTACAGAGCCACCAAGATGATGGAGGAGTGAAGCATCTCCCTGAGGAGGAGCTGAGGGGCTCTGCAGCTTGGAGAAGAGGAGAATTTGGGGTGACCTCATTAATATTTAGAAATCCATAAAGGGAGAGAGCCAGGAGGATGGAGTGAAGCTTTTCTAGGGGTGACTAATAATAGGACAAGGGGCAGTGGTTACAAACTGGAGCATGGGTGGTTCCATATAAATATTAGGAAGAATTTTTTCTCTGTGAAGGTGAGGGAGCCCTGGCCCAGGCTGCCCAGGGAGGTTGTGGAGTCTCCTTACCTGGAGACATTCAAAGCCCACCTGGATGTGTTCCTCTGTGACCTGCTGGAAGTGACCCTGCCCTGGCAGGGGGTTTGGACTCAATGATCTTTCAGGGTCCCTTCCAACCCCTCAACTTTTTGTGATTCTATGATTCTATGATTAGTTTGCTGCCTGTGTCACAGCACTGTTGCTGGAGGAACATTTTTGTGGCTCAAAGGGATTTATTTGTGCTCTCTCTCTCCCTCTCCAGCAGTCCATGAACTCGAGCACGACAGCACTGCCCACTGACCTGCCAAGCTTCAACCTCATCAGTGAGAGCCTGTCCTTTGACTTCAAAGACACAGACATGAAGAGGCTTTCCATGGAAATTGAGAAGGAGAAGTAGGTGGTGGCCAGGCTGGGATTTGTGTTTTGGCTGTGGTGGGAGGAAGCGTGCTGGGGCTGAGTGAGACTTTGATGTTCCAGACACACAGGTGGGAGGTGACAAGGAGGGAAGTCTTTCAGGATCACATTTACCAGGTCCTTGGGAGCTCTGCCCAGAGTGTGACGTGGCTGCATGACGTCTCTGGGTGAGGATGTGGTGTCACAAATGTGTCCCTGCTCCTGCCTAATGAGGCATTTGAGCACTGGCCAATTCTTCTCCGGATGGTTAACCCAGCTCTTGTTTAGGCTTTAATTGTGCTTGTTGGGAGAAAGAGTTAATATCAGTCTGCCTGCTGGGGCACTTGCTGGATCCAGAGAACTTAAAGAGGGCTGGCATCTGTGCTGAGGCCCCACGTTAGGGCTTTAACCCCTTTTTCTTGGAATCTGTGTCGTGTTTATGTATAAAAAAATGTGCGTAAGCAAGCTTGGATGTGACTCTTGAGCTTTGATCTTGTGTTTTCCTGAGGGTGTAAGTCTAGCCTTCAAAATTACAAATTTAGCAGAAATCAAAGCAGATCCGATTTTAATCTCTGTAGTAATAATGTGCTTTGTTCATTGATTGGGTAGCAGATCAAAGCTAGAAGGGCTCTGCCAAAGTATCCCAGCCAAAACTTCCTGAGGCTGGCATGAAACACCCCTGAATCCCAGAGAGTGGTTTATTTTGCCTCTGCTGTCTGCCCTCTCCTTTGTATGGAATAACAGACCACTGTGCTAGAGAAAGATTTAAAACTTTTCCTAAAGCTAGAAGGGAAAAGATAGCAGCTGAAAATAAGAGGATAATTCCTGGTTCTGCACCCAGGATGCTAACTAGGTCATCCCCCTCTCTGAAGTGGGAAGAGCTTGGTTCTGCCAAACTCTGAAAGCAGTATTATGCTTTCCCTGGTTTCTCTGGGACTGTTCTTCTTCCTCAGGGGCTGAAATAAACCCCTCTAGAAATTCTGGCACTCTGAAAAGGTTCATGTCAGCCTGCTAGTCCTTCAACCTGGGTCTTGGTATTTAATCGCAAATACAAGGCTGGCATGAGGTGGTTTTTGTCTCCTCTTGGAAGGCTTCCTTGGTTTAGTCCAGGCTCAAAACAAAGCCTTGAGGCCAGGTCCTGATGGAATTTTGTGGTATCCTTTCCTTGGGAGAGCTTTTTCTCTCCCAGAGATGTTGTGTGTCTAAAAGATACTTGATATTTTGGGGACAGTGCTTGCTCCCACACATTTTACAAGCCAGATCTCTCTAAAACATGAGAAGTCAGTACATCAGGGTCCTTCCTCACTGGAAGGATTCATCCCTTGGAGTTTGTGAGCTGGGTTAGACAGGGGGGCAGTGACTGCAGAGACAACTGCCCTATAGACTGAAACTGTGTCGTGGTCACCTGTGTCATGGTGCAGCTTCACTTGGAGACTGGGAGTGAATAAATACCATCCAGCAGCTTTTTTTTTTTTTTTTTAAAGTAACATAACCTAAAGTTTTGTTCTTGGATCAGCTGTCTGGGTCCTCTTTTTAGTAATAACCAACTCATCAGTTGGATTAGTTTATTGTGTGCTGCTGTCAGTTCCACACACTGGAAATTATGAAAATAAGGGTTTTTTTTTTCTCTACAAGTCCTTGACATGGTATCATGTCACCATGTGCAGCTGGTCAGCACTAACCCAGGACTCTTGTGTGTGCTAGGGTAGAGTACATGGAGAAGAGCAAACACCTGCAGGAGCAGCTGAACGAGCTGAAGACGGAAATTGAGGCACTGAAGCTGAAGGAGAGAGAGACAGCTCTGGATATATTGCACAACGAGAACTCCAGCAGAGGCAACAGCAAGCACAACACTATTAAAAAGGTATCAGAGGGCTCCGGTTTGTATCTTGCCTGATTGAAATCAGGCAATTTAAAATTTAAAAACAGCAACAAAGTAACCCTCCCGTTTCTTTCCTTTAGCTTTTGCACAAGTTGTTATAATAAAATTGTTTCATCTAGGCTTTCTACCCCGGCTGCTTAGCTTTCAACCAGGGTGCAGAGAACTTCAGCTTATGCTGGCTCCTGGTTTCTGTTTGCCACCACCAGACCTTGTCTTTTCAGTGCTGTGGGAGGGAATCCTAAGGTCTGGAGGTCAAGATGTTTTGCTGAACCTTAACAAAAGCTGTACAGGGATGCTGTTAGAAGGGATCTGATCCCCTGTGGACCACAGGGGCAGGAAAAGCCCCTGCCTGTTGTAGCCATTCCCTACAAGCATTGCAGGGAAGCAGCCTTGTGCTTGGCTGGTGAAAAATAAGGGCAAAAATACTCTGGGCTTAGACTCTCAGTACAAAAAGCCAAAAACCTCATGCTCTTCTTTTTCGTCTGTTCTCCAGTAACCCATAGTGCAGCTTCAAATACTAACAGCAAAACTTTTGGCTAGCTGGGTGGGTCTGAGGTGTCTGCTCCCTCTGCTATGGCCCCTGGAACCACCTGTCTCCTCTGGAAACACACTGGAATTGGAGAACTTCACCAAAAAGTTAAGATGTGTGGGTCTGCTGGCTATGGGCCACACCTGAGAGGACACAGCAAAGCCCTGTCATAATTTTTTACATCCTCTCCTTCCCTTTTTTCTTAGTAGCTCAGCTCCTCCAGCTGGGCTCAGTGTAAGGAGGGGCTGGGGGTGCATCCCTAACCATCAGAGTGGGATGTGGGGCTGAGTCCCACTTACCTGCAAAGGGATTTTGTCCTTCCAAAGGCTTTTTCCCTAGCTGCCTCTCTGCCCTCCTTGTGAGGGATCCAAAAACCTGTATGGCACAGGATGGGGATTGTGGTAACAACTCCAGGTTTGAAAAGCAAATCTTTCTTTACTACTCCCTGCTGAGAGTTAGATCTGAAAGGATTTGAAAGTATCAGTTCATGCTGGGATGAAACTTTCCTGACTGGGAGTTTGTCACCGCTGAACTGGGGCAGGACACTGGATCTGGTGGGTCTCATTGCCCTGTTCCCCTGCGCTAACCCTGAGTTCTGTCCCCTCCCTCCAGAGCAGGGAATGTTGAAATCCTCACAGACCCTTTGGTCACTGTAGCATTTCTCCTCCCAGTTTTCTTTTTGTTGGGTTTCATCTCAGTGCTCAGAGCCCTCGGCTTCAACAGAAAATGCTAATTTTTCCCTTCTGACAGAGAGGAGTTCATAGGGAGCCACTGGTCCCATTTGTCTCACTTAAAGAAAGTGGCTGGGCAGTCATCTGTCTACCAGGGACAGGGCACTCAGTCTCCTTTGAACCTGGAGGCTTGGGCTCTCCCTTCAGGAGAGGACCAGGGCTGCCTGGCTCCTGCACCCCTGGCCAGAGGAGCAATTTATTTTTTTTTTTTCAAGAAAAGTCTTATTAGTGGAGCACAATGGAGTAGAATCACAGGCTGCTTTTGTTCCTGCCACTAGGAGGTCTGGAAGAGCTTTTGTCTTTGCAGTTGGAAGGGAAAGGAAAAGGCAAGGCACTGGAAATGGGGTGGGAGCAGTTTAACAGCACTTAAAATACAAAATACACCAACCCTCTGCCCCACCTGGAAGCTGCTGAGCACTTCAGCACTGGGGGCAAGCTGCAGAGGTAACAGAAGCAACCTGCTTTTACTCCTGTGACAGAGGATTATTTTTGTTTTTTCTTTTTTTTTTTTTTTGTTCATTTTATTTTGCTGGTTTAGCCTCAAGCCCAGGGCAGAAGACCTATCTGCATTTGAGACTGCCAAGTAGGTTATTCCAAGGTACTCTGCCTGGGGTGATGGGCTCCCCTGGCTGGGATACTAACCCCTGCATGAGCTTGCCTGCCCTACACCCTGCTCCAGCCACCCCTCACACACTGGGTGCAGTGCTGATGACACTGCCACCCAGCCCTGTCCCCCCCGTGGACCCCTGCAGTGTGTGGTACAGACCCCCTGCCCAGCTCTCACCCCCCACAGCTTCTCTGCCTTCCTCTCATTCTCTGTGCTGGGAAGCATCTTTCTTGGCAGAAGTTGAGTTGGCAGCGTGGAGGGGGAAGGGGGGAGTGGAGGCAGAGATGCTTAAATAATTAAACACTCTTGGTTCTGCTGTGCTGCCAGTGGCTGGGAAGCTGTTGGAGGTGCAGGGTGGCCTTTGAAGATTCCTTTAATGAAGTAAATCAGGACCTTCTCCCTTGTTTGCTGCGGAGAGAAATGGGGGATTTTAAAAAAACAACCAAACAAACAAACCCTCATTCAACTCTTTGCTGCCAAAACTGTCAGAACGGGCTTAAAAATAAAATAAAATTAAAAAACCACGAAGCTCCTGCTTGGAGGGGAGCAGCAGGTGGAGGTGTTGTCAGCTCCTGCCTGGTGGGGAATGAGCAGGGGGGTGAGGGCTGCAGCTGAGGGTGCTCTGGGGACACCCTGCTGTGGATCACCCGGGGGGACACCTCTCCTGCTCCTCTCTGTCCCGTGCCTCCTCCAGCAGTGACTCCAGCTCTGGGAATGCCACATCACTGCTTTCCAGACCTACTTTGCCCCGTCCAGAGAGCATTGACTCCTTGGGGAAGCGGAGTTTGGGGGAAGGTTTTTTTTGCCTCTTTCCTCACCTCGGTTCTTGCACACCCTCAGGGTTTAGGGAGTTTTGCAAGTGCTCAAGGCAGCCGCGGAGCTGGCACAGGCAGGGGGCAATGGTGATAAAAACCTTGGGAAAAGGTGTTTGTTAAAAGTTATTTTGGAGGCTTGCAGAACCTGGGCACAAATGGCTGACCCCGAGGTCACTTCCCAGCACCTCTGGAGCTCTATAGCAGAGGCAGGAGGATGCTTTAGATGCAGATTTCTCCTCTGCTGGTAGCCAGAAGGGATCAGCAGAGGTTTCAAGAACGGGCCAATCCTTCCAGGACCTCAGGCAGTGCTGTAAATCACCCCCTTGTAGGGTGTTGTGCTGGCTGGGTGCCACCAGCCACTCCAGGAAGGCTGGGGGTGTCCCCAAGCCGGGCTCCTCTCCTTGTTAAACGTTCCCTGGGGAAGAGGGAGGACACAGCTAAATCTTAGGGGGTCAGGGTCACCTTGGGGCAGGTGTTGGGTGTCTCTCTGGGGCAGGCTGGTTGTGGTTGAAACCTCCTGTCCCTACCCGAGTGGCCTTGAGGAGCTCCGTGGCAGGGGAAATTGGGGCAAAATCCACCTGTGGCCAGGGCACCAGGAGGTGAAATGAAACCCTGGCAGCAGGGAGAGATGGTGTGCCTGGGAGGAGCCCCCCCCCATTAAATCAGATGCACAGCAGGAGCTCTGCTGTGACCTCTGGGTTTTGTTGCCTGCCTTTGAAGACGCCTGCTAAGTTTTTCATGTTTAATTACGTGGTTAACATGCTAATCCTTTTTTATGAGCTCTGTGGGCACAGCACAAGCACCTCATCTGGAAGCTGATTTCCCTTCTCCGTGGTGCTCTCTGCTGTCTCCAGCTGGCTCGGCTTCGGGAGGCTTTGCCACTGTGGTTGGAGATGATAAAAAAAAAAAAAAAACCACAACCCAAACCAAACCATTTCTTCCTCGCACCCTCCACTGTAGGAAAGCTCCCAGGACAGGCTGCTGCTCTGAAACACAATTGGGTCTTCAATTCCCCTCGCTTTCTTCTTGCACAGTCATGCTTATTTACTGTGATTTAAGCCCTTTGAAGTATCCAGGCAAGGAGCAAATCTCCACTGCCTGCTCCCAGACAAGTGGCTTTGTCCTTGCGCAGTGCCCTTCTCCTTCCAGGGATGGGCTTGGCCTTCCCCTCGGGGTTCTCCCAGCAGCTCTTGGCTTTCCTTTCGACTCTGAGGCTGGTTCATCCTTCTCCTGGCACCCCTGGGAATGGGTGTGGATGGTGGAGATGGATCCTGGTGCCCTGTGGGATGAGGCAATGAGCAGCTCCTTGGCTGCCTGGCACGAAGGGGTGAGCTGAGGGATGTCTGCATGGCCTGCACCTTGGGACAGGCTGTGGTCTGGCCTCCAGAAAGGACATTGGTGACTTAGGGATGGGCACTGCCATCTGAGTCTCTCAGGACATGGCTACAAAGCTGCTGGGCCACCACCCAAGATCTGGAGGCTACTTAATCATCCTGAGAGATTTTGAGGAGGCTGGAACTGGCACAGGAGGCTTCTCTGCCTGTTTTCCAGCTCTGCTGGCTGGAATCCTGCTGAGGCTCACTGAAATGTGTCCCTTGAGGGCTTCAACAAATCTTCTGGGGTCTCTTCACCCTCTCTTGGGTTCTTCCTTCCTCACCTCTCCCCTTCTGGGCCCTGCAGACCACCTCTCTGTGAAAGGAGGAGCACATCCTCTGCTGTGCTCCGGGGATTTGCTGGGGACATGGAGGACCACAGGCATTTTGGGGAAGGAGGAGGTGGTGGTTGTGCCTCTTTCTCTCTGCAGAGAGAGAGAAGGGAAGCAGCACAACTTCTCTGGGAGAAGAAGTGATGCTGTGTGGAGCTGCAGGCAGGTTGGGTCCTTGCCTTGCTCGGGGGATCCTGTGACAGCCCAGCCAGGGCCCAGAGGTGATGCTGGCAGCTTGGTGGAGAACTGCAGCGTTGCCGTGGTGTTGCTGAGCAATCCCCTCCCCGGGGAGGGGGGGAAAGCTCCGCGGTGCTGAGCGGGCACAGCACCAGCCAGGGAAGGGATTTCCCAGGAGCTCTGCACCCCTGCAGGGCCTGCGAGGGGAGAGAGAAAAGCTGAGGGAGGATGCCAGCTCCTCACCCTGCTGGGATGGATGCAGGGAGACAGCCGGGGAGCAGAGCACCTCCAGGCACAAATATTCCAAGGGGGAGGTACATCCCAGGTGGGTTTAGCCCACACATCCCCATCTGTCCCAGGCCGTGCTCCTCTTCTTCTTGCCCTGCTTCTTCCTGGGAGCTGGGAAGTGAAACTCCCTGGCAGCTAAAGTGGGACACGGCAGCCTCCTTTTTCCTTGTAAACAAGGAGGGAAAAAGGAAACGTCAGGCCGGTGGGTTATTTTTGTGGCAGGCTTTTGAAAAGCCCGTTGCCTTCAACGGGAGCATCGTCATCGGGCTTTTGAAAAAGCACTCATCAAAAGCATCGGGGGCCGGGGGGAAAAGTTGTGCTGAGAGGAGGGAATAAACGGCGGCGTGGGAGGGAAAGAGAAAGGAGGGGGAGGGAGAAATTGGGGAGGTTTTGGGTTTCAGAAGTCTAGGTGGGAATTGAAATGTCTGCGTGGCTGGCTGGGGGTAGGGACGGAGAGTGATGGTCAGGGAAACGAGGGGGAATAAAGAGGATTTCTTGGATGCAAGGAGGGGGAGGTGGGTTAGCAGGGATGGAGGATCCCCCATCCCCAGCATCATGGGGGGGAGAGGATGGCTCACCCTCCCCTCCAGTCCGGCCGGGCTGCAGGAGAAACAAGCAAATAGCAAGTGGGAAATAAAGCTTTACTCCCAGAGAGGATGGGAGAAGGTTGATGGGATTTGCAGCCCCTGCTCTGGGGGGGTTTCTCTGGGTCTGCTTTGCCCCAGCAGTTACCTCCCAAGGACTTACTGCGCTGCTTTTGTTTGGTTTTTTGTTTTTGTTTTTCTTTTCCTGAGATCCAATCAGTCCAGCAGCCCTGGGTGACAGCAGAGCTCAGAGGAACCCCCAGCACAGGAATGCAGGGAGTGGGACTCTTCCCTGCCTCACATCTTGATTCATTGGAGCTCTGCTCGCTTAATTGCACTCCCTCCCTTGCTCTCCCCCTCTAAATTTTCTTCGACTGCTGTGGTAGTGCAGCGTGGAGCCCCCCCTCCCTCCTGCAGGAAGGAGATTATCATAATACTGCTTGTAAATCAATTTTCCCCCCCCTTTCTCTGCACTGAGGAGAATGTAACCAGTTGTTAATCACCCTGCCTGGTTTGCCCGGTGTTAGGGGGGGGGGGGAGATAGATTTAATTCTTGTCTGGAAGGGCGGTAGGCAGTGCAAAGGACGTGGAGGAGGTGCTGGAGGCCACTTCAGGGCTTTTCCCTCTGGGGATGGTGGGGAGGGTGGCTCTGCTCTCCTGCCTGGTGCAGAAAAGAGCAAATCCCTGCCTGAGGGAATGGGATTTCCCTGCCATGAGCTGACTGGGGCTTAGTGGGTTTTGCAGCTGAAAGGAGAGGGGGGGTTGGCTGCAGGGCTCCCCCCAGCACTGCCATGGGGCTGGATGGGGTGAGGCAGGATCGGGATGGGAGCAAGGATCAGGCTGGGAGCCAGAGTCCCCCTGCCTGTGATTGCTCAGCAGAGGGAAAATCAACAATAAAAGAAGGTAAAAAGAAAAAGAAAAGGGAGGATGGGGGGGGGTGGGGAGTTTTCCCTCCTGGCACAGCAGAGCATTGGTGGTGGAGCATCAGTGAGCAAAAGAACAAGCCAAATGTCCTCCCTGTTTCTTTGTGCCCCTGCCTGATGTGAGGAGACAGCTGTCTGGCATTCCCAGTGCCAGAGATCCTCCTGGAAGTGTCTTTGCCCCCAGGGTGAGGGAGACAGAGGTCTTGGCCATAACCCAACTTCTGCAGATGGGAAATGGAGCAACTCTGCTCTTGTCCTGCTCCTGTGGCTCTTTCCTGACACCCTTCAGGTGACTGGGGACAGGGACAGCCAGACACACTCCAGGGAACCTAAATGGGAAGAAATTCTGTAAATGGGGAGGAACTCTCCTGCCTGAGCAGGGAATCAGAGGGTGATGAGAGCCTCAGGGGGGTGTTCTGGTGGTGGGAGTGGAGGTGCTGCTCCATGGTTGGGATCCCTGGGGTCTTCTCCTTTCCCATGGCAAAAATTCTGGCTGTTGCTTGTGCAGAAAGGCATCACCCACACCTTTCTGTAGCACCCCAGCTCATCAAAACCCATCTTTGCTCCCCGGGCTGCTTCTCCCGTGCCTCGGTTTCCCTGCGTAAGTTAAGCTAAAAAAAAAAATATATATATATATATAAATAAAAATAAAGCCACATGGAGCATCTCAGGGAGGCTGTGAAGGTCACAGCTGAAAGCTCCTGGTGGAAGAGCAGGGCTGCAGCTCTGTGCTCTCCTTCTGCCCGTGCTGCCCTCGGAGCTCTGCCTCCTCCTGCTTCCCTGGCACTGGAGCAGCTCCGGGGGGTGCAGCTTTGGGTGCAGAAACTGCAGCTTTGGGTGCAGAAACTGCAGCTTTGGGTGCAGAAGCTGCTGCCCCAGGCGGACTTAAAGGTGCCCCAGATGGGGCTTTGAGGTGCCCCAGGACCACAGGGAGCTTCTTGGAGCTGAAGGCAGGATGGAAACAGTCAAATCCCCCTGCTCAGCCTGGGGGAAAACATCTTCCCCCTCCGGCAGGGCTGTAGCTGTCTCCTCTCGTTTTTTGGAGCTTTGGGATTGCCAGGGATTTGGGAGAAAAGGGGGGGAGGGACAGCTTTTCCTCTTGCTGTGCTGTAAGGGAGCAGCACCAGGAGCCCCCAGGGGCTGGGGAAGTGGTGTGGGGGGGGTCTTCAGCCTCCAGCAGGGGTGGTGGGCAGTGCAGAGCTGGCAGGTGAATGTTCTGCCCCCGGGGGGGTCCTGACCTCTCGGGGGGGGGGGGGGGGGGGGGGGGATGATCTCTCCAGGGCAAACAGGAAAGCAAAGATGCCCCTCTTGGGGTTGTGATGGGTGGATGGGTTCAGATCAGCCTCACCTCCCCCTCACCAACCCCATCACCCACCCCCCCACCCTCCAGTCCCTGCCAGGGCCCCATCCTTGCCTTCTGGCAGTGGGAGGCAGCAGCCCTGCTCGGGGGGGGGGGGTGCACACACATCATGTCACTCACCCTTTGTACCCCCCCATTCCCTGTCCTGTGTCCCTGCCAGGCATGCACAGGGAATCCCAGGTGGGGGATCCCAGGTGGGGCCACCAGTGGGACTGGCAGCAGGCTGGGGCTGCCCACTCCTTTTTTATCCCTTCTCCAGCCTTGAAAGAGAGGAAGGAGCTTCCCGAGGCACACAGAGCCCCCATCCCATCGCATCCCATCCCATCGCATCCCATCCCATCCCATCCCATCCCATCCCATCCCATCCCATCCCATCCCATCCCATCCCATCCCGCTCTGGTGGGGATGCTCAGGCAGAGGAGAACCAGCCCTGGCCCAGGAGATGCTGCCAGCAAAGAGCATTAAAGCCCCTGCAGACATTTCCTCTGCAATACATTTTTTTTATTATTTTTTTTTTCCGACTGGTATTAGAAGCTGTGAAGGAATTACCGAGGAGAGGCCGTGGCGGGCGGGGATGAGGGGGGGGGGGGGGAAGCTCTTGGCAGCTCCGTCGTGGGGCTTAACTCCTTGCAACGTGATCCCAGGATCCCTGCTTCAGCAAAAGCAGCCTGGGAATGAGCCCTGGGCTCTGCGCCCGCTGCTTCGGCAAACGCTGGCGGGGATTCAGGAGCTGCTGGGGAGACAGCACTGCTCCCACCGCCCTCCTTTTTTTTTTTTCCTTCTTTTTTTTTTTTCTTCTTTTCTTTTTTTTTCTTTCTTTTTTATTTCTTTTTCTTTCTTTTTTTATTTTTTTCTTTTTCTTTCTTTTTTTCTTTTTTTTTTCTTTTTTTAATTTTTTCTTTTTTTTCTTTCTTTTTTTCTTTTTCTTTTTCTTTTCTTTTTTTTTCTTTTTCTTTTTTTTTCTTTTTTCTTTTTTCTTTCTTTTTTATTTTTTTTCCTTCTATTTTCTTTTGTTCTTTTTTTCTTTTTCTTTTTTTTCCTTTTTCTTTTTTCTTTCTTTTTTATTTTTTCTTTTTTTTTCCTTCTATTTTCTTTTGTTCTTTTTTCTTTTTTTTTTCCTTTTTCTTTTTTCTTTCTTTTTTATTTTTTCTTTTTTTCCTTCTTTTTTTTCTTTTTCTTTTTTTCTTTTGTTCTTTTTTTCTTTTTCTTTTTTTCTTTTGTTCTTTTTTTTCTTTTTTTTTTCTTTCTTTTTTATTTTTTTTTCTTTTTTCTTTTGTTCTTTTTTTTCTTTTTTTTTTTTTCTTTTTTTGGGGGGGGGGGAGAAGGGGGGGGACGGGAATGTAAATACTGGGATTTCTTCTTCCTCGCTGAGGATTCTTTCGTCTCCCGTTTGGCCCCTTAGGAAATGGCTCCTCCCTGGGGGGGGTGATTTTGCGGAGAGCCTCAGCACTGCTGCTAAAAGCTCTTCTGGGTCAGGTCTCGGAGTCCTGCAGAGCTTTGGCTCCGAGGATGGGATCCTGGAAGCGCAGGGCTCTCCAGCTCCCTCTTCCTGTGGGATGGAGGGAGCGGATCCCGGGGGGGGGGGGGAGGTGGTGTGGGTGCTGCCCGCTCATTCCTTGCAGGGCGGTGGGATGGATGGATGGGTTTGGGACAGGACAGGGACAGGTCCCTGGCTGCTGCTGGGCTGTGACAGGTTCCGGGGGGCTTGGGGGAAGCTGGGGGGTTAGAGATGAGCGTGGTTCTCCTCCCTCTCTCCTCAGCTGATGGAAATTGTTTCTCTCCCAGCTTGGCAGTCCCAGTCCCCCATCCCCAGGGTGAGGAGGGACAGGAGCACCCTGCAGCCACCCCCGGGACTGGCACCTCTGCTCCGGGCTCTGTGTGTCCCACAGCCACACTCCTTACTCGATGGGATCCCCTCCAGCCTATCCCGGGGGGCAGGAGGTGCCGGCATCGCTCCCCCCCCCCGCCTGCTCTGTGCCCATGGGCTGTGCATGGCACCCCAGCTCCTGCCTGCCCGGGGATTTGGGGGGGACGGGAGGGGATGGAGGCAGCAGCTCCCTCCTGCGCAGCCCGGCGCCCTCCCGGGGGGTGAATCCCCTTGCTGGGTGCCATGTGGGAAAGAAGTGGGGGGTGTCACCCCCACCCCCTTCATCCCCCCCCCCTCTGCTCTCTTCCAGCTCACCCTCCAGAGCACCAAGTCCCGTGTGGCGTTCTTTGAAGAGCTCTAGGAAGTGACCACCCCGCTCTGCCCACCAGCCCCGGGTTCCCCCCAGGGCCACCGTGTCCCAAAAGGAGCTGGGGGGTCCTGGCATGGCCCCCCCACCCACCCCCCCGTCCGCTGCCAGCCTCCCCACAGCGACAGCCTCCAGGCTGCCCATGGACTCTGTGATGTTCAGCGACCCTTCCTCCTCATCTTCCTCTTTTTATTTTTCCCTTGATATATTTTTTTTTCCTCGGGTGGTTTTTGACTCTCTAGGTTCCCCCTCCCCCGGTGTTGTGTGTCTGTGTGTCTGTCTGTCTGTGTGTCTGTCTGTGTGTCAGTCTGTATGTCTGTGTGTCAGTCTGTCTGTGTGTCAGTCTGTCTGTCAGTCTGTCTGTGTGTCAGTCTGTGTGTCTGTGAGTCAGTCTGTCTGTCAGTCTGTGTGTCAGTCTGTCTGTCAGTCTGTCTGTCAGTCAGTCTGTGTGTCTGTCTGTCTGTGTGTCAGTCTGTGTGTCAGTCTGTCTGTCAGTCTGTCTGTCAGTCAGTCTGTGTGTCTGTCTGTGTGTCAGTCTGTGTGTCTGTCTGTCTGTGTGTCTGTCTGTGAGTCAGTCTGTCTGTCAGTCTGTGTGTCAGTCTGTCTGTCAGTCTGTCTGTCAGTCAGTCTGTGTGTCTGTCTGTCTGTGTGTCTGTCTGTGTGTCAGTCTGTATGTCTGTGTGTGTCTGTCAGTCTGTGTGTCAGTCTGTGTGTCAGTCTGTGTGTCAGTCTGTGTGTCAGTCTGTCTGTCAGTCAGTCTGTGTGTCCGTCTGTGTGTCTGTCTGTGTGTCCCAGGCTGGCAGCATGCTGAAGGGAACCCCAGCAGGGATGCCATCCCTCCGGCTCTGCTCCATTAGAACCCAGAACATGTTCCAGTGGAGTGCTGTAAATCAGGAGCCGTCTCGCCGGCTCTCCCAGCGCCTGCAGGACCTCAGCTTCTGGGGATTGGAGCTCCTGCTGCTGCCCTGGGGAGGGGGAGGTGGGGGGGAGATGGGGAGGAAGGTCTCCTCCTTTCCAAATGAAACCTTTCCTCCAGCCCTGCAAACGGCGAGAAACCCAAGCAGCTCGAAGCTGGGGGGGCTTTTGCAGGGTGCCCAGGGTCCCACACGCCCTCAGGCAGCATAGGGACCCTCCCCACCCAACTCCCAGCTTTTCCCATTCCCCTTGGGAATGCTGCCTTCCTGAGGCTGCCTGCTCCTGCCTCTCCTTCCACGGGTGCTTTTCCTGACAGCTCTGACCCCCCCTCAGCAGCAGCCGTGGGGGCAACGGGGATATCTTGACCTTTCCCTCCTGCCTTCATCCCAAATCCTGCCCTGAGCTCGGGGAAAACTTCCCATCACCCGGAACGCTGCCTCGGGCACCCCCTGGGGACCCCCAGTTCCTCCCTCCCCAACCTTAAGTCACCCCCAGCCCCGCTGGAGTGGGCTGGAGGCTCAGCCCCAGGGCTCAGCGTCTCCTGAACCCTTTTTATTTAATCCCACTCTGCCCCGATGGGTGCCCCCTGAGCAGCTTGGGGGCTGGGGCTGGCACAGTCCCTTCCCCTGCACCGCCAGATCGGGGAGAAAAATCCCTTTTCTCGTTGGTTTTAATAAAAATTCAGCCCACTCAAAGAGAGGGAGCTGGGACTCGTTTGGTGTTTTGTTTTGGGAAAAACCTCCTGAAGCTGCCGCAGGGCAGGTTTTCATGGGAAGCACGTCTGCAGGCTGGGGGGCCCTGGGGCAATTCCCTGCAGGATGATGTCCCAGTGTCCCCATGGTCCCTCGGGGCTGCCCTCTGTCCCCCCAGGAGGGGCTGAGCCCCGTGTTTGCCATCCCTGGGGCTCTGCCTGGTGCTGCCTGCTCTCGGCATGCCCGGAATAAACAAATGCTGCCTTGACCCTTTTTTTTTTTTTTTTTTTAAGTAATTAAAAGGTCCCCTTTGGGGACCCGGGGACCTGAGCCGGGGCTGCCAGGGGAGCTTCACCAAACCCCTGCTGGTGCCATCAGCAAGGAGCTGTTCCCATCATTCGGGGGAGGATACAGGTGGGATTAGTTCCCTTTTTTCATCCCAAAAGCAAAGGCAAAAGGGCTTTTCCCAGTCCCGGATGCGGGGCAGCAGCTCAGGGAGTTGCAGATTCGGAGCATTTCCTACTCACAACCTCGCAGCCCCGCTCCTGTCCCCCCTTCGCCTCCCCTTTCCACTCGCAGAGGAAATTTCCTTCTCATTTTTTCCTTTTTTTTTTTTTTTTTTTTTTTTAGCAAAATTAAATTCATCTCTGCCGAGGCGGCGGCGAGGGGAGTGGGTTGGTTTGAGATGACTTTGCCCAAGGAGAAAAAAAAACCCATCAGACGGCGCTTCCCCGGTCCTTCTCCCAACACCTTCCTCCTGCCACAGATTCTTGGGAAGGAAATCGAGAGGTTTTTTGCTCACCAAGGCAGTATTTCGGCAGGGATTCATTTCAGCACTTCAGTGGTAGTTGGCTTTGGCTTGGGGAAGGGCTCACGCCAATTGCTCAGATGTCCTTACCACACTATTTCACTTTCCAATCATTAAGAAAAAACAAACAAACAAAAAAAATCCCAAACACACACACACCAAAAAAAAAAAAAAAAAAAAAAAAAAAAAAAGGAAAAAGAAAAAAGAAAAAAAAAAAGAAACAAAATCCAACCAACCAGGACAAAACAAAACAACCCGAAACAAACAAACAAACAAAACCAAAAAACCCCAAAACAAACAAACAAAAAAAGCAAACATAAAAAACCCCACCGGGACCTGGGCTTTGGCCCCTCCCACCTCGGAGCTAGTTTTGGGTACCCAAATTAATTTGGGCTCTCAAAGCCTTTCCCGTCCTCCCTCCCCACCTCCAGGAGCTCTCCCTGGCCTTTCCC
This sequence comes from Phaethornis superciliosus, assembly GCA_023637945.1. NCBI lineage: Eukaryota > Metazoa > Chordata > Aves > Apodiformes > Trochilidae > Phaethornis > Phaethornis superciliosus. The sequence goes on from JAJQWJ010000020.1 coordinate 1,962,333, forward strand.
CCAGCCGGGGCTCATTTGCTCCCAGATCCATCCCAGCACATCCCGGGGTGGGCAGCAGCTCCAGAAACCTGAGCCCGGTTATTTCATCCCGGAGTGGGCAGGGGGAGCTGGCTGCAGCCACACCTCCCCCCCCTCTCCATCCTCTCTCCATCCTTTCCCTGCCTTCTCCATCCCTCTGTATCCCTCCCCACCCCTCTCCATCCTCTCTCCATCCTTTCCCTGCCTTCTCCATCCCTCGGTATCCCTCTCCACCCCTCTTCATCCATCTCCATCCCTCTCTATCTCTCTCCTCCATCTCTCCCCACCCCTCTCCATCCTCCTCTATCCCTCTCCACTCCTCTTCCATCTTTTTCCATCCCTTTTCTTCCACCTCCATCTTTTACCATCCCTCTCCTTCCATCAAGGAACAGCTCACTGAACAGCAGTGGCCCCAGGAGCCTGATGCCTTTGCCACCTCCAAGGTCCCCATGCCATCAGGTGACTTTAAAATGTCACAAGAGCCACCCCAAACCATTCACATCCCCTCCCTGCGGTTGGCATGGATGACATTATAACCCAAAGGACACTGTGGTGTCCTGGGGTGAGTTATCCATGGGGTTTTCCTGGAGGATCCTGTTTCTGTGAGCTTCCCCATACTTCTGGGAGGTTCCCATCCCATCTCCAACCCCATCCCCATCCCACCTCAACCCCATCCCATCTCCAACCCCATCCCCATCCCACCTCAACCCCATCCCATCTCCAACCCTATCCCTTCCCATTCCCGCCCATGTGAGGGACCCCCATCTCTTCCTCATCCACATTCCATCACCTCTCTATCCCATCCCATCTCCAACCCCATTCCTACCTCATCCCATTCAGCCCCATCCTCGTCCACCCCCCTTTCCCATTCCTGCCAGGGGACAAACCTTGCCACAAGGACAACAGGGAATTTCAGCTGGGGGACATGGCAGACACCAGCCTTGCAAACCTCTGGATAAAAGGAGCTGTCAGGAACAATCTGGGCAGGGAGCAAATCCAGCAGAGGAGCTGGGCAGAGGGACAGCAGGGAGTGAGGAGGACATCATCACTGCCAGGGTGATTTGGTCATAAACCAGGAGGAGAAGAGGAAATCAGGGATCAGGCAGCCCATCCCTGTGCCTTTATCCCTTGGAATTCCTCCTCCCAATCTTCCTGGGAGAAATAAAGACATCAGCAGCAGGAAGTGAACACGGGAGCAAGAGCTCTCAAGAGCCAAGGTGCCGAATTCCAGCCCTGGATGATGGTTCTCCCACTTTTTTAGTGGGATCAGCTAATTAGGTAACACCCATGGAGGGATGAAGTAATGGGAGGAGAGGTGACAGGGACTTGCTGGCCTGAGTCCCTAAGGAATAAAGGGCAAATTGGGAGGAGGAACCACTGATAAAATAAGGAATTAGGGATTAGAAATAGAAAAAAAAATAAATTAAGAATTAATTAATTAAATGAATTCAGAATTAATGAAATAAAGAATTAATAGGGAAAAAAAAAAAAAAAAAAAAAAAAAAAAAAAAAGGAAAAAAAAACAACCTTTGCAACATCCTGACCATGTGGGAAACATGTAAATCATCTGGCTGTGCCCGGGATTTTTAAGCTGAAATCCAGGGTTTTAGGGACACTGCTGGCTGCACCCCAACATCTCTGCATGGGGTGATGGTCTGAGAGCTGAGGAAACTAATTCAGGGCTTCTCACCCCAAAACAAGTTTGGGAACAGAAGCAAAGGGGCCACGGGGCAGACGAGGAGAGGTGGTGGCACAGATTGGAGCACAGGAGAGGTCTTCATCCCCTCTTCATCCCCTCTTCATCCTCCTTTATCCCATCCTCTTCATGAGAAGGAGGATGGTAGAGCTAAGCATGGGGGGGGGCTCCAGCCAGGCTCAAGGGAAACTCCGAGGCTGCTCTGCTGCTGATCCCTAATGAGCAAAAAACCAAACAAGACTTCAAATGTAATTAAGCTGTTGTTTAATTCTCATTTTTTCCCCCTGTGCCTCCACATGCTCACGTCCTCCATCCCCAGGGATGAAGCAGCAGGAGCCAGAATGTGTTGGCTGCCTCCTCCATCCACAGGGAAGGATGCTCCAGAGATCTCCCAGAGGAAATCGTGGGGAAAAGCCCAGAAATGTGCAAAATTATTCCTGCCGGGATTTTGGGTGGTGAGAAATTAATGAGTTTCCAGCCTGGGGCCTCTGGTGGGCAAAGGGAGAATTAATGGAGTGGGCAACTTGGTTAACACTGAGGAGCAAACTGATCTGCTAAGGGAAAAAAAAAAAAAAAAAAAAAAAAAAGGAGGAGATTTTCAATTAGACTTCTTTGCCTTTTAGGGGGCTTCTTTCTCCCCCAGAACCCCTTTTAATATCAGCATTTCCCCTCCCTCTGTGCTGAGCTCAGCCACAGTATTAGACACCGGAGATTCCCCGTGGGGTGCTGCTCCATGTGCCCCACCACCATCCCGAGCCCAGATGGAGGATGAAGTTTAAGCAGAGCTGGAAAAATCCACCCCTGAGCTGTGACATCCCGTGGGGATGGAGCCTGCCCTGGGATTTCTCACCCCTGACCCCCCCCAGCGTGGCCGCGGGGGTTTTGCTGCTGACGGAGAAGGAAATTTTAATTTTTTTTTTTTTTTTTTTTTCCCCCAGCTAAAAAATGGGTTAAAGGGGACCCCAGGTGGTTAAGATCCACGGCTGGCAGCAGGGGCAGAGCTGCTGGGGGTGTCTGGGGGAGGACGAGGGGGGCTGAGGGGGAGGGTTCCCGTGTGAGCCCCTGCCCCCCCGGCAGCGCTGAGCTCAGGGCTGAGCCGGGGGGACTGGGGGGTCCTGGAGGAGGGGAGGGGGGGAGGGGGGATTGTAATGAAGGGGTTGAAGACGCAGGAACCCCATCCCCAAATTAAAAGGGTTCTTGTGACAGCCCCCACATGAGAAGCACGTCTGGAGCTGTCTGTGCCTCAGTTTCCCCATTACTCTCGATTGTCTTTGGGGAGGGGGGAAACACCTGCGAGGTGCCCCCCAGCTCCTGCCCTTTCCCATCCCCTCACGGCTCTGGGGACAGTTTCCCTTCTTTGTTCCCACCCCCTCCTCTCCCACCACGGCAGCCTCCCCCTCCTGCTGTGTCCAGGGAGATGCCACCAAGGCAGAGGGGACACCGTGACCCCGGGCTCTGCCGGGACCATCCCTATCCCTATCCCTATCCCTATCCCTATCCCTATCCCTATCCCTATCCCTATCCCTATCCCTATCCCTATCCCTATCCAGGAGGACAAGGCGGGTGGTGGCACTTGGGTGCAAAGATGTCCCAAATGTCTCCGGCCCGAGCAGAGGGATGCGGTGGGGACAGGGGTGGGGGGGGGATGTGACACAGTGGGAAGCCACCGCGGCGCGTGAAAAATGTCACCGGGGTAGGGGGGGTGACAAAAACCGCCCGGGGTGAAGCCCTCTGTCCCCACTTCTCTCCTCCCCCACACCTCGATGTCGCCCTGGTGGCCCTGCCACCCCCAGCACCCTGGGGACCCGGGGTGAGAGCTGCCCCAGCCTGGGATGCTGCAGGCAGGGATCTCGGGGTGACAGCAGCCACGGTGACACCTGCTCGGGCACGGGGTGGCATCTGCAGAGACCTCAGGGTGACAGCAGCCCTGGGGTGACATGTGAGGGGATCCTGGGGTGACAACTGCCCCGTCCCAAGCTGCCACCAGGCCCCGCCATCTCTGACCTCGGTACCGGGGCTGCCGTTCTCTGCTCCTGACCCCGTCGGTTCCCCCACTCCGCCCGGTTCCCCCGGGGGCCCCCTGGAACCACCGGCTCCGGATCCTGCCCGGGACCCCCGGCTGGCTCTGACACCCTCTGTGCCGCAACTCCCCGCCCCCAGGGGAGGGAAAGAAAGAGGGGGGAGGGGGTTGGGGGGGGGGGAAAGGCACCACCTCCCCCTCCTCCCCCCCTCCCCCCCCGCCCCCAGCCCCATTTTCCAGGCGGGACCATTCAAAACCCGCCCAGCCCCGCCGCTTCTCCTCGGATTCCGCCGCCGCTTCCCCGGGGCCGCGGCCGAGGATGCTCCGGCTGCCGGTGGAGGGGTGGGGGGAACGTGTGCGCGGCTCCGGGGGCTGAGCCAGCGGCGGGGGGGGGGACGGGGGGGACGGGACGGAACCCCGGCCCTGCCCGGGACACTTGGTGGTGAGGAAGAAGAGGAGGAGGAAGAAGAAGAAGAGGCCGCCCTCGGCCTCGGCCCCGCCATGCCGGGCCCCACCGGGAAGAGAGGCCCGGGGGCAGCGGCCCCCCGGGGGCTATGAGCAGCCCGGGGGGGCCCCGGAGCAGCAGGGACGGTCCCGTGCCCGCCCTCCCCTCCGCCGCCGCAGCCGGGATTTAGCCGGTGCCTGGATGCTGCCGGCTCCCGTTCCCACTTCGGGAGGGCATGTGCCAGGGGGAAGAGGGTCCCCCCCAACCTCCTCCGCCCTGACTCCCCGGTGAGGGGCTCCGCCGCCAGCCCCGTCCCACCACCGGCCCCGGGGAGCGCCCGCACTGCTCCCCCCTCCCCCCTTTCCCCTTCCCTGGCCGGTGGGTGCCGGGCGGGGGGCGGCGGGCACAGGGAACTTGGGTTGTTTTCTTTTTATTTTTTTGTTAGCCTACCCCAGTAAGCGGCTGGGGCATCCCCGCACCCCCCCTTTCCCACCCTTCCGAGGAGATTTGGGTTTAAACTTTGGCTTTTTTGGGGAGCCCCGAAGATGCCTTTCCACCCGGTGACGGCGGCGTTGATGTACCGGGGGATTTACACCCTCCCCAACATCCTCCCCGAGCAGCACCCGGTGGAGATCCCCGAGGATGAGCTGGAGGGTGAGCGGGATGTGGGGGGGTGGGGGGTGGAGGGGACATCCCGGGGGTTGGGAGAGAGGGGGCTGGGGTGAGAACCCCCCCTCCTCCTCTGTCAAGGCGAGCGGGATGCGGATGGATGGAGAGGAGGAGGAGGCGGAGGGGGAGGAAGGAACGGGTGGGAGAGCCGGGCAGCGGGGACGGGGGGGGGGGGGAGGGTTTAGGGGGTGATGTGGGGGTCCCGGGCCCCGTTGTGACAATGTGACACAGCAGGCAGCGAGAGGGGGGCGCGGGGCTGGACCCCCCCGGCGTGTCGGGGCCACCCCCCCACCTCCCCCCCCGCTGTCATAATATGACAGTGGCTGGCGGGGGGGGGCTGTCAACCGGGACACCCCAGCGGGGCCACTGCAGCCCCCCCCCCCCCCTTCCACCTCCTCCGGTGCCATCAGCTCCTGAGCGGGAGCAGCACCCGCCGGGGCTCTGCCCACACCTGCGATGAGCGCAGCCGGTCTCAGAATGGCTTTTTTCACCCCAAAAGTTTGGCGGGGCGGCAGGAAAGGAGCTGCTAGGTGTGGGTGTCCCGGGGAGGGGGGGGTGGAAAAGGGGCAGCACCCCCCGCCCCCAGCACCCATGGCTTCTCCCAGCACCACCGGGGACACTGAGGTGGTCCCGCGCTGTGCTTTCAGGAGGGGATGGAAACCCCTGGAGATGCCCTATGGGGAAACTGAGGCACGGAGCCCCAAGGCTGAGGAGGGGTGAGGGGGCTTCAGGGCCTGGCTGGGAGCACCAGGGAGTGTGGGAGGGGTGTGCAAATATGTGTGCACAGCACTGCAGGTGTGTGAGTGGGCACTGGGTACAGCCCTGCTGCAGGGGATGCGTGTGCAGGGGTGTGAACATACACTGACACCCCCTTCCTACAGCCCCACTGCACCCCCTGCCTGTGGATGGAGCTTGGCTGCAGGGTGTGCGTGGGTCACACACGAGTGGCACCACTGCAGCCGGGGTGTGCACGGGTCTGGCCTGGCTGGGGATCCAGAGCAGGATGTGCTGGTGGTGCTGCAGAGAGTGGGGGGATGTGTGTGTGTGTGTGTGTCTGTGTGTGTGTGTCTGTGTCTGTGTGTCTGTGTGTCTGTGTGTCTGTGTGTCTGTGTGTCTGTGTGTGCATGTGCGTGTGTGTGTGCATGTGTGTGTGTGTGTGTGTGTCTGTGTGTGTGTGTGTCTGTGTGTGTGTGTGTCTGTGTGTCTGTGTGTGTGTCTATGTGTGTGTGTCTATGTGTGTCTGTGTGTCTGTGTGTGTGTGTGTGTCTGTGTGTGTTTGCCTGTGTGTGTGTGTGCACGCACAGCAACACTGTGCAGTCTAGTTGTGCAAGTGCCCACATGCAACACTAGTGTGGGTGCAAAATGCTGAGGTGTGGGTGCATGCACAAGTCCAGCGTGGCTGCAAGGTGCCTGCACAAGCGGAGAGGGTGTCACTGCAAAGTGGTGCTGTATGTGGCTGTATGTGTGTGTGTGTGTGTGTGCGCACAGAACCAGCATCAGCGTGAGGTGTCGGGGTGTGTGCACACACAAGCACGTCTCTGCAAAGTGTGTTACACACACACACACACACACAGAGTGCTGCTGCAGCCTGGCTCTGTCTGTGTGTGTGTGCAGGCACCAGCACAGCACTGGTGCAAGGTGTGTGTGTGTGTTTGTGTGTGTGCACACAAATGCAGTGTGCACGGGGTCAGTGTGTGTGCGTGCTCCAGTCCAGCAATGCTGCATCAGGGCTGTGTTGTGTTGTGTTGTGTGTGTGTCTGTGCACGCACAACTGCCTCACTGCAAGGTGTCTGTGTGTCTGTGCACGCACAGATCCAGCATCAGTGCCAGGTGTTTGCGTGTGTGCACAAGCACAGCATCACTGCAAGGTGGCTCTGTGTGTGTGCACGCATAAATACAGCACCACTGCAAGGTGTTTGTGTGCACACAAGCACAGTGCCACTGCAAGGTGTCTCTGTGTGTGTGTGTGCACACAGAAACAGCAACAGTGCGAGGTGTTGGGGTGTGTGCATGCACAACTGCTTCACTGCAAGGTGTCTGCGTGTGAATGCACAGATCCAGCACCTGTGCAAGGTGTTTGTGTGCACACACAAGCACAGCATCACTGCAAGGTGGCTCTGTGTGTGCACAGAAACAGTATCAGTGCAAGGTGTCTGTGTGTGCACATGCAGATCCAGCATCTCTGCACGGTGTCTGCGTGTGTGCACAAGCACAACATCACTGCGAGGAGCTTCTGTGTGTGTGCATGCACAGGAAGAGCCTGGGGGCGAGGTGCTGGGGTGTGTGCATGCACAACTACCTCACTGCAAGGTGCTGATGTGCATGCATGCACAGCTACAACACCACTGCAAGGAGGTTCTGTGTGTGTGCAGGGAAATATCATCAGTGTGAGGTGTCTGTGTGCACACACAAGCAGAGGGTGTGTGTGTGTGTGTGTGTGTGTGTGTACGTGCATCCCTGCACGGTGTCCGTGTGCTTGCATTCAGAAACACAGCACCAGTGCAAGGTGTGTGTGTGCATGCACAAGCACAGCCTCACTGCAGGGTGTGTGCATGCTCAGGCTCACCACTACGTGTGCGTGTGCATCCCAGTGCATCCCAGTGCATCCCAGTGCATCCCTGTTCCTGTGTGTGCACTCACTGCCTTGTGGCATCCCACCTGGGCTTGCTGCAGCACCCATGGGCCCTGGGGGAGCCTTTGGGTCCTCCCCAGCCCCCCCCGGTCTCGGATCGATGGCTCCAGCCCCAAGGTGACCCCGCTGGGTGCCCTGCTGGGGTGGGGGCCATGCTGTCACCCTCCCTCTAATTTTTTGGGGTGTTTGTGCCCCGCCTCCCTTCAGGCTCTGGGGCTTGGCTGGGGAGATTTAGGGGGATCTGGCTGGGGGGACACCCCCCCCCCCCCAGTGGGACTCCAGTTTGGCCACTGTGTCCTTGCTTGTCATCCCCCCCACCTTGAGCTGGGTGGCAGGGAGCAGTCTGGGGTGAGCCCCCTCAAAGGGGGAATTTGGGAGTGCTGGGGGGAGCCAGAAGCACCCACCCCCCCACCCCTCCCCCAGGCAGGGGCATTGGTCACGGAGAAGCTTTCCCCATCAGTGGAAACTCCCCCCAAACCCCTCGGAACCTGTCACCCATGGGCCACCATCCAGGCAGGGAGGTCCCCAAGCCCAGGGTGTTTTTCCCCTAAACCAAACATTCTCAGCCCTTTTCTCCCCCAAAAAGAGCAGAGCTGTGAGCACAGCAGGAGGTGGGATGAAGCTGATGAGCTTTTTGGGTAGGTGAGAGACACCCCTGCCTCAGTTTCCCCTCCACACCACCACAGCCTCTCCCTCCCCCCACCCCATCCCACCCTCCCCAGAGCTCACTTTGAAGCAGAAACCCCAAATCCCCCCACTTTCTCCCCATGGTGCAGGAACACAGGGACTCTCCCAGATAGGTCCCACAGCACCCTGAGGGTCTCCCCCACCCTTGGTGACCACCCCAAGCACCAGCACCCCCCCAGAGGACATTTTTGAGGCAGGATACTGTTGGTTTTTTGTGGTTTGGTTTTTTGTTTTTTTTTTTTTTTGCCTGCAGGAGGCTTGGCGGTGCCTTTTATACTGTGCCTCAGTTTCCCCTAAGGAAGGGGTCGGTGGTTGATGAGGGTCCCACGGGAGGGGGTCCGGGGTTGGGGGGGGTTGTCTGAACTGATCCCCCCCTGTCCCATCAGAGATCCGTGAAGCCTTCAAGGTGTTTGACCGGGATGGCAATGGGTTCATCTCCAAGCAGGAGCTGGGGACAGCCATGCGCTCCCTGGGCTACATGCCCAACGAGGTGGAGCTGGAGGTCATCATCCAACGCCTCGACATGGATGGTAGGACCTGGGCATGGGGACAGGGACAACCAGGGGACCTCCCCAATGCCCCCCTTTGCCCCCTTTCCACCCTGATGGCTGGTGCCTCATCCATCATCATCGTCTCCATCATCTCCACCTCCATCACCTCCAGCAGACAGCTCAGGACAGAGTAGCTGTGGCCAGGTCCTGTCCCCTGGTCATGTCCTCAGCACCCAGTGCTCACCAGTCGTGCTGCCACCCCTCCCATCCTGTCCTTGTCACCCCAACATTCATCAGGACCTTAAAGCTCATTCATTTATTGGCTTCTCTCCCCCCTCCCCTTCCCAACCCTTCCCAACCCTTTCCAGGGGTTTCCCACTTCCCTGCTCTCTCCATTTCCCATGGGTGGAGACAACCCCGACAGCAGCACCCTCAGGATGTGACCCCCCCTGCAGCCCCCCAGCCTTTCCCAGCTCCCCAGGGCCATGGCCACCGCGGGGAGGTCCCCAACTGGCATTGGGGTCCCAGCTGGAATTGGGGTTCCAGGGGGTGTATGGGGGTCGGGATGGGGTTGAGGGTCTCCAGTTGGCACTCAAGTGGCATGGAGGACCCCAGCTGGTGTTGGGGGACCCCAGGCTTTGTAGGAGATTCCTACCCAGTGCTGGGGTCCCTGGTTGGGTTTGGGTGTCCCTAGACAGCACTGTGGGGCTCCACATGGCATTGGGATTTCCCAGGGGGCTTGGGGGTCCCAGCTGGCACTGGGGATCCCATCCCGGGTTGGACATTCTGGCCACTCATGGGGACCCCTAACCTGGCTGGAGGTCCTCAGATGGTGTTAGGGTCCCCAAATTGTTTTGGGGTTTTCTGACCAACCATGTGGTACTGGGGGACCCCAAGCTGCTTGGGGGTCCTCGGCTGGTGAAGGTCCAGATGGTGCTCTGGGCCATTTTGGGTTAGTCCTGGGTGGGATGGGGGGACTCTCTGAGCCTCTCAAGTGCTGTGCCCAGGATCAGGGTCCCCCCAGGCTGCCCCAGAGCAGAGTGTCCCCAGCACTGCCAAGTTCAGGAGGGGTTCACCCCAAAAAACCACCAAGGCTTGGAGCAGGTCCCCTCGGGGGTACCTCTGGGCAGCACCAAGCCCGGGCAGTGTCCCCAGCCAACAGGCACCCCCATGGGGACCTTTTGTGTGTGTGTGTGGGGTGTCACACGTGTCCCCCAGGCCAGGGGGTGACAGCCAGCTCTGTGTCCCACAGGGGATGGGCAGGTGGACTTTGAGGAGTTTGTGACGTTACTGGGACCCAGGCTGTCCAACTCCAGTGTCCCAGAGAAGTTCAATGGCACCAACTTCGATGCTGTCTTCTGGAAGGTAGGGACCCCTCCCAGCCCCCCCTGAGCACCAGGGTGGCTTGGGGTGAGGTTCAGGTTCAGGCTGGGGGGTTGGGGTTGGAGTTAGGGTCAGGGTTAGGGTGAGGGTTGAGGCCAGGAGCAGGGTTGGGGTCAGAGTTGGAGTTGGGGTTTAGGATTAGGATGATAGGGCTGGATTTAGGGTCCAGGTCAGGATCAGGGGCAGGGTTAGGGTTGGTGGAAGGGTTGGGGTCAGCTGGGGTCAAGCAGTTCAGGATCAGGGTTAGGGTCAGGTTTAGGGTGGGGGTTGAGCTCAGGCTCCAGGTTAGGGCTGGTGAAAAGGTTTGGTTTGGGGTCGGGGTCAGGACTGGAGTTGGGGTCAGGGTCACCCCAGCCTGAGGCTTTTCTGTCCATGCCTGGGCAGGGGGTGGGTGATGGCAGGAGCACCCACTGGGTGCCCTTCTTGGGAGCCAACACCACTCAGCCGGGGCTTGGCTGGACAGAAACCCTTTCCCCACCAAAACCAGGGGGGGGGGGCATCCCAAAAGCCCCACCCAAGGGTGCTGGGGGCCCCCTGGCCATGGTTGTCACCCCCTGCCCACAGTGTGACCTGCAGAAGCTGACAGTGGACGAGCTGAAGCGGCTGCTGTACGAGACCTTCTGTGAGCACCTCTCCATGAAGGACATCGAGAACATCATCATGACAGAGGAGGAGAGCCACATGGGCACTGCTGAGGAGTGCCCTGTGGATGTGGAGAGTGAGTCCTGAGCCTTCCACCGAGGCAATCCCCAAATTTCCCAGCCCTGACACCACAGGGATGGTCCTGGTTCACGGGGGTGCTCTGAACCCTTCCTTGGTTTCCCAGAGCTATGAGGGTGCTGAAGGGACCTGAGCATCTCTGCTGTGACAACTGAGAGCCCTGGGGGTGTTCAGCCTGGAGAAAAGAAGGCTGAGAGGGGATCTCAGGAATGAACATCAATATCTGAGGGGTGGGGGCCAAGAGGAAGGGGCCAAGCTCTTCCCAGTGGTGCCCAGTAACAGGCCAAGGGATACTGGGTTGAAGGTAGAACATGGGAAGTTCCAGCTCAACCTGAGGAGAAACTTCCTGCCTGGGAGGGTGAGGGAGCCCTGGCCCAGGCTGCCCAGAGAGGCTGTGGAGTCTCCTTCTCTGGAGCCTTTCCAACCCCCCCTGGATGTGTTCCTGGGTGCCCTGCCCTGGGGGATCCTGCTGGGGCAGGGGGGTTGGATGGGATGAGCTCCAGAGCTCCCTCCCAAGCCCTGGCATTCTGGGATTCCCTGATGCCTGCAGCTCTGCCAGGAGGTGACATGGTCACATCCCATGGGAAGAGCTGTGTCAGATGGGAGTTGTTGATGAAGACTTTTTTGAGCAGCATCCTTTTCTTCCAGCACCCTGCTCTGGTGGGTGGCTGAGAGGGATTTTTTCTTCCCTGTTTTCTCCTCTTTGGGTTGCAGGAGCTCAGAGCAGTTTGCAAAATTGTCTTTGGGCTTCAGGTGTCACTTTAGTGCTGGGCTGGGGAGCTGCCAGCCCGTCCTGGCTCTCCTGCCCAACAGCTTTCTTCATCTCTTTTTCTTCTTCATTTTCTTCCTGGGGTCTCGTTTTGGGTTTGATGGCCAGGAAATGTGGCAGGCAGTGAGATGGGGCCTCTCAAGTCAGGGTAAGGAGGTCCTGAACCTCTAAACCAGTTGGAGTTCAGCTGTCAAAAGCTGCCAGTGGGATGCAGATGGTTCTTTTGAGTACCAAGGCGTGGAATGAGCTGATGAAATAAAGAGAAATAAGGGCAGGAGAGGAGGGTGTCTTGTTTTTGCTCTGCCCTGGGTGATCCTCTGGCAGGGGGGGTTGGACTGGGTGATCTCCAGAGGTCCTTCCCAAGCTCTGACATCCTCTGATTCCCCGATTCCCTGTCTTCCCCTCTCCCCCCAGCCTGTTCCAGCCAGCAGATCCGTCAGACCTGCGTGCGCAAGAGCCTGATCTGCGCCTTCGCCATCGCCTTCATCATCAGCGTGATGCTCATCGCTGCCAACCAGGTCCTGCGCAGTGGCATGAAGTAACGGGGACCCCCCCAGGCCCCCCGGACCCCCCCGGGGACAGAAAAACTCTCTCTCCATACACAGAACCCAGGGGAATCACAGCCCAACCCCTGCCATGGGGACTGACCCAAGGCAGAGTGGGGACACACACAGACACAGGACCTTGTGTCCCCATCCTGGGGTGATGGGGTGGCAGGGGGTGGGAATTTGGGGAAAAACACCACCCCACCCCCACCTCATGGACACCCCCCACCCCAAAAATCAACCTGCCCGAAACAGTAAGTGCATGTAATGTGCATGGAGCCCCGTGTGCTGCCCCCTCCCCATGCTGGGGGGGTTACTGTGTGTGTGTGTGTGTGTGTGTGTGTGTGTGTGTGTGTGTGTGTGTGTGTGTGTCCCAAAGGTGTGGGATCCGTTTGGGTCCGGCTGTCCTCGTGCCTGTAGCTCCATAGTTAGGATCCAAACCCACCCAACCCCCTGAGCAATACACCTGAGACAGTTTCCAGGCTGAGCTGGAGGCCTTTGCATGGACTTGGCTGCCAAGGGCTGGATTTCACACCCCCTCCCACCCCCCCCTCTCTCCATCTGCCCTTCCACACCCCTCCCCTCCCCCAAAAACCCCGCACCGTGCCTCAGTTTCCCCACCCACCCACCTGGAGGGGGAAACGCCGCTGACCTCCTGCTTGATGCACTTTGAGCCAAACCCCCCCACCCCTGGGAAAAGCTGGGGGGACCCCCAAGCCCACAGGGACCGGGTCACCCCCCCTGCACTCCCCTTGAGCCCCCCCAGCCTGTATGTAGCACCCACCTGGGCACCGGACTGGTTTGGATTTGGGGCCATTTCTCATTCTTTGGAGTCATTCTTTGGGGGGGTGGGGGGGGGGGGGTGTTTTTGGGTTTGTTGAGGGTTTTTTGGTTGGTTTTTGGTTTTGTTTTGGGTTTTTTTAGTTTTTTTTTTAATTATTATTATTTTATTTTTTCTTTTCTCCTGGTTGGTTGTTTCCAATCTGAAATAAAACTGGGATTTCTGAAGCACTCTGGGCTGCTGGGGGGGCTCCTGGGGTTGTGTATGAGGGGTGGGGGGGGGAATGTGACAGGGTGTGGGGGGTGCTGAGCACCCCTGGGTGCTGCTGAGCCTGTGGCAAATCCTCCTGCCAGGGGAGGTGGGCAATGGGTGGGGTTCTGTGCCCCCACCCAGTATCAGGGGGAGGGGTTGGAGCATCCCCAAATCTGGGTCTGGGGACACACACAGACACACACAGAGCTCCCATTCCCCCCCCCCCCCGTGCCCCCCACCCCATCCCATGGGTCTGGCTCTTTCCCACAGGTGGGGGGCACAGGATTTTGCTCCTGGTGAAGATGGGCACACAGGGAGGGCTCTGGGGGGAGGGGGGTGGTCAGGAGCCCCCCAGCCAGGTTACAGATGTTTCCTAAGAGGAGCACCCCTGGTCCTCCTGATTTACACCATGGTGGTGTTTGGCCCTGGGTGAACACCCCCCCCTTCACTCTGGGGGGCACAAACCACCCAGGTGATGGTTTGTGCTGGGGGGGGGGTCACAGCCCCACCTCCTGCATTGCCCTCCCCAAGTGCTGCATTATTAATGAGAAATTGATTAAAATACTAAATTAATCCAGGGGAAAGCGCGCAGTGCCCTGAGCCTGATGGGTTTAGTGCTGGGGGGGTGGGAGGCAGGGGGCAGGAGGAGCCCATCCCCAGGGCACCGGGTTTCACCTCCCTCTTTGATCCCCCCCCCCCTCACCATGGGAAACACAGATTTCCTTGCTTGGAATTTCCCAAAGGGAACAACCCATTTTGGGATGCCAGGAGGAATTATCTGGAGTTTATCAGTATGAGCTTGGGTTTTTTTTTTATTTTTTTATTTATTTTAATTTTAATTTTTTTTTTTTAGTTAGTTTTTTTTTTTGGTCGTGTCTAATTTATCAACCAAATTGAACCCAATGTCCCCATAAGAAATGAAAATATGAAGTGTTCCACGGTGAGGAAATAATTTCAGCTGCCTCTCAAAGTTGGGGGGGGAGGCTCTGTGCCTATAATGAAAGTTCATCCATTTCCCTGCAGAAAGTTTTTGGGTTTTTATGAACTGGCATTTCCAAAGGAAGCCATGTGGCCTCGGAGATGTGTGTGTATGTGTATGTATATATATATGTATATACATATTTCTATATATTTAACCAGGTCTGTTATAGATGCTGTGAATAAACATAAGAAGGCTAAAAAGAAAAAAAAAAAAGGGGGGGGAGGGGGAGAAAGCAATTTTGCTAGAAAACACAATAAGATAAAAGAAAAATTAGATAAAAACAACGCCATCCCCCAAGCTCAGCTTTTTAAAGCTGCTCAATTATTTTTGATGGCAGCTGAGGGGGACAGAGAGACACACAGCTTCCTGCAGGCAGGTTTGGAGATGGCAGCTCTGGGTTTGGGGAGCAGCTGGGGGTCCAAGCCCCTCTCCCCATTCCCACCTCTGCTGCAGCAGGGGCTGGCTCATTGCAGCTGCTGCCAGACAGCGAGGCTGCTCCTCTGTAATTTAATTAAATGCTCCGTAGGAAGGGGGAAAAAAACTATAAAAATCTGTCTATGTGAGAGCTGCAGGGGGATGAGGGAAGGTGTGGGAGGTGGAAGGACCCTGGGTGGGTCCCCACCTGACAGAGCAAAAGGGAAAACAGGGGTTGGAGTGCTGAGAGATCCCTGAGAAGGGCTTGGGATGGGAAAGGAAGAATGGAGTGAAGGTTATTGCTCTCTCTAGTGCTGCAGGAACAGATTCCTGTTCCCTCTCCTTATCCCTGTCCCATCCTCACCCCTGTCCCCATCTCCATCCCACACCTGCTCTCTTCTCACCTGTCTCCATCCCCATCTCTCCCCCATTCCCTGTCCCATCCTTATCCTCATCCCCATCCCTGTCCCCATTCCCATCCTTGTTGCCATCTCTGTCCTGTCTCCATCCCTGTCCCCAATCCTGCCCTAGCCTCACATATATCCCCATCCCTGTCCCATTTCCATCCATTCCCATCCTCTCCCTGTCCCCCCCCCCTCTCCCAGCAAGAGCTGCCAGAGGACACCGGGCAGGGCCCCAGGAGCTGCTCATTTCCCTAAAAGCTTCCCGATAGATCACTCCTCTTCTTGCTCTAGAAAAGGCACTTCGGCTCCTACCGCCACAGCTCCTCGCTGACACCAGGGGACCTGTGGGGACCCTGAGCCCCATCCCTGGAGCATCCTTTGGTCCCAGCTGGGCGGTGGGAGCAGGGAAGGAGCTGGGTGCCCCGTCCTGCTCTGGCATTCAGCAACCAGCCCTTTCCCCCCCCTTGGCGGGGACACAGGACGTTTCACTTCACCCCCTCCCCGGTGGCTGTGAAATACACCCGCATAAAAAGCTGGATGCGTCCATAAAAAGCTGTGAGGTTCCTGCAGCTCCCCGGGGTGAACACACAGCCCCCTGCGAGCACCGCTCGGCTCGGCCCCCGGCAGCGGACACCGCGGGAGCTTTGGCAGAAAAACCCAAATTTAATTCCCCTCCTGGCCAAGCCCTCTCCGCTGGGGGCTGGGCAGCTCCCACCCTTGGCTTTCCCGGGAGTTTGGGCATCCCGAGCAGCTCGTCTCTTTGGGAAGAGCCAAGGAGGGGCCGGGGCTGTGGTTCTACCCCCCCACCCCCCGATGAGCATTTCCAGCCGGGTTGGGTGGCTCAGGCACCGAGCTGGGTCCCCACCAAAGCCCGGTTGGAGCTGGGGAGCGGGTTCGGAACCGCGACGTTCCTGGGTGCTGGGGGAAGGAACATCTCCTGGATCTGCTGCCCTCCCAAACCAGCTGGGAGCCGGGGGCTGCTGGAAACACCTCCTCAAACCCCAGGGAGGAGCGGCCAAGGGTTTGGGGTTTTTCCAGGTGCTTTGGGGCTCAGCCGCCGTCCTCGAAACGTCGGTGGCAGAGCCGGGAGCTCCCGGGCTCTGATTTTGTCTCTGCCTCGTTGGGAAGGTGTCTGCTGCCACTGCCACCAAAGCCATTTGTCACCATTTGTCAGGGGAGCTGAGGGGGGAGGGGGGGGTGTGGGGGTGTGGACTCCAGGGCTCTCCCTGTGTGCGGTGGGGACACAGATCAAAGCCAAAGCTGCTCCTGCTCAGCTGAGAGCTCAGCCCTGCAGCTCCCACCCCCACTTTGGGCTTGGGCTTCCCCCCTTTTGGCCTCCTGCAGGCAGGGCAGGGGGGGAGGGTTTGCCCCCCGATGGGTACCTCCTGGGTGCTCTTGGTGAGCCCTGGGAGGATGGGACACGGGGCTGCTGCTGCTGCATCCTCTGAGCCCCAGCCCTGCGGGCCCCACTCTCCACAGGCCCCCAAGCACAGGGCTCAGCACCACAGTCACACCAGGAACCACCACATCCTTCTGGCTGGAAAAGACCTTTAGGATCATCCAAATCCAACCATGAACCCAACTCTGCCCAGCCCAGCACTAACCCCTGTCCCTCAGCACCACATCCCCAGGGCTCTGAAACCCCCCCAGGGATGGGGATTCAACTCCCTCCCCAGGCAGTGTTTCGTGACCCTGTCAGTGAAGAATTTTCTCCTCAGCTCCAACCTAAACCTCCCCTGGCACAACTTGAGGCTGTTTCCTCTTGTCCCATCCCTTGTTCCTTGGGAGCAGAGCCCAACCCCCCCTGGCTCCAACCTCCTCTCAGGGGGTGTCAGAGAGCCAGAAGCTCTCCCCTCAGCCTCCTCTGCTCCAGGATCAACACCCCCAGCTCCCTCAGCCCCTCCTGGGCAGAATTCTGCTCCAGCCCCTTCCCCAGCTCCATTCCCTTCTCTGGACACTCTCCATCCCCTCAATCTCCTTCTGCTCCTGAGGGTCTCAGATCTGACCCCAGGACTGGAGGTGCAGCCTCCCCAGCACCCAGCACAGGGGGACAATCCCTGCCCTGCTCCTGGTGGCCACACCAGTGCTGCCACAAGCCAGGATGCTGGTGGCCTTCTTGGCCACTTGGGCATCTGGGAAGGATAAAACACCTTGGAGTTTGGCTTAAAGCTCACCCCAGCTCCAGCACACCTGGGTTCTGTGCTGCAGCAGGACTCAGCCCCCCTGTGGTCACATCCATTCTCGTGTCCCAGCCATTGTCCCAGGATGGGATGTGGGGTCCCCACATCCATCTGCCCACCCCCCCAGGGAGGCAGGAGCTCTGCCCCCAGAGCCAGCACCATCCAGGCAAGGTTTGGCTGCAGGCACTGGCTCCTGCCCCAGCTCTTCATGAATCTGGAGCCACCACAGCCTCGTGGCAGCCAAACCTGAAATGCCCTGGCAGGAGGCACAGCCATCCTGGACAGACCTGCCACAGGAGAGCTGCTTTCCCAGGACACTGCTGGCTGGGATCCCCCACACTCCTGGTAGCTCCACGGTGACACCGAGCACCCCCCTGCCTTCCCCAGAGAGCCAAGGGGACCATCTCCCCCTTCCCAGACAGCTCCCAGAGCAGGGAGTGACCCACAGAGGGGTTTGCCCCACTGGTTGCTTTATTTGTTGGAGAAGGAAAAACCTCAGGATATTTTTTTCCTGTTTGCTTCTCTGGGAGCAGGAACAGTGGGTATACAGGAGCTCCCCAAGCTCTTCATTAAGAGCTCCAGCACCTGAACCACAGCAGGTTTACATACTGAATGTAACAGAAACAAACATAACTCATAACCACCAGAGGAAATGTTAAGTATCAATGTTAAAAGCCTTCAGGTTAGAGCTTCCCACCTGGAGCAGGGCAGGGCTGGGCTGAGAGCAGACAGCAGCAGTGGTCCAAGGGGACAGATCCTGCCCAGGTTTTGTGGGCTGGTTCTCAGCTCCCTGTTCCAGCTCCAGGGGGATAAGCCACCCCTCTGCCTCAGCCCAGGGGAGGCTGCCAGGAGAGGAGAACACAACATACACCGACTGCAAGGGAGGGGAGGAAAGCTTTTATTGATATAAAAATATGTATATAAATGATTCCATCCTGTTCTTAAAGCAGGCGAGGAAGAAGTCCACCTCCAGCAGAACTTCAGGGGGGAGGAGGGAGCTCAGCCCCACTGCAGATTGGGGGGGACAGGCCACCCTCCTGGGGGGGGGGCCTGCAGGGAGGGGGGAAGATCCTGCACTGGTGGCCAGCCTGGTGGGTACTGGAAGGGTGCTGGTTTCTCAGGCAGAGCACTGCAGAGGGGGGAGAGGGAAGAGGTTTCAGAGGCTGAGCATCCCTGAGCTCCCCTGCTAGCCCCCAAAAGAGGAGGGGTAATTAAGAAGCATATTCAGCCACCCCCCATGCCCCCCAAATCCAACAGCCAAGGAAAGGGGGAGAGCAGTTAGAGCCCCCCAGGACTGGCAGGAGAGGTTGGGTGCTGGGCATGGAGCTGGCCCCCTCCATCTGCACAGCTGAGTTTTGAGAAGAACAAACCAAACCAGCAGATGTTTCTTCCCCAGCAGCCCGAATCCCAAGCCAGCTGCCTGCTTCCCAAAGGACAAGGAGCCCTCAAAACCAGAGGAAGTGCCAAAGTGCTGGGGTGTTTTCACAGAAGCACCCTTCAGCAGAGGGAAACTGGCTGCCTCCTCCAGCCCCAGCCTGGGAAACACTTTGTCTTTGCCTCTCCCTCTGCAGTTTGCAAGCTGAGGCCACTGCAAACACCCCCCCTGAGTGAGGAGATGCAAAAGCAAGGAGGATCTGGTCTCCAGCTCAAGAAAAGTGCTTGGCCAGGCTGGGTTTCAATTCATGGGAACCATACCTTTCCCATTAATCCCTGAGTGCAGGAAACTCATTTGTTCTGTAGCACAAACCCTGACAGCAGCCTTCAGCTTCTCAGGCCTCTGCCACCGACCCTGATGAATCTTTTTAATTGTTATGCCAGAAGAAATCCAATCAAACCCTTTTATATAATGCTGGGGAGAGGCAGCACCCTCCTTCCCCTGCGTCCCTCCAAGCATCATGGCCCAAAGCCAACCCCAGGGGTTGAGTGCAGCTTTTCTAACCAACCAACATCCAAAAAAAGTCACCTGCTCTACAGCTTAGCCCCTTGACAAGGACTCTTTTGAGCTGAGGATGAGCCAAGGATGTAGCCAAGCCCCTCTTGGGCAGGAATATTTTCTGCTGGGGCTGGGGCAGACCCTGCAGCAGTGGTGGGGAGAGGGGTGGTGACCCAGGTACCCACTACTGAGGTGCTCTGTGAGCAGAACTGAGCAACTGGGAGGGTTCCCTGGGTCGTCATGGGGTATGAGTGCTATCAAAGGTCTGCCTCCAGCTGGAGATGTGTTGCTGCCTAGCAAGAGTCAAGAATATTCCCTTGCTGAAGGTATAAATGGGAACCCTCTCCTCTAACCATGTCCATATTCATGAAACCAAGCACAAAACTCAGGCTGGGTGGAGAATGGGTGGAGAGCAGCCCTGAGGAGAAGGACCTGGGGGTGTTGGGTGAGGAGAAGCTCAACACAAGAGAGCAATGTGTGCTGGCAGCCCAGAAATCACTGTGTCCTGGGCTGCATCCCCCCTGTGTGAGCAGCAGGGCCAGGGAGGGGATTGTCCCCCTCTGCAGATTCCCGTGGGGTAAATCTGGGTCCAGCTCTGGGGTCCCCATCAGCAGAAGGCCAGGGAGGTGTTGGAGCCAGTGCAGAGGAGGCCCTGGAGCTGCTGGGAGGGCTGGAGCAGCTCTGCTCTGGAGCCAGGCTGAGAGAGTTGGGGGTGTTGAGGCTGGAGAAGAGAAGGCTGCAATGGGGAGAGCTTAGAGCACCTTCCAGTGCCTGAAGGGGCTCCAGGAAAGCTGGGGAGGGACTTGGGACAAGGACAGGGAGGGATGGGAGCCTGGAGGGGGAAGGGTTTCCATGTGGAAGAGGGGAGATGGAGAGGAGATGTTGGGAAGGAATTGTTTGGGGTGAGGGTGCTGAGCCCCTGTCCCAGGTTGCCCCCAGAAGCTGTGGCTGCCCCATCCCTGGCAGTGTTGAAGGTTGGATGGGGCTTGGAGCAGCCTGGGCTGGTGGGAGGTGTCCCTGCCCATGGCAGGGGGGGCACTGGGGGGGCTTTAAGGTCTCTTCCCACCCAAACCAGTCTGGGGTTCTGTGATTCTATGGCACCTGTGATATCTCAGCAGCTTTGAGTCCTCAACCCCTTTCTGATGGAAATCAGCATGAGGGCTCCCCAGCAGTTAGGGCAGAAGAACACACTCCTCTGCACTGCCAGATTCCATTTCCTCTGGAAATCATGTTAAAAATCAGTCACACCCTGGCAGAGCTCCACTGCCAGAAGGACACAAACTCCATCCAGCTCCACCCCAGCTCTCCAGAAAGCAACATCACAGCCTGACATTGAAAATCCTCATCAGGTGGAGGCTTCCAAATGAAGATTGGTCCCTGGAGCCCAGGCTGGGAGAGAGGCTGCAGCACTTTTAGGTAATTCTCCACCCATGGGGCTAATCAAGGGAACACTCAAAGATGGTGCTCAAGTTAAGAAATGGTTGCCACATGGCCACTGCTAGCCCAGCACAGCCTTTTCTTTGCACTGTGGTGGATGTGGGGACTGAACCAGGCAGCACCTGTACCTGCCAGGTGTCTCCCCAGAAAGTCCTCAGCAGGGCAGAGAGAGGACCTGGGCTGCCTGGGGTTACCACAGCAACACCTCCCATCACACTCTGGGAGCATCAGACTTCCAAGGACATCTTCCAGCCCAGTTTGAATCCTTCCTACTCACTGCTGCCAGAGGTGGAGCTGGGTCTCCAGCATCTGAGTTTGGAGCTGACTAGCCTGGAGAGCATTTCTCTCCTGTTCTGTGCAGATTAATGGTCTTTTTTGACAGCATCAGCCAGGCAAGGCAGCCCCTGAACAGGTTATCATCCAAACCCACAAATTCCCCAAAGCACCTGCCAGAGCCTCTGCCACATTGCAGGGACCTCGAGGGCTGGAGGAGAGAGAGGGAGATCTTTGTCCTTAAAAGCATGTTGAGGAGGAACAGGGACTCCCCAGGCACCAGGAGCACAGGGAGCTGCCTACAACAGCTTCTCTGCCAGACAGCAAACCACACAGTTCCTCAGAAGGGCCAGGCTGGGGCTGGAGAGCATGAGGGGAGGAGAGAAATGACAGGAACAGGCATAGAGGGAGAGAAACTTTAAATAATTAGTGTTTAGTTCCTGCAGCAGATGGTTTCAGGGCCTACAAGGGCAGAGAAGCTGGGTAGAAAGCCCTACAAATCCCAGGTCTTGTGTAGCTTTGGAGGCAGCAGGGACCAAATAGTTCTGCAGGGCTGGAAATTCCTCTGGGTATGGTGACAGCCAACTTCTGGAAGTGACCATCTGCCCCAGGATGAAGGGATTTGTGGGCAAGATGGGGCAAAGTAAAGCATTTGGGGGGCAGGAAGGTGACAGCTGCCAGTGAGCTTCACCACATGGCTCAGGGCAGCCAAGCTGATGGATGGAGTGAGCAGGCAGCAACCAGACCAGGCAAGCACCAGGAAACAGCTTCTGCCCAAGCAGAGAGAGGACAGGAGCAAACAAAAAGAACAAAAGAGAGATTTGGCACTAGCCCAGATGCCATCCAATTAAGCCTGCAGCAGTCAGGTGAGTGAGGAAGCAGCAGGCACCCAAGACCTAATGAATGCCATGAGGAGGAGCTCATCCCACCCTCTGGCTGGCAGGGATGGGCAGGGATGGGCAGGGATGGGCAGGGATGGGCAGGCAGGGGCTGGGGAAGCTGTCAACAGATGTGACCAGGCTCCTGCCACAGCACTCTGGGCAGTAATAACTCAGCACCCTGGCAGCACTGTCCTTCCCTGGGTCCAGCTGCATGGCTGCAGCATGTGCTGAGCACAGCATGGGCAGGATGAGGAGGAAATGGCAGCTCAGGGGGTTGGGGAGTTGGGACTTGTGAGCTGCTGTCCTGCTCCTCCCTCCCATGGGATCTCCCCCTCCAGAGCCTGCAGCAGAGGCAGCAGTCAGCCATCACCTGGCTGCTCCCCAGCACTGTACCTGTTGCTCTGAGCCATGCTCAGTCTCTTTGCTCTTTTCTCCAGCCAGTCCTCAATGGTGCCAGGTGGGACATCTGCTCCCTCCTGCCTCAACTCCTTGGATCTCTGCTCCCCTGGTTGAGAGAGGACAGAGAGACAGAGCTATCAGACACTGCAGTCCTTTCACTCCATTAAACCCCTGCTCATTACCCTGCGGTTTCTCCTGGGGGGGAGTTAGCAATCAGGCTGTGGTCCCTCCTCCTCCACTGCCATCTGATGCTTGGCCTCCTGACTGCTGACAGCTCCAGCCAGCCCGGGCTCTGACCAGGGGGGAGTCTGACATCTCCCTCACCCTCACCTCAGACGTCCCCTCTGCTGGCCCTGAGCCCTCAGCCATGTCCAGAGCTGTGTCCCTCCACTCAGCCACCTCTGCCCAGCAAGGTGACAGGGATATCACAGGGATGTCTGGATCGATGCGGGCTTGGCAGGCTGAGCAAGTCTGCCAGGTTCAGACATCCAACTAGGAGAGGGGATTTCAGAGATGCTGTCAGCTCTGCTTAAAGCACACACTGCCTGATGTGTCCCCAGCCCCTGCAGAGCTGGGGCTGGAGGCTGTCACCATGCCCTGCTCAGCCCAGGTACAGAACTGGAGCAGAGAATGGGGTGGGGAGGGGAACAAGTTCCTGCATTTTCCCATGGAATTTAGGAACCAGAGAGGAAGCCAGTGGGAAACTTCTGCTGTCTACCAACAGGCAGAGCAGCCTGAGGTCCTTGCAAGCTTTCAACCCCTCTGGCACCTCATCCTGCAGCTCTGCAGGAGGACACAGAGCCAGTGGGGCAGCCCAGCACCACCAGTCCCTCCCAGTGGGCAGAAGACCACAGCTGCCTCCCCCTCTTTGTCACCACCAAAGCAGGACAGTGGAGAAGAGGGTCGAGCAGGGGTCCTTGACATGACCAAGACAGTCATGTCCCCAAGTGCATGTCAGGCAGCACAGGCCAAGGAGATGCTCTGAGCTCTGAGAGAAGCCAAGGTGATACTTGCAAACCAAACACTGCTGTTAATAAAAATGCAGCTGAGCCAGCTGCATGTCACCCCCCTTACCCTGCTCACCCAGCCCTATGGGGACAACCCTCGGGGGGGTTCCTGATCCCATTTAGAGCTCAAGCCACCAGCAGTCCCAGCCTGGTGGCAGCCACCTGCAGCTGTGCCCACCAGGAGCCCGCTCCACACCTCCCTGCCATATGTCACACGTTTAAGGAAAATATTATAGGTTTCCAGACAGGGTGTGAAATTAATATTGCTTGGGCAGAGTGAAGGATCACTTCATCCTGGTGGTGGCAACCAATTCTTCATCTGCCTGTTGAATATTAATAAGGATGGCAGGAATGTGCTACACAATGAGCAGCCGGAGATGGTAATTTGTCATCTCCAGCCTTTTCATCTGCTGCTGCTGCTGCTGCTTGGGGGGTGAGGATGGACTGACTGCCACCACAAAGACAGCCTGCTGTGGGTCTGATGTTGAGGTGCTGCTCTGCAACCTGGTGCTAAGGACACAGCTGGAGACAGGATTGTTCCTGGGCAGCAAACTCCCCACAAAGCCACCTGGAGTCAAGCAGGTGAGGGCACTGGGGAGGCAGGAACAGGGACCTGGTGGGCTGGGCAGACTCAGGATGTAGGAATTCAGCTCCCAGATTAGACTTCCCTTGCAACTTTGACCACAGTCACCTTATTTCCCCTTGTTCCAGATTTCTCCATCTGCTGAGTGCCTGGGCAGATCCCACCTCAGCAACGGGACAGGCTTGAGAGGCTGTGATGAGGCAAGGAAGAATATCACAGAGTGACACCCAGCTCTACCTACCATCAAGATTTCCTTTTCATCCCACTCCAGAGTGGGATCCCACTCCACTCCACATCCCACCTCTGGACCCCCTCAGAGAACAGACCAAAAACTGCCAAACCAACTTGGTTTAGAGCAGGGACCCCAAGGAACCAGGAACTGGTGGAAGCCCATGGACTCATGCAGCCAGATCTCACTGCCCAGCAAAGCTCACTGGTTGCACTGGGATGACTCCAGGCTCACATTGGCCTAAATGAGGCCCCAGGACTCCAGATTAGAGACATCCCTGTTCACACAGCTCCACAACTCACTGCTCCAAAGCAGTTCCTCAGGCTGAAGAACAAGGCAGCAGTTACAGGCAACTATCCACCTCAATGTGTGCCCATCAAGAAGGCAAACCTTTCATCTCAATTTCTTCTGAAGCACACACACGCCATCCAGGAACCACCAAAACCACTGTGGGGTTGGCAACACCCCCTGAATGTCAGCAGATATTCCAAGGTGTAACTCTGAAACACAACTTCCAGCCCTTACACCTCATGAACGGCTGTGGAGCCAGCCAGCCAGACTGCAGCAGGTGTGAAGGTGCTTCCTCCCTCTTCTCACTGGGGTGTTTGCTTCTAAGTCTAATTACAGCTAATTAGAAGAGTGGCTGTAGCTATGAAATGCCTCTAATGATGCCAGAGCAGGAGTCCAGATTGATCTTTTCTCCCTGTGCAACTTTTAGCATCAGTTTTCATCTCACGTGGGACGCAACCACCAGCCCCAAGTGGGGCACCCGGCAGGGAGATTTCCGTGTCACCCTTCAGCTCCCTCCTTGGGCAGGGAGATGTGGGGAGCCCAAACTCCTGCAGAGCACCCAAAGAGCAGCAGGCTGAGGCTGATGAAGCCTTGTGATACAAGCAGCTTCACGAGTCACCACCCCAAAGCCCAGCAGCCACAGTCAGTTGCCTAAGCCCTCCTGCTCCGCACTGACTTCAGCTGCTTGACCACAGCCACCCCACACCCAGCAGGGTCACTCATCTGCTTCCCACCACACAGATGGATTCCAAACACTCACTTACCCCATTCCCCCTCTCTCTCCCCACAATCCTGGCAAGCTGGAGCCCACCAGGGTGGTTGGGGGGGGGAAGGTGTCCAAGCCCCCAGCAGAAGTGGCGAGGATTAGAGGGGAGCCAGGAACTGGAAGCAAGAAGCTGGCAATGTGACAGTGACTTTTCCTGACATGACTGTACTCAAAATGACAGCTGGGAAGTGTCTGGCTGATGAATGATGCAGCAGATGTAGAAAGCTAAGGCTTTGATGCAGGAACAGCTGGAGAGATGCTTCCCTCCCTGCTGAAGGTGGGAACTGTTGCTCCTTGATGAGTGCATTCTATGGGGTGCAGAAGTGCTGAAACCAAACTAGGGCACTCTCTGAGCTGTTACAGAACAGGAAATCATCCAGAAATTTTTTCCCTAATCCACAAGACTTCACACAAACACCAGGGTGAATCCTCTGCACTGAAAATGCCAAATGTTGAGAATAATATTAGTTTTCCTTTGGCTGTAATAAAACTGTATCATTAGCAAGTGGAGCTCACTGACACAGAGCTACCAACACCAAACACTTCCCAGGGATCCAGGCACAGGTTTAATATTTACATGACACAGAAAAGCCATCAGGTTTTAAAAACAGTCAGAAAGGGCTTTTATGTGGTTGTCCATGGTTGTCCATGGACATGGGTTAAGTGGGCTACACCACCTCACCACAGGATTCCTTCACATCTCTTCCTGAAGCATCTGCCCCTGGAAAAGGGGAGCCAGAGGTTCAGCAGCTCCTCTGCCTTAAAAACTTCCAGGGATGGATGGGGCTTCCACCACCTCTCTGGGCAACCTGTGCCAGGGTCTCACCACCCTCATGGGGAAGAA
Organism: Phaethornis superciliosus; assembly: GCA_023637945.1. Lineage (NCBI taxonomy): Eukaryota > Metazoa > Chordata > Aves > Apodiformes > Trochilidae > Phaethornis > Phaethornis superciliosus. Next base: position 1,988,064 of record JAJQWJ010000020.1, read on the forward strand.
CTTCTTCCTAACATCCAATCCCAATCCCCCCTCCTCTAGTTTGAATCCATTCCCCCATGTCCTATCACTCCTGACACCCTAACAAGTCCCTCCCCAGCTTTCCTACAGCCCCTTCAGACACTGGAAGGTCACAATGAGGTCTCCTGGGAGCCTTCTCCTCTCCAGACTGAGTAACCCCAAATCTCCCAGTCTGTCCCCATAGCAGAGCTGCTCCAGCCCTCTGAGCATCCTCGTGCTCCTTCTCTGGATACACTCCAGCCTCTCCTGAAACACCTCCAGGGATGGTGACTCCACCACTTCCCTGGGCACTCCATCCCAATGGCTGATCACCTTTTTTTTTGAGGAAGTGCTTCCTGAGATCCAACCTAAACCTCCCCTGGAGCAGCTTCAGGTCATGCCCCCTCTTCTCCACCAAGTCCTGCTGAGCTCTTCCCTCCACAAAGCTCTCTGTAAGATCAAGTGATCACATTTAGAGGTCCATGAGCTGCTTAACCCCCCTGCTCAGCAGCTCACAGGGGATTTCCAAGGAGCAGCACCACCAGAGAGGCAATCAGGACTGTGCCCTGCAGTGTCAGAGCACCCTGCCCTCCCCTGCCCATCACTCCTTCCAGTCTAATTGTTTAATTAAATGTTGGACTTGGTAATACAAATGCAAGGCTTCCAAGTAAGCTCCCAGGAATCAGCTCTCTCCTTAGCCAATTCCCCACTTACACCTGACCCATTTGACACCAATCAATATTCAATAACAAGTGTAATTGGCAAAGAACCCTGCCTGGGTGGAAGGGAGCTTGCCAGCCTGTCTGGAGCTCTGCTCTGAGAAGCACTCACCTCCCTGGCAATAAACAACCTGCACTGCCTGGAAATGGCACAGGTTGACATCCCATGTCACCTCTTGGGAGCCCAGTGCTTAAACCTTGAGCAGAAAAGGGCTGGGGAGAAGTTCTGAGCTAGTAGTGGGGAAAATGAGAGAGCCAGCTTCAAAAAGGGCTGAGTGGAGCAGGGGAGGTGAGTGACTGCCAGCCTTGCTCAGTCCCCTCAGAGTCACCTTGGGGACATGCAGTCTGACTCAGCAATGGTGAGGGCTGGAACAGCTCTGTTGTGCCTCCCTCCTGCTCCCCTAGAGTCACCAGAGCCCTGCCTCTTCCAATTCCACCCTTCTTTCCCCAAACCCCATCCCTGCCTCCTCAAATCTGAGCCCTGCCTCTCCCAATCCCACCCCTCCAAGTCTCAGCATGGTGAGAGTGCTCCAGGGCTGCCAGGCTCTCAGCTCACACCCCTGACCACCCCAGGCTGTCAAAACCTCCCAGCTGCCACCAGTTCAGATGGGAAAGCTCTGAAGACACTGGGAATTCAGGAAGAGGCAGACTCCACACACCCCTCAAGCCTCATACCTACACAAGCACATACACACACACTCCCAATCTTTAAGCTTGTCTTTCCCAGACTATTGGTAAATCATAGAATCATGGAATTCTGGAATCATTAAGGTTGGAAAAGACCTCCAAGATATCAAGTCCAACCACCAACCCAGCCCCACCAGCCAACTAAACCATGTCCTGAACTGCTACATCCACACATTTTCTGAACACCTCCAGGGATGGGGACTCCACCACTGCCCTGGGCAAAGCTCTGGGGGCTCACAGCAAGGCAGCAGTTGGCAGACATCCTCTGCCCAGACCCCAGTTCCACCCAAAGCCACCTGAAAGCAGGCTGGCTCTTCCCAAGAGTGGAAACAGCAGCTCCCCGGTAATAGGAGAGGGGTGTGGGATAATCCAATCCATAAATTCAAGGGGAAGTGATGTACCAGTGCCCTCTGCTGCTTGCAGTTTTCATTCCCTGACTGAAGGAAACCCCAAGGGCTCAGAAATCCCCTTCTCTGCTTCAGATGCTTGCTGCTAAGCAGTAACAGCATTGCTCAACTCCAGGTTTGTGCCTGTGCCAGCAGATGAAGAGCAGAAAGCAGAGGAAGGACTGCAGCACTTGCTGCAGACCTGCTGAGAGGCAAGGAGGAGGCACCCAAGCTCAGCTCACAGCATCCAGGCCACCCACCCCCTTCTCAGACATCCCCCCTCAGCCATTTTCTGGTTGCAGGACTCACCTTGCACCTGGGCACTCAGCTTCTCCAGGTCCTGCTCAGTCATGTGGGAAAATCTGCAGTTGGACCCAAAGTCACACTGTCCTGGAAGAAAAGCCATGGCATCCCCTGAGAGCCCTCCCTTGTGCATGCAAACCCCAGCTCTACCACCCCTCCCCAAGCCCTTCACTCCCTCTGAGACAAAACCCACACCAGCAGGGCTCTCCAGAGCAGCCTGGGGCTGACTGCTGAAGGAGCTACTGGAGCTCAGGGAGTTATTCCTGCCTCAAAAGCCCTCACCTGTTTGCAGAAACTTCCGACAAGGTTTCTTGGTTTGTTCCTCCTGCAGGATAGCAGCAGCATCTGGGGGAGACAAAGGAGAAGACAGAGTCAAGTTCTCATGCACAGCAACCCCTCAGGAGCCCAAACAGGGCAGTTGCCTCCTGGGGAAGCATTTTACATGACAATCAGGAACTTATGTTATGAGTAAACTAAGAGTTTGCACTCTTGGCTTCAGCTTTTCACTGGTCTGTCTTTTCTGCTTCATGGTTTCTTCCCATGCCAGCAGGGGAAAATCAGTGTGACAGAAAAGCAAGGACTCTGCAGCACTTGTGTGCAGCAGAGGAAGACCAAGCAGACCCAGAGAGCTCTCAAAAAAAAAAAAAAAAAAGCTCTGTGTGAGGCCTCACACAATTCTGAGGCTCCAGTGGACAGCACTGACATAGTCCTTCATCTCCCAGGGGACATCCTGAGGAAAATGAGCCCCAAAGCCAGAGCAGCTCCCACAGACTGGGGAAGCACTTGTATTGTCTGGAGACAAGAGGACAAGGACCCCTTAACCAGGGATGGGATGAGGAATTTTGGCAACCAGAGGGAAATCAAGGGTTGTAGCCTGGGGAGAAGATGAATGCTGGATAATGTTCCTCACCAGCACTGACCCAGCTGTGCTGAGGCTCTTGGTACCTCCACTTTTGGCCATTACACAGAACCTCTCCAAGGTCCAAGAACTGCCCAGAGCTCTGCAGGCTCTTCCTCACTTTGCTTCCCAGGAGACAAGCACAGCCTGCAACTCCTGGTCCTGAGGAACCATACAGGCAATGGTTTCATAATTGGTTTAGCCCCAACTGTGTCTTTGCTACACAGCCCTGCTCCCTGCCACAGGGACAGACATCCCCCCCATGTTCCTCAGGCTGGCACTAAGACACAGGGAACTGCCTGCTGAGCGGGGTCAGAGCACTGAGCTGGCTGAGAAGAGTCCTGATGAACAAGCAGAGGTCATGGCCTCTCCTCCATCATGTCCTGACACCACCTCCAGCCTCACAACTCCAATTCCTCCTCTGCCAATGCCCCAGTGCCCCTACCTCTCCTCCTCAGCCCCTTTGCTCAGAGGGGTTTGATCACACCAGTGCTTTGAGCTGCTCCCCAGCCCTTTCACCCTGCTGGGATCTCCAGCAGTGGTCACACCCTCAGCCTCTGCCCCTGTGTGTGCTTCACCCCTGGGGATGGCTCCCTCCAGCCTCCTCTACACACACATTTATATTCCTCCCTCCTCACAGCTCAGCTCTGCCTGGCAGAAGGCACCTCCCTCACCTTCAGAAGCTGCAACTCATTTTGTTCTGTCTCAGGTTTGCTCCTGATACCAGGAGAGTGTCCTCAGACACAACCTCCCTATCTGTCACCTCATCTCAAGTCCCCCTCCCACACCCAGACACCCCAGAGATTCTGCCTCTGCTTGACAGTAGCAGTCTCAACTCCACAATTCACTGGCACAGACAACGTGGGATGTAAATCACCAGTGCTGATTTACTGTAGCTATTTCCCCCCTCTCATCACTCACCCATCACCTCCCCAGTCCCAGCCAGGCAGCAGCAGACAGTTGGCAGCACCCACCTCGGAATAAGTCGTACCAGAGCCTCTTAGCCCTGAGATGCTGCACCCCATTGAGGTGTTTCTTCCTGTTGTGAAGGTTGTCCTGAAAGGACCTGTCACAGTAGTCACAGAAGTATCTTTTCCCCATCTCTCTCCTGGCAGAGCAGCATCAGGGCAGCCTGGGAACCATCAGACAGCTCCTCGGTGTCCCCCTGCCCTGGGGATGGAGGAGCCAGGATTTACAGCTCCTGCTTCCAAAGGAGAGGAAACTCAAATCATTTGGGGTTGGCAGACAGAGGAAAAGGTGAGATCCAGCAGTGTAAATCCTTGTCCACCAGAGACTGGCAAGGCAGCAGCTGCTGTGTGTCCATGGCTTGGATCTGCACTTCTGACCTCCAGCAACCACAGCCACAGTGTCTCTGCAAAAGAACTCTCCTTCCCTGAGCCTGCAAAGCAGAGCCCCCAGAGAGCCAACAGCTCTCAGCCACCACCTGCACCAGGGAAGGTGCCACAGGAACCAGAGTGCAAACAGGAGGAGCTACAGGTCCATGCCACAGCCTCCACCTGGGCTTTAACCCCAGAGCACAATCACCACAAGCTGCCATGCAAGAGGATGGAAAATTCCCCCCTGTGTTCACCCCTGCAAGGTAAGGAAGAATTTCAGCTGCTCCTCAACGAAGGCAAACCAGCAGGAAGCTGCACTGCAAACAAAAAAACACTTTTTTTGGTTCACCCAAGCATCCCTGTACACCAAGGAGTGCCCTGCTCCTCCTCCCCAGCCTCCAGCAGCACAGAATTAAGGCCACAACAGCCTGGAGGAAAGAACCCCAGCTCCATGACCACTCCAAGCAAGGTGGAGATGCCCAGTTCTTCCCCTCCCATGGGGAAGAGGGGCTTAGCACATCTGGATCACACATCTGGAGACTGGTGGGGCATGAAGAAGCAACAAGGACAGGGTTTGGGGGCTCTCTGGGCCTGGAGCCACCAGTGCAGATGGGGTGTGTGGATACCTGCAGCCTTGTCCCCACTGGTTGTCCTTGCTGGTGGCACACCAGACCCCCTGAAGGAGCTGGAAGTTTTCTCCTGAGTGATCTAGAAGTACCTGATAAATGCCAGAGATGGATGGGCTGGGAGATAAACTCCAGCAGCAATTCTCCAGTTTTTTGACACCTTGACAGCCAAATGCGTTTTTAAAAATGGCACGGAGAGAGCAGCACAAGAAATAAAGATTGTGTAAATAAACCTGGGTCAGAATCCATCACTGCCTCCCTAATGATTCCTCAGAACCAGGAGGAAGAGCAGCAGTAACAAGCAGTCCCTCAGAGCCCAGCATGCTGAGCCCTGCCAGCCAGCCCAGCACCTCTGCCCAATTCCCTTCCCCTGCCCCACAGCTGCTGCTTCTATCCCCAAATCCCTGGGAATCTCTGAGGCCTCCCATCACACAATAAATAAAATAATTGAAATAAATAAAATGTAATATAATAATAAAAATAAAATAAATAAAATGTGGTCCCCTCCATCATGCAGTGGAAAGATCTTTTTTTTTGTGAGCTGGCTTGCAAGCCTTCACACTCAAAGTAAAATCATGGAATGGGTTGGGCTGGAAGGGACCTTAAAGCTCCCCCAGTGCCCCCCCTGCCATGGGCAGGGACACCTCCCACCAGCCCAGGCTGCTCCAAGCCCCATCCAACCTTCAACACTGCCAGGGATGGGGCAGCCACAGCTTCTGGGGGCAACCAGGGGCTCAGCACCCTCACCCCAAACAATTGCTTCTTAATGTCCAACCTAAATCTCCCTTCTTCAAGTTTTAAACCATTAAAATGTTCATAGAAGCAACTGAATTTGAAATCTCTTCATTTTCAGGTCTTTTTCCTTGCTTGCCACCTCTCCTTGGGGTGCCTGGCCACTGCTTCACCCAGAGACCCAGCTCCTGGGACAGCTGAGGTGTGACAGCTCTGAGGTTCTCCCACTCCATGGAGCTGGAGTCACCATTGCCCCTCATCCTTCAGTAGCTCATCCCAGAGCTCTGGGGCTGCTGGAATCCAGAGGGAAGGCTCCTACCCTGGGTACCCACTGGCAGGCTCTGCTCTAGGTTTTTTAAGGATTTGAAAAATCCTTCTGCCATGCTGTCCCAAAGTTTCTGGGAAGATGAAAGCTCCCTGCTTCAGCTCCTGCTCTCCAGCTCTGCAGAAGTTGCTGCTGTGAGGAGGGAAAACAAATGAATCCCACACCAGTTCCTACAGATCTCACTGGGAATTCTGCCTGCAGAAGCCCAGCAGCTGCCAGCCTTTGAAATCCTATTTCAAACTTTTCCTTTCATCACCCTGACAGCAATAATTGCAGCAGCTCCTTCCCCGACCAGGATAGCAGAAAGAAAAAACTCCAGCAGATTTTTCAGTGTGGATCTCACAGCCTGGAGGTGCCAGCTCCCAAATTCTCCAACAATTCCCAGAGCAGGGGAGGAATTGAATAAATAAAACAAAACAAACCAAAAAAACATCACAAACAATGAGAGGAGCATCAGATTCTCCCAGAGATCACCTCCTCCAAGGATGACACTGAACACTTAGCTCCATCTTTTTAAGGATTCAGGATTATCCTGGCTGGATCCTGACAACTCTGCAGCACCAGAGCTTTGTGCCCAACTGCTGCTTCCCAGCACCACGGGCTGACCCATTTCCATCTCCCCAAATGGCTCCAGCAGTCAACAAAGAGCATTATTCAGTTGAAAAGAGGGATGTTTGCTAATTAAATCCACGCCAGTCATTAAGAAATAAAGTAAATGTAGCTGCTTCAGCTTGCCCATTTCCTCTGAACATTTCCAGAGCTCAGTTAGGCTCAGGTGAACAGCCCTCTGGACCCACGTGCAGCCACAACCTCAGGCAGGCTTTGGACCAGCTTAAAAATGTCTTTCTGCATAAATCCAGACCCACAAAAAAAAAAAAAAGCAAACAAACAAAAAAAAACCACCACAGGGCTTTGTCTTGTGGCTCAATGCTTTAAAGTATTAACCCCAAATCCTCCCCTGGAAGCCTCTTGGAGCATAAGCAGTGGGAATGTTCCAAGACCCTTCAGTCTCCCTCTCCCAGGTGAGGTGTTTGCTGAAATCCCGGGCAGGAGCTCACATCTCACATTTTTCTTTCTCACTTGCTGCCCAAACACCCAACACTCTCCTCAACTGACTGCAGATTTATTTTGGACTCTCCCAGGGTCCTTTCACTGATTTCCCCAAGATTTAGGCAGAGGGAAGAAGCTGCCTGAGTTTTTTCTCCCCACTGAACCCTCAGGATTGCTGCTGGGGCTTGACCTCAGCTTCCCACTCTCCCATCACCCAAGCTCGGGGTTTTTTTGGCCACTTTGGGTACCCAGACAGATGTGAAGTGAATTAAATCTGAGTGGGGAGCTCAGGACACTCAGCTGCCAATTTTCCATGTGTTCCTTATCTCTGTGGGAACAATCCAAATGCTGCAGGACTTTGCAGTGACAAAGGGACAGAGGCTCTTCAAGCCCTTCAGCAGTGACACAAACCCCAGACAGCCCCCCAAAAAACTTTGAGAAATAAGAATGGAGTTTTGGAGGGGTGCTCACACTCCACCAAGGAGCTGCCAGCACAAGGAGAGGCTCCGCCTTACCCCAAAAATCCCCCAGGAGCTGCAGGGAACCAAAAAGAAAGAAATGAAGAGGAAAAACCACACACAGCCAAACCAGAAAATTCTCTGTCCCCAGTGTCCTCGTCCCTGATGTCTCCAATGTCCCCGTCACCAACATCCTGCTCCTCAAAGTCCCTGTCCCCAATGTCCCCAACATCCCTCTCCCCAGTGCCACAAACATCCCCAATGTCCCTGTCCCACGTGTCCCCCAGGGCTGTCACATCCCTGTCCCGAATATCCAAAATGTCCCAAACATCCCTGTCCCCAGTGTCCCCATTCCCAATGCCCCTCAGTGCTGTCACCTCCCTGTCCCCAAGGTCCCCAGTGTCCACATCCCAAATCTCTCTCCCGACCCTCCCCAGGCCTGTCACACCCCTGTCCCCAATATCCCAAATGTCCCCAACAATGTCCTCAGTGTCCCCAATGTCCCCACCCCTAATGTCCCTCAGGGCTGTCACCTCCCTCTGCCCAATATCCCAAATGTCCCCAAAATCCCTGTCCCAATGTCCCTAATGTCCCTATCCCTAATGCCCCTCAGGGCTGTCCCATCCCTGTCCCCAGGATCCCCAGCCCCAAGGTCCCCAGTGTCCCCATCCCCTCCCCAGGCCTGTCACACCCCTGTCCCCAACACCCCAAATGTCCCCAGCCTCCCTATCCCCAATGTCCCCAAACTCCTTGTTGGGGCGGAGGGCTCCATCCTGCTCGTCAGGAAGCCCCGGGGGCGCTCACCTTATTTCGCCGAAGGCTTTTAACAAAAACTAAAACTCCTGTTGCGGCTCCAATCCCCCCCGCGCTCGGCTGCGCTCACCTCAGGCCTAGGCCGCGCCTACATCTCCCAGAAGCCCCCGCGGCGCCTACAACACCCAGCAGGCGGGCGGCGCGGGGACTTCTGGGTATTGTAGGCACCGCCCGCCCGCCTTCGCCCTCCGCGCATGCGCAGAGCGCAGAGCCAAGATGGCGCTCCGGCAGCTCTATACCTCCCTGTTCCGCCGCACCTCCACTTTCGCCCTCACCGTCGTCCTCGGGGCTGTCGTTTTCGAGCGGGCTTTCGACCAAGGAGCCGACGCCATCTTCGAGCACCTCAACGAAGGGGTAAGAGGGGAAAAAAGGCGGTGTGGCCTCTCCAAACCCCCCCTCCCCGGGCTTGAAGGTCAGGTAGGCCTTGAGGCCTTGAGGCGTCACCGGCTCCCCTGGCCCCTGGGGGGATCTGGGTTGCTGGTCTAGCCCAGGAAGCTTGCAGCCTTCTGAGGGATCTCCCGGGAGGACTGGGAGGGTCGTGGCCTTGGGAATGCGGCCTCAAAATGTGCCCAGGGGGTATGAGGGAATGGGGAGAAAAAGGGATGCGATGAAGGTGGTGATTGAGGGGTCTTGAAGCATCAGGCTGAAGTTATTCAAGGTTAATGTTTACTTGAGGAATGCATACAGAAGCAAATAGGGTGCTTACAAATGCACCTGCAGGTTTTGAAAACACAGGGCACAGAGCTTCATTTTAAATATTTATTTCCTAATTATACAGCCAATTAAGAAGCGTGTAAAAAAGTTGTCTTTTTTTTTTTATTTTTTTTTTATTTTTTATTTAATATCTGTATCTATAAATGGGTTCCTAATTTTGTGTCCTGAAACACAGGGTCTTATGCCAATTCCATGGTTGGAAGCTTTTCTGATAACTTTTCTTTCTTCTCTGCCTTTGCTGTGTTCTCTGGGGAAGAAGGTTTGGAAGGGGTGCAGAAAGGTTGGAGCTTGCTTTGGGCTCTGGAATCTTCTTCCCATTTAGCAGGAGGAGCAGATGAGTGCTGCTTAAACCTGCAGGGTTTGTGTCAGGACAGAAGAGTCCAGAGTGTGAGCGTTGGATGAGATCACAAAATCATTTAGAATGGGAAAGAAAAAAAACCCAAACTCTCTGTGATCATCAAGAGGTGGATCAGGGATCCTTGTGCTTCAAAGCCACCCCCAGCCCATGTCCCTCAGCACCACATCTCCAGGGTCTGAAACCCCCCCAGGGATGATGGGGACTCCAGCCCTGCCCTGGGCAGCCTGGGCCAGGCCCTGACAACCCTTGCCAGGGAGAAATTGTTCCTAATATCCAATCTAAGCCTCCCCTGGGCAACTTGGGGCTGTTCCCTCTTGTCCTGTCACTTGTTCCTTGGGGGCAGAGACCACCTTGCCCCCAAAATAAAATTCCCTCCGTGTGCTGCAGTGTCCTTGTCCCTGTCCTGCAGTGCTGGGGTCTCTGGGAGCACTCAGGGCACAGTTTCAGGGCTCTCCAGGTCACCTTCATGGCTCTGATGCTGGACAGAGCCTTCCCTGGTGGTGCCACATCTCCTCTTTGGGCCTCCTGAACCAGGTCAGGAAACAGCTGAGAACTGAGCAGGGCTGAGTGAGCTGAGGAAACACAGCAAGACCAGGAGCAGGGGTCCTGGCTCCTCCTTTTTAGCAGCAGTCATTTCTTAAAACCTCCTAAAAATTCACATCTGAACTTCAGCTTTCCCCTCAACTCCTTTTTCTAGCATTACTTGTAGCACTATTTCGTTTCTTGTGTGTGTTAGTATTTCCTCAACCAGTGTCAGAAAATGAAATTATTGGGGAACTATTTTTTTTTTTCATACCTAAAGCATTGCCTACCCCAAACAGCACAGGTCAGCATGTGCCCTGCCTGTCTCTAGGGCTTCCCTTGCTCCTGACTGTGCCCCCAGATCTCAATGCCCAGGACAGGAATCTTGACCATTTGTGGTTGGTTTGTTTGTTCTACCTCCAGAAACTGTGGAAACACATCAAGCACAAATATGAGAGCAGTGACTGAGACACTCAGCAGCAGGATCCATCCCAGGGTGGCAAAGGACACTGCAGAGAAGGCTTCAGCCTCCTGAACCTGATTGTAGGAAAATGGAAACAAATTCCTGAACCAGATTGTATCAGCCACCTACTGATATGCTGGAAACCAAGGTGGACTCAAAGCTGTTCTGCTGCTGTACTCAAACCTACTGTGTTAAAATAAAAAAAAACATTCTTGGTCTGTGTCTCCTGTGTTCACCTGATTGATCCTTTGCTCTTCCTGTGACTTCTCCTTAGCTAGGAGATGGGGAATGCCCAAGTACTCCTTAGATCCAAGACACTAAGAAATCCCAGTGTCATAAAAATGGGTTGAAAGCATTTCTAGAGCTGCTTGCTGATGCTCCCCTGGGCTTCTTCCTAATGAGAGCCTCTCTAATGAGGAGCTCTCTGTTTTCTTCAAGTCCTATTCACAGGAAAGTGACTTAAATATTCCCTGCTCCCGTCCCTTGGCTCTGCCCAGAGCCTTCCCCCCTCTGCCTGCTCTCAGAATCCAGCAGCTGAAGGGTGGAGGGGAAGGAGAAATTCTGCAGCTTCCCCCCCCCCCGGGGCCATTCCAGGCACCTTCCCTCCTGGGGAAGGGCTGTGCCAGGCACTGCTGGGGCAATGATTCAGGGGGGGGAGGTCTGGCTGAGTGACTCCTGCTCTTCCCCTGTTCCCAGTCTTCCCCCCCTCCCCACATTTTCATGAAAAGGGAGGAATTTTAGCAGCAGATGAAGCAGAGCTAATGAGAGCCACTGCTTAATGCAAGGAGCTTTAATGGGCAGGCAAAGAGGTGGCAAGAATAAAACATTTATTCTCAGAACACAAAGGATTTAAAATAACCATTGTGCTTGTGGTTTGTGGGGTTTTTTTTTGAGTAAAACCCAAGTGCAGCTCTCACAGTCCCAGCTGTGCATTTCTGGAGGTGCTTGAGCAGTTTCAGCTCTCTCGGGCTGATCCCTCCCAGGCTGAGCAGGAGATGTGCAGCTTCTCAGAAGCAAGAACTAAAGCTGAGCACAGCACTGGGGAGAGGGGCAGGGAATAAACAAGGCCCTTTAAAGTTCTTTCAAGTTCTTTCCCACCAGGGGAGTGGAACAAGGGTTGCCCAGGAAGGTGGTTGAGGCCTCATCCCTGGAGATGATGGAGGTGAGGGGGGTTGGACTGGGTGACCTTTGGAGGTCCCTTCCAACCCAAAGCCCTCGGGGATTCTCTCAGCCCAAAGAGCAGTAGCACCCAGTGGGTGATCTCCTGTAGCAACAGGTTTGGGGGGAGCTGATAAACAATTCCCTTTGCCTCTGCTGTGTCATGAGGGGGGGTTTGGGCAGTGCTGATCTGCAAAGCAAAACCCTCAGAGCACTCAGGAACTCATTTGCACAGTCTCCCCAGCAGCAGCTCTACCACCCCCCAGCTCACCCAGGCAGCATGAAGGTGACAACCACAGGCACCTTGGCAGAACTGCAGAACACAGAGGGGGATGGGGGGGAAGTGGCACTCAGAGTGAATTAACCAAGCATAGCTTAATTGTTTAGCTAAAAGCTGGTCTCTGTGCTGGGGACAGCACCCCAAAGGCATGCTGCTGCTTGGTGCCAACAGCAACTGCAACAGGGAGCAGCAGATGGTGCAGGCTGGCCCTAGGCACAGCCATTGCCATGGCTTTGAGCACCTTACCAACAGGTTACAAAGTAAATTTGGTAATTGGTGTGGCTCTCTGCTCAGGGAACACAGAATGGTTTGTGTTGGGAGGGACCGTGAAGTTACCACCTGGTTCCAAGCCCCTGTGCTGGAGGCAGGGACAGTCACACTCCACCAGGTTAACAACTGCCTGACAAAAGGAAAAGTCCTTCCAGCAACTACCAACTGCTGTTTGCTATCAGCTCCCAACAGCAAATGTGATGATCAGGACAGTTCTGCTTCCCAGAGTGTGTGACAAGTGGTAATTGAGGTGGCAGTTCCCAGGGGACTCTGACAGCCACATGACTGTCACCTTGCTCAGGCTGCCTTCATCCCAGTCTCAGCATCTTTAGCCTCTGTGGCTGTGGCTGGATCTCATCACACTGAACCAACACCAAGCAGTAAGTGAATTTCCCTGCCAGATATGGCACAGTTAAAAGAGTTGTTGAGGTTCCTCCAAGTGAAAGATCAATATGGTTCATAAGAGCCTAAAACATCAACTAGAAGACTGAAATCATTTATTTGCAGGTTCTGTTTTCACACACCTCACTCAAGGGACAGAAATTTATGACAAGGTCTTGTTCACCTGAACTCCTGGGTGTTGGTCAGCAACAAGAACAACCTGAATGCTTTCCTATCAATCTTCAAGGTGTACTTCAGGATAAGGCAGTTCAGTGGAGCAGGGAGCTGAGAGGGCTCTTCCAGAGCAGCTCAGCTCTCCCAGCTGCCTGCTGGGTGGTCTGGAAGCCTGCCTGAGGTGAGGAGAGGGTGGAAGGAGCCAATATGAAAATAAAATTCTCAGAATTACAAATAGTACAAAAAGGAAAGGCCTGGCTGGCACAGCCCCCCCCACACATGGTGGTGCAGACAGGCCCAGGCACATTTCTCCTAAAGGCAGGAGCAGCCCTCCCGTGGGTACCCAGCTCCAGGTGGGCTGCAGTGGGAGGTGCTGAACCACAGCAGCAAGTCCAGGAGTGCCAAGGGAAGGGAGCAGGACCACAGCCTGCAGAGCAGAGGGCTGGGGATGCTGCAACACCTGGGCCAGGAGTCCTTCAGGAAGGAATCATTCCTTTACTCCTCTTCCTGTCAGCCAGGACCCGCCGGTTGTGGTTGGCTCTGCTGCTTTTGTTTGCTTCCTTCTTCCTGCGCTCCTGCGTCGTTTCCCGGTTCTGCCCGTGGCCCTTCACATTCCCAACAACAGCTGAGCTTTCCTGCTTGTGCCTGGAAAAGGACATCACAAGAAGCACTCTCAGGGGACAACCCCCACCCACCCACCCCCAGAAACACAGAAACATGGGGGGGTGAGGGGTGCAGAGCTCAGCCCAGCTCTGCAGTGGCTGAGCATCTGTGTCAGCCACACAAGGACTGGGTGTTCCTACACCTGGAGCCTGTCAGCTACAGCCAGGGAGTAAACTGTCCTCAGCTCCCCGTTCAAGCTCTGTGAAGCTGTGCTCTCCAAACCCCTACCTTGCACAGGGCTCTGCTGCTTAGGATAAAGCAAGATGCCTGCCTGTTTGATGGCTCAGAACAACCAAGTAAAAGTTGGGGGAGAGGAAGTTCCCAGCACCCTAGTGCTGACCCCTGCATACAGGAATGTTAAAGAATAGGCACTCCCTCCACAATTCCAGCCTGCTGGAAACAGAGCCTGCAGAGGGAGATGCTTACTCACCCCTTCCTCACAAGGTGCATCTGCCTCCTGGCTTCAGCTCTCTCCCGCAGCACAGCTGGGTCCTGCACAAAGTGGTCCTGCCATGGGAAGGAGGGACAGAGCTCAGCTAACTCACCAGCATCCAGGAAAAAGGGGAGAGCAGGACGTGATCCTCTTGGGCAGAGTCAATTCATGATCTCTCCTGGCTGAGCCAGCAGGATTGCTGTGACTCTGCACACAACACCTGGCAGAAAGAATTCTTCCCCCATTGTAACTCTGCCAGTAATTCCAGCACTATTTTCAGTGTAGCTGTGATAGTGGAGCCTTAATGACCCTCAGTGTGCTCTGCTGGCATTGTCTGTCTCAAAGTGTCACTGCTCCAGTACAGTCATCCTAGGAAGCAGTGATCAGCTGTACTCAGGGGACATTTCAGAGTCCAGCAGACCACAGAAGGAGCCACGTTGAAAAGCAGCTCAGCTGTTTAAAGATTCAACCTCTGCAAGAAGAAATCTGCTCCATGTCACTCTGGAGGATGAAGCAGCTAAATCATATGGTAAATCTTAATGCAACTCCAACCACAAACTGAGTTATCACCTTTGTTCTTTCCTTTTCAGTTTCCTCCTCATCCTCCTCTTCATCCTCTTCCTCTTCTTCCTGTCCTTCCTCCTGTCCTTTAGGTCTCAAGACCTGAGGAATTGTGAATGGCCTGAGAATTAAGACACAAAGGGTCAGCAATGAAGACAGGATAGCCACAGACCTTGCACTGAACAGCACATCCTTTTGGGATTGCATCATCTCTTTCAAAAATGAGAATCTACAAATTTCATGGACTTGCTTCTTTCTCTGAAGAAAAAAAAAGAGGCTCAGTAGCTAACGACCCATTTACTATTTACAATTAATAAACACATGCTCTCACTGGGGAATGTGCACTATGAAGTTGTTACTAAAATAGTAACAGTTTGAAAAAAAAAAACAGTTTTGAAAAAAAAAAAAAAGAGCAGGTCAGGAAGAACCTGAAGCCTCACAAGGAATTACTCCAAGGAAACAACTGCTTCCTCTGGGAGCAGGGCATCCAGGCAGAGCCACAAGGCATGAGTTAGGAGCACACTGTGCTTGGCTTTAGCTCAGCAGCCAAGGAGCATCTACTGCACAAAGCCTCCAAGTTGGACAGAAACAGGAATGCTCAGGAAGTGCTGTGCTCTCAAACTGCTGTGACTGCTCAGGGGTTGTCCCCAGAGCCCCAGCTTCATTGCTGTGCCCCAGTTTCATACACAGGGAAATACCTGGAGAAATCCATCAAGCTTTATGAATCACCATGAGCACACAGACTGCAAAGGGCCTAGGGGGGTGGAAGCAGAATTCACAGCATACCTATAGCTCTTCTTTAATATATATATGTCAAAAGTGTTTAAATGCTATTGGAATTCAGATTCAACTGTCAAAGAAACAAATGTAAAACCAGAAAAGCTTTTATTACTGAAAAAAACCCCAAAAAATCTAGCTTTCAGCAGTAACAGCCACTAATTGTTCTACTGCCTCTCCAGGAGTGGAGATCTGAAATAGGGGAAAAAAAATCTGAGTGCCACACTGTTACAGGCAAACCACAAAAAAGATTTAAATTGGAGCCTCACCAAGCTTTAGGAGGGAAAAAAAAATAGGTAAAAGTCACAAAGGAACCCCAAAGGTGCATGTTGGTTTGAGGTTAGAAATGGTGACATCTTCATAATACATCAGAACTTAAAAGGCCAATTTCAGAAATGTTAAATCAATTTTAAAGCACACTTTCTACCTCTAGCTCTTATTTCTAAAAGGAATATTCTACAATCCCCCAGTTCCAAACTAACCCTTTGCTTCCTAAAAGCAACTTGTCCTTGGGCTGTCAGTCATTGGGGAGATGACTGTTGTCCATCAGGGACTGAACTCCAGGTGTCAGCACTCTGAGATGCCAGAGGTGATTGCCAAGGGATAGTTTCCCAAAGTTAGAAGCTCTCCTTTGCTAAGCAGCCATCACTGCCCCAGCTAGCCCACTGTCCCCTGCTGCAGGACAGCTTTCTGTCAGCAAGAACACTGAATGGTCCTCGTGGATTAGCTGAGTCTTGCAGCCACAAGGGGAAGCCTGCAAACACCTCCCCACCACCAGGAGAAGAGACCCAAATCTCTCTCCTTGCATGTTGCAGAGAAAAGAGCAGCAGCCAAAAGGGGTGTTTTGAAGCTTGGGTGTTCCATCATTCAGAACAGAACCCAAAACCCCAAGGTCTGTGTGAGCCAGAAGCTCCTGGTGGTGATTCCCATCAACTTCCCACTGCCTGAAGCCACAGCACCTACCTCCTGCTGATCAGCTCATCATCTGAGTCAGCATCATTTGCCCCCACTTGGTTGCCATCATAAGTGTCATCATACTCATCCTCATAGTCCTGGTACAGCTGCTCCACAACCTCCTCCACAACCAGGCTGTACTGCCTGTAGCGCTCCTTCTGCTCAGCAACCAGCTGCTTGTCATTCAGCAAGCTCCTGGTTGTGTCCTTCTCCCTCCTGTGCATGGAAAAAGAGAGGCAGACACACAGAGGCAATGATGTAAGATCTTCTCCAGAAGTGACTTTTTGGGCTTTTCCCCCCACACTTTTTAAGTAAGAGGAAGCCGAAGTGACACAGATCTCGCCGGGAGCTCCACATTCACTGTTGAACCTCCTCGTTTCCCCTCTGATTTATAACAAGGCTGTAAAAACACCATTCCTGGCTGGGAACAAAGTCATTTTTCAACAAGAAGCCCAGCAAGATTACACAGCAGATAAGAACAGGAATTGGAGACTGCCACTGTCACTTGAGAGAGAAAGGAAGCTTTTAGAGGAGGCCAAATGCACTCATACTCAAGCTGAAATATGGCCAAGATCCAACTAACGAAAGAAGCTCCATGAATCTGGAATGGGGGGAGCTGTAGGGCTGAGATTCCAGCCTGCCAGGCTCTGCAAGGCTCAGAGTGCCCTCTCACATGGTGCTGCAGCATCCTGGGCTCCCTGCATAGCACACAGGGCTGCAGATCCTGGGGGAACTGCAGCAGAGCAACTGCTGCCCAAACATGTTATGCTCCCATAAGGAAGAACCTCAGCTTACAAAGGTGAGATGCAAAGCAGGAATGTAACTGGAAAGGAACAAAAAAGTGACCACTGCAGCAAATAAGGAAAGCACAATTAAGAATGAAAAAAAACCAAAAACAACTCAAAACAGAGTAGACCAGTGATTCTGATCCATTCTATCTCAAAGCACTGCACGTACAATTTTTTTAAAAAATATTAAGAGGCAAGTAAACCCTAGTGATGTTAAAGAAGGGAAGCCCAAGAAACAGGATTTTGACAGAGGTATTAAAAAGCAACCACTGAGACACTGCATCTCAAGTTGCACAAGCACAAAGTCTCTAAAGTCCCATTTTTCAGACCAGCCAAGTATATCCTCAGAGCAAAGCAGCCAGGGATTCCACTGCCAAGTCCTCACAGGACATCTTGTAGCCCTCAGAGCCTAGGAGGAACATGCATCAGTGGCCAATTTGGCATCTGGATATTATCAGAGAAAGAACCCACCAAGGCAGACTGTCAGTGACTCAAGGCCACAGAGACTGATGTGACATCCCAGCAAGCAGTGGGGAAGTGATCTACACAGCCTGATTTTTATTAAGAATCTCAAACCCAAGGAAGATGACAGATAGATGTGGTTCCCCTCTCTAGCCTGACTCACTCTAGTTACATGCCTCCATTTAGCTGCAAAGTGCCCTACCAAAGCATGTGGTTAGTGTGCACATACCTAGGCTGGGATAACATCTTCTGTTGGTATTCAGCATGAGACTGAACTAAGTATTTGGTAATTGTTTCCTGTTGATCTGGTCTGATGACTGAAGAAGAGCTGCAATGAAGTGTTTCAGGCACCAATTCCAGGAAAAACAGGGGGATAACTCCTCCATGGGTGTTCAGGACATGCTCTGACTTCAAGAGAGATTTGGTCAGCAGTTATGGGGGAACAGGCAGGAGAGGTGAGGTCACTTGTCAGGATCTGCATTAGGATATTCATTTCTTCGTGTTTGTTTTTCTCCTTACCTTGGTATGGCTTTCTCCTTCACATTAGATTGGATATTAGGAAAAATTTCTTTACTGAAAGAGTGGTCAAGTCTGGGAACAGGCTGTCCAGGGCAGTGGTGAAGTCACCATCCCTGCAGGTGTTCCAAAATCATGTGTGGATGTGGCATTCAGGACTTGGTTTAGTTGGCATGGTGGGACTGGGTTGATGGTTGGACTTGATCTTAGAGGTCTTTTCCAACCTTAATGATTCTCTGATTAACACTCCCTGTCCCAAACTCCTTACACTTGCCTGCCCAGCTGCTAGCACAGGGGGCCCAGCCTGATCTGGCTCTCATGGCACTATTGTGGCATCATGCCTAGAACACTCTGAACACAAGCAGCATTTGGTGAGTAAAAGATTAAGGGGGGGAAAAAAATGTATTGATACAATAGAAATCCAAAGCAGCCCTCAAACCCCTGACACCCAGATGCTTGGAGATTCTTGCTTGTGGAACAAGGACTGCTGAGGAAGTTGCTCTTTTACTGCTTTTACTTTTCATATTTATGGAGTTCTGACTGTTAAGTTCAAGACAGCAAGGTGCTATAGCTTTATTCTTGGACTTAGAGATGGATAACTTTGGGCACAGGGTGGACATTGCTGATCCCAGCTGGTTACCTCCAGGTTTTTAAAACCATTCAAAACAAAGAACACGTCTGGGATCCTGCAGAGTGTTCTCAGTGTGGGAAGAACTGTTCTGAAACTGAGATACAGCCTGAGGGAGACGAAGAGACACTGGAAGAGCAGCAGGAAGAGGATAATCCCAAGAGGTCACATAGCATTCCAGCAGAAGGCACAGCAGTGCTCTCAAGGGGGGCTGTAACCACTGGAGAGCAGACATGAGGGCAGTGCCCTGAGAGCAGGATCCCACAACCCAGCTCAGAGATGACTTAGAGCTTCCAGAGCTCTGCAAGTGATCTGCAGAGGGAGGTCCCAGCAGGGTTATTCCAGCAGCAGCCACCCACACCTGTAAAACTTTGGAAAGGTGGAAGACAACCCAGCACCCCTGTGGCACAAGGCTCCTGCTGCACTCTGAGCAAGGCAGCAGGATGGGGAGAGACCCTGTGCCTGGGACTTCTTGGCTATGGACACTTCCACAGTAATTCTCTTGCCCAGTAAGGAAAGAAATTCCTCTCTTGCCTAGCTGAGCCAACATAAGCACTCCAGGACTGCTGGAAAGCTGTTGGACTTTGGGACAACAGTGGGTTTCTCCTGAGAATCTGATGCAGTTTTTACAACCAGAACCTTTCAGAGGAGCTCCCAGGGTTATGTGGCTCCAGCCAGAGTTGTGTTTATGTTGTGTAAATACAAAGCAACAGAAAGAGCAGACCTGTCTGCTTAGAGAAAGGGCATAAAAAGAACCTGAAACAAATCAACCATGTTACAGAGATACAGCTGACACCAAGGGGAGCCAGCAGGACAATGCCCTACCATCAATTTGCATGGAGTGTGGCACAGCACAAGACACCCAGGTAGGCAGGAAGCAAAGGAAATGCCCTTCTGCAGGCAGTTTGCAAGCAGCAGGAACAACACAAGTAGTCTGAGCAACTGAGCATTATCAGAATTTGAAGTAGATGGATATTGAAGTTTCACTTGGATCTAATCCAAACCACTGTTTGTTCTCATTTCCGAGTCCCTAATCCCAGGCTCACAGAGATGGTTGCTTTTCAAGGTCTGTCATGCTGTACAGGTTGAACATTAAGACCAAGAAGCAACAGCCTGACATTACAAATGAGCTTGGCAGAGCAAACTCTAGCAGCATCCAGAAAAAAGCCAATTAGGAAGCAAACACTATCTGAAACCAATCCCCTAGTAGTATTTCATTTGGCTTTCCCAGAGAAGCAGAAGAAACAGGTGGGAAAAATCTTTGATAAGCCTTACCACCTGGTAACAAATTCCTGCAGGAGGTTGGTACAGGAAATAGATGTTCAGGTTCAATACCTCCAGACAGACAGACAGAGTTCATCAAGGGGGCACAAGACTCACCTCTTGCCTTTTTGGACCCGAGAAACATCCACTGAATCTCTGCTGAAAACATCAAACTCATCATTCTGGAAAACATTGTAGCGAGAAGTGACCAGAGGAGTAGGGTCTGGCTTCAGCTGCCTGGTAAAAAAAAAAAACACCAAAAAACAACAAACAAACAAAAAAACCAAAAAAGAATAAAACCAAAGGGGAACTGAGAAAAAACAAGTCTTCTCCTTCCTAGCAGCTTGGCTTATTCTTTGTCAGTGTCCAGGTTATCCAGAACATGGCAATGTGGTGCTGGCTGGGGCCCAGCTTGCTATGGCATATGCAGGACACTGGTCAAAAATAAAAGGCATGGTTTCCAAAGGGAAACCAAAGCAACTTAGAGAAAGCTAAAAGAAAATTCTTCCCTTCATTTCAAAATAAGTAAAACTGTACAGTAGCATGGAATATTCAACAGACTGCCTGGGCTCAAAACAATGACTCACTAAAGCCAAAGACTAACTATGATGAATGATATGCTGGAAAAATTCCAGTAGTTTGCTGCTGTTGATTTCAAGATATTTATCTCCCTATGGTTCCTCCTTAATTCTTTCTCAAAGTTCCAGGTTTACATTTGTTCAGCTTGTAAGTCAAAAGAGCATTATTTTTACATTCATTTTGTTGGTGCTGTTAAGCTCAGCTGGGCATCTGCAAATGTTGCTGTGCTTACTTCTAAACCCAGTAGTGATCAAATTTCCACATTTGCCATTGAACTGACAGCCTTGTTTCAAGATGCAAAAGGCAGGAAAAAAATCCAGCCCCGTTCTCTGTAACTGCTGGCTTTGCAGGAAAAAAAACCCAAACAAACCAAACCTTCCAAAAGCCCACCTCACACCATTTGTGCCAAAGTCAGGAGATTGGACTGTGTGAGCGTGGAGATTGTTGCAAAAGTAAGATTTTCACATTATTTTTCTGATAAAGATGCTTTCCTTCTTTAACACAACAAGACAATCTGCCCATTCCTCCATGAAATGTGAACAAATAGCTCATTCACATCCTGACACTCACTCAGAAACTGCTGCTACAGCATAAACACATGCTAGCAGCTGCAGACAAACTAAAACAACTCAATTCTACTGCCAGCTATAAACCCTACAGCCCATGTACAACCCAACAAAAGCCTGGTAAAGCTGTCAAAGGCTAGAGAAAAATGGATCTAAATTGCCAATTCCAATCTCTCTCTGCTTTTCTGCAGTCACAGAATAGCAGCCTTTCAAATACCATATTTGACCCTGCAGGATAAATTTGAGCTGAATTAGTTCTTTTAAAGATGCCCTTTCCTGCACAACAGCTGGGATTTTAACACCTATGACCCTGTCCTCAGCAGTAAAATAACTTTGGAAGGCAACATGTTCCATTGCCCAGCCCAGGCTAAACCTGTGTCCCCATGATGGAATTTTAATGGTTCTTATTTGAGTGTTTAACAGGTATTTTTGTCACCCCATCACAAATCATGACCCAGCGGCTGCTCTACTGAATTGCTGAACAGTGAATGTTCAGCAGGGACACAAGGAGGCACAAAGCTCATGGCAGATGAGGAGCTCTCCCTGCAGCTGTCTACCACAAGGAAAAGCACATACAACTTCTTAGAGCTTGCCAAGTGTCTATCCTTCCATCAAAATGAGGTTCATAGAACCACAGGATGGTTTGAGTTGGAAGGGACCTTAAAGATCATCTAATTCCAACCCCCCTGCATGGGCAGGGCTATGTTAAATAACACAAAAATGAGAAAGCAAAAGGCAAAGCCATGCCAGAAGCTGTCCCACACCTTTGCATTGCTCTGTCCAGCTTATCCAAGGATGGCACCAGTTTATCTTCTAGAATGTTGTTGATCACTTGCTCTGCATTGTAACTGTATTCTTCCAGGCAGGCCAGGATGAAGCCCTCACCAAGGTCAGGCAGCAGATCTTTCACTTGAGAGATCAGAGAGTCCAGCTCCACCCCAGACACCTTGGCCATGGGAGCAGCAGCACCAGCACACTATGGACACCAAGCAGAATTGGTGGGGTTACTGGAAAGGGACAGCAGCTGAGGGGAAGGCACATTAGGAAAGGAGCATTCTGGGTTATCACAATTTAAAGACAAACACGTCAAAGAGTGGAGTCAAAGGAAGAGAAACCAGCCAAGTTGTTTATGGTACACAAGGTCTATGACACAGACTTGGGCATGCTTTTGTCTGGCTCTGAGTCAGCAAGGACACTCTGGAGAACTCCAACAACATCAACTGTGCATTTAAAAATTATGCACCTGAACTACAGTGCTGCAGCATAGCATTTAAATAAACCTCAGCAACAGGAAGCCCAAGCCAGTGGGAGTTAGAAGCAATTTGCTCAAAGATAAAGCTGTGATTCAGGTGTAGCTATGTCTCTCAGTTCACAAGGCACATGGGGCTGCACTGAAATCTAGCAAAGGTGATAAAGGAGAGTGAATCTCCTGTAATCCCCAAACCTGAGCAAACCAGCTCCCTCTTCACAGACAAATGAAGCAAGGCTAGATAAGAGCAGAACCCAGTCCCACCCACAGTGCTCCTCACCTCATCCTCTGATGCATATGCAGCCCCAAGCTCTTCCATGTCCTCAGCAGTGCTCTCTACCATTGCTGATGCTCCATGAGATGCTGATGCTCCATGAGATGCTGATGCTCCATGAGATGCTGATGCTGGGGTTGGATCTTCAAGGCCTTGAGTTTTTTTCTTGTCTGCCCCTTCCCATGCACTTTCCACTGCTTGGAGGATATAGGCTGTCCTGGTTTCATCTCTAAGAGGAGAGCATTAAGGACATTTCTAGATGCATATTAGACATATTCAGATCTCACCTCGAAGCAACAATGTGATTTTCAGTGACTCCCAAGCCTCTCCCTACATTAGCATTCCCCTCCCCCTCCACTTTTTTTTTTTGTTTGTTTTTTTTAAGAGAAAACTTTCCATCACTCACTGCCCAACATGGAGCTTAACCAGAGGCAGCAATACTGGAAATGCCACACTGGCCTGAAAGAATCTAAGAGCTCCCAAGTTTGCAAAACCCTGAGGTGACAGCAAAGGATACAGTGTGGAGGATGCTTGCTGAAGCAGACTGACATCATCCTCAACAGGGAACAGCTCATCATAGTCACGGAGAAATCTGGAAACACAGGAGCAAGTTCCATCAGTTCAACTTGAAAAGAATTTACCAGATTTGTCACACACTACCCTGTGACACCACTTTGCCTTCCTCACTGCTCAGACAGGGACACGTATGACTCTTCACACTGAACCCTGCATGGGTTGCCAGATCTGATTATGTCCCCATTACACTGCAGGAACTCTTTCCCCCAAGCCACCAGAGCCAGCTGCAGCAGTCCTCATGATGCTGAGGACAGTAACCCAGTGCCACAGCACAGAGAAAAAACATGATTTATGACTTGAGCATGATCAGAAGAGCAGCAGGAGGATAAGATCACATTCCCAGTTCTGCCACTTAGTCACTTTGCATCTTCAGTACTGACACTTAATTTTCTGGTTTGGCATCCCCAGTTGAAAAGCACAGATCAGTAATAACAGCCTAACTTGTCAAGGTAGCTAATGGCTAAATTGCTGTCCTCCACTCTGCAAGCCTGGATTAAAGAGAGGGAAAAATAACATTCTCCAGTGTCACACAACACCCTCCTCTCCTTTACAACCAAGGCTGTACTACTGAGTCTGAAATCCTCTCACAGCAGTTCTCCCAACTAGTGAGAATGATTCCTAACTCCCAAATGCATCATAATGCCTCATAACAATGTCTCAGGCAATTCTCTTGTAAAGAATGGAAAGGCAAGCTGACCTTCCCCTTGGGCCTCTTTCAGCCAGACTCACCTTCTTTCCTGAAGCACTGAAGTGAAAATCTGTAGAAATTCCTCAATAAAAGGCTGAATGTTCTCACAGCTGCAGAAAACAATGGTACAACAGAGTAAAAAACTCAGTGGTAACTCTGCCACATTGCACAATCACCACACTCTTCCTCACTAGCCAGGCTGGTCACATTCAGATAAGAGATTTTAGTCCATTCTTTGGCTTTCACAAGAGCAAAGGGTCCAATGTAAACAAGTTTCTTGTATGGCTTCAGCAAACACTTCAGCCAGCTAAACCTACACCTGTATCACAGTTGGAATTCCAGGACTTCTGACAGGCTTTACATATCATGGTTTGATGTCTCAGCATTGCAATAAGCAGAGAAGGGGGTGTGGTGCCTTTTTAATTGCATCCCTACTACATGGCTTACTATAGAGCAGTGAACCTCCCAGAAAACACATGTTCACCTACATCAGAACAGATACCAAGCAAGCTCCTCTTGCAACCTTTCTCTTCTAATATCTGAACCCCCCCCTGCTGCTGCATCACAGCAAGGCAGAATGTCTTCTGCAGTACCATCAGTGCTAAGGAAAAGGGATTAATTACCCTAGAGCCAGACACAATGTTTTTTGCAGCAGCCTCATCTAACTGGCAATGAGTGTCTGGAGCTGTCCTTTATTACCTCTGAAGTATATACAGTACTTAATTCCAAGGAATCTGAACAGGTTACACTCTTTGGCTCCTTTACACTTACAATATTCTGTGGGTGCTGAAAGGCCAGTGCTCAGGTAAGCAAGGGGGAGGCAAAGCTGCTACTGCTCCTTTAAGGACTGGACTTACTGGACTTCCAGCACAGACAGACTGGGGGATTTAGTCCAAGTCACAAGGGAATTCAAGGAAGCAAATCCATGTCTCTCATAAGGAGTTCCACCAACCATCTTCTTGGAGAACTCTCCTCTTCTCAAACCAGGGAAAATACTCAAGCAGAGAAGGAGCCCCAGACCAGCAATTTATGAAACCTGTAAGGACTACAGGCAAAGAGACCATCCCTGGCCTCTCAGTTGAGATCCAGGGTCTTGGCTCTGTCCCCATTATGCAGCATGACTTGGGGTAATTTCACTTCTCTTAATTTCTCTGTTTTAAAATAAGGACTTGCCTTCATTCTCAGATTGCTCACAGAGCTCATAGTTCACCATTTTTGTAAGAGGAGCACAAAAAAGGGTAGAATCAGGTCAAGGCACCAATATTTAGGCTGTTTTCAGTCATCTGTAACCCTGCACTGTTTTTATTCTGGTGTCTCAGTTAAGGTGACTACACACAGCATTAGAATTTGCAACTTAGCCATAAACTGAAAGTAGAAAACTTGTTGGACCATGGCCTTACCCTACTTCGATGGGGTCAGCACACAGCTCACTACACCAATTCTGGACCCTCTAGCTTCATCTGGGCCATTCTTGCTATGCAGGACAACAGACTCCTGATCTCAGCCAAAGTCTTTGGCTACCACCGCAACACAAATAGCAGGATCTGTTAATTTCCTCCAGCAAATAGGAAAACAAGGAAACTCTCTCCCCTGCAAGGGGAATTAAATAACTGGCTGGTACCACAGAGCCCAAGTGCCAATACCTGCTTTCTAAGATGGGCTGCAGACAGACTTGGTTTATTAGGATGTGGAAAATTTCTATCATCTTCTTCCTGGAATGGGAGATTCTTCTCCACAAATCAGCATACACACTTGAGAGAGAGTAAAAGAACACACTGTTGATGTCAGCAGAAGAAATCTGAATATTTATCACAGTTGACTCCAGAGTTTACCCCTCCAGAGGGGAGACTTTCATTAGCAGAATTATTTGTTTGCTGCAAAGACCAGAGATTAGAGCCATTTCATACCCATAAAGATAAAATCTGTGCCCTAAACAAAGCTGGTCTTAGCTGCAAGTTGTCCTGACAGCAAGACCAATCATTACATAGAGACATCCTTCATGTTTTCACACTTTGTTACAATTTGAATTCATCTCCCATCAAGTTTCTTCTCAGGCAGCAGCGAAAGAAAACATTAGTCACCCCACTGCCCAGGAAAGCTTGGAATTAGAAGATTCATCCCCTCAGAGTCCTTTGAAGCAGCATAAATAAAAAAGCTGGAAAGACACTGCAGAGGTGGGTAGAGCAGCATGAAGTGACTAACTAACTAAGCACTGGGAGACTCTCATTGAAAAGAAAACACAAGCCCTTGCAGACGTACCCACCTGTTATCCTCATAATGCCTCTTCTTAATTGCAGATTCCAGTTCAGGAATTGCCAGTTCATAAAAGGAAGCTAACCTGTGGAAATGGGGAACAAAGCAGTTAACTGTCAGCAGAGGGTTCAAGAATCATCTGCTAAAAGACAATCCAAATGGTTAATTTCCTTAAATCCTCCTCATTAGCAGTACTCATGAGCATTGCCCTGTTATGCTATGTGTTACAAGCAAATATGGGATAGACAAAGGACAGCACCCTAAGGAAACCACCAAGGTGTCTTCAAAGCCCTAGGCAAAGAAATGCATTTGAAGAGAGCACTGAACAAAGCAACCTCCCCAGCCAAGAAACATTCCCAACACAAATCTGCAACCTGCCAAGAGTTCATATGCTTAAGCCCATCCCAAAACACCCCTTGTTTTCAAGAGGATGTTTCAATGGGAGGGGACAAGAAGGAAACAGGGATTTGATCCAGTTTCATGTTTTACATGCCAGACAGCCCACACAGACCCTTTCCTTTGGGGACAAAGAAGTGGAGTAACACCCTCCCTGAATAACAGCCAGTACTGTTTCCTGAGGAGCTGATGTTACAAATCCTGCTTTACAGCCCCTTGCACAAATGCCAAGCTGAACTGATGAGCACAGGCTCCATTAGGAACATTACCTCCATGTCCCCTAGTAAGAGCCAAACGTGTTAAATGAGTATCCTTGAGGCAAATGCAGCAGAAGGTGGCTGAGACTTTGAGGCAGGGAGAGAAATGAGCAAGTGCCAGCAGATTGCTTCAGACTCAGAGGTTCCACACAGATGACGTGTACATCAGTTTTCCCCCCTCACACTACCAAGACCCAGGGATTAGTCCACACCAAGATGTCATGAAAACACATTGCTGTTGGCCCCCAGCACAGAGATCAGGGCTATTTTAGCACATCTCTGACATCAACAGTAGGATTCAAAGCAAAAGGCTTTCTTCCTCTGAGTAACCAAGCATGGAAGCAGTGCTGCTTGCCAACCCAACTAGCCACCAGCAGGCCACCAATCTGCTCTTCATTCAATAACCAACTGGAGGACAACATCCAAAGAGGACAGAATCCTACACAGCCCAGAGCAGCATTGCTCAACCTGGGGTCCATAAACCACAGGCAGCTGGAAGGCTTCAGAAGTTTGCAACAGGACTGGGAACAAAAGCAAATCTCAACTGGGTGTTAGTTCACACTGCCAAGTAAGTGAAACAGAGAGAATAAGGACAATTAATAAACTCTTCAGCTGGTCCTAAACAAATGCTGTTACAGCAATACTTTGTAAGATCTGGGGGAAGATGTGGAAGTGCCACTCCAGGACTTGCAGCCTCTGTGGCAACACACTTGGCTGTCCAGTCCTTGAGACCACCCTGACTCATGACCACCATGATCCAGTTGGACTGGGAATAGCTTTGAGTCCAGCTGTGCCAGTGCTGGCTTCTCACCCTCTCCCAGGTACCTCAGTAATATTCACTAGCATTACTTAGCCATAATATCAAACAAAAACATTTATTTTCAGACCCTGATGGACTACCAGCTTTCTAAAACTTTCTGCTTCCCTTGCTTTGGGTCTGACAGCAGGAAGCTCTTGTTCTCCAGAACTCTCTTCTGCTTGTCCCTCTCCACCCTTTCCCAAGCACACCACATACTGTTTACTGTCATGGTTTCCTGGCTCTAGAATCTAGGTAATGATGAAGGTGAACATATAAAAGACAAGCTCTAGATGTCCCTATATTAATTTGTTTACTGGGAGTCTCCTTCTGTCAGTGTGAACCTAGCAGTTTAAATCTGTCTACTCTTTTAATGATGAAGGCATTGGGAAAGGACAGAGTAGCATATTCAGTATTTTACTTCACCAAGAGAAGATCTGTCTGCAGTCAAAGATATACCTGTAGCAAAACTCATGTTTTTGGAAGGTCTGGGACGCCAATGGGAAGACATCAAGAAATGCCCAGAGTGTTGTGGAAGTGTCACATAAGAACAGGACAATATCCTTCAGCTCCTGAGAAAGAAAGAGCCATTACTGAGAGAAAAACCAGAGCAGACTTTCCTGGGAACACAGTGTTACTGACCAACAGGGACACACCATGTCCAGACCAAGCCTTTTTCCTGACTGCACAAAGAAAATCTGCTACCAGGCATAAACACATCACACATTACTGGGTCTGGAGGCAGAGACAATGCTTCTACTAAAACTTCTCCCCTTTGAACATGTCTAATGCAACCCAAACTGCTCATTCTCATGAAAGGTTCTGTAGAGTAATGGGAATCTTCATCAGATCCTGTCAGGGGCAGTGATTTTGCCCTCTGTATATCTGCATACAGAATTCCTCCTCACCTATCTGGAAGCACTGGGCTTCCAATGCAGGACTAAAAGAGATGGTTTCAGTGGTCCACTGCAGTGCAAAAGGCCCTTTCAGCTGCAGCAATTCCCACATCCAGATTCTATGCCTAAAATTTGGTAGAAGAACATGCTCACTGAGTTGGGGCCTGTCTTTGCACAGGACCCAGCAAAAAAAAATAAACCCCTCTTAATTAACCAGGGTTAAAATACACTGATGCTAAAACTATTTCTGAAAAGAAACTTGATCAGTGTAAGGGTTACATGGAGACTTCGGTCAGCTGCTCTATTACATTCCTTTTAAGCAAAAAAAGTTGCCAGGTTTAAAAAAGAACCCATGCTACAATGGGTATGGTTGAAATGCACCTGAGGAAAGCAACCAACCCATGGTGGCAAGACTTTATCACCAAGTCATATGACAAACAGTGGAACAATGACATGGAACCATGTGCTGCATGAACCATCAGTATTTGGGAACAGAATGACCCTCTGTGGTTCTGCAATGTTCTTTCTGCAGGACTACAAACAGACAAGGGCAAAAAACATGAGTTCTACCTGGCAGGGCATGTTCTCTGGAGTCACATTTCCTCTTTCTCCCAATCTCTGGGGTTCAGCAGAAGCTCCTTCACACTGCAGGCCACATTTAGTGAGAATATCATTGAACACCTAGATCAGGAGAGCAGAAGAGTGTTAGAACAGCCAGGGGAAAGCAATGAAATAAGACTTCTATGCCTGACTATTTCCCCACAGAACAGAGCTGTAAAGAGATAAAAGCTGCAACAGCCCCTTGGAGGCTACAGCAGCAAAGGTCACACTGAAATTTTTGAAAATTTAGGTGCAACTGAAGTGCAGGTGCATGTGGTGGTGGTGCTGAGACAGGGACTGCAGCTAAGCCACATCCTGAGCTCCCAGCTCAGCACTGGGATCCCCACTTGCAAGGGAGGAAGAGGACAAATGGGAGGTTACCACCACATTCCTGCCCTCTGCCCTGAGGGGAGGAGGAAGAGGATTTTCTGGCTCTTTATTATAAAGAAAGAATCTGGGGAGAAGCCACAGAATTAGGCTGCAGATTGCTAATAAATTCTAGTGTAGAACACACTTAGGGTGCAAATGTAGAGGAGTTGCTTTTAAGGGATTTGTCAAACCCTCCTCAAACCCTTAATATTAATATTCTACAGGGCCTGGAAAGCTCTTCAACCTGCAGAGATATCAACTCCTTCTAGTGATGGTGTAAGAGAAGAAACAGCTTTATGGATCAGTAGTGACACATCTTTCTTTGAGCTGTTACATCCATACATTTGAGATACACTGCAGTGGATGGGAAAGCACACAGTAAGGAAAGCAGTGTTCTGCAGTGACACTGCCCCAACATGATGCAGCATGAAAAGCAGATGGAATCTCTGCTGTTCTCCCTGGTAAATCACTTGAAGTTTTGGTCTTGCATCCTATTCTAGGATATAAAAAGACATGTCTCATATACTTTTATTAATATATTCACATAATAATAAAATATATTAAGATAATTATTGATCTCTTTTATTAATATCTAAAAAGACTCTATTTTTAAATACGGTATCACCCAAGATTTAGCTCTGTTTCTTAGCACAAGAAAGAAAAAAGTGAGCTTTCAACAAGCCAAGTGGCATTACAGGTGCCTTGGGGTAAACAGTATCCTGGGTTTGTTTATTTTTGTGCATGGATGTGCTTTTTGAGAACATAAAGATGACATTTTCAGGCTACAAATATGTCAAGGCACCTGGATTTCCCTCTCAGGTTAAAAGTGAATCCTGCTTACCAATGCTGAGGAACAGACAAGCTGCTTATAAAAATTAAAGCTTAGATATGGAGAAGAGCCAGGTATTTTTTGCATGGCAACAGTGCAACCCCTCCAACAGATTTCCATGTACTCCTGAGCCCCTGGGGTGTTCACACGAACTCATTCTGTTATGTCAACCCCAGCTACCTCTCACTGTCACCGTTTTCTTGTTTGAAGTTTCACTGCTTCCCCTGCATAGGTGGGGACACATAAATACTTGTGGAACAGCCTAATGAAAATTCCTTGAGATTAACTGCAGAGTTGGCCAGGAGCTGAAGGAAGGTAACAGGAAATAGTCATTGAGTAAAATAGTTTTGGATAAAGGTTCAAAAGTGACCTGACACATATTAGCATGAACTAGAGAGAAAGGAAGAACAGCAAACTCCATCTTCCCTGCCTATGACCACATTTGCTCCCTTCCAGCCCTGAATGATGATGCCCCATTTCCAGATTTCCAAGCAGGGAAGCAGTACCTGGAGGACAGTGTGCAGGGTTTCATCCAGGTCACTGTAGTAACTTGGTTGATGAGTGAAGATATTTTCTGAGAAGAGAGGGGGAAGGACATAATTTCCCATTAGTTCAGACATTCATGCACAAGAGTGCACATGCACCAGAAGATGTACTTGTCTGGCTCCTGACACCCCCTCCAGACCCAGCTAAGAGCAAGGGCATGAGCTCACTTCCCAGGGTCTGCTCCTCTAAAGCTGATCCATCAACTCCTCAGAGCAACTGGAGGACTGGTAATGAGAACATGCTCATCAGAGCAGAGCAAATGAGATGGTAGATGATTCACATCCCAGGGGCTGAATCAATGAATAATGCAAATACTATCACTAAACATTCCTGGTTCCTTTATTTGACAACTGGAGTTTGACTTTTAATTACTGATAACAGTTCAGCATACACTGGAAAATGTTCTGCAGCATATTTCTTGAAGGTAATGAGGCTTTAGTAATACCTGCTATTATATTACTAGGACTTCAATATCTTTAGAAAATACCCCACTAAGTAATGGCATACCATAAATCCTCCCCAAGTAGGCACACAGGCTGCCTATTTTCCTGTGAATTACTGTTCAGATTATGAAAATTAACTGAATTCTCCAGCAAGGACAGAGCACAGGGAAGAGTTACAAGACAGGTTTCCAAAAACTTCATAACCTGGGAAGAAGCTCAAGCTGATCAAGTTATGAATTACACCCCAGAACTGCTTGTGCCTTTACTTCCATTACGTGGTGATAGTAATCAGGTGAGTAAATCACTGGTCACTTGTGTGTAGTTACAGTGTTGTACTCTGAAGCATATGTATAATTCAAATGAGTTTTCATACACAGAGCAATTCAAGACCCAGACAATCTAAGCTTGACATCTGAAAGGCAACTATATCTTGTCATGCCTCCTTCCCACCTCTGAGGCTTGACAGGTGAATTTAGAGTGGAAGTTACTGACGGATAAAAATCAAAAATACAAATGTTTAACTAAGCCTTTCTGGCCTGGAAAATTGGCTATGTCACATGTTCTCTAATGCCTCTCATGTTAGTCAACTTGGAAATGGGACAAAAATAACTACAAAGAATGGAAAAATGTTTCATTACACAGACTGCAGACCAAGTTGGTTAGAATTGAGGAAGAAGAGCTCACTTAATCCAAGGTTAGGTACTCTTCCATCTGTGCTCAGGCAGTTAGAGATCACAGGCAGCTCCCTTGTGAAGTGAGCACAGGATAAATACAGCAGCTAAACCAGGATGCCCTCTCTTCATTACACAGGCATCCTAGAGATGTTACCTAACATGCACTTACCTGTAAGTCTGTACAGATACAGAGAAATCTAGGAATGAACCCAGTTTCAGCAACACCCTGAAGTCCTTTGTGGTTGTAAGGCACTATATAAATCAATGCCTGCATTAAAAGGTCAAGTTCACCTACTCCAGAAACTCATGATTATTTCACATTGCAGTTTTTGCTTGGCTCCCAACACTGGGAACACTCAACAAGTACTTGGACTGCACCCCCACCTCCTATCCCTCCTCCCCTCTGCCCAGGAACTGAGTTGTTTTCCTCTTCTCTTCTCTACCAGGATTTTACAGAGCCCTCCCAGTCCTCTTAACAGTGGCTGAGGACACATTTTAACTGGCATAGGAAACAACTGCTGAGGTATATCTGAGCCTTGGCTCATGCCTAATGCCACAGGACAAGCTCAAGTGAGGTAAGCAGCAGGCCACAACACATTCCTTGACATAAGTGACATTCACAAGAAAAAAGCAATTCAATCTAGAACTTCACCTAAAAATTCCAAATTCTAGTTGCTACTGAACAGTTTTCAGAGCAGTAACATTTGCATAAAACCCCACTCATCACTTGCTATTATACCAGTAAGCAAACACCTAAATGCAACAAGCTGTTCCCTGGCTTTAACTAACCAATCATCTTCTGGAGCAGGGGACCATTTCCTTTTCCAAAAAGCACACAGAGATCCAGAATCTTAGGGATGTCAAACAGGAAGTTATTGTAAATGATTTCTCCAAAGCCAGAGGGAGTGATAAAATGATCCTACAAAGAAGAAAAGAAAAAAAAAAAAAAGAAAAAAGTAATTTACAGGATAATTCCTATCTTGAGAATGAGAATGTCATGAGAATGATACCTGTCAAAACATTTGTCCAAGTTGTATGAAAGATTGGGTTTCACACAAAGCAGCAACTGTGCTTACAGCAGCTTCTGCAGAGTCCTCCATCCTCATGGTCACTCCTTGTCACTGCCCCTGGCCACCCCACTGCCCCCCCAGCATTCATTACAGGCCCAGCCTACACCATGAAATGAACCAAAAGTTCAAACCAAAAGCCACCAACAATTCATTCAGTTCCCAGCTCACACCATGGCCAAATAAACAGCTGAGCTGACACACAAAGGGCTCAGCTCAGGAGCAGGAATGAGGAGTCAGGCACAGGAATGGCTGAACTGGCTGAAAAAAGTCATGTGAGATCACAGTCTGAGGTTATTGGTATCCTGGAAAAGCAGAATCAAGGCTCCAAGGATGACTCCATCAGTGAAGAAGTAGGAAGAAAACCCAGGGATGGCAGCTCTACAGCTGTGTCAAAACCACATGACTCATAGAACTGAGGGAACTGCTCCTAAAATTCTAGATGGCAAAAATTCTGTCATTTTTAACATTGAGAAGCAAGCTAAACTATGATTCTGGATTTTCAAAAGACTAATTTGCCTGTGACATCAAATGTTGGAACCACAGTGAAGGGTAGTATGCATATTCCCCCAGCTAAAGCAGAGGGATGGGGCTTTGTGCTTGGTAGGTTCAGTTTCTAGAACTCCTGCTGCCTGCCTGCATGACAACAAGTTATTCATTCTCTTCAAACTACACAGCTCTAAAATAAAATGGTTTTAAATGCTTGTGTGCCTCATTGGCATGGTAAGATTTAATCAGCTCCTGGGATGAAAGACACCATAGAGGTGTCATATTTTTGCTGAAGTGGTGCCAGCTGCAGGTTCCAACATTCCTTCTACCTTGTCCTGTCCCAGCCCTCCAAGACTTTTCCCTCAAAATGTCCCAAATGTCCCCATTGTGATAATCAAAGAGAATCACCACAGCCCTAAGAGCACATGGTGAACCCATGAGGGTATGGAGGAAGCAATTGCTGGAACAAAAGCCTTGTGAAAATACCCCAACTGCTGATGGGAGCTGCACTCCCACAATTAGGGCCAAGTACATCTTGCAATTACAAGCCAGGAAAGGTCATTTAAAGCAGTTTCATCCTGTGTCCAAAACTTGGGGAAAGTTCAAGGAGAGACAAATCTTAGCATAGATCACACAACTGCACAGCACAAGGGAAGAGGCTCTGAGGGAGCAATCAAGGGGCTGCTGAAGTACCTCTGTCCCCTGCAGCTGCATCAGAGCCAACCTGCCCTTTTTTGCCCCCCTCTTCCAACAATGGGCCATACCAGCACGCAGGGCTGACCTGCTATTACTCAGTTGATTGCCTGGATCTTCCCAAGAAATCATTGCATAGCTCAGATAGTTCAGCTCTGAGTGGTTACCATCTCCATCTGAAGCAACACACTGATAAAAACAGCCTGGGAGAGGAATGCAGCTGGGACACGCAAGGAAGAAACATGATTAATTTCTCTGTCTTTTTTTCCTTAAGCTACATAGCCCAGAACACCTGGAAGGCAAAGAAATATTTACCTTGGACTCCTTGTGAGTGGACATTCTGAGGAAAGTCAGGAAGACTCTCCTGTGAAGACATCTCTGCATGTCATTCACCTCAGGATGGCAATCCCACAGGGCATCAAACTTCCGAGGGGCATAGTGGAGGTAGGAATCCAGACATTTCTGAAGAGTCTCATCAAATATCACCTTGCACAAGGAGAGAGAAGAAAAGGGAAAGGAGGAAATGTCACATGTCCACAGGCTGTGCTTCCAGGCAGCACAGTCCCCTTTAGAAGCAAGGAAAAATATTCAAGAGTGCTAAAAGGATTCACACGTGCATCAAACACAAGCAAACTCTTAAAATCCACAACGAAAACATTCTAGAGGGAAACACCACTTTCTTTACACTTGAAGGTGCAGTAATTAAAATTAAAATGCTTGACAAATGACATAATGAGCTTATCCAAGTCCTTATGGAAATGATTTAAAGTCAGTGGCTTTTACGAGCACCTAGATTGTTCATGCTTTTTCTCCAGTGCCCACAAAACAATTATTACCTGGCACCAAAACTTCTCATGAGGCAAAGCCAGAAGCCAGTTCAGGTCATCTGCAATGAATTTTGCTCGCTCCAAGAATTCTTCCACTAAAGCAGGGTCTCTGACAGGGGGTGGGGGGCTGTATAGCACAAAACACCGATCTGCTTTTATTTCTGGGCGCTGCAGAAAGCCAGAAGACTGCATTAAAACCACAAGTGACAGGAACACCCAGTTACCATGTGCACTGCTCACTGGATTTTAGGAAACCACCACAACATTACACTTTAATAGCATTTGACATTCAGTTCCCTGGTAACTTCCCATTTTCTAAGCTTTCAAGGCAGCAAGCAGAGCAGTGGGTCTGTATTCTCATTTATCAGCAATATTTTCAGCCTTTCCTAATAGGTTAGATGTTGCTCCTTGCACTCTATTAACCACAAGCCCTGCAAAGCAACCCTCCCACACCTCCAAACCAAACAGCAGCAGTTTAATGTGAAATGCAGCCTGCACTCTTTTCCTCCAAACTGGTTCTTTCACAACATTCCACAAAGTCAAGCCAACATGACCACCATATGGAGGGAAGAAACATGTCACTGCCCTTACTGAGGGTGGCTGAACAGGCTCTGCCCAACACTCACACCCTAGAGTGAGACTCATGTTGAGCAGCAGCTTTGAGCTCTGCCTCAGCACACACATGTGCCCAGGGTCAACCTCCTCACCACCAACAGCACATCCCACTTCTGCAACATTCCCAGAAGGCTCTCTTCCCACTTTTTTTTTTCCTGACAGAAGAAATCCGTGGATTTAATTTCCTGATTTCACAGAGCTGAAGCCACAGCCAGGAGCTCATGGGATGCAGTAAATGGACAGATTTATCCCAGTGCTATAGTTCAGAGCTGAACTTCATGTAGTTTGCAAAAGCTCCCAAAGCATCCCCTCTGTTGCAGCCAAGCTCACATTGCTCACCAGGCTATTCCTTGAAAGAATAATGAGTTCTGGGGGAATATGATTTATTACAGATGTTAAACCCAGTAAATTTTCATTTACCCGTCATTGAAAATCATTTCTCAACTGTCTGAATGAACTAAAGCACCAAGAAAACAATTTCTTCACCAGCTTGGCAAGCTGACCAAACTTCATCATCCCCTGGACCAAGGACTAATTTTACCCAGGCCTAAATATATGACAATTATTTGTTAAAGGTCTCAGCTGGATTTTAGGAAAAACACAGCTCACCAGTTCTGGTAAAGTTCTCAGCTTCCCTGTCTTGGGATCCTTTTCTGTCAGCTGGAGTTTATCCAGTGGCAATGCTGACATCCTGATGACCTGTTCCTGTCTTCAGCAAACAGAAAACCAAAAGCATTACAGGATGAGTTTTACAAGGTCAGTCAAGCAAAAGCATAACAAAAGAGGCTTCAGCCTCACTGTTACACACCACAGGCAGTGGTTGCAAATATATTTATGCAAAGCAATTGATTCACCACCCAAATGCAAAAACCCCAAATGAACACCCAAGACCCAGCTGCACATGCCTCAGAAGAAATCTGTAAGACACCTTCATCCCTGGTCCCTGCTGAGAGGCCAGAGGTATCTTCCAGGACACCAAAAAGCATCTGAGGATGTTGTTTAATATGGGAGCTAGACATTTAACTCTGGCTCCTGAAGAGTTTGCAGTCCCTTTTAATGCTTGAAGTTTATCCCCTGACACAAACTGGAGAGGCAATCAAAAGCCACCCTGCCAGCATATTACTAAAAGAGTATTTTTGGTGCTAACATGGCAGAATCACTCAGTACTCAGAGAGTTAAGGCACACAGGGTGAGCCTACCAAACACAGCTTTCCTCTCCCCTGCCAACTTCCCACCTGTTCATAAACCAGATTTTATTCTACAACAGCATTTTGAAGCTCAGAGATACTTGAATTAACTTTCTGAAATAAAATGTAAGTCAAACCTGAGGGTGATTCAAAAGAAATTACCATGTGCACTGCTTAAAAAGTTCAGAAATTAAAAATGCAGGAGTTTTTTTGTTTTAAAATGAAAGCTGCAGGTTAACAGAGCTTTTAATTTCTTGGGGTTTTACAGTACAATGATTTATGTGAAATGGTGCCAAAAAGTTATGCTCTTAAGATCCAAGATCACAAATCTTATATGAATACCTGATGGTATTCCCATTGTCTGGGTAGAATCACAATTAAAACCAGAGCAGTGTTCCTACAGCTGAACAATACTGATTCAGGAGCAAGGTCACAGGTCAGCCAGGAAGTAAAAGAGAAACTATTTGAGTTCCAGAGAATGTGCCACCTATGGACTTAGGAAAAAAATTGCACCATCTGGCATTTTAGAGTTTGATTTTTCACAAAAATCCCAAACCCTGAAAAACACCACACCAGAGCAGTACAAATATTGTCCAGCTTACAGTATAATTCTGTGGTGCCAAGGGGGCTTAAGGATTAGAGTGTAGACAAAAAGAGTTTTCAACTTTTTATGCTAAACAAATTTCTTTAAAAATCACCCTTTTCAGCAGAATAAGCCAAAGTGCTTGCAAGTTCTCCTCATCTATTTAATTTGGTTCTCAAGAGGTCCCAGAGTCATTCTGCAAACTGCAGGTAGGAGCATGTTTGCAACAAGGAAAAAAAAAAACCATCAAGTGCTTCACTTGTAGCCTGCCAAGCATCAAAAGCCTCCAGGCCAAATCCAAAACACCTTGAAGAGACAGAACCCCCCTGGGGTGGGGGTACTACAGTGGGGGCTTCTGTAAGAAGCTGCAAGAAACTTCCCCCCTTAGCCAAGAGAAGCAATGCCTGCTGGCTCCAGCACCACCAGCCACAGCCAAGTGAGGGTGGGGGCAGCAAATTAAAGAAAGGGGGGGGAAAAAACCTGCACGAGACAAACAGCAACTGCAGAGAGAGGAGATGGGGGAGCAACAACTCTGCAGCCACCAAGTGCAGTGAAGAAGGATGGGCAGGAGGTGCCCCAGCCATGGGAACAGAGATTCCTATGAGGCAGGGTCTTGGGAGCACATGATGGGAGCAGGTAACCCACTGGCAGCCCGTGGAGGTCCATGGAGGAGCAGGTGGATCCCCAAAGGAGGCTGCAGTCCCATGGGAAGTCTCTGCTGGAGCAGGGTCAGGGCAGGATGCAGTTCCTGAAGAAGTGCAGCCCTTGGGAAGGAGTCAAGTTGGAGAAGTTCATGGAAAGTCTGTCTGTCTCCCATGGGAGGAACCCCATGCTGGAACAGGGGAAGAGACTGAGGAGTCTTCCCCTAGGAAGGAGTTTTAGGATTTGTTTTTATTTCTCATTACCCTTCTCTGTTTTAACTCCTAATAAATTAAACTAAATTCCCCCAGGTGAGTGAGCTCTCCCTCTTCTTGTCTTGCTGTGGTGGGTACCTGGGGTCCAGCCAGGATCAACCCACCACAGCCCCTGAGAAATCCATCTGGAGAAGAGAACAAACCTGAGCATGGAATCTCCTCCACACAGAGCCATCCCTACTCATCACTTTACCTTTGCACCCCAAGAGCTCTGCCCTACACCACAGTGCTGGGACGAACTCTCCCTACTCTGTGACCTCGGGAATGCAGAAAAAAACCCCAAAGAGCCCTGAGAAGACAGCCAGCAAGCCATGCTTCTGCCAGGCCCCTGCTTCCACAGCTGCCCCAATGCTCTGGCCCGTCGGACACCCAGGGGAAGGTGCTCAGGGACCCGGGGGAGGTGCTGGGGCTCTCCCGGTGCCGGGAAGGGGCCCGGGGAGCCCCTGGAAGGCTTCAGCCTCAGTTTCCCTCCTGCCCCTGAGTGCCTGCAGCGGTCCTGCACCCGGCACCCCCCGTCCCCCCGGGCCCGGCACCCATCGGGGTTCTGCCCACAGACTCCCTGCACCCCCTGGGCCGCGCTCCCTGCCCCCGGTGACCCCGCAGCCGCTCTCCTGCCGCCCCAGACCCCCCCTTCCAGCCCCGTTACCCACCCCCGGGCCCCCCCAGCCCAGCCCTGGCTCTCTGCCCGTCTCATGCCCTGTCCGGGCTCTGTCACCTTCCCAGCCTCAGCCGCCGCTGTAGCTGCACCGGTACCGGTACCGGCCCGGCCCGCCGCCGGCTCCGCACTTCCGCTGCCAGCAGCCACTTCCGGGACCGGGCGGAAGTGCCCGGGGTGGGCGGGGCCCAGGGGCGGGGCCGGGCGGAGGGTGCGGAGCTGGGGGTGCGGGAATGGTGGGGACGGGGGGGGCAGAGAGGGAGCCTGGGGTGGGGGTGGGTGCAGGGGGGGTCTCGCTGTGTCTGTAGCCCTGCTGCTCTCTCCTCGGGGCAGACACCTCCGGTGTGCACACTAAATGTGGTGACAGGAACCTGCCGTTTCCGCCTGTCTCTTGCCTCAGCTTTTGAATGATTTCCTTTTCAAATTATTTCTTTCTTATTCCTGCTTCTCAACGCCCTGGGGCTGGGGGCTGCAGCACCCACACCACGGGCAAAACAACCGACCCGAACAAAACTCCTGTAATGCTGTCACATCCAAGGTTGGCTGCGATTGTTGAGCAGAGGGTGAGATTTGGCAAATGGAACATGATTCCCCTAAAAAAGCAACGATTAAATGGCCCTCCGTTTCCAGCCTTCTTCCAGAGCAGCTGTGATGAGAGCCCAAGAGACTCCAGGGGCTTCAGATCTCTCCCGAGGCTGTTTTGAAGCGCTCTTCCTCTTACTGAGGTGGTTTTTTTTGTTACCAATTGTGCATCACAACTGTTTGCTTTCCTAAAACATTGGGAACTATTTGAACCTCTGCCCAAAACCTTGGTGATATTGACTATGTATGTGTAGCCCAGTTAGATAATTCTATGCATTACTTGTACAGAGTAATCTAGCAAACAAACAGAAATTAAGCAAGTCAACCAAAAAAAGGGCATCTGTTCACCTGTTTATGACCTGCCAAGAAGCTTTAACACTTCATTTGACAGTAAAAGTCAAAGCTGAACTCTGAATTTCCCTTACCACGAGCTCCTGACCCCAGGCAGGCAGGGGGACAGCCAAGCCTTGAACACAGGGAAGGCAGAGCAGGACAAGCAGCTCGCAGGCTGCTGGAAAATCCTGACCCAGAACCAGCTGAAGTTACCAGGCTTTGGGTCAGCTCCCCAGCAGGGAACTTCTCCAGACAAAACCTTTGGGAAAAGGAGCTTTTATGAAAAGGGTGCTTCTTCAGTGTGATTCCTGGAGGATGTCACAAGTCAGGGGCTGGGAAGAGCACCCTGGTTCTGGCAGCAACCTGGGGGTTTGACAGAGCCAAACCAACCATGGAGTGTTAGGTTGGAAGGGATCTGAAGGATCATCTGGTCCAGCCCTTCTACCCACGCCTCCAATAACCTCCTTGGCTCTCTTTGGGTGGGAAGGAGGCTCCTGAGGCAGCTGCTGGGAGGACACAGAAGCAGCTTTTTCATTTCCAGCAGCACGAAAAGCACCCCGAGGAGGATGGGAATGCTGGAGCAGCCCCTTCTAAATACATTTGAAGAATAGAAATAAAAGAAAGAGTTATGAACAGATCAGAGGAAATGTCAGTGTAATAAAAAAAAAAATAATAATTTTTTTAAAAGACAGAACCAGAGCACTAAATTGCAAAGTTGTGGAAATTGGCTATTATCTTTTCTAAGCAACTGCAATACAATTAGAGTAATAATGATGAATCAGTATAGCCCTGGGGTTTGCAATTATTCAACCCAGCTCCTACATTTTCCTTTTCCATTTCATTTCAATAAGATATACATTAGCTTACCAAGGACTAGTGGAAGTTTTAAGCCTTCCCCTGCATGTTCTTCAGAGTCAAAAAGACAAAGGTATTCCCCTTAAAGTACTGACCTGAGGGACCCTACGGCCATTTATTAACTATCTTTTCAATTTCTCCTCAAAGTCTCTTTTCATCATCAAAACCATAATTGGGTATTTTTTATTTTGGTCACTCATGAAAGACATGAGGATGACCTGAGATACTTCCTAGTGGTGCAGGGTGCTGTGTCTGCCAGAGCAGCAGTTCCCTTTCCCTCTGAAGCTATGGGTGCAACCATCACCTCCCCGTGCAACCAAGGAGTTGCTCAACTTGGGAGGGTTTTTAATGGTGCAAGTTCCTCTGGGTGGGAACTCGCTCCCTGAGGCTGAGCTCCAGGATGGGCACAGTCCTCAGAGGGTCACCAGCACATTGCTACAAGATAACTGAATTATCACTGAAGATCATCAAGGAAAATAATGTCATTTTCTGAAGCAGCTCCTCTGATCAGCTGCTTAGCCTCTTGCTGCCCTGTGGTTCTCCTTTATACAACAGAAGAATAACTAACTTGTAAAGAACTATAAATAACTATCTAACTTGGGAAGAAGGAGCTTAAGCATGCTTATTAATTAAAAATAATTAGATGCTTTACTATTATTAATAATAAAAGAAGAAAAATAAAGACATATGCATTATTATTAAAAGCATTTTTCATGCAGAATTGTTGCAGCAACAGCTTCAGGTTATCTCAGTTAACTTTTCCAAAGCAAAGATGTTCAGTATGAAATACTTTGAACATTTTACCTATTTTTCTCTCACTGGGCAAACAATATGGATTTCTAGTCTTTTAAATATAAGAAAAATATACAAGTAGACATAAAATAAGACATCCAAACACTGCCTACATAGAATTGCTGGTGTATTTTCAAGAGAGCAGGGTTCTGCTCAGGCACTTGTTAAAAAGGAGAGTAAAATGAGTAAAAACATCAAAGTCAGATATGAGATGAAAAAAGAAACAAAATGAAAGAGGAAAGATGAAAAGAGCTGCTTTTGGGTAAAAAACTGGCCAAAGAAGGCAGTTTGGAGTCCTGAGAAACTACCCCTCATTTAATGATCTGACTGCTTGTATAGAATCAGGACTCTGTGTGGTGTTTGTTTTCTTTTAAGGCATTTTAGACCATTCCATCAGAATAATTCCATAACAGAAACAGCCCACAGAATCCAGGTGTGGCTGTTTGTATTCAGAGAGTGGAGTAAACTGAAGGTACCGGAGGGGAGGAAGGGCAGGCCAGTACTGACACATGTTGGGTTTTGCAGTTTCTCACAGTGCCAGCTGCAGAGCTCTCCAGGATCACACCACACACATCCAGGATGGGCACAAGATCCTCTGTGGGAAGATGTTGAGAAGGACAGGGGTGAGATGATCCAGGATGCTGTCAGCCTCACAATGTGCCCTCCCTCAACACAGCCAATAATTCCAATGAAATTTGAATGTCTTTCCACAACAGGTTTCCCCTTTTCATAATGAGCCAAGTAGGAACTCAGGGTCTGGGTCTCACCCAGTAGGAGAGGTTTGGTAAAGACCCATTGGGTCTTCATGGTCAGTTCTCAGCTGTTGGTGGCAACTCTGGGAAGGGTGACCCAGAGCCTCGGGACTTGAGCTGTTGGAAGCTCTGGAGTTCTCATGTTTCAGCCCAGACTTTTCATGGCCATCGGATACTTGTTTGCTGTTACATTAACATCACTCTGGCTCTTCAGGGGGATGTGTTTACTGCAGTGTTTACTCCCTGAAGTTTCACAGACAACAACTGTATCCCTTCCCAGCACGCAGGGTTTGGGGCGAAACAAGTGATTTCAAGGCTCTTTCCTAAGAGAAACTCAGGCTTAGTCTGCAATTCTTCTCCAGTCATATTTTGTGCCCTTTGATTAAAAGTGACCAGAGCTGCATGCACAGTGCCAGAGAAGGTTGCAGCAGAGCTTTGTGTAATGGTATCAACATTTTCCCTTCTCCTGGAAATATCTCAGTTGATAAGTGCTTTTTGTCAGAGCTGCTTCATACTGGGAGTCT
Organism: Phaethornis superciliosus; assembly: GCA_023637945.1. Classification (NCBI taxonomy): domain Eukaryota; kingdom Metazoa; phylum Chordata; class Aves; order Apodiformes; family Trochilidae; genus Phaethornis; species Phaethornis superciliosus. Next base: position 2,030,619 of record JAJQWJ010000020.1, read on the forward strand.
GCAGTCTTCTTGAGATCAACAAATACACCCAGATTTTTCTCTTCTTCTGTCATTTCCAGCTGATGTGCTCCCAGCTTTCAGCAGAGATTCTTATTAGTAATTCCCTAGTGCATGACCTTGTACTTTCCACTATTAAATTTCATCCCATTTCCAATGTGCCAGCACTCAGTGTTATCCAGCTCTTATCTATCTCTTTCTATCTCTTAGATATATCTATCTATAGATCTCTATATCTCTATCTCTATATATCTATCTATATATCTCTATATCTATATCTCTATAGATATTTCTATCTATCTCTTATCTATCTCTTTCTATCCAGAAATATAGATATTCCCTGGGTAATGCTGGTGCCTCCCAACTTTGTGCCATCAGCAAATGCCATCAGCTCACTCCTACCTTTGTCCCAAGGCCTGCCTGAAAAGTATTGTGCAAGAGCAAAAGAATGTAAAACATGGCTGGCTGGGGCAGCCTGAGGTCCCTGTAGTCCAGGACCCTCTCTGGGAGAGGAGCAGTCAGTGGTGCTGTTTAGAGAGCACCAGAGCCCAGCCATGCTCTGCTCTCTCTTCTCACATCTGGTGTATATTTGAAGTGACTGCCCAACCTTGTCTATCTTTTAATACCTTATTAATTCCAGTTAGATTAAATCCATTGCACATCCATTGTCTAGAAAACAATTACCAAAGGGATAAGCTTAGTCAAGTGCAATCTATCTTCAGTAAAGCTATGTCACATTTTACTTTATGTTCCACTTGTCTGTCCCCAGCTACTTTTTGCATTACATTTTTTTCTAAGCTTTTAATGCTCTTGAGGACAGGTGTCTAAATGACTGGATTGATTTTCTTCCTCCTGCTTGAAACTAGCTCATGCTCTGGAAGCTCCTTGGCAATTCATTACCACCCTCAGCCTGACAAATTAAAAACTTCATCCTGGATGAGTGAGGATACATTCCAGGTCTGTCAGGGATGTGGGCTTGGGAGCACTTTGTTCCCTGAGCTGTGTCAGAGTCTCAGAGGCCTCACTCTCCCTTTGGTGCAGGAATTTTCATTCCCATAAAATAATTCTTATTAGCTATTATCCTTTGCCCCAAACATCATTATAAAGAGAGGGAAAAGTAATTTAATATGGGCCTATACCTAATATTTATTAAAAAATAGATCGGAAGACAAGACATGGAAAGTCTCTATGGAATGTGTTTACCCAGATTGGTGAAGATAATACCAAAGAAAATTATTTGTGTCAGTGAAATAAGCAGCTGGAAGTGCACAGCTTTCTCTGTCAGAGGGATGGCACTCCAGCTAGTTCTCCCTCTTTAAAAACCAGAAGGAACAACCAGCAAGTTCTGCTGTACAAAAGCCCTAGGTCTCCAGGATTCAGCTTCCTGAAGTAGGTCACATTTGATCTCCATCCAGGCATAGTGCAAAAGGCAACTATTTAATAGGGAGTTTTCAAAATTAATATTCTGCTTCCTAATGCTGTCAACACACATCCTTTTCAGATACACCTATACCAGCTGAACATTTTTTCATTGCTTTTGGGTATAAACAAGCCAAGAATCCTGTTTTTCCCTTCAGTTACCTGTATTTCTTCCAGAGTTGTGCTGAAGGTACATATTGACTTTCAGACCACATTTGCATTCAGATGATGGCTTGTTGTTGGAAAAAATCCCTTAGAGGAGCTGATTAATTTCCTTTCAAATGTTTACTGTCCCTGACCAAGGGACTAAAACTAGAAAACAACTCAGTGCATGGCTTAGATCTGAGTTTCAAGATGTGGGATCCAGTATTTTGTGTTGTTCTGCCTGAACATTAATGCTGCTTCTAGCTTAAGCATGACTTACTGACAGCCTGAAGCCCATCTGTTACAATGACAAGCCTTGGACTCAGAGGGAGAGCCCTGTGGAAAACTTAGGAGAGCATTTTATAGTTACTTGCAAGCAAGCGTTTCAGATCAAGGCAAACATGAGGAGCAGGTGGAAATATCTCTCACAAGTACAACCTGACCTACATACACTATTGTAAATTAAAGAAATGTATAAAAAGAAAGCATTAATGATCCATCAGAGTTGCAACAAAACCCAGATACAAATCTTGCTGCTGAAAAGGAACTCAGTTGCACAAGGCTTAGTTAAAGCTTCATTTGGAAACAGCAAAGTTTCCTGCCAGCTGTACCCTGCTACCTCTGACACCGCTGCTCAAGATTTCTGGTGCCTTTCTGTTGCTTAATGCTCATACCCCTTTTGCTTTATCACTTGTCTCTCAATGTCCGTGTATTTTTTGGCTCTCATGCCCTGCATTGGCTCTCTGCTCTCCATTACCTCATGCTCTAGGAGCTGCAGGCTGTTCAGGGTGGCTTGGACGGTGCCTCCACTGATGGCACAGGGCCACACATGTTCTTACAGCTGAGCTGAATGTCACAAAAGCAAAGGACGAAAGCCTCAGCCAGGAGGTCTTGTGCACCAGAGTGGCTTTAATACTCACACAGGATGTTCACCCATGGGATGCGTGGGCCCTGGAGGACTTCTGAGGAGGATCCCATGACTTCAGACCTCGCTGAGAGGATGCTGTGGGCTATGGGCAACCCTTGGCTCACAGTGCTCCTCCAACTCCAGCCTGCCCCAAGTTATGATTTTCATCACAGGTTGACTAAGGTTGTACTTGATGATCTCAGAGGTCCCTTCCAACCCAGCCGATTCTATGATTCTAAGGTGGCCAAAACCTTCTTCAGACACACCATCTGTACCACCGCATCGCGCCTCCTGCCTCAGCGGAGCCCTTGGCTGTCGCGAGCCGGGCCACAGCCATCTGCGGGCGATCAAGCACCCTCCGCAGGGTTATAAAAGTGGGAAAGGGGGCAGAGAAGGGGCAGCTTTAACCTGCTGCGGGAGAGCAGCTACCGGGCTCTGGGGATGGCCCCGGGTTCAGCTCAGCCGAGCCCTGAGGTGACTGCGCTGCTCCCACTCCCTCCGAGGGTCGGGGGAGCCCTGAGGTGACTGCGCTGCTCCCACTCCCTCCGAGGGTCGGGGGAGCCCTGAGGTGACTGCGCTGCTCTCCACCTCCTCTGAGGGTCGGGGGAGCCCTGAGGTGACTGCGCTGCTGCCATTCTCCCCGAGAATCCGTGGAGCCCTGAGGTAACTGCGCTGCTCCCCAAGAGGGTCGGGGGAGCCCTGAGGTGACTGCGCTGCTCCCTCAGCGCGGGGTGCCGGGAGGGCGGGAACGTCCCCGCCCCGCGGAGGAGGAGGAGGAGGAGGAGGAGGCGGTGGTGTCGGTGTCGGGCGCGCGCCTGGCCCCGCCGTGCTCGCGTCCCGTGCAGCCGCCATGTTGTTGTGGCTGTGAGCGGCGGCGGCGGCAGTCCGGAGCCCAGCGACCCCGGCCGAGGCAGGAGGCCGCGCCCCGGGAAGGGGTGTGGGGGGCTCCGCGCCATGCCCTGCCCCACGGTAAGGAGCCGGCGGGGGTGTCCGGGCTTGTTCCGGCGTTTTGCGGGGTGCTGGGCCGGCCTGCCGGGCCGGGGCCTGGGGAAAGGGGGGCGGCCGGGCGGGCTGTCAGCTGCGGGACCGCGGCCCGGCACGCCCCCTCAGCCCGCGGGGTGAGGGGCAGCGGCGGGGCCTCTGTGCCTGCTCCTCGGCTCCGCTCGGCCGGGGCCGTTGCGAGGGAGGAGGCGGCGGGTTGAGGCGCTCGCCCCGCAACGCGGCGGGGGATGGCGGCCTCCTCCTCCTCCTCCTCCTCCTCCTCCTCCCCGGCAGACAGCGGTGCCGTCCTGGGCGGCGGCGTCCTCGGGCCTGCGGTTTGGGGACGGCGCGTCCCTTGGCTGTGGGGGGAAGGGGCTCCCCTCCTGGCTGCTGCTGCTGTCTGGAGCCTGTGGGCCTTACCTGGTGCCAGCCTCCTGCCAGCCCGTCCCCGGGGCGGGTCGCTTCCCCGCCGCCCGTGCAGCCCAGCGCAGGGATCGCCTCACACCGCAGGCCCCGTGTTGGGCTTCTGATGCTCTGCTGTGGCCGTGGTGTCAGTCGTGTTCGACTGTTCTCGTGTATGTGGGGCCAAAATTCCTGTTCCCTCTGAGGGGGTCTTATTAAGGCTTTTTATTTACCTTTTCCCTCTCTTTCTTTTAACAGTTCTGTTCTTTTGATGGGATCTGAACACACGTTGCCCTTCCCCGGTAAGTAGTGGGTTTTAGCCCCCTCTTCCTGTTCCCCCCAGCATGGAGCCTAAATTTTTGCATGGTAGTTGTTCCCTATTCTGTTTGTTCTTTTAGGGAATGTTGTTATGTCAACAGATGAGACCTTGTGTTCTGTCTCATTTCTCTGTACAGGAAACTGGTTTCTTTCCTTCTGGCACACACTTTCCTCACTGGGGGGAAGGTGGGGTATGAGCTCGAAGCTCTTGCAGACTTCAAGTCTGATAGGTGCTCTTCTCCTGTGTGCTTCACTTGTTTGTTTTGTGTGATGAGCCCGTGTAACCGTGTGCAATAAGGCTTTCTTGTAAAAGAAAAGAGTTTGTCTAATGAATCATGTCAGGTAGTGCTGAGTGTAGAGGTACAGCTTGGCTTTATGGTGAATATAAAGGCATATGTAAATGCCAAGGTGAGTCCATTGGGAAGGGATGGTGGTGTGAGTGAAGGAACCGTGGCAGGTTTCTTGTAGTTCCTGTCTTGCTCTGAGCCTTAGATAAACAGCTGAGGTGCTTTTCCTCTGTGATTACAGCATGCGCTGTAGTGTTTGAAAATTAACTTTTTTTTTTTTAGTGGAGGTGAAGGTGGTTTTTTGAAGGAGTGTTTGTGGATAGCCTGAGGGGAGGAGGCTGACATCTGATAGCTGCATGGCTTCAGCTGGTACTGATCGCAGTGGTTTTGGAAGAGAGAAAAAAATGCTTTCTTTCATAGTACAGGAAATACTGTGAAGTGTAAGTGTTGAAACTTTCTGCAGATAAGGCAAGGCGGGCCATGGGATTCAGTGACAAGTGTTCCTGTGTGCCTGCTTTTGAGTTTGGGGAGGGGCAAGTGTGAAGAAGCAGTCCTGGTGAAAAGTGGTGGGTTTTGTTTTTTTGTTTTGTTTTGGTTTTTTTTTTGAACACTTGCATTAAAAGGTGCTCTTGTCCTACTTTGAATTATAAGAGTGATATATTGAGGCTCAAACTTGGTTCTCTTTCTGGCAGTGTTATATGCACCTATTAATATGTTAATATCCATTACAGTAACTGCACTAGCAATTATTAAAACATCAGTGTTAGCCTGCTTAGGCAATATGCTATGCAGGTGAAATAGGTCATGGTAAGCTCTCATATATATTATTTTTAAATAAAATTGGCCATTCACAGCTGGAGGAGATAGAAATGGAGCATGCCCAAGATTCTGAAGAGAGAGGATACAATATTTTATCTTGGATCTTATTCCACCTACATGCAACCCAGGATGGTGGAGACAAGTGTGTTGTCAGCCTTTCATGAGTAGGAGGAATGTGGCTGTGCAGTGCTCTGCTGGCAATTAACCCATAAAAAGGAGTAACTTAAACTTATTGCTGGCCTGCTGGAGTAATGGGCACAAACCTGAGGAGTCTGCAGTAACAGAGGAGAAAGTGTCTCCACAGACTGAACTGCAGGAAATGGATTAGCATCCAGGACAAAGTTTGAGATCTTTTCCCTTGTAGAGATCAAGGGGATGGCATGGCTGTTCCTGTTCTAGTAATTTCCTCCTGGGAGCTGTAACTGGATATAATGAGAGACAACTCTTCTGCCTGATACCAGTGGTGTCTTCCAGAGCATGTGACTCCAGGTAGTGCATCAGAGCTTATTGCATATTGTAAAGGAGAATGAAAAGTCCATCCAGATACTTGAATGTCTGCTTGTTTCATAGTTACAGTGATTGGCTGAATCAAACTAATAGTTACATTTCTTTCAAAATAAGTACTACATTGTCAAAGCCATAAGGTGCAACTGTTCTGCCTTTGTTGCTAGTTTGAGTAGCTGGTGGTACAAAGATCTGCCTGATAGATCCCATGTGTGTTTTAACTCAGAGTTGAGCTTTGTCATTTGCAGTTCTATTTCTCTTCTAGATAATGGTGCCATAATTTCTTTGTGCTTGTCAGGAAAGCTTTAGGCCAATACCTAACACTCAACAGATGCTGTAATTATTGTGAATTAACTGGATTGATTAAAAATTACTACTTCTGTGAGGCTTCAAAATTTCTGGGTGATTTAGTTGCCTATGTTAGGTACCTAAAAGTGAAGACAGTGCTAATTTAGAAATTTGAAATACTGACTATTTTAGTGAGGCTTGTTGTGCCCTGTAAAGAACTGAAGATCTGGACTCCTAACGCACCACAGCTGCTACCTTGGATGCTTTAATCCCCAATGGTGCAGGATTGTTGGCTCCAGATGGGAATGTTGATTTGCATCCATGTTGGCTGCTTGTTTCTGCTGCATGTGGGATGAGCAGGGGGCACAAACTGCATCATCACTTGGGGGCAACTCTCATTTTTCAGCATGTGGCTGATAAATAACAGGAACAGCAAATACTCCATCCCCTTGCTTTGGGATGAAAAGTTGAGAAGGACTGAAAGAATATGTTTGGTATCATAAAATCCAATTGTAAGCTAGAGCATGAGTAGCCCAGACTGGTTCTTCCCCTCATCTGTTTAATCCTTTCTGGTGGTGGTGTAAAGGAGGTGGATGCCAGTGGGCAGTAGTGATTCTGGGAGGTAATGTTTTAACCCAAAATTCTAAAATCAGTCTTTGCTGACCAAATCGAAGGGGAGGAATAGCCTCTAGTAGCAGGGAGGCATTGTGGCATTGGTTTGAGGAAAGCAGTGGTATCTTCCACTTCTAGTCTGTTAGGAAGTGTCTGGATGGTGTTGGGAGTTCTGAGCCAGAGGTGCTCTGCTCACCTTCAGCAAGCAGTAAGCCTCTGGAAGTGTGGTGAAACTGCAGCTTCATGCCATGCAGAGCAGAAGGCTTCCTGGAATGGGAATTGTAATGGATGAGCTACTTTGGGAGTTTCTGATGGCCATTAGAAAGCACTGCTTTTAAAATCTTAACTTTCAAATACAGCTGCTGATCCATACTTTCATCTTCTGAAGCTCCTCTGACTGGAAGCTTAATCTGAAGTTTAGAAAGCAGCAGTGGTTTTGACATGTAAATGTGAATGCAAGGTAAGGTGTTAACAGGAAGCACGTCCGGTATGTTTTATTGGAGGGGCAGCTGAATGCTTAGGAGATGTTGTGCCCCCTCTTGGGTGTTGCCAAAAGTAGTTGCAACAAAGTAAGCTTGGTATGATCCGGTTTGAAGATTTTTGAAGTGTGTGTCTGTGTGTGTACATATGCATGAGTGAAGCAACTAATGACATGGTAATTCCTCTGATGTAGCTGATGGAATCCTTCCAAACTTTGATAAGAGGAAAAAAGAAAACCCCAAACAAACAAAAGCAACCCCCTAAATATGACTGCCTAAATAGTTGGTTGTTGTCCTTCTCTGGGAGAGTGATTTCACAAGATTTTGAAGCTGGATGGCCTTGTAAGTGTTATTGCAGCTAAACTTGTCTAAGCTGTTTGTGTTGAAGTATTGCTACTTCTGAAAAAGTTAGTGCTTTGAACAAGTTTCTAGTGAAACTTAATTTTAGAGAAACTAGTCTGTTATTTTTTCTCTTTACAATGAATGAAGTGAAAAGCTGTAAAGCAGCATTGATGGGATGGCTTGGGGACAAGCTCTCACCCAAGTGCCCAGGCATGCCGATAACGAAATATGTCCTGAGGAACATGCTGATAGACCTTAGTGCTAAAATCTTTTTTTTTTTTTTTAGAGAAGTTAAACCAACAATACTACACGGCAGATACTCTAAAAATACAAGTTTTTGGAGCAGTGTTAGTTGAAAGTGGACAGAACATGAAAGAAACAAAGGCCTAGAGATTGCAAAGCAAGTTGTCTTTTGCCTTGCTCAGCTCATCTCTGTGTCATTTGCAGTGATCACTGGGATGCACTGAACTAGCCAAGGTGGAAATGAGGTTGACTCTGCAGTTGATGGCTTTCAGCTGAGATACTTATCTAGCCAAAGCTTTTTAGTGATTTATGACATCAGTTCTTCATCGAGTTATTCTCCAGGGTGTGAATACCATGGTCATGGTCACATTCAGCTCTTGTATATCTTGTGCAGCATCAGAACTAGTGCAGTGAAGCCTGAGCTTAGCATGGAAAATTAGCTCAAAACTAGCATGAAATCAGAAACTTGGTGTTAGTCTGTGTCTCCTTAGGAAGATCTAGGTGTTGGGAAGGGCAGTCAGAACAGACAGCCACCCTGGCTGGGGTGTGTTCTTTGTAGTAGGAGCTGGAAATATGTAAATGTTTGATCTTCTGAGACTGCATGGCAAGGCTGCCACTGGCCTCTTGGCTTCCACAGTGTGGCCTAACAGTGAATATTCATGTAGGAAAGACTTGTCCTGGTGCTTGAACTTTGTTTTTTACTTCTGTCTTGCTTCCTGTTGTGTATATTGGTCTCAAACTGTATTCTGTGTTCTGCTCCATACGATCCCAGTCCTATCACTCCTGCACTTTCTGCAGAGTGACAGTTTCCATAGGACTGGGTAGGGCTCCTTCACAATCTCTGGGGTGGTAGCTGGTGTGCATTTGTGTGAGGAGAGCTGGAAAGCTCTGCTGCTACATGGGCATTCATGGCACATGAATGTTGATGCTCTTACAGTACTGTGGCTTTTTGTCTTCTGAGAGAGCTTTAAAAGAAGAAGCTGTGAATACATTTAACTTTGCTACAGGAAGCATTAAATGTGCTTTTTAGCCAGTTGAATTAGGTTCCTGAGAAGGTTTGGGCTGATCAGCATATCTATTAGATTCTGTAAGGTAAAAATCAAGGTACCTGGGTTTTTGAGCTGGACCAGTTCTGCAGACATCTAATAACCTCAAGGGTGAACATACTTATGAATGCTGGATGTCTTCAGCAGTTTTTTATATTGCTTTAATTTCAGAGACTGAAATAGCACCTGACTGCTGCTGTGTCTAGCAGATGAGCAGGATCCTTTTCTCTCAGGTCCTGCTTTGTGTATCTTTTACTGGAAAAAAGAATGAGCAAATGCTTTTCATTTTCATCTTGGCTTCCTACTTTGTAAGGAAACACTGTCAAAATGACTGCACCTGTATGTGCTTTTCCCATGCTCTGAGTACACTGTCCCCATGGATAAGACTTCTACCAAAGACTTCTGAGATTTAGTTTAGTTTCTATAGTCAGTGGGAGGGAAGTAATGCACTTTCCATTCAACTCCACTTCCCCTGTTCAACTCAAGTTGAATTTGTGCAGTGAGACTGCTGCATTGGTATAATTAAATCTTTGTAGTTTTTCTTTATAATACCAGATGTTTATGCACTGGTATAGTCATTACTTATAGAAACACTTAGAACAGTTTGCCTTTTTGTGAGTCTCATTTGCTTCTCCAACTTTGGGACTCAAAACCAGGGCTGTAGTCAGTGCCTTAATGCTGTAGTGTCACCTCAAAGGACAGAGCTTTGGGGAAGAAGTCAAAATAGTTTCTTTTGCTTTGTCTGGAAAACTGACTCCTGTATCAACTGTGAAGAGGTGGCATCTTGTAAGAATTAAACTGTTTTCTCTAGTACTTTCTCCACTTCTGGGAAAACTTTCCAAGCACCTGTGTGAGGAGGGAACAGAAATTCCTGTCTCCAACTTCAGAGGTGTAGACTGAAGGCAAGGTGGATTTGTTTGGCTTTCTTACTGCCCTTGGAGAGTGGAGCCAAGGCAGGACTTGCCAGCATCCAGGGTTGGTGTGGATCACAAGTCTTCCAAGTCCTCTGAGTATGACTCCTCAGTTTCTGTGTGGTTTGAGTGTTCTGTGTGAGTAGGAGGCTTTTTTTTTTTCTTTTTTTTTTTTTTTTTTGATAGTTTCTGTATAGTTGGTAGCAGGATTTCAGAAAATAGCTAGGAAAATCAGATCTTTCCTTGAGTCTTTCTGTCATGGAGGGTTTAGCACCTCCAAGGCTAAGGGTAGACTACTAGAATTTGATTTCAGTTACTTAGTTGCTAGATACTGCAGATGAAAGTAACTGAAGAGCTGTGAGTGAAACTGAAGGCTGATTGAAAGAAATCATAACGAGAGATCAGGAACAATTTATTTTCACTTCTGTAACACTGTGACCACTTATGACTGTGCAGTTTTGTTATATTTAACATCTTATAGTAGATATTCGATGGGTAAGATAATTTCCAGTACTATTGAAGTGAAGACTCAGTTTTGGTGTACAGAACAGCTTACAACGATCCAGTCTACTAGTTGAGGTAGTATTAAGCTCTATTACTCTTAGGCTACCTCTATGTGCTTTCAAAATGAGTTTAAATCCTAAGCTGCTCATAGAAGTGGTTGCAGGTAGGTTTGGAATTAGTGGAAAGTGCTTCCCTGAAATTTCCTGTCTGGGGACCAGCAGCCTGACTCCTTTTCTCTGCAAGTAGATGAGGAGAGGGAGGAAAGTAGATGCTGTGGCTGTCTGATTTCATCTCTTGTAGCCATAATTGACCTAAATGTGTACCTGTGAAAGCTTTATTTATTGGGTTGCTATCTGTAAGCTTGTAATAGCTATCATTGAAACTTCAACCTGAAATAAAATGAGATGCTGTGATGCTTTGCTCTTTGTAATTACACTGCTTGTTGCTTTGAGACCTTTTCAGACGTAGTTCTCGACTTGTTGCAGCTGAATACTGACCTCAGTTTTACTTGCCTCCAGCCTTCAGCATCTTTAACTTTCACAACTACTCATGTCAAAGCTGACTGTTACTGTTTGGTGGGTTCTCTGTGCATTCAGGCTTTCAGAAGAGCCCAAATGAAAAGAAAACTCATCTGTATCACAGAGCAGCTTTGCTTAAAAGTAATGTGAGGAGGTTGCTCTACCATTTTTAATCAAAGTTTGGTATGGTCTGGCTAGAGCAGAAACACCTTTTTTAGTGTTGTGAGCTGATGGCTTTGAGTTTATGGTTGTATTTAAGTGTTCCTATTTCCTTTTCATTTTTGAGAACAAATGTGCCACTGTATTGTAGGTGTTGTTGAACTTTTGATCCTAGAAAACTGACTAAAATGTCTAAGCTGATTGTATTTTGAGGTTATTTTGGTTATTTTTCCTTTAATAAATGGAAGCTGGTGAAGTGTACTTAATGTAAACTTGCAAGTTTATTGTCTCTGCCTGCAGACCTTTTACTACTTTGTATCTAAGCACTGTATGATTTTTTTAAGCTTTTCCTAAAATTAATGACTGATCCCTATAAAGCAAGTGTTCATCTTTACAATTAAGCATTCCTGTTTGTTAATTGTATGGTGATTTGTTGGCATAGCAGTCATGAGTACATTTGAGAATTCAGATTCTTAATTTTCTCTCATTGCTGGTAGCAGGAATTTGCTGTGAACAGGGCATTATATTCTGGTTGGATACCCATTGTAATTAAATTATCATCTTTGTCTATGTTCAGTGAACCTTTCTTTGGGTAATTTCCAAAAGAATGCACCTTTTTGCACTTGGAGAAAAATCTGAACTCTCTGAGGAAAAAGGAGGAAGATGGGACAAGGTAAATATTTTGAGGACTGCTAAGCTTTCCCTGTAGGTTTGGCTAATGGATTATGGTCAAGCCATAGTTGTTTTCTAATTCAGAATACAATAGCTTGCTTGTTTTCTTTTACTTTGGTCTGGAATCTCTTAATCCCTTCAGACTCAAGCATGAGTATCACATGATTTGGAGGTGTTTGGTTAGTGTACTTCACTGCTCCAGAGCATCCCTGTACATAACAGATGAGTAAATTGGAACTGGAGGGAGAAGCCACGTGGAAATTTTCAGTTTTGGAGATCTATGTCCAAGTGTTTAATATTTTGTTTCTGGATTGTGTTCTGGCACAACAAAGGGGAAGTATCTGGTCGGTTAAGACTTCTAAGAAGGGGAAATTTCTGCTCTAAAACTCCTAGTTCATGATAAAAAGGAGTACAGCTTTAGTATACTGATAGGTATACTGAACAGACAGGTATACTGCAGGTATATAAATACTTGCACTATTTATTAAGGTATTTGTGTGAATATTTCCTTGCAAGTGGTATAGGTTTTTTTACAAAATCTGAAGGAGGCATATGGGATATTGGTGGTTATATAGCTGCATAAGTAAAAATCATAAGCCCTTGCTCAAGTGAAAGAATAATAAACATTCATGGCTAATTTCAGAAAATAGTAACTTCTTGTACAGCTGCATAATGGTACCAACATACCTGGTCTCTGTCATGTTGTTTTCCCACCCCCTTTCAGTTCTGCAGGTTTCAGTACCTGGAACCACAATGTCTGCCACATGTCAGACTGGAATTTTAGCTTTTAAATGACAGGATGAATGCTGATAATTGATGAGGGTAAGTGTGAAACACTGACCTAGTGAGAGGGCTGGACATGATGAGTATATTGTTGGGGTTTTCTAAAAGAAGAGTAGGTTTCCCATAAATGCTGAAATATGGTAATGAACTGAGGATGGTAAGAAAACCTCCAGTGATTTAGAAGATGCAGAATCTTAATTGTTGGTGCTGCTTTTGCAGAATTTGGAACATTAAGCACCAGGTCACTGCTGCTTTGCTTTAGCATAGCTTCTGTAACTGAAACTTTCTTGTTCCTGAGCTGTTTTCACTTGTATTGAAAGAAATGCAAAAATAATTGTAGAGCTGTACTCCTGGTGGCTCTATACTTAGCTCATTACTCCAGGCAAATTATCTTTTGCTTCTCAAGTGTTGACTGGTAGGCTGGTAAAGAGCTGTCTAGCTCTCAGTTGCTGGTTATTCCAACTCCTCTGCAGTGTTTTGATCACATAGGAACTTCCTGTGAACTCTGGAAAGGCTGCGGGTCACCTAGCATTGGGAGGGTCTAAGGATGGGAGTTCTTCAGAGGAAAAAGCAATGCCAAGCCTGCTGTTGTAATCAGTTTGGAGTAGGAAGCAATCCTGAAGCCTGTGGGGGGTGGTTGGTTCATTACAGTCACTGCACTGACTGATGCCTGAGCTGGGTGGGTGTGGTGGTCACGGGGAGGTTGCAACCTGTGGACAAAGGATGGAAGGTTTTTGTTTGATTTGACAAGTGTAAGATCAATGTAATAAGAACAATAAGATCTATCTCTTATTTTCTGAAGAGTAGTTTTTAATAAGTTGTTTGTATAAGGTCCAAGTTGAGGTGCTCCTGCCCTTTCTGTGGGTCACACCCAGAGAGCAGTCCTCTTCAAGTTAATGGTGTATTGCATCATTCCTTGCACTGCCATGCTCTCATTCACCACTAAGGTATGAAGACTCTTCCTTTTGCATAAGACAATTTGATTTGTTCTGGTTGGGGAGGAAACAGTTTGGCAACTCACTGAAGTGTAAGTTGCATGCTGCTGTGCCATGTCTGGTATTTTTCTAAACATTACTATTTCAAACTATTGTCCTTTTTTAAACTGAGCAGTAGGTACCAGTGCTCACACCGAGGTGAGTATCTGGCCAGCCCTGCAGTTTCTTCACAGCTTCTGCCATACCTGTTCCTAGACCTAAATTGCTTGGCATACAAATTAGAGGTCTAGCAGGGTGAAGACTCATACTTGAATGTATTTCAAAGGCCTCAAATTGCAATATGACTTAATTTTATTTTGCCTCCTTTCAATTACTAAATACTTACAACTATTACTGTGTTTTTTCGGGTTCCCCCCAACAAATCCCGTCTTTTAGTCTCATTGTAAACACTTGCTACCATGTGTCAATTCTATCAGACCAAGCAGACGGCTGCTTAAGAGAATTTTTTTTCTAAAAATATGCTGTAGATTCAGGAATGTTTGTTACTGAACTAAACTCAGCTCATTTACTAAAGGCAAGGAGTGATAAGTTAAAATAAGCCTTGTCAAAAGCAGTCAGTCTGAAGTGACTTTTCATGAAAGGGTAAAAATTGTCTTAAGTTTGTGCAATAATTACCATCTTAAAAGCAAGTAGGGAGGATGGGGAGAATCTAATTAAGCTTATGATTTAAAGAAAGGCTCAGTGCCAAAAAAACTAATTTATGAGCCTAAACTCCACAGTTTTTATATCTACTCTTGCCAAGACAATTAAAGAATTCCTAGAGCCAGTTTGAATTTCCAGACTGGGTTTGGAGCATGGTAGCAGGTGCAGAGAATACTTGAATCTGTTCAGGTGGGTTGGTGTGGCTCAGTGGCTTTATTGCTGGAAAGAAACTCAGGAGTCTGAAGATGTTGCTGTGAAAAACATTTGTGGTAGGGCTGCAGATGCAGCCAGCTGGGTTTTTTTACTGCTTGTCAAAGGTCAGCTTTTGAACTCTAAATTATCGAACAGTAAACAATAAACGAAAAAAATCCTTAGCATTTTGATGGTTTCTAGAATTTTAAGCCTCCTGTTAAACTATGGAAAATTAAGAAGGAAGAGCAGGATCTTTGTATGGGTTTGATATTAAGGCCTGTTTGACTATTTGTAGCTAACTAAACAATCATCATGTTTGTGCATCCATCATGTTTGCAAAAGAAAAACACAGCCCTGTATTTCAGTAGCTATTAGTCAGGTTTTGCCATGGTGTTCTCCCCTGGGTGACTATGCTGAGAGGTGTTGGAAGACTTGACTTGGAGAGTTTGTACATGTTGAAACAAACAGGATAGATTGAAACTTGTCTCAAGAATCTGCTGAGCTTTGAAGAGATGCTTTACTTGTAACCTTTCAGAAATTGTGCACATGACTTGGTTACTTTAATTATTATTTTTTTAAAATAACACTTTAACCAGAACTTGAGTTTAAACAATGTTTTTATCTAGTGTAGTAGTTTAGGTAATGATGTAGTTTATTGCAGGTAAGAATATGGAAGAGAAAGCTGAGAGCCTGCCTGGGAAGCTGGGGATCCATAGGTTGTGCTGTGTGGCAGCTCAGCCTCTACGTGGAATTCAGAGCAGTTTTGCTGTGTTATAAAAACTCGTTGCCAGGTGCTGATCTGTTCCTTCAACAAAAGATTTTGTAACCTGTAAAGTCTATGTATGGAATAGGAATTTATCCTGTTAAAACCTGCATTTGTTTGAATAGTTAGCTCCTGCTTATTCACCTATGTCCTACATGGCTCCATCTGGGTGATTTAAATACCAAGGTGTGTGTCACTCCAAACTTATTGGGCAGGTAAGTCTTTTTCCTTTAGCAGACAGAAGTAAATGTGACCTGTAGAAAACAAACAGCTGGGCCTGTCTCATTATACCTTTTTCTTTCTTCATTTTTTTGTATAGTATTAAGCTAAATTAGGACTTGGTCTGCTGGTAAGTTTTTGCTTGTGAAATTCTGGAGATTTGCCCAAGTGCCTCTGAAATGAAGAGCATCTAACTTCAGCTTGAGCTTAGAAGTGATGTGGCTTGCACTGTATCTGATCTCAGTTTTCTAGGCTTTCTATTTGGGGAGTAATGAGGAAAAGTCCTTACTGATGTTTTCTATAGAGAAAATAGGCTGGGCAAATACTATAAAACATACTAAATGTGTGGAATATCTTAAAAATAAAAGTGCTTGATGATGAAATAGGTTGAATGGAAGAGTCCTAGAGCTTTTGTTCTGAAGCAAAGGAATAAATCTTCTAATTTATCTAGTAATGTTTGCAATACTCTTGAGCCTCACTGAATTTTCAAAGGGAGAAGTAGCAGAAGTTTTTTATTTTTGTGTAAAATTGTAGGCTTGAATTACAGCTATTCTTAGTATTTTGAGGTAGCTTGGTGTAATATTTTCACAGAAATGTTGTTCATATTTAGCTGGTGGGATGGGAACTGAGGTATGTTCATAGCAACTCAAATGTTTTTCTTCTCTTCCTTCCAGTATTTTAACTCCGTATCACAAGCGATGCTGCCTTCCTTGCAGAGAGATTCGAGGTAGAAATCTGCAACTTAACCTTTGTTTCAGTGTTGCTTCAGCTCGTTGCATCTCCTGACTTTAACTTGCACTCTCAGTGCTGTGTTCAGCATGACTAAACTGATGGAGAGGAAGGGTTTTTTAATGCAATGCTTCTAGACCAGGGTTACCGCAAGTAAAATATTTAACAAGTGCTTCTGAAGTACTTTATCTTGCTTCTGCAGGTAAAATATTCTCAGTCCCAAAGTGAAGTTGCTGACCTACAACAGCCTTCACTAGGTTGGGTGCTGGTCATGTGCTGCAGCCTGGGATGGGTGCAGAGTAATGGGGTTGCTCTGGATACATGTTGGCTGAACTTCTGGAACAGGAATACTGAGAGAGTTGCAGTTATTACTGATCTCAAATTATCTCTCCAAAATGTGACTCCTGAACCTGCTCTGTGTCTCAGTCTAACTGAACTTGTTCCCTGCAGAACTTGCAGCTCTCTTAGGCTTTGCCTCAGCTGCTCTCTGGCACTGGGTTGTGTACCTGTGCTGCTGCTGGAGTTGTATGGAAGATTTATGCAGGAAGTGGAAGCAGATGCATTTCTTTTTCTCATAAATATTTTATTACTTTTTAACTGAAACAGTTGAATTGCTGGGTTTATTTGAGTATTTGTGGTCGGATTTGATATGCTACTTGATAAATGTTCATGTGCTTCCCACTGATAATGTGTGCTTCATCCTGGGGAGTTACACAAGAGTGGGATTGTTGGGTTTTGAGGTGTTAAGGCAGCTATGGATTTGATCAGTAGTGAGAACTAGTGCACTGAAACTTCATACTGAAGTTATTCAGTAACTGAGTCACTGAACTGCAAAAAAATGATGCTGGTGTACTTTGCAAGGTTACATGAAAAATGTACCAACCACAAATACCTGTATTTCAGAGCCTGTTGCCAGAGGTAATACAGCCTGCTCTGGTGACTGTGCTCAAGCAGATATTCCTCCTTGCTCTAACTTAACATTTTTGTTATTCATGTTGTTTAATAGCTATACAGCTAGGACCTCTGGCACTTATTTCTGAGGCTTGATTGTAAGGAAGCAAAATGATTACTGTCAGCTTACTGTAATGCTGTAAAGACATGATTTGCTTTAAACTTCTTACAAGGCAAACAGAATGTATGCATTTCTGTGTCTGCTCTGGTGTAAGTTACTTCAGAGTATTGGCACATCTCTTCCATGAGATCATGTATCAGGCTGTGAGGTAGAAGCTAGCCTGCTAGCACATTTAATCTATTTTTGATTTGTTAAGATCTCAAAGGCAGAAACAAAAAGTACTTTGTCCTGGCTAGTCTCATGAAGACTGACACTTGAATTACTCTTTCTAGTTGTCTATTCACTTCTTTTCTTAGCATGCTGCTCTGGCTGAGTGAAGCTCATTGTTTTGTAGAAGTCCCTTCTATTGTTTTTAAGTTCAGAGGCTTTCATCTATCGCTTGAACATCTCATACTGTCAGTTTCTACTGAAGTACCCATTTGAATGGTTCCCAGTTCAACCTCTTCAGTGAAACTTTGCTGGCAACTGGTAGCCCTTGTGGAAAATAGGGCTGTGCCAGGGCTGAATCTTACTGCTGCCTTCCATCAGATCCTGGCTGCTGTATCTCCTTTCAGGTGAATGAGAGAAGAGTGTGGCTGAAGGTACTCTTTGATCTGTGCAGAAGAAGCTCTAGAGAACCACAGTCCCTTGGGTCTTGACTCCAGGGAAGCATTCATGCTTATTTATGTTTTGTTGCTGAGAGAATCAAAGTTTGATAGAATGTCCTGGAAATACTGCATCCAGGTTCTAGTTCTTTTTTTTAGATATCAAACTATTCTTCGTTCTGATCCAAGTGTTAGATCCAATAAAAAAAATCTGTCTTTATCTCACTGTAATTTTTCTGTGGTCATTTTCTCTAAAGAGGGCTTTAAATTTTTCATGCTTATTAGAGCTTGTGAGAATTTCCCTGACATTTATAGGCAATCATGATGTATTTAGTTTATCTTTAAGCAATTGAGCTGGGTTTCCTGCTGATTGTTTCATTCTTTTCAGGTTTCTGTTTGTATTCACCTTAGTTAAGCAATAATAATTAACTGAAAGCATTGAACTGATTGATTTTTACCATATTGGGAGAACAAACCAATAACCCTAATGGAATAGCTTCCTAGTAATGAAAATTCCAGTAGTGGAATACTTAATTTAATTTTTAAGCTCTGAGAAAACGGTGGTGGTGACAGAATGGCTTTACAACTCTCTTCCACTTAGGCAGCTACTTAATGCCAGTAAAAAACTTGGGTATGCAGGAAGAATTGAAGTGGCTTTACAGCTGCTGAGGATAACAGCTGTTATGTCAATATGGGGAATGTCTGAGTGGCTTGGTCTCTGCATATGAACACCAAAGAACTGTTGTTTTCACTCATGATGCTTCCATGGAGGGTCTGGATGACATTGTTTACTTCCTTCTTGTGATGATGTTTAGGTGTGTTTAAGCAGGGAACTCTGCTGTTCAGGACAGTTGGACATTTCTGTCCTGTCCTCCCACCAAACCACACAGTTGAATCAAGGATGTGTCTGGCTCCTGATGTGGGAGTCCATCATAGGGAAGAACTGTTCAGTAAGGAATAGAATGGGGGCCTTCTTTAAAAGGAGTCAAGATCTGATTTTAGGTGAAAAGAACCTTACTTAAGGGCTCTAGGGCAGTTTTTCTGTACAGCTGCTTCCAGTAAAGATTAATCTCTTGGGTGCCGGTGGCTTGGGCATGACACCTTGGTTAACCAGCACTGCTGCAGAAACAGGACAGATACAGCCTCCTAATAGCCCACAGAAGCTCTGAAAAGCTTGGTCTTGTGTAAGGACAGCTCTGACTCAGTGGGGAATGCAAGCATGTGATCAAACTTAAAGCAGTTATCACTGAACAAGTCAGATGCCACAAATGAGGGCATCAGTTCTAGCCCATTAAGTTCTTAAATCACATACCAGCTCAAAAACTTGTTTCTTACCTCATGCTGGGCTCTTGTGCTTACTCTAGGCACTGGTTTCCAGCTCTGTAGGCACAGCTCAAGGGGTAGGTGGATGGGCACTATTTGGGTAAGCACCTCAAGACTTTGTGACTGGCAGTAAGTGCTTGTGTGGAGATGATGACTTCAAGGCTCAAGCACAGTGCCTGCACACAGGTGTCTTTTCATGGGAGATGCTAGCTGGGTGTTAATGCTCTTCCATACCAGTTTGGAAGCTTCTAACATAATAGAAATTCACCCAAAGGCAACTTTTGATAGTGTATCCTACTAAATTTTCTATCGATTTTGCAGATGCTGCTGTGAGATTGGTATTGTAGCTTAAATACAGGTATTTTGAGTGCTTGTTGAAGAATTTAAGATGCGTGCTTCTAGAACAATGGTGATTTTCAAGTCCAGGATACCTTAACAGCATTATGGAAGCCAGCTATCATATTAGCAGAACCATTCTAAATATACTTCAGCATTGCATTCTTGACAGAGTGATTGTGATGCCAGGACTTGAAAATTAATACATCTTATATGTGCACACTCATGTGAGAATGACAGAAGAGCACATGCTAGGCTTGAAGATAGTGTTTCTTTCAGTCTGATTTGGAGGAGGATACAATTATTCTTCCTTTTGGATGCACTGGGCAACCTCGCTAATGTGTGACTGCTAGCTGCAGGTCCTGGGAAAATCTGACTCCTTCAAAAGAGAAGACATCTCTGTTTCTGCAGTGCACATTGGGAGAATTGTTGGCACAGTTGGTGTTGGGCTCTTTCCTTGGACAGGAAATACCAGGAAGACAATGCTGGTTCTCCACCTGCAGGAGAAATCCATCTTCTAATGTTGGTTTCCCAGGCTTTCTGTTTATTCTTCTTACTCAGGCTATTAGCTTATTTCTCCTCAGCCAAGTTTTTAGAGAGCGGAATAACTTAAATAATACTTGTGAGCTGCTGTGATGGGTTGGTATGAACTATTCAAATGTCTGCTGCTCTCCTGTCTCTGAGCTTGCTCCTGACTACATAATTTAAAGGAAGCACCAGGGTGTTCTGGACAGGAAGGAACACGTATCCCAAGATTCAAACTATCTAAAGGGCACTGCCTGGCATAGCTGTTCTGATACCAATCAAGATGGATTTTCAAGGTTGGGAAATAAGTAAAACACCTTTTTAAACATCATTTCCTTGGCAGAGTTGGTCAGTCTTTTAAACATACAAGCTCTTTGGGTAATTTAAAGCTTGTTTTTTTTTTCTCCCAGACAGATGTGTTGCTGACCTGAAGGAGGACTTTGGTATGCTGAGGAAGTGTTTCTTGTGGTTGTCCCCCTCCCCACCCATATGATGGTGTATTTATCTCCAGCAGGAGCTGGGTATATTTTATACAGTGGAGCAAACATCTACTTAAATTCATAAGGCATCAGATTCTGTAGTGAAAGTCATTACCTGAACCAAAAGTGAGCTAGCCTTGAATGCCAGAAGACAGGATTGCTGATGATCTGTGCCTTGCTTCAGACTCCCCTGGAAGTGTCTTGGGTATCTGATGGAGTGTTAGAGCCTGGTTGGCTTAGGCAGTACCAGAGACAGGTAGGGGCTTCGAGTGGGGTTGAGACTCCAAAAGCAGAGGTAAGAAAAAAGCAAAATGTGTTGAGCTGCCACACTGTGACAGCATCAATTGCCATACCTGTGCCAGGCCTGGGCATTAAATGTATTCTGCTAAACCCCCCCCCTCTCCAGTCCTGTGGGAGCAAAATGACAGGCTTGGCTTCCTCACTCTTGCTACTTTAATTCTTCCTGAGGCTGCTCTCAGTAGCTTTGCTTCATGCTCTGGCAAGCTTGCCTGAGCTGTCAGTGCAGTCTGCAAGGCTTTCACTACAAACACCACTGGTGTAGCACTTGATTGAGCAGAGGAAGCCTGGGTAAGTATCACTGGCTAGTTCTCAAGGCTGACATCACATCCAAGAATTAGATGGCTCTCTTTCATCATGGGGATAATGAAATAATTCTTACTGTGTTATTCATTAACTCACATTACATTCAATGGCTTCTAAGAGGATAACAAGTATGTTAGAGGTGAACTTGCATAAGACTCCTGACATCCTTTTGATAAGATAAACAAGAGTTCAAGCTCAGGCAGGTGCAGTTTAAGCATGGCAGTGATGCCTTGCTGATGCAGGTGCCCTGTGATATACTGACCTATACTGGCTTCAAAACTCATTTCATGGTTTTTTCATAGATAGTTTAAAGAAAGTAGCCTCCTGCAAAAGTTGTTAGTGAAATAACTAGTGCCCTAAGCCAGGTGAAAGTATTCCTGGGTGTGGAGGCTGTACAGAAAGGTGATGTTCAGCCCAGCTTGGAGACAGGTTTGGGAGGCCAGCAAATGAACTGGGAGACCTGCAAAAAAGCATATGGAGGGAAAAGCTGCTACTGATTTGTATAAAAGAATTTAGTACAAGAGCCTGCTGAACCTTGTTTTGTTTCTAATTTTAGCATTAATGTAGCTTGAGCATGTGTAAATTCTGAACATCCTTTAAGTGTTAGTGGCAGGCATGCATCCCCCTCATGTATGGGATTTTGTTAGTTTAAACTGCCATATGCTGCTCTGCAAGAAAACTTTAAAGGGGGGAAAGATTAGCAAATCAGGTAAGGGATTTTCACTTGCATTATATTCAAAATAGACAGCTCCACCCCTAGCTTTTGGGCTGACCTTTTTAAAGGAGGTGATGGGCATGAGGTACATGGACTCATTTTGGCTTTAATGTGAGTCCTTGATGACCCGGGCTTCCTAATAAATGGGGGGGTTTATGGAGCTACCCTACCAAATGAGAGTCCTGTTCTATTCTGAACACTTACCAGGCAGTTCATCACTCTCTAAAAGAGGTTTATCTGTGCTGGGCAATTGAGTCAATAAAGTAATATAATCAGATTAATCTGCTTGTGGGAGGTATGATCATTGGCCATTTAAATGCCTGTCTGATCTTTTGACTGGTGCTGTGAGTGCCCAGGTAGTAACTGAGATAATTTTAGGGAGAGGCTGCAATAGCTTTGGATGTCAGAAGAAATCGAGAACTTCCAGGTGGCCCAATGGGATTTTAAATTACCTGGTGGTTGTGGAAGCACTGGGTGAGGGAATAGTGACTTTATCTGGCAAGAGGTTCTAAGTGGTGGGCTGGTGAGTCAGGTGGCTGCCATCCTGGAGATCCAGATGTGTCCCTGCCCTGCCCTGGGTTGTGGTGCTGGCTGGTAAGTTACCAGCAAACTTTTACAGGTGTGTGTAGAGTTATGGTTTTGGTGTTAAATGAACAACTCCAGGCCTGAGTGATCACCTCCACAGCTCAGGGGCCCAGGTAGTGGAGCTGTATTTCCCAGCAGAATGCTGTAAAAATCTGGAGCACTTCAAGAGCTGTAAATATCTGTTCTGGGTACTGAAACTATATGATCCTTCTGATGCCTTGAACTCTTCCTGTGCTTAGCTTTTCAACCTTTTTAAAAATATATAACTGCCACTTAACCATATGGGACAGTGTGAAAACTGTGGATCTTGAGCGGAGGAGGTGCTATAAACTGAGCAGTGTAGGAAAGATTGACTTGATTCAGAATTCTACATTGACTACAGAGTTGAACAAAAATGAAGAGTTCTGGATTCAAAGAATATTGTCCATGTAGTTCACTGAGTGAGGGTGGGGATGTGGTGAGAAGGAAAGGATGGAAGGGAATTAGGGACGATACATATTCCACAAGAAGCAGAGCTAAAGCTTCACAGGTGGTCACAGGGCTTGCATTTCCTAAGTTGATTTCTGTGGCATCTGTGAGTAGTGAAAATACCTGTTGTGTCATTAGTGCACAGGTCTCAGGCTGGCAGC
The DNA here is from genome assembly GCA_023637945.1 of Phaethornis superciliosus. Lineage (NCBI taxonomy): Eukaryota > Metazoa > Chordata > Aves > Apodiformes > Trochilidae > Phaethornis > Phaethornis superciliosus. The sequence continues at coordinate 2,053,345 of JAJQWJ010000020.1, forward strand.
TTTGCTTCCCTTGTTTACTTTATTGTGCAACCACCTGTAACTTAACTTCTGGTCCAGAAATCCATCCCCAGAACATGCCTGCCCTGTCAGGGCTCTTACCTACAGCAGGGTTTGCACACCAGTGCTCTGACTTCTTGAGCTGTTGCACATAAAGCAGTAAAACACCAAACCAGGCCCCTGTTCCTTACATGGTTCTTGGGAGATCTGTGTTTTAGTATATGTGGTAATGGTAACTGGAAAACAAGCAGCTTCGGTTCATGCCAAAGTTTAAGTTGTGCAGACTGAATGTGAGGTTCAGCAGTATGTATTTCTTCATGGGTTTCATTGGTTGTTCTGGAAACCTCTAGCATCAGGAAAGACCCAAACCAGTTCTGTCAGCTGGACCTGAAACTGAGGCAGGTGTTGGATTTACACTCTAATGACATCGATTGTGTTACTTTTATTAAAACACACATACTTTAGAGCTTTGAACTTGACTGACAGATCAATTTAAGCTTGCCAAGTAAGCTTTCCTACCTCAACATTTAATCTTCCATCCAGGAAAGGTGTCTGAGCAGTTTTTTGGCATTTGAATCTAGATGTACAAAACTATGCAAGCTGTTTCAGAAATGCAAGACCTGAATACTGAGGTTGTTCCTACAGCAAGCTGTTGTTTATCTAAATTGCAAATGCTTTTTCATCTCTGCTCTGAGCATTTTCTTCTATGTTTGCCTTCCCATGTAGATTTGTGTTGCCCCAACTACATAACCACTTGAAATAAAGGCTTGCAGTAAAAGTGAGGCAGACTTTATTATTCTGAACATTCTTGTCTTTGCTTTCTGGTTTTGCTCAGTGTGAAGGCTTCCTTTGTCTTTCAGTATTTTTCTGAACATGGTTTAAGATTCCAACCTTAATATTGAAACAGATTGTCTAGAAGGAATATCCTTGGAGATATTCAAACCTTGGCTGGACAAGTCTGTGAGCAACTTGATCTACTTGTAACTGTGTCAAGGAGAGCCTTGGACTAACTGATGTTCAGGTGTTCCATTCAACCCAAGTTGTTCTCAGTTGTTTGCACATTTATCTATTCAGGTTCTTTATGCTTTTCCATTTGGGCTTAAAAGGGTAGAAAAAGCTTTTTTTGTAATTGGATGTTGAATCTTGTTGACTGTTCAGAGCACAGAAATGGCTGGTGTCAATGTGAGCTCTTTCCAAAGGAAAACTTTCAAGATCAGTCCTCCTGGACCTGATGGCAAGCTTTCCTTTTATAGTTTATGGCAGCTTTTATTTTTATAGTTATGGGAATGAAAAATTCCTGCCTTGTTTTGGTTTGGACTGAGATGGAAGCTGACACCACATAAGATCTTAAAGGAGATCCTCAAGTACCTGAGCAAACTGTGTTTCTCATTATAATGTGTTCAGATGTTGTCAGCAGCATCTTTCTGCTTACATAAAACGAGATGCTGCCAGTTGAGGTCAGGGTTTTTTTTCCTTTTCATTTCATCAGGAGCAAAGCAGTGAATTAGGAGCCAAAACTCAAATACTAAACCTCCAACTGCTCCTTTTTTACGTTGTATCTACTTTTTTGCTAAAACTTCTCTGATTTACTTTTTGAAATGAAGCAAATTCAACTTTATCCTCGTGGATTTTAGACAGAAATCTCTGAGCTGGTGTTCAGTAAGTACAGATTTGCTTTAGGTACCAAGTTGAGGGGACTTCAGATTGAAGAATACAGAATAATTTACTCAATCTTAATTTTTACTGTGAATTGCTACTTCTCTGCATTTGGTTGAAGCTTGACATTTGTAAGTCAAAGGTAAGAACTTGTATTACTAATGTGTAACTTGTGCTATTTCTGTATCTTCAAGCAAACTCGTGGCCTAGTATGCACATGTACTTGCATGTCTTTCTAAAATACAACTCAGAGAGGACATAGCATAACCTTCCTGTAAAGGTGATTAAATATTTTTATATTGCTTTAAAGGAAGGTTTTTTTGCTGCCTGAAAATGATTCAAATGTAAAACAATATTAAAGTGGATTAACTGAAGTCTCTATGTACATATTTTTTTTCAGTCTGGGATGAAACCATATTTAAAATTACAATTACCTTCCTGATACATCAGTACCAGAATTACTGAACTGCACTCACTTCTGCAGTGCCCATGGGAAGCTGTGTGTGAAGTATGTTTAGGTAACTTGAAGAGCCCAAACTTTTAAAGTTTTTTTTCTTTTTTAAATGATTTGTCTCCTAATTACAGCCAAGGCTTTTCTAGTAAACTAGTTTTGTGTTGAGTCACACAGGGAAGGAGTGAATGTTGTCCAATGGATAAACACTGAAATGACTTTGTTCTTTGTATTGTTAGTGTTCTTAGGTTATCTACCAAGATAAATCAGTTAGTCTAGAGAAAGTAAGTGACAGAAGTTTAAAGTCAGGGTTTGCCTGACAAGGAAAGAATCCACACTAAACCAAATATCTGGGGAGAAGTGTGTTCTGGCTAGTTCATTAGAGTTCATCAGGACACAAGTGTCTGAATGTACAGGCAAATGTGTTCCTGCAACAATTCAACACTAGAAACAAAAATGCTGAAGATTAAGTGCTTCTAGTGTTGTAGGAATACTACAAAAAATAGTGTTCCTTTTTGTTGTAGGAATTTATTCGCCTCTCCAGACAGATACTTAGTATTATCTTGCATTGCTTATTTGTAATGATTTTTTTTTCTAATAAAAGGTGTTTAGTATATAATAGGATACTGGAGTCATATCTCTTTTTGGTATAAACTAATCAACTATGCAGAACTTGATGTGGTTTAAGTAGCAGGTGAGAAATCCAGACTTAAATCTTCATGTTCCCTAAGAGAAGTTCAGTCCCCTTGGTTGATCCAGACATTGAAACAGCCTGGATATAGCTACCACATAGGATCAATTCCTTTTTCCAGACAGGGTAAATATCTGCTGATACCCTCCTGAGGAAGCTTGAACACTTAGGTTAATGGATTTTTAATTCTAAATATAAGTGGGAGGAAGGGAAAGACAGCGGGGCTAGGAAATACTAACCTGTTTCACTAGCAGAGTTGCAGTCTGTTGCAGAACTTATTTTCAACTCCAGTTGAAGCTCAGTGTTTTGATATACCTTTGTGCTTTGAAAACAACCACAAAACCTACTTTGGTGCCTCTCTGAACTACCTAGATACGTTAAACTTTGGCTTCATGCTGTTTAGGTTTTTTAGAATAAGCTATATTCTGGTCATCCAAGTAAATTTTTTCCTGGCTCTGAATGTCTGCAACTTCAGTGTAAACTGACAAGCCTGTGGACTTTCAGTATTATGGATGGTGTTATGTAGAGAAGATTTTTAGGGAGCTGTCATGACTGTGAACCCATCCTCCCTGGCTTTCTGGAAACATGACTTTAGAACTCGTAATTATACTTGCATTTGACATGTTCAAGATTTGAACAAGATGCTTGCAAAGGACACTACCTCAGTTAATAGCTGGAAGGCTACGGGGCTTGAAAAAAATAAAATTAGATTTACATTATAGAGCAAACTGATGCTGAAACGTAACTGTCTTCTAGAGGATTAAGTTTTGCAGTTTGACAAAATTAACTATGCTGTTTGAAGACCTCTGTACTTACTGTAGATGCTCATAATGTATTAATTGATCTTCAAAACTGGTTACAGAAATGGAAGCACATTAAGACTAGCTTCACATTTCTTCAGGCAATCTTGAGCTGCAAGATGAACTGTGCCTCGTGCTTCCTTCATCAAAGAAGGGCCATGTACAATTTCTGGTTCAGTCCCTGGTATTTGATGAGACTCATGCCAGAGTCTTGGCTGTTCAGAGCTCCTCACTATAGTTGGATATGCAGATGGTTCAGTGTCCTTTTTCTGCATGTGAAGAACTTTTTCAGTCCCATCTCCAGGTCTTAAGTGCAACTTGCAAAAGGAAACAAATTATTTTGGCAGATACTTTTCCTGCTTCTGAAAGTATCTGACTTTCCATGAATGGAAAAAGATGGGAATAAACAACTGTCCTAATATTTGGAAGATGGGGAAGCGACTGAACTCCAGGAGAAAAGCTCTCTGCTCTTCTGCTTTTTCTCCCAGCTTTAGTGCATGGAATCATCTGACCAAAGGATGAACATGAAGTAGCAGGTTGCTGAGAGGCAATGTGCTGGTAGCAAAGCCAATTTGTTTGTCCCTTGTGGTCTAAATATAGGAAGCTTCCTTAATTAGGGAAAGCATCTGAGTTCTGCGTGTGTCTTAATGCATGCAGGGAGCCTAAGAGCTTCCTGCTGTGCCTAGCTGAAGGGCAGTGCTAGTCTGAGTCTTCTCCCTCTCTCTAGAAACCTTGACTAGTAACAGAGCTGAAGGTTTGGAGAAGTTGGAACTGGAACTGGATGGATGCAAGAAGTTGTTTGTTCTAGGCTGGAAGGAGGTGTATGGAAGGGGGAGTAACCTGCTCAGTTGTCTGGCTTTAAACTGGGACTTGTTCTCTAAATGGGAGGGAGCAGAAAATTCCTTCTGCTCACTGAAGCTGCTAGTGCTTCCTTAAGCAGCCTTTGCTGGTCTCCTTATCTTGCACAAGCAGACAGGGTTTTATCTTGTCATAAGTTGACTTCTGCCTTACAGTATTTACTGATTGAATAGAGGGTTGTGTTGATTCCATGGCTGTCTTGTGGATGATGCCCAAACAAGGCTGCTCTCTAGAAAACAACTGGTTACAATCATAGAAATGCTTGCATGGATTCTTGATTAACTGCTGAAATGTGAAATTTAAGTGGTCAGCTCCTAAAGAGGGTTTCTTGTGCTTAAAGATTCCTTTCTGCCTAGGTCAGTTCTTGGAATGTGATCACTTGGTTGAGTTGTATTACCAGGATTGTTTTGCATGTACTAATAAAGAAATACCTGATTTCAGCACTTGTATTGGATTAACTTAGTATTTTATTTAGTTTAGTTTATTTATATTTAGTGTTACACCTAAAGACAACTTTGGTTCCTGTTGTCCAGGGTGCAGTTGTGGGCTTAATATTTCTAATTCAGATGGGGGCTTTTTGGGTGTAATGGCTACCTGAACTGTAAAATCTGCCATTTAACCTTGGCCTGCTAAATGCTTTGAGAAACAAGTGTGTTAAGTAGTTTGAGATGAGTGAGCTGACTAGTTCTGTAAAACAAAAAAGTCACTTCTGCAGGTGTTGAAAGGATTCTTAAGCTGCCTCATTCTGTAAATGCTGACTGCTATGCCCTTGCTCTATCAGCAGCTGCTCTGGACACAAAGAACTCAGACACCAGTGTAAGGTATTGGTACCATAAGGTGACTTTCTGGATTAGCTTCATCTTGGATGAAGTTGTGAAGGGTCTGAAATGTCAGAGGTGGTGGAAGAGGAGGGAGCATGTTGTTGGGGAGTGTGGGAGCAGTACCCTTTCTGAGGGCTCACCACACTTCAGGGAATGCAAACAGCATTTTCAAAGCAAAGCCACCTTTTTTATTAGTCAAGTAAAAAAATCATTTGGAGTGTGCCATGATTTTACCACGTGCAGTGATCAGCTTTGCCACTTGGGTAAGGTAATCCTGGGAAGTCACTGAAGACTGAGCCTCCGAGATCTTCCTCAATGGAAACAGTGAAGGTGGGTATGCATCTTACCCAAGTGGCCTCCTTGACAGAACAGGGTTTTTTCAGTGAGACTTAGGAATGAATGGATTAAAATTTAAGCAGTCCATAATTGCATTGTGCAAGGTGTCCAGTAAAAGTGACGTTTAGTTACAGGCTTTGAGAACAGAAAAGAGACTTCTGTGTCCTGCCTGTTCCTGTGTCAGCTGCTCAGTGCTCTGGGCCTACCTGGGGCTTGAGTTTATGGACACCTTATAATAACTTAACCTACTTAATGCTTTGAGAAAGAAATATTTATTCCTGGCAAGTACTTGCTCTTTCAATAAAGTTGTCTTATCACAAAAGCATTAAGTGGTGTTTTCTTAGAGAGGTTTTTGAAGCCAGGCAAAATATGATGAAAATGAGGTCAGCTTACACATTGAGGAGCTAATAGCTGCCTCTACTTTGTCCTGAAGTAGTTCAGTGGAGAAAAAAAAAATATCATGAGAGTGTGACTTGAAACTCCAAAGGAGCTTTCAAATCAAACTTGCTGCTTGTTTTTTCCTGTTTTCAGAAAACTCTTTTTCTAATTACTTGTCTCTTCAGTGTTGCATTGCCTGTCAGGATAATAACATGTAGAGAGCCCAGGGCAGCAGCTGTCTCTGCCTGGTCCTCATCCAGTTGATAAAGAGGACTGAGTTTAAGCAAAACTTCACTGAAGTGGGAAAGGGGATTAATAGTTCCTTTGGAGGATGCTTAAGACCTTTGAGACCTTGATTAACAGCTCCTTCTCCCTATTTGTTGCCTTTCTTATAGAAAGGAAGAAACTGAGGAGGGGTTAATGAACCATGGCAAACAGGCTGTGAGGACCTTAGTGGGAAAACAAGGATGAGGAGCAAATTATTCCTTTCTTAGTCTTTTCTGCCACTTCCAATGGAAACTTTTGCTGTCTGGTATTGTGCATTTGCTTTTTGAGTTTCATACCTTTAATATTACTCTCCTTTTTGTGGCTCTTTGCTTGACTTTGGACATACTCTCCCTGGTGTACTTGGTCAGCTTCCCAGCTTTGAACCTACATTGTCTGCTGAGCTTTCAGCAACTCAAGCCCTGGGTAGCATTCTGGGTGCAGCTTTTAGAGCTGATGGCCAGATCCAGATGCCATCCACAGGTCAGACCAATCCATACAGCTCCTTAGTAGGTGATACTTGTCTGTAAAAAAAAATTTTAAAATTTTAAAAATTGAGAAATAGTATCTGGGGAAAAAAATCAGAGTGGTTTAATTTGAGCTTTCAGCTTCCAGTGTTTTATCAGAAGATCTATGAAATGTAAATTGTATCTTGGTTTATATATGAACCGTTCAATGTTTGCATCTCAGTATTTTATCCAAATGAAAAGCTGAAATCTTATGAAAGTGCTGTTTTCTTTTGATTTTGATTCCCAGCTTGCTGTGCACTTTTGACTGTCATCAGTGAAGATCACTTTTTTGAGATCAATGAAGGAGAACATTGGTATATAATCATTTATTCACTCTTCCCTTAGAAACCCTCTTATTTATTGGAGTAATTAATACAAAAATGCCACCTGAAGTTCCTCTGCTTTTTATTCTTTACATTAGCTATGGAAAAATGGACCTTCCTCTAGGCAAATTCAAATTGACCTTTACTACCAGTAGCATTTGATAGCCCCAGTCTCAGCAGTGCTTTTACTGCCTTGCCCACTGCACTCTCCTCTCATTTTCATCTTTTTGACTATCTGAGGTGCTGTGGGGTTTTATGGTTTACCTTTGAACTGTTGCTTCTGCATTTAATTTTCCAAGAGTATAAGAGAAGTGATCTTTTTAAACTAGTATGTAGAGATAATCAGCTTAATCAAACTGCTTGAAAAACAGATTAAAGCCTCTCCAGAGTGGGAAGCTGAGGGGAACTCCCATGCTTGCCCCTAAAGGGCTCCCCAGGAAACAAAATTGCCTGCCCTTAATGTAGAAGTCAGGCAGTGGCTGAGACCGTCATTTTTTTTTTTTTTTTTTTGGTGCTTTGGGCTCTTACAATTAAATTTGTGCTTCACTCACAGAAGCAGAGTGGAAGATGGGATAAAAGTTCAGACTGCTCTTGTGTAAGACACTTCATCTGCATTAAGGCAAAGTGAGGGATTTGGTCTGGCTGTTGATCTCTGCTTCCTCTTTTGTGCATTCAGCGTGTGCTTCACATTCAGCTGCTTTCCACCTGGAAATTATGGAGCTTCACCTGGGGAAGTGTATCATAGAGCAGACCCAGGGCAGTCTAAACAAGAAAATACCTTCTTGAAGATCAGCATTCCTTCTCTGTGTACGTGTTTTAAGCTTTCTGTGAAGTGGGAACCTGACAGGTTCCAGCAGTCCCAGAGCTCTCATCCCCTCTGTGGTTTGTAGCCCAAGCCACAAGCTAACCACAGCACCCTGGGTGGTTGGTAGATGATAGTAGCACTCTGTTCCTTGGCACACTAAGAATAAGGTAAAAATAGTCTGGGGGGAAAGCAAGTGAAAATAGGAAAAAGAAAGGAGCAGGAGGAAAGCAGTCTCTAGCCAATGCATGAGCAGCAAGAAGCCAGAAAAGGGGATAAAATGGTGTGACAGCACCTGTGCAGGGCTAGGGGTGTGGGAGCAGCAAAGTGAGAGATGGAAATGGATCTGCAGAACTTCTCACCAGAAACTGAGTGTGTTAGACTAAGGCTGTGACATGGTGTGGCATAACCAGTGCAGAAGTGCCCTATTTCAGCCAAGTAAAAAAATAACACACCTTCCAAACAGTCAGTTACCAGGAGAAAGTTTTTGGTTTTGTTTTGTTTGTCTACATTTTTTTATGAGGATATTTTGTCAGTGGCTATAGAATTTGGATTTATTTCTTTTTCCAAAGCTATGCTTCTGTCATTTCACTTCATGCTTCTCAAATCATACCTCTTCTGTACTTGCTAGGCACAGCTTTTCAGCTAAGGAACTGGAGTGACAACTTTCCAATCTCCTAATTAAACTAACACGTTTAGTAAAACTTCTACAGAGTGTTTTTCATAGCTGTTTGCCAATGTTTTATTGAAATAAACATTAAGAAAAATGTTGCCACAGACTCCTGGTATATTTAGATTGGAGGTTGTGTAGTCCAGCAGCCTACCTAAGAAGATGCTTCAAAGCAAAAGCTTTGTTTAAATGTTCTTATTCACATCACCTGGAGTACTGGAAGCCTGTAGCAGAATGACTTGCTCCACATTTAGAACAGGACCATGCTTCCCTGTCCTTCAGCACCTGTGCTTACAGAAAATCTAAACCAAGACACTGAGAATGTGAGAGCCTAATAAAAGTGGTGCAAAGCTGATTCCTTTATTTAGACATGTTTGACTTCATAGGTTTTACTGAAATAATCCCCTTTGCTTTTCTGTCTTCCACCCTTTGCTCTTCTCATGGTGCTGAATCCCCTCTGGGGGGATCAAACAAGAACTGATGCAAAGGAACTGGGGGGAGCACCCAGAGGAGAAGCTGCATCACCCTGCCCAGGGGCAGCAAAATTCAAACCATACTTAGCTGTATTAATTAAACAGTTAATGCCCCAGCACTTGGGTTGCTCCTTTCTTAAGTAATTAGTGTTTTGGAGATGGCAGGAGAATACAGAGCCACGTTTCTTCTTACAGTCAGCTTTTTTTTTGTATTTTATTTTGGTGCAAGCTGTTGCCTTAGGAAGTGATAACATTCGAGGTGCTTATCTGTGCCCAGCAGCCTTGCAAGAGGAATGCTGATGAGTGCCTTGCAAAGGCCTTTCTGAACACTGGCAGGAAGAAAGTGGAATTATATTAATGCTTATATTGGAACATTTTTCTCCTGTTTTTAAAACTTCTCTACAAAACTCTTGAGATTCAGTGGCTTCTTCCAAATCTCATTAAATTCAATAAAAAGATTCTGTGTAGGTTTTTTTTTTTCCCTTGGACCTAAACCACACAAAATAATTCTACCTCCTGCTACCTTGAATGTGTATCTTGCTTATTTAAAAGCATGAATGTGGCCAGGAAACTCTCTGAAGAGTCATTCTAGAGTTGTGTAGCCTGCCTTCATAGTTTGTTTTTTTTTTTTTTTTAAATTTATGAAACTTGCAAAGTATTCCAGTCAAAGGTGACTTTGTACAACCAAGCAGCTGTAAAGTTGAACTTGCTGCATGATCAATGTGGTATCTCCAAGTGAAACTGTTCTTTCTGCTTCATGTGCTGTAGTGAATTCTCAACCCATAAAGCTATTGGAATTGGCATTTGGCTTGGTGGTTGAGAGAGATTTTAAAAAGTTGTCTTTTGTTGCAGGCAATCAAATGTTGCTTTTAGAACCCGTTTTATAAAATTGTGCTGATTGCCTGAGATTTTGGACAGCTATGATCATTCAGAGGGTTTTGTCTGTTACAGCACAGGATCCCAATGTCACAGGGTTTTTAAATACTTGAAGATATCTGTGAGATTCCCTTAAAATGTGTCCACTGAGTGACATGTTAGAATTTCTTTTGCTTGAAGCATACAAGTTGATAGTTTTAAAACTATTTCTTTCCACTGCATCAGTCCTAAAAATGTATTTTTTAACTGAAAGTTAGGTTTTTTTGTCATAAGCCATAAACTAAAGGATACAACAAATGCAAAATAGAGATTTATATTTTTTAGTGGACTAGAATGTGACAATTGTCACCAGTTGTGGCACATCAGAGTACAACCAAACTATTTCTAGCAGATTATATGTTTAGAGAAGTCAGACTTTCCAGGCACATCCACATGCAGCATGGGATTGGGATAGCTTCCAAGTTATTGTGAAGAGCAAATCTGCTCCTGTGGATACAAGGGAGTGGTATTCCATCAGTTTGGCTGCTTCTGTGCCTTGGGAATGGTTGGTTTTAGTCTGGAACTTTAATTTTAGGGCTTTGGTAATTTAGCAGAGAACTCTGTGTCCCTGCAGTCATTCAGATGCTGTAGGAGATGTCTGTGAGTACCTCCTGAAGTGACTGCATAGGTATGAAGTGAGTCAGATGTTTTCTCCTTATAATTTTTTTTACAGATAGGTATTTGCATCATAATCCTGAAATATATTTTTGAGGAGATAACTGCCCAGCACTTGGGAAATAAAAAGGTAGGGGCTTGGGAGGAAGGGTAGCATATGGGCAGTGCTGTTCTCCTGGGTTTGTTTTGCAGCAGCTTTGTCCAGAAATGTTCAGGCAGTGACCACTCTCTGGAGGTCTTCATCTGCTTTCTTGGGGGGTGAAAGCTAATTTTAATGTAAAGTTAAACTCTTTTGAAGATCAGTACCTCTTGGATCTTCTGTGAGAGAGCTCTTCCATAGCTTGTATTGCTAAGTAGTTTTCTGCTTCTCTGTACCGAAGAAGCTTTTTAAAAAATTGTTTTGTGGCAAGGATTTCTGAACTGTTCTTGCCAGAAAAGAGGCTTTACCCAGCACGTGGGTATCTGTCAGATTCCAGTTCCTGAATTCCCTCTTTGGGCATATTAAGATCTCTTACGACTTACATAGGAGCATTTTTAGTTTTCCTCTTAATTAAGACAAACTAACAGTTGATTTTTCTTGTGTAAGTTGTTGGCTATTTAGAAAATGTTTTTGGTTTCAAATGAAGGTTGATGTTTTAAAGTGCTGTCTTTTTATTTGCAGTTGCTGATGTGAAGTACTGCAAGAGTATCATTTGAAACTTTATGGGACAGAGGGCTTTTATCTCATTTTTTGGTAAGCTAATTGTATTATTTTGATAAGATGAGCTACCTGTGAAGGTGGACTCTGTTAAAATTGATTGCTTTCTTGATCCAATATGTTAGATAAATATCAATATTTTACTGAGTTGGAATTTGCAGCCTTTAGCTACAAAATTACTTCTGATTTTTAGTTGTACCCAATGTTCAAACAGGATTCTTTGTCTATACTGCTCCTATTCCTGTTTCATGTGCAAACATCCACACTGTTAGCAACTTCCCCAGTAAATACTTCTGAAAACTGTTCAGTTAATTCTACATGCAGTGCCAGGAAAGAGGGGAAACCTTTCTGCCAGGGGTTGAATGATCCTTTTATATATAAATCTTTTTGTTTAAAATCACTGGCAAACAGATGGTTATTGCTAGTCTTAATTATGTACATAATTTAGATCAGAAGGCACATCTGAAACAAAAGGTAATTAAGATGTTCCATACTGATCGAACAAGAGTCTGAGGTTACAGCCTTTACTAATCATCCTTTCAAGCAGAGGATAAAGATGGAGAATTAACAAGATTTTTTTTTTGGTGCAATTTGATATATGTTAAACTACAGTTAAAAGGTCAGCACAGTAAATTGATAACAACCGTTTTTGGCCTCAGTCCTGACCAAAAAAAATATTTCTCATAATAAAACCAAATTTCACTAAACTCTGTAAGCTATCTACTGTTTATGCCATCTTTTTTTTATAAGCAGGAGCCTGGATTTGAGGGTGCTTTTTAACATGTTTTCTTGGTCAGTTAATAGCTGTATTTGAACATTTCCATATAATTTCTGGGAAATAATATTTACTGTCATGGAAGATCTGGTTATTTGTCAGCTATAGTTAAACAGGACAGGAATTCTGCAATTAATAAAAAAAGCACAGGTCAATTTGAATAGATTTCTTCAGCCAGCTCGTGCTTTTCTCATTTTATATCAAGCTGTGCTCTGGAGGGCCCTGATGTGTTAATTACCATGGGGATAATTCAGCAGAAGGGTTTCATGGAGTTAGTGCTAGGAAAGATATTTGTGCTCTGCTCTTGAAGGGAGGATGAGAAATCCCTTGCCTACTCATTCTTTTTCTCTTCCCATGGCTAACCTGGAGGAGGCTGCTAAACATGCAGCAATGTTGGATTAGGAACGGATTAGGAAGCTTTGTGACAAATTCAGATGGCAAGTGTCTTTTCAGCCTGAACCCAATGTCTGTGGGCTCAGAGCAGTGTGGTCCCTGCCCCAGAGGTGCATTTCCTTGCCCTGGTGCTCAGTCCAGTGACCATGAGAGGGAGTGGGAGCAGTTGAAATGGTGGGAAATAGATTTTTTTTTTTAAAGTTGAAATGTTTCACTAATACCTAGAAGCAGTGTGAACATTTTAGAACCAGTTTTGTAAGTTCTTGTGCCACTTCTCTTGGCAGCATCACAGTTTATGTATCTGGTAATCCCGAGTAAATCAAATCCACCTAATTTTTTTCATACAGCTTTCCCAAAATGCACCTTAAAAAAGGAAGCTTCTTGCATTTATGTAAAAATCCAGAGTTTTATAAAAGCTGATTTGCAGCTGAATGCAGCAATTAGAATAAGAATCCTATTCTGCAATAATTTGGATAGTCTCTGCTGATGGTTTATGCTGGTTTTTGGGAGCACAGCTATAGGAAATTGAGACCTATTTTTCTAAGCTAATACTTATGGTTCTATAGCAAACTTTAAATATATCGATTCAATCTTAGGTATAAAAGAAATAAGTAGGGTTTTGTTACAGCACAGTGGCTACTGTACTAAAACTTTTCCTCAGCAATACTGAGCACACTTTAGCTTTGTAATAAAGCCCATCTTTGCAATTAGGTTATTATATATATATATTATAGGTTATAATTATGCTTGAAGTTGAAGGCATTTTTTGGAAATAATGTATTTTTTATATTCAGAAGGCCTTACTATTAAAGTTTAAAGCTTTCATCAAGTTCTACATAAATTCCCTGAATGAGTTGATCTGGAAATCTTTGGTCTTAACAACTTTAAGAGGGGCTGCTCCTCTGGAAGAGCAGAATTGGTGGAGGTGATGAGATGGTTGGTTGGAAAAGGCAGTGACCAAAGTGACCTCCTCAAAAGTGTTCATTTACATGTGCCCTCAAACTCTTCATCCCCCTTCTTGCTGGCTGAAGAGCTGGATGTGGAAGCTTATTATTTTAAGAATGGAGGAGGAGATTTGTGTAAACCTAACACTTTTTCAACCCATTTTCTCTTGAATCATCAGTCTTCATTAGATCAGGAGTGACTGCAGCATTCATCCAGCCTGTCCCTTTCCAGAGGGATGAGCTGTCAGGTGGCATGGACAAATCAGGCTGTTGCTTAGCCCCAGCCATCATGTTACGTCTGATGAAGCAGCAGAAAGCTCATTTTTTACATCTTTTAGATCAAGAAGAATTTGGTGGGTCGTGTAATCTGAAAAGCAGAGTGAGACCTAAAGGTTGGAAGCTGAACCCAAGTGGGAGAACTGCTGAACCCTTCCTTTCTGGGTATCTCCAAGTCACGAGCAGTCATGGTTTTGGAAGATGAGTGGACCCAAATTCAGTCTACATAAAATGCTCCATCATGCTGGAGTGGAGCACAAGTTCTTGTTTTGAATACAAGGGCTGCAATTTTATGGTCTCTGATCAAACCTGATGAATTTACAGTCTTTTTTTAGCTTGTTTAACCACTGTGATTCTTCAGAAGTTCTTGACAGTTACAGCAGGGGTTACAAATAAACTCTCTTCTACTCTTTCCTTTAAAAGAAATGTGTTAACTCTCCCTCTTTTAAACCAATATTAACAAAAATCTATCTCCATCTTGCTATTGATAGATAGTATTCCTAGGTTACCTTTGTTTTTGGTAACTCAGAAGAATGTTCCTACTCTCCATTGTTGTGGGTATGGACATTTCTGTGCTGGTTTGTTTTTCCTTATTTTTCATAGTTAATAGATTCAGACTGCTATCAAAGTGTTCCAGCTTTTGTTTTTCTTGGTTAAAATTGGGTTATTTGCTGGTTTGCATTAATTTCTAGTGACTTAGTAGCAGCTCTAGTTTGATTCTGCTTGCAGTATTCTCCCTTTAAATATATATTTTTAAAAGAGGAGGAATATATGCATGTATATATAAATATACACACACAGACAAACACATCGTTCTGCAAGCTCTGCCATTTTGAACCAACTTCTAAGCTTGTTTCTCCCTGAGCCTGGGAACATAAAGTCATTTTGTTTATTGTGATGTGCCTGCTTAGCAGAGAATTTAGGGACAGTGATCATTTTTAGACAGTTGGATGTTTTAGTTTCAGAATATGTCTCTTTTTCTCTTTTTAACTGTCCTGTATGCTGTCCAGGCTGTAGTGAGCCCTTCAGGGACAGTGTTTGTGAGCTTATGGACTCAAAGTGGTTTTTCTTCTGTCAACCACAACATGGATAATATGAAATATATTTATGTGAGAGGACATATGAACTGAGAACTGACTGAACTTGACTGATATACTGTAGACTGCAAAACCCATAAAATACCTGTTTGAATCCTCCCTGGATTGAACCTCCCTGAATTTTAAAAACGGAATGAAAGTTAAGTCTTAAAATCAAACTCTACCTCCTGTACTCATTTCCTTCATTTTCTGACGATCAGTTGCATACATTTCAAGACTGTGTGCTCTTTATTTCCAGGAAAATTGCAGATGATAAAAGGCTGGGGGCTTGCTAGGTGGCAGAGAGAGCAAGTCACTGCTGTAGTCACCTGGAGCTCTTGGTTGGTGCAAGAAAATGGGTATTTTCATACACCCATATAGAAAATGAGTCATCTGGGTAAAATTCCTTATTTTGTAGTTATAGGAATACTAATTCCTATGCTGTAGTTGAAAGAAGATTAGTCCAGGAGGATCCA
This sequence comes from Phaethornis superciliosus, assembly GCA_023637945.1. NCBI lineage: Eukaryota > Metazoa > Chordata > Aves > Apodiformes > Trochilidae > Phaethornis > Phaethornis superciliosus. The sequence continues at coordinate 2,068,541 of JAJQWJ010000020.1, forward strand.
ACAACCTGTGTTAGCTGAGAGCAGATTCAGTGATTCCAATGATCTCTGTAGTTTTATATCCTATGTATTTGTGAATCACCATCTTCAAGTGACCTAGGAGAAAATTGAGGGTGATTTAGATGGATGAGCATGTTTTAATTTACATTAGCTAAATGTTGGTCTAATTGCTGCATTCAGATGGGTATTCAAAGATGATTTTTTTCAGAATGAACAGAAGGAGCCAGACACATTTTGAAACAATTTCATCTCCAGGGAGAGTTAGTTTATATGGATTTCATTTTTTCATAATTACTGTTTACTTGCAATTTTCTAATGGCTGAATCCTCAGTCTTTAAAAGTTAATTTGTATTTATTTGCCAAAATAAAACGAGTTTAACTTCATTATACTTTTCTGGTTTTCTAGATTTTAATAAGTGAAGAAGAGGCTCAAAGTATTGTGAGTAAAGACGAGGATTTCTCCTCCTCTCCAGGGACTGTCATGGTGAGCAAAATGGGTTTGTAGAGTCTGTTCCAGAGCAGAAGAGGCTACAATTAGAAAAACATTAGAGAATTAATGTTGGCATGTGGGGTGTTGAATTTGAAGTATGTAGTGCTAGACTGGGTTAGTCTAATGCCTTTTCCCTAATGCTATTATAAATCAATCTTTTAAAAAAGATTTTATTAATCAGGCTGCAGGAAGGAACCCTGTTTCTAATATGATATTTAGTTGAGTGCTTGTCTTTGTCTTTCTAAAACTTTAGTAACTTTAGTAAGTTACTGATACCTGAACTCCCTGAGCAGTCCATCCTGTCTGAGCTTTTCAATGGTCATTGATAGCTTGCTGTCTGGTGAAGAAGGCAGCAAGTGACAGTGCTGAAGTTAACTGTAATGCTTTGTTTCTCAGGATGAAGAGACTCAGCACAGCCTTGAATGCATCCAGGCTAATCAGATTTTTCCCAGGAAGCAGCTGATCCGAGAGGATGAGAACCTTCAGGTAATCACCATACTGCTCCTTGCCAGTGAAGATCATGATGTCTCCAGTTGACCTGTGTGTATTCTCTGGCCTTTCTTATCAAATTTTCATTCACAATTCAGCACAGAAACACATTTTCTTTTTCAATACTCAGGTGCTGTTGGTAGGACAGAGAACTTCTGCATTGTATTACAGGAGTTTCCTTAGAGTGTCTGAAAAACACAACAATTGCTTGTTTAATAATTCAGGCACTGAACTTAGTAATAATCCCTTTTTACCAACATAAGGAAAGTTTTATTCCCTATGTTATAACTCTGTTTTTTTGAATACTAATCTAGTGAAGTACTGCCATTATTTCTTGTAATGGTAGTTTTTTGAGAAGTCAAAAAAATCTTATGTTGCACAAAATGGATTTTTTTTCTTATTTTCCCAAATAAAGTTGTTTTAAAGTTCCTTTGAAAGTAATTTAGTTCAAGTGATTAATCCATGGTAGGCACTTACACCAACTGAAGAGGCAGTTTTTGCATTTAAATATAGAATATTGTTAATTGATTAAAGTTAATATAAAACAAGATCATTTAAGTTGAGCATTTACACTTTTCACCCAGCTCAGCTACATTGGGCTTAAGTCACACGTTTAATTCACAGTGGCAATTTTTATGTGCAACATAATAAGACTGCATGTTTCTAACTGTATAGAGAGCAGCAGGGTGTTGTGCATTTTCGTATTTGCAGTGAGATGACAAAATGTAGAGCTTTTCCAGGGTTCAGCTGTGTAGCATTTAGGTAACCAGTCTAAGCTGGCTGTCTGAGCTTGCTTAGTGAATTGGAGACCAATAGCATAGAAGGTTATTCATCTTGCATATTGTACCTACTTTAGGCTTTAATAACATTATGGAAAATGCTACTCTCCATTAAGTAAGGAGTGAGGACATAAATCAGGAGGCAGTCACACTGCATGCCAAGGTGTTGAGGATATTTTGCACAGTTTTTTCATAAAAGTTCACTTTTCCCTGACCAAGCACTGCTCAGGAAGGTGAAGAGAAAATGAGGAATCATTTTTTTTTAAAAGCTGCAGTTAACCTCTGAACCCATCTTACCCAAAGCTTTCCTTCTTAGCAGTAATAGCTAGGCTGGCTTCTCAGCAGGGCCTCATTTTGATTTTATGAGGTGGTGTGCTTGAGTGTATGCATAGAGGAGGCACATTTTTGGTAAATGGTTTCTGAAAGATTTTTCTTCTCCTTCTGCAGGTCCCCTTCATTGAACTGCATGGTGAGAGCACAGAGTATGTAGGACGAGCAGAAGATGCCATCATTGCTCTTTCTAATTACAGACTGCACATCAAATTCAAGGAGTCTGTTGTGAATGTAAGTGTTGTTCATGCTTCTGTGGGATTACAGGTATGCTGAGCTCAATCCAAACAAGAGAATTTAGGATAAAAGTGTGGTGAGCCTGCTTTTTAGGTTTTGTGGTAATGAAAAATCTCTATCATGTTCAGGTGGCATTTTTCAGGGAGAACAGATGTATTTAGGCACTGAAAGGTGACTCAGCTCCTCTGAAAAGCTGGCTAAGGGATCTTCACTCAACTTTACAGCTGGCTCTGTCAGCCATTTGTTCTCCTTAAACTCCCTGTATACACAGTAGAGAAATACAAAGTCTTCTTCCCAAGGGCTGTTTGGAGCACTAAGAAGCCACTAATTCATGTGCTGCATCAACTGTCAAATCTGTCCTTAGGATAGTTGGGGGCTTCTATTTTTAAGAATTTTCAGTTCAGTGTTTTTGAGCAGTAACAAGACTTGATGTTTTCTTCAGTAGTATTTTTTGTGTTCAGGCAAGAGTCTGTAAGTTTGTCAATATTACCATGTTCATTTTGCTCCCCTGACCTTTCATATCCAGTTTTCTGCCTTCTTTCTTTGGCTGATATCTACAAGGTTGTTGGTCCTGCTTCATATGTCAGCATTAAGCAGAAAAATTCAATTAGTGCACGAGGTAGAGCAAAATATAGATTATTCTTCTGTAACCATAAATGACCATCAGTAACAATGCAGTGGGAGCTCTACTGGAATCCAAAGCAGACAGCATTTGGAATATCTTCAAGGATAAAACACACTTGTAATAATAAGGAACCAGGTTCAAATTGTAAAATTTTGGAATAATAGTAACTTTAATGTTGATCAAAACTATTGACTGGGTGATGATTTTCTAAATTGAGTCTTCACTGAGTAATTTTTGATTGAGTTCATCTGGGTTCTTTCTTACTGTATTTGTGTCACTAGAGCTGTTCAAGAAACTCCTGTAAAACCTTCTTTAAAAAGTATAAATGTTTATTAATGTTAGGAGTTGGGGGGTTGTATTACAATTTTGAATGATTTTTGTAAAAATTACTGTCCTGCTGCATTAGCCGCACTAATGACCCTCTCAGCTCAGTGGAGAGGAGCACTTCTGTGTAAGAAAGGGGACTCTAAGCAAATATCTATTACAGTGCTTGTAAAATAAATTGATTGCCCATCTCTGTATGTGCAGCTGTTGTGTGCAGACACCTCCTCTTGAAGTAGGTGGAACGTTCTCATGGTTCTCCAGACAAAGCACTCTGCAGGACTACTGCATTCCCCTTAGTAAAGGCAGCTGCATGAAGGAAATGGAATGCAGTTAAAAATGGATTCCTGGTCTTTGGGATTTTACCTCACTGTTCTTTTTGTTTGCAATTTGATGTCCAAATGATGCTTGTGACCCCTCGGTCAGTAGCACAATGGCTGCTGGATCACTTCCTGCACCTGTGCTTGAAATGAAACACATTAAAAAGTTGATAATGCTCACATTGCAACACTGCAGAGCACAGCCAGACGTGTAAATCTTTTTTTTTCCATGGATAATTTCCTAGATCACAGTAGTAATAGGAACATGGTGTTTTAAATGCAAAAACAAAAGATCCAGTAGACCGTGCATAAATTGGAGGGATTATGACATTCAAAAGTGTTGACTTAGGTTTGTCCAGGGGATAAAAATGCAGACTCAACAGTGATCTCTCAGCACACATGGGAAGTTTGGTTCCCAGGCTGATCTGTATTGATTGGCTTTCCTTAAGAAAATTTCAGATTTTGCAGCTGGTGAGTGTTTATGTCCAGCCATTTTTCTCCCTGTAAGCTGGTTGCATTTATGGGAGAAGTTTATGAAACCATGAATGTGTCTGTAGCCTTTTTCAAATGGTAGATTTTGGACACACTAAGGAGTCATGCTGATGAGGTGAGGGAGACTTCCAGTCTTGGAGCCTAGGAAGGTTTTATTATGAGCTTTTCCTTGCTTGGAAAAATTGCTGGGTTGGTGTCTTCCTTACCTGTGTAGCACAGTTGTGGTTCATCTGTGCTGAACAGGAGCTTAGTCCTTGCTTTGTTCTCAGGCCCTGATTGTTCTCATTGCATGCATATTAATTTAGTTTCCCTCTGTGATTGCAGAGAGGGACTAAATGATTGCCTGCAAGACAAAACCTATGTGTAATTAATTGTAATTAAAAACAAAATTTCCTTCAGGTGCTTCTTGTAGGTTATATGAACAAGATTGCACCAGGGGAGATTTAATTCTCTCCACCTAGAAGAGTCCTTGAAGACCTTCTGAGCTGACCTTACAATCCTCAGTTCTTTGTGCTGCTCAAAGTAACCACTTTGTGCCATAACCCTGATGTTATTTCAGGCTCTGACCTGGGAAAATGAGAAGGAAGCACTGATTACAGCTCCTGGCCCCTGGGTGCTACATGGTGTCCTGGAGGGGCTCTGGCCAAGTGGTGTAAGCAGAGTCTCACAGTGAGAAGGTGTGAGGTGGCACCACGTGCCACTTGGTCCTCTGATAAGGACTGGGCCATGGGGTGGGTTGTTCCAGCACTCTAAACATGACTCGTGCTTTTTCTAGCTACCGAGGTAGAGTTTTCTAAATATATCTTGTACTGCTGTTGGATAACAGACTGTTCCAGAATTTAAAAGAATTTAAAAAGAAAGAGTGTCAGTTGTAGAATGCTGCAACTGTTTAAAATGAAAATTTTAAAGAGGAGACAGTGAGGAGACTGATCCTGCAAGAGCACTATGCTCTGGTACTCTCTCTGATGGGACCTGGTTACTTTTGGATAACAATCCACATTTATTCTTATGAAAGCAAAAATGATTGCTTCTCCACTGCTTTATTTTGAGATCTGTTCTATGGTGAAGTGCCTGCAAATAGAATTGATGGCTCTTTCAGGAGCAAGCTGACTGCAGCAGGGGGTGCAAGCTGACTTGCTGCATGCAGCAGCCTGAAAAACCTAACAATGAAAATTGGAAGGTTATCAGTGGAAAAGAATGGGTCTGAAGGCAGATAGTATTAGAGTTGTTCTGGGGGAAGAATAATGGGCAGAAAGGAGATTGAAAATGTGAGAGGATCAGAGGACAGAGTTTTATGAGCAGCACAGAAAATTTAAAAGATTCATATGAAGGTTGCCCTGAAGAAAAACCAGCAGGTTCTGAGGAAATAGTTGGTGAGCTGCATGTAAACTGTCAAGAGGAAAAAGAATGGCTGTTGAGCAGAGGGCAAATTGAAAGGGCATAGAACAAAGAGTGACTTTGAAAGAAGGAAATTAAAAATAATACAGGGGTAGAAGTCTAGTATGTCATTAGAGTGCAGGCAGGAGGATGAGAAGCCAGAACCAGACAGCTTGGAGGAGGGAACAAGCTGAAGAACTGCTTAAAGATTGACAGGGGAAAAATTGCAATAAGAGAAGGTGTTGGGGGGAAAAAAAAAAAATGTTAACAGACAAAGCAGCAGTTGAGTGAAAGAGCAAATCTTCTGGAGTCTTAAACCATTTAGCTGGGGAAAGGTACCTTACTTTCCATGTTTGTGCCATGTCAGGGGTAGATTTAAATAATTTATTGATTTATGTGAGGCTCTCCAGTCAAGAAGAAAGGAGATTCTCTTGTCTGAGTCCTGTTTCAGTCTCTAGTAAGGCAAAACCATTCCAATTTAGCAGTTAAAGATTTAACTAGCAGCAGTACATCCTGAGGATGAAAATAGGACATACCTCCCAGGAGGGAATCCTCATTTCATGTGCCCCTTTGGTTGCTGCTTCTGTAGTTTATATGAGACTGTCACAGCTCTTGAAAGAGTAATAATACTGAAAAACAGGAACCAAAATGCCAGTTCTGGCTTTATTTGAATAGCCAAACTACCGGGTAGTCAGCACTACTGGGGCAGACAGCATCTTGTCTAGGCTGCTTGTGTGAGTTTTCTGTTCTTTGATGGCCCAGTTACAACAAAAGGAACAAAGAGTAACTTACCTGTACCACCCTCACTGGTCAGGGGGGATAAGGGGCAGTGATTTTTCCAGCTCAGGAGGTTTTTGGTTGTTCTCTGGCAAGGATTTAAGACAATCCCTGCCTGTCATGTTCTGTGGATTGTGTGCTCTGAGGAATTATTTGGGCTTTTGGATTCAGAAGGGGACTCTGGATTCCAGCTTTGAAGTGGCAAGAAGATAGAGCCGTGTGCCTGCCTTCCCAAGAGACAGAGGAGTTTTGATCATTCTCATGGACACAGCATTAGCTTTCTCCAGGCATCTTCATGCTCAGCGAGAGTTTTTCCTGTGGTTTGTATTTCTGAGTCACCTCTTGCCTTTGCCCACTGCTTTTAGTTCAGTTTCCCTTCTTCACTGAAATTAAAGCAGGTACTTTGAAAGCTTTGGGGTGCTTGAGTAGAAGCTGTCTTGATTCCTCGATTGGAGGTGACCTTCAAGAACTTGCCCAGACCCATATGGAAAAGCAGAGGTAGAGGAGGATCTTACAGCCACATCTTGCAAGCCCTAAACTAGGACTTCACCTGCTGGATTTTACTTCTCTGATGGCAAAGAAATATCTGAGTGTTCCTCTAAGACTTCATATTGAAGGATCTTTAAGTCTTGTTACCTGGTGCAATGTTCAATAGAATTTAATAAACAATTCAAGCAATTTTACACTTCATGTTGATCATGGGTTTTGGCTAAATTCTGTGTTTGGAATTTAGTTATATGTGAGATAGCTGAATACCAACTTTCATTCATTTCAGACAGTAACGTGTATTTGCCTGTCTCAGGTAAAGGTCTGGAAATACTAATGAAAATTAATATTTTCATCTTGTGGTTTCTTCTGAAGTTTAAAGGTACTTGCATGTGCTTCTGCTAGTTACATGTGCCATAAAACATAAGTGCATATAACCACACCTTTAAAAAGGAATGATTCAGCATTGTTACTCTAAATATGGCTGCTTTGACCATGAGTGTTGATCTAAACAGGCCACATGTTTTTATCCTGAAATGGAAATCCAGGGCATTTCCATATAACAAGTCTCTGGGCTGAAGCAGTTGTTAAGGGAGATCTTGCTTAGCAATTCATTTTGGACACAAACCAGCTAAAATTATATTCCTAAGATCCCTAAATTTGGACCTGTGAGAGAGAAAGATGCTTCCATTAGGGAGGAGCTTGTGGGTTTCTGCTGCTTTTCCTGCCTTTTGTCCCCAGTGCTACAGTTTTGTGGGCTCTGTTCATGTGCTCCCTTTGGGGTTTTGGACTCCAGCAATGGAGCTGCAACTCCTGATCTAAGGTACCACACTTCAGAGCTGTTGAAGTAGTTATACTTAGTGTTGTGTTTTTGTTTTGTTTTTTTTTCTCTCTCTCTTTTCAGGCTTCACATAGTCCTGCAATACATTCTGAAGATATGCAAAGAAATCACAGTGTTGATGCTGGTTGAAATAAAACTATATAATCTTTTTAATTGCAGGTTCCATTGCAACTTATAGAAAGCGTTGAGTGCCGTGATATATTTCAGCTTCATTTGACTTGCAAAGACTGCAAGGTTATAAGGTATGAATGTTGAATTGGGGGTAGCAGTGCTTTCCACAGGCTAGAGACAGCTGTGACACTTTAAGGAATTTTTTTTTTAAGTGGACTTGCCCTCCCCCAAGAGATTTTCTTTTGTCTGGTTTTGCATATGGGAGCTGAGCATTTTTTGGGAAGAGGATGGGAGCAAGATGCTTATAGCATGGGAGCATTTTTGCTTATAGCAGCAAACCTTGGTCCCAGACTAAGTGGCTGATCTTGATTTTATTCTGAAATTAAATTCTCTCACTGGATTTTCCCTGCCTTACAGTCAGTTATAATGTGTTGCTTCAAGAAGTTGGTAAAGCCACTGAAATGCACACTTGTTGAAAAAGTGTATCAGCAAGATTTGAGGGTTTGGGGTTGTGCTGTTCCATGGGAAGACTTCACTCTGGATAGCATGAGCCACTGTGCATTGTTTACAGCTGGAAGGGTAACATTGCTGTGCTTAAGATACAGTGGCTTGGAAGCCACTTAAGAGTAAGGTAAGGCCAGGTATGCATTGCACTCTGTAACCCAGCAAAGTAGATAGCATCCTGGAGAAGGGGGTATTTATTTATTTATGCCTGTCCTTCAGCAGACTCAGAGTCTGCCCCAAGAGTCACTGAGCCTGAGCTTACACCTATTTTCTACTTTTCTGCAGTAGAAATTAATTTTGATCTCTAAACTTTAATTAACAAGAAAGGAACATTTCTTTTTGATTAAATGTTTGCTGGCAGTACCTTTTGTATAATGAAATGAGCCCCAGTCATATCTGAGTACTCAGAATGTTTAACAGGCCAGCTGCTTCCTGAAATGCTGCATTTTGATGAGGACTGATTTTACTTTAGAAGTAATATTTAGTTTAATTTGAATTAAATATTTAACTTCCTCTTAACTTGTAGCTCTTGACATTTAAGAAAGTCACCCTTCCTCTCTACATTAATTTGTTATTTCTCTTCAATTGTAGAATGAATACAAATTATTTGTATTTATGCCCCTCCTTATGAATTTCCCTTCAAAACTGCATCTCCAAGAAGTCCTCAGTACTTGGTGCCACTGGCTGTTGGAAGATAATGAAGTGTGGGTCTGAGATGCCAGATTTAGAAGATGTTCATGTTCTTTTTTGTGAACAAAGTAGTTTGAGTTTTGCATAACAGGTGAAGATAGTACTTGTTACTTGCAACACTAGCTTGAAAAGAATTTAGCAATAAAAATGGGGTTTTTAAGGTGAGATGTAATTGAGTATGGATATTTAATGGGGAGTTATACAACTGAGGGTAGTGGTTTCAGCTTCCTTTATTGTCAGTGATGGGAAATACCTCCAGGCTGCAGTTCCTCACAGCTATTTAGACACATGCCACGAGCAGAACATCTCTTTGCTTCCACTGCCTGATATATCCACTTTTAGATATTTGCAGGTAAGGGTAACAAATCCTGCCCTTAGAGAACACAGGTACTGTTACTAACAGTGAATGCAATAGAAAACAGACTGAGCTGAATGTAAATACTTGATGAATATTTTGTAACCATCACATCTTGAAGAAATCTGTCAGAACAGAACAAATCACTGAACTTATTTCCAGCCTTTTATTCTAAAGGGTCCAAAAATCTTATTTGAAAAGGCAAGCTAATGTAATCTTACTGCACTGCTTTGAGGGTTAGTTTCTCCTGTGCAGGGAATATTCTTGCTTGTTGTTGTTTTCAGTCTAATGTTAGGCAAAGCTCAGTTCCAAAAGCATTGTCTGTCTTCCCACCAAGGCCAGAAAGAGAACCTCAGCATATGGGATAGGGGAATAATGTAGGATTTCAGATGCTGGAGTTTGTCCTCATCATTCCACATTAAGAGGAGCAATCAAATGGATATTTCTCCTATGTCTACTGAAAAAATTGGTCCTGTTGATGGGAACACCGTGCATAGATGCTATTGTATGTGATGGTGTTGAGTTCCCATCTGAGACCACCTGACAGCAAGGTGCTGTCACACAGTCCTGTATCAGCTTGTGGGAAAGCTTCAGACTGATCTCAGCAACGTTGTGTCCCTGGTTTTCCAGGGAATCTGTGCATAAACACCTCCCTCATTGCTGACTGGCTGGGTCTACCACAGGTTTAATCATAGACTCTTGCTTTCCTACTTACTGTTTTTATTTTGCCTTCCCAAGTGTGCGTTTCTTTACTTTTATCCCAAGGTTTCCTTTTACTATCCATTAATGTCTGTAGAAGCAGAACTAAGTTAGCAATAAGGTGTTTGCTTTCACAGCTGCTTTCACAGTTGACTTGCCAGAGCTTCTGGTCTGGCATCTTCTACCAAAAATTAATAGAGAAATGTTTGTTTCTGGGCCAGGTGTCAGTTTTCTACTTTTGAGCAGTGTCAAGAGTGGCTGAAGCGACTGAACAATGCCATCCGCCCTCCTTCCAAGATAGAAGACCTCTTCTCCTTTGCCTATCATGCCTGGTGTATGGAAGTTTATGCCAGTGAAAAGGAGCAGCATGGGGATTTGTGTCGGCCAGGTATGTGGGGAAACTGAGGGACTCATCCCAGATGCACTGTTAACTGCCTCTTTGCTGAGAAGCAGAGCTTTCCAGAAAAAAAAAAAAAAAAAAAAAAGTTCTAAACAAATTCAGTCTGTGCTGTTGCAAATCAAACCTGGAAAAGAACAGGGTGGAATTTCTGAATGTAAGTGTTCACACTTCTTAGTGAATAGGCTCTGTGAGGATTAAATAGGTAGCAACTTTCCATAGAGAATTTCTTGTATTTATTGTGCCCACATTTTTTGCAGTTACCCAAGACACTGGTTGTCAATGTAGATACTGGGAAGGAGGAGGGGAAGAAGAAAGCTTTTGAAGTTTGTTTACAGCTGCAAGACAGGGACCTATTTTAGTGAAATATCCTTGCTGGAAAGTTTTAGGTGCCCACAAGTAAATGAAAGCTAAAGATCAGGTGGTTATAGCATTTGTTTGAATATAAGGAAATCTGAGTTCCAGGCCCTCTCCAGCCCAAGGCTCTCTTGGCTCAGAGTTCATATTTGAGAAAGGTGTCCTAGGAGAGGACTGGGAGTGTGATTCTGTCCTTCCTACTGAATTTACTCTGAGGCTGAGCAGAGACTCTCATCTCTGGCTTCTGAGGAAGAGCAGTCAACAGGTAGCACACAAGTGGGAGGAGGTGCTCCTTGGATCTGGTTCCTGTTTCTGCACTTTACACTCTTAATGTTAACACTTCCTGGAGAAAGCCTCCAAAAATTTCTCAGGGCAGAATTTTAAACTCAGGTTTAAAGAAGCAGCATTTACCTTTTATTAACTTTGAACATTCAAATTTATTTCTTACAGATGTGTCTATCAAATAATTCTCTTTAAGGTAGTAACATTTTTTTTCTCTGTAACTTGCTTCTTTCTGGTGCTAGATACTCTCCTTCTAAGAGCTGAATTATATTTGAAACTAATCTATGGGAATCTAATAGAAGGTAATACCAAGACATTTATTTTTTTACATCCAAGGAACCTGGTATTTGATAGATACGGAGAAAAATACCAAATAGCTTCAACATCTGTCCAAGTATCAACCTATGGGAGAAAATATCTGAATATATGAAATGAGAGATATGAATTGTGGCTCACAAGATAAGTTTTCATAGGCAGAAGGCACAAGACACCAAATGTATAGCTTGTTTTTTCTCTGATTTTGAGCTGATTAGAATGCTTCAGAAAATGTTGCCCCTCTTGGCTCAAAAGGCCTCTTAAAATACCAGCATTTCAGGAGGACAGGACAAAATGTAAAGACTGGGGGTTCGTTTCTCAGGGGAAAATCTATGATTTCATGACTCACACAGCAGCTGAAAATTTAAGAGGGAGAAATCAAACAGAATATTTCATTTTCACGTAGATTTATGTGTTTCTCTTAAAACCCACTAATAGTATGCAGCATCAATTTGGGATAGTTCTAGTATTCTCATTTGCTATCCAGAAAAATCCTTAAGGATGTAGCACAAATCTTTATCACCATTCCTCACAGCAGCTGATAATGAAGTCTGTCCTCAGTGCTGCCAGAGCATGCTGCTGTTCCAACAAGATGTTGGGGTTTTTGTTGTCTTTTTTTATTGTTATAATCTCTGCTAAGGAAGAACATGAGAGGCTGTTGTCTGGCTGGGATGTATTGTCCCAGTGTCACCTCTGCACTTGACAGAGGATCAAAGCTGCAGCTTTTGGGAAACAGGGACTGGAGCAGCTGATCTGTGTGAGTAGGCAGCAAGGAGATAAAAAAATTCACATTCATGTAGAGTTCATGTGCAGTGGGACCTTGTTGGCAAGCTCCAGTCTGGCTGACCTGGTGATGGGGAAGGTAAAGCAGAGCTGCAGTGTGTCTGATGCTGAGAGCAGCTTTCTGCAGAGAGTGCACAACTCTTTTTTTATGGTGCTGTTGGACCTGTGACATGAGGAAGTGATGAAGCTCAGTGAGGTCCAGAGATTTACTGCTGTGTGCCTTGAAGAGTGACTATTCTCCAGTTTCACACAGTGTCATTCTCATATTTTACCCTTCAAAAAGGGTAAGAAAATGAATGTCAGTATGCAGATCTCTTGCCCGTGGTTCATATTGTAAAGCATGTCAAGATTTGCAAAGTACCATTTTCAATGTGTAAACTGTACTGTAGGAATAAATAGCATTATAACTTTTCTTTCAGTAACTAAGTCCTGTAGTTAGGCTGCTTTCTCTATTCTTAATTTACCTATTTCTTTGTATTTACCTCTAATTGTTCTGTAAGGTCACCTAAAAAGTGATTGAGACATGTACATTTACATCTTGGAGATAAGTATGTAACTACATATATCTGAGGTATTAAAAGTCTTTAAGGGTTTTCTGAAATACATAATGGAAAGATGATACTTAAAGCAATAATTTTTAACATATTTTTTCCCTTCTTGGGTGATGCTTTGCCTCATGATTTAATGATACAGTAATTTAAAGAGACAAGCAATGGACAGGCTTTCAGAACCATTTTATCTAGTGTTGCTCACATGGTCATTAAATTTATCACAGTTCTTAGCTCTGTGAACCCAGAAATTTAGAACACGATTCTCTTCTTCATGTTGATTTAGTATTTTCTAATTCTTTAGACTTTGTCAGAATATTTTTTCTTTATTACCATTGTATGTATTCTAATTATTTTTGTATACTTAAAAAAAAAAAATTAAAAATCAGATATAAACGGAGCTCATTCCAGTTCCTTTACCATTTTAACCCAGGATTTTCTGAGGATCTTGACTGATATTTGAGTCAAACACTCGGATGTGTTTTATCTTCTCTCCACCTGGCTCCTGGAAGACTAGTGTCCAATTTACAGATGAAAAAACAAGATGCAGGCTAAATTCCAGTCATACAGGAGACCTGTGGCTGAAATTGGATGCTAAATGAAGGTTGCCCAAGTCCCAGACCATGTTATTGCCCTTTTCCATATCAGCTGATAGAAAATTCTAACTACTTACTCTCACATTCTTCTCATTGATACAAAATTCTAACTACTATGCTTTTCCCCCTCAGACTGATGGATATAAATTGCTTTTGTTGATGTGCTTGATTCAGGTGTTATTGTTTCTTAGATGAATTCCCAGAAGTGGGATTTTGGAGAACAAATGAGTTCTGATCTGGGTTTTCAAAATAGGGTTGTGAAGTAGAGATGGTTTTTTTGGCCTATTCCTTTCTCTTTTCAATTTTGCAGAAGTATGTGTGTAGTGGTGGTTCCTCAACTATTTTGCAAGGCAGGAATCTTATTTTGCATTTATTTTCTCTCTCTGCTTTTGATACCCAGGAGAACATGTTACTTCAAGGTTTAAAAATGAAGTGGAGCGGATGGGTTTTGATATGAACAATGCCTGGAGGATTTCCAACATCAATGAGAAGTACAAGTAAGTTATGTGGGTTGCTGATTCACAGCCAAATGGCATCTCAAAACACCAATTTTCTTATAGCAGATTACTGGAATTTTTTCAAGTTCTGCACTTCATAGTAAGAATTATGATTTTTTTTTGTTTGTTTTATAGGAAGAAATGTGCTTTTAAAGTATTCTTTAATGTTTTATTAGCTGCTACAGTTTTTGTAAGCTTAAGAATACCAGATTTTGAAGTGCCTGCTGGAGGATGTCTTAGAGAATAAATATTCTAATGGAAGAAAGGGAAGGCCTGACTGAGCAAAGAGTGGCTGTTGGTTGAATTAAAAAAAATTATAAATTATTGTGTCTTATTCTCCAACTTAGGTCAAGGACTTGTATTTTTAAAAAAACTTGGTTTGGATGTGTTAATCTTGTAGATCCAGAAAATAAGGGAAAGCCCATTTTGTGTTAACAAATGTAGTCTCTAACTGGAGGAGCAGGGGAAGGTGTTCTGTGTTCACAGGTGGTAGGGCAGAGAGTGCTGGCTGGTCCTTAATCCAATCCAGAACAAAACCAGGAGTAACATTTTGAAATGTTTCATTGCTCTGTCTTTGCAGGATAATGACTTGGCAGCTGGTAGCTGGTGTTGCTGCAAGAGGAATATCTGTCTCTAAAAATCTAGGGAAGAAAAAAAATAACTATCCCTGACATATTTAATACTAAGGGAAAAGAAAAACTTCTACATGGCCTGTGGAAGCAGAATGACACAAACTACTCTTCCTTCTTGTGGACAGCACTTGATAAAGTGTGTTTTTTCAGGCTGATGGATGTGGTTTTCTGAATAAAGGGTCTTGGACACAGGTTCCTGTCTGTCCTGCATGAAATCCATCTCTTTATGGGGATGAACTGGTGTGTGATACAGCAATACACTGCAGTCACTGCTGACTGCTTGGCTGTCCTCATTGGCACTTGTGGCTTTAGTAGGTAAATTCTGGAGGAGGAGGTGCATCAAGCAGAAGAAAATTTGTTTACCAGTCAAGTGTAAGCCAGTGCACTCAGTTTCCTGCCTTCAGTGAGGGGTAATTAGCCAGTGTACTTTTTCCATGAGTTTTGTCTTGAATCCAGCAGCCTGGGGTGGCTCTGCTGCTGAATTTTGTGACCTAGGAATCGAGTGGCTAATTCTGTAGCACAGAGAGACATGGGATTTCTTTGCTGTTGTCCAGTTTATTTCAGCAGTGGTTTAAAAAATTGCCTATGTGTTGATTTCCTAAGAAAACACCAGCTTGAATCTTTCAATTCTAAAATGCATTTCTGCTCCTGGATGTGCAGAGTGCTTTTTGTATGTGCAAGGAGTTTTAATGAATATGCAATGAAACAAATTAATAAAATGGCAGTTTTGAGATGAACAGCTAGTCTGGGAAGTGTGTCACTTCTCTGAATCACTTACACTCAACCCTTTGCACCACTTTTTTTACAGGCTCTGTGGGAGTTATCCCCAGGAAATCATAGTTCCTGCCTGGATCACAGATAAGGAGCTGGAGAGTGTGGCAAGTTTTCGGTCCTGGAAGCGTATCCCTGCTGTGGTGTACAGGTGAGGCCCTTGCAGGTGGAACAGCTTTCACCAGACTGCAAACGGGGTGTTCTAGCAAATAAAAACTGAAATAAGTTGCAGCTAGGAATCTTACCTTGTAAGGAAAGGTGTTCAGACTCCTGGGCCCCAGATATTCCCTTACTGAGCCTGGCTTTAGGAAAATGTTAAAGGTGTTTTAAAATAATATTTTTATAATTTATTGTAAAAAGAGGTCTGGCTTGTATACTGCTATGTTTTTGCATGCCTAACATGTGAAGAGATGCTGTGGCAAGTCCCAGGACCTGCAAGGGTGGAATTGGAGAACTAGGTTGGGGAGAGGCAATGAATTCAGGTGCAATCCTCTCCCCTGCCTGGCAGAGAGGTACCCAAGCTGATCCACTCTGGGATTCTCTCTAGGGTGAGGTCCTGCTTTTCCATTCCAGAAGGTTCCCAGAAGTGGTGTAGGGCCTCAGAAATAATAATAATAAAAAAACAAAAAAACAACCACCCTGAGTGTCTAATTGTCAAAAAAAGATGACAGGGAACCCCTTAATGAGGAAAACATTCAGACCTGCATTTAACTGACAGCAAAGTTTGACCTCTTTGGCCAGTTAGCTTGGAATCTTTGTCTCTACATTTCCTACCTATCTGTGTATTGGGTTATAGCTATGCAAGAGTATGTGAGGCAGCAGCACACACTGGCCATTGTCAAGTGTAAATGAGTTAAGGTACTATTACTTGTTCCTCTGAGAACAAGGGGCAATAATTGTTTATTTTTTTTCTTTCCAAAGTCATAGTGTAGGAACATTCAGCATTTACATCTTCTGCAAGTCATTCCTTGGGCAGTCATGTCAGTTTAGATGGGTTGGGTTTTTTTTTTAGTTTGAAAATTAAAAAAATAGACATCACGAAGCTAAAGAAATGTTAAATGACACCTCTGGCTAGGTACTCCCTTCATTTTTCCCTAATTCTCATCTGGCTAACACTCCAACTGCAGTATAAGCAAGGACAAATGCCAGAATTATTTAAGGGAGATGCATATCTCAAATTACTGAAGGATGTATATCTTATCTCTATCTACGTATTTTATTTTTAATTAGACAGTTTCTTCTTTAGATTGAGTCCAGCAATTCTTCATAACAAATTGTGTTTCTGAGAGAGGTTTTTTGGGGGGGTTTTTTGCAGCCTGTTTAATAAGAAATATATTTCAGCATCTGTTTCTTGCAAATATTCTGGAACCTGTCGTTTAATACCTTCCTGGTGGAGTCATCCTCCCATAAATGTTTAAAATCTCTTTAAAAATCATATGACAAAGGGATTAAAAAGATAATGAATACTGATAATTCCATTAAGTCTGCCTAGCCACCCATTCCTTCTAAGCAGACAGAGGAAAAGCTGCTCTCTGAGTGGGAAGCTAAATTTAGAGAGCAGTCAAGCTGACAAATTCATACAGCCTGTGTTGGAGGAGCACGTGGTCAAGGGTTAAGAGTAGGCCACAAAACATTATGTACCTAGCTTAAGAGTTCTGTGAGAGGAGAACAAATTATCTTTAAATCCTCCTATCTTTTATCCTTTTATTTTTCCAAATAATAAAAGAGTTAGCACAGTCTGGTTTTGAATGTTAAGAAATTGTTCCATCCTCTCCAGCTCTGTGAAAACTGCTTTCCAGAAGAATGCTAAAAGACTTATAATAATAAGTATGTATTTTATATATATATATATATGTATAAAAGAGAATAAGTTTAATTTATTTGGCTTTATTTTCAACTTCGAGCACTGCATTTCAGGCCACTTTGTGCCTTTTATGCTCCTGTCACATAACTGAGGAGCACCTCAAGTTCAGGGGCATTGAACACAGGGAAGAATCCCTCCTTCTTCCCTCACTGTATTATATATAGGGAAGGAAATAACTATTTGCATTAAAAGCACAGCTTGAATTCAAGGGCATTTATGGGAGAGTGAGTGAAATGTTCAAAAGACCTCACAGACTGAAACTGTTTAATCCCTGGCATTCAGTTTTCTGAGACTGTATGTTAAATTATGCCACAGTTTCTCATTTTTAACTTAAAATCAGTGGGAGGAATGTATCTTTTTTCATTTCTTTTTTCGTATCTTGACATTTAGTAATAGATTTTTTAAGACATCCAGTTCATCATTCTGGCTCTGATAGAACTCCCATCAGCTGGTGGTTGATGATCCATATGATTGGAAAGCCATGTAAAGTTTTCTCTCTATATATATTGCCATAAAAATAGCTTTTTTTCTTCCTTTTGAGGAGGACTAAGGGTCAAAAGCTCATTCAGCATTTTTTATCTGTTAAAGATGATTTTGGGACTACTAGTTTCATTACTGATCACACTTTAAAAATCTGCTCCTTCTGCTTTACCTCAGGGGAATTAAGTAATAATATTTTAAAATTCATCCTGTAACTTGGCTCAGATGCTGAACACTGGGAGACCAGAGGCACAGACACTTGGCAGCAAAAAACTCATTGTCTGTTCTTGTAAAGTGTTCAGGACCTGGATAGTATGCATGGGCTGGATTCAGAGTCAGGCTTCAAAACTGCTTGGTTGAGCCTTGACTGTCAGGAGTGTTGCTTCTGGTTTATGATCAGATTTTTAGAAAAATCTCATACTGAGCTTCTGCCCTGATTCTGTGTTTACAGTTTTAAAAAACATGGGCATGTATTTATGTAGCTAAACCCGGCTTGCTGGATTATATTTGTGAATTACAGAGATTATTATTTTTTTTTCATTTGTGAGTAGTTGAGACACCACAGAGGAAACTCTTAAAACCTTTGTTAGGTCTCCCTGCCTTTGAAAGTCCAAAGGACTTGGTGGATTTATTGTTGTAATCAAAAGGTTGCTTGAACACAAAGCAGATCAAACATGTGCAGAGGTGTGTTGTACATCATAGTTGTACACTGCTTTAGAGAAGCTTTATAGTTCTCTAATGGTGATTTACTGGGTAATTTCTGTAGGAGACTGCCTTGTGCTTTGTCTCTCTAGCAGGTTAGGAAATTATCTCTTCAAACGGTGGAGAGTTTAATTTTTTTAAATCTTTTTTTTTTTTTTTAATTGAGATCTGAGTGACACCTTATGCCCAGCTCTGTCTCCAGGGACCTCAGAATCACACTTGAACTGGCAGCTATTTTTTTGTTCCAGTGGCCAGTCTGGTTGGAATGAGTGGGATTCTTTGGACCTCCAACATTACCCTAAATAGAATTGTTTGCTGATTTCTGCTGGGACATCCAAACATTGCATATTTGTGCAGGCTTAGGAGTGTTAGTTCACAGCTATCAGTGAGCTCGACTTCTGGCCTAGTGATTCTTCATTATTTGTGGTATAAACGGGAGGCAAGAACCTGAAAATGAAAATATAACTGCTTATGAACCTCTGAAAACAATTCTGCAGGCAGATAGTAATGAAATCTTGGAGACCATGTGTAAAAATAAATGAGCTGCTCTGGGTGCCCAGAATCAATTTCTTACATGCATAATAATGGTGGATTATTTTCTTTTGTTATTTGAGAAAGAGTAGCAGGGAAATAGGTGGCCTTTCAGTGTTTTGTTTAGGTTTGTTTGCCCCTGAACTAATTTGATATCAATAGAGCTGTTCCTGGAAGGCTTTTCATTTCAGCAGAAAGATTTCCTCAGCCTGCTGAGGCTGGCACCTGCCTTGTCTTTGCTGCAGTTAATGCCACGTCAGTTGCTTCCTCTCACTCAAGGAATTTTATATGCACCAATTACAAAAGAGCTATGAAAAAGACTTAAAATACCATTTCACAACCTATTTGATAACGTGGAGCTTTTGCAGGAAGGAGCCCCCAGCAGAGGTGAGGGTTGTTTGGAAGGTGGGTTGTGAGGCAGCTGCTGCTGTGCCCGTGGTGACTGCAGATGTGGGGCTTGACAGCCCTGGCAACAAACCCTAACCCAGCTTGTCACACTTCCACCAACAGCTTTGCAGTGGTGAGAAGAGAAAAAAGTGAAGATTTAGAGGTTTGGGTGGGCTTCCTGCCTGCTCAGGGCTCTCCAAGTGGAATGTTTAAATGTGCTTAAAGATTCACCTGTCTGTCCCTCACCATTCTGTGGTGATGCCTTATTAGAGAGAATTAAAGAACTCCAGACTGCCATGAAGCAGAGATGGACAGTTTGTTTGCAGGAAGAATGTAAAATCCTCTGTTGCATGGATACATACAGGATCTGGAATTAGCTTGTGTTTACTTGATAAGATGGGTTCTGGTGGGTCTCCTGGGCAAGAACAGCATTGCCTAGATGTACCTTGGCTTAAAGGGGCATAGCTGGGGGCCATTTAAACAGAGAACAACAGCATGTAGGTAAGTGGTGGAGTATTTCAGATGGGACACAAGGCAGGGAACAAACATTTCAAGGTGTTCCATTTCTTGGCATCATTGACTAGACATGTGGCCTGAGTGAAGTTGTGTCTCTTCTCTGCTTGGGCCACTCTTCATGCTGAGAGCTGGGGCTGAGCTCCTCTGAACTCAGGGCAGTGTTGCTGAAGGTCAAGGAGAACATGAATGCCAAATGCAAATACTTCAGTGAACAGGGAATTACGTTGCTCTTGGCAGCACTGGGATGTGCCTGCACAGAGTGAAATTGCAGTGATAATGTTTCAGTCTTTTTTTTTTTTTTTTATAATAGGTTGTTGGGGAGAGCTTTTAAATCTTCCCTAGAGTGTTGGCAATGGTTGGATAATGTTTTAATTATTTCAAATCTGGTCTTTATATGTAGTACAAGAAGGCAGGTGAAATTTAAGGAAACAACTGATAACTCTTCAGACTTTTTAAAAAAGTATATATTTTTTTAGTGTTCAAGTTAGGTCATTTTTCAGTTATCTTCCTGAGAGATTATTTTATTGTTTCACCTCTGTACACCATTTACCAGTCCTCAAGTTTTATCAAGTATCCAGAGTGCTTGCACATTTTTAGAAGAAAAATGTTTTGTTAATAAAAGAGTGTTTCCTTTTTTCAGTGCTACTCTGGTGTCTGTAGCAAAATGTACTTGTGGATTTTATTGCCACCACACTGGTGCTTATATGTAAGACGCTGCTGCTGCTCTTCATCAGTTCTTTGCTGCTCTTCTGTTAACCATGATGGGTGTTTGAGGCAATGGGTGAAATGCTGCCCAAGGGGGGGTCAGGAAGAGGGATGGAGAAAACCCATATGTAGAGAAGCAGCTGAAAAGGAGATGGCAGAGCCACTTCTTTCCAAGAGATGCCAATACCAAACTTCAGAATAAGTAGAGCTGCGGATGTTTCACATCCTGGGATGCAAAAAGGTGGAGCAATACCTGAAGCAGGTGGGCTTCAAGAGCTGGTTCTGCTGTGGTCAGGGACTCACTCCTGGGATTCACTGGGAGTGCCTAGAAACAGAACCACTGTGCACATGTAAGGATCTGGGTTACCATCAGATACCAACATGCCACATTCTGCCAGTATTTCCTACCTGAGTTGAGACATTCTTTGGATTTCATTGATGGTATCTCTTGCTTTTAAAAAATTATCAAAAAGAGAATTCTTTAGTTTTTACTAATGTCTTCCAGCTGTAAAATTAGTATGAGTTTTACCTCTCTTATGAAGACAGGCTGAGAGAGTTCGGGTTATTCAGCCTGGAAAAGGCTCCAAGGAGACCTTAGAGCATCTTCTGGCATCTGAAGGGGCTCCAGGAAGATTGGGGAGGGACTTTTTACAAGGGTGTATAGTGACAGGACAAGGGAGAATGGTTTTAAACTGGAAGAGGATAGATCTAGGCTAGGCAGAAACTCTTTATTGTGAGGGTGCTGAGCCCCTGTCCCAGGTTGCCCCCAGAAGCTGTGGCTGCCCCAATCCCTGGCAGTGTTGAAGGTTGGATGGGGCTTGGAGCAGCCTGGGCTGGTGGGAGGTGTCCCTGCCCATGGCAGGGCACTGGGACTGGATGGTCTTCAAGGGCTCCTTCCAACCAAAACCATCCTGTGATTCATATGATTGTAGGAGTTAACTTGAGCTTTCTTATTGACTGTGGTATTGGAGCAGAAGAGCTGACAGCCCAACAGGGGTTGAATACCTCTTTAATGCCTCGTCTGCTGTTCCAAAACCTTCCCTAGCTTTCACTGGCCAACAGGTGACTTTGTTGAGCAAGAAAATGCTTTGTTTTCTCTTACTGACCTTGGCTTTGACTTTTACCTTTCAGTGACTGTGTGGGCACAGTCAGCATTTTGGAGGGAAGCACATGGGATACATTGGCATGGAATGACAGGTTGAAGATAACTGCTGAATGAGAGAGATCCCTGGCAGGAATCAAAATACTGGAGCGCACCATTTAATTTTTCACTCTCACTTGTGTTTTTCATCCTGATTCTTCAACTTATGCCCCACTGTTTTTGTTATTCTTCCCTCTCCCAGGCACCAGAGCAATGGGGCAGTTATTTCCCGCTGTGGGCAGCCTGAGGTCAGTTGGTGGGGCTGGAGGAATGCAGATGATGAACACCTTGTCCAGTCTGTTGCCAAAGCCTGTGCCTCAGATTCAAGGTCCAACAGTACAAAGCTAATGAATGGAAATTGTTCCAGAGATTTCTCCAACGGTGGGGACCTCTCTGATGTTGAATTTGGTAAGTTTGTCACTTCCTTTCCTTTAAAGGGCAGAGCTTTTACATAAAAGCTTAACTCTTACCTGTACTGTAACAGATTCAGTCCTTTGTATCTCATTGGGTGTCCTCCAGCCTCTGGATGTCAATGCAGATGCATTGTGACACTTGAGTGAAGTGTTTACAGCCACACATCATGGTCCTAAGCAGTCTCAGAAGTGTCCTTTTAGTTACTCATCAGTTGCATATCCTCCTCCCCAGATTCCTCAATCTCCAATGCTTCAGGAGCAGAGAGTTTGGCAATACAGCCTCAGAAGCTTTTGATCTTGGATGCCCGATCCTATGCAGCAGCTGTGGCCAACAGAGCCAAAGGTGGAGGCTGTGAGTGCCCAGGTGAGCAGGGTTTCTTCCAAGTCTTCAAAGTTCCCTGTGAAGGGAATCAGAAAGGATTTGCTGACATGAAATCATCCTGATACACTTCAGTACTGGGTTTTGAACAGACTGCATGGATACCAGTCCTATTCATCCATATGAAAGTTCTGGATCACTCCAGCTATCAATCAGCCCTTCAAAAGGGCAGGTTTAGCTGGTAATTAAGTCTGTTTCTCAAAGCAGAAAACCAGCTGGTAACAGTGTTCAGTAAATGCTGAACTGTGTGGAATATGCTGATTTGTGTTCCCCTGCTGAGTCAGGTATTAAAAACAGAGAGACAAAGGTGTTCAGTGTGTCAGTGTCTAAAAAAAAATCCCAAACTGGACAAACTTGTAAAAATCCACTGAGGCTAGAGGATAATAATGACATTCTAGAGTGGTTGTGCAGAATGCAACTTCTCAGCATTTTTTCTAAATCTGAAACATTTTTCAGCATTTATATCATAAAGCAACTGAAATCCTAATTCATCTTGCATTTCTAATACATCTGCAATTACCACTTTCTGTGTTCTTTGGCACTTGCAAATTGTTGCTATTACAAACAAGACATTATTTTATGGTCACTATTGGCTATGAATGCAGCCTGTTAAAATTCCATGGGTGGAGAGTCTAGAAAAATCAACAGACAGATAAACTGTAGATAACAAAATCTATTTTTGACCATATTCTTGGTTTGGTCTTTGCTGCAATAGCTGCTGCACTTTGATATGTAGCCACCAGTAAGAAAAGATGATTTTTTTTCATTTAATACCTCTAAAATTACTAAATAACTCATCATTAGAGAATAAAGTCTCAAAACAGAAAAGCAGGGTATACAGGAAGCTTAATGTTATTCCTATGTATTGGTTCTTGAATTCTTTGTAAAAAATTTCCAAACAGTTTGTCACTGTCTCTAAATCTGAGCTGCATAAGTTTTTTCCAGGCTTTGCCAAGTTTGCTATGATGTAGTCCTTTTCCCTTTTTCACTTTTTCCTTGCAACAGAAACTCAGAATAAAGCAGTGAAAGAATTAATCTTTCAGCCTTTGAGTGGTTAGGGAAAGGAATGTACAAGGTCTATAAAAATATCCTGTAGTTCACCAAATTTAAGAACATCCGTAAGTTATCAGTTAAATATTGTTTGTGCTTCAGTCTTGTAGGATGTTCCTCAGTCTTTGTAAAAACATCCTATCACCTCAAACCCAGAAATGCCACTATTCCCATGGGTTTGTACTCTGCTTTTTGTGAAAGGGAATGTTGAGAATAAATAGACAAACCCTTTGCTAACTCCTCCCTGGTTTGCTGTGCTGTGTTTTAATATCTGGGGTACCTACCCCACTCCTAGTGCTAGTTTGTCCTTACAGAGGACAAACCCTTCCCTCCTTTTTTGATGTTTCCCTACAGAATATTATCCAAACTGTGAAGTAGTGTTCATGGGAATGGCAAACATCCATTCGATCCGGAAGAGCTTTCAGTCACTGCGTTTGCTCTGCACACAAATGCCAGATCCAGGGAAGTAAGTGGATATTTGGTGTTTTCTGCCTTTGCTTACATGTTTCTGCAACTGCAGTCTCTTGCTGCTGATTTGTAAGTGGGAATTCAGTGGGTTGGCTTTCCCTGAATTTCCTATGCGGTAACACTAAGTTATATTTTTTAAAATTTCAATTGAATTTGAACTAGAGGAAATAATTGGTTTAATGTCATTGAAGTGAACCTAGAAAATGAGATCCGAGATCATAATGTAGCCTTTATTGATACTAGAATGTTTCTGCTTTCAGATGACCTAAGTATTGGCCCTTAGGCTTACCTGCTGTTCCTGGTTCTTTAATCTTCACTGTTTGGTGGCCTTCAGAAAATTCTAGAGGTCTTCCACTAACTTCATGTGTTTATAGTGTCATTTCAGGAGACCTATTCCATAGCCTTCCAGTGCTGTGGGATAATTACCCTAATGGCTCATCTTGGGAGCTTCCTAGGTTGGGTCTTCTGTAGTTGTACTGGTCCTGTTTCCCCTGGCACATCCCTGGGTTGATTTTACTGCTATGAGTCTTTGGTTTCAGGATAGGTCCAGAATGGCCACTCTTCTAACCTGGCTGTGTAGATCTTCACAGTGCAGAGGTTCTTAAGGTACCTACAGAACACCTTGTAAAGCCTGGGAATAGCTGAGATACAGATTTCACCCTTGAGGCAGAGTTATCAGGGGTGTACAGCACAGTCCTGAGATACAGCAGTGGCACTGGGACTGTTGGGTCACCTGAATCCTCAGCTCAGAGGATGGGAGATAACAGAGGCTGCTGAAAGTCATGATGACTTTAGTGATTAATTGTCTTTTGCTGGTGGCGTGTGCTCTTGTCTGGGTAAATGTTATTTAAGCTTCTTGCAAATCTTAAGCAGCAAAGCACATCCCAGAAACTGTCTGCAGGTAAGCTACAGAACTCTGTTTCCTACAAACCTGGGGAAGCGTTAATGAGACATAAACACGTTCAGGAATGATATTCACAGCTTGTTAAAAAGTAGGAGTTTTGACCTGATCAAGTCAAAGATCTAAACCTGCAAGCATTTTAAAAGGGCAAAAACTGTCTTCCCTTGTTTTCCCCTAGTTGGTTATCAGCTCTGGAAAGCACCAAGTGGCTGCAGCACTTATCTGTGCTCCTGAAGTCTGCACTGCTCGTAGTTCATGCTGTGGACAGAGACCAGCGACCAGTCCTGGTGCACTGCTCAGATGGTTGGGACAGAACCCCCCAGATAGTGGCACTGGCCAAACTGCTGCTCGATCCTTATTACAGGACCACAGAGGTTTGTAATCCAGCTGTTGGTGCAAGAGGGTGTTACCAAGTTGGGGTCTTGTTATGGTAATTAGAAATTATGTTTAGAAATTATTTCGGTTTCTTCCACTAGAAAAGGCACTAAAGCTAGCAGGAGTTTACCAACAGTAGTTTTCAGACAGAGTTACACAGAGGTGTAAACAGTTTTTAATTTCCCTATATTTAGGAATATGTCATACAAAGTGCTACATATTGCAGCTTCCGTTACACCTTTGCAGTTTCTCAGCCAACTAGTGATACAAAGCCTTTCTCTTTTTCAGATTCCCAACTGCCTGTTTTTTTCCTGTTTCACATTTTCATTGTTCTCTCTCAGTTGTATTTTCTTGGTTTTTTCAGTCTGAATTTTTGTTTCCCCATCACTTTTCAGCATTGTGTGATATGTGCTGGCTGGATTCCATCTGCCAGCCCACATTTAAGATGCCTTTGTTGTCTAGAACAGAAGCATATGTCTGAACACTGCTATGAACTGCTGCTTAAAGCCTCAGGTACATGAGGATCAGAAGCTGACCTCTAGCAATGCCCTTTGGATGAAATTGTGGAAACTTCTCAGGTCCTTTTTATCTGCAACCTGGAAGTCAGCATCCTTTAGGTCAAAACAAGCTGCTCTGTGCACAGAAGCTCCTCCTGGTCCCTCCATTCACCAGTGCTGCAGAGGAAACCATAAAATGTACCTGCCTGTGAAAGGATCAGGCATGTTCAGGAAAATGAGTCTTCAGCACTGTCACATTTCAAGCTTTTCAGTTATCACCTTTTTCTGTTTTTCCCCCCTCTAATTACAGCCATTGACTACATGTGTGCATTACAATTTTTCCCTCCACTAAGAATCAAAACCTCCCTAACCTGTGATGAGTTCCAGGTCCTGTAAGATGAGGTGTTGCCTTCAGGTGCTCAGCTAGGCCATGTTCTTTGCCATTTTCATTTGCATAAGAAATTGTGCAACTTGACCTTTACTCAACCTTATGACTGCTGCATCTGGCAAACACACAGGCAAGCACACTGTCAGCCCCTATGTGGATGGATTGTTTTATGACAGACAGATCTGCCCATCATTTCCCAGGGAGAGTTTTCTTCTTCTGTCCAAATGTTGGTTACCATTATCTAGGGGATTGTTGATTAAGGTGATTTCCTACTCCCTCCTTGCCTGGCCATGACAGGTCTCATATCAGCATCTCCCATGCCAGTCATTGAGGGCTTAATCTACCTTATTCCTTTCCTTGCTCCTGGAGGCTGGGGAATTCCTACCTCTCCTGATTTCATTGGGCAGCATTTCAGAGCACAGAGGCATTAGGTAAAGCAGCAAAGGAACTAAGAAACGAGAGCGAGCGAGGGCACAGGAATAAAGAGATTCCCAGAAGTTTCAAGACTGCTTTAAAAAAAACTCAATCAGTGAAAAAAAATCAGAACTTTTCATCTCTGCTTTCATTTCTCCAGGGTTTCCAGGTGCTAGTGGAGACAGAGTGGCTGGATTTTGGCCACAAGTTTGCAGACCGCTGTGGCCATGGTGAGAATTCGGATGACCTGAACGAGCGCTGCCCCGTGTTCCTACAGTGGTTGGACTGCGTCCATCAGCTCCAGAGGCAGTTCCCTTGCTCTTTTGAGTTTAATGAAGCATTCCTTGTGAGTTGTGGCTCGAGAGACTGCTGTTTTATAGACTGCTTCTAAACCAGTGTTAACGTGCTACAGAGCCCCCAGGGGTTTGGGATTTTTCCCATCTATCAGTGATACGCTGCAGCCTGAGAAAGGAAAACTTTCCCAGATAGGCAAAAGTATTTGGATACTACATGGGACCTGAGATCTGTTCACTCCTAAAAGTGAAGCAAGACACTTAAATGCTTTTAAACTATAAAGGAGGAAATTAGTGATATTCATTAATAGTCTCACCTAAGAGGTGCTGAAATAACTCTGGTACGATACATCCAAACAGCATGAAAAATCTAATATTTGGTAATAAAACTTCCCCCTACTTTGATCTTGTTTTGATTTGAAGACTCCTGTAAAAACAAACCTTCCCTTTACCTTTCACTTTAGTTTTGCTGCTGAAAAGATGTAGGAGATATGAGCTATGTTGATTTTCTTTTGGAGTAGACAGCACTTCCATGAGAAATTCGCCTGGGATAGGCAAAATCCATTCTCAAGGCTGGAAAGCAGATCTCTGGGAAAGTGGCAGTCACTGACTGCAAGACTAGTAATCTGAAGAATAAAAGTTTTTATGAAATGCCTGATCTAATGAGATTTAAAGCACATTCCTGTGACTGTGGTTGACTTGAATTACCACTTGCCAGCTCAGGCATGTAACCAAGTATATGTAGAGTCCTGGCTTAGCTCAATTGTGAAATGAGATACATAAGGTTATAACTGGCTTCACAGCACACTCCTGCAGGAGCTGTGTGTGACTGTACCCTTGCTATTCTGGCCTTTTTTGAGTAAACCCCTTAATTTATTAGAGGATTGAAGTACTTGTCTTCATTTAAACGCCTAAATAATGCAATGGAAGTAATTTATATGCTTAAAGTTAAGGTCATATTAAGGTATTTTTTTCAGACTGGGACCACAGCATGGGGTGAATAATGATCAGGATGTGTGTGCTGTGTGCATTTATACCAGTGGCCAGGAATTAACACTTTTCCCCACCATTCTTTACCTTTCTGTGGTGTAGTAATGCTTTGTAACTGGTGTCATGATTCTCTTCTTTGCCTGTCCTGCAGGGCTGAGTTTGTATCAGCAAGACTTTTATACCTGGTTATGAATCAATATTTTGTCTTTATTTTTTCTGATTTTTAGTTCTGATTTGAAAAGATTCTGCTCTGCTGGTTCTTTTGCAGTTTAGAGGGAAGTATGAAAAAAAAAGAAAGCTAAATTTGTAAATTACTCTTTAGGAAGGAAATATTTGTTGCTTAAGCCTGAATGTTGATTCTCACTTGAAGCAGCTGTCTTCTGCCATCTGACAATATTTCTGTTGGTCTGTGCAGGTCAAATTGGTGCAGCACACCTACTCTTGCCTCTTTGGTACATTCCTGTGCAACAATGCGAAAGAGAGGGGAGAAAAACACACTCAGGAACGGACCTGTTCTGTCTGGTCTTTGCTGCGGGCAGCAAACAAAGTCTTCAAAAACCTGCTCTACTCCTCCCAGTCTGAATCTGTATGTATCCTTCATTCCTCAAGAGGTGGGGAGAGTCCCCTTAGGGGCTCCCAGGTATCGTGTTCTTCTAAGAGTGTGTGCCTTAAGGAAATACCCACACTTGGAGGAGGAGTGGGACATCCTCCTGGCTTCACTGACCTTGTGAATACAGGGTAGGGAGGGGCATTTCCAAGAAAAATGAGCTCAGCTCTCCTCATTGATGTGTTTGCCTTTGAACACTGTTCATTCTGACATTTCAAGCCTTGCATTAAATCTGCTGTTATTTGAGAAATGTCAAATGCAACCTCATAACTTTCTCTAGGCTGGAAATGTTTTTTCTGTAACTGAAAATTTGCCTTTTTTTCTTTTTTTTTTTTTTTTGTAACAAAACATTTCTATATTTTGACAAATAGACTTTTCTAGAAAACTAAGCTGTGTCAGAGGAGTGCCATAAAACTGCATACAGACCTAGGCACTGTATCTGTATTAATCTTAAATCGAAACAGAAAAAGTAACTCAGATCATTTAGTGTATCTTTGTTTCTCCTCATACTTTCACATTTCCACTGTGGTTCTTCTATAGTTAGAGCTCACTGAAGCATCTGAGAAGGGGCTCACAGTTACCTGTTTTTGTGTATTTGATAAAAGTCCACGTAAGGCATTGGGGGATACAGTGTAGTGGGCATGTGAACAAATAATCAGTCATCACCGTGAGGGCAGCAAAAACCTCTATAAATGTTTAAACCCTTTTGTATATAGAAAGTATCAGATAATATAAAGCAAACTAAGGACTATGCCATGGCTTTGCACACGGTAAGTGTGGCTTTTAATTGTTGCCTAGACTAAAATTAAAACCTGACTTAATAGGGAAGAGTTTATGCTGACATTTGTTTCAAAAGGTTGAATTTTATATTGACATCAGTGAGTGTCTCCCCTGGATGCTGGGTGTGCAGCCTGCACTCAGCCTGTGGGCAGCTCCTCTTTGTCCCTGCCACAGGCAAAGCCCTGCAAGGCTTTGCACCCAGGCATTGTCAGCATAGGAGTGGACATGGGAGCTGAAAGTCTGAGGCATTGCTGATAAATGTGGCTCATGAGCTATGGATAGAGCTGAATTTTCTCTGCAAATACCCCCAGGCTGGCTGAGGAGGGGCTCAGAGCAGTGTGGGTGCAGTCCTGGTGACTTGGCCTCTGTTCTCAGTAAATGCTACACTGCAGTGTACTGAGCTCCTTGGGATAATCTGGATGTGGGAGTTTAGTAATTTCCTATGTTCATCTTCCTGTGGTTTTTACTTCAGTGTTTAAAAGGTGCCTCTTGATGTAAAACTGTAGTTGTTTAAGAGCAGCACCCACCAAATCAAGGCAACGTGCAGCCCTTCTGCTCAGTACCAGCAAAGCCTGGCTCTCCTCTGCCATCACCTGCTTTTTGAGGAATTGCCTGGGAAAACTTGATAAAGTGAGCCCAGGTGCTTTTAAACTGAAACAGAAAGCAGATTCCACAGTCAAGGAATCCCTCTTAAGAACAAGCTGTCTCTTCAGCAAAGCACTTCTGTAGACACTGAATTTTTAACATGAGTGCTTGCATTGAAGATAGAATCAGCTTTGAATTGGAGCCTGCAGGAGGAGGTTCAGCTCTCATATGGCACAATATAACACAGAGTACAAGGAAATCTCTGCACTAACAATGGGCCACTGAATTCTTCAGCAGTTTGAGTTGCTCAGGACCATTACTAAAGTGTAGATTCACACAGAGCACTTTGAAATAATTCATTCATGAGAAGCTGAAAGCTGGCATTGTTATGCCTCTGTCTCAGAAAGAAAAGATAATTATATATCCAAGTCAAGCTGATTAAAAATGCCAAAGCTGCTTGCTGGCCTTCCATGTTACCTGGAGTTCCAGCAGAGCCTCCCAGCTGCAAACCTGAATAGTAAACTACCAGAATGGGATCTGAACACATTCTGGGAGTGAGCAGTTCCTGACTGTTGCCTCTTCTCCCCTGCAGGTGCTGTATCCAGTGTGCCATGTACGGAATTTAATGCTCTGGAGTGCTGTTTACCTGCCCTGCTCTTCCCCCTCCACCCCTGCTGAGGACACCTGTGCCCCATACCCTGCTCCAGGCTCTAGCCCTGAAGATCAGCCTCTGGGCAGGTGAGCCTAGAGCCCAGAAAATCCCATCCTGTAAAGTAAGATCAACAGAGAATATTGTGGGATATAAAGAGGAGAATACTTGTGGTGGGAGGGAAGTATTTTTCACAGGTTTATTTGTGGGACTGTGTAACCTACCCAAAGCAATCTGTTGTTGTTTTGGTTTGGGAACTTGGTTTCAGAGGTGACAGCATAACAGAGAGAAGATCAGCAAATAGAGTTAATTTCTGGGTATTGCATAGCCTTGTAGAATTCCTTGTACCCTAATGGGACATAAGCTTTCATTTGCTTGTCTTAAATTTGAGTTCTTTTTCTGTGTTGTATAACTATTTGTTTGTTTGTTGTTTTTTTTTTTGGTTTTTTGGTTGGTTGGTTGGTTGTTTTTTTGTACAGTGATTCTGAGCACGTGTTAATTAGGAGGTGTGACCAGACTGTAAGCATTTGTGCTTTGTGGTACAGGGATTATTCTGGGAATGTTTGAAGTCTGATTGAACATATTTTTCTGATGGCAAACAAAAGAAAGTAGTGAAGCAGCTCTGCACTACAGATGGTCCAAAATGTGCTCCTAGATAATGCTTCCCAGAAGTTCATTAGTTAGCAGATGGTTACTGTTCTAATTGGGGGTGGCTGGAGGGGGGAGCTTTTAAACCATAGACGCTAAACATTTATGGGGGGGGAACCAACCAAAAATCCCCTGACTTTGGTTTCTGATTGTTTGTACCTTTCTAGGTTACCAAAGACAAGATCATTTGACAATCTGACAACAGCTTGTGACAGCAGTGTGCCTACAACCAATCGACGTAGCAGTGACCCCAGCCTCAACGAGAAGTGGCAGGAGCACCGGCGGTCCCTGGAGCTGAGCAGCCTGGGGAACCCTGGGGATGATCCCTTTGATGGAGACAGCCTGAGCAAACAGGGAAGAGTTCCAGTTGGAGCAGAGCTCTCTGTTGCAGCTGGTGTGGCAGAGGGACAGATGGAGAACATTTTGCAAGAGGCCACTAAAGATGATGTGGGTCTGGAGGAGCACTTACGGGGTAGCCTCGAGACCGTAGGTAAAGGGGATGAGATTGCTCTGGATAAGGAGAAGAGAACTGAAAATCTCCACGGGTATGCCCGTGACCTCTGTGAAAAGGCTGAGGCAGATAAAGGAATGGTGATGAACAATCCAGCACCCAATCCCCACCCAGTTTCAGAAGGTGCTTCTGAGCTTAAAGGACAAGAGGATGAGCATACTGATCTCAGCAATGCTCTCCAGAAGTTACCTCAGGTGAGAGGACTGCAGGCTGTTCCTTTGGAGAGCTTTGGAAATAGAGATGCTCAGAAAAACATGGAGGAGGAAGGTGTGAGCAAACCTGGAGAAGCAGAGGGTCTGTTGTACAACCCAGCACAGGCCAGCCTGCCATTGCTTCTTACAATCCCACGTGAGGTGAGAACATCCAACATTGAGAGTTCTACAGAAACCTTGACAGAGAATGAAGCAAAGCAAGAGCTTGTTCCTAAGAGTCCTTGCCATAGGCCTCACCTGACAGACAACAGTGCTGAGGAACTCTCTGAGAACAGGCTAGAGGGGGAGAGCACACTGGAACTTCAGAAACCGGGAGCAAAAGTACATAGGACTTCTGGTAGCAGCAACACACACATCCTGATGCCTTCCCCTTGTGCCTTGCCTTTAGCTGAATGTAAAGAGGAGATTGTGTGTAATGGAGAGCTGGAGCCTGAGAACAAGGTGGCTGAGAAGCCTGCAGGGTTCAGCATCCCCCAGAAATACCCCACCACAAACGGACACTGCGTGAACGGAGAGGACGGGCGCATCAAAGCCTCTCTGAGCCGTCAGGTCTCCACAGCCAGCTGTACTTCTGCCCAGTTTCACTTGAGGAACTTGCACCAAAAGTGGATGTTCAGTCACCTGGGGAAGCAGCAGGTGGCCAGCAGCCCTGACCAACCTGCCAGAAGTCACCTGGATGATGATGGGATGCCCGTCTACACCGACGTTATCCAGCAGCGCCTGCGCCAGATAGAAACTGGCCACCAGCAGGAGGTGGAGACCTTGAAGAAGCAAGTGCAGGAGTTGAAGAGCAGGTTGGAGAGTCAGTTCCTCAACAGCTCCTTACGGCTCAATGGTGACTATGGAGATGAAGTGGTAAGTGACATAGTAGCTGGGCCACTGCTGGAAACGGTGGGCTAGTTAGTCACCTTCTGGAGCTCGCTGTAGTGTCAGCTCTGCTTCCCTTGGTCAGGTAGTGATTATTTTTTTTTGGCAGTGCAGGCTTTTATAAAACTCTCAAGGTCATTCTGAAGAGGGCAAACAACTTGAGTACAAGGCAAGTGGCAATTAAAGCTGACTAATATTTTCACTCTCTTCCAGTTTGACTATAAATGTTCCAAAGGTTTATTTCAAGATGGGTGTTTCATGGCCTGCTCACACGTGCCTGGACATATTCAGACACCCTGCATTGGCCTCTTTCCAAAGCCCATTTGTTTTTACTGTTGTTTTCCTGTACAGGCAAAGCTGTTTTTCTAAGGACATGAATGTGTCATTTATTGAGACGGCAGCACAGGACTCATCTCCTTGTGCTTTGCATGCTCAGGGTAAGAGATGTAGCAGTGACTGCTCTGTTCACTCAAACACAGGAAGTTCCAGCCAGCCTCTCTTCAGACAGCTGGCTGGCTCAAGGCTCATTAGCTGGAATAAATTAAGAGCTTTTGTGACAGCTTTTTGTCAATGATGGGGTTTTCTCAACAAATTGGGAGGTTTTAAATTTTGTGCTTTCACATGGAAGTGTTTAAAGCCTTTTAAGTTTGAAGTGTGATTCAAATGCAGTTTGCTGGTTCCTGGAGTGATTCAATGGTTTATATAGTTGTGGTTGCAAAAGAAACTTTAAGACCAGAAACGAAGTAAGTGCAATTCCAAGTTCAAGATCTCAATAGCTGGCAAGGTTTCTAGGTGCCTCTCTAAAGTGGGTTTTTTAGTTGTTTCTCCCCTGCTTGTTTTTTACCTAATTTCTCCTCGTCCTTTAATAAATAATGAAATGTCAATAGTAGTACAGTCACTGGCTCTGTACTGTTGCTGAAGGTAGCACTGATTCCAAAAGTAAACTGTTTTGGGGAGGCCTTTTGAGCACAGAGCAGTGCTATGAATTGCTGCCAGACTTGTTTTTTCAAAGGCCTGGTGTCATTAGTTAAAAGAAATGAGGAGGGGTGTTTGGATCTTCCTGTGGGTTTGAATACTGGACAGAGCCTTGGTTTGTGATTCCTGAGCTTGACATAACATCCATCAGAAATTTCCTTTTCCAACATGCACATTAGAATGTGCATTATGTACCTGCAAAATTGAAGAAGAGAAAAGAATTATAGATTTTCAGCTTTTAATTCAGTATTGTTCAGCAGTGGCAGAGGTGCTGGATAGTCCCAGGTACATTTGTTGTGAAAAATACTCAGAGCCCTTTTGGCTATTCCCCTTGGAGAGAAACAGCTCTGAGAGCTCCTCTTGGGCATCCATTCCAGCTCAAGGTCAGCTCAGCTTGGAGAAAGTTGATGTTTTGGCTTCATGTTTTTTCATGTTGTTTTTTTAAGGGCCTTCACAAGCTGTAGTGCAGGGCTGGATGTGAGTGTGCTGTCTGCACATTTCACCATTTTTAAGAATCTGGTTTCTGTCTTCTAGATATGCCTCAGCTTAGGGGTAGCAGGTTTCCTTCTGGAGCTCCAGAGGTGCCCATTCTTCAGGCACACAAAGACATTAACTCAAGATTTCTAGCTATTTTTAATGTGGCTTAAGGGCTAGCTGAGGTAAATCAGTTAAAATACAACTCTACCTGGCTAGATTATGTTAAGGAAGCATCATTCCTATATATGGAATATATGTAGCTCAAATCCTGAGTTTCCCATGTGTCATTTGGCTTGCATTTTCCAGAATTTTTATCCACAAAAGGCTGTAGGTGGTATTAGCATTCATTTTGACAGTGGAACAACCTTGGAAAGGAAATCCAGCCATGAAACTGGAGCCACAGGCAGCAGCTTTTTTGGTTCCTCACCCAAAGTGTTGCCAGACTCTGTGCTAACACAGCAGAAAACAGATTCAAAATCATTCTACCTTACCTCATCCTCTAGTCAGAGGATCAACAACTGACCTGCTGGGATTTTTTTTTTCTGTTTTTTTGAGTTTTTCTTCAATTCACCCCTGCACAAACCACTCGACCATGTGCCTTTACTGCCACCACTGTGCTGTGGGGAGGTGCCTGGTGATGAGATTCCCCCATCCAGTGCAGACATCACCTCTTCCTTAGCAGGAGGAACCCTTTCTGCTCCTCCCCACCACTGTCTGGTCTTTATTTGTAGGGAAGCAGGACTGTGGGAAGGTTCTGTTCATCTGTGTTTGTTTGCCAACAGACTTCTATACCCGACTCGGAAAGCAATCTGGATCAGAACTGCTTGTCTCGCTGCAGCACAGAGATTTTCTCTGAAGCCAGCTGGGAACAGGTGGATAAACAGGACACAGAGGTACAGACTAAATCCCTGTAAATTGCTCATTCTTCCCCTAGGATGGGATATCCACCATTCAAATTATCTGACGGCCTTTGGTCACTTGGGCCACTTCTTGTCAACTTTCTTCCTCACGTTTCACTTGTCTCTCGTACTTTCAAACTCAGTACCTGTGCCTATGTGCCCTCTGCTGTGTGTGACCTCTCTGAGGAGCTGTGGAAGGGATGGTTAGCTGAAGGAGCCTTAGGTGGACACATGCTTGGTGAATATTCTTGCCCTGCATACTTCTAAAGCATAGCAAAAAACCAAACCAAATCAGAGAATTGGACTTGATTTCTGTTCATCTGAGGGGACTTTTGTATATGTGCTCTCAAAGGGAAGGTTTCTGTCATCTGTCTTCAGTTGTTGCAAACACTGAATTTGTGCTTTTGCACCAGTACTTCATGGTGCTTTGCTTTGAATTTGTGAACACCAATGTGATGGATTTGTTCCTCATGAATTGCCCTCTGTCTTTTCTTTCTCCCAGGTGACACGATGGCTCCCAGACCACCTTGCTGCACACTGCTATGGCTGTGACAGTACATTCTGGCTTGCCAGCAGGAAGCACCACTGCAGGTAACCTGGGCATCAACAGAGGAGGGGGTCAGGCAGCCATGATCTTGTTTCCTCTCCTTCAAGCAGGAAAGGACTTTCCTGTAATTCATTTCTCAGGGATAGATGTCAGACTGAGTGTTTCAGAGGAGGGCTGTTCATGCTCCTGAAGGAGCAGGGAGCTTTGGAAGAATGGAGAAGTTTCCTCATTTCATGCAGAGTATATATTTAAAAAGACAGATTTTGGCATCTGCTTCAGCCTGGCCTAATCAGATCCTGACTTTTTTTCTCAAACTGGGTTTGGAGGCAGATGGCTGTTGAGCTTTTTAAGAGGGTGTCAATAATTAAAAGTACTGGATTGTCATCTTAGCACTCAGTAATTCAATACTGCAGTTATATGAATAGCATCTTCTTACCATTACTAGTGGTAAACCTGCTCCTTTCCTTCTGCAACCATTCTCCCCTTTTCAGTAAACTGTTCTTGTAAGACTCTGAGGACACCTCTGAAATCAAAGTTTTCTGGATTATTCTTTGCCAAACATATTGCCAGCAGAGGCTGCACCAGATAATGCAGGCAGCAGGGGTTTAATGCTGAACAGGCCTTTTGATTAGATCACATTCTAGTTAAAGACAGAATTTCAGATTTCTAAGTTCTGTTTCAAATAAATCCCTTTTCATGATCTCTTGACATGAGAAAATGATCACAATGGACATTTTAAACAAATGGGAGTTTTGAGGCTTCATTGCTTTTTTAAGTTGTAAAGAATTATAAACATCTTTCTTTTTTTGTGACCATTTTATATTTTGTTCCATTTTAGTCTTGTGGAGATAAAACTAGAAAAGAATGAATAGAACTTGAATGGCTTTGATTTTTATTTTTCATGTCCACTGTGTTTGTATCTTAAGGCTTCAGATGAAATATGTAATTGCCAAGCATACAGTTGGACACACCTGAAGGGGTTTATAAGAGAGAAAATGGTATTTTCCTTTGTCCCTTTCCTGGTGGTGTCTGTTGTGATGTGTGCCACCTGAGCTGGCTGACACTGGGCAGGGCATTCCTCTTTCCTAGGCTGGGTTCTGCAGAGCTCCTACCACATGGATACACACAGGACACCCCAGCCCCCCAGGAGTTAACACTGACTCCAGGTTTCTCAAGTTTGGTTGCAGATTTCCCTGTAGTGTCTTTGTTCCTTCAGCTTCCAAATGCCTGCCCTGGGTTGCCCAGGTTGTCCACGTCCACTGTGGTCATTCCTGGTAGGGACCTGTGGGCAATCAACAAAGGACACCAAGTGTTTCCCTAGTCCACATTTTCAGAGAGCCAGCAATAGTGCCACTCTAGGAATGAAGAAGAGTTGAAACCCTCCCACTGTAAAGCCTTGAGCAGGAGAGGAGTGTCCAGCTTCATCACTTCTATTTGCTGCTTTTCCCTGTTCCCCTCTGAGCTCTCTCTCCCCTCCTTGCAGGGACATTGAACGTGTTGATCAGATCTGGTGAGCATTTCCAACAGCCTCTGTCTGTTGTTTGTCTGCCTCTTCTTGATAACTTCTCCAAACTAACTTGGTGTCTTCCTTCTTTTTGTCTTTCACTTGCCTGGAACTCACTAGAAATAAGTGGTGGGTGACTGGCACGATCTGTTGGGTGTTCAGCTGGGGATGAACAGTCCTCTCTTCACAGAAAGGCATTCAGGACTTGGCTTTTGGTAGCTTCAGCTGGGGTGTGGATCACACTAACACTGTCAGTAAATTGTGTGTAACTTCTAACTGAGGAGAGACTCAACTTCAGCTGTATGCATTCGTTTTCCCTTTCTACCTTATGTTTGGGAGAGGCTCACTCATTGCCAAACACTTCTAATACTGCTGTGTGGTGTGGTGATGAAAAACCCTGCCACTTCCTTTAGGACTGGAAAGACCGTGGCAGTCACAGGTGATGCAAAGATGGTGGGGGGTTAGTATCACCAAAAAAAAGAGACAAACATCCTTGATTTAGTAAGAGGAGGTGTTGACAGCATGATTTGAAGTCCCCATTCCTCATAGGAGTGAGATCACTTTTCCAGCGTGTTCTTAACATCTCTTTGATCTCAAGCAAAGCTGAGGACCACCAGGAGAGAAAGGATGAGTTGTTCAGAGCTTTCTGAAGCTCGGGGGAGAAGTTACAGAGCGCTATTATCTGTCCCAGAAAGATAAAACAACAAAAAACCCTGAGCATATGTTAGGAAGCTGGTGAGCTCCAACAAACAGATCCTTATTTTAATTCCTCTGGTGCTTTTTTGACCTCCAACAACAGTGAGCTTCTGCTGCATCACTGTACTTTGAGCAGCAAGATGTCAGAGCTGCTTTTCTGCAGGCTGTTTCTGTATAACACCTCTCAGGACTGCTTTTACTCCTGCTTTTTTATTTGATAGTGATTTCTAACAGGATCCTTAGGAAGATTTGGGAAGCCCTGTGGTCGGGGCCGCTGTCAGCCTCCCTGCGCCAGGGACACAGCTCTGAGCTGGGGAGCTGCTCTGCAGAGCTGAGAAAATCAGCCCATTGAAGTGAGAAATGGGATTTCTCTGCTGCCTCTGTCCCTAGCAGTGACCAGCATCTGGCAATGCTGTCTCTTGGCAAGGAAGGATTAATCAGAGCTGCTGGGTGGAGGCAGAATTCTCAGTGTCAGTCTCTTGGCAGCCGCAAATCTTTTCTAGTGCAAACCAATTGTGGCACAAATGCCAAAGAGTTAATGAAAAGGGTGTCAGGCCTGGAGGAGTCCCTGCAGAGCTCTCCTCAACTCCTGCCCAGGATTGATAGGTTTGGGGGACAGGGCAGTGTGGTGCTCACCAGCCTGGCTTGAACAGCAGCAGTCCTGAGAGGGTTGTGAGGAGGTAATTAGGTTCAAGTTGTTGGTTTTCTCCCTGCCTCCTGCGAGGTGCATGTGCCTCCCCCAGCTGAGAGCTGACACCCACCCTGCTGCAGCCTTGCTGAGCATGAAATACCTGGCTGCCCATCTCCTGGCTTTGCATGATCCTTGTTGACTCAGTTTACTTTGTGCAGAAGCGTGGGACTGCCAGGAACGCTGGGGCAAGGACTGCAGCAACCCAAACTCAGTTTAATTTTTTTCATCTGTCCCATGCTTAAAACTTTCCAGCAGTGCGCTTGGAAGGAACGGAAGGAAATGTCTCTGTGCTGGAACTTCTCAGCACACACTTCTAGAAGAGTAAAGGAGCACAGATTCTTCCTTCCTGCCAGCACTGCAGTATCCAACTTTTCTATAAGGCCCATGGGGTCTGTGCAAGGAGCAGGGCCAGTGCCCTGCACCCCCCACAGCCCTGCAGAGGGAAAGCCCCGGCTGTGCTTCCTCTTAGCCCCATGTCCCCAGGGTGGCAGGGCTGAGCAGCACCATGGCCCAGCTCCTCCCCGGGATGAGGCCCAGAGCTTCCCTCTGGATCACAGAGTGCC
Source organism: Phaethornis superciliosus (assembly GCA_023637945.1). Classification (NCBI taxonomy): domain Eukaryota; kingdom Metazoa; phylum Chordata; class Aves; order Apodiformes; family Trochilidae; genus Phaethornis; species Phaethornis superciliosus. Next base: position 2,107,344 of record JAJQWJ010000020.1, read on the forward strand.
ACTGGTCCCTCCAGTCTGAGAGCTGTGCAGAAGATGTGTCATGGATTTTGTACCCTGATTTCCTTTGTGCTCCTCCCTGGTGTCCATTCCCTAAAGCTCTGCTTCAGCTCCAGAGTGCAGGGCTGTCTGCAGGCTCCTGGGACCTAAGGAACAACTCCAGGGCTGAGCCCATCACAACACTGCCAGCAGCATCGTTGTAGAACTCGGGTAACTTTGTCAAACTGTTTCTAACATTTTTCTTTTCCATTTCTCCTCTGTTCCCGACACAAGGAATTGTGGAAATGTCTTCTGCTCCAGTTGCTGTAACCAGAAGGTGCCCGTTCCCAGCCAGCAGCTCTTTGAACCCAGCAGAGTCTGCAAATCGTGCTACAGCAGCTTGCACCCCAGCAGCTCCAGCCTTGAGCTCGAACTGGATAAACCCATCACTGCCACATCCAATTAAAGGCCCGGCCTGGGAGCAGCCCTGAGCCGCCCCTTCCCCGGCAGCCGGGCGGATCCTGGCTGGGCTGAGGCTGGGAGGAGCCCTGCACTTGGGAGCGTGGAACACTGCTGGGCGGGACAGAGCCGAAGGATACTGCGGGATTGGGGGATTCTCCTTTCCCGGCTCTTCCCCCTTTCCTTTCTGTCCTCTCTGTGTGTATGTGTCTATGCGTGTGTGTGTATATATAATAATATATATATGTTTGTTTGCTGGGAGATTGCGGAAGTGGGAAGGGAGCTGGTGCCAGGGCCAGAATTCCCCTTTGGATTTCACTGTCCCAACTGCTTGGACTGTTGCAGACAGACAATTTTATGGGAGGGAAGGAGAGGGGGGGAATCAATGGAGGCAGTGTGCACAGTGTGAATACCTGTAGCCTCAGTGCTAGTGCTTTCAATCACTCCTGTTACTTCCAAACAAAAAAACTGCTGTTTGGGAACCTGTTGCTGCTAGAATGGGAAGCTCTTTCCCAAGAGAGCACTCTCCCTCTCTGTTCTTAGAGTGGGCTTAGTTACCCTCGCTGCAGGAAGGGGGCATGGCTCATGGATGTCCATGCAGGGTGGCTCTGTCCCTGCTGTCAGCCCTCGGGGGGGGCTGGGACCACCTGGAGGACACTGCCTGAGTGATGTGATGCTTGGGTGGGAGGGGGCTGGACAGGCTGCCCAGCTGAGGTGGGTGTTCTGTTGGCACCTCTTGCTGAAGTTTTGTAAATGCAATTCATTATTTAAACCCGAGGGGGAAAGTAGGAGACTTTGAGTCCTCTCCTTGCCCCACCTGCAGGGTGGGTTCCTCAGTGTGGAGCAGTGCACTCCCTGGGGTTCTTACAAACACCCCCAAGCTCTTGTTCAGACTGGCACTTTAATATTAGAGACTTTCCAAACCAACAGAAGAGCAACTGGGACACACTGGGGTCTTCCCCAAACTCGGTCCCTGAATAGTGCACTGGGGCTTCTCCTACTCCTGGGATGTCTCCTCCTTTTTCAGTCTCTATTGAGTATATTCCAGATAGGAAAAGCCTGCCTGAGGATTTTTAGAAAGCTCTGCAATACATCACGGATTGCCCTGCCCCAAGCTGAGTCACTTTTCAAGTCCCCTCATTGAAGTGTGAACCTCTTGAACACAGGAATTAAAAGGAGTGTTCAGGTCCTCCTCCCTTTAGAGCCCACTGAGTGCAGTTGGGCAAGGAAGAAACGTGGATCCTGCTTCACAAATTTACAACTTCTCTTGTGATATTCTCAAACCCAGAAACATCCTGCTGGAGTATTTGAGAGTTTTAAATACAACAATCTAAGAAACCTGGGGAAAGGAGTGTGCTTCCCTTCCCCAGAGTGTCAGAATCACCTACAGTGAGTATCACACAGAGAAAACCATCTCTGATTATTTGTAAGGTCTGGTGAGGGGGTAAAAAGAGATGTCAGGGTGTTTCATTTGTGACTTTGCCCTTCCCACACCCTTTGCAAGGCTCCTTACCCTGCTGCAGCCTGAGCTGAAGATTCCCAAGACAAAAATGAATGTCCAGGAGGCTGGTTTAGTGTGGCAGCCTGTGTCCTGAGGGGAGGGGGTCTGGTAACAAAGCACCCAGGGATCTCCCCTGGTGTGGGTTTTGAAAATGTTTTTCAGGAGGGAAGAGCAAAGAAAAAAGATGGGATTTCTGGTCGAGGGGTACCTGGAAGTGTTTGTTCCTAAAGCAGTGCAGCCACGAGCCTGGAGTAGAGCTGTAGGTGTTGCTGTTCCATGCCAAGAGGCAGCTGGAGCAGGACAAGGATCACCCCGAGCTCCTGCCTCTGGCTCTTCCATGGAGGGGGTGAGTAGAGGTGTGAGTGTAGGGGGCAGGGGTAGTTCTGCACACTAACATTGTGTGGGTTTGTGGTGCACATAGACAGTCAAAAATAAGTCTAAGATTCTGCAGTTCCTAATGACAGGTGCCAAGAGGTTATGATACGGGTTTCTGGGGTCTCTGATGTACAGTGTGAATAAATGCTTGCAGCTCTTAGTCTTTTTTTGATCGATGAAGCACTTTTTTTATTAATATTATTTTTCTTTGTATGTAAAGGAGGAACCAGTATCTCTCCATAGCTGTATATATAACCCTTCTCTCCTAAAGAGAGTAAAGTGCTCCTATATTTTTCATTTTTGTCAAAGCAAGAAGTAAATACTTTAGAATTGTTAAATATATAAATAAAAGTGAATAAAGTTTAGACTTTTGCATGGGAGCATTTGCTAACACACTTTCTATTCTTTTTAATTTTTCTCCTCTGTCCTTTGTAAAGGATCTGTTTGAGGTTCAGCAGAAACACCAAGGCCTTTAATCAAGGAGGCTGCAGACTTCTGCTTCCCTGTTTTCCCCTTGTGTGTCCTTGTGAGGAGCAGCAAACTGTTCCTAACCTTAGAAGAAAAAAAGTTAAGCTTGGTTTGCCTGGTGCAAGAGTCCTGGGGAGGGGGATCACACAAGCCAGAGGCAGCTACAGGTCCCACCATCCCAGTGGGGGGAACTGTGTAAGAATCTCCTCTTCCTCAGTACCTTGCCTTTTCTTTTCCCCTTAACCATCACCCGTACCTTGGAGCATCTGGGATGATTTTATCCCAGGGGTGGGGGCTGCCAGGGAGCTGCTCTGCCTCTCAGTGGTGTTTGGGAGGGGAGGGGGGTGTTGAGCACTGGTTGTGGGGCAGGGAGCAGAGATTGGTTCTGCTGTGCATGTTCCCTGCCTTATTGCTGGGTGGTGGAGCCCTGGCTCCTTGGGAACAAACCAAGTTCAGTATCTTTTTATCTTTTTCCAGAAGGTAGAAAACCCAGCTGCTGTGTGTCCTGCAGAAGGCTGCTGCACAAGGGTCTGATTATTCCCCTCTTCCTAGGGCTGCTTGCTCCTTCCAGCCCCTTGCCCCTCACATAAGCTTGTGTTCCTTCAGTTGTTTCTTTTCTTACTTGAAGTGAGGATTTGCCCTGAATCCTCAGGGACTGAACAACTCCGTGAGCAACTGAGTGATTTAGGACCAGGCCTGTTCCCCTCACCAGACATGGTGCACGATTGCTTTATAGTTTGATGGTATTTATTTAATCAAATAAACCAGGAGATTGGGGGCAGAGCTGTACTCACAGCTCCTATTTACAGCTTCAAGAATTTAAAAAAAAAAAAAAAAAAAAGCATCTATAATGTTTTGCACTACTAAAAACCTGCAGAGGAACAGAAGATTTTCAGTTATTCACCAGAACTTGATTTTTCAGAGCTCTTTCCACACTTGAGCAGGGCTGCAGGGGAGGGGGTGCAGATGTGGTGTGCACAGCACTGCTCCTGGCCCTGTTCCCCACAAACACTGAGCACAACCTCTGGGTCTCCTCAGCCACTGTTGGAAGCTGAAGGATTTTTTCACCTCCAGGTATCAGGAAGCTGCTGCCTTGCACAAGGGCTGCACCCCTGGGGTGTCGGGGGCTCTGCAGAGCAGCACCGGGTGATGCTGCTTGGCACCTCCTTGCCAGGTGATCCCTTCTCCCTGAGAAATTTCCTCTCCTCCACTGTTACAGCTCTGGAAAAGCTGAAGGATCAGAGTGGAGCAGGGCTGGGCTGGCAGTGTGCAGTCCCAGTGCTGCCTGAACCATCTGCTCCTGGAAAGGCTCAGAGGGGTCTCAAATGGCACCAGGGGCTGAGGACCAGGAGCCCCTCGGAGCATGGGAAGATCCATCTGCAGCCCAGGTGGGATGGCAGCCAGCCCAGCCTTGCCTGGCGCTGACACAAGCACTGTGGGCTGGGGCCAGGCTGGGCAGCAGCTTCTTAATCACAGCTTAATTGTACACTGAGGGCTGGGGGGGCAGCCTGGAGGATGGAAAACCAAAGGATTGGGGGGGGGTGAAGGGGAGAAGACAGCCTGAGAGGGTTGGGGGTGTTCAGCCTGGAGCAGGGAATGCTCTGGGGGATGCTCAGAGCACCTTCCAGTGCCTGAAGGAAATCCAGGAATGCTGGGGTGAGGCCTTTCACCAGAGTGGATGGTGAGAGGACAAGGGGGAATGGTTTTCAACTGAAAGAGGGGAGATTTAGGTTAGATATTAGGAAAAAAGTTCCTCAGCATGAGGGCAGTAAGGTACTGGAACAGGTTACCCAGGGAGGTTGTGGCTGCCCCATCCCTGGCAGTGTTGAAGGTTGGATGGGGCTTGGAGCAGCCTGGGCTGGTGGGAGGTGTCCCTGCCCATGGCAGGGGGGGCACTGGGGGGGCTTTAAGGTCCCTTCCCACCCAACCCATTCTATGATTCCATGAAAGTGTTGGGAACCCCCTGGGAAGGGATCCTGGGAGAGGCCTGAGCTGTTGGAATGCTGTGGAGGGCAATGGCCCCGTGCAGGTCTGGAGGAAGCTGTGCCCAGAGGCAGTCAGAGGTTTGTGTTTTCCTGAGCAGTGCTGAAGGAGATGCTCAGGCAGAGCTCTCACCTCAGGCTCAGGTTCTCCATAGCCCTTTGATTCCATTGCTGAGCTTCATAGTTAAACCTTTTCACCTTTCTGGGTTCAAAAGCAAACCCAGCAATTTCAGGTCTTTTTTTGAGTCGGGTGAGGCAGCAGTGTTGGCACTGCCTGGCACAGCCTTTGCTCAGGGTTTTTATCTCTGCAGGACAGAGCTTCCACTCTCCTGGGGCTCAGCACCCTGGGTGGGTTGCTGGACAGCAGGGAAGGGGGAAGTTGTTTGGGTTTTTTAACAATTCCACTATTTTTTCGGTAAAGAGAGAACCCCCCCAGTGCTAAGGCAATGCCACAGAAAGAGAGTGATGAGCTTTTCCTGTGCCAGGGCTGTGGGAGCATTTCTCTGTGCCACTCTCTACACCACAGAGCTGTGCAGCTTTCCTGAGCAGAGGAACAGCACATTCCCATTTCCCCCCCTGTAATCCAGCATCAGAGCTCGGATTGTTACATTTTGAGATTTAAAATTAGCATATTTTTCAGATTTTCAGCTTTTTAAAAATGTTGCTGAAGTTTCATCTTACTATTTAACAAATATGGTTTTATAAAGTGTTTTCCCATAGTTCTGCTGTTAAATTATTTTTACCTTGCAGTGACAATAGGTGATCCAATTGATTGTACTTTTTTGGGTTTTTTTCTTTTTTTTTTTTTTAGTCTGGATTCAAATGCCATCTGAAGTCATGATTAATTATTTCAAGGACATCAAATGTTTTAAAACATGCAAGCTTATGAGAGCAGAGAGCTGTTTAGCAGCAGTATGAAGAGTTGGACCTTAGTGCTTTTTTCTTTGTGACAGCATTTATTCTGCTGTAGCCTCCAAGGGAAGATTTAGATCTTAATAAATCTGTCATTTTCCTACACGGTGACAATTTTACAATCCCTTGTGTTTTCTGTACTGGTGCATCTGCAGGGCTCCCAGTTTGCAGGGATTATTTTTAGGCAAATTATAGCTCATATATTAGGAAAAGTTAATTGCAGGGTAGGAAAAAACCCATCACAAGAGGTGCTGTGCCCTCCTGGATGGTAGTGAGCGTGGGCAGCACTGTGGTTTGCCAAGGCCCTGGGCTTTGGGGATGAGTGTTTGGTGAAGATGGAGCATCCTGAGGGCTCCTCAGCAGCTCTGCAGATGTCTTTAGGGCTGGGTGGATGTGATGCTGCTGCTGGAGCAGGTGGTGCAGCTGGGGGTTCCTCCAGCAGGATTTGTTCTGGCCCCTGGTGGAATGTTCCCACCACCTCTGTAGGTGGGGACTTGGGTGGCTGAGGATTTGGGGATTGTTTGGGGTTGTAGCTCACCTTCTTCCCTGGGGGCAGGAGGTGCTGGTGGCCTCGGGTGTCACAGGCTGCCACAGCAGGCAGGGCTGTCCCCATACACCAGTGTCCTGTCCAGGAGCACTTTCTCCATCTCAAAGCTGCCATGCTGGAACTCTGTGGCCACCAGGCCCAGCTCCTGAACAAAGAATGCAAAAGGTTTGTCCCAGCTCTGGCAAGGTGACAGTGATGGTTTGAATTTGGGGTCCCTCTCATCACTGCTGGAGTGGAGATTCCCCAAGGCAGGGATGTGATGTTGACAGCAACCAGCCCTAAATGCTGTTTGTTCCTGTGATGAGGGGGATGGCTTGGGGAGGCAGAGCAAAGCCTGCTGCACTGCATGAGAAACTAACCTGGGCTAGGGAGGGGGTTTGCTTACCTCTGAGCAGCTGAGATGTCTGCAGAGGAGGCATCAGGCTGAGCTGCATGATCAGTTAAAAGGGCTCCTGTGGGAGCGTGGGAGACATCAGTCTTGGAGTCAACCTGGAGTATTGCATCCACCTCTGGAGCCCTCAACACAGGAAGGACATGGAGCTAATGGAGGGACACAAAAATGCTCAGGAGGCTGGGACACTGCTCCTGCAAAGCCAGGCTGAGGGAGCTGGGGGTGTTCAGCCTGGAGAGGAGAAAGCTCCAGGGAGATCTAATAGTGACCTTCCAGTATCTGAAGGGGTCTACAGGAAGGCTGGAGAGGGAGTGTGTGCAAGGGCCTGGAGTGATAGGATAGGGGCAATGGCTTTAAATTGGTGAAGAGGAGATTTAGATTGGATGTTTGGAAAAAGTTCTTTCCTATGAGGGGGGTGGAACAAGGGTTGCCCAGGGAGGTGGTTGAGGCCTCATCCCTGGAGATATTCAAGGTGAGGCTTGAGGAGGCTCTGAGCACCCTGATGGAGTTGAGGGTGTCCCTGCTGAGTGCAGGGCTTGGACTGGATGAGCTTGAGAGGTCCCTTCCAACCCAAATCATTCTATGAGTTCCTAGGCTACAGCCAAATCAGCAAAGGCTCATGAGGGAGGTGATTACTTCTCCACAGCCCCTGCCAGGCTGAGCTCTTTTTAGTTTGAAAGAAAGTGGGGATGGAGCTTTCTCCAAAAGAAAGGAGTTGTTACCCAGAAGGGGTGAAACCACCTGATCTAGGACTGATTCCAAGGCCTCTTCTGCTCTGAAATCCATCGTGTATCTCACCCATACCTGCATAGGTCCTTGCTAGGGTGTAGAAGTCTCTTGCTGCCAGCTCCATGGTCACTGCCTGCCTGGACCCAGCTGCTGGGGTGAACCCAGTGAGGCTGCTGAGAGCCTCCTGCCTCTGCTCCACGGCAGCCTCCAGCTTCCCAGGGCTGGAAGCCAGTTCCAGGTTTTTCTGTAAAGAAAACAATGGCAGGAAAAATGACAGTGTAGTTACCTCCTGCAAGGAAACGGGGCTGATGGAACCCTGAGCACACTAACAGTGACTAACAGAAAGCTGGAATGGAGGTGGCTGGGACTGGCACTGCAGGAGCTGGAGCAGCCAGGGCAGGAAAGGGGATGTGTCCAAAAGGGAACTCACAGCCTTGACTTGAGGAGGGAGAATTCCTGTCAGCCAGACCCACTTGGGACTGGGTTTGTGCTGTTTTTCCAGCTGTGTATGGGGGGGACCTGATCACACCTCCAGTTCTCTCTGCTTTGCACACCTGTACCAGGTTCTGGCTGTTGGTGACTTCCCTTGTCTGTGTATTTTCACTGCATGAAATGCAAACTGAAAGGAGCTTTCCTCTGCAAGTTGTGTCAGTGGGACAGGACCCAGGTAGCTCTCTTCTGGTGGAGTTCCCTTCTCTGGAGACATTCCAAACCCACCTGGATGCATTCCTGTGTGACCTACACTGGGTGATCCTGCCCTGGACTCGAGGTCCCTTCCAATCCCTATCATTCTGTGATTCTGTGACATCAGGCAATTAACTGTGCCCAAAAGCACGACCAAGAAGCTCCCCCTGGTTAAGCAGCTTTTTCTCCAGCATCCCAAGTACCTTGGGAAAGCACAAGTGGCAGTCAGCTGAGAGAGTCTAAAGTAGTTGTTCCTTTGCCATGACATGCCCATGGCTGCCTTTCACCTGCCCTTCCCTTCTTACTCCCTCTAAAGAAGGATGGAAGGAGAAGAACTTGCCCTCTGCCAGGCAGGGCTGACATCTCAGTCCTCCCAAGGCTGCACCCATGGAGCAGCAGCCAGCTCTCACCCACCCATCACCCACCTCAGACCCTGCACCCTCCCCACAGCTCCTGGTGCAGCACAGTTTGGGTGCCCCAGGCCCTGCTGGCACTGGGGTCTGGCTCAGCCAGGAGCCTCCCTGTGCTGCAGGAACCTCTCAATATTCAATAACCAGTCAACATCTCCACTACTCAACATTCAAAGCCAAGACTCAGCCCTGCCTCTCTGCAGTAGAACTAAAGGATTACCTTGGGCAGGATGGCAAAAAGAACCCATTACATATTTAGGGAGCATAGCAGGTGGTAGGAGATGCTTTCTGCTAATTAGTCTCATTTGCAGGTTATTTATGAAACTGCAGCCTATAAGGATCTGCTGTGCAGAACTAATTTTTGAAGGTTTTGAGTCTTTCAGTGCTTAAGTGATCATGCAGTTCCACTTGCCAGTACGTGCAAATGCAGCTTATTTACACAGCAGGGCTCTGGGCTGCACAAGCTGAACCCAGTTTTGTTTTCTGCAGTAGGTTTGGGCATGACACCTTCTGCTTAACCAGCACCCTGTATTTTCTGACTATTAATACAAGAAAAACATGCTCCTCAATGGATGCTATTCTGTGCTCTAGGCAAAGCAAGACACAAACACTCACAGCATATGCTGTACAAATACAAAAACATCGTCATGAAAGCGGTTAGGTCTAGTGCCAAGATAAAGTCCAAGGAAACTTCCAAGCCCACAGAATGCTAATAAGATGTTTTTAGAAGTAGCTGGGAGCTTGTTGCTAACAAGGATCAAAAACCCCAAAGGCACAAACATGTTCCCAGCAGCTTGGGTGGAAGCCAGAGAGTCCCAAGGCCCAGCACAGAAGTGACACGAGCGCTTCTGTTGGCACCCTGTGCTGAGGGCTGGGGTAGGAACAGCTCTGGCCTTGCTGTTCCAGTCAGAAAGACTTAGGCAAAAAAACACCAGGAATATAAAAGAATAATTTTTAACCTTAGGGAAAAAAAAAAAAAAAAAAGCAAAAGCATTGTATTCTCTTTGCTCTCCAATAATTTATGCTTTTTTTGTTTGTTTGTTTCGGATTACACTCGCTCTTTTCTTAACCAAAAAGTATTGAATCTTCTGAAAGCTCAAGCTGGATTTTTCCACCCCCTCCTCTGCATTTGAGACTGCAGAGCTGCTCCAGGGATGCTGCCTGAGGCAGAACCAGCTCCTGTCTTCTCTCCTGCATGTTGATCTGCTCCAGTTCCTGGGGGCTGTAACACTTCTTTTCTGGCTGAAGCCATCAGAGAGCAAAAGAGCTTTGCAACTCCAAGATTTCCAATTAACTTGGTTTTCATGGAGGAATTTTAAGATGCTACTCATGCATTTGCTCTCACTAGCTACCAAACAAGATGGTTTTTACTTAAAGGACGATCATGAGAACAACCAAAGAAGCACAAGTCTCCTATTAATGTTTCAAGCAAACCTGCAGTAGCACTTTAATAGCCTTGATTTATTTCCTGCTCTGTTAAAATTGTGGTTATGGTCTGTAAAAGCCCTGAAAACACTAGCATGTGCCTTAGGTTGTATGTCTGATTTACAGCTAGAGTGCCACAGTCCTCCACAGTCATTTTTGATCTATAAAATAATTGATTCCCAGCTCTGCAGGGCTGGCATTCCCAAACTGCACCAAATTTAACCTCCAGTGACTAAAATACAATCATCAAACAATTCATTTTAGAGTCACTCAGAGCACTATTTTGCAGTCACTTCTCAGATTTGAAGTGAATCATAAAGTACACCCAGTGCTCGGGCTCAACATTCCACCTAATAATTAATTTAGTGTAACATGAAATGCCTGTCCCCTTGCAGTATCCACCTGAAATTCCCACCAGGGCTGAGCTAGAGCCCAGGACTCTCTCTCACATTTGCTCTTCTCACCCTGTGTTGTTCTGAGACTTTGCAGACTAATTACTTCTGGACACAGACTGGTTTGTGTGTCAAGAACCCCAGAATTTCAGCTTTTCATAATCACATTCTGCAAGGGTAAGGAATTTCTCTGTCTTTCCCTTTTCCTAAGGATAATTATGATGCTGGATTCCTGCTCCCAGATCACAGCCCCATCAGTAGAGGCAACTGCCACAGGATAAAAGCAAAAATAGGTGGCAGTGGGGTCAGGGAGGGAGGGGGAATTACTCTGACATACAGGGTAATCTCTCCATAGAGAACAAAGTGCCATGCTTGTACTACCAAAATTCTGCTTTCTCCAAAGCAGCCTGTGTCACCAGGCACAAATCCTGCGAGCTATGAACTTTGAGAGACAAACATAAAATCAATTGTACCAGTTTTATGTGCCTGAGTAAAAAGGAAATGGATTAGAGTGGTAAAAAAATCCCTTTATGAAGGGCTAAATCACTAAATGGTAATGGGGAAGATGTTTCAAAATGTGCCAGACTCTCAGGGGCCAAAAGGATTTGGAGCCCCAAAAGAGGCTGCTTATCACCTGAGTCTGGAGGAGAAGCTCAGCACATTCCTGCTGGATGCTGCAGGGGCACTCTGCAGAAATACATCCCAGACTGCCTTTCCAGTGCCAGGCTGCTGAAGGCATAAGGGAAAAGCTTCCTGACAGGTCCAGGCTGAATTTGCTAAGTGTGATCTTGTAGATCCAAGCTCAGTGCATCAACACTGCTCTCCCAGCCCAGCTGTTCCAGGAGCCAAGCTCAGTGTGACACCAGCAGCAAATGCTAGTGGCACCTACTGGAATTTGGAGACCCTTAAAGTCAGTGCCCACATGTGCACCCTCCAGCCTCACACACAGTGTGATCTGTGGGAGTGCCAGAGCAATGATGAGCTTGGCTAATAATGAATCTTGACACTGTGCAGGTACCTGCTCTGACTCCTATCCTTCAGTGCTCCTCTGAGGAGCCAGTTGTTCAGAAGCTGGAGGGGAGGAGGTGTGCTCAGTCCTGCCTATGAGCAGATTTGGGTTTCTCCTGTGGTAGCCAAATCTTTGTTTTTCCCTTTATCAGAAGTTGTCTGAGAGGATACACATCTCTGGAGGGCAGAGAGGTGCTGGGTACAGAATACAGCTGAGCTGGGGGGGTTGGAATGTAACAGAATCTGCCAGCTGGAGCCAGGCTCTGGCTGGTGTGTTTCTGAAAGACCTGGCCAGTTGTCTGTGCTGTGGGCAGTGCAGGGACCCAGACCTTTCCCTCCTTGGAGGGTCTGGAGGAGAAAGCAAAGGCTACAGACAGTAAATCCAGCACTCCAGATGTCCAGGATTCCCTCAGTGTACCTGGTTTGATGTAATCTGGATTGCTGTATCTGGATTAATAATCTAATCCCAGGGAGAATGCCCTCTGAGATGTGGCTCAGGCATGTCAGGCTGGTTCCTGCCTCCCTGTACAGGACACAACAGCATTACCTTCATGAAATTCTGAGCTGCTTTGAACTCTCTGTGACCTACTGTCATCTGAGCACCTTTAAAAGAGCAGCCTGTAGGGAAAGCCAGAGAACAGCAAATCTGAAGAGACAGCAAGAGAATTCCTTTGACTCTTTCCATTATTTTCAGTGGGAATAAAAATAGAAAGTCCTAATGCAGTAGGTAGCCCTAGTGCAGGTTCAGCATTCAGCAGCCTTGTGGTGCTTTTCCAGAGAAGAAACAAAACTCCCAGAGTTATTGTGGATTCAGGAAGGTGGCTCTCTCACATCAAAAATACACTGCTGGTGGTGGTGGTGTGAGGAACTTGGATGATGCAAAACTCTTCACTGCTGAGATGAAATCATCTGCATTTTTTCTGGCAGTGCCTAAGTATCCCCAAATGAGTTCTGCCTTCCTTCTGCTTTTGTAAAGTGCCTTTTAAGGAGCAGGATTGTAAGATGCCCTCAGAATACTTATCTGAAGCTTTCAGTTTGGTCACATTCTTTGCCTGTCCCAGCTAGGAGCAGAAAAAACAAATAAGACCCTGCCAAGGTGGGCTCACCTGCACTGAGGAGAGGAACACAGCCATCACCTGAGAGCTCATCCAGTTCCAACCTCCTGCCATAGGCAGGGACACCTCTCAACAGCCCAGGTTGCTCCAAGCCCCATCCATCCTGGCCTTGAACACTTCCAGGGAGGGATGGGGCAGTCACAGGTTCTCTGGGCAGCCTGTTCCAGCACCTCACCACCCTCACAGGGCAGAATTTCTTCCTAATGTCTCACCTAAATCCCCCCTATTCAAGTTTTAAATAATTTCCTCTTGTCCTCTCACCACCCCCCCATGTCCAAAGCCCTCCCCCAACTTTCTTGTAGCCCCTTCAGATATTGGAAGGTTTTTCTAAGGTCCCCTCGGAGCCTCCTCTTCTCCAGGCTGAACAACCCCAATCCCTCAGCCTGGCTTCCCAGGGAGGTGCTCAGCCCTCTGAGCATTTCAGTGGCTCTGCTCTGGACACCTTCCAGGAGCTCTGTGTCCTTCTGATGCTGGAGATTCCAGACCTGGACACAGAACTCCAGGTGGGGTCTCAGCAGAGCAGAGGGGGAGAATCCCTTCCCTTGACCTCTGTCTGTGCTGCTTTGGATGCAGCCCAGGACCTGGTTGGTTTCTGGGCTGCAAGTGCCTGTTCCTACCTGCTTACTACATGGGGCTGTCCCTCAGCTGGGTCAATGTGCCTGGATTAGGGAATGACCAGTTTAAAATACTAAAATTATTTTTTTTGGTTTTTTCGTCCCATCTTTTCCTGAGCTCTTCTCAGCTCTTTCCCCCATACAACCCTGCTGGTGCAGTGTTCTGTGGAGTGATCAGCCAGCCACAGAGGTGGAAGAGAGGAAATTTTTCAGCTGGTATCACTGCCACCCCCCCCAGGAGCCTGCCAGGTCCCACGAGGAAGGTGAAACCTTACTTACAAGTTCTGCTGGAGCTCCCTCAAGCCATAGTTCTGCTGTGGCCATCTGCTGTGTGCTCAACTTGTCCTTCAGCCTTTGGACTTGGATGTTGTTCAGCTTCCCCTCCTCATCTTGAACCTTCAGGAAGAGCAGGGACAGCCCACCAGAACCCTGGGGCATTGGAAGAGGATTTCACTGCAATGAGCCAAGGATTAAAAAAAAACCCCAAAACAATGCCCCTGCTCCTTCCTGGATTCCACCCTCAGACAGACCTGTTTCACATGTCCTTCAGCACCTGCTACCCTGGTGTCCTGGTTTGGGCCAGGATAAAGGTGATTTTCTGGTTTGTGCTTTTGCTTTCAGCTCAGTCTCTTGTAAGTAGCTGCACTTGCTGAAATTAACAGCAAGTTTCTCAGACAGTGTCTGCTTCTGGGACTGATCACACTCCATGTTTATAGTTACAGCCAGAGCCTGGTGTGCAGAGCCAAGGACACTGCTCAGCTCTGAGGAACATTTTACCTTCCAGAAGGAGTAAGGAGGTCCCACCTGAACCCCTCCTTTGGGGAGGACCGGACAAGACAGATGTCAGAATTGACCAAACAGAGTATTCCATCCCATACACCTCATACTCGGTATAAATTTTAGGGATCACAAGGGTCAAACAGTTCCTTCTTCCTGCCCTCCCTGCTTCCTTCAGCATCCTGAGAGGATTCCATCCGTCCCTCTGCCTGTGCTCCTGATCCATCCCATCTGTGTGTTCCTGCCCCCAGCTCCCGACTGCTGCTGACTCCAGGATTCCAGCCTGGACTTTCCCAGGGCTGCCCTGCAGCCTCGGTGCTGACGTGAGAGTTATTGGGGAAAGGGGGGAGGAACATGGTATCAATTTTCCTGTATATTTGTATATATTTAGTAATTTTTTCCTATTTATCATTATTGTTTCATTAAAGTTCCGTAGTTTAGTTTCCAACCCATAAGTCTCTCTTCCTTATTCTCTCTCTTTTCTTTATCAGTGAGGAGAGAGAGATTAATATATAAATCTGTTATTCGGTTTATCTGCTGGGCCAGTGTTAAACCGTGACACCTGGCCAGGGTTAATGCCACATCAGAATCAGCAGCTGATGTAAACCATTTAAAACCACAGAGATGATCTGTGCCAGCTGTCTGCCCATTGTCTCGGTTCCATTGGCTGCAGGGAAGGAGAAGAAGATAATTTTGGCATTATTTTTTCTCTAACAATCAGTTTTGGTTTCAGCAGCAGCTCTTTTGAAGTTACCTCATGCTATCTAGGAGTATGGATTAGCTGCTCATCTCTCAGTGACCCTGGATAAGCAATGCTGCCAGAATTAAGCACTAGGAAGGAGCTGGGCACACCTTGAGTGCTGTGTTCAGCCCTGGGCCCCTCACAACCAGGACATGGAGCTGCTGGATCATGTCCAGGGAAGAGCAACCAAAGTGGTGAGGGGTCTGGAGAACAAATCCTGTGGGGAGAGGCTGAGGGAATTAGGATTGTTTAGTTTGGAGAAGAGGAGGCTGAAGGGAGACCTTATTGCTTTCTCCAGCTCCCTGAAAGGAGGTTGGAGGAGGTGGGTGCTGACCTCTTCTCTCCTGGGAATAATTGTAGGACCAGAGGAAATGGCCTGAAGCTGCCCCAGGGGAGGTTTAGACCAAATATCAGGAAGAATTTCCTTTCTGAGAGAGTAGTCAGGTGCTGGAATGTGCTGCCCAGGGAGGTGGTGGAGCCAGCATCCCTGGAGATATTCAAGACCCACGTAGATGTGGCACTTCAGGATGTGCTCCAGTGGACATGGTGAGTTTGCCTGGATTGATGGTTGGACTTGGTGATCCTAGAGGTCTTTTCCAACTGTGACAATCTTGTGATTCTGTGACCTAGGCTCTGTTTAGCTGCCAGTGACCCCAGCAATGGATGCAGGTGGACAGCTGGATGTGACAGTGCTTTGAGCAGAATGCACCATGGGCTATATCCCAGAGCCAAGAAAAACAGAGGCACTACAGGACTGGGAATCCTGCTGGCCCTTTCACTGCTTCCACCACGAAACCAGCTGCAGCTTCATCAGATGCAGGTGAGTCCCCTTCCACTTTTCTGTCTCTGCAGCCAAGTTTCAAGATTTCCTGGCCCATCACACTGTTCCTAACACTAGCCAAGAAATAAAAGTTGATGGCCAGGAATGTTTTCTCAGTCCCTGCTGGGATGGGTCTGGCTGTCTTGCTCAAGGTTTAGATTGTAGAGCTGGATATCAGTCTGTTAACTCTGCCAGGAGCACAGCTCTGTACCTGCCTGTGTGCACTGCATGCATCAGTGGAGAGATGTTTGGGATGGTTAAAAAGCAGAGCTAGGTGCAGAGGATTTGGATGACTTTTGCTGAAGTTTCCTAGACCAGGACATGGCTTTATCAGTTCCCCACACCCTTCATTTTCTCAGTTGTCACTAACACCATGAGCTGCAGCTCTGGCTGCTGCCCACCTCAGAGCACCCACCAACGTCAGAGCCCCATCCACTGCCCAGAAGTCCAGAACTTCTTGGGGTCACGAGTTGTCAGATGCTCAAAAGCATTTTTCAGAGATCCAGGGATACCCAGTGACTATTTTGGGGGTGGGAAAAGAAACTCAGAAAATCACAACACATAATGAACCAGTTGCCTTAACTCCCAGCAGCATGCCCTAGGCTCAGGAGGACCAGTCCTGCACCCCAGTGCATCTGCATGTGCTGCTGAGTCCCTCAAGGTGCCCAGCTCCTGCCTGGCTGCTGCAGACAGAAGTGACACAGACCTGTGTCACAGAGGGGGGTGCTGAGCACCCCTGTCCCCTTGGGCTTCTGCACCCCTGGGTATCTGGACAGAGAGTTTGCAAAGCAGCACGTGTGTCAGGGGACTGGAATGTGTTTGTGTATGCTGGATGTCACCAGCACCCAAAGAGCTGCAGGAAAGAGGTAACTGCCTTATGCTCTTCCTTTTTATTGAATTAAAATACCCAGGGCTAGCTACTTAAGGGACAGATTTTCTCTGGACCTTACACAGCAAGCTACACAGTGCAAAGGGTATTGCTGAGAGACAGAGACAAAATCTTCAGATTGGGCAAGTCTGCTGCTTTGCTTAATTTACATCAGGGATGGATCAGGACCAACACATTTAACTGCCACTGCACATGGGGGAGAGGAAAACAAAATAATTTCTACTAAAAACACATGGGACATTGTGCCAGCTACCTGGAGTGCTGTGGGTCTCATGTGCAGCATGGGTACAGAGTACTGTAGGTAAATATAAAAGTTAACCTGGGCACAAAGTCATGAAAGGAGAAAGGCAGTGGGAGATGTAGCTGAGGCACAGAGCAAGGGAAGGCCATGCTTAGAGCCAGAGCAGCTCTCCTCCATCCTTGGCCAGTGCTCCTGTCTCTAACCAGTGCTGCCAGGATGTGGGCTGTGCCCTAAGAGTCAAACTGAGCTCATACCTCAGTGACTTTGGCTGCCCCATCAGTCATGGCCAGTGGGCAGTTGAAACCTGCAGAGAAGCTTGAAAATAAGTGGAGTTTGACAGCCTGACACAGACAGCTGAGGAAAACATGAGTGAAGACAGACAGGTTATGCAGCAGCTCAACAGCAGGAGAATAAAATACTTTGAATAGGAAGAGCAGAACAAAATAGAGGTGAGAATCAGACTGCTCAGTTCTGACAGCCAGGAGGAGAGAAGAGCAACAGAGTTTCTCAGACTGCCAGTGCAAGGCATTGCTTGCCAGCTGGTGCACAGGAAGAGCAGTTTTTAAAACTAAGAAACTTGAGAAACTAAGAAACATACAATGAAGCTGCAAGTAAAATCCCAGCCCTTTAGCTGTGTTACAACGAATGCATGCAAAGCTGGAGCAGAGCAGGGGAAGTGCTAGGCTCCAGAACCAAGAAGGTGACAGCAAAGAATATTATGATCAACTGTAGGCCATTAGTTACAGCTGATCACTGCTGATGTGGAACATTACAGTGGACAGACACTGCTGTTCAGTACAGCAGTAGGTGTGCTTCTGTCTGGGCATCATCTGTTACCCATTACACAACATGTTTCAGTCCTGCACCTCGCTGAGGACAACCAGGAAGACACCAAGTCACTCCCATTCCCCCCAGTTGCCTCCAGTTGGAGTATCTCCTCTGGTAGGCCTCAGCAATCAGCCCCTCATCTGCTGAGATCTCTCTGATCCTGCTCCAGGCTGAGCAGGTGAGGATGTGATCCCCCTGCTGCCCCCAGGCATCCACAGGGGGGTTCAACTCACACTCCCAGCCCTGAGGTTTGATCTCAGTTAGCAGATGGTTCCCAAATCTCTCCAGATCCTGATTCACCTCCTCCAGGATCTGTGAAACAACCAGAAGAGTCCTTCAGCCCCTTCCCTGGAAGGCAAGGAGCCCAGGTCCCTGCTGGAAAGGCAGGGGACTGATGAGATTGTCCTGCTGGGCTACTGCTCTTTCACCACTTGGCTTTTCCATGCACGCTGTCATTCAGCAGGACAGCTTGTCTCTGAGCCTCTGCTGGCACAGCTGGACTCAGCTGTCACTTTTTTCCCCCCCCAAAATAATATTTTTCCAAGTTACATTTGGCAGCATCTCTGGATTTCACAAAAGACAGAAGAGCTTTTGTATCAGGGCTGAGAATGACACAGATGCAGGGGGATGAGATGCTCTCCAGAGGTCCTTCCAACCTCTGCCACTCCATGATTTACTGCTGGAGAAGAATGCCAGGGAAAGAGCTGCCAGAAACAGAAGGCCTTCAGCTGCCCAGGAAAGCTTCCCCTGGGCTCAGCAGTTGACCTGCCTATCAGATTAGAAAAGGAGAGACAGAGCAATCATTTGAGCTTCTGGCACACAGGCAGTCTAGATTCCAGTTGCCATCCTGCATCCAGCTTCCTGAACAGCCCTGGATAAGGATTCCCATGCCCTTGTTTCATCTTGGCTGGCTTGGATGGAAAAGTCTGTCCAGAGTTTATGGGGGAAACCAGCACCCATGGAGGAATGATTCATTCCAACCCTAAGGACACCTCTTTTAAGGTGACAGAAATTACTTTCTGCAAGTGTTCTTCTCTGCCTGTGGCCAAAGCCTGGTGAAGATGCTTAGACTTAAAAAACCTGATTTATAAATGATTTAAATTAGGCCAGGGGCGCTCAACCTCAAGCACTGTTGGACCCTCATTAAGTATAAAAATATCCAAGGCTGTAATGAGGGTCACTGAAGGACCTGATCTTTCATCAGAGGAATCTATTTTGCTGTTCTCTCCTCCATTAAGAGATGATCATTTCCTCCTCAATGTAACGATTGTGGAGATGAATGCCACAGCTGCTGTACCCCAAGTGGTGCAATTACAAAATCACAGAATCCCAGAATGTCAGGTTGGGAGGGGCCTCAAGGATCACCTGCTCCAACCCTTCTGATATTATTGTTGATGGGAGATGTCCCAGCACCCAGCGAGCTGAGACTTCAAACTTTCCAGAGTGGGGGAATCCAACACTTCCCATGGGAGACCATTCCAATGTCTGACTGTCCTCAGGGGGAAAAATTGTCCTCTGGTGTTCAATCAGAATCTCCCCAGAAGCCACTTGTGCTCATTGCCCCTTCTCTTGTTCGTGGGACTCCTTGTAAATTGGGAATCTTCATCTTTCCAGTCCCCCTTTTAAGCACTGGAACATGGTAATAAGGTCTCCCCTGAGCCTTCTCAGGGCTGAATGTTCCCAATTTTCTCAGCCTCTCCTCATATGGCAGTCCTCTGATTATCCTCATGTCTCTTCTCTGGACCCTCTCCAGCCCTTTTACAAAAAAACTCATTAAGGTGCTGCTGGTGAATGGTGAAATAATTGTTGAAATCACAAACCAAACCAAACCCATGCATGGTGCCTGGTCAGCTGCTGTGGTTCATGCTGCACTCCTGCTTGCTGCCCGTGGTGTTCAGCTGGGGTGGGTGGGTGCCTCCAGCACTTATCATATCTTGACAACAATTTGAAGATTGTTTTAGAGGCAGAAGTGAAGAATCCAATGTTCATGGACTTTGCTGATCCCTGAAGCAGAAGAACCTTTGAACTGCTTGTTTACCTGGTAGTTTCTTGTGGGCAGAAGAGGATGAGTCTCCCAAACCAGGTCTCTTGGTCAGCACACTGCAGGGAACTCAAACCACAGGAGTCCCTTCACCTCCTCCACGTGTTCTAAAAACAAACCCTAGCTGTCAGCATCTGCCCTGACCACATGGAGCCTTACAAACCACCCTGTTGCTCAAGGGAATGGTTTTATGTCCAAGGTAAAAGAACAAAATCAGAGCTCCTAGGTTTGAGGCTGCTGAATGTAATGCACAGCAGCCTGGGTGCTCCAAAAGACTTCCACCAGGATCTGGAGAAGGCATCTGGAAAGCACCAGGGTCAGGGCTGAAGTCACCACCTGGCAGCATCTGTTGGGTGCTCTCATTCCCTTCATCTGTGCTTTGACATCCCAGGGATTAATATATTGGAGATGCACAAAATATTTCACATTAAGGGAGCAAACAGGTGATTCTTTATACAAAAAGACATATTTTCAGGGGGAATCAAATAGATACTTCTCCCCAGTGGTGCCCAGAAAAAGCAGGTGCTTTCTTCTGTCTTCTCACTCTCCCCGAAATCTTTTTCCCCATTCCAGGAAAAGTTCTGTGTTCCCCACTGCACACAGGTGAAGAGGACAAGGGGAATCAGTGGGACACACAGTGCTTCATGGGTTGCAGCTCTCCTGGAGAGGAAGGTGCTGGGAAGGAGAGGCAGCTGTGGGGCTGCAGGGGAGCAGGGAGCAGGCTGGGCTCTCCCTTTCAGCTCTGAGGCAACACTGCCCCACTGGGACCGAGCACAGAAATGTCAAGGGGGCTGCTGCCGATGCTCTGCTAGATTCTGCAGCCACTTTGTCTCTTCGGGGAAGGAGTGGAGAGGAGTTCTCAGCCTTGGCAAAAGACATCATCGATGCTTTTATTTGCTGGGAGATCACGTTTATTCCAAAGGTGCAGATTAGGATCTCCATGGCTGCCAAGAGGCATCCTCCTTCCCTCATCTCTTCTGGCACGAAGGTCACAGTGGTCACATTCTGTCCTCAGGGTTGCTGTGACACATGCACCACACCCTTGCTACCCTATGTCTGCAAGGCCCCACAGACCTGGAGACCAAGCAGTGGCAGGAGGAGAGTCACTGAAAGGCAGGTTCTGCCCTTCTACTCACCCTGTGTCTTGCACAGCTTATTGCATTGCTTCTGCTGGAAGAAATCACTGGGAGAGATCCCACTGTGCTCTGTCAGACCTGGTCCTTGAAAGTGGGAAAGAGTTGCAGCCCTTGGGGTGACAGCAGAGGGCAAACAGTGAGCTGAGCCACCTCTTCCCAGGGGTTCCTGTTGGACTGGACATCAAGGAACAGAGACCCACACCTCAGGATCTTATCCCACCTCTCTGCACCCTTCCAGCTGTTCAGAGCTTTTGCTGTCTGAAAATCTGCCCAGAAAAGCCAAAGACCTGTGCTGAGAACAAGCAAACACTAACAGGCCCTTGCATCCCTCAGCTGAGCACAACCCCATTCCCTCAGAAAGGAATTTCCTCAAAAGCTCCCATTGCCCAGGGGAGGGAAATGGATTCACACAGCAGAGTTTGGAAGCACCTTAATGTTTTTCTTCTCCTCTCAAATTTCTTACTCTGGATGACCAGACAACAAATGCTCTGACAAAACAACACTCCTGTTGCAACACCCAGGCCAGTCACAAGAGCCCACCAAGCTCCTTTCTATTTCTGTTTATGTCCTGGCAGTATTTTTGACCCTCGCACTGAATCAAAGACAGCAAGTTTTAAAGAATGTCAATAAATTGCCCCAACTGAAACCCCTGAAGGCACAAAAAGTGCTTAGAGAAACATTTAATTCACAGTCCTAAGCAGTGACCTAGCCAGAATTAGAGTTTGTACACACAGAAACAAAACATGCACGCCAGACCTTGGGAGGAAGATGAGTTTTCAAGTAACTCCGAAGCAAAACATCTTCCACATACTGGTTCCCAGTCTCAGGCTGCTCTTGGAAGAGGGTCTTGGTTTCTCTCCTTACAAGGGGTATTTCCAGATCTTCTAATAGCTGTTTCTCCTGCATGCTGACCTGTTGCCTGTGCCCTGCCATCATGTCCATTCCTTTAGGACTCAGTGCTTGGCACATCTCCCAGACACAAGGCAGAAAGTGCCCTGACTTCCACAGCTTGCAGGTAGCACTGGAAGCCCACCAAGGCAGCCGACAGGCAAATGGGACCCTGCAAAGCCTGGAGTGTATCCCACCAACACCTCTCACCCCTAGAGCCTTCCTGGGTTGACAGCAGCACCCATCCTGTTTTGGTTTAATGTGGTGAAGTTATTCTTCAGCATCAATGGTGGCTTCTCTCCTCCCTCGAGGAGGAGCTTTGCAGCAGCTGTTGTCAACTGAGCTAGGGGAAAGGTCTTTGGAAAGAGATCAGGAAATAGCCTGGAAAAACATGAGGATTCAGAAAACATTGTGTTCTTCCCTAACAGCCAGATGGACATTTCCAGAGCTGGGGTGACTGGGGGTGTGTGTGTTCTCACCAGCACCCCCCTGAACTGCTTGGGATGGTAACAGGATAGAGATGGGAGAGGAAAAGAAATACATTTCATCATCTGAAGGATAACAAAATGCCTGGAAATGGGAAGAATTGGCTTGGGCAGGTTGTTCTCTAAACAAGGTACAGGTGAAAACAGAGAATCCATCCTCCTTGCCTGGCTTGTCACACTGGCTCCAAAATAATCTCATGAGCTCCCTCATGCCTTGGAGCTGGGATGGAGTTCAGTTTTTCTTTCTGTAGAGAAGCACCAAAATCTTGTAAGAACGCACCTCCTGGTTTTGAAACCTGCGCCTCACTCGGGTGGCGTGTTGCTAACTGTGTTTTACTTTAAAGTGATTTTAAAACAGGTAGGAAAAGGACAGCTCTGCCTCCAGCCCTCACACCAGCCCTGAGGAACACCCGCAGACCCGGGGTTTTCATTTGTGGCCCTCTCCCCCTCAGCCGGCCCAGCCATGGCACTGGCCCAGACAGGGGAGTGCTGGCCCAGACAGGGGGGTGCTGGCCCAGACAGGGGAGTGCTGGCCCAGACAGGGGGGTGCTGGCCCAGACAGGGGAGTGCTGGCCCGCAGGAGCCGGGGCTGGCAATGCGGGTGCGGGAAGAGCCCGGACCCCGAGGGGAGGAGGAGGAGGAGGCGGCTGCACCTCAGGGGACTCCCCCCGCACCTTAGGGACCTCCGGCACTTCATGGGCTCCCGCTCTGGCACCTTGAGAGGATCTCCCTGCCCCTCAGGGACCCTCCTGCCCCTCAGGGACCCCCCTTGCTCCTCAGCGATCGCCCTTGCCCCTCAAGAATCCCCCCCGCTGTCCCTCAGGGACCCTCCCCGCTCCTCAGGAACCCTCCCTGCCCCTTCGGGACCTTTCCCCGGCCCCTCAGGGACCCTCCCTCTGCTCCTCAGGGATCCCGCTCTTCCCCTCAGGAACCCCCCCGCCCCTCAAGGATCCTCCCCGCCCCTCAGGGACCCTTCCTCTGTCCCTCAGCCACCCCTCTGTGCCTCAGGGACCCCCCCTGCCCCTCAGGGGTCTCGGACACCTCCGAGGGCTCTGGTGCCTCCAGGCCCCCCCACCCCCTGCGCCTGAGGGTCCGGCGGGTGCCGCTGGGTGAGGGGAAAGACGCGGCCTCAACAACTCAAAGAAAAGAAAAAAAAAAAAATAGGAGAAAGAAACGCCCCCAAACTTTTGAGATTTTTAGAACTCCACTTGGAGGCCGCGGCCGCTTTTTTAGGGCCTGCAGCGGCCTCGTGTTGCTCTGGTAAGAGGCGGTGTGTGGGTGAGGTCCTGGGGAGGGGGCTGCGGGGCTGGGGCGAGGGTTGGTTTCTCCCGGTAAATACTAATTTTTTAATACTAATTTTTATTTAAAGTTTCTGCAGAGCAGAAGAGCCAGGGCTCCTTCTTTCCTCTGGCAGTCCAGGAACCATCAGAGGTTTGGCCTAGGTGAGAGATGATGCTGGAGCCCTGGGGTGGAGGAACCACATCGGGGTAGATCAGCTCAGTCTAAGTGGTGTTTCTTTTGCACACTACATCGATTCTAGGTGTAGCATATTGTAGAAAACCTGTTTTCTTACCTCTCTGGCTCACTTAAAACAGCTTTATTTAGCGAATAGCCTCATGTTGGAACAATGCCTTTGTCTGCTTTAATTGCATTCCAGTCCTGTTCACAGTGCATCACTAAGCATGAGTGGGAAAAAAAAATTATACTTTCCTAAAATATTTAACATATCAAAAATATTGCAGGTGTATATTTGTTCAAATATACTTTTATAGCTGTAATCTCTCCTCATTACTAAATGAGGTGCTAAATTTAGCATAAAAGCTGTCAACATGTTCCAATCAACATGTCTTAGTGACTGCCAACAAATGGAAATGAGGCTTTCATGGAAAAAAAGGCTGTAAAGATTCAAATGCAGAACAAGATTAGATTGACTGTTGTGATAACAGTTCCCTGCACACTGTATTAGGTCATGATTTAACTCAGTCCACTGTGTTTATGCTATGATTTTAATTGTTCATAGAAATATTGACTGGCTGTGGACAAGGCAACGCTCCTCTGGGGACTTCGTGGTGTTTCCTTTCATTAATATCTCCCTCTTAGCAACTACATGTTGAGCTCTCCCTGTGAGCCGTTTTTCAGAGCAGTTAATGTTGCCTTATTAATTCCATCTAATGGAAGTTTTTAATCAAAATGTCAAGATCAAGCACCTCACCAGAGTGCAAGATGTGTAGTGTCCACATTATTGCCTTTATCAATCAGCTTCCCACTTTTGGAAAAAGAATATTTTCCTCTTTAATCCAGGCTTGTCTAACAGAAATGTTTTCATTGAAATTAAGTGGACTTCTCTCTGCTTTGGGTTTTTTTTTTCCTTCTTTCAAGGTATCCTGGTAGGATCATTCCCTTATTCTGGCTGAGACTGATGTTAGTGCACTTCCTGCTTACTCTTGCCTAAATAGTGGCTGCTGTTGGCAGACTTCCAGTTCTCTCACATTCCACCTTCACACTTTTTAATGGCTGTATGAATTAACATTTGTGGTTTGGAATATGAGAAATGCATTTTGAAGCATAGGTACAGCTGTGGCCCTGAATTTCAACTACTATTGATCATTTTAGGGCTGAATAGAGTTTTCTTGGCTCTGCAGACTCTCGGATGGTGCCATGGAGCATCCTTGGTTTGCTTTGTTTTAGCTGTCCTGGCTGGCAGTGAACTTTCAGACCTGAGTAAGCTGAAGAATCTCATCCATAGCTGAAGGACAATGAGAAATAGCAATGACTGTGTATTTTCCAGGTGTCTCTTACCTTCTTTTGTTTTTTTTCAGGTTTCAATTACAAGTGGAAGGCAGGGCTGTGAATTAGAGGATGGCTACTCAGCAGCTTTTACAGACTAGGCAAAAGAAAAAGCCCCCTAAGGTAAAAACCTTGAAATGTGATGGTACTGACAGTCTGAGCTTTTGGTTTTGGACCTGGCATGTTTGTACCTGGTGAGGTAGGAACACCTTCTGTTTGGCTGTGCTGTTCTTGGTTGGATTGTTTCCATTTCAGTGAGTCCAGGAAGGTGCAGCATGAGACTTCGACATGTGTTTGACTCAGGGAGTGTGTCCAGAGCTTTATTAGCAGGAAGAAAACTAACAGAGGAACTAAATTTAGTGTTCTTTCCACTGAGATTGTTCATTTATAATCACATAGTGTTCAGTACTCACATTAGCTCCAATCCTAGATCTGTGCTGTTCACAACCTTCAAATCACTCTGAAAACCAGGGCTGCCTACAGCCATGACAGGTTCAGCTGGCTGTCAGAGCTCAAAAAATCCCTGTGTAGAGATAAACTGACAGAAAACTCTACTTTTTTTTTTTTTTTTAGGGGTGGTTGTCTGGTAAGTGGCAGCATTGGTGGGAGCTGTGATTGGTGCAGCTGTGATAAAAAGAAAAAAACCAATGCAGTCTGCTGCTGAGTAAACCTGCTATATCTGTTGATAACTATCCTCAAAACATTTAATCATACCCACACCTCCCACCAGCTGAGAGTAATTTCTAAATAGAATCCTTGTGTTACACTAAAACCGTGCTTTTTTTTTTTTTTTTTTACTTTGCCCTTCTTTTTCAGGAATTAGTGTTGTTCCCCAGTGAAATTGCCACAGAGCACCAGTCTGTGGTGCTGGTGAAAAGGCTCCTGGCCATCTCAGTGTCCTGCATAACCTACATGAGGGGGCTGTTCCCTGAGAGCTCGTATGGAACTCGCTATTTAGATGGTAACACTTCCAATTTGTGCTGAATTCTTATTCCTCCTTGCTATATTTCAGCTATAATCTGCTTTACAGGGGAGCTCCCAGCTGCTCACATGTCTGTGAGTTCAGTTGATTAGGAAGAGAGCTAATGGGTCCTCACAAGCCTGGATGGTGCTTCTGGAGCAGATAGATTGAAAGCATAGAAGGCAACCTAGAGTTACTGGCAACTTGTGGCTTCTCTGTTCATTTGTCTTGGGGTTTATAATAATTTCTTGTTGTTCCCGGCCCAATCAATCAAGTCTCAGAGTCAGGAGAATGACTAAAAAATCAGTGAGTTTTCAAAAAATTAACTCTGCTCCGTGTGTTTTGTTTTCCTTTGGATTGTTGAGTCCCTGAGGTTCACATTTTCAGCTTTCCTTGCAAGCCTGACAGTAGATTTTGTTTGATTGTTTTATTGTTGTTGAATTTCAGTGAAAAATATTTCACATAACCACAGATGCTTCGGGAATCAGAACTTTAAGGACAAAAAATAGCTTTGATAGCTGTAGGCTCCATAGTCTATAGGATCACAAGGATTAATGATGCCAGCTGTATCTTGATGTGCATAAAGGATGTGTTGGCAGGGGGTGAAATGTCTCCATACATTTTGATCTGCTTCTGTGTTTTTATTGAGGGATTTGTCCTGAAGCATGCTCACAGGCACTTGGTGGACTTGGTTGAGAGCACAGGAAATCCCAAATTGGTTCTTGATCACCTCACCCTCAAAAACCACTGTGTAATCTGATGTCAGCTCTTTCAACTGCCTTGTTGGTGGGGAATGTTAACATCTGGCCTGCTCCTGCCTCTGAGGGCTCCTTCAATCCTAAGCTGTTACTCACTCACCTCTTCACTTGCAGGAAAGGTTCCCTCCAGCCATTCTGGATGCCTGAAAAGAGTTAGAGGAAGCTGGGTGGAAAAGCTTAACAGGAGGAGTTGATTTTGAGCACAGATGTTTACCCCATAGAGCTGTTGGTGAAGGCTGAATGCAGCAGTGAAGGTGTTGTTAGGGAACTGAGGAACAGACAGGAGTGGAGAACAGGAGGGAAGTTGCTGGTGTTTCAAAATGCAGCCATGACTGGCACTTCTTCTGGGGAGAGCCCAGAGCATCTCAAGAAGGTCTTGACATTTGAAAAGGCAGCAATAAGCTTGAATCAGCCCACCTGGTGGAAACCCAACATTTCCTCTCAGGGAGGACCACCCGATGAAGCATTTCATCCAAAAAAGGGAGGGTGACTGGCTTAGTTTCAGTGTTTGCCCAACAGCTGTGATAAGGATTGTAACTATGTGCTAAATCTGGTTTTGCAGACCTCTGTCTCAAAATTCTCCGAGAAGATAAAAGCTGTCTGGGATCACTGCAGATAGTCAAGTGGTAAGTGAGTAACAGTGAAACTCAGACAAGATTGTGCTGAGTAGCAGGACCTCTGCCCCTTGCCTTCTTCTTCCTGAATTTGAAAAGCTTGTGCCCAGTTGTGCTCTGGGCTGTGCCAGGGCAGCTCCTGCCCATGCAGCCTGGGTGCTGCCCCATGCTGAGCAGCATCATGAGTTCAAGGTCTGCTGAAGAGTTGGGTGAGGTCATGGTCATGGTATGGAGAGAGGGGAAAGAAAAGCATGAAATTGATTTTGTTGTTTGGTCTTTTCCCCTTTTGTAGGGGTTTTTAGTTTGCTTTTTTAGTATGTACAATATTTTATCTGCCTGGATATTTTGTGTCCAAGTAGCTTACAGCTTCCTTGTGTGATATTTAGGTTGTATTTCAGAGCTGGCCTGTTCCCAGGTGGCAGAGAGTCAGGCTTTGATGTGCTAAGGAGATACCTGGCTGCACATACTTTGACTAGAAAGAGTAAATATCCAACCATTGCTACCTCAAATAGTATTTACTACTTTGAGAAGGTCTGTAGCTGTAAGCTAGGCATCAGATAACAAACTTTTACAAGACCAGACATGTCAGACCAAGTTCAGATGGAAGTTTCAAGGCTGCTGGGAAAAGAGCCATCAGAGGTCCAGCCAGGGAGGCAGAACAAGAGCAGAGAGCCCCTTGGAACCAGCCCTGGGCCTCCAGTCCTTGTCTTTGTCAGGATTTAAGTGGGCCCAGGCTGACAGGATGTGGCTGTAGCAGTATAAACAATGCACAAATGCAGAGAGGAGGACAGTGCCTCTATGATGGTTGACCTGAAAAGGACTTTACAAGCCCAAAATGTTGCTAGCTGTGCTGTCCTAATTCCAGAGAAAATGCACTTTAAACTGGATCTAATGAGCATGTGTTTACAGATCATGAGATAAATATTGCTGCTTAGTATTAACATGTTTTTTCCCTGGCAGGATTCAAGGTTGTTTTCATGCTTTGGACAGGCAGTATGTAAGTTTTTTCATGTTTGTTTGGTTTGGTTTTTTTTTGTTTTTTTTTTTTTAATGGAGTGAAGTGTTTCTTCATATTCTCCATAAAGTGGAGGACAATCTATCTTTCCCTCCCTGCTCTGGATTTTTTTTAGTGCATGCACAAAACACATTCACAGCTGAGAGGCAGGAGGATGACCTGGAGGGAGATTTGGAACTTTATTCCTTGAGGCCAAATATTGCCTGCTGCTCCTCCCTAGGCTTGCCTGTACACAGTGTGTGAACTGACTTGCAGCCTGGGATGGATTTCCCTGAGTTCTGTGTTCTTCTTTTGCCTTCCCTAAATTCTGGATAGAGACACTGCCAGTCACACCTGAGATCCTGATCTCCATGCCTGTTTTCTTCAGAGAGGTTCTTCTGTGCTTCTGCTTTCCTTCATCTCTTTTCCTGCTTCTCATCTTCCCTAACCCTCTTAGCTTTTCCCCTTGGGTTCAGCATTTAGTCCTGTGTGGGTTTCTTGGAAGGTAATTCACCAAGACAGGTTGATAGCTGGTTCCAGAACAAAATCAGCTCGTAAGTCATCATATTCCTGGCTGATTGTCACATAAAAACTTCTCTGCAGAGGAAAAAGCCTTCTTGTCATTTCTGTCAGCTCTGGGCATCAAACCAGCTCTCATCTAGATCAGATGAGAGGGTGTTTGTTGCCATGCTGATATCAGATGGGTTCTGCAACTGTCAGCATGCCTGAGATAATTCAGGGTGTTGTGAACTCAGTTTGTTGATTGCTGACAGTTCTAGGAGGTGTTTAGTCCTCTGCTGTTTCTGCAAGACATAAACTAGTTGTGATTTGTCAAGGATTAAGGAAGAAACAGATATGTAAGGCATCTTCTAAGGTTCTTTTCCACAGTAGTCCCTGCCATAGGAAAAATAAAATACCTTTGGGATGTTTCAGAGCAGAGGGTAACTATTAGTCTTCAACGGGGATGACTGCTCTTGTAAAAGCATTTTAAATCGTCAGAGCCTTTGGAAAATTGTTTAGGAAGAGTCTCTGTCTGAGCTTTTTGGTTTGGGACACCGCACACTGGCCACTAGGTGTTGCTGATGCTGTGCCGGCAGCAACCTCCAGCTCTGTAACTCACAGTTAGTCCAAAGTATCGATCCCTTCCCTGAATTTGATTTCAACGGGTCTGCCTTTTCTGTGCTCTAAGGTTAGATTTTGATTTTGTGTTGTGTTTTTCCCTCCTTAGTTACACGTTGCTGTCCTCGCAGTAAGTAAATGAATACAAAATGAATAAAGGTGGTTTTCTTCCCCCTCCCCCCCTGCTTCAAAGAGACAGAGTGAAGGTTGTGTCAAACCCATTTGTGACTTTTTGAAAAAGGGAAATCAAAACCAATGCTGTTTTTAACAGCGTTAAAAACTCTTTCTTAAATATGGTCAATACAAACCTCCTCGCCTGTGTGGGAATATTTTCCTCAATATCCCAGACTTCTTGGGGCCTCACACGTATCCTTAAACACCTAGAAGCACTTTTGTGTGCTTCATATCATTGCTTCCTCTTGCCTCCACCTTTGGAAGCTGCTGTGGCTTCTCCATTTTCCCCTGCAAAAGAATTCTTCTCATGAATCTGCTCCTTGAAGAACCCCCCCACCGGTGGTTACATGACAAGAGCAGGAGCTGTGTTGTGCCTCTGCTCTCTTTATCATCCCAGTGGTTCAATCTCAGGCATCAATAGTTGCCTGTGAGGACTGGAATGGGAATTAACCTCACTCCTCCACAGTTAAACAAATGAGTGTATTCTACCTGTCTTTGAAGTGGTAAGCATTGCCTGCTGATAGGGGAAGGCTGTTTTTCAGCCATTCCTTTGTCTGATCCCACACTGAAGACGCTGCAATTTCTGCTGTAAAACGAAAATATTATTGTCTAGTCACTTTTCAATGTCTCATGTTATCTCAGAGGAGAATGCCCTCACTGTGCTTTCTTACAACAGATTTACACCAATCCCAAGGAACCGGAGGTAAGAAAGAGTCTTAATTAATCTTTGAGGCAACTGAAGGCATGGGTGAGCAGATTTGTATTCAGAGTGGACTTGCAGATTTAAATTCTACCCTGACATAGCTGCTGGGTGACCCTGTTTCTCTTCTTGTGCCTTCACTCAAGAGTGACAGCTCAGTGAGCTGGATGGTGATCAAACACTCCCACCAGGCACAAGGCTGTGGGCCCATCCAGGGCCTCAGGCAGGGACCTCACCAGACAGCTAATGGGCATGGTGGCAATTTTGTTTTTCCTTCCTGAAGAGAAGAAATGGGAAGTGCAATATAATTCTCTTTATGGACCACCTTTGTAACCTCAGCATTGAAAAGAAAGCTGCTTGGGGTTTTTTTTTGGTTGTGGTTTTTGTTTGTTTGGTTTTTGGGGTTTTTTTGGTGTTTTTTTCTTTTATGTGAAGACGTCGTGAATCTCTTTGGACCTGGGATGAAGGTGTTGCACTTGCCCTTTTGCTGTTCTCTGTGGTGTTGCTGTTTTGCCCACATCTGGGCAGTGGGAGGGACACAGAAGCAAGGTGCAGTCACAGAGCTCAGCTGCAGCCTCTTTGCTCACCTGAGGACAGTGCTGCTGCATTGCACCTCAGCTGCTGAGCAGAGGGCAGGAGTTTAGGCTGTACTAAGGCTGGGCTAAGGAAGGTTCAGAGTTAAAGTCTCAGCTCAGCTCCTAATCAACCTCATTGCCTCTGAGAAAAGTGAATTATAGGCATGGAATTGGACTACAATAGAGCCCTTCTCTTGTGGTGAAATGGTCTGTTCTTCCTAATTATTTTATTCTCTAAAATCGGAACAAATCCTTACAAATCCTTATTCCTTTTAAGTGCAAAAGCCACTAGTCTTTTTTAATTGTTATTTATTTATTTCAATCACAAAACTCTGAGGCCAGTGGAATCCAGAGGCTTTTTACCCATGCAGCCTGGTTTGTGTTTACCAGTTGGAAGAGCCCTTCAGGCCCTTGTCTCCATGCAGAACTCTGGGCCAGGCTTCCATGTGACACTGTGTCACCCGTGAAGCCTCACATTTTTCCTTCCAGAAAGGCAGGAGGTAGGTGAGCTGTGATGGGTGGCTGGCCCCCTTACCTCATGAGCAATTTAGGCTGGGGAGTCAGGCCCCCAGAGGAAGGAGGAAGTTATAAACTTTTTTGTTGTTGATGATGATTTTTTTTTTTTTTAAACGCTTGCTGGTTGTTAAGAAAAATTGTCCAAGCCTGTTCCAGCAGTAATAGCTGTTATTGTGTCATCAAATTAATGCTGAGCTCTCACATCACGTTGTGAAGGGACACTGCTAAGAGCAGGACACTGCTGAGAGCAGGGCACATCTTTGCTCTTGTCACTGACTCAGACCTGTCTCTTTCCCCCTCTCCTTTTAAATCTCTAGGCAGTGACCGAGCTGTATCGCTTCAAATTCAAGTACCAAAAGGAGGTGGCCCAGATGGACATCAGCAGGTACTGGCTTGATGTTACTTCTCAGAATTACAGTGTGCAAACTGGCTGCTTGAAGCACAAAGAAACTGCACTTCCCAGTCTCTCAGCAGCTGTAAATACCATGGGAGCTGAGGAGCTTCACCCTGCAGGATGGGAGCTGCCAAGCTGATGAGGAGCAGAGCTGTTACAAGGCAGTCAGGCACTTCAAGTGCACCAGAAGTGCATTAAGGGTGATTTACAGAATGGTGCCTAATCAGGCCAGCCATGCAGAAACCAAGCATCATTGTTGAGCTTGCTGCTGTCTCAACTGATAATGAGTGTTCTTCCACTTTCCCCTTGTGCTTTCAGCTGAAGCTTTTTCAGGTTTGTTCCCTTTTGCTATGATCTTGCACACTGGATTTTTTTTTTCCTTGGACATGTGTGTGTGTTCTGCTTCAGCAGTGTTGTGTGGGTGACCTGAGAGAACTTCCACTTACAGTGCCTGAGTTGATGCTGCAAACTCTGTGGCAGGAAGCAGCAGCTTTTTGTTGGTTTTGTTTTTGGTTTTTTTTTTCTTTACTCTGTAAGATGCTTTCAAACTGTGTTTAGCAGGCCATAATCCTGTGTGGTTTAAAATGAATACTATCAAAGGCTGCTGGCTATAATCAAACAAAGAAAAACAATTAATTGGTCTTCAGTTTGCTTCTGCAGTTGCCATCAATGAGAGGTGGATAACAAGAGAGCTCTGCTGTCTCTTTTGCTCCTCCTGCAGTGTGCCCTTAGCCACTCTTTCTCTGAACACATCCATGTCATTTGTAGGACGTGGCAAAGTGATTTTCCATTGGGAAAATCTGAACTGTGCCTGAGTCTTGGAGTCTCCTGGTGACTGTATCCTCTGGTTCTGCTGTGAAGCTGCTCTTGGTTGTCCTCACTACACTGAGGGAAACAGGAGAGCTTTGGGATCCCAAAGATAATAGATAACTCTTTGCTTTTTTTAAACCGCCTTTACTCATTAATTCCTAGAATTAGCAACAGTCCCCTTATACAGCTCTGCATCCCTTGGTGCCCATCGAGGTGTCCAAGGAGGGGCTCAGCAATCTTCCTGTGTGTTTCTATCTGCTCTCTTGAAATTTCATTGCTGCTCTGAGGCTTCAGAGCCAGTGGCATGGGATTCCTGGGTGCTGTTCTCTCCTCTCCGTGACTGACACTGCTGCTGTTGCAGGATGGGGCCTGTCCCTGCAGTCTTTACCCAGCTGATGTCCTGGCATTGATCATTGTGTCAGCTTTACTGTCAGCTCCCTGATAAAACCACTTTTAAACACCGGTAAGTTTTATTGGTGTGCCAACTCTGAGCTCATCATTCCATGAGAGAGGAATCTGTGGGTCTGCATCACCCTGAGGGGTCAAGGGAAACCTTCTCCTGGATGGTCTCTGCCTTATTTTAGGTGGAATTTGGAGGAATTTCTCACCATTGATCCCAGTGCTTCAGAGAGGTTTATTTCCTTAGCTTCTACCTTCTGACACATTCCTGCATCCAATCCCACAATATTACCCCCATACTGAAGTTGACCTGTTCATTCCTATGGAAGTCTCAACTGTTCCAGTGCTTGAATACTCTTTCAGTAAAGAAATTGTTCCTAAGATCCTAGTATTTCCTAACATCCTAGTATTTTCACTTGTAAAGGTGATGTGTAAGAGGATGCCTACCTTCACTTTACTCCTCCATAGGCATTACCAGCTTTTTCCCTCTCCCTTTATATACATTCCTGACCACACAGGACTGAATCTGACAGCACAGTGTGCTCAGCACAGAGGTTTGCTGCCAGCAGTTTGAACCCTACCAAACTCTAGCTTGCAAATTCAAGCAGTTTTCATGAGCTGAGAAGCTTCAAGGTTCAGGGAAAATCAGATTTACTGAAGCTGTTCCTTCTATTCAGTCAAACTGAAC
Source organism: Phaethornis superciliosus (assembly GCA_023637945.1). Classification (NCBI taxonomy): domain Eukaryota; kingdom Metazoa; phylum Chordata; class Aves; order Apodiformes; family Trochilidae; genus Phaethornis; species Phaethornis superciliosus. The sequence goes on from JAJQWJ010000020.1 coordinate 2,140,668, forward strand.
CCTGGGATCATCTTTGCTCTTTTGGGTTATTTCCTGCTTTTTAATTAAGTTGGGATGATTATATTAGGGAGCATCCAGCCTGAATATCGCATCCTCCACCTGCCAATGAGCTCCCAAAGTTCCCATGGATGAGGTACATGTTTTCTACGACCCCTTTGTCATTGAAAGCTTAGGAAGTTAAGGTTCCTTAGTCATGTGGTGATTCAGCTAGTCCATCTTCAACCATCTAAAGTTATCTGGCTGAGCTAAGCTGCCCAACTCTACCTCAGTAGTCAAGAGAAACAAACTCCTCCAGAGGGTGATTTGTCCCACTCCTGTTATCTCAGTCTAGACTGCTTGCTTAGGCCAGCCAGCTGACATTTGGGTGAGTGAAGAAGGTGAGAGGAATGCCCCTTAGTCACTTTTGAAAAATGTGCTTCTGAGCTCGTTTTTTCTTACACAAAATTGAAGTGAGAACATGCAATTCACTTCTCTTCAAACTGCAAAATGGACTTGAAAATAGCCCCGGTGACGAATCAGCTTTCTATGGGATTCTCACCTCATTCCTCTCATTCCTGGAATTGTTTAGGTGAAAGGCACTTGTTTTTTATGGTCCTTTGATCCAATTTAATCATGTTCAAACAAGTGAGTCATGACATTTGTATAATGGGGTCCATTGCCCCAGCTCCGAAGTCTGTTCAAATGTAAATGCCGTTCCTCTGAGTTTAGAGCTGTAGTTTTTGCTGATGCCACCTCATCCCTGGAGTCTCTTTCACTTCCCCGTTTCTCTGGACATTACATAAAGGAATTGCAGCTTTGTCAGTGGTGGTTTCAAGCCAGTGGGTGTACTGTCTTTGTAATTAGATCATGAATATTCATAACCGAGGAAAACAAACCTGTTATTCTTCTTCTGATTGTAGCAACCAGATGAACTCTGTGAAGGGGGTGTGCGGTGAGGATGTGAAAGAGGCAAGCAGGCTCCTGGTCCGGAGGCTCTACCTGCTGCTCCAAAACCTTGGACCACTTCCCAACGACGTTTCCCTGACCATGAAACTCCTCTACTACGGTGATGGTAGGTGGAGGGTGCATGCTGGAGGGAAAACTTCCTTTCCCCTCCCTACCGTTTCCAGGCTAAAAGTGAAGTAGGTGAAATGGTAGAAGCTGTTAACAGGTAAGAGTGAGCAGTGGTGTGAAACACAGCAAAGCCTTCTGAAACACAGGGAAATCAGGTGCTGTTTAAGAATGGATCAAATACCCATGCAAGAAGTACAGCCATGCAGTGAGAAAAGGAAACATCTTTCTCCATCACAGTTTTGCTTGTTTGTTTGTTTGTTTCTTTTTTTTTTTTTTTTTTTAAGGAACAGGCATCCTGAGATTATCGGGTTCTGCTCCAGAAAGCTGAGCACATTAGTAATATCTCAGCATCCTAAAGTCATTCTTTCTTGGATCTCACTGATAACATTTGCTCAGCTCATTTTTTCCTTTGCTTTCTCTCCCTTCTTCCTGAAAAAACAAAACAAAACCCAAAGCCCCAAACCAAAAAACAAAACAAACAAAAAAACTTGAAATATTTTTAGTAATTGTTGTTGTTACTTGAGGCTGATATACACTTGTTCTTTATGAAGCAGATTAAGGATAGATGGAACCTGATTTCTCAGACGTTACTGGGTTCTTTCTCCCTGTGTAGTAACTCCAGAAGATTACCAGCCCCCAGGCTTTAAGGAAGATGGCAGCCCTGGTGATCTGTTTTTCAATGGTGACCCTGTCAACCTGAGAGTAGGGTCAGTCTCCACTGGGTTCCACCTCATGAGAGTAAGAGTGACCACTGAGAAGAAAAGAATCAGGACAGTCAAAAGCAACCTGATCCAGGAGAGTGGCCCTACTGAGATCTCCCATCAAGGGTTAGACTGTGAGGAAGAGGAAGAGGAGAGGAGCACAAAGGTATAGAAGCAGCTCTATTCTGTTCTTGCTGAAGGAATGGAGTGTATCTAGCAAAGCTCTCATTAAAAGAATCATATTCTCAGCACTCTAGCTGAAGGTTTTCAGCTTGTGTAGGGCAGCAGTGCTACAGTAGGTTGAAGGCTGACACTGGAAGTCCAGAGATGTAAAGTGAATTTTATTCTAGCATATCCACTGCCTCCCTGAGTCCAGAAGTGGTCAGAGAGACCCAACACGTGTCTGCATGCAAACACACATGTACAGTTAAACACAGACATGCACAAAGTGGGGAGAATTGCATGGTTTTGCTGTTCCATGTGGCATTTCTCAGGACTAAACCATACTCCACTGTCTTTGGATGGGATTCTTTCCACCTAAAATCTGAATGTTGTGCCTAAATTCTCTAGGCTGCCCTCTGTGCCAGTGGAGGAGGAGGCATCCTTAGCAGGTAATGCAGATGATCTCCTTAGACACCAAGGCAGGCCAGAAAGAACCATCCTCTGGTGGTTCCTCTCCAAAATGACAGAAGGGACAACCTGGACTGGTCGCTCTGACTTTACAATTTAATTTTAGGTGGTCAGTGCCAGGGAATAAACCCCAACATAACTAATTTGTGAAGAAGACATTTAGGTTGGAATTCTGTCTTGTCTTAGAAATTTTCTCTTTTGAAAGACCCTTTGGAGAAGGAAGGCCTGGACACTGAGGACCTGTGAAAATCTAATCCCTGTTATTGCTGTGTTTATGGATTTACAACCTGGGTGTAATTTTTGGGTTATGCTCATAAGACAAAGCATTCTTTGCTTTACAGAATCACCCTCTCCCTGTCAGAGCAGATTCAAGTGAGTGTGGACAGGACAAAAGTGACATCCACACAGACTGGAAAATGGAAGCATCTTCATGTTCCCTTCAAGATTCAGGTAAGTGCCCAGTTTCAAAACTGAAGGAGCTTGTGCTTGTGACTGTATCCTAGCATAATATTTAGGTTTTCTTACTTGCTGACAGATGGGTGAACCGAGTTTGTCAGGCTGTTTGCATTTTGTGTCAGATCAGCCTGAAGTATTATAAGGGGCTTAATGTATATGTTTGGTTTGTTAACAGAAACATTCCATTTTTTATTGATATCTTTCCCCCTCTTCATTTCAGCAGGTTTTTTTCAAATACAGAGGAAATGCCCAGATCATCAATACCAGCCTACCTGATCTACATTTTCACCAAAGCTCTTTCCCTTTAGCTGCTACAGTTTGATTTTGCTAATTACTTCCATATCAGAAAACACACGTGAAAATACGTGGGGAGAAAAACAAACAAACAAAAAAGCCTTTCCTACCACTTCAGTCAACCTGGCTCCTGCTTCCTCTGTATTTGACCTTTGAGGCTCTCAGATATAGCCTGTGAAACAATACCATCTAGTGACAAAATGGTAAATAGCATTCCTGAGCTCCCCAAGCAGAGGAATGAAGAGGTCTGGCTGCTTAGGAAGTCACCTTCTCAGGTTTTTCTCCTGCAGATTCTCTGATGATTAATCAGGGGTGAACTCACCCTGCCACCTTTCCCACTGTAGGGATACTAATGGGATCTTCCTTCTGTAAGCAGTTGCCAGTGTTCATGAAATCGAGGTGCCTAGGGACCCTCCATCAAATTTTATTGAAGTCAGGGGAGAGCTCCCCTCCTTCCCCATCCCCCCTTCACACTCAGGTAGAGCACATGCAGACATAAGTTTTGTTTTCTTAGGAAACCAGGTTAAAATATAGTTTAAGTTTCAATGATAGGAGCTGCTGCAAGTTGATGTGTTGCACACTCAAATGACACTCAATTCTGAAATCTCAGTTTCCAGAAATAAACTGCCTTTGGCACTGCCAAAGGTTACCCAATTTCAGATCAGGCATGGGATTTTCCTACAGTGGTTTAGTCAGGCTTCTGGATTATTTTTTTTTTTTTTCCAACTAAATGTAGGATTTTAGCTTCAGAGCTAATTTTGAAATGATGTTTGGATTGCAGGTGGGAAGAAGATAACAGGAATAAAGGAGATGGGTGGGGTGCCTCGCTCAAGAGCATCTCGACAGGTGAGCAAATTTTAGTGGCTGTAAGAGACACCAGGCAAGGTGGGATTCATTGCCACAGAACTTTGTCATCTGGGATGCTACAAGATTTAACTAAAATTGGTGATTTATTATGTGCTATCAAAATACACAGAAGCTGCAAGGTATTGGGGCACGGGGAAGCACACGAAGGAAAAAACTTTGTGGTCGTCTTATTTCATGTACATCCAGTACAAGGATTTTGTCCTGTTCTCTGGGTTTGGCACCTGTGGATTCCACATGCAGACTAAAGGGATCAGTGTCCCCACCAGGCTGGTGTAACCTGGGGTGGTTTTGGATTAAGGTTCTGAAATGCCTTCCCTTGTGGTAGGTTTGTCTGTGGCCCAACATGGTCTTCACCTCTCCTTTTTCTCCTCCTGACTGTCTTCATGTGTGAGTCACAGGTATTTACTGGCTCCTCTCACTTTTTTGGCTACCTCCCTAGGATAGGAAGAATTATCCCCTGGGGGTGCTGATCTCTTTTTCAGTAGTTGTTGGGGCAACCCAAAGAACTAGGGTAGAGACCAGACTTGTAATTTTAGATACATAAATTTATATGAAATTAATTCTATCCTGAAGGCTGCCCAGGCTAACCCTGAGTTAGAGCTTGGATACTCAGGCTTGCGTAGAGGTTTTTCCAGTGGCAGGGCAAATCTCTGAATAGCACTATCCTTGCCACTTGATCCTTCTCCCATTCAAATTAGGTGAAAATCGGGTGTGAGCTTGAATGTTCAGCAACTGAGTCTCTGCAGGGTAAGTAAATGAGAATAGGAAATTGCTACTAAAATTTTCCCTGCCTCTGTTGAAAAGAATCCCGGGGTGTCTAACCCAGACAGCAACTGGAGACTACAACTTAACTTGTCATTCAAAAGGCATCTGTGAAGTATTTGCCTTGACTCTGGACCTAGGAAATGAACTTCTGTGCCTAGGCTGGTATTTTTCAAACTTTAACCACATTTTTTATTTGGTGTCACATCCTCCAGTTTCCTTCTGCTCATTGTTTATTCTGTTGTCTGTGTGAAAAGAGGAGCCTTTTCTGTTTGTAACTCCTGGCTGTCACGCTGAGTCATGCTCTGACATTCTTTTGGGTCTGTCAGGATTGGAAGCAGAGCAGCAGACACCTCTCTTCTGCAGCATCTGAATTCCATTAGACTATGGCAGCAATAGTGAGAGTGTCTGAAGGTGGTGGAAACTGCTGCTGAAAGAGGGAAGAGTCACTTTATCCATCAGATGCATCCAAAGACTTCAAAAGAAATAATCCCAAGCCCACTGCCTGGTAGATTCTGCACGTCAGAGGGGTTTTTAAATATTCTTTGATACTGTTTTTTTAAACCATCCTAGCTTAGGAGATGGATAATATTTCAGTCAGTTTAGGGAAAAGCTAAGTCAAGTCACTAGTTAAACACTGCAGATCATCATTGCAAATCCAGTGCTAATAAAAATTTGACACTATTTTCCATATGAGAGGGACTTTCCCTACTTTTCTGAGGGAAGTGGTTAAAACAAATGACCATTGTGTATTCCACTTGTATCAGGAAGCCAAACTGGTGAGTGAAGTTTGTCTTAAAGAATGAGGACAAGTTTGGGTGGGTGGGAAGTCTGAGTTTAGTGTTATCTAACGGGGTCAAGTGTAGGTAAGATGGGCAGAAGCAGTTCTGTTGGGGTGTGAATGCTAACACCTTGTTGCTATCTAGATTACAGGACAGTCAAGTTTTCCATCTGTCAGGTGTGTTCAGGGGAAGCTCTCTGCTTTAAGGAGCTGGAAGGTCTCCAAAAGTGACCTTTCTTCTCCTGGACTTTGGAGTTTATTCAGCTTGGTGTGTAAGAGACCTTGGGGAACAGCCTAGCCTAGGACGTGGAGCTCTGCTTTTTTGGGGGACAGACACAAGCCCTTGGGCTTGCAGTGCTAGTGCTTGACTTTGAGTGTTAGGTTTCCATCAGAAGCAGCTCCTCTTGAACAAACTCACTGAATGACCACTGACATACCAGCTCTACAGTAAAGGAGCAGGATGATGAGGAACAGGCAAAAAAGGTCTGGGAGGGAGATCTGCCCTTCTGCTGGCAGTGCAGTGTTGTCTGTTCAGCTGTCCATGGAGCAGCACCTCCAGGAGTGGAGTTTAAAGGTTGTCTCTGCACAGTTAAGCATTCAGGACAGGATTTTCACAACTACCTAAAGCAGTTTGGAGTGTCCCAGAATTTGTATCTGTACAAGGATTTGATATTCAGGAAGTGCTGAGTTAAAAAATGTGGAACCCCCAGTCACAAGTTTCTTGTGGAAATGTGGAGGAGCCCATTACTGCTCTTCATCTGAAAGGAACTGCTGTGTTCTGCCTGGTTCCTTGGTTATCAAAAATCAAAACAGTGCTGCTGAAATTGAGTTTATTATTATCTTCCTAACCTTTAGCTCTTTGGGAAGACTGGGAATTAAATTATTAAAGGCTTATTCTTATCCCATTTTGATGGGAGAGGCAAAGGATGCAGATCTGCCAGAAGAGAAGCAGCTATCCCTGTCCAGCCAGGGCTGTGACTGCCCTTTGGAAATGGCCATGGAGAATCTCTGACAGAGCTCTGCAGCTTGGAGAAGAATTTATATGTGCTTAACTGGCTCGTTATCTGCAATCTCATGATTGATGACACTTAGGATGAAATGAGAGATTGCACTTGCCCAGCAAAGCATCTCTGTACTTAATCATCCAGAGTTAGACACCAGCATGTAAATGAGCCCACCTCTGCTGGCTGCAGGAGCCTTCTGCTGATTGCATCAGCCAAGGGTTTGTCCCCATCTGCTGTCTCTCTGCCTTTTGCTACTTTCCACTGGCACTCTGGGAGTTGGGAAGACTTGGGTACAATAGGGAGCTGCTGCCCATTGATGTAGCTTATAGAAAGCTGCTGATGAGAGTGGCATCCTGCACTGAACTTGGGAGAACTTCTTGACTTCTTGAGCATCCTCCTTTATCCTTTTGTGAACGTTTTAACATTCTCATCCTGCCTGTTGATTTTGGTAAGCTTTGCCTTCATGGAAGCAAACATGTTGCAGTGGAATGACTTTGGAATGAAATAGAACTCAAAGATGAGTAAAATCTGACCATGTGGACGCCTCTGCAGGCTTTTATCTCCCATCAGGAAGCTGTGGGCTGAAGTTCTGGGGTGGTCCTCACAGCACAGTCTCACTGCAGGGAGCCCTGAATCGCCCCTGACCGAGGCTGTGCCAGAGCTGGAAATGGTGTGGTCCTATCAGCACAGCACAACTCCCTCTGCCTCCCAAGTTTCTGGCTTTGCTAGCCAGCACCAGACACTGCTTATGCTGCTGGACTGGCCGTGCTTGTGCTAGAAAGACTGCTGTTGGACACAAGGAAGAGTGTTGACACTTGATGTTGTGTGGACAGGATCAGTTTGGCTCAGGGGTCGCCGCGTTGCGCTGCCTGCTGTGAGCATCCCCCTGCCATGCGGATCAGCTCTCTCTTAACTGGGGCTGTCTGAAGGTTAGGTGTCTAGGGAGGGATTCAGACCCAAATGTTGTAAATCAGTGCTGCTTTGGACCTCAGAGGAGAGCCTGTCTGGCCTCCAGCTGCTGCTCCCATGCAATAGACTTGGCTACCTGGCCCAGACTTCCTTCTCCAGGGGACTCTCTCAGTGATGGAAAGCAATGTGAGCACAGTCTTGAGTGGATAACACACTGTGAGGTAGATCTGCTGTGTTTGCCAGCCAGCAGTGTCCTGTTGGTGCCAGGGTCATGGTCACCCTGATAGAGGTTCCTGTGCTCTTGCTGAACATCCCTGTTGTAGGCAGCTTCTGTCTGGAAGTGAAGGTCAATGCAAGTGGATTCGATTGCAGAGGAACAGCTTGGAGATCAAGACCTTTGTTGTCTGATTTTTCCCAGGCAAGCCCCTTTTCAAACTGCCATGACAAAAAGCAGTTGAAGGGTGAAGCTGGCCATTTGCAGAGCAATAGGAGAGCATTCTTCTGTGGCAATGTCACTATCTTGAACTTTTGCAGAAAAGGAAAAAAAAAAAAAAAAAAGCAAAACCACAACCAAAAAAACAAAAAGAAAGGTTTATCTCTTAACTGTCTATCAAGAGAGCTGTATCTGATGAGAAGTTCCCAGAACATTTTCTCCTCCAAGCCAGCTGAGGCTATGCAGACCCAAACAATGCAGAGAGAAAGATTGAGAGATGAGCTTGCCTCTCCTTCCTGTGAGCTCAGGCCATGCTGGGAGGAGTGAGACAGGGAGGTCAGGAAATTCCTGGCTGCTCTCGATTCACGTCAGATCCTTAGCTGTATCTTGAGGCCATTCATCCCTTGCATGAGTTATCCCTGTCTAGTGTGTAGGAAACGGTTTCCTAGTGATCTCTCTTCATTCAGAGGTGAGGCCCATCACCCTGCAGATCTCAGGAGATTTAATTCCTGCGCCCTCACATTCCCCAGGGACATCGATGGGAAGACGTGGAGCTTCCGTGCTGGCTGCCTTTGCTTGTGTTCATAACATCCATGTGAGCAACCAGACTCTTGAGGTCTGCATAAATCAAGGTTGGACAGATCTAATAGCCCACTAGGGACTGAGCTGGGGAGCAGCCTAGTGGGCAGAAGGAGTGTCCATTGCTTTTCACCTCCTCGGTGACAGTGCTGTCATCTTACAGGAGGAAAGCTTCCAGTTTGGGGAGGTGGGATGGGATTGTGATCCTGCAGTCAGAATGGCCATCACAGCAACATGCAGGGTGACTGAGGGCCGTGGAAGAGCTTAGATGGAGAAGGACTGATCATTTTTTTTCTTTCACCAGGTATTTTTTAAACTACTTTTTTGGGGTTTTTTAAACATTCTGGAACAAATTACTCCTTTAAATGCCACCAGATACATGAGAGACAGAGGAGGCCTGTGAGATCTCCAGTTTGCAAAAAAAATGGCTTTAAATGTCAGATTTTAACAGTGAGCTATGGAAAAGGAAGAGGGCTAGTGGCAGTCAGTGATGCATTGGCATGGCTTCCTGGGGACAAAAATATGGCAAGTTTCCACCAAAGCACCACAGTGAGTGTCTTTCATTCTTCCACCTGCGTAAGTTGGCTTTCATGCTAACCAGCATGATTCTCCTCCACTTGTTCAGATGAAAATCACTGATTTCAGTGTGATTGCTTTGCTGGAAAGTGATATCAGACCAGTGCTGAGCCCTGTGTCGAGTGCTCGGCCCTCTCAGAATCACTGAGGTCAGCAGGGACAAGTGGAGAATGGTCATGTCCAACCTACCTGCCTCCAAGCAGCTTTCTCAGGACCTTATCCAGTCAAGTGTTGAATATCTCCAGGGCTAGAGATTCTACAACCTCCACTTGTGCCAGTGTTTGCACTCATAGTTTAAAAAAAAAAAATATTGGCCTTAAATGGAATTTCCTGTGCTTCAGTTTGTGTCCCATTTCCTCTTGTCCTTTCACTGGACACCATGACGTGTCTTGTGAACCTTTTGCTGTGCTTGGGGAGCATGAAACAGGCAACTGTCAGTGAGTAGGTGGGAATTACTGCCTTCAGACCAAGATGTTGTTCACCAGGGATGCCTCAGGTCTTAGGGGATCAATTTAGAGAGTCTTAATTTTTGAAAATGGCAAGTGGTTGCTGTGCTATCACCTCAGTGTTCCCTGCAGCTGAAATCGCAGGGTGCATCAGGCACCATCTCTCTCTGATTAAAGTTTCCTGATGACAACAGAGGTCCCCTGGAGATTCTGGGTATTGCCCCAGCACCTGAGGATCATTTTGTCCTATTTCAGCACTCAAGTCTTGTATCTAAGTCCTTATTCTTCTGGCTCCCTTGATGGAACTAGACTTCTTTTAACATTCATGTGCTTCTGAATTTGTAAGAATAGTTACAAGGTACCAAACTAAACACTCTGTGTCCCTGACAAAGGGAACTCTTCTGAGGGCATAAAATATGCCAAATGCCAAACCTCAGCATGGGGCAGGCCAGGGACAAAGAGGGCCACAGCCGAATGCTCTTGTGCAATTTTAGCTGTTCTACATAGGATGCCTTGGGAAGCAAAACACATGTCAGAAGAGCTGTAAATTTGCTTCAATTTATGTTGGGAATTTTTGGCCAGAATACATGGGGACGCTGGGGACTGGAAATTGCAGAGCAGAAAACTAAGTCCTGATTTTGTCTATCTAAGAATAGCAGCGTAGCTGTGGTCTGCTCGTTCTGTTTCTTCCACCAGTCTGCCTTGGGAAGGCTTTAATCTAAGTCTAATCTATTTTTAGCCTGATATCTTCTCCAGACAATGTGCAGCTGTCCTGCTAGTTTTATGCCAGAAATTAGTAACACTTGTATGATTCACAAGTTGCCTGTATTTTTTGACGGAAAAATCCCGTGGCAAAATATTTTTCTTTTTTTTCTTTTTTTTTTTTTTTTACACGTAGTACGATGTTGTAAAGCAGGAGATTCAAACTCCCTGTGTGCTCATGACCTAGACCCCTTGGACTCTGAGTCAGGAGGTCACAGGTCTGGTCCTGTCTCTGTTACTTGAGCTGGGGCTTGTCCCACCTGTCCTGCTCTCAGGGTGAGCGTGCAAAGGCCTGGCTGCTTTTGTGGCACCAGGGAGCTGAGGGCCTGCAGTGGTTGTGCAAGACAAGAACTCAACGTTCACCCAAGTGCAAGCTCTCCCATCAGTCATTCCTAGCCAAGCGTACATGGGAAAAATCAGAATTAATCAACTAGGGCTTTGATTGGATGTTTAGTCAAAGGGAAGGATTTCCTGCTTTTCACCACACCTGCTAAGAGGTTTACTTTCTGGTTAAGGTCAAGTAAACATCTGTAGGTTCTGACTTAACCTGATTCAGAGCAATATTTCTGGAGAAGAAGCTTGAGAGTTTGGTGAAGGATGGGACCTGGAAGTGGGGCTTGGGATGAGTTCCTACATGTATTTGTAGCAGGGCAGGGGCAGGACAGGACATGTTGGCTTTGGTGAAATACCTCACACAGTTGACATCTTATTCATTCAGTGGTGCTTGTCTGGAACACTTGATGGCTTGCATACATGTTATTGCTCTTGTCATCTCAGATTCCTGTTAGGTGGGCATGCTGCCTATGGGGAAGGGAAGGAAAACCATCAGAGAGTTGCAGTGGCTTCTGCATGACCAGCTGCTCGTTGTGGCTGTTTTTCCCACCTCAAAAGCATCCTGCCCATGCAGAAAATTTAGGAGCAGTAGCAGAGGAGTAAAAACTTTGCTGAGTAATTGCCTGTGGGGTAGAAGATCCATTCCTCAATAGAGGAAATAACAGTGGCTTATTTCTCCTTGGGTGGTTTAGGCTAGCATGGAAGGAGAGCTGCCTTACTCAGGGTGCAAACCCTGCAGCTGGAGAGTCTTTTGGTTGCTGTGATTCCCTCCTCTGGGCCCTTTAGTTCAAAAAAAGGAAGCAGACAGGTTAAAACAATGCCAGGGTGAGGAAAGTAAATAACTACCTCAAGTGCCAGTTTGAGTAGCTGGATATCAGGGCAGGAGCTGTAACAGAGATCCACTCCTCATTCTTTCCTCAAACAAATACACCTTGAGAAGTGTTGGAAGCTATGTGGAGGATGAAGGAGAACCTGCCTGTCCCACTTTGGCAGATCCTTGTTTTCTGTTTATATGGGAAGGAAACTGTACATTCTGCACAAAGCAATATTGTGTTGCTCATAATGAAGACGAGGGAAGAGGGGAAGAAAACCAATTTGAAACATGATAGAAAGGCAAAGTGAGGTTGTTTCAAACTATTATGTTGTTAATCCTTAATCAGAGTTATTTTCACACATTAGAAAGACCATTGCTATGCAGAGATTACCAAAGCCTCATACCAAGGTCAGATAGAAAGAAAGCCTCGATGACGTGGGTGGGGAATTCTATAATGACCACATCTTGTAATCTGGAGACCTTGTGCTTCTCCCCAGGATGCCTTCTGGAATAGCTCTTTATTAACTCCTTGTGTTTATCCTGCTTCAGTTGTGATATTTGTCATGTTTTATGAAGATACCCCTATTTTGGAGTAAGACCACTTTCCCCTCTTCATTCACCTCATTTTCACCCAATGAACTTTCTTTTGGAGGCCAAGTCAGAGCATTGTGCTGTGGTGTGTCCCTTCAGCTCAGTTCCAGTGAGAGCAGGAGAGGTTACATTGCCAGACTGTGTGCTCTGTCCCTTCTGGGTGGGCAACAACACACGTTACTCTCAGCAGCTCCATATTATTATTGTAAAAATGCAAATATGTCATGTGATAACAAAAAGAAGTGAGTTTGTCACTTGGCACAGCCAACACTTCAGCTGTTGTTGCTGCTGTCCTTCTCCCTGTGGTCTGTCTGAATGGCCTGTCCCATTGACCCATTTATATTCCAACAGACACTTATCTGTGGTTTTGAGCCTTTCAGTTTGTAGGCCCCTGAATATTTTTGAAGGGGGTTTGTGTCTTTTGTTAAGCCTCTTGGAAAAAAAGCTTGCTTTGCTTAGTTATTTTTCACAGGCTCACAGGTAGTCTTGGAAGTCTGAGGTGGACCAATTAGTGCTGCATTTCCCTGAGGTACAAATTGAGGGATTGTACATCTCCTGAAAGGGTTTTCCAGTGGCCACAAATTTGACATGTGCCCCACTTCTTTTGCATACTTCTGTGGTTATCTGAGGTTGTTGAAAAAGTCTGTGCCCTATAATCTATTACACTTCTCAAAGGTCTCCATGCTCCTGGTGTTTTCTGTCAGTGCTGGGGAGATGGGTTGTTTTCCTTGTGCCACCAAAATCATTCCCTGTCCCTGAAGCTCAACCTGTTCTTTTCACAAATCTTACAGTCCCAATTCCATCCAGTATTCCAGTTTTGGTTCCTGGCCTAAGTGCTTATTCTGGAGAACAGGATCACACTGAACAAACCCAGGAGGATCCAGGAAAACCCACTGGAGTTTTATAATTTGTATTTCTTGACTCATCTGGCAGGAGCCTGTACCATGAGAATGATCACAGGTTCTGATGTTTCTTACAGATAAGCTGCCTGAACCTTGCCTTTAGCCAGGAAGAGGTAACAGGACCTAAGAAGAAAAGGAAGGTCAGTGAACCAGAGAAGCCACTTCTGGAAGGCAGGAAATGATGTTCATTCTGACACACAATACATTTTGGAAGGTGTGAGTTTGCATTGTCATCTGACTAGTGAAGAGCTTCACTGTCTTTAGTAGTATTTAAATATCTACAGTATTTAACTCTTCCACATACCAGGGATATATTTCTGCATGTTTATTTGTCTAGGTCAAAGCTTGGATTATGATGAGCAAGCAGGCACCATAACGGTCATGGCAATATCAACCAGCAGCACTTGACTGATGTTCTAAAGTTGAGGATTTGTGATTCCATCTGTGTGGTGTCTGTGTGATTCTTTGTCTCCGTCTCTTTCTCTCACCTCCCCCCAGTCCTGGGCTAAATTTCCTCCTCGGTGATTGGACCATCCTTTGCCACTATGCCACCAATATTTAATATAAATTTAAAATAATTTCAAGATAAACTCTATAAGGTATCACTCTCAGCAAGCGACAAGTCTCATGATTCACTAAATTGTGCTTAACTTCATCCTATCAACTATTTCTGGAGCATAGATTTTTTTTTTTTTTTCAAAGAAAGGTTTTTAGCTATATTGAATGCGGAGATAAAATAATCTATAGACATCTTCTTCTGGTGCTGGATTTTTATTTTCTGACTCTGCATCTCGTGTTGCTATGACTGCATTATCAGCTTGTTCCTGAACCAGCAACCCACCATGTGCCAAGGGGCTTAGACAGCTGGGTGATATAAATTGTGTTGACAAACACCACATCTAAAAATTAGCCTTATTAAAGATACCTTGTGGTTGCAAATACAGGTAAGGAGAACAGCAAAAGAAGCAATTCTATGTCCTTTGGAGCACAGGTGCTTTGTGTCAAGAAGGTTGCCTTGCACGTGCTCTTTCAAGACCTAATGGCTGTTACTGGAGTGGGAGGAGCAAAATTGTTTTCTTTTTAAAAAGATGTTCAGGGAAGGGCCTTTGCAAATACCTTGTGCACATCACAAAAGAGATGCTGAAATGTGAAACAGTGAAGAAGGAAACGTGGTGTACTCTCTTCCAAATGTAATGTTGAATGTCTGAAGTGTTCCCATCTTACAGGCAGGGATGGGGAAATGAAGCACTAGAGGATAACAGAGTGGTGCACCCAGCAGTGTAACAGCATCCCTGTGACAGGACAAGGGGCAATGGGCACAGGCTGGAACACGGGGAGTTCCATTTAAACATAAGAAAAAAAAGTTGTTACTCTGAGGGTGACAGAACACTGGCACAGGCTGCCCAGGGAGGGTGTGGAGTCCCCTTCTCTGGAGATCTTAGAAACCCCCCTGGATGCAGTCCTGGGTGATGTGCTCTAGGTGATCCTGCTTTAGTGGGAGAGTTGGACTGGATGATCTCTAGAGGTCCCTTCCAACTCTGATGATTCCATGATCCCTGACATTTCAGATAAGCAGCAAAGGTATTTCAGGACAGGCCTTGCAGAGCAGCCATGGTTTGGGATGTGAGGTGTTTCTTCTGTGGTGTTTATGAGGCAGCTCTGCAGAGATCAGTGAGGACAAGTACCTGATGATCATGTCCAGGGGGTCTGCCTGAAGGACCTTGTCCACCAGTCCAGTGCTTGGCATGCCAGGTTCCTTATCACCATTAATATGGTCATGTCTTCTGCTGTGGCAGTGCTTGAGGCTGGACATCTTCCTTACTGCTGAAACACTGATCTTGGCTGGATAAAAGGTGGGCATTGATGCATCTCTCTTGTGCTCTTACTCTGATTGGCCATCTGGAAGAGTTGAAAGCCAGTCTAGAACTGACTGATGAAGCAGAGATAATGCTGAGGCTCAACACCCCGAGATATTCAGTCAACTCCTTCTCCAGGTAGCTGGGTGAGGCATTGCAGCCCTAGTGCTAATACCACAGCTGTCCTTCCTTGGCCCAAGGCAGCCAGACCACTGCCTGTCCCTCAGCCTGCAGCAGTGTCTGGCAGGTTTTGTGCCTTGATGCCTATTTCACAAAACTTGCAGAACATGAGCGTTCTCCATTTTCTCCTCACTTTATTCCCTGTGTTTTCATGTTTGCACCCATGGCCTCCTAAGCCAGTTTGTTCACATGCCAGAACAAACCAGAAATCCTCCTTCTGCCCAGGTTTTGTAATGATATTTGCTCTCAAGCCTCCACATCCACAGCAGGCCTGCCTTCTTCACAGGGAAGCTACAGCTCAGGACCTGCCTTGGCCTGAAAGCTCTGCCCTGGCACTGCTAGACCATGTGGCTTCCATCTGCCCTCAGCCCACTCACTCCCAAAGCACCCAAAGCTTTCTCATTGTTGTGTTGCATGTGTAGGAGAAAGTCAAGTGTAGCTGTGATTCTCATTGCTCAGGCAAATTTATCTTTTTCCTGCATGCAGGATACAAGGCTCAGGGCCATGCCAGCTTGCATGGTGGATGCTGGAAGATGCAAAGTGTCTTGTCCCCCGAGGGAAGTGCAGTGAGCTACCTGAAGTTATCATGGAGTAAGAGACACAGGCACCACTGAGTAAATCCACAGCTTAGTTGACTGCACAGTATCTTGGTCTTGTAGCCATGGCCAGAGACTCACTGTCTCAGTTCACACTGGCTTCTAATCAGCTATTTTACAGTAATGGCTTTTAATCATTTTCATTTCAGGCTTGGTTAGAAATGAAGTAACTTGTCTGAACTGCCACAGTAAGCGTCTGATTTTTCTTTCCCACAAACTTGTGGTTACCATCAGATTCTAAGAAAAGTCTTTGCACTGCAGATTGGAATCATATAAGCCACTTACACGTATCTTTTTATTTATTATCAATTCTGCTTGGCTAGCTAAAGGTAAAAAAAAAACCAACCTTTTTCTTGTGTTTCGGTCGCATTTCTAGGTAATACTCATTAACTGACTTCATGTATGTTACACATCACCAACCTGATTCACTACTGACATAAAACAGAAGCAATTCGTTAGTAACGGTCCCTTGCCAATTAGTGAACCAAATTACGTTTGAACAATTTTCTTCAAAGATCCTCCTCCTCCCCCATGCATCATTTGGCAAGTCCCCTGCATGCTTACAGTAATTATGTGCATGTAGTGAAAGGAGACTGTTACCTCTTAAACCAAAATAAATGAATATGTGATCTTTGTGCTAGTGTAGCAGTGAGTAATACAAAGAATCACAGACATCCTCCCTTTGATCTCCCAAAGATACCAACAGCAATTAAGATTACAAGCTGCTTTAAAACCCAGAATATTGGGAACATTCTGTAAGGGGAAAGTGAATGCTTCACAGGGCTTTTTTTCTTTTTTTCTTTTTTTTTGAAAATCAGTGAAGAAAGGGAACCTTTCCTCATTTATCATGACCACAGGGTTTTTATGAGGTGCAAGGTGGATATCCTCAAGCTGCTGAGCCACAAGCAGGTTGAGGGTGCTTCTAAAAATCCTTCCTGGTTTCTGGGATGGTGTTTAACAAGAAGAGTGGTACCTCTGCTTCAAACTGAAAACCAAACTGGAGTCAAACAGAAAACGCATCTTCTCAACCACATCCTTAAATACTCTGTCCTCAACAAGAAAAGAACACCATTTACTGCACGATAATCTTATGGACAGGTGTCAACATTCATTTTTCACCTGAAACCAGGGTTCTTCAGGGATTTCCACTGCTGTGTGTGATCCAGGAAATCATCTGATCTGTTTGCTGCTGCTTTCGTTTTGGGCAGGAGAGCAGAAACGAAACATGAGACAGGAGTAAGAGAAATGGAGATTCTTAAAAGAGGAGAGTTAAAAGTTTTGCCCTTGATTTCAATGGAGTGTGGAGGGACCTCTGTCCATGGTGGTAATACACAAATCATGTTGGAGCACTGTCCCAGTGAGCCAAGCCATAACTTCTTACCTCCAGGGGATTTCTGAAGTGGTACCAGTGAAACACCTCAGGTATACCTTGCTAGAAAGGTGATTAGGAACCAGCTCGTATTTCTCAGGAGGATAATTCTAACCATAAATCTTTACCTGATCAACTGAGATTACCACCTCAGGATTTGGGCTGGAACTCTCATTTTTGTAGGTTCTGCATTCTTGAGTCTCAGGAGGTATGAAGTATGTGGTTGTAGCTTGCTGCAGTGGAGCCAGCCATGCCACCAGGCTGTCGTTCTTGGGGGCCAAGAGCCTTGTGCCAAAAGCATCATGTCACCCTGCTGGAATCCCACCCACGTGTGTCACTGGGCAAAGTCTTTTCTTTTTTGTTTTTTGTTAATGGGTGAGTAAAATTTCATCAGGTTTTTGTTGTCATCACGAGGTGAGTAAGAGGAATTCGCATCTGAGCTGGCACATTTTCCAGCAGCAGTTTCCAAGGCTCATTTCAGTCAGGTTGGCACGTACATCTTTCCCTTCAGCAGAGGCTGAGATTCCAAAGCCTCACAGGAGTTTTCCATAGGAAACACCGCCCTGGGAATCTGTGTGCCAGACATTCCTGTATGGCATTTCCCTGGAGCATCAATGACCTACTGTTCAAATGCAGAATCAATTTGTCTTCTAAATACCTTGCTATAGAGTTTGACATTTCTGTGCTAGAAAAATAGGAATCAAGTTACTCTGGCTGTAAAATATTTATGGGTTGAACACAGGGATTACATGGTCCTAGTTGTAACAGAAATAATACAGCTGTCCCCATTTACTTAGAGGAGTTTGGTGTGGGTGTTTTCTTCTCTGACCAGCTGATGGTTTCACTCTCCATTTAACACCTTAGTAAAGGAGATCTTCGTTATGGAGAGGACATTGTCCTAAGCATAAATCAGGAAGACTCACAGCCTGTTGATGCTGTTCAAAAGAAAGCACCCAAGACCTGCCCTGGAGGGCTCTGAGAAAGCACCTACCAGCAGGAGGAAGGGATGTGGTAGGCAAATATCAGGTGCTGGCTTCTTTTACAAGTATGTCATGATATATTCTGTTCATCTTGCTTGTATTTCTTTACAGGACGTGCAAAGAGGGGATGTTTATTCTGATGAAAGTCTGGGCTTGATAACAGGAAACCAAGTCCTTTGTGCAGTAAATTGACCTTGAATCACACACAGACCTTTTTTCAGTAACAGAGGGTAAGACTGTCTAAAACACAGGAAAATGGTGTTTCTAGAAAACAGAGTGGCATTTTGAGTTGGCTAGAATCTAGCCAAGCCTTTGCCAGCCTCAGACCCGTGAATGTCAGCCTGAGCAGGTGGTAGAGATGCAGCTACGGGTCAGGGACTCATCAGGAGAGCCAGAGGGACAGTTGCTTTTTGTCCCTGAATGCTTTTTCATCAAAGTTCAGCCGACCCAGTAAATTGAAGCTGCGTGTCCCTCTAGGGGAAGCTCAGCACTGGGATGGGGGAGATCTCCTGAATGCATTCAGTGGTTTGCTGGAGGACTCCCTCCCTTCCCCTCTTCCCCCTCTGGAGTGTCCTGGCCTTTGGGGGCAGGAACCACATCTCATGAGCCTTTGAGGAGCTGCCATTACAGGGCTTTGATCTTGTCAGACACTTCAAGACACTTCCACAGAATTAATAAAACAGAAAAGTGGGATGCAGTTGCATTCATGACCAGTGTTTCCAGGGTGAAGGAGCTCTACTTACATCAAAAAGAAAAGGTTGTTTTTTTCTCTTTCTGCTGTTCCACCCTGGTATATGAGACCTTTGAGTACCTGAGCTATGCTCACACATATCCAACTGTCCTCTGCTACAGCTCTTCAGTCCCAGCATCCCCCTGCTTACTGAAGGCTTCATCTTGTTCATTGGAAGTAATTACTTGCCATTTGTCATTACTACTAGTCCACAAGATCAGGCATCAGCAGGGCTTTGGTTGTCAGAGCCACATCCTCTAAGCAGAGGGATGGGAAGGAATAGATAGCACAGGTAGCTTATGACTGCTCACTTCTTGACTATTCTCCTAAAAGCTTAAGTCACCTAACTCATTGTTGACTTAGTTTCCAGTTTGAGTCTTTGCCTGGTCTGGCTCCCCCCGTGGCCAAGAGGTGGTTAATGATGCAATGGGAATGGTGGTGGGAATAGTGGAAATGGTGAAAACAAGCTGGGGGGCTGGGGGGCAGGGGACAAGGACCTCTGGTTTCAGCACTGACCAACTTCAAGTGGGAGAGGAGACTGTAGCACAGCACATAGCAAAAATCCCCCCAAAAGATCTTGGTATTATTCCATGGGAAAGAGGTTCTGAATCAGTGCAGACTTCAGACATATGGAAGATCTTGGTAAGCACAACTCGGAGACAACGCGTAGCTGCCTGTACGCACCCAAATATTTCCTTTGGCTTGTGGTTGCTTGGCTGTTACCTGGCTTCCCAGCCCATGCAGTGGAATGACACTAAAGTAAAAAAAGAATTGGGCCAGTTGCCTGACAGCATTTGCTTTCTGTTTTCAAAGTTCTGCACAGAGAGAGCTTAACCCGAGGCTATGGGCAGGAATTTATTAAAAAAAAAACAAACCCAAATGGTCTCAGTATCTTTATACATTTTGGGTAAGGCCAGATGGGCTCATCCGAGGATGCTGCTTGCTTAAAGCTTGGGAAAGCTTTTTGTGCTTAAAAGCTTTGGGTGACTTGAAAAGCGTAAGAAGTGATAGAACAAGAGGGAATGGCCTCAAGTTGTGCCAGGGAAGGTTTAGGTTGGAGCTGGGGAATGATTTCTCCCTGGCAAGGGTTGTCAGGGCCTGGCTCAGGCTGCCCAGGGCAGGGCTGGAGTCCCCATCATCCCTGGGGGGGTTTCAGAGCCCTGGGGATGTGGTGCTGAGGGACAGGGGGTGGGGGTGGCCTGGCCAGTGCTGAGTTAACAATTGACCTCCATGATCTGAAATGTCTTTTCCAACCAAAACAATCTGATGATTCTGTTCTATGAAATCAGACCCACAGTGTTTCTGTGAAGGAGTTCCAAGTGCCAGCAAGGATTTGACATGGATGTGTCAACTTTCTGCTTTAAGAGAGACATCAGTTTGTGAGTAAATTTGTCGGTGGTGCTTCAGAGGGCCATTACCACTTTATTTTCAGAAAAAATAATGTAGCCAATTGGCTGGCTGGCTTTCCTTTTCCCAGGATGCTTGAGAGAATGTAAGAGCTGAGCTACTTGGCTACAAGAGATTTTCTTCTCTGAAATTGGCAGCTGCTCATGCCGGAAGAGAATCAGCGTGTTTGGCCACCGATTGCAAAGGAAAAGGGAAAACCATTATTTTTCCATTTCACTTATTTAACTATCCAGTGGGAGCCATCGACTGCGTTTGGGTGACCCTCATCACTAAGGCATTGCTAAGGCTTCCCTCTTCTGTCTTTAAAAGTAGAAAATAGAAATATTCAGTTCTGAAAAATGCCTATATTCTCCTTGGCTGGGTTAGGACTAGCCCAGTGCCAATTATCTCATTGTATCAGGCCTTACACAGCAGTATAGTCAACGTCACAGCTTCATGAGTCAGGATTTTTGTCTGAAAAAGATCACGTCGAGAAACCCGGGACAAAAATTCCCTATAGCCCAGCAACAAGAGCTTGCTGTGTAAGGAAAGAGAGTTAGATAGGAGAGGCAGATATTTCTGCCTGGGCATCCTTCCACCTTGGACAAAGGAAGTACTCAGCAATGGTCAATGAGGCTTCTCATGACTCAAGTGCTTTGATAATTGCTCCTGGAGCACAGTGGGTGAAACTCCAGGGACCTGCACCGGCCGGGCCGGTGGAAATGCGTGGGGTGGCTTTGCTGATGTCAAGGGTGCCTTTGAAATTACTCCACCAGCCTCTGGCCACTTGGGTTTTTTGGAGCTGAGGGAAAGCATGCCGGGCTGAAGCCTTGTGGCTGGGGTTCAGACCTGCTGTGAGCTCACCAGAGCGTGCCCAGGGCTCCTCGTTACGTCACAAGAGCTTTGCTTGTGTCACAGTCAGCCCCCTGTGCATCACCCTGGCAGGAAATGCTGCTCGTGGGCAGACTTGGAATCTTCAGACTCTTGCAATTGGTATTTCCTTTGCTTTCTGACAGTAAATCCATTAATCCATCAGTACTTATTTCATCACAAAGTTCTTTTCAAAGGAGGCTGAACATCCCAGGGGAAATGGTGGATTCCCCCACTCTGGAAAGTTTGAAGTCTCAGCTCGATGGGGTGCTGGGACATCCATCTCACATCCATAATAATATTAGAAGGGTTGGACCAAGTGATCTTTGGGGACCATTGCAACCTGGCATTCTATGATCTTTATTCCCACTATAAAGAGGGTGAAGCTTTAATTTGAACAGAAAGTGACTTTCCTGAGGCCACACAGCTCTGCCACAAGAGTGATGTGGCAGAGACCTGAGCTCTTCAGTTGTGTGTTCTGGTGCCATTTTGTGTTTGAGGGAGGTATCTTAACGGAGGTCCCTGTAGAGGGATGTGTCAGTGAAGCAGAAACCCTGTGGATGGTGTGTTTCTCCTAACTTGAGGTGTTTGAGGGATCTAACTGAAGGCCAACAGCCCTAAACTCTGTATTTGGTCAATGAAAAGAGATCAGCTCTTCCCCAGGATGATTCAGAGCAGAGATGGACTCTTCTTCTGAATCATTCCAGAGGAAGTCTTTCATCTCTCTTTCTGTTATTGGTAAAGGGACCTTTCCCCACTAACATCACTCTTGGTATGAGCAGGTGTGAACACCCACCCATACCGTGGTGGTCTTGTTTAGTTGCTCCTCTGTCCTTGTGGGGGGTGAGGAGAGGTCAAGCAGGGGTGGTTTAATTTGCATCCATGCACTGAGGAGGTTTTCCACCTTCCTCTGGAGCATGTGGTGTGAGTTACTGCCAGAGACTGAGACTGGCTGCAGGGGCTTTAGGTCTGATCTGGCCATTCCCATCCTCCTTTGATCTAAAAAAAAACAGTTTAGCCATCACTGCTGGTGCCACGAGGCAGAGAATTTTGCTGTCTTCAGTATTTCTCCAGCCTTTTGTGAAACAACGAGTCACTTTCTCTGGATTTGGTGAACCTGGAGATGAGAGTTGATCCCTCTAAATCCCGTGGTGTATACAGCATTCCCAGGAGGTGTGTGTGGGCTGGCCCCATGTGAGCACAGATGGTTGGGACAGGATCATCAGGCTGGACATGAGGCTGGGCAAGAAGGTGGTTTGACATAGGACAGCAAAGCAAAGATGGAGTGAAAACATGGGAACCCTTCAGGGGACTGAGCCTTGGGTTTTCTTCTTTCCTACTCCTCAGAAAGTCAGTTTTCTGCTGAAAAAATGGACTCGTGGAGAATTGGGGGGTATAGGGGGGTGGCACTCCAGTGAGGTGCTTTGAGAGCTGTGCTGCACTTGAGGGACAGATTTCTGAGCCCTCTCTACCAGCATTTCCTGAAGAAGAGGGCAGGTGACAGATCATGTTCCCCCAGCTCCAGCCTTCTGCTTCCAGGGTGCTGGGAGGGCTGCTCTGACCTACTTAGGTTGAAGAAAGAGGGAAAAACATTCTTCATTCTTGGGGGCCCACCTGGTCTTGCCTTGCTGTTCCTGCAGCCAAGGAACATACCTCTGCTAAGGAAACACATGAACAGGCAGCTCTTTGGAAGGAACTGAACCCATCTGCGTGGGCTGGGAGGAAGAAGGAGGCCAGCCACAACAGCTGCCCCTCTGCAGGAGGGGTAGGCAGGAGGTTACAAAGAAGCCTTGATGCCTTCTGAGTAAGATTCTTAAGCAAAGTCAGGGTGCAGATTCCCCTTTGCTGGGAGCAAGGCAAGTCTGTTCTTGGAGGAAACTTCCTTCTCGGAACCCTACCTGGGGAAGAAGAAGGGGAATATGGAAATCACTGCCTGCGTGGGACTGTGGGGCCACAGCCTGCTCCAGTGATGGGGCAGAGCAGGACCAGCCCTGTGGCTGGTGGAATAGCTTCCTTGGTATTTTGGAAGCGAGGTGGCTCTGCGCCCTTGGGCTTTTGGGCCAGACACTTCCCCCAGGGACATAAATGTACAAACAGCTTTGCATAGTGAGAGGTGAACCTTGGATTTCCCCTTGCCTGGGTGCCCAAGCTGCTCTGCTCCTCAGTGTTCTCCCATCTGGAGTCAAAGAGAAGCTGCCTTGATCTTCCTATCCTCCTTCCATGGCAGTGGTGTCAGGAGGAAGCCACCTTCATGGATCTGGCCTCTTGGTTGTGCCCCCATGTCAAGGGTGGGCAGCATCCTTTGCTTTTCTCAAAAGCAACTTTTCGGGGTTGAGAAGGGTGCTGGAGCTCCAGACAAGGGCAGGGTTTCACACCTTGCTTCCCTCCTGTCCTGCTCCTCAGGGCTGCTCTGCTTGCTCGACTCTGATGTGCTTCAAACCAAAATCCTGGGTGCTGGACCAGGCTCCAAGGGCTGGAAGTGACCTGTGCCAGGTCCCACTGGTGAGCAGGCCTTGGTGTCACCCAGCACATGGCAGCTGACCCGTGGGGCTCTGCTTGCAGCTGGCAGGTTTATTCATCCTGCTGTGGACCAGAGCTCTGGTAGGTCACCACTGTTTGGCATTTTGATGGATCCATCGTGAATTCATTGAATCGTTTGGGTTGGAAAAGAGCTTTAAGAACATCCAGTCCAACTCAGCACTGCCAAGGCCACCACAGCCCCATGTTCCTCAGCACCACATCTGCACGGCTTTGAAACCCCTCCAGAAATGGGGACTCCACCCCTGCCCTGGGCAGCCAGGCCCTGACAACCCTTGCCAGGGAGAAATCATTCCCAAGCTCCAACCTAAACCTCCCCTGGCACAACTTGAGGCTGTTTCCTCTTGTCCCATCCCTTGTTCCTTGGGAGCAGAGCCCGACCCCCCCTGGCTCCAACCTCCTCTCAGGGGGTGTCAGAGCCAGAAGCTCTCCCCTCAGCCTCCTCTGCTCCAGGATCAACACCCCCAGCTCCCTCAAATGCTCCTCACAACTTCTCCATCCCCTCCTCCTTGCTCTCCAAACCTTCTCCTTGTGCTCCAGCCCCTTCCCCAGCTCCATTCCCTTCTCTGGACACACGCTCCATCCCCCCAGTGTCCTTCTGCTCCTCAGGAGCCCTGAACTGACCCCAGGACTGGAGGTGCAGCCTCCCCAGCAGCAGAAGCAGCTGCCTGCAGTCCAACCCCCACCCCTGGCAGCGGCTCGGCCACCGCTAGCCCCGGGGCGACCGCATTTCCTTCCCCTCCGCCTCCCGGGAAGGGAAACTCCAGCAGCGCCTTTGCCCTCCGGGCGCTGCCCTGGCAAGGTGCCCATCAGCAAAAAGGCTTTGGGTGCCCTAACCCCGAGCAGCCCTGAAGGAACTCGGCAGAAATTGCCCCGGAAGAAGCGACCGGCAGGGTCGGGAGAGTGAAGGGCTTTGGGGATAGGAGTGGGATGGATCCCGGTGAGTGTGGGGCCTGGGGTGTGCTGGCTGGGGGGAGTTATTACCTCAGGTTTTGGGGGTTTTTTTGTTGGGTTTTTTTGTTTGTTTTATGGTTTGTTTTTTTTTTTTGCAGGAGTTTGGCTATTTCGAGGGATCAGCCCTGCCTGTGTTTTCTGCCCAGCTGGCTCTGTCCTCCCCTGTGGTTATCAAAAGATGCTTTTTCAGCCAAAAATGACTTGGTTCCCCAGGCTCTCTCTCCAAGCCTTGTGACACTGCCTTTAGCAGAAGCAAAGTGGTGATCGGTGCTCAGTGCTTTCCCACAATAGCCTGGACACCACTGTAAAGAAGCCAGGGAAACTTTCTGGCTCCAGAAGGAATTTAGACCAGCAAATCCATTCTGCTGCCTGCATTCAACTCCTCACCCTGGACATCTCAGAGTGGCTCTTAACCAAACCGCTTGGACGTCACAGACAGGGGGTAAAAGTTGGGAGAAAGTCCCTGGAATTGGGGACCATAGCTCAGAGATGCTGCAGTGAGCAGCTCCTCTGCTCCTGCCTGCTCCACATCCCTGTCCTGCCTTCAGCGGGCAGCAAACCCAGCACGGGCACAGGGAGAACTCCCCTGAAGGTCTCGTGCTGTGGATGAAGCTCAGGGTTTCTCATCCCACCCTCCATCAATGGATAACATCACTCCTGTTCCAGGCTCAGCTTTTCCATCCTTTCTGGCAGGTGTTTTCCCATCTCAGCTGGGTCAGGAGTGTGTCCCAAGCGTTCAAATCATCCTGTGAGCTGGTGCCTGGGCAGAAGGGCTTCCTGGCTACTGCTTCCATCACTGGCAGATCATAAAATCCTGGAATCATAGCATGTCAGGGGTTGGAAGGGACCTCTGGAGATCATCTCGTCTAGCCCCCGTGTCAAAGCAGGATCACCTCAGGCAGGCCACACAGGAACACATCCAGCTGGGTTTTTGAAAGCCTCCAGAAAAGGAGAGAGGTCATGCTCATCCTCAGCCTCCGTCAAAACCTGCTGGCACCAGCCCTGCTTCCCACCACTCTCCCATCCTCCAGCACCATTTTGGTGATCCTCATCCAGCTAAGATGGTAAACCTCTGCCAACACCTTGTTGTCCCCCCAGTTTCACCAGTAAGCAAACATGCTCCCAGTGGTGACCTGCAGCTGGCTGCCCCTGGCCATGTGCCCACCAGGGCAGCAGCAGCAGCAGCAGCAGCAGCAGCTCCTCTCCTCCCAGCTTGCTCCGGGCGTTTCCTTGCTCAGCACTCGCGTGCAGGCAGCTGGAGGGAATCAGAGGAGCTGGTTAGAGAAAATCTGGGCAACTGCAAGGGAAAAAAAAAAACAACAAAAAAAACAACAACAAAAACTCAAACCCTAAAAAAAAAAATATTTAATCCTGGGACCTGGCAAGTTCCTACGCAAGTTTCCGTGAGAAATCCAACGTGGCCATCACTGGTCTGCATCCCTGCTGGAGCCCTCCCAGGCCTCTCCCGGGGTCAGTGGTGCTGCCAATGCTCACCCAACTTTTGGCAGAGTCCCGGCCAAGCCTGGTCCTGTGCCCGTGGCTCCGGCAGCTCCACCAGCCCCTTCTCCCACCACCGTCGGGAGAGAATGGTTCCCAGGCACCCGGGGAGCTGCCTGCCTCTTACTGCTCCCATGACATATTTATTGCTATCAGAATAGTCTTTAATTTCCTTTGTTCCCAAATTTCTGACGGCGCAATTAAGGAGGCCTGAAGGGAAGCGTGTGTGCTCGGTCATCAGCCCTGTGGTTACTGTCTGTCTGGAAGCGGTTCTGGAGCCGGGTTTGGGGAACAGCTGCCAGGCTTCCAGGCTTGTTTTCATTTTCTAAGAGGTTAGCTGAGAGCCCAGTGCACAGAGACACCCGTGCACACCCAGAAACCCTGCCACACACACGGAGCCACACGCACACACATGGAAACGCACACATAAACACAGGTGCTGGGCTGACACGCGGGGACATAAACACAGCCGGGTGTGAAACGGGGCCCTGGGATGTGGGACAGGACCCAGGGACGTGGGACAGGACCCAGGGACGTGGGACAGGATCCAGGGATGGGGGACAGGACCCAAGTGATGTGGGACAGAACCCAGGGATGTGGGACAAGACCCAGGGAGGTGGGACAGGACCCAAGGATGTGGGACAGGACCCAGGGATATGGGACAGGACCCAAGGATGTGGGACAGGACCCAGGAAAATGGGACAAGACCCAGGGATATGGGACAGGACCCAGGGATGTCATTGGGACAGTGATGCAACCAGCACAGGGTGGGGAGTGGGGAGCCCGTGGTGCTGTGCAGCTCCACTCATCCTGCCCCAGCTGCAGGGTGATGGGGCAGGTGATGGAGCAGCTCCCTCCTGCTGCTCATCCCAGACCTTTCTGGGGAAAAGCCCGGTGGTAGGAGCTGTGAAGAGGCTCAGCTGAGGCTTGTTTCCTCCTGGGCTTGGCTGTGAGTTGAACCTGTGATGGTGTGCCCAGGGTCAGGCTGTGCTGCTCTCCCCATCAGCCCTCCCCAGGCTGCTCCCCTCTTCCCCAGCAGGCTGGAAGGGGTGAAGGAAGCTTTAATATTGATTGCAGCAGAGCTGGAAAAAGAGAGAGCCTGTCACTGCTCCCAGGGGATGGGAAAAGCTGGTCCTTGAGGGGCCTCCTGGTGCCTAAATAGATTGGTGGTGTTGGGATTATGGAGAGTGGTGGTATTGGGGTGATGGGAACTGGTGGTGATGGGAGCTGCTGGTAATAGGGACTGGGGATGCTGGGTAATGGGGACTGGTGGTGCTGGGATGATGGGGACTGGTGGTGCTGGGATGATGGGGACTGGTGGTGCTGGGATGATGTGCCTCTGTTGCCCTGCCCAGGGCCGGTGAACATCAGTACCAAGAGGTTGTGTTTGGCAGCGCCAAGGTGGGATGACCACAACTTCCTAATGGAAAGCCCCATCCTGGAGCCTGGCAGGCATCCCACCAGCAGGAGATGGACTTTGCCCACCCAACACTGCCCTCCCAGCCCCAGGGATACGCCTGACCAGGAGGAAGGCAATCAGAAATCTTTCTAGGAGCAGACAAATGAGTCAAGCGTGTTGTTCCGGGCAGGTTCGTGCCTTGCAGCACCCCAGCTGCAGAGGAGATTCTCTGGTGGCTGGGAAAGGCTGGGTTCACACTGCAACTTCTCCACCACCGTGGGGGATCGTTTGGGACTTGTTCCTCTCCAGCTCCTGTCTTTACAAGAACTGTAGGAACTTCCTATCTCTGGAGCCCGGGGCCCTTATGTGGTTGGCAGCCGCAGGCACGCACACGCCGGCCTGGCGGGATTGCACGCACACCTTGGGAAATAAGCCTGAGAGGAGCAGTCAGTGGGGAGAGGGGAGCATGCCCTGTGCCAGGTAGCACACTGACACTCCTTTGGGTGTAATAAATTAACATGGCAACTGCTCTGGCCCTAAAAAAGTATCCCAGGGGCAGCTAAAGCCGGGGCTGATGCTTGGCACCCGTGCGGTGAGCTCAGCACCCAGGGGAGGGAGGCACAGCCAGGCACCCATCAGGGCTCCCACCCCATCCTGCTGCTGCCGTGGGTGGGGGTCCTCGGCATGACCCCACTGTGGGGTGCCGGGTGGTGAGCAGGGTGCTGCAGGGTGGGTCTGGGAGCTGCTCCTGCTCTCCCCACAGTGCTGTTGGGATGGAGGTGCTGCTGCTGCTCCCTGGGGCTGGAGAACTCAAGGAGAGCAAGGAGCAGGTGGACACTTCAGAGGGGGGACACGTTTGGTCTCCGTCACATCGATTCTCTTTTGCCATCTCTCTTTAACATCAAAATAAACCTCTGCTTTCCAGTTTCTCTCTTTCTCCAGGAATCTCCACTGCCTTTACTCATTTTTCTGACTTTGTCTTGGTGGGGACAATGATGGCAGGGACTCCTCTTCCCACAGAGCCACGCTGCTGTGCTGCTAAGGGTGGCACAACCCCCTCCTTTGCTCTCTGGGGATGGGGACTGCAATCTGTGAGCTGGAGGGGCACGGGGGGCTTCGGCAGTGTGTACCCCCTCACCATGCCATGCTGTGCCCCCCTGGCTCTGGGGACATGGGGGAGCTGATGCAGCTCCTGCTTCATCCCAGGACTGGTCCTTCCTCACTATCCTTCTGGTGAGTCTCTCCCCGTGGTGCCTGCTCCTCTGGAAACTCTCTCGGGTCTCGGTTCCCAATTCTTCACCCCTGCCAGCCCTTTGCCTCTTCCCAGTGTCCTCCATTTCCCTGGCTGAGCTTTTTCCCCTCCCCAGGCAGGGGATATGTAGGTTCAGACCATCTGAAGTGCCTTTGTCCAGCAGATGCATCTCAAAGAGCTTCAGTCTTGCAGGTCCTGCTGCATTTTGGGCTCAGTGTCTGCAAGGACTCAGACTCAAGCAGAGCAGGGGTGGAGGAGCTGGGATGTTCACCTCCTTTCTGACCATTCTGCCTGGGTGCTCTGCATGCCCCATCAGGCTCTGGTCAGGGCGCTGAGCTCCTTATTGAGGCTCCTCCATCAGCAGTGGGAGCACCTCGGGCTCAGAACTTCCCCTGTCCTCTGCTGGAAGGTGATCACTGTGCTGAGATAACCCCTGCCACCAGCCACCCAGCTCCTGCCCTTGCCCATCTCTCCGGTGGAAGAGGAGGCAGCATGTCCCCTCCTTGATGGAGCAGGGTCCCCTCAGTCCTCTCCAGGGCATGGGGGGGGTGGCACTTGGGGTGCAGCGTAGAGAGGCCTCTCCAGCAGCTCCCATGGGGCTGGATTTGACCCCGCTCCAAGCTCTTTCTCCACAAGACCAAACACTTGCTTAGCAAAGCTGCCGACCAGGGTCTCTGGGGACGGCTGGGGATGTGTCATCCAGCCCCGAGCTCCAGCAGTGTCACACAGCGAGTGGCTGTGCCGGGGGGTCCGGATCCAACCCCCACCCGCCCCTTGGCTTTTGCCAGCCCCGTGCCAAGACCCCTGCCAGGCATGGAGACGACTCTCAGAGCCGGGCCCTGCGACAGAGGTTGCGTTGGTCTCGCCTCCAGCCCATTGTCTCCTTTATTCGTTACGGTTGGTCTCCAATTAGGAGTTTGGGCCATTCAGGGCAAGGGCTCTTTCTTCCCATGTGAACGTGAGGTTCCCGCGCTGCCGAGCTGTGATGTGGCCGGGGACCCACTGGAGCAGCTGCTATTGCAGCAACAGTGCCCGGGGATGAATGCGTTTCAGATGGGCTCAGCTCTTCTTTCCGTGCTCGGGCTGGTGGCCAGGCTGAGACAGTGGAGGGAGAGCCACTGGCCAGCCCCTTGGACACCACCTTGGCTTTAACTGGAAGAAGGAAATCTGAGAGGAGATCTTGAGGAGAAGCTGTTTGGGGTGAGGGTGCTGAGCCCCTGTCCCAGGTTGCCCCCAGAAGCTGTGGCTGCCCCATCCCTGGCAGTGTTGAAGGTTGGATGGGGCTTGGAGCAGCCTGGGCTGGTGGGAGGTGTCCCTGACCATGGCAGGGGGGGCACTGGGGGGGCTTTAAGGTCCCTTCCCACCCAACCCATTTACGGGTGTATGTTCCCCTCCTCGCGGCCCTGCTGGCACCCAGCTTGGGGCCGGGGACCTGACAAGGAGTTCATTACCAGCTGAGCACATCTCCCGTGTGGCACCTCCTGGACGGGGCAGTGGCTCTGCTGTGGGCACCAGTGGGCGTGACCCCAGCGCGGGTGGATGCGGGGAGACTTGGGATGCTCCAACCGGGACCTTTCAGGGAACAGCCCAGCCGCCAGGGTGTTGGGGATCAGCCCCGGTTGGGATGCTCAAACCCCGGGGATACAACCCGTGGCCCCCACCTCCCGCCCTGGGTGGGGAGGGGAGGGGATGCGGAGCTGTGGGTGCCCCCGCACCGCACCTGCAGCTCCCGCACGGCGAGCCCGGTCTGGCGGGTGGCCCCGGGGCAGCGGCTGGGACCCGGCCGGGCTTCTCGGCGTCACTCAGCACATGATCCACGCCGCGGGGCCAAGGTCTGAGGTCAGGCAGTCACACCCAGGCAGCGGCTCTGACTTCACCGCGGGCAGGAGCCGCTCCTCACGTCCCGCGTTCCCCGCAGCCAGCCCTGACCCGACGCGGGGCCGCTGCTCAGCCCGCTCCGTTACCGGGGCCGCGGGCATCGCTCCCATCGCAGCCAGCGGCTCCCCGGAGCCACCCCCCTCTCCTTTCCCCCCATTCCTCTTCCTCGGCTCCCACTCCAACCAAAATAGTTTCTCCTTTCCTAGGGCTAACGGGGTCCGGCCGGGCTCGCCGGGAAGCCTCGGGGCCGGTTCCCCTCCCGGTGCTTGCGGGGCTGGCCCGCTTCCCCCGGCGCCGGGTGGGTGGGATCGGCCCCTGGCTGAGGTCATCGGGAGCCTTTCCCACCTCCCTCGGGTTTGGGATGTCCACCAAGAGCAGGGAGACGCGTCCCGGCCCCCAGCAGCTGGGGGGATGATGGCACCAGCCTCCAGCCCCAAAACCCCGGGGAGAGGCCGAGGCTGGGGCTTGGGGGAATTTTAGGGTCTGGTTCGTGCTCTGGCAGGAGCCGCTTTTCCAGGGAAGGAAGAGTTAATCCCCCGCCCGCCACTAATGAGCCTTAACTGGGAATGACCCGACACGGGGGAGAAGTGAACCCATTGTCCTCGCCTTCGTTTGACTGTCTTCCAGGGAGACTCATGAAACGCAGGGCCCGGGCGTGAGTTCCCAATTCATGTCAGGAGGCTCTGATTTATTCTATTTATTTATTTTTGCCATCTGGTTGAGGAGGGACGTTGAACGCAAGCGTGAGAAATCCAGATGTGCACAGCTCCTCGCTGCTCTGCTCCCTGCCCAGGACCTCAGCCCCAGCCCAGCTCCTGGCCCCACTGAGCTCAACCCCAAATCTCTGGCCACTGTCACCCCTCCGGCCCCCAGGGCACGGCTTGGTGGCACCTCTTGGCACCTGCCACATCCCCGGTGGGGACAAGGGGTGGATGTTTACACCCAAACAGGCTCAGCCTGGATGTCCAGCCACGGCTTTCCAGCACACAAGGTGTTGACCATCTGATGAGCTGGTAATGGTAGCCATGAGGACACTTGGGTGCCCCCAGCTGCAGGGACACAGTGACCCTGGCAGCCACCGTGGTGCTGGCATGCTCTGCAGGATCTGGCCCTGTTGTATGATGATCATCCCAAACAGATGGTGCTGTCCCCTCCGAGGCTGCTGCTGTGTCCTGCCCCCCTCCTGCTTTTTGGAGGGGTTTGGATGGGTTTGAGGACATCACATCTCATGGTGCCAGACCATGAGACCCTACAAATGGGCTGGGATCCTGGACACCCTCCAGGGCACTGGCACAACGGACACTCCTTCCCTGGTGGCAGGATGGGATGATGGAAAAAAAGCCACACCATGCCTGGGGACCCACTGGGATGTCCCCTGGTGCCTCCTCTGTGTGATGGGGAAGCTGGTGCTGGTTTGGGTCTCACCTGCCACCACGAAGGGACAGCAGGGCCAGGCAGAACCTGGACACTGCTCACCCTGCTGTCACTGCTGGTGTGGCATCAGGCTGCCCACGGTGGTGCCCTTTGGGGGGCAAACCAATGCCATGAACCCTTCTGTGGGAGCTGGGAGATACAGCACACCCCAATGGGGCAGAAAAAGAGGGGGTCTTGGGAGAGGGGGGGGAAACTTTTGAATTTTTGCGATGATTTTTTTTTTTTTTTTTCGGTCGGGGCTCCTCCGAGACACCAGAGATGATCACACAGGATCTTAGCTCATCCGCTTGCTGTCTCATGCCTGGGAGGTTTGGCCGTTGGCCCGAGGGCTCCGGAGGAGGAGGAAAATTTCATCATCCTGCTCCAACGTCTCCTGGATAATCAGCCTCTTGTTAACCGATACGGCCCCATCCAAGACGCTCACGGAGGAGCAGGGCGCTGGAGGAGCCTTAGGTGGTCTTGGCCCTGGCCAAGCTGTGCTCAACCTCTCCCAGGGCTGCCTGGGAAGTGGCTGAGATTTTGTTTGGCCCCCCCCAACACACTCACTGGCCTCCCTCTGCCTCTTCCCAGCCAGATTTGGCTTTTCCCCATATCCCCAGGCACTGGAGTGCTGCTCCCTGCACGGTGACAATCCCTTCACCCTCATGGTCCCCAGGCCACGATGCTCCCCACACCATGATGGTCCCCACACGTGATGGTCCCCACAGCACACTGTGGTGCTCCTCACACCCTGATGTTCCCCACACCATGATGCTCCTCACACCACAATGCTCCTGGCACCACGATGGTCCCCACATCATCCCAGTGCTTCGGAGCATCCCCAGAGTATGGTTTTAAACCCCAGTCCCAACAAGGAAAATGTCACCAGAATCCACCATGCCAGAGAAGGAGAAAAGGGACGGGGGATGATGACCCTCAGCAACATCTGAGGGATTTTGGAGCAGCCCCAAGGGTGTTTCAGGAAAGAAGCTGAGGTGTTTGAAGGCCAATGAGAAGGGAACCCAGCAGAGAGGAGCCGAATGCAGTCCATTTCTGTTGGTTTATTAAAAAAAAAAAAAAAAAAAAAAAAAAAGAGGGGAAAAGAAGTATAAAAAAATAAATATTTAAATAGAATTCTCTCTATATATTACCAGAAATCTTATTATTAATTATTATTAATTATCATTATTAATAACATTATTAAAAGCCAAGTCAGAGCTCTGGGGGCATGCTGGCCTTTCCACCGAGGCAATAAATAACCCTCAGAGCCCTCTCTGGTGCCAGGAGCCAGCCAGCGTCTCCTGCCACCGGCCTGGGGCCCGTCCCTGCGTCCCCACATCCCTGTGTGTCCCCACTTCCCTGGATGTCCCCCACCACATCCAGCAATGTGAAGCCCAAAGCCCAGCCCATGGCCACTGGTGCGTTCAGAGCCCTTCCCATGGGAAAAGTTCTTTTCTGAAGGGGGGGACACTCCGTGCCCCGCCGTGCCTGCGCGGGGTGGGGGACACTGCTGCCCCGGGGGACACTGCTTCCTGGGGGGCTGGCAGCCAACTCTGTCCCCAGCAGGTGGCTTTCTCCAAGACGGTGGGACCCAGCCCCAGCCGCCACAGCCACCCCGGCTCCCCCAGTTCAGCCCCTTGGGAGGGAGCCCAGCCCTAGAATGTGCAGGGGGGGAGCGTGTCCTCGTGTCCTCGTGTCCCCGTGTCCCCACCAGCTGCAGCATCCCAGTGTCTTTCATCCCAATCCCTTTTCCTGAGCCTTTCTGGTGATGCTCAAGGATGTCCGTCAGGTTGGCCTCCACAACAGAGGAGCCCAGCCATGGGGGTGGAACCTGTCCCCTGGCAGCACCCACAGCTCCCCACACCCCGTGGGAACATGGGGACAGCTGAGGTCCATCCCAGGAGCGTCCCGTGCTCTGGTGTCACCTCGGGGACGGATGCACCACCTCGTCCTGCTGGATGCCAGCCCATGCCCTGCTCCACCTGGGATGCACAGGGCTGCAACGTTCACCCCTCAAGGGGCAAATAAATTACCAGGGGGATGGATGGGGCCAGCACAAGGTCCAGGGTAATAAATAAGAAGTTCAGGAGGCAGCGGTGGAGGACGGCCAGTGTGGGGCAGGCAGAGGAGCCAGGGTGGGTGCTCACGGGGGGCTGAGATGAGGTAGGAGGACACGGGCGGCCTGGGCAATGACCTGCACATACTTCCTGAGCACCTGGCAGCCCTGCTGCTTCTTCTTGAAGGCGCTCTTGCTCTTGGAGCTTTCCCCGTAGCTGACATCCACCTGGAAGATGTTGTAGTTCTTGCAGAGGAGGCAAGTGAGGTTGGAGATGAGGCCCCGGGTGGTCTTGGTGGTGTTGTGGAGTCGGTCGAGGAGCTCCTTGGCCGTGGGGTTGAGCTCCTCCTGGTCCCGCGTGATGTTCCCCAGGGAGGCGTTGAGGAAAGCAAAGAGCTTGTACATGGCCACCATCACCTCCTTCCTCTCGCTCGTCCGGTTGACGCGGAAGGGGGGGAAGACGATGCCAGCGGGGCTGCAGAGCTTGTCACTGTCACTGCTGAACGGCTCTCCTTGGCACTTCAGCTGGGAGGAGAGGAAAGTGTCACCCCCCCGTGTCACACACCCACCCCCCGACCACCTTTTACTGACATCCCCATCCCTCCCGCCCCTCGATGGAGCAAACCAGCCTGGGCTCCCTGCCCCCACCCCACTTACGTAGAGGCTGAAGAGGTCCTGGGCGGTGGCATTGAGCAGGGCCACCTGCCTGCGGGTCTGCTCCTGGACGGTGGAGCGGCACAAACCGTGCCCGGGGCAGCCGGGACCGCTCCCCAGCAGCGCCCGACCCGCCACCGGCCGCCGCTGCAGCAGGAGCAGGGCCACGAAGGGCACGACACCTGCGTGGGGACACAGAGAGCTGATCGTCACCGGGGGGGAGGACACAGAGCATCCTCGGGGGGATCCTCACCCTTCCCCCAGCACCCAGGGGTGGGCGTCCAGCCAGGCTGCGGACTCCTCCCCTCCGGCCGGGGTTCAGTAAACCCCCGGACCCCCCCCAGAATTGCCGTGCTCCCCCTCACCTGCCCCCCGGCAGGCTCTCCCCCGCCTCCCCTCCCCGCGGGGCTCCCCGTTTCCTTCCCACATTTCGCAACCGTCCCGGTGACGACCTGTGGGGTTTTAATCAAATATGCAAAGCGCTTTTCCCCCCCCCCCCTCTTCCCTCCTTCCCCGTTATCCTCGGCCGGGCCCTGCGGGAGCCAGGCCCCACCCCGGCCCCGGCTGACTCAGCGGGGGCACCCGCAAGGAAACCTGCCTCCGGCACCCCCCTCCCGCAGCCACAGCCTGCCTCAGTTTCCCTGCCTGCCGGGAGCCCCTCGGAGAGGAGAAGCTGCAGCTGCTGGAGCCGCCGGCCAGGAAATCCCTGACCATGGACCAAGGGGACCTTTGAGGCACCGGCAGCCCGGTCACCCCATCGTCCCCCTCCTCCTGCTCCAACACCGACACCCCCTCCCCTCCATCCCGAGGGACCCCCCCCAAACCAGCATCCCTACTCGGGGAGGCCAAAGCACCTCCAGAGCTCGCACCCTGGGGACCGGGTCCTCCTCCCAGGGGATTTGGGGGGGAGGGGAGGGGGGTGTTGTCCTCCCCCCCAGTTCCCCCGGCAGGGTTGGGGGGTGATGGGGGGGTCGGGGGGGTGCCGCCAGCGAAGTCCCCAGGCTGTGACAAGCGCCGAAGCTGCCCCGCACTTGTCAGCGCTTCCGACGTGCCAGCGGTGCCGGGTAATCCAAACTTTTCCTTGATTTCCCCTGCCCAGGTGGGAAGGGACTTACCTGGGCCTGCTGCCAGCCCCGACCCCCCCCCCGACCCCCAAATCCCTTTTGCCCCCCCCGCATGCCACGTCCCGTCCCGGCTCCCCCCGAGCCTTGTGCCCCTTTCCCAGCGGGGCAGAGCTCAGCACCCACGTGTGCCCGGCGATGGGTGTGGGGGGGTCCTGGGTGGGCGCTGCCCCATGGGGACCCCCCGGCACTATCGCTGGGGTGGCGGCCGCTCCTTCCAACCCCTTCTCTTGCACTTGGCAGCTTCCCCATCCCTCCGGTGCTCCCGGCACGGCGGCGAAGGAGCGAAAGCAGCAAAGTTGTTTGTTTTTTTTTTTTTTTTTTTTTAAAAAAAAAAAAAAAGTAAATTAAAAAAAATTTCCCCCTCCTTGCTCTTTTCTTTTTCTTTTTTTTTTTTCTTTTTTTTTCTTTTTTTTTTTTTTTCCTTTCCTTTTTTTTTCTTTTTTTTTTTTTTTTTTTTTTTTCTTTTGGAAGCTTTTCGAGTTATATAAGTGTCCAGATGTTGGCTGCTCCGCGCCAGCTCCGCGCTCCCCGCTGCCAATTCCCAGAGATGCTCATCCCCGGGGATCGCGGCACGGCGGGAGCCTTCGCTCCCCCCCCCCACCCGGGACCCGCCTGTGCCCGAGCATCACCGGGAAGAGGAGAGGAGAGAGGGAAAAGGAAAGGAATAAATAAATAAAAACGAATAAAAAGCAAAATAATAAAAAGGGAGGAAGGAGGGGAGGAGGGAAACTAATTGCCCCAAAAGTTGATATCTTTTTTTGGGTTGTTTTTTCTTTGGTTTTTGGTTTTTGGTTTTTTTTTTTACCTGCTGGCACGAACTTCATTGTGAGCCGCGTCCCGGGAGCGACTTAATGGGGACTGGTGTTGGCAGAGGGAGTTTTCAGAAATTCATGTTCATACTGGGGGACTTCTCGGGGTTTATATACCGGTCCGGCAGGCAGCCTGTGTTGTAAGAAAGGGGAGGAGGGGGGGACGTGGGGGGGAGCAGCACCACTATCGTTATTTCTATTGAAACTGGAAATCAGGAAGTCGAGGGCTTTGGAAATCCTGAATGATTCTTAGAAATAAACTTCTGATAAAATTGATGTCACCCGGATTGTGGCTTTGGGGTTGGGTGGTTTGCTGATTTTTTTTATTTTTTTTTTTTTTTTAAAGCGGGTGGTTTGTGTGTTTTTTTGTTTGTTTTTTTTTAAGGTCGGGGGGGTGGGTGGGAAGCTGGGGGGGATGAATTAAAGCGTGTCCCCCCCAAAGGGAGGGGAAGGGCAGCACGTGGGGTTTGGGGGTGTCGCGGGGGGCAGCGGGTGGCGACGGTGGCGTCGAGGCGCGAATGTCGCCGTGAGTCACCATGCCGCAAGCACTTTCACCCCCGGGTCCCCCCCTCCCCGAGCCGGGGTTTCCCCGCCGGCTGACGGAGCTGTCAATGGAAGAAGAATGTGGAGGGGGAAAAAAAGTAATAATAATAATAAAAAATTTAAAAAAATTAATTTGGGTTGGGTTTTTAATCTTTTTTATCTTTTTATATATTTTTTTTTTTTTTTTTTTGGGGGGGGGGGGACGGGTTTGAAAAGTTCAAAGTTGCGAGGTGGCAGCTCTGGGGTGACAACGGCGATGGCCACAGTGTCCCCCGGCCCGCTGGTGGCTCGTCCCTTTAGGTGAAAATATTAAAAACCCAGGGTGGGTTTTCTCGGGGAAAAAGGACAAACCCACCCAGGGGGAGAGGCTGGACCGCCCCCCCCCCCCCCGTTAACCCTTCCTCCGTCGGGGCTGTGCAGAGGCAGGGTGCAGGGTGCAGGGTGCAGGGTGCAGGGTGCAGGGTGCAGGGTGCAGGGTGCAGGGTGCTGGCCCCTTGGTGAGGTGCTCAGAGATCTGTGGGGACAAACACCCCCCGGGGGGTGGGAATTTGGGGGAGGAGGGGGGAGTTATGGGGCTGTGCTCTCCCTGATTTGGGTGAAAAACAGGTTAAAAGGGTTTTTTTGTTGTTGTTTTTCTTGTGTAGTTGGGGTTTTGTGTTTTTTTTTTTCCTCCTCACCAGGGGCACGGCCTCAGATGGAACTTTTTTTTTTTTTTTTTTTTTTTTTTAAATCAGGTTTAGCGAGTTTGTGCCCTGGTTGTGCTGCTGGCAGCTGAAGCCACCGAGGGGACAGGCGAGGAGGGACAGTGACAGAAGAGCCACCAGGACCCCAGCTGTGCCCCTCACTCCCCTCCATAGCAGGGGGTGACAGGTTGAGGGGGGACATGAGGACCCCTCTGTGCTTCCTGCCTCAGTTTCCCCACGGGGATCAGTCACCCTGACAGCCACAGCCCAGTTTGGCCTTACTGGGACACCAGGCAGGCAGCTGGGAAGGGGAACAAGGGGATGGCAAAAACCTGGAGTGGGGGGGGGACACACAACAAGCCCTGTCCCACACCCCCAACATCACACCTGGATTTTTGGGGTGCAGCTCAGCACGGAGCAGAGGATGGCTGCTGGCCTGCTGGCACTTAATGAGCTGAGGAATTGCTGTTTCTAAATTAAGGGCACATCCTCGGGCAGGTCCTGCCCTGGGTTTGCCTTTTTTTTGCCATTTTCTGCCCCAGAATATCCCAGCCCAGAGCTAGGTTGGTGCCAGGAGCTGGGCAAGGTCTGGGGGTTCATTTATCATTGATTTTCTGGGGAAGTGGAGGGGGGGGGATGTGTGTGAAATGAGGGTACCCCTCTGCAGGGGGGGGATGCTCTGGCAGGAAAAGTGTGTCCCTGCTCCAGGTGAGGGTGGTGGTCCCTTTCCCAAGAGCCTGGATGGTGGGAATGACCCCGTGTGGCTCCTCTGGGGGTGGCCCCAGGGGACAATGCAGGGCACGGTGAGGTGGTGACAGCGGTGGGAGGCCCAGGGGGGGTCCCAAAGAGGGACCTTGAGGGTTTGGGAGGGGGGAACAGTGGGATGGGAGCTGATGGGGTGCACTGAGGTGACCTCGGTTTGGGGACGCCAGGAGTGGAGCTGGGCAGAGGCAGTGGCTCTGCCTGGTGGGGACACTGCTGCCATCCCCACTGCCAGCCTGGCCAGGGACATGGGGACAAGGCTGGGATGTCCTAAAGCCACTGCTGTCCTGCTGCTGCCCTTCTCCTCCCATAGCTGCTTCCTTCATCCCATCCCATCCCATCCCATCCCATCCCAATCCCATCCCAATCCCATCCCGGTCCCCTCCTGCCCCATCCCTGTCCCCGTGCTGCCCCCTGCTGCCACAGCCCAGCACCAGACACTCCCCATCCCATAATTACCCCTCCCGCCCCATTCCCACACAGAACTGCCCCCTCCCCATCCAAAATTGCCCCATGCCCTCCCCGCCCCCCATCCCAGACCTCTCCTCTCCCTATCCCAGAGCTATCCCCTCCTGCCCATCCCATAATTATCTCTACCTCTCCCCTCCCCACCCCAGAACTGCCCCTTCCTCATCCCATAATTGCCCCCACCCCCCACTCCCCGCTGTGTCCCTGTCCCCATGCTGGGGGTCACACCCCCCGATGTCACTGTCACCGCAGCCCCTGGGGTGGTCCCATGGGTTTAGGGACACACACCCCGTGGGGGGGGGGGGGGCTGAGGAAGGGGTGAGCAAAGTGTGTGCCCCCCCCGTGTCCCCTCCTCAGGGACGTCTGGGAACAGGGACCAGTGGGGACAATGTTCCCTTGGATGGGTTGTCCCCCTCCCAGTCCCTGTGCCCCCCCCAGTGCCCTTCCATGGGTGCCACCCCACTGCTCCCACCCTTGGGGACAGTGCCCAAAGGATGTCCCCACTCTGGGCTGGCTTTTACCCAGGGTTGGGCACTGGGGGTCCCCTGGGTGTCTCTGCAGGGAGGGACATCACCCACGGGGATGACAGAAGTGACAGAACCCCCCTGGTGACACTCAGGGGGGTGCAGCCCCTACCTGGGGATTGTCCCCCCCACCCCTCCATGCCGTTCCCGGGGGGTGTCACATACCTGCACCCTCCCCTCCAGAGCCCATGCAGGGAGCAGGGGGTTGGCAGCTGCTGAGGGGTGGCAGTGTCACGGTGACGGTCACCCACCAGCCCGTCCTGCTTCATGGTGACATTGTCTCCATCCCGAGAGTCCCCAAGGGGCAGCGGGTGCCAGCAGCAGCGTCCTGGTGGCGATGGTCCCCAGGACTGAGTCAGGTGGCAGTGTGGTGGCAGTGTCCCAGCAGGCACGGGCACACGGTGGGGAACGAGTGACTCCACGGGGCCACATGACCCGGTCTTAGGATTTTTGACTCAGCAGGAGAGGTGGCAGCGGGGTGGCCCGGTCCCCACGGTGGCCCCGGCAGGGCCGTGTGGCTCTGCTTGGCTGCCTGTGGCCACAGCAGGCACGGGGGGGGGGGTGACATGTGGCACAGAGGGGGGTGTGACATGTGGCACAGAGGGGTGGCTGGCCAATGCCAGGGAATGCCAGACACCATGCCAGGCCATGTGCCATGGTGTGTGCCACATCTTATGGTGACATGTCCTGCGCTGTGCCACGCCAGGCAAGGTCCCATCCCGCTCTGTGCCACCATCTCACACCTTGTCACATGTCCTGGTGAGGACAACGGTGCTGTAGGGCCACCAAAATCTGACTCACTCAGCCCACAGACACCCAGACAGAGGGACACCCAAACACAGGACACAGGGTCACCGGGATGCAGGGACAATGGGACACCAGGACATCTGGACACTGGGACACAGGGACATCCAGCTCCAGGGTGTCTGGGACATCTGGACACAGTGCCACAGGGCCACTGGGACAGAGGAACACACCAGTATCTGGACACAGGGACACCAGGACACCCGCCCAGGCACTGGGCCATGGGGACACAGGGACACAAGGGACCAGCGGCCCACGGGCTGAGGTCAACATTTTATTTCTTTCTGCTGTGATACAAAAATAAGGAGGGGGAGGCTGGAGCCAGGGGGGGAGCCAGGTCCTAACCCCCCACCATAAATAAACATTTGGGACCTTCAGAGTTCAACACGATACAAAAAGAAAAAAAAAAAAGTTGCCATAAAAATAGATATTTCTGTATATATTAAAAACGTGTCCTTAAATATTTCTTCCCACTTCAGGGACATCTTAAATTAACCCCAAAATTCAATAAATACAAAACCCACACAAATATTAATGTATAAATTAGTGGGGAGAGGATGGGTGCCACCACCCATCGTCACAGTGCGGTGGCCCAGGCAGGGCTGTGGTGTCCCCAGGGGCTTGGGGACACCGAGGATACAGGACAGTGAGTGGGGAGGGATGACTGTGGGGTCCCTGAGGATACAGGGGGATTCCCAGAGCCTGGGGTCACCAACGTCACAGGGACACTGCATAGGGACACCAAGCACACGGGGACACCGAGAGGGCAGGGAGGGGACCAGGGATGCTGAGGGCTTGAGGACACTGAGTGTGCAGGGATGAGGACACGAGCACAGGGACATTGAGCTTTGGAGGGACACCAAGCACACAGGGACATTGAGTCTGCAGGGACACCAAGCTCCTGGGGACACCAAGCTCCTGGGGACACCAAGCTTGCAGGACTGTGGTCCCAGGTGTTCTCTGGGGTCAGCAAACCTGTCAGAGGGCAGGCAGGGGGTGACACTGCTGGTGTCACTCTCTGGTGTGGGCAGTGCGGAGGGTGCTGGGTGAGCTTAGTCAGGCCGGGTCACCCGACCCATTGAATCACTGGAAAGTCCAACGGGGCTTGGGGACAGCTCCATCCCACAGCACCCAGGGGACACCCAAGCACACGGCTCTCTCTGTGCCAGGGATGCAAAACGTGGGGCAGGAGGTGGGGGAGGTGCCAGGGCTGTCCTGCAGCTGAGTGGTGGCACAAGGAGAGCTTGATCCCCACGGGCAATGATGCTCCCTGCTTCCAGAGTGCTTGTGTCCTCACCTGGGTGAACGTAGAGAGTCTGCAGTGTCCTGATGGAGCATCTGTCCTGGGAATGGGATGGAGGTGATGGAGATACGGGTGGTATGGATCCTGGAGACAGAGATGATGGGGATGGAGATGATGGAGATGATGGAGATGATGGGGATGATGGAGATGGTGGAGGTGATGGAGATGATGGAGGAGATGGAGATGGAGGTGGAGATGGGGATGATGGAGATGGAGATGGAGACAGATCCAGCAGCACTAGGAGCTCGTGGGCATCCGTGAGCCCTGCTTAGCTCTCTGCCTCTCCCGGTGTGCCCGGAGCCTCCTGGTCTCCAGCAAAGCGTTGAGCTTGACCAAGAAGCGGGAATAGCTCCAGAGGATCCGGCATCCCTCCAGCTTCTGCCGGAAAACCTTGGTGGGTGCTGTGGGGCTGGGTGGGAGGCGGCGGGCGGGGTGGGGGCTGGGAGCTGGGTAGAGCCCCTCCAGATTGTTGAGGAGCCCTCGGACCTTCAGGTGGGCGCTGGCCAAGCGGCGCAGGATTTCGGCACCGGGGGGGTTGAGGTCGCGCTGGTGCCGGGTGATGTCCTGCAGCGCCTGGGCCATGTGGGTCATGGTCCCCCTCAGTCCCCTCAGCCCCCGGGTCCCCAGGGAGGGTCCCCGCAGCCACTCGGGCGGGCGGTTGGTGCGGCAGAGGTGACCGATGGCCAAGCCCTGGTCCTTTTCCTGCGAGGGGGAGAGGGGGAGAGGTCAGGAAGAGGAGCCGCATGGGGACCCCCCTCACCCCAGCCTGGTGTCCCCCTGTGGAGGGGACAGGAGCCACCCTGTGCCCTGAGGAAGGGGACTCACATAGAAGGTGAAGAGCTCCTGAGCATCCTCAGCCATGTGTCTCACCAGTGCCTGGACCTGCTGCAGGGTGGGGGGCTGCAAGGGACGCCCCCCCTGACCCGGTACTGCCCAGAGGATGAGGAGCCCTTTGGTGACAGCTGGGGAGGAAGAGGAGGGAAGGTGATGAGGCTGTCAGGCAAGGTGGAAAGAGCTTGGCCCCACCTGCCCATCACCCTGGTGTCAGACCTGGAGATGAGACCCTCCCCGTGTGCCCCACGTGGGTCCCCCCCATGCCAAAGTCCCCGGTCCTGCGGGAAGGACAAGGCAGCCCCTGTGCTGGGGACATGGTTGGGAGGAGGATGAAGATGGCATCAAGCAGCCCAACTTGTGGTTGCTCCGGCACCTTCCCCTGGTGGCCCTGTCACTGCAGAGGAGGGGACAGAGGTTACAGTCCCGTATCCTGCCCCTCGGGTGCTGCCACTCACAGCAGGGTGGCCTTGGCAGTGCCATCTGGGCTTGGAGGGCTGCTGACCCCTGATCCTCCACCATCAGACTGACCCCAAAGCCTGTCCCCTCCTGCACCTCCGGGAGCCCACCCGCTGCCCCCCACCCCACAGCAGAAGCAGGGAGATGTCCCCATGCCCCGCCAGCACCCTTGGGAGGTGACACCCACCACAGCAGGGACAGCCTCAGTGACACCATCTCTGGTGGCACCGCCTTAACCCTTGCTGCCACCTCGCTGCCCCCAGCTAGGGAGGAGCTGGAGGGTGGCTGGGGGACACCAGGGGACACCAGAGGACACCTACCTCCCAGCACTCCCGGGAGCCACCCGTCTCGCCGCATGGCCCGGACCCGCGGTGTTTTTTCGGCGCCTCAGCCACTTCCTTACTGCCGGGGCGAGGGGGAAGCTCGCCTTTTAAAGGGACCCATTCGCCCCTGCCACCACGGGGGGCACCCGCACCCAATGGGCCAGCAAGCCAGCAGGCAAGAGGTGGCCCAGGGGCCAATGAGAGGAGTCAGATGGCCCAGCGGGAGGAAATTATGCCAGGGTGGCCCAGGGGGTTGTTCTTCGATTCAGTTCCTCGAGGGAGTCCCAGCAGGTGGAGCCTTGGGAGTCCGATGTCCCATGGAGCATCTTGGGTCCAGCAGCTCCATCCCTGGAGCCCATTGTCCCATGGACCATCCTAGATCCCATGCCATGACCCAGCATCCCTGGAAAGAGGTCCTGTTGAACCAAAAATGTCCTCGCCTGCCCCAACCCAGAACACAAGAGAGCGTGGCAGTGGTGGCAGCTATGGGGCTGTGGCACCTATGGCCAGGGGACAGGCAGGGACACCCATGTCCCATCACGGGGTGTTTCCCATCCCGAGTCCAACCGTGGGAGCTGGAAGGAGCCATCCAGGAAGGAACCATCCCAGGAAGGAGAATCCTGGCTTGGGTGCAGAATCCTGCACTCAGTCACGGTGCTGGGTGACACCCACCCCCTGGGTGACACCTTGGGGTGCTGGCCAAGGGGGACACACAGGGTGGCAGAGCTCAGCCCCTCTGCCCACAGCACCCACCCGGGGAGGAAACACCAACCACCCAGTGTGGAGCTGGGCCCCACGTGGGGCCCCGGGGTTGCCCAAAGGTGGCCATGGGGCAGAGGTGTGGGCAGAGCTGTCCTCACTGTCACCTCCACCTTGTGCAACACCACAATGGGAGAGCCCGGCTGGCACCGTGTCCCTGTAGGGCCCTGGCATGGCTGGTGGCACCAAGGACAGAGCCCTTTGTCCCCACAGGTCCCTGCAGGTCCCTCATCCTGATGGAGAGGGCTCAGCACCACTGGTGGCTTTTCTACTCCATAAGAATTAATTTATTTTATCATCTTTTGGGTTTTTGAGCTGCTTGATTTCTGGGCTGACCACCGGAAGGTGCTGGTGGGAACCCAGGGAGCTGCCCCACCCCCAGACTGGGTGGGGAAAAGGGGGGACAACCCAGAAATAACGTCTCCTGCAGGGCGGAAGGCTGCGGCTGTGACTCACTTCCAGAAGCAGAAATGTTTTCTTTTCCCTAAATGTCCCCTCCCCAGCTTCCCCACCACC
Source organism: Phaethornis superciliosus (assembly GCA_023637945.1). Classification (NCBI taxonomy): domain Eukaryota; kingdom Metazoa; phylum Chordata; class Aves; order Apodiformes; family Trochilidae; genus Phaethornis; species Phaethornis superciliosus. The sequence continues at coordinate 2,185,077 of JAJQWJ010000020.1, forward strand.
CATGGGACTCCTTGTGGTGGGAGTGGGGTTGGTGCTGCCTTTCTCCTCCTCAACGTGTCCCCCCAGCAGAGGTGAGAGCAGAGCTGGGGCAGCTCTGCAGGGGTGGATGAGCCAGGAGAACATCCTTCTTGCCCCACACCTGCTTGTCCATCTGTCTACCTGAACAGTCAGGATGTGTCCATCTGTCCACCCACCCACTTATCTGCCCACCCATCTGTTCATCAACCTATCATTCACACAATGAACCATCCATCCATCCCTCCATGTTTATGTCCATCCATCCATCCATGGATCCCTCTCCTCCATCTGTCCATCCACATCTCCACCTATCCCACTTATCCATCCTTCCATTTGTCTGTCCATCCACCCATCCACCTACACAGAGGAACACCCCTCCAGCCACCCATCCATTCACTCATCCATCCCTCCATCCCTCCCTCCATCCATCCACTCATCCATCCCTCCCTCTCTCCAGCAGCCCATCGACTCATCCCTCCCCCCATCCACTTTTCCATCCCTCCCTCCCCCCACCCCCCTGCCCCTTTGGGCCCTGCAGCTCCCGTGATGCCACCGCAGGACCCCCAGGTACCCATTGGCTGAGCAGGCCCCCCCAGGCAGAGCACACAACCCCTCTCAGATCCCTCATAGGACCACGGGTGGCCTTGTCCAGCACTGTCACCCTCACCTCCCAAGGCTCCAGCAGGGTCCCTGCCGGGCCAGGCAGAGATGTCCCCATGGTGGCAGAGGACTGTGCAATACCCCATGGGGACAAAAATAGCTCCGGTGACCGCATGGGCTGGCGGCAATTTCTTCATCGCTTGGGCACACGTCACCAACATCCCATGACCGGGGACAAGAGAGCAAGACAGGAAGAAGAGCACCCGGGGAGGTGGCGGGAACCCAAAGGCAGGAGCTGACGCAGGTTGGACCCTGGCACCCCCCACCCAACCCATGGGAGAGGGGGGGACAGCGAGGGACAAACCCTGCAGAGGTTTCCTGCTCTACACCACGTCTCAGGCCCTGGCTGGGTGCAGCCACCTTTGTGCCTCAGTTTCCCCCAGACTGTGGGGGTAGAAACTCAGGGAGTGTGGGGGGGGGGGGGGAGAGGGGGAGGTTGATGCCTGTGCCTCAGTTTCCCCAAGGACTGTCTGAGGGTTGCAGTCTTCAGCCCTGTTTCAACCCAAAATGACCTGGTCACCTTCTGGGGAGGGGACACAGGGAGTGCCACATCCCCCATCACACCCAGTGCCACCACCCAGGGGACCAGCTCTGCCCTCCCCCCCCCCCCCATCTCCTGGGGCAAGAGGCTACATGGAAAGAAAAATAATTGAACTTTTATTGACATTAAAAATTAGCCAAAAATACATTTGGGGGGGGGCACTACCATCCCCCCACAACAAGTGACAGCCCAGCCAGGGGACACAAGGCCACCCTGGAGGGGACACAGGGCTGGGGCTGAACCACAGCTCCCCCCCCCCCATCACTGCCATGGGTTTTTTGGGGGGGATCCCAAGCTCGTCAGATGCTTTTGTCTCCCCAGAGGTGTCCCAGAGCATCACAGCCACCACACCCAGGGGGACCACACACCCATGGGGACATGTCCTATCCCCCCACCCCCATTTTGGTGGCACATCATGGCTCTCAGGCATGTCCCCCCTGCTCAGCAAGCCCTTGGGGACACCCACTCTCCTCCGGAGTCTCCAGCCTGGGGACAACGGGTGGCAGGGTGGGAACTGCCCTCCTCCCACAGGACACTGTCCCACCACCATGAGGCCACCGGGTCCTTAAAGCCACCATACCCCCCCGTGTCCCCAGCAGGCAGGGACCTCTGTCCCGCAGCGGGTGGGGGGAGAGCTTAAATTCAAAACCAACAAATGTGGCAGCGGGAGGGAGGAGAGGACAAGGAGGGACCCCACCGTGCCACCCCGCTGGGCCACCAAGGCTGGGGACAGCTGGCCAGCCACTATCTGCCCCCGTCCTGGCGCTGCTGCAGCAGCTGGATGACCTCGGCGATGCCATCCTCGGGGACCTGCCGGGAAGGGGACAACGAGGGGGTCACCGGGCGGGAAGGGGACACCCTGGGGAGGGGCAGTGGGGGAGTGGCGAGGTCCTCACCAAGGCGTGATCGAAGTTGAAGGTGCTGATGTAGTAGGCAGAGATATCGGCGGCCGCCAGCGGCTCCGCGATCTGCGCCACGATGCCACACTCGTCTGAAGGGGATGGGGATGAGGGGTTGGGAGGGGAGGGGAAGGGAGGGGAGGCTCCCCTCACAAAACCTGGGGTGAGCAGCGACCCACGTGCTCCCCCAAGCATGGGGGAAGGGGTGGCAGAGGGGAAGGGGGATGCTCACCAAAGCCCAGGGGCTGCCCCCCGATCCGCACCATCCGCCAGAGCTCCCCCGAGGAGCTGGTCAGGAGCAGGTCACTGGGGAAGCTGGGAGAGGGGGAGGGGGGTGAGTGTGAGCCCACCCCCACCCCTGGAGATGGGCAGAGGGACAGAGGGACAGAAGGCACCCACCGCTTCTGGGTTTCAGCATCCATCACGATGGAGATGTAGCCCTCGATGAGGGAGAAGGCAAAGAAGGTGCTGGAGTCGAGGTCCTGGCTGCTGGCACCAGCCTCCCGGGGAGGGCTGTTGGGAGGAGGGGACACGGGGCTCACAACTCCCCAAAATTGGGAGGACAGGGGCAAGGTGGTGGCACTGGGCATCTTGGAGGGCGGTGCTGGGATGTGGAGGGTGCTACCCTAGGGTCTGCAGCCCCCAGATGGGGGGCAGGGGGTGACAGTCACACACAGGACAGGGTGACACCAGATTTGGGGTCATTCCCAAAGCACCTCTTGGAACAGGAGGGTCCCACCAGAGGGGACCTCACCCCATGTTCCCTGGGATGTCCCCGCCAGGAGCATCCTGGCACCCCAGCACTGCTCCCACCATTGCCTCTTGCACCCCCCTCCCTGGGCTTTGCTGTGACAGGGGTTGTGTGTGTGTGGTGTCACCTCAAAGTCCCCTGGGTCACCTCAGGGGTCCCATCTGCCACGGTGGCAGCGGGAACCCTGTGCAGCCCCCCAGCACGTTTGGGGGGGGAGACACAAAACCGGTTTGTAAAACACACCCAGAGCCTGAAAAGCCACTGGGAGGAAGGAAGGGGGAGATGTCACCGTGGTTCTGGTGGCACTGGGTGAGGGGCTGTCACCGCGTCCCTAGGACCCACCTGTGGGAGTAGAAGAGGACGTCGATGAGCATGGTGGCGATGGAGGGCAGCGTGTCGGGGGCCACGGTCAGGACACAGAACCGGGTCTGGGGGCTCTGCACGGGATGCAGCGTGGGGCTGGCAGCTGGCAAAGGGGACACGGGAACAGCTCGGGGACAGTCCCGCAGTGCCACCCCGTGGCCACCGCAGCCACAGCCTCCGCACCCAGCAGCTTGCAGGGGGGGGGAACCCCCTGAGGAGGGTCCGCAAGGATGTGGGGAGCAGGGTAAGAGCTGGAGCATCCCGGGGCGGGGCGGGTGGCCCCGGGGACAGGGTGACCCTGAGGACAGGGTGTCACTCACCTGGTTTGGGCTTGAGGAAGCCGTTGCTGACGTCATCGCAGGTGACAGGGACACACTCCCCGCTCTCCTCCCTGTAGATGTCGAACTCCCCGGCCAGCGTGTGGATCACCACCGGCAGGTCCCGCTCCCGCACCTGCCCAGCGCGGGGACAGGATCAGGCCCCGCCACCACCCCCCGCCACCAGCAGGGGACATGGGGAGCGGGTGTCCCCGTCCCGGCTCACCAGGATGAAGTCGGTCTGGTAGGTGGAGAGCATCAGCACCGAGACGTGGTGCTCGGCCAGCGGCGCGATGACCGACCTGGCGATCTTGGTGACACCGGTGGCCTGAGAGCCCGAGGGTGCCCCCCCGTTGGACACCACGCTGAGCACCAACCACGTGGAATCTGCCACCTGCAGGAACTCGGAGGGCGGCAGCTCTGCGGGGGGGAGGGAGGGGGGAGCGAGGGGAAACTGAGGCACGGAACCCTCCTCCCAGGGCAATGCCACAGGGCTCAGGAGCCACAGGTCACACTGTCCCCTGGGAGATGAGCTGTGGCATGGGGCTGGAGAGGCTTTTGGGGGCCCTGACAAGCCCCATCTACAAATGGAATGAGCTCAACGGGGCTCAGCTGCTCCAGGCACTGAGATGGCCTCAATTTAGCCACAGGGATGAGGGGGGGACAAGGCCATGACACCCCCTGCCCCTCAAGCCTGGGACACGTCTCTCATCCACACACCAGCACCCTGGGCTGGCTGCAAGGGGGTGTGAGGATGCACTGCACCCCAAAGGTGGCACTGCCAGGGCCCTGGGGCTCATCCCCTATCCCCCTCCAACCTCCCCAGCAGTCCCCAGCCCAGCACTGGGGATGCTGAGGGTGGGGGGACAGGGGGCACCAGAGGGGACAAGGGAAGGGCTGGGTCACACAGGGGTGCCAGCACCTCCTGCCACCTCATCTAGGGGGGCAGGGCTCCCAAAAAGGGGGTTTTGTTGGCAGGGAAGGGGTGCTGGCTGGTGGGTATGACAGGGGCTGTGCTTGGGTGTCCACCCCCCGCTGCACCCACCCTCCTGCCAGGAGAGGGGTGGCATTGCCCAGACACCCCAGGGCATCCCCCTTGGCACTGTCCCCCCCCAGAGCTCCCTGGAAAGGACAGTGTGTAGGAGGGGGGGGCATTCAGGAGGGACTCCACACTGCTCCCCCCCACCCAGCAAAGGTGGGGGGCAGCACCCGTGGGTGACACCCCCCCAGAAGCACCCAGCCCCTCGGGTGAGCACCCGGTGTCCCAGCTGAGAAACCAAACTCATCACACCAGTGGTGCTGGGGAGGCCATCCCAGGGAAGGGTCTGGCACCAATGGGGGAACGGAGTCCCCATGATGGGGTCCCCATGGCGGGACAGGCTCTGCACCCCCTCCCGAAGCTGGGCTCGGGGCAGGGAGGGAGCGGGGCCGGATCCCGGGTGTTCCCAGTGCCCATTCCTGAGCAGGAAGCACCAGAACGGCCTCGGCTCCGGCCCAGGGCTGGGGCGGGACACAGATGGGGACACGGGGACCCGGACACACTTAATGGCTTTTCAACACCACCCTGGGCTAGGAGGGAGGGGGAGCGGCGGGGGGGGGGGGGACGGACTTATCTGTCCCCGTGTCACCCACCCCAGGGATTAATTCGGATTCCCAAGGGAGGAGCAGGGGGTGAAGCTCTCCCCAGCCCCGGGTCCATCCCCTGCCCCCCGGCCCTGCAGCAGGGAGAGGCTGGCAGCCCCCCAGCCCCGAGGGGGGGGCACAGAGGGCACAGTGGGGCTGCCGGCTCGTAAGGACCATTGTTCAGCACTTCCTGCCCTCCCCTTCGGGATTGGGGAATATTTGTCCGTAGGCCCTGAAATAAAACAATATGTGGGGAACAACTCGGGGCGGGGGCAGAGCTTGGCCCCCAGAGCCCCTTCCCCCAGCCAAGGAGAGGTGGGAACTGCTCCGGCCACCCAGTGCCCCAGGCTGGGCTGACCCTTGCTCCTTGGGGCAGGGCCAAGGGGAGAAGCTGTGGGTCCTGCAGGAAGGTTTGGGTGTGGGGAGCAGGGCAGGATCCAGCCCCTCCAGCACAGCCTGTTGGGCCGGTACCTCCAGCAGCCAGGCCTGAGCGCGGACATGTCACCAGCACTGGACGTGTCACCAAATGACACCTTTTGAGGAGAGGGACAGGCCCGAACGGGCTCAAACACAAGCCAGGACACCTCAAAAAGCTGGTGTCCTTGGTTGCAGGCACAGCACCAGCACCAGCACCGGCCTGGGTGGGCACAGGACTGGTTGGCCCAGGCTAGAAGGATGAAAGTGGCCAAGGGCACAATGGTGAGGGGGTGGGGGGTGACAACAGCCAGCTGGGGTGCTGCATCCCAGCAGGGTCCCGTCCCCTGCCCGGAGCAGCCAGGCTTTGGGCTGTCCCCACCCTTCTCACAGCCGGGGCCAGCAGAGAAGCAGCCCTGCCCTGGGAAGAGGATTGTTGGGGTGCAGGAAGGCTGGGACAGGCAAGCTGGGACATCCCCAGTGCAGGCACCGCGGGGTTGGGTGCTCAGCAGCCGGGGAGCCCCGGGGATGGGCAGGGCTGGGGAACCTCCCTGCAGCCTCAGGACTCGTTCCCTGCGGCCCAAGCCTGGAGAAGGCAGCTGAGAACGGGCACAACTCGTGTCTGCGGTGCCAGCCCCCCCTAGGAACGACCTGGAAGCCACCGCTCGGTACCTTTGAAGCCTTCCTCATCCAGCATGATGGTGTAGTCCTCGGGGGTCTCCGTCAAGCTGAAGAATTTGCACCTGAAGAAGAAACCGGTGCTGCCCATCCCAGCACCGCCGAGCACCGGGAAAGGAGCGGGGGGGGGGGGGGGGGGGGGGGGGAAGAGGGAAGCTGGAGGAGGAGGAGGAGGAGGAAGGCCGGTACTTGGAACGCTGGGGGAGGAAGAGCAGCTTGAGCAGCGGGTGTGTGTAGAGCCAGAGCCCGCGGCGGGCCAGGCTCAGCACCCGCACCCGGTGCTCCAGAATGTGCAGGTCCATGGCGGCCGAGCCGCACCGGGGCCCCCCCCCACCCCCTCCCGCTATAAGCACAGCCCCGGCACCGCCCCGCACCGCCCCGCACCGCGGGAGGGGCAAGCGGTGGCTCCGCCCCGGACCAGAACTTCGGCCGGGCCTGGGTCACCCCGGGTTGGGTGAGCTGGGACCTCAGCCCGGAGCCCCGCACCCGACCCGGAACCCCCGGGTGCCTGGATGGGACCCAGAGTCCCGATCCGGAGCCTCAGAGCCCCGGGGAGCCTCGACTGGACCCGCACCGGAGCCCGGGGTGTCCGCCCCGGACCCGACGCGGGATCCCGGGGAGCCGGAACCGGGCCTAGAGCCCAGTACCGGACCCCGGGGTTCCGGAGCAACCCCAATCCAGAGCCCCGGGGAGCCTGGAGCAGAACCGCACCGGAACTCCGCGGAGTCTGGATGGGACCCCAAGTCCTGCACCAGAACCCCGGGGGCCCTGGGATGCCTGGACCGGACCCAGGACCCTGCTCCCAGTCCCACTAGTCAGGACTGGGACGGAACCCACGGGGACAGGAGCCCCTGGGACCCCACATGCCGACTGCCCTGTGCCCCCCCTGCCCACCTGGCTCAGTCCTGTGCCCCCCCCCGGATAAAGCTGGGGTAGGAACGGAGGTGTGGGCAGAATTCCCGTCTGCAGGAAGTGCAGGGAGGGAGAAGGGAGCCTGGGAACCATTTTGTGTGTGGGAAACAGCATCCTGGGGCTCCACGGGATAAATCAGGGGTGCCCTGGCCCTGTTTGGTCACAGGAGAGGTGACACCGGGGCTTGGGGGCAGGTCTGGGGGCTGTGAAGGGACCTCACCCCATGGCTGCCCTCCCCTAGGAAGCCCCCCAGGGCCTAGCAGCCACCACCACTGTCACAAGTTGGGGCAGTTCTCAGCGAGTTCCCATTTCCACTTCAAAGAGGGGCGGCCCCAGGGCTGGGTGAGGCACAAAGCCAGGGCAGGGCTTGGCCATCAGGGGTGGTGACAGAGGGGTGGCCCTCCCCAGGACCCCATTACACAGGGTGCAGGCTGGGGTCTGGTGTTGGTGCAGGAGGAGGTGGGAGGCGACACCCCCCATGGAGTCATGTCCCCCCCTCACTCTGGCACGGGGGTGTGTGACAAGGAGACACAGCTGAGCAGCATGCCCTGTGCCTTTACACAATCCTGCTTTATTTACCCCTTTGTACAAAACTGCTTTTCCCCACTTTTTATTTTACAAAGCCACCTCCGGCCCTCAGGGGGGGCGGGGGGGGAAGAAAGGGGACCCCACAACCAGGGAATGCCCGGCTGCTCACCCACCCCCACCAGGGCTTGGGGGGCTGGGGGTCACCCTGGCAGGGTGAACACTTCTCCCCCCACACCCCCCAACCCGAGGGGAGCCCGGAGCTGGGGTGTCGGGGGGGGGCTTTGGCCCCGCCGTGGTGATCTGGCATCAAATCCTGCTGCCTCCGGCGCATCCTGCCTGCAGCTCCCAACCTCGGTCCCTGTCCTGCGACGGTTACTGCCACGGAGGAATAATAAATAGGCTGAGTGAGTAGGTAAATGGGGTACTACATAGAGGGTACAGCTCGATATATCCTCACTAGATAAAGAGGAAAAGGGGGCAAGGGCCCCCCGCCCCCCCCCCCCGACTCCTTTACACCCAAGTCCCTCCCTGTGCTGGGAGGGAGGTGCCTGGGGGGGGAGGGGGATGGGGGCTATGGGAGACCCCGGGGGGCAGCGGGTCGAGGGGCTCTGGGGCAGAGAAAAGGGCCCGAGGGGCAACGTGGGTGTGTCCCCCCCTCCCAGGAGGCGTGGGGAGGGTGGGTGGGTGGGTGGGTGTCCCACCGCTGGTGGTGCCAGCACCCAGCCGGGGTGGGCACCCAGCAGAAGCCCCCGAGGCGGCCCCTTTTGGTCACCGCACCTGGCCACGCTCCCGTTGATGTCCCCCGCCTGTGATGTCCCTGCGCACTGGGTGGGGGGGGGGATGGGGACACACGACCACGGGTGTCCCCAGGGAGCCCCCGCCGGCCAGCCCGTCCCCAGCCCTCCAGCTCAGAGCCCCCCCCGGCGCCAGGCACGGGGGTCCCCCCGCGGCCCCAGCGGGGTGCAGACCCTACAAGTACGTGTCCTCGCTCTCCCGGGAGGTCAGGCTCTCCTTGGACTGGTGGTGGTGGGGGGAGACCTGGGGGTGCAGCAGCTCCCGGGCCGAGCCGGGTGCCCCGTTGCCCTCGGTTCCGGGGCCATTGGCGGGGCTGGCCGGGCCCTTTTCTCGGCTCTTCTCCTTGCTCTTGCGGGCCTTGGGCACGGGAGCGGGGCCCGAGGGGACGATGATGGAGGGGACGGGTTCCAGCGCCTTGCGGGGGGGAGGCTCGGCCTCGCTGATGGCTTTGGCGCCGTGCAGGCGTGGGGGGGATTTGCACTGCAGCTCCCCGTGGGTCTCCCTCCATTTCTTCAGCTGGATCAGGTGTTCCCGCTCGATCTGACGTTCTGTCACCGGCAGCTCGATGACCTGGAGGGGACAGGCTGGTGCCATCAGCATCTCTCCCTCAATGGTGTCACCCAGGGCTTCCTTAGCACCCCCTGTGCTCACACCCACCCGGTATGGGGGTGTGGGATACACCCCGGGGCAGGGGCAACCCCAAACCCAGAACTTTTAATAAGGTCACAGAACCCCAGACTGGTTTGGGTGGGAAGGGACCTTAAAGCTCCCCCAGTGCCCCCCCTGCCATGGGCAGGGACACCTCCCAGCATCCCAGGCTGCTCCAAGCCCCATCCAACCTTCAACACTGCCAGGGATGGGGCAGCCACAGCTTCTGGGGGCAACCTGGGACAGGGGCTCAGCACCCTCACCCCAAACAATTCCTTCCTAATAGCTCAACCTCTCTTCTTTCAACTTGAAACCTTTCCCCTCATCCCATCCCTCCCTGTCCTTGTCCCAAGTCCCTCCCCAGCTTTCCTGGAGCCCCTTCAGGCACTGGAAGGTGCTCTAAGCTCTCCCCATTGCAGCCTTCTCTTCTCCAGCCTCAACACCCCCAACTCTCTCAGCCTGGCTCCAGAGCAGAGCTGCTCCAGCCCTCCCAGCAGCTCCAGGGCCTCCTCTGGACTCACTCCCCATGCTATGCCAGCTCTGCCCACCCATGGACACCTCAGCCCAGCAGCACAGCTAACTGGGGGGCACTGGACCCCCAGACACCCCCCCCAGCACCTCACCTCCTGCACCAGGAAGGTCTCCTGCATGATCTTGGGGCTCAGGGCCCTCAGCCTCTCCATGGTCTCATACTGGCCCTGGCAGGACTTCAGTTTGTCTGAGGAGCCCAAGGTGTGTTTGAGTAGCACCAAGCCCACCCGAAAGATGATCTTCACCCCTACAAGGGGAGAGGAGAGGCAGTAAGCACCAGGCAGACAGTGTGACACTGCCACCACATCCCTCAAACACCGTGGGGCACCTGGTCCTGCTCTTGCCAGCAGTAAGGATGGGCATGAGAGTGGATTTGGGATACACGTGCCCTCCAAACCCCAAGAAAAGAGTCTGGGGTCTCCACCTCAAACCTGCCCTAACGTTGGTCCCACGTGCCAGGTACAGGGGAGCAGCCGTGGCAGCACAACAGCTACAGCCCTGAGTGCCATCCACGTGCCACGGGGGTCACCCCAGGAGGAGGAGGATGGTGGGGAGCTTCTACCTTCACAGAAGAACATGTCCCAGACACGCAGGACAGAGCTCCAGGGCAGCGTGCGGGAGAAGGCGCACATGAACCACTCGGTCATGTAGAGGATGGGGTCAATCTTCTGCTTGCTCAGGTGCTTGTAGGCCACGGGGGAGACCTTGTGCAGCAGTGAGAAGAGGATCTGCCCGTCCAGCTGAATGGCCTCCTGCAGGGACAGTGTCAGTGCCAGGCTCCTGCTGAGGGCCTTAACCCCAGCACCATCCCAGCAGCTCCAGGAGGAGCAGCCCACCCTCCGGACCATGGGTGCTGGCAGCAAACCCCCTGTTCCTGATGCTGCTGGGGGGAGATACGGCACACCAGGGAGGCTGTGGGACCCCCACGGATCTCCTCAAGCTCCTTTCTTTCTCTAGGGTGAGGAGCTGGGGGGAGCTTTCAGCCTGGAGACATCACCTGCCCCCACCAAAGCCACCGCGGACCTTTCACTCACCAGCTTCTCACTGTAGTAACCAGGGAGGTACTTCTCACAGATCTGCACCAGGCACCAGAATGCTTGCTGCAAGCCAAGGGACAGGGAGTCAGCCCCCCAGGTGACATCCCACCCAGCCCCTCCAGCTGTCCCCTGCCCTCCTACCTCGGCTGGCATGTGCATGAGCAGGACGGCAGCGATGGGAGCCTGTGCCTGGCAGTACCCCTCCTCTGGGCGGTACAGGGTGTATGCCTTCAGCACCCGAAACAGATCCTGCTGCCTGCAGAGACAGCCCCGGGCAGGGAGAGGTGGAGGGAGAGCAAAGAGGGGGCCCAGCAGCCTCCCCCCTGAGCCAAATGGCTGCTGGGCACCTGGCCCCGCAGGTTGGCCACCGACCCCCCTCCTCCCCCACGAGCCTGGGTCAGAACCTGGATGGGGACACAAAGCCAAGGCTATGGGACATGATAAGCACTGGGAAGGTCTGCCCATGGAGGCCCCATCCCACACACATCCCAGGTTACCAACTCCCAGGGGCAGGGACCCAGCTGCAAGCACACAGACACCTGGGGAGCAGCATTTCCCTGGAGAAATGGGAAATCCCAGCTCAACCTGAGGAGAAACTTCCTGCCTGGGAGGGTGAGGGAGCCCTGGCCCAGGCTGCCCAGAGAGGCTGTGGAGTCTCCTTCCCTGGAGCCTTTCCAACCCCCCCTGGATGTGTTCCTGGGTGCCCTGCCCTGGGGGATCCTGCTGGGGCAGGGGGGTTGGATGGGATGAGCTCCAGAGGCCCCTCCCAACCCTTGACAGTCTCTGATTGTATGAAATGGGGGTCACAGCTGGCTACCTGCCCTCCTGCCATGGCAATTCCCACCCTGCCAGGTGGCAGAGCCCGTGCCAAGGGCTGCAACCCACAGCCCAGCTCCTGGGAAGCTGTTCTGTCCTCAGCCCGGGTGCCCTGTGAGCTGGGGGGGGGTGTAAGGACCATGACGGACACTGCAGGGGACAAGTACAGCTCTGTGAGCTGGGACAGGCAGTGGCCACCCCACCGTGGCAGCCTGGTGGCTGCTGGGGACCAGCCATGCACTTACCCATGGCCTCCACGTGAGACAAACATCTCGTGGAAGGGGAACTGTCGGTGGAGATCCCTCTCAATCACATCCAGCCACTTGGGCTCCCCTGGCAGGAGATCCAGTTCCTGGGGAGGAGAAGGTGAGCACCACCCCACGACCCCTGGTGAACCCCATCAGGTGGTGGTGATCCCTTGGTGGCCAGGCCACCATTCCTATGACCCCCCCACAGCACGGGACACAAACATCACCTGGGACCCCAAGAAATGTCCCAGGCTGGATGGAGCAGGAGCCATCCCCACACTGTCTGTCACCCCCCTCCCTTCCCCAGCAGAGCACGGGTGTTCCCTGGTGACACTCACATCAAACTTGCCCATGTTCTGCTCCAGTTTGACCTTGCTCCCAGACAGGTACTGCCAGGCCCGGCCCCGCAGGGAGGGGGGGATCCCCTTCTGGCACCGCAGTCGGATCTGGGGGGAGGGACAGGATTGTCATGGGGGGGGAGGGAAAATCACAGAGCTGTGAGAAGCAAAGAGGCCCCTGGGGTCCCTGTCCCAGGGGATGTGTCCCTGCAGCCCTGGGGATGGGGCACCCTGGCTCAGGGACCTGCAGCCAGGCACTGCTCACCCCTTCTCCCCACCCCCTCTGAGGCTGCCAGGAGCACGGGAGATTTGTGGTTTACAAACAGCTCCCAACAAGCCCAGCTCAGAGCCTGCTGAGAGCTGGAAAAGCAAAGTTTGGAGCCAAAGTGAGGAGCAGGCAACTCGCACCCCACCCTGGGCAGAGCCCTGGAGAAGCTCTCCAGCCCCAAGCCTCCTGCTCAGCTCTGGGGTGCTGAGCATCTTGGGCCTCTTCTCCACAGTGCCCAGCTATAGGAGAAGAGGAAACAGGGTCAGGGTCCACCAGAGGAGGTTCAGGTTGGATATTGGAAAATATTTCTTCACAGCAAGAGCAGTGAAACATTGGAAGGGGCTTCCCAGGGAGGGGGTGGGGGCACCATCCCTGGAGGTGTTCAAAAGATGGGGAGATGAGGTGCTCCAGGGGATGGTTTGGTGGTTATGGGCAGAGAGTTGGACTTGATGACCTTAGAGGGCTTTTCTAACCTTGATGATTCCACAATTCCCTCCTCCTGGGTGTCTGGGCAGGTCTGGCTGCAGCTCCCTGCCCAGCCAGCCCCCAGTTTCCTTGGCTCAAGGCACTGGCCAGGACCAAAGTCCAGGCAAGGCAGCACCAGCTGGTACTCAGGGGCTGAGCTGGCTTAACCCTGTCCCTGCCAGCACCAACCTGGAGACCCCAAATCCACCCCAGTCCAGCTCCCAGGGAAGCAGCAGCACCAGCTCCCCACAGCCTTGTGAGCTGTGACCCCATGGGACCGGGTGCTTCCAGCACATCCCCCCCAACACACAATCCTGCAAAATCCCAGCGTGGCCTCAGCTTCCCACTCAGGTGACACCCAGAGAGGTGCCAGCAGGTCCCTAAGCCTCCCCTGCCTGCCCAGACCTCCTTTTCCCAGCTTGCTGGTGTAACTGGGGTGTAAGGTTGGTGTTTCCAGGCAGCAGGGTGGTGTCCCCAGGAGGGTTTGCTGCTCCCTGGCTGCTCCCCTGCTTGTTTACTCGGGCAGGTCCCAAGCCCTTGGAGCCTTTGTGCTGGCAGGAAAGGCAGTGGGCGATGCCCAGGGCAGCTGTGGGCAGCTCTGCTGCTGCTGACAGCTCCTTTTTTTCCCCAGCCAGTTCCCTTTCCTGAGCTGCCAGGAAGGAAGCTGCCTCGCTGGCTTTTGGTTCAGCCCCTTGGCTCCAGACAGGGTTCATCATTTCTGTTCTTGGGGGTACCCAGTCCCTGAGATCCCACCTGACCCTGGGAGCTGAGCTGGGGGATGCTGAAAGCAAAGAGCAAAGTGTTGGGAGCTGCTCCTGTGTCTTCCCTCCCTGGGGCTGGCTGGAAAGGGCAAGGATCAGCACCTGGCACTGCTCAGTGCTGTGAAGGACACGGGGCCACTGGGATCCAGGCCAGGGAAGGAGGGAGCATTCTGGGATCCTGGAGCAGTGTAGGTGTGAGCGAGCCTGGCAGGAGCTGGCCCAAGAGATCCCCTGGGCTGTCAGCCAAGAGCAGCCAGAAAAGCACTGGGGCTTTTTTTAGGTTTTTTTTTTTTCAGAAGTAGTGGGAGCTCCTTGGAGTGGCAGCACCCAACTCATGCTGCCTGGTCCCACATCAAAGCACCCATGCTCCTGCCAGAGCAGGGACAGGCAGCAGCACCCCAGGGTGCCAGGCACAGGGCAGAGACACCTCAGAAGCTCTGAGAATGGATTTTTGCTGCAGGACAGACTCTGTAACACCCCACACACACACCCAGGAGCTGAGCTCAAGCAGGAGGCAGCTCCTCTGGAGCCACACAGATGCTGCAGCCTTCCTCCAAGCCAGAGAGCAGCAGGAACCACCCCTGGGACACAGCACCCTCCTGCTGTGTCCTGGAAAGCTCTCCCAGAGCCTTTGTCAGGGGCCAAGAAACACAGGAGGGATTCCTGCCTGGCTCCCCAGGCACTGAGCAGGGATGGGAGCACAGCACACGGAGTGGTGCCAGGAGGCTCTGCCAGAGGGGAGGAGGAGGAAGAGGCCCTTTGGCACCAATGTCCCATGCCAGCAGCCTCACTGCTTCCAGGGGACAGCCAGCAGCATCCCAGGACCTGCTGTGTCCCATCTCTGTGTCCCGTCTCTGCCCTGGAGGTCAGGGAGGACCAAGAACCCAAGCACACACCACTTCGGGTCTCCTGGGGACCCCAGCTGGCAGCACAACCACATCAGGCTCCAACATTTCCTACCCAGAGCTTTTTATGGTCTAGAAGATGCTCAAACCAGAAGTTTCCATGACTGAACAATTCCCACAGCTGGCTGCAGGCAGCCAGAGAAGCCCAAGGAAGGCTCCAGCACGGCGGGGAGCAGGAGTGGGCTGGCTGGCTGGCTGGGGGATGACAGCCTCAGTCCCTCCCCCTCCTCAATTTCCCTCCTGCTGCCACCAGAAGTGTCACGGGGAGGGGACAGCCCACTGGAATCACCCGTCCATCTGCGGGGACCTGGTGACAGCGAGGGTTCCCCCACAGCCTTCGAGGGGGGGGACCCTTCTCCCAGCACCTCCACAGCCATCCTTGGCACCCAGACCCCAGAGCAGGAGGTGGGGAAAGGGCTCTTCTGCAGCCACCCCGTGGGTCACAACCCCACAGCCATCCTTGGGGCAACCCCAGGGGACAAGGCCCTCACTCACCTTCTTGTGTTTTTTGGCCATCCACTTGTCCCAGTTGTTGAGCATGTCCAACCATTTGGACTCCCTCTGCCTCAGCACCTCCAGGGGTACCTCCTCCAGCCTGAGGGGCAGGAGAGGATGGATCAGGGCAGCACCAGCCCTCCTGGCCCTGCAGAACCCCAATGTCCCCCTCCAGCAGCACAAACACCCCCCCCCTCTCCCCCTCCAACCCCAGAACCCCGGGGTACCCCACATCGTAAAACCACAACCCCAAACTCCCCTCTGGGGAGCAGAGCCAGAGCATCCCTGGGGATCTGGGATGCAGGGAGCAGAGTGGGAGCTGAGGGAGGTCAGTGGAGCTGCTGGTAGAAAGAGCCAGGGCCAGGAGCGTCATGTCATCCACACAGCCCTGCTGGTTCCCCAAAAACCTGGCACTGCTCCAGACCCGGCAGAGAGCCCGGCCCAGGCTCCCCCAGGAGGAGGGGAGTGTTTTCCAGGCTCAGCCTGGCCAGGGAATCTGATTTAACCCTGCTGAAGCAGGCAGGGATGGAGAGGCAGACAAAGAGAAACCAAGGATGGAGAAGCCAGGGAAGGAGAGGCCACTGCCCCCCCCCGGGCACCCTCTGATTTCCCCAGCAGGGAGCTGGGGTGACAGAGCCTGGCCAGGCCCAAGGATGGACATCCCAAAGGGAATCAATCCCAAGCCACCAAAGGAGAAGCCAGACTGACCCCAGGAGCAGTCAGATCCTTTTTAATAACCCAGGGACAGTGGTTTGGGGTCTGAGCAGAGCACCCATCCCAGCTTGGGAACACACAGGACCTGCCTCCTCCCACCCCCACTGCTCCCTGCTCAGTCCTTCCCTGCCAGCTCCCACCCACCACGGAGGGTCAGGCAGGGATGGGCGGGATGGTTTGGGAGAGCAAATCCTCTGGGAATGGCTCAGCTTTGCTTGGTAGGGCTGCAGCAGCTTGGGATGGGATGGGATGGAGGGGAGAGAGAGGGGGGGATGGAGGGGAGAGAGAGGGGGGGATGGAGGGGAGAGAGAGGGGGGGATGGAGGGGAGAGAGAGGGGGGGATGGAGGGGAGAGAGAGGGGGGGATGGAGGGGAGAGAGAGGGGGGGATGGAGGGGAGAGAGAGGGGGGGATGGAGGGGAGAGAGAGGGGGGGATGGAGGGGAGAGAGAGGGGGGGGATGGAGGGGAGAGAGAGGGGGGGATAGAGGGGAGAGAGAGGGAGGATGGAGGGAGCACTGTCCCCAAGCGGGGCTGCTGGAGGAGCTGGGGCTCTCCAAGGCGTGGGAAGCTCCGGGAGTGCTGGATGCTGGATACAGGAGCTGGCCCCGGGCCTGCTGGAGCCCTGCCAGCCCAGACTGGAAGCTGTTACCAGCTGAGGGCTGCCTGGCAGTGGGCATGGAGCTCAGATGGCCGGGGTAGGGAGGACCCCAGGGCACCCCGGAGCAGGAGGTGGGGAAAGGGCTCTTCTGCAGCCAGCCCGTGGGTCACAACCCCACAGCTCAGCCCTTCCCAGTGCCCCAAGACCCCCGTGGGTGCTGGGCCATTCCACTCGTGCTTCCCCAGCAGCTCTGCTGCCCATGGAGGGAGGCCATGCCCTCCTGTGGATGCACTCCTGGACAGACAGAGGGTGGATAAAAGGCCCGGACAGGCAGGATTGGGCCCCAGCACAGGGAAGGCTCCAGCCCTGTGGCCACAAGCCCAGGCACAAGCCACCTCCAGTGACAGCAGCCTCTTGAGCCCCGAGGACAGGGACAGCCACAGGGGTGACAGCCAGGACATCCCAAGTGTCCCCAAAACGTGGTGCTAGACAGGATGGGGGTGCAGCACCCCGAAACCACAGGAACATCCCAAACATCCCCAAAACCCGGGGTGTGGCCAGGATGGGGTGCAGCAGCCCAGCAGGAGAGGCCCCCCAGCTCCTGGGGTGCCCAGGGCCAGGGTTTCTCACCCCCAGAGATGCCCCTTGCCCAGCATCACCCATCTCCCCCACCCCCAGCTTTATGAGGGGCTTTGCTCCTCACAGACGGGGAAACTGAGGCACGGGGCCCAAGCAGAGCAGCCCAGGGGGGAGCCCGCCCTGGGTGCTGTCCCAGGAGGAGAAGGATCGGGAAAATGTCCCTCCCGTGACCCCACAAACCCCCGGCCAGGAAGGCAAACAGCAGCCGGGCTGCCTGCAGAACCAGCCCCGAGCACATTCCTGGGCCCCGGCACCGCCCCGGGGCTCGGCCAGCAAAGCCCTGGGCTACTGACAGCCGAGCCGGGCCACCGCCAAGCCTTCCTCCGGCTTGGGGGGAGGGTGGCCAGCGAGTCCCCCTCCGTGGCGAGCGATGCCGAGCGGTGGTGGGGCCGCAGCCTCCTCCTCCTCCTCCTCCTCCTCCTCCGCTCGACGGCGGCCAAACCCCACACCGGGATCCGGCGAGCAGAGGCCGGAGGGAAGCGGACCCGGAGCTGGGGGGTTCCTCAGAGCTGCGGGGAGGCCGAATTTTCCCCAATTCCCGGGGCAGGAGGAGCGGACAAACCTGCGGGGCTTCCCCTCCGCATCCCGCCTGCTGCGGCCTCCGGGATCCCGGCGCGGCCCGGGCTCGGGGGCGGCTTTAGAGACCACGGGAGGGAGCCCAGCACCCCCCGGGCACACCCCGCACCCCCCGGGCACACCCCGCACCCCCCCCAGGTCCCCAGGGAGCCCGAAGGGGCCGAACCGGGCCCGCTCACCCCCCCACCCTCTCCGGGAGCCGCTGCGCTTCCGGGGCGCGGGCCTGAGCCGCTCCGGGGCGCCGGGGAGCGGCCGCCAATGGCCCGAGAAGGAGCGGGGGCGGAGGACAAATCCCCCCAGGGCGGGAAGCGCCGTTACCGGCCCGGCCCAGCAGGCAGGCCCCGCGGCTCCGTCCCGAGGGAGCCGATCCCGGCCTGTCCCCAGCCCCGGGCAGCCTCGGGGACGCGGGTCCCGCCCCGGTTCCCCCGTCCCCCCCAGCCCCGTCCCCACTCACGGTCCCTCGGCGCTGCGGCTGCCGACGATGAAGCCGAACTTATCGACCCGCCGCTCCTCGGGGCCGCCGCCGCCGTTGACCTCGGAGTCGGAACCCAGGGAGCTGAGCTCGTCGGCGGGCGGCTCGGCCAGGCTCTCGCGGGTCCCGGCCAGGCTGTGGTGGCCGCCGGGCGAGCCGGGCCCGCCGCCCCCGCGGCTCTTGGCCATGGCGGCGCGGTCAGCGGCGAGGCTGCCGCTCCTCCATGCCGCGGCCACGGCGGCGGACACGCCCCCCAACCCAGGACACGCCCCCGCGCCGCCACACCATTGGGCGGTGGAGAGGAGGGGACCAATCGAGTGAAGGGAAGGAGAAAGGTACCGCCCCCGCCCCGAGCGGATTGGCTGAGCCCGGCGCAGGCAGCTGTCTGTCAAACGGCAGCCCAGGGGACGGGGAAGAGCGGGCGGGAGGGGCTGATGGCGGGGCGGGCCCCGGGGCTGCGGGGGGTACGGGGGGTGCGGGGGTACAGGGGATGCTGGGGGTGCGGGGGGCACGGGGGGTGCGGGGGTACAGGGGATGCTGGGGGTGCGGGGGGTACGGGGGGCACGGGGGGCACGGGGGGTACCGGGGATGCTGGGCTGCTGGGGATATTGGAATGGCACTGGAGCTGCGGGGATGGAACTGGGATGGAATTGGGATGGCACTGGGACGGCACTGGGACTGCAGAGATGGTACTGAGACTATGGGGATGGCACTGGGATGGCACTGGGACGGCACTGGGACGGCACTGGGACTACAGCGATGGTACTGAGACTGCACTGGGATAGCACTGGGACTGCAGGGGTGCTGGACATGCACACACTGGGACTGCAGGAGGGCTGTGCTGGGACTGAACTGGGGTTGCACTGGGCACAGACTGGGATCTGTGGCCCTGCCCCAGCTGGGGAGGGCTCAGTAGCCCCAGGCACACACAGCGTGCCACCCCAAACCTGCCCCAGTCCCCAGGCTGGGGACCACGAGAACCTGAGGCAGGGCAACCCCCAGTGTCTGTTCAGCCCGGGGGGGTGGGAATGGGCCTGGAAAGGAGCTCTGGAGAGGACAGAGCCATCCATGTGTGCTGCCAGCCCAGAAACCCCCCAGATCCTGGGCTGCATCCTCCAGCAGGGCCAGGGAGGGGATTGTCCCCCTCTGCAGATGCCCTTGGGGTAAATCTGGGTCCAGCTCTGGGGTCCCCAGCACCAGAAGGCCAGGGAGGTGTTGGAGCCAGTGCAGAGGAGGCCCTGGAGCTGCTGGGAGGGCTGGAGCAGCTCTGCTCTGGAGCCAGGCTGAGAGAGTTGGGGGTGTTGAGGCTGGAGAAGAGAAGGCTGCAATGGGGAGAGCTTAGAGCACCTTCCAGTGCCTGAAGGGGCTCCAGGAAAGCTGGGGAGGGACTTGGGACAAGGAGAGGGAGGGATGGGAGCCTGGAGGGGGAAGGGTTTCCAGCTGGGAGAGGGGAGATGGAGAGGAGATGTTGGGAAGGAATTGTTTGGGCTACCAGGTTGCCCACAGGTAGATGTCCCATCCCTGGAAACATTCAGGATGAGGTTGGATGGGTCTGGGAGCAGCCTGGTGCAGGTGATGATGTCCCTGCTCACTTCAAGGCAGTTAGAATGAGATGATCTTGAATATTTCCTTCCCATCCAAGCCAGTCTGGGAATACCCTGATCCCAGCTGCCCCAGCCCCTCCCACTCCCTGAGTTTCTCCATCCCTCAGCAGCCTCATCCCCCCCAGCCCAGACAACTCAAACTGGGGCAGCTCTCCTAAAAACAAAGCACAAAAAGATCAACAAGTGGCAGGGTGACAGTGCTGGGTCTGGGACCTTCTGGGATCTGGGTCTGGGACCTGCCATGGCTGAAACCTTCTTGGGTCAGCTCCAGAGGGAGGGAGGCAGCAAAATTCCATTGCTGGTGCTCCTGAGGCCTCCCTGCTCTCCCAGCAGATGATGGGGCTGGGGGTGCCCCCTGGTACTGGGTGAAGCCCCAGCACACCAAGGGAAGGACCAAGAGCTTGAAGTCACCAACTCCACCAACACCCAACATTTTCCAGCAGCTGGGGGGTCCTGTCCCGGGCCATGGATCTGGAAGGGGGCTAGCAGGGCTCCAGGCAGGTTGCCCAGCCTGGGACAGTTCTCCTGCAGAGCAGGGTAAGGTCTTGGCTGAGGGTGTCACCTCAGCAGGGGTGGCTGATGCCACCCAGCACAGCTGGAGAACAGCTGGGTGACCTTCAGTGGGTTGGGCCCTGTGCCAGATGTAAAAAAAAAAAACAAAACACCACCAAACCCACGACTTCTCCATTTCACAGCTCTCTTGGCAGTTTTGTTACCAGCTCTGGAAACCCCCAGGTTTGTTTTCTCCAAGCTTGTACCTATTGTCTTTTGTTTTTTCAAAGCCAAAGGGAAGTTTGTCATCCAACCTTCCTGCACCCTACATCCACCCCAAACACCCCGAGATCCTCCCAGCACCTGCAGCCACCTGGACACCTGTCAGAGACAGCAGCTGGCTACCCTGCCCAGGGGACCACTGGCCACTCCATCCCCACAGCCCCAGGGCTTCCCTCCTGGTGGAGAGGAGCAGAACAAGTCAGGAGGACACCAACTCTTCCTTCCTGCCCCCTCTCTCTGTACCCCCAGACTGAAGGTGAATTGGCTGCTCCCCGGTACCCACACCCCACAACAGCCTCTCCCTTGGCACCTTGTTATCTGGGTGCTGATGATCAGGAAGCTCTGCCCAGCCCTGACAGGAGGCACAGCAAAAACTCCTTTTCCAGACCTGGATGCTCTCCAGAGCTTTATGCCACAAAGGGTAAAATCCATTTGCCAAGAAAACCTGCACCTGATTCAAACTGATTTTTCTGGCCCCTCCCCGTGTGCACATTCAGGAATACCTACAGAAATTTTAACAACCCCCCTTTTGTGCAGCCTTCCCTACAATATTTCCTGCCTCTTCTGTGATAAAACTGCTTTAATGACAACCCCCCAGTGGATTTCATCCCCCGCAGCCCACCCGAGTGTTCCATTTCCACCTCTGAAATCCCTAACACCCCCCCAGGAATGGGGACTGCCACAGCCTGAACCCTGCTGGGTGTTTATTAAAACAAACCCCAGGCTGGGGAGGAGCAGCACAGAGCTGCTCAGCAGTCCCAGAGCCAGGGCAGAGCTGCAAATGCTCCTGGGGAGGGAGGAGAAATTTCCAAGCGAGGGTCAGGGAGACTCTGGGAGATAAAAGAGGCAAGAACAAAGGGTTTAATGAGTGTTGTTGAGAAGGTTTCAATTAGGAAGAGGTTAAACGAAGCAACAAAGCACTGCAGGCAGGCAGATGATGTTCTTGGTGAGCACAAATCCCTCCAAGATGGATCTAGACTAAGCTGGGCATGACCTGGATGCTGCTTTGGGAGGGAATTCAATGAGAGGCAGCAGCACTAGAGAGCAAAGCATCTCTAACTACCAGATTGCTGCCTTACACACTGATCACTACATTTACACACCTCAAGGCTCCCTCAGCCCCTTCTTCCTTTCATCAGCCCCCCCCAGCAGTCTCTTTTTTCACACTAGAATTGGCAGGCAGGCACTAGAGCCCCTAAAATAGGCAGGAGGATTCCAAAGGTTGGGGTGACACAAGTGGCAGAGCAGTGCCAGCACATCCTGGGGCTCAGCAGCTCCTATTTCTTTCTGCCTCCTCTCTCCTTGAGGGCCAGGTGAATCAGGGAGCCACTGGTCATGTTGTAGTAAGCCAGAGAGTTGGAGTCCTTGATGAAGATGCCCTGAGGGGAGGAGAAAAGAAAGAAAAACAACAGTCACAATAGAAATCTCAGTGTTTTCTTCCCACAAAACCCCAGAGAGATGAAAACCTCTCAGCCCTGCTCTGAGAAGGGGTGATGACTGAGTGAAAAACCCTAAAAAACCCTGGAGAGATGCCAGGGTATCCAAAGGTGGGTAGGGGAGGAGGTGGCTGTGCTGGGAGTGATGCTGGAGTACAAACAACATACACTCTACAAACATAGTCACCAAGTGGAGTTATTTATGTTCTACTCCTTTTTTGTTTTCCCCTTAAAAAAAAAAAAAAACAAACCCAACCCAGTTGTGCTTCCTTTCCCAGCTAAGAGTTAACCCAGCTGAACTCCTGAGGAGGTGTAAGTGCCCAAAGTTCACTGCTTAGGCAGCAGGTTGTGGCTGTGCAGGCACGTGGCTGGAAACAAAGGATGAAGAGGGAACAGTGCCTTTTGAACAGCTCCAGTCAAGAGGAAGAGTCAAATCTTTTTCCTTCTGCCATCTGGAAACAGCCTTCCCAGAGCTGCCAGGATTTGGAGGGGGGGGGGGGGGGATTCTCACAGAGCACACGTGACAGAGCAGTGGGAGCAGAAGGCTGCATTTAAATGTCAAAAAAAACCCCAAACCAACACCCAATAACCCAATTTCTCTGATTTCAGAGAAACCCATCAAGCTTTGGGGGCTCATCTGCAGCAGTGACAGTGAAGATGCCTTTGATGCCACCTCAGAAAGGCTGATCCTGCTGTCACAGGGAGGAGGAGCCTTCCCTTTCCTCCTCACCACCTCTCAGTAGGTTACACTACAGCTTCTCCTTGGAGAAAGGTTAGGGTGGGAGAAAGCAGAGACAACAAGCAGCACTTGCAGGGCTTCCACCCACCTCGTACTGCAGCTTCTGCTTCCCAGCTGGCATCCCTGTGGCCTCGTGGATCTTCACCTTTATAACAGACACCTAAGAAAAGCAGGAGAGCTTGCTCAGGGGGCTGCTCCACCAGCCCCCCCGGGGGGAGGGGACAGCCAGAGTGTCACAGCTCCTGCCACACGGGTCAGCTGCTGCTCTCAGAGCAAAGAAACTTGGGAGTAAAACAAGGCAGGGGGGAAGGAGAGGGCAAGTTAATGAACCACATGCCTGGTCTGAGAGGGGGAGAGTGAACACCAACACTTGGCCATTCAGCTTCCATTCTGTCTTGTCCTGCATGTTGGGAACTTGGACTTTGACTGTGACCGGACCCTGGAGGAAACAAAGATAAGATCTGGGGTGGGTGAGGAGGCTCGGGACATGACAAAGGAGAAGCAGACACATTATTTATAGATACCCGGAGTCAGAGAAATTATTTGTTTTCCAAACAAGCCCCAGTATCTCCACTTCCCAGTGAACACACAGAAATGTGTCCCCGAGGAAGCTGCTTCACTGCTACCAAAATAAAACACTTGGTTGGATTCCTCCCTCTGTGTGCATCACACATTCCCAGGATGAGAGACTGAACCTAGGGAGTGTTAGAGCAGGTGCCAGCTCCTCTGTGCAGATGTCCAGCACAACCCTTCAGCCTTCTTAAAGGACTTAAAACTCCAGCCAGGATGAGGGCTCTCCTGGGGAAGGTTGAGGTTGTTATGGAACATATCACATTACCATACTATCATGCTGACACTGATATATTAAATCTCCTTGCAACTCCAGCTTAGTGCTCTCTCCTGCTTCAAAGCTCATTAGCAGCTTCTGCTTTGCATTACCTTCTTTACTCATTATGCCTCTTTACCTACTGCTCACCACCATTAATTACAGCAGAGTCTGATCTCACTGCTGCACTCTGCCTGCTGACACCCAGAGCAGCATTCTTGGCTCAGGGGGAAGGAGGCAGCTCCCTCAGAACATCTCTGTGCCCACCTCCTCTCCTTGCAGCCACCTGGCTTCACAGCTCCTCCAGCTGAGGGAGGGATGGAGACCCCAGTGGGATCAGGGCTCTGGTGCTTCCCACCACCCAGCCAGCCCCCCCCCCCAGACCTTGTTCCTGCGTAGAAACTCCTCCTCTGGGATCAGGCTGTCCTCACTCTTCAGTTTCTTGGAGACTGGTTCATCCTCCATGGGTGGGGGGGGGTGAACAGGAGGCATGGGGGCTGGGGAAGGAACCGGAGCCACGGGAGGTGCAGGAACAAATGCTGAGATGGGATAGAGGAGACAGAAATCACAACCCAGTCATTCCCTGAGCTGCTGGGCAGACATTCTCTCAAATAAAAACTCTCCCAGCAGAGCCCTAAGGGCTGAAAACAAATTTCCCAAAGCATGGAGGAAGTGAGCACGACCCGGGAGCAACACACAAACTTCAAGTGTGTGATCCCTGATAGGGGAAAGCAGTCCAGGAAAAGGCACTGAGCAGCACAGGAGCTTCCTGCAGGTCTTGCAAAAAAGAAAAGTGCTCTCAGTCTGGAACAGGGTGGTACCATTTATCAAAGAAAAAAAGGAAGAACTGCTTTTTATATTCTGCTTTTCAACTTAAAAGCAACAAATGCTAAGGGGCCAGACAACATTTTTTCCTCCTGCAGCAACAACTTCTGTGACACCCAGTGAGGTGCTGGCAGTTCCTCTTTCCTGTGGTTCCTTTTGGACTCCCCTTCCCCTGGGGAGGCTCCCGGGGACACAGACACAAGAGGATGAGAGAGAATTCTCCATGTTTCAGGCTGCAGAAGTCTGGAGCCTCAGAGCATGACTGCCAGGTAAATCACATCAACCCCCCCCCTCCCCCAGCTCCTAACAGTGGGATTTAGGGTCTGCAACCCCAATCCTAATCCCAATCCCACACCATTATCAGAGGATAAAAGGACAAACCACCCCCCCCCAGATTTACAGAGGAAATTAAGGAGAAGGAGGAGGAGTCACTGACCTGTGGGTACAATCATGGGTGGAGGGCGGGGGCTCATGATGGGAGGAGCAGAGGGGGGCATGGGGACCACATTGATGCGTGGGGTGTGGATGATGGGGGGCATGGGGGTGGCTATGACTGAGCCTGGGGGCAAACGGACCACGGAGGTCATGGGGGGACGAGGCATGACTGGAACTGCTGAGACAACAGCAGCACGGACAGGAGGAGGCATCTGAGGAGAGAAAAGGGAAAAAAGGCCTTAGCAGGGACCTGCAGAACCCCCGGGGGGGATCAGAATCTCCAGAAAAACAACCTGGGCAACACACAGAGGGCTTCTGCTGGCCAGAGCCTACCCAGAGCCTCTTTAACAGATTCAAGGGTTCTTCCTTCCCTCATCTACCAGAGCCACAGAACAAGCTTAAAGATTACCTCCTTGTTCTGTGCATTCTCTCTGAACTTTGCAACACATCAGGCAAGATTTTCTGTTACTTGGGTGATATGCAGTGAGCACTTAGTTCTTTGCTGGCAAGTTAACTTCTGAGCAGCAGTGGGTCAGAATGGAGCACATAAACCCAAAGAAAGCTGCTTTGTTTACTATTTTACATGGAATTAAGAATATATGTTTCTGATTTTTACAAGATTTTAAAAAATTCATGTTGTACTGCTAAGCATATTCCTTCAAAAATGTGGTTTCCCTAACATTTATACCCTAGAAGCTTTTCTTATTAGTGCTGATGGTAATAAATTTGAGAGCTCTGCTCAATAGCAGGCAGGCAGCAGGACCCTTGGGGCAGGGCAGTCACCTGCCAACTTTTCAACACCTAAAAAAAGGCCCCACCCATTCCTATGTTAGCCACAACCCCCTCCCTCCAAGATCTCTCCACCCAAGCTCTCCCTCTGCTGATCAAATCGTTTTGGTACCTCCAGGGATGAAAAGCTCCACCTAAGCCTTATTTTAATTTTTTAACAGCAAGTCCAATAGGGCTCTTCCCATTAATTAAATCAGTTGGAAGTACAAAGTCACTCTAAACCTGCTTCTAAAGCCAGCACCCTGCTGCTAATTAACCCTTCACCTTTATCAGGACTGCCTCCTAATTAATCCCAGCTCCTGGGCACTCACAGTGGGGGGCCGAGGCACCGAGGTGATGGGCTGAGCACTGGCTGGTGGGTTGGCTGCTGAAGAAGGGGGAGGTGGCTGAGGGATTTCGTTGGGTTTGCTGGGCCCAATCTTCTCCTTGCTGTCATCTTCTGGCACCAGTCCCTTGGCCTTGTGGATAGCTTCAATTTGCTCTTGGAGAGTGATATTGGCCTGAGCTGCTTGCTGTGTGCGGGCCATGCTGCCCGAGTGGCCATCCCAGGTCACCTGGGAGGGGACAAGGGATCACAGAGTCAGAGTTCCTCAGGCTGGAAAAGATCTCCCAAAATCAAACCCCCCAAAGCAGAGTTAACTCCAGCCTGCAACCTGAGCTGCAGCTGAACTGAGAGCAGCTTTACAGTGAGACCAAAGACTCCCCTCTCTCCAAGTGTCAGTAATACCACAGGAAACTGTGAGAAATCCCAGAGTTTCCACTCTACCTTCTCCTCTGGTTTCTGGATTTCTTCTTCACCAATCTTTTTCCCAATTGCAGTCTCTTCTACACCAAAGATGTCAGTACGGCGCTCTGCCAGCTGCTTCAGGCTGCTCTCAATATCCAAACCTGCAGGCAAGGAGAGAACTCCTGATCCCAGCTGACAGAATCCAAGCCATAGGATCAGATCACTTTCAATCATCTTGTCAACTGGTTGGCACCTCGTGGCCAAGCGTGGCTCTTTTTATAGAATCACAGAGTGGGTTGGAAGGGAGCTCAGAGCTCATCTCCAACCCTCCTGCCATGGCCAGGGACACCTCTCAGCCAGCCCAGGTTGCTCAGAGCCTCATCCAACCTGGGCTTGAACACCCCCAGGGAGGGGGCAGCCACAGCTCCTCTGGGCAGCCTGTGCCAGAGTCTCACCACTACTCGAGAACTTCTTCCTAAGATCCTGCCTAAACCTCTTCTCCTTCAGTTTAAATCCATTTTCCCTTCTATCACTGGACACTGATGAAAATTCCCTCTCAACATTCCTGTAGGTTCCCTTCAGGTACTGAAAGGCAACTCTGAGGTCCCCCTGGAATCTTCTCTTCTCCAGACTGAACAATCCCAGCTCCTCAGCCTCTCCTCTCTTTTTTTTTTTAGAAACAGAGTGCAGCTGATGGCTGCTCAGCAGAAGTTAAAGCTCTTTGCCTTGAAATTTCCAGAAAGCATCAGAGAATCATTTTGGTTGGAAAAGACCTTTAGGATCATCCAGCCCAGCTCTTCTCCCAGCACTACCCAGGCCACCCCCACCCCCTGTCCCTCAGCACCACATCTCCAGGGCCCTGAAACCCCCCCAGGGATGATGGGGACTCCAGCCCTGCCCTGGGCAGCCTGGGCCAGGCCCTGACAACCCTTTTGGGGATGGAATTCTTCCCCAGCTCCAATCTAAACCTCCCCTGGCACAATTTGAGGCTACTTCCTCTTGTCTTACTGCTTGATCCTTGGGAGATGAGACCAACCCTCCCCTGGCTCCAACTTCCCACAAGAGACTCAGACATCAGGCAGATTGTTACACTGAACAGCCCTTATCTTGGGAGCTGGAGGGAGTGAGGGGGAGTTGCAAAGAGCTCAGCTAGAAACCAGGCTCTGCAAGCTGTGCCAGGGGCTGGAGCTGACCTGGAGCATAGACTTCATCATCACTCTGCTTTTCCCGGATGGATCTATCCCTCTGCTCCAGCCAACGAGGGTCCAGCAGCCCAATCCTCATGTGTTCTTGCATTTTACTGGCAGGAATTTTCTCTCCGGTGATGGGAGAAACGAGATACTCATCAGGAGCTGGGGCAGGTGGTAATGGCTTGGAAGCTGGAAAAAACAAACCCAGACTGTCAAGAAAAACACAGCAGAGGAGAGGCAGCCTTGAAAGAAATGGTTTGGTGATGGGTCAGGAGGAAAGGAGTTTTTTTCACCAGCTGGATTTACCTTTGGGATCATAATCTTTCCGCACAATGACCTGATCTGGGGTGGGAGGCAGAGGTGGTGGCATTGGGGTTTCTGGAGGTGGAGGAACCTTCTGACCTTCATCTTCATCATCTGAGCCCTTATTTAAGGAGAAAAACAAATCACAACCAAGTTTCTGTAGTCAAACACCACTTGAGAAAGGCACGAAACCTCCTATTTAGGGCTGGAAGAACAGGTTACACAGCTCCAGAGCACCAGAGTTCCTTTGCCCCTGGTGGCTTTGCTCCTCTGGTTCCTTCTGGATAATCACAACTCAAATTCAGAGTCCCCAGAAGAGGAAGCAAGGACTCCTCAGCTTCCACATGACCACAGCACAGCACACAGGGGCTTATGGTTAACCCAGCTCCTGTTTC
The DNA here is from genome assembly GCA_023637945.1 of Phaethornis superciliosus. Classification (NCBI taxonomy): domain Eukaryota; kingdom Metazoa; phylum Chordata; class Aves; order Apodiformes; family Trochilidae; genus Phaethornis; species Phaethornis superciliosus. The sequence goes on from JAJQWJ010000020.1 coordinate 2,213,129, forward strand.
TTATTATCAGAACAAGTGGGCAGAGGAAGAGTCAAAAATGCTTCCAGTGCTAGAGGCTTGCTGCAAAGGAAAGCTCCAAAGGTTTGATCACAGAAATATAAAATCCACACCATCAGGTGACAAAGTGGATGGATTTCTCTCTTGGAAATTGTATGGTCATGGAAAATGTTAGAAATACCCTAAATTCCAGCCTTCCAGCAGGTTGTCTGGAAATCCTATTAGAAGGAAATCTCATTTCCTCAAGAAACCAAGGAACTTCTTAAGAGTGAAAATGAAGGGCATCCTAAACCAACTTTATGGGACCAAAAGCTGCTCCTTTGGGCCAGTTACCTCATCCATATCCTGCACTTGTGTGTCTTGATCAAGCTGGGCTGGGGGCTCATCCGTTTTCTCTTGCTTTTCATCTTCCTCATCTGACTCCACTTCCATCTCCACCTCCTCACTTTCTCCAAACTTCTCATAACGTTCCTGGATCAGGATTCGAGCTCCCAGCTCTTCTGGAGTGGTGGGAGGAGGGAAATTCCCTACAAAGCAGAAAACAGAGCTGCCGTTTCTGTCTCTCGTTTTGTTGCTCAGTGTCACTACTGAGCAACTACTTACAAGAGACTGAGCTGAAAGCAAAAGTACAAACCAGAAAATCACCTTTATCCTAGCCCAAACCAGGACACTCAGTGCAGAGACAGCTCAGTAATAATTTCTGGAATAAAAAGCAGTTTCTCTACAAAGCTGTAGCATCAGAATGACCTGGGAGCCAAGATGAAGGGAAGAGATGGAATCAGCACACGACACATGAAGATGCTCACAGGTGAAAGCACCTCCAGAAAGTGGGACAAGTTCCTGGTGGAAGTGGACAAGAGGGCATTTGTGCAGTCCTGGCCTTAGTGCAAGGAGAATTTTACTGATCCAGAAAGCCCCAGCCCTGCATACTGTCCCTGGAAGGCTTTCCCTTTTATCTGTGCAGGATATTCAGCTGTAAATCCCAATGTCTGTCTAAAAAGGGCATCTGAGGACACAGCCCCTCCTCACAGGCAGCACTCCCATCCAGATCACAGCTCCTTAACACCAGTACCTTGCTCATTGGGCTGGAAGTCAACAGTTTCCACAACCACAAAGTCATGCCAGTCAATCTGGGCATAAGCAACACGCTCCTTTTCCTTCTCCTCCTCTTCCTTCTTTCTCTCTCGTTCCTGGAATTTTGCCCACTCCACTCTGTAATACACCTGGGAGGGCAGATGGAGAGCAAACACCCCACGTCAGACAGGGAACACATCCCACAGCCAAGGATTTCAGGGCAGTGACACCTGCAGGGGCCTGGCACGACACAGAAATATTTGTATTTCATTTAAAAATGAGAGGTGTAGCGAAGGATACTGCACCAGCTTTGTGAAGTGTTTTTATTTGTTGTTTTTTTTAAAGCTGGAACTGCAGAAGTGAGGAACCAAGATTAAGCTTCCCCAGGTACACCCTGACTTGGGTATAGCTGAAGATTCAGAGCCAGCAAGTCAGCAGCACTTTACCACAGCCCCATAATGTCACCATCCCAAGGTAAAAGCCATCTCTGCGACAACTCCAGAAGTCAGAGAACTAAGGGAGAGCTTGGAATGACTGGAGGTGACTGAGGAGTGGCAGTGAAGTTGCCTGAGGGAAACATGCCCCTTCATGAAGGGCTTGGGAATGGGGCTGTACAGTCTCTGTGCCTCAGTGCCCCCCCAAGCTGTGCACCCTGTGCTCCACTGACTGCCTGGAGAGAAGGTTTTTTGTTTTCTGTACATTTGAATTTGCTGCGAGCCAAAAACATGCAAAGAGAGAGAGAGAATTCCACACATCCCTGCAATGCTGCAGCAATTCTGCACATGCCATACCTGATCTAGGACTTCCTTGGGGTTCTCAGCCTCTTTCTTGAGTTTGAGGAGCAAGCCTTTGGGTGGGATCAGGATCTGCAAGGTATGGCACATGACAGTTGGGGACCATTCTTTATGCCAAAGCATCTTTCAAAGCACTCATTCTCTTCCCACACTCCTAAAAACATCAGCAGACCCTGGGGGCTGCATCCCATTTACTCTGTTGCACCTTCCTGATCACTTGGCTCGTGGTTTATTCACATCACTCCTGACCCCCCCAGTTACCTCCTGTGGTTTTTACCTCCCTTCCAACAGCAGGTGACACGTTTAGCAGCAGCTTGCTGTGCTCAGAGCTGCCAAACCTCCTCCAGATATTCACTCAGAGCCAGACTGAAAGGGGGGGGAGGGGGACAGGACTGTTTTGTGAGGCCTCACAAACCTTCCAAACTCCACCCTGCAGCACTCAGGTGACTGCAGCATTCTCCTGACAAAGCTGTCAGCCCCCAGCTGGGACAGGGACACTCTGAGCTGGGTTAGGAACTGGCTGGAGGGCTGGGCCCAGAGAGTGGTGCTGAACTGGTTGGCAGCCAGTCACCAGTGGTGTCCCCCAGGGATCAGTGCTGGGCCCAGTCCTGTTTAATATCTTCATTGATGATTTAGATGAGGGGATTGAGTCCATCATCAGCAACTGTGCAGATGACACTAAGCTGGGGGGGAGTGTGGATCAGCTGGAAGGCAGGAGGGCTCTGCAGAGGGACCTGGACAGACTGGAGAGTTGGGCTGATTCCAATGGGATGAGGTTCAACACAACAACCCCATGGGGAGCTCCAGGCTGGGCACAGAGTGGCTGAGAGCAGCCAGGCAGAGAGGGACCTGGGAGTCTGGATTGCCAGGAAGCTGAACAGGAGCCAGCAGTGTGCCCAGGTGGCCAAGAAGGCCAATGGCATCCTGGCCTGGATTAGGAACAGCGTGGCCAGCAGGTCCAGGGAAGGGATTCTGCCCCTGTACTCAGCCCTGGTGAGGCCACAGCTTGAGTCCTGTGTCCAGTTCTGGGCCCCTCAGGTCAGGAAGGAGATTGAGGTCCTGGAGCAGGTCCAAAGGAGGGCAACCAGGCTGGGGAAGGGATCCAGCACAAGTCCTGTGAGGAGAGGCTGAGGGAGCTGGGGGTGTTCAGCCTGGAGAAGAGGAGGCTCAGGGGAGACCTCATCACTCTCTACAACTCCCTGAAAGGAGGCTGGAGCCAGGGGGGGTTGGGCTCTGCTCCCAGGCAACTATCAGCAAGACAAGAGGGCATGGGCTCAAGTTGTGCCAGGGGAGGTTTAGGTTAGATATTAGAAAGAATTTCTTTACAGAGAGGGTGATCAGACATTGGAATGGGCTGCCCAGGGAAGTAGTGGATTCTCCATCCCTGGAGATATTTAACAAGAGCCTGGATGTGGCACTGAGTGCCATGGGCTGGGAACCACGGGGGGAGTGGATCAAGGGTTGGACTTGATGATCTCTGAGGTCCCTTCCAACCCAGCCCATTCTGTGATTCCATGACTGCCCCCCCCTCGGGTACCTTTGTGTACTGCTCAACCAGCTTAGTGAAGTAGTTGAAGAGGCTGTGCTGGGGACGTAGGAAGTCAAACTGGTAATTCCTCTGCTCCTTCTGCATCAGCTGGGTGAGGAACTGGCGGCCATTGCGAGCCACAAACTGAGCAGTCAGCTTCACCACATCCAGGTCAAAGGCAGAGATGGAGGGAGGATCCGCGATGAACTCGAACTCTGGAGGGGGCTCCTTGGGAACCACGGTCTCCTGGATCACCTGAGCCTGCACCTGCAGGGATGGAAGGTGGGAGGAAACCTCAGGAGGAGCTGGGAGCAACGCCTGGGAGTCCTCGCTGAGGGAAGGAGCAGTGGGGCTGGAGTGCTGGCAGCTGGGAGGAAACACACAGGGAATGGGGCTGGGAGCTGTGGGAAGGAAATGTTCCTGGAAGGAGGGCTCCAGGTGGGAGGAATCCTGGATGGAACAGCCTCTGAAAACTGATGGAATCTCAGAAAACTCACTGCAGGCACAGCATCCTGATGACCACCTCAAGAAAACTGACATTACCAAGGTGAAACATCTCTACAGCCAGCCAGGCTTCCTCCCTGCTCCTTCAGAACTGGATCCAGTTTGGGGCTCCCCAGTTCCAGAGGATCAGGGATCTGCTGGGAAGAGGCCAAGGGAGGATGCTGAAGGGACCTGAGCATCTCTGCTGTGACAACTGAGAGCCCTGGGGGTGTTCAGCCTGGAGAAAAGAAGGCTGAGAGGGGATCTCAGGAATGAACAGCAATATCTGAGGGGTGGGGGCCAAGAGGAAGGGGCCAAGCTCTTCCCAGTGGTGCCCAGTAACAGGCCAAGGGATACTGGGTTGAAGGTAGAACATGGGAAGTTCCAGCTCAACCTGAGGAGAAACTTCCTGCCTGGGAGGGTGAGGGAGCCCTGGCCCAGGCTGCCCAGAGAGGCTGTGGAGTCTCCTTCTCTGGAGCCTTTCCAACCCCCCCTGGATGTGTTCCTGGGTGCCCTGCCCTGGGGGATCCTGCTGGGGCAGGGGGGTTGGATGGGATGAGCTCCTCCCAACCCCTGGCATTCTGGAATTCTGTGACATGGGTGAATTACTTTGCACTGTGATTTTCACCCAGTTTTGACCCCATTAGGGATCTTGTAACAAAGGTAACAAGGAATGTGCATGAGGTTTGACTGGTTTGCTTGAACTGAAATCCTGTGTGGGGCCTTGGGCTGAGCCTGGGCTGGGGGTTCCCAAGCAGAGATCCCATTCTGTGATCCTCCAGGATGATCCACACCATGCAGAGCAACTGGAAAGCTGTGAGAGGCCTGGACAAGGCAGTGCCCTCTCCCCAAGGCACAGCCACACTCCAGGCCTGGAGGGGAAGCTGATTCTTCTGGCAGAAAAAAAAAAGGAAATATTTCTACACAAAGAGCATCCAGGCAGCCCAGGCTGGACCCCAAGGGATTCCCTTGCCCAGGGAAGGAGTCCTGAACTCCCAGCTGCAGTACCACCAGTCCAAACTGGACAACTCCTCACTGGGTCCATTCCATTTGCTCTTTCAGAGCTGGCAGAATGAGCTTCAGGACCAGAAAATTTATGCAAGGAAAGCAGCAGACCCTGGAGCACCATATTCCAGAGAGCCCTGAGCTTTATCCCAGGTGCTGCTTGCAGAGCAGTTGGGAGCTGCTGCAAACCAGAAAAAAATCCAAGAGCCTCAGAGTTTCACACAGAACTTTGAGCTGTCAGCAAGCAGGGGGATGCACCAAAACCTACACCCCAACCACTCAGCTCCAACCCCCTGCCTGCTGCTGGGGGTTTTCCAACCTGATTCCTGCCTCCTGCCTCACCTGGTCCCTCAGCTTCACATCACACAAGGTGTCAGGATTCTCCAGGAGGAACAGCCTTACCTTCTGGGGAAGCTGCTGCTGAGCACTTTGCTGCTGTTGCATGACCTTGGGGATGGCAGCTGAGGGCTCCTGGGCTTTGCCCTCTTTGAACTCACTGACTTTGTGTCTGTAGTAGGCATGGTAGGGGTCGTTGGGGTTCAAGAAATTGAATTTGGGGTTATTTATTTCATTCTGACGAATTCGAGCTTCAAATTCTGGACCATTTCTGGAGAGGGAAAAAAAAAAACAAAAAACAAAACCCAGAAATTTAGCTGAACGCATCAGATCAAGTGTTTTAAATCAGAGGCACAGAAAAGAGCCTAAAAATTAAGTTAATTTGGAATCACAGAAAAAAAAAAGCACATCTCCCAGCACCACACCTAAAGGAGCCTGAAACACCTGCAGGGATGGGGACTCCAGCACCTCCCTGGGGAGCCCATCCCAGTGTCTCACCACTCTTCCTGGGAAAACCTTTCTCCTCATGTCCAGTCTAAACCTCCCCTGCTGTAGCTGGAAGCTCTCCCCTCCTGTCCCATCACTGACATCCTGAGCCCTCCACAAGGTCCTTGCAGGGAGAGGGAGATGAAGTCTCCCCTCAGCCTCCTCTTCCTCAAAGTCTTCTGAGGGATTTAGGTTGGATGTCAGGAAAAGGTTCTTTCCCATCAGGGGGGTGGAACAAGGGTTGCCCAGGGAGGTGGTTGAGGCCTCATCCCTGGAGATATTCAGGGTGAGGGTTGAGGAGCAGCCTGATGGAGGTGAGGGGGGTTGGACTGGGTGACCTTTGGAGGTCCATTCCAACCCAAATCCCTCGGGGATTCCAGGATTCTACGTGTTGATCTCTGTTTCTTTCCTAGCAAGATGCACCAGCCCCCTCAGAAGACAATTTCCTCCTTGGAAGGAGTTTCCCTCAAGTGTCAGCAGGCAGTTAAAGGCATTTGTGTGTGCCACAGCCTCACTGGGACAGACACAAACACGAGATCTTTGACTGGACTGGACAACTCCTCACTGGGTCCATTCCATTTGCTCTTTCAGAGCTGGCAGAATGAGTTTCAGGACCAGAAAGTTCATCCAAGGAAAGCAGCAGACCCTGGAGCACCATATTCCAGAGAGCCCTGAGCTTCATCCCAGGTGCTGCTGCACTCACCTCCCTCAGATGCTCTCCAGGTACCTCCAAGCTTGGCTGAGCCTCCAAACAAGGAGGGTTTGGAGAGGATGAACACAGAGGATAAAGCCCTGCTCCCCCCAGGAGGAAGGCAGAGCTTCCAGCAGCAGATGAGAGGGGAGAACACAACCTCTGGGAAGTGTCTGGGAGAGGAGAGAGGGCAGGGAGCCCCCCAGGCAGCTGAGGAGGGGACTGAGCTCCTGTGCCACTGCAGGGAGAGCAAAATCTGCTCCCCAGAGACCTCCTGAGGAGAACAGCCAGGCAGAAACATCAACAGCCAGGGCCTGGCTGGCACTCAGGGGGATGCCAGGCAAGTGAAGGAGGAACTGTGTTTATTAGCACAAGTTTTTGAGCAAAAAAAAAAAAAAGTGAGGGAAAATATTGTTTCCTTTCCAGTCTCACTGGGCAAAACTCCAGCCTTCCAAAGTCCCAGGATTGCTGCACTCTGGGGCTTCAGAGACAGCAGCAGGGGAGAAGAGGAGGGTGAGCCCCCCAGGGGACAGAGGGTGACACCCCTGTCACTTACCTGGCTACAAAACTAGCAGTCTTGTCAACAATATTCCTGACTTCTGGAGGAGGGTAAATAATTCCAACCACGGGCTTGGCTGGTGCTGCTTCCTCTTTGGGTTCCTCTTCTGCCTGGAAGGGAGATGGAAATACAGAAATACAGACAGGGCCCTCTGTGCTGCTGCCCCCCAGGAGCTTCCAGCTGCAAATCCAGCCTGGGTTTATTTTCAGGTGGTTTTGAGTTGAAAATTTCATTTCCCTTCATTCCCACTTTCCTTGTGTACATCAGGAGTAACAACCCTGCCCCTGCTCTACTGAAAATTTGGTAGGAATTCAGTGTCCCCAGAGCCAGCTCTCCTCCTCCTCAGCCCCCCATCCACTGCATTTCTTTGGTTTTTTTATTCCTGACACAAAGATTTGGTTTAAAAATCTGAATCCCCTATCCCACAAACAAATTCCTCAGCTTCTCAGGGTGGGAGGCACCACTTGTCTGCACCCCAAGGGCAGGGAAGGAGAGGGGGCCCTTCCCTGGGAACCAAAACACAGCCTCAGCCTCGCCCCCCAGCAGGTTTGGGAATGCTGAACCAAGAGGAATGCCTGGACCAGCACCCTGAGGAATATCTGGGCATGGCTAAGCACCTCTGGGAGCTGAGAACAACATCCCCTGAGGGCCCTGGCCTTAGAAGGGGCTGAATTCTGAAAGACTTAACACAGAAACATTGCTTTTAATCCTCCTGGGACTGCATCAAAAGCTGCTTGGCAGACCAAAACTCTGCAAGGGCTTTTTTTCTCCCATGAAGCCAGCAGCTGCTCTGTGCAGGATATTAAAGATGTCTCCCTTCTTCCCTCCCCAAACAATTTGCACAAGAAAAGCTGTCACAGAAGGGAACAGCTCTATGGGAAACATTTAGGATTTAGAATTTTAAGGGGGAGAGGCAGGGAAGTGTTAGAAAACTCACTGCCTCTGCAAAACCCACGGGGACTCCAAGGCAGAGATCACTCCCAAACCAAACCCAGCTTTATCACAGTGTATTCAGAGAAAGGCACCATAAATGTTCTTTGTTTTCAGACCCAATGCCTCCCAACAACACCCCGAGGAGCTGAACCATGAGGCAACCCCACCCCTGGGAGACTTTAACCTCCCTGGTGTGCTGCTGAGAGAACTTCTGGGAGTTTAATTTTTTTTGGGGAGGGGTGGGTGGGTAGAAACCACGAATTTCCTTCTCCTCGTGTCAGCTACACCAGAACACCCCGGATTTTCACTCAGATCCCCTCCCTCCTCTGGGCTGCCACACGGTTTGCCTGCTCAGCCCCCAAAGAAGGCCCCTCCAAGGCCTCCCCTCCCTTTCTCCTCAGCCATCCCCCCTTCCCTCCCCCCAGCTCCAGGCCTCCCCCCTCCCCGCGGCCCGCACCGGTTTGCTCTCGGCAGGAGGAGGTGCTGGCTGCGCCGGGGCCATGGCTTGGACGGGCCCGGCGGGCATGGTGCTGGCTGCTGGCGGGAGGGAAGCAGTGAGGGAGGGAATCGCTTCCCCAGCGGAGCCGCTCCGGGAGCGCAGGAGGCGGCGGAGCCGAGGGACAAAATGGCGGCGAAGGGCCCGGAACGGCGTAAGCGGGGCGGAAGTGACGTAGGCGTCGGGCGGTACCATCAGCGCCCTGAGGGAAGGGGGGGACACGGAGCGAACCAATGCGGGGGCGTGGTCTATTGGGGCGTGGTCTCATTGGGGTGGGGTCAAATGAGGGGCGTGGTCTATTGGTGCGCGGTCTCTTTGGGGGCGGGGTCACACGAGGGGGCGTGGTTACGGAAGGGGTGTGGCCATGGTAGTGTCGTCTAATGAGGGGGGGCTGTACAATGGGCTCGTGGTGTGGGGGGCGTGGCTATACAAGGGGCGTGGTTGTGTTTGGGGGCGTGGCCATACCAGGGGGCGTGGCCAAACGACGGTTTGACACCGCGAGGGGCGTGGTTGCGTTGGGGGCGTGGCCACACCGAATGGGCGTGGTCTGCGCGGTTGCCATAGCAGCAGAGGAGCCGCGGCCTCCGCCCAGGCCCCGCTCCCCGCGGTGACTCCGCGGTTCCCCCCGGGCTCGTTCCCCCCGGAGCGGCTCTGCGGGGCCCTCCGGCAGCATGGCGCACCTGCTGGGTCACCCCGGCTGCATGGAGAGCCTGCGGGCAGACCTGAGGGACCTGCAGGCTGCCCTCACCGACGTCTCCTCCCGGGTCGGTGCCGTGCGTTTCCCCTCCTGGAAGTTTCCCGATAAAGTCTCCTGTGAGCTGGACATGGCGGTGCTGCTGGAGCGGTACAGCTACAGCCAAACCGACCCCGAATTCAGCCAGCATTCCCACGTGGTGCTGCTGGAGCTGCTGATAGACAGGTGAGGAGGGAAAATCACCCCCAGCACCCCAACGCGGCTGGCAGGGAAGGCATGCTGGTGTCTTCAGCCGAGCCTTTGGGATGCTCTTTTTCCACCCCTTTCCACCGGGAGCAGTGTGCAGAGCTCAGCCTCATGCTCCGCAGCTCTGCCCTGGAGGGAAATCCCAGTTCAGGCAGAGCTCCAGGCTACTGGCCCAGGCACTGGCCACAGAGGAGCCTGGGAGGCAGGAGCACCCGGGCACGGTGCTTACATTGCCCCTCAAATCCTTGGAAACTCCGGGCCGCAGCTGCACCTGAGAGGCAAAACTTTTGGAACCTGGGTGGCATGGACACAAAAGTGTTTGGGAAGAGGAGGAGCAGCTCCCGAGGGAGGTGTTGGCTCTGCCCAGGGGGGTTTGATACCCTCAGATCTTTGGAAACAATTTAATTGCAGCCTGGTGGCTTCAGGGGGGTTTGCATCCCATCCCATCCTGCTCCCTGGAGTGACTCGGGGGGGCCCCAGGATATTCACCCTCCCCTGCCAAAATCACTTTGTGCAAAGGGGAAGGAGGGAGAAGGGGGGGGGAAACCTCCCTTGCCTCAGCCCAGGCTCTTTGCTGACCACCACCAGCCCCTTCCACTCTGTTGCTCTAACCTGTGCGTTTGTTTTGGGGGGTTGGGTTTCTTTTTTGTTTTTGTTTTTTTGTTTTTGTTTTTTTGTTTTTGTTTTTTGTTTTTTTGTTTTTTTGTTTTTTTGTTTTTTTTAAAGGCTCCTGCTGCTGCTGCAGAGCTTCACCAGCTACACAGGGAACCTCCTGAGCCAGCGAGCAGTGCCCATTGCACAGGAGCTGGGCCCCTGCATGTCTGCAGGACTGACAGCCAGGAGGTACTGGAGCAGCATGCTGAAGCTGGGGGCTTCCTACCAGCAGCTCCTGGCTCAGGTGGGACATTTAGGGCCATTCCTGACACCCCATGAGCCCAGTCAGAGACCCCAGAAATGGCCCCTGCCTCATTCCCTGGGATTTCCTCATCTTTTTCCCCTGGGACACCCCATTACAGCTGCAGTGGCTGCACCAGATGTGCTCCAGGCTCATGACCCCCTGAGTGCTGACCCCTGTGTCACACATCTGTCCTCTCCCAGCCCCTCTCCCTCCCTCTAACCACTCTTCCCAGCCCTGCTGCTGGATCCAGCCTCCCCCAGGATCTCGGGATGGGATGGGTGAGCCTTCCTGCCCTCACTGCTCCCCCCCCCAAAAAATCCTCCTCCTGCCATGCAGCTCTGCAGACCCACGGGGCTGAGCTGCCTTAAATCAGTGAAATCATTCACAGCAAATCCTCTGCGCCCCTCCCCTGTGTTTCTTTTCTTTCCTTTTTTCTTTTTTTTTTTTTTTTTTTTTTCCCCAAATGATCCTAACTGATGGAAAAGTCCCCCAGGAATTCCTCCAGCAGCACCAGGAGGAAGGGGGGGTCAGGAGGGGAGAGCTGGGCTGGAGGTTTCCCGTGGTGAAAGCAGGAGGGAAAGCTGGAAAGCTGCCCAGCAGCTGGTCAGGATTCAGCTCCCTGGAATCCTGCAGCGAGGAGAGGGAAGGAAATTCACTTGGCTTGCTGGCTCTGTGCTGCTGTGGCTGTGATGGAAACCAGCAGGCAGGGAGCTGATGCTTGGCATCTGTTCTCCTCCAAGCTCTGAGGATTTCCCTCCTTCCAGGAGAGGGGCTCCTGCCCTCCCTGCCCCTTCCCCACCCTCACACCTCTGCCTTTGGGCTCTTTGCAGCTGCCTGGGGCTGATCTCAGCCTTGGTTCTGTTCTGTGCTCTCTCCAGCAGAAGAAGGAGGGGATCCCCGTGCTGCAAGCCACCCCCCAGGTTGGGAAAGCTGAGGAGAAGCTCCCGGAATGCTGTTTGCCTGATGGATTGAGGTTCAAAACTTCCCTGGCAGTTGCCCAGCCTGCTTCTCCATGCCCATCCCCAGGTGTCCCTGCAGCAGACACCGATGCCTGGGGCAAGACCGTGTCCAGGGGTACCTGCAGCCTGGCTGAGGGCAGTTCCAGTGTCCCCAGGCAGCCAGCCGGGTGTGACACCTGCAGCACCACCCGTGCCACCCTCCTTGAGGTTGGCAAAACCATCAGCAGCCTCTGCCAGAGCCACAGCATCCCCTCGGCTCTCAGCAGGTTCCAGGAGCCACTGGAGGAGAGCCCAGGGAGGAGTTTATCCAGCATGGAGCTGAGCTCCTGGGCTGCAGGGCAGAGCCAGGACCTTGCCCGGCTCGGGGAACACCTCCGGGGGGTGCTGGAGCAGCTCAGTCTCCTGAAATCTGAGCTGGAAGAGGCAGAGAAAGAGAGGGGGGAGCTGAGGAACCAAATGGAGGAGTTGTCCTGCTTGCTGCGGGTGGAGAAGGAGAGCCAAGAGAGGCAGCAAAAGGAGGCTGAGAAAAACCTGGAAGCAAAGCAGAAGGAATATTCCGAGGCTGTAGCCAGGCTGGAGCAGGACAAGCAGGACCTGCGGAGGGGTAAGGTGCTGTGCCCACCTCCCCTCCCAGCCCAGGGGGGGTTTGCAGGGGGGGTCCCGGTCCCATCCCGATCCCACGACCCTCAGGCAGGGGATAGGGATGAGGGGGTGAAACCTCCCTTGCCTCAGCTCTGGCCCTTTGTTAAACACCCTGAAACCCTTTCCACATCCCAAACCCCCTCAGCAGGGTTTTCCCCCTGCCAGCCTGGCCAGGAGCTCTTTGTCCACATCCTCCTGCAGCCTCCTCCCTGCACAGCACCAGCACTGGGGGTGAAACCAGTGTCCCCATTGTTTGCTGTCCCCATTTGGGAGGAGGTGTTGCAGGAGCAGAGAGGTTTTTGTGTCCTCTCAGGAGCTGCTTTGCTGGAGGAAAGACTCTGCACCTTGAAGGAGGAGCTGAGTGCCAAGCAAGTTGCTCTGCAGGACCTGGGTAAGGGCTCCCCGGGCTCCCCCAGCCTCACCCCTATCTCACTGGAGTTTTACACCCCTGTTATCTCCCACCTCCTCCAGAACCTGTCAGGGATTGGGGGAAGTGGGATAGAGGCCAGGCCTTCCTCGTGGCAGTGCCCAAACACAGGATCACAGAATCCTTCTGGATGGAAAAGACCTTTAGGATCATCCCAGTCCAACCATTCCCCCTGCACTGCCCAGGCCACCCCCACCCCATGGCCCTCAGCACCACATCTCCAGGGCTCTGAAACCCCCCCAGGGATGATGGGGACTCCAGCCCTGCCCTGGGCAGCCTGGGCCAGGCCCTGACAACCCTTGCCAGGGAGAAACCCAAGCTCCAACCTAAACCTCCCCTGGCACAACTTGAGGCCAAAAGTTCCTCTTGTCCCATCCCTTGTTCCTGGGGAGCAGAGCCCGACCCCCCCTGGCTCCAACCTCCTCTCAGGGGGTGTCAGAGAGCCAGAAGCTCTCCCCTCAGCCTCCTCTGCTCCAGGATCAACACCCCCAGCTCCCTCAGCCCCTCCTGGGCAGAATTCTGCTCCAGCCCCTTCCCCAGCTCCATTCCCTTCTCTGGACACTCTCCATCCCCTCAATCTCCTTCTGCTCCTGAGGGTCTCAGATCTGACCCCAGGACTGGAGGTGCAGCCTCCCCAGCACCCAGCACAGGGGGACAATGCCAGCCCTGCTCCTGGTGGCCACACCAGTGCTGCCACAAGCCAGGATGCTGGTGGCCTTCTTGGGCACACGCTGGCTGATATTCAGTCACCCAGCAGCAGAGTGATGCTGGTGGGAGCTCAGTGGGTCACAGCCCTGCCTCCCCCTCACCAGGAGCTGGGGCTGGTCTGAAGCCATCTCCAAACATCCCCCCTCTTGCCAAGCCTCTCCCCAAGGTGCTATCCCTCCCCAGAAGTCACCAAGACGACCTTGCTGGAGGAGATGAGGACCACAATGGTAGCCAGGAGCCAGGTGCTGGAGCTGGAGGAGAAGGTCCAACTGCTCAGCAGGCAGAGGGAAAGCCTGGATGAGGAGCTGAGAGCCATCACTACCCAACTGGAGAAGGAGAAGGCCAAGGTGGAGAGCATGCTGAGGCACCAGGAGGTAGGGTGGCTCTGGTGGGTGCTGCTGGAGGGTGCAGGGGGGGAGCAGTGCCCCACGCCTCTCCCTTGCAGTCCCTGCAGGCCAAGCAGAGGACACTGCTCCAGGAGCTGGACAGCTTGGATCAGGAACGTGAGGAGCTGCAGAAGAGGCTGGGGGAGGCTGAGGAGGACAAGGCCAGGCTGGAGGAGCAGCTGGAGCAGGATCAGGAGCAGAGCAGGAAGAGGCTGCGGGCACAGGAGGTTCAGAACCAGCACCCAGCAGGGATCCGGGGGTGCCAGGAGGGAGTCCTGGGGGGGACAGCATATCCTGGGGGGAATCAGGAGCTGCCCCATCCCCAGAACGTTCCCAGGGGACTCTGGTGTGACGTGGCCACCATCATTTGGGTTGGAAAAGACCTTGGAATTCAAACTGTTCACAGCTGAGTCTCTGCTGGTTTCCCTGTGGCAGAGGTTGGACACCTTGTCCTGATGGCACAGGGACAGGGAAGGAGGGGACCTTGGGGACCTGAGTGCTCCTGTGGGATTCTCCCAAGCCCTCCCACCCTGCAGAGCTCACCCTGCTCTGCTGTGCTGCTCAGGAGCTGCTGGAGACTCTGCAGAGGGAGAAGCTGAGCCTGGAGCAAAGTGTCACGGAGCTGCAGACCAAGGTGTCCAAGCTGGAGGAGCAGGAGCAGGAGCTGAAGGAGAGGGAGAGGCTCCTGGTGTTCTTCCCTGAGCTCCACATCCCTGCTGAGACACAGTTTGAGAGTAAGGGAGTGGGCAGCTCTCCCCACAGCTCTCCCCACAGCTCTCCCCACAGCAGGCTGGTGGGGCTGCTGGAGCTGGCAGGGGATGCTGCCAGCCCCATGGTTTAAAATCCCCACATCGTTTGGGTTGGAAAAGCTCTTTTAAGATCAAATCCAACTCTTCCCCCTGCACTGCCCAGGCCACCCCCACCCCATGTCCCTCAGCACCACATCTCCAGGGCTCTGAAACCCCCCCAGGGATGATGGGGACTCCAGCCCTGCCCTGGGCAGCCTGGGCCAGGCCCTGACAACCCTTTTGGGGATGGAATTGTTCCCCAGCTCCAACCTCAACCTCCCCTGGCACAACTTGAGGCCGTTCCTTTTATCCCATCCCTCATTCCTTGGGAGCAGAGCCCAACTCCCCCCTGGCTCCAACCTTCCAGGGAGTTGTAGAATGCCATTTGTACAACCCAGTTTGTCCCACTAATGGCCAGGAAGGGCTCAGAGCCCTGTGCCACCCTGGTGCCACCTCCCTGTCCTCCCTTCACCTCCATGCCAGGAGGCAGAGCAGGACCAGGACCTGGGCAGAGCCAGAGCTTGCTTTGGGGGTCCCATCTCAGGGCACCTCCTGAGTCCAGCAGCATCATCCTGCCCCAGGGATGTCCCCTTGTTTTGTTTGCAGGCACCGGGAGCTTGACAGAGGACATGGAAAAGCAGCTCCAGGCCAACAGCATCCGGATGGATGTGCTGGAGCAGGAGAACGTGCGGCTCCGGGCAGCGTTGGCCAAGGTGAAGGTGGCAGCTGAGCAGGGGGTGCTGAAGGTGAGGCTGCCCCTGAGGACACCCCACAGCCCCTGCCACTGTCCCATGTCCTCCAGGGATCAGTCCCCTGCTTGGGTACCCTCCCACAACAGGCTCTGAGGACCTGTTTTCAGCCAGCACCCTTGGTTTTGGGGTGCCCCCGATCCCATCTCCCCGCTCGGCTCGGGGCTGGTTCCTGGCCCTACTGTGGCTGTTGTGGCACTGCCACCAGCTGAGTGGTGACAGCCACCAGGAGCAGAGGCTGAGGGTCTGCCTGAAGCTGAGCAGGGGGGGATTGGGGGATGTTTCACCTCCTCTTCTCTCCCCCCAGCTCATCCCCCAGCCCCAGCTGTGGTCTCAGCCCGGCACCCGGCGCAGCGAGGAGGCTGAGGGTGTGGGGTGAGTGGGGACCCAGGGGAAGGGGCTGGGGGGCATCTTCCCTTTTCATCCTCCCCTCTAACAGCTCCCACCACCCACAGGTCTCCCAGCAGCCGAGGCAGCAGCCTGGGGACACAGGGACATGCAGGGGACACGGAGCAACCCTGGAAACCGCTCTCAGGAGAGCCCCCAGGCAAGGGCAGATCCTGCCTCTCACTGCCTGCCAAGTGCTTGGTGCTCAGCCCCCCCAAACCAAGGGGGAGAGGCAGAGTGAGGCCCCCCCACCCCAAATAAACACCCTGAGACTGAGACAGCCACCGTGGGACACAAGGCAGCCCGGGGAGAGGGGCTGTTGCTTTGTTTTCAGTGCAGTTCCCCCCACACCCCCCCACTCCTCCTCCTCTGTGGCCTGGGCTCCACGTGAGGTGACACAGCAGAGGGCTGGCCTGTCCCCAGCTCTCCAGCCTGGGCACAGCCAGCCCTGGGGCTGGGCTCCCCCTGCACCCAAGGAGCCCTCAGGGGGACACAAACATTCCCAGGGCATGTGGAGCATCCCCTGCCCCATCAGCTGAGCAGGGCTGGGGACATTCCCAGCCACTGGAATGTCACCTTGGCATGGCTCAGCACCCAGAGAGTGCCTGGGCACAGCTCAAGTTGGCTCGGGCCAGGAACTGTTCCCAAGAGGCAACTGGGATGTAGCCAAGGTTGCTGGGAAGAGGAAGGCAGAGCTGGGCTGGGGATGAGAGGAGCTGAGCCACCCTTGGCTCACCCACAGCCCCAAACTGTGCCAGCAGCCAGCAATGAGTGGCCCCAGGGTCCAGTGGGCCACCACAGGGGCTGGCCCTGAGCCTCATAAGCCTCAGAGGGCAGGCTGGAGCCAAGCAATGCCAAGAAGACACAGGAGTTCTCACTCTGTGTTTAATAGACACCTGTGATGTGCAGGACAGGAGCTGTCAGGGCTCCTGGTGTGTCCCTGGCCACCATGGCACCTGTGGCCAGGCCAACGAGCCCCATGCTTGGTCTCTGCAGCCACCTCGTGTTCTCCATTCTAATAAGTTAGTATAAATAAGGTGCTGGAGCCCCTACCCCCCCAGCAGCAAATAGAAAAAAAATCAAAGAGACTTAAAAAAATGAGTACAGGCAGGGGGAGGGGGCCACCAGGCCAGGCTCTCCCTGCTTCCAGCCCCATTACACCCATGGGTGCCCCCAGAGCTTCCTTTCCTGGCCCCCCAGCACTGGCCATTTGCCCTCTGAAGTGCCAGGCACAGGCAGAGCTGCTCCAGATCCCTCCCTCTCCCTGGAGCAGGGATGGCTCTGTCCCCAGAGTGTGTCCCTCAGGCTGGTTAGCTCTCTGGGCAGCAGTTTCCTGGAAGGAAAAAGGATGGGGGGGTCAGGGTGTGGGGAGCCCGGGGTCCTCCCCAGCACCCGGGGGGGTTGAGTGCAGCTGGCAGGGACCCAGTGGGTGTCAGTGGGGCTCTCACCCAGGATGTTGTGCTTGCAGAGAGGGCAGGTCTGCTGCAGCAGGAGCCAGGGATCCACACAATCCCTGTGGAATTCATGGGAGCAGGGGAGCACCCGCAGCCACTGCCGGGAGGGAAGGAGATGGGAGATGGGGAGCGGAGCAGGGCTGGATTGGGAACACAATCCCCTGCCCCACGGCTCCCTGGCAGGGACACTCAGGGCAGGGAAGGGATGGGATGTGTCCAGGTGACAGGGAGCAGTGAGCAGGATGGGCTCGGGGGCTGAGTCCTGACCTGGCTCCTGTGGAAGTGCTCCAAGCAGACGGCACAGCTGTCCAGCTCACAGGGCCGGCTCCGCGGAGCCTTCCCCGGGTGGTACCTCCGGGTCTGCAGTGCCGACAGCCTCTGCAGGATGTGCTGCTTCAGGTCCAGCTGTCAGGGCAGAGCAGAGGCTGAGAGCTCCCCGAGGGGAGGCTCCAACCCCCCCAGGCAGGAGGGGAGCAGAACCCTTCCCACCTCGGCGTCTCGCTCCACCGGCTCTTGCCGCGACTGCCGCTGAGCCTGCACCATGACGCCGGTGCAGAGGAGCAGAGCGATCAGCAGGATGGTGTTCCACAGCTGCTGGAGGTATTTCTGCAGGACCAGAGCCACGGGAACATCAGGGCTGTGATGGAGAACCCCACCCTGCTGCTCCCAGCACCACCAGCACCAGCAGCCGTGGCGGGCAGCTGGCCCCGGGACATGTATCATAGAATCATAGAATGGGCTGGGTTGGAAGGGACCTCAGAGCTCATCAAGTCCAACTCTTGATCCACTCCCCCCGTGGTTCCCAGCCCATGGCACTGAGTGCCACATCCAGGCTCTTTTGAAATATCTCCAGGGATGGAGAATCCACTACTTCCCTGGGCAGCCCATTCCAATGGCTGATCACCCTCTCTGTAAAGAAATTCTTTCTAATATCCAACCTAAACCTCCCCTGGCACAACTTGAGCCCATGCCCTCTTGTCTTGCTGATAGTTGCCTGGGAGCAGAGCCCAACCCCCCCTGGCTCCAGCCTCCTTTCAGGGAGTTGTAGAGAGCGATGAGGTCTCCCCTGAGCCTCCTCTTCTCCAGGCTGAACACCCCCAGCTCCCTCAGCCTCTCCTCACAGGACTTGTGCTGGATCCCTTCCCCAGCCTGGTTGCCCTCCTTTGGACCTGCTCCAGGACCTCAATCTCCTTCCTGAACTGAGGGGCCCAGAACTGGACACAGGACTCGAGCTGTGGCCTCACCAGGGCTGAGTACAGGGGCAGAATCCCTTCCCTGGACCTGCTGGCCACGCTGTTCCTGCTCCAGGCCAGGATGCCATTGGCCTTCTTGGCCACCTGGGCACACTGCTGGCTCCTGTTCAGCTTCCTGTCAATCCAGACTCCCAGGTCCCTCTCTGCCTGGCTGCTCTCAGCCACTCTGTGCCCAGCCTGGAGCTCCCCATGGGGTTGTTGTTGAACCTCATCCCATTGGAATCAGTACCTGGACCTGGGAGCTGTTCTCCCCTGTGCAGATGACCCCCTGCCACTCCCCGTAGAGACCCCCTCGGGAGAGGCCACAGGTTGACCAGAGGGTGAGGGTGACTCCCTGCAAGGCAAGAGGTGGCACTGCTGGTGGCTGCCATGGCACTGCTGACAGTCACAGCCCCACCACCAACAGCCCCAGCAGGTCCTGGTGCTGCCCCAGCCCAGGGGGTCTCAGCATGCCAGGGGGGACATAGAGGGGAGGAGGAACTGCAGGAAGCTGCTTCACTCCCAGGGGGTGAATCTCTGGGGAAACTGAGGCACTGGCAGCTTCCTGAGCTTCCAGGGATGGGGGTCTGCATGGGTTGGGCAGGATGGTCCTGGTGCTGGTTCTGGTTCTGGTCCTGCCCTCCCACCAGCATGGGGAAGAAAAGGAGGGAGGAAAAAAGGAGGAGGAAGAGGAGAGAAAGAAGGGAAAGAGGAGAGAAAGATGGAGGAGAGACAGGAGATGAAGAAGGAAGAAGGAAAGAAGAAGGAGAGGAGAAAAGAGAAAAAGAGAAAAAGAGAAAAAGAGAAAAGAGAAAAGAGAAAAGAGGAAAGAGAAAAGAGAAAGAGAGAAAAGAGAGAAGAGAAAAGAGAGAAGAGAGAGAAGAGAGAGAAGAGAGAAGAGAGAGAAGAAGAGGAGAAAAAAGAAGAGAGAGAAGAAGGAGGGGAAGAGAAGGCAGAGGAGCAGGGGGCAGAGGAGTTGCTTTACACACCAGGTTCTCCAGCAGCACTGCCTGGTAGGTGATCTTTGCAGTGGCCCGGAGCCCCCTGTGAGCCAAGCAGAGCAGAGTCACCCTGCAGGCCCTGCACACAGCCCCCGGGACAGGCAGCAGGGCTGAAACCCACAGGGAGGTGACACTGGATGGTCCCCTTCCCAGCTGTGCCCAGCCCTAAGGGACGGCTCTCTTCCTCCCTGCCTCAGTTTCCCCCCGGGGTGGCAGGAGGACTGAGGGGGCTGGGGGGGGTCTCGGTGCTGAGGGGGGTGGGGACAAAGCCTGGGAAAGGCTCTGAGGGTGCTGGCCTGGAGAAGGTGTCCTGAGGGTCCTCAAGAGCTCAGCTGAGGCCACTGCCACCCCTGGGGACCCACGGGAGGGCTCAGGACCTGGGCAGGGCTGGATTTGAGTCCCCCCCTCCCTGGACACAGTGTCCCAGGCTCTGCATAGTGCAAGGGTGACACCAGCCCAGCCACCACAGGGAGAGCCACCAGGCTGTACCTCAGCAGTGCTCCCAGCAGCTTGGTGACATTGTCTGAGGACTGGATGACAATCACGGGCTTGGCAAGCAGCTGGGAAACATCCACCTGAAGCAGAGGGGGAAGCAATGGATGTCAGAGGGGCACGGGGGGGTGGGGGACACACCTGGGGGGCTGGGGGACCTGCCAGGGGTGGGGGGGACCTTCCAGGGGGTGTCCTACCTCCCGGATGGCATTCTGGTTGAGGGCGAGGATGAGCAGGGCTGAAGCACCCAGCACCAGGGCTCTCTTCATCTGTGGAGACAGAGGGCTGAGGGGGGGGGACAGGCAGGGGGACAGGCAGGGGGACAGGCAGGGGGACAGGCAGGGGGACAGGCAAGGGGACAGGCAGGGAGCTGGCAGGGGGACAGGCAGGGGGACAGGGGACAGGCAGGGGGCTGGCAGGGGGACAGGCAGGGGGACAGGCAGGGGGACAGGCAAGGACACAGGCAGGGAGCTGGCAGCACCCAGGACCCCTGGAGGGACCCAAGAGAGGGTGGCAGCACCCAGAGGCCCTGTCAGGGACCCTGCTGTCCGGTGAGGAGGGGTCCCTGGGGGGGCTGGGGTCACCTTGCTGACAACAGTGGTGGTGAAGGACTCCTCGTGGGGACCCTCGGCCCGGTCCTGGCCCACCGGTACCACCCCAATCCAGGTGTCAGCAGCACCCAGCTCGGGCTCAGTGTCTCCCACCTGGGGGGGGCACAGCAAGGGGGTCCCCAAGAGCACCGTGTGGGGAGGGGGACAGCAGCTGGGGGGGCACAGGGAACAGGACCTGGGGGTTCCTGCTCCTGCCCTCACCCCTGCCTGCACCTCCCCGGCCAGAGACCCCCCCTGCCTGACCCAGCTGTGCCCCCAGTGCCCCCAGTAACCCCCAGTGTCCCCAGTTACCCCCTGAGACCCCCAGTGCCCCCCTCCCCATGCCCCCCACCACTCACAGCCCCCCCGGTGCCCACTGCCCCCCCCCCCCCTCCATTCCCTCTCCAGTGCCCAAAGGTCCCCCCAGGTCCCCGGTACCCGATCCCCCGCTGCCGGTTCCCCCGGTGCCCGGTTCTCCCCCGGTTCCCACTCCCTGGTTCCCGGTTCCCCCGGTGCCGGTTCTCCCCCGGTTCCCACTCCCTGGTTCCCGGTTCCCCCGGTGCCGGTTCTCCCGCGGTGCCCGCCCGCCGTTCCCCCGGTTCCCCCCGTTCCCCGGTGCCGGTTCCCCCGGTTCCCCCCGTTCCCCGGTGCCGGTTCTCCCGGTCCCGTTCCCCACCAGCACCAGCCGGCCTCTGATCTCCTCCTCCCTCCGCGTTACCCCCCGGTCCCGGCCGCTCCCGGCACCCAGCAGGGCCCCTCGCAGGGTGTAGGAGCCGCCGGGCCCCTCCGCCGCCCCGTCCCCCGTCCCGGTCACCGCCACCTCGACGCGGGCAGCGGGACCCCCGGGACCCCCGGGACCGCCCGGGACCGCCCGGCCCAGCGCCAGCAGCGGCGCCAGCACCGCCAGCACCGCAGCCATGGCCACACCGCCCCGCCCCGCCCCGCCCCGCCCCGCCCAGCCGGACAGCGCCCCCTGGCGGGCAGGAGGACACAGCCCGAGGGGATGGGAAAGGCGGGAAAATGGGAATGGGAATGGGAATGGGAATGGGAATGGGAATGGGAATGGGAATGGGAATGGGGAGAGGGAGAGGGATAGAGATGGGGAGAGGGAAAGGGATGGGGAGAGGGAGAGGGAGAGGGAGAGGGATAGAGATGGGGAGAGGGAAAGGGATGGGGAGAGGGACAGCACAGAGATGGGACAAGTACAGGGACAGGGGAGGGGACGGGTGGGGACAGGGATTAGGATAGGGATGGGGATAGAGACAGGGATGGGGACAGGGACAGGGTGGGGACAAGGGCAGGAATGGGGATGGGGACAGGGGTGGGAACAAGGATGAAGATGGGGACAGAGATGGGGATGGGCTGGGGACAGGGGTGGAGACAGATGGGGATAGGAATGGGGATAGAGACAGGAATGGGGACAGGGACAGGGTGGGGACAAACACAGGGATGGGACATGGACAGGGATGGGACAAGGACAGGGACTGAGATGGGGACAGGGGGCAAGGAAAAGGGGTGAGACTGGGACAGGGAGAGAGACCAGGACTGGGACAGGGACAGGATCCAGGACAGGAACAGGGACAGAGACTGGGACAGGGATGGGGACAGGGGCAAGGAAAGTGTCTGACGTTGGGATGGGGACATAGAGCAGGAGGAGAGGAAGAGGGAGAGGGATGGAGAGTGGGAGAGGGGAGGGGACAGGGCCTGGGACTGGGATGGAACAGGGACAGGGGCTGGGAACAGGAGCCAAGATGGGGACAGGGACAGGGACTGAGACAAACACTGACACCAGAACAGGCACAGGGATGGGGACAGGGGACAGGGACTGGGACCAGGACAGGAACTGGGACTGGGAGAGGGCCTGGGAGACGGCACAGGGATGGGACAAGTACTGGGACTGAGATGGGGACAGGAGTGGGGACAGGGACAAGGAAGGGGACCAGGACATGAATCGACACCAGGACAGGGACAAGGATGGGGTTGGGGGACATGGCCTCCCATGTCCCCACTTCCCCATGGACACAGGGACACTGCAGGGACACCACAGGGACACAGGGACATGGGGACACAGCCCTGGGTGCTTGGAGACACGCGTGACCCCCACAGACCCCCCCCGTGGGGCACACCCTGGCACACACCTGGGTGACACGGGCACACGTGTGTCCCCCAAATCCATCTGCCCCCAGACTCCCTGCCTGTCCCTGTCCCCTCTGATGTCCCCACCCCAGCCATGTGTGTCCGGCACACGTGTGGGATTTGCGGGTGGGATTAACACGGGTCCTGGAGCTGATCTGCTTTGGGCAGGGACACGGTGGGGACAGGGACAGGGTGCTGTGACACTGCCTGCGGGACAGGTCTGGGTGTGTCCCCCATGTCCCTATAGTCCCCAACCCTGTCACAATCCCGTGGGGTTTAATGGCAGGGCGGGCAGGACCTCCCCACTGGCACTGGGGCCGGTTTGACCACATCCCAAATCCCGGTAAACAACCACCTGGAATGCTGCAGGGATGGGCTGGGAAAGGCAGTGGCTGGTGGCAGGACCAGGGTGGCTTTGGTGGGATTAGGGCTGGTGGCCTGAGTGCTGCCCCGAGGAGGGACGTGGTGGTGGCACCAGCACGGGGGGACAGGCATGGGGTGTGAGTGGCTCTGTGGGATGGGTTCTGGGACACCAGTGACTCCATGGGACATCCAGGGGACACAGGTGGCTCCATGGCACCTGGAAAGCTCCATGGGATATTCGTGGCTCCAAGGGACAGCCAAGGGTCCCTGGGGGACACGTGCATGGCTCCCTGGGACATCCACAGCTCCGTGTGTCCCATGTGGCTCCAGAGGACTCCTGGGAGGTGACAGTAGGGACAGGGGAACCTGGCCCTACTCAGGACCCCAACCAGCACAGGTCTGTGGGTACCAGGGCCGGGGTCTCCATCACAGGGATGTCCCCTCACCGTGGGACCGAGGGCCACTGTAGGTGAAGTGACAGTGAGAGGGTGAACTCTGTCCCCAGTGCCCCTGCCCTGTCACCTGTCCCCAGTGCCCTGTCCCTTCCCCCTGTCCTACAGCTCCTGTGCCTGAGCTGGCACCCTGTCTCCACCTCTGCTCCCTGACCTCATCACCCAGTCATGTCCCCAGCCCTGTCCCCATGTCCCACCTCTGTCCCCATCACTGTCCTCTCTCCCTGCCACCTGCCCCCATGTCATCATTCCCCACCCCCATGGCCCCACAGCCCCTATAGCTCCATACTCCCTGTACCCCCATGGCCCCCCCTGCCCCTCCAGAGCCCCAATGCCCTCCAGTCCCCATATCCCTATACCCTCCATACACTCCCAGCCCCCCATACCCTCTGGAGCCCCCTATAGCCCCCCTGCTCACCCTAAGCCCCTATAGCCCTCTGTGACCCCATAGCCCCATCCCCTCCCCATACCCCTATATCTCCCATACCCCCATTTATATATATACAACCTCCATACCCCTATATCCCCCATGCCCCCTGTACCCTCATATATATATATATATATAACCCCATATCCCTATAAGTCCCCATACACTCCCAGCCCCCCATACCCCCCATACCCTCTGGAGCCCCATAGCCCCCATCCCCTCCCCATACTCCTATATCCCCCATACCCCCCATACCCCCATATATATATATATATATATATATAACCCCTATATCCCTATAAGTCCCCATATACTCCCATATCCCCTATACCCTCCATACATTCCCAGCCCCCCATACCTCCCATACCCTCTGCAGACCGCTATATCCCCCCTCCTCCCCCTAAGCCCCTATAGCCCTCTGTGACCCCATAGCCCCCATCCCCTCCCCATACCCCTTTATCTCCCATACTCCCATTTATATATATACAACCCCCATACCTCTATATCCCCCATATCCCCTGTACTCCCATATATATATACAACCCCCATATCCCTATAAGTCCCCATACACTCCCAGCCCCCCATACCCTCTGGAGCCCCCTATATCCCCCCTCCTCACCCTAAGACCCTATAGCCCTCTGTGACCCTGTAGCCTCCATCCCCTCCCCATACCCCTGTATCCCCCATACCCCCCCATGCCCCCATTTATATATACAACCCCCATACCCCTATATTCCCTATATTCCCCATACCCCCCATATATATATATATATAACCCCCATATCCCTGTAAGTCCCCATACAGTCCCATATCCCCTATACCCTCCATACACTCCCAGCCCCCCATACCCTCTGGAGCCCCCTATAGCCCCCCTCCTCACCCAACCCCCTACAGCCCCCTCTGGCCCCATACCCCCCATCCCTTCCCTATATCCCCCATCCCCACATATAGAACTCCTCCATCCCCTATATCCCCCAGACCCCTTTACCCCCACACCCCCCCTGCCCCCCCCTTCTCCCCCAGCCCCAACTCCCGGCGGGGCGGGCGGTACCGGGGGGGGGGGGGGAGGTTCGGGCAGGGTCCAAGGCTTCGGGGCGGGCCGGGGCGGTACCGGGGGCGGTGCTGCCGAGGCCTCTGCACCCTGGGCCGGGCCGGGGCTGCCGGCACAGCGGTTCAGCCCGGTTCGGGCCCAGGATGAGCGGCCGCCTCGGGGACCTCAGCCCGCAGCAAGCGGAGGCGCTGGCCCAGGTGAGGGAGCGGGACCGGAACCGGCACCGGCACCGGCACCGGGACCGGGGGTGCTGCGGGGGGGGAACAGGGATGGGTCCCGGATAGAACCTCTCCGCATCCGGAGCCACGGGCATCACTCCTCCGGTCCGGCCCGGTCCGGTCCTCGGGCTTAGCCCGCCGGGCCCGAACCCGAACCCAAACCCCAGGAGGCACCAACCCCCGGGATCAGCTCCCCCCACATCCCCCCCAGCACGGAACGGCCCTCCCGGGGGTATCGCACCTGGAGCATCCCCCCCCCACCCCTGGGACTGGGAACCAGTGAGCCCCTGGGACTGGGAACCAGTGAGCCCCCAGACCCCCTGGAACTGGGAACCAGTGAGCCCCTGGGACTGGGAACCAGTGAGCCCCTGGAACTGGGCACCAGTGAGCCCCCAGACCCCCTGGAACTGGGAACCAGTGAGCCCCTGGGACTGGGAACCAGTGAGCCCCAGCACAGCCCCTGGATCCCTGGAACTGGGCACCAGTGAGCCCCCAGATCCCCAGGACTGGGCATGAGACCTCCAGGACTGGGCACCAGTGAGCCCCCCCCCCCCCATTTTCCAGTTTCTTCCCCCAGTGACCAGAAAGCCCCCCAGGTCTGAGGTCCTGCTCGCCACCCAGCCTGGTGGCCATGCCACCCGAGACCCCCCTTGCCCCCCTCCCTGGGGGTGCCAGACTTTACCCAGACGGTCACACCCCCTGCCAGGGCAATTCTTGATCTTTTCGGTGCCTTTTCCACCCAAACGAACCTCCTGGCAAACTGGGGTCCGGGGGGAACAGATTGGGGTCTGGGGGGTGCAGGTTGGGGTTCGGGGGGGAGGTTGGGGTCTAGGGGGGGCAGGTTGGGGTCTGGGAGGAGCAGATTGGGGTTCAGGGGGGCAGGTTGGGGTCTGGGGGGGGCAGATTGGGGGGGGGAGCAGACTGGGGTTCAGGGGTGCTGTTTGGGGTCTGGGGGGAGGGGGCAGGCGAGGTGCCAATGCCCCCCTCCCCAGTGCCTTGTTGTTCCCCGGGTGAAGAAGCTAATGCCAGGTTTAATTACCCCTAAATTCAGCCGGAGATAAGCTAATCAAGGCTCATTAAGGGGAAGGCCCAGCCTGGTACAGAGATTTGGACCGCAGCCTGGCTGGGGGGGAGCAGGGCCACGTGCTGAGGGTGCCCCTGGCACCCCAACCCCCCCTTACCCACCGTGGGGTGTCACCGGAGCTGGGGGACACGTGAGGACTTCTCCCATCCCACGGGATGGCAGTGGTGACGGTGGCAGGGGGGACACCCAGGGGGAGGGGGCTGCTGGGACCCTGGGTGGGGGAACCGGGTGGGTGGCAGCATCTCCCCCCCCCTTGCACAAGGTCTGGGGACAATCCCTGCCAGGAGAGTGGCACTTGTCACAGCAGCACCTGGTGCCAGGTGTCCCTGCTTTCCTAGGACAGTCCCAGTCCTGGATGGGACTTTTTTTTTTTTTTCGGAGGGGGGCTGGGAGGCAGGACAGAGAGGGGACAAACCTCCAGCCCTGGGACCCCTCCAGGATGTCCCTCTTCCCCACGCAGTTTCGGACCAACCTGCAGGACTTGCTGCCCTCCCTGCCCTCCCAGGACGACTCTTACCTCCTGAAATGGCTCCGAGGTAAGGCCAGGGTGAGGCTGGGAGCCTCAGGGGGTGATGGTGACACTGGTGGTGACACTGATGGTGACACTGGTGGTGACACTGAGCTCTCTTGCAGCACGTTCCTTCGAGCTGCCCAAGGCAGAGGCGATGCTGCGCAAGGTGAGGGGACACCCCACCATCAGGCTCCCAGTTGTCACCTGGGGGTGGGGGGGGCAACATGCCGTGGGCCCCCACTCTGTCCTGTCCCACGGGATGGGCTGTCCCCAACCCCCTTTATCCCAGCTCCATCCTCCCCCCCCGGCAGCACGCCGAGGTCCGGAAGCACATGGATGCCGACAACATCTTCTCCTGGGAACCCCCTGAGGTGGGTGTCCCTGGAAGGGGGTTGTCCCTGTCCCCCGTCTCCCTGCTCCAGGAGGGGCCTGGTGACCCCCCCTGAGCCCCCCCGTGCCTCCCGCAGGTGATCAGGAAATACATGTCAGGGGGGATGTGTGGCTATGACCGGGAGGGCAGCCCCATCTGGTACGAGATCGTGGGGCCACTGGATGCCAAGGGGCTGCTCTTCTCAGCCTCCAAGCAGGACCTCATCAAGAACAAGTTCAGGGACTGTGAGATGCTGCGCCGGGAGTGCCAGCAGCAGAGCCAGAAGGTGGGCACCCCCCTCGCCTGTGCCCTGACAGCCACACCACCTCATCTCCTCACTGGCCCCTCCAAGCCACATCCCCACCAGCCCGTGTTCCCTTAAATCCATCCCCTGTCCATCCTTACAACCTCAGACCCTTAAATCCCTCTTCTGCCCATCCTTACCTCCCTGTCCCCTTAAATCCCTCTCCTGTCCATCCTTACCTCCCTGTCCCCTTAAATCCCTCTCCTGTCCATCCTTACCACCCCATCCCCTTAAATCCCTCTCCTGTCCATCCTTACCACCCTAGTGTCCCCCTCAGCCTCCTAAGTCCATGTCTGGTCCATCCCCCCAACCCAATGTCCTTCTTTAGCCCCACAAGCTCACACCCTGTCCATCCCCCAGCTCAGGTCCCCTGTGTGTCCCTGTCCCAGCACCCACACCACTGGTGTCCCTCTGCCCTGCACCAGCACTCGGGAGGAGGCTCTGGCCAGGGGGAGCCATCCCATTGGGGACCACCCTGTCCCCAGGGATGTCACGGAGACCCCCAAAGGGCTGGGCACTCCCTGACCACCCTCTGTCCTCTCCCAGCTGGGCAGGAATGTCGAGATGGTGCTGATGATCTACGACTGTGAGGGCCTGGGCTTGAAGCACCTCTGGAAGCCTGCTGTGGACACCTACGGGGAGGTGAGGGACTGGTCCTGTCCCATGGTGGTGACACGGGGGTCCGGGCTGGCTCAGGGCCCCAAATTTGCTCAATGAGCTGAAGTTCTCCCCATCCTGCAGATCCTGACCATGTTTGAGGAGAATTACCCCGAGTCCCTTAAGCGCCTGTTCATCGTGAAGGGTGAGTTGGGTCATGCGGTCCCACTCCCCCCAGCTGGGTGCTGATCCCCCCCCATCCCCCATCCCCCTGTAATGCCACTGCTGTCCACCCCTCAGCCCCCAAGATCTTCCCTGTGGCTTACAACCTCATCAAGCACTTCCTGAGCGAGGACACCCGCAAGAAGGTCGTGGTCCTGGGATGTGAGTCTTGACCCCTCTGCTCTCATCCCCCCCAAGGGTGAACCCCCGACCTTTGAGGAGGGGTGAGGGGGGTGTCCTAGGCTGGCCCGGGGCTCCCATCCCCCCCAAACCTTACTGTCCTACATCCCCCCAGCCAACTGGAAGGAAGCCCTGCAGCAATACATTGACCCCGAGCAGATCCCAGTGGAGTACGGGGGGACCTTGACAGATCCCGACGGGAACCCCAAGTGTCCCAGCAAGGTAGGAGAAGCCCCCGCTCACCTTGCTGGGTGGGCAGGGGCAGTCCCTACCCATCCCTTTGTCCATCTCCTTTGTCCCTTCCCAGATCAGCTATGGGGGGGAAGTGCCCCAGAGCTACTACGTCCGGGACCAAGTGGCCCAGCAGTACGAGCACACGGTGGTGGTGAACCGGGGCTCATCCCACCAGCTGGAATACGAGATCCTCTTCCCTGGATGCGTCCTCAGGTGAGGAGAGAGCTCCACGGGGCACGGGAACACCCACCCACCCACAGTGTCCCCAGAGCCACGCCGGGACACGGCTGCCTCTCCCAGGTGGCAGTTCAGGTCGGAAGGAGCCGACGTGGGGTTTGGGATCTACCTGAAGACCAAGGTTGGGGAGAGGCAGCGGGCAGGGGAGATGACTGAGGTTTATCCCAACCAACGCTACAACGCCCACATGGTGCCTGAGGATGGGTCCTTCACCTGCCCCACGCCTGGCATCTGTGAGAGACCTCCTGGCCCCGGGGGGGACACCCAACAGCTGCTCCCTGTGGCCCCATAACCTTCCCTGCTGCCTCTTCAGCCCCATAACCTCCCCTGCTGCCCCCTCAGCCCCATAACCACCCCTGCTGCCCCCTCAGCCCCATAACCTTCCCTGCTGCCTCTTCAGCCCCATAACCTCCCCTGCTGCCCCCTCAGCCCCATAACCTCCCCTGCTGCCCCCTCAGCCCCATAACCTCCCCTGCTGCCCCCTCAGCCCCATAACCTCCCCTGCTGCCCCCTCAGCCCCATAACCACCCCTGCTGCCCCCCTCGGCCCCATAAACCACAGCTGCAGTCCCCCAGCCCCATGGCTCACCCCTACTGCCCCCTCAGACCCATAACCTCCCCTACTGCCCCCTCAGCCCCATAAACCACCCCTACTGCCCCACTAGCCCCATGACCCCATGACAGCTCTGCTGTCCCCCAATCCCTACTGTCCACTCAGCCCCATAAGCAGCCCTGCTACCCCTCAGCCCCATAACCACCCCTGCTGTCCCCCCGGCTCCTGCAGCACCCCCTAACCCCATAACCCACCCTTACTGCCCCTCAGCCCCATAACCATCCCCCCGCTGCATAACCCATCCCTACTGTCCCCTCAGCCCCATAAGTAGCCCTGCTACCCCCCAGCTCCTGCAGCATCCCCCAGCCCCAGAACCCCCCTCTGGTGCGCTCCTCAGCCCTATAACCACCCCTGCTGCATCCCCCAACCCCATAACCACCCCTGCTGCATCCCCCAACCCCATAACCACCCCTGCTTCCTCCCAGCCCCAGAACCCCCCTCTGGTGCCCCCCCTCAGCCCCATAACCACCCCCTCCTTCCCCCCCCAGATGTCCTGCGCTTTGACAACACCTACAGCTACCTGCAGGGCAAGCGGGTGAGCTACAGCGTGCAGGTCCTGCTGCCCGACACCGCCTCTGCCCACCAGATACAGAAGTTGGGGGGCAGCGAGGGGACCCCCAACCACAGCCCCTAAGCTGGGGACACCCCCCCGCATGGCAGGGACCCCCCCAGCCCCCTGCACCTCTCCCTCCCCCAAGCCAGGGGTGGGGAGGATGGAAGGAAGGGGGCTGAGCCCCCTGAGCTGTCGGACCGAGGCGGGGGGCTGAGGGGGGGGCTGCAGAGTTCGGGGTTCCCCCCCCCCCCTCTCTCTGTGCCTTATGGGGGTCCCGTGCCCACCTGCTGCTGCATGGGGTGGGGGGAGTAAAGGGATGGTCTGAGCTGACTCTCCTCTGGTTTTGTCCTCCCCCCCCTTCCCCAAGCCCTGGAATGGCTCCTTGCTGCTGCCCCCAGCCCTATAACTGAGCCCCAGCCCCATAACCAAACCCCCAGCCCTATAACTGATCCCCAGCCCCATAACCAAACCCCCAGCCCTATAACTGATCCCCAGCCCCATAACCAAACCCCCAGCCCTATAACTGATCCCCAGCCCCATAACCAAACCCCCAGCCCTATAACTGATCCCCAGCCCCATAACCAAACCCCAGCCCCATAACTGACCCTCGGCCTCCTAACCAACCCCCCAGCCCTCTAACCAACCCCCAGCCCCATAACCAACCCCCATACTCCGATCCATACTTGGTCTCTGCTGCTCCCCCCAGCCCTATAATCAGAGCCCTGCTGCCCCCTCCCAGCTCCATAACCTCTGATGCCCCCATAGCCCCATTTCTCCTCCTTGCTTGTGCCCCACAACCCCCATAACCCCACAACCCCCACAATCCCATAACCCCACAACCCCCTCCCCATTCCCCCCCCGCCCGCCCCTTTCTGCCCCCCCCCGCCATCCCCTCTGACCACGCCCCCTCAGCGCGTGATCCCTGAGGCCACGCCCCATCTCCCGGCGGGGGGGCGGGGCCTGTGACGCTCGTGCACAGGGGGCGGGGCGGGGCGGGGCGGGGCTCGTGCGGCGGGGGTATCGCGCGCGATGGGGGCGGCGGATCCCGACCTCTACCGGGACACGTGGGTCCGGTACCTGGGTGAGCACCGAACCGGCACCGGGCACGGGGAGAGGGCAGGACACACCGGGATCGGTACCGGGCACCGGCACCCCGCACCGGGTACCGACACCGGGTACCGACACCGGGTACTGACACCGGGTACGGGTATAGGGCAGGACACACCGGGTACCGGCAGTGGGCACTGACACCCGGTACCGAGCACTGACGTTGCACCCGGTACCGGCTGCTGACACCGGGGAGGAACGGGGCACTGCGTCGGGGCACGGCGGGCACTGACACCCGACACCGGGTGCTGACTCTGCCCCGGCTACTTCGGCAGGGACCGGGTGCTGCCACCCGGCACCGACCCTGGGTTCACACCGCACCCCGGTAACGGCACCGGGCAGTGCCACTGCCCGTGTGACACCGGGTGACAGCACCTCGCCCCGACACCGAGTACCGGGACCGCGTGGTGGCACCGGTACCGGTCACCCACAGCCCAGCTGTGCCGGTGGTCACGGGGGTCCGGTGTGAGCCGGCTGCTTCACTGCCCTGTGCAGGATCGATCCTGCCGCTGGCACCGGGACACCCTGGGGGGACACGGGGACATCCAGGGACACAGGGACACCCGTGCGGTCCTTGTCCCCACTGACCCCTGTCCCCCAGGTTACGCCAATGAGGTGGGCGAGGCCTTCCGCCCGCTGGTACCGGTACCGCTGGTCTGGGCCAGCTACGGGGTGGCCACCGCTTACGTGACCGCTGATGCCATCGACAAAGGCCGCCGAGCTGCCACCGTGAGTGTCACCTCCCCCCCACCCACCCCCACCCCTGCTGCCACCACCTCCGCTCACCCCCCTGTCCCCCCCAGGCTCACGCCCAGGACCCCGCGCAGGTGACCCGGGTGGGGGTGGCCGTGGTGGACACTTTCATCTGGCAGGGCCTGGCCTCGGTGGCCATCCCCGGTGTCACCATCAACCGCCTCTGCGCCACCTCGCTGGCCCTGATGGGGACACTGACCCGCTGGCCGCTGTCCCTGCGCCGCTGGGCCACCACCGCCCTGGGGCTGGCCACCATCCCCCTCATCATCACCCCCATTGACAGGTGAGGGGACACGGGGACAGCTGGAGCAGGGGGGAACGCTGCCCAGGATGAGCTCACGAGCAGAGGGGACACGGGGTGACAGCGGGAGGGGGGCGTGGGGGGTGTCCCCATCCCAAAGGGGCTTTGCTGGGGTCTGGAGGGGTCACAGGGATGAGCTGGGATTAGTGGCATGAGGTGGCACTAAGCCTGTGGGGACATCTGGAATGGGTGACATTGGGAGTGGGGGGGATTGGGGATAGGTCCAGCCACCCCCCCCCTCAGCACTGTCCCCCGAGTCCCCCCGAGTCCCCTCTCTCCCCCCCAGGAGCGTGGATTTCCTGATGGATTCCAGCCTCCGCAAGCTCTACCAGGCACCAGGAGAGCCCCCGGCCCCACACTGACCCCAGGGGGACACCGAGGGACACGCTGATGACCTTGGGGGCTGTCACCCATTCACTGTGAACCCCGGCTCCTGTGACAGCCCTGGAGCCCCCAGCCCTGCCCCGTGGTCCCAATAAACGTTTCAGAGCTGAGCTGCTGGGGAAGGGGGTGGGGGGAACCCAGCACCACGTCCCCTCCTTGGGGACACACACAGGGCTCCAGCTGGGACCTCCACCCTGGGATGAGGTGACCCGATGTGCCCAGATTGTCCTCCCTGGACACCCTCCATCCCTCCACATGGGACATCTTGAGGACTGTCCCCAAGGAGCTGCTCCCACCTCCCAGATCTGGTACCTCCAAGGACCCCAATTCCCTCAGCCCCATTTGTTGGGGCCGTGCCACCAACTCCTGGTGCTGCAGCTTCCAGGTGAGGTGACACGTCCCCAGCCTGCGGTGGCATCTACCTTGTACCACCTGGAGAACCTTTAGAGGAATGCAAACCACCCCTTACTGGGGAGGAAGGGGGTCACTGGTTCCCCCAGTGGCACCCCCAGGTCCTAGCTGGAACCCCTCCATCCCTCCACAACCTCGTGGGACATCCTGAGGACTGTCCTCAAGGAGCTGC
The DNA here is from genome assembly GCA_023637945.1 of Phaethornis superciliosus. Taxonomy (NCBI): domain Eukaryota; kingdom Metazoa; phylum Chordata; class Aves; order Apodiformes; family Trochilidae; genus Phaethornis; species Phaethornis superciliosus. Next base: position 2,245,843 of record JAJQWJ010000020.1, read on the forward strand.
CACCACATCAGAGATCTTCAGTGGTGCCACCAGAGACCCAGGTTGCCCCAACACTGTGGCCAAAGGCTGTGCCACCACACCAGGTGTGGCTCCTGGGTAGGGTGACATCCACATGGTACCACCAGAAGTTTGGGAGAAGAAAAAAACAACCCCACATTTTATTGGGGAGGAGGAAGAAGGTCACCAGCTCCTGCCAAGCCCTGGTCAGGAGTCACCTCCTGCTCCCTGGGGACCAGAGCCCTCACCACACTCTGCAGCTCAGCATGGAAGGGGGATTGGTGCCTCTGCCATCTCCGTTGTCCCCGCTGTCCCCTGCCCAGGTGCCAGGTGGCCCAGGTCAGCCCCAGCAGGGTGGCTGCCACCAGGACACTGCCCACCAGGGCCACCCCGGCCAGCAGGAACCTCCTCACTGTGTGACATGGAGCTGGGGACAGCAAAAGCACCAAACCAGGGGGGGTTAGGGGTGGCTTTGGCACCAGGGGTGGTGGCCCTGAGGCCATGGGGGGTTGGCATTGTCCTCTCACCTTCATACCATGGCACCTTCTCCTTCTGTACCAGCAATGGTCCAACCTTCTCCCAGTGGAGTGTCCCCTCTCCCAGGAAGCCTGCAGGAGGACATGGGACAGCCTGTCCCAGCTCCAGGACACATAGGGCCACCACAACCCCACCCCAGTACCTGGCAGCTCTGTGGGGAGGGTGTCACCAGGGGGACAGACAGTGTCACAGCAGTGGCACAGGGTGCTCTGGGAAGGGTCCATTGTGTTGTGCCAGCTGGGAAGAGAGGACACAGCTCGTGGGAAAGCTCTGGGGGTCACCAACCTCCACCCCAAAACCCACACGGTGCCAGACCGGTGGGACCCTCCACTTCTACACATCTTGGCCACCCCAGAGATGTCTTCCAGGGGACACCATGCACCCCCCCACCCATCTGCACCAGCAGAGAGCCAGGACCTCCCAGCTACCCCAGGAGGTGACATCAGAACACAGTGGGGTGGCTTGATCCCCCAGACGGGTCCCCTTGCTTAGTAGGGTCATCTTCTAAAGCCCCCATGGGTGCTGGGTGGATGGGGCACCATCCAGGAGCCCACAGGAGGGTGATGCTGACCTGGCTGTGGTTTGGCTGTAGATGCAGGACCTGGCACGGTGTCTCCACGCTGTCAGCAGGCAGTGGATGTAGACCTGCCAGGAGACCAGGCAGGATGTGCCACCACCACCAGGGACCCCTTCTGTGGGGTTGGATCACCCCAGTGAAGAGCAGGGTGCCCCAGGAAGGGCATTGGGAACCTCAGGTCACCCCCAGCAGGACCTCACACCCATCACCCCAACCTCACCTCCTCCTGGAGCTCCTCCTCTAGCAAAGGGGTTGGGATGGAGAGCAGGAGGACAGTCCCTCCCCTCTGGTGCTGGCTCCCCAACTTCTGCCCATGCAGGCACCTGAGGCAGGAGAACACCATGGGGACATTCCGAGGCTGGCTCCAAACCCTTGGACATCCAAACCCTTGGACATCCCTCCCCGGGAAGGTCTTGCAGGACCTCAGGTCCCTGGAGCAGCAGTCCCCACCTCCCACCACCCTACAGCTGCTGACCCACGGCTGTTCACCACCAGGAAGATCCTCTTGGAGTGTCCCGGCTGCTCTGTGCTGGTCCCATAGCACTGCTCCACATAAATCTTCAGGGAGATGCCAGGACTGAAGTCAACCCTGGCCTCCAGGTGGATGGTAGAGCCAGGCCTGACCACCACCAGCTTCTTCAAGGCACTGGGGTCCTCTGAAAAAAAGAGGGTGAGTCCACTGTGACATCCCCAAGCCTATCCCACCACAACTAGGGACATCGGAGAGGTCCCAGACCCCCACCCATGGGTGACTTTGCCCCTACCCCTGTGAAAGAGGTCCCTGTCCCACAAAACCAAGAGCTGTCCTGGCTCTGCCACCCCATCCCACCTTCTCTGCCTGCTCTCCTGAGCTCCAGCACCTTCCTGGTGCCCCTCATGGAGCTGTGAGGGACCACATCCCCTCCATATCCCATCGTGGTGTCAAGCACAGGACTGGGAACATCTCAAGGCATCACCTACACCCTCACCCAGAGTGGGAGGGATGCTCCTGCGTGAATGGCCACCTTCTCCTCGTGGGTCCTAGTGCTGAGGGCAGGCAGCAGAAAGCACCAGGAGCTGCTTGTCAAGCCCAGGGGTCTTGGTTGGACCCATCCTGGTGTCTCTCATCCCCCAGAGCTGGCACCCAACAGAGCACTCACCGTCTAGGAGCCTCAAGGTGAAGTTGAGGCTGGGTTCCTCAGGGTGGGTGTGATCTCGAGTCCCACCAGGCAGGGTGGCAGCAGCAGCAAGCACTGGGGCTGAGACCTTTGTCCCCATCCCTGGGGACACCCCTGGAGCCACCCCCATGGGACTGGAGGATGCTGAAGCACCCGGAGCCACGGTGGTCCCTGCAGGAGGGGGAGGGTTTGGGCAGCTGGAGCAGCAGGTCCCAGACACAGGGGGGACATCCAGGCCCTCAGATGTCCCCGGGACTCATGGAGGGCAGGGAGCAGCAGCACAGAGGAGGGGAGAGCACCCAGGAGCATTTGGGCACATCCGGGGGGAAAGGCTCCATCCAGGAACTCCTCTTGGTGCATGGGATCCCTGTGGTGGTGGGTGCTGGAGGAGGAGATGGAGGAGCTCCACAACAGACTTCCCAATCCTCCTCCTTCTCCTCAGATGTGAAGTTGGGAGGGTTATGGAGACCTCGTGACCCCCCGTCCTGGCCTGCCTCATGTCCTACACGTGGTCCCAAGGCCCACCACAGTTCTGGTCCCAGCTCAGCACACCTGGGAGCAGACAGGTTGTACCAAGAATATTTCCCAGCAGAGTGACCCTGGCCAGGGCTGGGGACAGGCCAGGAAGCTGCTCCTGGAGCACCAGGAGACCATTGCCAGCAGCCACCAAGCTCCCTGGTGGCTCATGTCACCCCCACCCAAACCAGGTCCTGCTGGGACCTGGAGCCAGCAGGAACCCTTTGTCCAACCTCACAGCCCCAGAGCACAGGGTCACCTCACAAAGTCTCCTCTCCCCCAGGACCACCGACACCAGCAGGTCCAGGAAGGCATCAGGAACCAGCACTGGGCAAAACCAAGGGGTGCCCACCATCCTTCTGCACCTAGACATGAATGCCACCACCCACCTCCCCCAGTACAACCAGTGTGTGTGTGTTTGTGGGGGGGTTTGGGAGTGAGAGGAGCAGCCAAGGGGGTCCCAGCCCCACTCACCTACCACCTCCAGCACAGCCCCACACACCAGCACCCACCAGCACAACCCCATCCTTGACCAGTCCCACCTCCACCCCTTGGGGACCTTTGAAGACCAGGGTCAACAGGCCCCAGCTGGTACTGGAGGTGCTGGGGATTGGATTGATTTTCTCTTCAGCCAATCAGCTGCCCCTCCCATCCCCTCCTATCCCCTCCCCTCCCATCCCATCCCCTCCCCTTCCATCCCCTCCCCTCCCCTCCCCCTCCCCTCCCCTCCCCTCCCCTCCCCTCCCATCCCATCCCATCCCATCCCATCCCATCCCCTCCCCTCCCCTCCCCTCCCCTCCCATCCCCTTCCCTCCCCTCCCCTCCCCTCCCCTCCCCTCCCCATCCCATCCCATCCCATCCCATCCCATCCCATCCCATCCCATCCCATCCCATCCCATCCCATCCTCTCCCCTCCCCTCCCATCCCAAGGGTGTGCACCCATTGCTCTGTCTCCATTCCATCCAACAGCCTTGGTCCCACCACTCAGTTTTGGTCCCATGGATGTTCCTGCTGCCATCTCCTGGGGGTACCCATGGTCCTTGACCCACCAGAGGTTTGGTCCCACCACTCAGTCACAGTCCCACGCATGATCCTGGTCCCATCACCCACTCCTGGGATGCACCATCCTTGTCCCATTGTGGTTCTGCTTGCAGCCCCAGCCCCACCAGACGATCCTCAAGCCATAGTCCCACCTTGGTCCCTTTTACTGAGTACAAGTGTCCCCAGGAGGATGCTCCTGGGATGGGGGACTTCAGCAGGAGGACTTCCCTTCCACCATTTAGTCCCAGGCAAGTTCAGAGCTGCTGCTGCCCCAGGATGGTCAGGGACAACAGTTTGGTCACAGCCAGGCGAGGGCTGGTGAAGTGCAGATGGCCCCAAACCCCTGTCACAGCCCTCTGTGGGAGCTGACCTGGTGGCCTGGGCACAGAGGGACACAGAGAATGTCCCCATGGGGATGGCATCCCAGGTGGGCTGTGCTGCCAGCCCCCTGCCTCCATCTGCAGAGGGCACTGGAATCCAAGCTGGGATTTAATACCTGCCCCCAGCAGAAGACCTCAGGGTGTCCTGGGAGACACCTGTGGACCTCAGGGAGATGTCCCAAGCTCCATGTCCCCAGCACCCATCCCACTGCCCCTTGGCAGTGTCACACAGAGGTGGGTTGGTGGCCCCAGACTGGCCATGAGAGCAGCAGTGTCCCCATTGGAGATCCTGCCAGCAGCACAGCTGAGACCCGGTGACACGAGTCACTCATGTCACCCCTGATGGCTGTCCCGTGGGTCCCACATCCAGACCTCTCTGGTGGCATCTGCACCCCATGGGAGCCCCACACCAGCACCCAGGAGCAGAGGGGACTCTGTGGGACAGAGTGGGGAAGGATCCAGGTGCCCCCGTTCATCTTGGGGGTTTCCTCATGAAAAATGATGGAGAAAGAAATTGTTTGGGGTGAGGGTGCTGAGCCCCTGTCCCAGGTTGCCCCCAGAAGCTGTGGCTGCCCCATCCCTGGCAGTGTTGAAGGTTGGATGGGGCTTGGAGCAGCCTGGGCTGGTGGGAGGTGTCCCTGCCCATGGCAGGGGTGGCACTGGGGGGGCTTTAAGGCCCCTTCCCACCCAAACCATGGGAGACCAGAGCCAAGGAGGTTCCTGTCCCCCCATCCCTGAGAAGAAGGAGAGGGTTGGTGACCAGCTGGGCCACCTTTATATTAAAACCTGCCCAAACCACCATGATCTTACAAAAGTAGAATTGCTCTTTTATTCCTGGTCCCCCTGGAGGGAGCAGAGTTGGGCCAGGGGGTGGGGGGGACCCGTTGTGCCAGGGTGGCTCAGCCATGGGTGCCATCTCCATGCCCAGCCAGGGCCACTCGTGGCAGGACATGACGTTGCCAGTGTCATCCAGCCCGGCCAAGACACTCTAGGATTGTCCCCACCGTTGTCACTGGGATGGTGGCCACCAGCCCCATCTCCACATCTCCTCCCCACGCCAGTTCTCACCAGATCCCATGGACCTCTGGCATGTCCCCTGTGGGGACCAGGGACCCTCTAACCAGGACGGTGGAGGGGGTGGGATGGGACCCACTGCACCCACACCCTTCACCCACGGGGACCAGGGCTCCTGCGGTGAGTTTGCTGTCCTCCAAACCCACCCCAAAATGTCCACGATGGGGACATCACTGTGTCTTCTGGCCACCTCTGGCTCACGGCCTGCCATGGAGTGACACCCACGGGTGGGCTGAGAACGTGTTGTGCTCCTCACAACCCTGGGTGGGGGCAGGCGGGGGGACTCCAGAAACCCCTCGGGGTCCCCACCGGTGGGTCTGCCCACCTTGGGGGGGCTTCTGCCCACCCTGGCTGAGGGTACCCCCACCTCTGCCCACCCTGCAGTGCCTCTCCAGCAACGTGGGGGTGGATGCCCTGCTCCCCCTGTGCTCAGGTCCCCCGTGGACACCTCCTCCTCCAGGCTGTCTGTGGGAAGGGAGATGAGGATCCTGCTGGGAAGGTTCCAGCCCCCTGATCCTTGACTCCAGGTGTGGGGGGCAGAGGTCCCGCTCTCCAGCTGGTGGGTGACAACTGGGGGTGCCCAACTTGGGGCACAGCAGGATGACAATGGAGAGTCCCCATGGAGCCTCCAGCTGGTCCTGTTCATGTCCAGCCAAAAGCCCCCTCGAGTTATGAAACAAAAGCACCTGGTTCCTGCCTGGGGAGTTTTTTTGGGGGGTGTGGGGGCGTCCCACTATCCCCTACCACTTCAGGAAGTCCCGCACGTGGCTCCACAGCTTGGTGATCCAGAGGTTGACCCCCAGGTCGGTCAGGTACTGGATTTCGGGTGTCAGCATCTTGCGGCACAACTTCTGGTGCTTCTTGTTGATCTTCTTCTTCAAGTTGTAACCCAGGATCGACTTCTCCCCCAGCGGCTGCCAGGGCTGCATGGAGGACTCTTGAATGGCGCTGGCGTCCACAGGGTGTCCCCCGTCGATGCAGATGCTCTTCATCTTCTCGTTCTCCCGCCTCAGCTCGGCCACGTCCTGGGCCATCCTCTCCCTCCCGTAGGCCTCCACCTTCCTCCAGAAGGTAGCGTTGAAATAGCGGTAGAGTTTGGCATCGATGAGGTTCCAGGAGGTGGCCTTCTCGTAGAGCTCCGGCGTCAGGCGGGAAACGGTGGAACCTTTCCGGGCGTTGAGCTTGAAGTAGAGGATGTCCTCCAGCTGCCAGCACAGCAGGTCCTTCAGCAGCACCAGGGACTCGTCAAAATACTCCAGCAACATGACGAGGTGGAAACGCCGATCAATCTCCCGGATGTGCTCCTCCACCAGCGGGCTGCCGGCCTCCAGGTTGTTGTCGTAACCCAAATCGAAGAAGAGGAGGTTTTGGAGGTAGTGAGCGTTGAACCCCTTGGGGTCGTAGTAGCGCCAGGGATCCTGGAGGAACTCCGCCAGCTTGTCCTCCCGCATCAGCTTCCAGGTCAAGGGGATGATGCGCCCGAAGTAGTGGAAAGAGGACTCGAAGAGGTAGGCCGGGTCCCTCAGCACCGTCACGAAGGTGGCGTCCGGCGGCAGGAGCTTCCGCACCTCCTCGTAGTGGAAACGCATGTGGTTGCAGATGATGTTGAAGCAGGCCCCGGGCTGGTAGTGCCTCACCTGGCTGTGCTCGAAGAAGGAGGGGTAGTAGAAGTCATTGCGGCCATTGGGGAAGGCGAATTTCAAGCGGTGCTTCTCGCCGAAGCGGAAGAGGATGTTGAGGATGGTGCTGCTGGCAGTCTTGTGGGTCTTCATGAACATGACGTTCAGCTTGGGCACACAGGTCCCGCCCGAAGGGCTCGCCGTGGTGTTGGACACCACCAATGCCTTGGCAGGGGTCAGGGAGGAGGAGCAGGAGGAGGGGATGGGGATCCTGAGGGGGAAGAAGAGACAGGAGGACATGGTGAGGGTGGCTTGGGCAACACAGCTCCACTGCTGTGAAGGCTTGGCTGCTTCCTTTGCTGGAGGAGCTGGACCTGGAGATGGGTGATGAGCCTGGAGATGGGTAATGGACCTAGGGATGGGTGATGGACCTGGGGATGGGTGATGGACCTGGGGATGGGTGCTCAGCCAGGGTCCCCAGTAGAGACAAGCTGCACTTTGAGCAGAGCCCCGTTGCCCTCAGCAAGATGAGACCATCCACCTGCCCAGAGCCCCTTGGTGAGAAGGGCAGAGCCCATTGCTCCCATAGCCCCTTGCCATCAGGTGCCCCCCTGAGCCACCAAACCTCCTTCGTGGCCACCTCAGCCAGGGAGGATAACATCCTTCTGGGGGTCCTCATGGTGGTCAGCACCCACTGGCATCGGTGCAGCCTGGACAGAGGTCCCCATCCCTCACCAGTGGTGGCCCTGGTGGGGTTGAAACACATGGAGAGAAGCTCTCCATGGCTGTAACTCCATGGACTGGAGCTGACAACATTCTGGTGAGGTCTGGAAGTTCTCAGCTCCTTAAAAAAGCTCCGTGAAGGATCCAGCACCTGAGCAGAGATGGAACTAATCCAGAGTGTGGCCTTGCAGGAGAACTCGTGGCCCTGGGGAGCCTGGGGCAACTTGTGTGTTATCTGAGGTTGCCTGTTGCGGGGAATGGAGGCCAGGATTGTGAGTTTATTTGGACACCATTAATAAAACTGAGAAACTGATCCTTGATAACACCAGGAGAGCACTGCCTGTCCCAGAACTGCTGAGATGTGCAGGTGGGTCTGGTTATGAGCTTTGACATAAATAAACCTGGAGCTGAGCACCACCTTCCAGTGTCTGGAGGAGCTCCAGGAAAGCTGGGAAGGGACTTTGGACAAGGGCCTGGAGGAATGGGATGAGGGGGAAGGGTTTCCAGCTGCAAGAGGGGAGATTGAGAATGAGATCTGAGGGAGAAATTGTTTGGGGTGAGGGTGCTGAGCCCCTGTCCCAGGTTGCCCCCAGAAGCTGTGGCTGCCCCATCCCTGGCAGTGTTGAAGGTTGGATGGGGCTGGGAGCAGCCTGGGATGCTGGGAGGTGTCCCTGACCATGGCAGGGGGGGCACTGGGGGGGCTTTAAGGTCCCTTCCCACCCAAACCAGTCTGGGACTCCATGATTTCCACTATCCATGAGGCAGGGAGCAATGTCCAACAGGAACCTGGAGGGAGGGGACATCCTGGTGTGAAGCCACCAGAGCCCCGTTACCATCTCCATTCGGGGGTGCCCAGGGTGGATCAGGGTGACCAAGCTGCCCAGGGGGGGGACACTGTCCCCCCAGACTCACTCTGTCATGCTGACTTGCAGTGGGGAGCAGGCGTAGGAGTAGAGCAGCAGCATGAAGCTGGTCAGGAGGGTCCCCAGAACCAAACCCTTGCACATGGACCTCCAGGGCTTCCCATGGTGCCGCATCCTGGTCACCTGTGGCAGGCAGAGGAGAGCTGTTAGCAGCGGGGGACATGGGGACCCCCAGGGGGGTGGGGGGTTGGGGGACTCAAACCTCATCTCATGGGCATGGGGAGGGCCAGGAAGCATCTCACTGGGTTTGTGGTGCTGAAAAGCTGGGCAACCAGGATCCCACTGCTGGGCCCAGCACCAGGCATGTCCCCAGCCCGGGCACGAGGGAGCTGTGGCCAAAGGACAGCAGCCCTGGGGCTGGGGACAGGGAGACAGAGCCATGGGAGGGCTCAGGGGACACGGGACAAAGATTCCCCCCAGGGATCTGGAGCAGAGCACGTGTGGTGCCTGTGTGCACACCCTGAGGGCACAGGCAGACACACAGGTACACGTGTGTGTGTGTGTGTGTGTGGACACCCTCTCCCCAGGCACACCCTCACACTGTGACACACCCACCTGGGCACGTCCACGTGTGTGGGTGTGCACACAGGGACGTGCACCAGTGTGGTCATACATCCCCACACGTGCATGGGGACATAGAGGTGTGCACACATACCCCCCCTGCCTCCCCCAGGGACACAGGCAGAGGGACACACCTTCCCCCCACCCCCAACACATCCGTGCACACAGACACATCCGTGTACAACCATACACACGTATGTGCATGTACACACACACCTGTACACACGTGTACATGTACACACACAGCTGTGTACACACATCTGCGCACACACATGGTACGTGCACACACACGTGTACACACACCTGTGTGCACACACGTGTATATGCACACACATGCACACACACGTGTACATGCACACGTACACACCCGTGCACACACATGTACACACACACATGCTTGTGCATCCTCACATGTACACACCAGGACACACAGACACAGACACACAGACACACAGACACAGACACAGACACACAGACACAGACACAGACACACACACACACACACACACTCACACACACACACACAGACACACACAGACACACAGACACACAGACACACACACACACACACACACACACAGACACACACACACACACACACAGACACACACACACACACAGACACACACACACACAGAATCACACACAGACACACACACACACACACAGATGCACAGGGACCCCTCAAGGGGCAGCTCTCTCCTGTCCCCCCCCAGCCCACTTCTCCCCTGTCCCCCTGTCCCCATCCCCACCTGCCCGGCCACCGCTGTCACCGCCGGGCTCATGGGGGTGCGGTGGCTTTGCGGTGGCTTTGCGGTGGCTCCCGGCAGCCCGTCCCGCCGCACTGCAGCAGGGCTGTCCTCTGCGGCAGGACACGGGGACACGGGGACACGGGGACACGGGGACACGGGGACACGGGGATACGGGGACACGGGGACACGCCACCCGTCACCACAGCCCTGCAGTGTCCCCCCGGGATGTGGGGTCCCGCGCTGCCCCCCCAGCATCCTCCAGCCACGGCCCAGCCGCGGCCCCACCCCCCCCAGGGATCGACACCCCAACAAAAGACCCCGAGCCCCCACCCCCCCCAGCTACAAATCATTCCCAGAGAGGAAACCCGAGCCGGAGGAACCGGGGCTCCCCCCGAGCCATGTTGTAGCCCCCTGGTAGCAAAGACCCCCCCAAAGATTTCGCATCCCCCCCCCAGGGATGGTTACCGGCCGGTCCGATGGGTGCCCGGGGTGCTCGGCACACGCAGCTCCCCCCCCGCCTCCCCCCCTGCTTTCCGGCCCCCCCCTTCCCGGCTCGGGTCGCCTCCCGCACTGCTGAGATTTCCAGCTCGATGAATAATGAATGGAAAATGCAACCGGAGCCCGGGGCTGGGTGCTGGGCACAGCTCCTCCTGGCACCCAGCACCGGGGGGATGCCGGTGGGGGGGGGACACAGGCTCCTTGTGGCACCCACCAGCGCCACCGAGCTCGCCCCAGCAGGAGGCAGCGGCTGAGGCAGGGCTGGCTTCACCTGACCCCTTCCCGGGGGGGTTGCGGCTTTTCCCGGGAAGCCCCGCAGGGATGCGGGAGGGTTCGGGGTCAGTGCAGGTGGCTCTGGTCCTACCCCAAAATTCCAGCGCGGGTGGGAGGCCCAGAGGGTTCCGCACCCCTGGAAGCAGCTGGGGTTCGGTGTCACCCCGGGAGGAGAGGGGGTTCGGTGTCACCCCGTGGTGGGGACAGTGTCACGGCCACCATCTGCAGCGTCCGGAAAGCCACCAGGCGGTGCCGGAGGGGACAACTTCAGGTGGCCAGGACCAAAGCGGCATCCCAGCAGCTCACAGCCCGTCCCTGTCTGGCACCGACCCCACCGAAGGAACCGAACCCATGCCACGAACCCACCTCTGGGCTGCCGGAGCAGCGGGGGACCCCGCCATCCCCCCGGGCTGCCAAGGGGACCTCTCACTCCACCTCGGCTGGCTTCCCCTGGGGTGGCTCTGGCAAACAGCTCCCAGCCCAGCTCCTCTATTGACTTTGCCTTAAACCAGCAGCTTAATAATTAATAGCTCGTTGGGAGAAATGAGCCGATGGAGATGTTTTTCCTGGGGCTCCCATTACCGTGGGGCAGCCACAGAGCTTGAAATTCCCAGCCAGAGGCCGTGCCAGCCATGCCCCCCCCCCAGCTCACCCCCCAGGATGGCCCAGGCCCTGCAGCTCTGTTGCCACATCCCTACAGCTCCCCAGGTCCCATCCTTACATCTTCCTTAGGTTTTCCCTTCCAGGAACCCTTTCCTTCATGGCAACCCCCTCCCCCCCAAACAGGAGATGCACCCACCACCCCACGGGCTCTCCACCCCACGTGCCCAACTCCACGTCCTTCCCGCCCCCACCCTGGCTGCAGCCTCCTGTCCCTGCGTGTTCCCCCATCCCCCTACCCCACAGATCTGCCCCCCCAGTCGTCCCCCCCACCCAAGGCATCACCTTTTCCTTCTCCTGGGCTGCTCCGGGTGAGCCGTGGCTCTGCTCTGCTGGGCTGGCCGGGGCGCAGGCGGCGGGGGGCGGGGGGGGCGATGCTGCTCCGACATGGAATAAACTCCTCCTGGACAGCCAACAATGGCTTTGCCAAACTCTCCCAACCAGCCCTGGCCTTTATGGCATGGCCAGGGGCTCCGGCCCCGCGTCACCAGCCTGGGGAGGGGGGGAAAAAAAAAATACAGTGAAAGGGACGAGGGGGACGAGGGGGACGTGGGGCTGCGGGCAGGCGCTGCCCGGTTCCCCCGGGCCAGCCCTTGGGTGCCCGCTGGCACCCCGAGCCTCCTGCTCCCCACCCACAGCCGTGGCACAGAGGAGGCATTGAGCCCGTGCCCGCCGCCTGCCAGTGCCCGGAACAACGGGGACGTTTGTCTGTGGCCTCAACGGGGACATTGTCACCTCCTGCCCCTCCGCTCCTGGGCACTGCCACGCCACCGCCAGCCTGGGCCCCTCTGCCATGGAACTGGGGAGCTGGGGGGCTGCTGGCTGGGCAGGGCGTGATGGCTGTCCCTCCGGGCTGGCTGTCCCTCAGGGCTGGCTGTCCCTCTGGGGTGGCTGTCCCTCAGGGCTGGCTGTCCCTCAGGGCTGGCTGTCCCTCCGGGCTGGCTGTCCCTCTGGGGTGGCTGTCCCTCCGGGCTGGCTGTCCCTCTGGGGTGGCTGTCCCTCCGGGCTGGCTGTCCCTCCGGGGTGGCTGTCCCTCTGGGGTGGCTGTCCCTCTGGGGTGGCTGTCCCTCGGAGGTGGCTGTCCCTCCGGGGTGGCTGTCCCTCGGAGGTGGCTGTCCCTCCGGGGTGGCACTCAGTTCCTCTCCTCCCTCTGGGCACAGCTCTCAGCAGCCATCATTCCCCTCCCACGGGACAGCTGGTGGCCAGGCTGTCACCCCCCAGCTCACCTTGGGCTCTGCACCCCAGTCTCCTGCCCGCTCCCTAGGGTGCACCCCCATGGTTCTGCTGGCTCCTCTCCATCCCTCCTGGTGCTGCTGCCCCCCCAGCTGACCCGTTTTATGGTCTTAACAGCAGCAATTTTTGTCCCCAGCCCGATAACCACAGAGCCACCACACTGCTGCTGACCTCTCCCCAGTCCCACTGTCTGCACCAGGACTTTGGGTGTCCCTGGAAACCCTTCCCAGGCACCCCCCAAAAAGGTGGCCAGTGTGCTCGGATCCCCCAGAACCAGTCACAGATGTGATGACAGCTCTGTGTGCTTCCTCGGGTGGCCAAGCACGCAGTGGCTGTGACAGCAGCCGGTGCCACGGGGCTCAGAACCACAGGGTGCCCACCCCTCTGTGTCCCCACTTGGGTCTCCATCCACTCCAGGGGGAATTTGGGGTAGCCCTGGGTGGGGTGGGGGAGCGATTGCCCCATTGCTGGCAGCTGCCACGTCCTGCCCAGCCTCGGCAAGACCGGTTCTAACCCCGGTGCTGACCTGTGAGGGGACAGGAAAAGCCAGAATATCCTCATCGTGAGGAGAGGGACAAGGAGCCACTGCCCCCCCGCTGGCATGTCCCCTCTGACCCCAGCCCAGGGATCCCAACTGGATCCTCTACATCACAGCCCGGGGCTGTGGAGAGGAACTGGAGCCCTGGGGAAGTGGAGAGGAGCCAGAGAGTCAGCAGCGCAGGGACACCAGGATGTGCCTGCTGTCCCCGGGGGTAGCAGCTGGGATGGGGACAGGGGACAGGGGACAGGTCCCCAGGCAGAGGCAGGGTGACATCCGAGTGTGCAGCAAGCACCTGGCACTCCAAGCCCTGCTCTGACCCGTTCCAAGTTGTGGGGTCACATCACCCATGTCCCCCCTCATCCCACAGAGCCTCACAGGCCATAAAGTGAAACCTGAGTTCCAGGACCCCCCCCAGCTCCAGCCACTCACCTCCTGTCCCCTTACCTGGCTTCATCCTGGGCAAACAGTTGTCCCACCCCACCTCCACAGGGCACTTCCAAGCTTTTCCCCCCGTTTTAGGGGGGGTTTGGGGATGGAGGTGCAAAGGGTTTCCAGCTGGAAGAGGGAGGCAGTGCTGGGATGCAGCAGCCCGGAGAATGGATGCTGGTGGCTTCAGGAGCCCCAACACCCCATCCCCAGCACCCCAGGGGGGGTGAACCCCATCCGATCCAAGAGGGCTCCACAACCCCCACGTCGAAGTGGGAAGGCAGAGCCAATCCTCTGGGATTTTGGGATATAAAGGAAACGTTGACACCCAAAGCTGAGACCGGAGGGAAGCGGTCACTGGACCTGGTGATCCCAGGGGATGTGGGGAGGAGCTGGAGGGATGGGTGCTGGAGGGATGGGTGCTGGCACAGCCCATCTGGGCCGGTCAGGTGCCTGTATCAGGTGGCAAAGGTGTCATTAGTGGTGGCCAAAGACGGGGAACCGGTGGCCACCAGAGTGGGGAGACCGGTTTGTGGTCAGGTTCCTGAGATCAGGAACAGCCTCTGTCTCCTGATCCCACTGGGGGTTCTGCTGGGGTTGGGAAGCTCTGTTCAGTCTCCAGTTCTGGGTCCAGCTCCAGGAGAGCCCAAAGGGTTGAGGGTTCTCAGTTTCCCAAAAGGGAAATAAGGGAAAGGACGGGGGAGGAAAAGCAAGGAAAAGAAAAAAATGAAGGGAAAAAGAAAAGCAAAATCCTTCCAATGTCCCAAAACGAACTAAAAAAAAAAAAAAACCAAAACAACCTAAAAACCACACCAACAAAAGCCAAAAAAAAGAAGGGGGGGGAGAAGGGGGGCGGGGAGGGAGCAAGGGAAAGGGGAAGAAGAAGGGGGGGAAGAAGAAGGGGGGGAAGAAGAAGGGGGGGAAGAAGAAGGGGGGGAAGAAGAAGGGGGGGAAGAAGAAGGGGGGGAAGAAGAAGGGGGGGAAGAAGAAGGGGGGGAAGAAGAAGGGGGGGAAGAAGAAGGGGGGGAAGAAGAAGGGGGGGAAGAAGAAGGGGGGGAAGAAGAAGGGGGGGAAGAAGAAGGGGGGGAAGAAGAAGGGGGGGAAGAAGAAGGGGGGGAAGAAGAAGGGGGGGAAGAAGAAGGGGGGGAAGAAGAAGGGGGGGAAGAAGAAGGGGGGGGAAGAAGAAGGGGGGGGAAGAAGAAGGGGGGGAAGAAGAAGGGGGGGAAGAATAAGGGGGGGAAGAAGAAGGGGGGGAAGAAGAAGGGGGGGAAGAAGAAGGGGGGGAAGAAGAAGGGGGGGAAGAAGAAGGGGGGGAAGAAGAAGGGGGGGAAGAAGAAGGGGGGGAAGAAGAAGGGGGGGAAGAAGAAGGGGGGGAAGAAGAAGGGGGGGAAGAAGAAGGGGAGGAAGAAGAAGGGGAGGAAGAAGAAGGGGGGGAAGAAGAAGGGGGGGAAGAAGAAGGGGGGGAAGAAGAAGAGGAGAACCCTGGTGATGCTGGGGCTTCTGCCCATGGAGGTCCTAGTTTCTCCATGCACTGCTTTCTCTCAGCCCAGAGGCCCAAAATAACATCTTCACTCAAAAAATCACCCCCAAGGCCTCTTGCTGGAGGCAGGTGAGGGAGGGACAGTGATTCCCAGAAACATTTACTTTGAGCCTTTGAAGGTGACCCAACAGCATCCCAAAAGAGGCACGTCTGAAGGTCACCTGCTCACAGCATTTCCATGAATTAACCACCTCTCTGGGCAGCCCTTTGCCAGTGCTCGGTCACCTTCATGGTGACAAAGTGTTCAGAGGAACCTTTTGGGTTGCAGTTTGTGCCCACCATCTCCCATCCTGGTGCTGGGCACCACCCAGACCCTCCTTTCATCTTCCCCCCGTCCCCCGAGGTATTTATACCCAACCAGAAGACCTCCCTGAACATCTTCCTCTCCAGCCCCAGCTCTCACAAACTTTTTTTCCTAAGAGTGGTGTTCCAGTCCCCACATCATCTTGATGGCCCTTTGCTGCACTTGCTCCAATGTCCCCCTTGCAGAGGGGAACCCATCACTGGACACAGCACCCCATGAGCTGCCTCACCAGTGCTTGAGGGTCTGGCCTCCCAACCTCCTCATGTAGTCCCAATATCCCTTTTTCCTCCAAGGGCAGTGTTGGTGGCTCATGATGGTGCCCACCCAGAACTCCCAGGGCCTTTTCTGAGTTGCTGGTGCTCCCCAGCACATCCCAGTGATCCAGAGGCAGGACTTGGTGTTTCTCTTGCTGGAACAAAATGTTGGAATTGACTCTCAGCACCCAGCAGGGATGGAGCCTCCAAAGCCAACACTGGAAACCAAGACAGGGAGTGAGAAGAAGCGAGGTGACAGTCCACAGGTCATGGCACCTAGAGCAGGGACCAGGCTCTGTCCCTTCTTTTCCTCCCACCAGCTGTCCCTGCTCCCCTGGTGCAGGAGGAGGATCCATCTCCTGCCCTGACCCACAGCTCCTCCACCAGGCCCAGGCAGAGTACCCCATGCAGCCACCACGTCTGGGAGGGAACAGAAATGTCACCTTTAATTACAAATAAACCCCACAGAGAAGCATGGTCCAAGGGGAGGGCTGAGCAGAGGATGGGCTCCCCAGTTGTCATGGGTCCCTCTCCACACCCCAGTGGGCCATGCTCTTTGTGATGAGCCTCCAAAACACCTCCCACTGAGCCTGGGACCTCCTGCTCTGCCATGGGGACTCGGCCCTTCTACCCCAGACCGTGCAAACCCAAAAGGAGAGATCCCAGAGAGACCTCCAAGAACCCAGAGCTCTTTGACCTCCTCCTGCAGAGCAGACGTGGCACCAGCCCAGGGGACATCCCTGTGACACTGATCCCAGGGTGGGCAGCTGGGGGGGGGGAAGGCAGGGAAAGGCACAGCTGGAGGTATATTTACAGAGCGGAAATGTTTGGTATTTCTGTCCCAAGACAAAAGCTGAGGGGTTTTCACCCAAACAGGATGGAGTGGGCAGGGTGCAGTCAGCCCCCACAGGGTGTCCCAGCCCCCGTCACGCTCGTCGTGCCTTCTTGCTTTTCTTTTTCTCCTCTTTGACAGCACTGTCGTGGGCTTTCCTCTTGGCAGCCAGTTTGTTGGCCTGTGGGGAGACCCCCCAAGAGCCCCCATCAACCCCCTCTCCAGCCACCAGGGACATCTCCACCCCAGTGCCACCAACTTCCAACCATCCCCAGGGGAGAGGGACCCAACTGCTGCAGCCCTTGGGGCATGGAGAAGGGCAGCAGCTTCACCAACAAATACCCCAGGAGCTTCCACACTTGGGAATATTTCCCAGCTTGGGAAGAGCCAGCACCAGGATCCAGTAAGGTCCTGGAGCAGAGCAGCCTCTGCTCGTACCTCTCGGACTTTGCGTTTCTTGCCGAACATGATCTTCTTGTAGAGGTATTTCTCCCTTTTTTTCATCATCATGATTGCCAGACGTTTCTCCTCGCTTTGCTGCTCCTGCTCCAGGCGTTCCTTGTCCTCCAGCCTCAGCTTCCCAGCTGTCACCTTCACGGGCAGGGCCTGCAGGGAGCCAGAGGGATCAGGATCCCTAGGGATCACAGCACCCTCCATAGCTGGTGGCAGGATCTGGCCGTGACTGGGAGCTGCAGCTCATGGACATGGGTCCAGGCCCCAGAAAGGGCAGAGCTTCAGCATTCCCAGGAACATCCTCCAGGGACAGAACTCACCTGAGCCACCTTCTCCCACAGCTCCCACCCCACACCTGTACCTTATTGCTCTGTGTCTTCTGCTCTTCCAGCTTCTTTAATTTCATCTCCTCTTCTTTTTCAGACTCATCCTCCTCCTCCTCTTCCTTGTCATTGTCATCCTCCTCCTCTTCTTCCTCCTCTTCCTCCTCACTCTCTTCACCTAACCCAGAGACCACCATTCCCAACATTGTTCCTGACACCATTCCCAACACCACCCCTGATGGTCCCTCCAACTCCCCCTCCTCACCAGGGTTCTCCCCTCTCTGCATTGCCAGCAGCTTCAGCTTCTCGGGGGGGACGTAGTCCCCTTCCTGCTCTGTCACAAAGGGTGAGAGGTGGGGTGGCAGCAGGACCCCAGGGAAATAGTCAGCCACGGGGAGGCAGAGCTTGGCATTGACAGAGTCAAAGACCCACTGAGGCTGCAGGTAGTACCTGGGGGACAAAGGGACACGGGCTCAGGATCCTTCTCCCCATCCCCGGGCTCTGGAGGCCACGGAGCAGACACCAGGTGACAGCTCAGGGACCATTCTGGGGACAGGCCACCCTGTCTCACCCACCTGCCCACAACCTGCTGCTGCACCCGGGGGCGGTCGACGATCTGGTGGGTGATGGAAGGGTCGGTGACATCGTAGGTGGCCCCGATGCACAGTGACTTGTCCCAGGAGACCTGGCCACCAAAGCACCTGCAGCAACACCCACACGGGAGAGTCAGCCAGGCAGGAGGGACCCTGGGGGTCACCTCACTTGCAGGACATCAGGCAAATCAGCCTCAAAAATCCCAACAGAGAGGCTCAGGGGGGGAGAGGGGGCAAGTAGGGTGTATGGGATGTCCCTGTCCCACGGGATGTCCCTGTCCCCCACACACCTGATGATAAAGGCCAATGGCTCCCGAGGCACCTCCCTGTTGAGGAAGAAGCGCAGCCCTTCAAACAGCTTCTTGTGCTCCTCCAGGGCCTCCTGCTCCTTCTTCCTTTCATCCATCTGCTCTGCCACCTCCTGTTTGGAGCACAGCACTCAGCCCCTGACATTCCCTGCTCTGCCAGGAGGGCTCCTGGGTGCCATCCCAATCCTCCTGGGGTCCCTCCCAGCATCATGCTGGGCCCTGCAGGATTGCCCAAAGCCAGGGCTAAGCCCTCCACCCCCTCTCCCCGGGCTCTTACCCCCTCCACTGGGAACTCATCTATCTCCACCTCGTCCTCGTGGGTTGGTGCCACCACCCGGGCCAGGCTGCCACTCAGAGCTGACAGTTTCTGCAGCAAGAAGAGACCCAGAAAGTGTCACCCACCTCCAGACGGCGCTTTGGGATGGGGAGAGGGGAGGGAGGAGCCTCAGGGAGGAGAAGGTGAATTTTTCAGAGCAAGAAATCAAAAGACCTGTGGACTTGACAGCCTCCTCTGTGTGTTGCCCCATCTTGCTGTCCCCAAGCAAGGGTCACCCACCATGCTGGGGGGAAGCTCATGGCTCCCCAGGCCATCCACTGCTCCTCAGCACAAAGGGCTGAAGACTTTGGGACCAGAGATCAGGCTCCTGCCCCACACAAAGTGCCTTGGGGCAGGAGGGGTCAGTGGTCAGGACACCAAGGCCACGTGGGGTCCCTCAGGAAGTGTCTCTCACCTCCAGGTAGCTCTCTGAATCCATGGCATACTCCTTGCCCTCCGATGGCTTCAGCTCAGCATCAGCCTGGACCTCAAGCTGTGGAGTGAGAGAACGGTGGGGAGGCAGCTCCCAGCCCCAGAGACCCCAAATATCTCCTCCTCCACCACCACCCTGACCACTGTCCACCCTGGGCGGTCCCATCAGGTTGGGGACAACCTCGGGGCAGGTGGGTGGCCTCACCTTGGGGGGGTAGAGCAGGTTGAGGGATTGGTAGAGGCGAAAGTTGACGAAGCCCAGGAGGGTGGTGTAGAACTCAGTGAACGTGGCCATCACACGGTAATCCACGTCTGTGGGGTGCTGTGGGCACACAGGAAGGGTGAGGACACGGGGGTGATGGAGCAGGGTCCCCTCTGCAGGGACAGGACACATCCCATCTGTGCAGGGAAGAGGATCCTGTCCCCTTCACAGCGAGGTCTGGAGAGCCACGGCCACCAAGGGACCTGGGCCAGGCTGAGCCCTCCAGGGCCCTTCCACGGAAAGATCCGCTTGGTGGGATGGAAAACCTCATCCCATCATCCCTGGGGACCCTGATGGCTTGGCCTTGGGATTCTGCTTCTCCAGGTGAGACATGCAGGTGGTGGAGCCAAAAGCTGGCAGGGATCAGCCAGAACTCAAGGGAAGGGGAAGTGATGCTGGTGTGGGGAGGGGACACGGGTGTCTGAGGAGCTGCTGAGGGGTGAGCCCCAGCGTGGGGCACACCCAAAGGAGCTGGAAATCCTCAACTCAACCCTGCCAGGCCCTGGAGATCCCAGGAGCAGGTGACCTTGGCACCACTATAGCAGACAGGGCAGAGACAGCCTGGTACAGGTGATTGCTCATTAAGGTGTTTTAATAATTGACAGGAGGTAATAAGGAACTGGGGAGCCTGGTACAGCCAGGCACAGGGAACATAGGGATGGCCATGCCGGGGGGAGGAGGGCTGTGTCCCCACAGGGGCTGGGCATGGCCTTGGCCACCTCTGCAGTGCCAGAGCTATGGGACCCCACAGACCTTCAGCCTCCTCCTCCTGCTGTCTCCAGGGGCTCAGGTGGGACCCATGCGCCCCCCAGACCACCCCCAGCTCCTCAGGGGCAGCCTGAGGCCATGCAGCAAGGTCCTGGAGCAGGTCCAGAGAAGAGCAAGGAGGCTGGGAAGGGATCCAGCACAAGTCCTGTGAGGAGAGGCTGAGGGAGCTGGGGGTGTTCAGCCTGGAGAAGAGGAGGCTCAGGGGAGACCTCATCGCTCTCTACAACTCCCTGAAAGGAGGCTGGAGCCAGGGCTCTGCTCCCAGGCAGATACCAGTGAGACAAGAGATGGGCTTAAGCTCTGCCAGGGGAGGTTTAGGTTGGATATTAGGAAGAATTTCTTTACAGAGAGGGTGATCAGACATTGGAATGGGCTGCCCAGGGAGGGGGTGGATTCTCCATGCCTGGAGGTTTTTAAGAAGAGCCTGGATGTGCAACTGAGTGCCATGGGCTGGGAACCACGGGGGGAGTGGATTAAAAGTTGGACTTGGTGATCTCAAAGCTTCTTTCCAACCCCAATGATCCTGGGATTCTGTGAGGTGAAGGGGAAGGGAGCAGTGGGGGTCCCAGGGGTTACTCACGTCGTGGGCAAAGGTGTAAGGGGTGATCCAGGTGACAGGCTGCCCCAGCACCTCTGCCTGGTAGTAGATGCCCTTGATGGAGAGGAAGACCTGGCAGGGAGCAGAGGGTCAGGGGGAGGAAGGCCACGGGGAGGGACTCCTCATCCCTATCCCCATTAACCCTTCCCTTGCCAGCAGGTCCATCCCCAGGGCTCCATGGGGACACCCCCAGGAATGTCACCGCCCAACAGGACTCATTCCCCAGGCCCACCACCCCCAGGGCCCCTCCCGGGAGAGGGAGGGTCTCATCCCTGTCCCCCCCAGAGCCTCCACCTTGCGCAGGGAGCGGGAGGCAATGATGTAGTTGAGGAATTCCAGGGCCAGGCGCCGGCAGAGCTGGATGGTCTGGATGTGGCACTTGCCCGTCCGTGGGAAGGTGGAGAAGAGGAAGCACATGGAGAGGGCATCATCCAGGTCCCGTAGGGCATCGATGAACGTGGGGTACCTGTGGCCAGGCAGGAAGGAGGGAAAAAAAAAAATAAAAACCACAGCCAAGCCCAACGCCCACCCAAAGGTGCTGAGTGTGAGAGAGGGATGGGGCAGTGTGGAGCTGCCATCTCCTTCTGTCCCACCACAGCTGGTGACCCACGGACATGAGGTGTCCTTCCTGGGCACCTGGGGACCTCAGAGCAGCTCTCTGGGGAGCCAGGAACCTCCCTGGTGAGGGGATGGCAACGCCCTGGATCACAAGGTGGGTGTCCCCAGGTTTCAGGACACTGAGTGGGGTGGGGAACCTCAGCCTGGAGCCAGCAGGGCCAAGTGGCCCATGGCATGTCACACCAGCTGCAGGACTCAAGTTCTGGGGCCAGGGAAGCCTCTGTCTCTCAGTGTCATTTCTCTCTCCACACCAGCATTTCTCTCCCACCAGTGGGACTGGGTGTGTTCAGCCTGGAGAAGAGGAGGCTCAGGGGACTGGTGGGATCCCTGGGACCCAGGGGATCCTTGGGAGGGCTTCTGGGAGAGGTTCAGGGGGTCCCAGGGAGGCTGAAAAAGTCCCAAGGAGTTCCTGTCCCAGTGGGACAACGAGCCCTGCCAAGCACAGGTTCCCTCCCTCCCTCCCTGCTCCTCTCCTCTCCCACTGCCACCAAATTCGACTCCGTTGGCTCCTCCAGCCCTGCTCCCTCTGAGGAAAACACTGCTCAGGGAGGGAAACTCTCAGCATCTGCCTGGAGATCCTGGAGCCATCCAGGCACTCCCTGCAGCCCAGTACTTCCCTTCCAGCCCAGCAACTCCAGTGTCCACTCCACACCCCCCCGAATTCCAACGGGAGGTGGACTCCTGGAGAAGAACAGACACTGCCAAGGCTCCAGAGGCTGGGGCTGCAGGGAAAGCTCCTCCTGAAGGAACCTGGGCTGGGCTCTCACCTCTCTTTCACGATGTGGTCGAGTTTGTAGGTGGGTTTGTTGTCCTTCAGACGGTCGACAGTGCTCCACTCACTCTTCCCATACGCCTTCCGGAGCTTCCGGACAAAAACCTGAGGGGACAGGGGGACAAAGAGGGGTCTGGAGGAGAGGGAGAGCCCCGAGCAGCCCCTCGGGCACCCCCTAGGGGGTCTCCTGGTACCCAATCACCTTATACTCCCGGAATTTGTGGACGATGGGCTCGTGGAGGAGGAATTTGATGTCCTTGAGGAGGTAAAAGGTCCTGGGGGCTGTGGAGCCTTTGTTCACTTTCTTCTTGTGCTTGGGCTCATGGGGATAAATCCCCTTCAGGATGCAGAGGCGCCTGGGGATGGTGGGGAGGGGGGTGAGGTGGGCAGTGGGACATCCCCCGGGGGCAAAACCCCAAACCTGGAGAGTCTGAAACCCGGGGACATGCAGGACACAGCACCACAAACCCTTGGCAAAGGGGCACCCCATGGCTCGAGCCCCTTCTGACCCCAGGGGGGGGGATGTCTTAGGGGGTCTCAGAAGTCTGAAGGAATTCCAAGTATCCCAAGAGGGTCCCAGGGGGTCTCCAGGGCATCTCTTGGGGAGGCTCAGGGGGTACCTGGGGGTTCTGGGGAAGGGGGGGGAAGCTGTTCAGGGTTCCCGGGGGAATTCCTAAGGGGGGGCTTCTGGGAGAGGTTCAGGAGTCCTGGAAAGTTCCGGGGGAGGTTCAGGGGATTTCAAGGAGATGGCAAAGTCCCCGGGAATTCCTGAGGGGGGGTCACAAGAGATTCCTGAGAGAGGTTCAGAGATCCCCACGGGAGCTCAAGGGATGGCAGAGGGTCCCGGAGGGGTTCAATGGGTCCCGAGGGGTTGGGGGTCTCGGGGGGGGGGGGTTCAGGGGGTCCCCGGGCACACCTGAAGTCGGGGAGGCTGAGCTGCAGCTTCTTGCGGGCCCGGTTGCGGGTGATGTAGTTGGTGGCCGAGCCGCGCTCGTACTGGAGAGAAACGGGGACGTCGGGGGGGGCTCGGGGACCCCCGATACCGGGGGAAAGGGGAGGGGGGAGGCAGCACCGAAACCACGGGGGGGAGGAGAAAAAAAGGGAATCGGGGGGAGGTGGTGGATGAGGCTATGGGGCACGGCCAGCCGGAGGGGAACCGGTACCGGGGATGTGCGGAGGGGCTCGGCATAGGTGGGCAGCGGTACCGGGGGGGAAGGGAGGGAGGGAGGCGGACAATACCGGAGGGAGGGGGGGTCAGAGAGGGATGGACACCGGGGCGTCAGTACCGGTACCGGCACCGCAGCAGAGGAGGGGAGGAGGGGAGGAGGGGGACGGGACGGGACCCGGTTCCGCGGTACCTTCTTCTTCTCCACCCCGCCCATGGCCCCGCCGCCGCTGCCGCGTGCTCCCGGTGCCCCGCAGGACCCCGGCTGCCCCCCGCACTGCCTGAGACCGGGGCTGCACCGGGCGGGGGGCGGTGCGGGAAGGAGGGGAAGGGTGGGAAGGGTGGGAAGGGTGGGAAGGAGGGGAAGGGTGGGAAGGACGGAGGTCCCGGTTGGTTCGGTTCAGGCGCGCCTAAGGCAGCCCCGGGGTTCGGCAGAGGGGTCCTTCCGCACGCCGGAGGTCCTGGGGGAGGCGGGTCCCGGTTCTGGTTCCGGTTCTGGTGGCAGCGGATGTGTGCTGTCCCATGTGTGGCCCGGCCAGGGGGGTTCATGTGTCTTCCCCCCCCCCCACCCCGGCCCCGCTCTGCCCCCCCCATTCGGGGGTCCCCGTTGTGTGGGGCTGTGCAGCGGGGGCGGTCCCGGCGGTCCCGGTTCCCTCAGCCCGGTTCTGGCCGGCACACAGCTCACAGCTGCCCTTTCCTTCCCGGTGTCCCCCCCGCCCGGTCCCGGGCAAAGGCGGAGGGGGGGCTGTGTGTGTCCCCCCGGCCCCACCGGGACAGAACCGGGGGAGTTCGGGGTACTCTGTCCCGAAGCTGGGGGGTGAGGTGACCCCCGAGGGGTGGGGGGGTTCGGTTCCTGATTTTCCCATTCCGTTTCTCTCCCGGTCCCGGGATGTGGGTTCGGCTGACACCACCTGGGGTAACGGGAACTTGGACCTGGCCCCTGGACCTTCCTGGTTCGCCCTCACCGCTGGGCTCTGAGACCTCCCCCGGGGGTCCCGTTGGGCTCCGGGTTCTCGGTCTGTCCCACCCTGGTTCTGGTAGGTGACCCGCACTTCCCGGCCACCCCCGGAGGCAGGGGGGACAGAGCACCCTGCCCACCCTCACCCACACGTCACCCGTGGGTGCGCCCCGGCCCAGCTGCACCCCGCGGGGGTCCCCGCCGTGTCCCGGGGGGTGGCAGATGCCGGGAGCCACATCCTGCGGAGTGGGGGTGGGGGAAAGAGGGGGACAGGAGGGTGTCCCTGTGTCCCCTCACCTCTGTCTGAGCCTGGGTGTCCCCCGAGTCCCAGCAGAACGCTCTTGGCTGTGGGGATTTACCTTTTGGGGTTCAACACCCCCTTCCCCATCCTCCCCCCGCACCGGGTGGGTTCATCCCCATTTCCCTGTTCAAGGAGAAGAATCCCTGTCCAGGCGAGCCTGTGGAGGCTGCGGGGAGAGGAGGAGGAGGAAGAGGAGAAGGAGGAGGAGGCAGAGCCCTTGCAGGGAGGGAATCATCCTTTTGGTTTATTTTGGGCTGACTGTGCCCGGTGATCCTGCCCTGGGTCTCGCTGCCCCGGCCAGGTCAGGCAGCACCGGGGCAGGCAGGGTCCGCAGCCCCTTCCCCCGGCCCCGTTCGCCGCTTCCTCCCATCCAAAGTCCTTCTCCGGTTCTGCTGACTTGGCCCCGCTCTGCGGAAACTCCAGACCCTCCCCTGTCCCCGGCTTGTCCCGGCTCGGTTCTGCCGGGCTCCCTGCCTGTCTGTCCCGGTTCGCCATGCCGCAGTACCCCCCACCCCGCTCCGGTTCCTGTCTGCTCCTCATCCTGCTCCAGGTTCTGCTCCAGGTTCTGAGCTCCGTCCCGCCGGCCCAGCTCTGCGGTGAGTGCCACCGCCCCCCAGCCCACCCAGAGGTCCCCGCGTCCCCTGCTCCTGCCCCAAGGAGGGGATTTCCTTCCCGGGGATGAGCTCCCCCCCAGCACCCATCAGGGTTCAGCTGTATTCTCGGGGTGCCGCCCCAGCACCCTGCCAGCCCCATGGGAGTGGTGGCTGTGCTGGAGCTTTGAGTTCTCCATGCTCCCTTCTCACGTCATTTTATTTTGTTTCTTCCTCATTTTCAGGGGGGGGAGGAGGAAACTTGAGGGTTTGGGACTAGAGGGAGGGGTGTAGGGGGTGGTGGTGGTGTTGCTGGCTCTCTGTCACCACCCCAAACAACCCCGGGCTGCAGATGCTGGGGGAGGGCTTAGCCCTCTCCTGGCCCTCTGACCCCCACTCCCTTTTCCCGTGGGGGGACAGAGGTCCCAGGGGAGGTGGTGGAGGGGCCGGTGCGGGTGCTGAGTTCCCGGCTGCTGGGGCTGCTGGGGGACCCAGCACAGGACCCCGACCCCAGCGTCTACCTGGCCCTTCGCCTGGCGGCTGACCACGACCTGAGCAGGGAGAAGCAGTACCTGGGGCAGCTGCAGGACCTCTTCCAGCACCGCTACAGCCAGTAGGTTCTTGGGGGGGACCCTGCCTGCCTCTGGGGGTGTCCCCTGTCCCCCACTCCGCTGACCCCGAGTCCCCACAGGAGCCTGCAGGCAGCTGGCCAGGCCCACGCTGCGCCCCATGGCCACCCCGAGAAGGATACTGCAGCAACTGAGCACAGCACGTAGGTGTGGGTGTCCCTTGGGGACGGTCCCCTCCAGTGGCAGGCTCTAGCCCTCCAGTGGGTTGCAGGAGTCCCATGGGGACAGTCACCTCCACCCGGTGCAGTGCAGGGTCACGCAGGGACAGTCCCCTCTGCCAGCAGGGTGGCAGCTCCCTGCTGTGGAGTGGGGGCTCTGGCTGCTGCTGGGAGCTGAGGTGGTGGCTTGCAGGAACACCGAGGTGGAGTGGCCAGAGACGGGGCGGCTGGCCCTCTACCTGCTGGGGCTGCGGGCCACTTGTCACCCACCCGACCATGGCTCCCAGCGCTCCCTGGTGACCTGGCTGAAGTTCTACCTGGAGGAGGACTGGAGAGGTGAGAGCAGACCACGGCAAGCACCCACCTGTCTGCTGGCACATCCAGCCACGAGGTCACCGTGCCACGCCACTTTGTCCCCAGGCACCCGGCATCACGGCCACCCCCTCACCAGTTACTACCAGTACAGCCTGGGCGTGCTGGCGCTCTGCGTCCACCGCAAGCGGGTGCGGGAGGAGGTGATCCGCCGGCTCCTGGCCGCTGAGCACCACGGCAGCTTCGGCCATGCTGGTGGCAGAGCCACGGGTAAGGGTCCCTGGGGACGGGTGGGGAGGTGGCACCCCGGGCGTGGTGACATGGTGGTGTCCCCGCAGACACGGCGGCCGTGGCAGCCTTGGCCTTTGCCTGCCTGGAGCGGCAGCGGCTGGTGGGGAGCCGGCTGGCGGGGCAGCTGCGGGCGGCCACGCTCAGGATCAGGAAGAGGATGGTGGAGGAGCAGGACCCCGATGGCTTCTTTGGCAACGTCTACAGCACCCCCTGGGCCATGCAGGTGGGTGAAGGCCACCAGGGTGGCCCCAGGGTGCGGTGGCTGACGTGGAGACTGCCAGGGGCATGGGTACGGGCACGGGTGGTGTGGGACACAAGTGTGGGTGGGTGCAGAACTGGGTGCGGGGACACTGTGGGTGCAAGCGTGAGCAGAGGTGCAGGCGTGGGTGCGAACATAGGTACAGGTGTGGGTGCAGGTGTAGGGAGGGGCTTGGGAGGGTGGGTGCAGGAGCTGGTGTGGGTGCAGGCAGGGGTGCAGGTCCGGGTGCAGATGTAGATGTGGATGCGGGAGCAGGCAGGGGGTTAGGCACGGGCAGGGGCTCTGGGCGGGCAGGAAATGCTCACCCTCAGTTTGGTGCCCAGAGTCCCCACCAACCTCCATCCTCCTCCTTGCTCCCAGGTCTTCATTGCCACCAACACATGCCAGGAGGAGCCAGCATATGGCCGGGCCATGACTGCTGTGCTGCAGAACCTGGAGGCCTTCACCACCCCTGCCACCATGGCCCAGGTCCTGCCAGTGCTGCACAGCCACTCCTACCTGGACATCGCCTCCATGCACTGCCAGGAGGAGCTGGGTAGGAGCCAGGGGGACAGAGAAAGCTGGGATGGGGTTGGTACAGCTGCCACCACCCTGGTGGCTTTGTCTCCGTCAGTGCTGTAGTGGCTTCCTCCTTGCAGACACCCTGAAGCCCTTCAGCCCCGAGCCACGGATTGAGGTGCCAGGGAACAAGACGGTGGGGCTGGTGGTGGAATGTCCCCTGCCACGGTGTCCCCAGCACCAGCTCTACAGTCAGTCAGTGTCAGTGCCTGCTGGTGCCTCTCTCCTTGATGTCCTCAGAGCTGCCACCGAGCTTGAATCCCACAACTTCAGGTACGTGGCCCCAGGTCTGGGGAAAGGGAACCCCTCTGGAGTCCCTGGGTGTCACCCTCTGGTGCCCACGTGCCCTGCACCCATACCATGGGCTCGCCCTGGTCCCCAGCACCCAGCCCTGCCCTGCTGCCAGCAGTCGGGGCTGGACTCTCACCCCTCTCTCCCACCCCCCAGTTTTGACACTCAGGACACCCCCCAGGGCCCCTACTTGACCCAGGTTTTGGGGCTGAAGGCCCAGAAGCGGAGCTACTGGCAGCTCCTCACCGCCCCCGGCATCAGCCTGCAGATGGGTGAGCGATGGGTTGGGGGTCCTGGGGGGATGTGCTGGGGGTCCCAGACACCCACTGTGCCATTCCTGTCCCTCTCTCTGCAGGTGTTGCCGACTACAGCCCTGGAGACGGGGAGACCCTCATCCTGCGCCTCAGCGAGTGGTAGAGGGAGGGGGGGACAGTGGCAATGAACCCCCCGCCCGGGCACAGAACCTCCTGGCTCCTGGCTCCTGCTTCCAAATCCCCCGGGGAGGGAGGGGGGACAGGGACACACACGTGTGCTACGGGCAGGCTGGGATGGGATCACCCCGATCCTCCCACCAGCCCCCTTCCTGCTCGGGGTGCAGCTGGGTTTGGGGTGCTTGAAGCAGCCGGGGGTGGGTGGGTGGGGGGGTCCCTGGCACACTGCCAGCCGCAGACCCTCTGGAAGGGGGAACCCCAGCCCTCCCCGTGGACCGCGGTGCCCCCGGTGCTGTGTACAGCCTTGAGGGGACCCCTTGGCTGTGTCCCCAACCCGAGTCACCCCTCGGGGGGGGGGGGGGGGGGCCCGGGGTGTCGGAGGGGGGGTGGGGGTGTGTCTGAGGCAGTGTCACCGCCGCTGTCACCGTGGTGTCCGCTTGGCTGGGGATGCTCAGCGTTCCCGGCAGGCCCCGGCTGGACCCCCCCCGCACCCCCGCACCGGTGCCCGTGACGCGGCGGCGGCCCCGTGGGGAGGAGCCTCCCCCCCCCCTCACCCCCCCCATCCTCCTTCCCCTCCCGCCCCCCGCTCCCGCCATCACCGCGCCCCGGGGCTGAGAGCCGAGCCGCCACCCCGGGGACGAGGCCGTGCGGGGACGCGCCCGTGGCTGCCGGTAGGAGCCGGGGACCCGCCGAGCGTCACCGCCGGCACCCAGCGCCGGGCGCGGCGGGAGGACGGGGCCGGGCGGGGGGCGGCAGCGGGGACAAGCGGAGCCGGTGCCCATGTGCCCGCGGAACCGGGGGGGCCATGAGGCGACGGCGACAATGACGGGAGGTGGCGAGGGGATTCTCCGGCCTTGGAAACCCGAGGCGGGGCGGGCGGACGGGGAGCGGTCGCCCTCGGTGCCGGCGCTGCCCTTGCCGGTGACGGTGCTGGCCTGGTTGGGCAGCGGTACCGCCATGGCCGGACTCAACAAATGGATCTTCGCCGCCCACGGCTTCCGCTACCCGCTGCTGCTCTCCGCCCTCCACATGCTGTCGGGGGTGGCCGTGGGTTACCCCCTGGGCTGGGCGAGGACCCCCCCCGGCCCCCCGGCCCACCGCCCGCATCTACCTGCTCAGCCTCACCTTCTGCACCAGCGTGGCCTTGGGCAACCTGGGCTTGAGCTCGGTGCAGCTGGACGTGGCCCAGGCGGTGGCCGCCACCACCCCGCTGGTCACCTTGGTGCTGCCGGGGGTGCTGGGGGGGCGGCGACATCACCCCCTGCAGTACTTGGCCATGGGGCCCCTCTGCGCCGGGGCCGCCTGCAGTGTCGCCGGGGGGCTGCGGTGCCACCAGCCCGGCTGCACCTTCCTCCTGGCAGCCACCGTCCTCCGAGCCCTCAAGTCCATACAGCAGAGTAAGTGTCACCCGCCCGTCCCTCTCCTGCCCCCTCCCCACCCCTTCCCTTCCCCCGAGGTGCCCGTGTCACCTCGGTGCCACCCCTTGCCCGCCCTACCTCAGCTCCCACCCCCTGTGCCACCTCTTGCCCACCTTGTCACTGGTGCCACCCCAACCCACGTGCCACCCTGGTCCCCAATGCTGTGTCCATCCCATGGCATCTCAGTCCTGGAGCCATGAGGGGTGGCAGAGGAACCCCCAGGCTGTCCTGTCCCCATCCTCATCCCTTCCAGTGCTGTGTGTGGCTGGGTCCCCTGTGAGTCCCCATGCCCAGTGGCCTGGTCCCCATATGTGAGGACCCCGACAGTCACAGTGCCACCCAGGCTGTGATGTCCTTGGCTGGGAAGGGACCGTGTCCTCTGGAGCTGGTGACCCTGTCAGGCACCGTGGGGTCAGGTTCTGGTGTGGGGCTGAGGGCCAGGCACACCGCCCCGTGTTGTCCTCAAGGTCCCTGGGGGCACCTGTACCAGGTGGTGATCTAAGGGCCACCCACCAGCACCCACCCGGGTCCCCTTATCACCCGTGGGACACAGAGGGTGGCCCTGGAGAGGCTGGGGGCTGCTCTGTCCCCTGGCACGTGGCACGTGCCCCCTGTGTGTGGCATCCAGCCTGGCTGTGTCCACTGTCCCTGAGTGACTAGGGGAACGTGGGGACACAGAGGGGACAGGTCATATACCAAAAAATGCTGCCAGCTGCAAAATCAGCCACAAAAAAAAGGGGGGGAGGGGGAGCTCAAAATGGGGTGCGGGAACTACCTTGTCCAACCATGTCCTGGACCCCCAGATCAGGGCACCCCCAAACCGGGGCACCCTTTGAACCATGGCACCCTCAAACTGGGACACCCCCAAGGCAGGAAACCCCACAGAAGGGGCTCCCTCCCCCCCACCCCCTTCCTGGTGTTGGGGATTTCTCAGGCAGTGAGTGGGGACCGGTGCTGGGGGGTGCCCCAGAGGTGCTGGGTGTCCCCCACTGGCTGTCCTGTGATGGTCCAGCTGTCCAGAGATGGTGTGGCTGTCTTGTGACCATTCAGCTGTCCCTGTGGGGTTGTCCATCTGTCCCGTGACGGTGTCCATGTCCCCCCCCCCAGGTCTGCTGCTGCAAGAGGCTCATCTGGACGCCCGTTCCCTGCTGGCCCTCACCTCCCTCCCCAGTTTCTGCCTCCTCTTCGGGGCTGCCCTGGCACTGGAGCTGGGTCCCTCCTGGCAGGGGGTCCTGGGCTACGACCTCACCCTCTGGGTCTGCGTCCTCCTCAGCTGCTTGGCCTCCGTCCTCTACAACCTGGCCACCTTCTGCGTCCTCTCCCTCACCTCTGCCCTCACCGTCCACGTCCTGGGCAACCTCACCATGGTGGGCAACCTCCTGCTCTCCCGGCTGCTCTTCGGCACTAGCCTGAGTGGGCTCAGCTACCTGGGCATCGGGCTGGCACTGGCTGGCACCTTCCTGTACCACCAGCCCGGACTGGTGGCAGCTGGTTGGGCTGCACGGCTAGGACGGGGTGGCCCTGGCAGGACATAGGGGCCACTGAGATGGGGACCCCCTGGGAAGGACCTGTGGAGATGGGGAACCCTCCCCCCCCCAGCATGGAGTGAGGTTCATCAGGACTGGGACACCCCCCCACCCAGGAAGGGAGCAGGGTGCCACAGGGATGGGGACCTCCTGGGAGGAATTAGGGTCCAATGGGACAGGGACCCCCCCAGGAGGGAGTTAGGGTCCCGCAGGGGCCTCCTGGCAGGGTGTGAGGTCTCACTGGGACAAGGAACCCCAGGGAGGGAGCAGGGTCCCACGGGGATGGGGACCCCTGACAGGGTGTAGGTTCCACTGGGTCAGGGACCCCCTGAGAGGGAACAGGGTGCCATGGAGACGCCCTAAGAAAGTGTAGGGTGTCACTGCAATGGGGACCCTCAAACAGGGCATAGGGTGCCAGAGGGGTGGAGACCCCCAAACAGAGAGTAGGGACCCCCTGGAGATGGGGGCAGAGGGGAGGGGGCTGTGAGGAGTTGTGTGTTCGGGACAGGGGGTGAGGGGCTGTGTGCACAGATGAGTGCACGTGGATGTGCTGGTGTGCACAGCTCTGTGCATGTGTGTGCTGTGTGTCTGCTTGCACGGCTCTGTGCACACGTGTCTTGGTGTGTGAAGGCTCTGCGTGTGCAAGGGGGGGTCTGTGTGCACAGATCTGCCTGCACGTGGGCCCTGCAAGTGTGGCTCTGTGTGCACACGTGTGTTGGCACGTGAAGGCTCTGCGTGTGTGAGGAGGTCACCTGCACGTGGGCACGTGTGTTGTACATGGGTGTATGAGCACGTCTGTGTGCACGGCTCTGTGTGCTGCTGTGCACAGGTTGTACATGGGCAAGTGTGTTGCTGTGTGTGCAAAGCCTGACGTGGCAGCTGTGCAAGTGGGCTGCTGTGCACAGACTCGTGTCTGCTTTTGCACAGACTTGTGTCTGCTTGTGCACAGACTCGTGTCTGCTTGTGCACAGGTCTGTGTGTGTGAGCAGAGCTCACGTGTGTGGGCAGGGCTGTGCTGCTGTGTGCCTGTGCAGAGCCTTGTGTGCGGGTGTGCACAGGCGTGTCGGTATGCACAGGTGTGTTGGTGTGTACAGGTGTGTTGGTGTGTTCAGGTGTGCACAGGTGTGTTGGTGTGTACAGGTGCACAGTTTCTGTGGATGCTCAGCCGCCTCCATGTGTGCACAGCTCTGTGCACACTGACAGGCACTGGTGTGCGTGCTCTGTGTGTGTCAGTGGGGGTCTCCATGTGCCTGCACCAGCCTTGCACACGTGTCCTGGCTCTGCACGTGTGTCTCTGCATGCACGTGCAGGCTGCAGATGCTCAGGGATGTGGCTGTGGAGACATCCATGCATCCAGGGCATCCTGCCTGTGGAATCCTGCCTGCAGTGTGTGTGTGTGTGTGTGTCCAGTTCTGGGCCCCTCAGTTCAGGAAGGAGATTGAGGTCCTGGAGCAGGTCCAAAGGAGGGCAACCAGGCTGGGGAAGGGATCCAGCACAAGTCCTGTGAGGAGAGGCTGAGGGAGCTGGGGGTGTTCAGCCTGGAGAAGAGGAGGCTCAGGGGAGACCTCATCGCTCTCTACAACTCCCTGAAAGGAGGCTGGAGCCAGGGGGGGGTTGGGCTCTGCTCCCAGGCAACTATCAGCAAGACAAGAGGGCATGGGCTCAAGTTGTGCCAGGGGAAGTTTAGGTTGGATATTAGAAAGAATTTCTTTACGGAGAGGGTGATCAGACATTGGAATGGGCTGCCCAGGGAAGTAGTGGATTCTCCACCCCTGGAGATATTTCAAAAGAGCCTGGATGTGGCACTCAGTGCCATGGGCTGGGAACCACGGGGGGAGTGGATCAAGGGTTGGACTTGATGATCTCTGAGGTCCCTTCCAACCCAGCCCGTTCTATGATTCTGTGTGTGTCTGTGTGTGTGTGCAGATGTGTGTGCATCACTCCTGAGCTCTGTTGCCTGGACTCACCCCAGGGCTGTGTGTCTGCACAGTTCTCGTGGCCAAACCAGTTACCCAGGGAGGGGGTGGGTGACAGTCCCTTCTGTCCCCAACCTGCCCACAGCCTGCTGATCCCATGGGACTGCTGGCAGTGCCACCACCCCAGCTGGGCCCTCCTGGCCACCACCACCACTCCAGCCCCAGCCCCAGCCCCCTCCATCCCACCTCTCCAGGCAGGAACAGGCAGAGACAGAGAGACCCCGGCCAAAGGGATGGGGACTGCTCGAACCCAACCCCCAGCACCCTGGGACAGTGCTGGGCTGTGGTATGGCACGTGCTCACCTTGGCAAAGGGACATCCCAGTGTGCTACCCCCTGGCACCAGCACACTCCTGTTGATGGTACAGCAACCCCACGCCGCTGCCATGCTCTCCCTCTCCGTGCCAGGCCTGAAGGACCCAGCTCTGATTGCACTTGTCCCAAAATAAAGCTCTATTTTTGTCATACTCCATCCTTGGCTCCCAGCACCTTCTCCCCACCCCAGGCACCCACCAGCATCACCCAGGGCGAAGCCACCTGCTTGTTGGGATGGGAAACTGAGGCACGAAGAGGCAGTCCCAACTCTGTGCCCACCATGGCCGATGGCTCTGTGCTGGGATCATGGGAGGGACAAAGTGACTCCAAAGTGTGAGGAGTCACCAGCCACACGTGTCCCAGCTCCGTCCACCCGCAGTGTGACACGGGAGCATCCTGTCCGTGGTGTCACCCATCCGTTCCCTCTCCATCCCAGTGATTCAGCCCCATCCCCAGGCTCCCAGTGCCTCCCGCCCTCTTCCCAAACACCGCTTCCCTTCCGCTCCCTGCGGTGCTGAGTTTTGAGGCCACTTCCAGAATTGTTCTGGGAAAGGTTCCTTCCCCAGGAGCTGTGACAGGAGGCTCGGGAGCCACCGCGGGGACATCCTGGGGCTGTGCTGGAGCCCTGCCCGTCCCACCACAGCCTCCAAGGTTTCCCAGTTTGGGCACTGGGTCCTTGCTCCAGCTGCCAGCAGCGTGTTTGCTCTCTGGGCTCATTTTTCTGAGGTTTTTCCATAATGGGAGGCTTGAAAAATCACTTGGCTTTTCCAGTTTCTTTCCTGGGGTGGCTCCAGGGATGGGGAAATCTTCCCCAACCCCTCCCCGAGTGTTCCGGGGACCTCTCACCCTGGTTGGGTGCAGGAGCCTTTCCCTGGGGAATGCCTGCCCAGCCTGGCCCCTGACTCATTTGCTGGCTCAGCCCAACTCCTGTGGCTTTTCCTGGTCCACCCTGGGTTCTGTGGGTGGTTGAGGGTGGCCAGATGTCCCCCTGCCCCAGGAGCATGGCCACTCACTGCTGGTGTCCCTGGGTGGGTTGGTGTGGGCCCAGGAGTCCCAGGCTGGAGCTGGAGGTGGTTGGGGGTTGACACTGCCCATGCCTGGCAGTGGTGGGGGGGGTTGGCCTGGCACTGTCACCCTCTCTGGGTGTTTCAGGCTGTGATCTCAGGCTGCTGGCATCCATCCTCTCCAGCCAGCCCTCCCTTCCTCCCTGTCCCTGGGCTGGATCAGGTTTCCCACTGGCTGCACTCCAGGCAGGGGCACCATGGCACCAGCTGCCCCCTCCCCATCCTGTTTTTCCAGGCAGAGCTGCTGGAGCTGAAATCTCCACCCAGAAGTCCCCCGTGGGTTGCTGCCATGCCCAGCTCAGGTTTCTAAGATCCTGACAACACAATGACCTCAGTGCAGTGACTCAAAGTGACAGCAAGCATCCTCCTGCTGCTCCCACCTTGACTTCCCAGCTGGGAATAACTGCAAGGTGGAATTTAAGAAGGTTGTGCACACAGAGGGGCTGCAGTTCCAAGCAGCTCCTGCAGATAATTGTGGATCTGCTGAGGGAGGCCCAGGCACCTTCTGAAAAAAGGCTGGGGCAATCAGGTGGGGGGGGAGAACTGGTCAGGAAGTGGGGAGCAGGATGTTCTTGGGGCATCCTTGGGCTCCTTGGGTCCCCCCCAAGCAGGGATGGTGAAGTCTGTGCTGTTCCTGCCCTCTCTGGAATGCAGCAGATGTCTGGTCCTTGAGATGCTGTCTGAAAACCCAAAGTCCTAGCCCAGTTAGGCAAAACAAACCCTTGGTAGCACTCCAGATGTCCTGACTCACAGCTGGTTTCTGCCCTGGATTAGAAGCACAGTTTGTGCTGGAATCAAACAACACTCCCTGAGCACACCACAGGCTCAGAGTTACTCTCAGGACCCCGATACAAAGGATGTGTGGAAACTTAACCCCTGCTGATGATCCTGACAGCAAACCCACTGCTCACTGTTTGTCTCCCTAATCCCCTGGCAGAGACTCCATGCTCCAGGCTCCTCGGATGAGCGGAATTTATTTTCAGCTCTCCAGCATGGATCTGGAAGAGCTGCCATTGGCTTTCCCTTGGTCCTCCCAGGAGGTCCCAGCTCTGCTCTGAGCAGCAGCATTACTGCTCATTTTCACCAGCATCAGGTATTGGAGCTGATCATGAAACTTCTCCTGAAGTTGCTCCAGGGGAGGTTTAGGTTGGATCTCAGGAAGCACTTCCTCACAAAAAGGGTGATCAGCCATTGGGATGGAGTGCCCAGGGAAGTGGTGGAGTCCCCATCCCTGGAGGTGTTTCAGGAGAGGCTGAGGTGGCCCTCAGTGCCATGGGCTGGCTGAGGGGGTGGTGTCAGGTGCCAGCCTGGACTTGAGGGGCTCAGAGCTCCTTCCCAGCCTCAATAATTCTGTGGCTCAGAGCCTGCTGACACGGGGGACTCTGTACCTGCAGGGGGTGAGCTGCTGACAGAAGCTGTTGTTGGGTCATACAATGGGATGGCAGAACTCCACAGCTCCCCTGTGCCCACCAGGGACAGGGACAGGGACTGGGGCATCACCGGGCAGCTCAAGGGGACAGTGGGGACCTGCTGGGCTGGGCAGATCAGTGCAGCAGTGTCTGATGCCACATGTCCCCATGCTGTGGAGCTGAGGCTGCAGGAGATGCCGTGGTGGGGACAAATACCACAGGGGTGCTCAGGTCCTCTGTGTGGGGACAGGGAGACATTGCTGACAGTGCTGCTCAGGGAGCTGAAGAGCAGGGGACAACTGACTGGTGGCCACTATGTCACTGAGGCAGGGGCTGGAAGTCATCTGGGACAGACTGCCTGGCTGGGGGTACCGGGACAGGGCTGGGGGGGCTCTCAGAGCCACCACCACTGTGCCTCTTGGACCCTGGGGGGCCAGGGACTGGTGGCAGTTCTGTGCCAACCCCCCCATGGCAACCACTGCTGGGCACACAATGGTGGGGGGCAGCGGGGCCATGGAGGAGTGGGACAGCCCACGGCCCCGACTCACCTTCTTCCCACCACCCCAGAGCCGGCAGCTCAGCGGACCCTGGTGTGGACCTGGGGTCCCTCACATCATCCTGGGGCTGTGGGACCCTCACACCATGGACTCTCACACCTCCCTGGGGCTGTGGGACCCTCACACCATGGACTCTCACACCTCCCTGGGGCTGTGGGACCCTCACACCTCCCTGGGGCTGTGGGACACTCAACACCATCCTGGGACTGTGGGACCCTCACATCTCCCTGGGGCTGTGGGACCTTCACACCATGGACCCTCAACACCATACTGGGGCTGTAGGACCCTCACACCAACTGGGGCTGGGGGACCCTCACACCTCCCTGGGGCTGTAGGACCCTCACACCTTTCTGCGGTTGTGGGACCCTCACACCATGGACCCTCACAAATCCCTGGGGCCGTGGGAATAAGCCAGAGGGGTCCATCACCCCTGTCCCCCGCTGTCTGTGACACGAAGCCCCCTCTTGCTGGAGCAGCCCTGCAGACACAGACCTGAGCTCCCAGGTGCCCAGCAGCCCCTCAGGCATCTCTGGCAACCACGACAGCCGCCATGCCCTGCTGCTCCTAGAGAAGAAGGTGATGATCTCCACTCCCCCTCACCCCTCCAGACCCCTCCTGGTGCTGCCCCCTGGGATGGGGCTCACGAGGGGAGGGTTTGTTCTGCATTGGGCTGCTTGTGTGGATGGGTCTTGGAAAAGCTGAGATTCCCCTTCTCTGATCCCACTTCTCTGAAGTGCTTGGCGGCAAAACCCGCAGGTGATGCAAGGCTGGAAGAACATCTTGTGGAAATGTTCAGGTCTGGGTTTCACAGAGCCCATAAACCATGGTTTAAGTCCTCAGCCCTTGGGTCTGCAGCCTGCTGGATCAGGATGGGGGTGGCAGGGGTCCCTCCAGGGCAGGGAGGTGGAAGTGGTTGAGGGGGACAGCTCAAAATCAATGGGTGCATCTCCATCCTGGCCTCAGGACAGAGGCTCCAGATCCTGTCTGCCAGGCAGCTGTGGTTTGGAGTCATAAATCATAAATCACAGACGTCCCTCGGCCACGGACTGAACCTGGATTTGGCCATTGCTCCTGTGGTATCCAGGGAGCCCAAGGACATCTCTTTAGGGACAGACCTGATGTGTGCCCCTGGGTTCTGACCAAAGGAAGGTGAGGTCCTCACGTTTGCTTGCCTAAAGGTGAAACATTTTGAAGAGGCTAAAAAGAAGACCGAGCACTTCCACAGGCGCAGGCAGCAGCAGTTTTTGAAGGAAGAGGAAAGTAAGATGGAGAGGAGGAAGAAGGCATCCAAAAAGTTTAAAAAATCCCTGCAAGTGTTCAACCGCAGAGGTGGGAAGCCACCTGTCCCTTCTGCCCCCGGGCTGCCTGCCAGTGCAGTGACACCCCCAGAACCAGAACCAGGACCAGAACCGGTAGCTGCTGTGGACCAGGATGGGACCCAGAGGCACCAAGAGAGAACTCCTCCTGGGAGCCCTCCCAGCCCACCCCAGGTTTGCCAACCCACTCCAGACTTCAGGTTTTTTTTTTTAGGAAGCCAACGCTCTGTCCTGTTACAGCAATAAACCAGCACCCTCCCTCCTTGCTGCTGTCTGTTCACCTTTTAAATCAATGTATAAAATCAATTTTTAAATTAAATGAGAGGATATTTAGATTGGATGTCAGGAAAAGGTTCTTTCCCATCAGGGGGGTGGAACAAGGGTTGCCCAGGGAGGTGGTTGAGGCCTCATCCCTGGAGATATTCAGGGTGAGGGTTGAGGAGCAGCCTGATGGAGGTGAGGGGGGTTGGACTGGGTGACCTTTGGAGGTCCATTCCAACCCAAATCCCTCGGGGATTCTCTGAAAATCAACCACCTGCTGTGGTTGGAGGGGACAATCCAGGGAGCCGTGTGATAGACACAGGAGCAAACACCTCTTCCAAGGACTGATTTCCTTCAAGGCCATAGGAGAGGGGTGTGAAAAGGAGGGAGGTTTTGGTTTTTTTTTTTGTGCCTTTAGAGGGGATCCAAATAACACGT
Organism: Phaethornis superciliosus; assembly: GCA_023637945.1. Classification (NCBI taxonomy): domain Eukaryota; kingdom Metazoa; phylum Chordata; class Aves; order Apodiformes; family Trochilidae; genus Phaethornis; species Phaethornis superciliosus. The sequence continues at coordinate 2,283,926 of JAJQWJ010000020.1, forward strand.
TTCATGGCTAGCTGGAGTTCCAGAAATGTTATCAGAGGTTCAGGAAGGGTAAATGTATCTGTAGTGTGGGAAAAAAAGAAGGCTTGGTGACTTAAGAAGCTTAGGAGAAAAAAAAAAAAAAGCAACAAGGAATGGAGTATTGAAGGAGAGTGCCTTGAGGCACTGAAGAAATGCTAAGTGTCAGCAGCAGATGGAGAAGGTGGCAGTAGTAGAAATTATTGACCTTCCTCATTTCCCAGACCAGAGGCATTCAGAGGAACTGCTGAGCCCCAGGCAGGAGGATGGGGTACAGCTTATCATGGCAGTGCAGAGCTGGAGACATTCACATTTCCCCCTCTGGGCCCTGCAGGGCTGTAGCATTAAGTATATTTTGACTCTCCTTAAAAAATGTTCATTTTTTTCGTTTTGTTCATGTCAGGCATCTCCTGTTTTTAAGAAGCTCACAGTAAAGGAGATACTGCAGTTTCTCCATGGCCTGGTTTCCAGCCAGCACTGCAGTGTTGGGGTTTTCGTAACATCAGCCTTTTTCACTTGAAATCAAGCTGATAATTTTTCTATCTTTCTTTCACAGTGGCCTTGAGGGCATAATTGGATGTTGGACGATTGCTGTCACATCCTCACTCTTTTCTTTTCTTAAAATGCTCTGTGCCTTCAAGCTGTCTCCCTCATCTGGGATCTCTAAAGACAATTTTCATGACTGATGTGAAAGGTGCATCCCAGACATCAGGACAGCACACCTGGCAAGATACACCCCAGTGCTCAGGAGCCTGGGGATGAAACATTCCTTCTCAGTTTACCTAAGGCTCTTCTTAAAGAAACATCAAACTTTTCCCTAACCTCTGGCTCTTGAAAACAGTGGAATCATTTTTGTTTCTACTTCCCTAGAGATTTCACAGAAATTTAGGGCTTGGAAAGGACCTCAAAAGATCACTGAGTCCAATGCCCTCTGCCAGAACAGGGTCACCTATAGCAGGGCACCCAGGAACACATCCACGTGGGGTTTGAATGTCTTCCACAACCCTCCTGGGCAGTCTGGGCTGTCACCCTCACAGTAAAAAAAAAAAAAATCTCTTTGTGTCTATATGGAACCTCCTATGCTCAAGCATCTGTTGCCTCTTGTCGTATCACTGGGCATCCCTGAGAAGAGCCTGGCCCCATCCTCCTGGCTCTCTCCCTTTATGGATTTCTAAACATTGCTGAGCTCAGCCCTCAGTCTCCTCCAAGCTGAAGAGCCCCTCAGCTCCCTCAGCCTTTCCTCACTAGGAGATGTTCCACTCCTCCAGCATCTTGGTGGCTCTGCACTGGACTCTCCCAAGCAATTCCCTGTCCTCTGGGCCCAGAACTGGACACGATATTCCAGATGTGGCCAATTTGCTGAGTCAGATGAGCTCTAAGGTCCCTCCTAACCTCAGCCATTCCATGATTTGAGCACTGGGCCCTTTCATAGAATCATAGAATGGGCTGGGTTGGAAGGGACCTCAGAGATCATCAAGTCCAACCCTTGATCCACTCCCCCCGTGGTTCCCAGCCCATGGCACTGAGTGCCACATCCAGGCTCTTTTGAAATATCTCCAGGGATGGAGAATCCACTACTTCCCTGGGCAGCCCATTCCAATGTCTGATCACCCTCTCCGTAAAGAAATTCTTTCTAATATCCAACCTAAACCTCCCCTGGCAGAGCCTCAGGAGCCTTAGGTTAGATACGAGGAAGAAATTCTTAAGCCCATGCCCTCTTGTCTTGCTGATAGTTGCCTGGGAGCAGAGCCCAACCCCCCCTGGCTCCAGCCTCCTTTCAGGGAGTTGTAGAGAGCGATGAGGTCTCCCCTGAGCCTCCTCTTCTCCAGGCTGAACACCCCCAGCTCCCTCAGCCTCTCCTCACAGGACTTGTGCTGGATCCCTTCCCCAGCCTGGTTGCCCTCCTTTGGACCTGCTCCAGGACCTCAATCTCCTTCCTGAACTGAGGGGCCCAGAACTGGACACAGGACTCGAGCTGTGGCCTCACCAGGGCTGAGTACAGGGGCAGAATCCCTTCCCTGGACCTGCTGGCCACGCTGTTCCTGATCCAGGCCAGGATGCCATTGGCCTTCTTGGCCACCTGGGCACACTGCTGGCTCCTGTTCAGTTTGCCAATCCTGTCAGTCCCCACCCCAAAGGCTCCCAGAAGAGCTTTGTGCAACCTGGGCTGCTGGGAGCTGTCGCTGCCCAGGCTGGAAGTTGGATCTTTCTCTTATTTTAAAGTCCTTTCCAACTCAAACCATGCTGGGGTTCAGTGTCGGGAGGAGCGGATACACCCCGGGTCTGCTCCCCCTCCCTCGGGCTCCTGATGGCCACCTCAGGACTCCCGGGTACCGACCCTCTGCTGCACTCCCCATACTTCATTTTAACTCCTCTGACACTGACCAGAGCCTCGCAGACGTGACTGGGGGTGTGTGTGTGTGTGTAATAACGTTTATTTTCCTGCTTATTTTTAGATTTCTCAGGAAGATCCTGCTGGGAGTCCGGAAGGCCCGCTGCTGGGAGCACACACCACTCGGCACGGTCTTTCTCTCTTATACAGCAGCCACAAACACACAGCAGGAGCCCACCCTCTCCCCAGCCTCGGGCTTCGGGCTTCGGGCTCCGGGCTCCCGGCACCACAAGATGGCGACCCCCACCTTCCCTGGTGCGCAGAGCGCGGAGCTTCTCATTGGTCAGCAGCGCTGCCAATCAAGGGAGTGGCGGATCGCCATTGGCTGTCTGGAGAATCCCCGCTTCCCACCCGCGTTGCCGAGCAACCGCAGCGTTCCGGGAGGCCTGGCCCGTTCCGGGTCGGGACGGAACCGAGTTCGCTGGAGGAACCGGAGGCAGCCTGGGACCGGCGACCCCTCCGAGACACCCCCGAACCCCTGGCTTCCCCCTCAGGCCTCGGCCTCTCCTCAGACGCTCCCCCCACACCCTCCGCTCCTGCCCCGGCTCCCCCGGGCCCTCCGCCGGGCATGTCCCCATCCCTCTGCCTGCCCCTGGCACTCTGCTTCCCCCAGACACGCACCAAGGGGACCCTGCACTCCCTGTCCGCCTCCCTCTGCCCCCTCCTCTCGCCCTAGGGGTACCCAAAGCCCCCCCCTTGCCCTATCGCCGCTGCGGCAGTGGAAGGAGGAAGGGAGGTGGGTGCCGGGAATCTCTGCCCTCTCCTCCCAGCTGGCCCCAGGCACTTCCAAACCCTTCTCCACATCTCTGGAGATGGCAAAGCTGCGTTCCACCTCACCTGCTACTCAGGAGGAGTCGGGAGCTTTCTCCCCACCACCCCTCAAACCAGGAGTCCCTGATTTGCCTCCCTTCCCGTGGGTCTTTGACAGCCTCTCTGGGCCAGGGACCGGTTCTGATGCACGACCCCGGGGTTCTGATCCCGTGTCCAGACCTGGGGAGAACTACAGTGTCACCTGAAGCTCCTATTTTTTTCTCAAGTTACATCCTTTCTCTAATGCTGTCCCCACATTTTCCTTTTAGAGAGAAAATCCGAGAAAGCAGAGTATGTGACAGGAGCAGCAGAGATGTCCCCTGACTGAGCATCCTCCTGTGCAGGTGATGTTGTGTCCCTTCTAGATTTCAAAACACTCAGCTCACCAGAGTTCAACTGAAGCCTTGGCACCAGGGGATCCACCAAATATCATCCCAGGACGTGAAGCAAAGAAATAACCCCCTGGGGAAGGGTATGGCAGCTCCAGCGATGGCAACAGTCACCCCAAAACTCCCGAAAGTGTTAGATCCAGGTTCTTTAATACCTGACAACTTGGAGACAAAAAGAATCCTCACTGTCTTGGATAAAATGATTGAGAAGCTGGAGCTGAGCAGCATGATCCCATGTGTGATTGAATCTCTGGATAAGTTTGCTGATATTCTGGGACCTGAGAGCACGACCAGCCTGATGGAGCACCAGAAGCTTTCAAAGGAAATGGAGCACCTGAGAGCTGAGGATCCAAGGAGCTGCCTCTCCTTGCTGGAACAACAGCTGAAAGGTTCTGCTAGAAATGTCCTGAGGCTCTTGCTGCCCAACCCTGCAGTTTGCCAGGCTCTGAAACGCCAAGCTTTGGTGAGAGAGTCACCAGCTAAAATATTTATCAAAGCCTTGAAGGAGTTCAGGAATTTAGTGCTTGAGAGACTCATGACTAGTCCTGAGGAAGAGGAAGAGAAGCTTCGGTTCATGAAAGCCATCTCCCTCCAGATTAAGGAAAACACTGAAGCCATCACGGCTTTGGAGGCTGAGCTGGCAGCAACAACACAGACTCGAGAGGAGGAGGTATGGTACAGTGGGAATATCATTCCCAACAAAACATTCCTGAAGCAAAACTTTGGTAAGCTAGAAACTGGTGCCCTGCTTGCAGAGAGGGAAGTTCCAGAAATGATTTCTAAGCCATTCCCTAAAGATACTATTGTCATTGTGAGATATAATGGGAAAAATGCTTATTGCATGCTTCATTTTTTTTTTTTTAAAATCAAATTTGGCATATTTTGAACCTGTTTGCACTGGCCAAGTTGAATGACACAAGTCACTGAGTTTAGAAAGCAGCTGAGCTTAGAAAGGGACAGACCACACAAATTGCTGTGGTAGCTTTTTGGCAAGGCTTCAGCATTGGCTGCCAGCACAAGGGTTCATTTGCTGCAGATGAAATTATGAAAATCCCAGGCAGAGATTGCTCTGATTAAAATCCATTTTTAATATCTGCTCTGCCTTCACTCTTGCTTAAAACCAACATTTCTGTGACCTCCAACTCTGTAGTACTCCCTGCTGTAGAGCACTTGTGATTAACATGTGATGATATGAATAAATGTGATTTTTTTTTTCAGTGAAGGAAACAGAGGTACAGATAAATAAATGAGCATTTCCCAGGCTCCTTCTGTGAGTGTGGGGGCTGTGTTGGCATTCAGGCCCCTGAGCTCCTGACAAGCAATCCTTTCTTTTATACATATGCTTTCCTTTCTCCTTCCTGCAAGAGTGGTTGGAGGGGAAGGTTTTGTCCAGTGCTTGCTGCACTGAATGGTGCTGCTGGAGACAAGGCCCTGTTTTTCCTATTCCCTCTGCTCCTTGAGATTTTTATGTGCAGTTTGGCAGCTTGTTTGAGGCATCATGTATAAACCTATGGCACTGCTCCCAGCTGAGGATTTTTCTGGCATTCTTCTGTGTCCCCCCCCAGAGCCTCTTTGACCCAAAGCTTGAGGGAGTCACAGGGCTCTCTCCACAGGTTTCCAAATCATCTTGTGGAAGTCTGACTCTCTTCCCTCTGCCTTCAGCAGTTGCAGGTCCCTGTTGCTACCAGAGCAGCAGGGGCTCTTCTTAGGTCTTCTCCACCTCCTGCCCACTTTACACCTCCCCAGCATTTCTGGATGGATTTTCTGTCTCTGGGTCTAGGCTGACTGGAAGGACAATGTCATCAAAGACCTCCAAACCAGCATGCAAGATCTGCCCCAAGACTCCAAGACCATCATCCACCAGATGAAGGAAGAAGGAGAAAAACAGCAAAAAGAGGAGCTGCAAGCCTCCCAGGCCAGGTGTGCTGGACTGCAGCAGGATATTCAGGAGTTAGGAGCACGACTGAATGCACTTGTCCTGGAGCATCGAACTTCAGAGATGGCTCTCAGGAAGGTAAATGGGAGCAGGAGCTCTAGAACAGAAGATTTAAAAGCTTTTGTAGTGCTTTCAGGTCCAGCTGCTGCAAGGAATTACTGGGTTCCTGCTAGCTGCTGGCAGGATGCATGTGCTGTTTGTCAGGATACCTGCCTGGCCTCATACTCTGCTGATTCCAGTGGGAAGCAGCCCTGCAGGGACAGCAGGGAAATTCCCTGCTCACAGGTCCTGCTCCTGCCTGCTGACTTGACTCTGAAAACACCTCTGTGCCCCAGGGTGACACTGCAGGGACACCTCTGTGCCCCAGGGTGACACTGCAGGGACACCTCTGTGCCCCAGGATGACACTGTAGGACACCTCTGTGCCCCAGGGTGACACTGCAGGGACACCTCTGTGACCCAGGGTGACACTGCAGGGACACCTCTGTGCCCCAGGGTGACACTGCAGGGACACCTCTGTGACCCAGGGTGACACTGCAGGGACACCTCTGTGCCCCAGGATGACACTGTAGGACACCACTGTGCCCCAGGGTGACACTGCAGGGACACCTCTGTGCCCCAGGATGACACTGTAGGACACCGCTGTGCCCCAGGGTGACACTGCAGGGACACCTCTGTGACCCAGGGTGACACTGCACAGAGGGGAGGTTGGGCTCTGCTCAGAATGCAGAGCAGCAAAGCTACAGCAGGAATATTTTAAGAAGGGTTTTGGTGTGAGGCAGGCAAAGCAAGCACAGTGTTGGCTGTATATAAAGTCACCTTTCAGAGCTGATGGCAGTTTTGAGGGCTGAGAGCAGCTGAAGCCTGGGAGATAAAAACAGTTCTGCCCTGGCTGGCACTTTGCTGAAGCCACCAGCCAAGGAGTTGGATTGAGTGGAGTGAGGGGGAAATGGGATTTTTCACAGTGCTGAGCAGATACTGGGGGAGGAAAGAGCAGCAGGGTAGGCTTGGGCTCCTGCATCAACAACAGAGCAGGGCACAGAGAATCTAGATCTGGAAAAAAGCATTCCCCCCCCCAAATTTTGCTCCTTCTGGGTATTTACTCCACACAAACACTGGCTTCCCAAGGGCAGGACAGCACACACAGGCAGTGGGGCATCTCCTGCACTGTCCCACACAAAGTGGCAAGTTAGGGGCAGAACAAACCTCCAAATCCACCCATTTACACCTCCTCTAATGGGGTGGCTTTATCAGGCAGGTTTTTCCTGTGGCTGGGGGCTCCCTGCAGCATTTGTGGAGCTGCTCAGCTCATTCTCATGCTCAGGCAAAGATTTACTGACCACAGAGGTCTCCTTTCCTCCTCCTCAGCATTTCCTCTCCACTGCCTGGACCCAGGTGGTACTTCTTGTCTAAAGAGCTGAGGGCTGACCTCAAGCTGGCCTGAGAGAGACCTCCTGAGTCAGTGTCATGCCATGTGGCACTTGTAGCTGATGATTCCCCAAAACACAGGTACAGCAGCTTGGGGTAAACTGCCTGTACCTGGTTATACTGCAGTAGAGTCACTGCCAAACTGTTTTGCAGCTAGAAAGATCATTTTCTTTAAAAGGCACCATCTTTTGAGTACTTTCTGTCCTGTTTTCCTGTTTAGCAGTTCTCTATTGCTTCAGTTTTAGGGTGGTTGCCCCAGTTGGTTGATGACTTGCCACATTCCATCAGCCATGTTCATTTCCTCCTGCAGAACACCCCTGGCAGGTGCATTTCTGTCCTCAGCCACCAGCCAGCTCCACGCTGTAAACCCCATCAAGCTCTTTTGCCTGCAGGGAATGTTCCATGTGTCGCCAGACCTCATCTGAAGGAAGTTTGCCACCAGGAGGAGGTGTTACACGCAAATAGAATGCTGCTGGGGCTCACACCTCCCCGGGTTTCTGACTCAGGCTACTTGATACCAGGCTTTGGGTGCCAGCAAGGATCCAATCTTGGTTTGTGTTTCAGAGAAAGTGCAGAATGGAGACAGAAATCGTGAACTGGATCCAGAAATATGACACGGACATGGGAGAAAAAGAGGTAACCACTTTAAAGTGCTTTGCTCTCTCCTGAGGGAGTATGTTCAGGAAGAAATATGTCCTTGTCCATATGAGAACATGGAAGTAAGGAACAGTTTTCCATTCAGAAGTAGAGGCTTTAGAAGGAGAGGTATCTTTCTCCTGCCTGTGTGTTCAGTTCTCTGCTGCTTTGACTTCAGAAACAGTCACACTGATTGCTAAATCCCACAGGATTTGGAGGCAAATGGGTTGCCACCTTCTCTGTGGCATCTCCCTGATGCTTGGGAACAGGAGTTTCAATTTCCTTCAGTCCTGTTTTCCCTGTGTCCAAATCATGCTCCTCTTTCTGCTGCCCACCTGGAGAGATTATCAAGTGCTAAGAGACCAAGCAGCCTCCACACAGCTGCCCTGGCATCCAACCTAACCCCTCCAGTACCCCCAACCTCACCCCTGAGAAGACCCCACTTACTTTTCTGGTCCTGCCCTATTTATGGAGATGAATAAAAGCTGCTGGATGACTCACAATGTCAAATGTAGGGAATGGCCTAGAAGCTGGCTGAGAAATGATGATGTCAGGTGTTTAACACTCTGGTTATTTTGGTTTCCTGTCTCTTGGGTGGCTGGAGTCCCATGTCAGAGCAGGTTTAGGGCCGAACTTGCCAAGTCTCATCCACCTTGCTGCTTCCTCTCCTCTTCACGTGGCTTCTTTAAAGGCAATAGGAAAGGCAAAAACTTCTGCTGAGCTTGGAAGTGCAGCAACACCACTAAAACCACCTCTCCTTGGCCTTTTCCAGGCTGACATGCTCTGGCTCTCCTCGTGCTCTCTGTCCCTGCAGGATTACCCAAGCTGCAGCCATGTGTCCTTTTGCTTGGAGAATCTGCAGGAGGGCTCTGATGTGTGTGTGGGAGCACCTGAGGGTGGGTGCTGCTTGCAATGCAGGGAGGATTAGGGGAATATTTTTCAGAGGAATATGAAGATACCATGACCTGGCAGCTGATGAAATGACCTGACCACTGGGTACAACACCTTTTGAGTCCCTCTGGAAAGGTTCAGCTCCCAGTCATGGTTCTGCCTGGATTTGGGATGGGTGTGCAGGGAGGAGCTGCTGAATGACCTTAAAATTGCTGTACCTGGGATCTGCTGTCTTGCTAGGCTGAGTATGAGGAGATCCAGGCTGCCTATGAGGAGGAGAAGGCCCTGCTGTCCCTGCTGATGGAGAAACGAGATTTTCTTCTCCCAGAGTATTCCCAGATTGAGGAGGAGCGTAGGATACTTCAGGAAAAGAAGGAGCAGGCTTCCAAGGAGTTGGCCATCATGACTCGTGCTGCCATCCGCATCCAGGCCTTCTGGAGAGGATACTTGATCAGGTCTATCTTCAAGTCAAAATTGAAAAAGAAGGGCAAGGGCAAAGGCAAAGGCAAAGGCACAGGCAAGAAGTCCAAGAAATAAAGCCCCAAATCTGTTCTCTCTCCTCCTGGCAAAGCTGCTGATTCTGGGACTGAGCTCTTCCAGGTAAAGGCATTATATTTGAGAATGCATTTGCATTAAGGCCTCCAGGGTTGTGGCTGCCTCTCCCAGCTGGAGTATAGCAAAGCAGGAGTGTGAAGCCCTGTCTCACTCTTTTAGGTTTGGCTTTGCTACTCCTGCCAGGAGGATGATGTCTCCTGATGAAGAGATTAGGCCAGGAGTGCAAATTCCTGCCTAGGCTCCTGGCTTGTCCCTTTCTTGTGTGCCATGGCCCTGTTCTGTTCCCACTGAAAGCAGCCATAAAACAATTCCCGAGGTTTCCCGACAGGCTTTGTCCTTGTGTGGATTTGGGAGACTGTCTCTTTCTACAGGAGGCATCTGCAGCACCATTGCTCATCAGTGCCAGGACACAAGTCCTGGATGAGCACTAGGGGTGGGAATTGGAAGGGTGGGATTTGCCCCACCCCGATTCATGCCCTGCTCCCAATCCTTGCAGGTTGCTTCCTAAGCCAAGCAGCAAACTCTGCCCTGCTTCATGCAGCCCCCTGCTTTGGGGTCTCTCCTCTGGATTCTCCAGCATCTCATGTCCCCCAGGAACCTGCAGCCTTTCCCTTTCACAGGGGCAGGAGTCTCAGGGTTTTTTTTTCCCCTCTCTTGGCCTTCCCTTTTCAGTTGCCTTGGAGCAATTCCATACCATGAGCTCTGTCCTCTGCCTGCAAGGGCTGAAACTGGGCAGAGTCATACCTCGTGTGCTGTCACCAAATCCCAAACTGGTTTGGGTTGGAATGGACCTTAAAGCTCATTTAGTTCCACTTCCTTGTACAGGCAGGGACATCTCCCACCAGACCAGGCTGCTTCCTCTTACTTCTTTCATTTTCTTGGGAAACCAGGCTGGAACTTGTGACCATACAGACCCATGCACTTCCTCTCACATCTTCCTTGCATTTACCAAGGCTGGGAGCAGAGAGCATTTGGGATCCAGACTCCCAGGGACATTTCTTCACTCCAGACCTCAGTGGCTTTCCCTGAAGCCTCTGTTCCAAGGAGAGTGACATCAGCTGCAAACCCCAAATATTTTTGCCCTCTTATGTTGAATGCAGAGCAGGGGCCAATCCCAAGGGGGTGCTGGGATCACTGAGGAATCACAGGGACAGGACAGGCAGGATCAGATGAAGTTTCTCTCTCCTTAGACATTTTTCTGCTTGCAGCCACAAGAGATACCAGGATCCAGGGAGACTTCCAGGTGTGATTCTCCACGTGGGTAGTTTGGGCTGTATCTGAACCAGGAGGGATGCCTTTCAGTTTACAAACATCTGGACATGCTTCAGATTAGAGGATTTTGGGGTGTTGCAAGGGCTGTTAGACACTGATTTTGATACCTCTCTTGTCAAACAGCTCCAGATATTGTTTCCAGATGTCAGAGCTCCCTATACAGGAGAGGCATTCAGTTGGCTGACATGGGATCATGCCAGCTTTCCAAGTCCAAAGTATTCTCAGGCTTTTTTCAGACACAGGACTTGCCCCAAGTTGCCTCAGGTGACAGAGGTGGTGCTACTCATGGCTGAGGGACACTCAGAAGCATCTCCTTAGAATGGTAGGAAATGCTCAGTTAGCTTCAGGGGGACAGAAGCAGCTGGAGTTTCCCAACTATTTTCTTTCATCCAAGGGGCTGCCTAGCCCAGATCTTCAGGCTCAGAGCCAAGTGTGTTCATTGGGGATGTTTCCAGGGCTGGGGGAGCCCTTTCACCCCACACCTCAGCTCCCCACGGGGCCAGCCCCAGCCTGCTGCCACAGAAGACAGAGATGGCTGAGCCCAGGAACACTTCCACAGCCCCTGGGACCCCTGTGGGACCCCAGCAGGGTTGCCATGAGGGAGCTGGCAGGGGTGGATGGGTGAGCAGTAATGTGATTAGGATGGATCAGGGGGGATTACAGAGATCAGAGAAAGGTGATCCAGGGCTGGGAGGGTGAAGGGACCTCAGGGGATGTGAGGACACCTGGCAGGGTGGCATCTGCCACAGGTCCCATGGCTCAGATGTCACCCAGGGGCAGCAGATGTCACAGCAGGGCTGTAAGCTGGTGAGGCAGCAGGTGATGGGGACAGTGGCTGGGCAGTGCCACCAGGGAAGGTCACTTTGAGCCCAGCACAGTGCTCCTGCAGCTGCTCTGTCCCCTCTGCTCTCCATTAGAAGCTGAACAGGAGCCAGCAGTGTGCCCAGGTGGCCAAGAAGGCCAATGGCATCCTGGCCTGGATCAGGAACAGCGTGGCCAGCAGGTCCAGGGAAGGGATTCTGCCCCTGTACTCAGCCCTGGTGAGGCCACAGCTCGAGTCCTGTGTCCAGTTCTGGGCCCCTCAGTTCAGGAAGGAGATTGAGGTCCTGGAGCAGGTCCAAAGGAGGGCAACCAGGCTGGGGAAGGGATCCAGCACAAGTCCTGTGAGGAGAGGCTGAGGGAGCTGGGGGTGTTCAGCCTGGAGAAGAGGAGGCTCAGGGGAGACCTCATCACTCTCTACAACTCCCTGAAAGGAGGCTGGAGCCAGGGGGGGTTGGGCTCTGCTCCCAGGCAACTATCAGCAAGACAAGAGGGCATGGGCTTAAGAATTTCTTCCTCGTATCTAACCTAAGGCTCCTGAGGCTCTGCCAGGGGAGGTTTAGGTTGGATATTAGAAAGAATTTCTTTACGGAGAGGGTGATCAGACATTGGAATGGGCTGCCCAGGGAGGGGGTGGATTCTCCATCCCTGGAGGTTTTTAAGAAGAGCCTGGATGTGGCACTGAGTGCCATGGGCTGGGAACCACGGGGGGAGGGGATCAAGGGTTGGACTCTGAGATCTCAGAGCTCCTTTCCAACCCAAATGATTCTGGGATTTTATGACTCCCCTCCCCTCATCCTCAGCCTCCCAGGGGTTGGTCGCAGTTTTCACAGAGCGGCGTTGGAGCCACCACACAACCCCGCACTTTGCTGGGGCCCCTCAGGCCACATCAAACCCCTCCCAAACCTCCAGAACCCCCTCACCCCGACACCCATCCCGTCACCAAGGAGGGGTGGGGACACCGAGGTCACCGCACTCCTCGGCGGGAACGCGAAATGGAGGCGAAGGGTGCGGGGAGCCGAGGCGGGGGATGGGGGGGAAGATGGCGGCGGGAGGGCTCGGGTGCCCTTCCAGCCCCGCCGCTAGGGGGCGCCTCGCCGCCTCCCGGGCCCCCCCCGCCGGTCACGTGTCTGTGGCACCGCCCCCGCCGCGGTACCGGCGGAACGGAGCGGGCGGTACCGGAGCCGTGGGCCCGGTCCGGCCCGGCACTGGAGTGTTGCGGGGTCTATGGGGAAGGCGGCCGCGTTGTGCAGCGGCGGCAGCAGCAGCACCCGTGGGCTGGTGTCCCTCCTTAGCGCCGTCCCCTGCTTGGCCTGCCAGGAGCTGCCGGCCATGAGCGCGGAACCGGGGAACCGGGGCGCTGGGGGACCGGCGGGGGGACCGCCCGCCGCCCCGGGTTCCGACACCTACAAGGGTTGGCTCTTCAAGTGGACCAACTACCTGAAGGGCTACCAACGCCGCTGGTTCGTGCTCAGCAATGGGCTCCTCAGCTACTACAGGTACCTGAGATGGGGGGGACGGGAGGAAACCTCTCGGTACCGATGGCCTCTCGGGTCGTCCCGGCCCGGCCCGGCCTTGCCACGGGGGGTGCGGGGCGCGGTGTCCTCCGGCTGCCCGGTACCGGGTTCGGGCTGGTACCGGCGGGGTGTGAGCGGCGGCCGCCGGCGGTGAACGCTTGGCGAGGTTCTGCGCCTCTGCGGAACGAACCCCAAGTCCTTCCCCCGAGTTCGGGATTCCGGTTTAAAGCATGACGCGAGTTTTGAGCTTTCAGTGCCGCCGTGAGGGTCCGGTGCGGGTTCCCCGGGACCGGGACGCGGGGCCGGGCCCCCTCCCCCCTCCCGTCCCGTCCCGTCCCGTTCCTCCGCCTCCCGCAGCAGCCGCTGCCGGTGCCTTAAAACCGGGAGCAGAAACCTCCTTGTTTACCTTTAACCTTTTAACACTCCGAAGAAGCCCTCTCCATAAATTTAATTCTTTTTTCTAATCAGGTTGGGCTGTGCCGGGCAGGAACCCGGGGGGGAAGCATCCCCGGTTCGGGGCCGGTGTGCTCGGGAGGGAGGAAGGGAAGAAGGGCAGGAAGGAATTCCCGCACTCAGCGGTGATTCCAAAGCCTCTCCCGGCTTTCCCTCGCTGTCTGATGTGATGGTTTTTATCCAGACGGGCTGTAGGTTCAGAGAGGAGAGAGTCAGAAACCAGGCGTGAAGGCTCCGAGGATTGATAGTGTCTTAGGAGAATGTTTTTTATGTCCCTTGGGTGGTCCTGTAAACACAGGGGTGTTGTAGTGTTTCTGGTGTCCTTGTCCCTTGGAAGAGAAGTGCTCTGTCACCTTCAGTACTGTGGTTTATGTGTTGCTTCTGTTTCAGCACGTTGAAAAGATCCTGGATGTTAATGCTGGTTCAAGCTCTATTAAGCCATGCATCTTAAACGCTGTGAGTGAGGACTTACTGTGACTAAAGGGCTTTCCTGGGAGTAAAGGCTTTGCAAAAGCTGTTTTTCCTCCTCTGCCATAACTGATTAGCTGAGGAAGGTCCCTGAGCTCCAGCTCCCTGCCAGGTTCTAACAGAAACTCTTAAGAGAGGGCTTGGACCTGGGGGCCAGCAGCAGGTAACAGGTCAGAAGTCCAGTGTTTGTCTCCTTGGAGTTGTTGAACCCACCCCAAATTCCCCAACAAAAATGCACCCTAATAAACACCCCCGGGAGAATGTAGTTCTCTCTCAGTAATTCAGCTCATTTCCTTGTAATCCTTTCTGGAATGTTTATGCTCATTAACTCCAGTCCAGACCTGGACTGGCAGGGCTGTGCAACTCAAAAAGGCTGTTGAAGTTCAATGCTCCACTTGTGACCATGTCAGAATATTTTTTCTGTACTGGTGCCAAGTCTGTCATGAGCAAACAAGTGGTTTTCTTCAGTTATTTTAGGTTGGAACAAGTCGGTGTATTTTAAGACTATTTGACCTGTTTTAGGCTGAAGCAACAAACAAAAACACCCAAGGAAATTATTGTGAGCAGGAGGTGAGGGAGTTGAAACTGAATTACTTGGTGGAGCTTTCAGGCAGTGAAGGTCTTCAGCAGCTGCTGGGGAAAAGTGATGCTGAAAGGTTTTGTGCTACTTCTCCATTGTTGGGCTTGATGAGAACTGAGTTAATTTGGTTGTGAGTCAGGAGAACAAAAATATATCACAGAGAACATGGTAATTTTTTTCTTAAATGGGAAAAAGCCTCCATCATACTGCTATAAAATGATGCCAATGAATAGTGGCCATGCCAACCCATTGAGTGTCAGCTCAAACTCCCCTGTGAGACAATCTGAGATAAAGGGATGGTTTTATTTCAATATGATTTTTAGCTAACCCACAGGAGCAAGGGAGCTCCAGGTATGGGGCTGTGCATTTTCTCTGCCCTCCTCTATGTGAGCAGGCTGCTGGGCAGCAGGAGAACTGCTCCTTTCTTCATGTTTATGCAGAGAATTTGGGAAGTAACTTCTTTAAAGGTCTCTGGCTGTGCTGTGAGCCACCTCTCACTTTCTGCTGGGTCTTTGTGCTCACCCAGCTCTGAAGAGTTTTCTTTTTCTGCCCTTATTGCTAAAGGTTTTGCAGGTCAAATCATTCCCTTTTAGGTGAATTGCTGCACTCTCATCTCTGTGGCTTTTGATGCCTTTATAAATTTTGTTTGGATGGTGGTTGCCCCAGTGCACAACCTGGATGGTTTAGCTGTTGACTCTAGCTTGATAGAAACTTCATTTTACTGGTGTCATAAAAGTCATATTCATTGGAAAAACTACTCTGGGATGTCCCAGTGGCCTCCTTGTGTGTATTGATTGAGTTCCAAATTGAAGTTTTTAATTTCATTTGGATTTCCTGCTGCTTGCTGTTGAAGTCACTTTAAAAAAAAACAAAAAATCCCCAAACAAACAAAACCAACAAATCCCACAACCTGTGTCACGTTGCTTGGTGGTGATTCCCAGCAGGCTTTTTTGTTTGTAGAGTTGAGCTCTTAAAATCTTACTCAGGCCTTTGGGATCTCCTGTAGTACTGGCCCCTTGGGCCAGAGCTGTGCTATAAGGTTTTCTCTGGCAGCCAGGTCCAGTGCCTGCTTTCTGGCCTGTTGCTTCCACAAGGACAGCTTGCTGAATTAAAGCTTCTAATTAGAGTATTATTTCCAAAGGAGTACTTAAAACCTTTTGTGTCTTTGTGAGATCTATGAAGACATCACTCTGCCAGCAGAGCTTCCCTGCAGGATGTGTGCATGTGGTTCATAATCCCTTCTCTGAACCTACAGAAAATGAGAGCAGCTGAGTAATTCATGGAGTTTTTCCTCTGCATTGCCTTCCTCTGGAGTCCAGGAGTTGCAAGATGGTTGGACCATATTCATTAATTGTCCCTCTGAGGTTGTTTTTGACTTTTCTGGATAACTTGGAAGTCTGCAGCACAGAGGTGATGCCTGTGTTGGAAGGCAGTTTAGGCACAGCATAACTACTCTGCTTGACTTACTAGTGACCAAAACTCTCTCCCTAAACTCTCCTGCCTGGCTGCCTCTTCCCAGATGCATCATTATCTACATGGAATGCATGCCTATACAGGAGAATCCCATCACCTTGAGCAGAGAAGTGTTTTCAAGGAGATTAGAGAGGATCTTTAGGTAAGGATTAATTCATCAAAGATTGTGATCAATGCTTCAGATGAGTGCTGTCTTTTCCAAGCAGCTTTCTCATGTTTCAAGGAGCTGGAGTTCCAGGTTGTCACCTCTGTGCCTTTAGCCCGTTATTATTATCTGTGGGTCAGGTTTCTGAGAAGCCTCCAGCAGTCCTTCCTGTGGCCCCAGGATGTAATAGTGAAAGCAGTGCCAAATGGAGAAGGGAAAAAAAAACCAACAAATCACCAAACCTTTCGTGCTGTGTGTGTTTGGTGATTGTTGGGCAGTGAAAGGCTTCTCAGCAGACTGCAGCCTTGGCTGGGGGCTGCTCCTGGAGGAGCTGTGGGTTTGTTGAGCTGCCTGGGCAGTTGTGTTCCCTGGAAAAACTCTGTTTCCCAAGGCAGCATTCTTCACTAGGTTTGTTTATCCAGCAGTTAACTCTTGGGTAGCACTATAAGGTCCTGAGTACAACCTAGAGGTTTTTGTTTTGGTTTTTTTTTTTTTCCCTGCTGCTTGTACTGAGACTGAGAGCTCAGGCAGGGCATGAAACCAGTGCTGGTACTGGAGATGTGGAGGAATGAATATAGGGCTTTCAGAAGAGACCTCTGTGAGCTTCTGGTTTGAACCTCATTCAATATGGGGTTGCTCAGGGCCTTGAGCTACTGAGGTTTGAATGTCTTTGAGGTATGAGATTACAGAGCCCCTCCAGGCTCCTCTTCCAGTGCTGGATCATCCTCGGGGGGGAAAAAATAGTTCCTTATATTTAGCTTGTACAGAATAAAATGGAGAGAGAGAGAGATTCTCCTAGGATGACTTTTAGAACACCTTAGCTCTCTGCAAGACATAGGAGGTGCAAGTCCTTGGCTGTCACTCTCGGGGTGCTGGAGCGTGCGGGTTTCAAGGGCAGCCCCGGAGCTGCATGGTGACTTTGAGCAACTTGTTTTGCAACAGCGCTTTAATCATTCCTATTCCCAGTCATCTTGTTTTCACATGATGCTCCCTTGATCCAGCTGGTGCTTTGCTGTTGCTCAGTGTTCATCGTTTGCCCATTTTTGAGGACACTTCTCTTGCTTTGGGGACAGGGAGCTTGCACAGCATCCCAGAGCAGGACTGGAGTGATGCAGGGGGAGTGATGCTCTGGGCTGCTCTGCTCCCTTTTTAGTGCTCCTTGACTCCAAACAGCAACTGCAGCTGACACTGCAGGAGAGCCTGAGACACAGAGCTCAGTCCTTCAGGGTGTTTTTTATCGTGGCCTGATTATTAGTGCTGTAGGAGGATTTTGATATCTGTTCCTTCAGTTAGTATCACACCTTATACTGTTTGCTGCTTGCCACCGAGAGCTATAAACCATTTTTGAGACTTTATTTCCACCCAAGTAATCTTAAATCAAGATTATAAAATCAAATCATAGAAAGATTTGGAAGAGACCTTAAAACTCATCTAGTTACAACCCTCTGCATGGGCAGGAGTGCCTCCCACTACCCCAGCTTGCTCCACTCCCCTGGCCTTAGAATCATAAGATGGTTTTGCTTGGAAAAAACCTTGGAGATCATCAAGCCCAGTTGTTAGCCCATCACAGTGCCCAGTCCATCACTAAACCAGGTCCCTGAGTACCATATCTCCCAGTACTGTGCAGGTTTATTTACTGGTGTGTCTTGTATTGCTGTCTCAAGGTTGATTGATGAATTTCTAGGTTGTGTTGCTCACCACCTAGATTTTAATTCCTAGAGCTGTTTGCAGGTACAAAGCATATTTGTGGACTCAGCTACTTAAGATGCCTCTCACCATTTCTGGTCTCACTTGTTCCAGCTTCTCTTGCTAGAGGACACAGATCTCTGCCTTTGCTGCAGCCATTTCTGCAAGGAGGACAAAGGACTTTGCAGGGCAGAGTCACTGCTCCAGTCCTGGATTTCTCCCCCGTGTTACTGGGAGCTGCTCCTTGGCCCTGCTTTCTGCAGCTGAAGGTTTCTCTGGGCTGGTGACTCCTGCTTGGGGACAGCAGTGGCTTTGCTCACCTTGGGGCAGTTGCTGGCAGCCTTCAGGTGCTCTGTGGGTGCTGCCTTTTTCCAGGGTAATAGGAAGTCAGTTATTCCCTCTCTTGCTGCAATTCCAGGTTTAAATTTGTGCTTGTGAGGCAGGAGGGGAAGAGCTGATCTTCCTTTTTAGAGGCATGTGAGCAACTTGCAGTGTCTTTTCTTGCAGTGCTTCTCTAACCTCCCTCATCTCTCCCCAAAGAGGAGTTTCCAAAACACTTCAGAGCACTGTAGCTCACTTCTGAGTCACTTACACTTTCATTACCTGTAGGTTGATTTTTATTTTTATATTTTTTTTATTGTTTCATCAAGCCAGGCTCTTGAGCTTCTCTCCTGTATTCTTTTGTGCTTATGTATAAATTGCATGGTAGCCAGGTGACTTGCCTGGGTAATTTTAGGTAACATAATAGTAAGGCAGTAGTATCAGAGCCTTTTCCTTCTTGTAGGTCCCTTCCCATCTATGCTGATGGCAAACAGCTCAGGTCACCACCCTGAAATGTGAGTTGTCCCAGCCTGCTGCCTTCTGAACAGGACAGAGCTTCCAAACCTGAGCTACCTGAAGGTGTTGGATGTCCCTTCAGGTCCTCATGATGCCATTCAATTATTTTAATTGTTCCTGTGGCACTTTGGCAGGGCTCTTTCTACTTTTTACATCAGCCTTTGTTTGGTTTCAATAAAAAAAAAAACAAACCCCAAAACTTTGTTTAATAATTAATCCCTCCCTGTTTGTCTGTCTGCAGGCTGGGCAGGGGCAGTGAAAGCTGGAGGAGAACCAGGCTGGTTCTGGTTCTGGTGGTCAGTGCTTGCTGAGTCAGAGGCTGTGCCTGGGCACAACCCACTTCAGAATGAAATCTGCAAATTGTGAGCATGGCACTGGGGGACAGTGACAGCACTCGATTGGCAGTGGCAGCCCTGGGATAAAAGCAGGCAGGACAAATCTCCTTGGTCCTCTGCCAGGTGCTTACATGGTTCCCTTCACCTTTCCAGGCATGGATTCCTGGCTTGAGGGGGGTAATTGCTCTCCATCCTCCCTCTTGCTGAGCTCTTGGGTCTTTTGCTGCTCCCCAGGGAGCTTACATGGGCAGTGCTGACATTTCTGCAGCCTCAGCAGAAGGGGTTGGCTCACACCAGTGCTAGGGAGGGGTTCTCACAGGGGATTTGCCTCCTGGCCAACTCTTCTGCTTTCTACACTGATTTGGGTCAAACTGTATTTCTCTCCACTCTCTGTTTTTCTTTTTTTTAAATCTTTTATCTAACTCTTCAAGGCTATTTCTGCTTTGAAATCACGACTCGATGATGTATGTCCCTACGGTGACTCAGGGGGAGGTCCTTAATTCCCTAAAAATAGTTTGAATTCTCCAAATCTTTCTAGCTGGAGAGCACTGTCTGGGCACAGACAGCAGTTTTAAAGCATCATCTGCAGTGCCTGTGAAGATAAATACGGTGTGGTGGGAGTCTGTGCCTTTCTCTTTTCCTTTTTTGACACAAAGCAATGATTCTTAAGGGGTTATTAATAACCAGAGCAGGTTTCTGCTAAGCACTTTATAAGGAACTGAGCAGGAAAATGTCCTTCACATCTCCTGCTTGGGTATTAACTGCTCTGGGCATAGGATCTCCTTACTTTAGGAGTGTTGGGTGGTGTGGATGCCTAAACACCATCCCTGCCTGGGCTGTGAAAGAACAGCAAACCTCTTCCTTCTGTGGTGTCACTGCCAGATGGGATATAGGGGTAACCCTGGGGGGGTGGCAGAGCTCAGTGCTTGACCTCTTGCTGCTGGGCTGTGTGTTTAGGTTGCTGGCTTTGTTCCTTCAGGGCTGCTCCCCGTCGTGTTTGGTGACCACAGGCTGTAAATACAGCCCTGTTTTCACAAGTATGATGTTGGGTGCTTGGTGTTTCATGCCTGGCACTCATCCCACTGCAGAATTAGAATATTTGTCACAGCAAGAATTTTACCCATGGCAACTACATTGCCACTTCTCTGAACCTTCACCATTTTGGACTTCATTTTTTGGGAAATGCACAGGGGTGGTTCCACGAAGTTTTTTTTCCAGGTCTTCTGCAACTGTCAAGAGGGATGGCTTTTCTTGGAAATGTGTGAAAAATACACCAGTCCCAGTTCAGAAGATGGGGTGAGTGAGTTTGTGTATGTTTGGCTCCAGGATGGCCATGGGTGAGAGAACCATGCCCTGTGTCTCCAGCTGGACTGTGCTGCAGTGGGAAGTCCACGATTAAATAAATAAACAATTTTTTGTCTTAAAAATGTGGTGATGGTGTGCAGTAGGTGGGGTGCCACCTGTGCCTGCTGCTCATTAAGAGTTAATTATTTCAGGCTTTGGGTTGAAGTCCTTTTTTGGTGGCATCTGGAGGTGGGCACTCAGGCAGTGCTGCAGTGTGCTTTGGAAACCCCATCCTTTATTTTTAAAAGACCAAGACTTGAAGCTTTGCTGTTTCCCAGTGTGTGTGTGTGTGTGTTCCTGTGACTGATGCTGGATGCTGTTTCTTTGCCATTTGTTGTTCCAGAGTTAGCACTGGGATGTTCCTCAGCAGAGCTGGGGGACCAAAAACCACTGCAGGTTTATAGTGTGTGGTCAGGTGAAAATAATACATGGCTTTACTTTATCCCAGCAGTTTGGGTTTTTTTCCCTTTCCTTGGTAGTTGGGTCTCTCCATGGTCTGTTGGTGAGAGATAACTGCAGGCTTCCCAGCTTTGAATCCCTCCTGGGATGTAATTTTTGCAAGCGAGAGGGAGGAGGGTCAACCCCAAAGTTATTTGTCAGTGGGACAAAAGGTGACAATCCTCTTAATGCTGTTTAATTTGTATGGAGTGTGTGTGGCACTCTGCCAGCTTGCTTGGCTTGGGGACTTCTCCTTCTCATGTGACAACATGTCAGACCTGGTGTAGTGTTGGTGCTCACAGTAGCTCTGTCCCATCAAGGACTGTTTTGGATTCCTGTGCTGCTTGACATTTGTTTCTCTGTAGCCTTTGGACTTATAATTTGATTTGGTGTAGACTGGAGAAGATTACAGCACCTGAATCCTGGTCCTGCTTTCTAATGGCTTTATTGATGGGTGGGTGCTCAGAGCCAGGCTTAGCCCTGGTACCAGCTGGAGCTGAGAGGCTCCTGGCTCAGAAGGCAGGTCTGGATTTTGAAGGGACCATGGCAGGCTGGTGAGTGGGGATGCTGGGAACTTCGTGGTGCTCAGCAGAGGTCGATGCCAGCCCTGTCTTGGAGCAGCTTTGCAGAAGAAGCCCTTGGGAGGGGTCTGGGTGGATGAGCAGGAGCCATCAGAGGTCAGTTCTCTGGTTCTGCCAGCAGAAGTGAAGGCAGCATGTTGAAAGAAGGGATCATCCCCTCTGCCCAGCACCAGGTTGGGCTGTCTGGACTCTAGGTCTGGTCTGGGGCTCACCAAAGTGGGATTGGAATGGTGGAGGGATGTGGATGTGCTCAGTCTGGAGTGGGAGAAGGGACTCTGTGATGGAAGGGGTGGAGGTGATGGAGCCAGGCAGGGAGAGGGTGAGGCCATAGGTCTGTGCCAGAGCATGGAAAAATCACATGGACACAGGGAAATGTTTTTACTGGGAGCAGGAGCCAAATACTGGGACAGGAGTCTGGAGAGGGTGAGGAAATTCTGGATGTGTATGGGGAACACTGGGAATGTGGCCATTGGATGGTTGGAACATGGGATCTGTAATGTTTGGTCTGAGGTATTACAGCTTCTGGAGTTTTAAGAAGGAGGAATTTGGGAAGTAACTAGTTGAAATCCCTAAATAAAATTCCAAGTGGCAGGGATTGCCCTGAAGCAGAACAGCATCACAGGTATGGAGGGAATTATATTTTTGTCTCACATTCAACACAGTATTCTTTAAATATTTCTGCTGGGTTTCATTTGGCTTGTAAAAGAAATAAATGAAATCTGGCTAATCCTTTGTCCCATGTGTCATGTAGGTAAGCTCTACTGTTAACCATTAGGTGCACTTTTAATTTACAAATTGTGCTTTATTTCTGGCACTGCTGTTTTACCTGTGCTGCTGGTGAAATATTCATCTAACCAAGTGCTAATAACCCAGAGTGGATTATTACTGCCAGCAGGAATACCTTTACATGGACTCCCTGCCCATCCAAAACCATGGGGTAAGGTTTTGTTGATCAGATTGGAGTGCTCCCAAACCTGGGACTGATACCTTGTGTGGGGGCTGGCAGCAGGATGTGTCAGGTCCCACATCATCTTGTTGGGGTTGGAGCAAGATGTGCAAAAAACTTACTGGAGAGCATGTTGTTTGCTGAATTTGTGCCTCTTTTCTCCTGCTACATCAGCAGAGGTTCCTTGGTACGAATCTCTTTAAGAAAATAAACCACAGGCTTGCATCAGAAAACCCTCTTGGCTTTCCAAGGTGAAACTCAAGCAGCTTTTAGAGGAGATGTAAGAGTTGCATGTAAATTATTGATATTTAGCTTGCAGCATCTGTCAGGGCCTGCTGCCTTTTTTCTCTCTCCACTGAGTTTATCCTGGTTAGACAGAAGAACAGGACAAAATTCAAGACCCAAGGCTGTGGTGGGTTTTGCTGGGTGTTGCAGAGCTTTTTCTCCCTAAATGTTTTTGCTATAGTTGCTAATTGGAGAGAAAAAAAAAAAAAAAAAAGCGAGAGATTGGTTGGCTTCCTACAGGAGCAAAAGCAAAGCCAAGAGCATGGGGTGATGTGTGGAGTGTTGAGGGGGAGTTTCCAGCTCAGCGATGTAAAACCATCAGAAATGCTTAAAATTCTTGTTGGGTTTCAGTGCCCACCTGTGGTGGAGGGCAGGAGCTGGTGCAGAAGGAAAGATTTCCTCCAGTGGTCTGCCTTCTGTTCCTGGTACAGCATTTCTTTTTACCTCTGGTAAAACAGTGAAAAAAAGTTTGAAGGTTTAAACCTGCTTTTCTTCTGCACCTCCTTATGAGACTAAAGAAATAAAGATGAGCAGAGAAGGTAAGAAAAATGACTTTTCACGGAGAAAAGCAACTTGGATGAACCTGGGAAATAAAACCAGGAGGATGAGCACAGCTTTATTTTTCACCTGGATGAAGTGATCCTTTGGAAACTGGCTAGGAGGTGGGATCAGCTGGGATCTTCCTGCCTTTGGGACATGTGCCACGCTGCAGTGCTTTGGGCATCTTTGGTAGAAACCTGCTGGGGTGAGACCACAGGGGCTTAGTGTCCTTCCTGGTGGCTGCTGGAAAGACTTGGGACACATGTCACCATCCTGCCAGCACCATCTGAGGTGGAGGGGAGATGTGCAGAGCGAGACTGAGACCAACTTTGGTCTTTCTTGTACAAAGTTAAATGTTTGGTCTTTCAGTATGAAGCTAGGCAGCAGAATTAATCTCTCTTCTGTTGGCTGGAGAAAACTTAAAAGCTGTGGAAGAGCTTCAGAAAACTGTTTTCTTCCTGGTGCTGAGCTGTGCTTGTCACTGTTTGCTTTCAGAGGTGTCACTATGGTGCCACAGCAAATTGCTTTCTGCTTTTTCCCTTGCCACTTGAGTTGTTTCTGCCCTGACAAAGCTATTGTGCCCCTGTGGGTGTGTGTTAGCTCTTTGCTTGTTCCATCCAGTTTAAATTGGCCTAATTAGCCAACAGAAATCTCTTTATTGTCCCAAGCAGTCCAATCCTGACCTTGTCAGAGGTATGGAGGAGGCAGATGTGTGATGCCTCTCCTATGGAAATGAATGTTGCTGGGGTCTAAAAAGAAATTGTTCCCAGCCCTGGCCCTTGGATGGGAATTGCTGGACATGAGCTCTGCTCCCTTGGGAACAGAGCTTTTTAGTGCTTTTTATTAAACACCAGAGCCTGGACCTGCAGCAGGGCTTTGGGATCTGCTGGCAAAATCCTTCTCCTTCCCCAGGGTGGCCTGGCCCAGCAGTCTCCTGCTTTGTGCAAAATGGGGTTTGGCTGATGAGTTACTCAGTTTGCCTTCATCATAAACCTCCAGCAGGTTTCTCTGGAGGTCCCTTGGGCTTCCCAAAAGTTGCTCTGAAATGAGGTGGTGACTTTGGAGAAAGGGTTGCTGCTGCTTTGCCAGCAGTGGGCTGTGCCTGGGTGGAGCAGAGGGATGGGATGGCAGCTGATTCCTCTTGAGAAGGTGTCCTGTGATGTGCTGTTTGGGAAATCTGGGTGCCTGGGCTTGGCTGGGACCCCAGGAACATTGGGAGCTGCTGAGAGCTGAGGGTCTCAGACTGTGCTGAAGCAACTGGGAGGATTTTGGCATTGAGGAACTCCAAGCATCTGACTGTGCCACGGAGGCTTTCTTGCAACACAGCACACGAAAATAACACTGAAAATCTGGTTTGGCCAGTTGGGAAATTCACTTGGAGCTGTAACTCATCCCTGTCTTGCTGTGAGAGCAATCCCTTGGGAAGGTCACTGCCTTTTGCCTTCCCTCTTGGCCATGGCTTTAACCCTTCTGCTCCTGGGAACCCCCAGTCAATATCCATAGGATTTCTGCAGGAAACGTGCAGCCCCTCAGCACTTATCCTGGTGTTGATGGGACTCGGATCCACCAGAAGAATTTCTGAAGGCTCCAACACGTGCTTTGTACAGCTGGGTGCTGGTGGGTGCAGGCTGGAGGGAATGTGGTGGCCCTGGCTCCAGGGAAAGTCTGTCTGACTGTCTGGGGTTTGTCCTGTGAGGGTAAATACAGTTCCACAGACCCACCTAGTGCTTGCTTGGCATTTTTGAGTTTGATTATGTGATACAATATGAATGACAGAGAATAAAATCTATTCCTGATAATAAAATTCATAAAAATCAATATATGATATACTAGAAATTTATATATATATAGTGTATATATATATAGTATATATACATAAACCCTAAATTGAACACCTTGCTCAAACCATCGTATCTTTTATCTGTGCTTTATTTTTGATAGTCCCTGCTGAGCAGTGCTCATCTGAGGAGGCTCCAACCCAGAACACTCTGGTTCTGGAGCCTGATGGTCATGGAACTGCTGAGGAGGAGCTCCTGAGGCACTGCTGCTGACAAACTTGCTTTGAGCATTGGGTCTGGCAGGTGAAGCAGATGAAATGGGCTTGGTTTGTCCAGAAATAATTGGCCAAGGACACTTGGGAATCTGCAGGAGTTGCCTGTCTGAAGCAGGGGCCAGTAAGCACTTCACTGAATTTATGCTTAAAAGATAAAAGAACCTCTTGGCATCTCCAGCTGAAAAGTAAGCTGCCAAATTCTTTATTTTTGGGGCAGTGTCATAAGAAATGGGAAATTTCTTGCATACACTGCAGGCATGTTTCCAGGTCCTGCTTGCATTTTCTTCTTTTTTAACACAAGAACTGATGAAACCTGGCTGTTCCCTAGACCCCTGACCTCTGCACTCTTCAGGAGTTTGCCCTCAAAGGACAATATGATCCTTTCAGAGGTAATGGAAATTGTGTTGGTACCCTGTATACATCAGTGTCTCAGTTTTCAGGTTCATCCTCTCTTCTTCTCTGCAGTTCTGGGTAGCACTTGGTGCTCAGAGAGAAGGCAGCTTCCTACCCAGATCTCTGCCATGACTTTCAAATGATGTTTGGGGGGTACAGACTATAATTCATGCAACCTCTCTGAAGAAAATTAATTTGATTTTCAAAGCATTAATGTTGATGGTCACTTTTGCTGCTTGCAGAGGTGTAAAAATTCTTGCAAGGAAGCTCTGCTCCCCACACCCCATCTCTGAGAGGCTGGGTAAGGCTTGTGTTCAAAGCAAATTCCCCTCCAAAACTTGATATTCTGTAAGCTTGGGGCATCTTTACCAGTCTGAACATCCAAAATACAAAAGTATATTGGTGATACAAGAGTAAGAATTGGGTCTTCATGTTGGCTTCGCTGAGGCCTGGGTGCTCTTATGTTCTTGGATGCTGTGGTGAGAAAATACTGAAATAACTGAGGATGGCTGCTGGTTATTCTGATCATTTAATACCATTCCCAAGGGCTGAAGGACCAGGAGAAACTTAAAAGCAGAGACTGTAACAAGATAAATTACTGCTTGAGGCTCTCATCTGCTGGAATGCATTTATTTCAGTGTTGTGCAGTAAGAGCATTTGTCAAATTAACCTCTTTGGCCAATTGTTGTTCGTTCTTGCTTAAAAAAGCAGCACCAAGCCTGCAGGTTTGGTGCCCAGATTTTCTGTGGAGATGCTGAGGTTTGGACCAGGCTTCCCATAAACTTTTAACTGATACAATAAACTTGGCAGCAGTGTTGCCCACAGATCTCAGTGAGTGTTTTTCCTTCTGGATCTCTAGTGGTTTTGCTTGGAGAGTCATGAAAGCAGTAATCAGGGATTCTCCCTCTGGAATTTTTAGAACAGGGTTCCTGGTGTGTGGGTGCCCCTTTTCTGTGGAGCTGCCAGCATTCCCACAGGGCTGGAAGCTCCCAGCTCTGGCACTTGGGATTTGAGATTTTTTCTTGTGAAGTGTTTGTGGTTATCAGAACATAGCCCAGAACTGAGGCTTTGGCTTTGGGAACCAGATCCAGACAACTGCTTGGAGAAGAGCCTGAATGGGAGGAAATCCAGTGCCCGGGAAGGGAGGGAATGCTGAGGGGGATCCCAGTGTTTCCACTGCTAGGGATAGCTCTGTGTACCCCAGAGGCTTTTTTTGGGGTGCACAATGGTGTCACAGTCAGCAACACCACTGCAGAAGATGCAGAGGGGACATTTAGGTTGGACATTAAGGAGAAATTGTTTGGGGTGAGGGTGCTGAGCCCCTGTCCCAGGTTGCCCCCAGAAGCTGTGGCTGCCCCATCCCTGGCAGTGTTGAAGGTTGGATGGGGCTTGGAGCAGCCTGGGCTTGGATGAGCACTGGAGGAGCTGTAAGGTTTCCCTTACATCCACACCAGTCTGGAATTCCGTGATACTCAGAGCCCCCCTGCTCTGCTCTGCTGACCTCATGGTTTGGAATTTTTTGGGATGAGCTGAGAGTGCCCCATGGGCTGTACCTGCCCTCAGCAGGACTCTTAGCACTCTACTCTGCTCTTAGGGGGTTTCCCTCTGCCCAGATGTTTTCCCAACCACAATACCCTTTGCTTTGCTTCCTCTGCACCCAGCTCCTTTACCTTTAATCCTGCTGCTGTTGGAAGGGTGAAAACCCTTTTTGGGGAGGCTGGAGGAAGGGGCTGTGCTTGAAGCAAACCTGTGGTTTTCCAGCACGGAGGTTTTCCTGCCCTACAGAGCAAGGTGTTCCTTCCCTTTGGGGACCAGGGGAAGCTGCTCACCCAAACCAGCAGCTCCAGGACCTCTCTCTGGGTGACAGGGCTTATCAGCTGTGGCCACCACCAGCATCTCCAGGGCTGGAGAGGAGATAGCATGACGTGGTGGGAGGGGTTGAGAAGCTGGCTAATAACTTTTTCTTGTGGCTTTATTTATTTATTTATTTATTTATTTTTATACCACCCCAAAGCCCCTTTGCCAGCCCTTGTACCTTGCTGATCTCCGTGGGCTGGCTTCAAGTTGGGTTTTTTTTCGTTTTTTTTCCTGCTGAGGTTTCCCAGCAGAAGAGCAGTACTGTGTCCATGGCAGAGTCATAAATGCATTAGAAAAACTAATCCTGACAAATATGCTGATGTGTTCAGGTTGCTTTTAGACTATTGTTGTATTTGGGGTGGAATTCTTGCTGGTGAGAGCCCAGGAGAAGCAGAAAATCTCCTTGGGGAAGAAGGGGAACTGGGATACGTCTGGGCACTGGGATGTGGTTCAGCTGTTACCAGGAGAAGCATTTGGAAGTTTTTGTGCCTTCATGCAGACTTTACAGACTGTTTCCTCAGGAAAGAAGAGGTTCTGTGCTTGGACACCCTGCTGGGGTATGTTCTACCCTGGGATGGTTTGTTTGAGGGGCCACGTGGGGCTCAGCTGCCATGCCCGGGGCTCTGCTGCACTTGGATTTAAGAATTCCAGAATGCCAGGGGTTGGGAGGAGCTCATCCCATCCAACCCCCCTGCCCCAGCAGGATCCCCCAGGGCAGGGCACCCAGGAACACATCCAGGGGGGGTTGGAAAGGCTCCAGAGAAGGAGACTCCACAGCCTCTCTGGGCAGCCTGGGCCAGGGCTCCCTCACCCTCCCAGGCAGGAAGTTTCTCCTCAGGTTGAGCTGGAACTTCCCATGTTCTACCTTCAACCCAGTATCCCTTGGCCTGTTACTGGGCACCACTGGGAAGAGCTTGGCCCCTTCTTCTTGGCCCCCACCCCTCAGATATTGATGCTCATTCCTGAGATCCCCTCTCAGCCTTCTTTTCTCCAGGCTGAACACCCCCAGGGCTCTCAGTTGTCACAGCAGAGATGCTCAGGTCCCTTCAGCATCCTCCCTTGGCCTCTTCCCAGCAGATCCCTGATCCTCTGGAACTGGGGAGCCCCAAACTGGATCCAGTTCTGAAGGAGCAGGGAGGAAGCCTGGCTGGCTGTAGAGATGTTTCACCTTGGTAATGTCAGTTTTCTTGAGGTGGTCATCAGGATGCTGTGCCTGCAGTGAGTTTTCTGAGGTTCCATCAGTTTTCAGAGGCTGTTCCATCCAGGATTCCTCCCACCTGGAAGTGCCAATGGACACAAACTCTACTGGGGAGGTTTTGCAGTAAAGCTTTACAGCACAGGGTGCCTTGTCCTGCAGTGGGGTGAGAAAGTCTCCCTGACAATTCCCTTCCAGGTGGTTTTTCTTCTTTGTGAAGCAGGGGGAGAGAGGATCTTCTTTTGTCTTGGCTGTGTGTGGAGGGAGTGTTGGAACCAAACCCAAGTGACAAAGGGGTGGAGGAAGGGGTGTGAAATCCATATTGCTTCTCTGTCTGCACCTAACTCTTTACAGGAGAGCTCTGCAGCAATCTCACCCCTAAATCCTTGCTGGATGATGGGGTGTAGTCCTGGCAGAGGCTCCTGGGTGCCACTTGTAGGTAGCAGCTTGTTCCAGAAGCTGGTCCAGAAAGGTGCTGGGTGGGTCAGGGGGGAATTTTTTCCCTGATTGGGAGGGGCAGTGGGTTCCTGAGCAGTGGGCATCCCTCTGGCTGGTGAGGATTGCAGCCTGGATTGCAGGGTTTTTTCCCTTAAATCTGATTGTTACTAATCTGTGTCCATCCTGACTGCAGCCACTGGCAGATTAATCCCCCTTTAAATAGAAGGGAATTGTATGCTTTTGCAGAACTCTCCGACCAGCACTTGCCATATGCTTGCTTTGGCTTTTTTTGTGATTTGATAAGTTTGGTGAAGGGGGAAAAAAAAAAAAAAAAAAAGAAGAAATCTGAGCTGTTGGTCATGTGGAGCATGTGGTTTGTGTGAGCAGGGCTGCACCAGTTTGTGATGTGCTGGATGGGGATGTTGTGTGCTGCAGGAAAACACCTCCCAGCCACGTGCTGCTTTCTCCTGGGCATTTCTGTTCTGGAATTGAGTCACTGGAGAAATCATTTTTCCTTGAACCAAGGGAGAGCAATGACCCCCAAAAGGTTTGGTGTCCACACTTACATCCCCTGACTTCAGGCCTGGGAGTTTTTGGGCTCTAAATAAAACCAGTTTTAAAGTGTTGGGTTATTTATTTATTTATTTACTTATTTTTAAATAATATCTCCCCCATGAAAGATTTCACTGCCTTTATACCCTCAGTTATTCAGGGTCACCAGAAGCTTGGAAGAGCTTGACCAAGCCCAGGAATTCTTATCAGCCTGTGAGCCCTGCATGGAAAACTTTGTGCATGCTCAGGAGTTGGTGGGAGGCAGGCAGGGAGCAATATCCCTTGGGGGGGTGGCCAGCTGGTACATGTGGCTTTTGCTGCACCAGGATGACTGTGTTTGTCTTTTGGGCTCTTCTTCCACTCTTGGTAATGAAATGAAATCACCAGAGAGAAATTCCCACCCTCAATTAGTTTTTCTGCATCGTCTTTAAAAAAAAAAAAAAAAAAAAAAAAAGTAGTTTGATGAAAGTATTTCAGTGCATTGCTCTTACTGTGGGCCAGGCAGAGTGTAGATCCATTTGGGATCTCCTCTTTTCTGTCCCCATCTATGGCATTGTCCAGTTCTGCTTGTTTTCTATCCCTGCCCTTTCTATTCTTGCCTCTGCCTGCAGCAGTCTTTGCAGTTTGCTCTGAAGGGCATTTCTTGGTTATGCAGTTGGTATAAACATTTTTCTGTAGCTGTAGAGCCCTTAGTGATAGGATATTTTCCAACGTGATGGGAAAACGAGGTGAATAAACTGTTTTCAACTTAATCTGTGAAAGATACAGGAGGAAAAAGAAGTGTTAATCTCTGAGTCGGGAGAGGTTGGTGGTGGAAGAAGCAGCAAAGCTGTCACCTCCAAGGCTCTCCAGCTTCTTTCTGGAGACAGGAGTTTAAAAAGTGCTTTTTCTCTGAACTTCTGAATGGTTCAAGGTTGCCATATAGTGGAAAAAGCAAAAGCAGAGGTGAGACTGGTGCCTGTGTAACCAGATCTGGAGTGCCAAGAGGGGTCAAACATCTACACTTTCTTCCTCAGAGCACAGTGTTCATGTTGTGTGCAAGGTTAATGGAAATGAAATATTGCTGTTATGCAAACACAGATGTGAAGCCTGCATGGTCTCTGTATTCAGTGTCTGAGTTGTTTGGAAATCTTGGTAGAAATAGCAGCAATGAGCGGACTCAGCCAGGGGGATGCTTTGCAGCTGTTTGGAGTTGGGTTTCCTACCTGATGCTGGTGATGTACTGCTTCTCCATCAGGAAAACTGCCATGTTTAAATGAATTTCAATATATCATGTTGGGTTGTTTTTGTTTTTTGTGGTTTTTTTTTTTCCTGGTAGTCATGACACTACCTGCCCTCTTTCACCCATGGATCTATGAGGCAGGAGTGCAGTAATCTGCTCCTGGCTCACTGTGCTTCCAGGGGGTGATGCTCTTCCATGGTCTGCAGAGAAACCCTCCAGGTCTCCCTGGGACAGGGATGTGCTGAACTGCTCTTCCTGACTTGCCAAATGTGGGGATTTACCTTTTCCCCATGGCAATGGAGGGGCTGTCAGGGAGACCTCAGCAGAGGCAGGACCAGGGCTCCCTCAGGGCCTCCTGGATGTGGTGCTTTCCAGTCCATCTCTACCCTCCCACCAGTGTTTCTCTAGATAGATCAGGATGGAAATATTTAGGATTTGAGTTCTTGAGCTGCTTTGACCCTAGGGGTGTCCCTGACATCTCCAGACCAGTATGTTTATCCATCCCATCCCTTCCAGATCTCCTGGGATGCTGGGGCTGCCTGGACGCATTGGGTTTGTGCAGCAAGGGTGTGGGGTTTACTTTCGGCTGTGTTTGGTTGTTTTTTGGGTGTGATTAGCAGCCTGGATTTGTCATTATAATCAGATGTGACAGCCAAAAAGTGTTTCCAAGCTCTTGGTCCTTCCAGTACAGTTTGGAGGGGGTGGAACTTCCTGGAGAAGCTCCTCAAGGTCTCTTTGTCAGCTCCAGGAATGGACCCAGGCTTTGTGGCCAGCTTCATACCATGTGTGTAGAGGCAACATTGCTGCAAGGTCTCTACCTTGCAACCAGAGACTCAAAAAAAAAAAAAAAAAATCCCCAAACCCCAAATAATCTCTCAGACTCTTTGTGTTTTTTTTTCTTCTTGAATCCTTCCTAAGGAAGGACCTCATGCTTCACCCCAGCTGTCAGCATGGGGACAAATTTCAGCCCTGCAGGGACCTACAGTTACATCAGAAAGCAGAAAGACCCAAAAGAGTGCTGAGAATTCAACATTCAAGATACAGAATCAGGTGTGCTGGCTCCTGAGGCTTACAGCAAGTAGATGAGTTGGAGGTTATATAGAAGAAAGATCTCGCAAAAGAGAGAGGGTATTTCAGGAGGTTCTTCCTATGGGGATAACTTCAGTTGGCTTTGGACCTGTCTGGGCAGATGCAGTGATACTGAGTGCTGCTGGGAACCCCTGAGCAAGCAGGATTGGCCTCCCAGCTCTGGAGAGAAGCCTCATGTGAGTGTTTGGGTAGTGTTCTTCTGAGGTTTTGGTGGGTGAGCCAGGCTGGAGAGCTCTGCACTTGTTGGCCTGAGCATCTTTAGCACCCCGGATGCTCCTGGCTAGGAGTTGGTGGAAAAAATCAAACCAAAGTAGCTCTTGAGCTGCCAGGGTCTCACATCTGGGCTGCTGTGCTCTCCACCCCCTCCTTGCTGTTGCTGATGGTGGTTGGGCTCAGGGATCCTAAAGGTCTTCTCCAACTGGGATGGTTCTGGGCAGTGGGTGCTCTGCAGAGCTCTTGGCTCTCTCCTGGAGTTCTTTTTCCATCTGAGCTGGGAGAAAGGAGAAGGTGAGCTTAAGGAGAGATGGGGCTGCCCAGAAGCTGCCTTGAGCCTTGATGTGGAGAGGAAACCTTAGCAGGGCAGCTCCACAAGCATCAGTTGAGCTGATGTGGAGTGAGTGGTTCCTGGGAGCTGGGTGTGAGCTGAGGCTCTGCTTGCTTGCTGCCTCCTGTTAGCTTCCAGCTGAGCCTCACACTTGGAGGTACAAATCTGTATCAGCCACATCTTGCCAGCTGAAGCTAAATTTTGGGCTGTTGTGATGTCACCAAAACCAAAGGGAGCTAGAAGAGAAAACCCCTTTATTATCTACTTATTTTCTTGACATTCTTCCCTCTGCTCTGTTGATAAATCTGACTTCTGAGTTCTTACAAAGGAATTTCCTTGTTCTACACATAAAGTAAAGTTTCATACAGCTGTTGAAAAGTGGATGAATCTTTCTCTTGCATAGCACTGCCTCATACAGCTGGAGAAGTCCTTCAGAGCTGGGAAGCAGATCTTTAAATGCTGGTTTGCTGTCCTTTTATTGCACTGTGGCATGGAGCTGATCTGTCAGGCTGCAGACCTCGAGTTGCTAAAATTGAGACCCCAGGAGTTTTATACTGAGGGCATTTTCAAGCAGCTGATTACAGAATCAAAGAATGGTTTGGGTAGAAAGGGACCTTAAAGCTCATCCAGTGCCATGGGCAGGGACACCTCCCAGCAGCCCAGCCTGCTCCAAGCCCCATCCATCCTTCAACACAGCCAGGGATGGGGCAATTCCCTGGGGGTGTTGAGTGCTTTAATCCAGCTCTCCATGCTTTTTAACATCTGGATTATCTTATTCCCCTCCTTACATGAGACAGTCCTTCTGCATCTCCCCCATGCCCAGCTCTAACTTTATATCTCCAAAAGCAAATCCCATTGAGGGTTGGCAGGGACCAGCAAAAAAAAAACAAAACCAAAAACCAAAACAAACCCAAACCATCCCAGATCCTGGGCT
The DNA here is from genome assembly GCA_023637945.1 of Phaethornis superciliosus. Classification (NCBI taxonomy): domain Eukaryota; kingdom Metazoa; phylum Chordata; class Aves; order Apodiformes; family Trochilidae; genus Phaethornis; species Phaethornis superciliosus. Next base: position 2,316,973 of record JAJQWJ010000020.1, read on the forward strand.
GCATCCACCTTTCTTTTCCATGTTTCACCTCTCTTCTGCTTTTCTGCCCACGTGCTTTCCCATATGTGCAGGGCTCAGATTATTGCAGAAAGTGGAGAATCGGGAAATCTGCCTGGATCGGGTTATGCAATCCTTGAGTGAATAAGCAGCTCCATCTGACCACCAGTGCCTCTGAAGGGCACCTTATTATTTTTTTTTTTCTTTTTCCTATATGTGCACAGAGCAGATTGCTTGTTGGCTCAGGGTTGGGTCAGGTGCCTGGTGTGTGGGTGCTGACTGATAGGGATTGATTTCCCATGCAAATTGGCAGGGGGGAAGGGAGCTGAAAGAAATTAAAACTGCACTGAAGCTGTGTTCTTGGGTGGGAGCACAAGGCTGATTAATATGACTTTAAATTGATTGATTGAAGTCACATTGGAGACCTTTGTTTTGTGTAGAAGAGAAAATCATTTTAGCAGTTCTCTGGAGGTGGGGAGGAATCCCTCCTGGAACATGTCAGTACTTCTGCATCATGAGGATGGCTTTGGAAATGAATGATGGGAAGCTCACCAGGAGCCATCCACATGGCTTGGCAGCCCAGAAATCCCCATGTCCTGGGCTGCATCCCCCAGCAGGGCCAGGGAGGGGATTGTCCCCCTCTGGGGAGACCCCCCTGGAGTAAATCTGTGTCCAGCTCTGGGGTCCCCATCAGCAGAAGGCCAGGGAGGTGTTGGAGCCAGTGCAGAGGAGGCCCTGGAGGTGCTGGGAGGGCTGGAGCAGCTCTGCTCTGGAGCCAGGCTGAGAGAGTTGGGGGTGTTGAGGCTGGAGAAGAGAAGGCTGCAATGGGGAGAGCTTAGAGCACCTTCCAGTGCCTGAAGGGGCTCCAGGAAAGCTGGGGAGGGACTTGGGACAAGGAGAGGGAGGGCTGGGAGCCTGGAGGGGGAAGGGTTTCCATCTGGGAGAGGGGAGATGGAGAGGAGATGTTGGGAAGGAATTGTTTGGGGTGACCCTGTCCCAGGTGGGGTGGAAGGAGGGCTGGTGCTTCAGGAGATGAGCCTGAAGAGAGCCATCTGTTCAGCCTAGGGAAGGACTGAGCAATTTTGTCAGTAGCAAAGGTGTTTCAGCAGCTGGGGAAGGGCTGTGCTGCTTTCATTTGCCTTATGAATGGAGCTCTTTGCATGGGAAGTCTTACCACACCTAGAGAAAAGACAGGGTCTGAAGGGAGAGGGTATAAAAAGCCAGAGAATACTGGATGCTGGAGGTGGGGCAGGAGGGAAAAGAGAGGAAAGGAGCAATACAAATGAGATGAGAAATCCCAGTGCTGCACAGCTGGTGATTTAACTTTTAGGGCAACCAGAAGCAGAGCAGGGATGAAACCAGCAGCTTCAGTGCTGGGGGTGATGTTCATACAGGGGAGTGACCTCAAAGTGCTGCAGCCCATCCTTGCTTCCCTGTTCCAAGAGCTTGCCTGGCCTTGGTGCCTTTGCCACCCTTATTGCCTGCTTGGGATGTTTCAGTGGGTCCCTGCTGCTCAGGGATGTGTGGGGGGTGGGATACTGGTGTTTTGGAGAGAGGCTGTGAGCAGAGGCTGATGCTCCTTTTCCCTCTGTTCTCACACAGGACACAGGCAGAGATGGCTCACACGTGTCGGGGAACCATCAACCTCTCCACAGCTCACATTGACACAGAGGACTCCTGTAACATTGTGCTTTCCAACGGGGGAAGGACCTACCACTTGAAAGCCAACTCAGAAGTGGAGAGACAGCGCTGGGTGACAGCCCTGGAGCTGGCCAAAGCCAAAGCCATCCGCATGAGGAACAACCAGTCAGGTAGGGTGTGCCTTGGCATGCAGCTGCATCCTTTTTCTCAAACTTCCCTTGCAAAGCAGCTCTTCTGTGCTTGCTAAATTGTGCAGAAAGCTTGGCAGGTCCTGTGCCATACACAGTTTAAATGAGCAGCTGGTCTTCCAGGGACATGAAGGGTTTGAAACAACACTGCCTGCCCCAAACGTCAGCTCCTCAGGTCCTGCAGCGTTGAGCAGGTCTTAAAAACCCCCTGGTGATGGCTGTAAATTGCAGAGAGCCAGGAAAAAGGAACTAATGATCTTGGTGCTGAAAGACAAGGATCTATGTGCTTTTCTCCTGGAGGCTTTGGGTTGCTCCATGTGGATGGGGGATGCTGCAAGAGGCACTAAGTGCAGATCAGCAGTTCAGCCAGAGCTGTACCCTTCTATCCACCCATAGCTCAGGGCAGTTTGACAGATGAATGAGATGTATTTTTAGCTAAGCTGTGCCTCTCCCTGTGTATTTCCCCTTCTCCCCCATGGTGTGTTATTTATCTGAGTCCATTTGGGACAGCTGTGTTATGTGAAACCCTGTGCCTGCTCCCCAGCTTCTCCTTGGGGTGTCATTTTCACTGCTCTGTTGTGTAGTGGATCAGTTAGGTGCTAAACCAACAGAAATATTTCAGTGTGCATAACTCTTCTGGGATTAATGTTTGGTTTTCTTCCACAAAGAAGCCTGGCTTCAGGTTGCAGAATACAGAACCCATGAATGTCTGAAAAAACTGGCTACTCCCTCTGGCCTGGAATAAATCCACTCTCAGGTTCTGAATGGTGGAAGTCAGGTCTTAGACTAGGGAAAAGATGGAGTGAGCATTTTTGTTGTACTCTGCTTAACATGAAAATGAAGCTTTAACTTTCCCCAACATTTTAGAATGGAGATGTGTCAAAGCATGACCAGGGAATGTGCTTTGGGTTGTGTCTGTGTGGCATCTGACCTGGGACACCTGCAGGTGCTGCTCTGTGCCATCAACAGCACTGAATACCAAGCCATGGAGGGATGGGATGAGGTGGAATGGTTTTAAACTGGAAGAGGGGAGATGGAGAGGAGATGTTGGGAAGGAATTGTTTGGGGTGAGGTTGCTGAGCCTCTGGTTGCCCCCAGAAGCTGTGGCTGCCCCATCCCTGGCAGTGTTGAAGGTTGGATGGGGCTTGGAGCAGCCTGGGCTGGTGGGAGGTGTCCCTGCCCATGGCAGGGGTGGCACTGGGGGAGCTTTAAGGTCCCTTCCCACCCAAACCAGTCTGGGATTGTGTGATTTGGGGTTGTGTCACCTGGGAGAGGATTTGCTTTGGTAACAACACCCCAGCCTGGTGTAGATCTGGGGTTTGGCATAGCAGGGCTTGACTGCCTGGGCTGTCTGCTCATGCTTACAGCCTTAATTGGCTGTTTTCATCTTAGCAAACAGGGAGGGATTAAAAACAGCTTTATACAGGGTTGGTTTGTAGACTGCAGAAGAGCAGGAGCTTTGAGCAGTGTGGAGGGAAAAGGAGGAGGATTGTTAGTGCTGGTGTAGTGGTATTGAAAAAGATCCTTAATTATTATTTCTCAGTTTTCCCTTTAATTGTTCTAGTGGTAATGTCAGTTTTGTTGCTTGATGCCTTTTGATTTTTTTTCCCCTCCTCTTCCCCCACAATGGATTTGTTTGCAGAAGACATTTTTTCACTTGGCAGTGTGGTACAGCAAAGCATCTGCACCCCTCCTTGCCTCACTTTTCAAATTGTTGCTTCCCCACAATTTCCTTTCCCCAAACTCCTGGCCAGGTATCCCCCCCCCGCCCCGAGCTTTGCTGGCAAAGCCACATCCCAGTGCTGAGCTGCAGGGTTCAGGCACAGTCTCCTGCAGCTCCTTTCCATGGTTTCCTTTGTCTGGCCACAGCCAACATGGGGCAAGATCCATTCCCATGATGGAACCAAAGGGATCTGGGAGGAAAGGGAAGAGCTTTGGGGCTTGGGTGTGCAGGAGGTGGCCATGGGCTTCCCCATCTGCTGGGGCTGAGTGTGGGGGGGATCTTTAGGTGATGGGTCTGCCCAGAATGTGGGGTGTCATGAAGCATTGACTTTTGAAATCCAAGTGGTTATGAGGGTCTGAACACGTACCTGGCACGTTCCAGGTATTCAAAAGTTGGGGAAAAAAAATAATTAAAAATGATCGCTTCTTTTTGTTGAATCAGCCTGGGAATTTTTTTTCAGTTGGAGAAGTCTGCAGGCTTTGGTAGACCCAGGAGGGTGAGTGCCTAAGTGGGTTATCTGGATGTCTGCAGCTGATGAGCTCCTGGTGGATGGACATGGAGCTGAAATGGGCTGGGAACAGTATGGGATCTGCACAGCCCTGGGCTGCTGCTTGGCAGTGCAACCAGGAGGAGGATGCAGGGGAATCTTTAGGATTCTGCTGTGTTTCACAAGCCAGGAACCCCCCTTTTCTATTATTTGCTAACAATTCTGTTGTTACTGTTCTCCCCTTGCATGTTGGGCTAGAATCATCCAAGCAATATCTTTCCCCCCTTGATTTGGTGCAGATCTTTGCCTCCTTCCCCAGCAATAGATGTTGTGTGGAGTTCTGTCCCAGATGTACTCCATGATAACCATTTATTCTGCAGGAACACAGAAAATGCTCCTTATGTAATGGCACAAAGGAAACATGGGAGCAGGGAGCTTGGTGCAGCCATGGATGCTGCAGCCTCCTCTGGAATCGGCAAAGGAGCTGCTGCTGCTGCCCACTCTTCCCTGGGGGTGATGGGAGAGGGTTTCTTGTTCACCAGGAGTGGTGACAGGCAAGAAGAAGGTGATCATCTCATTTAGAAAACCCCACAGTGATATTTATATTTAGAAAGCCCCACGTTCTGGTGCGGGGTGGTGCTTGGGGAGAGCTGGGGGTGTCAGCATTGCAAACAGGGCTTGGGAGCAGGGAAGAACTGCTTGGGAGGCAGGAAGCCCTGAAGCAGTTTTTAGGGCTCCTAAAATCCAGCTGGAGGTGTGGGGAGCTGTGCCATGTGCTGGGCACTGAGTCTGCTGCCTCCTCTTCCTGCTTTTTTGGGGGTGTTTGCGGCTCCTGTGCACTCCACATTGCAGTTGAGGCTGCTTTAGGCAACCCTGGAAATTAATAACTGCACCTGACTGCTGTGTAGGGGAAGGAAGGGGTGAGGGGCTTGGGAGTGGTTGCTGCTCCCAGGGTGGTGATGCTCTGGCAGGAGGAGGAGGAATGAATGGGATGTGTGACACGAGGACATCAGCTGACAGTGAAGACCTGAGATGCTGCTGGCCCAGGAGACATCACTGATTTTGTGATATACAGAACATTTGGTGTGGGAAGTTGTTTTCATGATGGTCTTAAAGGAAATATTTGATGTTTATTTTATTTTTTAACATTTAAATTTTAATTAAAAAAAAAAAAAAGTGTAGAACAAACACTGCAGTGAAGTCATAACCCACTTTATTCCTTTTGCAACACCCAATCTGTTCATGCCACTGTGGCTCCTGTCCAGGGTCCCCTTTACCTGTGGCTGGGGTGCTGGGGGCTTCCAAGTATTTTTGAGTCAGCTGAAGCCCCCTGGCACCCTGGTGTTCCTGGAGCCCCAGGAGCCATCCCAGCCTCTCAGTTCCTCTGCAAAGCTGGCAGGGTTGTGTGAAGGTGACCTGGGATGGGTGCAGGGAAGGAAAAGGCTCTTTTTTGGCTGAGCTGCTGCAGGAGAAGTTTGGTGGGAGGAAAAATCCTTCCTGGTTTTTCCATGGTGGCTGTAGGAGCTGGAGTCTGGGAAAAGTTTGGGGGCTAAAGGCAGCAACAGGGACTTCCCCCGGCAAGCTGAAAAGCAAATGCTTCACCAGAAAAAGTGGGAGAAGGAGAAATATTTACACTGGGAGTCGTCCCTTGGATGGATAAGTGTCAAGGAACAAGGGGGACAGAAGGTTGAGTCTTGCAATGTTTGTATTTGCTACAGATTTTTTGGTTTTCAAAGCACTGTGTGTGGTGTGACTGTTTTATTTTTCTTCCATACCCACCTTCTGTGTTTCTTTAAAATCTGTTTTTTCTTTCTCATTATTTATTGACCTCTCACCCTGCACTCAGGACAAATCACCACTATTGGCTGTGTGTGAAGGCAAGTGTTATTGCCATCATTTCATGTTTTTCAGCTGCATGTAAATAAATGTTTCCTTTGTCTAATGCTTAGTGGCTATTTTTTTTTTCGTTGCTTCCATTTGATTTTGTCACTTCCATGCTTTTTTTTTTTTTTCTCCCCTTTTTGACAACAGGATTTATCAAGGTTCCTTGTGACTGCAAAGAAAAAAAAAATTAGTGCAATCAGGGAACCTTCACTCCTGTTTAATTATTTCCCTGGAGAATGAAAACTGCCACTTCCCTGGGATTTGAAGCAGCTTTGGAAGGGTCCTGTGTTTTGCATGCAGTGGATAACATTTGGCTTTATGTTGTCTTGAGCTTTCCAAGGGAAAAAAGGAGCATTTCCTCTGGGTTAATCCCTGGGAAGAGCCTGGCAGGCAGTGACTGGAGCGTGGCTGCTCTCTGCCTCTGGAATGAATGCTATGGAAGTGCAGAAACCCAGGAAGAGCAGAGTGTGCCTGGCTGCAGCTCGGGTCCAATCCTGTGCCCCATTGGGGGGGGATTATTTGCCTGATCCCTTGGGCTTTGGTCCCTGGCTGGCTTTGAGCAGTGGCTGCAGCAGAAGGGAAGCACTCACCAGGGTTGGTAGTAAAAAAATTTATTTTTTTTTTCTTATCCTTTTGGATAAGGGTTTGGCTGTGGCTGGCTTGCAAAACCCAGGCTGCTCAGGGCTCTTTGGTGTTGCAGAGGGCTGGGGCTTGGGTGCCTGCCTCCATCAGGAGATGCATTTGCAAGGGAAATACAGGGGTTCCACCAGCTTCCCTTCTGCTGGGAGATGACAACCCTGAGCCCTGGACTGAGCCCAACTCCTGTGCTCTGCCTGCAGCCCAGGACCACCAACCCTTTCCACCTGGAGAAGGAAATCTTCCCCCTTTGGCAGTGGCTTTCTGCAGTGAGGGCTTTCCCTGGGAGGCTGCTGGGTCTGATACCCTGAGAGGAGCAGGACAGGAAGGTTTGGTTCCTGCCCAGATCTCATCCTGGGTATAGGACTGCTCTGAACTAACAGGGGAGGGATTTGCATGTATAAAGTCCTGTGCCTTTTTTTTTCTTTTCTTTTTTTTCCCTTTTTTTGCTTCTTTCTTGGTGGGACTCCCAGGTTGGTGGCATCAGAGTCATGTGTGGCTTCCTGTCTCCATGGGATATCCAGCATCCCTCAGGACACAGTAAAGGGGACATCCAAGTGCATGGTTATTATTTAGGAACCAGCAGAGTGCTTCACCCAGTGCTGCCAAATGCTCTGCTCAGCCCTGGGGGAATGAGAAACTCCTCAGAAAAGACTTTTTTTCACCTGTGCCTGGTTTTCTCAAACCTCTTCCCATGGGTGGCTCTTGATTCCTGAGCATCCCCTGGCTCTCAGGGAGCTGTGCTGGGGGTGGTTTGCTCCCAGCCCAGGTGATGCAGGTTGCCCTCTCCTAGTAAATTCCTTCCACCAAGCCCTGGCTCCAGCAGGATGTACCACCAACCCCCCCAACCCTTGGATGGGCAGGGAGCCTGGAATTTGGAAGATGCTTGCCTACACCTGACTTTGCAGCTGGCTTTTCAAGGAGGACTTACAAGAGGGGGATTTAACAGCCAGATCCTGCTTGAACCCTCTCCAATGGGACCCAAAGAGTCTCCTGCTGCTCCTCTCCCCAGCATTACAGCACAGGGAGCCCCATGGAGACCCCAAAACTTCCCCTGCACCCCGAGGGGTTGGGGTGGACAGGGCTCAACTGTGCTTTGCTGGCATCTTGTGGTGCTTTGTGCTCCTGCAGCTCCTCAGCTCCTCCTGCTGCTGCCCAGGTGGGATTTGATGCCAGCAGATGCTCCTTTGGGGCATTTCCTTGGATGCAGCCTGGGAGATTTGAGATTCCTCTTACAGAGTCTTTTATGTTAAAATTAAGGAAGTGAAGAGCAACTTGAAGAGGGTTGAGCAGCAGTTTTATTCTGCCCTTAGTGGAACTTAATTTTCAAAGCTCTCTCTTGCCTGGTAACTTGTAGCCTCCTCCAGTTGCTCCATCAGTGAGGGGTGGGATGCATGGAGAGCCACTTGGGAAGCAGGAGAGAAGGGTCTGCTGGGGGTCCAGGTGGCAGTGTTAGGTGGGTGGGAAGCTTTTAGTTGTAGCCTTCCTTTTCTTTTCTGCTACATCCAGGATGATCTGAGTGTTTCTGGAGCAGTTGGATAATCACTGGGAGCAAGAATGTGGACAGACTTCAATGGAGAAGGGGTGGAGGGAGGCAGGCAGGCAGTTCAGTGAGGCTCTCTCAGCCATCGCCAGGAGCTAGAGGGGACACTGAGCCCTCAGTTTCTGTGACTTCTGGGGACTGTGGAGCTCTTGCAATCCAAACAGGGGCAGCCCATTCCCTGTCGGAGCAGCGTGGCTCCGGTGGGCTTGCCCTGGCTCCACATCTTCTACTTTGCTGGTCACTGAAAAAGAGGAGGAACATCCCTGGGGAGTGAAGCAAAGCCTGGGGCTGACCTTCTGTGTGTAGGTAAGGTGACAGATGGGGTGATGGGTGGGGGCTTTGCCCTTCAAAGGGGAGGATGCTGCAGTGGAAGGAGGTGGCAGCCTACAGCACCCTAAGTTCCTTTGGGTCCCTGGCCCTGGGAGAACTGCGGAGACACAGCATGGGATGCAGAGTTCTCCAAAGCTGAGTGCAGCTCCCAAACCTGCTTTTTTCCCTGTCAAATGACTTCTCCTGGTGCTGTAATAACATTACCTTGGCAGGGATGCTGTTGATGGAGATAAGCTGTGGGTTTTGACCTCGGTTATTACATTTGTAGCTTCAAGTAAAATTTCAACTTTAAGCCACCTTCCCCATTTTAAACAAATCATTTCAGGAAGAAGTTGTCCTTCGGGAAGTAACCTATTCATTTCAGACTTTAAATACTCATTTACAGATGAGCTGGACTGGTTATTAAGGGAAAACAAGGAGGAATAGAAGCATGACAGGTTGATAAAAATCCAGTTTCTGATTCTTCCCTCTGTGTGCTGATAGGAGCAGAATTTGCTGATGGATCCATATTGAGGGAAGCAATAGGTGTTACATTTAGCAGCCCTGAAGCACAGCAGTGATTTGGCACTCAGCTTCTGACACGAGCAAGGATGTGGAGGGGCTGCACAGGGAGGGTTTTGATGCAAGCAGAGGCGTGAGCAGCAGCACCAAGGTGGAAAAGAGAAGGACCTGATGGCAGAAGATGGTGACACTGACTTAGGGAGAGGGTGGAGGAGGTAGAGCAGCTGTTAGACTGCCTAAATAGGCTCCTTGGGGCTGCAGGAGGAGGTTTCCAAGCCGTGGGGGTAGGTTTATCCTTCCCCTTTGTCAAGGGAGCTGGAGGTTGGTTATTCTCTGGAGCACAGCTGGGTGGGCTGCTGCTGAGCTTCAGAGCTGGGCACTGCCCCAAAACCAAAGCCCCTGGGTACTTGGTTCTTCTCCTCAGAAGTGCTGCTTGGACAGTTCCCTCACTTGTGGCCCAGTGTTGACTCTGGTGACAACTCAGAAATGGGCTCAGCTCTCCCCGAAAACTTCTGTCTTGCCTCTGAGTGAGGCTTTGGGTGCCCCTGGGTCTGGGACAGCATCTTGGCTCAGACTTGAAAGTCATTAAAAGGAAACAGGCTTTGCTAGAGGTGACAGAAGGAGACTCCTTCCATCTCTGGAAGCCAAGGACCTCCACAGGAAGACTCCTTCCATCTGGCTGCTAATTGCTTGCTGGTTCTAATTAGTGCCAGTTAGCAATTAAATACTGACAGCTAAAGCTGAGTTTGGCCAATACTATTTGGTTTCCCCTTAAGTTGAGGAAGTCCCTTTCCTGTTGAGAAAGGTGGTGTGTGTTTTTTTGTTTTTTGGTTTTTGTTTGGGTTTTTTTTTTGGGGGGTGGGGGGTGTTTGGTTTTTTTTTTTTTTCTTTGGCCCCACTGCTACAAATTCAGGTCCCCTCAAACATCAGGGATTAGAAATATAGGGAAACAGAAGCACCAGCCCTGAGGGTTGATCAGAGGGACCCAAGATGGCAATTTGTGTGGCTGAGAGGGTTTTCCAGCCAATCTTGACCACTGACCAAGGATATTTATTTATGACCAGGGTATTTATTTATGTGCTTCTGCAGGTGATTTGTGTTGGTATGAAGCTGCTTGTCTCAGGGTGCCTTATTCCCTCTGCCCCTTCCTCAACCTCTGAATGGAAGGGGAATAATCAAGACCAAATCTTTCTGCTTTTGGAGAATGGCAGTGCTTGTATGAAGGATTTTCTGAGAAGGTCATGGCCAGGGCTGTGCAAAGTTTGGATATGGGCTTTCTGACCTAGCATGGACCAGAGGCTCCTACACTGAGCTTCTGCACATCCTCTGGGATGTGGAGCTGAGAAGTTACCATCAAAGCTGAGTTACTCAAATCAGGGCTGGATGATCATTCAGGTCCCTTCCCACCCAAATATTTGTGGTTCTGTGATTGATGGTGGCAATGCTGGGCCTGGGGAGCTTGGGGCCATTCCAGGTGAATTTAGATTTCCATTCTTCCACCAGCAGCAGTGTAGGGAATCAGTTCAGTGGAAATCTGGAGAAAAAAAATCCAGATTTTTACCTGAAGCAGCCCCAAAACAGAGGGCTCAGAGGGCTGATACATTACGTGTGTCATTCCAGACCCTCCACGTGTCCCCAGTGATCTCATCCCTTGATTTTTTTTATTTTTTTTTTTTTTTTTTTGCCAAGCATTATTTAATACTTAATTTTAATATCCCTGAGGCTTGATGATGTGCTGCTTGGGTAGATAATTGCAATGAGGTAAAAAGAGGCATTGCATGGACATGTCATAAAAAATTACAGGATGTGTGTAATTTGCAGGTCTGAATTCACAAGGGGCCAGTTTGCTTAAAAAAAAAAAAAAAGAAGGGAATTAAAGGGGGTTTATTCTGTCTTCATCTGGTTTAATAGCAAGATGTGTTTCCCTGCAATGAGATTTAAGAGCAAAGAGCAGTAAATGATTGATCAAACACTCCGAGTTCTATTGAATCTTTATTTCCCTGGTGGCACTGTCAGGTGTGGAACAGTTTGGAAGCTGTGGATTTTAGGACATGTATCATATCAAGCCAAAGCACTTCAGTTTTTCTTAGGTTTCGCCCTTATAAAGGACAAAAGGCAGCGTAATAGCTCAAACTTGGTGTTTTTATTTTTTTTTTAATAGTTTTGGTGGATTTGCTGACAACTCTGCCCTGCTCTTGGAGGTCCCTTGAAGCTCTCAGTGCAAAGTGTTCCTGTGTCCCCTGATGGCAGCAAAGAGCTGAGTCCAGCTCAGCAAATACAGACAAATTTGCAGAATTTTTTTTGGTGTTTTTTTGTTTGCTTTTGTTTGCTTTTGGTTTTTTGGGTTTTGGTTTTGTTTTGGGTTTTTATTTTTTATTTTGTAATTTTTTTCTGGTGTTTTTTCGGAGGGGGCTCTTTGCAGGAGCAAACCTAATAAATAAATAATAAACAAAATAAATAAAATAGATAATAAATAAAAACTCTAGGCATCTGTGTCTCTGGAGAGAACTTTTCTGCATGACCTTGGGCAGGGAATGTGGTTTGGCTCTCGGGTGCTCCTGGTTTGAGTTTTGTGCAGATAAGGAGAGGTGAGGGGGGTTTGAAAGTTTTCCAGCCCTGCAGGTCTTGTTTTCCTGCTGTGTCTAGAGGCTGAAATTCTTCTTAGTCAGGGAAGAAGATTCCCACTATTTATGGGTTTCAATTGTGCTGTTGTCTTCTGCATGGTTGGGAATGGGGCTTTCCCAAAGGGCATTTTGTCTTGGAATGGAGGGGAAGTTTCAGCTCTGGATTCCTTGAGCTAACTACTTTTTTTGGAAAAAAAATAAAATTGATCTGTGGGGGCTGAGTGGGCTCACTTCATGGAGATGTCTGCTGAGCTGGGACTGCCACTGGGGAAAAGTAAATCCAGGATGTAAATCCAGGATGTAAATCCAGCCACAGGGTCTGTGGGGAGAGGCTTTGAGATATTGAGTATTAGTGGGGGATGTTGCTGTCCTCCTTGCACCCATCCCCAGGGAAAGGGACCTGGGTGCCTGCTCCCCCCAGCCCGTGGCATCAGGGCTGGTGTTGAGGGGGTTTATTTTGGGGCACTCTGGAGTGTGGCTTTCTCCTTTGCTTTCAATTAACCAAATTATCAGCAAAATGGACTTTCCTGAAGTGGCTGGGATGCTGTGTCAGCTGTAAGGGTTTAAACCCCCCCTTCACCTGTGGGTATGTTGGGCACCTTGTCCCATCCCAAACTGGAGGGAACGGGGTAGTGGGGGAACAGGAGGGGATGGAGAGAGGGGCAAAAAGTCTCAGGATGGCAGCAGGATCCATTGTGTCCCTGTTCCTGGCTTGGCAAGGCTGCAGGTTCAGGCCCCAGCAGGTGGATGAGCAGCAGGATGTCCCCTGGGAGATGGGGGGGACATCAGGGTGAGGGCAGGTTGGGGCATCACTGGGATGTCCCTGGGGTCGGTTTGGTGGGTGCCACAAAACTGCTGTGGGTGGGGGGGTTTGTCCTGGATCAAGACATAGGACAAGAGGAAATGGTTGTGCCAAGGGAGGTTTAGGTTGGATATGAGGAAAAATCTCTTTACTGAAAGGGCATTGGGATGGGCTGCCCAGGGAGGGGTTGGAATCACCTTCCCTGGAGGGCTTTAAGAGGTTTTTAGATGTGGGGCTTCAGGAGGGGTTGTGGCAGTTGGGTTACAGTTGGACTCGGTCTTGAAGGTCTTTTCCAGCCATAATGATTCTTATGTTCCATGATTCTGAGGCAGAAATGGGCCAGAAAACAGCCAAATCGGGTCACAGAGGTGAGGAATTGGTTCTGGTTGTGTTTTTAAGAATAAGCTTATAACAAAATGAATTCCTTGTTATGTTTTACAGTTGTTTTTTTTTTTTTTTTACCACTTAAATAATCCTCCCTTTGAGGCACAGAATGAGAGACAAAGTCCAATGTTCCCTAGCTGGCAGGAGAAGGTTTGTCATGCTGAATGGGTTTTCCTTTAGAAAATTTGGAGAGTTTCCTTGCTGCAAAAGCATGGAGTGAAGGGCTTTTCCTGGAAGGGAAGAGTGGAAGAAAAGAGATTTGGAAAGAGGTGAATGGTGTGATAGCAATAAGATGAAATTTAGTACAGCTGGATGCACAAGACTCTGGGAAAAAAAAAAAAAATTTGTTTTGGCTCTTTTAAGGCAGGTGTTATATTGAATATATGTGTGTGGAGATGTGCAGGGGCAATCCCCAACCCCTCTGTCCGGAGCAGGACAAGAACTGGGGGGGTGGAGAATCCCTTAGAAAATCCCTGAGTCCTGGAGGAGGAAGATGTGGGAGCAGCATTTGCAGGAAAGGGGTTGTCAAGTTGGTGGCAGAGGTGGCACCTGGGCCCTCTGGATGTGGCCTCAGTGTCCCTCCCAGTCCTCTGTCACCACTGGAGATAATACAGAGAACATCTTTTGCTGGGACCTGTGTGAAGGGCTTCCCTTCATGCATTCTCCATGTGTTTAACTTCACTTATTTCTTCTCTTTCTTTAAGCCCCAGGTGCATTTGTGTGGCTGGGTTCTGTGAGGTTTGCTTGTTGTTTTTTTTTTTTTTTTTTTTTTTTGTTTGTTTTGGAATATTTGGGCATTTCTGGAAAGGAAGTTTCAATGCAGTATTGTATGTTCCATTATATTATTATATTTTCATATAATTATATGTTATACACAGTAATTATATGGTATTTTAAGGCAGGCAGAACTGAACCAACACTGAAAATAATTGAATGCTCAATAAATAAATGAATAATAATTTAAAAAAAATATATTTTTAAGGTGTTTTTTCTCATCTGCCCTGACATCTTCCAGGAGCTGCCTGCAAGAAGGGGCTGGTGGTGTGTTTTGCCACATGAAACTTTTACCACCTCAAGACTTGAAATTTCCATAGTTTTTCTCTGAGCCCTTTTTGTGCTTCCTGTGTGCTGGGGCAGGCCAATCCCCTCTGCATGGAGGGAAGCCCCTCCAGAGCCCCTGGATGAGGAAGGGGTGCTGTGGAAAGCACAGGACGGAATTTTGGAAACGCAGATTTGAATTTACAACTTTGAAGCATTGCAACGAAGCAGGAAGGAGGGTGAGGGGGGGAGCTGAGTTCTCTCTGTGGGATCCACCCAACCCATTCTCTGATTCTGTGATCACAGGAGTACTCACAAAGTTTGGGAGTTTGTCTGTGAAAGATGAGTGAATGAGGTGTGTGGCTGTCCATGTGCATGGACATCCAGCCTGGCTCCCAGCTTAGTGGCCAAACACAGATCCTGGCTCCATCTGCCTTTTTGATCTGATAATAGGAACTGAGATGCTCATTTGGAGCTAAATCCCACCCCAGCCTTCCCCTCCCCTCAAAAATTGCTCTTCTTGGGGTGGTCACGTGGATTTTTCCCTTGAAAAACTGCTGGTTCTTACCTAGAGGAGGATGCACAGAAATTAATAAAATTCCTGCATGCCTGTGCATTAGTTTTCCCTGCCTTGAATACGTGGCCATAGCTTGATTTTCCAGAATCTGTCCTTTTCCCACACAGGATGCTTGCAAAGTCCCTGTCTCTTTTTAAAATTTTTTTCTTTATTTTTTTTTAAATCTGTATACAACACCATGGCTGCAAATTGAAAAATGGAATATAAGCCTTTCCTCTGTTGCTATAAAAACCTTCCAATCCAGTGAAGGGGGGAGAAAACTATAAAATCTGAACTATTAATACTTGTAAATAGTTCTCCAGCTCCCTGAGCTGTTCCAGGGTGTTCAGCTGCCTGGCGGGCAGGAACAGCTTGGCTGCAGCTGCTCCTCTCCCCCTGAATTGTGATTTATGCTGCATTTTTTTCCTCTGGCCTTGCTTGTTTCCCCTGAGACTGGTCAAAATAGGAAAAGCTGGGAAAATCCAATTGTCCCCCAATGGAGGGGTGAGGAAACAGCCATCATGTGTGGTGGTGAAAGCTCAGGGGTTTTTGTGGTGTTGAGCTGCTGGGGGGCTGGGAAATGTGGCTGCGTGAGCGAAATGAAGAATGATTAAAAAATAAATATATATATATATATTCTGATGTATATTTTAACAAACGTCCTAAAAATAACCTCCTGCAGCACTTAAAGGGACAAGCTTCCAAATGACATCCTCCCTCTCCCTAAGCCCAGCATCCCTTTGGTTTTCAGCCTGCATCTCCAGCAGCCCCTTCTGCCTGGCCCCGGGGACAGCTCCAGCCAAACCTCCCCTCCCAGGGGACTCGGGTCGGTTTACTTTTTGGGTTTTTTTATTTTATTTTTTGCCAGGCTGCTCCCTGCTCCTGGCAGGGATGGAGTTAAGCCTTGCTGCTGTGGTGCATGCTGGTAAGAGGCTGGTTTGATGGTTGCTGGGAGCTGAGCGCCGGAGCAGCATGTGGCCAGAATCTCTGATGTGAAATGTGGCACATTGGGCTGACAGCTGCCTGAGGACCTTGTCCTTGATTTCTTTGACTTTCTTCTTTTTTTTTTTTTTTCCCTTCCTCCCCCTTTACCCTGAAGCTCTCAGCCATGTAGCACCCAGCCTCTGCGCCAGGAGCTGTTGGGATGAAGGGCAGGGGCTGCTGGGAGCCAGGATCCATCCGTTCCTTCTGCAACGCCGCCTGTCTGAATAAATTTCACAAGGGTCAGTGGCCTTCCCAGCACCATCCTGCCCCTGCCTGACAGACAGCTCCAGCCTGGCCCACATTCCTGGTACCCTGCCCTGCAGATGCTCTGAGGAGCCCTGGAGCCACGAGGTGCCTTCCCGGGATGAGGGATGGGAGGATCGGACCCCAGGCAGGAGCCTTGGGATAACAGAGGAAATGTGGGAAATTGTCCCTCTGGGTCTCTTGCTGGGGGTTGTGTGGTGGCTTTCCCAAGGGATGGGCTCTTGGGCATGGCGTGGTGCATCCTTTCTGGGATGGGTTGGAGATTTGATAGAGTGGGTGGCACTTGGCTCTTTTTACTTTTTCAGGGGTTTAGAAAAAATGGCAGTAAAACACCTGCAGTTCAGGTTTAACAGAGTTCTCCTGCTACAAGGTTTAAATGTGACAAGAACTTGACCTGTCTCTGAGTGTTTAGTATCAAAGAGAAAAAAATTGGTTGGTTTGGAAGGGGTAAGCTAGTTGCTGGTGCTCTGTGTGGACCTGGGACTTGGTTTTAGTAACCTAGATCTGGTTTTTACCCTAAGCCAAATTACTTTGCAGCTGAGAATGAACCAAATGTGGTTGTCTGGTGCATTGCTCTGCCCTGATAGGAGAAGCAGAGAGGTTCTCCAGGAAACATTTTTTTGGTGGGTAAGAAGTTCCCCCTGAGTGATGGTGAGCTGGAAGACAAGGCTGTGCACTGCAATTCCTCATCTTTTATTGCTGCCAAGGTTATTCCCAGTGTATTTTCCGAGAGAGCAGAACAGATCTGACAGGGGTGGGGGAGGTTCCATCTTTCCATTTGGACAATTTTTGGATTGCTTCATTGATGGAGGGGCTAAGGAGAAACCAGGCTTCTCCCAGCACAGGGATGGTGAGGAGAAATGAGGGTTTCTAGGGTGGGCTTTACTTTCCCTTGAGGTCACTATTGGCTCCCCTGCCCCTGGGCACTGGCAGTTCATGGCTTACTGTGCTTTATTTATATTGCTGCAGTGCCCAGAGGGTTTGTTCCTGCTGGGAACTGGGGGCACTGGGTGATGCTCACTGGACTTTATAGAATCCAAGAATGCCAGGGCTTGGGAGGGAGCTCTGGAGCTCATCCCATCCAACCCCCCTGCCCCAGCAGGATCCCCCAGGGCAGGGCACCCAGGAACACATCCAGGGGGGGTTGGAAAGGCTCCAGAGAAGGAGACTCCACAGCCTCTCTGGGCAGCCTGGGCCAGGGCTCCCTCACCCTCCCAGGCAGGAAGTTTCTCCTCAGGTTCAGGTGGAACTTGCTATTTTCTAGCTTAAACCCATTATTCCTTGGTGGTCAAATCCAACTTCTTCTCCTTTGATGTAGGTAGGGATAATGAATAGGTTTAAGGAAGGCAAAAGCACAAACCCCACAAAAGTTCACTAGGGATCAAGTCACTATGTCCTCCTACAAAAATTCCTTTGGCATCATATCACCATCTCCTGCATGGGATTCATCTCATCTCATCTCATCTCACTCCAGGTGCTACCATGGTCTGTCTAGTCTAAGAGCTGAAGCCTGATCTCTTGACCCAGAGTTGTCTTTGTCATCTGGAGAGAACCAGGCACCTCCAAGAGTTCTTTGCTTCTCTCCATAATAAATTGTCTCCATCCCTGAGGGAAGGTCTGGGGGATCTGCTCAGGCTTGGACTTTCCATTTCTGGCTGTTCCAGGTGGGGGAGCTGAGTCCTTTCATCTTTTTTGAATCCAGGGGTTTCAAGTCACCACTTTTGAACTCTGGTCTTGTATTTTCATTCATGTGTGGTGTGAAGCTGTCAAAGCTGTCCTCAGCAGGAACATCAGCTCCATCTGTCTGTGTGGATGAGTGTCTCCATCCTGCTCTCAAGCATCACTTCCCAATAAGGTATTTTCTCAAAATGTGATTTCCTGCCCCACAAAAAGGCACCATGGAATGGAGAAACACCAGTAGGGCAAATGGAAAAGCAATTGAAGATTTTCAAAAGATCTCAGATGACACCCCCCCCCCAAAAAAAAAAAAATTATTATCAAATCCAGCTTGTCCTCTTTCCTTTGGTTTTCTTTTGGAGCTGTTTTCTCTAGCTGGGTGATGTAAGGACACACGTGCACAGCAGTTTATGTAACTGGGCTTCAGCAGAGAAGAAAATGCCCCAAACCAAAATTATTGTCACAAAAAACTGAAGCCAGCCTGGTTCCTGTTGTGTGAAAGTTGAGAGGAAGGTGATGAGTGGGGAGCACAGAAGAAACAGTGAGTGGGGTTGCAGGGAGAGTGTGGGAACCACTGAACCTGGGGAGATGTCTTCCAAGGGAGCCTCAGGTCAGGTTCTTTTGAGTTGGGGATTGGGAAAGTGTTTGGTGTCTGTGAGTGATGGAGAGCACAAAGCCATTTCTTTTGGCAAGTTAGCAAATATCCTCAGGGTGTTCCATACTTCTGCCAGTGATGTGCCCACCACTGTGGTCACCATGGCCCTGGACATTTCTTTTCCTGGGCACCTCAACCATATCCATGATGGGACTGCAGCTGTGATGTGAAACCCTGAGTGTGTTGGAGTGGAAAGTGGAATGTGATTTTTAAATAGTTTCAGGTGGCCTTCAGTAGCCTCTCCTGGGCATGAAGATGCCCCACCTGATATCTCTCCTGAGAGAGACTCTTGCAGGGGCTGAAGGGCACAGGGAGCCCTCTCAGAGTGGACACCCTAAATCCCAGCCTGATTATTTCCCTTCAGTTTAGTGAATATTGGGTTCCTCAGGCTCCCTTTCATGCTCCTCCTGATACTTCCAGGGGCTCACTGGGGTTATTTTCCTGTCCCCAGAGCATCTTTTCCCCTATTTTCTGGTGGGAAAATGATGCTTTTGGGGCAGCTTGGCTTTGCCAAGCATAAAGCTTTCTTGTTTGTTAGGTCCATATGCCACATAGGGAACCTTTTAAGCAAACCCAGAGGGGTCTTGGCCCTGGGACATGACAAGGAAATATTTTTTCATGTTTTAACAGCAAACTGAACACCAGAGCTGGGAGAATCTTTGGCTTTTAAAATGAATTTACTGTGAAAAATGTGCACAAACCAAAGTCTCTGGTGGAGCAGGTTTTCCCTGGTGAACATGCAATGCTTCTGCAAGTGAAAATATTTCCCAAGGAGGCTTTGCTGTTCACTTAGAAACCCTCACACTGTAATGATTGTTTTCTACTGAAATCTTGGCCTTAAAACCACATCTCTCACCAAAAAGGAGCTGTTTGAGGGGTGGTTCCAGTGCTGATGACTTGCAGTGAGCAGCCCAGGGAAAGGCTGGCCCTGGTGGTTTGCTGGGCAGGAGATTTGCAACCAAAACCACTCAGCCAGGAGGCTTTGGGTTGCTTTTAAAAGCTGTAAATTAAATTAACAAGTTTTTTTTTTTTTTTTTATGCTTCTGTATTTGTTAAGGGCTTGATCTGCTTTGGTTAAAGCTGATGGAATATTGTGTGTTGGGTTCATTGACATCAGCCCCATCAAGGAATAAGGATGGAGGTGTTGGAATCTTTTCCTAAAGAGGGAAAACTTTTATTTTGCATTATGGAAATGGGGTTTATCTCCATTATGATGATGACAGATTGCAGCCACCCACCTTATGCTATGGGAGCACAGGTTAGCAGGAATGCAAGCACCATACTTAACTGTGCCTAGAAAGGTCGGTAGGTAAAGATAATTACTGGCAGGTAAAGATAATTACTGGCAGGTAAAGATAATTAGCTCATCTTTAGTTTATTTTAATGCTCTTGAAGCTCTTTCCAGCAGAAATACAACACTCTTGCTTGCAGAGGAAATCTGCAGCAGAAATAGCCCTTGCAAGGTCTGTGTGGTGTGTTCAGTGCCAGGGTTCTGGGTTTCTCTCCATGCCCTCTGCTCAGCAGATGTGGTGGGGAGTTAATATTTTCTCTGTATGTTAATATATTTGATGGTGACACCGATGGTCATCATCTAATGAAAGTCAAATCCCAGGGTGTCACCTGGCAGTGACCAGAGCTCCTGGGGCTGGGTTGTGGGTGATGGGCATCTGCACCTCCATGGGTGGGAATGGCTTCTGCCTGGACCATGAAACAAGCAGGTGAAGAAATACTGCAAACAGAGCAGTGGGTGTTCATAAAAAATGTATTTAGGGAGAAATCCTTTGGGGTGAGGGTGCTGAGCCCCTGTCCCAGGTTGCCCCCAGAAGCTGTGGCTGCCCCATCCCTGGCAGTGTTGAAGGTTGGATGGGGCTTGGAGCAGCCTGGGCTGGTGGGAGGTGTATTGAATGGTGCTTTAACTTAATTTAAATTCAATTTTTAAATTTCAGTTAAAATTTAATTGCGTGGTAATTTAATTAATGATCACAGTCAAGTCAAGTGCACATTTTGTGCTGGTGTTTGTCCCACCTCAGCCTTGGTGGCAGTTGTTAGTTCAGGTCTGCAGTCAGTGAGCTTGGGCTTGGAGCTGTCACCATGTGTCTCTGAGCCTGTGGTGATGTCCCTGATGCTGTGCCCTCAATGTGTCCACTCTTCCCTGGGCAGGTTTGCTGCATCCCTCGCTTAAAATCTCACAATTTTTGGTGAAATTCTGGGTTTTGCTGAAGCTTCGCCCTTGCTGCCTGTTGCAAAAATCTTCCTTGCAATGGGAAAATCTTCCCAACAGGGGGAAAGCCTTCCCCAGGTGGACCCATCCCCCTGGGGGGTTGGTGGAGATGTGTCCTCTGTGGTGGGGGTGGCAGGAGGAGGACTGAGCCCCTGAGGCAGAAGTGATGGGAAGGGGGGGGTTCATGTTGGGTGCTGGTTTGGGGCTGTTTGTGCCCTGCTTCCCCCCCTTCCTGGGGCTTCAGGGGACACCCTGGGGACCCCAGAGTGGAGGCCAAGAGCCTTCCAGGTGCTGCTGCATCCCTCCTGCTCTGCTGGCACATCCTGACCTTTGGGGCACTGGAGAAAGGGAGGTACCATACACCCACCCCAATCTTCTTACTCTTAGGGGGTAAGAGCTTTTGGGGGGGGGGGGTTTAGATGCAGTTTTGAGGGCAGGGTGTTCAGGGAGGGTGTCACAGCCCACTCAGCCTGGGTACATGCTCCTCCAAAACTTTGGGTGAGCTGAGGAGCCTGCAGGGACATGGCTGTGGGTGACCCCAGGGCTGGGGGACAAGGGCTGGGAGGAGGGAGGCTGCAGCGTGGTCTCTCCTGAGCTGCTTTCTGAGCAGAGAATTTGGGATGGGGCCCTGTGGGAGCTGAGCCCAAGTCCCAGCAGCCCTTCTCCATGGTGGTGCTGCTGCCCCAGGACCCCCCTGTGCTGATGGGTTTTGCTGTTGTCCATGGGATCCCATGGGAGGTTTGATGGGATCGGGGCTGTGACAGCTCCCTTGGTGTCACTGCTTCCCCTCCCCAGCTCTCTTGTCACCTCCTTCTTGTTCCCCAGCAATAGTGAGGCAGGAGAAAGCTGACAGCAATGGAGGAAAATTCTTTATAGATATTCTCCTGCTTCCTGGGAGGAGGAGGAAGCCCCCAGGGAGGTTGTGTGCTCCCTGCTGATGGGAGACTCTCAGAAAAATCAAGACACCGTTGGGAAAAATGAAAATAATAAAAATCACAGCCTGGGTTCATCTGTGGTGAACCCTTGGGAGTGATGCTGCTTACACCAAGGATGGAGGTTCTCCTGCTCCAGGGTTGGGAGCTGGCAGTGTCCAGTCAAGTTCTGATGTCTTCTGCTGCTGCTGGACCTTGGGAAGTGAGGCCAGGACATAACCTGAGCCCCCTCCTCCTGTTGCTGAAACTGGAGATGGACCCAAGGCTGGAAAATGTTTAAGCCTTTACATTAAAAATACACTTTGGGAGCCATACAAGACCTTTGATGGTTTCTGAGAGCTGGATGCCAGGGTGCTGATGCCTATGGAAGAAGAGGACATCACCCCAGGTCCCTGGGGGTGGTCACTTCTGTGAGTTCCTGCTCTGAAGAAAACTCATTTCCACCCAATGATCATGATGTTTTCTCCTGGTTTGTTTCAGGCTCAGCTGCTCCCACCCAGCCCTGCCCTGCTCTGTGCCTGCAGGGACACAGGGACTGCTTGTCCCCTTCCCCCTGGTGCCACCAAACTCTGGTGGCTTCTCCATTTCAGCACTGGGGAGCAGTGCAGATTGATAGGAACCAGAGGATGCTCCAGGATTTAGTGAGGAAATTCTCAGACACAATTAAATAACAGGGTTTGGATTTTTTTTTTTTTTTGTTCATCTGTTAGACAAGAGCAAATGACTTTTAATTATTTATGATGGCACTTGTGTCTCTGGGGCTAAATATTCCCTGCTCTACTTGGAGATGATCCCAAAGCCATAGGCAGTGTGAAGCCTCCCTGTGGAGCTGTCTTGCCCAGCATGTGCTGGTGATGGATCTGGAGCACATGGAGACAGGAGAGGGATGAGTTAGTGATGTGCAGCTCTGTGACCTTCATCTGGACAGGGGTCTTGGTAGCCCAGGAGGCTGGGAATGGGTCATGGGAGGTTTTTTGCTTCTCTGTGCCTGTTGTCAATGGATCTCGAGGTACTTAAGGCTTTTAAAGGTGGTTTTATGTGGGGTTTTTGTGGGGTGAGTAACCAGGTAGTCTTTTGGTGCAGTGTTTCAGTGATGCTGGGAGGAGATGAGGCTTCCCACAAGCTCAGTTTCCCAACCATCTCCCAGAGGAACAATTCCCCTGGGTACAGCTGCCCAGAGGCTTCCTTATCCCAGTGCTTTCTCCTTGGGATAACATGGAAAAACATCAGAAGAAAGAATTTGGTGTCTGCAGTGGGGCTGGCAGCCTGGGGGTGGATCTGCTCCATCTTGAGGAGGTTCCTGGGGCTGAGCCCAATACCTGCAGCATCAATTTGAGTCAGGTAATTTTGAAATCCAAGGCTTCTCATGGGTTTTGGTGATCTCCATTCCTTCTCTGGGATATTGGAATGACCCCAAGGGAGGATCTCAGTGTTACCCATGGTGGAAGCTGTGTTCAAAGGGGAGCTGAGCACCAGATATGGGCTGTGGACTGACTCTGCACCATTGC
Organism: Phaethornis superciliosus; assembly: GCA_023637945.1. Lineage (NCBI taxonomy): Eukaryota > Metazoa > Chordata > Aves > Apodiformes > Trochilidae > Phaethornis > Phaethornis superciliosus. The sequence continues at coordinate 2,339,548 of JAJQWJ010000020.1, forward strand.
TCTTGTTCCTTCTTTGGGGAAATCTGCAGAAGAGCTGTTGGGGTTGGGATTCCTTGGGTGGCACACATGGGCTTCCTTAGCAAGCCTGGAGCCCTCTCTGGGCAGTGTCCTACAATATCTGATTTAATTTAATTTAATTTAATTTAATTTAATTTAATTTAATTTAATACAGAGCTATCCTAGCATGCAGCCCATGGTTTTGATCTTCTGACAGCTTGGAAGGTCTCCTCTGTGCTCTGCAAACTCCTGAAGTGGTTTGTGAATGGAATTCTGCCACGAAAACCTGTGGTTGTTCCAGATGCAAAGACTGAACAGTCTGCAGGTGGGACATCCTCAGGTGAGTTTTAAGGAAGAGATTTGATACTCTGAGGGTGGTGAGACACTGTCCCAGGGTGTCCAGAGAGGTGGTAGAAACCCCATCCATGGAACCATTCAAGGAGAGGTTAAGTGGGGCTCCAAGCAAGCTGAGCTGGTTGAAGGTTCTGCTCACAGAAGGGCTTGGAACCAGATGAACTTTAATATTCCCATCCCACCCAAACCATTCTGTGGTTCTGGGACTGTCAAAGTGGATGTCTCCCACAGCTTGGCTCCCTGGGGGAGGGAAGGCAGGAGGCTCATGGCAGTCTGGGTGCCCGAAACCCTTTTGTTGCTGCAGAATTTCTGCTCCAAGGAAGAGGCCAGGTTGTGGTCTGCATGAGCACTGCTCAGACCCAACCCCAAAATGCTCCTCAGGCTTTTCCTAAGAGACCCAAGTGGCTTCAAAGCTGTCAGGGCTGTGCTGGGAAGCTGGCTGGCTGGGCTCAGTCTCTTGAGGTGTTCTGTAGCAGTGTGTGCCCATGTGGGTTGGTACTGCAGCCCTTCTCCAGCATGTTCCTGGTACTGCTCCTTGCCCAGCATGGGTTTTTTTTTTTCCTTCCCTGCTCCATAAAGGTTCAGTTCAGTGAAAGGTCACCCCTTGGGGGTCTGCTGTGCTCCTGCTGAGCTCTCCAGTCTCTCTGTCTGGACGAACTGGGAATGATGGACCCTTACTGGGCTCACAGTGGGAATGAGGAGCTGGTAGGTGGTGTTGTACATTTGCCTCCTCCTGCCATGGGGCTGGTTCAGGATCCCCTGGCAGGGAAGTGGCCTGGCCAGAGCTGCAGGGATCACCAGAAGCCAGGGATCCCTGTCCCCAAGGTCTGGGATGAACAGTGATGGCAAACTGGGGGGCAGGTGCTGGCCATGGGGCAGGAGAGCTTTGCCCCCTGTGCCCTTACTGGGAGGTCTGTACTTTGTGTCTCGTTGATATTCTGAGATGTAAAATGAACAAGTTTCTATTTTTATCAGGCTTTTTTTTTTTTTTTAATTAATAATTTTGTATTTGATTTTCTGGGGATGGGATGTGCTGCCTCTGCCACCAACTGTCTGGTAATGAGGGGTAATTTCCCTGTAATCACACCTGCAGCACCATGTTTTTTCATTGCTGTTCACAACTGTCCCCAGGGGACAGGAGGGGACATTTGGCTCCATCCAGTGGGGTAATTGTGCCCCTCCAGCCTTTTAACAAAAACATCAGCTGGAAGCATCTTTATCTCCACTTCCCTTCCCTGCCAGCTCTGCTTTTCAGGCTCTGTGATCCCAGTGTACCAGGTTTAAGGTTTGGCTCTGTAGTTCTCCTGGTGGCTGCCAATTTTTGTTTTCCAATGGAAATGGAGAGCAGAATATTGTGGTCGAAGGACAGAGCAAAAAAAATCAAACAAGTTATGAACCCCACCCTCTGTCTCCTGACAAATTAACATCTGCAAAGTCCTCCTGGCTTCTCTTGGGAAGAGTTTTGAAAGGTTTTGAAGAAATTCACTCAAAAGACTTGTGGAAAGAGTTCTTTTTTGTCTATACTTCATCCCATATATAAAAAAATATATATGTATAGGTAAGGGGAGGGTCTTGTCCATCCCACAGCTGGGGTTTGGCTTTGGGCATAGCAGCCCCCTATTGCTTCTCCTTTCTGCATGCTTCATTCCTGAGTCATCTCTAGGCTTTATTTTTTTCCTTTCAAATGAGAAAATCATGCCAAAGGAGGCTGGAGGAAGCCTGGCAAGTTCACCTGGTTCCCAGAGCCAGGATTAGTTGCATGGAAGTCCCTGTTTTGTCCCCGCACATCTCCAGCCCCAGGGTGTCCTGGTCCCTGCAGCATCCCTGCCCTGGGGCTGAGGCAGTGTCCCAAATATTCAGGGTCATTGCAACCATTTGAGATCCTGGATGCCCCCAGCTCTCCCTGCAGGATGTTTTCCAGCCCCAAGGTCATCTTTATGATGGACATCTGAGGGTGCAGTGTCCCAAACCAAACCCAAACTGGGAACTTAACTGGAAATGATGTCATGTCTCTTAGATGGGACTTTTCTATTCCTGTAACCCTGAATTTATTTGCTTTTTTTAGCTGGCTTTTCAAAGTTCTGTTGTAATTTCTATTGGATTTATAATAAGCCATAATTATTGGCTCCTTTTCTGCTAACCAGGTGGCTGCCCAGAATCTGCTGGGTTGATCTTTGCTGATGCAATGCTGTTTGCATTTATCAGCTCCTCTGTTGGTTTCCATTTCTCCAGCCTGTCCTTCTTATCTGAGCTTCAAGCCTGCCTTTTGGTGTGGTTTACACCCTGGCTCTGAAGCCAAAATCATCAGCTTTGGGAAGTTTTTTAAGTAATTGGGTGATCACAAAATCCTGCATGTGCTGGAAGGAGGGGATGACTGCGAGCCAGCCAAAGGACAGCATTTGCTGCTGAGCCTTATTGACTGGGAACATCACCATTTTCTAATTGCAGCAATAAAATGTTCAGTAGCTGGACTGGGTAATACTGCAGTAATCATAAAAAAAATGCTTTGTGCTTTTCTTTCAAGAAACAAGAAGCCCTTTACGTGTGTTAATGGACCGGTACATCCACTCCCCATTCAGGATCATCTTTTAATCCATATTTCCCAGGGAAGGAAGCAGAGAACATCAAGTGGGTCAGAACTGGTCCCTAGTGTAGCTTCCCCACTTTGAAGACCCTTATGGCAAGGAGAGATTGTGCCAAAAGGAGTCCATGAGTTTAGGTCTCCTACACGTCTCCTGTACTAGAACAGGACAAATATTGTTTGCTTAACACCTAAATCCTGAAAATGAATCTTGTTGTGGGTTTTTCTTGAAAGTGTGGTCCTCAGGCATTCCTGCAGCATGTAGGGAAGTTTGGGGGCAAGGTCTGTAGGACCAGAGCAAACATTCATTTCATGGAGGATGGTGGTGGGTGCTGGTGCTGTGCTGAGGCTGTGGGGCAGCTCCTGTTATAAAGTGGGTTTTATAACCCTGATGGATTATTGTGTGGTGGGCAGGTGGAAAGTGACAGCTCCACTCTTTTGGAAATGGGTTTTCATCACCACAGAAGGGTTGGACACAAGGAGAACAGTGGTGAGCTGGTGCCACAGCAGGTCAAGGCCTATGGATTGTTTTGCTTGGGCTCCTTCTTTTAATCTTCTGATGTCGTGGTAGAAATTCCTTGAGCAGCCTTCTTTTGGGAGCATTGTCCTTTCCAGGGAGGCATCTCCATGGGGTCAGCCTTGGTAGCTTTGTTTTGGAGCCCCCAGCTCCCTTGGACATATTCCCTGTTGTGTATTTATTTGGTTGCTTTCCTTGTAAGCTGTCATTTATCCTGGGTATGAAGCAGAGATTAACTCCAGCTGCTTTTTATCCCTTTGGTCTCTTGTTCATAGCCTTTTCCATCTCACTGTGGTGATTGTTTTCCAGAAAAGGAACTGTGATGCTAAGGCATTGCTTCTCCTCTTAGGTTTCATCCAGTTGCACCAAAGTATGAAGGAAATCACAGTTATAGAAATCAGTAATAGAAAAAGATGAGGAAATACAGTAGTGCCATTTTCTTTTTATCGAAAGCAGAAGCATTTGCTTACCTTCTTTGTTTTGACATGGCTTGGTAGAAGAAGGATGTTGTGATGTCCAGACTGTCACTCAAAGAAAGGCTCCAAACTTTTTAAGCCCATTTTTTGTGTGCTGCTTACTTTATTTACTAAACTTTAACCAGATCCATGTGTTGAACTTCCTTTGTTATTGTGAATTTGCATTACATCTGATTGTTAAGCACATTGCTGCAAGTGAAAAACCTGCATTTAGTGTGGAGTCATGGAATAAGTTAGGTCTGGAGGCACCTATGGAGGTTTCTGGTCCAGCCCCCTGCATCCCCTTGGATCAATGTAGATCACATCACTCAAGCCCTTAAGAGTCCAATTTCTCCAAAACTTTCATTTCATTTCCCTCCACACCATTTTAGGGCTTTCAGACAAACCTGATGGGATTTTTTGAGGAGTCTTGGAGTGATTTGTTCTGTGGATCCCCATCACCAGAGGTTTGGGGTCCTCCTGTCTCGGCTGCCTCCCACCACCTGCTGCCACCAAATGGGCCTTCAGGAAATGTCACAGCTTGTCACGAGCAGCCAGCCTGGGCTATTTTTAGGCTTCCATTTGTTTCAACAGCTTTCCATTTGCATTAGTGGGCAGCAGAAATAGCCTGGCCGGGTTGGTGATAATTGCTAAGCCATCACCCAGATTTGGCACCATTTATGAATGACTCTTTGCCGCGCCATTTTCATGATGAATTTCCAGCCTAATTCTTTAGAACTGCCAAAGCACTGCCTGTGCCTGCATCTGCAGATGCTGTGAAAAGCCATCTATCTTTTTGGCAGCCGGGTGAGGCAATTAAATAAATAAAAAAAAAACAATTTGCATTTAATATTCACAGCTATTAAAAACGATGAAAGCAAACGCGTCGCTGTGGGAGTCGCTCCGGTTGAGAAGTGATGGGTAATCAGTGGTTCCAAAAAGACCTGGATAATTCCAGTTGGGAAGGGAAAAGTCAAAGCCCTGGTGTCAGCAGGGGTACTGGTTTCAGATGGGATTGAACAGGGAATCTTCTGAAGAGGAGGGATTGGTTTCTGTGGTATTTGCTTGTGGGAGTCCCTATGAGGAGTGCTCTGAGTTTTGTCTGGGATCGCTGGAGCAGAGATTGGCTTGGAAGCTTTCCTGTCCTCATGGATCTCTTCCACTCTCCCTGGGGAGGAGGAAGGGCTTTTACCAAATAAGTGTGGTATTTTTCATCTGCCAAGATAAAGAAGTCCTGGACAGGTACGGAAAAGTCAGAAGGAATTGCACAAGAGGCAGAGCTGGGCAAAAAGGAGGCTGCTAGTAAAAAAATCACACTTTTCACATTATATTTTGCATTATATTTTGCCCTTTCCATCCCATTCCCCTGTGATTCTTTTCATCCTCTCCCATCCCAGTAAACACACTGTGATTCCCAGGCACTGGCTCCAGATGGCAGCAAGAGGGAAACTGAGGCAGAACTTGTGACCCACCTCAAGCAGTTTTGCTGTGAATGCGATGCTGGGGCCACTCGAGGTTTTAGGAGTGTCCCTGGGGGCTGTGCCTGTGCTGCATCACCCTGAGCATCCTGAACAGAGAAATTCAGGTGCTGAGGTGACGATAAACACCAATGATTGTGAGAACCAAGCCTTGACTTCAGTAAAAATAAACTGCTTTCTGTAGGAAGGATGATGAATTTTTCTGAAAGTGAAAAACATAACATGGAAAGGGAACTTTCCCACTCACAGGGTAGAGAAGGACCAGCAGGTAAGGGAGGGGATTGTCCCCCTTGGCTCCCCTCGGCGGAGACCCCCCTGGGGTAAATCTGGGTCCAGCTCTGGGGTCCCCATCAGCAGAAGGCCAGGGAGGTGTTGGAGCCAGTGCAGAGGAGGCCCTGGAGGTGCTGGGAGGGCTGGAGCAGCTCTGCTCTGGAGCCAGGCTGAGAGAGTTGGGGGTGTTGAGGCTGGAGAAGAGAAGGCTGCAATGGGGAGAGCTTAGAGCACCTTCCAGTGCCTGAAGGGGCTCCAGGAAAGCTGGGGAGGGACTTGGGACAAGGAGAGGGAGGGATGGGAGCCTGGAGGGGGAAGGGTTTCCAGCTGGGAGAGGGGAGATGGAGAGGAGATGTTGGGAAGGAATTGTTTGGGGTGAGGGTGCTGAGCCCCTGTCCCAGGTTGCCCCCAGAAGCTGTGGCTGCCCCATCCCTGGCAGTGTTGAAGGTTGGATGGGGCTTGGAGCAGCCTGGGCTGGTGGGAGGTGTCCCTGCCCATGGCAGGGGGGGCACTGGGGGAGCTTTAAGGCCCCTTCCCACCCAAACCAGTCTGGGATTGTGTGAAGGAAGGTGTGGGATGCAGGAAGAGGCAAGCACCTGTGCTGGACCTGGAGAGGAAGAGAAGAGGGATTAGTTGCCCACCCTTCTGTGGTGCTTTGGGCTGGGGAATGTTGCAGGAGGGCTCTGGTTACCATTTGGGTGTTTTAGAATCAAAGCTCTAACAATGAACCCTTCAATCCCTTTGCTCTCCTTGATTTCTCCCCCTTTCCTGAAGAGGCACTTCCCATCTCATCCAGGGGCAGCATGGAAACACCTGGCCATGAGCAGCAGCAGCATCCTGGGGTTGGTCAGGGTCTCCCTGATGATTTTGGGATGGGTGAGGGTACCACAGTGCAGAGCCTGCCCTGGGATCTCCAGCCAGCAGCTTCTCCAGCAGCTCCACAGGAATTGCAAGCAAGGGGAATTATTTGGCCAAGGGAAGCTTTAGAGAGGAAAAACGGGGGCTTTAGGGGAGTTTCTGCCTTAATGGCTTCCTGGGGAGCTGCTGCTCTGGGTGCTGAGTGTTTGTCTTCTTCTCCAGGCTGAGAAACAAAGCGGAAAAGGCTCAAGGGCCAGGAGCTGCTGATCCATTTTTCTGTAGATTAAACAGCATCTCGGCTCCAAAAATAATCCTGCCAGCTTACTGGGAGGCTGGCTGTTCCTCCAGCAGCTGCCTCGTGCCCCGTGCCCTACAAATCAAAACCACAACAACTGCCTTGGAGTTGGCTCATGAGTCCAAACCCAGGATGAGATGGGGAGTGAAGGGAGTGGGGTTGCAGGGCTTGGGTTTTTGGGGTGGATAATGTGTGCTAAGTAGAGAGGTTTGTGTTCCAGGAGAGGAGAAGTGTTAAAACCTGCTGTTGGGGGGGGTCTGTGTCTCCCTTCTCTGAGCCCTGACTTGCAGATGTTCCCTGTGTGCATCCACATGGCCTGGAGCAGGGAACCCATCCTGAGCAGTGTGCTGAGCTTGGCTGTAGGAGGAAGAGGGGGATTTGAATCAGTGGTGGTCCCCATGGGGCCACTGGGAAGGGCAGGAAAATCTGGAAGGATTCTTTGGAACCTGGGATGCCTCATCCAAGGAGGTGGAGAAGTGAGAGGAACATCGAAGTTTGAATCCCTGCTCTGGAGCCAGGCTGAGAGAGTTGGGGGTGTTGAGGCTGGAGAAGAGAAGGCTGCAATGGGGAGAGCTTAGAGCACCTTCCAGTGCCTGAAGGGGCTCCAGGAAAGCTGGGGAGGGACTTGGGACAAGGAGAGGGAGGGATGGGAGCCTGGAGGGGGAAGGGTTTCCAGCTGGGAGAGGGGAGATGGAGAGGAGATGTTGGGAAGGAATTGTTTGGGGTGAGGGTGCTGAGCCCCTGTCCCAGGTTGCCCCCAGAAGCTGTGGCTGCCCCATCCCTGGCAGTGTTGAAGGTTGGATGAGCTTTTAATGTCCCTTCCCACCCAAATTCCTTTATGAATTTGCTGTCAAATATTTGTTGATAGCCTTTTCTGTTTGTTTTCCTGGGTGGCTTCTCCTCACTGCAGAAGAGCTGTGGGATCCTTGCTGAATGTCTCTCACAAACCTCTCCTGAGCTTCAGGGGCACCCACGTCCCATCATAGGAGGGGGGCCCAACCTGGGCAACCCCTCTGCCCACCCTCTGAAGGTTTCCTTTCTTTGGTGGGGCTGATGCCCCCTCCTTCCATGTGCCCAGGCAGGAGCAGGGCAGTGGGATCCTGCTGCCCACTCCCCCATCACCACCCCAGCAGGGCTGGGAAAGCAGCTTTGGGGCAAGTTGAGAGCTGGGGAGGGATGTTCAGCTCAGCTCAGTCAGCCCTGTCAGGATGGGCATGCTCTGACCCAGGTGCCTTCTCCCTGTCCCCTTTTTTCCCTAGGGATTTGAGGAGTTTATGTAATTCTGCACAATGATAAAAAAAAAAAATGGGCCACGCTGGGGCCATGCCTCCTGCCTCCAGATGAGCATTCAGGCAGGGATCATTGCTGCAGCCTCCAGAATTGGGCAGAAATGGGCAGCAAATACCACCCTGGGAAAGGCTGGAGCCCATCCCTTGCAACCTTGTGCTGTCCTGGTGTCAGAGCAATTTAATGATGGGAAAAATCCATCCCCAGATTGGGATCTGGGAGGAGGAGGAGGAGAAGGAAGGATTCGGGGGTTCAATGCTGCCTGGGGAGAGGCTGAGAGATTCTCTCTCCTGCTTGGCACAGTTTTTGCAGTCTTTGTCAACAGCTAAAATTATCTTGGGGAAATACTAAGAATGCCTATGAAGAGAAAAATCCCAAATTTAGTTTGTCCCCTTGAGTCCAGCAGAGGTAACAGTATTTTTTTGACATAATTATCCCTGCTAGTGCCTGGGTTGGTGTCTGTGATGAAAACTGAGTTTGGTGTGGTTGACTTTTGCTTTGGTAGATTTATAAAACACTGATAGATTATCAATTAAAGACTTGACAAGTTAGTGATCAGTTGGCCACACGCTCTGGAGAGGTGGAGCCTGGACATTTCTTGGAGAGTGCAGATGTCTTCCTGGAGCTCCTGAGCTGGAAATGGGTGGCCCTGGCTGGGCTGAGTTGTCGAAGTGCCACCATCACCCTGTGTCCCCTCTGTGTACAGGTGGCACTCCAGGGCTCGGGGGTGGGTGGGGGTGGGTGGGTGGTGTCATGGGACAAGGACAGGGCCCCAGAATGGACTTTCTGGAGCAGTGCCTGGACCTTGCAGCTGGTTCCCAGCCTGAGCAGAGGTGATGGCTGCAGATGGAGCCACCTTGGAAGTCGGAAGCAGCGATGCTGGGCAGGAGCTGTGGTGAAGGAGAGGTGCTTGGGAGACCATGAGAAGAGAGATGGATTCAAGGTTTTCCATGAACCTGCCCTGGAAAGCCTCAGAAAATGGCTCTGAACAGCAGAACAACTTATGGTGGTTCTCTGGAGAGCAGGAAGCAGTGTGCTCTGTCCTTCAGATCCACTGCCTGAGGCCAGGTACAGGGCTGTCTGTACATGTTCAGTGCCCTGTCCTCTGCCCCAGGAGGAAAGGCCCAGGGAACAGCAAGCAGACCTTAGAAGGCTTTGGTTTGTGGCCATAGTGGTGGAAAAGCAGCTTGAATTTTCCTGCTAGATCTTTTGCAGCTGGCACATACAAGATGCTCCCAGTTAATCCCTCACTGTGCACCCTCCTGGGCTGCAGCCCTTCACATCCTAGCTTCTCTTTCCCCTGCCCATCTCTGCCTGTTCCAGAGACATCCCTGGTGCTGTGTATGCCAAGTGCTGGTCCTGTCCCCAAGAGCAGGGTTGTTCCTGCCCGGCCCTGCAGCTCAGGAGCTCCTCAGCCATTTGGCAGAAGCTGTGGCTGGCTGCTGCCCTGCCTTGGGAAGGGCTTTCTTGGCTTCCTGGGGGTGCTGTGAATGCTGGCACTGACTGTCCTTCAGCCCTGGTGGCCCCAAACCACTTCATCTCCTGGTTTTTACATCTCCTTGTGTTCATTGGTGCTGTGGACACTTGGGGTTGGCTTGCAGGTGGACCAAAGGGTTGCACTGAGAGATGCTGCTGCTTTGGTACTTCACCAGCAACTTACCTTTTGCTTCCCAACAGGGCTTTGTTTTCGTTTTCTCATCGTCCTTGGGCTCCTGGGGAAAATCCTGCTCTGTAGGAGAAGCTTTGTCCCTGGGATTTGCTTCCTTGTCCCATCACATCCTTCCTGGGTAGCCTCATGCCCATGAAACCCAGTGCAGCACCACATCCTGCCCTGCTACTGCTTCAGCCCTGGGTTTTTGGTTCTTTTCTGTCACCCTGATTACTCTGGCTCTTGAATTGGGAACACACTTTGGTGCTGTTAAGGGTGCTCTTTGTCCTCTTCTCCTTAGCTGGCTCAAGAGCAGTGGAATCAATCAGAGGAAGAGCTGAACATTGCTCTCGAGACCTACAGCATTTTGAAAGGTCTTAAGAAAGATTCTATGAAAAATGAGCCAGGAGTAAAACCCAAGTGCTCATCCAGCAGTGGAGGATGGGCTTTTCCCCTCTCTCTGCAGCCTGGGAAGGGGATGTCCTGCACCCTGCTTGGAACTGAGGTGTCCCCAAGGTCTATACCTTGCAGCATGACAGCATCTCAGCCTGGCTCTTTTGGAGGAAATCCTCACTGTTATAAATGACCAGTGACCGAGACTCAATATTCTCTTTAGTAGCTCCATTTATTAATAAAATTGCAGTAAGCAAAGCAGTGCTGGGTGTAGGGGACAGAATCCTTATCCCTCACACACACCAATCAAAGCTCTGGCATTATTGAGTACAATTCTATAGGTATTCAAAAGAAGGTGGCTTTACATACATACTCATGAGATGACATCATTTCACTATAATATTTATGATAGGTGGAGTCTGGGCGGGGTCTTCTTTTGGGGAGTTGTATCGGGGTCTTCAGGGGATCTTTGGAGGAAGTAAGAAGTCTTCATCAGGCTTGAACTTTTTAGCTCTCTTGGTTCTGCTGACTCCACTCTGTTGTTCCATACCAGACTCTAGCCATAACCTTTGTCTCTTATCTTGCTAGTGGTGACACCTTTGTGTTCTTTGGTGTAGGCATTTGCATTCCTTTGGTGCCTAGTTAGCTTTTGGCAAAGGAGTTAATCTTGTTAGGGCCTTGCTTTGTTTTATTACAGAAGTTATTAACTGTTTACTTCATACTCCCTCAGTGGAACAACTACATGTCTCAGCTGCTTTGTTTAATACCACATTCACTTCTTACTCCTTTAATTTTTGTTCTGAATTTTACTTGGTTAGGAATACAAATTCATCAACATACATTACATCACCTCCCCTCTCCAGCTCCCCCAGGCCTGGCAGGGAAGCTGCAGGCAGCTTTTTTTGGTTTCTCTCTCTTTTTAATCCAGAAACAGAAAATAGAGGGAGTAGAAGTGACAGGGCTGCTCCCTGCTCTGCCACCTTGGTGGGTTTTGGGTGCACCCAGAGAAACCTCAGCTAAACTTTGAATGTGAGGATGGGGTGTATCCTACTAGGACCTGCTCTGCATTTGCTTTGGGCAGCATAGTTTTGGATTTGCTGTTGTAATTTTTGTATTTGCTTTTTGCCTCTTGGAGGTGCTTGCTTTCTCCCCTTTCCCTGGGGGAGCAGTGGGATGGTCTGAAGAAACACCGGGGTCACACTTTGCTGCTGGGTTTTGGGTCGGGGGTTCTGGTTTTAAGTCACCCAAGTGTTCAGGAGTTGGAGGAATAACCATTTCTGCTTCACCTGGGAGGCTGCTGATCGTGGTGTTTTCTGTCCTCTGAAGGTGTGATGGTTTGGGATAAAAGCTGTTACTCTTCCCTGGGTCTTTCCAACCTTTCTCTTGGGTGAAAAAGCTTCTCTTGCCCAAAGCAGAGACTCCCTGTGGTTCACTCCTGCTGCAGGGTGTCCTGATGCTTGGCCCTTCCCTGCTGGTACCAGCACGCTGCTCCTCATCCCACCCCATCCCTCAGCCTTAGCAGCCCCAAACCAAATCCTGGTGACAACCAGGGCAGCCTTTTGGCCACCTCCTCAGGACTTGGGCTCTCATCCCCCATCCCTCCTCTCCACCCCACTCTGCTCCAAGGGGGACAAAGCCCCCGGGCCCTCTGTCCAGAGGGGTGGGTGGGTGAGACAGGAGGTCCCCTGCCCTCTGTGCTGACAGGTTAGTACAGTCTGGGGGTAACCATGGAAACTGTCTGTGAATTTTTTTTTTTTTTAAAATTTTTTTTTTCTTTTTTCTTTTTTTTTTTTTTTCCCCCTTCCATCCCTCCCTTTGCAGATGACTCGGGTGACGAGGAGCCCGCCTCGCAGTCAGACAAGAGCGAGCTGCAGGGCACGTTGAAAACCCTCTCGAGTAAGCTGGAGGATCTGAGCACTTGCAACGAGCTGATCGCCAAGCACGGGGCAGCCCTGCAGCGTTCCCTCAGCGAACTGGAGAACCTGAAGGTGCCGGCGGAGAGCGGGGAGAAAATCAAAGCGGTGAACGAACGGGCAACACTCTTCCGAATCACCTCCAATGCTATGATCAATGTGAGTCAGCTGGCCCGGCTCCTTCCCTCCTCATCCTCCATCCTCCCCCTGCCCCTTCAGCTCTCTGCAGGCTGGGGGGGTTGGGGAAGGGAACCCCCGAGATGCTCCCATCCAAAATCCGGGGATGTGGGAGGTTTGGGATGCAAAAGGTTCGTTTTGTTTTTTGGTTTCTTTTTTTTTGGCTGTTCCGGGGTTGCCTTTCTGGCTGTACAGCAATTCAGAGCCTGTTTGTGGAGCTCTTTGTGTGTGTTTTGGGGTTTTTGTTTATTTTTTGGGGGGGCTGCAGGCTCAGCCCCGCGTCCCCACATTGCTGGCAGCCTCCTGGCCTTCCATGGAGCTGCTCGGGTTTGACACGGCTCAGGGATGGGGGGGATTTAACCCCTTCAGGGTCTGAGGGCTGCCTGGTGCTCTCTGTGCCCTGCCAGCCCAGTTGGATGTGGAAATGTGTGTGGTGGTACTGGTGCCACTCCCTGTGCTGGTACCAGAGCCACTCCCTGTGCAGTGTGACTCTGCTTGCTGTGTATTTTTTGGGCTGGTTGTCTTTGGGGTGTGGATCTGCTTCCTTCACAGGGAGACAGCCCTTCTGCTTTTCCTTGGGGAGAGAGGGGGAAGAGAGAGTAAATCTAAAATATTTAAAGCAAAAAAACCCCAACAAACCAAACAAGCACAAAACAACAACAACAAAAAATCCCAACCCAAAAGCCTGACAAATCTGGAATAATATATGAGGGCAGAGCTTGGGGAATTGTGAATGGAGCAGCAATGTCACTGTGCTGTCCCAGCCGTAAGCAAAAGAAAGGCTTGTGGTGCTTCATGTGAGCTTTTAAATAATGATACTGATGATGATTCTAATAATAATAATAGTTATATAATAATAACAGTGCCCTCCTCAGCAGAAGGGCAGTCAGGAGCCCTACGGTTGCAGCATCCCCCTGTCTCCATCTCTGCTTGCAGGATTTTGTATCCCTGGGGGGGAGGAAAGGGCTTCCTGAGATGGTGTCTGGTGTTTTTTGGTCAGGTCTGGGGGTACCTGTGCAGAGCTTTCCCCATGGAGAGTTTGTCCAAGTTGTAGGAGTAGGGATGGCAGCATGGGACGGGGTGTAGGAGATGATGGGGAAGCCCCAGGGGCTTCTACGGATTTGCTTGGTTTAGGAGGCAGACAGGTGATTGGATGTGGGCAGGGAATTGTTGGGGAGAGGATTTCTCCAGCAGTTTTTTGAGAAGGGATGAGCAGAACAATATTTGCTGTGTCCAGCCTAGAGAGGAGGAGGCTGTGGTGGTTGTGATAGGATAAGGTTGTCCAGGTGGTGGGAAATTGCACAAAAATGGTAGAAATGTAGTTTGGCCAAACCACTGAGCAGGTAAGAGGGACCAAGGAGGGAGGGAATCAAGTGGGTTTTGGGTAGACCCATTTTTAACAGCCTCTTTTTTAACAGCTGGTGGCTGAGTGCCTCAAGGAGATGTCCCAAGGGAAGGGCTGTAGTGTGGCAGCAGCGGGATGGGATGGTGGCTGCAGCTCTTGCTGGTGATCCCATCCCCGTCATTTTGAGGGGAGGGGACAAAGCTTGGGCTGGGGGACACTGAGCCCGGGGAACAGGGGGGATGGATTAGGAAGGGAGGCTGGGGGACAGCTGAGCAGGGTCGAGGGTGTGGGGAGGGAGGGACATTCCCAGTGTGCTTATGTCCCCAGCTACACTGTCCCCTTTCCTGCATAAATCACTTTTTGTACTTTGATTTATTTTTTGAAGCCTGGGGGGCAGTGCCCTCTGGGAGCTTCTGCCCCAGCCCTGCAGAGGGGCAGTGGTGGAATGGGGGTGGCTCTGTGCAGTGCAAGGGTTCTGAAGTCTTCTGTGTGGAAACATAAAACATGGTTACAGAGAAGCAGAGGGAGTCAAGCCATGTCCCGGCTGTAATACACCCTCCTCCTGCCCACCTCAGTCCCTCTGTGGGTTTCTCCAGGCCAGGTGTCCCGTGGGAGCACAGAGCTGCTGGTTCCTTGCAGAAGTTACATCTCCCTTGCTGTACACAGAACATCTCCTGGGGTTGTGCTGCAGGGCTGGGCTCTGGCAGGAGATGCTGTGGCTGCCACCCACCCTGGGACAGTGCCACAGCCCCTTCCCTGCCATGGGCAGATCCCTGGGATCTCCTCCCTGGGGTGAGTGGGTGGTTGGGGAGATGCTGCTGGTGTGGGACCTGGCTTGGTCCTGGTCAGGGAGTGTGTGTGGTGCCATCCCCCAGTGTCCTCAGACCCCTCGTGTCACAGGCAGGATGGACCCCATCTCTGGCAGTCACCGAATCATAGATTGGTTTGGCTTGGAAAGGGACCTTAAAGCTCACCCAGTTCCAACCCCCCTGCATGGGCAGGGACACCTCCCACCAGCCCAGGCTGCTCCAAGCCCCATCCAACCTGGACTTCAACACTTCCAGGGATGGGGCAGCCACAGCTTTCGTGGGCAACTGGTCCAGCATCTCACCGCACTCGCAGCAAAGAATTTCTTCCTGTTGTCTTACCTAAATCTCCCCTCTTCAAGTTTTAAAACATTTCCCCATGTCCTCTTTCTCGGGGCAGAGATGCTGAGCAGGGAGGAAACAGCCTGCTGGGCTGCTCCCAGTTCACCCCAGTACAACCAGTGGGGCTGGTGGACCTCTCCACCTCATGCATCCTTATGCCTCGGGACTGAATTGAGGCACTTGAAGCAAGCAAGCTCCAGCTTCTCCCCCTGGATTTGCTTTATTAGTGGCAGGGCTTGTCCCCAGCCACCCTCAGCAGTCCCAAACAGATGCTCTGCTGCCAAAAATCAGAGCAAAACTCTGCAGCAGGGCAGGGTTTCTCTCTTCTCAGGGACAATTGCAAGGGTGAGGGCTCAGGGAGGAGCTTTTTCTCTCCTGTGGCACAGCCTGTGTTAATTATTTGTGCTGTGCTAATGACACACGGGCTAATCAGCACATTGAAAACCATGTCAGTGACCCAGAAACCCCCCAGCCCTGGGATTAAATCTCTAACCCAACCCTAATCCTCTCTGGACAAGGCAGCTGCAGTCAGAGGATTCTCTGCGTCCCGGGTGTTTTCACTGGAGATTCACCACACTGATGGATGGATGGATGAATAACTGGTGGGTGCTTTGCTGTTCCCCAGGGAGGTGTTGGAGGGGGAT
The DNA here is from genome assembly GCA_023637945.1 of Phaethornis superciliosus. NCBI lineage: Eukaryota > Metazoa > Chordata > Aves > Apodiformes > Trochilidae > Phaethornis > Phaethornis superciliosus. The sequence continues at coordinate 2,354,908 of JAJQWJ010000020.1, forward strand.
GGGTGACACCCTGGGGTCTGTCCCTGCCTTCACGGCCACCAGAAGTGGGGCTGGGGAGAGTGGGGACATGGAGCCTGGCCCCTGAGCTTGGAGCTCCTGCAGATTCTCCTGGAGCAGCCCCGTAGTGCCTTGGAATTTGGAGGTCTAAGGGTGGCTCTGACATCTGGCCAGGCAGGCACTGCCTTCCTCTGGCTCCCCACATCATCATCATCATCATCATCATCATCATCATCATCATCATCATCATCATCAGCAGCAGCAGCAGCAGCAGCAGCAGCAGCAGCAGCAGCAGCAGCAGCAGCAGCAGCATCCCTGTGGTTGCTGTGTTTTTCCAGCCAGATACATCTTGCATGTGGGTGCTTGGACCTTGCATTTGTCTGTGGGGCCCTGGTGTCCACCAGGGGTTTCAGCTGGTTCTCCTGCTTTATCCTCACTGTGATTTGGGGCATCTCACTTCTGCTGCTTTTTCTTCTCTCCTCTTCCTCCTCACTGTGTTCATCTCACCCCCAAGGAGCTTCAGCCTCTCTCCTGCACCCTCCCTTGAAGCCTTGCAGGAAAAGATGGGGCTCAGGCTGTCACCAGCATTAAGATGCCTCTTCTGGCTCTGTTTTTGTTGGGGTTTTTTTTTGGGCTGCAGCTTCAGATGAAAGTTTTGAGCTTTTCTGGCCAGGCAGCTGCTGGCTCAGCAGGGCTGTGTGTTGGGGGGCTTAGCAGTTGTGGTGTCAGCAGTGCCTGGGGGTTCATCTCTGCTGAACCGTGGGAGCAGGAATGGGCTCTGCCTGGGGTGGGAAGAGCAGCACTGGGATCAGGTGAGCCCTGCTCACACCTCCTGTCAGCTCCAGATCCTCCTCTATGGGTCTCTTGTCTGTTAATCTGCAAGAATTAACATTCTTCCACCTTCTTGAGGCACGATGGGAATGTGGGGAGGGCAAATAGCAAAACCAGGCTGGGTTAATCCCTACTGGGCTTTGGCCCCTGGTATCCCAGGGGTTGTGCTCACTTCTTCCCTGGGCTGATGCAGAGGGAAGCTTCTCCTTCCTCCAGCTCCTGGTGAAGGAGGAGGGACTAAAAAATTAGCCCTAAGGGGAAGGACTTTGTAGCGATGGGTAATGAGGAGCTCCCCTCTGGGGAGACCCCCCTGGGGTAAATCTGTGTCCAGCTCTGGGGTCCCCATCAGCAGAAGGCCAGGGAGGTGTTGGAGCCAGTGCAGAGGAGGCCCTGGAGCTGCTGGGAGGGCTGGAGCAGCTCTGCTCTGGAGCCAGGCTGAGAGAGTTGGGGGTGTTGAGGCTGGAGAAGAGAAGGCTGCAATGGGGAGAGCTTAGAGCACCTTCCAGTGCCTGAAGGGGCTCCAGGAAAGCTGGGGAGGGACTTGGGGCAAGGACAGGGAGGGATGGGAGCCTGGAGGGGGAAGGGTTTCCAGCTGGGAGAGGGGAGATGGAGAGGAGATGTTGGGAAGGAATTGTTTGGGGTGAGGGTGCTGAGCCCCTGTCCCAGGTTGCCCCCAGAAGCTGTGGCTGCCCCATCCCTGGCAGTGTTGAAGGTTGGATGGGGCTTGGAGCAGCCTGGGATGCTGGGAGGTGTCCCTGCCCATGGCAGGGGGGGCACTGGGGGAGCTTTAAGGTCCCTTCCCACCCAAACCAGTCTGGATTTCTATGGAATGGTGGCACTTACTCCTGCAGATTTACCCAGGAAGATGTTATGGCACTGGGAGGGCAGTGAGTTTCGGGAGTGCTGTTGCTCACTGAGATGTTTCCAGCAGCTCCTGCAGTTCTCCTTCAGCAGAGCTGTTTGCAAAGGCACCAAATGAGGCTGAAATCGAGGTACAAACCAAAGCAGACTCCTGCAGATCCCAGGGTTGGAGCTGCCCATGGCAATGCCAGCTGCTCACTGCCACCACAGCCATATGGCTGGAGACAGATGCTCCTCCAGCCTGGAGTTCACTCCATGGGGCAGATGAGGTGAGAAGCAGCCAGTGAGATCCTCCTTACATTTCTGGGAGAGCTATTTGCAGGACAGATCTGTCTGTGGTCACCCAAGGTGGCGTCAGGACTTTGAGGGGCTTAAAGTGGGGACCAGCTGTGTTTGGGACATTGCCTCTCCTGCTTGCAGACCCCTCTGAGGGTCCCTGTGCTGCTGTGGTGGTTGGTGATGGTTCAGGCAAGCAAAGAGGAAGGAAGAAATTGCAGCAGCCACCTGGAGGTACCTCTCTGAGAGGGAAGGGAGGATGCCAGGAGTTTGTTAGGGCAGTGATTTTTGGCATACATGGCAGCAGAGAGACCCCGTGGGTGAGAGTGTCAAAAGGAAAAGCCAAGGATGTGCACGTTGGTGAAGGAGAGCAGCAAAGCCCTGGGCCTCCATGTCCCTGGTGTCCCCAAAAGTCCTATGAGGAGCAGCTGAGGGAGCTGGGGTTCTTTATTCTGGAGAACAGGAGGTGAGAGGAGACCTTATGGCTCTCTTCAACCACCTCAAGGGAGGTTGGAGCAAGGAGGGGAAAAAACCTCTTCTCCTTAGTCAATTGTGATAGGGCCAGAGGGAATGGATGGAAGCTGTGCCAGAGGAGGTTTAGGGTGATGTTAGGAAATATTTATTCAATGAGAGGGTTGTCAGGCACTGGAATGGCCCAGGACATGGTGGAGTCACCATCTCTGGAGGCATTTAAAAGGCATTTGGACCTGGTCCTTAAGGACATGGTTTAGATGACTGTGGTGTTAATCAAAGGTTGGACTGGATGAGCTTGGAGGTCTCTTCCACCCTAAACCTCCTGTGATTCTGGGCTGTGTCCTCAGCAGGCTGTGGTGCCCACCAGCCCCTCCAGCACTGCCAGTGGTGCTGCTGCACACTGCTGAGTGGGCTTGGGGGTGGGCAGGGGCCATGCTCAAGCCTTCAGCAACCCCCCCCTTAGCTGATTTTTTTGGCTGCTTTGGGAGCCAGACCTCCTGTCTTTCCCAGGCCACGGGTGCTGCTGCCATCACTTGAGTCCATAACCCATGGGCAGTGTTGGTTTATTCCACTTCTGGGTGCCAGGATAAAAGTCCCCTCTCCTCGTGCTGAGGAGGGATTCAGGAGGTGACACAGAGGCCACCTGGGTGCAGGATCAGGGTCTCTTCACCCAGCAGGGCTGGTGGGTTTGCTGCTCTTTGCCACTACTCCCCTATTGCATGGGGGGCTCCCAGGGCTGGGCTGGTGCAGCCATGGGGCCACCACTGGCCACCAACTGTCCCTGCTGCTTGGGACCAAAGGATGAGGTCCTCTTGGGGAGCTGCACCCTGGGCAGGGTGTGTTTGGGTGGTTGAGCAGTGCTGAGCCTGCCTGGGGCTGGTGGAGGAACCTGCTTGTGATGTTGAGGCAGGTGGGCCCAAAATAACACAAGAAGGCAATAAAATTCCCAGAAATGAAACCAGGAGACCAGATCTGACTGCCACTCAGATGTGAATGTCCCTGTTGGACTCTCAAGGAGTCCTGAAGATAGAGGAAGAGGCACTGCCACAAAGTGCCACCTGGACTGAGACCATCAGTGGTTGAGGGAGCACCTTGGGTGAGTGGTGGGGGTCTTGCTGGGATGCTGGCTTTGGCACTGCCAAAGAGCTCTGCTGCAGCCTGCTCTGCTCTTCCCACTCCTTCTTGGGGCATTGATGAACTTTTCCATGTCTGTGCAGTCCTGTGGTGCTCGTTTTCCCTGGACACAGAGCTTCTTCCAGTGTGATGTCGAAGTATGGAAAGAAAAGCAATAGGGAGTGGGATGATTTTTGGCATCAAAACCACACCTCCTGCCCCCACCATTATTTTATGCAATGCCACCTTTTTCTGGGGAGTCGTTATGTCCTGGCAACACTCAGCCCAGCACCTCTTTTCAGGTTCTCCTTTTGCCACCAGCCCTGCCCTGAGGAGAGGCACCTCTTGCTGTGCATCTTCCAGCCAGACAGGATTCTCTGAGGGTCATTCCAAGGATCTTGGACAGATCTGAGCAGTCTGTGCTCATCTGGATGTTTCCTGTGGGGTGCAGCCAGGTGGCTGTCAGGGCAGGTGACTGTCCTCCAAACCACTTCTTGTTGACTGTTGGTGTGAAGTGATTTGGGATTCGATCCTGGCTCCATCCTTGTCTTTTCCCATTTGCTTTCTGCTCAGAGCATCTCAGGGGCTGGGGGCAAGGACAGATCCCACAGCTCAATACTGGGCCACGTGCCTGGGAATGTGTTCAGATCTTAAAAGAGGATCCAAAACCTCTTCAGATCTAAAAAGAGAATCCAAAACTTCCCCTCCCATGGGAGGGCTGTGATGCAGTAAGCAGCAACACAGATGTGTTCCAGGGTTTTGATGACTCCAGGAAGGAAGGAAGGAAGGAAGGGAGCACTTATCTGCCAGGCACCAGCCTCGTGAAGAGCAGCAAGGAGCCTTTCCCCTGATGAATGGAGATTTTGCTGTATAATTCACCCCTGAAAAGGAGATGATTGAACCCATCTGGCAGTTTCCTTCTCTCCCAGGAGCTGAAGTGGTTTACTTGTCCCATGCAGGCAGAGGGAAGGGTTGGGTTGAGGAGCAGGAGATGTCACTCCCAGAACAGCAAGCACTTCCTCGGTAGGTTTGGTTTTTTTTCCCCTCCCCAAAGGCTGGGTTTTTGGGGCTGTTCCTCTGGGATGCTCTGGGCAGGTTTGGGTGTATTCCTTGGGCATCCATCAGCATTACCTGGGGAGTGATGAAGTGCTCAGCCTTGCAGTTCCCTGAGGGGTTGTCATCCCCTGGGGTTCAGATCAAATGTGATCACTTTGAAGCTAATTAAGGTGCAGTCTGTGTTCTTTGTGTTTGATGTTGATGAGTGGCTCCTGCTGAGGACTCAGGAGTGCTGCTGCTCTGCAAAGATGTCCCTGGCTCTGTGGTGCCACCACCATGGCAGGACACATCTAACCTTGGGTGACCCTTTTTTTTGCAGCATAAGTAATTGTGGGTGGTTAATGGTGTTCCTGAGAAATCTGGTAAATTTGCCGTGACAAATCTGTGAAAGGTGCTGAATTTACATCTGGTGGCTCTTGGAGCCTGGCAGGTTATAAAAAAAAACAAACAAAAAACCCCCAACATTCCAACATCTGGTCTGTGGTTTGGCTTGGATAAGTGAATGGCTCATCCTTTGCCCCTGCTCATTGCCAAGGACAGTGCAGCTCCAGGATGGAGTTGGGCATCCTCCCTCTCTGCCTCCTTGGAGCTCCTCCTGGCATGAGCCTCCTCTGGTGGCTGTCACCCAGGGACTGTCACCCTGCAAACCAATGTCCTGTCCATCCTCCTCCTCCCCTGCAGGATGGTGGTTCAGATTTGGGTGGTCAAACTTGAGCTGGTTTTCTTCCCACAGGTAGGTGGGATGGTGCAGAGCTCTGGGGTTGTGAAACCAGGGACCTGGGAGAGGAGGAGGAGGGGAAGTGCTGGGGAGTCAGCTCTGGGGTCACCATGGGACAGTGGTGACTCTGTGATCAGGTCCTGGGTCATGGAGGGCCATGCCAGGGCCATGCCAGGTACTGATGTGTCCCTTCCCTCCCACTAAGCTGGGGGGGAGTGTGGATCAGCTGGAAGGCAGGAGGGCTCTGCAGAGGGACCTGGACAGACTGGAGAGTTGGGCTGATTCCAATGGGATGAGGTTCAACACAACAACCCCATGGGGAGCTCCAGGCTGGGCACTGAGTGGCTGAGAGCAGCCAGGCAGAGAGGGACCTGGGAGTCTGGATTGCCAGGAAGCTGAACAGGAGCCAGCAGTGTGCCCAGGTGGCCAAGAAGGCCAATGGCATCCTGGCCTGGCTCAGGAACAGCGTGGCCAGCAGGTCCAGGGAAGGGATTCTGCCCCTGTACTCAGCCCTGGTGAGGCCACAGCTCGAGTCCTGTGTCCAGTTCTGGGCCCCTCAGGTCAGGAAGGAGATTGAGGTCCTGGAGCAGGTCCAAAGGAGGGCAACCAGGCTGGGGAAGGGATCCAGCACAAGTCCTGTGAGGAGAGGCTGAGGGAGCTGGGGGTGTTCAGCCTGGAGAAGAGGAGGCTCAGGGGAGACCTCATCACTCTCTACAACTCCCTGAAAGGAGGCTGGAGCCAGGGGGGGGTTGGGCTCTGCTCCCAGGAAGCTCTCAGTAGGACAAGAGGGCATGGGCTTAAGAATTTCTTCGTAATATCTAACCTAAAGCTCCTGAAGCTCTGCCAGGGGAAGTTTAGGTTGGATATTAGAAAGAATTTCTTTACGGAGAGGGTGCTCAGCCATTGGAATGGGCTGCCCAGGGAGGGGGTGGATTCTCCATCCCTGGAGGTTTTTAAGAAAGAGCCTGAATGTGCAACTGAGTGCCATGGGCTGGGAACCACGGGGGGAGGGGATCAAGGGTTGGACTCTGAGATCTCAGAGCTCCTTTCCAACCTAAATGATTCTGTGATTCTGTGATATAGATATAGTGCTTAGGAACATGGTTTAGCAATGGACTGGTAAAGGTAAGTTAGTACAGTCAGGTTAAAGGTTGGACTGGATGATCTTATAGGACTTTTCCAACCTGATCCCTTCTACAATCTCCCTGCCTCTGTATCTGCACCGATCACAGAATCGAAAAATGGTTTGGGTTGGAAGGGACCTTAAAGCTCAGCAAGATCCAACTCCCTGCATGGGCAGGGGCACCTCCCACCAGCCCAGGTTGTTCATCCAACCTTCAACACCACCAGGGATGGGGCATCAACCGATTCTATACTTTTATCCTCCCTCCCCTCCCAGGCTTGCCGGGATTTCCTGGATTTAGCCGAAACTCACAGCCGCAAATGGCAGCGGGCGCTGCAGTATGAGCGGGAGCAGAGGATCCGCCTGGAGGAGACCATCGAGCAGTTAGCCAAGCAGCACAACAGCTTGGAGAGAGCCTGTCGTGGAGCCCCTGGCCTCTCCTCCACCAGCACTGCCATCACCAGCACCACCAAAGGTGAGCAGATTGGCAGAGACCCTCTGGGAACCCAGGGATGGATGGATGGAGGATGAGCCGCTGGGTTGGTCTCTGGGAGGTGGCACCAGTGGGAAGGACACAGGAGGCAGTGCCCTGTGTGCCCTGGGGTGTTTGGAGAGGAGAGCCTGGATGTGGCACTCAGTGCCGTGGGCTGGGAACCACGGGGGGAGTGGATCAAGGGTTGGACTTGATGAGCTCTGAGGTCCCTTCCAACCCGGGTGATTCTGTCCCAGCAGAGAGGGACCTGGGGGTGTTGATGGACATCCAGCTGAACGAGAGCCAGCAGTGTGCCCAGGTGGCCAAGAGGCCAATGGCATCCTGGCCAGCACCAGGAATAGTCTGGCCAGCAGGAGGGGGGGTGATCATACCCCACTTGGCACTGCTGAGGCCACACCTTGAGTCCTGTGTTTTTGGCCTCTCACTACAGAAAGGACATTGAGCTACTGGAAGTGTCCAGAGAAGGGCACCAAAGGGTTGGTGGAGGGTTTGGAGCACAAATCTTACAAGGAGCAGCTGAGGAAGCTGGGGTTGTTCAGCCTGGAGGCTGAGGGGAGACCTTCTCCTTCTCTACACCTGCTTTAAAGGAGGTTGTAAAGAGGTGGGGATTGGTCTGTTCAGTGAGGTTGTAAGTGCCAGGACAAGAGGTAATGGGCTCAAGTTGCACCAGGGGAGGCTTAGTTTGGATGTCAGGAAGAATTTCTTCACTGCCAGGGTTGTCAGACAAAAAACCAGGCTGCCCAGGGCAGTGGTGGAGTCACCATCCCTGGAGAATCCTATAGCCACAGTGCTTAGGGGCATGGTGTAGTTAGGGTCTTGTTGGTGTTAGGTTATGGTTGGACTCAATGATCTTGAAGGTCTTTTCCAACCAAGCTGATTCTGGGATTCTGTTTTTTGTCCCTCACTGTCCTGCTGCTCCTTGCCAGGGGATGTCCCCAACGTACAGAAGCAGGAGATGGCTCTGTCCCCAGTTTGATCACATTATTCCAGAGTGTTTTGGTAGCCCTTGCTGGTGGGCACATCTCTGGCTGCTGGAGGGCAACCACGATGCTGGGAGGGAGCCCAGGCTCCTCCTGAATTCTCAGCTGTGCAGGGTGGTGGTGGGGGGGGTGGCATAGCTGGGGCTCGTCTGCTGTTTGCAAGAGTTACTGGGTAACAAAATCCAAGAGCTTTGTGGATTGGGGCCAAATCTCCTTCCCTGTGGGAGATGTTAGTTACAGCCTGGTGGCCAACAACTGCAAACAGTGACTTGTCGTGTTTAGACAAGAGATTTAGAACCTCTGTTGGGAGGTGATGGCAGTGCCAGCTCTGCCCTTACTCTTGTGTGGCCTCAAGGGAACAGCTTCAAGTTCCCCAGGGGAGGTTTAGGTTGTAGCTTGGGAACAATCCCATCCCCTAAAGGGCTGTCAGGCCCTGGCCCAGGCTGCCCAGAGCAGGGCTGGAGTCCCCATCATCCCTGGAGGGTTTTCAAAGCCCTGGAGATGTGGTGCTGAGGCCCATGGGGTGGGGGTGGCCTTGGATGATCTGAAAGGTTTTTTTTTTTTTCAAGGCTTTGTAGTGAGTATTGTGTCCAGTTCTGGAGTCCCCAACACCAGAAGGACACAGAGCTCCTGGAAGGTGTCCAGAGCAGAGCCACACAAATGCTCAGAGGGCTGAGCACCTCCCTGGGAAGCCAGGCTGAGGGATTGGGGTTGTCCAGCCTGGAGAAGAGGAGGCTCCAGGAGGACCTTAGAAAAACCTTCCAATATCTGAAGGGGCTACAAGAAAGCTGGGGGAGGGCTTTGGACACGGGGGGGTGGTGAGGGGACAAGGGGAAATGGGTTAAAATAGGTTGAATAGGGGGGATTTAGGTTGGGTGTTAGTAGGAAGACCTTTCTTTTGAGTGTGCTGAGCCCCTGTCCCAGGTTGCCCCCAGAAGCTGTGGCTGCCCCATCCCTGGCAGTGTTGAAGGCTGGATGGGGCTTGGAGCAGCCTGGGCTGGTGGGAGGTGTCCCTGCCCATATTGGGACAGGATGAGCTTTAAGGTTCCTTCCAACCCAAATCATTCTCTGATTCTGTGATCTCTCCCACTGCAGCAGGGGAGAGAAATATTGACAAGTGCAGGGCTGGAAAACCCAGCAGCTGGGAAGTCCCTGAGCATTACCTGAAACACGTGTCTCTTTTCTTTCTGCTTTGCTTCAGATCAGATTTCCTGGCAGACAGGGTGGTGCTGGGCATTTGGTGCAAGCTGCCTGCTCAGCCAGCCTGGTGGCATTTTTGGAAGTGGTCCCCAGCAGGGAAACCTTGTGTGCCTGGCCTAGGGAGCAGGACACGGGCAGCCAGGGCAGACTCTAGTTTTAGAGCTGGAAATCTATGGTGTCCTCTGGGCTGGACAGGAGGGGGACAAGCTTCTGAAGGGGACATAATGAGAGGAGGGACTGGGCTCTGGGGACAGCCTTGTGCTCGGGGAGAGGCGGGCACCCAGCAGCACCCCAGTGTCTCAAACCCTTTGCACCTGCAGGGAGTGTGCAGTCTGCCAAAGGAGAGGCCAGTGATGAAGATGAGGAGACAGAGTATTTTGATGCCATGGAAGATGCACCAGCTTTTATCACTGTAACTGCAGACCTCAAGCACCACAGGTATGAGCCCCAAGCACAGGGCCAAGGGTTGCATCCCCTCCAGGGATGGGGACTCCACCCCTGCCCTGGGCAGCCTGGGCCAGGCCCTGACAACCCTTGCCAGGGAGAAACCCAAGCTCCAACCTAAACCTCCCCTGGCACAACTTGAGGCTGTTTCCTCTTGTCCCATCCCTTGTTCCTTGGTAGCAGAGCCCAACCCCCCCTGGCTCCAACCTCCTCTCAGGGGGTGTCAGAGAGCCAGAAGCTCTCCCCTCAGCCTCCTCTGCTCCAGGATCAACACCCCCAGGGCCCTCAAATGCTCCTCACAAGTTATCCATCCCCTCCTCCTTGCTCTCCAAACCTTCTCCTTGTGCTCCAGCCCCTTCCCCAGCTCCATTCCCTTCTCTGGACACTCTCCATCCCCTCAATCTCCTTCTGCTCCTGAGGGTCTCAGATCTGACCCCAGGACTGGAGGTGCAGCCTCCCCAGCACCCAGCACAGGGGGACAATCCCTGCCCTGCTCCTGGTGGCCACACCAGTGCTGCCACAAGCCAGGTAAACCTGAGTTCTCTTCCCCAGCTGCTGACATGAAGGCTTGAGGGGAGGCTGAGCTTGGAAGGAGATCCTTCGGAACAGTGGGCAGGAGCTGGAAGGACCTTGTCTCCTCCTTTGTCTTGACTTCCCCTTACACCTCCCTGGGTCTCTCTCATGCTCAGCTCTGCCATGGTGACACAAATGCTGAGGCTCTCCTCCCCTTGTGCTCAGACACCCTGTGCTGGGTGTCCCCTCCCAACACCCCCACACAGCCCTTGTCACCCTTCCTGGCAGCACCCTAGGGTGGTGCAGGGAGATGCTCTGGGTGCTGGTGGCTGTTGTGCACCCACCCTAGCTTTTCCCCCCTCTCTCCTTGCTCCTGTTTCCCACTTGGTACTTTCTTCCCTGCAGGCGTTCAGGCAGTAACCTGAGTGGGGCCAGTGAGGGCCACCCTGAGGACTGGAACCTGGAGGACAGTGTGAGTTGGGGAGGGATGGTCCAGGTGGGAGGAAAACAGGGGAGGGGGGAGCAGGACAGGAGGGTTGGTTGTTGGAGGGGATATTCCATCCTGGTCCTTCCTCTGCCTCCAGAATAGAGCAGTTGGTTGATCTGTGAGCCATGGAGGGGGACAGATGTCAGCAGTCCTACAGCAGCACTCAAACACCCTCCTAAGGGAAGCAGGATGGTGCTGGGGGGGGCAAGTGCACTGTTATTCCCCCCAGGCTCTGGAGAAGAGGCTTCCAGCAGTGCTGTGATTGCTGCTCCCAGGAGCTGCTGGCTCTGGCTGGGGTCGTGCTGGGCAGGTCTGGCTTAGTCCTACATTCCTTCTGCTTCTGCAGGTCTTTGAAAGCTCAAATCAAAGCAGCTACAATGAGTCCACTTGCAAAGATCTCCTGCCAAAGAAAAGGAGAAGGACTCGAATCCCTGACAAACCCAACTACAGCCTTAACCTCTGGAGCATCATGAAGAACTGCATTGGTAAAGAACTCTCCAAGATCCCCATGCCAGTAAGTCCAAGCATCCCAGACACCCAGGTTTGGTGGGGAGGGAGGGTGCTGCCAGGCTGCTGGCCCTGAGGTTTAGTTTGGACATGGCTCTTGGCCACACAGAGGGTTTGGATTAGGGCCCTGAGGGGGACAGGAGCACATCACCAGCTGCCAGCCCAGTCCTGGGGGTCTGGCTTTTGCACTGCAGAGCCCTCTGAAACCTCCTCACTCACCTCCCCACCCATGTGTCCTCTGTTATCCAAGCCCTACGTTTTTCCAGACTTCTGGCTCTCTGGCAGGGCTGCACCATCCCAGTATGCAACATGGGTGGGACTGGGTGCTAGGGAAGGGAATCCATTTCCCCCCGAACTGGGAGGCCTGGGAGAGGAGTCAAGCAGCTGGGAAGGTCTGGGATTATTTTGGTACTGGCTGGGATGGAAGTAGCCCAGCCAAAAGTGTCAGCTGCAGCCCTGGAGCCATATTTGGGGGCTTTGCTTTGTTGGAAGAAGGGGACCTGAGTCCAGGGGAAGAATTCCTTCCCTGGACCTGCTGGCCACACTGGTTTGCTATGATTTTAAAGCATCTTCAGGGATGGTGTTGTCTGCAGTTGGTTTCTCCTTCTGGGATAGCCAGAGGCTGGATCCCTCTCTCTCAGAGCTCATCACATCATGCTCAGAGAGCCCAACAGGGGCAGTACTGGGGGGGAAAAAAAAGGCGCCAGTTGAAGGACCCAGCTCAGCATCATCTCCTGCTTCACTCACCCATACCCCTTCCCCTCCAGGTAAACTTCAACGAGCCCCTCTCCATGCTGCAGAGGCTGACAGAGGACCTGGAGTACCACGAGCTGCTGGATAAAGCAGTGAAGTGTGAGAGCTCCACGGAGCAGATGTGTTTCGTCGCTGCTTTTTCCGTCTCTTCCTACTCCACCACTGTCCACCGCACCGCCAAACCCTTCAACCCCCTCCTGGGGGAAACCTACGAGCTGGATCGCTTGGAAGAGCTGGGATTCCGCTCCCTGTGTGAGCAGGTCAGCTGGGAATGCCCAGGAGCTTGTGCCCAGCCTTTCCCTGAAGCAGACCCAGCATCTCTTTATCATAGAGTTGGAGAATGGGTTGGGTTGGGAGGGGCCTTAAAGCTCATCCAGTTCCAAGCCCAGGACACCTCCCACCAGCCCAGGCTGCTCCAAGCCCCATCCAACCTGACCTGAGACACTGCCAGAAAGGTGTTGCTCACTTCCCTGTTCCAGTGTCTCACCACCCTCACAGAAAAGAATTTTTTCCTAACATACAACCTAAATCTCCCCTCTCCAAGTTCTAAACCATTTCCCCTTGTCCTCTCACCACCTCCCCGTGTCCAAAGCCCTCCCCCAGCTTTCTTGTAGCCCCTTCAGATATTGGAAGGTTTTTCTAAGGTCCTCCTGGAGCCTCCTCTTCTCCAGGCTGAACAACCCCAATCCCTCAGCCTGGCTTCCCAGGGAGGTGCTCAGCCCTCTGAGCATTTGAGTGGCTCTGCTCTGGACACCTTCCAGGAGCTCTGTGTCCTTCTGGTGTTGGGGACTCCAGAACTGGACACAGAACTCCAGGTGGGGCCCCAAAAGAGCCGAGTACAGTTTTTGTTGTTGTTCTTGTTTTTCAGATTTTTTTTTTGATGCTTTTACTGGGGGGATGTTGAGGGTTGGACATGGTGATCTTTGAGGTATTTTCCAGCTGTGACAATTCATTCATCTCCTTTGTGCTGAGCCTTCCTCCTGGCTGAGGCTGCCTGTGAGCTCTGGCCCAGTTCCTCCCTCTTTCAGGGGGGTCTTTGAGCTGGAGGGTTGTTACCTCCCACCTGGTGGGCAATGCAGGGAGATTCATACTGTTTTCCTTCACAGAGAGGAGCCAAAGTCTGCTCAGATCCAGTCTTCCTCTTCATCTGTCCCTCCCAGGAAGGGTCCTAGGCATGGGCAGAGTTAACATTCTCTAACTGCCTCAGGGGCACAGTTAACCCTCTCCTAGTTAATCTCTTTTAACAACCCATTCAGTGAGATTAACCTCTTGAATTTTCCTCGAGGTACTCTTACTCTTAAGACCATTACTCTACTAAGAGGGAATTTAGATTGGATGTTAGGAAAAAGTTCTTTTCCATCAGGGTGGTGGGACAATTGCCCAGGGAGGTGGTTGAGGCCTCATCCCTGGAGATATTCAAGGTGAGGCTTGAGGAGCAGCCTGATGGAGGTGAGGGTGTCCCTGCTGAGTGCAGGGTGACCTTAAGAGGTCCCTTCCAACCCAAATCATTCTCTGATTCTATTCCCACTGCTCTGAGCTTTCTTTGGAGCTTTCCTGATGATGCAGCTGCTCAGCCCAGTGAAGCACTGACAATCTCATGCCCACAATCCAGTTATCCAAATAGGATTTTCTCCCACCAGTGACAGTGGGATTTACTGGTGAGGCTTTTGCTCTGCTTTCCAGGAGCTTGGGGTGCTCAGTCTGTAATGACATCGGGGCAAACATCTCTGAGCCCAGTGGTACAGCCATTGGGACCTGGTGGTTAATGTGTTCCTGGTGGTGGGTGGACTGGAGATGTCCTGCCCCCACCTCGGGTTTGGGCAGCTTCTCCAGTGCAAGGGGTGTGGGAACTGTCCTTTTCCAAGGTCTGCCTGGAGGGAGGGTGTTGTATCTGTTTTTCCAACTCCATGGCATGGGCGAAGCTGAAGTCTTGGCTGGACAGGTCTGTGTGTCTTAGGTGCTCTGGGGACCTGTGTCCTCTGAGGGTTCTCAGGCAGAGCAGTGGGAGCTGCTGCTGGGAGGAGAGGTGCTGTTCCACTGGGATTACTGGGGATCTGGGCTGGGTGTTGGCACAGCCTTGTTTCTCCATGTCCTGGGCTCACTGTGCAGCCTCACCTCGCAGCCACGGCTGCTCAGGTTAAGGTTTCATGGATAGCACTTTGCTGATCAACCTTAGAAAGCCCTGAAAAGAGCTCTGTGCCCCTCTCTATGCTGCCAGGCCAGCTCACCAGGGGTCACTCCAGTGCCCAGCTCACCCTGGGTTGTTCAGGTCAGCACAGTATCCTCATCACCAAAGCTGGCGTGGAGCTGTCACCTCTTCTGGGGGTCACACTGCTGAGTGCTCACCTGGGTGCCCCAGTCCTGCTGCTTGGGACCTTACAAGCTGTTTCTCCTCTCCCCCAGGTGAGCCACCACCCCCCAGCAGCTGCCCATCACGTCTACTCCAAGCGAGGGTGGACACTGTGGCAGGAAATCACCATTGCCAGCAAGTTCAGGGGCAAATACCTCTCCATCATGCCACTGGGTAGGTGACTTGTGAATAGAATCATTCTAGGATTTGTGCCAAGAGGATTGGAATTCCCTTTTTTTTTTTCCCGTGTTGCTCATGCAATACCCAAGAGGTTCCAGCAATGTGTTGATCCCTTGGGCTCAACGTTGGGCTCAGGGAATTCTGCCCCAAGCCAACACAGGAACCTGGATTTGTGCTCCCATCACAAGCAACCCTATGGTTGGTTTCTCCTTCTGTGGTGTCTAGAGGCTGTCTTGCTGCCTGCTTTAACCCTCCCCAGCAGCCAGATACAATAAACTGCCTCCACACAAGCTCTTAGTTGTCTTCTGCATGTCCTTGGGCTTGTGCCTGGCTGAGTTCTTGACTCCAAGAGTCAATCAGGCAGCATGGTTTTCACCTGCTTTCAAAATCAGTGCTTTTTTTTTGAGGGTGGAGGGGATGGGAAGAGGATAGAGGGTCCTGCAGGTGCTGCAGCAGACCATGGAGGGTGCAGCCAGGGGAGGGATGAATCCAAACCCAGCCCTGGTTGGGTGCTACTGGTGGTAGATGCAGGCTGAGGGGCCAGGTGGAGTCCAGATGGTGCTGGGGTGTCAGGGTCTGAGCTCAGGGCACCCTCTTTCCACAGGTGCCATCCACCTTGAGTTTCACTCCAGTGGCAATCACTATGTCTGGAGGAAGGTCACCTCCACTGTTCACAACATCATTGTGGGCAAGCTCTGGATTGACCAGGTTGGTGGCTCTGGGTCTGAGGTGATGGGTCCTGGCTTCAGGGAAAGGCAGGGGGGCTGGAAAAGCATTGCTTGCTGTCCACACCACAGTGATGGGAAGGTCTGCTTCCCTAGGGATGGGGGAGAGGCTTCTTGGAGCTGGTAATGGCTCTTTCCAAGGCCAGCAAGCTCCATGGGCCAGGGTGGTGACCCTGCTGGTGAGCCATGGGGGTGGTGGTGATTGTACCTGCACAAACTATGACTAACTCCTGATTTGTCTCCTTGCAAAGCCTCTCACTTGCTGTGGTTCTGTGTCTTTCATCTAGTCTGGTGAAATAGAGATTGTTAACCATAAGTCAAAAGATAAATGCCAGCTGAAATTTACCCCCTACAGCTACTTCTCCAGAGACGTCCCCCGAAAGGTGAGTACCCAGGTAGCTCCCTGCTCCTTCTGGCAGCCTTGCACAGGGCAAACCCAGCTCTTACCTCCCAGACAGGCTCCCTGGCTCCCAGGAAAAGCCCCAACTTGGGGCCAAAGAGCTGGCATGGGTGACCAGGGGAGGGCTGGTGTCCAGCCTTGTCCAAGCAGAGCCCGTGTTTCAGCTCTCTGTGTGCTGGAGCTGCAGCACTGAGACCTCAAAAGGCTTTGGTGGGCTGGAGACCCACTTGGGATGATTCAGATGGACTCAGACTCCCCACAGCCTCTCACAGAGAGGGTGTTCTCACCTGGAGGGTGTTCTGCCCCCCACATCTCTCCTTGCCCTCTGGGCACTTCTGAAGTCCACCAGTGTCATCTCCTTCTGCCAGGTGACAGGAGTGGTGAGTGATGCTGATGGAAAAGCCCACTATGTCATGTCTGGCACATGGGATGAGAAGATGGAGTGTTCCAAAATAGTGCAGAGCAGCCACGGTAGCACCAGCATGGAGGGCAAGCAGAAAACAGTCTACCAGACATTGTCACCAAAGGTTTTGTGGAAGAAGTACCCCCTCCCGTGAGTCCCCTCCTCTGTGTGGAGTGTGGGGTTTTGGGGGTCCCTCAGCTGGATGGGGATGAATGGGGTCACCCTCAGCCGTGTGGGATGGAGGGGGCTCCTGTGCCCAGACTTGAGGACACAGGAAGAGGACCAGGACTTGGGGGGCTGTGTGGTTCTTTCTGGACTGTGAGAACACAGTGGGAGGGGGAAGGGGGGGCAGGTCCCTGAAAGAGAAGGGTGGCTTTGGGGGACCCTTGCAGGAAGGTTGGGGCAGCTGGAGGTACTGTTTGGGTTTTTTTTCCCTCCTGGCCCTCAGCTGCTTTACCTTGTTGCTGAGTTCTTGGCCATCCTGTCCCACCTCTTGGCTAAACCCTCTGCAGACCACCCCTCTCTTCACCCCCAGCAGGGATGCTCTCAGACCAGACTCCAACCTCTGGGCACACCAAGGGCCTGGCCCTGCTTTGGAGATGCTGTGTTGGAGTGGCCTCTGGTGGAGAGTATCCTCTGCTTGGAGCAACCAGTTCTGCAGACTGGTTTGAGTTGGAAGGGACCTTAAAGCTCCCCCAGTGCCCCCCCTGCCATGGGCAGGGACACCTCCCACCAGCCCAGGCTGCTCCAAGCCCCATCCAACCTTCAACACTGCCAGGGATGGGGCAGCCACAGCTTCTGGGGGCAACCTGGGACAGGGGCTCAGCACCCTCACCCCAAACAATTCCTTCCCAACATCTCCTCTCCATCTCCCCTCTCCCAGATGGAAACCCTTCCCCCTCCAGGCTCCCATCCCTCTCTGTCCTTGTCCCAAGTCCCTCCCCAGCTTTCCTGGAGCCCCTTCAGGCACTGGAAGGTGCTCTAAGCTCTCCCCATTGCAGCCTTCTCTTCTCCAGCCTCAACACCCCCAACTCTCTCAGCCTGGCTCCAGAGCAGAGCTGCTCCAGCCCTCCCAACACCTTCCCAACACCCCCTTTGGGTTTGCTCCTCACCTTATGGCAATCTCCACTTAGAGTTTGGGTGACAGAGCTTCCCCAAGCCCCTCCACACAGCTGCTTTGGGGGTCCTGG
Organism: Phaethornis superciliosus; assembly: GCA_023637945.1. Taxonomy (NCBI): domain Eukaryota; kingdom Metazoa; phylum Chordata; class Aves; order Apodiformes; family Trochilidae; genus Phaethornis; species Phaethornis superciliosus. The sequence continues at coordinate 2,371,982 of JAJQWJ010000020.1, forward strand.
AGCTCCATCAGCGGGGCTTATCGGGGACGGGAAGAACCAGGGAGGCCCCCCCCCATCCTAACGGGGTGCTCTGTGGCTGCAGGGAGAACTCGGAGAACATGTATTTCTTCTCTGACCTGGCCCTCACGCTGAACGAACCCGAGGAGAACGTGGCCCCCACTGACAGCCGCCTGCGCCCCGACCAGCGCCTGATGGAGAGCGGCCGCTGGGACGAGGCCAACGTGGAAAAGCAGAGGTTGGAGGAGAAACAGAGAGCAGTGCGGCGGAGGAGAGAGGCTGAGGCTGTGGAAGCCCTGGAGGAAGGTGAGAGGTTGGCAGTCCCTCACCTGGGACTGGGGGAGGAGGTGGCCGAGAAACCCCGCCGTGTGGTTTGGCTGAGGCTCACGGGATCATCCGGGTTGGAAAGGATCTCTGAGGTCATCAAGGGCAACCCAGAAGTCTGGGGTTGAGATGAGAAAGCTCAGGGGAGGCCTTGTTACGATGTTCCAGTGCTTAAAAGGGGGTTACAAAGAAGGTGGAGACTCCCAATTTACAAGGAGTCCTATAGAGAAGATGAGGGGAATGGGCACGAGTTGTTCCTGGGGAAGTTCCCATTAAACACAAGGAAAATTTTTCCTCCTGAAAACAGTCAGACATTGGAATGGGGGATTCTCCCTAGGAGAAGTGTTGGATTCCCCCACCTTGGAAAGTTAAAGTCTCAGCTCGCTGGGTGCTGGGACATCTCCCATCAACAATAATATCAGAAGGGTTGGAGCAGGTGATCCTTCAGGCCCCTCCCAACCTGACATTCTGGGATTCTGTGATTTTGGGTAGGTGGGGGATATGTGGGGCTCTTTGGGAAAAGCTCCCCTAATCCCTTGTTTCTTCTGGCCAGGCAAGGAGTATGAAGGGTACATCCCACTGTGGTTTGAGCGGAAGGTGGATGCCGTGACGGGGGAGCTGATCTGTGTCTACAAGGGGGGCTACTGGGAGGCCAAGGAGAAGCAGGACTGGAGCATGTGCCCTGACATCTTCTGAGCCTCCTCCACGGGCAGCCAGCCCTGCACCCAGCTCCCCGGGACACTTGGAGGGACAGTGGGGACCCGCTGGCAGGCTCCTGCTGGCAGTTACCCAGTGCAGACACACACACAGAGTCAACACACACAAAGATTTGAAAAGCAAATCCAAACAGGGATTCCAAACCTATTTTTTTATGCACTAAAATTAATAATTTTGGGGTTTTTTTTGGTTGTTTTTTTGGTTGTTTTTTTTTTTGACGATGGCTTTTTCGGTGACTGAGGAGGAGGACATGTCAGGCTGCTTGGGTTTTTAGCCTGGCATGTTTACTGCTATCAGGAGTTGCTGCCTGTATCTCTCATGTCTCTCATCAGTGCCTCGGCTGCATCGGCCGAGACATCAACTTCCAAAGATGCTTGTGAGGTGGGGATGCGGTGTGTTTGTGTGAGCTCTTTTCTTTGATGTTATTTTTCTCCCCCTCCCCACCTTGTTTGTGTGTGGACTTTATGGAATTTTATTTTTTTTTTTAAAAAAAACCAACCAACCAAATCAAACTAATCCACTCCTGGTTTAAGTTCCTTCAAAGATGGACACAAACAACTCTGCATCCTGCTCAGAAAACCATCTCCAGGCTCCATGGCACTTCATCCCAGAGGTTCTTGGTGGTCCCTGCAGTGCCCAGTCATCCCAGTAGCACCAATGAGGATATTTCAGCACTGAACCCATTTTTTTTTTTACCCTTTATTTATTAATTTTTTAAAAAAAAGAATCATCCCCCCCAGTCTGCAGTGTTTAGTCAAGGCTTGCGACTGTCTCAAAGATGATATTTTGTGAGAGTGATTTGAGTGTGGTTTGGCTTTGGTTTTCCTGCAACCCCATCTGAAGGGGGAAGCGAGCTGGCTGAGGTCAGGAACACCTGGCAGAGGCAGAGCCAAGAGGTGTGCAGCCCAGCAATGCCCTGGGGTCCATGTACCAACTCTCTTCACTCCATCCTGGTGCAGCTCAGGGGCTGGCAGGAGCCTGGAGCAGGAGGGAAGTGATGCTGTGGTGCTGCTGGGACAGAGCCTCCCTGGATGCAACCTTGCTTTTGGGTCTCCCATCTTGGTGTCTTCCCCATTGAGCTGGACAGGTGTGGTCCACAGCCCTCAACCAGAGGGGACACTGGTTGAACTGGGAGCACCCACAGCCTGGTTCCTGGCTCTCTTCCTTCTCCTCCTTTGTGAATGATCTCCCTGGGTGCCATCGTGGTCCTGGGCATGCTGGGAGGAGCAGAGCAAAGCTCTGCCCATCTTTGGGACCAGGAGTCAGCAGAGCTGGGCCACCAACCACGCAGGCAGGTGCCACCCATCCCCAGCACCCCAGGGGAGGTGAAGGGTGGCAGGAAACTGGAGATAGGATCTGCTGGGCCAGCGAGCGTCAAGGAGACCTGGACACTGGTGTTTGCCCTGTTGGATCTCATTTTTTTGTGTCTCCTCACCATATCACACTGGCTGCTGGCTTCCAAGGTCAGAGGCCACCTTTTGCCAGACCCTCAGACCCACAGTGGAAGATAATTAGCAATAATGAACTTGGAGGCAACAGTAACTGGAATATCCAGGCTGCACATGGGACACTTATGCAATCACGTTCCTCAACCATTGGTCTCCTCTTGGTTGGCTTCTCTTCCAGCACCTCCATACCTGTTCTTCACAGCAAACCTACATGGACAATATATATACACCTCATACAGTAACAGTAGTGAGTGGCTTTTGGAGTGGCAGCACCCACTGATCTCATTGTACCCTTTAATCTTATTTATTTGCTTCTAATTTATATATATATATATATAAAATGTATAAAATTATTTTGCTTAAATTTCTATGGTACACAATAGGTGAAAAAATAATGAAGACAGAAGTGTCTGTCTGAATTTTTGTAGCATGATTTCCCTGGGCTTGTCCCAGAGGCAGGGTCTAGAGGTGATGGTGATCAAGTAATTCCCAAAGTAAAGAAGCAACATCTTGCTCCCAAGCTGGATATGATCACATGCAGGAGGTGTTACAAAGTCCTTCCCTTAGAGATGATTCTGTTGGGGTTTGAGGGGCAGCACTTGGTTTCCCCTCAGGATGCTCTCTGGGTGTTGGGGCAGCTGCCCTGATGTTTGGTTCCTTCCAAATGAAAAGTTTGTTTCTTCCAGACCATTCCCCACGGTTTGCTCATGGCTTGGTAAAACTGCTGCAGCTCTTGGATGAGCCAAACTTTGGGATTAGTGGTTGGATGCAGCCTGGGGAGAGCTTCTGGGTGTCCTGACCCCAGGGTCTGTCACTTTCCTGGGAGAGTGGAGGATGCTCTGCACTAAACCTCTGTGGTTTGTGGTGGTGGCCAGAGCTGTCCAGGGGGAAGGTTTGTTCCCCTTGAGGTCTTAATCAGTTTTGTAAAGCGGGCTTGGAATAGAGCTCTTCCAAATGCCTTATTTCCCATGTTTGCTTTGTCAATGCAAGTGTTAGCCAAGAGCTTGGAGAGCTGAGGAATTCCTACCTGGGCTGTCCCTGAGGCAGGATCTGAGCATCCCCACTGAGGAGGTGAGTGGGGAGAGAGCTGTGGCTCAGTCACCAAGGGTTCTGCTGGCTCTGGGGCCTGGGGAGGTCCTCTCTGCTGTACTCCCCATCCCTCTGTCTGCCTGGAAATCACCATCACAGACCCTGCACAGCTCAGCAGAGCTGGGGAAGGGGTGGGGGGGGAGGAGGGAACACTCCCCCAAATCCCCGCTTTTTAGTCTGATTTTGAAAATTGCTCTGTCCTCCAGTGGTCATCTAGTGACAACACTTAACCAGAGCACCATCTCCTGGTCTTTCTGTTCCCTTCCTGGAGGATTTTAATGTCATTCCACTGTAAATGCTGTTGAATGTATTTCTTTCGGAACAATATGTTGTGAGTGATCCCTCTTCTCCTATGCCATAATAAAACCTGGATTTGGGAGTTTTCCAAGCCCCAGTGCTGAGGTTGTCACTCCCTCCTCGAGGCTGCAAGTTTAGGGTCCCAAGGGACCCTCCCATCCATGGGGGATTTTCCATGGGGTGAAGGCAGGTGAGGTGATCCAGGAGAAGGAGATGGGATGGCCCAGGGAAGGTGGTTGTCCATGGGAGGTGATTGCTCAGGGAAAGAGGATTATGACAAATGGCTCAGAGGACAAGGAAATCCAGGGAAAGGGTTCAGGAAAGGTGGAGAGTCATGGGGGAGGTTGCCAAGAGGAGGAGTTGGTCCAGGGAAGGTGGTCCAGGGGATGAGATAGCCAAGGGAAGCTTGCCCAGGGAGTAAAGTCCAAAAAAATGAAGGATGTGGGACATGGCCCAGAGGTACCCATAGAAAGAGGTTCCCCAGGGAAGAGAGCTCAGTGGAGCAGGAATACCAAGGAAAGGGCTTCCTAGGGAGGGAGGAGGGCATCATCTGGGGAGATGTCCCAGCAGATGTTGTCCAAGGAAGATGCATTGCCCAGGGAAGGAGGAACAGGAGAGGTCACCCAGGGAAGGGGTTTCTTTGGGGATGGCGGGGAGGAGATGGTGGCCCAGAGGATGTTGTTTCTAGCAAAGAGGTGGCCAAAAGAGGAGAGGAGTCTGAGGAGAGGTGGAAGAGGTTCTGGGCAGGGTCTGTGGAGGTGGGAGGGGAAGCTGGGACAGGCTGGGGACGCTGTGGCGTTGCCTGGTGACAGGAGCACACACACACTGCTGCCTGTCCTGCTGTCCTGCTCTCCTGGCTGTCCTGCTGTCCTGCTGTCCTGTCTGTCCTGCTGCTGTCCTCCTGCCCCAGCCCAGCTTGCCCAGGTGAGCACAGCTCAGGGCTGGGGTTTGGCCCTTTGGCTGCAGGTGCAGGGGTCCCAGCAGCTCCTGGGTACAGGCATGGGGGTGTCCCCACCGTCCTGACTGAGAAACCCCCTGCCCTGTGCTGTCTGCAGACCCCCCCTGGCACCCTCTGCTCAACCCCCCTGGCAGTGCCACCCGTGGCTCAGGGTGTGTGTGTGTCTGTCTGTCTGTCGGACGTTCTTGTCACCCAGGTACATCAGTGTAAGTACCATCAGCCCAGCCAGAGCTTCTTCACTTTAAAATTATCTTTTTGAGGCAAATTCCAATCAGTGAGATCAGCAGACTCTCACACTCAGGAAGGCTCCTGTGGGTGGGGGGGTGCTCAGTTCTCCCCCCATCCCAGCCGCACCTTTGCTCCTCTCAGCCTCTCTGTAGTGGAGCAGTTTGCAAGCCCAGGGTGCAAGAAGTTGTTGTGGCTGCTGCTTTCTGTCCTCCCTGCCTGTCCCCACAGAAATGTCACCACCTCCCCCCCCCCCCAACACGGGTGTCCCCCCACTCCCTGACCCCCAATGCCTTCTCAGAGCCGGGACCTGTGGGACCCCGGGCAGGGGGAGTTTTTTGGGGTAGGCTGGACCCTGCTGGTGTCCGGGGCTCAGCCAGGGGTGGGGGGCCAAGGGGGGACAATGTGGGTGGAGTGGGACCAGCCAGGGGATGCTGTGGGACCAGCAGCAGGGGATGCTGTGCCCTGGCCCATCCCCATGTCCAGAATCTGTGGAAAGGGGGTGGGGGGCTGCCCCATGGTCCCTGCTCTCCTGCAGGTGCTGAGGACAGTGGGGACAGTGACATCTCTCCTGACACCTTCCTCACTGGCTCCTGGATGGCTGGTGAGTGACAACAGGGCACCTTGGGGCTATCTTGGCTCTGCTTTGACCGACCCCAGGCTGATGCTCAGGAGGAGGATTTGGCTGCCACCCGCAGAGCCTAAAATACCAAATGCTGGTGGGGAGGTGATGAAGGGGCTGCTGCAAAGGGGCAGAGGGCAGTTTGGGATCAGGTCTGTCCCCTAAGGCAGCAGCTTCTCCTTTGTGGCAATGGAGGAGCTGGCAGCATCCCAGGGGTGATCATCCCAGCCCAGGAGCAGGCAGCCTTTGGGGTGAAAAAAATACCCCAGTTGATTTTTTTTTTAAGTTTAGAAAGGATGATATTGTGGCTTTTGCTTTTGGAAGCAGCTGAGGATGAGGATGGGGCTGGAGTGGGTGGGATGTCATCTGTGTTGGAGCTTAGGCAGGGCCCAAATCCTCCCTGGTGGCTGTGGTCACCTCCTGAGCCTGCCCACAGCTCTGCTCTCCCACGCAGGGCTGGAAGGACACGGTGCCAGCTCTCCCTGGGGTGACGCCAGGACTGTCCCACCAGAGGATTGCTGCCAGGGGCTGGCTCAGCTCCTCACCTCCCAGCCCATCCCTGGGGACTGGAGCAGCTCCAGCTCCATCTGCACCGAGGACTTTGCTGCCAGGTTTCAGGAGAGCATGGTGGAGCCCTGGCTGTTCTCTGAGGAGGAGGATGAGCCCATTGGGGATGTTCCTGATGATCCTGGGCAGGATGAATCCTTGTTTCCCACAGGGAGAAGACCGGACATCTGGGGACAGTTGGTAGTGGAGCCAAGCAGACAGCCCTTGCAGGTCAGGTCCTCACGTCTAGTGAGGAGGGAGAGCCTGGAGTCTCTGGGCGGCAGGATCTCCAGACTGAGCCAGAGGGATGCTTTGGGGATGGCCTGGGGGGTTCCCCGGTCACCCTGCTCCACACAGCTGGCTCTGGGCCAGGGACACTGTCCCCAGGGAGCTCCAGGCTCTGGGAGAGACCCATTGAGCATTGCTTTGTGCAGTAAGGACCTGGCTGCTGGCTGTCCCTGGAGACCCCGGGACCCCTCTGCCAGCAGGAGCAGGGCTGGGGCAAGGAGAAGCTCTGCTGGTGGCCACTGGCCAGGGGTCAGCAGTGCCAGGACCAGGGGACATCCCATCGGGAAAAGCCCACGGCTGAGGTGGCAGGAGCCACCAGCTCTCTGGGGACAGCGTGGAGGGGACAACACCCTTGCTGTGGATGCTGTGGAAAAGGAAGGAGCAGGCAGTAGGCAGAGGAGAGCTCCCTGCTCAGGTCCCTGTGAGTCTGGGCTGGCCCTGGGGTGCTGGAGCGTCACGGGAGGGGGATGGAGGGATGGGACCCCCCCCAAGGGGGACCCTCTGTCCACGCGGGGTGTGGTGGCAGGAACCAGCTCCTCACGAGGTTTCTCTGAGGTGTGTGACCCTCCCCAAACGCTGTTGTTTTCTGACAGGTACCACCATGGCAGGAGAAGCCCCTGGGCCAGCTGGAGCAGAGATGTCACCCTGCCCAGGACGAGTGGCCGGGTCCTGCTGGCAGCCTGGGAAGCAGAAACTCAGACTGTCCTGCCAGGTCTGTCCCAGGGCTGGCACTGGGGTCCTGCAGGGTGGGTGTTTCTGCCACCAAAAGGACTCCCTGGCCATGGCAGGGTGTGCTGGGTGCTCAGCAATGGGCTCCTGACCTCACTCTGCTGAGGTGTGGAGAGCAGAGGGGATGTGCCAAGCCCCATCCCAGAGACCAAGCCTGGCCCTGTCCTTGGCTCCCATGTGGTGGCCATGGAAATGCAACAGGGAAAGGAGCAAAGGGGTTTGTAACCCCACTCCAACATGCAGTGGGACAGCTGCTGTCACTGCCTTGGTCCCTGCAGAGGAGCCGGGAGGGGACACGAGAGATCGGATCCAGTGTGAAGGGGACTTGGAACAAAAGGGACAGAGCCAGGTATGCCAGGAGCTCCAGGGAGGGATCTTGGGATGAGGTTGAAGGCTCAGCTCAGGCAGACCCACAGATATGGGAACAAACTTTTTAGCAGGGCCTGCAGTGCCAGGACAAGAGGTGATGGCTGTGAAATACAAAGGGGGAGATTCAGACTGGGTGGTATTAGGAAGCAACTTGTTACACTGAGGGTGGGGAGACCCTGGCTCAGGTTGCCCAAAGAGGTGGGAAATGCCCCATTCCTACAAACATGCCAGGTCAGATTGGATGGGGCTCTGAGCAACTTGATCTGGTTGCAGATGTCCCTGGAGTGTTGGTCTACGTGACCTCCATGACCTTTAATGTTCCCTTCCCACCCAAACCACCCCACGATTCCATGTCTGTTCCTGTCGGTGCCCTGGGAGCAGAAGATTGCACTGCAAGCACAAGTCCTGGGCTACTGGGTGCTGGTTGGGCACCCCATGGGGTCTCTGCCTGAAGAGGGTGATGTGGGTGACAGTGTCTCTGCCTCAGGGCTGGCCTGGGACTGCTGCCACACACCCAGGACACCTGCCAATGGGACTTGATGGACCTGGAGAGGATGGTGAGATGACCCTGAGATGGCCACAGCAGGGCTGGCCAGGCTCAGGCATGGGTGTCAGGGATGGGCTGGGGGTTCTCCACATCCTGGGGTGCCCTGGGTGGGCTTGGGGTCCAGCAGGGTGCTGGGGCTGTGCTGCCACCAGCCACCAGCTCTGCTTTGGAAGGGAGAGCAGTGCTGCTCCTGGTCACAATGTGAGGACCAGAGCTGGCTCCTGGAAGTGGCAAAGATCTGAGAGGTGGAAAGGGGGGATTATTTTTTTTTTTTCCCAGGGGCAGAGAGCCTGTGCAGACTGCTGGGAGAGGCTGCAGGAGGAGAGAAGGAAAACATTGGCTTTGCAAGAAGAGAAACTGCAGCTCCAGAAGGTTTGGTGCCCTTATGGCTTTCCAGGAAGGTTTTGTTGAAAGACTGAAGCTTTCAAGAGCAGAATTTGTTGGGGAAACGACTCGTATGGCTCTACACCCACCAGGTCTGTGGGTCAGGAGGTTCCTGGGAGGTCCTGGCAGTGAGAAAGGCAGGGAGAGCTTGGCAGGATGTAAGGCAGGAGGAGCAGGCAGGGCCTGCAGGTCCACAGGGATCCAGGGCTGGAGATCCTCAGCTCTTGCCAAGAGACATCATCAAACCTTGTACCAGGGGAGGCTGAGCTGGTATTCCCTTGGCTGGGAGGGATTCAAGCTTCCTGCATGGAGACTGTCCTTGGGAAGAGCCTTCCTGGAGCTGGAGGGTGGACATGGGCTGCCAAAAGGGGGGACTTGACCCCAGCTTCTCTTGCAGAGGCTCCGGGAGCTGGAGCATCGTACCCACTCCCTCCTGCAGCAGAGACAGGCAGCCCAGCACCAGCTCCATGTCCTGCTCCAGAAGGAGAAGGTGAAGTTCCTTTGGCAGCTCCAGGAGAACCTGGAGCAGGTGAGGGAGAGGAGATGGGAATGGGTGAGGATAGGGGATAATCTCCAACTCAGTGCCCTGCAGCTGAGCTGGGCAGGGAACACCTCCTGGGACACCTCCTGCCTGCTCGGGTCCAGCCACAGCAGAACATCAGGTTTGGGTCAGCAGGAGGGGGAGCAGCACCAGGGAGCACAGCAGATTTGCTGCTTCCCTCCCCCCCCCACTCCGAGGTGTTGCCCCCTGCCCAGGGGAGGGATGGGGGGGGTCTGCCAGGCAGCACTTTGCCTCAAAGGGACAAGGTCTGTGCCCCAAGCTGGCGATGCCTGGGGAGGGCAGAGATGTTCACCTGGGAACCTCCATACTTGACCTGCTCGTTCTGAACCTCCTCTGCTCAGCTCTGGGTGCTGAAAGTGGCTCCAGGGCTTTCCAAAAAGCTCTGACTTGGCTGCAAGGCCAATGTTTTTGGCTGAGAGGGCTTGGGGGGGCAGAGCTTGGGGGTGCAGGTGCTGCTCTGATCCATCCCACCAGGACAGGGCTGGTGGCAGCACCCGGCTGCAGCATCTGGAGCATCTCCTGAGCCACCCATGGGAGCTGGGGGTGCCAGGGCCAGCTGAGTGGTCCCTGGCCATGGGCAGCACCTCAGGGTACCAACACAACCCACTCCCCAGCAGTCCCAGGGGTCAGGGCCCTTTGGCAGCATCACTCAGGTGAGTCCCATAACCAGAGGGTGGTTCCCCACACTTTGGGGAGAAGTTTCTTGTCCATCTCCTGAACCCCACAGCCCTGAAACATCCTTTTTGGAGGAGCTGCTTGTTTTTTGGGGGGCATTCTGGCTCCTCCTCTCTCCCCATGGCCCATCTCTTCCAGCTTGGCTCCTCTCTTCCTGAGCCACACAATTCATGTCCTACGAGACCTCCAAGAGCAAATCCAGCATCAGCTCCAGGAGCTGCCCAAGGTGGAGGGACCCCAAGGACCTGCCAGCCAGGGGAAAAAGGTGATTTGGGGATGGGGCTCATTATGGGGAGGGGGTTTCACACTGCAGATCCATCCAGTCAGAGTGGGCTTTGACTGATAGTGGGCACCTCAGGAGCAGAAGGAGATTGAGGGGATGGAGAGTGTCCAGAGAAGGGAATAGAGCTGGGGAAGGGGCTGGAGCAGAATTCTGCCCAGGAGGGGCTGAGGGAGCTGGGGGTGTTGATCCTGGAGCAGAGGAGGCTGAGGGGAGAGCTTCTGGCTCTCTGCAACCCCCTGAGAGGAGGTTGGAGCCAGGGGGGGTTGGGCTCTGCTCCCAAGGAACAAGGGGTGGGACAAGAGGAAACAGCCTCAAGTTGTGCCCCTCCCTGGGGCAGGGCAGTGATGGGGCTGGGACATCTCCTCCCTTCTCCTCCACCACTTCAAAGGTCCCAACCCCTCTCTGCAGCTGTGAAGTGGATGGGATATATGTCGTCATGTCTCAGCCCTTGGAGGAATCCAGATTCCTTGACTTTGGAGCATGGGGATGGGGGGGTGGGATGTCTGCTGGAGAGCAGCCCCTCTCTGGCTACACGTAGACCCCTTTTTTGGCTGCTGGTGAGTGGGGAGGTTTCTGTTTCTGAGCAGAGGCAGGAGCTGTGCACAGAGAAGCCAGCAGGTCTGGCAGCCCTGATGGAGCAGTTGATCCAGGTGAATGTTTCAGGTCCTCCTCTAAAGCTCCTCCTGGGCCTTGCAAAGTTGAGGATGTGGGTTCAGGACTTCTGGCAGCTGTTTTCAGGGGGACTGCTCAGCCTGGGCTCTCAGAGCCCTGGTGGGATCTCCAGCTCACTCCTAAGGTGGGTCAGCACTGTCCTTTGAAGTGTCCCCCCAGATGCCATGGAAAGGAGATGTGTCCCCAGCCAGATGGTGCAGTTGCCCCAGGTCTCTGAGGATGCAAGAGGCAGGGATATGTGTGTGGGACCCTCTTGGCCCTTCCAAACCCAGGTTTCTTTTCAGCTTCCTCATGCACAGAGACAGAGTGACCATCCACACCCCCATCCCACTTCCTCCCAGCCCCTCAGCATCGTGCCTGCCTTGCAGCAGCGTGGCCAGGGGGCCCTGAGGCTCCTGCACCATCTCCAGGGCTGCCTGCAGGAGCTGCACTTGGAAAAGACACATCCCAGGGCCAGGCTGGGGAACCTGCCTGTGCTGGGAGAGGAGCTGAGCACCACAGCAAGAGAGGAGCTGTGGGGACAACCTGAGACAAGGGGCAGCCCTTCTGCCACAGCCTCACCTGAGGGACTGATGCAAAGCAAGGAGGAGGTGCAGGGCTCAAACACAGAGCACCTCCAGGACAGCTCATCCTGCTGGGAATAGCTCCTGGCAGAGGCAGGGGGGATCCCTCGGACCAGAACTCCATCAGGGAATGATGCTGGCATGGGGGGCTCCTGCCTTGACTTTTGATACACCCACCTCGTCCCCAGCCCAGGGGCTCACCCCCAAAAAAGATGCGGGAGCTCAGAACTGTTTGTCACTGACTTCTTGCCTGGGTCAGGATTTTATCCTCCACCTGGGTAATGAAGCTGTTACCACCTGGGCCTTGGTGCTGAGCAGACCTTTGCTGAGGGGATTCAGCACCTTCACCCAGCAGAATCTGACCCTTGCTGACCTGTGAGAGGCTTCAGCCCAGCTCAGGGACAGGATACAGTGATACTCAGGAGATGGCTGTCCTGGCAAAGAGGTCCTCTTCCAGGTCTTCTCTTTTCTCTTCCATCTCCTCCTCCTCCAGAGCCTGGAGTTGTTCTTGTTTAGATGCTTTGACAATTTTTCAAAGCCTTCTTCCCAGGCTCTGCACATTGTATTGGAGGGAACACTGTTGTCTCTGGGAATTCTCCATTTGTCCCAGAAGGGTTTCTCCACTTGCAAGGGGTGGGAAATGAGAATTTCTTGCAGTGCACCTCCTTCCAGGGGAAGGGAGAAGGATGAGAATTTAAATCTCTGTCTGCTTTCTTTCCATTAAAAGAAAAGTGGCTTTCATTTTGTTTTTCTGCAGTGCTGGGTTGGGAGGTTTCTGAAGTGATGTGAGGCACAGTTGTTCCCTTGCTGAAGTTACTGCATTTGATTTTTTTCCCCTTTTAAGTTTCACAATGAGTAGTGTGGTGCAGGCTACCTGTTTTTTCCTGAAGAGCTTTTAAAGAAAACCCAAATGCTTGCCAAGGCTCCATGGACATCTTTGCAAAGAGTGGGCCGAGATTCCTGGTTGTATGAAGGATATTAGGAATATTAGGAAAGACAAAACTGATCCTGTACTAGAAGACTGAATGATCCCAGCAACATTTCCATCACTGGGAATTTCACCCTTTCTGGGACTCAGCCCTTGTCCCTCTGTTGTGTGCATGAAGATTTTGATTCTAGAAGAGGCTGAAGATGTAGAAAGTGGAAGATCAACCATCTGGGAGCTTTGCTTTAGTGATGAACTTGTATAACAGACCTTGCTGGTTCTTCACCAGTTCATAAAAACCTTGGGTTGGTTTGTGACCATTTGCTTCCCCACCAAGCACTGGGAAGAGTGGGGGGATGATGGATGGAAGTGGTGAAGGAAAAGGCTTTGTGCTTGCAAAGTAAAAGTGGGGTGTGAATTTCCAGGATGCTCGGGGGGGTTTCAACTCTCAGGTATTCCTTTCTTCCTCTTTTTGAAGGACTTGTTCTGTTTCTTTACACCAACAACAGAAATTCAAACACTGACTGCTCACATTTTTGTCTCTACATTACCCCAAGCCCAAAGTCAGCTGCTGCTGTGTTTCAGGTGCAACAAAATCTGTTTCAGGAACTGGAATTTCCCAGTCTATTCCACTACAACAGAACAAGAAAGGGAAGCATTTTGTGTTCACAGAACCACAGAATTATTGAGGTTGTCAAGGTCCCTCACTGCTGTGTGCAGAGACACGAGGGCAAGGCTCTGGGTGCCCAACCCTGGGTGCAGGGTACAAGGTCCTGGGTGCACATTTTGATGTGGTCACAGTCACACCTGGATCACAGCAGCTGTGATCCTTTGAAGTGTCTGTCAGTGGATGGAGACCGTAAAAATCCTATAGCTTGGCTTTGGAGCCATCCAGAGGATCCCAGGGAGAAGAGACTGTGCTGCCAAAGACCAGGGAGAATAGCTGAGGATGGGAGCTGGCATCTTGCTGCACACTTTCCAAGCAGTCCTCAAACTGGGTCCAGCTCTGGGGTCCCCATCATCAGAAGGCCAGGGAGGTGTTGGAGCCAGTGCAGAGGAGGCCCTGGAGGTGCTGGGAGGGCTGGAGCAGCTCTGCTCTGGAGCCAGGCTGAGAGAGTTGGGGGTGTTGAGGCTGGAGAAGAGAAGGCTGCAATGGGGAGAGCTTAGAGCACCTTCCAGTGCCTGAAGGGGCTCCAGGAAAGCTGGGGAGGGACTTGGGACAAGGAGAGGGAGGGATGGGAGCCTGGAGGGGGAAGGGTTTCCAGCTGGGAGAGGGGAGATGGAGAGGAGATGTTGGGAAGGAATTGTTTGGGGTGAGGGTGCTGAGCCCCTGTCCCAGGTTGCCCCCAGAAGCTGTGGCTGCCCCATCCCTGGCAGTGTTGAAGGTTGGATGGGGCTTGGAGCAACCTGGGCTGGTGGGAGGTGTCCCTGCCCATGGCAGGGGGGGCACTGGGGGAGCTTTAAGGTCCCTTCCAACCCAAACCTCTCTGTAATTTTATGCTTCTATGCTCCCCACCTCATGCTTGGATGAAATGAACGGAGGACAGACTGATATATGAAAACCAGTATTTTTTTGCCGTTGAAAGAGCCACCTACAGGAGTGCTGCTTGGCTGGAGGACCACTTTCCTTCTTGTTGAGTGATTTGGTTGTTTTTATGGTGAGCTATCACCCATTAGAGATACTTACTTATGGAGAGCATCTCCTGATTCCTGGGGATTGCAGATAGTCACAGTTCATGGCTGACATATTTGCTTTGTGCTGATTAAATTTTCCCTCTTAGAAATGCAGAGTAATTGGTGTCATCCTGGTGAGCAGTTCCCATCTTTTCTGAAGGGAAGATGGCAGGAGGAGCAGCCAGGAGCATGGGGACAATCATGTTCCAGACACTTCAGAAACTTCTGCCTCATTAGTGTGGTTTGTTGTGGAAATACTGTCCCCATCCTTCTGCAGGAGCTGCAGGAGGGGGTAATTAACCTGAAGTATTGTACAGACATTTGGGAAATTACTCCCCTGCATCCCTAGGTGGGCCGTGGGGACCATTGCTGAGCAGAAGCATCAAGGGTAGAAGTCAAAGCATGCGCTCAAACCAGCCTGGAGACCCAGGAGTGACTTGAAAAGATTCAGTGCAAGGTAGAAAAAGCTGCTGCAAAGCCAGAGGGAGCAGACTGCAAACCTGAGCAGCCTGAGCCAGGCACCAGCAGGCTGGTCCAGCTGAACATGAGGTTGGACCAGCACCACCTGGAGATGCTGGACCTGGCCAGCTGAGGTCTGAGAGCTGACCAGAGATGAAGAAAGGGTACAAGGCTCTGAGTGGGGTGGGCAAAGCTCTTGGGAGATGGGTTTTGAGTCCAACCTGTCCAGGACAGGGGCCCACAGCTGCTGTCATGGACCACCAGGGTGTCCTCAGCATCTCTCAGCAGAAGTTTTAGACCCAGAGGTTCAGAGCAGACTGAGCAGGAGGCTGGGAGGATGGGTCTGAGCTGGTCTGTGGTGACCTCCTGGGCTGGGAAAAAGAGCAGAGCAGGAACACCAAGTACCCTGGGGAACCGAGGAGGGAGCTGGGGGTGTTCAGCCTGGAGAAGAGGAGGCTCAGGGCTGGAGCCAGGGGGGGTTGGGCTCTTTTCCCAGGCAGCTATCAGCAAGACAAGAGGGCATGGTCTCAAGTTGTGCCAGGGGAGGTTTAGGTTGGATATTAGAAAGAATTTCTTTACGGAGAGGGTGATCAGACATTGGAATGGGCTGCCCAGGGAAGTAGTGGATTCTCCATCCCTGGAGATATTTCAAAAGAGCCTGGATGTGGCACTCAGTGCCATGGGCTGGGAACCACGGGGGGAGTGGATCAAGGGTTGGACTTGATGATCTCTGAGGTCCCTTCCAACCCAGCCAATTCTATGATTCTATGATCCATCTGCCTCCTGCTTATTAATTTTCCTGAGTCTTAAGCCATGCTTGTTAAGCAGAGCCATTTGGGGGGATGGTGAAGACTCCCCTCATTTGTCTGAAGTGCAGGCAGTGGCTAATTGAAGATATATTTACTTTCTGCTGATCCAGTCTGGTGCTTTTGCTGTTTTCAGGGGGGGTGGCAGTTAATTTTAGTCACATTCGATGGTAGCAGTTTCCTGGGAAGTGCCAGGTAAGCAGACAATTTCTGCTTGGGAGGAGAAATACCCGCAGCTCCTACTCAGCATTGTCTAACCCCAGATGTACCTGCCTTATCTTCATTAATTAATTCCCACTATCCCAGGGCCATGCTGGTTTATCAGCCATATTCCTTTGATTATTGTAACTCCAGCCAATCAGGAGGCAGCATGGAGCAGGGTGATTTGATGGCTCTGCATTTACCACCTGCTGCTTAATTTCTAGGATTCTGAGACAACATCAGCTTGGAAAATATATATATATATATATTTTTTTTTTTAACTCCTGGTTAGTTTTTGGTGTCATACAGCAATGCAGTGTGCAGTGGTGTTTAACTAAAGGCATATTTGCTCTTGCATGTTGACTGCCTAATTCCACTAATTTCTGTAGGAAACAACTTCATCAGAAGGATTGTTTTGCCTCTACTATCTCCCTAGGGGAGTTGTGATGCTTGGGATGAGCTCTTGGTGTTCTCTGAACACATTTACTTACTAAACACCCTCAAAAAGAGCAAAAAGCAGAGAGTATTTTACTCACAGGGAGCAACTCTGTTTGGAGGGCAGGGCTCTGGTTTTGGTGGTGAAGAGACCTGCTTGTCTCATGCAAAAAACTCCTATCAGATCTTGAGAAACCCACATGTCAACACCTTGGGTTTTGTGTTTCTTTCCACTCCTACCATGAGAAGTTCCACCATCCTTGAAGATCGTGGCTTCATCAGGATGAGGGGGATAGGAATGACCTCCACTTACCTTGGAGTGGCAATTCCTCAGCTTTTAATGAATTTCAAGATATTTTTCTTTTCTTGGGTCCTCTGGCACTGTGGGTAGCAGTGGCTGAGCAGAAGCATCCAGGGCTTTTGACAAAGATTTCCCATCACTTCCAGGTAATGGGGATAAACCAATTGTGTTTTCCTAATAATTCCTCCCCTCCCTGATGAAGTGACAGTAATTAACTGCATGTGGTTGCTTTATGGCAATTAAATCTTGCTGGAGTTGGGAGAACACCACTCAGTGAGAGCTTTCCTTCTCACATTCCTCATGTAGCCTAGTTCTGGAAGAAGCGTGATCATCCAGCAGGGACTGTTCTTAAATACATATTTGTATCTATATATATAAATTTGCACACCTTCTACAAAAAGATGGTTAATTCAAAGCATTTTTTTGTGGCCAGGGCACATTATCCTCAGGAAACTGGAAAAGAGAGGAAGAAGAAAATTTAATTAAGAAATAAATCTCCCCTTGAGTAAAACTGATCAGTTCCCTCCTCAGGTCACCTCTCACAGGTGGCACAAGCTTCATGTGCCAGCACCAGTCCCCTCCCCCCCAGAGCAAACCATCTCAGGGGCTTGGGAGAGGGAAACTGAGGCACACACAGCCATCCCACCACTGCAAAACAGCCCTAGAACCAACACCCATTTGAGGAGGGTGGCTGTGGCGGGGGGAGATGGAAAGGGATCATCCCATAAAAGACGATCTAAGGGCTCAGAGTTAGGAAAAAACCCCTAAAAAACTCCAGGCCCTCGCACCCTTCTCTGTGGTCTCTGCTCACAAGAGCAAATGTCTTCCACCCTCTCAAGCCTTCACTGCTTGGCTGTTTACATGGTGAATTCTCTGGTACTGGTTCATATTTAATGGTTTCACATCTGAAAGGCTGTCAGACAGAAGGTTCTTGGCTATAAAAGCTCCTTAGGGATCAAGAGAATGAGGGTAATGGTTGCTCTGAACTGAAGAGCCTTATCACTTAATATTCCAACGCATTAACTTTTTTTTTTCTCTTTCAGAAACTTTAATAAAACCACTGAGATGATTTTTGAGAGTTGTTTTTAACAATAAGCCAAAACCTGACAGCCAGCATCTTGCATGCTTGCAGTAGGAGGAGGACTTCTTTTACCCTGCTCTGTGTTGTACTTCAAACTTCCCTGAACATTGGAGGCAGTGCTGGTGGTCCTGGGTTTGCAGGTAAAGCTTCTCCTGATTTGTCTGTTACTGCTGAGAAAATCCTACAGGTGATAATCCTGTCCCCTGGCACGCCTGTGACCAAAAATCCCCCCTGGTTGCTTTACAGGATTGGGGATGGGAAGAGGGATCCTGCTCCCACACCACTGCTGAGCTCAGAGGATGCTTTTGCTCTTCCTGGGGAACTGATGCTGTACCAAAGATTGGGATATCGGAGCTTCTGCCAAATGCTCTCAAAATTGTGGATAGCCAAGAGAAGATGATTGGGTCCTGGATCACAACAAACCCAGGCAGTGCTCCAGGCTTGGGGCAGAGTGAGTGGGAAGTGCCCAGTGGAAAAGCACCTGGGGGTGTTGGTTGTGGGCAAATGAATATCAGTCAGGCCAAGAAGGCCACCAGCATCCTGGCTTGTGGCAGCACTGGTGTGGCCACCAGGAGCAGGGCTGGCATTGTCCCCCTGTGCTGGTGCTGGGGAGGCTGCACCTCCAGTCCTGGGGTCAGATCTGAGACCCTCAGGAGCAGAAGGAGATTGAGGGGATGGAGAGTGTCCAGAGAAGGGAATGGAGCTGGGGAAGGGGCTGGAGCAGAATTCTGCCCAGGAGGGGCTGAGGGAGCTGGGGGTGTTGATCCTGGAGCAGAGGAGGCTGAGGGGAGAGCTTCTGGCTCTCTGACACCCCCTGAGAGGAGGTTGGAGCCAGGGGGGGTAGGGCTCTGCTCCCAAGGAACAAGGGATGGGACAAGAGGAAACAGCCTCAAGTTGTGCCAGGGGAGGTTTAGGTTGGAGCTTGGGGACAATTTCTCCCTGGCAAGGGTTGTCAGGGCCTGGCCCAGGCTGCCCAGGGCAGGGCTGGAGTCCCCATCATCCCTGGAGGGGTTTCAGAGCCCTGGAGATGTGGTGCTGAGGGACATGGGGTGGGGGTGGCCTGGGCAGTGCTGGGGGAATGGTTGGAGTTGATGCTCTTTAAGGTCTTTTCCAACTAAAGCCTCAAACAATTCTGTGATTCTATACAGCTGTGACATGGCCACCACTCTGTGGCATTGGAGTCTGAGCACATCTGTGGGTGTCAGAAGGTGGAGCACCCACTATGCTGATGCAGGAAAAAGCACCTTATGCACTGCTGGTTTGTAGGAGTTGACAGAAGAAAGTGTTTTTAAAAAATTTTTTAAAAAAATCCAATTATCTGCTAGAGATGCATACAATGGGTGTTGAAAATATGCAGAGCTCTCACTTTAATTAGAACTATGAAAAATACAGCAATCAGACAAGCAGTCAGAACATCTCAGTCACTGAATCCTGACCTGGAGCTTCAGTTGCAGCCAGAGAGCCCAAGAGAAAGACAGAGACTGATGGTAAATCCCCAGGACAATGTCCTGTTGTCTTTTTTTGCCTGTGGCCATGCACACAGGATCCATTTTGCCTAATATCAACTTGCTGAAAACAACCTTGGAGTACTGTGTCCGGGTCTGGAGTAACTGCTATGGAGCTTGAGGGAGCTGTATTGGTGTAGACCTCAGAGCAGCTTCCAGTGCTCTTTCCAGAAAAACTGCAGAGGGGCTTTGGAAAAGGGCCTGGAGGGATGGGATGAGGGGGAAGCTGAAGAGGGGAGATTTAGGAGGGAATTCCTCACTGTGAGGGTGTCCCAGGTTTCCCCAGAAGCTGTGGCTGCCCCATCCCTGGCAGTGTTGAAGGTTGGATGGGGCTTGGAGCAGCCTGGGCTGGTGGGAGGTGTCCCTGCCCATGGCAGGGGGGGCACTGGGGGGCTTTAAGGTCCCTTCCCACTCAAACCAGTCTGGGGATCTATGACCAAACTGGGACATCCATTCTCTTTACAATTAGCAGGGGTAAACCACTATTGGTCATTGTGGGAAGAAACTCTTCTCACCCCAAAGGCTGAGTTGAGTGGAAGCTGTGCCTTTTAGGTGCTACCTCTCAAGAGATGGTGCTCTGGTGACTATAGCAGTCCAGCCCCCACCCCCAGCACCTCTGCAGAGATGCTCTCACCCACTAGATGGCAATTTTGCTCTGCGCAAGGCGAGGCCCCCGCTCAGCTCTGCTGTAGGAAACCCCAAAGGCGTTGGAAAAGAGTCAGCAGGTCTGGTGTACCTGGAGACTTAGACGATGGGTCTCCTGCTAAAGCGACCAGATGTAAAGCAGAACCCTCTAGAAGCCCAAGTGGGAACTCCAGGGGCAGCTGAGCTTTGCTCTAGGTGCCTGCAGCAGGGTCCAAGTTAACAAGGATGTTAGGGATGTTCACAAGGAGGGATCTGCCTCCTCCTTCTGGGACAGCCAACTGGAGGGTTCCATGCAGAGCCATGGCTGAGGGCATCTGGAATGGACCAGCCTTTGCCTTTTTTTCCCTCTTTGCAAAGCCCTGCTGCCTGCTGGTGGGGAGCAAACTGACCTCTTCAAGAGCATGGAGATGTAACATGGAGCTATGGGGAGGAAATCCCGCAGGATCCTTCTGACATGCCATCTACGAGACACAAACCTTGGATCCAGCACCCAAAAGGCAACCCTTAGGACCCGTGCTTTTATGTAGCCCCACAGAAGGGGGATAAAACCCAAAATCCAGGTATCTCTCTTCACTGGTGTTTCCTGGTTTTCCCCATGCAGGTCTCTTTGCCTGGCTGCCATCTGCACACCGTTGACCACTTGCCAGCAGGGAAGCTTTGACCACCATTTCAAATGGGTTTGGACAGAGCAGATCTATCTCAAAGTGCATCCTCTTCCCTGGTGAAACTCCCCATGGGTTTTACCCACACAGCCAAAGCAAAGAAATTATCTTGTATGAACCAGTAGATTTACATCTCCAACCTCCCTGGAGCCAAGAGAGTTTTAATCAGAGCAGGACATGTTCCTCTCCTTCATGGTCCTCTTGTCTCTTTGTTGTCACCCTGCCCTCTTTCACCACTCCTGCCTGGACAGAGGCTGTTTTCACCCAACTCAATCATATCCTTGGAATCAAAGCAAGTAGCTGGGGCAAGAAGTTGTTTTAGGAAGCTCTTTGTGGTCCTCATCTGTAAAGCAGATGGGAAATGCTTCTCTGTGGCAGGACCAGCCCCTTCCACCAGCACCCAACACTGGTGGCTTCTGTGCAGATGGACGAGGCCTGCAAGAGGGGAAAAGTGGGGCTGGAAAAGTCATGGATTAAGTACTCTGATCAGGAGCCATCCCCGTGTTTGGTTTGCACAGAGCACACCCCAAGGAGAAATGAGAGGCTGCCTCATCTGCGAGAGCAGGGGGAGGAAAGCATTAAAAAAGCAGTGACACCTTTTGTACTTGGTGACACACTGAGAAGAATGCTAATGTGGTGGGAACTGATTCTCAGACGTAGGAATTGCCTTCTAATAGAGAAGCAAATCCGGTTTTTGCTGGATACAAATTCCACCAAGCAGTTCAAAGCCTAACTGAAATATTTGAAGAGGCTGTAATTGAAATAGAGCCTTTGGAGAAAGGCTTCAGCTCTGAGCTCAGAGGCTGAGGAAGAATGTGCAGCCTTGGGCCAGGGGGAGGGAGATTTCAGGAGAAGAGCTGAGGCTCCTGCAGAAGGGAGAGGCTGGAGGGGGAGCCCATGGAGCTGCCTGGAGGAGACGGAGGTGATGTGCTGCTCAGCTGGCATGGCTGGAGCCAGCAATGGACCAAAGGGACCCTGAGAGGAAGCCACCACCAACCCAGAGCTAAAGGGATGCATCCTCTTTCTGATGGTGACAAGGTGGGAGCAGGCAGTCCTGATGAGGATTTTTTGCCCTGTGACACCAGTGGGGTGAGTTTGGGCATGGGGTGAGAGAAAAAAAAAAACTGTAGTAGAGCTGATTTGCTGGTTGGTTGATAACTTGGAGTTCAGTGGGGTCTTTCCAAGATCAGCTCCTTGGTCCAAGGCAGGTTCTTATGGTTGGGTAATGGCAGCATCACTTTTTGTGGGGACTGGGAAAAGGGATGAGAAAAGGCAAAGAGGAAGGAAGGTATCTGTGGTTGATCCCTCCCCAGCACAAGGAACCAGACAAGTCCTTATGCCCAGCACACACACTGGGGCCACGCAGTGACAACACAGCTTTACTTTCCTGTGGTTCTGAGACATTCACAGCTGTCATGTGGCCACCTTATCCAGTCCCGTAGGACCTTTTTGATATATGCCTGATTACCAGTCCCTTGGCACCACCACCATGTTCTGCCCAGGGAATTGCTTCTCCAGGCAATCACCATCCCTGGAGGGATTGAAAAGAAAAGTAGATGTGGGATGTGGTTTAGTAGTTGACTTGGCAGTGCTGGCTTAACAGTTGGACTCAGTGACCTGAAAGGTCTTTTCCAGCCCAAACAATTCCGTGATTTAATGTTACATACATAAAGATTTGGCTACTCTACCCTGAAGGATCCATACTGACCCAGAGGTGATAGGTGGTATCACAGATGGGAAAGTCAGGCTGCAGAAGGGCCCAGCAGCAGAAGAGGGTGCTGGTAGCACATTGTGGCTGGTAGCAACAATGTTTTTGAGCCCCTGGAGCTTTCATCAGAAGCACAGCGCCCCAGGAGGGTCAGGGGGACACCACTGTGAGCAGCCCCCAGGACAGTGTCACCACCCATGAGATTGTAGGCATCACAGCCACCACTTGCCAGGCAACATCTATCTTTCAAACCATGAGGCTGGCTATCTCTGGGATGAGAGAACATCATCCACAGCATCATCCACACCACCTGTAGGGCCAATCCCAACCCCCAGTGCCTACTGTTATTTTAGGCATTACATGCCAGTGGTATTTTCTTTCTCAAAGCCAACTGAGCCTGAAGACTGTGAGAACAGGTCCAGGGCCAGCTAATCATCTACCTGTAAAAACACTGAGTGAAAAGGCTAGACCTGCAGCAAAGAAGCCAAGCAAATGTTTTCTGTCTACGTGGAGGAGCTTACAGACGTTCCCAGCCCAGAACCTTTCTTTATGGGGGACGAGTCAGAAAAATGTGTCTCAAAGTGATGTTTCAGTAGATGAAGTTATAAAACAACTTGACAAAAATAAATGTTAACAGTTCAATAGTATCTGATGGGATTCAGTCAAGAGCTCTAAAGGAATTCAAGGATGAAATAGATAAACTATTAACTGCCTTAAGTCTACTGTGAAACCTCTCACTTAAAAATTTTCTTACTATGGGAGGGAAAGAAAGCAGAGAGACCTTGATTTTAAAAAATGCTTCCGAGCAGCTCCAGGAGCAGCAGATTATTAAAACTGATGTCAAAATGAGGTAGAACGGTAGCTTGGAGGGGAATTCGGGAGCATGTAAGTGAGACATCATTTATGGGAAAATTCAACATGGTTTTTGTGAAGGGAAGCCCTACCTGGAACTGGGAGGCTCAAGTTGCTCTGAGAAAACCTTATCTACTCTTTTGGGTCCTTCATTCATACCGAGCAGAACTGACAGAACTAATTTTCATAGTCGGGTTGGGTATGACTGTCCCAAATTGTGCACTGTTTTTTGATATATAGTCCTTTGAGTCCCCTCACTGAAATACTTTGCTGGGGATATCCAGTCCCCAAAAGGTCATAAACTTCTGCAAAGTTGGTACGAGTTCCTGGGGGGGTGCTGTGAAAGTCTTAATCCTTGTCAATGAGCCAGAGTCAAGCATGTATAAAATCATCATGGAATTTTGCAGGTGACACAAATTGGTGCACAGGGACAAGTCAGTTTTAACAGAATGATCTGAATTCCTTGACAACAGAGGCTGCAGTGAGCATGCATTTTAATATTGTTAAATGCAAGGTTGTATTTCTAGGAAGAAAGGAGCTTATGCCTGGGAAGTGAAGCTTCTACCCTGCAGTGAAGAAAGCCTGGGATGGATGTGAGGGTGCTGGTGGGAAGCCAATGAATGGGTAGTGCAGTGATTGCTGAGCTGAAGTGATCCATGACATACAGAGAAAATAACATATTGTCTCATCTCATCTGTTTTGCAGACCTTTTAATTTATGGGCAGCAACGTATTAATCCATCCAACCAAGAGAAGAAAGAGATATAAAATGCTGATGAGTGTTTAGAAGATCACTCTAGCTTCATTGATTCATTTTTTTCTTCTTCACGGTGACATCTTTGACATTTATCCTTTCTTTGCTTTTCAAACACGCAATCCTCCCGCCTTTGTGAATCATGCTTCATTGCCTCTAAATACATTTTCTTGTTTCTTTTTTCCCAGAAGACCAAAGTAAGTGACCAAACCTGGGATTTTCCATCAGCCTTGAACTCCTGGGAGTATTGCTTCAGGTACACTTCATCATGGAGCAGCTGAAGGTGCCATGGATGTCCTGCAGGCAGCACCAAGAATCCGTGAAACTGGGTCACAGAGTGGGTCAGGAAGAAGCATGCTCCTTGCCCCAGCCACCTGAGCAGGGCCCAGGCTGTCATTGCTTCAGGTGGTGGTGGTTTGAACTCCCTGAAGCTTCTGGATTCTTCTCAGAGCCTGTGATAAACTACACAAGAAGTTGTGGGGGTGTAGAGCAGGTGAGTGTCCCCACCATGAGTTGGGGACATATTTATATTTATTGATAGTGATATTTTTATATATAAAGCACCTATCACCATACTGATAAACATTCTTTGGAACCTCTCTGACAGCAGAGGTAAGAACAGGAGTCAGCCTGTTAGTACCTCAGCACTTCTGTTTCTCACCAATTTAAAAAAAAAACAAAATAACACAGATTGGGTAAAGTACCTACAACAGCCTGGTTTTGCTTGTAGGACTTCTGTGACCCTGGTGGCTTCTGGATGCCTGAGAGCCCTGTGATGGTGATGCCTGAAGTCACACCACATCTGGGGACTTGTTTGGGGCTGGGAATCCAAACAGGATCAGATAAGGAAGGTAAGGATAAGGGTGGAAGGAGACTGAAGCCTTTGGGCACAAGAACTTCTTGGGTCTATCCTCTCCCTTGACATCTGAGCATGATGCCACTGATGGACCAGACAGGCACCAAGGATGCAGGAGCTGTTGGTTTTGGCAGGGATGGGTGAACAATGTGTGGCTGTGTCCACAGCACCTCTGGGGCTCCCAGGGAGCAGCCAGGCATCTCCTCCCCCAGCACATACCAAAAATCTCAGCAGCTGGAGCTGTCTTCATTCCTCAAACAGTCATCAGTCACTTTCTGCTGCTTGGTTTCTTCTCCTCTTGGCAATATTTATGCTGGGCTGGTCCCTCCCATCCATCCCTCCCTTCCCCCTCTGCTGGTATAATATTCATTTCCCAGAGATCCCAATCTATGCTGGAAAGGGGGGGGGGGAGAGTTTCATATTTGCACATCAAAAGAAGGCCACGTTAGCTATTGGGAAAATTAATAAGAATTAGGAGCCTTTCAAAAGCTTTGCAGCCCTGTTTTTGAAATGGAACCAATTAAAAACAGTCTTGAGCTTGAAATCCTCTTGTGTGCTGGGTCCAGGATGAAGAAGCCCTTGCAGTGATGAAAGAAACTCCTTCCCAGCTCAGACAGCCAGAAAAACATCCAAACACCATTTTTTTTTTTTTTTTAATTTTTTTTTTTTTTTTTTTTTTGAGGGAAGAACAGACATCAATTTCTGGCTGGGAACTCCCTTCCCAGGAGCTGCAGTGAATCCTCTGTTAGGAGAATAATGCAAAAAAGAATTGCAGGCACCAGCTGGTGACAACAATTTGCTTCTAAGGCAGGACATCAGGAAGACACCCCTTGGTGGTAGGGCTACAAGTTGGAAAAAAAAGAAATAACTGTCAGTGTCTGGGAACAGGGGCTTTGTTTAAAACAAAACAAATATCCTGGAAGATGCTTTATTGTGTTTATTGTTATCACTTATCTGTTTAGAGAACCTGACCTGGATAGTGAAGTTACATTTCATGATTTTTGCCTTGCTCCTGGGCAGGGCAGGATGGATGTGGGTTGAACTTGGGGAAGAAGGAAGATACAGTCCTGGAGCATCATCCTGGCTTCTGAGCTGAAAGCATTGGGTTCTGGTGATCACCTCACAACTGGGCTGAGCTGAGGGGTTTGAGGGTTAAACTGTGCATCCTTTAACCTGGGGCTCATCTCCAAGGGTATGGGAACTGTGGTGTCCGTTCTGGAGAGATCTTCAGCCCATCTAACCATCTTGGGATCTTCTTACAGGCAAAGGCATCACTTTGAGTATAACCAGGGGAGTTCAGGACATGAGATGATGAAGGATGTGCTGAGCTGTTCATCAGTAATCACCCTGAGCCATCCTCGTGGCCTCTGCTTGGTCCAAAGGGAACAGGGTTTTGGGGATGGATGGAGATGCCCACGTTGGGGACACCTTTACTCACCTGGAGAGACTCTGCTGCACATCTGGGACTCCTGTAGGGCACTTTGCTGCCCTGTAGAACATCAGTCCAGCATCAGACCATGCCAGCAGAGATGCTTTTTAATCTGTGAGAGGGCAGCTGTGGGTAGGAGTGTGGGGTGTCTCCCTTGAGCCCTGCTTTAATCTTCCACAAATAATCCCTGTTTTCTCATCTCTCCTCAGCATCTGGGCTTCTAGGTGCAAGAACTGGCTCCAGCTCTCACCACCCTCTCCTCTACCCCCTGCTTTTCTCTCTGTTCCCCATCATTGGATTCCAGAGCTGGAGCAGCTCTGCTCTGGAGCCAGGCTGAGAGAGTTGGGGGTGTTGAGGCTGGAGAAGAGAAGGCTGCAATGGGGAGAGCTTAGAGCACCTTCCAGTGCCTGAAGGGGCTCCAGGAAAGCTGGGGAGGGACTTGGGACAAGGACAGGGAGGGGTGGAACAAAATGAGATGGCTTCAAGCTGCAAGAGCAGAGATTGAGATGAGATCTGAGGAAGAGATTCTTCCCTTTGAGGGTGCTGAGCCCCTGTCCCAGGTTGCCCCCAGAAGCTGTGGCTGCCCCATCCCTGGCAGTGTTGAAGGTTGGATGGGGCTTGGAGCAGCCTGGGCTGGTGGGAGGTGTCCCTGCCCATGGCAGGGGTGGCACTGGGGGAGCTTTAAGGTCCCTTCCCACCCAAACCAGTCTGGGATTCTCTTCTCTGTGGGCAATGAAGCTGAGTCTTCTGTGGGATCTCCCTCCGAGGCTGCAGCTGGGGACTGATCTCAAAGGGCTGTTCAGGACTTTGTTCCTTTGCTGGGCCAAAGGGGTTCTGTTCACTGGGGGCTGTGGGTTGTACGTGGCAGGGATGGTGGGTAACTCATGCTGGGGGCCTGGGAAAGGGAAGGGAATGAATTTCCCTGTTTTCTGCTTGTTATGCTGTGGAAGGAGCTCTAGCAGCCCAGCAGAGTGTCAGTTTGTGGTTTTTTGAATAAGATCATCCCCAAATAGAAACAGATGTAGAATAGAATATATCTTTCTCACAATAGAAAAGGATCTTTTTTTACTCCACTCCTGATGTGCAGCTATTGACGCACAGGATTCCCAAGAAAGGGAAAAGGGCAGAGAATGGCAAAGCAGCCTCCTACCTCCCGGGCTTCTTCAACACAAAGACCGTGCCTCAGATGGGAATCACCCATCTGGTCACACAGAAGAGGCAAGAAATGTCACATTTCTCTCTGAATGAATTGCTATTGTGTTGAAGAAAATTTCTATCTCATTTTAAAGCTTCATGACTGGCAGCAGACTCAGAGCTGTGGTAGCATCCAGTGGTCCCATCCACTTGTAGAAATGACCATAGATCAGAAAGAGCAGGGAGCTTTTAATAATGTGTTCCCACACAGCACATCTCAGTGGCTCTTTACATTTTCTGTTGTTCCGGGAAGATAACACTTCAAAGCAGCTACAAAAGACACATCATATCTCAGGGACACTTTGGGACAACGCAGGATAAAATTCAATTAAATGCAAAATCCAAAGGAAGCCTGACAGAGTTTCAGGTGCTTTTCAATTCATCATTTTTCAATATTTCTTGAAAAGTTCCCCAGAACCAAATATCCAGAGGTCATTTCAAAAGCCACCAGGAAGAATGTGTTGGAGGAGTTTCCATCAGGGACCTTGACTTGGCTAATGACAGAAAACTCTCCATGAATCTGAGATTTGGGACAAGCAGAAATATTTTGCTGAATAATTACAGCTCTAACTTCATCTCATATTTTGATTTTGCTGGAGCTGGCATTGAAGCAGAACCAAGAACCACTAGATGTGTGTTTATTTCAGGTTGGTGATGAAATACCTCCTGTACCCAAGAAAAACCTCTGCACCAGAGGCTGTGCTTGACAATGACCACTTCATTTTCAGACAGCACAGGGCTGGAACTGAATCTCTCTCTTATTTCATATGCACTGATGAAATCCATTTGGATTTCCTTTTGTGGTTGGAAGGTGACATGGTGGGAAAATCCACATGCAAAGTAAAGCCCTAAATTCATCATAGGGAAATTTCATCCTACATTTTCTGTTTAAATGCTTCTCAGGAAAGGATTGCTTGTTTCATAGCCTGTCCCAAAGTCAACAGTGGGTTTAGGATGATGTATTACAGTATCAATAAACTCCCTGCTACCAGCAAAACGCCTATCACAAAACCTGAAAAAAAACCCCAAGGTGCTGGCTTCAGTATTAGTTGCCTTCAATATTAATTGCTTAACTTTGCTGAAGACAGATTTACAATAAAGGAGGGCAAATTTCTAGAATGTTATTAGGCTGGAACTGCAGTGGAGAGTAAATACTCTCCTGCATATATAACCTAAGACTCCCTTTTTTCAGTTTAAAACCTATGGGAAGGGTATTGCAGCACGCACAGGAGTTTGCTACTGGCACCTGGTGATCATAGTATTTCAGGATAAAGGCAGATCCATTTCTCAGAGGACAGCTGATTCATACTCCTCTTTTGAATAAACACTTCAGTCTGCCTAATGTGATGTGTACTTCACTCCAGTTCTCCAATTGCTCGCTGGCAACTTATTTAAAATCACCTCAGATGATTAATGGCTGGGAATATTGAAAGAAAATAAGCTGCTGAGATGTATATGTGAAATCTGTTGATTTGTTTTAATTAGTGTAAGACTCATTTTTGGGCCCTTGGAAAGATGTTAATCTCTCCTTCCTCTGCTGAGGACCTCAGTGACGGTGCTGGGCAGATGCAACCAAAGAGGAGGAGAATGGCACTGGTGAGAGGTAACTCACAATAATTTTTCTTCCAATAAGTGTGTCCACTGACCATGTGGTTTTTATGTCCCAGTGATGCACAGAGAGCAATCTTTATTGGTCAAAAACCCTTAGAGGCAATCTGGGAGAGATAAAGCCCTCAAAGCTTCCACCACTTGGAGCCAGCTCTGCTGCTACAGGTGCCAAAGTGTCACAGCAAGGTGTCCATCTGTGCTGTCACTTTTACAGCTGCAGCACACTGACATTGGTGACTTGCCAGGTTTTCATGTATCTTCTCTTCTTCAGCCTGGAGAAGAGAAGGCTGCAATGGGGAGAGCTTAGAGCACCTTCCAGTGCCTGAAGGGGCTCCAGGAAAGCTGGGGAGGGACTTGGGACAAGGACAGAGAGGGATGGGAGCCTGGAGGGGGAAGGGTTTCCAGCTGGGAGAGGGGAGATGGAGAGGAGATGTTGGGAAGGAATTGTTTGGGGTGAGGGTGCTGAGCCCCTGTCCCAGGTTGCCCCCAGAAGCTGTGGCTGCCCCATCCCTGGCAGTGTTGAAGGTTGGATGGGGCTTGGAGCAGCCTGGGCTGGTGGGAGGTGTCCCTGCCCATGGCAGGGGGGTGGGATTGGAGGATGCTTAAGGTCCCTACCAACTCACACAATCTGGGATTCTATGATCTCTTCTCAGCAGAATCTGTGAGGAAGTACTGACCCTGAAGTCCTGGAGCTACCCCTGAGGACAGACCATTAAACTCCAGAGTTCTTCAGATGTCTCCAGGTACCTGACCAGTGTCTTTGAGCACTGCAGGAAGTCATGTTGTGGGGGATGAGCTGGGATGGTGGATGTCTGGGTTGCAACTGCACATCAAACTTCTGCTGTTGATGTCTCTCCAGCAGAGAGACTGAGGACAGGAGGGATGTAAGAGTACCCTGGCAGAGCAGAGTCCACAGGACTTCAGGAAAGGGTCTCCGCTGCACTGATGGCCCAGGTTTTATACCATTGTTTAAACTTAGCTAAGGGTGAGACATTCAGGGCTGCAGTGGTTTCTTTTCCATCTATTGGGGAACTGCCCTGTTGGTTGGGTTCCAAGCTATGCCCATGGTGGTGGTGGAGATGATCCATGACCCATTTTAACTACCATCTAAAGCAGGACTGTGGCTTTCCTGGGCCAGGGCAAGGCAGGTGGCTCCTCATTGCAGGGACCTGGGGAGCTCTAAATTCTAGTCATGCTCTGGAATAGGAGGACCAATCCGTCATTGCTGGGACAGGTTAATCTGATTTATCAAGTCTCAGCTAGGCGTCTGGAAGAGCAATTTCTTCTTGCTGAAAATATGGAGGAGTCATCTCTGCTTGAGCATCCAGACAGGATCTCTCTTTAACACTTAAGAAGCCATTAAGCAGTTGAGCAGAAGGCTTCAGCTCCATCCCTGCAAGGCAAGTATGCTGACTGAGTTCTCTGGCTGCAGGAGACCCATCAGAGTGAGGAGCAAACACCAGCACATGCATACTCAAAGGACAAAACCCCATCAAAAACCCTGTCCATCTGTCCAGCTTCTCTAGGGAATGATACAGGAGGCCCACCCAAGAAAGGTTTGGTGTGAAATTCCCAAGTGGGTCTGGATTGAGGGACTTCCTGGTCCTCTGGGGAGACTTGGTCAGCTCCTGGTACCTCTCTCCTGTGACTCTGGATTTTGCCTCCCTCTTTCCTCCTCAAACACAACAGGACCAGTTAATGCTAGACTGGCAGAGTCATGGTGAAAAGAGAGACCTCATGCTGACCAAGATCTGAGGCTCCTCAGCGCTCTTCCTGCTCCACCACAGATTTCTGTGCCACTTCAGGGCCATACCTTTCTTCCTCAGTCTCTGTGTCTACTTTCAAAACCAGACACCATCCTGTTTAACTGACATTTCTGTATCACCTTTGCTCCTTTGCCCTGTGGGAGCTGAAGGAAAAAACTTTTCTGCATGATTCTGCTTGCTTGTCTGAAAGGGAAGCAGCAAGATGAGGGTGAAGGAAGAGACAGAATTAGGGGAAATGGTCGGGAAAGACTGGGTAAATGTAGAAATCAGGAATAAATCTGAGTTAATGCAGTCCATGTGGTTATTCCCCTGAGCTATCTTTAATATTAATGCTATTTTTTCACTGCTTATCATGACATAATTAGTGGTTGCATGCTTAAATATTAATAATATTTGCAGTTGATTCTGTATGCAGCAGTGAGGGGAGGCTGTACCAGTGACCCCTTGGGCTGCTGGACATTTAAGCCAGGTGGTAAGGGTTATCCTCTTGCAATTTTCTTCAAGAAATGGGGTGGGGGGTGGGGGGGAAATCTTCTGTTTCTTTTTTAAAGCAGCCCCAGCTCTGCAGGGTGAAACCGTGTTCCAGCTCCAGGTTTGGGTCTGTGACCCAAGGGAGCTCTTCTGGCTCCTCTCTGATCCATCCCCCTCAGCCAGGTGATGGGTTCCCATCTGGGGGTCTGAGGATGGTGCAGTGAGGACTGACAAATCTCTCCCTCAGGCAAACTTGAAATTCTAAAGAAAGACATTGACATACGTGGATTTTTTCTTTCTGCAGGAAATGTTTGTGTCGAGGACAAGACATTTGTCCTCCTAAAAGACCATCTGGTCTTGTTGAACTCCAAATATCAGCCCCATTGTTTCCAGGGGGGATGGTCAGCTCCTGCAGATGTGTGATTCAAGTGTAAAATCTTGCACTAACTATAAAGGAGGTTTGTTTATCTCAGCCTTGCCTAGATGGGAGGAGAACACAGCTTTAAATTCTAACCTAAAGAAAATGTTACTGCAGTCTTTATGTACACTTTCCTTCACAGGAGCCTTATGTAGGTGTTCAGGCATTCCCAGTCTCATATTTCTAGAACTAATTGTCTCATCCCTGACACTAACATCACACAGTGACACCATCTTTCATGCTTTATGAATGTGACTTTGCAGTGGAATGCAGCAAACGTGGCAGTTTATGAATTTATCACTTCATCCTCTCTTTGCACCGTTCCAAAACACTCATCACAGCTGCTGTCCCAGCTCCTTCTGTTCCAAACTTGGTTTTCCTGCAGAAACAAGGACAGGGAAACCTGCAGGAAAGAATTCGTCCAGGATCTTCCCAAAAGGGACTTTCTGCTACTTCAGCAGCCCATCATGTGCAGGAGGTGTGTTTCACCTTCAAAGAACCATAGAATCATAGGTTTGGGTTGGAAAGGACCTTAAGATCATCAAGATCCAACCACCCTGCATGGGCAGGAACACCTCCCACTAGACCAGGTTGCACAAGGCTTGATCCAATACGCCCTTCTTCACCTCCAGGGATGGGGCATTCAGAGCATGGGTAACTTATTCCAGTATCTTACTATCCCAACCTGTCACCTCGGTACCAATCCTTGTAACCAATCCCAGGGTAACCTGGCAGCTCATCTAAAGCAGGATGGTTTTGTCCTCACAAAACTAACTGTATTGTTTTTTTGGGATTTTTTTTTTGGTTTTTTTTTTTTTCCCTCTCAACACAAGTGAAGTGTTGTGGTGCTCAGCTGCCACGTTATTCAGACAAAAAGCTTTAACATGCCAGGCAGGAGCATCAGGTGAGATCTTTCTCACAGTGAGCACAGAACCTGTAAGGTCTTCTCCTTCCAGAGCCAGCAAACAGTTCCACACCTCAAGGAGCCTCTGTTATAAATGCTCAGATGTTATAAATTGGTTCAAACACGAGCATCAAAGGAGGGACAGAGAAGTGTCCCCTGCTCTTCTCTGAGAAGTGTCTCCTCTTCCCCACTGTCCCTCAGTGTAGGACCAAATCCTATCTGCTTTTGCCTTAATTTTTGGCCTTTTGGGTTATGAGGACAGAGGTAACTCTGGTGAGATGCTGTGGGACTGTCCCTGGCCCAGGTCTGTTCTCTGCAGAGGAAGAGCTACCTGCAGCATGGCACTGCTGGGGGGTGATGGTGCTGGAATTTCTCCAGCTGGATTCTGGACGAGCAAAATGGTGATGAGAATCACTGCCTGCAGAGAGATTATTTTAAAAGGGTTGTTTAACAACAATAGCTAAATGATTATGTTTTTTTTAATTATTATTTTCAAATCAGTGTATCTGGATAACTGCATCAAAAATTTTTAAGAAGATCAAGGCCAAGGAATTCTCTGAAACACTAATGGAGATTTCCAGTAAAGGTGAAGCAAGGTGGAAGCTCCAGAGAGCTGGGGGAATGGCTAAATGACTTTTACAGGTAACTCCAGACATGGGGAAAACCACAGCAAGCAATCAGGCTGCTGAGTAATGCAGAGTTAAATGAAGACCAGTAATAATTGAGGGTTGATGCCAGTTTATTGAAATTTGGTTGCAACAACCAGTTCTTTTTGGTGGGACAAATTATACTGTGCTGATACACAATGGATAGTACTTTATTTGCTGTTGTAAAGGAGAAATGCAAGTGAGGTCCACTAGAATAACAAGGTAGGACAGAGGTCTCTACACTGTAATACTGAAAAATTGCAGCTGCAGATGCTGCTAAATGTATTTGATGCTGCAGAGGAGCCTGAACAACTCCACAGTGCAGAAAAGCCAGAGATGTAACATCTTCCATCCTTAGCTCCACAGAGGAGTAGTGACCAGGTGGCAAGACCCCCAAGGTCTGCAAAGGTTCCTCCAGGACCATGGGCACAGAAGGAACATGGAGGAGAGTGGAGATGAAGTGTGTGCCTGGGTGTGATCTGCATCACTGATCCTCCTGCCATGAGGACAAAGCTGAGGTGTAAAAAAACCCCATTAGGTCCAGGCAGGGTCATTTTGTACTTCTCTGCTCCTACAGTCTCTCTGGGGTCACAGGAAGGGATGTGCTGGAATGGTCTTTGACAAGTGCTTTGAAAATCCTGGCAGATAATGTACTGCACTCCCAGGCCCCAACATGACTTTTCCCAGAGTAATTACTTTTGATTTCCTCACAATAAGTACAGTGCTATTTCTTCCTTTCCAATAATTGAACATATTTATTCTTAACTAAGATTAACTGTCTTTTGGAGCCCAAAATGAATGGGGTTGCCTTGGGAGATCAATACCAATGTACATAACTTTTGTTTTTTTGTGAAGCCTGTGCCAGCCCTGTAGGCTCCAGCTCACCACTTCTCCCTTTTGCTTGAGAAATCTGATCTGGTGGGAGAATTGGAACTAGATGACCTTTAAGGTTCCTTCCAGTCTGGGATTCTATGATTCTTTTGATGGGTTAGCTGCTGGAGTCCACTAGACCCTATAGGAAACCTCTCTTTAGGGTCGACCCTGTTGACAGTGAGTCTTGCTGAAGTCACCCCTGGGAGAAAGCAGAAATTTAAATTAATCTGTGTTTTACTCATTTTGTTCTTTTTCCTGTTTTTATAAGTTGTCCTCATCTTGCCTCCTCTTTCAAGTTCTGGAGCAGTGTGGGTTCCCCAGTGTCACCAGAAAGGAAAGGATTTGCCCCATGGTTCCGTGTTGGAGATGGTCTTCAACCTGAGGACAACATATGAAAATAGGCAGTGGTGGGATGGCAGGAGTGATAAGAGCTTCTGGAGAGAAGGGTGAAGGCCTCAGCTCTGGGGATGGATGTTTTCTTTAAATCTTTGCAGTCATCTTCAGCTTCTGAGGAGGAAATGAGAGGATGGGTCTGAAATGGGCTCCTTTGGTCTTGGCAAAGCTTTGCCAAGTCAGAGATCTCTCCAATTTCTTTGGTCCTGTGATGGCCCCAGTTCCAGTCATTATCTCAGCCATGGATGTCTGGTATGATATGTCATGTTAGGTCACAGGAGGGTTACATGGCAAGCTCCTTTCGAAAATAAACACTTCTGTGCAGGAACATGCATAAGCTGTGCATTCCAGAATCAGCCGTCTACTCCTGCCTGGAAGGGATGCTAAAACACAGCTCTGAAAGTCCCAGGAAAAAAAAGCAGTGGTGCAGGACTTCAACAAAACCAGCTCTGAATGCTGCTGGATTCTTTACTTTTATTGAAACAACTTTGAGTGGCAAATCTGACTCTTCCATGGCCTTTCCCAGGACTCAGTTTTCCCCTTACTGACAGGCATGTGCTGATAAAATAGAAAAGGGCAATGAAGGTGGCATGGCACGGGGAAACACTGCACTGCAAGAAAAATGATACTTCTATAATGCCAACAGAGCTTCACTTTTCTTTCAAGGTAGATAAACATGGTCTTTTCCTCTTGCTACAAGGCGGCTGGAGTCTTATTTGACCCTCTCCAGGGTGCTCCATCTCTGGCCTTTTAGTGCCAATTGTTGAAGCCTCCGAGTTCATGGTGTGATGTCTCTGCTTGTCCTCTCCTTCTGCACAGGGTGAAGGTCTCAGCCTGCTCAGAAAATGCAGGAATCAAGAGAGGTGGAAGAGGCATTTGATCCACAAACACAGGTTGAGACCAGAAATAGCTGACTAGGCCAACTGGCCTTGGCCTTAACTTTTCCACCTGCTATGTGCAGGGAGAACAGGAGAGAAGGAGGGAAAACGGGGCGATATTTTACAACGTCAAGGCTGCAAATACCAATTTTGGAACAATTATTTGAACTGTGCTGTGTGGATTTTTAATGCAGCTCTTCTAGCACAAGCAAATGAGGCAGAGAAGTCTTTGCCTGCCAGAAATGATGGCAACAAGGGGGTGAAATTGACCCCTGAGCTGCCTGTTGCAAATACTGAGAGGATACCTGGAACTCATTAGACAGCAAAGAATAACTCCTTGGACTTTTATCTAGAGGTTCCCCAGTTTGCACTGTGCCCATCTGGGTATTTTTAGGACTATTATTAAATATTAACTATAAAACCGTCGTATCAGGATTTCTTTCACTGTAGACATTTTTAGCTAACAAGTTTTGAGCTAATTGCCTGAAGAAGCAGCCAGGTTTCCAGGTCTCTAGCAGAAGCCCACTTAAAGAGAGAGAGTTTGACTTCCACCTGATGCCTTGAATGTACTGGTTTGTAGTAATATAGGAAGTGAGAGCAAATCTGCTTGGAAATGTGGATTTACATCCTGGTAGCACCTTCTGGTGTAGGACAGAACAAGGCACTGGGACAGGAAGGACTAAAACCCAGAACCCATCAGTTTCACGGTGAGGGTCTGATTTGGGTTATGAAAAAGGATGGCTTTGGGATGAAGGCTGGGCCATTCTCTCTCAAAAAAACCTCTCTAGTTTACAACTCTCTGCCTGGGAAGGTGTCTTCTACCAAAGAAATGCATGAACTTCAGTGGGCATGAGGAGAAGAGCCACTCTATCATCTGCCCAAAGGCAATTCAGCCTTCAAAGACCATTCTGGGGGAGCTCTGCTGCCTTCATTCCAGTGCAAACATCTGAGGGGGACCTTGGTGGGACCGTGAGATGTAGCCCATAGGAGATGGCCCCTTTGAGGCAATTTGTTCGCAGCTGTTTGCTAAAGAAACAAACCCACAGCATTTCTCATTCTCTTAAAATTTCGAGGAACACCCTTCCCACTCCAAATCAGGAGGTTTTGCCATCTGGGTGGATTATGAACATGCCTAGAGCATTACCTGGAAGACTTCCTCTGCATTTTACTAGACACTTCCAGGGTCATCTCAGCCCTCTTATGAAACGAAACTTAATAAAAAAAATCTACTAAAACCCCAAGAGCGTGGAGTGCACTGTGAGAGATCCTTCTCTGGTGACCAGTAGCAGGGTTTTGCTCTCTTGGATCGATTTTATTTTGGCCTCCTAAGTGGACCCCATGGTTCTCAGCAGGAAATGGCAGCACCAAGGTCAGGAGAGGCCTGGAATGAAGGACACATCAGGAGTCAGTCCCATGGCTCCCAAAAACTTTGTCTTGTCTATCACTTCCCTGAGTTCTCAAAGGAGAAGCTTGATGATTCTATTCCACCTCTTAGAATGCTTTTAATTAGTATTAGTAATAACTGGGCAGTATAAATTTTAATAATTATTATTATCATTCTTAATGCAGTCATTCATCAATTCATTACTATTGAGATATTAATTACTCCAAGATTTATAACTTCAGCTAATGCTTTTAAATCAATTTAATATGGTGAGGTGAGGAAGTGAGATGCAAAGACGTTGCATTCTCGGCCTTTTTCAGAGCCAGGGGGACTTTTCTGCTTTTATTTTAGGGGAGATGCCCAACTCAGGTGTTTTCCCCGCCTTGCTGGGCATGTCCAGGACTTGCAAATGTTTGCAGCCTCATAGCTCCCATGAGAGAGAGGGCATTGATGCTGTCCATGGGTATCAGGGACATTATTCTGCAGATATTATTCTGGGGTAGCACTGCATGGTTATGGAGCTGTTTTACTCTCTGGAGAGGAACTGTTTCCCTGGGGCTGCCAGGTCCCTGCATGGGATACTGCTACCTGAAACTAGAGATGGGAGAGAGGGTGCCCTGGGTGGGAATTATCCTGATCTACCTAACAGGAGATCCTGAGGTGGAGGTTTGTTTGCACCCATGGGAACACCTCTGTCAGGAGGAGTAGGATTCATGGGCTGAAAACCTCCTGGGCCACCTACCAACGAGTTTCTATCAAGCATTCAAGTGGGATCCCAACTTTTAGATGAATTGGCATCAATGCCTGAGGAGCAGAGCTGAGAATGGGATGAGTGGTTAGCCTCAGGTTAGTAAAGTTTTGGCCCAGATTCTTACTTGGCCATAGGAGACTCATTCCCAGTGACCAAGAAGCGAGTCCACTCCTCTCTGTGGAAACTGGTGGGTTTTTGTGAGTTCCAGGAAGGTGGGAAAACAGGAAGCTGCGCAGGAATTCCTGGCTGAGGGGTCCCAGTGGCAGGATAGTGGGGCTGTGGCTTCTCACCAGAACTGAACTCACCTAAACTACTCAGATATTTAAATATTCAGCTGTGACCCCTGGCTTGACCCTGGCTGAGGCTTTTTTTTGATGACCAACCCTCTCCTGTGGAATTTCCTTTGCTTGAGTCAACTAAATTTTCATTATAGCTACTATATTCTTCCTCTTAAGTGTTTAATCTTTAGGGATTACTTCAAAGAGCCTCTCTATTGCTTCACTGATGAATGAAGCTTTTCTGAGTAGGCCCCCAGGTTGGAAACCATTTCAATTAATTTTCATTCTCTCCTTTATGCATAACCCTCCCAGTCCCCTCAAGAAGCACAGCCATTCCCTCCTGCGTAAAACCTAACACGTCTCAGGTTTTTTATTTCCAAATTAACATTTACCTGGGATTTAAAAAAATGAGTTAATATCTGATGCCAGGTTTATTTTTTAAGGGGTGTGTTTTGTATCCTGTTTGCAAGTTAAAAGAGGCAGGTCTCCTCCCTCCAAGAGGTATTAACCCTGGTTAGGTTCCCATCTGTGTTTTTGGGAAGGGATCCTCACAGGCTTTTCATTTTGCTCCTCCAGACATCATTCTTTCATAGAGTAAATGTCTAAAATCAGAAAATGTCTAAGTTCAAACACAGACATCTGCATGTCTGAGGGTACAAATTTCAAAGAGCATGAGGGTTGTTCTGGAGTTCAAGTGTGTCATTTTCTGCAAATGGCACAGTTTTCCATCTGTTCCTGTTTGGAGGTCTAATGACAACAGGCAAAGGAGAGACAGCAGAGAGCTTTGTTCTTCCTTGGTGACGTTGCAGATGATTCCCAGCTTCACCTCTCCCAACTTCAAACCACCACCACAAGAAGCCCTGCCAATAAAACCCAGGATTTTCCTGAGGATTTCTTGCTCTTTTCTAGAAAATATTCCCCAGCCACAAGCTGTCATGATTTCTGAAGAAATGGGTCAAATATCTGAGCAGTGGGTAGCTGTTAGGCACAGAAAAACCGGTTCTCTCCTCTGCAGCATTGCCATTACCCTTCTGTAACTCCCCTCTCTCACAGGGGAGAGGTTTTTTTGCAAGGATTTACCTTTATGTTAAACTTGGGTTCCAGCAGGATGTGTTGCACTGTAAAGGTGGGATTCCCACTTCTGGTAAGCTCCAGGCTGTTTTTTAAAGAAAACCTGGAGCCATCAAAGGAGCATATTCTAGTCTGTATCCCTGGGACAAGCACATGGATTTAGGGGATGGTGAATAATTCCAGTCTGTCCAGCATAAATAAATAAATTGTATATATTATAGATAGATAAATACAGATAAATATATAGGTTTATATATTATGTATAGATAAATATATTTTATTTTAGTTTAGGTTTTAAAAATTTTTTTATTGAGTGGGATGTTGGTGGTTGGATGCAGTGTTCTTAGAGGTGTTTTCCAACCACAACAATTCTGTGTATATTTAACTGTGCTTTGTGGCTTCACATTGACATTTCTCAGTCCTCTGATGCTTCCCAGTTACTTCCAGTGATATTTTCCTGGGCTGTGATGCCACTGCAGGGAGATGTTTCTCAGCTTCCATTTTCCATCTTCTTTTGTTGCTGTAATTTTGGGTCATGGATCTTTTCTGGGATACAAGTTATTTAAATATCCCCTGTGCTAAGGAGAGCAACCATCCTTTTTCCTGCTTTGTTTAATGTGTGTGTAGAGGTTTTTTCTTTTTTTTTTTTTTTTTTTTAAACCAACTTCCTCATTTAGTATTTGCACAGAGTAGCTCTGGGGTTGAGTTTCAAAGGAAAATCTTTGAGTGTTTTGCTGTTCACTTTGGCTGGGCTTACCCTATTCCATGGTGATTGCACAGAGACTGACTTTTAATTAGCTCCAGAACTGTGTGATATCTTTGGGAGCAGTCAATACAGTGACTGGGCTTCCTTTATTTGTGGAAAAGATGTGAAAAAGATGCAGAATAGACTGTATGGTTCTCCAGGAGAGAAGGCAAAGAAATAGTTCGATTTTATGTGGTCGCAACCTTGCTGCAAGTTTGTTTTATCTTGAAAAAAAAAAAAAGGAAAAGAAGGAAAAAAGGAAACAAAAAGGAAAAAAAAAAAAAGATTCATTTATTACACTATAATGAGGTAAAACCAGGCTCCCGTACCAATGGGGGAGCTGACAATAATATATGGCTTTAATTAGCAATCAGAATTTGAGGAACTGCTTATTATGCTAATAGTTTCAAAGCTTCCCAGTAAAAAAAGTGCCTATGGAGAGATTTGCTAATAACAAGGACATCTCCATTTTGTAGTATACTCGTGTAGTTCTCTAGACAATAATTACAGATTTCCTTGCATCTTTGTTATGAATCTCTGGACTTCACCAGTCCAGACATTCGAGTTTCCTGGTCAAACACAAACCCGTAGCCCGATTGTTGGTGGTGCTGTGGGTAGGGTGCATGTGAGGGTTAGGGCCAGCAGAAGTTTTCATTGGTCACTCTTTGCATATTTTGTGCAGTCTCGAGCGTTTGGATCTTTGTGAGCCCTATTGAGCCCTGCTGGGAGAGGTCCAGTCCAGTTTCACACCACTGCATCACTTTTCTCCATCAGTGCACAGAGGTCCAGGGCAGACCTTTATGTCCATCACCTGGCTTTACCTGTGATGGCTAGAAGATCCCTCCCAGGCAGGTTGTCTCTGCCCTTTCTCTTTCAAAGGAGCAGACTGTTTGCAGAGCCACAACAAAATGTGTGTTTGTGTGTTTAAAGGCTTCTCCATCCCTGTGGCTATGTCTGGATTATCACAAAAAAGGATACAGGCAAAAACCACAGGAAATTGCTGAAAAAGCCTCACATTCTGCATGAATTAAACCTGGGACAACAGCTTGAAAGCAGACTCTGGGGCCAAACAGTAATTCTGGCTATCAGGAGGGGCTGCAGCCTCATCAGCCACCTTGCCATTTCTTTTCAAATGTGGAGACCCCACAAAGTAACCCCACAGCTCCTCCTGGCCCATCCGATTGAGCAGTGCAGAGATTTGGGTCTGGGGTGTGGAGTTCACCAAAGCAGAGTTGGACTTGGTCGTGTCTGGCCCCAGACACAGCTCTTACCCCATTCCTTGGCTTGTCACCATCCTCGTGTCACCCTAAGGCGGTCAAGGCACTGTTCTGCCAATGACTTCCACTTCTGGGTTTGCTATCTTTCTGAACTAAAGGTTGTCTCCAGCCATCATTTGGGAGGTCTAGCTATTCCCTTTGTGGAATCCATCAATGGTTTTGAACTCCCCCTGCTCAGGTCAGGTATGTATTGAGGGACTTTTTTTTTTGCCAATCCATCAAATCTGCTGTAGGACAGAGGTTTGCCCTACAGTCTACAGAAGCTGGTTGTTGACCTACTGCTCCTTCTGTCAACAATATCCCAACCCCAACACTACAGTCTAGGTGAGAAGACTGTGTTTAGCAGCAGTAGACAAAAACAGGGTGCAGAGGACTGCAGTGCATTTGAATTTTACAGGGTTCTTTTTTTTCTGGTGCTTTTTTTGGGCAGTAACTTCTCCTCCCCGGGTTATCTCCCATCTCTGCATCTGGTGTGAGCTGGCACAGATACACCACGGGCTTTTGGCCTTTCCCCACTCCTCTGTTGTGTTGTTCTGGACCAAACACTTGACCTAAAACTACTGAACCGCAGCTCTGCTCTCCTGAAAAGACAGATAATTCTGTGAGCAAACTATTTTTGACTCAGAAAGGTCACCCAGAAGCGTTGCACTTGTGTCCACGGCTCTCACTTGGGCTTAGCCACAGATGGGCTCTGGGTGATTCCCACCAAGCAGCTGCTGAGCTCTGAGCTGTGTTTGCCACTTGCCAGGGTAGCCAAAAACCTGCAGAGCTCCAGGCACGTGGCCGTGCTGCCTGCTCTCATGTCTCCTTTTCAAAGAGGAAGGACAAATTTTTGCTTCCAACTGGATAAGGAGACCTCTCAGGAACAGCAGAAAAATTAGTTGAGTAGACTGTTTTGAATGAAACAGAATGTTTCTGTTTCGCAGAGTGAGTAAAATCTGTTCTTAAACCTTCCTTCTCCCCCAAGAGCAGCAAAAGCAGGAGGCTGAAGGCAGCATCTCTTGTTCCCAGGTTTAGTATGTGGAGAGGAAAAAAAAGCTCCTAAGCCCCCAAACCCTCCATCCTGAGACCAGGAGTCTGAATAATCAGCTCTCCTACTGAGGAACTTTAGTGCCAGTATCTGCCTGGCACCCTCTTCTGCTCTGTTTTCATGTGTGTGTCATGGATGATGTCATGCTGCTGTGAAGTCCAGGCCATCATCTGGTTCCTCAAAAAGGAAATACTGTCAGGACTGCCTTTCAGCTGATTTGCATCATTCCTGTATAGTTTGGACAGCAGCATAATGATGAAATCCAGAAAGCTTTCTGGTTTCCTCAATAAGGGTGATTTAACCTTGTTCTTCCTCCCCCAATCATATAGAGTGGACTAAATTATGCAATAATGTCACTGGAGAGACCACAAGAGTGCACTGTTTCAGGATATCAAACCAAACCTCTCCAAGCAAAGATCCCATCCCTACAGACAAAGGAGATGGGTAGTGGGAGAGATCAAAGATGAGAATAATGTTCTTTCATGAGTATAGCACAGAAATATGAAATGAGAGCCAAAAGTTCAAACAAAACAACCTTTCTGCCTGAAAATTAAGCATTAAAATTCTTTATAGATTTCTTGTCTGCACATTTCTTGTCTTAAATGTCTGAGTATTTGGTGGCTCTGAGATGGAGTAAGCAAACGTTAAAGAGTGAAAGCATTTTATTTTGAAGTACAGTCTCACAGGTGGATGACAGAGAGAGCAGAGCTGATGGGTCAAAGCTGGAGTGACAAGAGATAAGAACCCTCCAGAGGACACAGAATGCAGCTTTGGAAGAGCTCCTGAGATGAGACCCATTGTATACTGCTCCCTGGAGAAACACTGGGAATACTCCAAGATGACATGTTGCAACAAACATTTGAGTTTGCCCATGTGATTCAGCATAATCTACCCATTTCTTCAGTGTTGCTAAGAAAAATCACAGCACTGAAATATCACAGCAGAAAACAGTGGCTCCTTGTGGTGGGAATTCCTATTTTGTTGTTGAGAAGATGGCTCCATCCCTCCTGGCAGCTTGAGGGTCACCTTGTGTGGACTCCATATCCCTGGGAAAGGGGGTTCTATGACTATGAGCTCTGAAGTTTTGGTTCATTTCTCTTTAATAAAATCACATCATCACTGGAGCATCTAGAGGAGAGGGGTGAGCCCTTTAAAAGACTGAGAAAGGGGCTGGTTCCTGAGTCCTTTGAATAAGTGGGAAAAAAAGCTCTGAAATTGTTTAGGTGCCAGGTAAAGATGAGATCTTAATAAAGTAGACGAGACTGTTTACATAAGTTATAGCTCATATTAGGGTAGAATAAGAAAAAGTCCTTTTATTGGGACCTCTAGCTCAATAAATGCAACATTAGGTCTTTCCGGTTCCACTTTTCCCTCAAAAGCATTTTACAGTTCAGGTACATTTGATAACTCATGAACATTCAATATATATTCTAATTCAGGGTGAATCACAGGGGCACACAAGCATGACTTGGCAGTGTAAGTTAGATCGTGAGTGAACAAGGAGCCTTTCACTTTTCTGCAGCAAAAAAAAAGATAAAAAGAGATGCAAATAGCAATCGGGGAGTTTTTCCCTTTCCCTCCACTGACAGCATTCAAGCTGACCCCAGGGACTCGACCAAATCCAAGGTGTCTCTGGGAGCTCAGTTTTTCCCCAGTGAGTCTCCTGTTGGAGGAGAATTTCCTTATCCCTCCTGGCCTGGCAGATTTCTCCTTTCAGGTTCCACACCATCCTTCCATCAACACCCAGGAGATGGCATCAGCACACAACAACTTCCTTTGAGCTTTTTCTTATCAGAGCCTTTTATATAGGTGTATATATATACCTGTTCTCTGTTGCAGATATTCTCTTGCTGTACTAATTCATCCTATTCCTTCCCATTAGGCAATTCAGTTTGGTATCCAGATCTTTATACAAGGAAACTGAAGTCTTCTCAGTATTCTTACCTTCTTTGTGAGAGGAAGCTCGTTTCATTTGCCAGTGTTACAAAAATTTAGAGAAAAAGGGTAAAATCCTGTTATTTCTGTAAATGGAGTAGGTTTCATACCTAAATTCCTATATTTTTTTTTTTATTATAAATTCTTTTTTATTTATGGAAGATAGAAAACAAAACAAGAGAAGCAGCAATTAAAGAACCAGACAGATGACCCACCTAGAGAAAAATGCACATCTGAATCAGAAGATTAATAAACACATTGGTTTCACTGCTTGGGGTCTTGAAGTTAATTAGTTAATTTTTCCTAGAACTGTTGATTTTCTGCTATGTGTTTACTCTACCTGGGATGTGTAACCCCTTTCAGCCTCCTCTTTGGTCCTTAATGTGGGGATAAGGTGTAACCTCAGCCCCTCAGCTAAAAGGGATGTTTCCATGTTTGTCAGAACATTTCCACCTCAGGGGGATGTGACAGCTGATGGCAAGGAGTTGCTGGAAAACTCAGTGACTGTGTCAGACAGGGGGAGGTGAAATGTAATGGCAAGAATTGGAAACCAAGGCACAGTCCTTGATAAAAGAGTTGACTCTGGGGCCTCATCTACAAATGCCAGCTCAGTGCTCATTCATGTCTCAGAGTCTTTTAAGATGAAGAGGACATAAAAATGTTCTTGCAGCTCTAGAATCCACTGTGTGCCTGCACACTGAATGCCTCAGGGTCCTGAACCTTTTAAGATAAAAAGAGAGGGGACAAAAGGGACTGAGACCTGGAATGGCCTCCAGGTGAGCCAGAGTAACCTCCAGGTTACACAGAGTAAGATGTGCCTGTTCAGCCTGGAACAGATACCTGAGCATCAATTAAAGGTACAGAAATGCATGAGTGGGAATAGGAACTGCAACAACCACCCAGCATCTCCCACAGTCTGAAACTGGGCAGCTAGGTGACAGAATGGTGTCCCCAGTGGATACAAACCAGGCTTGAGTGGGTTGATGTATGACTAGATTTCCTAACTCTGCTACCAGAGCTGCTGAAAGTGTTGGTGAATTCAATCTGTGATCAAAAAAATTCATGGAGGGAGTCCAAGAAGATTCACAAAGATGCACCAAAACCTCTCAACCAAGTGAGACACCATGTCAAGGAATAAACTTGCCTTTTTCCTTTATTGCACCCTGTTCTCAGCTGTATTTTCCTGGACACATTCAGACACAGGCAATGGGTAGAGGGAACTTTGGGCTGACACACTATATTAACTTCTATTCCACAGCTACCTCATGACACAGTGGCACAAGTGATCTGAGTTCCTGCATGGAGATGATGATTTGGAGGCATCAGCCATGAGCATGACTGAAAAGCTGCCCAGTCCCCCAGCTGTGAGCCAACACCTACTTTTTTGGGGGTCTTCCATTGCTGAATAAGATCCAACACATTCTAGTTGGCCAGAGCTCCTTCTGCCATGATGTTCATCCATACCTGCCCCAGTCCCAACCCAAATCCTGCTCTGCTGGACACACTGAC
This sequence comes from Phaethornis superciliosus, assembly GCA_023637945.1. Classification (NCBI taxonomy): domain Eukaryota; kingdom Metazoa; phylum Chordata; class Aves; order Apodiformes; family Trochilidae; genus Phaethornis; species Phaethornis superciliosus. The sequence continues at coordinate 2,416,701 of JAJQWJ010000020.1, forward strand.
ATTGAAAGCCTCTGAGATATCTTCATCCTTACTTCACAGGTTTCCAGTCCTTCAGGGTGTTACTGGTTTTGACTTCTGCAGGATAATGCAATGGAAATTTTTCACTTCATTTTGAAACTTGTCTTCTAGACTGCTGATAATGTAACACAGTTTATAATATAATACATTGTAATTGATTATACAATTTAAGAATCAAAATTACACTACTTTGTGTCAAATTAAATGCTTTCATTGGTTGCTTGTAATATTCCCTTCAAGAATTATCTGTGAAGAATACATAAATGTTTGGTTTCTCATTCCTAGAGGGACTGTATTTCAAATTCTCTAAAACTCTTTGTGCTAAGAAGCAATCCCTCTCATCTAGGCTGCTCTGCTTACTAGAGCCCAGTTAAACCCACATGGAGCCCAGCTTTGTCCTTGGCATGGAAAAGGATCAGATATTGCCTGAAGCTCACTAGGGTTTTAATTCTTGTTATTAGTTTTATATAGAAGCTCTCCAGGTACTAAAAGGAAAGGGCAGGAGCATGAACCCCACAAATAGATCATCAGCAAAAATTTATTAGTTGTAACGTATATTGCAAAAGGAGGAGAGGGTCTGATTCATCTTCCTTTTGGGTCCAACTGGTATTTTTGTCTTTGACACAAGGAGAAGAGAAGACAAATCACTGAGATGTGGATCATCCACTCCGCACTGCATGTTGTGCCATTAGCAAGACATTAGCCTTGGTTTAGATGTATGAGGGGTTTTTTCCAGATATTTTTTTTTTTCCCAGTGACAATCAGGTTTGTAGACTGCAACAATCATCCAGGACAACTTCAGTGGAGTGGTGTCACTTGCAATTCACCCAGTGAGGGTCCTCAAAGATGTCCAACAAGGTGTGTACAATATATAGGTGTACTGAATTAAAAGCAAGGATTAAATTAAAAGCAGAATTAGAAGAAATCAAACACACAAAAACACTCAATGGGACAGGACCTTACCATGAATGCCTTATTTGTAATATTTTTAGAGGTTTGTTTTTGTTTTGGAGAAGTTTGGTGGTATCTGGGCTACCCAGGCATATTTTTGTGCTGAAGATATAATGTATGGTGGAAGATCTTCCCACAGAAGAGCAACATTCAGGCCTTGGACCCACCATCCTTTCTTCTGGAAGATGTCTGTGAGGAACACTTCTTGAGCATCACCTCTGCTGCTTTTCTGCCTGGGCTTTACACCCATATGGTCTCAAAGAAGCACAGCTCTGTAGTCAAATATGGAAATGGCTTTCCTTATTTATTTTTGTCATAGTAGTGACTGCTAACAGTAAGTTTACATGAATGATTTGTGATTTTCAATATAATTAAACCATACATGAAAACTTACAGGAGTATTGTGAAACAATTTAAGCCATGATTGCTTTTCCAATTGGCACCTAATGATTCATTAGTTATTATCAAAACAAGTGCAGTGAGCACAGGGCTGCCCTCCTACAGCACATAGATTTTGATAACTTTAATTTGGTTTTTGCACGCACGTGCAAGTTGCTCAATAGAAAGACTTGTAAGCAGGTGTCATGGTGATGTACCCCAAATCTCTTGCCTTTTCTTGCACCTATGCAGAGCTAATGAAAAATAATGCTGTCCTCAGGTGCATCTTACAGAAATGACACAGGTTTTGTGGGAAGACAGAGAATTGGGTCTGTGGATCCTGAGAGCAAAGAGCTGCAAAGCCGAATGAATTATTCAAACCTACAGAGGCTGGCATACATTTGTGTTTTGGGAATGTGAGCTTTTCGCCAGGCCTGGATTTACAGGGAGCTCTGGTTTGCTTTGAGGCTGTGGGGTAATGGCAGCTGCCTACCTTCAGCCCAAGGCTGTGTCCAGAACAGCTTTGATGCTTTTGTTGGGTCAATTTTTGCTCTGCTAATTTCTTCATGTCACTGACACCCAAGCTCATCAGGATGGTGAAACACTCACTGTCCAAGCTTTGAGCATGTCTGTATTTCTGCAACAGATGCTCTACAGAGTCCTATGGGGTCAGACAGTTCAGTCCAGACCTTCAGTGGACTAAGCTCAACCTCTGATAACAGCTCAGCATCCTTTTCTTCATGGAGCCTTTCTCCTCCTTCTTATGGGAAAGCTGGAGAGGGATTTTACAAAGTCACATAGTGACAGGACGAGAGAGATAGGTTTCAAGGTAAGTGAGGGGAGTTTTAGAGGATATTTAGGAAGAAATTATTTTCTATGAGGGTGCTGAGCTCCTGTCCCAGGTTGCCCCCAGAAGCTGTGGCTGCCCTATCCCTGGCAGTGTTGAAGGTTGGATGGGGCTTAGAGCAGCCTGGGCTGGTGGGAGGGACATTAGGAGAGGATGCACTTTAAGGTCCCTTCCAACCCAACCCATTCCATGATGATCTGTTATCTGACACCTAGCCCTCTCCTTAGGCTTGACTCTTTGCCTGTTCTCAACACCAACTCCAAGTGCCACATCAGTTCTGCTCTGACATAGCACAGCTGCCTGCACTGGGAGCTCCAGCACCTCTGTGTGCACTCCACAATGCAATTGCAAGGGCTGCAAAATGTGCACGTGTGTACAGATGTATGGAGGCTGTTCCCTAGAAGTGCAGAATTAGAACATGTAATTAATAATCCCTCACCAGGGTGATGCCCTAGCATGAATGAAAACTAATCCAGAGCATCTTTCTGCCTCCTTGCAACTTTTAATCTTCCACATATGCCACTGGGAACGTTTCTATGGTTACCTCCGAGAATATCAGTTTGCCACCATCAGGTCATTTCCATCTTGGAACATAAATTCAAGTGAGTGGTGGGTTTTTTTTTTGTTTTGTTTTTTTTTTTTTTTTTTTTTTTTTTAAGCTGTGCTGGACTTTAGTCCTGATTCCAGACTACTGAGAAGCTGGAGGTGTAAAGCTTAGATGTGAATTTGCTACCATTTTGGTGGTGCCTGTCACTGCAGAACAGTCACAGCAAATGAAAGACAAAATATCAAGGATTTCATGTCCAGAAGTTGTACTGTGGTGTGGCAGCTCAAAAAGATACTCCAGATATGACCGCATCAAAAAAAAGGACAATCATGTAATGAGGTTATCTCCACTTGCAGCCTCTGGGATGGGTGTCAGGAAGGTGATAGAACATACAACTTTTTTAGCATTCAATAAATCTCCAAATTAAATAAAAATGCAATAAATCTGATTATTGGCAGCAGTTCCCGAGTGTGTTACAATCAAGCATAGGGCATTTGCTAATGTGACACTGTCTGAGATGTACAGCGCTTCCCCAAATCCTCTGATGGTAGTGAGAAGTGGATATTTCCATGCTACCTGGGCTACTCTATTTCTGCTCATCATCATAACACATTTCTCAAGCCAAATCTTTTCCTGACCTGAGTCTGAATGCATGTGCAGAATGGAAATATACCCCCTTAAGTGCATTTTCTCTTACTGAGTTGTATTAAAATATGTTGTGAATATGGGAAAGAACTTGAAACCTTGTTGTCAGCTCTAAGCAGAACAACAACTTCTTTTTTCTTTCCAAACCAGGGAGGTCATGTTGCTGATAGTCACAAAAATGAGTTTTGTTTTAAGTCAGCAGCTTTTCCTGATCTGTCGAAAATGTCACAACTGGCTTGTAAATATTCCAAAAGCCAGAAGTCTTTGTTGCAAAAGCCAATTATGGTGTCTGACTGACAAAAATATACTTACTTATCACAGCATCCAGAACACCTGACCACTTTAAAGCAACAAAATGAATGGTTAGGGGCATCATAAATCTTGCAGTGCCCACATAACAAACAAAATTATTCTTATTAGGCATAAAATTTTATCAAAGTATAAGGACCCTAATTCTGACCCAGGTGGAACCTTATTTTTTCACCAGCAAATGGAAAATGCAAACAACACAAAGTCATTTTACAACAGGGATACAAAAATTAGGGAGATCTGCAGTTTCATGAGCTACCCAGGCAGAAGTGACAGTGATTCCTGGTTCCAGTGTGAAACAAAGGGAAATGTAAAATTTGAGGCACAAAACATATTTTTGAACGGGGAGAAAACTCTTGAAGATGCTAATTCTGAAGCTCAGAGACGTTTGAAACACCTTCAGTAAAAAGCAAACAATGTATAAAGATTCGATGCATGCCTAGAGATTGGAGTGCATGGCCAACTGATGATGTGACTCAAGAAATAAATTCCTGATTCATCTCCAAATTCACAAGTGACCCAAGAGCCTGCTAGGAACCCCAAGGGATTGAGAAGGCAGATCTGGAGAGAGGATCCCCAAGGAGGAGTTCCCAAGCCTGAGCCCATATTCCCAAAGGAGAAAACTTCAAGACCTGCACCTAAGTTTTAAAGAGAGCTACAAAACTTTAGCTAAATCCCTTTCCAGAAGTGAGGTAAAGGCGGCAGCATCCTGAACCCACTGATGGAGCCCACGTGGTCCAGGAGCAAACTGCAGCTGGGAGAAGTCTCTGTGCAAGCACTGCATGGACATAGTGAGGTGTCTCAGAGGGTGCAGAGGGAAGGGGGTGTCCATAATAATAATAAAAAAAACCCTCAATGGTAAGGAGGTGGTTGGTGGGAGCCTCTGGCCCTCCAGCCTTGCTGGTTTTGGGTGCTGCCAGAGCTTAGAGTGCAAATGTGCTGCTTGGTGTCCTCCTGGTGGAGCTGCAGGATGGGGCTGGAAGGATCTGGAAGATATTTGCCTGCTGGCAAAAGGTAGAAAAGCAAGGAAGTTGGTAAGATGTTGAGTTGGAGGGCAGGGAATGAGAATTTTTGCTATTGTGGAAAGGGGGATTATGGCCCTTCAGGGTGATGGAGGAGCTGAGAATAAGGTCCATTAATGGATGAACTTCCAACAGGGCAGTCAGTGGTTGTTGTGATCTCACAGGGCTGGTGGACAGTCATGGAAGTGTCAGCTCAATATTTATTTTCTAGGAGAGGGAGAAGAGGCAAAGCCCCCTTTTCCTGATGCTGGGAGACGAGCAAGACCTGGGGATGTAAATCCAAATTGTCAGATAAAAGCTAGATATATTAATATGACACAATCTGTGGATCAAATACATGCCACTCTATCATTCAAGCTGCTGTGAAGGTCTGGGATGGTAATACCATTTCTGAACCCTCTGCAGCTTACCATGGTGCTGGGGAGCAAGCTCAGGGACCACGGTTGTGGTGGGTGGTCTGTGTCCAAGGGGACACAGATGCTATGGAGCTCTCCACTTTCCATTCTCCATACTCCACCACCTCTGAGGGCTCTCAGACAGGGTGTCCCACAGCTCTGCTCAGGCTGTCCCACTCAGTGCCATCCAGATATCCTGCTTGGCCCTATCTCTGCTTCCTTTCTCTCTAGCATCTTCAGGAGCAAACCGAAACGTTGCAGCTGTCCCAGGACTTGGTCCCAAGGGACACTCTGGGGGAAGCATGCCCCTGGTCCACATCCCCCTGCTCCTTCATGAGCATCCATCCTCTGTGCTTTGCAGCAGCCTGGCATGGGGTGTGAATCCCCAGGGCTCCTCAGATATGGGCCCTATGGACACCAGCAGGGTCTCTGTAGGCTGGAGAGTCTTCATAGTGCTGTCCCCCTGCTCTCATTCACCTAAGAACATGGTTTTTTTATTATGAGATAAAGACTTGCCAACTGATCTTAAAATCCAACCATCTTCCTGGCCACATCTGGGCAGCCATAACCCTCCTTCTGGTGGCCCAGCTTCATGAGCACATTAGCCAATAAAACCTGAGTGATCTAGGAAGAGATTTCTGTAATGAATTTCATGCACAGCCTGAAAACTTGTTTAGATCAACTTTATAGTCTTATTCAATATGTGTTCTTTTCCCAGGAAGCATTTGTCTGAGCCAAAGGGCAGCCAGTCAGATGGGGTTGTCTGCAGCCATCAGACACATGGACCATTGCTCTGGCTGTCTGTGCTGACAGAGAGGTTCTTATCTGGATGAGAGGTGTCCCTGCTGACGGCAGGGAGGTTGGAGGAGATGATCTCTAAGGTCCCTTGCAGCCTCAGCCATTCTATGATTCTATGTTCTACTCTGACACTGCGATGGGGACCATGGAGGCACAACTCTGGTAATTTGGAGAGTGCAGGTGAAGGCTCAGCTCAAGAATTTGTACCCGATGGTGCCTGTGAGATTTGGTTCCCACGAGGTTTTCCTTCTCATTAGTGCTGGATTTGTCATTTTCTGTTCCTAACAAGTTTCTTAACTGGAAATCTGGAAAAAACCCAGAATATTTTGCAGCTCTATTTAATAAGACATGGGCACAAATGGCATTACAAGATAATTCTTTAATATGTGAAAATTAAATCTGATGGAGAATTTATGCAATTGGATCATTTATTTATTTAGATGTTCAAAGCTCCTATTCATAACAATGAGCAAATTAAAAATACCCAAGCAGGGATAATCCCACGGCATCAAGCCTGTATTAATCTCTCAAGCTCTTGCTGGAGACAGGATGGCTGAAAGATTTTTTTGTTCCTTTCTCAAATATTCTGGCTGAGTTTGAGCCCCATTTCGTGAGAGGCAAATATTTGCCAGTCCCTTTAAGCCCCTGTTATTAAACGCCAATCGGTTGTAAAACTCAGCCCTTGGAACTACATGAGGAGATTTGGTTTCCTCTTCTGGCCAGGGTGTGCCAAGGAGGTCTCTGAGGAGGGAAAGCAAATTGAAGGATTTGAAATGGGCTTCTCCCTTTCCCTGGCATTTCAATAGAGACTTGAAGGAGAATCAAAGGGCTTCAGGCTCCATGCCAGATGCTGTGCCTAGAGGATCCCAGCTCTTTTGCTTAGTTCTTGTCAAATTTAGAGGAATTTAAATATGATGAAACTACTACTTATTACTATTACCCCTGCACTGACACCATGTCATTATCTCAGCTACGTGGGGTAAGCAACCTTCTCCAGAGAATGAGGAAGGGAAAGGCCCATTTGAGGAGGTTTTAAATGCCAGTATTTAAACCTGCAGGCAAACTGAACACTTCCTCTTCCAGTGCTAATCTGTATTTTTTTATTGCTATGATGACAACATACTCGTTGTTCATGGCAAGGGCTACTATGTTTATTTAAAACCCAAGCATCTGAAAAAACCCTGAAGTGCTGCTTTATTTATTCTGAAATGTTTCTTTGGTGGTGCAGAGAGCTTGTGTGTGGCTAGAGTTTGTTGCTTCCTGAATTCAAAACTCCTTTAAAAAAAAAACAAAACATGGAAAGGTTTGCTGTTAGCCTAAGGGGAGGCACTTGACAGATAGTTCATATTTTTGCAGAAGCAACCTGGAAGAGACAGGGGAGCCACGGTCCCATTAATGACTAATGAGATCACAGGGAAATTCATGTTGGAAGGGACCTCAGGAGGGCTCTACACCAACCTCCTGCTCTGGGTACGAGCAGCCTGAGGTCAGGCAAGGTTACTCAGAGTTTTTATTCAATCTGGTCTTGAAATCTCCAAGGAAAGAGACCGCACAGCCTCAGACACAACCCCTTGCCCCACGTGGGGACACCAAAGTGTTGATGTCTTCATGTGGAGCCAAAATCCACTCTCAGCTCCAGGCAGCAGCTTTTTGCTTGAAAGGTTTGCTCCCTTAAAGGCTCTACAAAGACCTGAAATAACCAGGCTTTGTGGAAATGCCTCTTAATTTGAGTTAATGATTCAATATAATTGATTTAATTAAGAGCACAGACTACATGGGATTATTACTCTCAGAAGCAAGCATTTGGATTTGTACCACAGAAAATTTGGACATCAGCAGTGTCACTTTTTTTTGTTGTTTGTTTTTCTTAGCTTTCCTTCTGAATTCTGTTTTACTGTCGGGGGAGAGAAACTGAAATTCCCAAACAGGCATCACCCAACAGGTCCTTGGTCAACAGGGCCATGGTTCTGTGCACCAAGCTGTCAAATGTTGGACAACACTGTCAACGTCTGTGGCACATCCTGTGGGTGAGTCAGCTCATCAAATTTCTCTTTCTTCAGCAGAGATCTCTGCTGGGTGTTGTTGACCCTGCCTTTCTTTAGGGGCAGTGAAGAGGAGCTGATGCTCCAGAAGTTCAGTGCCCTGGCACACACGATTCATGGATGCTGCCATGGTGGTAGAGACTGAGGTGGGCACCAGTACCTGCTCCATACTCCTTATGTTGGCACTGGGAGGCTCCCACAACAGGATTTCATGGGAGAGGTCTCCTCTCTATCCCTCCTATCACCCACTGCCATTAATAAGAAACTCTTTGCCTTTCATCGTTTTCCCCATTTCTTCTCTCGTGCTGCAGCTGCTGACATGGAATCATTGAATAATTTGGGTTGGAAGGGACCTCTCAAGCTCATCCAGTCAAACCCCGGCTCCTTTAACTCCATCAGGGTGCTCAGAGCCTCCTCAAGCCTCACCTTGAATATCTCCAGGGATGAGGCCTCAACCACCTCCCTGGGCAACCCTTGTTCCACCTCCCTCATAGGAAAGAACTTTTTCCTAACATCCAATCTAAATCTCCTCTTCACCAATTTAAAGTCATTGCCCCTATCCTATCACTCCAGACAAGCAGCCCCTCTTCAGCCTTTCTGTAGGTCGCTTCAGGTACAGGAAAGTGTCTATTAAATCTCCCCAGAGCTTTCTCTTCTCCAGATTGAACAACCCCAGATCCCTCAATCTGTGTTTGCAGGAGAGATGTTCCATCCCCCTGATCATTTCTATGGTCCTGCATTATCCTGTGCAGTTGCTGTGAGCTGAAGTGAAATCATTCTTTTTGTGTATCATCTCCCTTTTTATTAGTTAATTTGGAATAAACAAAGCAGAGGCCTCACCTATGTCAACTATGTGGTGTATTTTTGATATATTTATTAGAACACCTCCCTTAGTTTTTATTAAGCATAAAATGAGAAAACGTAAAACCTCAGAAACAGACCTGAGAGCTTTTATGTTGTAAATGTAACGACTGACAGGTAGCTCTTGGGAACTGCTTGAGCCCAATCATTGTTTTGGGGTTTGTTTTTTTTTTTTCTTTTTTGTGTCTCAGAAAAAGCTTGATGAGTCTCATCAGACAGTTTGCTGGGCATGAGGAAATGGGGCACTTGGCTGAACATGAATCAGCAGCACTGCTGGGTGATGCTCAGGCAGCTTCTTGAACAACAAGGAGCTTCTCAGCAAATATGCATGAGTTCAGTTTCTCTACAAGGGAGGGATGTTGTTAAAGGCTATAGCCAGCAGAAACATCCCCGGGTGTCTATTTTACATCCCTTCATTATTTTGAATGCTGTGCTCTTAGAGGAGCTGGAAGATTCATAAAATGTATTTAAATTTTTGATATTCAATTTATTTTAAGTCTCCCGTCTGGTGCCTGTAATCTGATTTAGCAAGATCCATAAACCAATTTGGTGCAGTCAGTGTGACCTCTTTCCCATCCTGCCTGCACCCAGTACTGTAGAGAAGGCTGAGTCTAGAGTTTCTATTTGCATGTGCAAAAAAAAGATGAGATGAGTAAGCAGCAGAGGGAAATGTCCCACCAGCATCTCTGTTCTCATGCTTCACTGTTTCTAGTAAAAAAGATTCTGCCCAGAATTGAAATTCAGCCTAGAACTATGTTTGTTTTTCCATATGTGTGTTGTTCTCCATATGCCCAGAAAATCCCAAGGGACTACTGGGTGCATGGGGCAGAGTCCCCACCACCACTCTGCCCTGACTGGGTGTGCTAGCTCTACAGAACAGGTCTGAGGACAAGATTTAGGCTGCTCCTCCAGCTGCCCTGCTTCTCTGGGAAGTTGGGTGTGTACTGGGGTTCATAGACCCCAGTCCTTCTTGAAAAATAGGAATCTTTCCACTTTTGCTCCAATTTGCCTAGTAGATAATGGGATTTCTGCAAATCAGAGTCATTATTTCAAGCATGTCTCTCCAAATGAGAATAATTATTTCAAGTGTCTTCTGTGGGGTTTAATAATTAGTTTAAAATTCATACATACACAATAAACTGTAACAACATAATTACTTAAAGTTTGCTGCCACTTCCAGTGAGATCATTCCCTGGAATATCTAATTGCTCATGATTGGTTTCGATCTGCTCTGCTACTTCCAGCACAACAGACTGGCTTGCAGCAACTGGAAAAAGCATAAATAGGAAATATTGGAGATTTTCACAACCCAACTGGACACAGTCCTGGACTATCTGCACTACTGAGTCTGCTTGAGCAGGAGGATTAATGATCTCCTGAGGTCTTTTCCATCCTCAGATATCCTGTGATTCCATGAAATGAGGCTTGGCCTCTGTATTTGATTGAATTTAGGTCTAAAAGATACAGAAAGCTAACAGCCTGACAGGTCTTCTCCCTTTTCCTGGCACTCTGATGGTTATGCTAATTAACTGCTAAGACAACAGAATCTTCTGTTGGATGTTTTCTTAGTGAGGAGGGAAACAGGTACCACCTCCAGTATGCCAAGGCTGTCAGTACCTGTTACATTAATTAACGTGTTGCTTCTATCACATAGTAATGATAGCTTTCCCCACTCCTCATTATAAGCTTTCATTATACATAGCAGGTGGCTTGTCAGGATTTTAATATCTTTCTACCCTTTTTTTGGTTCAGATCCTTAAATATTTGTTTCACAGGTAGGCCAGGGGAGGAGCAGCCTTCTTACAACCCCTGCCAGACTCTGAGCATCTGCAATTTCTGCAAAACACCTGCTATTCCAGTGAAAAAGAATGTTTAGCTGGGCAGGTCGTTGGCATCATGGAAAAGACCTCTCAGGGGGACAATCCAATGTATCTGCAAATGCCAGTAATGTCCTTGGCCCCCAAACAAGATCTCTAATTCTGTTGGCAAGTCCAAATGGCTTAACATCAGCTGGGCCATAACAAAAAATAAGGATAATGGGAACTCTTTGGAGCACAAGCAGACAAACATCACCTGGGGTCAGTCATGGCCCAGCTCTCCCAAATTCTGTCCTTGACAGCCAGGGGAAAGAGCAGTGTACCCACCATTGGACTGTACATAAGGCTGTGGTGGGCAGTGTCCCACTCATGTGGTGACAACATTTGTTCTTAGATGCAAGCAGGCAGAATGTGAGGATCCATGTGCTTCTGCTGTTTTGTTTTTTTTTTTTCATCTCTGAAAGTCAAATTGGGAAAGCCTCACTGAAAAATCTTGCTGCTGTCACATGGGAGGTGAAGCAGCAGGGAATCAGAGAATTAAAGAATGATTTAGGTTGGAAGGGAACTCTCAAGGTCACCCAGTCCACCCTCAACTAGATCAGGGTGCTCAGAGCCTCCCCTTGAATATCTCCAGGCAGGTATCAAATTAATTTTAGATCTATTGGGAGAATTATATTGAACTGCATGAGGTCTACAGACTTGGGTCTGGTGTGGCAGCAGGAACATTAATATTCTCTTTGTAAAGACAGCAGAGGCTTGAGGCTTAGGAGGCTGTCAGCCCTAAGACACCAGGCTGAGCTCCACAAAGACAGGCAGCCCCCACCGGAGTTATAACAGAGGTAAGTTGTTCTTGTCAGCACTTTAATCCATCTTGTAACATTTGCTCTACTCTAGGATTGTGTACAATTTTAAAAAATGCAATTAATGTGGCTGTGGTTTTATTAATCAGTTGGCTTGGGATGTCAAATTATGCAGAACATCTTAGTACACGTGTAGGTTTGGACTGGAGTGTACAGAAGAAGGTGGACATGCCCCACAAGAGCAGTCATGGTGTCAGCGGACCCCAGGAGGAGTAGGCTGTGAAAAAGACATGATCTTGCACAGAATGCTTGCTCAAAGGTGAGCAGGTGGAAATCCGTGGAAGAATTCCATCTCCTTGCTGGCTGCTCCCTCCCAAGTCCTGTGACAAGTTTGGGATAGCCCTGGAGCTGTTGGGAAAGACCTTTCCTATTGAGAAGGAAGTCCATGAATTACAGAAAGGAATGATGAGTGCTCCTGCCAATTACCTGCTATCCTTTATAAGATTTAAATTATTTCTAAAATTATAATGTCCTTGGGGAAGAAGAGAAACTGTGTTCCACTAAGTAACATCTTATTAATCAGATTCTATATGGCACAGAATGAATGACTGAAATCAAGTCCATCTGTTAGAGAGGATCATGAACGTCAGATTAGCTCAGTAATTATTGAAAAGCTCTGTAATACAGTTCTTGAATGGAGACACGGAAAATGACTTTTAATCAGAGCCTTGGGCTCCATGAGGGCTTTTTAGAAAGTGATGGCTTCAGAAGGGCTGGTTTTGCCTCCACAGAAGATAGACATTTTGTATACAAATCTCTACTGCAGGAGCTTTGCAGCTCCCATCCAGGCCACACGTTTGGAGCCCCAAACAGCTCTGGAGATGCAGGAGATGACAAGAACCAGCTTTGTGAGAAACAGACTAGCTCTGATAGGGCAAAAGAGCAGGTCTAGAGTTTGGATCTGGCAGGGGATGCTCAGAGGCAGAGAGACCCAAGCATCAGGCTTGGCACTTTCAGAGAGCACATCAGGGGGGGCTCAGTTGATTGTTCTTCAGGCAGCAACTCTGATTTGTGGCTGCAACCTTGACTTGTCTCGACAGATGTCAGAGCTGCCTGATGATATCAATGGGCTCTGATCATCAGTTTTTAGCCCAGAGAGCTCTAAGGAAAAAAGATTGGACTTTTTGCATCAAATTAAACTTAAAAAACCCTTTTAAAATAATCCTGGAAGAACTTGAAAATGCTGTGGGGTCTAGGGCAAAACGGAAGAACTGACAAGGTGCCTTGTTGAATTGTGTGCACTTGTGAATTGAAAATGCAGATGCAGACAAATTACTGTTTCAAGAGGAATAAGTGAAACATTTTGTTGGCAAACGTTCCACTTTTCAAAGCTGATTGAAACCTCAGCTAAAGCAATCTTCAAAGTTTCTTCTGGTGGTGCAAAAAGTTTCAGCAGGCAAACAGAAAGATACCAATTCCTCTCTGCTCAGAGGACATGTCACTGCATGTTGCTTGTAGGACCAGTGCCCTCAAACTTCATTTCTATGGTACCTGGGCTCTCAAAGCCGTGGGAGGAACAGCATCCATTGGGTGTGTTGACTCTGCCAACTGCACTTGAAGATTTCAATTACGGTGTCCATGAAAAGAAAAAAATCCCATCCCAACTGAGATCAATTGCCGCCACAGGGGCTCCAGGACCAGTGACTAGATGACCTTTAAGGTCTTTTCCAACCCAAACCATTATGTGATCTAGTTACAACCCCCCTGCCATGGCAGGGACACCTCCCAACAGCTCAGGTTGCTCAGAGCCCCATCCAGCCTGAACTTCAACACTTCCAGGGATGGAGCTTCCACAGCTTCCTCGGGCAACCTGGGCCAGGGTCTCACCACCCTCACAGGAAAGGATTTCTTCCTAATTTCTAACCTAAATCCCCCTCTTTGAGGGGTGCAAAATGCCCTACCCCAGCTTTTTTGTAATCCCCCTTCAGATGTTACAAAGCCATTATAAAGTCATCTCAGAACTTCTTCTTCACTGATGAAGAAGTGAACCTTCGTGGGTGCCTCCAATAGGCACTGGACGTCCAGACTGCCAAGCTAAGGCAGGAGCAAGCTTCACCTTTCAACAAGAACAACAAAAATTCCTTCCAAAGCAAATTTCACTGGATTTTTAAACATGGTCACTGGCATGAAACCTCTATTATTTTCCCAGATCATATCTGAAGAACTGAAGTTTCAATCATTTCCCTGCCAGAACTTCTTCCCCCTGTAAAATTGATCTCCAGGGAGAGTTTCCTTGAGAGTCAGTTTAACCATCTGTTCTCTCATTTTCATCCCATTACTCCTAGGAAATTATTTTGTTAGGGTTATTGTGGTGAATGATGGGTATCCATGAGACCCACCTCACTCTGATCTTTGTTTTGTGGGATGGGAATGTTGCTGGAAAACCTTTCACTTGTGATCAGTCATTGGTTTACCTTTAAATATGTCTTCTGCAAAATATCTCAGGTCTGTCCTCTTTTTGTGGATGTGGGACTGCACCCTCATGAAGTGGAAGCTGCACCACTTCATGACCACCAGAGCTGGGAGACTTCTTCGTGACCACTCTGGAGGTGGGAGAGCTGTTAAGGAACAAAAAAACCCCAAAACAAACCCAAAAAACAGTTGGATCTGCATGGAGGTGAACCACCTGCCATGGCTGACTCCACAGTCACTTCTGAAAGGCAATTAGGAAGCAAACTACAGCAGCAAGAATGCATCAACCCTTTCCCTGCATGCAGGAGAAGGGGAGAGATCATCAAAGTGAGCACGAGCAGGTCTTGACTCTTTTAATTTATTCTCAGCAAACTGTATTGAAATTGTGCTTCAGAGTGTTTATCACTAAGACAATTATTTTAGGCTGACCTACTTTTCTCTGTCTCTTTAATAACATGGGCCACATCATTAGATTTGTACATGGGCAATAGAGGAAGCAAGCTAATTGGTAGCAGCCTCTTTAAGAAATAAAGCAGCCTAATCGTTTGCCTCCTCACGTTCTTCCATTACAGCTGAGGAACTGCAGAAGATGTTCACTGATTAGTCTGTTGAATTATGAATTAGGCTGCTGGTCCCTGTGCAGCTGTTTTCTCCATGTCATTCCTAGCACTTTATTTCCCCATCTGCTTATAAAACCAGGAGCTTGATCCTGCAATAAACACTTCAAATGCTTTTTTTTTAGAGGCTAATTAATTGTGTTGCATTTCTTGAACACATAGAGCTACCCTGGCTTACATCAAATTAACAGTGCTAATTTCTTCCCTGCTCTGTGCCCAAACCATCCCTCCTACAGATGAGCTGGAAAATAAAAGGGGACTGCATCAAACAATTTTTATGTTTCATGTTCTTACTATTTTGATCGTTTCTGTGCACAATGCAGAAACGGCCTTACCAGAGCAATTGCATCTGCAAACCAGATGTACCACTCCCAAAGCTACCAGGATTGAAGCAGCCTTGCAGGGGCCAAAATGGTGAAGTGACATTTGCAGCTGATGTTTAATACTGTTCTCCATTTGCTAGCTTGGTTGCTGGTCCATGTGAGCTGGAAAGGGTGCTGCTGCCTGGCATCTGCAACCTGGGTCCGCAGCTTCAGCTCACAGAATGGTCACATCTGGAAGAGACCTCTAAATTACCATGTCCAACTGTCAATATCTCCCCTACCCTCCCAGAATAAAAGATACATTTATCAAGACCCGTATCACCGATGAGAGTATGTCCTGAAGTTCCTACATGGTATCATAAATACTTCCAGGGATGGTGACTCCACAAGATGACACAGTGCTAATGGGGCAGATTGAGGCCTGCCTGAGAGATGAGCAAGGCTGCAGAACAGTTAACAGCTAAATAAGAGACTAGTTTAAATTAATGAGCCCTTTAAAGTATACAAGCCACTATGGTCTGCAGTAATTATGTGACAAATTATGGTTTATTGTCTGTGCCAAGCTTACCGTGAATCAGCTCCCTCTGCATGCTTGGGTTGATTTACAAGGATGTTCCATGTGGCACCCCAAGCAAGTCCGAGCACCTCGTGCAGCTGAGATTTGGATGCCAACAGCATCTTGTTTATGCAAGGAAAAGTGTTGGCTTTCCAAGCTCACTTAGAGCTTGCAGGGAGCCGGGAGGACCCGTGCAACACAAGCAGCTGGACTTGGGTCTGCCTCTGAAGGAAGAAACTGGAGGGCAAAGGAAAGCAAACACAAAGAGCATGGATCATCTCCTCTCTGAGAGGCCAGTCCCTTTTTTACTCCTAACTGAGGGGCAAATCAAATTCCCCCAAGCTGTTCTAAAAGCACATCTTCCTTAGTTTTAATGCCTTGGCTTTTGCACCTCTAAGGAAGATGCCAAACATTTGGGTTGGAGGTCGAGATTGTGGGTCCATCTTTCTCTCAGCATGTTTGCAAGTTTTAGGTGGACAGAAGGGAAAAAGAGAAGTGTATATGGGGGCTGGTGTGAAAGAAGGCGGCAGGGGAGGAAGTATCAGCCTCAGCTCTCCTCTTCTCTTTAGAAAAGGAGCACCTCAAAAATGAAGAGCCCAAATGTATGCTTTTTTCACTCTCAGGCCATCCAATGGCTGGAAGAAGTTACCCATAGAGGACGTGGAGTCTCTAGACTTGCAAGTTTTTAAGAAAAACCTGGACAAAGTAATCTCATCTCATACATGACCATGTTTTAAACAAGCGGTGGAACTAGAAACCTCCTGACATCCCTTCCAATCTGAATTAATTGGTTAAGTTTTTCAGATCTCAGAAAGTGTAATGTCCTTTCACCATCTTGGTCCATCAAGCTCCTGGTGTAGTGATGTTGAGTTCACATAAGCAAAGGGCACCTGCCCAGCAGGAAAAGAAGAGAGGCAGACTGGGACGCTTGGCTTCTGACTGGAATGATTTCTACCTGTTTGGATGCTATGCTGCTGCAGATTTTTTTCTCTTCATTACTGAGTTCTGGTGTTTGTTTTTTTGCTGGCATTAAAGCATTCAGGGCTGGTCTCTCCTCAGAGGTTAGGAGTTTTCTTTTAATATATGTTTTTTTAATGAACTACATGTAACTCAATCAATCAGTTAAGCTCACTGGATGAAGGAAAAGTCCTGCCTGACATCAGTCTTAACTCCACTTCCGCTATTTAGCTAAGGCTGCAAAGCCTCAGATTTACGATTTTAGATTTGTAAATACTTCTAATAAATCCAATAAATGAAACCAGGCCCTGGTGTATCCTCAGCATTCAAAACTGAACGAGCCCAATTAGCCTGGGAAGAGCTGTTCCCTGCAGAAGAGTTTCTTTGGGCCAATCCATTGTGAAAATCATTTATTCCTTTTTTCCTCCTTTTCCTTGATGATTTCTCTTCCAACACAAGAAGCTCCAAAGGTCCCTGGGTTTCTTGCCAAAGCTTCTTCGTTGATTAACTCCCATTCTCTCTTTCATCATCCTTCTTCCTTCATTCCCTGCCACTCTCCCACTGTTGCTGAATAGGGCTCCCAAAGATCCGAACGATTGAGACTGGCCAAAAAATGCAAAGAGTGACCACTGAAAACTTCTTCTGGGCCTAACTCAGGAGGCAGGGAGCTGATGCTTGGCATCTGTTCTCCTCCAAGCTCTGAGGATTTCCCTCCTTCCAGGAGAGGGGCTCCTGCCCTCCCTGCCCCTTCCCCACCCTCACACCTCTGCCTTTGGGCTCTTTGCAGCTGCCTGGGGCTGATCTCAGCCTTGGTTCTGTTCTGTGCTCTCTCCAGCAGAAGAAGGAGGGGATCCCCGTGCTGCAAGCCACCCCCCAGGTTGGGAAAGCTGAGGAGAAGCTCCCGGAATGCTGTTTGCCTGATGGATTGAGGTTCAAAACTTCCCTGGCAGTTGCCCAGCCTGCTTCTCCATGCCCATCCCCAGGTGTCCCTGCAGCAGACACCGATGCCTGGGGCAAGACCGTGTCCAGGGGTACCTGCAGCCTGGCTGAGGGCAGTTCCAGTGTCCCCAGGCAGCCAGCCGGGTGTGACACCTGCAGCACCACCCGTGCCACCCTCCTTGAGGTTGGCAAAACCATCAGCAGCCTCTGCCAGAGCCACAACATCCCCTCGGCTCTCAGCAGGTTCCAGGAGCCACTGGAGGAGAGCCCAGGGAGGAGTTTATCCAGCATGGAGCTGAGCTCCTGGGCTGCAGGGCAGAGCCAGGACCTTGCCCGGCTCGGGGAACACCTCCGGGGGGTGCTGGAGCAGCTCAGTCTCCTGAAATCTGAGCTGGAAGAGGCAGAGAAAGAGAGGGGGGAGCTGAGGAAACAAGCAGGGGAGCAGCCAACCCCCAACCCTCCTGGGGACACCACCCTGCCTGAAGTTTGCTTTGGAAGGAAATTTTGTTGTTCTTGTTGAAAGGCCAGGGTCTGGAAAAGAAAAACCCACAACAGTTTGGTCAATCTGAAGTGCTCCCATTGAGAGGCAGATAAGGAGTGAAGTTTATTTTGGGGTTATTTGCCTGATTTTATGCAAGACTTTTGATGCTGGCTACTTTTACACTGGGAAGACATAATTTAATTTTAAAAAATAGATCTTAAATTCTTCTTGCATCCCTGTAGCACAGTATTTTGAAACTGTCTAGATGGAACAATTCTGCATTGTCTGTTTCCTCTATTCCTTTACGTCCAGAACACTAAACAAATTTAGTCAACAATGAAATGGACTCTTACTCACTCTGAATCTCTTTTTTTTTTGAAGAGTTTGCTTAATAAATGCATCCTTTTTTTTGGGGTCTTGTTTTACTTGAGATGTTTAAAACAAGTCTAGGTGCAGCTGAGCAGGTCGCTGGTACAGAGAAGCTGTCAGAAAGCTCCAAACTGCCGAAGAAAAAGCAAAAAACCACCCCAAACCCAGGAAAACAGAATAAAAAAAATTGAGATGGGATTTTCCTTCTCTTCCTCTCAACGTATGATCTGCTGAGCACGTGTCAGAAACTGGATCAGCATGAAATGAGACAGCCATCAGGAGCAGGCACAATTAGAAATGTTTACAATCCACTGGCAACAGCCAAGCCACCTGGGTGGGGACGGTTTTTTATTTCATGGACACCTCTTTGATGACCCTGTGTCAATCAAATGACAGTAAAATTTATCCCCCTTACCTTCAGCTGCTGAAAAATTCAGTGTCCAATCTATGAAACTCATCATGGAGAATGAAAGATTCACACCCCTGAGAGGTGATACATCTCACCTTGGCCAGGTCCCTGGGGCAGGCTGTTTATCTTAGAGCAAACATCTTGGCTCAGCCTGCAGAAAGTTGGAAGCACTGCAACTACAGCCATATGCTAATTCCTTTTCTTGAAATATATATATATTTTTGTAACATTTCATTTTTGGTTATTTGCAGCTTGGGCTCTTGCCCAAAGAAAGCAGCCAGTGATTGAGCTTGGGTTTATTGCTTCCACAAGCCAAATCACAGCTATTATCACCATCTCAACCTGCAATTATCCTCAGCTTGTGTATTTCATTTCTTTATTGAAACGTACTTTGTGTTGATGAAATGTGATAGACTGGCAGCCGTGGAAAGCAATGTTTCCTCTCAGAACAACAGACACAAAACCAGAGAGAAGAAGGAGCCTCTGCTCCAGCCCCCAGGCTCACTTTTCAAGGTGTAGTGGGGTGGTTGCTCACCACCATTCCGGGACACAAAATATAGAATCCTAGAATATCAGCTTGGAGAGGACCTCCAGGATAACCTGGTCCAAACTTTTTAATATTACTGTTGATGTGAGATGTCCCAGCACCCCATTTAGATGACACTTCAAACCTTCCAAAGTAGGGGAACCCACCATTTGCCCAGGGAAACCATTCCAATGTCTCACTGTCCTCAGGTGAAAAAATTGCCCTTGTGTTTAATGGGAATCGCCCCAGGAGCCACTTGTGCCCATCCCCTTGTCTTGTCCACGGGAGTTGTTGGAAATCAGGAGTCTCCGTCTTCTCTGTAGCCCACTTTAAGCACTGGAACATGGTAATAAGGTCTCCCCTGAGCCTTCTCAGAGCTGAACATTCCCACTTTTCTCAACCTCTCCCCCTATGGCAAGTGCTCCAGTCCTCCCAAGTAGAAGTTGAACACTGAGGCAGAATCAAGGTTTCAGGCTCTGCTGATGCTGAATGGAATGGGCTGCTGAGGATAAAAAGATGCTACAGCTTTGCTTTTCAAGATGCAGGTGCCTTTTTTTCAAAATGCTCCAATCCCTAGTAAGTTCTGTTTGTTTGTTTTTAATCACTGAAGTGGAATTGTTTCATTTTTCTTTTTGGCAAGGAAACTTGAAAAAAAAGACCACTGTAGTTTGCATCAAATAAGTTTTGTTTTGATTTTTTTTTCACTTTTCAACTTTGTAGTTGAATTGAAAAAAATCAATTATTCACCCAACCTTACTCTCAACACATGTCCAGGAGCAGAAACTATTGTTTTTGTTCAATAGCAAGTGCTCAGCAATCCAAGAAAATGAATGTTGGGCTAACAGGCTGCCTTGTTGCCTGACCCAACTCCTCCTGTCTTGCCCATGGAAACTCAAGCAGGGCTGCAGGGACAGACCTCAAAGTGTTTCATTTTTCATTTCCTTGATGCCATGGCTGTGCCTACTGAACCAATTTAGCCAGCTTAGTATTGGTTTTGATCCTGATGGCTGCTGGTATTTGTTTGCTAGTCAGTGTTTGAACATTACAGTAAGGTTCTTTGGCGAAGACAAGAAGGTCCCTTTGAGAAACACTCATTCCTGCTCCAGAATCTGAACAGATTTCATTATATACAGAAAATAAAAAAAGCCAAAACCAAAGAAAATCTTCTTACCTTGCAGGATTTTATCCTAATAATGCCAGAGTTCTTGTAGCTCTTTTTTGATTGTTTGTTTGTTTTTTTCAGGATGAATGCATTCAAATTCCATCTACAGAAGGCAATCATGAAAGGAAGCAAGTTTCAAAATATCTGCATTTTCCAACAGGGCCAATTATTGAACACACTGGTGTCAGACATCACACAGCTTCAGAGTTACCCAAATATCTGGATGGATTTTGAAAACCTTGATTTTCAAAAGGTTTTTAACTCCTTTGGCTGCTATCTGGTGAATTACATTGGATGCTTTTGTTACCAGCACTGGGAAAAACACAAGCAAAAATCTCAGAAAAGTCTCTTCCTTCTAGAACATAACTGATGTTCCGCAGGAGGTGATGGAACAGTGTCATTGTGTCGGGGTGGAGGGGAAGGTGGTGACAAACACAATATTTTTCTTTGTATAATCCAGTTCTTTTCCAGTTAAGGAAAGGGAATGCACTCAGAGGAAAAAACAAAGTCCAACAAAGCCTTGGTCACAGGTTCCCCAGACAGAAGACAACTTTCTGTCCCCCTTTCTGTCATCTAATGCTGGTCTGGAGGAGGAAGAACCAGGTGAGAGACAGAGACCAGGCCAGGCCAGGTCTAAATCTTGGCCAAAATCTGTTCCTAGTGATGAATCTTTCAGAGCCCTTGGACTTCAGGGGAGGGTTGGCATTTCCAGGTCAGTCTGCCTGGGCATGGTCCAATGAGTCCTGCTGACCTCAAGATGACTTTCCTAGAGAGACAAGGCTGATGCATCACATCAGGATCTAGTCCTGAGCACTGGTGGCAAGGGTAGCTCTTTTGGGTAGTGAAGGAGAGCTTTTAGCTGCTGCTGTCCCACCATCTTCACACTCCAAAACAAGGAACCCCCTTGAGCTTCCTGACCAATCTCACGTGTACGTTCCCATCTTCTCCATTCCCACCCCAGTGCTCAGCATCACTTCTCCTATTGAGTTACCAGTTTGTGCTAAAATAACCTGCTCCAGATTTGGTTGTTCTATCTCAGGTCTTTTGCTGTGCAAGGTATCTAGTGAGGAGCTGAGAGCAAACCTCTCTCTTGGCAATGGGAGGTGGAGCTGGCAGCTGGGTTTGAGGAGGACATAATGAATCTTGGCTGTAGGCTGCAATCCCTGCCTCCACTTTGATCTCCCTTAACCCTCTCCCTGTTTGATGCTTCTCTGGGCTTTAACCAAAATGAAAAGCCTGGCTCATAAAACAGCTGGAAAGAAAAAGTGACAGCCAAATAATAAAAATATCAAGAGGTAAGATTGGGCCTGTGCTGGCAAAGTGAGCGCTGTCGGGGCACGTCAGTGGGCTCTGGCATGGTATTAAAACTGTCCATCTTCACAACAGATGCTTGCAGTTTCTGTCTCAGTGGGTCCCCAGGGGATGGAGGAAGATTCCTTTTTCCATTTTCTTCTAACAGCTGCTGGAGGTGTCTGGGAGAGGGATAAATCCTGGCTGTGCTGCTGCAGCCCTCTCAGGGCAAAGAATTATCATGTGGCTCAGGTGGTCCAATGCATCTGACTGGGCTGGGGATGTGCTGGGGACAGCTGAGGGGAGCACTTGCTTCTATTTTTAATCCTGTTGGGCTTTCAGTTGATGCCTCAAGACTGGATTTGAAACACTTGGCCAGGAGGAATAAATCTGCTTTGGTTCAGGAGGTGTTGGGTGCCACGGCCTCTTCTACATCTCCTCCTGTGGTTGTGGCTCCTCCTGAACATCTGCTAATGTCCAGCAAAAGGCCAAGAGGCTGATTATGGGATGACATAATCACAGAGAGGCTGCAGGAGTTGGGACTGGAGAAGAGGCAGGTCAGGGGGATCTTATGGTGAGACATGGTGAGCTCTGGTGAGACACTGGAACAAGTTGTCCAAGGAAGTTGTGGAAGCTCCATCCCTGGAAGTGTAGAAGGAGAGGTAAGACAAGGCTCTGAGCAACCTGGACTGGTGGGAGATGTCTCTGACCATGCAGGTGGGTTTGAATTGAATGAGCTTTAAATCCCTCCCTCTAACCATTCTATGAATCTATGATTCCATGATCTTACCAATGTGTCTAATCAATAACTTGATGGAAAGGTACCAAAAATTGGAGTCAGGCTCTTCTTAGTGCTGTCCAGGGCCAGGAGAGGTAATGCCCAAAACCTGAAGTACAGGAAATTCCACTTACAAAAAAGAAAAAAACTTTTTGGTTTGAGGGTGGTCAAGCACCGGAATAGATGGTCCAGAGATGATGTGATGTCTCCATCCTTGGAGATATTCAAAACCCTACTGGACATGGTCTTGCACAATCTGTTCCAGGTGGCTTGTCCAGAGATATCCAGAGATGGCTTCAACTTCAGCAGTTCAGTGGTTTGATGAAGATGGGGAACATGTAAGTAAAAAATGAGGAAATAACAACTACTAAGTGACATACAGAAAAACACTGTTTACCTGATTCATGGGGTTTTCTTTCCACAAGATGTTACTGCTGCTCTCATAAATAATACAGTTTGTAAACTGTAAGGTGTTATTTAAAATGGAACATATTCATCACCTTTAGTGCATTCTGGGGCTCCTTTGTTATTTTAATGAATTTGTAAAGCACTCTTTAAATGTTTTTTAATTAGCAGGTCAGCCTTAATCAAATCAATATTTAATAGATGTCTGCAGCCTATTCCTGTTTAGTTATTCAAGGAATTCATTTTTTCCCCATTATATTTGGACAACACATGTCCCTGGTGTTGTAAGAATTTGAAAGAACTATTTGAAGCTTGAATTTCAGACAGTTCCACATACAGGGCTCCTGGACAGCTGACTAACATGTACTGGTGCTGAGACTTTCTGCACACAATAGTCCTTGTACAAGCAGCAAAATCAGAGCCTCTCAAACTCCTCCTGAAAAAAATATTTCTTCTCCTCATCCCAAGATGTGATGGAATGAAACTTTTTTGCTTCTTTCCTACTTTGCCAGAATTTCTTCTTAGTAAGAGCTGTGTATGAGGCCAAATAATACCTCACCCATTTAGTTCTTTTTTTTTTTTTTTTTTTTTTTTTTTTTTAGCTCACATGCCAATGTCTGCAATACCTCATAAGCAGAAGATGAGATGAGACTGTTTTAATCAAGTGTGTCATAAAAAGAAAAGCTTTTAGTGTCTCAGGAAATAAACAAATAAATATGTATATATTTCCACGTCAGAAAGAGGATCTCTGCATCACCAGATTTATTCCTGTTAAATAATATAAAAGGTTCAATGTGGAAAGTATTCCCTTAATGTGCAAGAATATTTAATGCAAAAATATTTAATGATCTTTTGAGCTACCGAGTATAAAGAAAAAATAAAACAGACTTCTGGGGCTATACCTCAATCTTTCTATGTGCTCAAGGTTGCCAAATGAAAGAGCTCTGTGCTGATGGAACACCTTTCATAAATTAAGAAGAGAGATTGAAATGGTTTATTGATGATTCTGAAGATAAAATTGTGATGTATCTGTGGCATACTCTGTTATTTTGTGTTGTGTTGTTATTTTGTGCTGGTATTTAAGAGAGGGCACATCTACTTTCTCATTTCCTGTTAATTTGGAGTCCATGGTATCTGCAAAATTAATATTAGCCTAGAATCTACAAATTAGAATAACCAAAAGCTCAAAATATTTCATTTCTTGTTTTTGTTTTTTTATATTCCTCAATTAGCACAACAGCAGCAGCAGCTTTCTTATCTTGAAAATAATCAAGCAGATAATGACAATGTTGTAGTGTGTAACAACAGACTTTGGTATTTCCACAGCACAAAGCATCAACAGTAAATAAATCCATGTCCATCCTCAGTTAATAATTTTCCTCAGAGGAAGGAGAGCTAACATGCTGTTGGCAGTGTATGTGCTTGTTTTTCACTACCAAGATTTGTCCTTTTGCTGCTAAGCAAAGACAGACAAGCAAGGATTTCATTTGTTATCCCAATCATGAATCTCATAGTAATAATTACTGCTAATGCCATGACATGCTGCTGTGTCTTCAGCATTTACTTTGTCATTTTCTGTATTCTCATTTGCCTCACGCCAAAGTTTCCAGAGTTCTTCTCTTACAAGTTTTGGGATAATTACATAGAAATAATTCTATACAAAAATAATTTGTAATTATATTCAATAAAATTCTAGTGCCATCATTTAAAAATTTGTTCTTTCTTTTAGCTGATTACACACCTTGAGCAACTAAGAACCTACTTCTATATAAGCTTCAGCAAGACTTGTGGAAATTTCTGTTATATTTAGTGATCCATGGGATCATCCAGCCTGACCTTAAAGACTTCCAGGGATGGGGCATCAACAACCTCCTGAGGCAACCTATTCCAGTGTCTTACTGCCCTCATGGTGAACAGTTTTTTTCTCAATATTTACTCTAAATCTCCCCTCATTCAGTTTAAACCAATACCCAATGCTTGTGTAGGACAGTTTGGGGACAGTAGGAATGCTTCACAGATGGCCCACAAACCCTGGATAGCCCAGAATGAAGACTGGGAAGGGAAAGCAAGTGTGTTTAGGTTCACAGAGGGGCTGTGAAACACATAATAAATGTTGCAGCTTATCAGAAACGTCCAAGTCATTTTCTTAACAGCCTTTCTCCCAGCCTGGCCAGGATACATTGCATGTATGCATCACAGCTCTGTTTATGCTGGGTTATGTTCCAGGCAATAAATTGAACTCCTCCCTGTACAGCCTGGCCACCTGAACTGCTGCCCATTACTGTTCTCTGAGAGATTAGGGGTGTGAGAAGAAATAAACCCTGCAGTTTGTTCCTTGAGTAAAATTGCTTGGTTGCTGAATGCAATATGTTACTTGGTAGAAAAGCGCCTGCAAGCGTGTGACTCTCTGACACTTTATAGAAGGCGGTAAGGAGAGAAAAAAATTAGCTCTGCTGCCCTTTCTGACCACAAAATAGGCAGTGGAGTCACTTGGGATAAGAACCAACTGCCCCAGGGTCTCAGGGAGGGGTCTCCAGACCTGGGCATATCTGTGGGGATGACACTTCTCTGCTTGCCACCTTTTCTTGGGGTAAAAAGGACTTGCTCTGGATTCAAACACTGCAAATTTTCCCTTCAGTTTCTCCCCACCCAGGATTACCTGGACTTCATTTTCCCACTTGCCGGTACTCATCATGCTCCAATAAATACAAGGTGATCATAGAATCATAGAATGTTTTTGGGTTGGGAGGGACATTAAAGATCATCCAGTTCCAGCCTCCTACATGGGCAGAGACACCTCCCACTCCCACAGTTTGCTTCAAGCTCCAGCCAACCTGGCTTTGATTGCTTCCATGGATGGCACTTCCACAACTTCCTTGGACAACGTGTTCCAGTGTCTCACCACCCTCACACTAAAAAATTTCCTCTAGATCTCTAACCTAAATCTCCCCTCTTCCAATCTGAAACCATTGTCCCTGGCCCTCTCACTCCATGCCCTCATTAAAAGTCCCTCCCCAGCTTTCCTGCAGGCTGCTTCAGGTATTCGAATGTCCTCCTGGAGCCTTCTCATCTTCAGGCTGAACAACCCACAGCCTGTCTTCATAAGAGAGCTGCTCCCTCAAGAGGATCTCCAGCTCATCTCAAATAAAGGCAGAGACCAAGTTAGCCACATCCAAGGGCACAGGTTTGGCACAGATCTGTGTTCAGTTGGGAAAAAGGTGATGGACACCTTTCCCAGGCCTTTCCTGACAGTAGGAGCATCATCTCATAGTTCATTTGAATGAACATACAAGTCATGCTTGAACATTCCAGAACATGACCTTCAAGAGACAACAGCTGGAGGGGATATTCAGCAGTGTCTGTCTCTTCTTCCATTAATTCTTGGAGTAAAACTAAGCAGTGATAAGTGAGGGTGCTCAGATATTTACTGGGCGATTCATTTATCCCAATTTTTGATCCTTCTGTCTGATCCCATCTCTGTGGGCTCACTTATAATATCTGGAGAGAAAGTGGCATATTCAGGTGCTGCTCCTTGACCTATTGTAGACCTCAGGACAAGATTAATGGTGCTTTTGAGCTCTGCTGATGAGAGCTCCAGCTCCTGGAGAGGGAGACACATATAGCCAGATGAATCCCACCCCCCAGGAAATGCAGGATGCAGGGGACACTACACCCTGAAACACAGCTAGACAGACAGTTAGGTTTCCACCATTTTCTCAGAGTTATTACTTCATATTTTCAGCAGACAACAGAAGTTACACCTGCTTCACATCAGTGTGTTGTTTACAGACATAGTGGATTAAATTTTAGCTCCAAATCTGTTGTAGAACAGCTACATCATGGCAACAGCCAGGAAATATTACAGAGCCATCAGCTGCATTGTGACCATGGCTGAAATTCAGTCAGCCTTGGAGGATAACTATTTGACACTGTACAAAGGTGTGCTGTGGGAAGCAAATGAAATAATTATTCCTTAATAATGTCTTCAGTTCAGACTGTAGAGGAAATTAGGTGAGCTTAGGTTAATTACCTTCACTTTAATTTCACCAGAACTTTCTTTCAGGGCAAGAATGCTCATTTGTCCACAATCAAGACATAAACTTTATGTTTCATTCTAAATGAAAGAGTTGAGATCCCATCCTTGTCATTGCCAGGAGAGGATTTTGCTCCCAGCATTGAAACCGGTCCAGGATGTGAGCACCAAGGGGAGCAGTTCTGCAGAATTATGGACATGAACAGCCAGGAAAAATCACAGCTCAGGGAGCTGATAGCCAAATGACACCATCCCTGCCTGGGCTGGTTGGGCCAGAGTGAAGAATGTACAGATGGAGAGTATGTGGAGCAGGAGGGGCAGCTCCACACTTGGTGGTGGAAGGGGGATTTACTGAAGTAAATCATAAAATCACATAATCCTAGAATGTAAGGTTGGAAAGCGCCTCAAGGATCATCTGGTCCAAACCTTCTGATATTATTGTTGATATGAGATGTCTCAACTTCAAACTTTTCAAAGTGAGGGAATCCACCTGTTCCCCAGGAAGACCATTCCAGTGTCTGACTGTCCTCAGGGGGAAGAATTTTCCTATGTTCAGTTGGAACCCCCCAGGAGCAACTTCTGCCTATTGCCCCTTGTCTTGTCCATGTAAATGGTGATGAAGGTCCTCAAACACTGGGACAGGCACATAGAAGGTTTGTGGGACCTCCACCTTTGAAGATATTTAGAAAAAAACATCACAAACTCCTGAGAAATATAATGTTGGCCCTATTTTGACCAGAGGTTGAACCAGAGGGTTCTTCTGACCTCAAATCCTACCTCAGAACAGGAGCTGAGAAGAGCCATGAGCTATCCCCAGGTGGAGGATCAGAGCAAATATTGGTCAGTGGGTAAAGAGGACCCTGCAGTCCCAGGAAAAGGGGATGGATCACCCAGGGAAATGGCAGAGGATGCTCAGCCAGGGGAGCAGCAAAGATGTGCATGGGGTAGCAGGAGTCCACTTGCCAACTATCAGGGCAGAGTGGAACATGATGAAAAGGTCACTGGCTCAGAGCGGCCAGGAATATCAGAAACTGTTTGAAGATAATGATTTCACTTGCTGTTTGTATGGGTTGCTCAGCTGCTGTTTGTCCTTTTCCTGAGATACCTTTCTGACAGCAAAGGACCCTGACTGCTGTTGCAAGAGAAATGAATGGATAAAACTACTTTGCTTTGCTTTTGAATCCCTGTTTCTACCTGGAAGGCTGCCAGCATGGCTGGGTTGTGTGTGGTCTAAAGATGTGGCCCCGTATTTAGTGTCTGTCATCTTCTAGCAGGCTTTGAACTGGGATAACAGACAGTGCCCACCTTGATCAGTGTCTCCAAGGCCTTTTTCACCAAGGGCCTGAGTCCAGGGAATTCCATCTGTCATTGGAATGAAAACCATCAATGTCAAAAAAGAGAAAACGTCTTGTTTTGATCAAGTCCATGTTAAAATTCTGGAAGGATCTCCTAACAATCCAACACTCTGGGCTACTGTGTGGTTCAAGATCCAAGGCAGAACCAGTTTTCTTCTGCCCCATTAACCAGTTGTCCCAACTCTATGGACAGGGATTGCAACAGAGAGATCTACCAACACACCTGCACATCACCAAATAGGCCCAGTGCTCTCCTGTTTTTCCTGTTTCAGACAGGAGGGACTCAAACTGCACACACTATTGGGGTAGAGGCTTGTCATGGATTTACTGATATCAAATATTTTATGTACCTGCCTTCTCTTGTCCTATTCCTGATATAATTTGATTTGTTTCTTTTTTTTTTTTTTTTTTCTGTGCACTGAGCTGAATGTATTCATGGAACTAGCTGCTCTAATCTCACTGCCTCACTCCTAAACAACAGTAATCAACTCAGAGTCCATCACTGGAGACATATAATTAGTATTTCTCCCCATGCACTTGACTTTACACTTATTTACATTAAACTTCACTTTCCATTTTATCGCACTGTGCTTCTATAATTCCTTCTCCTTGGTCCCCTGAGCAATGGTGCCTCAGCAGCAAACCACTCCCTGAGCACTCATGTTCTTCTCCAGATTGTTTATGAGAAATCTGAGCAGCACAGACCCTGGTGCAAGAACCTAGGCAGTTCCCTGCTGCCCTCCCACTGCGATGTGGCTTATTTCCTCGTAAGCTTTTCCTTTCTTTCAGTCACATGAGGACTTTCACCTTGCTCCCTAGGGCAACTGAATTTTTCTAAAACCTCTTGTGAGGGACCTTACTGTCTGCTCTTCAGAATATGAATAGACTGAGTCAACCAGGTCTCCTCTGGGATGTGGCTATGGGCTCCTTCAGCAGCGGTTTGACTTCCCCTGAGAATAGCTGCTCCAAATCTTTCCCAATCCATTCTCCCCAGCCACTTCCCTGAAGGCTATGGATTATTAGGCTTAGAATCATAGAATGGTTTGGGTTGGAAGGGGCCTTAAAGATCATCTAGTTTCAACACCCCCTATGGGCAGAGATTTTAATATTTTTTTTCTGAGAAACTTGCTGTTAATTTCAGCAAGTGCAGCTCCTTAGAAGAGACAACTGACAGTAAAATTACAAGAATGAAACTTTAGCTGACATGTTGTCAACTAAACCAGAAAACCTGAAAAAAAATTTCTTGAATCCTATGATGGTTTTAAATCACAGGTTGCCTATAACAGCTATTTTGTCCTTGAGTTCCCTCAGGGCTCATGTGGGAATGTTGTCTGATTCTGGGGAGGGCTTCTGCCATTTTATCATACCGGTCTATAGCCTTCCTGCTTGCATTTCATCTTCAGCTACATCCTCCGATAAACAGATCCAGCTGAGGGACTTATTTATTCTAAGACAACATCGAGGTCTCTTCAAATCCTCCTCAGCATTTGCAACTGAACAGCAAAGTGCAGCCTACAGCAGGTATCAAGATGCAGGGCCAGCCCTGCTCTGCCAGGCTCCAGCAGAAACACCATCTGTTCTGCACAGCTTTGCTGCTGTCAAACCAGAGGTTCAGGACCTGAGGTTGGAAAACTCAGGGTTCAGGGCTTACAACACCCTGAGGTAGGTGTCTGTCAGAATAGCCCAATCTGGCTGTGAAAGAAAACTCCTCTTGCTTTGAGCGTCCACTCTCCACACTTTTCTTATCCTCCTACTACTTGGGTCTCCCTCCTGTAGCCTCTGCTGCCCAGACTCAAGGTAAGGTGAGTCAGGAGGAACAAAGACAAATGTCATGTCAGTCTTAACCATGGTAGAATGTTATGCTCTTGTGTTAGCTTGTTTGCTGCCTTCTTTTATTAATTAACTTGACTCTCTCAAATACCCCCTGTGAGAAGCCAAAAGTAATTGGACTGTTTCATTTGCTTTCTAGGAAGTGCTTACTAAGGCTAAAAAAAACCCCAAATCCTCTAAAACTATAGATCAGAACAGAAGGTTCCTTGAGAAGGAGCCCCTGTGTTCAAGCCTGCAGGACTGGCTCAGTGCAGGCTTTTGCAACAGAAGTGGCAAAGCCTTTTGGAGCTGTGGTGGAGCCAAGTAGAACTGGGCTTTGGTAGAAGAGACATTGAACCGTCCTTCAGCAGCACTGAGTGATGCTCTGAAACCCTCAACTCTTTAATTTTCTTCCCATTTCATCTGGGAAGTCAGTTTCTCCCTTCATCTCAGGAAGATGAAGTGATTTGGATGTCCCTGGTCCTGCCCTGGGGTCAGAGCACGCACCTTATGCTATCAGATATGACTTGGCCTGCCCTAATATTCGTACTCAATGGGGGTGCTTCTGCTGGAAGGACAAAATCTCCTTAAGCTTTGCCTTCTGGGAACTGAACAGGTTCCTTCACAGTGAGGTTTCTGGAGTGGGTTAGCCAAGGTGGTATCAGAGGCAAAAGATTTTGTGCATGTCACATCTAATCTCTTGAGACCTGTTTTTTTTCCCACATCTCTCCCTTCATCTTCTACATCTAAACACTTGGGGTGCCCTCGATACAGTTCAATTAATCTGGGAGATTTTTGCTCCTTCTTCACAGATTGCAAGCAGATCATTTGTGGTTTCAGTTCTTGCAAGTCTGGGGGTATGCTCTGAGGCTGGAGGTCAGAATTCCTTCTCCAGACAAAAGTGAAGACATTCCTGTGTGACATAGGGGACCATGGGGGTCAAAAGGGACCATGAAAGGACTGTGTACATGAATATGGATTTTTACTCTGCTCAGGTATCTGACTTTTGAAGGACTCTGTTTGGAGTCTTCTGTTAGAAAAAAATAACCCTGGTGTATCTTCAGAGGAAGACTTTGCACTGTATACAAAACAGTTCTTGGAGACTGTTATCACAACACCAAGGTGAGTTCTGAAAAAATATTCTGTCAAGTTCAGCAGTTTACATATGACCCAAAACAGGTCCATCAAGCCTCTAAACCTCGAATTCTTCCCTTTTTGTAGAACTTTTTGGAAGGACTTTCCCTCTGCTGCGGCAGTTTTCTGTAAGATAATTTCTGTCAGATCTTTTCTGTCTTGATCATTCCCAGACTGGACTGGCTAGGTGATGATACACAGCTACAGCTGCAGATTACAAAAGCCCAGAAAGGCTAATCTAAAAAGATTTTTTTCTAAAAAGAAAACACCTTAAATATATGGATGGAAAGAGGAGAGTAGAGGAGAGGAGACAGCAAAGAACAAATAATGAAGGCAGTTAAGAATTTATAATAATAAAGCATGCTCTCTGAAAGGTAACATTTGAAACTGCTGACTCTTCAATGTGTCCTTGCTGCATCCAGGATATAATATAGTAGTCCAATCAAAAAGCTGCTTTGAAAATGTCAGAACAAGTGCCAACAAATCTGCTGAGAGGAGATCCTGAACTTCACTGGGGAGAACACAGAGAGTAAGAAGCTGAGAAGAGGTGAGAGGTTAGTGCTGTTCTGGCAGGTTCTAATTCTCCTGTTCCCTAAAACTTTTCCAGCCTTGTGACTTTCTCAGCCAGTGTGCTGTCCTGCCCAGGGCTGTCTGATGGAAGTGGAAGGAGGCAATCTCCTTGCTGTTACCTTTCTCCTGGTGTGGTGTTTTGTGAGTGCAGAGGAAAGCCCAGCTCTCTTCTCACTCCCAGGGATGCTGGGATGCTGATGCCATTGATAGAGCTGCTGAGGTCCTGTTACAGTGATGCTACACATGTGGTGACACATGAGAAGATTTTGTGCTTAGTCATAAATAAAGAGACAAGAGAAAGGAGATTCACGAGGTGACAAGGAACCCAAGACAGAGAAAGCCCCAAAGCTCTCTTTAGTGGGGAGGCAGTTTCTCAGCTTGTTTGCCAACTTTGCTAGTGCCACAGCACTGTACCTTGTCAGACACTGGTTAGAGTCAGATGGGAAACCTGTCTAAGATGAATGACCTGCCTGAAGTTGGCTGATCAATTCAATGGAGCAAAGAAAAACAGAGTGGAGGCCACTAGCTGCCATGATCTGGTCCCCTGGTGCATTGTACACCCTTCCTCTTGATTCTCTTTGGGCACTTCAGAGACATCAATGTCCCACCTCTGCTCTGCCATCTTCACAGTCTTCTCCTTTTTCCTTCTTGCAGCCCCACATGGGTATTCCTTAGGCCCTACCTCTGGGGTTTATTTTTCATCAGTAGTACAGCAGAAGAGTAGATCCCATCCCCAGGCCCTCTCTGCAAACACTCAAGAAAAATCCAAAGCAGCCAATGGTTCCAGAAGTCAGAACAGCTGGATCAAGAAGTGCTCTGGGGAGAAAAAAAAAAAAAAAAAAAAAAAAGCCTGATCATTTCAATTGCCAGTGAATTGATGGGAACCTCAGGAGTTCAGCTGATAAGCACAGGTAATAATCATAACAGCCCATGATGGATGACAATAACCATTATGAATACATAATTTACTATATAAGGGACCCATTCAGTCTCTCTAATGAGAAACCTGAGCTTGGTTTCATTGGGTTTAGAGCGCTGGGAGGCTGGAGCACACTCTGCACTGCTTGTAACACTGATACACTGGTCCTGCTGCAAAGGGTCTGGGGGTTATGATGATTGCTGAGGATGAACCAGCAGCGTGGTGTTTTAATTGCAATTAAAACAAAGTCTACCCTGGGCTATGTTTGGGAAAAGAGAGGCTGCCATGCTGAGGGAAAGTGTTATAACAGAGGTTTGAATCTCTGGGGATTACAGACCCACAGGGAAGCACTAGCCTGGCAGTACAGACACTGTTGTGAGTCCTCCTTCTTCTAGAGAACATTGCCAGTAGCCAGTGGATGGGCTGCAGTTCTAGGCAGCAGGGCACTGCATTACTGGG
The DNA here is from genome assembly GCA_023637945.1 of Phaethornis superciliosus. NCBI lineage: Eukaryota > Metazoa > Chordata > Aves > Apodiformes > Trochilidae > Phaethornis > Phaethornis superciliosus. Next base: position 2,449,694 of record JAJQWJ010000020.1, read on the forward strand.
GAGGTTTCCTTTGGGGTATGAATGTATTTCATTGTCCTCCAGGAGGCTGTTCTGCGGTTTGTGAGTGTGCCTTGCTGGTTTTGAGTAATTTATGTATTTATTATGCCCCCCGGCAGTGCTGTTTTACTAAAACTGTCCCTCTTTTATGTTGCTCTTTTATCTCTCTGGGAACAAGGCTTATATATCTTTAAAGAAAACAGAATTATTTCATATTTCTTAAATGTGATTTTAAGTGGAGTAATGCAGATGAAGGGCAGCAGGCAAACACAATAATGTTTTGTATCTTAAATAAAAATTACCTTTCTGAGGAAGGCATGCAGTGGTGATTTTTCTCTCCGAGGTTTTCCACAGAAAGTGCAAGCTGATAAAGGACTTTTCTATGTGTCTCTAAGCAATTCAGAACACATTTTTCCTACAATGCTTCTGCTCCAGAGTAAAGAGAAATGCTTTTATCAAGTGCCTTTTGTGTATCCAGATGGTTTCTCTAGGTGCTAAACAGGGCTTAAGAGGATGCTGGAATCTTTTCAGATGCAGAAGGAGGGAGATGGAAGTATGAGTACACCCAGAAACTCCTCCTGGGGAAGTCAGAGAGTAAATGAGAACCATGGTTACACTTGGGGAGGTAACTTGCTGCCCCTGGGTCACTCAGTCACCCAGACCCACTCCTTCTCCACAGGTTTGCTGCCTCCAGACTAAAAGTTTTAAGCCTTTCTCTGGTGATGCCAGGAGCCAACAAGAGACATTTCAGGAATTTTGCTGTTGGTGCTATTTGTAATGCCAGTGCAAATGAATGTCTGTTCAGTGCAGTTACAAGTGACAGGACAAAGGGTAATGGGTATTGCACCAGGGGAGGTTTAGATTGGATGTCAGGGAGAATTTCTTCACTGAAAGGGTTATCAGACATTGGAACTGGCTGCACAGGGCAGTGGTGGAGTCACCATCACTGGAGGGATTTAAGCACTGTGTAGACACACTGCTTAAGGATATGTTTAGTTAAGGTCTTGTCAGTGTTAGGTTATGGTTGGATTTGGTCTTGGAGGTCTTTTCCAACCAAGGTAATTCTGTGAGTCTGTAATGAAGGGAGCAGAGGTGGCTTTGCAGAGAGTTCTGACATCTCTACCACTCTGTGCAGAGCAAGGTGAAGCAGTTTTTACAAGATGTCATAACCAGCTGAGGGTGTAGCAGGGGTCAGAGCCCAGGGCAGTGTCCTGCCCTCAGCTGCAATGTGCTCAGGGCTGCCCTGGGCTGGGGTCACCCCCTCCTCTGCCAGCTCTGCTGGGCTGATGAGGCTGGGAAACTGGAAGAGTGATCTTCCAGCAAAATGCACTTCTTTTGAGCCTGGCTAAGCTGTCTTGGTTTTAGGAAAGGGGCAGCTGTCTCAGGTTTCCCAGAGAAACTGTGGCTGCCCCATCCCTGGCAGTATTGAAGGCTGGATGGGGCTTGGAGCAGCCTGGGCTGGTGAGAGGTGTGGAATGGCAATCCCATGGCAGGGGACTGGATCTGGATGAGCTTTAAGTTCCCTTCCAGCCCAAACCATTCTATGATTCTGTGATTAAAGAATAAAAGACTTTGAAAATCACCTTGGGCAGAGCTGCTGAATCCCTTCTGCTCCTGGCCTGGCTCTGAATTTCCCCTTTCTGCTCCATGCCCAGGGAAGGACTCAGCCTGCAGAGAGGGGACACTGGGGACATCAGGCACTGAGGGAGACAGGGCAATGGCTGTACATGGATGCTGGCTGAGCCCTGGGGTGACAAGGCTCAGATCAGCTGGTGCTGCCACCTCGCTGTCCAACTCACAACAGGGACTGCAATCACATTTTGGAGAGGATGGTGTTATCCTCTGAGGGGAGAGCTCAGCACTGAGCTGTACAGAACCAGCACAAAATGAAGATGGAAAACCAATGTCAGATGGCCCAGACTGCCCCCAGAGGCTCTGCTGCAATCACAGCACCACAACCTTTGTTTCCAGCTCATGGGACCTGGAACATGAGAACACAAAACCATCCCTGTGATGGAGCTGCTGACCTCCAGAGCTGCATTTGCCAGCACAGGGATCACAGCAAGAGGGATAGGTGGAGCTGCTGGAACTATGGCAGTGCTCAGCCTAGTGTCCTCTTTCCAGCTCATCCCCTGGAGCAATAACCCAAGAGCCAACAAAAAACCCATCCCACTGCCTGGGATCCCCCTTGGCACCCCCCAGCACCTTCCTGGCCTGGCTGAGACACCTCTGTTCACCCTCACCATGGCTGGAAGCAGTTTGCCAGTGGAGGTTCAGTGCTGTAGATCCTTGAAAGGGAAGTCCACAGGTCTAATCCCACTGTCTGCTGCTTTTTAACACCTCCTCATAGTGACTGCTGCCTTATTCTCTCCCACTCAGTCATCCTGAGCCATCCGGGCCTCTTCTGATCAGGAAACCTGAAGGAATCCTTCCCATACCCCAGGAGGGTGTCCTTGAGGAGGAGATGGCTTGACCTGGCTGCAGCCCTCTGTGGGGATGGTATAAAGCTGGTTTTCATCTCTCTCATGTTATAGACTTGATTCAGGGTCTGACACCATCCATTCCCAGCAGCCAGGAATATCTGCAAGCATCAAGGCTGGATGAAAAGGATGGGGAGAGGAGAGAAAGCATCTGAAAACTGAGGACTGCAGCTGAGGAGGGCTCTTGGTCTGGGACAAATTCACAGTGCCACAGTGTCCCCAGGGTGATTTGTGCTCAGCAGCAGCAGGCTGACATTTGTCTCCCGTATGGTCATTAAGAAAACCCTGGATATCAGTGAGACCAATGTTCTCCTGCCCTTCCTTTGGCATGGTAAGAAATAGATCTGTAGGAAACTGCCAAGTTGCCTTCCATCTTCTGGATGTGATCCGTGGTCAGGGAGAACAGATAGAAGGAGCCTGCTGCTCTTTGCTCTGCTTACTTGGCCATGATCCCAACTTTTCAGCTTGGATTGTCCTTCAACCTTTAGATTTTTCTGCCCAGGATGAACTTCCACCAGGAGAGGGACCCTTGGTGACTGAATCCCTTTTATTGGTGGTGTCCTGTGCTTGGGCTTTGGTCCAGAGGACTGGATAGCCTGAAGTCAATGGTGGTCATAAAATCATAGAATCATAGAATGGGCTGGGTTGGAAGGGACCTCAGAGATCATCAAGTCCAACCCTTGATCCACTCCCCCCATGGTTCCCAGCCCATGGCACTGAGTGCCACATCCAGGCTCTTTTTAAATATCTCCAGGGGTGGAGAATCCACTACTTCTCTGGGCAGCCTAAACCTCCTAAACCTCCCCTGGCACAACTTGAGCCCATGCCCTCTTGTCTTGCTGATAGCTGCCTGGGAGCAGAGCCCAACCCCCCCTGGCTCCAGCCTCCTTTCAGGGAGTTGTAGAGAGTGATGAGGTCTCCCCTGAGCCTCCTCTTCTCCAGGCTGAACACCCCCAGCTCCCTCAGCCTCTCCTCACAGGACTTGTGCTGGATCCCTTCCCCAGCCTGGTTGCCCTCCTTTGGACCTGCTCCAGGACCTCAATCTCCTTCCTGAACTGAGGGGCCCAGAACTGGACACAAACTGTCAGTCAAGCATCTCTCTCCTTCCTACCATGATCCTGGGCAACTGGCACTGCCTGAACAGGAGAGGTTGGACAAGGTGACCTCCAGAGGAGCCTGCCAAGCTCAGCCAGGTATTCAGTTCCTTCTAGGCAGGCACCTCTGTGGTGGAAGCACTCATTTCTGAAGTAGCCTGCCCATTACAGAGCTATTGTCACACGGTAGTGAAACCTGGGGATCTAAAGGAATGAGATGTTCACTCCTAGAACAAAAAACAGAAGGTGTCAAGCAGACTCACAAAGAAACACTGACACAACAATGTGGGAGGTGCAGGGAAGCTCTGAACTGTCTCTGCTGGAGGGCAAGCACGAGTTCACCAACCTCCAAACTTCAACAGTTTTCTCTCATATCTCCCCATAATTTATCACCCTGGCAAGCAGGACTAAATCAGAGCTGCAGCAACACTTAGCTTTCCAAAGCCCCTTCAGTCAGAGAGCTCAAAGCTCTGTGTCAGGGGTGGAAGGGACCTCTGAAGATCAAGTTTAATCCCCCTGATAGAGCAGGACCAAGACTAGGCCAGGTTGGGGACCACTGTTGAAGAACACACTCGTGTCCCACATCCAGAATATGGATTTCCCCACCACAAAGTGACATTATGGATTCCTTTGCTAATCTTCCAACCCCCTGTGACCTTTGGGTGGTTTCCCATGGTGCTGGGTGTTCCCTGTCTCTGGGCAGCTGGTTTTTCCTTTTCATTGCAATCACACTACATGATATCCTCCACTGCTCACCAAGATAGTTTTGCTGCCATGAAAGGATATTAAATTGTTTTTTCTGTGATTTTTTTCTTGACAAATCAAACTTGGCTGCAATTCCCTGGCTCATTATCTCCCAGGTGCTCACAAGCAGTTTCCCTGATACTATGTTCCCATTCTTTTCCTGGTATTTTAGGCAGCTGGCTGGTCAGCAGATCCCCATTTCACCCTTCTTTTTCTTCTTTTTTTAACGATAGGGTTTGAATTTATTTTTCCAGACTTCCAAAATTTTGTCCATTTTCCACACATTCAAAGATAAGAACCAGCTGCTTTGAGATTGATTCAGCCTCCTTTAAGCACCATACAGTGAATCCTGACAGGCTTGGGTAATTTGAGACACTGTAATGTACCTAAGTGCTCTCTCACCCATTCTTTCTCTGTTACAGAGTAAATTCTTGCCCCTTTGTCACCTTTTTGTTAGCTATGTCATTGTCATCAACTCTTTTAGTGAAGGTTGAAACACCAGCAGGATAAATTCCTTTGTCTCAGGCATCATTGATCAAAACTTCATCATCCCCTTGGAGTAGCAGTGGGACAGGGAAGAGTCTCTTTTATCTTTTTCCCATTGCTTATTTCATTACCTAAAGTTTCCTCATTAGTCTTTATGACCCTCACTGGTACTTCCTTTTGTGCCTTTTGAGTTGTTTTGATTCCTCCCCTGCTTCTTCTCTTTTACGCCTGCCCTCTGACTGATGTCACCTCTGGGAGAGGGATTTTTGTAAAGCCCAAGCTTGCAAAAAAAGCCCCAGCCTGGCCAAAACAAGAGCCAGCACTCAGTTGGGCACAGCCCTGGGGGGCAGAGTCACTCTGCTCTCAGATCTCTCCCCAGCATCACATGGCACACTGGGACGTCCAGCTGGGGAACATCAGAGCATCCTCCAGAAACAGCACCATGTCTAAGCAAGTCCCCCTCTTGGCTCTCTGTGCTTTGTAAGATCAAAAGTGCAATGGATTCAAGGGAAAGGAGACATGGTCCAAGTGGAAGCTGTGACCCCATCAATAATTAATTCTTCCTAGGTGTTTCATCTCACAGCCTCCTAGCTCCAAACTGGGAACGTGACCATACCCAGGACTCAGATCTCCATCCTCCGTAGGGTACAATTTGAGCAAAACCCCTCTCCCCATGGTGCTGAGCTCCCTGCTGCTGAGACAGATATTTTGTAGAGCCTGGAGATATTCAAGGTGAGGCTTGGCAAGGTTCTGAGCAACCTGATCTAGATGAGGGTGTCCCTGCTTACTGCTGAGGTATTGGACTAGATGACCTGTAGAGGTCCCTTCCAATCCAAATCATTCTATAATTAGATGATTCTATGATTTCTTCAGCACTGCCTTGGGCAGGACCATTTTTGTGTCAACCCAGAGAATGTACATGAACAGGGGACAGCACCTTGGTCAATTTAAAACCTGATGTGCAGGTGAAACATAGACTGCTCTGAACAGCAATCAACCCAAGAGTTACAATGGTGGCAGCCCTAAGGTAAATGCCCTTATTTTGGCAACAAGGTGGTTTTGATAACAGGCATGGCTGAAAGACATACCAGTTAATTTTACTTTAAACCAGAAGGAGCCTCCACAGGCTTATCGATCATTCTCTCTAAATTGTACTTTGTCATAAGCTGGGCTGGAGTTGCTTGTGCTTCCAGACAGGCTGTCATACATGTGTCTATCTTTGGAACTCATCTCCACCTTTGTGAGTCTGGCAGAAGAGATTAAGAGTACTTGTCACACCTGTCCAGGTCCATTCTTGCTGTCTTTGCAGCACTCCCAAGAAAGAGGACAGAAAGTGCCATTTGCTGCAGGTTTAAAAGTCATGCTTTTGTTCCTGTCAGGCTTGAGGATGGAATAATAGGCAATAACAGGAGCAATCAAACCCAAACTATTAAATAATGGCACTTCGATAGGACCATTACATCAATTAGTTCTAAAATGATCATTCAGTTTTAAGTCCATGTGCTGGCTTGCCATTTGAGCCTGTATTTCTACTTTCTCATCTCTCACCCTACATGACAAACATGCCCCAAAGGATTTCAGCAGCCTGGCTGTGTTAGAAGGTGTTGATATGCAGACCAAGGGCTGAACATTCTGGAGGCAAACAGGAGGTATGGGCAACACCAGCCTTGGCACCCACTAATCTGGTAATGAAAGAACACATTTTGTACATCCCTTTGTTATTCATAGCTGAGATCCCCCTGGTCCCATCCCCTCCTAATGACTCATGATGATGATGTGGTCATTAAAGATGGTTATTTGCTAAGGGCTCTTGTACATTAATTATACGAGTAAAACATTAAAAAGAGAGGTTCAGAGCCCTTTCATAGCTATCAGCTTTTCATGATTCCTAACTAATACAGGGTGTGATTAACCAGAGGCAGAAACACTAATGTCTGCTCCTTTTATGGGTCCACTGGGAGCCCAGAGGTGGAAAGAGTTAATACATGAGCCAACGAGGAACAGATTACTCTCTGTGTCAGTCCCACCTGCTCTGAGGTCCTTGGACACTAACTCATCGTGGTCTAGACCAGGATGGATGACTCTTGAAGTAACCTGGTCTAGTGGGAAATGTCTTTGCCCATGGTAGAGGGTTAGAACTGGATGATCTTTGATGTCCCTTCCAACCCTAAACATTTTATTACTCTATGATTCATGGCCATAACACAGCAAGAATTGTTGGGCTTAATGTCTGAGTTGAGCAGCATCCCTGTCTGCTACCCCTGGGCTAAGATATCCCTTGCCAAGCCTTTGGTTGATATGAAATTCTCAGTTCTGGGCTGCTGATGGGTTCACTCCCTTCATCTTCTGGTTGTGGAGATCTGGAAAAGTAAATGCAAAGCCCATCTTTCAAAAGCCTGAATTTGTGCCGAGCAGGGCACACTCATCTCTCCCTGCCCCCCCTCAACCCCTTTTGCAGGGACTGAGGAAGGAGTGAGGGATATTCACATCATGTCAACTGGGAAGACCAAGTGGGGTTCCTGTGGGGTTCCCAGGCAGATCTGCCCAAGACCCACCCTGGGTCTGGCTGCAAATGCACAACACGAAGGTGGGTGCCCTGGGTGACCCCCACCCTTTACACTACACCCCACATTGCTGTGCAGTGCCTGAGCTGCAGGCACGTTGTAGAAATCTCTTGCAAGCCCAGTGTCCCTCAGGAATCCTGCTTCTTCCTCTCAGAGATGGATCTTTTTATTTCCCCATCTGCAATATTTATATCTGACCTTTGCCACTCAGACGTGTGCATGAGCTACAGAGGGAAAACTGATGAAAGATTCTTGAGTCCTTCTGGGCCAGGCGGGTGCACAGGGCTGCAAAAAAGTCAAGAAAAGTGCTATTGATTTCTCAAGGATCCCCTTGGGTCAGCTATGGCCTCATCAGTTTCAGAGAAAACTAATGGGCTCTTTCTTCCACTCCAGGGTTATGAACTTGCCTTGTTGAGAGTCTTTTGCCTTGCTGGGATGGATTCTTGGTGTCTTTGCTGAGCTTTGAGTCAGGCACGTTCCTTTTCTGTGCAACCTTTTCTTTACTGCTCAGTCTCAACAGCACAACGTTACCATGCACCATAGAGATGGGATTTTTTTTTCCCCTTTTCTGCTCATCCCCACTCTCCTTCTCTGACTGCCAGATCCAGAACTGTATACGACTGCATGTAGGAAATGATTTTTAGGCTAGGGAAGACTCATCATTCTTTGTGTACAACTGGACAGTTGCAGTGTGTTTCTGAAACTCATCTTGAACATCTTTTTGGTTGTGCACTGGTTAAGTCCAGAAGAATACAGCCATACCAGCTTGGCTGTCTAAAAGTAATTTATGAATTTATCCACTTCTTAACTTTCCATGCACTGTCACATTTTTATTTTATATACAAATAAAAATATATTGGTGAGGAATGAAGTGCAATAGCGCCAAAATGGATGAAAACAATTTCAACCACAGAGAATGAACTGCGGGTGCTCAGCTGCATGTGGGAATCCTTGGTCTCCTGTTAGTCAGTGGGGGAATGAATCCTTCACTCTAACTAAATAAATAGAGACCAACTGCCTTGGAAAGAATAACATGTTGTATGTCAAAATATATTTGAATGGGCCCATGCCAGCATCAAACAATAAAACACAGCATGTGAGAGCTTAACTGTTCTGGTGTTCAGAAGCTTTCACATTTCTCTGTTCCTCAGAAATGTTCCTTAAACATGTAAGCAGTGGAAATGAACTTTAAAGAGCTGAGTGTGTGTCTCTGCTCCTTCCAAGAGCAAGAGCTCAGAAAAGGCTGATAGGAGGTGGGGTGATGGAGTCTGTGAAGGCAATGCCACTGGAGATGACGTGATGAAGCAGGGCTGGGGGATTACAGGCAGCAGTGGAGCTGCAGCCCCTATAAACATATGTAAGCACATTCCTGGGTCCCTGGTGTGGATACTGAGGAGCAAACAGGACAGTGTGGGATGCCAAAGCCCACTGGGAGGCCAGGAGAAACAATCCAGATGCTGGCAGGGCTTGGACCACACCGCTCTGAAGCTCTGATGTTATCACTGCTGCAAAGATGCAGTTTAATTCCTGGGTTGGAATTAGGGCCATGGAAATGATCAGGGGGCTGGAACAACTCTCCTGTGAAGGCAAATGAGGGAGCTGGGGTTGTTCAGCTTGGAGTAGGAAGGCTGGAGAGGGACTTTTTGCAAGGGTCTGGAGTGATAGGATGAAGGGCAATGGCTTTAAATTGGAGGAGATTTAGATTGGATGTTAGGATAATGCTTTTTCCCATGAGAGGAGTGGAACATTGGCACAGGTTGCCCAGGGAGGTGGTTAAGGCTTCATCCCTGGAGATATTCAAGGTGAGGCTTGAGGAGGCTCTGAGCAATCTGATCTAGTTGAGGGTGTCCCTACTAAGTGCAAGGGTTGGACAGAATGACCTTGAGAGGTCCTTTCCAACCCAAATTATTCTATAGTTCTATGATTCTATGTAAGATAGAAGAGAAAATAAATACCTGTTCAGGCAGGAGGTTTAAAGTTAGGCCAGGCTGAAAAGCCCTAAAAGAGTTTACAGAGTATCCACTAGTTTGCTGTTTTCCTCACAGGCTAAAAGAATAATTTTGTTCTGGGATTTCCCTGGTGGCAGTGCAGGGAGGCCATTCAGTCCCAAACCATTGTGAGCTGGGCAGAAACCAAGAAGAGAGCATCCAAGACCCCATCCCAAAGGGTTATTAAAGGAAGTTAAAACTCCTCTAATTGATACGGCACGAGGCCCAGCCTGTGGAGATCCTGGCTGATAAATGAAAGGGGGGTCAAAAGTGGATAATCTGAACCAGATGCTTGGTGATTTTTTTCTTTTTTTTTTTATAAGCTCATTCACTTCAGACAGAATCCTGGCTGGCTGGAAGGTGGCCAGCTCCTGCTACTGAAGGGAGCATCTGGAGGCAGTCCCAGCAGGATGCAGATGGAGGACCTTCCCTGTTTTTCTCTCACTGTTGTGAAACAAACTGTCACTGAAAGGGAAGCACGGCAAGCTACTGCTGCTGTTTGGGGGAAACAAACCACCTGAGATGTGAGCAGGGACTCCTGCAGTAAATTATCACCTCGGAAAAGCTTTCTGGTGCTGATTGTCTTCAGGTCTGCCTACAGCACAACACGCTGTGGGAGAGATGGGCTTTGTAGATGTTTGCAAAGTTTGCAAAAAAAAAAGTAAAACCACCCAACTTGATTTTTTTTTTTTTTTCTTTTTTTTTTAATGGAAAGAAGGGTGCACTTTCCTTGCTGTGTTTTAGTCTATTTCTGATAGAAATATGGTGGATGTAGAATTTGGTTTTGCATTGTGATTCAAACAAGTGTCTGTTGCTGATTAATGCACACTTGAACATCTCCTGCGTGCCCCCTTCTGAGGTATGGAGGCTGCACCCTGCAAACTTCCCTTGGAAACACGTTTTTTTTTTCATTTAATCACAATACATAAGTGGGCTTTATAAAAAAAAAAAACCAACAGTGAAGCCCACAATACATAAGAGGATTTATATATATAAAAAAACCCACAATACATAAGTGGCCTTTATAAAAAAAAAAAAACAAACCAAAACCAATCCATAAGCCACAGATTTTAGACCCCAAAACAATCACTTGCAAATTACCACAGAAACACTGGTTGGGGCTGTGAACCTCCAGGGGTGCCAGACAACAAATGAGATTTCTCAGCATCATTACAACTGAGTCCTGTGGTTCCTCGCACTCCGGTGGAACAGGTTGCCCAGGGGTTGTACAGGCTTCATCTTTGTAGTTTTTTTCAAGACCAAACAGGATAAAGCCCTCACCAAACTGCTCTGATCTCGTGGCTTTCCCTGTTTTGAGCAGGGTGTAGGAGACCTACCAAGACCTCTTCCAGCCAAATTTTTCTATGATTCTGTAGTTATAATTCCTTCCAAGGCCATTGCCTCCATCTTTTCCAGACCTACAGAAATCCCCTTCTTCTCCAGGTGCTCTTGGAGACAGGAATCAGAAGCTCTGAGACAGCTCAGACTTGCCTGAACCACTCTGGGCTGTATTTTGTCAGGTTCAGATAATTTTGGAATGACAAATTTATGTAACACTTCAATACCTTCCCCTATTTTAGCCCATCTCCAACAACTTTACCAGACTGGTCAGCTGCCTGAGCAGTTCAGCTTTTTTGTAAAGATAGAGGAAGGGCATTAAACATTTTGCTTTGTGTCCCCTCTTGGGAGCTTTCCCTGCCAACTGAGTAGCAGGCCAATTTTTCCTTTGCCTTCATCTTATATACAGGCAGAAAGGCTTCTCTGTCCCCTGGCTGTTTCTCCTTTCCTGTCCTGCCCTTTTTTTTTTACATCTGTAAATTTTCCTGTTATTGTTTCACATTATTTTCCTTCCCAAGCTGGCCCAGTTTCTACTCTTTCTGCTTCTCACTGAGCAACTTCTCTGCATTGGGATAGTTTGACCTAATACACTTCATAAAATTCACTTGTGGTGCTACCTCAAGTGCTCTCCAGTGCTTTTCTCCTTAGATTATATTTTTCCCCACAAAAACTTACTTATCAAGTTTACTTTAAGGCCATTATCCTATTTCATGATCCTTCCTCCATTTCCTCCTAGGAGCACTTATCATTTCATAGCCATTTCTGAACTCTCTCTAAAAATTCCACCCCCATCCCCCCCCTTTTTTTTTTTCTTCTTTTTTTTGCACCTGTTTGATACTGAGTGTACTACCTGCCCCCGAGGATTGTCTTCAATTTCTGAGGATACAGAGTGGAACTTTTTAAAAAGGAGAACAGAGGACAGAAATTACCAACAGCAACATATAAAGTGCAAATAATGAATAATGAAAAGCAAATATTTGGTCAGGCACACAAGACCCAGTTCATGAATGAATAAAAGCAAACAGCCACTCCTGAAATATCTCAGCAAACACAACCCTCCTAACATAAATATTTGCAAATAGTGCATCACAGGCTGAGCCAGAGGGGTTTGCAAACACTGCCTGAAAACACTTCAGACAGCCTAGAGAGCCCTAGCTTTAGCCCTGGTCTTTGGGTTTATCTTTTCCTCACCAGTTACATCCCTCATACTCCTTTCGAGGAAAGCTCTTCCAGGAAAGCTTCTTTGCTTGAGAAGAAACTCCCCCTCTTAGCCCTTAATGCTAAAGTTTAGAAAAAAAACAAAAGAGAGGCAGAAGAATGAGATTATTTAGAGCTTCAGTGGGAATGTATGAAGCTCAGGAAAACCTCATGAGACTGAGCAGGGTGGACTGGGAAGGGACAGGAATTTGTAGCAAGACGAACCTCTCTTGGGGTATGACTCTCTGAAGTCAGACCGGTGCTCTGGCAGAAGCTGATGCCTTCAGGGTCAGTCAGTCTGGGTAAGAGCTAGTGCTCCCAACACAACCAACCTCTCCTCTGGCCTGCTCTGAGCTGAGCTTGTGCTGAAGGCCACGACTTTTCTCCTGATTCTGCCCCTGCGCAGTTGGGCCCAGCCCTAACCAGGCACAGGTGGGCTGAATGCAGGCTCACACCCACTGCCTGGGGATTAGCAGCACCTGGCTGGTGCCTTATCTCACTACAGGAATTTATCCATCAAAAAGTGCAAATTGGTTTTTTCATCATTGAATTTCAAACACCAAAATGCCCATTCCCATTTTACAGGAAAATGGCAGCACCCAAGGTGTCACCCAGATGCTGCATGGCCAGCAGCACTGAAGGACCATTTCCTCATTATTTCAGCCCCTCCATGCCTCAACCCAGCGTGGCTGCCTCATTTAAAGGAAGCCAAGGCATCTTCACTTTTGAATGCATAAAGATCAATTCTTACAGTTTTCTTTCCTCACTTATTTTACATCTCAGTAAAGTCACTGAAAAAGTGTTGTTTGAAGTGACATTTCTGGGCCAGTGCCCACATGGATTACCAAAGCTGGCAGAAACTCCCTGGGAGATGAAAAATTACTTTTTAGCATCCATTGCACTGTCAGGACTGACAGAGATGCTTTCAGCAAGTTCAAAGATTACCTGCAGGGCAAAGCATCCCAATTCAATGGAGACCTATCCCTGCCTTTTGCCCCAGCTCTCATCTGGGTGTAGAGGCTGCCACCAGTGTTGTGGCTGCAGATGTCCTGGTGTGTGGGATGAAGGAAGGAAAACTCTTCATCATTGACCATGTCAGAAGAGTGCCTAGTGGCCACCAGCAAAGATGGACCCTACTGCTGTGGGCTGTACCCAAAGGCACCACTGACTCCAAGGACCCTGTCACTAATCAGTCCTCAAGTAGCTGCTTAGATGTTGTCCTTTTTTTTTTTTTTTTTTTTTTTTTTTTTTATGCTAATCTCAAAATCTTCAAACTGGGAGGAATGTTTAAATGAGATGAGAATGCTGGAAAATGGAGAGAGTGGATGAAAAAAACCTTAGGATGAGACTGCATGCTGGCTCACGTCTTGTCTGACCCAGACTGCATTCAAAGACCCTAGAGGCGAACTGAAGATGTCTCTTGGACTGCATAATTCATACAATCATCAAAAAAACCCTCATTAAATACCAAAACTATAGAGGCAAGTGAGTTATACAGTGACAAGATGCAAATTAAACAAGTAAAAATTGTTTCCAGAGAAACTCATCTCAAGCTAGGAAGAGTAGTCTGTCATACCCAAGGGAGTGTGCAGAGCCCACACAACCCTGGGAGAGGAAATGTTGGAAAACAAGTCTGTAATGTTGAGGTACCGAATGGTAAATAGTAATGTGAAACGACAGCTCTTCACACAAACTTCTCTCCACCCTGCCTGCAATTATAACCCCTAATTGCAGAGCATTGGACCAGCTCCTGTGTGCTTATGGAGCTCATTTCAGACCATTCCCTGAGTGTCAATCCCAGTGCCAAGGAGGAAGAGAGCCATGGGCAGAGCAAGCTCCTTGTCCAAAGCCACCACTCTGTGGCTCAACAAGGCTTCAGCTGTGGAGCTCTTGGCTCTTCTGGGTGGCTGGGGACATGGTTCTGCGGGCAGGCTGCCTGCTCCAGCACCAGGCTCTCAGCTTTAGGACCAGAGTCAGGGATGTACCACTGTCTGGGCAGAACATCTACATTTTCTATCTCACACTTTACAGACTCTCATTAATAAGGTTGCTATGAATTTTGAAGATGAAAAAAACTCAGCTGAACAGAAGTTTGGTGTCTCAGTTTTGCCCAGAGTTTTTAAAAACACATATTTCCACTGGCTGACCTATGTGGGGATTTGAAGCACATGGATGGCACAAGTAGCATATGAAGGGAGAATAAGCAAAGACCACAGCAGAAGAAGTTATTTGGGTTTTCTTCCTTCCTGCCATGAGCAGCCTGTGAATGCTCTTCAGTAGAAAAATCTACCTGCTTTCTGTGGGTGGCAGTGAATCAACAATTTTCAGCTCTCTACCTCCCCCTTCCCCAGAGAAAGTTTTTTTTGGAATACATTTCATTTTCAGAAGTCTGAAACTGTCTTGAATTTCCACACTTCACAATGTGAATTGCATCTCACTTTAAAGAGTGTTCATTTTAATACCATTAGTTTATATGATTCCTTGACAGAGCAGTAATAGTGGGATAATATGTATGGCTGTCAATGTCTTACAAAATAACTGAATCAAGTATTTTATATTCTGTACAATTTTATATGGCTTTGTTTTATTTTCAAAAGCACCACAAACTGATTGAAACTCTGCTTTTTTTTCTAAGAGGAAGGTGTCTCCTGGCACTGGAATGAGTCAGTCTGAAAAATCACAAAGTGGTCTTTGGTGCCATAATTCAGGCTCAGCTCCTCTCCCTCCACCATGTAATAACATCTCTTTTACCCTTCTCTACAAGATCTTTCATTTCTCTCATTAACTTAGCAGCTTTGGGTTGTCCCAAACTCATTTTAATGATATTTTCTTCATATGGGGAGAGTAAACCTGTGTATCAAGTTCATGAGAGCCTGGTCCAAAGCCCCTTAATGAGGGGTGACTTCTAAATGATGCTACAAGCCCCAAGACTACAGTATCACTCAATGTGAATAACAGTTGTGATGAAAACAACACCAACACCTCTCTCTAAATTAAGGAATTTAGGAGTCTGTCCCAAAGCATTCAGCAGAACATTTTCAGCTCAACAACTGTTATGGTCACATCCCTTTCCAATGCAGGTCTGTGCAGGTGACCTTAAATTCAGCCTTCATAAATCTGTATTATTCTGCTCTGAACCTTGTCCCCATCTCACTGCTGGAAATTTCTGCTGTGCTTTACTGAACATTTTCTGATTCTCTGTGTCCTGAATCTTTTTGCAGCCCCAGGGGTAAAACTGCAGCTGTGGGCAGGAGGAGTGATGAGGGATAGGGTGAGAGTTTAGGGTTAGAGCTTTGCTTGAGCTGTGTGTATAGGGTTGGTGAAAATAATTGTTTACATTTTGCATTAGGGAAGAGGAAAGTTATTGAACTGGGCTCTTTTGGGAACTTGAGTACCCCTCTTAGGAAAACACATTTTCAAAGCTTTGCTTTGTCAATACTGCAAAGAGATTTTGAGGGATTAGGTGATGATTCTTTATATAAATACATCCAGGGGATAATATCAAATGTGTAAAAGCTATTAAGGAATAACATGGAAATAGATCAAATAGATAAAAATCAGTCATGAGCATAGTGAGGCTGGAAATGAGAGGATTTTTAACTATCCAAAAAGCGAAAATCTCAAATGCTTTCCAAAATCAATTTGTCTATATGGAGATGAGTAAGGGGAGGAAGGAGGGAGGGAACATAAATTATATGAAGATGGAGCTGTTGATGAAAGGACTTGTTTGATAGAGTGGAAATAATTCTGGGTCTGGAAGTTAAAGGCCTTGGGCATGTGATTTATTGCTATTCCAGCGGATGGAGATTTGATAACTGTGTGCCAAGTGAATTTGCCTGTGCTATATTTATATCACATTAATCCTAAATTTCAGGCCTCTGCTTGTCACTTGCATGGCTAGGAAGCCTCTTTTGCTCTTTGATTCACAACTTATCTTCTGGTCCTTTTTAAACCCCTGAATCACTGAAAGTGCTGGCCACAAAGTTTGGCTTCAGAGTAGGGCACACACCTCTTTTGCTGCAGTTTTATTCTTCTCCTTCTGCACTTGGACTGCAATGATCCTCATGTCTGATATAACAGTTTCTCCAACAGAAAATGGGACTATTGGGGTTCTGTTTTAATTCCACAGCATGAAATCGTCCATTTCTTAATATCACTTCTGAGAAATTAATCTACATAAGTTCCCTGCAATGTCTGGAGTCCAGGAGGCTGGTAATATCATGTTCTCTACTGGGAAGTCAGAGGTGGATTTGCTGTCTTCCACTGTGTGTCTAATCTGAGGAGCATTGTTTGGCTGTGGTGACAGCTGGCTTATGAAGAGACGTTCTACCAACCCTTCTTGGTTAGCCCTGATTTCAGCATTGTCTATGACTTCAGAACATCGTACAGGATGGACAGGGGATCAGACTCAGCAAGCTAAGGCAGAATGTTCTCCCAACAGCTCAGATATTCCCTCCAGAGTTCAGACTGTCTTGGCTCCATCCTGAAGTTTTCACTTCTGAGCTGGGCTTCTCCAGGTGGGACTGCCTGTTTGCTCTTCTTGTGTACCTGACATCCTTGCCCAACGTGGCCTAAGAGCACCTCACAGGCACTACCACCAACTGGTCAAAGGAAGTGGAGCTGTCATCCATTCATTTCACATCCCCTCTCCAGCACTTGTAGAGGTGCACACATTTTTAATAAAACATCTCTGGGATGCCCTCAGTCATCTGTGAATGGAGCATCCTCCTCCTGCTGTCTCAGCAAAGGAGTAATCACTGCTTGTCAGCTAGCAATGATTGCCCTTTACAGATACATTCCTGTTGACAAGTGAATGATGGAGAGACAAAGGCCTTTTCCTGGCCTGACGGTGGGGAAGACAAAGGGACTGCAGCACCTCATCCAGCAGTGGGCCACAGTCTTTCCCATATGTCATGGACATATGATGGCAAAACCACTTTTAGGACTTCTAAGACTAGTTTTGCCACCAAATAACTTTGAATCAAAAAAGATAATGAAATGCTTCTGACCCAGTTCAAATAGAACCATGATTCTGGATTCTGTATTAGGAGATTTATTCATTATAGGAGATTTAGGTGCATGGTATCATTTGTTTGGTGCCTTCAAGTTTGGGATGTTACCTGAGCTGCTGTCAACTTCTCTGTGCTCAGATCTTCTTCCATCAATGGCTTCCTTCCCTTTTGACTCATCCTGACTGCATCTTTTCTTAATTATACTCATCTTTTGCCTACATCTCAGCCACTCTGAATCTCATGCAATTTGATTTCACGCTGACGGAGTCTCACTCTCCCATTAAAGAAACAGCTGAATCTGACAGGTTCTGAGTTCCAGCAGTTACAGGAGACTGTGAGAGTAGACAGTCCTAGAGTGGGCTGCACCCTCATCCTGGCTGGGCCTGAGTACAAAGTCTGGGTCTTCTTGGCCTCAAGACCAAAGCACTAGAACACAAGCAGTGAGTCATCTGCTGTGTTGTGTCACACAAGGTGGGGCACCATGGACATACCTGGGACTTTGAGGTGATCAAGGTTCAGAGCTGAACAGAAGTCACTAATGAATATTTCAGAGTGTCTTTCTCCTGCTGTGTGAATCTAGATTTTATTCTGTTAGTACTTAAAGGTCACAGCAGCACACGGGGCTGTATGAAGGAGCACATCTCTTTTCTTTGAGGGTTGTCAATATTTTCCATGAAAAATGACAGAAATAACAGCAACCGCCTTACAGACTTTCCCAGACCTTTCTCAGCTCTTTCCCAGCCTTTTGTAGAGTTCCCCCTGTGATTTCTTTGTGCACAAGGGAATGCAGCAGATTACTGAGCTCGTGGAGATGAGGCACAACTCCAAACTCCACCAGACATTCCTGGAGACAAACTATTCTCTGAGCCATGCTTTCCTTCCTCAAAAAGCCCACTTCTAGCTCAAACCTTGTTTGCGTCTTTCTATTTTAACCCCCAAAATGCATTGTACAAATATTTATTCCAGCAATAACAAAAATTAACAGCAGCTATCTCTATCCTAACACCCTAGGACGTGAAAAAAGTTTGGGAGTGCCTTCATTTTCATTATAATAATGAGCAGTGAATGTAGTGAGTGAAGTATCTGCCTCCTAGTTTTATAAAACTTAGAAAGCCTTATACCTAAAATATTTCTCAGTTTCCACTGATTTTTTTGGTTTTCTGAAGTTTAGATGTTGGCTTTGAGTTCCCCTTTGCAATTTGCCCTAGTGGATCTGAATTGCACCTCTCTTTATTTCCAGAATGGCTTATTGTCCTGTTCATAAACAGGTCCTAGTCTTCAGTGTGCCTCAGCTTTCCTTGTCTTCCCTAGTTTTTTCTGCCATGCTTGAGCATAGGTCTGTTTGCCTCAGTTTCCCACCTGAACATGACATTTATTCCCATGATGGGTATTGATAGGCAAGCTCTAGAAGATGAAGGCCTCAGAGGGATAGGAAACACAAGACTACTCCATCTCCTCAATAGAGATGTTGAACCACATGGCCTGGCTAATTTGGACCCACTCAGGATCTTTCCTGGGTGATTCAGTATTATTCATCTGAAACAAGCATCTTTTTGGAGTGTAGTGAACAAACAAAAAGAAAGCTGTGGCTTTCAGGTGGGTTTCCACTTGCTGCCATTTTCCAGTGGGAATCTACTTATTTTGCAGACCAGTTTCAGTAATGAACTCAGCAAATTTATAGCCAAGAAAACTTCCCAGCTCTCTAAATTATGATCATAATGATATATTGTAAACCTGCACTACCAAACAATTGGCTTACTTATTTTACATTTATAGCAAGGATGATTTAGATCTCAGGTGGGAAATAAAACCCGAAGACATTAAGTTTATTATAGGAAAATACACTAAGAAGATGTTTTTTAGGTGGAGTATTGGGGGAGGTGAATGTATAGTGCTGATGGCTGCTTCAACTGTCTTGAAAGACACATCATTGTTTCACCAGTTTGGCTGAGTGTGCTTATCAAATATCTGAGAAGCTGAAATTCTGACATATAAAGCTCTGGAAGTATGTTAGATGTCTGTCATTCCCAGGAGCTGCCAAGGTCTGTCTGGGAATTCATTGTATATGGTCTGTGGTGTAAGAGGCTTCACCCTCGAAATCAAAATCAAAATCAATAATTCATGTGTGGTCAAACAGACCTGACAAGATGAGGTGTGGGAGAAGTAAAGTTTAGTATTTGAACAGCTAGAAAATAATCCTCTTCCAGAAGAAAATAATGACAAAAAAACCCCAAACCAAAACCAAACCAAACAAACAAAAAACCAAAAAAAATCCCACCAACACAAACACCTTGACAAATTCAATAGCAAATTTCAAATTTTTGATTAAAATATACACAACTATAAACAATTATTTTTCTCCTCTGGAGTGCCAGTGCTGGAATGTTCTTTAGGTTGTTGGTCTCATAGCCATGGAAGTTGTAGTGTCCCACATGGAGAGGAGCCACAATGCATCACAGCATTCACATGGTGACCAGCTCCACACAGGCTGGCAGGAGGAGCTGTGACCACAGCAGAGTGTGGGGACATGAAGAAACTGCTCCAGCACTGGAGGCAACTCAGCAGCAATATTTCAGCAGTTTGGAGCTCACCACGTTTCCACGGAGCATATGCACTTTTCACATACACAAAATGTTGGTTTAGACAGACCCCCCAAGTTTCCTTCAAAACACATTTGAGACAGAATTTTTAACCAGCCTTTTTTGGTAGCATCACATCATCTGAAACATCTGTGGCTTTGCTTTTTTCAGGGTTCACATTTCCATCACTTTGTCTGCCAGCTGAGCCTACAGCCATTTTCTTCTTGCAGTGGATTCTGCTTTTTTGCAGAGGACATAAACCACAGTGCTCTTATCCTCACTATTCAATACTCAGCCCTATTGGCCTTCTTTCTTGCTGTTTTGGGTTGTTTTCTACAGTAAATAGAAAAACACACGTGAAAAACACTGCTTTTGTCTTTTGTATATGGAAAATAAATGAGAAAGCACACAGGTACAGATCCGTATACATTTCAGTGACACTAAACCTCCAGTTTCAAAGCCTATTTCTTCAAGTACTTTCATTGTCTACTAAAGCCATTTATGAGCATTAGTAACACCACTCAAGGGTAGTTTACTTCATAAATTAGCTGTACTCCTCTGTGGCAGAAGCAGCAAAGAGAAAAAATGGAAGCTGGTTGTGTGCTATAAAGCCCAACTTGATGGAGATGTTGCTTTTGGATGGGGTTGACTATGAGCTGGGTGGGTAATTGATATTACTGTGCAGTTTAGAAACAGGAGGCCAATATCTGGCCATTCTCATGCATCTGTGTTAAGCAAGTAATTCAGCTGTTGCCATGCCAACAATAGATATACCTGGGCCAGTGGGATGATGCAGAGCTGGTGTCTGTGGCTCTCTCCTGTGGCTGAGAGTGGATCAATCTCCTCTGGCAGTGTGAATGTTCCAGCTTCTCTATCAAGTGTCAAGGGAGCCCAGAAACACCCAGGAACTCCTTGGGCAACACTCCTGTAAGGCTGCAACAACTTCAGTGCCTCCTGACAGCAGTTTCATCCCTCATCCTACTCTCTGGCTCAACTCTTTCTCAATAATTCAATAATCATTGAATTATCTAATGTGACTCTCCAGAGCACACGGCCCTCTGCCTCCTGGTGTGGGGACTGCTTTTCTAGCACTCCAGGGGTTCTGTGGGAATTTTGGGCTGTACCCCTGCCTGTAAAGTGCATTACTCTGTATCTAGATCCTTCCTTTCTAACTCATAGCAAGAACTCCTGGTAGAGTTTAATAAATTGGTGCCACTGCCACCTCACACTCCCTGCAACAGCTTGTACTTCTGAAGTTGGGCTGTGGGATCAGAGTACAACTCTCCTCTGAGCTTCCATGGCTTCTCCACAAGCTCTCCATGCCCTGTGTCCCCACTTCACACTACATGTGGGGCAGTTGCTCAGGAAATGTCTCTAAACAGGAGGGCAAATTAGCTTCTTGTTTGTGTCCTGGACTTTCAGGAGAAACAGGAAAGCCCTTGGGCAGCTCTGTCAGAGATGAGGTCTTTGTATGAAATTACAGAAAGAAGGAGAGTTGCAGAAATCATGGATTTAGCAGGTGCAAGTGAAGTTTGAGATAGGAGAAACCAGGCCTGTAATAGGTGATAGGTGCCTTGTCAGTGACAGCTGCTTGCAGTCAGATCAGCTGCACATGGCTTGTGAGGACCTTTTCTTGCATCAAGTGTTGTGCTGGGAACTGAAACTGGCACTGAAGACAGGAGATGATTTAATGGCCACATGATACTGCTCCTCAGGCAAATGGATGTCATGTTACATCAGCAGTGCTATGCTCCTTACTGGGTATCTGGCTGATTCTGAAAGCACTTGTCTGTCTGAAAGCACAGGCATTAAGTGTTTGCTTGCCTTTGCTCCAGAGACCTCAGCTATTTTGTGGATAAACACTTCCATCCAAGCCCAAGTATCCTGGAAATCCACAAGGGAGAACCAGCAGGAAGATGCCATCCGCCCATTTCTGGCTTGCACCAGTGTTGCTGTCCGATCACTGGTGCTCACCTTGCATGGACAATCTACTCCTTCCCTGTCTTGCTCATCTCTCTGACATGTCCATCCACTGCAGAAGGTACCTAGATGCAGCCCTTCCACCCCAGCTGGATTGTTGGTTGCTCAGTTCCTCTGCTCTTCTTCAGAACATGTTCTGTCTTGAGTTTAAGACTGATAGGGACCTTGTCAGAGTATGGCTAGTACCATAGATAAATATTCTCTTCTCAGAGAAGCCCATATAATGATTTTCCTAGCCTGTGATCAAGAGATGTGTCCATGACAGTAAGCTATTCCCTTTAAACTGCTCTTCAGTGACACTTAGTTCTTACCCACCGTGATCTGAACAACCTGAGCTTCTAGGTCTTCTATGGATAAAAAGTTATCTGTAATTCATTCCATTGCTGATAAAGTAGAGGAACTGAACATGGCATCTGGGAATTAAGGGTCTACAGGCACAGGGTTTTGTCAGGAGGTGTGTTTGTGGTCTAGGTATCAGCTGTTTTTCTGTAGGTGGTCTAAAACCTACTTCTTTCTTCAAAGAAAAATGTCCTTTGTGTGTGGCTTCAGGTGTGAGGCTTTAAGAGGACAGCCACTGAGCTGAGGTATCAGGACTGCAGTTGTACACCAAGCTTGTCAAGAACAGAATGCACTCAAAAAGACAGTGGGAAAAAGTCTGAGAAATAAGAAACAGGAATAACAGAAGACACAGAAAAATTAGCAGGGGAATAAAGAGTCTGGGGATATGAAATTTAATGAACAAGAGGCAATTGTAGAACTAACAAAAATAAACATTGAGCTGTTCCACATGGGTCACAGAAAGAATATGAGTACCAAAAGAAGACACTTGAGGCCAGGAGATGGAATGGACTCCCAGCTGAGCTGCAAATAAAAACATCTGGAAAGGGCAAGTTTTGAGTGTCCTGAGCTGTGAGTTTTCAGAGCAGTTTTTCCTGCAGCCCCCCTGCTTCTTACATGTTTTACCTCTGCACTCCCTGCTCAACAGCAACTGAAGAATGGACCCAAGACAGAAAGCTCTTTGCTCTAAGCCAGGAGTCCTCTCTGTTCATATAGAAAGTGTCATCACCTCCAGCCTCTGGACATCTCAGGCATTGAATTATCTAATTTTCTCCACAAATATCCCACTCATGAGCAAGAACCATGTTGGGGGTTTTGTTTGTTTGGTTTTGCTTTTTTGTTTGTTAGTCCTTTTTTGGGTTTTGTGTGTTTGGGTTTTTTTGTTTGTTTTGTTTGGTTTTTGTTTTCTGTTTGGGTTTCTTTCCCCTTCTTTCTATTTACTACCATTCTGAAGCTGTACCAGAGCTTCATTCCTCCAGCTATCAGGAGGCTTCTTCCGATTTCCAGCCTAAATTTATGTCTGGTCAGTTTACAGCCACATACACTTGTGGTAATACTCCTTTTAGCTTAAATAGCTCTTTTCCTCCTCCAAGTTTCCTCTGGTGAATTTACAGTAAGCCACCTCCTTCCTACCCTGACTACATTAAAAACAAATAAATAAGCACCCCCAAACCCTTTATGTTCCTCATCATATAAGATTCTTCCTTCATTGCTCATCATGCAGGAACTACTTGCTGTAATTTTAGACCTTCTTGAAATAGAGTGACCAGCAAGGGCCCAGTTAGAGGCAGATAGAGGAGAGAGGCTACACCTTTTTGGATGGAAATACTCTCCTAATTAATTCTGGGGCTGCATTTAAATATTGGCTCCATGTAAGATATCTTCATCCTGAGATCAGAGATCCATTTCCTCATCTGATCCTGGCTGATGAGCTTTGGGGAGAGCAGTTTGCAGTGATCACAGCAGCTACCAGAGTCCTGCTCTTTTCTCAGAGGCATCCCACCTTTTCTAGGGTGGCACTAAAGACAAACAAGAACTCTGATTCTCAGAGAATCTAGGAAAATGCAGCAGGGGCACAATAGTTTCCCAGCACACGCTACCCTTGGTATTCCCACCTATTCCCTTTCCTGCATTTGTTACTGCTTCAGCAGATGAAGGATGCAGGTGTAGGGATTCTTAGTTTACCACCTTGTATGGCCAAGCCCATCCAGACATGAAAACTCGCAGAGGGGGATCCTCCTGAAGACCTGATGGGTTATCATGGCCCAAGTAGACCACTAGCAAGGGAATGGTGCTTTCAAGTTGCAAGCCTTGACCCCGGGGAAGCAGGGCTCCGTGGAGGATGAGTGTGAAACTGTAGCCTGGGATACTTGCACCAGTTAATAGATTTTTCTGTAGGAAACCTGCAGTGTATATCAGGTGCTGGCTCATCCCTGCCATGGCCCCTTCCCTGTATCACAGTCTCCTCAGGTATTCTACTTCTGTTTTTTCACCTTTTTTTTTTCTCTTTTCTGAGATGATCACTTCACATTGATCTTTCCTGGATTTTCTCTTACTCATTTCCCCTATTTGAGGTTAGTTTTGAATCCCAGCCCTGCCCTCAGAAGTGCTCATTCTTCCTGCTAAGGTCTTTCCACTAATTTTAAATCCCATCTCTAGTTCATCATTCATGCCATTAACAGAAAAATCACTGCACAGAACTTCACTCCTACTGAGGTCCCCCTGAAAGCATCTGTGCCTGGCAGCACAGCTGCAGGAACCACTCTGTGAGTTGTGATTCTATGTGCTACTTCTGCCTCTTCATCTCCTGAAGCCAGAGCCTCCCCCTTTTTTGTTTAGTTTCATTGTCAGGGCATGTTCCCCCTCTGGCCTTTATATTTATAGGCAAGCTTTTTGAGTGCTCTCACTGAGCAGACATGCAGGCAACCCCAGCAAAGCCAGGCAGCACTGCTTTCCATCAGGCAGCTTAATAAATCACAGGTGCTGTGGAACAATCTGTCTCCTAAGTGCTGGCTGCTGGAGGAGCCGCCTCTGTATCAAAGGGATGAGAAGCATCTGCTGAGCATCTCCCATCTTGCAAATCCCACGGTGACTTAGGCTATTCGTTAGGAAAAAAACCTTTCCTGTGAGGGTGGTGAGATGATGGAATGGATTGTCCAGAGAAGCTGTGGCTGCCCCATCCCTGGAAGTGTTCAAGATCAGGTTAGATGGGCCTTGTAAAACCTCATCTAGTGGGAGGTGACCCTGCCCATGCCTGGGGGTTGGAAGTAGATGATCTTTAAGGTCCCTTCCAACCCACACCATTCTAGGATTCTCTGATTTTTGATGTCACTGTGACTGTCATCAGCTCCATGAGGATGGGCAGATGGGTACGAGAGCCTGTCCCACAAAAATGATATTGCAACAAATTACTTTGCTTCCCCCTGCTTCCAGTTCCTCTGCAAAGTTCTGTGCTGGCTGGTTGTCCTGGTTTGGGCCAGGATTGAACTAATTTTCTTTCTTGCAATTTTATTTTCATCTAAGTCTCTTCTAAGCAGCTGCACTTGCTGTGTAGCAAGGCTGCCCAGATTCAATGCTTTCATCTCTATCAGAGCTTCTCTGGTCTGGTCAGATGGGTAACATCAGGAGCCAGAGCAGCATAGGCATCATTATTGAGTAGGATCATCTGTCCCTTAGATGACAAGTTCAGGATCCGTACCCTCTACACATGGTCAGGAGCCTCCTGCAGTTTGCCCTGGCTTCAGTAGGAGTATTATCTCCAGATTTCCTGGGTCTGGTACTACCTACCCCTTCAAGAGCAGGCTTTGCAGGCATCAGCATCACCAAGGGATGTGATAACATGCTGATGTGGCTCCAGCTTTTTCTGCTATCCTGGTAAGAAATGAGGTGGTTTCTCAGCTTCTCTGCCCCAGCAACAGGGAGGGAGCTGAGGGACTGTCTGGCTTCCTCTTTCCTGTTGGCAGAGCACTGCTCCCCCAGCAAAATGCAGCTTTGATGTTTATGGTGGCACTGGAAGGGGTTTGTTGGTAGGGAAAGTGATGCCCTACCCCATGATGGTGAGCAGGAGACAGCAGGAAAGGAAAGGCTGTTCCTGGCTGGGGTACACCTTCCTGCTCTGGAGCTTGGGCTGTGTTTGATTTCCAGCTCTCTGAGGGGAACATGTCAAGTTTGTCTTCCACAGACACAGTCTTGCAACCTTGTGATGGCAGGAGAGCAGAGAAAGAGCTGAGGCAGGTGATTTATAGCAGCCTTCCAGTAGATGAAGGGGACTTACAGGAAAGCTGGAGTGGGGCTTTTCACCAGAGAGGGCATTGACAGGACAAGGGATAATGGTTTTAAACTGAACGAGGGGAGATTTAGGTTAGATATTAGGAAAAAAATTGTCACCATGAGGGTAGTAAGATACAGGAATAGGTTGCTCAGGGAAGTTGTTGATGCCCCATCCCTGGCAGTGGTGAAAGCCAGGTTGGATGAGGCTTTGTGCAATCTGGTCTAGTGGGAGGTGTCCCTGCCCATGCAGAGGCTTGGAACTAGATGATCTTTAAGGTCCCTTCCAACCTAAACCATTCTATGATTTCTGTTAATGAGCTCTGTGCAGGGCAGCTCTAACCTATGTTTTCTTGAACAGGCAGCAAGAGGAGGAAGTAGTGAAGGTACAATTAAAAATGAAAATGGGAAAGACTCCAGAGTGATCCCTCCATCCAGGGTAAGAGGGCTAAAAAGACAAGCTCTGTGTCTGAAATCGAGACTAAGTCTTCCAGCAGTAAAAGCAACAACTTTTTGATCACAAATGCTTGCCTTCCTCTCCCTTCCCACTTTCTCTCTGCTCCATCTTCCAGATGCCTGATTCTCCTCCACCTACCTCTGGGTCAGTCTGTGAATAAGATCTAAAACATAGCAGTAACACCCTGAAAAGTTATGAGGCTGATGCACAATCAGTCCCCCTACCTCTCTGGGTGCCCAGTGACACTGTGCTGGGCACTGAGTGCTCAGAGGAGAAACTGGGATAGCAAGGGGCTAAGTGGTTCCCCAGCCTGAGTAGTGTGCAATCATATAAGGGCTTCCACCTCTGTTTGAGCCTAGTTTAGAGCTATTTAGCCTACAGTAATCCAATATGATCACTAAACGTGGTTTGTCTTTAACCTTGAAATCCAGAACAATCCAATCCTAAATGCCTAGATAGAACCAGGCCATGAACCAATTATTTTTCTTCCTGCTTACCCCTGGATTTCAACAGCAACACTGTTCAGCACTGAGCTCCCAGCTGAATACTCAAACCAAAGGGTGGATCAGAAAATCCATTTCTCCCCTCTCTGACCTTCCATCTTGGGTCATCTTTGTCTGTCTGTCATGAAAACAATCCATACATAACCCAGACAGACTGGTGGGGTGGGCTAGCAGGAACTTTATGAAGTTCAACATGGAGAAATGTAAGGTCTAGCACCTGGGAACACATAACCCAAGAGTGCAGTTTAGGCTGCGATCCAGTTGGCTGGAGAGCAGCTCTGTGGAAAGGGACCTGGAGGTCTTGGAGGACAACAGGCTCAACTTGAGCTGCAGCAGCAAAGAAAGCCAAGAGGATGCCGGGCTGCATCAACAAGACCATCAGCAGAAGAGATAAAGAATTACTCCTGTACTCAGTCCTGGTGAGGCCACACCTCGAGTCCTGTGTCCAGTTCTGGGCCCCTCAGTTCAGGAAGGAGATTGAGGTCCTGGAGCAGGTCCAAAGGAGGGCAACCAGGCTGGTGAAGGGATCCAGCACAAGTCCTGTGAGGAGAGGCTGAGGGAGCTGGGGGTGTTCAGCCTGGAGAAGAGGAGGCTCAGGGGAGACCTCATCACTCTCTACAACTCCCTGAAAGGAGGCTGGAGCCAGGGGGGAGTTGGGCTCTTTTCCCAGACAACTATCAGCAAGACAAGAGGGCATGGACTTAAGTTGTGCTGGGGGAGGTTTAGGTTGGATATTAGAAAGAATTTCTTTACCGAGAGGGTGATCAGACATTGGAATGGGCTGCCCAGGGAAGTAGTGGATTCTCCATCCCTGGAGATATTTAAAAAGAGCCTGGATGTGGCACTCAGTGACATAGTCTAGTAGCTGCAGTGGTAGTGGATCAAGAGTTGGACTTGATGACCTCCGAGGTCCCTTCCAACCCAGCCAATTCTATGATTCTATGTCATCATTCCACTCTACTCAGCACTCGTCAGACCACACCTCGAGTATTGCATTCAGTTTTGGTCCCTGCTATACAAAAAGGATGTGGACAGGCTGGAGAGGGGCCAAAGAAGAGCCACAAGGATTGATAAGAGGGCTGGGGCACCTGCCACGTGAGGAGAGGCTGAGAAAACTGGGATTGTTCAGCCTTGAGAAGAGAAGGCTCACGGGAGACCTTGTTACCATGTTCCAGTACTTAGAGGGGGCTACAGAGAAGATGGAGACTCCTGATTTACAGAGAGTCCCTTGGACAAGACAAGGGGATGGGCACAAGTTGCTCCTGCGAGGATTCGAATTGGACACAAGAGGAAAATTTTTCCCCCTGAGGACAGTCAGACATTGGAATGGTCTCCCAGGGGAAGTGACGGATTCCCCCACTTTGGAAAGTTTGAAGTCTCAGCTCGATGGGTGCTGGGACATCTCACATCAACAATAATATTAGAAGGGTTGGACCAGGTGATCCTTGAAGTCCCTTCCAACCTGACATTCTAGGATTCTATGAAAAGCTTGAATATCCCACCATAAAAACTGCAGTGCCTGAAATGGAGGAACCTTCCACATCAAGCAGCCCCATGTGACCTCAGTTCCCCTCACTAGCAGTGTCCATAAAGCCCTGAGCCCATCCCCTTGTGTGTCCCACTTCATTCCACAGCCCCCCACGGGGCTGCCTGGTGCTGGGTGCTGTCAGTGCTGTGATGAAGCCTTTGTCAGAGAGCTGTTGTGTGACAGTGTGCACAATGTGTGGGTGTTTGCTTTGTCAGTAATACTTTATCATCTTTTAATTCATTAAATATGTTTGTCATTCATCTTTATTAGAGGCTGACACTGCTGCTGTTTGCTCTGCCCTGTGTCAGCGGGCTTGTAAATTTATTCAATAACCAAGAGAAAATCACATTTATCTTCTTTTGGATTTGCAAAATGTGCTTTTGGAGATCAGCATCTCTGCTCCACGTGTTGCCCAGCTCATAGCCTCACACCTCCCCCCCAAAACTCCTCTTATCCCCAGCTACCACCTCTACCCACATGCTTCCCAGTCCTGCACCACTCCACCCAACATCTGTCCCAGTCCTCCAACCCTGACCTTCCTGCCTCCCACTCACACGTTCATCCCTTGGCTGTTGTTCACTCTGCACCCTCCTACTCCTGCCCATTTCTTGTCTTAGCATCCTTTTCTGAGCAATGGTGCTGGGGAAGAAGAGGCCTTTTCTCTGCCATCTCTCCTCTGGACAGCTGATTCAGGCCCTATCTCACCCTTAGAATTCCCTGCTCATTAGAAGGATGGTGCCTTGCTCTTGTGGCTATGAGGATCCCTGGGATTTTCACTGATATTAGGGTCAAGGTATAGATTCAGGGGTCTCCACCAAGGGACCATTCACCTGTGAACTAACAGTGCCTCCCAGTGAGACATGATCTAGGGACATGGGACAGATACCCCTCAGACAGAGACCTGTGGGACACATCTTACAGTGGGGTGGACACCACTTTTATGTGTGCTGTTACCTACAGGATCAAATTCAATGGGTGAGTGTGTGTGTGTGTGCACATGTGACTGCACGTATGTGTGTGTGTGTGTGAGGGGATTTTGCTGTCTGGGTGCCCATCCACTGTGCTGTGTCCATTCTGGGGTTCCCCAGAGAAAGAAGCACAGGGGCACATGGGAGTAAGGCCAGCTATCAATGTGGTCAGGGGCTGGAGGGTAGGCTATACAAGATGCTCAGAAGATTGTGCTCAGCTTGGAGAGGAGAAGGTGATGAGGAGATTTTAATTTCTATCTCCACTTCTTTAGCTGGAGAGTTTAGAGACTCTTCTCAGAGGTGCACAGAGGCAGGACAAAAGCCATCAGACTGAAATGGGAGTATGGGAAATTCAAACCAAATACAGGAAGACAATTTCCCAAAGTAAGGGTGGGTAAGTGCTAGAACAGAGATCTAAAGAGGCTGCACAGTCATTCTGGAGATGCTGAGACTCAGTTACACGACGTCTGGCTTTGTGTTGACTGGCTCTGGTTGGACATGCTCTTCAAACAGTGTTTAGGTTTAGACCAGACACCTTCTGAAGTTCCTTCAATGAATCTGATTATTGCTTTTCTGTCTTTGGAGACCCCATTCTGGTTACACCCTCTCTCCTCTCCTTAGTAGGGATCTGGAGGTCCTTCCCACCTGCAGCTCTGAGGTGTGTGGTCAGTCACAGTCTGGTCCAGCTCTGATAGTGGCAGCAATGAGACCTTGATGATTTGGCAGCTGAGAAGGTGTTGAGCAGAGGCATTTTGAGGTTTGAGCCAGCAGCTGAAGAACAGGCAAAGGGAGCAGACCCAACTGCTGGGCTGTGTGAGCTGAGAATCTGGGCCTCTATTTTGGGGGCAGCTTTTCTTAATGATCCCTCTGTGCCCAGCAGCTTGGGAGGCCCAAGTACTGGAGTGAGATCACTGCTCACTTTGTCTTGGATTCCACAGGCTAATTAGGAAACATAGGTCTTTGCCTCTTTAAAAGATGTGTTTGCTTTTGTTAAACAGCACCATGTTCAGCTTGCACTTTTATATTAATCCCTAAATATGGTGACAGTGTGCTGCAGGCAGAGATTTGTTGAGGGTAATTCTATTAGGGGGCAATGTTTGCTTTTAGCTGCTGGGTATTAAAAATGACACCCATTTGCAGTAGGGCTTGCAGGATGAGCAGCAAACCCAGCTGAGCACCCCAAGCACAGAAATCCCCTTCCCTGGTCATCAGAGAGACACTTTTGCCACTGACACTTTTGCTGGTCCTCTGGAAGAGAAAGCAGGCTTAACTCTTCATGGCTGTGGAGGCAGAAGAGCAGGCTGGAGGTTAAAATTGGGCTCATTTAAAGTGACAGAAGCTCAGACCTAGATTTCTGCCACGTCTCACACATGGATTAGATGCTGAGACTTGTGTGGCTTTGACCTGCACGTGTACCTTTCCAATCAGTGCCATCAAGCTCCAAGTCCACTGGTTTTACCTGTGTTACCTCCCACATCACCATTACCTGAGGAAGTAGCACAGGGAATTATATTTGTTCTTCTTGGATGAATTTATTTCATGTAAATATAACCAACCCATTGGAGGATAAAGTGATCATGTACATCAACAATAATTGCTGTTTCTGTACTCCTAGAATCATACCATTTTCTTTCTAGAGGTTGCAATTTTAACAAAAAGGAATGCCTTAGAGGCTAAACACAGGCAGTTTAAGCTTCAACAGTGTTTTTTTAAGACATTCAGTCCTCAAAGGGCTCCTTTTAATCCATCCTCCTCTTCCTGCACAGGTGTGTCTAGGGCACCTCCCAGATGGCATGGACTTGCACAACAAAGTCTGTAACTGTCTGAAAAATAAAACTGAAGACATGAAAAGGGAAAACAAAGCTTCAAGATCCAGCTAATCTTTCATATAGATGGTCCCTTCATATCAAACACCCTCCACTGAAACAGGTAAAAGTGGTGATGGGGAAGTCGGGTGCTTCATCTGTGTACACCCCTCTCATTATAAGAGGAGGCAAATGTGAGTGGTGTTTTGGCTGGAGAGGAAAAGAAGGCTGCTGTCCAAAGGATTTGCCCTTGTCCAAAAGCTTTGACTGTGTCTGTGTGGCAGATGCCATACAGCTTCAGTTCCTCCAGAGCTCAGAGCCCGTCAGTTCTTTGATGTGGGTGCTAAGGCAGGAGAGCTGGGCAGATGTGGGTGCAGGGAGCACCCACACGCCATGCCCATGGTAAGAGAGAAAAGGAGGTACTGAATCAGCTGTAGATTGATGTGCAGCAAAAATGCAGCTGTTCCCAGATCCAAAGAAGGACAGCTTAGAGGATCAGGGATGTTTGTGGTGAAAGGACTCCTCTGGTTCTGGTTTGTCTTTGCTCCTCTATTGTTGGTTGCTGAATATAAATGTATGAAGTCAAAGGGCCAAGTGCTACAACACCAGTTTCTATCTGCCCTCTGAACTGGAAGGACCAGTTAAGTGGTTTATGGACACCTGTGGTGATCTGACAGAAGCTGCTGTGTGCAATGCAAAGAATTCTGGCACCTTTCCTGCTCCTTCTGCCCAGTCATATGTGGCTCTTCAGTTTCTGACACAAATGGGTCCCAGAAGGATGCTTTGCCTGAATTAACAGTTGGCTCATCCTACCTGTGCTCCAGCTCAGAAGTGTGCTAGGACAGCATGGGGTGGAGGTATGCACAGAAGGATGTTACGTGACTCTGATAATCCTGTGGTTCAGGGGCAGAGAAAAGACCAGATGGAGTAATGGCTCCATACTCAGAAAGAATCTGATTTAATTACAGTGGCCCTTATGTGGACCCTTTCATAGAATCATACAATGGTTTGGGTTGGAAGGGACCTTAAAGATAACCTACATCCAACCTCCCTGCATGGGCAGGGACACCTCCGACTAAACCAGGTTGCTCCAAGCCCTGTCCAACCTGCCCTTCACCACTTCCAATGAGGGGGCAGCAGCAACTTCCTTTGGCAACCTGTTCCAGCATCTCACCACCCTCGCAGGAAAGAATTTTCAATTAATATCTCACCTAGATCTCCCCTCTTCAAGTTTTAAACCATTTTCCCTTGTCCTCTCACTACACACCTGTGCAAAAAGCCCTCCCCCAGCTTTCTTGTAGCCCCTTCAGGTAGTGGAACCTTGCTCTGAGGTCACCCTGGAGCTTCCTCCAGGCTGAACAACCCCAACTTCCTCAGCCTATCTATCAATTCAATTTGAAGACAGTAATTTCCATCTTCTTTCCATTGATCTTTCAATCAAATCAATGCAATTTCAAGACAATCATTTCCATGTTCTGAGTCTCAAGCTGAGAGAGATCTGATCAGTCAGTGTTTTGTGTAGCCAGTCTTGGGCGCTGGGTCAGGGATCACAGAACCACAGAATGCTGGGGCCATATGAATTTCTCACTTAATTTCCCCTAAATCTTGGCCTTCTTTTTTTGCAAACAAGTTGTAGTCATCATTACTGGGGCCATCAAAGTCATGAGGAGAAACATCAGTGAAATAGAGCTCCCCCAGGGCTGCTGGGGAGATGCAGGGTTCCACAGCAATTCACTTCTATCTCCTGGAGTTAATTCAGCATTTTCCTTTCAAAATGTGATCTCACCACTGAGCTGAGCCATCTGAAGTCTGCTCTGCCAGGTGAACATCTGTTCTCAGACCCACTATTAGCAATCATGAAACTGTGGCCTCAATAAAATTAAGGGCACTCTTGTCTCAGGCTCATGAAAACGTCAATAAGAAATAAGTCAGTGATGACAGAGTTGCAGAGTGCAAATCTCAACATGAGAACCGCAGGGCTCAGTCCAACAGCCACTCCATCCAGGAGGGTGGAAAGCTGTGTTCCCCTCTGAGTCAAACATGACTACTGTGAGATTTGGTCCTGCCCTGGTCCCAGTTCCATGCTGGTACTGGTTCTCAGGCTACATTGGACTCATCTCACACACACCTCACACATCTGTAGGTTAAAAGAGGTCCCCCAGCACTTGCATCTGATAAAGATGTAATTGGGAAGAGATGTTCTGTCTGTCTCTATCATTTATAGTCCCAGTCAGAGATGACTGTGCTGACCCTTGCACCAGCTGGGCAGACTCAACCTCAGCCCCTGAAGGGCTGTTACAGGCAAAAGAGGATCTGGTCCTATGCTGGTGTTTGCCAAGCAGGCTGTCTGCAAAATTCTTCTCTCCTGAGAAGCTCTGAAAGATAGAAAAGCCAAGGCAAGGAGAGCATATAGTGCTTGGGAACAGCCAAGACCTTCCTTTTTCTGTGCCTTCCCCTCAGTCTTCAGCCATTCCCAACACCCCAGCAGTCAGACTGTCTGCAAAGGCCAGAGTACACAGTCCAAAACTCTTCTTTTTCCTGGGTTGGGGCTGCATGGTGGACTCCAGCCTTGATCTGTGCCATAAGTTTGCCTGGAGAGCATTAATATATGAGGGAGAATTCCACCACAGCTGGAGACAGACATGAGGCTTGTGGTGCACATCCACTCCCTGAATGCACATGTGGTCCCAGCTGGAGCAGCCAAACCTGGAGAAATGATGCAGCGTGCTTGAAGTCAAACATACCTGGCCAAAATTAGACTTAAAGCAGTCAAATTTATTCTGAACACAGTTCTTACATTTGTGGAATCCAGTGGAAACTGAGAGGACTTAACATATCACACATCTCATATGGACATATTGCACACCAGTCTCCAGGTAAAGCATCCAAACAAATGCCTTTAGGAAAATAAGTGTAGCAATGGTACTGCAAGTTTTCTTTGGAATTTGGGGGACTTCAGAGGCTGCAGACAGCTGTTGAGGTGATGAAGGTCATTAGAAGACAATTTGCACAGCAGCCATCCTGCACCCAGATCTGCCTTGTGCTGTTCAAACTGCCCCTCAAGGAACATCTTATCCTCTCACTTTCTTGCCCCTGTTACCAGAGATGTGGCAGTGGCTCTTACATAGCTCTTCCAATAGCCACAGGGAGTGGAGAGTGATCCATGATCTTTCTGTCCTCAGAAAAATGAAAATGGAGAATTGTTGTTTGTGGAGACAGTGCTGGGTAGAATCAGAAAGGCTCCTTCAACATCCAGCTCTCCCAGGCTCTTATTCAGCTCAGCCTCTCTTCTCCTTGACAACTTGACAGTCATCTTCTCTTTTGCAGAATCATTGAATGATTTTAATGATATTATTAAAATTAATTTTAAATAATCAAGTGGGATCATCAACCCAGCTCTGCCAAGGCCACCACTAAGCCATGTCCCTCAGCACCCCATCTACACAGCTTTATAATCCCTCCAGGGACGGGAATTCCACCAATGCCCTGGGCGGCCTGGGCCAGGGCCTAACAACACTTTTAGGAAGGAAATTGTTCCTAATGTCCAATCTAAATTTCTCCTGACGCAACCTGAGGCTGCTTATCTTTTGTTCTATGACAAGAGAGAACACCTACCTTGTTACAGCCTCCTTTCAGGCAGCTGTAGAGATGTTGATGAGCTCCTTCTTTCTTATGGACTAAGCCATGAACCTTGAAAATTTGTTCACAGATGATAGAATGGGTATCCATCATCTGTAAGATTTGGTTGTAAAGATTTTTATATGGCAACCAGGACAAGCTGGTGCCATGGACAGGCAGGTGTTCTCTGCACCATCACCTCAGAAACAAGTGGAGCCTACACACACCTTGATGCTCACACAAACCTGTAGACCAGGAAAAGCAAGCAGTGGAAATGCTTGTTCACATTTTTTACCATCCTTTCCTGGAGGTTCAGGTGAGGGACATAAGTGGAGCATTTACAGTGCAGGAAGTCTCTCCCTGCAGGTAGTGGGAATGGGATCTGACACAAGTGGGAATGGGATTGCAAGGGAACAATGATGAGAGTAAATCACCTCTCTGAAAGCCAGTGAGGGAGGACTGTCCAACCACTCATCCGGAATGCTCCCTTTTCTGGCCCATCTGCTCACTGATCCCAGGCTGCTGATCACCCCCCTGAATCATTCTGTGTGTGTCCTTGTCCATCCTCGCTGGTATTGATGATACACAAGTGACAAAAATCAAATAGAAATTATTAATTTCAAGCTCTGCTGATTGTAAGGAAAAGAAAATCAATGCTTAGTGAATGGAATCAGAAGTTGAAAGAAAAGAAAGGCTTTCCTAACTTTGGTAGCTTCTCTGTGACAAAAGTGGAGGGCTGTAAATAAAGGGCTTGACAGTCTTGCTATTTCAGCTGCTGTATGTATGCTGAAGTTGGCTTTTTTTGCATATTAATGGAAAAATAAGCCACTTGTTTGTATAAACAGCCTTGTTGACATTCAGTTGGAGAGAACTGGGCTGCAGGAGGCAGGGAGAGGAGCTGCTCCAGCACAACTGGTGCCTCTTTTGGTTTGGAGCCAGGTGTGGAAACCTGGTGCCAGTGATGTCCTTTGTTTGCCTGCTCCCTTAGGTGTACACCCATGGACCTCCAGAGCTAATCCCCAGGGAGACTGCTCACCTAAACACAGGATGCTTCACAGCAAAGCCAAAGGGGGGGAGAGAAAGCACCAGGAGTAAAAAGTGCTCCAGTGAAAGGACTTGGTTGTGTACTTGTGAGATTTGAAGGAGTTCACTAAATTTACAAGCACCAACAGGCTGAGAGGGTGTTGCGAGTTAGACACAGAAGTTTAGAGTCCAATTTCAGAAGCACAGCTCTTATTTAGAGTCCCAGCTAAGGGGCAGATGTTTGAAAGGGTTTTGGTCTTGTAGCTGTCATTGTAGCAGTGTAACAGCATTTTTAAAAGGTGGCGGGGCCGGGGCTACGGAGGGCACCAAGGGTGATGAAGGGCTGCAGAAAATCTCCTTGAAAGACTCTGGAAAAGATTAGGAACTACTCACAGGGTGAGTAGATGAATAAAAAAGGGTGCTTTAACTGTAAAACAGCCAGGTACAGATAAGTCCTCTCTGCCTCATGACACAGACAGCAGCATATTTTTCAATTAAACTGAGAGACGGCAAATCCAGAATTGATGAAAGGACATTTTCTTTTGCTCAGTGAGATGGGATTCAGCTCACTAGCCAGAGACATCTAAAACACAGACATTTGCTCCTGAAGTGGCTATTTCAGGCTTCTCTTTAAGAGAGCAGGGCAAACAGGCACTGTGAGGGAGCCATTCATTTGACCAAATACAAATATCCATTTGCAGGAGGGATAACTCACAGCTCACGCTCTGCTGATTCTATCGACTGTATCTCCACTGATAGTAAGACTGACTGGGAAGGCCAAGCACAGATTAGACACCTGCCTAGTCAGTTGAGCTTTTTTTTTTGGAATATTAAACTGTAGAATTCATTTCCACAAGACATTACGGAAGGCAGAAGATAAACTGCTTTCAAAAGCCAGACTGGAATACATATGAAATACAAGAATAGCCTCAGTTATCTCAGATGGTGTTAAGAGCATTTTGGAATTAATATAAAGCTGCTTGCTTCAATGTTTAAATCCATTTTAAACTCTTAGGATTAGGATTAAGATCTACACATGAGGCATTTTATTTCATAGCTACCTGCTGGGTGATCAGAGGTAGACTGCTAAGAGGGATGGACCATGACTCTGCTTCAGACTGTCAATATTTTTACCTGCACACAATCTCCCAAGATTTCTTGAAAATTTAGCAGCTTTTACTGAATCAAAACTAGTGTGAAATCTGTAGTTTAATGGAATAGTTTGGATTAGAATGAAGTACATAAGAAGATAGTAGATAGGAAGGACAGAACAGAACCATAAAATCAAAACAAATAGGTGTGTAAAGAAAAAAAAAGTATATTGAAAACAATGCTTTGAATACAATGAATACAAATCCTGAGTGTTTGGCATGGCAAGTGTTCAGGCAAGTAGGTTGCTGACTTGGTTGGTCTGTCAGTTGTGACTGTGGGATGCAATTAGAGGCTGAGACTGTGCAACCTGTCTGCAGGCTATGGAACAGTTTTATGAATAGTTTTACTGGACTCAGAATTAGTTAGCATGAAACACACACCACAGCACATTGGTCTGAGCCCAACGACCACTGCTTTAGAGATCAGAGAAGATGCAGCATAAAAAAAAAGGGGGTGATATTTAGGAGCTGCCATTACTTCAGCAGATTCAGTGGCAACAGTGGCAAACTACAGAGCAGTTCAGAGCCTGTGAGCAAACTCTCTTGGTTTTATAAGCTATAACTGTGGTGAGAAAAAATAAAAAAATAAAAAAAAAAAGCAAACCACAAAGAGAGAAGCATCAGATGCTACAGTCTGCTAGAGCAGTGGAAAGATCAGCAAAATCAGTGAGTATAGCACAGAGCAAGTTCTGGCCACTGGATGATGCTGAGGAACAGCTAAATGTATGTATCTTAGTCCCTAATTCAAAGCTGCATCATTACAGAAGGGAAAAATGGTGTGTTGTCCTCAATCTGAGCAGATCAGGTATAAACTCCAGCCTAGCTTTTCTAGTTATGTTTACTCACACCCTGTCTGATTTTACCCAGTAATGGTAAATGGATTTACCCAATAATGGGTTCTTGCTCTGAAAGCTTTATCTTTTTATAACCACTCACCTTTGACCAGTCCTTCCATTCTTCACTCAATAATGGGTTTTGGTGTCACCTAGGAAAACCTAATCTAGGAATATTTCTACCTGATAAAGCACAATGCAAAAAGCCTTATAGAAATCTTCTAACGTTACTCCATTCCTCCTCGGTCCTCTGTATACATTTTCTGCTCATTCTTCAGGTTAGGAGCCACCTTTCTGCTCTGTGTTTGGATGTCACCTGTTGGAACAGTTTTAGCCCACACTGTTGGCTCCTGGTATTACTGAAAGTCTACGGAGTGAATTAATTGTCCATGTTTAAGAATATTCTGTCAGTCCTCTTGAGTGAGGGTGCTTTGGGAGAGGTTTTCCTGTATCTACTCTTACCTTCTTAAACATGCATGGAATTAACAGAGAGAGATTAACTGAGGTAGCATCTAAAAACAGATGATACGGTAGAAATTTCAGGGGCCATCTATTTTCACTGGCTATAAGATATTTCATCCTGCAGCAGCAATCAAGATAATGATAGATCATGTAGTACTAGAAGTAAAAGAAATACACTGTTGGATATCACTCGGAAAAAAATGTGTCAGTGAGTTGTTTTAAGTTCATTTCCTGAAATGCAGTGTAACTGAGCTTGACCAGATCCTGCTAGCTGAGGAAGAATTCTGGGGACACCAGGATATGTTTAAGAGAAATGATAGAAGTACTGAGCACTTCTTTCAGTTTCAAAGGATAAATGTTTTAATAACAGAGGGTGGAACTGAAGGACTGGAAGCTGAAGGAAGGAATTTGGGGGAGTGAATAGGAGTGTAGGCAAGATCCAGCACTGAAGGCTTGGCCACATCCAGAATTGGGGAGCAAGATTATAGAAGCAGCTTCTACCTTGTAGGGAGCTGCTGCTGTTTTTTTTCCACCCCAAAGGTGACCTGCCTCTTGTAGGGATGCTGTCTACCCCTGGCATCTCAGGGAACACCAACAACTTCCAAATGTAACTTTGGTAACAACTGAGCCTGAGCTTTTGCTGTGCCAGACAAAAAAAAAA
Organism: Phaethornis superciliosus; assembly: GCA_023637945.1. Taxonomy (NCBI): domain Eukaryota; kingdom Metazoa; phylum Chordata; class Aves; order Apodiformes; family Trochilidae; genus Phaethornis; species Phaethornis superciliosus. The sequence goes on from JAJQWJ010000020.1 coordinate 2,488,266, forward strand.
AAAACAAAAAAACTTCACTCCTGGAAGTCTCTTTCCATGGGGCAGGCCAGCTTTTTATTTTTCCTGTAGTTACTGCATTCATTATTGGATACTTTGCATACCTTAAAGGCCTGTAGACACAGGGCTGACAAGCAGTAGGGCTTCTCCTGGCTGTTAAGAGCCATCTGGGCTGTCTCCTTTCTCTGCCAGTATGTTCTGTTTTGAAGACCAACATCGGTCTCCCAAGCAACCTGGTGCATGGCATGGAAGATGCCTATGGTGCCCAGGCTGGCTCTGTTCTGCTCCAGATTTTCTTGACAGCAGCTCTTGTAAGATGCTAATACTTTGCGTTGCACATGCACCTTCCTGACAACTAATAGCTTAATACCCACTGCAATGTCTACCTCCAGGAGCAATACAGGGGGGGCTGTTCTGCCTTTGTGCAGGGAGCTGAATATCACTTTAATGCATTTGTATTTAGCTCTGGGTCCCCAGGGGGCTGCCGATTTATCTCTGCTCCTGGGCTTCCTATTTGGGGCTGGTATTGTGTGTCAGAGAGCAGAAGGGAAGGATTTGCTGCATGTTATCTCCATTTAGATGCTAGCGACGCTCCCTGATAACTCACTAATCCACTGAGATAAGAGCCCTGCAAGCAGATTTTGCAGCCTTTAGGATGAATTGTGGGCAAGGATTTATGTTCTCACAAATACTGAAATCATATATTTTGTGGTGAGAGCCACAAACTTGGTGTCACTCCACCAATTGGCTCCCAGAATCAGGCTTATTATTAAACAGCGTTAACCAGATGAGCAGACAGTGTGGCATAATAAAGAGAAAAATAAGATCAGATGAATAAAACTTTTAATGTTACATTGCTTATGGAATTTCAAACAATTATGAGGGAAACCGAATTTTGCTCTTGTTATTTATTTGTTTCCTAAGAGAGTTATTACTTCGGTTGTTGGTGGTGGTGAATATGAAGAGGAGAACAATGAGAGGCTGGAAAAGACTCCAGCTTCTTGGGGAATAAATTTCTTCCACAGATATTACACGTAAATAATCCCCCAGAAGTGGTATCTCTGGACAAAGAGATTTCATCCTCCAGAGGCTTGCAGAGTAGTCATTAGGGAAGAACAAATTTTGATGAACAAAATTTGAAAAGCCACCCATCTCTCCCTGCATCCAGGCATACTCTGCCTCATAATGCTTCGTGTCTCATCCTTGAAAGGAGGCTTGCACCTTATCTGCTACAGCCATATCTATACTTTAGATTACTTTTATGCACTTCTGGGTTTTATTTGTTTATAATTTATTTTTTTTTAATGCCAGTTTTTTAGTCTGTTTTTATTCATTTGAATTTCCACTGTCTATTTCAGTCTCCATGAATTGTCCGTTCACCAAGACATTTCATTTCCTTGCCTGACAAACACACTTCAGAGCTGCCTCCTCCCCACCTAACATGGCACAGGAATATTCTTGATGCAATTAAACCCACTCAGCACCTGTAAACAGTTTCAGGGTTTGAGCTGGCATGAAGGACAGCCATGTCCAGCTCCGCTTTCTCCTTACAGCCCTCTAGGTGACTTTGTAGCGTCTGTAGTATGGTTCAGCTGTAACAGTAGGTTTAATATGTCAAATCCTCACCAGCCTTGGGATGTAGGCAGACACAGCATTGCAGGCTGCTGTACCTAAAGGACAAATTCAAAAAAATTAGAGCAACAAAGTGCTTTGAGAAGCCAGGTGGCAGTTCTTCATGGCAGCAGCACCCCTAAAGAGTTACTCTGAAGTCCAGCACAGGCTCTACTCCCAGCTGTCAGAGCCCAGAAACATCATCTTCCTCCAAAGGAGGTTTCCCTGGTTTGCATCTGAGAGAAGAGGAAGAACCTATGGAATTGTTCTCAACATCCCCTTGGATTTTTCAGTCAGTGAAAAATTCTTTGGCGTTATTCCATGCTTGATTCTGGAAACTCCACCCAGGGATGTCTGAAATGCTGGCTCCAGGCAGAGAAACCTTTGTAATCAGGAACACCCTGATCAGCTGGCTGAAACAAAAAGGGAGAGACAAATGGCATTACAAACAGGAGTCCAATAAGAGGATAGAGAGCTTTGAGAATTAGTTATTTGACTCTTTTTTTGACCTAAATCTCTACTTTAATAAAGCAAAGTCCTTCTACATGCTGCACAATAAAGTCCTGAAACAGAAGGGTTTTTTCAGCCTGAGCAAGGGCTCAGCAGAGGACATGGCCTACTAAGTCTTTTTGCAGCCAGCAAAAAGAAGGGTGGTGGGACCACAGATTAATCCCACACACCCTATTTTGCACACACACTGCTCAGCACAGCTGAGTTCAGTTGTTGTCACCCTTACATTCATAGAGGAACAGGGAAAAGCAGACACCTGGGTCAGATCAGGCATTTTTTTTCCAGGGAGCATGAAGCAGGGCAGGGCTTCTAGGTCCTTTGTAGGAGCATAACAAGAAGGAAGGAACTACTGAAGTGAGGGGTTTCAGCATAACACTCTCCTGAAGCCTACCTGGGTGTGCTCCTCTTCCACAGATTTGCTGGAGCTCTCTGACTGCAGAGCAGCAGAACCCCAAGCTGGTTTGGGTTGGAAGGGAGCTTAAAGCTCAGCCAGTGCCCCCCCTGCCATGGGCAGGGACACCTCCCACCAGCCCAGGCTGCTCCAAGCCCCATCCAACCTTCAACACTGCCAGGGATGGGGCAGCCACAGCTTCTGGGGGCAACCTGGGACAGGGGCTCAGCACCCTGACACCGAAGAATTTCCTCCTTATCTCTAACCTAAATTTCCCCTCTTCCAGTTCAAAACCATTATCCCTTCTCCTATCACTCCATGACCTTGTAAAAAGTATACCAGTTTTCATTCTCCTTTCCCACTGCTCAGCTCCCAAATCCTGGTTCACTGAAGCAGGCTGCAGTGATTTCAGGAGGATCAAGGATTCTTTTCCAGTCTTTCGTGAGCACTCGGAATAGTAAGGTGACACCTACATTCCCAGCAGTAAGGAATCTGTGCCATAAAAGTCCTGGATTCTTCCATGAATTGTCCTTCCATCCCTCAAATCTTCAACAGCTGGTGAATCTCCTGGAAAATATAGACTGGACAATTATATCCTATTTAGCAACTTGAAGCAAAACAAATAATTCCAAGTGAGTACAGAACAGTGCACAGCTTATAAGTGAGATGCTAAGAACCCAGAAATCCTCCCCATCAGTCTCCCTACTTCCAATTCCACCCCTTCCTTTAACATTTCTGTCTAACCTGTGGCAAGGTCAACCCCTGCCAATGGCTTGTGCCATTTGTGGCCTCATTTTCTCCCCCCAGCAAATTCTCAGACACCTTCAAACCAAATGACAGAAATAACTCTATTTTCCTGATTCCTTCAGGTTGCAAACTACTGAGCCACCCCCATAAGCTAACCTCTGACTTGCACACTGAAGGGTTAACTGGGCTGCTCCAGGTTTGGATGGATTCTGGCAGCTTTAATTTACTGTGTTTGGGGGTGAGGGGAGGTCTAGCTTTAGCCTTATAAATAAAGAGAAAAGCCCGAATCTGTTGAATTAAAGGCTAAGCACCACTGTCTATAATCACTCTGTGCAGTCCCTGGGATCTTCCCTCATTTAGAGAGTGATTTTTCACTTTAACTTACTGCATAAGCCTGTTTTCAATTAATCTTTCCCTGCCCGAGTCCTTTCAGCATATGGCCTAAAAGGTTCTTGGCACAGAGTGGGTAACTTGGAGACCTCCTAATCCAACATTTGCCAGCTGATAAGTCCCTATGTTCTTTTGAGTGTCCTAGTAATAACTTTAATCACCCCAAACTGTTCCAGCTCACTTGTGTGATGCTTTTTTGCTCCTTCCAGCCCAGAAGGCTGATTTACTGCCTGATGCTGCCAGGGGAGGAAACATTTGGAGCTGATGCTTAGGAGGACAGCTGGAGGACAGCACTGTCATGGGCCAGGACCCTGGGGCAGGAGTTTCTCTGGGGGAAAGGAAAGTGCCTGGTGTGTAGTGCTGCCCTTGGACTGTTTGAAGGGTGCAAAGAGGCAGCTGTGCTTAATAGTAAACAGCAAAACACCTCAGGTTGAAACCAGACAGCAGGACCCTGACAGGGGTTGTCATCCTGGGCTTCAGCTCATCAGAGTAATAGGGCCCAGATGTAGGCTTCACATGCCATAAGATATTCAAAAAGAGCCTGTTATTTAGGGTCTGAAGATTTATGGTCATTCCAGGGTTTGCATTCAGCCTGAAGGAACATGTAATATTACAGATCCAGTGTTCTGCAGCCTGGAACATGCTGCTTAGAGGCTTTCATCCTAAATAATCGGAGAGAGTTTTTTTCTTAACATGGCAGCACCACAGGCTTTGGTGGAGAATCTGGTTTTGCAAAATATTAAAAGTTGGACTTTCCTTGGGCAGTGAGAGCTTGTTCCTGGCTTGTGATATGTGGAGAATTCAGCTGGAAGGTTATAATCCTCCTTTCTGGTTTTATATGCACCAGCATTCCACTTGGCCCAGGTTGCCTGGCTTTGTTTGCCTTGATGCAGCTGATGTTTCCTCTGGTTGATAAACAGGGGAATCACTCTCTTTTCCTGTTTGCTCAGCACCTGAGTCCTGGTTTGAGGAGACCAGGATAAAAATTGCCTATGGTTATACTGAACTGAAACCACCTGGGATCCCCCAGCAGCTGCCAGGCTGTGGCACCTCCCAAGGGGGGAGCAGCTGGGACTGTGGGGAGGACAAGGTGGGTCAGGAATGGACCTATCAGAGTTCTCCTTGCCATGGTGCTCAGTATAAAATGTCTTCAAGTGCCCATTTTCCTGGCCTCTGTGGCTGGATTAGTGGGTTGGGTTGGGTTGGGTTGGGTTGGGTTGGGTTGGGTTGGGTTGGGTTGGGTTGGGTTGGGTTGGGTTGGGTTGGGTTGGGTTGGGTTGGGTTGGGTTGGTTGGTTGGTTCTGTCAGTCCTGTCAGTCAGTCAGTCATTGCTTACTTTCCTGGTTCCTGAATCCTGTGTTCTTGCTGGAGAAGATATGGAGACAGGTCACTCTCCCTGAGCAGGAGAGGTGAGGCTGCTCCAAGGCTTTTGTGAGCTCCCACTGGGACCCTGGACTCAGGCACTGCTCTCTTCTACTGAGTACAGTCTGGGACCTTTCTGGTGAGGAAGTAATTAACTACTGAGGAGTGTGGGTTCTGTAGTTACGTATTTGCATATATTTTAAGTTTAATTGCATTTTTTAATTCACCCACTCTTGGTTTTTTTTTTTTTCTTCAGCATCAAAGTCTCTCTCCCTTACTCCCCTTCACCTGTGAGGGTAGGGGAGGATAACAGAACAAGCTGTTTTCCATCACTGAAAATAACCTGTGGAAATTTCCACAGACAATTTGCATATTGTATGAAGAAATTCTTTCTTTCTGCTTGTTTTGAGCCTCCTATCTGGAGAAAATCTTTGCTGTGAGGGTGCTGAGCCCCTGGCCCAGGTTGCCCCCAGAAGCTGTGGCTGCCCCATCCCTGGCAGTGTTGAAGGTTGGATGGGGTTTGGAGCAACCTGGGCTGGTGGGAGGTGTCCCTGCCCATGCAGTGGGATGGAACTGGGAGTTTTAAGGTCCCTTCCAACCCAAACTAGTCTGGGATTCTGTGTTCTCATTAGCTGCAGAACTTGTGGAAGAAATGACAAAAAACTGTCACTTCTTTTCCGTGCCAGTGATTTTTTCTCTTTTTACCCTTTGCATACACAGATGTCATTTGGGACCTTTTGTCCTCTTTTATGGTTTCTAGCAGTGTTCCTGAAATGGGGACATCAGGTGATATTCAGGAAGTGAGCACACTGAGTGTTTACCCAGCAATATGAAGCTTTTCTCTGTAGTGTTTTGAGATGAAAACTCCATTTGTTTCTGCCTATTAGCAGATTTCCTTTTTTTTTTTGATTATCAACAGGAGAGAATCCCCATCTTTAATCCATCGTTCACTGGATTCTTCTTCTGAAGCATTCTTTAGTGGCTGTCATGATGAAGAAGCCCTGCCCTGTGAATCCTGTTGCCCTGCTTTGCTCAGAGCAAGGCAATGATTAGCCAAGGGAATTGTATCCATTTATTTATTAGCCCCAGGTTGACTTCAAAAGGATGCATATGATGATTTATAAGATATGTGTCTAAAATGCTAAGGGAAATCAAGCACAAGGCTGCTGGATATCTATGATACTCAACTACATTATCTTCTGGCTTATTTCCTTACACATTTAAAGCAGTATGGCCATGATATTAGCTTCCTGTCCTACTGTTTTCCCTGCAGAGACCCACATGAGTTAATAATGAGGAATCTTTACAATTATCATAGTGTAATTATGTGTAGCAAAGATACATTTTGAGATGGAGGAGAGATGACTAGTTAGTGCCACAAATCTATAGTAATTAGAATTAAATTCTGAGAGTATTGAATTGCCCTCAGTGGCCAGCTCATTGATCTTCTCCTTGTGCATTTTAAAATATTTTTTTAATTGCAATTTTTTTTTGTGAGGTTTTTAAAATTTCACACAAAAAACTTCATCATCTCCTAACTCTGAAGTGTTCAAGGGCCGAAACCACTGCACCTAGCAGTTCAAAATCTACGTTTACTTTTTAAGGCCTCTTTTTACTGGTTATCCAGGACCAATTTAAACAACTTGTGATCATCAGCATTTTTTTGTGAGCTCAAAGAAGTGATTAGATTTTGGTTTTAATTTTCCACATTGTCCTAATGGATTGAGTGCTCACATGGTATGAAATGGCTTTCATCAAGCACTGCCTTGTCCAGCTTGCCACTCACCAGAGTCTGTTCTGACCTTTTGCTGTTTTCTAACAATGAGCAGATAGGGATCTGAATCCACATAATTCATCTCCACGTATCTGAATTTGGGAGTATTTGAATCCCACATCAGTTTTTAAATTAAGGCTTGCTGGTGCTGAGGATGTAGATCCAAGAAATTAAATAATGCAGTCATTGGTTAGGATCCAGAAGCAGCCTGGAGATGCAGACTGTTGTGAACAGTGTGTACTCTTTGAGAAAGGAGCATTGGAGCATACTTCAAAGAATTTTTTTTTTTCCTTTCTTTTAAAATCAATCTCAATAATGTACTTCCAGCTGCAGTAAAGAAGTAGTATTTTAAACTGAAGTAAGGCATCTCCTGGAACATTTAGATTCTTTTAGGTAGATTATCTTGATGAATTTACTTGTGGGTTCATGCATCTCAATAGAACCCACAGAAAGCATCAGACTGTGTGAAATTGCATTAAATTAGCAGCTAAATGTTTGCAGACTTCGTTTCTTAATATTGTTTAGCCAACCATATCTTGCAGACTGTGGAAAGTGCTTTAATCTGCAACCTTACAGGACTTCCCAAGAGATTAGGAGCAGCCCTGATGTGTTAATATTGCAAAAATGAATGATCCAATTAAGCTTGGTTAAACCCTAGCAGAATGGAAGGTCCATATGTTGTCTTATCCTTGTGGTTAGTCTGAAACTGCCAGATATCCTGTGCTGCTCACTGGATTCTGAGACTGGTCAAGAGAGAAAAAGCTCTTCCTTTTACTGATGAGGGGATTTTTTTCATTTCCTTGCAATGTATTCTCTCTCTCACAAGGCAGTTTTCCAAGAAAAGCATCTTCCACTGATGCTGACCAGTACAAAGCAGCTACGTATGGAGACTTCTTTTCACCAGCAGGTGGAAAAGGTTCTTGATAGCCTCATTACAAGGTGTCACTGACCTGTTCATAGCTGTACTTGCTTCTGGGCTTAGAGCAAAGTACTGAGCTAGGAGAAAACAGGGAACATGGTGATAGAACAGTCCACATCTGTGGTGGGTCTCTGCTAAATTACTGACCTACCTTTACTTGTCTCTACCCAGGCCAATGGGAAATTTGTTCTATGAGCTCTTCGATAAAAAAATTTATAATTTTGGGGCACTACTTGCACTGCCTCATCTCTTTTCCAGGAAGATTTTGCCAAAAAAATGCTTTGTAGGTGTGTGTTCCCTGCCCACCCTGAACAGTGTTTGTGTTTGTTACATGGGGGACATCATTCCTGGGCTCCAGCAGCATCTTTTTGTTGAATAACTGTTGCTCTGGGCTGAAGAAGGGGAAAAAGACAAGAGTTGTTCAAGCTTCCTCTAGGGCAGTCCTGTTCTCTATTCTAAGCCAGGCCATGCTTTCCACCTTTGCAGACTCCCTTGCTGAGATTTTCTGCTGGGTGATTGCTCCCAGCAGCTTCTTCAACTTATTAGCTCTTTGGAACAAGGACCAGGAGATGGCAGAAGCTGAAAAGGATTTCTTGCAGGAGATCTTTTCCTATTCAAGAGACACCAGCCAGGTCTGTGAGCACCTTTATCAAAGTCTGTCTTCAGTGGTGGTTGGACCAGAAGCCTCCAGAGAACCATTCAAACTTGTATCAATCTCTAAGTATGTCTAGAGGCCACCTTCTCTCTTCCTCTCTTGGAGCTGTATTCCTGGTGTTGCTGGCTGACCATTGCCACTGTGTGAGGGCATGGAATCAGAGGAGAGTTTGCTGCTGCTCCCTGGGAGGGTGGGTCAGACAAACTCCCCAAATCTTCAAGGATGCTGCTGTCTAATTGCTGCTCTGCTGTTGTCTGCAGAGTGCTAGCAGTCAGAAGGGTGCTATCCATCTGCCTGTGCCAAGAGAAAGGTTTCTTGTTGAATACTCCAGGACCCCTCTAAACTGTTATGTATTTGAGACTGCTACTGCTATTTTGTGCTCTTCTGGTTATTTCATTAAGAAAATCTCAGCTCTTAAATTGTGAATTACAAATAGAGAATAGTAGTTACATCTAGGGTTACTCGTTTCCTGCGGCACAGAGAATAATATCCACCTTCAGGTGCACAGAAATAGTTCAAGTTTCTCTCTCTTGGAGGTACACAGAGATTTGTTGGGCTACTTCTAGAAGCTTCTCATTTGTTCAGTTCTCTTTTGATTATATTACAATGTCGTCCCCTCACACACCTAGCTGTTGTTGTCCTGTATTGATTATTTCTTTTGGGGGCAATATTAGCATATTTTAGCTATCTAATTATTTTTTAAACTTTGCTCTTGGATTTTTTTGACTGTGTTGAATATGAATTCATAGCTTTCCTAACTAGGATTAGGGAAAAAAAGACACTGCTCTCACCTTTTTCTTGTCCTTGTAATTCCCACCTAAGAGGTTTATATGGGAAGTCAAGATATTACCATCTTTCCTAATAGTTTAAGGCATTTTGCATTTACAGAGTTTCAGAAGTTCACTAACTGAGGTGATGCCTCTGCTTATCATGGCAGCTTCCGGTTAGATAAAGAATTTAAAGAAAAAAAGTGAAGTATTATGATACCCTCTTCCCTTATCAATACTTTAATGTTCTCATAAGCTTAAACTAAAATTCTGAAATACATATACATTTTAATTGTAAGCATTTTGCTAATGCGCCAGCTTATCCCAATAGCTGTGATGATGTCCTGAGGGCATTTGAAAATGGCAACCACTGAGGAATGGGGCCATTTTCTTAATACACAGATGTTCATGACTGGATTTCAAGTGCAAAAAGAACGTGAATTTCTCATCCTGGGGGAGGGCAAGACATTTCGAAGGCAGAACAGAATCTCCCAGCAGTAAAGGCTGTGCATTCCTTTGGCTTGATATGATGTTTGTGAATCTTTCCTTTTAGTTTCTTGGCTTTTCTGAGAAGTGTACAAAACAAAACATTTCATTTGGGATTTTATGAAATATTTCATGCTGAACTTTTTTTTTTTTGGTTTAGTAAGAAAAGTAATATTCCAGTATGATCCAAGCAAAGCCTTTTTTTCCACTTGATTTTTCAATTTTGTTGTCAAACTGAAAAATTGGCTATTCCCCTAGACCAATAACAGGGAGCTTTGCTCTTCTATATGGAACAGCAGTGTCCTGGTGCTGAACAGAAGAATATTTCCCAGCAGCGTCATTTACTGTAAGTCTTAAAAGATACTCTGATCACAAAGAAGAAAGAGGAGCAGACTCCCACCTTTCCTCACCAGTTGTTCAGCTGAGATATTTCAAGAGGCAGCAGCAGCAGGAGGCCAGCTCCTTTCCCTGCCTCAGGATCTTGGAAACATCCTCAAGGAAAGTAATTTTATTCCTGCTTACAGGCCCTTAAAACAAATCACTTTCCCCTTTGGCAACCCTGGAGAAGGTGTTTTCAACATGAAAAGGGGAAAGGAGCATCCACTCATGTGGATGATCTGAGATGTCTCGTCTCATTTAGCAGAGTCCTAGGGAGAAAAAGGGCAGTGCAAAAGGCAACGTTTCTTCAGCTCAATCATCTAAGGGCCTGATTCTCAGCAAGAGAAAGAGTCTGGCCCTGGCTACTAGTAGTTACTTGATCAAACCTCAAGGTGAGCAGCTGAGATGCTGCTCTCTCTGCCCATGGAGGTATGGTGGCATGGAAAACTGCAGACTTCATCCAACAGGGGTGAGGAAAGAGCTCCAGCATAGTCACTCCAGCAAAAATATCCTGGAAGGGTTTCTTTTGGTTTTGGGGAAACTACAAGTAGAGAAAGTTTTATTCTATTTTGTGAAGTTGTTTCAAATTCTGGGTTTGCTGTGTTTCAAAACAAAAAAAAGGTAACCATATTAAAAACTTAACAGAAATGAAAATTTTTTCCCAAGCTATAATGATGAGAATCATTCTGCAGTGGACCAGGTGGCATGGTCCAGTGGATCTAGAAATCTTTGGTCCTCCTGCCCATAGCAGCAGCCTGGATGATCCTGGGAGGCTGCTCTCCCATGACTTCCAGGCACCAATTCTCCCATCAGCATGCAGAAAAGGAGCCTTAGTTTTTGAGGATCCCCCTGAGAATCAGAAGAGAAACAAGGAACCCATGGGAGTCCTATTGGTGTTTCCTCTAATTGGAAGTATTTTGACTCTAACAGATTTACAAGTTCTGATTGGGGAGGGGGGGGGAAATAAAACAAAATAGCCCCCCCAAAACTCCAGCAAATGCAAGAACTTGTTGGATAACCTGCTTCCAGATAGTTCTAAGTTTCAGCTGTATTACTGTATGTGTTATCTGGCTGGTCTAAACTGTCTTTACTTGTCTGATTGGTTGAGGTGAGTGTTCCTGCAGAGTCTGGGTTACACACCTCTTCATACCTACTTCAGGCAGAATGCTACCAGCAGATTTTTTTGCTACAGAGTTTTGGAGAAAGAAGAAATAGCTACTCCTTCATCTTAGAAGAATCTCAAGGACATCGGTTGTGCTTTTCTCTTATCTCCCAGAAAGTCAACAGACATATATTTCTCTCCTAAGAAATGTGTTTAGTCCTAGGAGAGAAACATGGGCAAGGTACCATAATATTATATCTTCTTGTAGGACTCTCAGCATCATTAACCTAACCAAATGCCAGATGACTTCAGTGAGGAGGACTGATGATGAGAAGCTCACCCTGAACTCCCTTTAAAGTGAGCTGTAAGGGCTGAAGTACTCATCCAGCCTTACAGCTACTAAAATCAGGGGGAAGTGGCTGGTTCCTAAGCCACACTAATATGGTTTTTCATTTTAGATTTAGATGTCTTCACTGAAGCCTTCGCCACTCAGGCAGAGGCCCTACATTTTCTCACTGACCTTTGAGTCTGTTCATGAGACCCTCTGAACACCTCCCTTTTATGCCTTTTGTAGGAGTGTTATATTTTATGTATTCTTGTGCTTCTCTTTTCTTCTGAAAGAGCTGAAGTTCTGCTCAGGCTGCTACAGGATGTTAAGTGATAACAAACCCCAGGAGAGAGTGAAAGACTGATGATTAGGCAAAGTTTAGGGTTTTAATGATAAAAGAATTATTAAAATAGAAAATCATAATGCTAGAAGAATCATTATTTTAATGAATAATGACAGAAGAACCAGGAGTCATGTTTCTGAACCTCCAGCCTTCTTGTTCTTGCTTCTGGCCTCTTACCTGGAAATCCACACAATTCTTGGAGCAATGCTCCCAACAGCAGTGCCATGCACAGTCTACTTCTGCACCTGAGGTCTCATCTGAAGCAAGTGGACCACAGCATGCAGTGCATAGGTCTCATATTTGTACTTCTCTAGAGATCAGGCATGCCATAGGTTGCCTTCCTCAGGAGGTTACAAGATGAGGCTTTGCCTTCCAGTTCTTTTGCTTTAGTATCTGTCTACAGCAACACACTCCCCTGGTTTTTTAGGAATTAATGCATTTGGGGGGGGAGGGAGGATGTTGTTTGTTTGTGGTTGTTTTAATTCATTAGCTTTAAAAGTGTGGATATGTCCCTTCTGAAATGCAAACTGATTTTCCCTGTTTCTCTTCTTAAGAACATTTTGAATTTTAATGCTTTCTACCAAAACGTTTCCAGCTCCTTCTGTTTTATGAGCAAACATAATAATCACACTTTTCATTACATTATTTAAGCTAGTAATAAAAACACTGACTCCTGTGAGATCCAGGGCAGGTGACCACACAATCCCCTGAATGGTTGATAACTGCTCCCAGAGAGCAGCTTTTAAACTTCTTAACAGAGCTTTTGCCTAGCCTGTGTTTGCTCAACTTTCTGATGAGAATGGCACATAAACATGTGACAAAAGTCTTCCTATATAATATATGATCTTCCCATATAATATATGATCTTTAACATTTCTCTCTTCTCTGCAGAGCTTGTTCCTCTGTCATAAATGGAAAATGCATTAGTCTGATATAATTTGTTCCTTACAAATCTGTTGGCTGCTGTTATCTATTTGTTGTCTTCTGTTTTCAAAATTTTTATTGTATTTTGATCTGCATTTCTCTAGGACTGGATAAGGCTATAATTTTCTGATTCATTTTTCTTGTTTGTATACAGATACTGTGCCTGCCATATTTCATCCTTCTGAAAGCTACTCCAGCTTCCTTCCAAAGAAAACCACGAAAACTGTGTTAAGTTTACAGTCCTCTGAGAACTGACTGAATCAGAGTTTATTCCATTAATCCAGGATGATTTGAAATCATTCATGAGCAATCTAATGCCTTTGTCATGTAATGAACTCTACTGGGAGTGATCACAATCTTTTCTACTAACAGGAGCCTTCCCTCCCTAGTGGAAAGAGAAACTGATGCTTTCCAAGGTCTGATTCCTATTTCTGAAGTGCTTGGAGTATATCTCCTAATCTCCCTTACTAGTAATATTTTATCTTGATCTTGATCTCTGTTTTTGTCTCTGGTAATCTGGTCCATGGTATTATCCTCAGCAAAACAACACACTTTTCACATTTATTTTTTTATTTGTTTGTTTTGCTGTTACTGATTTAAGCCAAGCTGCTCATTTCTGATTCTTCTCTGTAATTTCTTCCAAGGGGTAAATTGAACCTGTACCCTTGCTGTCAGTTGACTTGAGAACCCATTAGTCCTCCTGAACTTCCTATTCTGTTCAGATTAACACCAACCAGCACTCTGAAGTTCTTGAAATCTGTTTCCTTCAAACTTAGTCTGTAGTTTGCATGCTTCCTTTCTTGCTCTCCTAAGGATCATTAACTGCTGTCTTTTAAGAACGCACTTCTAGCCACATTGCCTCCCACTTTGCTTATTAGTGAGGATCAAACACAATCCTTATAGTGGCTTTTCCCACTTCTCTATCCAGTTGTATCTTTCATGTTACAAGAACCTCTGGAAAATTTATACCCTGCTTCATACTTTGCCCAGGAATCAGCAGGGTAGTTTAAGACCTGAAACCACAAGCTTCAGTTCCTTGGGGGTTTCTGTGTTGTACTTGTGGTGGGGAGTATTTTATATTATGATAGGTGTAATGCTTTTGCATATCACTACTGGAGACTTTTAGTCTCCCTGTGCTTTTCTACCTTTTTGGCTTCCTTTACATCCATGTGGCAAGCACTGAGTCTTTTTTCCCATCTGTACAACTTTCATAAATGTGCCTTTCAAAAGCTAAATCGTATTTTTGTGCATGTCTTCAGATTCTGTGAGTTCCTTCTGTTTATGCCTTGGACTTTTTTATCCAACACAAAACATCAAAGATGTTTATCAGCTTGACCCACTGCCTCCTGCTTGCTCCTGCTTTCTGACCTTTGTCCAGGCCATTTATGCTTATCTGTGTGATCTCATTACAGGTTACTTTTAATTTCAGATCAAAGCTACCCATTAGCAAGTTGCTATATGAAGACGCATCTTCTCCTCTCTGTGAAATGCTCAAGCTGGTTTGTCTCTTCAGGGTGGGAGCTCTCTCCTCTGGGATCCACCCTGCTCTCCCTCCAAGGTACCCACTGTGTTTTACCCTCTGCTGAAAGTAGCACCTCCTGGTGTCCTCCTCTGTAAAGATCCCAGCTACTTTGCTTCCTTCAGGAAGCTCCAGTTGTATCCAGCCACTTGAGTCTCTCCCCATTCAAAACCTACAGTGGTTTACCTCTGGTGGGAAGAAGTTCCTCAAGCTGTCTTCATTCAGGGATGAACAGCTCAACCTCTGTGGATGCAAATTACTTCTAGAGGTTCATAGCCTGGTTTCTCACTGTAAAGATATAGACTCCAATGAAGAGTCTGTGCCTCTGCTGGGAGGTTCTCTTTGCAGGAGCTCTGGTGCAAGAAGCTGACCAGGCTGCTTATGAGCTTGATCCCTGACTTTTTTTTTTTTTTTTTTGGCATAAAGTTAGCTATGAATGAGCTGGGGACTAAAAGGGGACTAGGTTTTGGACCATCATGTAAGTAGGCCAGTCAAATACCTTAGAACTTTTAGGATCATGGAAAATGCTCTTAGATATGAGCTCTGTGGAGGTGGTGTTTCTCTTCTGCATGAGTACAAACAACTTAAGAAATTCCAGTTTTCCTCAGGCTCAAAGCCTAAAGAACAGCAATTGTGTTGTCTAGAAACAAATTCTTTTCTGTCTCTCAAACATGTTATTTTTATGTTTAAGCCATTCTGCCAGCAAATCTGTCTGTAAACCTTGTCCACAACTTACATCTGCCACAGAGCCGCTGTGACTGACTGTCACTCACCCCCATCCAGTGCCACATAACACACTGACAGCTTCACTAATATTTTACAGCTATACCCAATGCCTTTTTATTACTCACTTTACATCTCTTCCAAAATAGCAAATATATCTCCACAAGATCTATTATTTTTATTCCATTAACAGAAATGTGTGCCCTTTCTTAGAGGTAAGGCTTTTCCCTCTTGCATCTGAGGTCCTGCCCTTTATTTTTCTGCTCTGTCAGGCACTCTTACATATATATCATGCAAGTTAAGAAAACTAGCAGCTAGGTCTCTCAACAGCCTAATTGCTTTTTTTATTCCTAATCCTTCACAAGCTTTATTGCTAAAAGCTTTAATTAAACAAGAAATACCTTAAGATGTTTAACAGAGTGGTAGATCAGGGAGCTCTGCAGAAGTTAATTTACTCTTCAGAGAAACCAAGCAGCTTCTGGCACCAGTGTTAGCTCAGAGGTTTTGCACTGCTCTGGGGTGTCATGGAGACATTTGCACCTTGTGTAAAGGTGGTGCAAACAGCTGAAGGTCCTTGTTAAAACCAGTGTGAACTTACATTGCAAATGTAGTGTAGATACATCCATTTTGGGGAAGACAATGGTTTTGTAAAAGAGAACCTCCTTCTGGAAAGCAGAAGCTCTCACAAATTTCTGGAGACATTTCACTAATAAAGGATGAGCTTTCGTCCTTCAAACTTAGCCATTAATTAGAAGATGTGGAACATGGCTCCATTCTTGGACAGATCACATCCATCTGATGTATCTTAACTTTCCCCACTCATAAAATGGAGCTGGGGATGCTGCACTTGGCTTCTATAGCACTGAGAGATAGGAAGGAATGTTTAAGAACTCCCATTATTCTAACAAACAGGGAATAGCCACTTGTACAGCTAGAGCATTAGAGATGGACAAAAACAACAGTGGAAATGTCATGGTTTACTGGTACTCCTAGGAAACTCAGGAATCTTGCAGATGGCGTTCCTGGGTCTGACTCACATGCTTAAGGTTTTATTGATCAAAATTCAGGTGAGGAAATAAATTTTCCTCTGTGACTGGTGGTTAAATATACTGGGTTTTTTTTTTCCCTATTGGTTTGGCTTTCGCATCTGGGGTAAAGATGTCAGAAATACCTTTGGCCTATGCTTTCTTTTTCTACTGAATGCAACCACTTTGTTGTCTTTCAGTTCCCCTTCTTGAGGGTGTTGGAAACTATGTGCTCCCTGGGTGTCTGTTACATGATGCCCTGAAGCTGTACCTGTGGCAATCTCAGTTCTGTTTTCCTGCCATAATTTTCTTGCACACTTTTTGCCTGTGGATAATGCACCATGCATACAAAACCCAGGCCTCTGAGCATCCCCAAACACAGAGGGTGATTGATTTGAGGATGTTTTTTTATTTCTCTCTGGCCTTGCTCATCACCAAAAGAGAGCTTAAACTCCAGTCCAATAACTTGCTTAAAACAGATTCTGCCAAACTTTAAGAAAAGTGGTCACAGCTCAGGGACTTGCTCGGAGTTTGGGCTCCAATGCCTGATATTCAGAAGGCTTTCCAACATTTCTGTAGCTGCACCATGTCCCTCCAGAGTCTGACAGTTGTTCTAATGTAATTATCTCCACCAGGTCATCTGTAACCAACAGCCAGAGCTTGATTGGATTAGTTAGGAGCTCAAGCAGAGCAAAGGGACAGAGCTCTGAAAATTTATGGCAGTCAAGATCAAATAGGAAAGCAATACCATTGCCTTCAACTGGGGGAGGTGGGGTCTGCATGTCATACACCATTACTTCGGGGCTGAGAGCTGTAACTCAACTGATTATTTTTTTCTCCTTGCTTTGCTGGAAAGATCCAGACTTTTTTTTTTTTTTTTTTTTTTTTTCAGTTGGGATTGGCTCACAGACTGCACAGCCTACAAAACTGAAGGAAGAAGAACTGCAGCATTTTGGATGATTTTTTTGAAGCTAGTAATAGTGCAATAGGATCAGTCAATGTTGCTCATGTTTGGCTCCTGTGCTTACCTGTATTTTGCATCACAAGAAAGCAGCATCATCAAAGATAATATTTCAATAAGTAAGATGTTGCTTCGCAAGCAGCTGGGTGACTCCTTTACAGGCCACAATCACCATGTGCAGGACATGGGATTATGCAGTTCCCTTACTGTAATTCCAGGAAAAATCATGATGGCAGGCATAGACTATGGCCAAACAGCAATGAAAATAAACACCCAACCATATTTTCAAATGTGACTGGAGACTTGCATGCCTTGTGGTTCAGTTAGACATACCTTGGGAGAGCCAATGTTTGTCAGAAGCCAATCCATTTCTTACAAAAGAGACAGCTTTGCATGTTCTCTCTGTAACTCCAGTAGTTTCTGAAATTGTAAGTCACTCCTGAAAACCGAAGCCAAGGAAACCAAATAGTTTTCCAAAGTGAAGTGCAAGCTTTAGCCATTTCAATCCATGGAGATGAGTGGATGAAGTCTGTGTGAATAACAGATGTGAAAAACACAGCTGTCCTTTCTGCTATTGGAATGTAAGGAAAAAGGTAGAAAATCCGTCAGATGTGTTCACTACTGAAAATTTATTTTGTGAATTCATCATCTTCTCTAGCTCCTATTTATCAGCCACCAGCAATTCTCCAAACCACTGCCACTCTGAGCCCCAGCAGTGGTTTGGAAGCTGATGGTGGCTTCATCCCTGACTGGGTGGCTGAGCAAGTGCTTCCAGCAGAAATACTTCCATTTGATGCTGTTCAATATAAAGCCTCATGAATATTCAGGCAGGTGGTTTGAAAATGCACTTCTGTGTTCCCTTGGATGCTCACCTGAATGGTCTTGAAAAGCAAACAACAAAGGGGGGCCTGCAGAAATTGGCCACTCAGGGATAATGTCACTTGTCCTTTTAGTGTGAGGATGCCAAGTGACAACATCCTGGCACCATCATATCCAAGTGCTTTGTGCATCTGCTTCTATGCCTGCTACTGCCCTCCTGGCCATCTTGAGGGGCTCGTTCTCCTGTGGACATGTTCTCTTTTTTTTTTCCAGGAAGGAAAATCCATCAGAACGTGCCTGGAAGATGCAGTTCTTTGAGCATTGCTGGCTCTGCCTGGTCCTCACTGGACTTAAATGCCTACAAATTGATTTGAACTAGAAAAACTCTTGTGCCTCTAGAGCTCCCAGACAGAAGGGAACTTTCCTGTCATGAACAAACACAGTGTGCTTGTGTCTTGGTACGAGGGTACTGCTGTGCTGGGCAGAAAGGGGCTCTGTGTTTCCTGACTGCTTTTCTGTGCTACTCAAGAAGGGCAAATTAAGACATTGACTTAGTTCCAGTGTTCAGCCAAAGTAGAGAGCATGCAAATAATCACTGTTCTAATTAGTATAATTACTTCAGAGATAGCAGACTTTTCCCCAGGAACTTTTTGCTCAATTGCTTGACAAAGTAAATGTGTGGTTAATTCAGGCCTCTGTGGCAGATCAGCCGAGGAAGAACATCCCCAGGAGTTGCTGGGACAGCTTCCCCTCAGAGCACACCCAGTCCCAGGAGGGGCTGTCATGGAACCTTGTACCCTCCCTGCTGATTGCCATGAGAAAAAACTGTCTTTTGGGGTCCTAGAAAACTCTAAAGCCATTTGGTTTAGGCTATTTAAATCTCCCCTCGCCAGCAATGGTGTAAAGGGGATGTAAAGCAAGTTCCTTGTGTAGAGGAGGAAACACTGGAACATCAGCAGGCCTGGTGAAATATAGACACTCAGAATAAGAGAATGTCAGAGATTGAAAGAAACCTCTAGAGATCATCCCATCCAACCCCCCCTGCCCCAGCAGGATCCCCCAGGGCAGGGCACCCAGGAACACATCCAGGGGGGGTTGGAAAGGCTCCAGAGAAGGAGACTCCACAGCCTCTCTGGGCAGCCTGGGCCACGGCTCCCTCACCCTCCCAGGCAGGAAGTTTCTCCTCATATTCAGGTGGAACAACTTATGCTCTAGCTTCAACCCAGTATTCCTTGGCCTGTTACTGGGCACCGCTGGCCCCTTCCTCTTGTCCCCCACCCTGCAGATGTTGACAGACTTTCATCACATCCCCTCTCAGCCTTCTTTTCTCAAGGCTGAACAGTCTCAGCTCTCTGTCTTTCTTCACAGGAGAGATGCTCAAGTCCCTTCATCATCCTTGTGGCTCTCCATCACTCTGCTCTCACCTCCCTGTCTGCATTCCAAGGTCACCAGGCCCTGCCCTGCTACCCCTGTTGTGCCCTTGCACCTATAGACAGGGACTGGGGGAGTTTGCCCCCTGGATTCTGCTCTTTGAAAGGTGTTCCATTTCCCAGAGCTTTCCAACCTGTCACTTCTAAAGGGACAGGCTGATGCTTCAGCATCATCCTCAGGCTCCCCGGGGCTGGATCCAGGCTACTTCACAAGCAGCTTTTGCAGCTGCTATGCTGTTGTGAGCTCAGAGCTGCTGGCTGTCCCTCAGCTTGTCATGGCAGCACTCCACATCTGCAGAGGCACTCAGGGACCAGAAAAAATACTGCCCTGTGTTCACTGGAAAAAACCAACAACAACCAAAATGAAACTTATAATGAAATCTAAGTTTCCTTTCTCCCTTGCTTGGTGGCCCTTTGCCCATCCCTGATGCTTTAGGGGTTCTTCATCTACGTGTCCCAGCTTTTTGGCCACCTGTGGCTGCAAGCATCAGTGCCTCCTGGGGCTCAGCTGTTAGCAGTATTTCATCTAAAGATGATACTCCCACAATGCCTCTTACACCACATGCAAATGCTTCCCATCTGCTCTCATCAGGTAGCAGGATGGTCCCTCCTCTGTCCACCTGGGCTATCAGACACATTTTTGAGCTGCAGATCTACTTGGTTTCACCACAGCTCTGCGGCTGTGGGCAGATCCAAGCAGACCAGAGAGCTCTGGGAAACAAAGAAATGGTTTTATGAGAAGGTAGGAAAGAGTGAAGTTGTCTCTCCCTTGAGAAATTTGGGCTAGATCTATTATTCCTCTCCGCCTCTGGTTTTGACAAGATACATTTTCAACACATGCCACACTGATTTTTGTTTTGTGTTTTTTTTTGGTTGGTTGGTGGTTTTTTTTTTTCCTCTTCCTCTCTTTCCTGAAGAATATGAGGTGCGATTTTTGCCCTTTTTTCCCCTTTTCTACTTTTTAACTTTACAAATGTTTCTGATTCATGAAAGTGACACCGTGACAAATTCACTTTTCTTTTACAGCTCCACTGCTATTCCTAAGTCGAGAAAGTTTCAAGAAACTGCAAGTGGGAAAAGGGGACAAATGAAAGGAAAGGTCAAAAGGAAAAATACTGATTTTTAAAAATTATTTTAAAATGTTTTTCCCATTCACCTGTAAAACCAAGAAAGATTCCTGCCCTGGCACAGCTTGGTGTTTGAATTTGGTGGGATAGTAGCCCCTCTGAACAAGCCAGCTGGGACTGCTGGGGTTATGTTTTGCCTCATTTAGGTCCCATAGCCTTGATCTCCACTTGCTGTTGCTGTGTCCAGGTCAGTTTATTGCTGCCATGGGACCTCAGCAGCGAAGGAGCAAGTAAGAGCTGGAAAGGAGCAGCCTTACTTCACTTTGAAGTTGGCCCTGACCAAAGAGAGGCAGCAAGAGCCGGTCAACCACTTCACATTTATTACCCTTGCACCTTCCAACATATCCATCATCCTGCCCCAATGCAAAATCAGCCAAGGCACCTGAAATCACTAATGACAGGAGCAAAATAGGAACATGAGTGGGATCAGGAGTTGCTGAGGTGCAGATTAAAAATCTTATCACCTCTCACCTCTCTTTTTCTCCAGGCAATCCAAGCAGCACAGGTGCTGGAGATGCTGAGTCTTCAGTGGTTTTCTGTCCCTAGGTGGCTTTCAGATGTACCAGAGGGGCTTCAGCAGGAACACCTGCCAGACACCCCCTAAATGAGAGACCACAGCCTAACTGAGAGCATGGATGTACCCTGCCAAAGTACCAGTCCCTGCTAGGCTGCTTCCCTCTTTCCAGAGCTGTTTGCCTTCCAGTCTTGTGCAGTCTTTCTCCCTCTGGCAATGCTGCCAGTTTGGGGCTCTCGTTGTGACAATTTTTTTCGTAATGCAAAATAGGTCCTTCTTGCCTGCCTGTCTTGACTGTTGTTCCTGTCTTTCTCTCATTTGGCTGCCTGCTGCATCTATGCACTGGAGACTCTTGCAAAGAAAAACCCTTCACACCCACCAATTAGATAATCCCCTTGAATATGGAGTGGGTGCTGCCTGGGCAGCCTTGCAGATCTGCTTATGAATAAATTAGCTCTGCTTTGTGAGCCTAAATACATCTGCATGCTCTGGAAACATTCGTAATTACATTTGAAATGTGATCATACATTAGAGATGGGAGAGTGTTTGTTGCCCTTGTGATTTATTTTTCTCTTTGTCATTATTTAAAAAATAATAATAAAAAAAAATTAATGGAGTTTTCCCCATCCTGCCTAAGTTGATGACCAGTAGTGGGAGTTTCAGTGCTGATGGTGAGATCATGGTGATTCAGAAAACATCTGTTCCTCTTCACTCTGCTGAGAACAGTCTTCCCCTCGCCTTGTCCCCCATAGAGAGGTGGAGTAGTGAGAGGTGTAGCTAACAGTATAACATATAGATGTCCCAGGGCCCCTCCTTTCTCCCCCAGCCTTTCCTCTTCCCTCTGGTGGCAAGTACTTGTGTTTATCCTCTGCGTGGTGATCAGTGTCTATCCCTTGTACACTGGAACCCAAGAGGCAGTGGTCCTGCTTGCTGCAAACCCCTTCCTGGGATCTTCTGACTGTGGGCCAATGCTGATAGCTTCTCAGCTCTACAGCAAACGTGGTGAGCAGAGTCTCACTTGGCCAGCCCCTCAGTGTATGTTTGGAACTTGTTCTTTTGTTCTTGGCAGAAATGACCCCAGAACTGGCAAGCAGGGAGGACTTCCAGTCCCTTTACCTTCCTAAATGTTTTTTTTTTTTACTTTCCTTACTGGCTTTCTCCTGCTGGTTTGTGATATCAGGGAGCAGCATCTCATGCTGAGTCCCACTTTGAGCTGGATTGGTTTTGTTTTGTTTCAGAGAGCTGCAAATTCTTTTGGGTCCCAGGCCAGTGAGCAAAGCTGGAGCTAGGATCTGGCCTTGCAACCTCTCTAGTCTGCATGAGTGTCCTAACTACTGTGCCCTTAGTAATTGCAGAGCACAGAGTTATCTCAGTGCAAAAATGCCACCTCAGTCCTGAGAAAACAGTGACAATTCTGCTAAAGCTAATACACCCACTAAAGAAGTGACATTATCCAATGGAGGAATGTTTCAGCAGAAGATGGATGTACTTTAGGGCAGCACATTCACCCCCTGCCCATCAGACCCAGCTGATCAGTCAGTCAGCCCTAAATGTCCTTTAGATACCAGCTTCCAGATTCCTGACCTGCCCAAATTCATGCTAATGGGAATGGAAAAGTCTTCTCAGGTGTTTTTCACCAGCTAGCCAGTTTGTGATCTGCAAAACCTCCTCATGGCTGCTGCTGTACTCATTGCAGCCTTCCCTGTGTGCACCCAGTGAAGCATTCATCCATCTTCAGCCAGTGAGCCTACCAGCAGCATGGTGCTGGAGCTGTGCTGCAGCCACTTGGGTGTACTTAGCAATTTCCTCTCTGTGGTGCTTCATGCTGACTTACAATCTACACTGTTCCCAGAGGCAGCTGCTGAAATTGCTCTGCTCCAACGAGAGACTCATAGGTTTCCTTTCCTGGCAGAGCACAGCTCTCTTTTGAGCTTGCCAGGATTCCTGGAGCAAATTCTGCACCTGCCTTAATGCTGTCCTGTGAGTTTCAGCTGAGGTATCATTCAGAGCTGCTTCTGTTCCCTCAGGTCTGAATCACTTTTGGGATGTTGCCCGAAATAGAGTTTCCTTCACTATTTTATGGGGGTTTGGACCATCTTGAAAAGTGCCCTTGATGTTGACTTTTAAGATATGTACAGAACCTGGAGCACACTGACTTCTAGGATGTCCACACACTCTTTAATTTCTGAGATTTTAATTTCTGAGAGACCTTAGGGGTACCAACAAAATTCCTTCACAAGTTCAGCCTACCTGCACCCAGCCTCCATGCCTGGGGCCAGCCACTACTCCATGAGTTGCTGCACCTTGGGTTCATAGTTCTGGGTAGCCTCTACTTTCAGTAGTACTTGATTGCTGAAGACCTGGAGTGTGGACTACAAGCTCAGTACTCTGCCAGTAGCAGGCAGAAAGTAATCACTCTGACTGCATGGTTTTTTTAAGTCTTCCTCCTGTGCTTCCTTACTCCCCTGTGCATGATTCCCTTTATTCTTGTCATCAGGGATGGGCTGCAGCCAAGGCAAATTCTAGCTGCAGGAGAATATTATATATTCTTCTTGTTCTGCAAGATTAATCTTACTGAAGAAATGATTCTGGAATGATACCTGCTTAATAAAAAAATAATTCCTTTATGCAAGAACAGTCTAACAGAAATTTCTGGCAGGGAAGGGTATCCAGTTTTTTCTCCTACACTTCTGGAGCTAGTGGTTTTTCGATACACCAGTGCTCCAGACTTGGAACAATTAGTGTGGGGCTCCACCAGGCTCTGAATCCCAGTATCCTATTGTGTCTGATTCCAATGGAAATAATGTTGAATCACCTACTTGATTAGAAATCCTCGAGGTTCCTGTGAGCTGCCTTTGCATCAGGACCTGAGGGTGGGATTCACCCCACCAATAGCAGATGACTCTAAAGGAGTCACTCAGTAGAGACACGGTCAGAGCTGTCGATTTTAGAGTTCAGCCTAAAGGAGGTATCTGAAACTGTTGGCTCACACCCTGAAAATGCCTGTCTCCCTCCTATCTCAAGGCAGAAAACAGACTATTTAGCTGTAGATGTCTTCCTGATAGACAGCTCAAATTAGGAGAAATTAATCCTTTCCTGAGTGCCCAAGATGCAGATCATTTCCTCTGTCTCTATCCAACATAAAATCTCCAATAACTGCTTTCTCCACATTGAATACTGATCACCCAAGGCAGAGGCCTCTCAAACACAAAACTTCTGAGTCCTAAAGATGCAGCTCCTCACCTACAAATGCATTCTGTCAGTCTGGATCTCCTAAATGAGGCACTGGACCCTGCTTCTGCCATCCACCTCTATCCCAACCTGCTTTGCACAATACAGGGTTCTTGGTCAGATCCTTTGGGAGATGGCTTGCACTGAGGATTTTATAGGATTTTTCAAATGCTGGATAGTTCATACCCTTAAGTACGCGGTAAGTGGGCTGTCCAGTCTGTCTGAACATCACTGGTAGAGATATTTCTCCCCATGCTTGACCACAGGCTCCCATTCTTCCTGCCAACCGTGCTTGTGTTCCTAAAGTCTTGCTTCTTTTCAGATGCTGAACACCAGATTAAGACTTAGGTCTGCATTGACTGCAGGGGAGTTATTCTGACACACTTGTGGTGTAACAGGCACACAGTGTGTGGCCTTTGGAGCAGAGCAAGCAAAGAGAATCACTGTTAAGGAAAGCACTACAAAAGACAAAGAAAGGGGGGACAATTAAAAAAAAAAGAAAAAAAAAGAAGGAATATAGTAAAGAAATACACCAAACTATTTTAATTTATCAAAAGCAAATGTGTTTGCTCTCCTGTTTGGTGAAGCAGGTCATGAATTATGACTGGGAAACAGACAAACACAGTAACTAAAGGCACATTAGTTGTTATTTCATTTCTATTTATGAGTGTGTATTGGAAGAGAAACATGATAGGAAAAATAATGAATATGTGATATTTTCCTTTTTAAAATTAATGGTTATGTATTTCAGTGTGGATCATCTATCTCAGTCTGGCCAGCTGTGTACAGGAGCAGGATACCTCCCAGCTGAACTTCCCCTGTTCCACTGTAAAACTTGTTTCTGTGGAATGAGGAACTGAGGCACAGAAATGTCAAGGGTTATATATTACTTTTACCCATCTAGCAACTCAACAGTGATAGCACACTATTTGCTCACAGCCCTTTGTGGTCTCTGGAAAAGAGGAAGTTATTTAATGATTCTTGCTTGAATTCCTCTCCAGAGCTATAGGAAATATTTGTGATATGGAGAAGAAATGCACTCAGGTTGATGAATATTGTGCTTATTTCCTGTCACGGTTTAACAGGACATTTCCTAAGCACTAGAACATCTCCTACACATTACTTCAAGGATGATGAGGCTCTGCAGAGCTGTGTTTCTGGTGATAGATGACTGAGACCATGCCCCTGTGGTGGTCCAGAAGGGATATGCACAGACAGCTCTGAGGAGGAGAGGACAGCACAAAGTCGAGATGAACCAGTATGTGGATGTTTGGGGCATGTGTAGTGAGGAATAAAATGTAGGGAGCAGCAAACTGACAGTGCTGATGTGGCCTCCTGACCTAGCCATATCTCTGAATTGGGAAGAGGTGGTGGGTAACATCTCTCTGATGGCTTTTTGCTGCCTGCTTTGTGGGCCATGGATGTGTCTTTCCAGGTACACCCCAGAGCCTGACTTCAAGTCATTCTAGTGGAATGTTACCTGCTGGAGGCTCTTCTATTTTGAGTGAGAAAGCCAACTGGATCTACCTGGCCCATCACAGACGAGACAGATGCTGATCAGTGTAATACCAGCAGTGGAGACATAGTCTTTACAGCAAAACAAGAAATGGTGAGAGAAGAAGATGGGTGAGATGCTAGGGTAGCTGGAGGGAGGAAGAGCAGGACACCTACACACACCTACAGCCTTTAAAGGCTCAAAAGAAAGAGCAACCACTCCTCTTTCTTTGTCTTTGACACCAGGATCTCTTCATACTTCTTGGATGTGGCCAAGGATCCTGACACCATTGCTGCTCCATCACAGAGGTTTCCAGGTGGGATTAAGGAGCAGCCAGAAGGCAATGGATATGTGTCCAAGTACTGTGGGCTTGCATGGTGACTGTAAATGAGCAGAATGTGAATGGGGTAAAAACTGGGAGGTGAGCAAACATGCAAAGGAGAATAAGAGAAAATGCAGAAGGGCGAGAGGAGGAGAAATGCAGAAGGGAGAGAGGGTTCTTTCTTTTCTGACTGCACATGAGATATGTGGGAGGATGAGTAATGTGCTGTGGTGTGGTAGTGCAGGGGCTTAATACAAAGTTGAAGCACAAATGCAATAATGACAGAAGTTAAAGGAAAACTAGAGTTTTTCATAAAAAACTTATGTTTCTTCATAAACCTTTATTTATCTTAAAAAATGAAGAGCAATCTCGGAGCCATGTAAGAGCATTTATCACCTTGGAAGGTGAAGGTAAGAGAACGTGTAGTTCCCTGGCTGGTTATTTAGACAAATAGCATTCAGATTACTACTGAGCCTACCTAATGTGTTAGTTCTACAGTCCCAAACAAGCATTAGTCTTGCACTTGTTTTAAAAATGAGCATACTCTGAAGACCTAGTGCCTACAGAACTACAGAGAAAAAAGTTCAGTCTTACTGCTTGTCAGGCTTTGTGTGCTGTTGGAAACAGGATTATACATTTAAGAAAAGAAGTGTGTCTAATAAGAATTTGGGTGGTTCTCTGCTGTGATTCTGATGGCTTTCAAGCCTCTTTTTTGTCATTGATGCTGGACCAAGGTGGGCAGAAAAGTTGTCTATATGTAATACAAAGAATATGATCACTGCTTCTGTCTGACATATGTCACTCTCTTGTCTGATTTTATGTACTTCCCAGCTAGCTCCAGTTTTTGAGCTGTCCTTCTTTGAGTGTCTCAGCTAAGGACTATCTGTCTTATCTACCATCTGTAAAACAGGTGTTAAAAAAAATTAAAACAGGAAAATATCAAGGAAAAAAACCACCACACCCAAGAATATTTTACTAAACTATTTTCAAGGTCACAAAGTCAAGCACTCAAAAATTAGGAAGAACCAGATTTAAGGGCATCTGCACAATCTTCTTCCCTGTGTGTATGCACTCTAATAGTCTTAAATATGTTATCACTTCTCTTTCGACAGAATCCCTCCCTCATTCAGCACACAGAATAGACTTGCTTGCTGAATGAGCAGCTCTTCAATATTTCATTTAGTCTCATCGTTCAGTGTGTGGCTCAATGCATTATTTACTGCATACAGCACTGAATACAGAATTATTAATTTCTTGCTGAGTTTTTTCTCTTGTGGTTCACCATAAAATCTTCCTCCTTTGCCAGATTTAATGAATATATCTTCACAATAGAGCTGAGAGGTAAATCAGTACCAAAGCTTTCATTTTATCAAGGGGGGGAGTGATACATGCACACATACTACAGTAAAACAAATCCAAAGTATCAACTGATTTTTTTAGTTTATATTGGGATTCTCTGACAGAACTTTCTTGAGCACTGTGTTTGCAGAGCAAGTCATGCTGATCTTGTTTGCAGCTGTGTGGTTACTACTTGCAGAACTACTTATCTGTACAAGCTTTATCTTACTTACTGTAGGTGTTTTTAGTCAGCAGAGAGTTAGGTGTTAGAGTCAGTGCGGTTTCAAGCATCAGCTCATCCTAAAATTCATATGAAACCCAGACATGATTATCTTATCCTGAATGTGCCTGCTCCTCTCCATGTGTAATAACGGATCCCAAGGAAAATGGCTGAGAATCAGAGAAATAATTTTAGATTCACTTTCACTCATTAACCCCATACTTTTGTAAAATAAATAAGCAAAAAGTCCCAAGCAACCCTACAGTTTTTATTTTACAGAAATTGGAAGCTGGGTGAGTGAGTGAGACAGATGGACATTTCAGGGTCATGGTGGGGACTGATACTGTGCATGGACAGAGTCAGCTCCTGCTCGTGCCACAGAACTCCCAGATGATGCCCAGGGACCATCCATCAATCTTTTTCATTGCCCACCCTCTATGAAAGTCACCTCTCATTTTTGAACTGCTACAGACCAGCTTTGCTTGACTTGGTCTCCCAAATGTCACAGCCACAAGTGGATTCAGCCAAATCTACTTATGGAGCCTTTTGCTCTATTTTATGTAAAGATGAGGTAGTGTGCCAGATTTTAGCAATAGAACAAGAGTACCATTACAGAGAGAGCAGGAAATGCTTTTTTAAGGCAGCTCTTGAGACCTGCAAAGTGGCTGTTTTAGAGAGGACTGAAACTCCTGAGAGGTTTCTATCTTCTGGCAGATGTAAAGAGTTCTTGGATGAGCTGACCATCTGAATTTAGATGTGCCAGTGAGTGTATGTAGATAAATGTCAGCTCAAGGGTTATTTCCACAAAGTCAAAATAATCTCTATCAGGAGAAAGTTTTTTTCTGAAATAAATATTTAATTCCATAATAATTGCTTTTCACTCACTTATTATAAAGTTAATTTCTCTTTCATATATAGTACTGCTTTTGGTAGGGTGTGGTTTCTCATTCCCCCCTACAAGCTGTGCTGCACA
This sequence comes from Phaethornis superciliosus, assembly GCA_023637945.1. Classification (NCBI taxonomy): domain Eukaryota; kingdom Metazoa; phylum Chordata; class Aves; order Apodiformes; family Trochilidae; genus Phaethornis; species Phaethornis superciliosus. The sequence goes on from JAJQWJ010000020.1 coordinate 2,516,647, forward strand.
GGAGACAAATCTCTTCAGCCTCCACAAAAAAGGGAAAAACCACAGAAAATGCAGTTATGTTGAACTGCACAGTGAGTTCATATAGTTCAACCAAAAGGAGACAAGTAATCCGTAGCAGGATACTTTCATCAGCCTCATCCAAAACATTTCTGCATTCCAAGTTCCTGTTGTTCTGCAATATTTCATTGAAAATAAACCTTCCCTTAAAAACTCCATCTCCCAGTGATACAAAACAGAGATTGGAATACTAGAATTTCCTACTGGGCAGCAAGTGCAGATGCTGTCAGACCAATAGGCACTGGCAGATTTTAAGCAGCATGCCCATGGGTGACTCCAGTGGCAGCAAACCTGACGCTGTCCTTGAAGAAAAGCAAAAAAATTTGAGGGAAAAAAAAGCAACAGGGTGGGAAAGAAATACCAGAGTGATCATTTTGCTAAAGTTCATGCATGTGCTCAAGAAGACTGAGATGATGTTGTAGAGGATAATACTCCAGTTCTGGTATTTTCTAAGCATTCTCTACTTGAATGAGCTGTGCTACTCTTCTTTGAACATAATTTCTTTAATTTCAAATGCACAACTTTTGGCTTGGATGAAGTGTTGTGGTATTTAGCCTGATTTTATGTGCTAAGAGACTTTTTTTCCCAGCTAGCTGAAAAATTACTCTGATAACCAAAGCTCCACCCAGAGTATCATCCAGGTTTTATTTGATAAGGTGGGGCCTGCACTTCTGAGCCACCAGAGAATTGTTCATACTTTTATTTCTGCTTTGAATTTGTGCAGTTTTACCTCCCAGATGGTGGTCACTTCCTCTGGTACTTTGGTGAGCACATATTAACTTCCTTCCATTGGAGGCTGTTTACACACCATATAGCAACTCATTTCTCAGTCTTGTCTGGGGTTTTTGCCAGTCAGAATGTATTGAACTTCTTCAGTGTTTCATGGAAACTCATTTTCAAATAATTGTATTGCTGCTTGCTGCACTATCTTCAATTTTTCACTTGACTAAATGCACTATTCCAACATCAGTCTCATCATTGCCTAAGATGTAAAATAACCAAATAATCCTTTGTTTATCTATCTGAAGATCACACACAAGTCTTTTTGTCTGGGTAGACCACGTTGAAATCTTGCCTGCTGAGTGGGAAAGGGAAAATTTTTGAATTGAGTACTTGTACTAGAGATTTTGCCCCTTGGTGTAAGGGCTCTCGTGTAACCTCTCAAAACTGCACCCATTGCTAGTGTAGTTCTAGTGGTGTTAATGAACTGCTGTGGTGTTTTTTTGTGATGTTGTACAGAGGGCTGTCACAGGTACCTGACTTCTTGTCACACTTGCCAAAATTTTTAATGGATCTTTTTGAACCCGTTCATATTTCATTGTGCTGGAGCACTTAGTAATGAAATAAGAAAAACCTGTCTGTGGGACACTCTAAGGCTGCTTTGGAGGCAGCAATTGCAAGAAATGTCCCAGTTTCAACAAGGGAATCCCACCCAGCATTATTGGTAGTGTCTGCAGGGCTTTATTATTCAATTTGCATCGCACAACAATCTCTTCATTTAGAAATTTGTCCTCATCGAGAATTCTTGTAGATTTAAGGGGATAAAATGATCAACAGATACTGATATGTCTTTAATTATCACACAACTCAAAACAAGAGATCCCATTGATCTCTCTGTTGGCACTGACAGGATGCTGGCTGAACCAGGAGTTTGGTTCAAGGGGCCAGCTCCTGTTGTCTCAGGCAACCATCTATTACCTAATGTTGACTAAGAAGGGTCCTTGGTGTGCCCCTATCATGCTTTCCTTCACAACCCATGTAATATTGCCCAGTACTGTAAAGCAAAGAAGTAAAAGCCACAGTTTTATTATCTTCAGGAAGAGTTCAGAGCAGATGAGAGGACTGGCTAAAGTCTTAGGTCCCTTCTGTAGCTAGGAAGCTCTTGTGAGCTATTTTCTTATGATCCATGGTATGAAATGTTACCTACAGATGAGAAGAAGGGAGAAAAAGACACCAAAGAACACCCAGATTTAAGATCTTAAGGAAGATTCCAGCAGGCTCCATGGCAAGGTTTTTTACCAAGACCCAAGAGCAAGAAATGATGAACTTGGAAATGAGAGTTACTAATGCTGCTTTAAGTGCAATTTTAGAGCAGGTTTACTGCCAAACTTCCGGGCTTGCATGTATCTCTCTCTTCCCAGTGCTTCAAAAGAAGGGAGAAGGAAACGGTATACTCTCAGGAGCAAGGTTATGAATCAAGAGCAGATTACACTTTCATGATCTTGGCAGGCAACCAAAGAAGTTCTGAAGAAGATGATTCAAACAATAAAGGTTAGTCCATCATAGCTGATGGAGATAATTTCTTTGATGTGATGTAGCCATTTATTATCTGTGGGCTCCCAGCTGGCATGGGTAATTTTGTCTTAAAGGAGATGAGAGCATCGTAAATAGATTTGACTCAAATGTGTTGATCTAAAGCTTTTTCTACTCCTTAATATCAAAAGCATTAATGACTGTTCAGAGGGTGTTGTTGAACGAGTCCCCACTTGGAGGAGTTTGCTCCAAAGAGATTTTTATATCAAGCCATCTGTCTTTAAAGTACTGGCTGGAGGTCTTCAGATCTTTGCTCTTATCCAGCTGCTGTAGGAAAGTGTGATCAGGGAGGCTGTTGCAAGACGTTGGCTCTCTGTGTTTGGCCACGTGTTTACATGGCACGCACATTTCTCCCCCTCTGTGCACAGCATCATTTAAACTCCTCAACTTGTTGTGTATCATGCATTGTGTCCAACACCTGGACCCACAAAGGACAGAAAATAGGTATTGGTCTGTATAGATACTTAGTTCGCAACCAACTCGAATTTGACAGTGAGAACAGGTAAATGCTCTGAAGAGCATCATTTGCTCATGATAACCACCTATGACAAGGACTTGACAGTTTCAGAATGCTCTGACCTTGAGTGCCCTTTCCTAGTGGGGGTCTGATGGGTGCCAAAAGGTGGGTGTAACCAGAGAGCAGATCACTGGTTACCTGTGGCTCTAGAATGACTGAGGCTAAGGTGGTACCATAGTGTTTCACAGCCCTCTGTGGAGTGTGAACCTTCCCAGTTTTCCTTGGAACACGAGCAGCTACCATTGGACAATGTTTTCCTCTGCATTATATGGAGAACCTTCATCCTTTTGTTTGTATACAGTCTGCTATCTGACAGAGGAGTGGAATTGGCTATGAAGAGGGACTGAACAATTATTACAATTACTCCTTCTTTGGCCGTTCCCTTCACTTCTGATTCTGTAGACATCTATCCTCACTCTTTCTTTGCCTTACCTCATAAAGCCATCTTTCTTTCAGGATGAAGGATCACAGTGTATATACCTCTTCCTGGAATAGAAACACATTTGAGCATTTTATCACATGTGCCACCCATTCTGTTTTTTTTTTTTTTTTCTTTGTTTGTTTGTTTGGGTTTTTTTGTGTGTGTGTCTTTTGTTTTGGTTTTTGTGGTAGGTTTTTTTGTCGGTTGGTTTGTTTTTTTTTTTAGTTCTGGTGTTTCTTTTTGAATTAAAGATGAGAACTGCAAGAGTGGTCAGCAGGTTCTTGCACCATGGCTGCTGTCACAGCCACCCTGTCATAACAGTTTCAAACATTTTTTTCAGTAATCTAATTCACTGTAATTCATTAAGCTGATTCTAGTAGCTACTGCCCTTACCTATGAATGTTGATCATTCAGTTGTGTACCTGTGTCTTATACAGTTGCAACAAATATTTATTTATGTGAGGACCTTCTCTCTCATTCTGTGGTAGCTTAATTTTTTAAGTTTTTTTTTTTTTTCTGTGAAAGACTTTGTAAAAGGCCTTTAGAAATGCAAATACACTATCAGCTGGCTCTCCCTTATCCCCATTTCTATTGACTTCTTCAAAGAGCTACACCAGGCTGTAAAGCATGAGCTCCCTTTACAGAGCTGCATGGACTCTTCCCCGTTATTCTTTATTTATCCATGGATCTTCTTTCATATTACAATTTCTATCAATTACTCTGGTACAGATGAGCTACCAGTCTGTAGTTTCCTGAACCATACATAGAATCCTCATTAAAAATTGAAACCATATTAGCTGCCTTCAAGTATCTTGACATGGAGACATTTTTACATTTCAGCTCGCACACCAGTTATTAATTCAGCAATTTCACAGTGGAGTTTCTTAGGTACTCTTGGAAGACTATCCTTTGGTCTTGGTGATTTGTTATAATACCTTCTGATATACTTCATGAGCTCCTTTCAACATGAGAGCCAATCTCTGATGTGTCCCCTCAAAGAATGAGTAGTTGTGCAGGAGCCTCCTTGACCTCTTCCAGAGTAAAAACAGCTGCAAAAATCATATTAGTACCTTGCTGTGCACTTATATTTCTAAACCTAGGTTATCCTTTTTTATTTCCAGTACCATTTTTGCCTCTCTGATTAATCTTTTGGACTTCTTTTGGTCTTTCTGTGGTCCTTTGGGCTAATGATATGCATTTGCTCAGAGCCCCAGTGTGATATCTCTGGTTTCTACAGCACAGATAAAGCTTTTACTCTTCTGACTGTTCCATTTATTCTCTTTTTAATCCAAGACAGATAACAAGGAATGGTTTTCATTTAGTGCCCATTTTTAAACATATTGCAATGGTTTTCTTTATTTTCATTATTCCAGCAAAGGTGCTGAACAGAAGCACTTTTGATGAATTTACAGGTGGCTTTCTACAGTAATATTTCAGTCAAGTATCATGTGCTGGTTGCACTGGATGAAACCAAGTTAAGAACTGGTTTTCCTCTGGCAGCTTCTCTGACTGATTTTTCCATTTTGGGTGGCATCATGCTGTAATGTGAAATTTATCCAAGACACCAGAGCAAGTAAAACTCAGAGAGAACAATGCTGATATATGTTAGTTTATGGATTTCTTTGACACTAATCCCAGGCACCATAAGGACAGCTTGGAAGAAGAAGAAAATTACCTCTTGCTTCTGATAGTAAGACATGTTTCTGGCTGTGAAAGAATTAGGGTCTTGCAGCATGTAGCAATTGCCATTAGCAAACGGATAATATTTCTTAGGATCTAGGAAACTTAAACCAGCAGTTCTGAGCACAGGGGGCTGAACAAAGTAGGTACAAACCTTGTCTGATTCCATTTTGGTCATAAAATTCCTTTGAAATAAATCCTTTTTCCATTATACAAGCTTTGCTGTAATGAAAAGAATAGTCAGGCTTACAAAAATACCCATCAGTACAGCTCAGTTTGCAATGAATAAAATACAGAATAAAAATGAAACAAATAAATACAATCATCAAGCAGCAACCCAGACTTTTCCCATCCTCTGCCTTCCTCTAGTAAGTGTCAAAGTGAGTCACGTAAGAACTCATATTGCCCATTTTCTTTATTACTCTAGCCTGACCCATATCCTGCTTTACAAGGTTTCCTAAATTTTTTTACCTAAAAAGAATTTAAGATTCTTGCCCCTGCTGCACTGTTTGAAATGTAATTCCAGGATATAATTCTGTCATGACTTTGTTTATGTTTTTTTTCTACCTTCTAATCTAAATTTATTCATGACCCACCCCTTCAGACTTTCTATGGCATTTTCCTCTAACTTGCAAATTCCTTTTTAGTTGTTATTTACTTACATTTTTTTAAACGAACCATGATATAAGCTCTATGACATAGTTTTGCTGGGTTAAATAGGTCTGGGAGCTTCTGAGGCCACTGCAGCCAGTGCCAGGAAAGCAGTATTTAAGAGCCAGTGTGATTGTCTTCTGCTCAATGTTAAAGCAGCAGTATTGGAGCTCTGAACTTTATGAAGGATCACATAGCTAATAGTCTAAATGATAGTAAATCTATACCAGTTCTTCATTATTCTTGAGCATCCTCCAGTTATGCATTAAAGAAATGTGCCCCACAATTGCTGATCCTTTGTTTCATAATTCTATTGAAGAGGACTCAATGTTATTTGATTTGTTTTCTTGTGAAAAATCAAATGTCATTACCTCTAATGTCATTTGCAGTGAGAGATGGCAGACTGCCCCACTTACATTCAGTGTCCTAACATAGTAAGTTAACCATTAGTTGCTGTCCAAACAAAAAAAGATAATGTTGCCTCTGGCTTAGGTGTTTGCACAGTGATACATCCTCTCTCTAACTGCAGGCTGACCCTCTGGCCCCTTCCCTGCTCTGGCTGAAGGGTCTTAAATCTGAGATACAGCTCTCCACTGCTTGTACCTGAGACCAAGTAATTCATTTAGCTGTAAGTCAGTCTAACATTTCATTGCTTGCTTGAAAGCTTCTAGGGAGCTGAGTGCATCTCGGAGACTGCTCAGGAATTCTTTGTGTCCTGGGAAATACCGTTTCAAACGAATGCCTCTGCAAAGCTCCAAATGAGTTCAACCTGCAGTCTAGCGTGAACTGTGGTTACATTTCAAGCTGAAAGCATCTCACAAATTAAGCAGGAAAATGGGATTTTTGCTGCTGCTGGTGAAAAAGAGGATCCCTGAATTCCTAAGGTGTGTGAAACCTGAACAGCCTTCTATTCTATTTGTACTCTCTCTCCCCTCCTCTCCTACCCCTGCCCCCCGCCAGCTCCTCCTCCCCCTCCTGACACAGCAGTCTGGATGCGATGCCATTCATAGGGCAGAATTATTTATGAGAGTTCTGCAAATGTAGATGTACTGTTTCCAGCTAATAGAACTCAAATCACTTGCACTGCACCATTAGAGAGGAAACCTACCCAAGTAAATTATATACAGGCCATAAATGGAAGCAGTTGTAGTGTTTTTATGACTCTATAAAACTCTGGAAGTTTATTGGTATTGAACAAACATGTAATCTGATTCTTAAGGCTGAATATTAGAAACAAATAGGGTCCAAAACCTGCATTTACCTTCAGACCTATTGCCATGCTGGCTTCCCTGCCATACCAGGGAAGTTGTTTTTCAGGGGCAGGTTTTGAGAACCATTAATAAATCCAGGACAGCTTTCCAAAAGATGCCTCAGCTGGCTCAAACATAGGGTAATAACAAAATTCAGTGGAGCAAAGAAGTGGCTCCAGTTAAATATTCTCTTTGTTTATAAAAAGTTCCTATAGGACTTAAATAAAGTCTTACAAAAAACAAGGATGTTTTGGGCTTCTTAAATTCTGTGTTCTTCAGCCTGCTGACTGTGAGGAAATGAAAGTACGAAGGTTTTGTTTTTCTATTCCATGCTGATAAAATATTGCATAAACAAACCCGGGCCAAGATGGACTATTTGAAGTTAGGATTGTTGACCTGATTTACAAATATTTGTAAGCCATTGGCAGTAGAATTGATTTTATTAAAGGCTGGTGAGATTCATCTGAACCAAAAGCTATCCACAGCTTTGCTCTGAGCTGAGCTGTGTCCTGCAGGGATTAGTAGGACATCACTTCTATGGAGGCACGCCAGTGTGTGTGATCAAAGCTCTGATTCATCATTTCTTTCTTCATGCCCCTGCCCCTTATTGTTATTTTCATTTGCACTATTTTCATTTGAAGATAGACAGGCCCTTAAGTTGGGTGAGTGAGCATGAAAACATTTGAACTGCTCAAGGTCTATGGGGTTTCTTTTTTTTTTTGTCAGCAATAGTCAGGGCTTGTGACACTTTGATTTTGTTCCCATGGCCTAGAGTTTTGTGCCAGCAATGTTATCTCTCTAGGAGAAGAAAGAGCATGGACAGGAGGACTTCTGGACTGCAGAGAGTCAGGGACTCTTTGTCTCCATCTGACAGACCCTTTATTTGTGACTGGGAGATTTTACTTTCCTAGCTCCCCATTGCTCTGAAACCAATTACCTTGGGGCTTCAGCTTGTTTTGGCAAAAGACAGAGAATGAAAATTTTTTTTCTATAGAGATTGTCTCATACCCTGGGGGAGGGGGGGGGGGGAAAGAACAACCCTCTGGTTAGAGTAGCTGAAGTTCTCTGGTGTCTAGGATGGAGCAGTGATTGGAATACCTAAACCCTGCACTTCAGAGGTTGTTTATGGAGAGGAGGAAAAGCCTAAATTTGGTCTGCTGATTACAGGTTTATTCTGCAATGCTCCCAAGAGCAGCCTGGAATATAAGTGGTGAATATTTGACAAAGCTGAAGGCCCCCTGTGGTGTGGTGCTTTACACCAGGTGCTGGAGTGATGGTGGCAGTGCTCAGGGTGATGGGTGTGCTAGTAGGAAGATATAAAGGGTTGTGGGGAAGCTGCTGTAGCTGGTGGGGTACAAATGAAGTGCAATGAGCCTCTTGAGACTAAACTAGCTCTAGTAACATCAGCCTTGACATAGCTAAAATGAAGTGTTATTTTTTCTGTTTCCTTCAGAGTGACAGAATTGCTTTTGCTGGTTAAATACGCAGATGGATAATGTGGAGGGAGCTTCTAGTACTATTGAGATATTTTTATAAATGTTTGGTGGCTCCTTACATTCAGCAGGAGCAATAACAGCCTCATGAAGGACATTTAACTGTGTCTGTTGTTATATGTGTCTAGGAGAACCTTCAAAGCACCCTGCAAAAGCAGCACTGTATCTGGACACTTTTGTCAGCATCTGGAGCGTTAAAAATCTCTCCCGAGATGAGAAATTTCCAACTCAGAAATACTGACAACAATGCATAATAATTTCATGTATACAACAGCAAGTAAAGTGGTGTGATGTTGATGATGACTTGGAGAGAAAAAAATCCTGCATTTTTAACCAAGGGAAACATGATGGTTTCAGTGACCAGCTCTTCACTGTTAGCTGAGATGCAAAATCATTTCAAGTTTAGCTGTTGCCAAAAATGAACCTCAAATATTCCACTGGAAAGAAAGTCAAATTAGTGAATAAGAAAATGGAAATTTTATTCTAGCAAGGCATCCATTTTCTCCTATACATGTGGTTAGGCAGAGGGCATCTGTGCCCTCCCTCACCCCCGTAACCATGGGGGGGGAGATGGGTGCTGCAGTTACTTCTACGTTGTAGCTCCTAGTCAGTTTTAGACTCTATAGATAACTTCCTTACTGAAGAACCAGTTTAATTTTAGGAACATGAGGTGCTTTTTTTATGGTACCAGCACGTTATGAAATGTACCTGGTGGCAGCTGTTAAGCCTAATGAAACCCACAGCAGGGAAGGAAACATCACCTACATAAAGAACAAGAGAGGACCATGGGCAGATATAAGTGGCTTAGAAGGCTGGATTTCTGAACAATATAACTTTTTTTTTTTTTTTTAAATATCATTTCACTGTGGGGAAGATGAGAGACAACTGGAATGAATGAGGCCATGTGACTCCTAATTACAAGCAAGATTTTTCAGAGAAATAGATCTTTCCCTAAGGAAATACCTCCAAATAGCAAGGACAGATGAACTGTCCTTGCAGAGGATTAACAGAGAGGAAAGTGTGGCTGCCCATGGTCCCTTTGTACACCCACTGGAGCAGAACCATGATAAAGGCTCAGGCTGAAGGGATGCAGGAAGCAAAGTTACAGATGGATCAGGGAAAATGTGAGCGTTATGGTTCAGTTACTTTTGTGTGAAAAGCAATAAATACAAAAGGTTGAAAGAAGGAAAGTAGGACAAGTGGAGGGAGAGCTGGAAATGGTCAGGATGTGGAGCTACCCCCCAGCCTTCGTGAGGAATGAAACCCATCAACCCAGGCAGGGATTGCAAGTGTCCAGAGAAGAATCCACAGTGTGAATTCAGCTGATCCAGGCTGTCAGGCTGCCTGCAGTAGGTAAGGCATCTGCCAGACATTCTCTTACTAATTCTTCAAATCTGTCACCAGTGCTATTACCCCTGGATAGCTAAACAGAATCACAGAAATACAGAATCACACAGTAATCATTCTGTAAGGCACAACTACAAAGACAAAGCAGGTCTAGCACACTTCTTTGAGCGCTAAAATATGGTGTATGCAGTCAGGAAGAACTCTTACATGAGGAGCCTGGGTCATCAAGATGGCTTTACTGAGGCAGACTTTCCATCTGCTACCCAGCCCCAACAGTAGAAGAAGGGGAGATGTCTGCTGGGACAATCTGTGGCCCATTGTGGAGTGTGCTGGGGGACTCAGAACCTCTGTGAAATTTCCAGCTCCTGGCACTCTGTATTTTCAACCTGAGAGCTCCCAGCTCCTTAGGGTCACAAACTCACTTCAAATTCTAGGTATGAAAAACATTTTTGTCTGAACCCTTTCCAGAGTATCAGTATTCTCCTGCTTATAGGAGTTATCCTTCATCTCTCAGCACCAGACAATCTCAATTCCCTAAATTTGTCCTAGTAAGGAATTTAGTTCTTGGTTACAAAATTGGAAACACTGTGGGAGTCCTCCCATGCAGTTCTGGTGGCATAAAATACAGGCAGGCTCAGCGAAGGCTCTGGGCTCCTTTAGTTTCTGCAGAGAGAGAAGAGACTCTCTAGAGAGCAATGTGAACAACCTTGGGTAGCAATCTCAAGGTAGGATGGGCTGCTTTGGAAACACTTCTCTCTCTGCTGACTGTACAGAGGGAATCTAGACAGCCCAAATGAGACATGGAGCTTTTTGATAGCAAAAATGAATCCACTTGGAATGGTGAAATCAATCTCACTCAAAACTAAGGAAGTGAAATGGAGTGTGAGTTTGTTCACCCATGGCTGTGGCAGCAGATGATTAAGATGGAGATGAGGTGATTCTAATATCTTGGCCTCCTGTGAGGCTCTGTCTTTCTCTGTGCCTCTGCTTGAGATTGAGTCATTCTCCTTTCAATTCTCTCTGTTTCTTTTATTTCCCAATATTTTATCAAATAGGCCTTTAATACAGCATGTTCTCCCACCCTCTGCTCTCGAGGTTACAGGCCCTTGTCCTCTTTCCTTGCTTCAAGGAGCTCGGTGATAAAACAGAAAGATAGCAAATGAGTGTTATCCTTTTCCTGGTCCTTTGTGGATTTGGTGCTTTTCCTCACTACTAGCTCACTCCTTTTTACATTAATCAGTCTTCCCATGAGGTCCAGATCATTGCTGTGGCTATTAAAAACTCTGTAAGACCCACAGCATAAGAAAGATAAACTGCTCCTTAGCTCTTCCACAGGAGGTTACACATGAAATAATCACAGAATTACCTGGGCTTGAAAAGACCTTTGAGATCATCAAGTCCATCTGTAAACCTAACACTGAAAAGTCCCTAACTAAGTCATATCCCTAAGGGCTATGTCTATAACACTAATATAACACAAAATATTATTATTATTATCATATATTAGTATGTCATATTAATGTTGGGGGGATCATACCAGATCCAACAGGCTGAGGAAGATGCTGCTGCTCCATCTCCAGGCAGGGGCCAGGCTCAGCATGGATTTCTAGTGGTCCTGCACATAAATACATGGTATAAAACCACAAACACATATATACAGATACATAGAGACATATGCCCTGGGATCCCAGTCTGCCCAGTTGCTGGCACCTGGACATAGGAGACCTTGAGGCCCCAGCTGCACACCAGTTGCTAGTACACCCTCCACTCCCTCCAAATGAAGTCCCACATCCAGAAAAATAGAAATGGTGTTTAATACAAAGACAGGACAGAGAGCACTGCTCAGGAGGAGGACATGGCCTGCATACACACCAGTCCCCCATTTGCACAATAATTGACACCATGTATAATCTTTACATCAAAGTACATTTTCCTTCCCACCCTCAGCTACCTTCTGTCAGTCTTGGAGCCCTTGGCATGCTAGATATGTTTTCTATTTTTTAATGATCCTGGTTTTGGTTCAGCCTCCTTTACCCTTCTGTGAAAGGTATTATTTTTCCTACTTTGCTCTTCACAGAATAACATATCCATTCTGCCCAAGCCTCTCATCAGATACCTGAAACAGGTTTTGTGTTGCTTGTGACCTGCTTCACCTTTAATTCCTCCTTTTAATTCTTTCACCTCATTTCCACCTTGGATGAAAGTGGGCTTTCCATGTCCCCTTCTTCTGCAGAGGGAACTTGAAGCTACGGCTGATCAGGGGCTGCTTGGGGGATTTGTTGCTCAGCTAGAACTGAAGAGGAAGCTGAAGCACTTCATATGTAAGGGTGCAATCTCTTTTATACAGAAATATCCATGACTCTGTGCTTCAACCAGCCCCACATGGTGAAGGAGATCAGTGCTGGGAGAAAGAGAGGGGCAGAAACCTTTCCAAAAACACCAGAAGGTTTGAAAGGGTGGAGCTTCCTGAAATGATCCTGTGCAGAGCAGGGACTGGGGAATGGGGCAGGGGTGATAAAAGCAGCTTGGTGCAAATCTGAAAAGCTTCAAGACTGCTCAGCTTCCTGCAGTGCATCCCAAGGAGGGCACTTGGGAAGTGTCCAGAGCCTTTCCAGGTTTTTTTTTGCCTTTTCCAACTTCCTTGACCTTGCTTCTTCCTCTAATATCTGTAATCACTGATATTAAATGTTAGCAATTCCAAGTGACAAACAATCACTGGCCCACGTCTGAGAAATTGCTGTTTATTTAAAATCTCAGTTGCAGGGAAATCAGAGGGTGATCTGATCTCACCTTCAGCAGTTCCACAACCTGATACATTGCCATGAAGCTATCACTGCTTCTTTCCACATCATTTGGCTGAAAAGTAAGCAGCCCAGAATATAATAATGTAACCACCTGAATTATGTCTTTAATAGGAAGCATGCAGTCAGGAGACAAAAAAACAAATGTTGAATCTATAAATTATTAAATTTAAGAAGGAGATGAGATATATTTGTCCAGAAAGAAACAAAATTCCTCCACATAGCATTTCTGCTGAAATCTCCTGGTGTGTTCACAACTCACTGACACCCTGGCTTGAATTGTTGCTTCAATTCCTGTTTGGGTTGTCAGCACTCAATTATTTTTTTAAAAAAGACCTAAAATAGATTTATATTTCTCAGATTTTATTAGACACTAAAAAAGAGAAGTCTGAGCTGCAGCAGTTAAATAATTTACAACCTTTGCTAGAGGGGCAAAAAGACCTAAAATAAAAATAAAACACATTGGAAAGGAAGGTTTTACGTTTTATTGTTTTTTCCTTCCCACTGGTTTTGCTGGATGCAATTTTAAGATATATATATTCAATTGAGAAGTTCCTTCCCCATCACACAGCTACTTATTATCATCACATTCTAACCACCCATTCATGAAAAACCCATCTCAATGGATCTGCTTTCTGCTTTGATTTCATGGTACAAGCAAAGCTGGGAAGCAGGTGGTGTGGGTACTTACTCACATGAAAGGTATTTTTTGTAGGCAGTGTATTTAAGCATTAAGCAATGATGTTTCTTTTTTCATGCAACTTTGAAAATCAATATATTCCTCTACAGTTCCTTCAATGCTATCATTAGCTATCCTTCAAAGAAGGTACAGTTACAGTCCTCATGCTTTGCTTAGCTTTGAAGGGTCTGAATCTGCCTCTTTCTCCCTAGACTCTCACTGCTGAGCCACTGAGGGTTTCATTGAGACAGGGAATTGGTTTTGGACACCTGCAAGAGGCTCATGACTGCTATGGCAGGGGAACTCTTCATCCAGGCCTAACATTCCTCCAGGGGCTGAATTCCCAAATACTATACCAGTTTAGCACTTGACTGATAGTATTAAGATCTGAAGATATTTTCTTCTTGGTGCCCAGAAATGCCAATGTCAACCTCCAGCCTGCAGGAGGTTTATTCCTCTGTAGCTGTGAAGACACAAACACAACCAAGGGGACACAGATCTGCCTGGTGACTAATTCTGACAGACATAGTGGACAGCACCATACAGAATAAAAGACTGTAATAAGCAGATGTTCAGTGATATGCTACAGAATTATGGCTTTCCTGTCCATCAGGCTTAGTGGCTGTTTTAATTTGAGAGGAGGAATAATTTATTCCTCCTAAATACATATTCTCTCTCATTTCTTGTTAACACCTGTCCTTTTCTATCTCCCCTTGGTTACGTTCTCAGTCTTTGACATGTCCCACAGCAATCAGTTCTACAGTTAATCATCTATTGTGGAAACCAATTACATTAAAAGAAACAAAAACCAGTCTGTGCTTCTGCCTGGTCTGCTTCAAGGGTTTCCAATCTGGTGTATGTCAATAGTCTAATTCTGTACAAGTTGGAGTCAAGATTCTGAGTACACCTAATTGTCCTCCAGTTTGTTTAATGTGATATTCCCCAGATTTCATCTCCTTCTCAATATGGCATGAAAACCTTGTTACTGTTTTCCAAGCCTCTAATCATGATGTTTGCTGCTCCTGCAGCCTCCTCTATTCCTGCCTTATCTTTCATAAATTCACTGTCAAGCAGAGTTCAACATAAGGTCACCTTGCTTGTAGATGCACTGTCATTGTTACAGTATTATTTCTTTTTGTTTTGTTTTTTTTTCTTTTTCTTTTTTTGGGAACAACTTCCCACAACACTAAAAAAATTGAAAAAAATTACACAGATCATAGCATACAAGACTTAAAGGAGCCTCAGGAGATCATTTAATCTACCACTTGAACTGAAGTACAGCTGGGGATCAACCCTTAATAGATGTTTTAATATGATTCTCTCCTGCAGTTGTTTGAGTATAATTGTCCTTTTTCTCTTAATGGGTAGTGGGTTTTTTTTTCTTATTATATTGCTGGAGTCTTCTTTATGTAAAATCAGCTGGTTAGGTTTTTTTTTTATTCTTTCACCCGACACAAGATGGAGAGCAAGTTCTTGCTGCTCTCTTTATAAATATTTTCATGTTGGGCTGGGGGACTGCTATGCTTTCCCTCACTTCCCCTCTTTTCTGGAAGAGAAAACTTAGCAGTTTCTCCAATTTACCTTTTTTTTTTTTTTTTTTCTTTCTTTCCTGCCTGGGACTTGTCTTTCTGGTTTCCCTCTGAGCTACCAGCACGATTGTTAAAGTCCATTGATAAGAAAAGCCACAGCACTAAGACCTTTCATCTCTTAGTATCTCCTGCTACTGCATTCCAAAATCAGATTTATGCTGCTGGCTGCTGTGCACTTGTATATTTTATGGAAAGGCATCACACCACTGGCTCCTGCTGGACTTGGGGTAGACTCTAACTCTAAGTTGAGGCTTTGCTGCATTGTTGCTGACAAGCTGTTCCCCATCCTGTATTTGCACATCTGATTTCTCCTCCATCAAAATAGATCTTGAGAGTAATCTGGCTTCAGCGATGGAGTTTCTGCTCCCATGTTCCTGGCAGCTGATTTGTGTCTCTCTGCTGCAGATTGCCTCCCCCAGAAAAACATGCAACTGTTTGTGGGGCTGTGTGTGTGAACCAGAGCAGAGAACAGAATCAGGTTAGATGTAACACCTTATGAACAAAGAAGGTGTTTTTATTTAGGGTTGTCTCAGGGAGCTTTTTTTGTAAGGCAGCCCCACAGCTGATCATCACACCTGAAAAGGCAACAAATATATGCTAAGGCAGAAAGAAGCAGATTTGAGATGGGGAGGAGGACAGAAAGTCTTCAAACCAGCTCTGATGGCAAGAGTGACCTCTCTTGCCTAAATCCCAGACTGGGTTATTTGTGTTTCTCTGTCAAATTTGATGGCATTTATTTTGGGTTATGTCACCAATTCATCAAGCTGATCCTTGGTTCTGATCCCATCCGCCAGAGTATTTTGAAATCTTCCCCGTGCTTTTGTCTCAAACCCTTCCTGGTCCCATTCCTGCCTGTTATCTCCCTCCTGAACTATTTAGAGTGGCTGTGAATGTACTCTGTGGAAAGCTGAGAGCACACCAGAGGTCACAGTGTTTAAAAGAATCGTGCAATTCATATTTTTCTACTGTAAAATGGTTGGCATATTTACAAGGCTCACAAGGTGTTAAGGTGACAAGACACCTGCCAAAGAGGACAGGGAAACACTTTAGACTGAAATGTAAGGGCTTCCTACAGAGAACATGGATAGGAGTGGTACCCAATGTGACAGAGATGCCCTCAGAAGATTAGGATTCAAGGGCTGAGGCAACTCCACCATTGAAGGTCTGGGAAAACAACTTTTCCTGCTTTACTGAAGAATGCACACATATCCTTCAGCTCCTTTCCAGGCCTGTTTTTCTAGGAAATGCATTTTCTTAAGAGAGGAGGAAGAAAGTTTAATGAAGCATCTAAAAAGGGAAAAGTAACAGTGTATCATGGGGATGGACCAGTTGGAGACTATTGTCATGAAGCAGTTCCCTACAGTGTTAACTCCACTATTCATTGTGAATGAGCTACATGGGGGAAAAAAAAAATAGACATTTCCCTTGTAACTCAATACAAATTCAATTGTGTTTTGTGTTTTCTTTCACTAGTCATCTTTTTCTGTTGCCAAATTTGGTAAATACTCCTCTGTACCTTCCCCTGACATTGGATAGGTTTGCTGTGTTGGAAGCTTCTTAGCCTGGAGAGGAGGAGGAGAGCTGCAAAAAGCACAGGCACTCCAAAGACATGGCCACAAGGAAGGGGTGGGAGAGCTGCAGGGTGAGGAGGTGTATTTTGCCAGGCTGTGGAAGGTCAGTAGAAGGTCTGAGTTGATAATTCCAAGGTCTGGGGAGGACACAAGCACAAATCAACTCTGTTTTCAATAAGCAGGCATCAGGGATGCAGCTCACCTGTTGGGATGCTACCTGAGTTACCAGAATATATTGTGCAAATTTTACTGTATTCTGCTATAAATGAAAATATTCATTAGAATGCAGCACAAGACAGAGATATATTTGAAAAAAACCCTCCAAAGAGGGCTGTCAACCACCTATGACTAGTGCCCAATTCATGCTTTCAGGGCTGCTTATCTTCTATGGTAATTTCCTGCAGCCTGTATTCCCAAGCCCACTTGCACACTGCCATGTGGGACTAGGTCAAAAGCCTTCATAGAGCCAAGATCTATCACAGCTACCACCCTCCCTATCCACTGGACCAGTTATCCTGCCAAGGAGAGGGAATTAAATTGTTTTGACATGAATTGTTTCCATCAAATCCAGGCGGGCTCTTATCTTATTAAGTTATTATCCTCCAGGTGCCTATAAACTGCTGCTTAACGACTTGTTCTAGTATTTTTTTACTTAGGCTAGACTGACCTGTCTGTATTTCCCTAGGATCCTGAATGACTCCTTTTAATGGCAGATGTTTGACTTATTCCTTCCTAGTCTTCTAGGATGTCACTCTTCCTCCATGTGCTCTCACAGGTAAAGGAGAATCAATCTGTGGCTGTTGAGGCTGCTGTCTTCAGCACTCTGGAATTAACTCCCCTTTTCTTTCTCCCTCTCTTAAAATTAATTGCATTTATAATTGCTAAAAAAGTAACATTTTATTTTTAAGTGAGGAATGCCCTGAATACTTAGGCTTTTTCTATATAATCTATTATTTACTCTGTGTGGAACTATCCAAGGATTTATTACATTTTCCTCATTCTAAAATATTTATTTTCTTTATTTTTGTCCATTACTAATTAGAATTCATTTGCTTCTCTTGCATATTGGCCTTCTACTAATACTTTTTCACACTTAAAATTATCTAATGCAGTCACAAGTTTCCTCTATTAACAATTTTTTCCCTCTAGCATTGAGGCCATTTCTCAGTCTTTTTTTTTTTCTAAGTACCTGGTCTCCTTAATTTTTTTTTTTCTCTGCTTTTTTTTTTTTTTTTCTTTTCTTTTTTTTTCTTTTTTTTTCTTTTTTTTTCTTTTTCTTTTTTTTCCCCACCAAATCTTAACTGCCAAATATCTTGAGTTTACTTCCTTGGAATTTCCATTCCCAATTGTTTTTTAAAGAGTTAAGCTTGATATTAATCTGTTGCTATAATTCCCTGTGGTGAGATCCTAAATCAACCAGAAGAAAGTCATTTGCAAACAACTCAGTGTGACAAATGTTCAAAACATACTGGGAGCTTGGGGAGTAAAGAGCTTTGCAAACAAAAGTCCCCCTTGCTCTGAGCAAGACCCCATTACCAGTTGTTTTTATGAAGCTGTTTTTATTAAAAACTATTAATAAATTTGCTATTTATAAGCTGGATGCAGTGTAAGTTACACAAAGAGCCCTGGGCTGGTATTGACCAAATATTGCATCTGCTTTTGCTCCAACTCTGTAATGCTTGCAGGTGTTAGGAACTGCTTTTCTCTTCCCTGTTCTCTCTTTGCCAAGTGCTTTGTGATGTGCACATGAGCAGAACATAACTAAACATAGCCCCTCCCCAGTGACAGCTTTTCTGGCTACTAGGGAACTTTTTCTTTCCAACTGTAATGGCTTCAGCAAACCCCTCAGTCTCTGCTCATCACACCTATTACTGATGTATCAATAGACTTGCCATGGATCTATATGAACTGCTTGACAAAATTCTGCCTGGACTCCAGATCTTCATGGGCTCCACTATTTTGTTCCATCAGCCAGTTTTTGGTGGTCACTTCTTCACCCAAGCTGCAAAGGTTCTCATTATAGAATGACAAAGTGGTTTAGATTGGAAAGGACTTTAAAGATCATCCAGTGCCACCACCTGCCATGGGCAGGGACACCTGCCAATAGACCAGGTTGCTCCAAGCCCCATCCAACCTAGCCTTCAACACTTCTATTACCTATTTAAAATGAAGACAATAAAATCCCATCTCAAATAGCAGAATCATCATGATAAATCTCTAGTCCTGCCTCCCCAGAGGCTCTTCCTTCTGCGTGTGAGGCTTCCTCGGAATAGGATAGAAGGTGGAATGAAGGTGGTGAATCCTTCCAGCATTAAACCTCAGCATCTTCTCTGAGATTTTGGAACTGTTACCCACCATGGTGCCCTTTTGCACCCGATCCAGGGTGCTTTTCATGGGGACAACATCTCTCTCATCACAGACACTACCTCACCTCGATGTCTGAGAGCATGAAGAAGATGGTGCCACTGGAGAAACCACAGGGAAAGCAATGAAATCTGGAGATATGGAGAAGCATCAAATGTCAGAATGTAATTCAGCTCCTCAGAGGGAGGGCTCCTCTGCTCCCTCCCTAATTTGAGGCCCAGCAGCCTAAAAACACCTTCTCTCAGGTTTATGCCCAAAGCTATGATGAAGAGGAGTGACCTCTGAAGAGCAGCACTGTACCTTTGTATTTCTGCTTATTTTTCTTTATATCCTGGACGTGATATGCTGGACCAATTTTCTGATAACAGTAAGGGGCTCAAAAGAAGGGACAAACTGCTTTGCTCAGCAAATTGCAGCCTGTCACTCTCTTGGCAGCTTCAAGTTCCTCACAGATAGACTCTGAAAATCAAATCTGCCTCCTGTTTTCATGGGCGTAACTTGTTGGAATAAAAGCAGGAAGAAAACACACTGAAAACCTCTGAGGCTGAGTGTGAGATATTTCAGTGGGATCCTCACACCCCGGGGAAAGAAATCTGGGCAAAGCAAAGCAAGGGAAAATCCTGAAGGGGTATCTGCCAGAATAAAACCAGGCAACTTCAGGTACAAAATACACTCATGCCAGGAAAAAGTGGGTTTGATATCTGGCCATAGCTCTTCTTAAAAAGGATATGAAAATCCCTAGACATTTTTTATTACTGTAGATGATTAAAAGCAAGCCAACCCCCAAAGCTGGCATGACTCTGGGGAAAAGGAACAGTAGTTGTGTGAGAAGTGTAGCCTATCTTTGTTTGGTGTTCATATGAAAGCAGAAGGTGCAGCATCCAGGCTTAATAAATATAACCAATGTAGAACACTTCTGAGTATTTCATAGAATTATGCCCTGAGAAATAATTGGTAAGTGCTAAGTTTTTAATGGGAATTTGGGTGCTGCTTCATGATCTGGCCAAACAAAGAAGCTGCATCTCAAAACTATCCATCCAGAAACTGTGAGTGCAGAACATGATGAACAGATAGACAGGGGAAGGATAAAATGCAGAACATGGCAAACACTACTTCTGAAAAAGATTTAGGAGTTAGATGGAAGTGTTCTGAATGTGGACATCCAGTGCAACATCTAGCCAGGATCTGGATTTTATTCTGAAGAGATATTTCTATCCCAGCAAGTAATTGGAGAAATAGTTCCTGAAAGGTATACTTTATCTTCTCCCCAGGCTGCTTGCATGGCTTACATACTGCAGCTATTTTTGTGCAGGCATCTTTCATTGACCTCTAGGCTTAAATGCTACAACTTTATGTCCATACCTAATAATTTTTCTTGGTTATGCACATCGAGGCAGCAAACAATATTCTAGTGCTAAAAATCAGCTTTGCTCTCATTTTTATCTCTACAATAAATGTTAAATCAGCCTAGTAGCCCCTTAAAGTAGTAGAAGAGATCAAATATGTACAAAATAGTTTAATATAACAAGCTCCCCTGAAAGGAGCAAAAATAAAATATGCAGCTCTTGCTAGTGATGGATTCAGTTTTTGTGAAATGATAGATTTGCAATTATTTGCTTTCACTACTTGCAGCAGTCACAGTCTTTTTCTTTGTGTTTGAATGGTATTCCTGGAGGCAGGGCAGGACCACAGGGTGTTTTTGCTCAGAGTAGTAGCCATTGTAGATGCAAAAGAAGACAAAAAGAAAATTAATACATGTCCAATATGTCCTTGTAGGTCCTAGTGATTCACAGCACAGGGAATGGATGGTACCTTATGAGAATGGAGGGTAGCCCTGTGTCTAATGGTTTAGAATAACTTTTTCATCTCTGGCTTTGCTTATTTATGTGAAGATTCACTTTGGATTTCAGCCTCTGTGGGATTCAGTGATGGAGAGTCCATCTGTTATCTTCTGATGGTTTTAATGCTGCCCCCAGTATCCCAACCTGATGCCCTGTTTCCCTCATTGAAGAGCTATCTATTATATCCTCTCCAGTCTACTCCAAAATCTGCACTATTTCCCCCTCTTTTTTTTCCCCTAAATAAAACAATATACTCTTCTCCTTATTCCAGACATCATATGTGTTATCTTCTTTGAACCTTTTCCAACACTGCACTAACCTTTCTGAGGAGCTGGCTCATTGTTCACACTACAGATCCATCAGGGATTTATACAGTGTCATGCCTCTGTTTTCAGTTTTACCTTTTTTTGCTTTCTTAGTATGTTCAATTTCCTTTCTCTCTGATAGAGATGATTTTTCCATAGGACCATCTTTTATAAAACCTCAAATCTCTTGAAACACTGACTTCAAGAACTCTGAGCAGTAAGAGAGAGATCAAACCCTATCATTATGGTTGTAACTGTAGCGCTCTTTTCCTTCTGTTGCATAATTCTATGTTTACCTACACCAAATTTCAACTGTTATTTTCTCCTCTAGTCAAGGTTGGCAGCTTTTTCTGTGACGTTTTGCAGTCAGCTCTCTTTTCAGTCTTGAATCACTGAATGTCATCAGTGCTATCATTTCATCATACACGGTCCTTTCAGATCATTTTACAGATAGCCTGAGCCACTGGTGATTTCCCTTCACTGACCTGTTATTTTCCAGTCTTTTCAGCAGCTCTTGTTTATGTCAGGAACAGGCAAATTATCCCAAGGTGTCTGCATTTCTTCAGCTATCACCAGTGAGGATCATTTCTGGAAGGGCTGTGGAAATCCAAGGAGAGTGTTAGTGAGTCTTTTCCATACTTGTGTGTGTGTATATATACTCATATATATACGAATTTAAATATACAAAAATGTAATAAATCATGAAGCCAGACTTTTTTGTTTGTTATTTCTGTCTCATGACATAATTTACTGAATGTCCATTTATCCCATTCTTTAGAGTAGCTTCAGCCAGACCCACAAACAGGGCTGTGCTTCTCAGACCTTCCAAGGAGACCTTTTTTAAAAAGTGGGATCACATTTACTGCTTTTCACTTCTCTGGCACTGAGACAGTTTTAAAGAGGGAGTTTTATAGGCAGTAGTTATGGATTATGGTTGATTGCTCAGCTCTTTCAGCCTTGATTTCCTCTAGAAGTCTAGGGTTGAAAAAGGATTTAATCCTAGCCTGCTGAAACCAGTAAGTTAGCTCTGACCAAAAAAAAAAAAAATAAAAAAAATAAAAAAAATTACACCACTGTAAAACCAGTGGTGACACCACATCCACGTGGTGTGTGACATCCATATCACAGTCTGATTTTCTCTATTGAACCACAGAATCATATAATGCCAGATTAAAAAGGGCCTCAAGGATCACCTGGTCCAACCCTTCTAATATTATTGGTGCTATGAGATGTCCTGATCTGAGACTTCAAACTTTCCACAGTGGAGTAATCCATCCCTCCTTGGGAGAGCATTCTATCTGGGGAGGAGATTTTCCTCTTGTGTCTAACTAGAATCTCCTCAGGAGGAACTTGTGCCCATTGCCCCTTGTCTTGTCACTCCTTGGAAATCGGGATTCTCCATCTTTGTAGCTACAAATAGCTACAAATTTGTATCAGTTATCTGCCATCAAGGCACCCTTTAGTGATGGGTATAGACTTGAACCCGGGATCTTTCCAAGCCTAAGTGACAACAGGGGAATGCCACCCACCAGATTGCTGTTTTCTCCAGGGAGCTGCTCCCTGCTGTGACATTCAGAAAATCTTACCCTCATCTCTGCTTCAAACTATGGAGACCCCTCCTCTTCCAAGGGTGTTGCAGCACAAATTGGCTTTCCCATGGGAAGCCAGAAGAGCACTTTGCCTTTCCTGTATCTGACATTGGTCTTTAGCACCCTGTTCTCCAGGACTTTTTAAATCCTGGCTTCAGATTGTTTCAGTTAGAACCTTGTATAAAGTATTCAGTCTTCCTATGTTTAATTTGAGTGCCTATTGTCTGTCCTTAAGATAACAAGTATAACTACGTAGCAAGTATTAGTTTTACATATGAGGCTTTGTGGTTTATCTTTGTAGCACAGTGTTTTAGTCAGGTATAAGCCAGCCTCCAGCAATCTTAATTTAAAGTGTTTCTTTTACAGTGCTTATGTGTCTGATGTTATTAAGGTTTGCAGATGGTCATGGTAGTTTTTTTAGTTTGTATTTTTTAGTTTCTTTCTTTAAAAAAGGACTAATCCTACATAAATATATCCTTTGTCTTTTAGACAGGTGTGGGGTTTAGTTTGTCGTGGCTTGATTCTTTTTTTATTTTTTTATTTGTTATTTCTTCTACACTTTCATTTACTACTTTGTTATCTCCTCTTCCTCCCTGGGGAATATTGTCCTCCTGTATCAAGATCTAGTGCTTACATTGTTTTTCAGCAAGGGAAAGAAAAAGAAAAAATCCAAACCCAATATTATCTTCTTCAGATAGTTCACAGACACCTTTGTTAGGGATGATGTATGATCTGAATGCTATGTGCCTGTGTTTAATAGACAAGTTGTTCTCTTAAACGTGGCTGCAAATTGGGTATCACATTAATGTGCACACCTGGGGCCAGCCATGCTGAGGGGGATTTGAGAGTCACTCTATGAAGCTGACCTTCAGTACTTTCAAGAAATATATATATATACTTTTTTTTTTTTTTTTTTTTTTTTTTTGCTGTGCAGATTAACTCCATTTAGCTCTTTTTCAGTTACTCACCAACAATCTCTCTGTCTCTCTCTTTTTTTTTTTTTTTTTTTTTCATCTAAGTGTACACTTCTAAACAAATCTTGTGCTTTTGATCTTGCAAAATGAAAAGCTCACTTGACTGAGAAAAATTAAATTTCTCTCACTTGATTCTTCAGTTCTGGAATGCTCCAGCCCTTGATCTACTCAGCTGCTCCCCCTCTCCTGGCAGCACCATTTCTTCCACTCTTTTCCCTCCAGATGCAGTCACCTTCTTCAGCACTACATCTCTTTGGTGCTGCTCCTTGGGCAGTCATTAACGAGATGTTAATTAGGGAGAACAACTTGTAACCTGACAAATTCTATTGGAAAGGTGTCGGATATTTTCCAAACTATTTCTTTAGAAGCTTGTCTAGTTTACAGAAGAGGTTTTGTGATATGGATGTTCTTCTGGGACACACAAAGCAAATACCTTGGAGGCCTCTTCCAGTCTCATTCCTCAGCTCCTTGTGGGGGGAGTAATGAAAGACATGAAAGTCTTGTTTTTCCTCAGTGCCTCATTCTCATGAGTGTCTGATTTAATCTTGAGAGAGAGCTCTTGTTGGCTATCATGAGTAGTAAAGCATTCCCTGGCCTTTCTGGGTAGCTCTGGCAAATTAATAGTTAAGACAGTGATGATATTTATAGGCTTCTTTGATCATGAAAATATAGCAAGATCATTTGTTAAATTAAGTAAGAGTAGTTTAACAAGCCACTTGAGGATCTTACCTGTAGATAACACATGGTCTTTGAAGCCATTTACCTCCTGGTAACCAGTGAGCATGTGAGAAAGTAACCATGGATGGGGCACCTCTGTGCCCAACCTTTAGTAAGTCACCAGGTGGGGACTAAGGCTGTCTCTGTGATCAAATGCAATAGGTGGCAGCTGAATCCAGGACAAAGCAATTCTGTGCTCCTATTTTAATGAATTACTGTGGCACCAGGATGTCTGCTAGGTGAGGAGCTGCATGATTTGCAAGCAGAGGATCCAACTTTGATAATGATTTTTCTGCCGTGATTATGTGGGATGTGGTTAAATGACCCCAAACAGAAACTTTCCTGCTTCTGGCTTTAGCTCTCCTTTACCTGGAAAGAGGCTTCAGAGGATCTTCTTCCATAAAGAAAACTTTTCACCAAGAGATCTGGGCCTGATGGACTCAGTCTGGTCCTCCTTTCCTTTGAGATGCTCTGAAGAATGTGTTAAGGAGGAGAGAACAGCCTGGTACTCATTGCCCCCAAAGACAACATTGGAGTTAATTGATGTTTAAGGAACTTATTTCCTTTTTAGACATGGAATTAATTTTTGGTTAAGACTACTGAAAAAATGGACACAGAAGAGCCTGCGTGGTATTAACAAGGTTCTAAATGAAGGAACCAATCCACTTCATTATTGATAACAAAGTCATCTTCCTCAGAATAGCAAATGAGGTAAGATTAGCACTGGAAGATAAGGCCCTGATTATTGTCTGTGGAATCTATTACATTCTATTATTTCTCCAGATAAAACTTTAAATCACCCTTCTTAAATGCAGACATTTGCTAGATAGTGCTTCCTCAGAACAAATTTATGTTATTTTTTTATACTTTCCTCTTCTGATTTATTTTTATATTTTGTTTTAATTAATACAGTACAGAATGTTCAAAAAAGTTAAACTCTATAGCTTAGCATTGGACTCTAATAAAACTGTTGGAAGAACCTAAAATAATGAGTAAATTATTAAACAGCACTAAGCCAATTAATAATTCATCATTATTGATATTTATACCGATATATATACTGTGCATTTTCTACCATTATTAATATTTATAGCAGCGTCCTTGCAGAAGCAGGGAGGTGGGAGGAGTCAGTGGATCAGGCAGGAGATGGGGAATGTGCTTTGGGATGACTACAGCTGCTGGGCTGAGCAGTGTCTGTCTCCCTGGGAGAGAGAAGAATGCAGGGTGGGCAAAGTTTCAGCTGCAGCAAGAGAAATTAAATCTCTTTTAATTTCTCTTTAGGGGGAGAGAGTCAGGAAGGGAGTTTTGGGAAGGAACTGGAATGAGGACAAAATCCAGGGCAACCAGTGAAGCTGAGAAAAGGGAGAAGTGAAGAGATGCCTTAGGAAGAGCTGACTACCATAACTTATGCTAGTTCAATAGGGAGCATGGAGGAATTGGAAGGCCAGTGGTGAGATCTGGTGGAAGGAAAATGGTGGAGATCTTGAGGTAGGGGAGGGGGTGGAAAGCAAACACGTGTGGGGTGGAGAACTGAAGAGCAGTGGCAGAGTGTTGGGGTTCTCAGTCAGCGTTAGGTGTAATGTGTATGGGCCAAATCCAACTCTGTAATGTTGAATGAACCTTTTTCCTAAGGGCAGTGCCCCTACCAGCATTACCCCTTCAAAAGCACCCTCAATAAAACCTGTGAGGGTTCAAAAAACCCTGTTCACCCCCTGCGAACAGCTTCTTCTAATGTCCCAGCAGCAAAGCTTTTCTGTTATGGGGGAAACTGGGAGCTAAACTGGACTACTCTGTGTCAGATGAACCCCCCAAGGTGCTTTCAGGTCTCCTTCACAACTCATGGAAGTTTGCCTTGCAACAAACCTCAGATTGAATGCAGCTGTCCAGCTGAATGCCTCCTAGATAGACCTCCCTAGCTTACTGTAGCAATGCCAATCTCTCTATCTGTGTGTCCAGCCCACTCAGGGAAGAGAGGTGTGAGATCCCTGGTGTCCTTTCTGCCCATGGGATCCTTTCTTGCTCACCTGTGCCTCAGGAGGATAAGTTGTGCATGGTGTTGCATCTTATGTGCTGCCAGCCAGGAGTTTAAGGGACTCAATTAAATGGTGATTGATATAAAAAGGCATAAAAGCCTCTTCAGACTGAAGACAGTTTCTTAGCAACTTTATTTGCAATTAGCAGCTGGTTTAATAAAGTTTTCCTCATTGAGAAATCCCCTTTTTGCTTAACACACTCCTCCACAAAGTCGTAAGTCCCACTTCAACCAGTTTAGCCCTTGATCACAAGCACTTTTAGCCCTTCCTGTAAATAATTAATCCAATTTGGATTGGGAGGATTATAGAGTCTGAGTCCTCATTTGATAACAGTTCATTCTTACACTTTCACTTTTACCCAGCATTATATTATAGAGGAAGCAAATCAGGAATGCCTCATTGTAAATGCTCATAGGTTGTGATTTAAAATGCAAACTGCTGGTGTCTTGGTGCAGAATTGGGGACAGTGACAAATTCTTCTTCTTGCTTGAATGAGATGGCATTTATTCCAGAAAATTGGGCATGCCAAAAGAGCAAAGGAATTAAAAAAAAAAAAAAAAAAAAAAGGAACCTTTATGGGTCACATAATGAAAAGTTACATCTCAGAAGCCCTGCTCCCAAATATACACTTTAAACTGCTGCTTCTCCTAAATCCTAACTCAAGGTTTTGCTGTTTGGGCTGTGCTTTCACTCCACCTACCTCAGGAGGTAACTGACCCCTGTTACTTCCCACCCAATGCTCCACATCACCAAGTGCTGGTGTTCCCAGGTGTAGGAGCCACGGCAGGAACAGGGAGCCCATGGGGATTTCTGCAGATGGGAGCAGGGCAGAGTCACTCTGGACTCACTCAGAGCTGAGCTCCCTCAAGGAAAGTCCCTGAGGAATTTGCCAATGTCTGCATGGGAGCAGGGAAGGAGCAAAGGGATGAGTGAGCAAGGCTCTCCACTGCCCTTCCCCTCCTTCTCCTTAGCTGGACTCAGAAGCCCATCCTCGCATATTTGCCAGGGAATTTCATGTGTTAGTAACCTGGACCTACAAGAGGCCTTACAGTCCTCCAAAAATTAAAGTATAAATCAACTCTTAAACAAACCAGATTAAAAAAAAAAAAAAAATAAAAAAAAATTAAACCAAACAAAACAGATTAAAAAAAAATCCCAACAAATGAGGTTTATTCAGATCTTTGAGAAAGTGGTCTGATCTAGGAACCATATCATACCACAGAAGGGGTAACATAAAAATTTTTTTTTCTGGCAAACACACTGGAGTGAAGCGGGTAAAACAGAGCCCGGCTGGCATTCATGCAGATACCTGGAGTACTGTTTCATCAATATTCTCCTGCACTACCAGGCTGAAAGTATCAGAAAATTATTCAAGGAAATAAAACCATAGAACCACTGGAAATTGGACTTATGCACTAGAGTTCAGCTTTGTACCTCTATTTTATTCTTCATTTCTGGAGAATGGAAGCTCTGCTATAAATCAATTAGAAACAGCTCCAGGCAAACTTTAAGGTTGATTAATGAAGGACCAGACTTGGCTGCTTAGGTCACTGCTGTTGATTGGAAATGGCTGGGAAGTTGTTTCCAAAGCAGGAGCAGGGCAAACCTGCCATTGTAACTTCATCTTTACCTTTTTCCTGACAATTAAATGTAAATCGTCCCAGATCTCATGTCCGTTCTAGTGGTGAAGCTGTGAAGGTTTGCACTGCACAAGCACACACACAAACAAGCAAAGCTTCTGTCTACACCAAACATTCATCTGTTGCTCCACAGGCTTTGAATAACAATGTACTTGTGTGGTGGGTTTTCCATTCACACTTAGCATGGTTACTGTGCAGATCGGAATCTTTGCAACACTAGTGACACAGGCATGAAAAAGCATGGAAAACTTGCATGTTCTTGTCCAAACAGTTCTGTTTCCTATTCTAAAGGTGTTGCTATTGATTGCTTCATCTCCTTCATTTATTCAGTACAATCCAATTTGGGAAGTCACTTTCGAAACCTCCTGTTGCAGAATGCTGTTGTAGTGTCATCGGAGCATGGTTGCCCAGGGTGTGTGTTAACCAGATGACAGGACCTCCTGCATCCCCAGGATGGGGAAAGAGGCCTGTCAGGTGTCACATGGGTCACTGAAGGGTGTCCCCTTCCATGCTTTCTACTGCCTTGGCCTGGCAGCACAAAACTTTGAGGAGCTGCTAACTTACAACCCAGCACATTTTATTCCCACATTTACTCTGAGCTCTACATTGCCATAAATCATGCAATACACTTGAAGTACCATATTCCTGTAGTCTGTCATAAATTTGTGTGTCCTGGCACCACTGCCACATTCAAAACATTATTGAACTTGGTCCTTCAGCAGAATCTGCACCATCAGGATAACCAACACCAGACATTTCTCAGCAAAATCATAGAATCATAGAATCATAGAATTAGCTGGGTTGGAAGGGACCTCAGAGATGATCAAGTCCAACCCTTGACCCACCGGAGCAGTTGCTAGACCATGGCACTGAGTGCCACATCCAGTCTTTTTTTAAATGTCTCCAGGGACGGAGAATCTACCACCTCACCTGGCAGACCATTCCATTGCCTGATTACCCTCTCCGTGAAGAAATTCTTTCTAATATCTAACCTAAATCTCCCCTGACACAACTTAAGACCATGTCCTCTTGTCTTGTTGAAAGTCATCTGGGAAAAGAGTCCAACCCCCCCCTGGCTCCAGCCTCCTTTCAGGGAGTTGTAGAGAGTGATGAGGTCTCCCCTGAGCCTCCTCTTCTCCAGGCTGAACACCCCCAGCTCTCTCAGTCTCTCTTCATAGGGCCTGTGCTCGAGTCCCTTCACCAGCCTGGTTGCCCTCCTTTGGACCTGCTCCAGGACCTCAATCTCCTTCCTGACCTGAGGGGCCCAGAACTGGACACAGGACTCGAGCTGTGGCCTCACCAGGGCTGAGTACAGGGGCAGAATCCCTTCCCTGGACCTGCTGGCCACGCTGTTCCTGATCCAGGCCAGGATGCCATTGGCCTTCTTGGCCACCTGGGCACACTGCTGGCTCCTGTTCAGCTTCCTGGCAATCCAGACTCCCAGGTCCCTCTCTGCCTGGCTGCTCTCAGCCACTCTGTGCCCAGCCTGGAGCTCCCCATGGGGTTGTTGTGGCCAAATGTCCTCATTGAAGAGTTGAATCAGATCCAGTCCTAGGAATGAACACATTTCAAAGCTTTATTTGTCTAAGTACCCAACAGAACAAGAACCCAATGCCTTCAAATGTATCAGTGGCAAATAGGCACAGGCATCACTCAAGTTGCAAGGGTCCCTAGAGGACAACTTCTCATGAAACACTTGCTGTCTACTTCTTGCAGGTTCCACAGATCTTTATTCCTACCAATAGACTTTAACTTGACCAAAGGAGTGAACTTGTCCATTAATTCTGCACAGTGTCTGCTAGACAGCAGAATGACACTTTGCAAATGAGTAGGTTTGGTTGAATATCTGAAAGGTTATAGAGATTCTCAGAGGAAAGCTGTCATTTATTTTTTTTATCCATGAGAAAAGAAGTGTGCAGCCTGAGTAAAGGATGAACAATATTTTTATGTAAGACAAAATTAGTAGGTTGCAAGGACTTAAAAAAAAAAAAAGGGTTTTAGAAAGAGTTAACCTCTTAACCCATTCCTGTACCAAGAATTCCAGATGAAAATACCTTATTTTGCTATAGTTCTAGTAGAATGTTCTTTTTACATATTTTTCTGGTGGGGAATGTTTTTGCAACCACTAGCAAACATAGAAATATGCTTCATTTATTCCATTTTCTTTTTTTTCTTTTGTATTTAAGAAGTTATTTCCAGATAGGGAGTGTGAGGATGTGCAGGGAACAGGGGGAAGCAGATTAATAATCCCTCAGTTTTCAAGCAGATGAAAAGATATTTTAAATAATATGTACAGAAAATATATTTCTGGTGATGACAAAAAATGCCAGTAAATTTAGTCCAACAAAATTGAGCAAGTTGTGGCTGTTCTCACAGTCATCTTTGTGCTTTTTGCCTTCCCTTTTTGAGCAGTGACCCAGAGACAGCTGGGCATCAGGGAGCAGACTGCACACAGTGACCACCCCGAAGGGTGGGAGAAGCAGCATCTCTTCCATGAGTCCTACCAACCTTCCCGAAGCTGATGTGGACAGATTGCAGAAAATATTCTGGACACAGTGGCAGGAGACAAATTTAATTACTTTTTTACTCTTGTTCTGCCCTGTTTTGTCTCTGCTTTAAGGTGCCTTTTCCAGTTTCTATTCCAATGAAACTTGCCTTCATTTCTTTATCTTAGGGGTTGTATTTTGTAGGAAAAGGTTGAGCAGAAACTACCTGTAGGAAAAATAAAACAGCATGGGAAACTAGGTGAGTTTCAGCATATTCCTTTACCTTCTGCATCCCAGGGAAGCCAGGGAAGATCCAGTGAGCTCTCTTGAGGACCTGCTCCACCCCACCGCTGTCCCATAAGCCAGTAGAAATGTGGGGCAGAAAAGTGCTTTTTGATAGACATATCTGAAGGCTTCTAACCATTAGCTCATATTTTCTACCTTCCCAAAGACAAGCAGCTTCTGAATATTTTTCCAGGACACCTAAGTTGATCTGCTGGGAATGAGGCTCCCCAGCTGGCCCAGTTTGTGATCCTGGTGTGATGCTTCCATACCTTTGCTTTCCCTCTGAGCCTGCCAGTTCCTGTCTGCAGGGCACTTCTCTTTATATAGTTACCACATCAGAATATCCCATCCTCAGTCCCCACCCTGTCAATCACCAGCTACTGCCCCTGGAGGTTTAAGAGGAGAGGTTGGGTATTTCTGGTGAAAACTGTGTCAGACATCAGCCCAGATTTGAGCCTGGCAATGCCTAAAGGACTGCCTCTTCACTGCCCTACTTTCTTACCACTTCCAAAAAGAGGAAGAGTTGATAGAAAAGGAAGTGCAGGGTTGTTTCTGGCTGGCTCAGAAGGAGAATGTCCTTTCCCGTGTTTTTCTTTCACTGTGGGAAGAAGGAAAGAAGAGAGCCTGTTAATCTCTCCTGCTCTCAGCCCCAGGATGCTCTCCGTAGACTCTCAGCCTTTGCACTTGGATGCCTGGAGCCTGATGCCCACAAACTTCTCCATTCCTTGGAGAGGGGCTGTTTGCAAGGGCCTGTAGTGACAGGGCAAGGGGCAAGAGCTTTAAGTTAGTGAAGAGCAGATTTAGACTTGATATTAGGAAAAAGGTTGGTGGAAAAAACAGAACGGGTTGCCCATAGAGGTGATTGAGGTCTCATCCCTGGAGATATTCAAGGTGAGGCTTGAGGAGGCTCTGAGCAAACTGATCTAGGTTCTCCCTGCTTATTGCAGGGGGGGTTGGATTAAATGGCAATTAGAGGTCCCTTCAAACCCAGATTATTCTGTGATTCTATGTGATTCCATGGAACACCTCTGGGTCTATGGCACATTGGAGAATTCCCTTACTCCCACACAGAGCTGCTCTTTCTCCCATGCTCTATTCCTTCTGATACAGCCCTGCCACACCACTCTCACCCCTCTACATCTGCTCTGAGGTGTATCTGAACTGGTGCTGTGCTGGTGAGTCCCCAGTGCCACCTTAAGCAAACATTGTGAATCCACACATGGTGCCTCCTCTAGATCTATGTCCACATCACATCTGCCTGTGCCCATTTCCACATTGACCACTTACCTTTACTCTCCATTTTCCAACATAACACTGTGTTTACAAAGGCAAGAAACCAGTAGATAAAAGACTTCCCATCCAACAGCCTGGGATTTTTCTGAGGTTACTTCTGGAGCATTTTTTTCCTCCTTCCCTTCTTGCAACACCCAGTCAATATTTGAGTTGTTAGTAAAAAGTTCTTTTCTTTTCAGCTTCCCTGACAACATGTGCTTTGTGTTTCCTTAGCTTTGCTTATCAGATCTCTAGCCTGAATGAATGGCCAAATCTCTTACAAACAGAGAAATTAAATGAAAACAACACCAGTGCCAAGTTCTTTGCAAACAGAGAAGTGAAATGAAAAATGCCAGTCTCTGTAGGTTCACCCAGAACATTGAATTATTATCTGTCATGGCCTCTTCTTACATTTGTCCTTTCCCTGTAGTTGATAAATAAGACTTCCCAAAAGTTCTGAAGCTGTATCAGGAGCTGCGTAGCAGATCATGTTAATAAATCTTAGGAGCTATCTCTGACTTGCCTGGCAGCCTAATAGCTCAAAAGTCTTGAGGTTTATAATACGATACTTTTTTTTCAACATGTAACTTTGAAATCTTTCTTTCCTCAACCACAGGCCCAATGGCCAGGTTGATTAAGATGTGACTGCAAGTCCTGACTTTCAAGGCAAGACCTTTGGGCTGATGCACTTTTTTTTTTTCCTTTTTGTTTTTTTTTGCTCTCCCCTGAATTTGTCCTATTCCGGTGGCTGTGCTATTTGCAAGCTCTGTTCTTCATGGTTTGTGAGGCTCCAGGGTTTGGTACTGCTGGGGGCAGTGGGTGTAAGGCAATGCTCTTTGGCAGCAGTTTGACACATGCTGCCAAGATCCTGAAGTCCTGTCTCTCATGAAGGCCAAACCATGGAAATACGAACTCTGGCTTGATCCTCTCTGCCCTTCTGCCTCCTTTGCCAACAGCAGATAGAAACTCTCTCCCCCAGGCAGGAGCAAAGGGTGTATCACAGGTATTACCTTGTCTATCTCTCCTTGTTGAAGAGACCTGAGGGTGATGAAAAAAGTCTTGGCCATCTCATTTAAAGACACTCGAAGTGAAATGAAGTCCAGAGGAAAAAAACCCAAACTAAACCAACAAAATGAAACAAACAAAAAAACCCCACCAAGTCCTTCCCCCTCCCTCCCCCCCCCCCCCCCCCCAAAAAAAAAAAAAAAAAAAAAAAAAAAAAAAAGAGGAAAAGAAAAGGAAAAGAAAAGGAAAAAGAAACACAACCCTGAATCATGTTTAACAAGATTCCTTCCAGGTGAGGTTGCATTTTTTGCTTGGAAGCAGACCCCTGTCAGACAGGGATTTAGATGCCCAGGCACTGGGGATGAAAATTGGTTTTTTTGTTCAGTAGTTTCCCAGTGATCAGTTTCTCAGTTCATCTGATGTTTTCTCACTGCACTTCTGATCATTTTGTGATTTCCATGGGACCCATGCAGAATACTCACCAGTTCCTCCTTGTCTGGTGCTTATGGAAGAACCTGTTCTAGATCTCTTGTAGGCTGCATCAGGGTCTGTTTCTGCCTTCTGCTTGTTGCTTGGCACCCATTTGCAGAATACTGCTTTAACATTTGTTTTACATGTTGGAAGGTCTCTTCTCCATTATGTTTCTATGTTCCAGTGTTGCCCTTTGAGCACTGGTCACCAATATCTTTCATCTTTCTGCTCAGGGTTGGGTTTTCCTTTTTCAAACATCTCTTGGGCAGCAGCACACCATATTTTTTAGCTGCATTTTGGAAAAATTACTTTATGGATGGAGAAAAATTGATATAATTAATATTTCTCTCATCTACAGGTGTTGTGGGAATTACATCCCAGTTGATTCTGCAGCCCAGTGGGTAAGGGACTAACCATCTGTCTAATAGCAAAGGTGAGAACCACATGGTTGGCAGATGCCTTCTGAAGATTGGATCTACTGAATTTATTTGGAAAAATCTCCTCCAACAGAAACCCAGATGCCTGTCCTGCTGCCAGTTTCAAAGCAGCATCAAGTAGGATGGTCATTTTTCTGCTTTTTATAATGCTTTCTGCAGCACCCACCATGGCCTCAGATGTTTTCCTGTGATGGCCTCCTGTGCTGTGACAGTCTGTGCCCTTGTCACACTCAGGCACTGGAGGACACCCATGCAAACTTCTTCTACCTTGCTACAGTCTGATTATTTCCTAGGGAAGCTCAGCTCTCTGTGCAGTCAGGCACCAAGCCTGGAGTTAGGTTTGCATCTTCAAACCACTTTTACTGAAAGGTGAAATTATATGCCCCAAAATAATCTTTCACATTGAGTGTGGCTGTTTCCCTATTCCTGCTTTTCTTGTTTGTTTGTTTGAATTGAAAATGGTATCCGCCTCCTGTCTCTTCTTGGCTGGAGCTGTGTTGTTCATAACAAATATTTATTACCTTGTCTAGAGGCCTTGCTATTATTCCTCACTGCGTTTTCTCACGTCCTCTGGTTTTTGTTCCTTGCCAAAATAACAAAAGCCTCACTTTCACTGTCTCAGTTTTATCCCTTCTCAGCTTCTCCTTATCTCACTTTTCTTGTTTCTATTATCTACATACTTCAGCAAGGTCTTCTGGCTCCAAACCCAGCATCTGTGCTCTGGGTCTATCTGTACTGTGTCTGGGGTCCTTCCAGGTCTGGCTTCATTTTCCTCTCATTTCTCAACATTTGTCTCACTAGGCTCTGGTGCTCACATTTCATGTGCTGATACTTGCTAAGTCTATGAACTAACTCCGTATTTCAAATATTGAAATATGCATTAAATACTTCCGAAAGCAGTCCAGATCTAGGCCCATCCCTGGTTAAAACTGGCTTTGGAGGGATCTCCATTAATCTCTCTTTTCCTCCATCTATTATTTTTTTTTTAAAGCTTGCTGCAGTGGGAGTTACTGTCAGTGGTGAAGAAAACTGCAGGACTGTCCCTAAGCTTGTTAATAATTCCTCTGAGTGCTGGGACCAGCCCCAAGGAACAGGATGGGCTGAGAACTGGGCTGTCTTTCCCCTTGTGTGGGGCAGCTGGTGAAGCAGGGCTCATGGTGCCATTCCTTGGTCTATGCTGCAATTTCGATGCCTTCAGCTGGGCTGAAGATGGCCCCAGTTGCCATCTTGTGTCTGGTTCAATGTAGGAAGACACAGAGCCACAGTTGTCACCAAAACATTATCCATCCACCCTTTTTTGATAGTATTTTCCCTTATTCTAAAGGGAGACATTTTTTTTTTTTTAAAGTGTGGGCATCATTACATTGTTTTTTTTCCTCCTAAAACTGTGAATTGTGTGTTCTGCATTCCTGCCTGTGTGTACCTGGAGATATCTGGAAGAGCTGTAGATCTCTGTCCTTTCCTTAACTACTGATATCACTGGGCCCAGGGAAATATGCTGAGCACTGGAAGATGGCCAAGCTCCCCTTGGAGGCAGCAGAGCTGCTCCTGTTCTCATTCCTGGCAACTGATTCACAAAGCACCTAGAGTGGTAGGAACAGTGACACATCCAGCCACAGAGGCACATGGGAAACAACCCATCCCATCCTGAGTTCCATTGATCAAAGACTGAGGTGATAAATGGGAACTCCCCAGTGGGCTCTGCGAGGATGACCGAAAGCCTGATGGCTTTGCAGTATCTTCCTGGGCTCCCATGAGGGAATAATTTTGTCCCCATTTAGACACTAAAGTTAGATAGCTCTGGCTACAAAACACATCTGGATTCCCATACAAAATCAGAAGGTGATTTATTCCATTCTCAGCCAGCTCACACACAGTCCAGGTTGCACCGGAAGGTAGATGAGGACTCTCTGGAGATGCTGAAGGTGAGGCTTGAGGAGGCTGTGAGCAACCTGATTTGGCTGAGGATGTCCCTGCTTACATCAGGGACGTTGGACTGGATGACATTTAGAGGTCTCTTCCAACCTAAATGATTCTATGATTCCCACCTGGAGAAGCCTGTTTTCTACCATGGATTAAACCGAGCCTCAGACCACTGATTCAGACACACTGTCTTGCTTTGAAGTCCATAAATATAGTGGGCATAAGCCCACCCAGGATCTTCTGTGTGTCCATCACACCCTGTCACAATCTCAGGGTGCTCCTTGTCCCAGAGAGGGCAGTCAGCTACAAGTCTGCTCTCTCCTTTTCTTCCTGGGAGTGAGCGTGGGGATGGATGTTCCCCTGGTCTGCCTTCCATGCATCACAGTGTGCTGGTATTTTGTAATAATCAAAACCATGTGTTTCATAGATCTACATTACAGCTTCCTGGTGATTTATTTGAGCAGCATGAAGTTTTTATTACTCACGTGCTTTGTATCAGGGAGTCCTTCCCGTTATTTTTACCCACTTTAAAGCACATGAAAACATGATAAGGACTTGACAGACATTGAAAAAACAATACCCTTTCCCCAAACACTTCTATTTTAAAGAAAGATGCAGGGCAGCATACTGGTGCCAGAACAACAAAGAAGATAGAATAGCAAAGCTAGAAAGCTGTACAGCTGCTCACAGTGTGTGCATTTTTAATTAAGTCTCCCCTTGTGGTCATCTTATATTAATTTCAGAGCTCCAGGAGTACTGGAGGGATTTTCTCCTTAGCCTGGAGATGGAATGACCAAAAATACCTCCACTGCCATCACTATCTCTGAACAGGAGCTATGCTTGTCATGTGGGTGGGTAACTGACTGGAAGCTCAGGGGCTGGTTTTTGGCTTGGGTTGAATGAGATGAGATGTTAATAGGTCATCAAAGGATACTGCCCTTTTATGGGTTTTCTTTTGAAGGCTTTGGGACTCAAGCTCAGGGATTTACAGGGTTCTTGGTTTGTAATATTAATGGTAGAATTACTCTCATAGCAAATGAATTATTGTGAAATACAGCCACAATCTGGGCTTGCAAAAGAAACTCGAATACAGAATATAAAAGAGCTGCAGTGTTTCCTCCCTGATTCACTGAGAGGAGGACAGCAGAGACTCCTAAGGAGGAACATGGATCTCTTTGACAGGAGTCTTGTTGTCCCCCAAAAACAGAGCTTCCATCAGGTGCCAGCTGACATGGCAGAACATGGGAAAGGACTCCAGAAGGTCTGAGAATAAAATGATTGGCATTGTAAAAGAGAAGAGGTGAAGGCAGTGCCTGGGTCTATAAGTTCCTGTGGATCAGAGAGGTTTGAAGCCAGCCAGGGGAGCTGGGGACAGGCTTCTGTTCCTCCAGGGAGGAAAGATGAAGCTGCAGGAAAACACGTGCTTTGCATGGACAGTTGGAAAAACCCACCCTTGCTTTTGGCAAAGGTGTTCAAGTCGACAAAATAGTGCATCAGAGTTGTTATTAGTGAGGTGACTACTAATCAGTGAGATTCATTGGCTGGAACTGTAATAGCAGTCTCACATCTGCTTCTTTTGGAGCATAGTGGGAATAATCAGATTAAGAAGTGAAAAAGAGATGGTTTTGGCTGTACTAAACACAGCATTTTGCAGGGAAAGCGATCAGGACCAACTAGTTTCGAAACAGTCTGGGAGGGATTTTTTGATCCTGAATGATCCACATGATAAAAAATTAGTTCATTTCCTTTGGGACCACAGGCACTGAAATAGGTTAATCATAGCACACAGGTCAACATCAATCAGGGCAGATTTAAGGTCAGGGAAGTGTTCTATACACATATTAATTTTAGAAATGGGATTTCTCTCTGGAGTAGACATAGACATTTCCAAGGGACAACTCAGCTTGCCTGGGAAATGGGATACACTTATTGTCAGGGATAACAAAGGGTGTGAAACATCATCTAGGGTTACCTGGAGAGACTTCTCACAGTTGGACATATGTTTCCTATTGGTCAGCATTTGCTAACACGTGCAATGCTTATCCATGAGGCCATGCTCAGCTTAAACAAGGATGGATGGTGGTCATGAAGGTGATGGATGAAGCATGTTAATTATGGAGTTAAAGGGGAAAGTGGAAAATGGTGCAGGTAAAAACTAAGTTAAAATCACTTTGCAAGCTGATCTCAACTTCTGGACCAGAGGTAGAATACATAAAATAGGCCAGGACAGGACTCTGTCCTCAGCAGAACACTCCTGAAAGCTTGCCCAAGCTATCTCCAGAGTGATCGGGGCAGGTAGAGGGTGGGAGAGCTGTATTTTTGCATTTTATGGTCCGAGTTGTCATGTCATTTTATTCCTGAGATTAACCTTGATGAGGGTGGAAGCTCAGATGGGGCTCTGAGCACCTTCTGTGGACGCAGAGCAGAAGCTTTAGTTTAAACCCTTCCTTTCATTAAAATGTAAGAATGTAACTCCACTTCACCAGCCATTTCCAGCAGGTCTTGTAGTCAGAAATAACCTTAGGAGATTGAGAGCCCAGAGAGACTGGCAAGGAGTCCCCTTGGGATCCAGTTTCTGCTCACATTGGTGTGCATTGTATTCAGCTCATGTCCAAAATTGTTGTCAAGGCTGGGAGTGCCCCAGTTTCTGCAATCAAAGCCTTCCCAAGATTTGCATTCTGAAGCTCAGATGCCGAGGAAAAGCAGATTGCATAATAGCCTGCTTTGTTTATTTGCTTAAACTTGAGCTTGTTTTACATTTGAGAGCAAACAGAAAAAGTGCCTTTTCTTTTTTTTTTTTCCTTCTCTTTCCCAAAATAGTCAGAGCATCGTGCTGCTGCATTCCTGTTGCAAGCCAAAACCCCTTTGCCCACGCAGTGTCACTGCTCCCAAGGTCTCTGTTCTGGGGATAGGGAAATAAGAGCTGGGAGCAGTTTGGCCTGGGTGGGATCTCCCACCTTTGGAGCAGGGTCTGACACAGAGATTACACGTGAATTAGTGTCACCAGAGAGCCTGAGAGCTCGGAGCTTTGCCTGGGAAATGCAATTGAAAATACACATGCTAATCCAGAGGGCTCATCCAAAGGATACATTTCCATTTTCCAGGAAGCTGAACATGAGCCAGCAGTGTGCCCAGGTGGCCAAGAAGGCCAATGGCATCCTGGCCTGGATCAGGAACAGCGTGGCCAGCAGGTCCAGGGAAGGGATTCTGCCCCTGTACTCAGCCCTGGGGAGGCCACAGCTCGAGTCCTGTGTCCAGTTCTGGGCCCCTCAGGTCAGGAAGGAGATTGAGGTCCTGGAGCAGGTCCAAAGGAGGGCAACCAGGCTGGTGAAGGGATCCAGCACAAGTCCTGTGAGGAGAGGCTGAGGGAGCTGGGGGTGTTCAGCCTGGAGAAGAGGAGGCTCAGGGGAGACCTCATCACTCTCTACAACTCCCTGAAAGGAGGCTGGAGCCAGGGGGGATTGGGCTCTGCTCCCAGGCAACTATCAGCAAGACAAGAGGGCATGGGCTCAAGTTGTGCCAGGGGAAGTTTAGGTTGGATATTAGAAAGAATTTCTTCATGGAGAGGGTGATCAGACATTGGAATGGGCTGCCCAGGGAAGTAGTGGATTCTTCCTAGTCAGAGAAAAAAAAAAAAAAAGAGTGACTTTTTGCAATGTGGTTTGTGACTCAAAACACTTGTGACAGACAACTGGAGGCTTCACAAGAGAGCAACAATATTATCCCAATGATGCTGTGAAATGACCCTTTTTGCCAATATTCATTGAATAGAACTGAATATCCATCAAGAACAAAGACTTGGAGTAAGTTTGGCTCCAAAAAAGGAAGATCAGTCAATATAATAGAGAAAGGTGACTGTATAGGAAGTGTCTAATATCAAGAAAGCCGAGATAAAGGTAAATAGGAGTTAAAATCTTTGAGATTTGTGAAGCTGGGAGCCCCCTGCACAGGAAAGGTCCTAGAAGTTGCATTGTTTGGGACCATGAAACCAAAGCCTGAGGCTGCCATGAGAAATTTTCTAATATATTTTCTGGAAGAATTTTCTGATAAAAGGTGCAAAGGTATGAAGCCTACCTGGTTTTAGGATTCTCTCTCTCTTTTTTTTTTTTTTTTTTTTTTTTTGTCATAGAAGCATCTTTTGGGTCCCATACAGGAGAACTGAGTTTGATAAACCAGGAGGGTTTTTCACCTTGCACATGTGAAACATGGGAGCATAACTTCCACGGAGCACTTCTGCCATGTTGTCCCTTGATGGGATGCAGGGGTTTTCCCAAGAGTTCCATGTTCCCCTGCACCTGGGGTTGACAGCATGAGACATATTTCACCCAAAGAGCAGGATGTGCTCCTCATCCCCCCCAGTAGGTTGCACATGGCTGAGAACCCCCTTGGATATCCTGGCTGTGGGATGTCACTTGGAAGAGCAGAAGTGGCCATAAGCTGCAGGGTAGGGACATATGGAACTAGATCATCTTTAAGGTTCCTTCCAACCCAAACCATTCTATAGTTTGATGTCATACACCTTATAGTGAGTCCTGAGCAAGGGAGGGGACTACTACTTTTTTGCCTACTCCAAAAAAGTCCTTCAGATCAAAGCAGACAAGCCCTCTAACCTGACCTTTATCCAGAGCTCAGCAGCACTGATGGATGTTTCAGAAGAGCTGAGACAGCGGAGAAAAAAAGGCCAGAGGGAGGACTGGTTGGGTTTAATGAAGTCTGTGGACTTTCCCCATTCTGTCATGGGCATGAGGAAACTCTGTGGATGGTTTTTGGGAGTGAAGATGGCTGTGGCTGCTTCTGCTGATATTGCCTACATCTGGGAAGGTTCAGCCTTTGCTGCTTGCTACTCACTGCTCATTATGGGCTTTACTAAACTGATTGAAAAGGTAAAAAAAAAAATCAGTGATAGGTTTCACTGACCAAGGAAAAAAATTGTGCTCTTATCTTGGACTGGAAGATCAATCCAAGCAGACAGACAGGGCAAACCTGCTGCTTGTACAGGGGAAATGTATCACATAATCATGGAATCACAGAATGGTGTGGATGGGTGGAGACCTTAAAGATCACCAAGATCCAACCCCCTGCATGGGTGGGTACACCTTTCTACCCATCCAACATGGCCTTAAACACTTTCAGAGACGGGGCAAGAACCTCCACAGACAACTTCTTCCAGTGTCTTCCTACCCTCGTGGTGACGATTTTTTCTTAATCTCTAAGCTAAATCTCCCCTCCTTCAGCTTAAAATGTTTACCCCTTGTCCTGTCACCACCCTTTCTGGTGAAAAACCCCACCTCAGCTTTTCTGGAGCTTCTTCAGGTACTTGAAGGTACTCTAGGGTCTCCCCTTCTCTTCTCCAGGCTGAACAGCCCCAACTCTCTCAGCCTGGCTCCAGAGCAGAGCTGCTCCAAGAAGACAGAGGGAATTTGTTATCACAAAGGTTTTTTTTGATGCTGACACACTGCCTGGCTCCTGGCATACACCTCCAGTACACACAAACATCTCTCTCCCCATCCAGATCTCCTCCCATAGCCTTGCAGAAGTACAGTCTCAAATTCCCTGTGCCCTAACCTCTTGCTCCAACATTTTGCAGTGTTCCAGCATTTTGCAATCCATGCAAACAAACACGGATTTCCTCATTATTCAAAACAAGGGGGTATTTTGTGTGAAAATTTGCAAGCAGATTTCTTGGTTTCTATACATATACTAGCTGTACCTCTTAAAAGCTGCAATTTTTCCTGGTTTTCCAGGAAAAAACTGGAACATATACTGGAACATTGGTCTGAGCACATATACTCAGACCAATGGGCACATATACTCAGAGCCATCCACCTTTAAAGTTCTTGGCTAGAAATACCATTCCACATCCAAGTGCATCAGGTCCTGCTGCTGAGGGGAGAAAGAGCTGCAAAAAGAATTTCCAAGAGGAGGAAAAAAAATAAATCCATTTCATTTCTTCTTATCTTGGCAGAAGTTTGGCTCCAGCTGACTGGCCCCAGTGCTGTGGTAAAGTGGGGGCTTAGAGGGAAGAGCTGGAGCCGGAATTCCCATTAAGATCCTAACAGAAAGCTTTCCCAGGACGCTCCGCACATGCTCAGTTCCAGCATCCACTACAGTCCCAGCTTCTCTGTCCTGAATTTATTGATGAGAGCACTGGCAGAGATAAAAGGCCATGGTATTTTTCTTGATGAGACTGCTCAAGTGTTACCAGCCTCTAGAATTTAGAGAGAAGAATCCCAGACTCGTTTCAATATTATTACTTTTTAAATAATATTTTTAGGTTTCATTTTCCTTGCCTTCTCTTTTCTGCACCTCTAAGAGACACTAAGGTTACAATTAGAGTAGTAGCCTTACAACCCTTTTTGGAACCACCCCCTTCTCCATCTTTACTTTCTTTTTCCACCTTGATCAAAACCACAAACATCAATCCAGGACTTGGGTCTTGTGGAAATAAAAGAAAAAAAATCTCATAAAATATTTCCTGTGCTGGAAGAATATGAAAAATTAAACCAACAGGAAGCTACAGCAATAGTAAGGATGACAAGCAAGGAAATAAGCAGTAAAAGCATTCCAAATTAATTTCTTGTTAGCTGTCAGCCATACTGTGCTACTTCATCAGGGATACAGGGTTTCATTTTCCCATGCAATGAACCCCCAGCAGTTTCCTCTGTGCTTCACTCCAGGATTTGATTAGGTTATCTCAGCCCAGAGACAGAAATATCTTTTATTTAAAACATCTTTTATTAAAAAAACAAAACAAAACAAACCTAAAAACCAAACAAAAAAGCCCCAAAAAACCGAGTTGGAAAAAAAGAACCCTCTATTAAAGAAGTTGAGAAGTGTTCATCAGTCATGTCCAGGAGATTCCTGATCCTGCCTCATTTCTTCTCCTTCTCTTTGTGTCTGCATGCACTGCAGGTCCCAGATGCTTTCCCCATCATGTAGTTCCACTCCCAGTTACCCACCAGTCACTCCCAGTCTTTCTCCACCCAACCCCAAGCTGTGAGCAATTCCCCATTGGCCCATACTGGAGCTCTGGCCTTGGCAATGCCAGCATCCTTCAGCCTCAGGCATCCCGACAAGATTTCCCTGAATGCTGTTGTAGTATGCAGTTGTTGCAGTTGTTCAGTATGTAGGAATAACTCCAGATGTGTACAGAATAGAGGTCTTCCTCTGAGCTCATCCTTTTGGCTCCTACAGGGGACTGGGGAGAGAAAAAGGCACTGCTGAAGCCATTCATCTGGGTGGTTCTAAAAATCAGAAGAAACAAATCATGCCCTAGAAAGTTACTATTTCTCTCCATCAGCACTTAAGAGTGGGTATGTATTTCTTACTACACCTCTTAGCAGCAGCTGGTGGAACTGGGCTTCCTCCAGAGTACTCTGAGAAATTGCAGAAATAGCCTGAGATGTGGCCAACTGATCAGAGATGAAAAATAATGCCAGGGTTGTAGTACACCTGCTAAATGAAGAAAATCCACTAAGATCCTCTTATGCAACAGCTCCCAGAAAAATGATGCTCATTGTATTGGTGTTCAGGATCATTTCAGTGTGGAAATTAGGGGAGAAGAATATTAGAGAGGTTGATAAGAGCTGCTGTAGGAGAAAATGTGCTTACTGACAGGAGAGGAGGGCACACTG
The DNA here is from genome assembly GCA_023637945.1 of Phaethornis superciliosus. Taxonomy (NCBI): domain Eukaryota; kingdom Metazoa; phylum Chordata; class Aves; order Apodiformes; family Trochilidae; genus Phaethornis; species Phaethornis superciliosus. The sequence continues at coordinate 2,559,992 of JAJQWJ010000020.1, forward strand.
TCCTGCTTTATTTGGAGTTGGAATGGCTCCTTCCACAGGAAGGGCAATCTGAGTCTAGATGGAGAAGGATATCTGGAGCCCATTAGCACAGAGCTGCCAACATTGGTGTTGTGATAATCACATACCTACACTGAGCATCTCCAGTGACAGCAGCAAAGGCATGTAAAGAATAATTGTACCTGCAGTAAAATTTTTGCAAAGTCATATGTGTATATATATATATTTATATATCTTCATGACACAGTCCTGTACATCTGAAAGTACTCCCTTTATCAGAAACTAATATCCTTTTCTGTTGAAAAATTAAAAAAAAAATAAAAAGGTAGGCAATAGTTCTCATAAGAAAAGGTTCTTTAAGCAAAGGTTTCTCTGATGTCCTACAAATCCTTCATTTGAAAGTTGCATGGCCAAGAACCTGGCTCTGCCTTCAGGCTTTCCCTGTAAGGCACAAAAATTATCTCTCTATAATGGAGAAACTTTGCAAAGTGCAGGACAGGTAGTGGAGTGTTTGTTCTGCAGCCTGGGAGGCCATGAAAAGATGTGGGTCATTGTCCAGGTTGCTCGTTGCTTCTACAGGAGAAGAGTTACAGAAGTACAGTCACATCCTGTAAAAGCTGCTCACCCCAAGAAATTCTGGGGAGTGACTCCCTCCAGACTCATACCACAAGAGCTGTTTTAGCTTCAGATCAATGGTTCTAGAGTACTTCCAAATTCAGCCTCTTCATCTGTCCAAGACCTCTAAATTTGATGTTAGAATAGTTACATTTCAGTGATAAGCCATTAAAACCTCAGCCAAAACCTTGTTAAACAGCTATGACCACCCAAAGATATAAATACCCATTTCTGTGAGTCACGAAACATATTAAGGATCCCTTAAATATCTCTTCCACAAATCTCTTCTTTTCAGCTCATGGGACGCCTGGGTCATACTGATGGATTGCTCTGTGGGACAGATTCTGTGCTTCCTACACCACCCTGGCTCTAACTGCAACATGGAACATTTTTAGTAAGCTGTATTTCTAGCCACGCAGGTTTCCAAGATCAAAAACTGAGAGAGTGCTCTGCTATTTCTAATTCATCTCCTTCACCAAGAAACAGTCTGCCTGCTTTTGTTTCAGAAAGATATGACCTGGACAGCCTGAAAGGGCAGGTGATTAAATCTACCCCATCCAGCAGCCCAGCAGGGCAGCTCCCTGCTGCTGCTTTATCATCTGCCCTTGGCAAAGGAGCTGATCCAGATGCATTGATCTGTTAATCTGGCTTTATTGGCAGTACTCAAACACCTCCCCCTCTCATGGGCAGGGTTCAGGCAATATCATTACTCCTACTCTGATTGTGCAAATCCTTCAGCACATTTTATTCGGAAATGAAAAAAGTTTCTACCCCTTGCCCCAGCTTGCTTTGCAGCTTATGAACTTTATCTGTTATTCAGTGATGAGGAAGCAGAGTGTAAGAAATGTTGGAGAAGGAAAAAACACCACCATGAATATCAGATTTATCCTAAAGAAGGACCTGGGACACTGCTGCTGTGCCACAACGCCTCAACTGGCCTTGGGAAAGGTGGAAGCTGCCACCCAGTGCCCCAGAGAAAAGGGGCACATAGCACGAGGTTTATATACAGTTATTTTTACCATATTGTTAACATGGCTATTCTGCAATTATTAGATAGTTTGGACTATTAGGCTGTCAAAACATTAATTATTCTATAATGGTGTACTCTTAGTAATGGTGTACTCTGTGTTTCATAGTCCCTTTTGCCTACAACAGGTTTGAGTGTAAAATATAGAAAAATATTTCTAAATTTTAAACTTCTTCCTTAATCAGACAGTAGATCACATCCTTCCTTCCTGCTAGGGTTGCTGGCAGGGAAGAATATCCTCCACACAGTAATTTAGAGTGAAAAACCCATATGCGACCCTGAGGCCAATAGATGGTTAGGAAGTTTTGCAAATAAAAATGTCAGTGGCAGCTTGTTCCAGCCTGATTCTTCCCTAGCCATAGATGCCAACATCAGCCTTCCTTTATCTGAATAAACTGTGAGCTCTGATCTTCTGACAATCCCTTTGGGGTTCTGATGGAAGAGAATATCTTTATGCTTCTGTAGCTGCCTCTAGGGATGGGTAGGACGATGGACTGAAGGTTTCTGGTCCTTTTTTTTTTTTTTTCCCAACATGGACCATGTCAGGCTCTGTAGTTGGGCATGAGCTATAAGAACAAGTCTGGGAGTGAGAAACTCAATGGTGAGTTACCAGGCCCTGATTACTGTACTTTTGGATTGTATTCATCATGACATCTCCACCAGCTGTATGCTGTGCTCACATCTCATACATGAGAGTCTGTGCATTCCTTGGACTTCAGACTCGGTTTCTCTCTCACTCTTCCAAGACAGATTCAACAGCTACAATGCTCCCAGGGACTGATTTTCTAGCAAATTCCTATACTGAAGTGATGTATGAAAATAGTATCTTGAAACTTAGTTCTTACAAAAAGCCCATTTACATGCTTCATAAAATCCACAACTCTGCAAGAAGTACCCAAAGCAGTGATGTACAGCCAGGCCTTCAGACATCACCACATCTGCTCAGAGAAGAATTAGCAAGTTCTCCCCAAACTGAAGATGATTTTTGGTGTATAAGACAGTCTCCCTCGAAATCCATCACATTTATGTACAAGTTACTGAGACACTTTAGAGAAATTTATTACAATAAAAAAGGAAGCTCTCACCCCTCCAACTGCACATCTCTCTCTCTCACTCACTCTTGTGCAGAGTCCATGAAGAAAAGTCACGGTCTGAGGCAGATGTATATGGCTGTAAACATTTACAGCCTACACCAAGAGGAGATTCTGCCACAAAATTATTGTTCCCAGACTCTTTCTCCCTGGTTCAAACAAAGGCTCCCCTCTGACTTGCAGCAAACTTTCTGTAGACCAAGAAATAGCCAGTGGCACCAAGTTAGTTAATGCAGTAAATGTACAAATACTGAAATCTCTCCATATCTCTCCATAATCACTGTGAACCCACTATGCAACACAGGGCCCCAAGGAGTCCCAGTGCCAAAAAAAAAAGTGATATGTGTTGCCTTGCATCCCAGATGCTCTCTTGGAAGCTCTTAAGCTGAAGTCAACCAGTACTGAACAGAATGAACTCAAACAAAAAATCTATGAAGCCCAGGTAAAAAAATATTACTGAGAGAACATTTTTTCCCAAGATGACTACTCCATCCCTGACCTCTCTGTCCCAGTCTTCAAGAAGGAACTGAAACCTTCACAAGGAGAATGTAAGGAACTAAAATTTCATAACTCGTTTGATGATTGAAAATCAGGGACGCAGAGGAGACACCATGTTTCCTATTGACCCTTTCCTGTAATACAAATAGCAATGACTTTTCTTTCTCTGGTCTGCAGAGGCTAACAGCCTGTGACATTTTTCCCTGCCAACTTCCTTCTCACTCCAAAGTGGTTACCTACCCCACGAGCTCAGCACTTTCTGAGCTTTTTCCTTCTGAAGACCTCTGTGGCAGCTGATTTCCCAAACTCCTCTCATTTCCCACCTGTATTTGAATGCACACTCCACTCTCAGATCCAAATCAGCTCTCTCCCACCCTGTGCACAACCTTCCTTGCATGACGATTGTGTTCCAAACCAAACACTAAGTTCCTGCCACAGATTGTTTAATATTTTTTAGCAGATGAAACCCTTACTGTTTGTTGCGTATCTGCAGACCTTTGCAGCCTTTGCTTTCACCCATAATGCTGATGGTGCCTTTTACACAATTTATTATAAAACTAGGGGAGGGATCGGTCCCTTTCTCCTTGTACCACAATTCATCCTACGACCAAGCTGTTTGCTCCCTCCCTTTTCTCTATAAAAAGTTTGATTCTCAGGTAAAATGAGGTTGTGTATTTACACAGTTCTGCCCAAGCACCATTGCATGAACTTGTGAAAATGCTTATATTCACAAACTTATTTATATTCAAGCTAACACAGAACTTTTTTCTAAGAGGTTGCGGTAGCACTAGTTCACTAGGTGGGTTTTTTTTTTAATTTGGCTCTTGGAAAAGAATCCATTTCACTGAATGTTTTGCCAGGGTCATTTCTCAGGCCAAACATGACATTTCTTCTTAAACTTAAAGAAAAAAAAGAAAAGGTTGACTTTCTGCTAGCCACTTTTCAAGGTTCTTATTGGATCTCTGGGAATACTGGTTCAATTTCACACAGTTCCTGTCACTGAGGTAGGATTTTCTGTGTGAGTTTTTCTGTTCATGAAGTAATACGTTGGTTGGACTCAGAATTTAACTGAGATCTTTTATTATTACTGTCTCTTTGAAAGCTCAAAGGGCTCTCTGAAGGGGACATGTGACAGTGGTGGGAAATTGGCTAATTGTATCAGAAGGGGGAGTAAAATCGTCACTAACACTCATCCAATGTTAAAAAGTGAAAGAGAGACACAAAGTGTAATTTTATATCTGAGAGTATGGAAAAAAAAAACATTGAGGCACAATGCAGGTGGTTTTCTTTCTGATGTGTCAATGAATTAAAATGAAGTAAATACTAGCCCAAAATTCACATAATGGTACATCACCCAAGGCAGTTTGGGGGTATTTTTGTTTGGTTTTTGTTTTGTTTTTTTGTCTCAAAAAGGAATAGTTAAACAAAGATGTGACTCATCTCAGCAACCTGCCAGGAGGACCTCTAAAATATCAAATAAGATTGTTCTGAAATAAAACATGCCTTAGAGAAGGTGAAACAATAGATAAAAAAATATTACTCATAACATTCAACAATGTATCCAATGTGCTGCTAGGAGTTAAAAATGAATACCCACAAGAGAAAGTAAATCCCCCTGTTCGTTTTCTTCTGATTGCTTCTAGACTCCTATTTCTTGAAGCCAGCAAAATCTATACTTCCCACCCTGGGATATTGATTCAATAAAACGTAGAACAACCTCACCATGAAGAAACTTAAGAGATTGAAAGATAATAAGAAGAGGTAACTGTCTCTTACTTAGGCATCATTTATGATTAGAAAATTCTAACATAGATTCTGTGGGAAACAGCTCAATGGCCTCTCAGGCATACCATAGGTGAGAAATCATATTGGCATGGAAAATTTATTTTTTTTTTTCCTTTCAGACTGTTGCTTTTTCCTTCCAGCAAGGCTGCCAGCTGGAGAGGTGTCCATCTCTGAGCTTCAACACTTGCACCTGCATATTCCTGAATATAAAAATATCCTTTGGTGGACATATTAATTTTTTTTTTTTTTTTTTACATTGCCCTTGTTGATATCTGTGAGCTGAAAATACCCAGTAATTCCAATTATTCAGATCATTGGAGCTATCACTATTAACCCAGTGCATTCCTGATGCAATGCACCTCAGTTCCAGCTCTGACCTTCTAAAAGTCTGTAAAGAGATGCGGAAGGTTGTAGGAAACACAGAGATTCAAAGACTAAAGTAAATGATGTACACAGAATTATTTCCAAGCTCAATCTCTTTGGCTCATTAGGAGGAGGACAGGGAGGTGATGTGATTGGGGAAGACGGCTGACCTTGGGTTGTTTTTTGTTTGTTTTTTTTTCTCTATCTAGTAAGGAAAGACATCACCAAGAGAATCCTAGAGCAATGGAACCTGCAGTCTCCAGAGTGCTGCTGCAGGCATTCCATAAACATCTCTTAGCTGTGGGAATGTGGGCATGAGAGGCACAAACACAGTGAAAAATCTGATGATTCTAGTTTTGAGAGGCAGATCTGCTGGCAATAAATCTACCAGAGATCAAGGGAGACAGGACACTGCTGAGGTGGTCCATCCAAGTCAATCCATCACCCAGAGCTTGACTTGAGGTACAAAAGTAAGAGGGAGTCATTTTTATTTTCCTGCTTACACAAAATGGCCAAGTTTCTTTCCTTTTGGCTTCACCAGGCAATTTGTTGCATTTTTTCACTACTAATACATGCACACATACACAAAATAGTCAGCTCCTGTTCTGCTGTCAGGTTGGATATGTGCTTCGAAGTGAAGCTTCTCAGGCTTGTTAGAAATTCAGACACCTCTTCATCTTACTGTGGCCTACAGTCTTGGAAATAATAACGTATTTCAATAAGAACATAATTCTTAGGTGAAGAAATATCACCCAGAATCTTAATGAGACCATTAAATTTAGTTTCAACTGTTTTACCCTCTACCACAAGGTCTTTTGGGAGGAGAAACAGCTTTGATCCACCTCCTAATAGAAATATGTTGTGTGTCTTGAGTTATGGATGCATTCCACTGGGTACTCTCCCTTCCACCAAACTCTGCAGCTGTATCAGCACTCTGGATCTAGTTCTCCTGAAGGACAACTTTTCCTCTTCTCTTCCTTTGCTCAGCCCTCCTCCTAGGACATCCCCTTCTGATGAAGCTGTGGTCTCTGGAGGACTGTAGAGGAAGAACTTTCTCTGCACTGAAACAATGATGTTCCTGAAAAAAGGAGAGTAATTTAAGCTTCAGTGGCAAAGAGGGAGCCTTCTTGAGGGGTCCACAGCAAAGGCCTATCATAACCTTCTGGAAGTGATCCAGTCCTGGAGACAGTGAGACAGACCTATGCCTGGAAGGAAGATGCTGCAACTTGTAAACACCAATTAACCCTTTACAGCTACAACTTTGTTTTCACAGCTGCATTCCTGATAATCAGATTATTTTTCCATGCATAAATTAAATCCTATTACTTCTAATTATGCCCCAGTGTGCAACACTAAAAAAATCCCCTCTTTTTGTTACATAGACCCTCCAAGAAACTTATTATGTTCCATCTCAAGTCATTATGCATAAATATCTCTTTTAATCATTCCTTCAGCCCCTCCAGACCTCAATTATTTCTGCTCCCTCTTAATGTGTTGTGATGATTTTACTACTGAATGGACTACAACAACCTCACCGGGTCTTACAGACCCAAAATAGATCAGCAGAGGTCATTAAATGTTTTTCAGGTAAAATTAATTTTACAGAAAAAAATAGTTAATTTTTTTCTCCTAGGTGGCCGAATTGCAACACACCCGACAGGACCTTTTCTTTGGAATGTGGAACACTGGAATAATAACTCAGTAAGCCTAGATGTGATAATTATTGGCAAAATTGGTTTTGTTGCTCTTATCAGCACTTTGTCAGTGCAAACAGGCTATTTCCATAATTGCTGATTCTTTATTATGAAAGTTCATTTTTTTTATTTTTTCTTCTGAAGACTTTGGCAGTAGCTGATTATTTTAAGAGTCTGTACAGAACAAAGCTTCTTTGGATAATAAACAACTAAGACAGCAAGAATTTTTAAGCCATTTTTCCTGAAAATGGCGATGGAGATGATTCCCTTGTGTAAGGCATGAGTACCCAGAGGATTTCAGCTTTGTTCCTACAGTGGTGATGAAATTTTACCACGCTGGGAGGCACTAAATGCTGTTAGCACTCAGAGTACAGTGACACAGTTCTCTGTCTGCTGACCATCTGTACCTTAAGGTGACAATTCTGAAGCAGAAGGGCAACAGAAATGCTCACAAAGGCAGAAAAATCCTGAAGCTGGAATGAATGAGGAGAGGAGCAAGAACTCAGGCAAGCTGTGTGTGCTCAGAGCACATAGACTGCCGAGAAGACATGTTTGGCCAGCCAGCATTTTTGGTGTGAAATCCCAAGTCCTAGAGGGTTTCACATTTCAGAACTCTGCACAATTTTCACATTTTTTGGGGTACTACAAAGTGCCTCAAGAGCACTCAGAAACTCCTTGTCTCTGCCCACATCACTTGTGTCAGCCCCTAGAAGAAACATTCTGCAAAGTGCTGGCAGGACTGGCTGTATGTGCCTCCCTTGCTATCTGCCATGTCTACCACTATCACCATGCATGATACCAGCAGCATGGAACAGCTGGAGCCATTTCTGAGAGCAGCTCCTGGTGACAATGACATGTGATGGTCAGCACATGCCCAAGGCAAGTGGAGGTGAAGACCATGGCATGGTCTGGATGGCCAAGCAAACTTCTCAGGTTTGCTCAGCAGAAAAAGCAATGGAGAAATAGCTGTAGAAATCTCAAGTCTTCCACATGAACCTCCCTCAGATATCCAAAGACAATTACCTCCTGTCAGGAAGTTAGCCAAGCAAAAGAGGGAAAAATAGCTTCTAATTAGTGGTCTGTATTTGGGATCTGCTCCTGTGGGGGGTATTTTAGTCCATCAGAGGTGGTAGGCTGCATGGCAGACCAGGTCCTGTCCTTCATCACCTCTGAGATTCTCCTGAGCAAGATGCTCTGCTTTCAAATGCCAGGGAGCCTTTGACATGGATGTATTTCAAAATCATATCGATGAGGCACTTTAGGCCATGCTCTAGTGAGCACGGGGATACAGATATTGATTGAATTCTCCCTCTTGGTAAAGAGGATTTGCCTAATCATAGAGTCATAGAATAATCTGGATTGGAAGGGACCTCTCAAGGTCATCCAGTCCAACCCCTGCACTCAGCAGGGACACCCTCAACTAGATCAGGGTGCTCAGAGCCTCCTCAAGCCTCACCTGGAATATTTCCAGGGAGGAGGCCTCAACCACCTCCTTGAGCAACCAATGTCCAAATAGAATCTCCCAGTTTGTGGCTGTTGCCTCTCTTTTTTTTTTTTTTTACCATCTGCCACTGCTGGGAATGGGTCTGCTCCATCATCTTTGCAAATGCTTTTTGAATCTTTGCAGGCTGTGGTGACAACAAAGTCTTTTCAATTTGTCTCCATAATAACCCCTCCCCAGGTCAGAGGAGGACTCAGCATTTGGCTCACTCAGCTGGAACTGGGAATCAGAGACAGAAGCTTCTGGTCTACTTTATTAGAGGCATTCTTGATACAAAAAAGGTTGTAATTCCTAGATCAGACTGCTGGCATTTGCTTTAGATAGTTCCACAATGTCTATCAGCAGAGACCAAGGAAGTGCATGCTCACATCCCCAAGTCCTTGTCCTCTGAACATGGCACAGTCTGTTGCCAAAATTGTCACCTTCCCCTGGGGATACCTTTGTGTTCAAAGACTCTTCTTGATGCTAGATTTCTACAGGGAGGGAAAAAAAAAAAAAAAAAAAAAAAAAAAAAGGGCTTTAAAGTCTCATTTTGATCCATTTGAATCTAAATTAGATTCATTACATTTTGAGATGGGCTCGGTAGAGGAGTCTATTAAAAAATTAGGAGCAAAAGAAAACATCTGAATTGCAACTGCAGCATGAAAGTGTGAAGGATCTTGTCAAAACCTTGATATAAAGGACAATTCTGTGCTTCATTGTCAAAGGGAGATAATTGAAAATAGCATTGAATCATGTAGCACAGAATTCCAGAGCTGAGAGAAAGATCAGAAGGGTCTGATTTTTGTAGCAAATTATTTTCATTGTTAGAAAAAACTGCTTGAAGAGAAATTTGATCTTCCTTTCGAAATACCTTTATATTCGAATACCTTTCAAAATACCTTTTAACTTTAGAATACCATACAAACCCACTCCACAGATTGATATTTCAGAGGCCTTCTTTCTCTATACTCTTTTTTACATTTGTCTCTATTGCAAAGAGAAATTGGTCTGATTAGGAAAAAGCTACACATTTAGAAAAAAAAAAACAACACCTCTTTGTACTGCTACAGCAACAAGGCGGTTGTTGAATTCTTTCCCTTTGATTAAATCTGCCATCATTCTACATTCCTCTTTCTTATCTATCATCTCTGGACAAGAATTACAACAATTGCAGATCATATTTAGTTGTACAGTTAAAAAAAAAAAAAAAAAAATGTGTGAAAGCCACCCTCAAGTGGTAGGGTGGTCTGATCATCCCTACTCTGATAATCCTTACCCTGCCAGCCTCTGATGGTCTCATGTCACAGCTTCCATGAACATATTTTTTTTCTTTTTCCTAAGCTGTTCCAGAAGGTGGGATGTTTTAAGCAGAACATCAGCAGCCAGCTGGGTAGAGATTTGAGATGTACCCAAGATAGTAAGAGCAATGATGATACGAGCAATCTCCTTTAGCCCAGCAGCTCTCACGGTTGGACATCCATGTCTGAGCTCTCCTCTCCTCTCCTCTCCTCTCCTCTCCTCTCCTCTCCTCTCCTCTCCTCTCCTCTCCTCTCCTCTCCTCTCCTCTCCTCTCCTCTCCTCTCTTCTCCTCTCCTCTTCTTCTTTTCCTCAGGTGCTATTTGTTTGATTTTTTTTTTAATTTTTTTTTTTTTCTCCCCAGTTTCTAGGTTCTTAGCTTCTGGAGTTAAACTGGAACCAAGGCCCCACATGAAATCAAGTAGAATGTCCTTTCAATGCTAGTCTTCATGTTTACCTGTAAAACAAAAAAACCCCCAGCATTTCTTGTCTAATCCAAAGTTGACTTCCTACTTTTCTGGCTCCTCTTAATGGTAAGCATTGAACCACAGGAAAACTTGGCACTGCAGCCTTGCTTCCTGGTGCCCATCACCTTGCCTGTCCTCCTGCCTGGTTCCTCCCCACCAGGAGCTGGAGAGGAAAAGATTGGTACCTGCCTGAGCTGTGCAACCCATCCATGTGGCTCATGAAGAAGAGAAAATTCAGGAATGCTGTAAGAGATGCTGCAATGGCAATTTCTCCTCCTGTTCCTGCTGAGTACACACCATGCTGAAGAGCCATGGCCGTGGCCAGGGGAGCAGCCTGGCTGGTGGTCTCTGTTTTGGCCAGCTGATCATTTTGCCATGAGTCTTACCTGGAAGAGGACTTGGAGCATCACCCAGATCTTACATATCTCCCCATATAATGTCACAGAGAGACCCATGAGTTTGTTTATAGCGTTCTGTTACCGAATATGTTCTCTATTTCGTTATTTTATTATGATATTTTAGTTTTATTGCTCTCTGCATGATCTGTTTGTTTGCATTAACTGGATCCTAAGGTTTCATAATCTGATTACAGGGAGCCAGGCTCTAAAGGAAGTTATAAACCATGCACACTGTAGCAATGTACCTGCATCACAGAGCACCAGCTGGGTTTGCTCCTTCAGCCTCTGCCTCTTTGTCTCCTGGGGTCTTTCCTTGAGAGGAAAAATTCCTGATGGACCTGTGGACAGCTTGACACTGAAAACAGGCATAAAGGTAATGCATGCAGGATTTACAAATCTGAAGAGCTGTTCCTTATCATTCAAGGTGCTCCATGGCTCTGCCCAGTGATCCAGGACCTACCTGTCCATGGGTGCTCAGGAATAATGGGTCTGTGGGTCTAAGCTGGCCAGAGTGGAGCAGGTGGAAATGGCTCTGCCAGAGATATTCCTGCATGAGAGATTTAGATTGGACATTAGGAAGCATTTCTTGACTGAGAGGTTGGTCAAACACTGGAACAGGGTTTCTAGAGGGGTGGTTGATGCCCCAAGATTACCAGTGTTTAAGAGGGATTTGGTCAATGTTTATAACACTATGCTTTACCTTGGTCAGCTCTGAATTGCTCAGATAGTTGGACTAGATGATTTTTGTAGGTCCCTTCCAACTGAAATTGTCTATTCTGAGGTCCCCAGATGCTGACTGCCTGAAGCAGGGAGGGTATCATAGGTGACTACGACCTCTACGTCTTCTACTTTTTGTACTTTAAGTGTTTGCTTAAGAAAATAAGGTGCTGGAATGGGTGACCTGGGGTCATCTCAGTGGTTATCTCCCACTCACGTGAGTGGCAACATGTGCACTAAGCTCTAGTAAGATGGGCCCAGGAGGGAGGAAAACATTTGCATCTTTCATTACTACATCACTTTTACCTTCAGCAGCTTTTGCTGTGCCTAATTAGAGACAAGCAGGTAAAGAGCTCAATAAGCTTCTTTTTTACTCATGCCAGCAACTGACAAATTGCAGGAAAGATAAGACTGTGGCCAGATGTTAGCCAGGAAATAAATTTGCCCTTCAACAAGGGCGCTTTTTGCCACTGTGTTTAATACCAAGCATGCATCAGAACGATGCCTGAAATAATATCATTAAGTCTTGTTCTGTCAATTTTCTCATAAAAAGTCAAAGGAAGGGTTGACCAAAAGCTCAAATATCCCAAGGCTTTTTATTATAAATAACATGACTTGCAAATTTCCACACAAACCCTGTGAAATTAGCTGTCTTGGGACTAAGTGATTCAGGGCTTCAAAGGGATGTAGATGCCTGAAGAAGCAGATATATGATGAAGTTTCTATAACCTCAGAAGCCTCTCAGAAACCTGCCTGGCAGCGTCTGGTAGCAACTTCATCAGTCATCTAGCTTCCTGAATGATGGAAGGTGGCTTTTTTTTTGTGGGTTTTTTTTTTTTTTTTTTTTTTTTTTGGGTTTTGGTTGGTTGATTTTGTTGGGTTTTTTTGGTTTCTTTTTATATATATATGTTTATGACATATATAATATGTATGAGCATAGCAATGAGGTCTGGTTTGAACCCTGCAAAATGGGAACAGAGTTATCATTTCATATTTCTTGGATGAATTTTTGGTTTGGGTTGGTTTTTTTTTAATATTTATCAGGCAAGGGAGGGCAGGTGGATCCAGAGCAGCCTGTGCATCATTCAGAATGCTGATGATGAAAATTGAGGCTGTTAATTTTTGCTTTTCTCTACTTCATGAAGTGCATCATGATAGAGATGAACTGTGAATGCTGCTGGATGTAGGGGGTTTAGCCCTGGGGACAAAGTAGCTTTGCTAGAAGCTGAATGAGTAGTGAGGCTGCATCAGCAAGAGCATTCCCAGCAGGGTCAGTGAAGTTTTAGCAAGTACTCCAAGGAAGCTCATTTGAAACTGTAAACTAGGCCTGATCTGAACGGCTTCATGTGGTTCTCAGGCTGTTGCCAGCCCCATTTTGGTGTTAAGAGCTTTCTTGTCCCAGCATCTAGACCATGCCTTAGGATTTCTCACCTAGGATGTCCTTGCTGGACTGTTAAATTTTCTGTACCAGGTCTCCTCCGATGTACCAAAAGTAGAAGCTTGATCTCCTCCCAAGACCAGCATCCAGCTCAGATGACACCAATGTGGGGTAGAGTGGCTCTCAGGTGACAAGTTCTTTTACAGGCATTTGATGGGCATCACAGCTCCAGAGATGGTAGCTGTGGTGTCAAGCAGGGAGGTGCAAGGCTCAGCTTAGTCTGCCTGCAGGAAATCTTTGATCAAAGCTCTGGCCTCCTTACGCTCTACTGCCAGTCTCCTCTTGACCATCTACAGGAGAAAAAAGTCTCATCTCCAAAGCTCTGTGGGTCACATCCATCATTACCCACACAGCCCTTCAGGTCCTCTAGGCTGATCTTCCCCACAACCCTTCTTGTAAGAAAAGATCTTTCCCACAAAGAGTCTAACACACTTTTGCACTATCAGAGATCATTCTTTCCCACCTACAGGTTCCCTTTCTACCTAGAAAACAGAAATCTCCATTCCCAGATGCTGAGGAGAGGCTGTGATGTATTTTTTATCACTGTCCATTCCTCCACACCACAACCTACTGGCTCCTGAGTTCTCTTCCAGTACCACGATGCTGTATTCACATGTTAGACTCAGGAACCCTCCTCAGGGGCTCATAGAGACTTCTGAAAATTCTCTGCTCTGGACAAACTATGAGAGAAATCATGGATTCAGTGATGGCTTTAAAAGCCCAATGGTCCTGGATGCAGCACAGGTCAGAGATTATCAGACTGATTTGAATCTTCAGAAAGCAAATATTCCAGAATGTAAAAAGACTCCAGCTCCACTCCTGCTACTTCTGAGTATCAAGAAGAAAAACACATACAGCAGGGACTGTAATAAGAAAGGAGCATTATAAGAGAAGGAGTGAAAATTGCTCTGTCAACCTCAGTTGTTTTTAGGCTGGATCTGCTTTCTCCATAATGTGCTTTGTCAGAGATACTACACTTGGCTTCTAATGGCTGCAGAGCCTAATACTGATAGTAACAGCAAGGCCTTCCCCTGGAGCCACACTGAAATTAAGGGTTTCATTGTTATCTGTAATAGGAAAATGAGCTTCCATTAGCTGAGAACCATTCTGTCTGGGAGCAAACAGCCCCACCAGCAGGAAAACCACTCAGTTCTACTTCTTTGATGAAAAAGTAGCATCCCTCTTTCATGTCCTTGTGTTCATTCACTTTTCAGAAGTGCCAGTCAGTCTATTTTCAAAAATGTACACAAGAAAACTCACTTTTTCCTTCTTTTTCAGCAGGAAAAAAAAAAAAATCTTTCTTGAGTTTCTACCAAGCCTTCAGAATTTCCTGAGGAAAACCTGGATATCTCAATCCACAGCGTTATGTCCTAAAGGAGCATGCGGCAGGATGTCTGTGGATGTTCCATGCTGCAAATTGACACCAGTTCTTTGGCACTTGTGCAGGTATTATTCACACTCCAGAGACCAGGTGAGTATGGCTGAAAGCCAGGCACACAAGCTCACTCTGTAGCTACTACACTTTTATTTTTTATTTAATTTTTTCCCTGCTTTGCAGCTCTCTCATGTTTGGTAATTTCCTCCTGTATATTTCAGATATTTGGGGAAAATTCCTAAAAGCCCTGGTGACTGAGCCCTGGTAGAGATGCTTTCTAGTCTGCTGAGTTAGGCTTGAATTTTTTCACAAAAACTTTCACATCTGCTGCTGCAGTGGATCTCATTGTTTATGATGCTCTGTTCTTTCCTTTCCTGCAGCTATATTTTACTTAATGAAGACAATCATTGTCTTTACATCATAATGTTGTAGCACCAGGTTTGTTTTGTGGTGCTTTCTCTGTGATTGCTTTTTGGAACCGCTGAGAGTGCCTTTGTTGTTTTATGGATTATATGTCTTGGGTGTATTTCTCCATATTTTCATTACTGGTTGTATTGCATTCGTAGAGCAAAGCTGCTTCTTTCCACACTCCAAGAACATCTTTACATTCCTTTGGGTGATGCTTAATGAAAGACTTACTAGCTTAATTTAGCACCAACAGTATTTGTCTTAAGGTTTTGAAGGTAGCAAGATCAAATCCCGCAGGAATTGGATTTTTATTAAAAAATAACTCTGGTTTCTTATTCTCTGCATGTCAAATGGATCACAACAGTAACACTTAATTATCTTTATCTACCCCTCTACTCTCTTCTTAGCATATTAAAATTGCTCATGTGCAAGATGCAAAACTTAATCTTCAGTGGGTGCTTGATCTTTCAACCCTTATTTATATGAGGAGCTGAACCTGGTGTCACTGGAATTTGTCTGACAGTGGGTTTCACTTTCTCTCCGTCTAATCCGTTCCCAGATGGCGCAGGGGTAGTGCTGGGGATCTGAATCCCCTTGCTCTTCACTGCTGATGGACAGAGTATTATTTCATGACCAAAATATTTAGCCTGCAGGAAGCCTTTTGGTTTCACTGCAAACAACAGCACAAGAGTGCTCAGAGGGGAGAATATTTTGCATCCCTCCACTTGAGGCTGAAGGTTTTCTTGCTGGATGATCCAAAGGTAGAGAGCAGCAAGTGGGGTTTTTCTCCTGCCCCCACTTGTGGCACTTGGAGCCTGTTGTGGTGCTTGGAGAGGAGCTCAGCCTATGTCTTGTCTCCTTCCAAGGTTTCACTCCTGTAGTTACAGCTTTGTACATTCTTGTGAGGAGAAGAATACATAACCACTGGTGCTTTTTCACTGGGATACTATTGAGTTACAAATAGACTCTCCTGTGCCTGGGATAGGAGTAGGGGAATGAATTATTGATGAGGGCTGTGATTTAATGAAGGAGGGTGGAGGTGGCCTCTCTCACACACGGTTTTCCTGCAGCAAGGAAAATACATCAAAGGGATGTGCAGGGAAGCTGCTTCTTGCACAACCAGGGCCACATCTGAGGTGGCAGAGGCAAGCAAGGGCCTTAATTACCAGACACCCAATCACAGAGCCATTAAAGCAGGGTGAGGTTAATCTTGTGGTTCCTCTGAGCTGCCTTGCCAGGGTCTCACCAGATCTTTGCATTTTTTCCAAGAGAAGCAGAAATTCTCCTGAAGTGCCAGGTCTAGTGATGGGAAAGGAACTTGGTCTCCAATTACCCCCTAAGCAACCATTAAGGATTAAAAGAATTATTGACCTGAGGGATTAGGCAGATCAATGAGCCACAAATCATTTCACACCCAGGGTCCTCTGCAGATGGCTCATGAACAGGATCTGACACCCCAGAATGAGGAGGACCCCCTCCACTGGATGGCTCCCTCAAGATTCCCAAGCAAAAACCTGACAACACAGTGGTATGAGGGATGATGATGATGAAGGAGCTGATTTAGTCAAGGTACTGACATGAATACACAGGACTTGGGTAGAGCAAGGCCTGAAGAATTAGTCGTCTCTGAGAAGGACGTTTAGCAAGGCATTGGTCACGAATTTTAAACCCAGCCCTCAGCTTTTGTTCTTTTCTTGACTACAGGGTGCCTAAATTAGCCTGTTGTTTCTGGGTATCTGAGCAAGTGGATTTTCAAACTTGGTCTGGCATTGCAGGAATATTTTGCAACCTGGTGATAAAAAAAAAAATCCATCCTTCCCATTGGAGATTGTGTAACTCTTTGCAGGGTAGAGCACAACCAACGATTTTGCACCATTTTCAGCTCATGGCTGTGTCCAAACATCAAGATGCAGAAAGATATTCTCATGGCATAGCTAGAAATGTTTAAATAAATGAAGTGTTTTCATTACAGCAAAAAGAAGCTTGTGCAGTTCCTAAAATACTATCATTTCACCTTCCAGAAACTGATAAATTACAGGGGGAAAAATATATAAAATCAGCTCCTAATTCTGATCAAATCAAAATACTTGTAGGTTGTTTCCATAGGAAAGATTCTGTTCAACTTTGCCCTTTTTTTCCTATCACCTCCCCTCTCCTTATGGCAAGTTTCTTTGCTCAGATATGTATCAAAGAGCCTTGATGCCTTTGTAAAATTTTAAAGAGAAGATGCAGGGTTAATTCTAGCTAAATTTAAATATGTTCTGATACAAAATGTAATCTCCTATCATCAGCTCTCATAAATGTTGCTTTGCTAAAATGCCCTGTTTCCAAGCTGTGCTTTGATATACAGTGTATCCATTCATCACTCATTTTTTGATTGGTAGTAAAGGGTTTTAGTAAAGATGACAGAAATATTTTATCCACCATCATAAAAACAGTTTTATTAAAAGGAAAAAAAAAAATAGAAAGGGTAGGAATGAGAAAAAAATGCAGGTCTCGAGTCCTCCTTTTATAACTTATTGGGAATGACTTAAAAGCTGAATCAGCTGCTGAGTTGCCATGTTTTTATCTAGGAGGATGCAAATTTAAGTGTTTCTGGGCTGTAACTGTGGTGCATACAGGCTCTGGGGTACTCACAATTACTGTCTAAAGTCTTAGTATTGTGGGAGAGAAAAAGACAATTTATTGCACTCATCCTACCAGCCTGGATATTTACAGAGAATGCAAGAGCAGTACAGCTGCCTTTTACCCTAATCCTCTTTGCAATGCCCAGAATTTATCTTTTTGCATTTCAAGCTCTCAAAAAAAAAATCCTGTGTGCTATTTAATTTATTTTAAGCTTTACTGTGGATGAGCTCTTGCAGGATGTATTAAGTGATGACCCAACACCTAAGTGATGCCTTGAAGCAAGAGGTCTAGACCTCTTTGGTTACTGTAGATCTCTCCAAAAAGCACAGGAACGTGGAATAATTACACTTATTTCAGGACCACTCACAGCCAGAGAAAATGGCAGTGATTCTGCAGAGCCTTTTCCAGCATTTCCTTCATCAGCTCTTGGTTCAAACCCTTTCAGAGAGGTGGGAGTTCCACCAAAGGGAAGTGTTTGTTCAGATTGGCTCTTCACTGGATGAGACTGGACCTGCTTATGTCTCATTACAAAGCTCAATGCTGGCTACTGTGCCTCAGCCTCTAGTCCTTGGCCAGCTCACTGAAGTCTGATTCCTAACAATCAGCAGCAGGACCTGGACAAGCGTAGTAATTGGTGTCATCCTGGCTTCACGTGAGCAGTTCCCATCTTTTCTGAAGAGAAGATGGCAGGAGGAGCATCCAGGAGCATGGGGACAAGCATGGTCCAGCCACTTTAGAAACTTCTGCCTCATCAGTGTGGTTCGTCAGAAATACTGTCCTCATGGATGCAAGTCCAGAGTCGAGTCCACAGAGATGATCCAAGGGCTGGAGCAGTTCTGTTTTGGAGCCAGGCTGAGAGAGTTGGGGGTGTTCAGGCTGGAGAAGAGAAGGCTGCAATGGGGAGAGCTTAGAGCACCTTCCAGTGCCTGAAGGGGCTGCAGGAAAGCTGGGGAGGGACATGGGACAAGGACAGGGAGGGATGGGTGTAAGACAAATGGTTTTAACTGAAAGAGGTAAGATATTAGGAAGAAGTGAGAGTTGAGAGGCCAGGTCCTAGGCTGTCCAGAGAAGCTGTGGCTGCCCCATCCCTGGCAGTGTTGAAGCTTGGATGGGGCTTGGAGCAGCCTGGGCTGGTGGGAGGTGTCCCTGCCCATGGCAGGGGTGGAACTGAGTGATGCTTAAGGTCCCTTCCAACTCAAACCTGTCTGGGATTCTATGCTCCTATAGTTACTATAGGCCCTTGACATCCCAACAGTCACAGCAATGTCCCCCCTCTGTAATGCAATGATCAAAGGTAATGTTGGTGAGAAAGCAGTTCACTTTTCCCAAACCAACCTTTGGGGTCTCTTTTCATTCAAAGGAAGAGAAATTAATACTTTGTTTTCTGACTGCAGCTATCTGTCCTGAATCTTAAAAAATGCTTTAGCACAGCCACCTGCCTGTCTGTCAGAAAGTTGGCATGGTGAATTTTGACTTTGTGCTGTGCTGTACCTTGCATATTGATCAAGTTCTGGCACATCTCTCCGTTTGGTGAGGAGAGAAATGTATGGCAGCTCCTGTACTGCTAAGGACTGAATCTGGTACTGTGTCACCAAACCTTTGGAGACCCTGCAATTCCCCAGAGAAAAGAAACAGAAAATATGTGGAGAGATAGATTCATCAGCATAAGAGAATGGGATGTTTATTAACATCAATTGAATAAATAAAGAAGACAATAAATTTGGAATTGCTTCTGAAATTACTCGGAAATGTTATATATCGAATTTTACCTCATTTTATTGCTTGTGGAATGTTGTTCTGTTTTATGTATCATAGTCTTATTTGTTGTTTTGTTTTTGTATAATTTCATCATAGAGGTCTTGGGACAAAGCGGGGGGGGGAGGGGCGAGGAAAAATTACTACCAGACTTTAAAATCACAGATGAATTAAACCAAAATTCTCAGAGTTAAATATGAAATTACTCTAACCTAGTGTGACAAGGGAAGTGGAGATCATCCTGGGAAACAATGCTGGTACTTGGAAGATAAAATGCTTCAGTAGCTTCCACTGCACAGCTTTCCTGCTGGCTTCCTGAGCACAGTACATTAAGAACTCGAAAATATAATTGTTATAAATGTTCTGGACTCTCTAACTGTATTCTCTAACAAGCCCCTTGTGTGATGAGAGAGTTGTCCAAGACAGTAGTTGGTTTGGAGTGTCTTCTTGATATATTTGATTTTACAGAACCAAGACTTGATTAAATTCTGCTCAGAGGTCTTGGCTTTTCATGTGAATTTTTAAAGATTCTTTAGCTTTACTACATTTGAAATAATTTTGATTTTTTTATTTCCTCTTTCTAATCCCAGAGAGTTTGGAGCTTTTCCTACATGAAGTCTCAGGGAGTGAGCTTGCCTTGGTTTAGTGTCCACGTTCACTTGGATCTGAGAGGATTTGTGGAAAGAATTGTACTGTTTGGTATTGGCTATCCATCCTTCTTGCCACATTGTTTGTTGGAAATGTTTGGCAATGGGCATGTGCAGTACTGTGGGAGCAAGGAATCCAGTCCTGATAACCTAGGAATTAAAATCAAAGTTACTGTAAAACAAACATGGATTGCCTTCCCTTCTCCCTTCCCCCTTTATTTTCTTTCTGATGGCATCCTCCCAGCAGAAAAAATGAGCTGAGCAAATAAAATAGTTTAGAGACTCAAAACCAAAAAGAAAACATTGTTTGGCAAGACCAGGTGACGTACCTGGAAGGGTTATCAGCTTAAGAACATAAGAAATTTTCATCCCTGAGGACTGTCAGAGAACTTCAGCTTCAGCAGTGGTGGTATTTTGATACCCAAAAAAAGGAAGGACTAAGAGAAACTCTGGAGAGGCTTTTGGGCAAGATGAGGCTCAAAGCAAAAGGTGCTGGGCTGGCTGTGACTCAGAGGTGGTGACCTTGTCTTGGGAGGAAGGAGTTAACTCTGGGATCTGCCAGAAGACCCCTTCAGCTTCACAAGACACTCTTCCCTGCTTGCAGGCAGTCATGCTCAAAAAAAAAAAAACAAAAACAAAAGAACAAAAAAATGTTCAATGCTCACATGCCACTTGAATTCTGAGGTTTGACTGAGATCTCCTCATGTGCTTCCTTCTCACTCTGAGCACCACGGTGCTGGTCACAGCAGAAGTGTCTGTGCTGATCCTATCAGGATGTAATAGCTCCTTGGAAAGCTCTGTGGCTCCTGTGCCTCTGTTCCACCCTTTGTGGGGAAATATATTAACGAATTTTATATTATTTGGAAAGTAGATCACAGGAATATATTTGCTGCCCCTGGGCATCATTGCAGTCACAAAGTGACATTAACTTTCCTGTCCACAGGCGTCTACCAAGTGGTTGCCTGTCCCACTGCTCCAGCATATTTTATTTATAACTCCCTGTGCTACTTTCCCTCCTTCTTCCCCAGCATCTGCAGTCATGCAAAAAGGCTGGAGCATGCAGGATCCCAGAGGTACCTCCAAAGTTTGAGTAGCTTTTTCCCTGTCACAAGCCTGTCAATAAGGAGCTTGATGGGGTCTCTACCTCCCAGTCAGGGGTGGGATCTGATTTCACAGGTTATCAGCATGATACAAGAGCAGATTTGTTTTCAAGCCTCTTTATTAAAATTCTGCATCGTGCAGTGAAGCTGAGTGCTCTCTATTTCAAAAGTTACCTTGTACTTTGTGTTTGAATAAAAAATGGCATTACAGACTGGAAGCCTTTTTTTTTTTTTTCTTTTTTTTTTCTTTTTGTTGTATTTTTGGTCCTCTGACTTTAAGGAGAATATAGGGAATTACCATTTCAAGGCTTTGGAAGACTCAGAGTCCCACCAAGCATGTATATTATTGACTAAAGCAGGACTATGAAAAATAATATACTCCAAAGTACACACATCTCCCTCTGCATAGGTGAGAGAATAAACAACACATGACTATTAATCAAACTGCTTAATGCATTACTGGTAGTACTGGCACATGGTAGTGCTGATCAGAGTGTAAGAACCCATTTAGAAGAAAAATTAATAAACTTGGGATTGCCAATTCACAGCTCCAACACTATTTAACAAGAGGGATTGCTACTTTCCTAGCACAGGACAAGAAGCTGAACCTTACTGGGGACAGAGCAAGTTTCCTGTGCCTTGCTTGGAGGCTGAGAGTAGATATTTCCACATTTTTTTGTTATGGATAAAATAGAAAGGGCATTCAGAAACTGGGAAAAAATGCTTTGAAGACTGCATTTGGTTATTTAAAGCTGGTGAACTCAAAATATCAGATGATCAGGAAAGTCATTCAGCAGTGAAGCCAGTGAACGCTTGCTTTGGTAGACATGGATAAAAAAAGAGGGAGAAAAGCCTCACCTTTTAGCCTCATTACCTGGGGAAATGAGTTTTGTGTGAGTGGGATGCCTGTTCACTTCGTTGTCTCTTACCTCCCTTTCTCGATTATTGGAGAACGCATGAGGCAATTGAGCAAACTGAAGTAGAGGTTTCCACAACAAGCAGCTCAGGAAAAATCCATAAACACAGTTAAAATTCAGCTCTCACCTGTTTCGACAGCCTGCTTAACACACCCAACTATGCCCTGTGTGTTGGTTCAGAAAAACAGATAAATTTAAAAGATGGAGGCCCAGAAATATCAGAAAATACCAGAAAATAACAGGAACTCAGGAGAATTGTAGAAAGAAGAGATTGAGGGTGAGGGTCATAAATTCATTGGTAATAAGGTGATAAATTATTCTAAACTGGAATGGTGTTAATAATAAAAAACAAACCAATTAATTCTCTGAGTATATTTGTATTTCATAGTGGTTCTTGAAAAGCCAGGAAACAAATGTATTAATTCAGAGACAGAAACAAGGAAATAAAGAAGTCCCAGGGGAGAAAAAGTGAAAATACAGATTCAGGTAAAGCTCGACTTATGAGAAATGTATTTTGCAGAAGATATAAAGACTCACTCTTACAGTTCACCATGTGTACACAGGCCTAGATAGACTTATTTGTATTAGCTGATTTGGGAAGATTTTTGGAGAAAGCAAGTTTTAGAAATCTTCACTGTCCTGTCCAACCTCGTTAGATTTTTCATGCTATAAATATCTGAATGGTGGCATTTGCCAGGAAAAACCCTTTTTTAGGAGAAAATCCTAAACATGCAAAAAAAAAAAAAAAATTAATATTTTTTTAAAATTGTGTTGGTCTTTATTATTCTAAGACTAAAAATTACATCTGCAGATGCCTCAACACTTTCACTGAGTGGCAGCTATTTCACGAAGTGTAAAGTCTTGTCTCTCACCTACAGTAATCAAGTTCCAGTAGCACAAAACCACTTAAACCCATAATTGGGTAATTCTAGAGATGGGATCAATCTGATCTTTTCCCTGCATTCGGATAGCTGAAATTAATTATTTAATCGAATGATTAATTTTTGCTCGGCCCTGCTTGTGGCCTTGAGAGGACAAGGTATAATCAGTGCATCTCCTAATTAATGATACCTTTCCAGACACTCCAGCTCAGCAGTTCATGTTTAGGAGGTTCATTGCCTCCTTGCAGCTTTTGCATGGTTAGGAAATGTGGCTGCCTTATACCACTGTTTTCAGGAATTAGTGGCCCTTGAAAAGACCACTTTGCTGATGCTGAAGCCTTGAAAATGCCCTGGGAAGGATTTTGCAGCAGGAGCCTTAAAGGATAATTCTGTGTTCAACTTCTACAAGTGAGGTCAATGCAAGGAAAATTATTCATCGTGCTTTACCAGCACTGTTGGGATGGATAAATTACACAGGCGCCTGAAGTTTGTTGGTAAAAAAAGCAACAGGCTTTCATTGCATCTGCACTGAGCCTTTACCATCTGTCTCCACCTTCCAGCTATTTAAGACTCTCAAATTAGGCACCCTGGCAACGTGGTGCTGGCTCCCCTTGGCAGATCTGCTCTGAAACCACTTTGAGTGCTGCTTTTATCACCTGAGGAGTGGAAGAAGGCAGGGAAGGGCACAACTGTGTTCTTCAACAGCACCCAGTGCTACACAAGTGGACACATGGGTTTGACCTGATGGATCCACAGAAAATGGAGATGGGGCTACATTTTAGTCCCACCAGATCGAAGCTGAGCTTTAATCCAGAAAAGTGTAACGAGAGTCATTGTGCTGGAGATGGAATGAAGAAATAGACCTGGGAAATGGGTAACCTCTGGGAACAGGGGAGCCATTTTGGCATGTTATTCAGTGGCTGCTCAATGTATCATGTACAACCACACAGGATTTTGCTTCTCAGGAGACCCATTCCAGGTGGCTGTGAGGGAAAACTTCACCTTTAAAGTGAGGGAAACTTCACCTTTAGTGAGGGAAACTTCACCTTTAAATTGCTTCTAGGGCAGTGGCTCTAAAACAAGTGCTCTGTGTCACCATTTGAATTTGCTTTTGACCTTTTTCTCAGACTGTCAGCACTTCCAGTCCTTACCTCTGTCTCCTTGCCCTTTCCATTTAGTGGTAGAAGAACAGCAGTTCAGTGAATCTTTGGAGTCAGTAGTGAATGGCTGAAATCTTGGAGGTCACAGAGGATGGTGTAAATCAGTATTGTCCAACCAGGCTTCCTGCACTGACCCTGCAGAGCCATGGGCTGGGCATGTGAACCTACCTGAGGAGGTAGAGCAGTACCAGAGCATAGATAGATGACAGCTGGATGGTGCTGAGCTGATGACAACCAAGCTTTCTCCTGCTTTCAATGGCTGGGACTATGCAAAAGAAGTTCCATGACATGAGAGCCTTCTTTGGTGCAGAGTCCAACATGGTCAGGCTACCAAGTTACAGGGAGAAGCAGGGCTTGACCTTCTCTTTGTACTAATATCGAGCTCAAAGGGGATAGGAGGAGACAGACTACTAGTCTTACACTGCAAGGTCATCCCAAGCTCCAACATAGAACATGGATTTTAGTTCTTTGCAATTTGGCTTTAAACTTTCCCTTTCAATCTGCATAGTGGCTTAGGCCTGTCTGAAAAGACTGGAAAATATTCATGTATTGTCTGAAAAATGTTTGAAAGTCTCCTCTTTCCCTGTATTCAGTACAGTTAAAACTACAGAGGGTCTTCAGAGACCAGTAGCTGTCAGCTGGAATGGAGTTCATCTACTTTGCTCTGCAAAAGTCAAATGTCCAGTCTGAGATACTCATCCAAGCTCCCTCCACAGTCAGTGGAGACAGAGATGAAACCATTGACTCCAGAAGTACCCATCTCACAACTAGCTTGGATCAAACATTAACACTCTTCCATTTGATATTCAATTCCATAAAAAACTGCAATCACAGTGGCTGCAGGACTGGAATCTCAGATCTGCTCCACTGGGAACTTACAGATATGTGGAGGGTTTGACAAGAGTAAAAAATATGAAAAAATGTGTGATCTGGGGACCAGCAGTGCCACCACCAGAGGTGTTCCAGGAGCCCCTGAGCTTTTGACAGACAAAGATATGGCAATAAGGACAGAGAGACATCTGTGGTGTTTAGGAAGATCTCAAGCACTGGCTGAGAAGAATTACACTGGCTAAGGAGCCAAAGAAGTCACCACCAGGTGGGAAAGGGGATGTTGTAAACCCATATGGTAGGGAGCAAGGGGTCTCTTGCACTGGTGGAAATTTTATATTTGGCAGTATTGGGCTTCGACAATCTCAGCCATTAATTGTAAATCTGGTGGGAGACCTTTCCAAGGAACAAACTGGAAATGATGGTTATGTTGTGCAAGGCTGATGTTGCACAGCTCTGGCAATTTAAAAGTTTCAAGGTCTTGGCTCCAAGCACTTCCTGACAAACCAAAGCCTCTCATCTCTGTAGCAGTTCTGCGAAAAGCCCATTAATCATCTTTCCTGACACCATGCAGTCTGTTTACCTTCTCTGGCATCTCCTTAAGCTGGTGACACAGCTTCTTGACACTTGGACTCTCCTGAAGCCTGGTGCCTGCCAAAATCCCTCCTAAGGATGCTGAGCATCCTATGGCCAGCAATGGGTGTGTTGGGGAACTGGCTACCAGTGGCTGCTTGAATCAAGAAAAGCAAAACAGGGCAGATAATTTTTTAAGATGATGTTGATTAGTTTATTTGCCTCCCTGTGACACAAGTGAGGGATTTACCCACTCAGAGACAGTGGAAATAACTTTTCAGGAAGGGAATGTCAGTGTGGATACAGAAGTTCTGAAGGAAGACTCCTGAGACTTGCCCAGCTTTTTAAAAAGCTTGAGCTGAATTTTATAATGAGTTTTTTCAGAAACATTGCACTGATTTTCCATTTTTTTCTTTTTCCTTTTATTTATTTTTTTTTTCTGTGCAAAGTTTAGGCTGAGTGACAGGAGGATAGAAAATTGCCCAGCACAAATCACTTTCTGTGTTATGTTGTTCAATAATAATCAAAGTATTCACCCACTTAAAATCAAATCCTTCCACATGAAATGGCGCTTCCTGACATGTAGGTGGATGCACAGGAATGAAACAGTTTTCCAACCTGAAAAAAAATTTTAATAATAATAATACGAAGTTTGTGTAATTCATCTTATGCTATGTGAAATTTATAAACAGACACAGTTGGGAAAAACTTAAGGTGATGAGGAAAATATTTGAGACCATAAAGATCAAGCTTGGGGAGATTTTTAGGACCTAATATTCTGTTCCCAAAATCAAAATTCAGTACCACAGGTATTAGTATAGACCTAAGCAGAAAGGTGTCTCATCTGCACTGCTAGTCACATTGTTCAAATAAAACTCCAAAGATGGTTTCCTCCATCTGCTGTTGCAAACCAGGGAGCTGGTCTGGCATACATCAGCCCAGATGTTTTGGCAGGAAAAGGTGTTAGTGAACTGCAATTGCTGCTAATATTAAAACTAATTGTTTTCATTTCAACTTCCTCCAGACCCCAGAAACAGTTCAATCCCAGTTTGCCAGCTGAAGGGCAAACTTCCAAAAAGGAAGCAGCACTGATTTCCATCTCTCTCAAGGAACAGAGAAGGGAAGAAAAGTAATCCTGTTCTTGTTACAGCTTTCCTAGGGCAACCGGGACTGGGGAGGCTCTGGAAATCTGAATGGCTTTCCATAACAAAAGACAGGATAAGTTGAGACACAATGACTTTGTGGTCTCCCATCAACCTAAAAGCATTTCCTGCTACAGTTCCTAATGGGAAATGAACTCATGAATCTACCCTCATCAGCAATCTGGTGTAGGGTAGGTTTGTGAATAGGTTTGTGAATCTTCCTCACAGAGACCACCTGAGATCTCCACCAGCAATGGCTCAAGAGCAGAGCTTCCATTACTGTTGGCAAGATGCTGCAGCTGCTGATGTCAGAGAAGAAAAGCAGCCCAGATGGGGGTAGCTGGAACATGAAGTCTTCTGGGTCATGATCTGTGGCCACCTCCCACCTCAGAGTTTTCAAAGCTGGAGCTGCTCCACAGAGAAGGACCACTGAGGATGAAGGGAAAGCAAAGAAGTTACATCAGATACAGCAATATTCACTCGGCGACCTAGAGTGCTGTTTAGTAGGCATGGGAACAAAATATTGCTGGGCTTAAAGGAACATAAAGTCCCCTTTTCAGGAGGTCTGGATTGGACTTCTCCAACATCCTAAAAGAGGTTGTGTGACTGTACTATCACTGAAGGGTACAGAATCATATGTGAGAACAGTCTGACACACACTGGCTGTTTCTCTTCCCAGTATTATTTGTCTATGGAGCTATCTGGAAGGAAAATGAGGAAGAGAGTCAGACAGTGTCTGTTCACTCATGAACAGTGATGGGAAAATCCTGCCTCAGAAGTTCTTGGTCTCTTCTTCTATGAAAGACAGACGCAAGGAGCAGTATTTGAAACGCTGCTGATGTTGCAACCAACTGGAGCAGGAGTAGCTCTTAATTCCCAAGAATAAATGCAGTGCTTGGAGAATTGAAGAAGGCAGCTGGCTCTCCCTGCCATGGAGTAGCCCTGGTAGTCTTCAGTCCATAGCACTCATCCAAGAGGTAGCCAGCCTTGAGGAATATCATAGAACCATAGAATAATTTGAGTTGTAAGGGACCTCTAAAGGTCATCTACTCCAACTGCCCCTCAGTAAGCAGGGATGTTCTCAACTAGATCAGGAGCTGCAGGATACTAGAACTTGGTAGCTGTCGGATTCAATGTCTATACACCAGATGTATAGAGTATAGGTATATATCTATAGAGTATAGGTATATATCTATATAGAAACATAGATGTATAGTTATACACCAGAGTATATCTTACAGGCCCTTTCCTGAGTGGTAATCACAAGACATGAAAGGATTGTGCTGCTTGTTCATGAGGTAGGTGTTTGAAGAGGAAAGAAGTGAAGCATTTTATGTCCTCTCCACTTGTACTTTTGCCCACCTGCGCCCCATATCCTGCTTTGGACATTGCAGGCCCCGTTCCTTGTCTTTGGAGTGTTTATGATCTTTATACTTTTGGTCTTCTAGACAGCAGCATTTCATTACCAGAAGCAGTGTAGGCAATAATCATTCCATAGCTGCTTCTGCCTTCTGTAAAACAAAACCAAAAATAGTTCTGACTTACACTTAAAAAAAATGTCACATACCTCAGGTCAGTGGGGGGAAAATGATCCCTGGGATGACAACGGAACAATCATGAGGATATACTTTTACCAGCTGAAAATGTCATCTCTTTATTTCATGCTCCCACACTTGTAGGGCTGTCCTACATGGGCCATGCAGAGAGCTTCTCCTTTCATCAGTGACTTCATCAGAGCATCTTCCAGCTCCATGTCTTGACACGTTAAGAGCTATAGTAGGACTGAATGTTCTCACCTCTGACTGGGAAACACCTCTAAGGCTTGCCCAGGTCTGACAGATAAACTTCTGGGCTCTGGTCTCACCTTTTCTAGACTGCATTCTTGCAATATAAGGGTAATGAGTTGTGATCACCTTCCTTATCTGTTTCATCCACAGTTTTGTTTTCCCATGCCCATCCCTCCAGTTGTCCTGCTGCCAGGGTGCACCAGAGCTGCCAGCACAGAAATGCCTGCAGAGAAGGTGGGTGCTTTGTCACTAATCCAAGCAGAGGGGGGGGTGTGTGTCCCAGGGAGATGATTTTGAGAACCCATGAAATGCTCTGCAGAGCAGCCCCATTCAGACTTTAGCAGAGAAGCATTTTAATTAATTGTCAACAGTTTTTTAATATATAGATTTAGCAGCTCTGCCTGAGCAAATGCTGTTTGAGAGATTAAATTCTGTTTGGATTAATGGCCTCTGACAGCTTTTCCTCCTTTGCAAACAAAGTGGGTTTGAAGTGTAATAAAACAGAGCGTGGGATTCATTGAGTGTGGAGAGCTGTTCAAACTGGCAGCCAAGTGAAACATCATCAGCTTCCATCCAGAGGAGTCCAAAGGCACCTTCCAGGCACAATGGTTTTTGTCTGATGTGTCTTCAAGCTCTCCAAATGCCTCAGTCTCCCAGGCAGTTCCTCAGTGGTCATGTCCACAGGGTTTTTGACTGCCAGACTCTGCAAATGGTGTGGCTGACACCTGCAGCTTCTACCCAAGGCAGATACTGAGCAGCTTTGTTTACTCTCCTTGTGTCATGCTTGAGAGGAGACTAATCCACAAGTGAGAACTCCTTCCCAGGAAAGGTCAAAGAAGAAACCATGCTGGTCATAGGGCTTCAGAAGGCTTTGAGGAAGATGTGGATTTGCCCCATGCCTATAGGCAGCTCCCATCTACGTAAGTTGTTTAGATGGATCATGGTAATGGGTATGGTTTCTTCTCCAAGTGCTATCCGAATTCCATGTTTTTGAGACTGAGGCCCAATTAGTTTAGCCTTCAGACTCTTTAGAGTGGGGAACAAATGAACAGACCTCACAACCAACCATCCTGCTGTGCCTTAGTCATTGCTGCATTTAGTCAGTCCTTCCTGGATGGAGTAAAACAGTCTTATAACCTCAGGCTCCAAATCTAAGGCAAAAAACCCCCACTCTGATATCTTCCTTTCCATGATACAAACAGATGGTCTCTGGGCAGCCTGAGAGAAAGCAGGAAAGATGTTGGAGACAATGCCCAGGTGCTGGGGCAGAATGTACAGGAAAGCACAAAGCACTTGCTCCTTTCCTGTCATGGGTATATCAACTCCCCTGAGCTAGGACTGCAGTTCAGAAACAAGCGGCTCTTGAAAGGTTGTCCTACCTCTTCTACTATGGAAACGATTTTGTCATTTGTATGGAAACTGGACACATCTTGTCCCCACGACACTCTGTGCACAAACCCAGAGGTTTCTTCATTGCATGTTTCAGAAAAATATCTCAATCAAGTCCTTGTGGTCAGCCATGCTCTGTAAACTATGGACAGCTTGTTTGGATACAGACAACTTTAGATTTCAGGCACTGCTATCATGACAAATGCTTTGGTTCTGAGTCCATCTGGTCATCAAGTGGCTGAACAGTGAAAAAAAAGTGCTGTGAAGCCCTTAGAAACCTGCACACTCCTGGCACTTTTCCTGTAGATAATGGTACAGAGAAGTGTTTGAACCACCGAATATTCTTTGGAGCAATCCCTTTTTCATTGTCTCAAGAGGAGAGGGTTGCCTTCAGTATCTAACAATGTAATCTCAGCTATGTAAGCTTCTGAAGAACACCTTTCACCATCTTCCAGTCCCATGGGTGCCTCTCACCCAGTGACTGCTGACATCCCTATGTACACTGCCCACAGATCCTGAGCTAGATGGCTGAGGTCAAAGGTGGTGTAGATCCTTGGGGTTTCCTACAGACAGGATCTCCATCCTGGCTAGAGCACTTTTGGCTTCCTCTGTTGCATGTGGTCCAGCCAACACTGGCACTCTCTCACCACTCTGCACTTTCAAGTGCCCTCCACAAGTGCCTCATAGACCACCTCAGGGTGCACACCAGATCACCCTGATCTCATGATTAAATGGATTATCGTAAATCTCATGGATTAACTGATCAAAAGGATCACTTCTCAGTTTCTCTGCAGCCCTCCCTCCCAGCAAACCCTGGAATCTTCAGGCCACAGTGTGACCATACAATATGAAGGAAAGGGAAGTGCAGCCCAGTGTTGATGCCCCAATTCACTTTAGAAGGAGAGTGGCTTTGAGCAGAGAAAGTCTGAGTTTTTCTAGTCCGTGGATGTGAAGCAAGGCAAAGGTAGATGAAATGTAGATGTGTGTAGATGATGTCCTATATTTTTATGCCCATTTCTTTCTGGTTCCCATCTCCTTGGACTTGCAGGCTACCCCAAGCCTACTGCATTTACAGCAAGGCAACCAGGATTTGGGGTCAAAAAGCATTAGTGGAAGAAGCACTGGCCAGTACAACACCTCTAATTTGGGTTATAAGCAATTTTTTTACTGATTTCTAAGATTTCCCTTGAGGCAAAATAGTAAAGTAACTTTAAATATCCAGTAGAAATAAAGGGAAAGGGTATTTCTTTTTTGAAAATTGTGTACATGGTGTTTAAGACTTTGTCTGCTCTTCACAGTGAGCCAGTGAAAACAATGTTGCTGTTACCATACCGTCATTCACATTTGAAGGACATTCTGAGCTTCTTGCATTTCAGAGTTGCAATGCATGAAAGCACGAAGAAATCCAGAAGTAAGAGCAGCAAACTCACTGTAGTTGAACAAGTTCCTCTGATCATACTTTTAATGAACTTGTTGAATTTCTAATTGTTTTAAAGAACAGACTTGAGCACTCTTAAATGTGTCTATCTTTTATTCATGCAAATGGAACTTTAAAACATTAAAGAACACAGTTTGTCTGACAGTTTTATGAACTTTAAATGAATGATTTCAACAAAGGATTCAAAACCTGTTAGGAAGTAATTATCAAATAACTTGTTAATGATATCCAAGAGCTATAAAGTATGACAGACCATTGCTCTGAACTCCATGCCCTTGTGTGATTATTTTGGTGCTAGGAAGGAGCAAACTGCAGCTTCAAAGGTAATGAAAATTTTCTTTAGAAGTAGCATTCAATAACTAAGACTAATCACGATTAATGACAGTGCCAACGATGAGTCAACCCAAAGGAGTATTTGACATTAAAAGTGTACCAAAAATAATTAGAAGTAAAAGTTGCTTTCCCAAATCAACTGATTTCATAGCAAAATCATTTCTGTTGATCTACACAGACCTTCTTTGTCTGCCTGAACATGGATTGCCCCTTAATACAGAATAGGGTGGAATGATTAGAGATAAGGTACACATTTTCAACAATAACTCAGTGAAGCATGTGGTGGATCAATGGGAGTCTTTAAGCTTAAATAGTGTGTCTCCTTGCTAAAGGCCTGCTTTAAATCAGCCTCAAGTTGAGAAAAAAAACACAGGGTACAAAATACACTAAAAACTGGTATAAAGCTCAAATTTCTATTCTGCAGGATATTTCAAGATTACATTTTGCATTAAGTTGAGTTACTAAGCAGGTTAGAAAACTCTCCTAAGCATTTCCTCTTCACGCCACCTAAACATTTTATTTTTAGCTGCATTTTAAACTTTATATACATCAACTTTCATTGATAAGCATATTTTCCATGCTTTATATTACCTGTGCTGTTAGCATTAGGCTGCCCAAAGTGCTTCCAGGCACAGCTTTCTTCCAAATTATTCTGTTTTCCTGTACTGTGGACATTACCCCTCTTTATTCTGTACAGTTTGTGTTTCTTTACACAATGCTGCTGTGTCCAGCCCAGGAAGGAGACAGATTTGCCAGGTCCAAGGGTAAGAAACAGTGACTGGTATTTCTGAAACATGTTCCCTTGTCTCTGGGAGGGGTTCCTGGTGCACTGCAAAGGTGCAGTTCTTGTGATTAAGGCAACTAGTGCCCTGGGAGCCACAGATTGTGGGGAACCTGAAAAACACACTGATTGGACTCTGCAGGCTGGGACCCATGTGTCTGAGTAGCTCTGCATCAAACCCATCAGAGTGCTGGTGTCATCCTTTCCATTTCATTATCCAAGGTGTCCTGATTCTCCATTGCTCTGGGAAATGGAGAGCTGCATGTGCAGGGCAACTTGTTTTATACTAGCCAAATAATAAGGGCTGCAAATAAAAAATCGATGTGACTAAAGCCAGCACAGTTGGGTTTTTTTTCCCATTATGTTCTTGGCAAATGTTCTCAGCATCACAGCAGAGCCCAAAGGGAGATCCCCACTGCTGGTAAAGGTTTTGTATGATTTAGGAAGTGAAGAGTCTTTTGTGTATCAAGCAATAATCTGAACAGAAGGATCTGCTTTAATTATTAGCTTATTTTTCTGGGCGTGCCAAACAAACATTCTTGCTGTAATGAAGGCAATGAACTAATGTGACTCTTCTGAACATGAAGGCATTTAATCTACAAAGCTCCAAACAGGGCCCCAGTCTGCATTTTTTTGGAGCTGTGAACATGTAAAATAGAAACTGTCTGCTTTGAATTAGAAAGGTGGATGTGCCATCTTGCTGCTGCAGAAGACAGTTCACTTCCAGTAATATCTCTAGGGAGGCATCCTTCATTTTTTCACATAGAGAAGCAGTTTTCTCGTCACAGAACTACATCAAATTATTCTGGTAAAATTTACCAGTGGTAGACCATGATATATGCAATTTCATTTGCCATTTACTTACCCGGTTTTGATATTTTTCATTCATTCAACCTTTTTTGTACAGATTTTATTAATCCTCAGGTCACAATAACAAGCCAGAGGCATTTTTTTTTTTTTTTTTTCTGTTTTAGATGTAGGTACTACACTTGTTACTCTGCACTCATACC
This sequence comes from Phaethornis superciliosus, assembly GCA_023637945.1. Lineage (NCBI taxonomy): Eukaryota > Metazoa > Chordata > Aves > Apodiformes > Trochilidae > Phaethornis > Phaethornis superciliosus. The sequence continues at coordinate 2,593,013 of JAJQWJ010000020.1, forward strand.
CAGTAGTCACCCCAAATATGATAAATCTACTGAATGCATTTACTACATGAAGTATGGCTGGGCATGCTAAGCCATTCAAAGTTCTGGATGGAGGTTACCAAATCCCCTCCTCCAGAATTTATTATCTCTGTAATTCTGAGATTTGCTCCTTTTAATTGTGACCTCTTCTCACACCAAAGACTTTATTCCCTTTGGCCATCCTACAGTGAGTAATTACTACATCATTTGAACACCAAGTACTTGCTTCATTTTGCATGCTGAACCTGCCCTTTTCTCATCTCTACCTCTACCTCTCTCCTCTACAGATCTTTCCCTGTGCTCATTTTTATTTGAATGGTAGAAATAACTTTACCTCTTTGCCCTTATTACCCCCTGTAAGGCTCAACCTGGAGTGACATTCTGTGATTTTCATTGTATTTCTGCATCTCCTGATAAAAAGAATGTACCTCCAAACCCATTTCAATACACTAAACTTTGCTAAACTATTAATTACTTATTAATTGGATGTTGTTTTCAATAAATATGCTGTAAGTTCTCACGGTCTAAGATTTAGCTCTTTAATAAGCACCATCCAGGAGTCTAAACTCTGTTGTTATTAAACCCTTCAGAGACATAGCAAATTATAAGTTCAGCTTTTTTTTCTCAAGTTTACTTGAGTAAACTTGATACTGCAAGTTTTAAAAAGAAAAAAAACAACCAAACAAAAAAAACCACAACAAAACATAAAAGAAATTGTGAACTAAACGTTCATGAATGTGGGTAGATTAGTGAACAAAAAGTTCCTAGCCAGAAGAGTAATTTCTGATTTCTAAAAGGCAGAGACGGGGATCAGGGACTGCAAACCCCTCCCAATCCTTTTGATCTCTTAAGAAACTCAAGGTTAACAAGACTCTATGAAGAACTTTATCAAGAAAATACCAGCACATTCCAGACAACTTGGAAGACTTTGGATCAAGGCATGATCTGGCTAAAACACTCAAGTCCATGTTCTTACGGATGTCGTGATTTGTCTGTGGCTGGCTTCCCAACCTTCAGGTGTGTGCAATAGCAAGGCCTTAATCCAAGAGATGGTAAAAGAAATATTGTCTACAAGCCAGTGTAGTGTGGTGGTGTAAATGTGCTAAGAAAGGTTGTGAACTGCAAAAGATCTTCAGTCAGCTTCCTTGTGCAGCCACAGGGAAAGCATCAGAAAGAAGGAGCCTGGGAAGAACCATGTAACACATTCCATAGGCACTCAGCACAAGGGGAAATATGAAGTCTAGACAGATTTACTACTGCTGGCAAGGAAGCTGGCATGTCTGCCCAGTAGAGAAGTTCCAGGTCAGTTAGTGGAACAAGGCAAAGAAAAATAAAGACTGGGTTGGCTGCTGGTAGGATCTGAATGATCCCGTGGTGGAGCCCGCATTCTCCACCAGATGTAGCAAGACGAACCTCTCTTGGGGTATGACTCTCTGAAGTCAGACCGGTGCTCTGGCAGAAGCTGATGCCTTCAGGGTCAGTTAGTCTGGGTAAGAGCTAGTGCTCCCAACACAACCAACCTCTCCTCTGGCCTGCTCTGCAAGTGAGCTGAGCTTGTGCTGGAGGCCACGACTTTTCTTGGCCTCCTGATTCTGCCCCTGCGCAGTTGGGCCCAGCCCTAACCAGGCACAGGTGGGCTGAATGCAGGCTCACACCCACTGCCTGGGGATTAGCAGCACCTGGCTGGTGCCTTATCTCACTACACAACTACTTTCAAGAGACTTAGCTGAAAGCAAAAGTACAAACCAGAAAATCACCTTTATCCTGGCCCAAACCAGGACAGGCTGTTACTTATTCTCTCTCACCTTTCCTGAGGCCTCAGAAAACCTGGAATTGGAGAGGGTAAGAAGCCACGTCTCCTGCTGCCATAAGAGGAGTGAGGAAACTGTGGGAGACCTGAGAAGGCGAGCCGGTGGGGAAGACGACCAGTCTGGCTGAACTGGGAGACTCTGAAAGAAATTAGAGTTAAGAAAAGGGCCTACCGATTATGGAAAAAAGGGCTAACTACTCAGGAGGAATTTAGGAGTATAGTCAGGTCATGTAGAAAGAAAATTAGGGAGACAAAAGCACAATGTGAACAGAATCTTGCCACCTCTGTGAAGGATAACAAAAAGTCCTTCTACAGATACGTCAACAGCAAAAGAAGGGGCAAGGAAAACATCCATTCTTTACTGGATATGGGTGGGAATATAGTTGTCAGAGATGAAGAAAAGGATGAGGTATTTAATACCTTCTTTACCTCAGTTTTCAACAAAAAGACAGGTTATCCTGAGGACAGTTGGCTTCTGGAACTTATAGAAGGTGACAAAAACCTAAACAGCCCCCCTGTAATCCTGAAGGACACAGTCAGTTGAGATGCTTGGATCCCCACAAGTCTATGGGACCAGATGAGATCCACCCAAGGGTGATGAGAGAGCTGGCAGAAGAACTCGCCAAGCCTCTCTCTATCATCTACCAACAGTCCTGGCTCACTGGGGACATCCCAGATGACTGGAAGTTGGCGAATGTCACGCCAATCCACAAAAAGGGATGGAAGGAGGACCCGGGAAACTACAGGCCCGTCAGCCTGACCTCAGTGCCTGGCAGGGTTATGGAGCAGATCATCCTCAGTGCAATCACACAGCACCTGCAGGATGGGCAAGGGATCAGACCCAGCCACCACGGGTTCAGGAAGGGCAGGTCCTGTCTGACCAACCTGATCTCCTTTTATGATCGGGTGACCCGCCTCGTGGATGAAGGGAAGGCTGTGGATGTGGTCTACCTGGACTTCAGCAAAGCCTTTGACACCATCTCCCACAGCATTCTCCTGAAAAAGCTGTCAGCCCGCAGCTTGGACAGGAGCACCCTGTGCTGGGTTAGGAACTGGCTGGAGGGCTGGGCCCAGAGAGTGGTGCTGAACGGTGCTGATCCAGTTGGCGGCCGGTCACCCCCCAGGGATCAGTGTTGGGCCCAGTCCTGTTTAATATCTTTATTGATGATTTAGATGAAGGGATTGAGTCCATCATTAGCAAATTCGCTGATGACACTAAGCTGGGGGGGAGTGTGGATCAGCTGGAAGGCAGGAGGGCTCTGCAGAGGGACCTGGACAGACTGGAGAGTTGGGCTGATTCCAATGGGATGAGGTTCAACACGGCCAAGTGCTGGATCCTGCACTTTGGGCACAACAACCCCATGGGGAGCTCCAGGCTGGGCACAGAGTGGCTGAGAGCAGCCAGGCAGAGAGGGACCTGGGAGTCTGGATTGACAGGAAGCTGAACAGGAGCCAGCAGTGTGCCCAGGTGGCCAAGAAGGCCAATGGCATCCTGGCCTGGATCAGGAACAGCGTGGCCAGCAGGTCCAGGGAAGGGATTCTGCCCCTGTACTCAGCCCTGGTGAGGCCACAGCTCGAGTCCTGTGTCCAGTTCTGGGCCCCTCAGGTCAGGAAGGAGATTGAGGTCCTGGAGCAGGTCCAAAGGAGGGCAACCAGGCTGGTGAAGGGATCCAGCACAAGTCCTGTGAGGAGAGGCTGAGGGAGCTGGGGGTGTTCAGCCTGAAGAAGAGGAGGCTCAGGGGAGACCTCATCGCTCTGTACAACTACCTGAAAGGAGGCTGGAGCCAGGGGGGGATTGGGCTCTTTTCCCAAGCAACTTTCAACAAGACAAGAGGACATGGTTTTAAGTTGTGCCAGGGGAAGTTTAGGTTGAATATTAGAAAGAATTTCTTCACGGAGAGGGTGGTCAGGCATTGGAATGGACTTTCCAGTGAAGTGGTGGATTCTCTGTCCCTGGAGATATTTAAAAAGAGCCTGGATGTGGCACTCAGTGCCATAGTCTAGCAACTGCAGCAGTGGGTCAAGGGTTGGACATGATGATCTCTGAGGTCCCTTCCAACCCAGACAATTCTATGATTCTCTGATTCTATGAACATCCTTCTGCTCCTTTTACAGGTGGGGCTGGATCTGCACCATCCCCAGGTTTTAATGAGCCACATTGAATGCAGGACATCCTCCACCAGCTGCCCAAAGGAATATCTCTGCCAGCTTTACTTTTCACAAGCAAGGAACTCTCCAAGCCCAACAGTTTCCCTTCAGGAGGATTTAAAGAGATCCTCTTGACAGACACCCGGGCATGATTTAAGAACCAATAGGTTCTTCCATGCAGCAAAAATACATTACTTGATGCAGAGATGCTGAAGCACTATCACACTAAGAGAAGCAAATTGCTGTACCTGCTAGCGTACAACTGTTTTCCTCAGATAATGGGTTTTATCTTCAGGAAATTTGATGGTTTGTTATAAAATAATGTTAAGCACAATGAAATAACAGGCAGCTGGCATGTTTTTGTGTTTAAAAAAAGCCATTAAAGTTGTAAACATCATAACAGCAGAATCCTGTTATTGCAGCAAATGGGTGATGAACCAGTTATTTTTCTCCAATAAATATTTTGTAGGTGATGTATTTGGAATGTATCAATTATTTATCACCCTATATGCTTGAAATGTGCAATTTAATAAAATGTAGAAAGGTTTTTAATTTTTCTGAATAAAAAACAATTGATTTTGTGACTTGCATGAGGAATAGATCGGCTGTAATGTCTTTGTTGTAGTATTTTTTATTGGTTTAGCACAAATTTTGAGTTTAATAACTTAAAAAAAAATATCCCACTGGAATGGTCAGAGACAATGATAAATCTCATTAACTCAAAATTCTTCATTTTCCATATGCAAATATTATCATTATCTTTTCTCTCATCTAAGTCACGGTGTTTGTCATGTTTATTTGTTTGCTATTTCCATAAACATTTAGGATTATTAAAAATTTAGAAAATATGTTTAATTTTGGTAGTAATGAATTCATGGAGGCAAAATAAAGGTTCAGGATAAGTAGTCAGTATGTCTAGTAGCTATTAAGCATAACTCTTTCTGCTCGTATCCACTTACAACACGTGGACCTGGCTTAAGCAGGCAAGAACAGGCCCTCCCCTTCCCTCCTGATGTTGGTGTAAATCCAGGGCAGCTCCCATAGGCAGGGAGTTCACTCTAATTGATTTCTGTGCATTTCAGCAGCAGGCACAGCTCCAGACATCACATTGAAATTGCTGAGCAGCTTCTCCATGGTAAAAGTGGCTGAGCAGCTCAGCGCATCCAAGGGGTTGTCATGGGTCAGGTTTACCTGAGCCTCCAATCACCAATCATAGCCAAGATTACAGCTTTGGGATCTCCATCAGCAGAAGGCCAGGGAGGTGTTGGAGCCAGTGCAGAGGAGGCCCTGGAGCTGCTGGGAGGGCTGGAGCAGCTCTGCTCTGGAGCCAGGCTGAGAGAGTTGGGGGTGTTGAGGCTGGAGAAGAGAAGGCTGCAATGGGGAGAGCTTAGAGCACCTTCCAGTGCCTGAAGGGGCTCCAGGAAGGGCAAGGGACAGGAAGGGATGGGATGAGGGGGAAGAGCTTCAAGCTGCAAAAGGGGAGATGGAGAGGAAAATGGTTTCAAACTGGAAATTAGGAGACGTAGGCTAGACATTGGAAAGGAATTGTTTGGGGTGAGGGTGCTGAGCCCCTGTCCCAGGTTGCCCCCAGAAGCTGTGGCTGCCCCATCCCTGGCAGTGTTGAAGGTTGGATGGGGCTTGGAGCAGCCTGGGCTGGTGGGAGGTGTCCCTGCCCATGGCAGGGGATGGCACTGGATAAGCTTTATTGTCCCTTTGAACATAAACCATTCTGTGATTCTATGATTCTATGATATACTGCTTCAGTTAGCTTTGATTAAAACTTAGATACATGCAGGTTAAGTTTGCAAATGATCTGTCCTGATGCTTGACATTTTGAGCTTATGTTACAAAAGTCTCTACACACAAATTACAGCAATAAGACATGATTAAATTTTAGCTCTGAAATTCTCAGCTCTGTATATGTAGGATTTAACTAAAAATTTTGCTTGTCACTGTCAGTGGCAAATGACAGCTTGGCCTGTAACACCAGTTCAGAATTCCTTCTTTTTGTTTTGTATTTAAATTTGATACCAGGTTCAGGCTTCAGGATTCAGTCCCCTCTCATTACAGCAGTGCTTGAATGCCAGTCGCAGTCCATGACAGCTTTCCTAACACTCAAATCTATCTGTTCCCTTTAGTATTAAGGTCAAAACTTCTGTTTCTCTTTCACACACTGTCTTCTGGCTGCTGCAAAGCCATGGTATGTACTAGGAGATATTTGGCCTCATGTGGTTCTCCCTGCCATGGTCAACATTTCCAGCTCTGCTGCTCCCAGCCTACCTCCAAATTTCTGGTGGAGTTCAGTGCTTGTGATGAGACTGAAGCATCCCCCCCACACCCCAGTTCCCTGGCTTTCTCCAGCTGACAGCAAGATTATCAGGCTTTAATGTTCATATTCAGCTCTCCTTCCTTGCAATGATCAAGATCTTCCCCTGTTCTGGAGCTGCTATCTCCAAGGCTCAAGTCCTGCAGGATTTCTTTAAAAATTATTTCAATATATTTGAACTAACAAGAGCTTTTCAGGATAATTATTGTGTCTGGCTGAAGAAATGTGTGACATCCAAAATGTCATGGCTTAGTAAAATTCTTTTTTACTTAAAAGTTAATTATAATGGCTTGTTACTGTTCATTGGTCTCTTCTCTAAAATGTTTTAGTTGCTATAGGTACATAGCAGGTAAGATATTTGTACCTATAGGTACATTACTTTACTCAACTGACAAGGAATATAGTTGCAAAGCAAGGCAGAAATGAATCATTCTGAGTCTGAGATCTGGTTAAGCAAACACCCCAGACAAAAAAGTCTAAATTTTTAGATAACATTTTTATCAATCAGAGCAGTAATGTCCTGGACTGTGCTTTTTCTTAATGAACAAAGCATTTTCATATGCTTCTCTACAATGACCAGCAAGAAAACATCCAATAACCCTGGGATGTCTACAAACCCCATGCTGGGACACTCCTCTCCATGCTGCAGAACACAGGCAGGGTGCAGACATGTCACCCTTGGGATGGTGTGTGTGGCGAGGCAAGGTTGGGATTCAGAGCAGATTTATTGACATTTCAAAGTTAGATCAGCTGATTGCCTTCTGGTTGTGCAGGAGAGAGCTGCCAGCATGCTGAGGGGAAGATAAATAGGCTTGCCCTTTCCCCTGACCCCATAGGAAGGCACTGGCTAATGAACTAGATCATTAACATGTCCTCTTGTCTTAGAAGTGGAGAGGACAGTTAATGAAGAGGGCTGCAACACAGCAGCCACTGGAGACCACGGAAAGCCACATGGACCAACTCAAGATTTGCACAAGCTCTGTTCTGCCTCAGTAGCTGCAGCAGTGACAGTGGAGCTTGGTAAAATTGGCCATTGCAAAACACATTTTTTGGAAGAACTTTGATTTCTGATGGAAAGAAGATTTGCAGGTGGTGTTATTTTTCCCCATTCTGTGTTTCTTAACCAGGCAAAGCCCAAATGTTTCAAATCAAAATGAGGTGGTTTTATACAAACATCTTGTTGTCTCTAGAAGCCATCTCCCAGTGTGTGCAGCTTTTCCTGGGATGTTATGCATGAACAGCTGTGATGTTGCACAACCAGGGGACTGGGACTTGGAGCCACTGCCACTGCTCTTGGAGTTGAGCACAGCATGTGCTGAAGAACATGAGGTGGGGCCACTCTGACCCAGTGTGGGTAATACCCACAGAAGGAGTTCTGATACCACAGCACAGCCTTCCCTGAGACCTGGGTGTTAGGAGATGTCTCCTTTTCTCCTTCACTGCTACTCCACCCAGAGTGAGGATCTAGGTGCTGTCAGTCACATCTCCCCAGCCCCTTTCAGTATTCCTTTTTCACCATCTGCTCCTAAAAAACCACTGGTGACTCAGCAAAGTAAACTCCATAAAGCTTTCCCAATTCTTTGTATGAAAACCATGGCCAAATTGTTTCTACCTGGAGCTTCAAGAGACCAGATGGATCCTGTGCAGGAATTTGCCTGTGTGTCCAGAACTGAGCCAGGGTCCACGCCGCCCTGCTACCAGCCACTTACTGATGTCCTAGGCTGGCCAGGGGCTACTAGCAGTGCAGTGACACAGTTTCTGCCCCCAGTTCCTCCCCTCTCTTCCTAAAAAAAAGATTGCTATACTGCAGAAGCCATTTGAAGAAAGCTAAATTGAAGAAGAAAGAGGAATAAGCTTAATTGATCAAAATGTCATCTACTTCTGTACTTCTTTAGCATCCAGAAATTAAGATAAATAGTGTGTGTGTTTTTTGTTGAAACAGACCATTTAATATAAAACCAATAATAGCTGAAGACGAAATATGCAGCCCAGGGTGCCCATGTGTGGTAAAGTACTGAGCAAGAGATTGAATGAAATAACGAAGTTTAAGCAGTCAGAATTGAGCTCGAGGACTTATCTTTTAGACTGGAGCTATTTAGCTGCAGCCCAAGAACAGTGTTTAAAAAAAAAAAAATTGCAGCAGAACAGTGAAAAGACAAAAGGGCATGAATTCTATGGTCTTTTTATTAGCATGGATTCTTTTCTAAGCGTCCTGTGTGTCTACAGATGTCACTACAGGCTGAAGAAATGTACAGCAATTGCTGCTTAAAATGTTTATCTTGATTGAACAGGTTGAGAGGTTGATAATGAACATCCCTGCATTTAAAGCCTGCTTTCCTTTCAGACAAGCACAGCAATCCCATTTCCATACCCCACCAATGCCAGGGTTATTCCTACTGAGAGTTACTCTTCTGTTCTTCAGTGTCACAGGGGGAATTGGTTCTGGATACCTTTAAGATACAACTTTTTCTGTCATGTGGTTGGCTCTCATTTCCTTTTTATTATTTTCTTTTTTACTTTTCCATTCTTCACAGCCCTCCAGAGAGAGCAGTTTTTGTTGGTCAGAAAGAGTCTCATCAATCCAAAACCAGAGCATTTTGGAATGCACTCAGCAGCTTCTGCTTACATGCCACCACCAGAAGTGCAGAGGACAGAGACAGTGAAGATCTCTGTTCTTCCCACTGCACTCAGAGAGTAAGAAGAATTTTCTGAAAAAGGGAGTAAAGCCACATGCTGAACCCATGTTCATTTATTCATTGTGAAGGACGCCACAGAACCATAGAATACCAGAATGGTCTGGGTTGGAAGGGATCTTAAAGATCACCTTGTTCCAAGCCCTTGCATGGACAGGGACACCTCCCACTAGACCAGGGTGCTCCAAACCCCATCCAACCTGTCCTTCAACACTTCCAGTAGTGGGGCATCCCTGATGTCCAGGAGCTGTGACATAGGGCAGCAGTACATTCCATCAGACAAAGAAACAAAGTAAAGAAAGAGAAGAATAAAAAGACAAACTGAGCACCGTGAACTAGGTCAAATGTCCTTCCTAAAAGGCATGAAAGGTCAGTATGGACAATTCACTCTCTGACTAGTTCAGGAAGAGAATCCAAAATCTTATTCCCCTCTTGTTCATATTTGAGTCCAAGGGTTTGAAGTTGTTTGTTTGCTTGCAGCTGACTACATCAGCAGTACCAAGGAGGAGGTCCAATATCTTAAGCTTCTTACGTGCAGTACAAGCCCAAAAAGCACATTGCAAAAGAGGCAATAGTTATTCTGAATGAATACACAAAAGCCCATAGGATGAAGCGCGATGTGGATTAACAGACCCATCCTTCTTCATCAAGGATATCTAGAAAGAAGACTGGGAGAGTAAGAGAGGCTATAGGGAAAAAGACTCAGGCACAGTGACTGAGCAGGGAATGAAGCCCCTGGGAATCAGAAGGTGACACTGAAGCTTCAAGGATCCTTTGCTGCAGAGAAGTATCTCTTGCACTGACCTTGGAAGAAGCATCAGAGCTGACTGCAGTGGTGTGGGAATTGTATCCCCAGAGCTGGGCCACCTTTAGGTGTCTGAGAATGCACAGAAGGCAGCTTTGGAAAATGCCTCATTCTCCTCTTAGTGCTTCCCAGAGTAGGAAGTGGAGTGGGAGTAAAAAAAAGACATGGGAGAGAAAGGCATATGTGTAAATCAATCCTTACATGTTACATGAGGCTCAATCTACATGCAAATGCAGAGCGGAAGCTGAGGTGTGCCCAGTGGGGATGCAGCACACTACTGCCATCAAGACAGGAGCAAAAATGAAGTGATGTTGAAAAGGAGCTCTGATTTAGTCCTGTGTTTGCACTGGTTAGCCCAGAGCTTCATGCTGGAAATGACTCTGAGGACACCATGTACCAGCCATGAGTATTTATCATGGTATTCAACCAGCAGAAAATTCACAGATAATACAAATCTCCCTAAATTATCTGTATTCATAAAAACCCACAAACCTTCAAGCAGGCAGTTTGATAGCTTATCATCTTGAAAAGTAGCTCACCTGGGACAGGTATTTTGCGAATACCATTAGCCCAGGAGGGTTCAGGAGTTTTCTGTTTTTGCCAATGTACCTTTTATTTGGTAATGTGGTGTGGAAGGGGAATAAATCCCCCCAGCCTGTCACTCTGTAGATACACATTGCACCAAGTTCAATTGTTTTAGTTTTCTGCCAAGTGGCAGGCTTGCCAGATAGAGACAACAATGTTTAATTTATGAAGGACTGAGTTTTAATCAGTTTTTTATTGTTTGTTCCAGCAATACATCAGTTTAATGGCAGTCTAAAAAATGCACCATAAGCAAATCTCACACATGCCATACTTCTCCCTGTTAGATATCTCACATCAAACGTTTGACATCAGTGCATGCTGGGAAAGAGGCAACCTGTGAAAACCGGTGTTTAAAATAAGTGGCCAAGCTGCAGCTCTTCTGAAATTTGTGAGTTGGTGGATGCTGCAGCAATAAGGGCAGAATTAGAAATAAATCTGTATTCAGAGTCTTTTTGCATTGAATCATGAGATTCATTTTTATAACCAAGAAAGCAGACACTCCTACATGTCCCTCAAGCTTGGTCAAGGACCTGGTGGTGGAACCTTGTCTTCTAGCACCAATGCAGCCAAGCTTTCTGAGCTGAACTTTTCCTGACAGCCCTGGCCACCTCACGTTTTTTTATTATACGTGGGGCTCCAGCTACAAAACCCACATCAGCCTCTCCATATAGAGAGCAAAATTCCACCATCTCTGTCAGAACCCTGACCTAACGTGTTGTGTCATGAGCTGTCATCATAGAAACATTCTGTTGCCTGGACAGAATTGTAGAGAAGAGTGCCAAGCCCTAGCTAAGGTCACTTATTTTACAGTCACAGAAAGATACACGAAACACATTTACTGCTTCATTCGTCACATCTATTTTCAGCTGATTAAAAATGTAAAAGGTTTGGGTCTGAATCCAGCCTGAGAGTGGAGGGATTGGTCCAGCCTACGTAGGTATGGTTTTGGTTTTTTTTTGAGAGGCACTCTCTCAGAAAGAGGAATTAGCTGAGTTGGATCTTGTGTGACACCGAAGCAAAAGCCAAAAAGAGTGGTTATTACCAGAACCACACACAAGCAATGGGAACTGCAAGTCCTCATTACTTTGCAGAGCTGTACGAGTTGCCTTGGTTACTTCTCTTCTCTTCTCCCAGCAATAGATATATTCATGTCTGTCCTCAGATCACAGGGTGTTGCTGGAATAATGGTTTCACAGTAGGAAAATGGTGATCAGCTGCCCAGCTAGTGCCCAGATAAATGCTGCAGTGAGCATGAAGAGATACAGAGAATTAAAGATTGAATGTATTTTACACAGGACAGTTTGCCACAGATTCCTTTTGTAGGGAATAAGCAGGCTGGTTAGACTGTTGGGATATGCTGGCTCTGGTGAAAGTCAACACCTTGCACGACAGCAGGGTTTGGCCCTGTGTCAGGGAGCTGGTCAACAGGCTGGATTCATCCAAATCATGATTGTACTGTCTTGTTTTCAAGTAGGGAATTAATATGCATGTGTTAAAGGTACTGGGATCTCTAGAGTCATGATTGGTGATTGACCTACTTGCACCACAGCCCCGTAGAAAATAGGGCTGGAAAAGATGTGAAGTGAGATTATTAGGAAGAAGTTCTTCAGTACAAGTGTGATGAGACTCTGGAACACATTGCCAAGAGAAGTTAGGGCTGTCCCCTCCCTGGAGGTGTTCAGGCCCAGGTTGGATGAGGTTTTGAGCAACCTTGTCTGGATGAGAGGTGTCCCTGCTCATGGAGGAGAGGTTGGAGGAGATGATCTCTAAGGTTCTTTCCAACCTCAGCCATTCTATGATTCTATGAGGTTGCCTCTTCCACCACCCCGGTCCAAGGAAAGATGTGTGGTCCTCAGAGAGGTATCAGTAGAAATGATCCTGTTACTAGAAGCCTCCAGCAATGGCAACTCTACAACTCAGGAAAAAAAGTCTGTAGTAGTGTTTAACTATCCCTATGTTAGAATGGCTTTTCTTAATAACTAATCTGAATTTCCCTGTGTTTAATTACCCTATCTCATAGGAAGAATGAACACACAGAACAAATTATTCTCTTCCTTTTCACAGAAACCTTTTAAGTAACTGCAGACTATTATGTTACCTCTAAGTCTTCAGTAGTCTAAATAACACCAATTATTTCAGCCTTTTTTTGCAGGTTACCTCTAATAATTCTTACTCTCACTGCTCAGCTCTTTCATTCATCCTTCTTAGACTATAACACTCCAGACCAGATCCCATATGCCCCCTGATGGTCTCCTGGGAACATATCCAGAACAGTACTCAACTCTTTTTACATTTGCATTCCCAAGTCCTGTCATTCAAATCTTTTTCCCCCAGGATGGTGTGGAGTCAGTCATTCCCTGCCCCCTCTTGGTGCTGCTGCACATCTAAGGGCTGACTCCTCCTTTGCCTTTGTTGAACTGCATGCTCTGTTTTCCAGATCATAGCTCTCCTGATCTCCAGCCCTGCCCTCCAAAATCCTATTTGTCCTTACATGAGGCAAAAGCAAAGCTTGTACACCCTAAGGTATGTTGGCAATTTGGTACTGTGCTAGTCCACTGCAAGAGACCAAAGGAGGAACTTTCTCACCATGAGGTCAGTCAAGAATGAGAGCAGGTTGTCCAGATGGGTTGTGTTGTCTTCATCCTTGGAGGTTCTCAAGGACAGACTGGAGAAAGGCCAAGTCCTGAGAAACCTGTTCTGACCTCAGTGGTGATCTTGCTTTGAGCAGGCAGTTGGAGCAAATGATTTCCAGTGATTCCCTCTATCTTGAATTATTCTCTGAGCTTTTATCTTTCCTTTTTTCCCCCTCTCTCCCTTCACCCAAAATAAATGAAATCCTTGGTTAGAAAGCTGTTAATGCTACACTCACCTGGACTGGGGCCAGGAGACAGAGGCTGGTGCCAGAGTGTCCTGGATCACTCTGTCTTGTTCACTCTATTTGTTTCAAGCATTTAGAGCCACATGGAATCAAGGTCTCTGCTCCCAGGAGAATACCTGCTAACAGGAAGATGACTTGCAAACCTTGGAGTAATTCAGAAAGTAAGATGTGAGAAGACTGGGTGGAACCAACAGACCCTAGTACTGTGCAAAGACACACTAGACAAAAATAGTCTCCAGAACCAGCCATGGGAATCCCTCAGCTCCATGCAGAACAACAGTGGAAATTTCCTGTGGTTGAGAAGTCCTACTGGAGGCTCTCCAGAGACTCCAGGACTGCTTGGGTGCAAAGGGGCTGAGGGTTCCACACTTCCAGGTTTTAAACACCAGGATCATTATCGAAGAATTAGGGACACAGGAAACAACTGCTCTTAATCAATAAAACAGACCCTGATGGAATTTCCTGATGCAGACAGTTCAGCATCCTGGAGCTGAGCCATCTCACTGAGCAGGTAGATTGAAAACCTCAGACTATGACTTCTCCCCAGCACACAGCTTTTTTGTTGCACAGCTGAAAACTTCTCTTTGAGGATCCCTGGTACTGTGACAGCTGCAGAAATGTGCAGGTTGGGGTGGGCTCCTGGAATTCCTGGTGCTGGGACACTGACCTGATGAGGCTACCACAAATCTGGGGAATCATTGACGCATACTGAGCAGGAATTGAGAGTAAATTTTAGTTTGAAAGGGATTTTTTATCATCATTATTATTGTTAGGTTTCTTTTGTTTTTTTTTTTTTTAATCTTTGTAAAATATTTTCACAATGCCTCTGACTCATGGGAATTTCAAAACAGACAAACAATGTTGTTTAAGTCCACTTTGGAAACAGAAATATTGAGCAAACATTGCTGTCAAATTGTAAATCCTGCTTGCCCAAGATTGTAGGGGTAAATATGTTTTTTTTCAGAAGTCATATAAGATGCTCAAGATACCTCAGTTTTTTTTTCTGCAATAATGAATGCCGAGAACAGAATAATTGGGAAAGAAACCCAAGTAGTCTTCAGATTTTTGACATTTTAGGAAAGAGCTGAAGAAGGCTTTTTTTATATTCACATCCTTTGTCGTGACTGAAAGAGAAGCTTAAATTCCAGAATAGCAGCGGAAAAGGGCAGGGAAAGGGAAGATCTTGGGGATCTCATTTCTAAATGCAGCAATAGTTTAGTGATGACAAAAAAAACATTCTGATTTGCTAATTAGTTTTGCATAATGATGACTAAACTTGATTACAGCACGAAACAGTCAAATGCCTTGGTGGCTCATAGGCTTACTGTGCGCTCCAATTAAAAAGATTAGGTTTGTATATGGCTCACAAGGTGTTTCCTGGAGACTAAAAGGTGCTCTAAACTTTCTTGTTTCAATTGGCTGCCACAGCGAATTAGCTTTTGAGGAGGAATTTGATAGTATCTATTTTATCATGCGTCCAAAAGCAAGTCACTTATTCTATACAAACTCTCGCTCATTTTTTCCCTCCTAAACATCTAAACAAATGGAAAATAAAGCCTTCATTATCTGTTCATCAGTTGCTATCCCCGCCAGCAACTGCAGAAGCTCTCTACCTGCTATTTTTCTCTATTAAGAAGAGCTGAGGGAAAATGTAGCCATAAACCATAAAACATAAACTCTGTGTCTCTTTGTGTGTAGGCAGAATGCTTGGTGAGACATTAACACCTTCCTGAAATACCAGCCACTGGCCCCTCAAGTGAAGGACATGGGGGCTGTTTCATTTTTTTACCATCCCTGTGGTCCTTCTGGATTTCTATAGCTAGGAATCCCAGGCCCTGTGGCTCCCCAGTCTGGAGCTGCATCCCAGATGGGGATGCAGCCCAGGAGCCAGCAGAGCTCCAGCCATGAGTTCTGGGTTTGCTGTGCTCCACTTGAATTTACACACAGACCTACCGTTTCACCTCAACATGAGGGAAAACTATTTTCTATAAGGGTGTCACAGCACTAGAACAGGATGCCCAGAGAGGTTGTGGAGAGACTTTCAAGATTCATCTGGACATGTGTCCTGCCCTGGGTGATCCTGTTTTGGCAGAGGAGTTGGACTTGATTTAAAGAGAGATTTAGAGAAATTTAAATTCCAACCATTGACATTCTATGATTCTGTGACTCTACAGGGGGCACCCTGAGCCCCACACAGCCAGTCAAATCCAAATTTGGTCCCTCTCACGACTGCTGGAGATCCATGTGTCTTGTAATTCTCAGTTGCTGGAAGGGCTCTGGCTGGCACTGTGAACCAGTGTGGAGTTGGAGATTGGTGGGATGAGATCCTTATACGATTCCAACTTGAATCCTCTGCCAACTCCACCTTTCTCGACGTGACTTGAAGACAGCAGAGAGAAAGAGAAAACTTTACTTTCTTGCATAATTCCCTTCAGTGAGGGACTGGCTGAATACAGAGCAGCTGCCCTCCAGTGCCTGCTGAACTCGATTACCAGCCTTGCTCCTGCCTCTGCCTGACAGCAGGAGTGGAATATATTTCAGGGACACTTCACCTTCAGCAGCTTGGAATATTGTCTGGCTGCCAGAGCAAATGGCTGGACACAGGGAGGCAGGTGCTGGAATGGTTATGAAATGGCTGGGGGGGTAGTGTGGAGATAAGAGTGGTGGGGGAGAATGAATTAAATCTGGAGAAGCAATAGTTTGTTTGGCACAACGTCAGCTGAGCTATCAATCCTGGGAAAAGATGCTGTTTGCCTCACACCACCCTCCTCTTTTCAAAATTCTGGAGATTTCAGCATTACTGATGCACAGTTTCAAACTGCAGCCTGAATGGGAAAGGACAAGGAGGCTGAGAGGCTCCTTTGCAGCTGATTTTTGCAGCCACTTCCTCAGGCTCCCAGGGCTGTCAGTCTAGCAAGAGAGCTCCCATGGGTCCTGGCCCATCTCCCCAAGGGAGGTGGAAATGTCCCTGACCCCCCAGCTCTTCTTCCCAAATGGGAATGTGTCCAAATGGCGTGTAGGCTGCTTGCAGGCACAAAACAGGCTGGTACTAGAAAAGTGTTTCCCTATACTTCTGGCTTTTATACATCAGGAAACATAAAAGGGAACGATTTTTCTCAAGGAAGAGGCAAGTTTCCTGCAAGCTTCAGGTCTCACCAGAGGGATGTGGCAAGAGGATGAGCTGGGGAATCACAGAGCACCCAGCTTGACTTTGATAGTCTAAAAGATACTGGAGGAAATTATTAAACAATCACTTTGTAAGCACTTAGAGGATAAGAGGCAGTGGACTTGTCAAGAACAAATCATATCAAGCTAATCTGATGTCTTCCTTTAATGGGGTCATTGGCCTATGGATAGAAGAAAGAGATATGATATACCTTCATGACATTCATAAGGCTTTTGACACAATCTGACATTAAAGTCTCCTACAGATAGGGAAATAGTATTGAAAGTAAATCATAGAGCATAGGGATAATTAAGAGACATTAGACTTTGAATTTAACATCAGAAATCTGTTCTGAGGCAAGGAAAGGGATTTACTTCTTTCAGGCATCTGCCCTGGGCCCAGTTCCTGGAAAAATATTTGAACTTTTAATTCTAGGAGACCAACAAAGTCAGACCAATGTCCACAAAGAGAATATACAAGGATTTTGTGGTATTGATGTTAATACTGTTTTACAAATAGAAAATATGTCAAACAATTTATATCAAGAATTAATAAGGTATTGTCTCATTCAATAATGTACTTACTATGTATATATACATAAAAAGTACCATTTTAGTTTTAATGAGCAATAGAATTTCTTACTGATATTGCAAGAATAGGGACACATGTTTGTTGTCTGGTAAACTGTTGTCACTGTAGGTGAACAGGTTTCCTGATTGTACGTCATGTTTTATTTTTCTAGCTACGTTACCTCACAGAGAACTATTCCAGCTGTGTAATTTACAAGATTGTATAGTGCCATATTTTCATAGAGATTGAAGAGACAGCTATTTGTTTCAATCTTTTTATTAAAAGCTGAGATGATGGAACTGATCAGACACAACTAAATACCTAAATAGGGACATCTGTTCAATTTTAGGTGCCCCTGGTTATCCCATCTGGCCTCCAGCTGTTGGTTTTGGCAGGGTGCAGGCAGAGGACCCTGTCCTCTGAGCCCCACATCATGACTGTCAGTAGAACCACATTCTCTTGAGCACCTAACACACCTGAAATAGCACCTCAGAAACTACATTGACACAACTGAATAAATCTTCCATCAGCATTGAGGACAAACTTGGGGGTGAGGGTGATGATGCCATCACATGGTTCACCTAGAAAAGTCTTGCAAAACTGGTCAGGTGAAATGAAATTTGAGTCAAAACTAGGAGAAATCAAATCTCAAATGAAGTCAATGAAGTGGGGTTAAACAAGTGGCAGCAGGGTTGCTGATCTGGGTATCAGAGGGTGTCCTACAACAGGGGATGGGCAAGATTTGCCACTGTCCCCCCCCCTTCACCCGTGCTTAGCAGCAGGAGGGATCCTCAGGGGTTTTCAGGGAGGTGATCATCACTTGGAGCACTTCACTGCAAGAGTGATAAAGACAAACCAGTGCTGAAAGGAAAAGGAGAGAACGAACAGAGGCTGGAAAGAGGTTATATGAGAAAAGATTGAAGAAATTGCTTCAGTCTCTTCTCCCTTGAGAAGAGTAAAGCTGCCAAATAAGCTTGTGAGAGTGTTGTAAAATATGTACTAGGTTGTTCGGAAGCAAGGAGTGAATAATTGCTCTCCATCTCCTCCTTGGGTAATTGGCCTCCTTCACAGCAGAGGAGATTGAAGCTAGAAATTAGAAAAGTACCCAGGTACCAGGATGATTTTGCACAGGATCAGGCTACACAAGAGGGAGGGGGATCCCTTTTTCCATCAGCTCCAAGACCAGATCAGTGACACTGGGGCCTAGCCCTCTGTGGGTGGAAAAAAAAAAAAAAAATTGACATTGGAGGTGTTGGTGGAGAATGAATTGACATTCAGTGGAGCTTTCATTTCCATGCAGGTACCTGAGATAGGCTAGAAAGGTAAAGTGGTCCTCATCTTTTGGAGGATGTTGCAAGAAGGTAGGTGAGCCACCTTCTGTGTAGGTGAACACATGATGGAAGACATCCAGTTTCACTGAGGACAGTACAAGTGGTCTCTAATTTGGTGATAACTGTCAAGAACTATCTCTGGGGACCTGAGGGCACCTGCCTGTGGGTCTGGATTACCATTACTTCATAGTCAGTAGGTGGGGAGGGAAGTGAAGATGTAAAGGACACATGCAGAGCCCAAATCCAACCTCAGCCAGAAACATTCCCTTAAAAATACAGCCAAAATCCCTGAAAAATGACTACATGGCATTAGAACATCCTGGAATGTACTGGACCAGAGGACCCTCCCCTGCTGGGAAGGACACTGAAGCAGTCCTGCAACAGCCTGAACACAACAGCTTCTCCTTTAGACAGAAAAATTGTAGCTGGGAATGGAGCCAGTGGACAGTCAGAGCATGTCCTAAAGACAAGAACGGTGCTTCCAGGGACTGTAACAGGAGTTGATAGGAACCTGGTGTGACCTGCACTCTTGCCACACATATTTTGTATTAGGTGGTCTTTAGGGATGAATGAAAAACCCCAGAAATAAATGGAAAAAGAGACAAAACAACAGAGCTGCCCCTCCCCGGTTGAACTCTTGCACAGTGAGCTGCAGAGCCCATCTCACCTGCTTTCTTCTTGAATCCATGTGGGTGGCTCTAGAAGTTTAGGACCTTCTGTCTGCATAAATGTGTGGAGAGAAGGGTTCAGTTCCCTCCTGTGGCAATCCCACAGTGACCAGGGATGCTGTATCGGGTGTAGATTTCTGAGCCCTTCTGTGGAAGGCACTAAAAGTTGTCCTTGAGGGTACTGAATCACTTGGGGGCTGGGTGAGGCATCTCTGCTGGGGCCATGGGTGAGGCATCACCATTAAATCCCTGAGATAAACTCCAGCTCCTGGAGGAGGCTGTTTGTCATAGAGAACAGTCTGCTCTGCAGATGCTCCAGTGCCCTCCTGGAACACTGACTCCGTTGCTGGTAGCACAAGGAGAGCTTTGGTAGCTCTAGAACTTGACCAGCTGGGGTCCCCTCAGCACAAAGCTGGGCTTGAGCAACCACCCCTGCAGCGAGGGTGCAGAGGCACATTCAGGGACCAAGAGTCTTTCAGGGACTGCCTCACAAATGCACCACCTCAGGCTTTATAGCATCCCATGAGAAGGTTCTCCTGCTCAGCCACATCACTCAAGCTGACACTGCTGGATGCTTGAATGTTCTGAAGAACCTGGCCTTTGGTCCTGGAGGACTCAGCAGGGGGAAAGTTGCAAGAACTTAGCCAGGCATGACTGCTTGTAGGAGGTGGACACCAAATTGGAAATACTACCCAGCCCCTAAACATTAAATGCTGCTGATTTTTAAAAATTATTATTATTTATTTATTTTTACACTTCTTTTAAAAACTGCCCCTGGAAGGCATAGGAGCTGCCACCCATTTCAAGCATATTGAATCCTGCCTCTGATCTTCCTGGAGCAACTCATTCAGCTTAAAGCTAATTGATGCCTGCTCAAAAGGCTTGGTGCTTTGCAGCCTCAAATGAAATTTCTTCTGCTAAGAAAATTTTTCTGGTGATAGACAGCATCCTGTCTCCCAGAGATCTGGAGAGCTCTTCAGACAGTTCTGCATACTAGCAAAACAGCCAATATTTAATTCCTCTTGCTTGACTGGATGAGCGTTCTCTTAAGATATTAGTTCAGCAGAGTAATAGGAATCTCCCAGCTTGGAACCTGCATCCCAGCTGTTTGCACAACTCTGCTTACCAAATACTTCATGCTTAGCCCCTGCCAGGCTCTCCCCCAGCATCACCAGGACCCAATTCAGCCTCTCTCTGCTGCAGAGCACTATAATATGTTCAGTAAGGCACGTAGTGATGGAATGAGGGGGAAAAGTTTCAGGCTGGAAGAGGTGAGATTGAGATGAAATCTGAGGAACAAATTTTAGGTGTGAGGGTGCTGAGCCCCTGGCCCAGGTTACCCCCAGAAGCTGTGGCTGCCCCATCCCTGGCAGTGTTGAAGGTTGGATGGGGCTTGGAGCAGCCTGGGCTGGTGGGAGGTGTCCCTGCCCATGGCAGGTGGGGCACTGGGGGAGCTTTAAGGTCCCTTCCCTCCCAAACCAGTCTGGGATTCTATGACATGATATACACACAGACATTGGGTACACCCAACCTGGAGCACCAGTGTCCACAGGTTGGGTTTCTCCACGACACATAGCCTTGACTCAGGGCAACAGACTTCTTAATTTGGATGTTTAAAAACATTTTGGAACAGGACTTAATCTGCACTGTAATCCCCTTTGCTCCAGATGCATCCTTCCTACTCTACCTCAGTTCTCACATCTCCCAACTTTCCCTTGAAGAAGTCTCGCCAAGCTTCAGAAAAAGAAGTTATTCTCAGAAAACATTTTGATTTGCAATAAAAACTCCAATGGAACATAGTGGATTCTTTCCCCTCCAGACCAGGAAAAAAAAAAGGGTGTTTAGTTTTTGTCAATGATATGGTTAGCTGTCGTACTTCTTGATTTTCTTTTGAACAGAAGAATGCTCTGGCAACATCCAGTCAGACTTATTACACCTTCTTGCCACCTGAAAAGACTTCCTGAGAGCTCTTTTCTCTATCACTTGAGGTCCCAGTGTCTCCTGCCTGCATCCAGGTCCTGGTGGCATGTCCAATGGGTGTCCCAGGCTCTTGGTTGCCTCTGAAGTAGTCAGACCTCCTGAAGCAGCTTTGTAATTTCCTGGGGGATGGGAGGACTACTCCTTGTCAAAAAATTTGAAGCCACTCTTTGTATCAGAGGGTCTTCAGGAAACATCAAGTTGTTTCCATCACAGCCAGCAAGCAAACTGCTAGATCTGGAGAGAGACATTAGGTAATAAGCACAAGAACACACCTCAGCCACTGCATGACAAGGATATTCTATTGTAATTCATGTCTTTCATGTTTCACTCAGAAGCAGAGTTAATTTTCACAGCTTGAGAGATGTTGGGGCCTGACTTTTTAAAGAAATTCTTTTCCCTGGGAATCATCTCCCCCATTAGGCATCTTTACCTGGGGCAAAGCTCAGCGTGTTGAAACTGTACTCTCAGGTATCCCACAGAGTGTGTGTATATATATATCCCTAGGGATTTCTCATAAATTTCTGTCTCAGTCTTTAATCAAGATGATCTAGCAGCCTTGGTAAGGCTTGGTTTACAAAGATGCTCTAGAAATGCAGTCTCCTGCTGAACAGAGCTGGGTTAGTACTTTCTTTATCATCTGAGAACCCCTTTCACTACAGTGCAGGAATCCCTTTCCATGAGGATCAGGCTTTCAAGGGGGATTTTAAGCATCTCTGAACTTATAAATTGCCTCCAGAAACATTCATTCTACAAATACATTAATAGCTGGAGAGAATGTATCTTACTGCTACCTCTGTATATGTATGCAATAAAAGAAACTAGTGGACATGACATCTCACCCCAGGAAGAAGGCTTAGAAATGGCAAAACAACAGGGTATTTTCAGTGTTTGCAGGACTGAGAGGGAAGGAAGCCTCTGCCTTTAGATGAATGCAGAGAGGCACACACTGAGATGAGGCACACACCTCCACAAAATAGCAGCTACCATGCCCAGTGGCTGAGACCAGCTAGAAGCAGTGATGGGAAGCTGGAATCAGGCTTTCTGGGATAGGGGAACTGAGTGAATAAGATAACCCTCAGCAGGCTTGACAGAGTAGACAGAGTCATAAGCCTAGGATCATCCCTGAGCACAGAAACCAAACAGATAACACTGATTTAACAGGTAAGTCAAAGACAAAAGTGTCACAGAGTCCCATCAGCCGGTCCAGGTCAAAGAACAGGACTCAAAAAGAATGAGTCAGGAGAAAATCCAAGACCTTGCAAGCCAAATTAATGATTGTGTGGAGCAGGACAAAGTGGTTGAAAGCTTTAAATGTCTGCTGGTGGGACAGGGTCTCAACAAGGATTGTTCTGGTTGATCTGTCCATTGCCTCATGGTGCC
The DNA here is from genome assembly GCA_023637945.1 of Phaethornis superciliosus. Classification (NCBI taxonomy): domain Eukaryota; kingdom Metazoa; phylum Chordata; class Aves; order Apodiformes; family Trochilidae; genus Phaethornis; species Phaethornis superciliosus. The sequence continues at coordinate 2,615,371 of JAJQWJ010000020.1, forward strand.
ATGACACAGTACACCAAAGGTGCCTGAAGAGTCAGCCAGCAGCTACAGGGGAAGAAGACAGACAGAATTATCCATGGAGCACTTTTCCAGGCTTTTCAGTCACTGTTTTGGGGGTGAGCTGTCGGACTGTCACAGCATCCAATGGGACAGCAGCTCTCCTCTCTCCTAGAAGGAACTAAATGTTCATCCTCTCTGGATCCAGCCTGGGCTGGAAAATGGAGCAGAAAGGCTGCATACTCATCTGACATGCCCTGGCTGAATCCCGTGCCTCTACTATGAGTCTGCAGTCACAGAGCTGGACTTGAATTTGGTCTCAAATCTCAGTCAGAGAAATGTGCTAGAGTAAGAAAAAGAGAATTGCCACCAGGAAGTCTCCTAAAGAACAGAATTTTCAGGAGGGAGCTTCACCATCTTCATAAAGAATAAAGAGAGTTTGTCCTTTGTAATCTGGAAGAAGTTATATAGCTTTAAAAATCTCTCTTCTCTTCATATCATGGGAAAAAAAAAACCCCAAAACTTCCCTTAATTCATTCCCTTCATTAAACCTTGACCCCTCTCCCTGCTGGTCCAGCAGTGTCTCAAGTTTTTCCTTGGAGATCCATGCACAAGACTTAAAGTTTGTTAGCCAACTCCTGCTCCTGTTCCACATGACTTGTTTTTCCAGTAGCATAATTCACAGTTTCAGACACATTAAGTACCAGCTGGGCAGCTCATATTGTTAGTAGGATTATAGCCATAATAACATTAGAACCTATAGTTATGATAAATTCACCGTTCAAATTAATAACAGAAAATTAGCACCTGTCATGAACATGATTTTTCTAGGTTTAGTTCCTTAACTGAGAGGTTTGGCCTTGCATTTTGTCACTGGGATGAATTCCTCTTGGAGACAGATGTGAAGAGCTAAGCTGAGCATCTCCTGGCGAAGGGGACCAAGTCCAGCCTGCTGAATTCCTAGGGGAGCCAGCAGTAGATTCTTAAGGTTTGAACAGAGTAGCCCTGATTTACCCTGCTTCCCACAAGCAGAAATAAATAATAATAGTGGTATTTCAGAGGGGAAAGGGCAGCATAAACTTCTGTACATCCCCTGGAAAAGAGTAAACCCTGGAAAGGGTAAAAGCTGTGGGATCCAGAGGAGGAGTAAGATAAAAAGGGTTCTTTCAGATCCAACTCCAGTTGAAAGCCTACCTCTATGAACAGAACAGAGCTGTTGTTGTGCACCAGAGAACTCCTGCTTCTTGGAGCCTAGGTTTGCTTTGAACTGTGGCAAACTGTGACTCTGGAGCCCTCAACACAGGAGCAGGTCCAGAGAAGGGCTACGAAAATGATCAGGAGGCTGGAACACCTTTCCTGTGAAGACAGCTGGGATTGTTCAGCTTGGAGAAAAGAAGGCTTCAGGGAGACCTAATAGTGACACACCAGTATCTGAAGGGGGTTACAGGAAGAATAGTGAGGGAGTGCTTGCAAGGGCCTGGAGTGATAGAATGAGAGGCAGTGGTTTTAAACTAGAGAAGAGTAGATTTAGATTGGATGTTAGGAGAAAGTTCTTTAACATGAGAGTAGTGAAAAAACAGAACGAGTTGCCCAGGGAGGTGGTTGAAGCCTCATCCCTTGAGATATTCAAGGTGAGGCTTGAGGAGGCTCTGAGCACCCTGATCTAGGTGCAGGGGGTTGGACTGGATGACCTTGAGAGGTCCCTTCCAACCCAAATTATTCTATGCTTCTATGAAATGGGCATGCCATCCAGTACATGGGGCAGCTCTTCCTCCTGAACTCAGTAGTTCACGTTATTTCAGAGATATCTAAGCTTCTACCCTTTGGATGGTGCTCCTGAAGATTAAAATGAAAACACAAGGTCAGGGCAACTGTTAACCCTATCCAAAGGTGCATCCCAAGGTGCCCTGATACATTCCGTGCCTGGATCTTACGCTTCAGTGGGCACCCACCAGGGGTGGGGTTTGGGCTCACGTGCCTTGCACAGAAATTGCCATGTGACACAACCTGGCCTTGGTTAGGGACAAATCAATCTTTGCTGAGCTAGCTGGGTTGTTATTTTTCCATCAGTACCCAGCAATCTGACTGGCCCATGCACCTCTGTCTCTAACCTTGGTTAAAGCATCACCACTGGAGAGGAATCCCTCACCTTCTGTCTTGCTGCAGCACTGGAATGGATTTAGCCAGAGTGCCCCCATCTGCACAATCCTGTCTATGCAGGGAGGGATAGAGATGATGGAGGCTGCTTTTCCAAATCCCTACATCTCTGGAAAAAAAAAAATAAAAAAATTCTAATTATGTCCCTGGAGAGAATATAGGAATTGCTAACTCCTACCTATGTAAAATATCTTTAGGAGAGTGAAAGCCCAGCTGAGAGCTGACATAATCCCTATGTTTCCCATCCCTTTTAGCCAAGGTGCTTCTCTGATAGAGTTGATTTACATGAGTGGAGCACAGATGGCTTTTCATGTCCTTCAGGAGAGGGTCTGCTGTGGTGTAGGAGGGAGCAAGGCCACTTCACACTTCACTTTTGAAGCCAACCAGTGTTGACCCTGAGTTGCTGATGAAAGACAGGGACCTAATGCAGAACTGCTGATACAGAAGTCCCCCAAACATATTAATTTCAGTTCTGGATGGGAAAAAGTTCTACATGACACAATCTCAGCCAGCACATCATTTTACACACAGGAGAAAGGAATAAACAGGCTGAGAATTTCAGACAGAAGTTGGCTGGTACCTGTGACAGCAGAATAAAGCTACGTCTGCTTTCACTCTTGGCATTATGATAAATAATGCTCTGAGCCTGAATCCATTACTGGGTTGGAGAGGGACTCCTAGATCTTTAGAGGTACTCAGGATCAGCTGCAAAGGACAATGTCTTTTTTATCTGACATGTGCCTGCATGGGATCCTCACTGTGTCTATACAGAGATTCTTGAGAACTGCTGTTTCTTGCCATGAAAATTTGTGATAGAAACAACACAAGCTTTGAGATTTACTAAATATTTTTTCCAAAGACTCTGGCACTGTCATCAACAAAAATTAAATCCCTACAAAAATTTTTAAAATTAAAAACTGAACATTAAGGGATTTAAGAAGAAATCCTAAGAAATATGTCACTGAAACTGGAGCCTTTTGACAGGTGGTGGGGGTAGAGGGGTGGGAAGAGAAATTTCTCTTACTTCTAAAAACTTAGTTGAATATCTGCCTCGAAGGCAAATTTCTTCCTCAACTGCTAAGTTCATTTTCCGGAGGTGGATCTGTAGGAGGGTCCATCAGGTCAGAGACAAGAGAGATTTCCATTTGAGAAGGAGCTGTTTGCTGCTGCTGACTCCTGAGCCCCCTCTGCAAGAGCTGTTTCCTCTGCATAGTCAATTGGCCTTGCAGGAGATGATGGTGGGGAGGGACATCAGAAACACTTGGCATGAGACACTGATTTTCATTGTTTTCTCACACACTCTCTCATATTTGCTCTTCTCTGCTCTTCCAACCAAGAAACATTGTGGTGCATTGATCCCCCTATTCAGCTCCTTTAGGATAAGCCCAGCTGACCCTCCCTATTGTCTCCAGCACCCTCTGACTATGCCAGGAAAGCTGCAGGAGGGATTTTTTTCATACCCTTCTGCAATCCTGCCTGAAGTTTAGCCCTCCCCCCCCCAACCAGAACTAATTATGTAAAAATTTAATTGGGACACTCCAGATGCTTTCTTAAGCTCTCAGAGAAGATTTATCCATTTTGAGAATTTGTTATGAACTACTGCTTCTCCCCTGATTATAGAAATGGAGTGGGTGGCAAGAGACACCATCCACAAGTAGGAGAGTTGAGAAATCTAAGGAAAGATGAAAAAATAATAATCCAACTAGCCTGACAAGCTCCAAATGTGGCATCTGCTTATCCCACCATAGGCACACTGCCCACATGGGGCCAGAACCAGGCTTGCCCACATGGAAGAGTAGAGAGATGGGGAGTAGCCTCACAGAAGTACAAATGGTCTTGAACATGAAATTCAGTGGGGTCAGGATTTTAACCAGAGTCAAAAAGTTGTCTCAGCAGTGTCATGTGCAGTGCGGCTGAATGAATCCATGGTATCTTCACCAGGCATGTCTCCACTTCAGGTCTCCTCAGGAGAAATGCCAATTTTGCTGCTGGAGATTTTTTGAGGAAAGAGTTTCTGGTTTCACAGTTGGGGAAGAGAAGTGAAAATAATTCAGACACTGTTTTCAGGGGATAACTTCCAGTTTTTATTGCATGCATTTGACATTTGGTTTTGTTACAGTACTGAAGCAAAATTCCACAGGGAGAATAATCCTCTGGACATTTGTTAGTTGTGAGTTTTGACCTGAGCAATTTTTATTGTTTGTTGATGTCCAGGAAGAAAATCCTGAGCCACTGCAGGTAAAGCTTGCATAAGGCAGAGAAGCTCCAGGGAGCACAGAGGATGTAAAAAGGCTGCACATGGCACTGCATTGCCAGAAAATCATAACCTCATACCACTAAATGCAAGCTCTTATGTTTTTTTGCATAGACTGAAGCTCACTAAAATGCTGGGAGAGTGAAGATGTGGGAGTAATAAAAACAATGTAATGGAAGCCTTTTCTTTTGTCCACGTGGAGGTGTTACACAGTAGAATGAGCTAAGGTGTAGAAATTAATTTTTAGACACTCTGAATGAAAACTTCTTGAAGCAAAAGCTCAGAGACCCCTTCAGAAAAGAAGAAATTCTTGATTTAATCCTGGGTATTGAAATCATATTGTTCCAGATCCAGCCATCAAAGAGTGAGTCTGTAATTATGATGTATTTGTATTTGTATGGCCTTTCGTGGTGAGAAATTCACAGGTGAAAATTCCCTTTAATAAAGTCTTACTTTAAAAGGGCATGAAGATTAATGTTGTAAAAATGAGAAATCTTGCTAAGAGAAAATAAAAGGAGCAGCAGAAAGGGTGAAGTATTTTGGAGTGATGTAAATCTATTTAGAGATACAATATCAGAAATATGTAGCAAGGGCATATCATGCACTGAAAAAGACATAAGCAGTCCTAAAAATAGGGAGCACCAGTTTATCAACAGGGTAAAGGGAACTATTGGAGTTAAACGGGAATTATTTCAGAGGAGGAAGTAATTTCAAAGAAAAGTAAAATGGGGAAGAGCTTTTGTCATTTAAATATTAAACTACAATATTTTAAGTTGAATAAGATTCTGAGAAACTACCTGCTAGAGAACTAAAGCTTAAAAAAAAAAAAAAGTATATATATTTTTTTTTCCAATGCATTATCAGGAGGCCTAACAGAAAATTGTTATATAAAGAGGCTTGAAAGGACATCCCCAGGAAAAGAAGGGCCCCAGAAGAAAGGAAAGGTTCTTTCCTTTGGTGCAAAGCTATGGAAAGCTTAAGGAAGGGGTTTTTTTTTCTGTTTGGCTTGTTTTTTTACAGGGGATAAGTCTGACCAAGCATCACAACTTAAGGAGGAGGCTTTTAAAGAAATGATAGAATGAGTGGTAGGAAATGAGCAGGAACAGATGGCATTCACCCAAGAGGTTTAAAGTAATTCAGATATGAAATTGCTGAACTACTCTTTGTGATGTGCAAAGTATCACTTAAATCAATCCCAATATTATAGACAACAAATGAGGAGCCAGCTTTTACAGGAAGCTGGAAAGCAGCTAGAGAAATACAGACTTGATCACAGACTGGTAAAACTGATCAAAATGAAAATTAAATAGACATAAAGTGAAGTCTTGCTTCAAAAAGGAGAGATCGTTGAAGGAGTCAATAGGTGCAGAGGTGATAGATGCAGCTGATCTTGGTCTTTCCCAAAAAAACCCCACCAACCTTCTGTAAGGTCTCTTCACTAACAACTCTTAAGGAAACCAAGATGTCCTGAGGGAGGAGAGATGTCTCTTGTGAACCAGTGGTTGAGACAGATGATGAGTTCTTTTTATGAGGGGAAAAGGCCAGTAGAGATTCCCAAGGATCTGGGCTTGAACATGAGCCCCTTCACTTCTACACAAGAGACTTCTGGCTTTCATTTGTAAGGACTGGTTATCAAACTCCTAAAATTTGCTGTGGGTCAACAGCAACAACAAAGCCTCTAGGAGAGTCAAATCTAAAGCTGCTTGTGAAAACCCGAGGGAAGATCTCACAATTCTGAATGATTAAGTGATAAAATGCCAGAAATAAGTTCATGGTCAATAAAAGCTGAGTCATAAATGTGGAGGAAAACAGCCTTGACTGTACATACATAATCACAAGGTGTGAATGAAATAGATCTGGAGAATGGGGAAAGTGAAAACATCTGCTCAGCACTCAGCACTGACAAAACCTTCAGAGACGCTCTCAGATTTATCCAGAAAAGGAAAACCAGAGCCATAGGGAATTATGTGTTGCCACCATTTAACTCCCTGAGACATCCAAAGCTCATGTGTCGTGTGGCTGTGCTCCCTCTGCCTCAGAGGAGATATAGAAGAAGTGGAAGAGGCTTGGAGAGGGGCAAGAGGTGTGACACAGCCTCTGCGTGGGAGAGCAGAAGCAAGGCCCAGCTTGCATCATCATCTCTACTTTTGGCTGCTGTCTGATGAGTTGAAAATTTTCCTGAAAAGACAAGTTCGTGCTGAAGACTTTTTTGCTGGGAGTTAAGTAGGAAGGTGTATATGTAACTTGTGTTCCAGAAGTCTCCAGTCTGTGGTTGCCTGGAGCAAAGCAGATAAGACAAGATAATCATAACAGCTTCTCAAGGTCATCTGCCTACACATTGATGATCACATGGACTCATGACTTGTGAATTTGTCCATCTGAGAACAGAATAATGGAATCACAGAATCATTTTGGTTGGAAAAGACCTTTAAGATCATCCAGGACTGCCAAGGCCACCATTAAACCATGTCCCTCAGTACCACAATTATGTGACTTTGAACCCCTCCCAGGGATGGGAACTCCACTGACCTGTACACCCTGGTCCAGGGTGTGACAACCTTTTTAGGGAAGAAATTCTTCCCAAGCTCCAATATAAACCTCCCCTAAGCACATCTTCAGGCTCTTTTTTCTTGTCTCATCACTTGTTACTTGGGAGACGAGAATGACCCACCCTCCATCCAACCTTTCAGGTACTTCTGGGGAGTGAGAAGGTCTCCCCTCAGCCTACTTTTCTCCAGACTGAACACAGCAGTTCCCATAACCATCCCTAGTTAATTCTTTTTCCTTTTACATGAGGTCTTGTTAGCGGTTTTGATCTTTCCAGGCTTCCTTGAAGAAGGCTCACTGTCATGAAAGAAGGATCACTTGCTGGGACTTACTTTCATTTTCATCCCCAAAGATGTGATTTGTAAACAGTCCTGCCTGCACCTCATGAGACTGAAGCCTCAGCAAATACTCCTGAGGCTGAAGTTCCTATGAAAGTTTTTTGGCAAGGAAGTAATTTTAGGGCATAGCAAGACTTGAAAGAAATCATCCCAATAAACAATTCATATTGTTCCCTATTAGTTCACACTAATCAGCAGAGTGTCTCAAATAAGCATTTAATTAAGAATGAATGTGGTGGCAGTTATAAAATGAAATATTAATTGGAAAAGGAAAGTTTCAGGTTTGTTTAGGTGAAAGAAAGCTGCCTGCCTCCCGCTTAACTTGATTACACAAGTGCTTTCCAATTCCTGAATTGTTTAATGTATACAAGTCATAAGGACCTGACATTTAACAAGGGAACACAGGCAAATTAATTCCATTCAGTGTTAAAAATGCATCTTGACATTTGGTAGCTGGTATGTTAACCAGCTCCTTCTCATCAGAACTGCGTGTTTTCATATGTGCTAATTAACTGCCGTGTTATCCCATTTCAAAAGAATTAAGAAACAAATGGGATTTGATGTGGGACTAATAAGTGGATGGATGGCAGCTGCAAGGCATGGGCTTAGTTCCAAGCAGAGGGCAGGACCATGGCTCCTCCTCACTGGGCAGAGGGTTGCTGTGGAGGTGATGTACACCCCTGCCTGACTTCTCCTCCTGACCCGAAGACTCACAGTGTGAGGAGCAGAATGGGCTGTGCCGAGCTGGAGCAGAGCTGGGTGGTTCAGGGATTGGACAACCCTCTGATTCTCCAGGAGCCATGAGCTTGGAAGCTGAGCCCCACTCGCTGAGGAACATTAGTATTTCCAAGCTGGAAGTTTCAGGGACTGAAACTTTTATAACATCGATGCCGACTGAGTTTGCCAAGCGCTTTCAGCCAAGGAGGTAGTAAAAGAGAATTTTCTGAACATGTCAAAACACCTCATTTTCACATTTTCTAGAAGGAAATGTTTTCATTTGGAAATGAGAAAATGCCTCATTTTGATATTTCCCATGTGACAGCATTCAGACTTCTTTCTTTCTAAGTGACAGGTTCTTTGTTGTTTAAAATTGACCAAAATTTTCCCTGTTACTGAACCATTTTATTTTAAAGACCCTGAATAGAAAGGACAAAAGTTTCTCTTTTTGTTGGAATGAAAGAGTTTGGGTGAGCCCAGAACAATATTTCAGTCTTATCCCTTTGCCACTAGCCCTTCAATTCTCCTGTTTTGCATCATCAGAGACAGTTTCCCTCCCTCCTCCTCTCCATTAACACTTGCCCGATGTCATCTCAGCATCAGGAGGCAGGAGGAACAATCCTCATCCCACAAGATCTGCAGGGAAAGTGGTTCCTTAGGAGCATTTCCAGTAAGTGGTTTGGAGGATGGAGACACCAGAGACATCTGACTCTCCAGCTTCTGAGCTGGTGAGTTAATGGCTCTGTGCAGGAGGCAGCTGCAAAGCCTTTGCTGTGGGCTGTGGATCGTGCAGTGGAGTAGCTGCAAGAAGCCAAGGGGAGAGGGTGTTAATCACTGGGGAAAAATAGAGCTGTAAAACCTTCTAACAGCCTTTCAGCTCTTATTCCTTTTATCCTCTAATGTAAGCCCTCAGCTCCTGTAGTTCCATCTCCCCTGTCTTTATCCTGACCTTCCAGGTGTCACTTTCTCTGATCTTTTCTCGTTTGTCTCAGGGTTTCTTGGTTTTACAGAAGTAAATGTCCAGCTTGTTCCTTTTCAGGGTGAATGCATGGGTACACTTCATTCTGCTCCCAGCCAACCTGCAATAACCGATGTTTTCCCTTTGTCTCAAGCCCTTATGGCACCACCAGACCACTATTATGCTGGCTTGATCTGATAACTGAACAGAGCTAGTGTTGGGTCCATGAGGGACTAAAAACACTAATAACAGTAGCCTGCTGCAAAGAATCACTTATCTTCAAGTAAGCAGTGCTTTGGGTAGTGCTCTCTATGTTCCCAAAACATTTGTCTCCACAAGTTCTTAGCCAAGATCCACAGACCTGCAGTGCCTCTGCAGGCAAACATCTCAAGAAGGGCCAAATCTCAGGATTTTCGGGGCACAAAGCAGCAAAACCATAACTGGAAGCTGTACAGTCATGGAAGTGACCTGATGAGTCAAAATTGAGCATGTCACTCAAGTGATCCTAAGCTGTGCTTATATCTGACAGACTGGCTCTCTCAGAAGACTCTGCTGAGTTGGAGCTGGCTTAAGCATCTCCATTTGACCAGGACTTCTGGTCCTTGTTTCTCCTACTGCCCACATTATTTGTGAGTGTGTCACCACAAGATGCTACAAGCTGAAGCATGAATTCCCAGCATGGCAGCACCTACCAACTCTTCCGGCTGGATGAGCAAGGCAAGAGTGTATGACATGTCCAGGATTCAGTGGGTTGCCACCCGAAGTGGAAGAATGGGAGGTGAATGATAAAATTGGTAGTTTAGCACCCAAAGGGAAGAGTTGGCAGGAAGACTCCAACTACTGTATCCTCCCCACCTACACAAACACACTTAGCTTGTCAAAAATGTATTTTTCTCATTGAAAGAGCATCATATTATCCATTGTGGGGCAGCATGAGTCCAACCCAACTGTGAATGTCTTTTATACTTCAGCCAGAACACCTGCTCTCCCCTTTATTTTCCCTGATATACCAGGGCTGTCCTTACTGCTCACTGCTTCCTGGTGATGACAAGGCTAAATGAGAGGGAAAAGTTTCTAATGTGCTTTCCAGCCAGCTGCTTTGAAGAGTTGAAAGCAGTGGAAGTGCCACCTGTGAAGCTGTGAACTGGGTGGTTTTTCACTTGAGTGCACTCGGGAAATGTCTCTGTTCATCAGGAAGGACAAGGAGGTCCATGGGCCAAAGATTAAGTGAATTCTGGTGTTAATGATCTGATATCTTCTTGGCTTTCTCCTTCAGTGAGACAGCACCTTTCTTTGGCACAGAGTCCAGCTGCAGTCTCACGTGGCTTGGCTGACTGGAGAGGCTTTGCAGGGCTGAGCAGCCAGCAACTGGTCTATTATTCAGGGCCAACCTCCTGCTGTGGTGCTCTCCAGACTATTCTCTAATAACACAACTATCTGCACATACCTGCCTGAAAGTCCCTTTGCATCTGCTGAGGCTGAGGGTAGGGCTCAACCACTAGTTTCTACCTGAATTCAGCTTCTGATGTCTCTGCCTTCTGTGGGCTTTTCATCCAGCCCACATAGCTCCAGCCACAGCAGCATCTCAGCAAGGTTCTGTGGATGGGAGCAGAGCAGAAGGTCTGCACTCAACCTCTTTGCAGAAAGCCCTGATGTTCAACACTGAGACTGCACATTGCCATAGGGTGGGAACCACCCTGCTCCCAGGTGGCCTCCAGCAACCTCAGACAAGGAAAGGCTCAAGGAAGGGTTGGAAGCGAGCGAGGAGGGTGATGCCACTCACCTCTCAGTGCACAGGGAAGAAGCCTAGTGAGTAGCTCCAACAGAGCTGGAGAGCAGTTGGTCAGCAGGATCTGGAATTCCACCCAGAACAAGGGCATGACCTCCTCTCCAGGCCTGGCATACCTGCTAACTTAGGCCATTGCCCACGACATTTTGTGTGGCAGTGCTGTGCCAAAAGATTTCATGGGAAAATCTTCTTGAAAGGTGACTCAAAGGGAGGGATGATCCACAGGACAGGCGACAGAGTGTTTTCCACTCATGGAAAACCCTTTCCACCCCAAGAGTCAGGGAACCACACCACCTTCCCCACTTGTCCTTTGGCATGGCAGGGAGCTGCAGAGCCTGATCTCAGCTCCCTGGCAGGACACAGGGAGCAACTTCTGAATGAGACCAGAGGAAAGCAGAGGTGTTTAAAAACCTTTCATTCCAAGAGGAGAAATAATCCAAGTAGGACCTCACCTCCAGTGGCAGTTAATTTTGAAACAAGTATTTACTCAAGCAACTGGCAAAAATTCATGCACTTACACCACAGAATAAAAAATAAATCTTTTTCTCTCTATCACCTGCCTCCATGGGAGGAACAAATTGCTCATCCTTCCTTTTTGCCTCAGCCTGCCAACAGCATGAGAGAAGTCAGGCAAACACCTTGTCACCTCCCACATCCCCAGTCAATTTTTGTATCAGGGAAGAGGCAATTGCTACCTCCCATCATCAGCTGTGTGATGCTCCCTGTAAGCATAGATCCTGGCTAGATGGATTTTTTTTTTTTTACCTTATGTTTATGAAAACACCTTCTCCAGAGAAAAGGCTGCACACATAAGTAAACACCCCTCAGGGGCAGAAGTTGTGTGTGCAATCTTACCTGCAATAGGAAGAAGGGCACAAAACCATAGAATCACAGAATGGTTTGGATTGGAAGTGACTTTAAAGATCATCTAATCTCAACCCCGAGGCATTGGACAGGGACACCTCCCACCACCCCAGGTTGCTCCAAGCCCCATCCAGCCTTCAACACTGCCAGGGATGGGGCAGCCACAGCTTCTGGGGGCAACCTGGGACAGGGGTTCAGCACCCTCACCCCAAACAATTCCTTTCCAATGTCTAGCCTACATCTCCTAATTTCCAGTTTGAAACCATTCTCCCTTGTTCCATCCCTCCCTGTCCTTGTCCCAAGTCCCTCCCCAGTTTTCCTGGAGCCCCTTCAGGCACTGGAAGGTGCTCTAAGCTCTCCCCATTGCAGCCTTCTCTTCTCCAGCCTCAACACCCCCAACTCTCTCAGCCTGGCTCCAGAGCAGAGCTGCTCCAGCCCTCCCAGCAGCTCCAAGGCCTCCTCTGCACTGGCTCCAACACCTCCCTGGCCTTCAGGTGCTGGGGAGGCTCAAGAAGTGGACAAGTCTTTGGGAGGGCTATGTTAGCATATTTATCTATGACAAAAAATCACAGCTGCAATCAACAATGTGTGTGAAAATAGTCCTTCAAACTCAGAAAAAGTTACAGAAGTTGCAATCACCTTTCAATCTTTGTAACTTTTAACATGGCTGTTCCTGTTAGCATCTTGGTCACACCAAAGCCATCTCTGTTTGTCATGGAACATTACTTATAAACACCATTAAAAATAATCACCAAAATACGCATAAAACTTTAGTGGCAAACATTGAGAAGCAGATGATGATTACCCTCATAATCTCTTACTTCAGATATAAAATGGTGACATTGACTCTTAGCAAGCTCTCGTGCAAATAAGCCTACCATTTCTTTACAACTTTACGATAGTTACTAATTGGAGTTTGGCCAAATTATTGTTTAGAAATAAGATCCTGGCTTCAGTCAGCCCGTCCTCCTGTTTGTGAATAACTCTCAAGGAGACAGTGAGGAGGAGGTCTGGGCTTTTTTACAGCAATCTTCACCTACCTGAGGAGCATGTCTCTACTTGCCTGAAGGTGAAGCCAGATAATATTGAAGGCTGATGGAGTGAATACTGCCTTTTCAGGAGTGCTGCAGCTGCATGTTGGCTGCGTCACATGTGGAGCTGGGAGTTTGCTTTCCCTCTTTGCTATTTGCTCCCAGTACCATGCAGTGGATTCCCAGGCTGCTTGGTATCATTCTTGTTTTGGGTGACTTTCACCTGGAACAAATGGAGGCTTGGCATGACAGTAATTTAACAAAAGTGGTTTCCCTTCATTCACAGTGATGGACCTAAATAATTTATCAGCATTAAAGTAACTCTTTTCTTTTCACTCACGTCTTGCTCACTGAAGGGCTCATCTTCTGTCCCTGCTCATTTCCTTTCAATTTCATTGATGTCCTTGTTGGAGCTGATATCCCTTCTGGTTTCCCAGGAAGGTACCAAGTTCTTGCTCTCCACCAGGGCTGTTACTACTTTCTCTAATGCTATCTCCTCTCTCTGTTTGGCCCTTTTGACTGAAAAGTTAAATCTTAAATTGCAATGCTGGTAATCCAAGGGCTATCTGTTCTTAGCTTACCAGTGCTTCACAGGGCAATCTGAAAATAGCCCAAGAAACTCCCTCCCCAGAGTCCTGGAGGATCTGTGACTTTTAACAGTGTATATAAATTAACCCTTTTAGTGCTAGAGACTTCAGGAGTTATTACTGTGCATAGGACTCAGTATTTTCCTTGGAATTTGTGGAAATAACTTGGTATTGCAGTTGACTGCAGCTATTGTTAACACATAGCTTTATGGAATTAATTACATATATATATATATTCAAGGAGCTACAGAAGTACCCTGGAAACTGCTTCATCTCCTGGGAGTTTTTCCCCAAGCATCTTGCCTTGTGGTTTATGTTGCCCTACTGATGTTTCTGCACCATCTGAAAATATCTCTTACCATGTCTCCTCTTCAGTGAATATGTGCAGATGACCAGGGTCAAAGATTCCTTTCTCATAAAATGATATCCATCTGGGAAGTTTAGTAGCAGCATAGACAGGTAATAATGGTTCTGCTCCTAACCTCCACTTCTACACCCAGCTACATGTGCAAAAAATCCAATTACTTTTGTTTGCAGTGAGTTTCAGAGAAACTTCATTGTTCCTGGAGTGGTTCAGCTTACCCATTTCTCAAGAATCACATTTGAAAACAACATTTCAGACTTGCAGTCTAGATTCATTTACACACTTAATAGTTTATCCTACATTTTCTGAGCTAACAGTTATCAGTGTTTATTCTGGTAGCTGGTGAGTACAGAATGATGAAGCTCAGATAAAGCTCTAAAACTCAGGGCTAAGCTAAGCTGAGTTATTGAATGTATATTGTGGACTCCAGGTGCAAGTGCCAATGGTTCCTCTGGTCCAGCTGATCCAGGGGAAATTCCTTGAAGCTGTTCAGCCAATTAGGTGACTTGCACGTTTTTGCTCTGAAGATCCTGTTAGACCATGGGAAACTTTCCTTGGGATTTGTCCCCAGTAACTGCAGGCAAGAAAGTTTGAGTAGATCCTTGTTCCATGTCAAGTTACAACCCCTCTCAGTGCAACTATTTGGAGTGGGAACATCAAGGAAATTTCACATAATACTTGATGTGGAAACTCATTCCAATGTGAGGGGCTGGCACAAATCCCAGGAACCATGACTTGAGGACACTGCCTTTGTACTGATCCTCTCCCTTGCATCTCCTCTACTGATCCAAGTCAGTATGGCCATCTTCCACACTCTGAACATTGGGATCAGCTGGGATGTGAAGGGAAGCAGCTCCTCAGCAAACGCCCTTCCTGGTTGGAAGGATTCTATCTCTGTCTTTTGACTCAGTTTGGCTTGGGAGTAGCATCCTACCTGGACCAGGATGTTCTGCCTGGAGAAACAAGCCAGCACCTTTATCAGTTCCTCTCCTGGCTGTGGACCTGTTTGAAGCCCCTTGTCTATTACACACGAGGAGGCCATTAGCTACTGCAGCTCCCACCCCTGCTGATCTGGCCATCCACACAGGCTCTTCAACTTCTGCCCATCACCCTTGGAGCAACCACTGCCAAGACTTCAGTCACTGCTCCTGGGCTCTCCATTTGCCACTCTCCACCTTGACACCTAGGCTGCACATCCTTCTAGGACGATTCCCCCATTCTGCATCCCTTTCTGCAACAGCTTCCCAGGTGTCAGTAGCAAGGAAGTGGGAAGGTGAAATGACACCAGTGGAGGTCTCACCGTTCCAGGCAGAAGCTGCTTTTCAATTTCTTCAGCACTAAAAGCTTCATGGAAGAGGATGGGCCTTGGCTAAACTTCTTGGACATCAGATTCTGAAATATTTGCAGGAAAATGGAGACTTCAATAAATGTTCTTTGAGCTTTCCATTTTCTGAAAAGAATAGGCATGATTTGCATCAGAGATACTAATTATTTGAGAGCAATAGTATACGAGAACATCTGAGGCTCCCTGCAGGGGCTCAAAGTCTGTATCCCAGGGCAGGCAATGAGAATGAGAACAAAAGAGTCCCCCATTCCCTACCCCATCACCAGTAAAGAGGGGCAGAGTTAACATGGATTAACATGAAGTTAAAAGTTAACATGAATTGGTTCATGAATTAACATTAGAACCACAGAATCACAGAATCATAGAATGATTTGGGTTGGAAGAGACCCCTCAAGGTCATCCAGTCCAACCCCCTGCAGTAAGCAGGGACACCCTCAACTAGATCAGGGTGCTCAGAGTCTTATCAAGCCCCACCTTGAATATCTCTAGGGATGAAGCCTCCACCACCACCCTGGGCAACCTCATTACATTGTTGTAAGTTGAACTTGAAGAAGTTTTATTTTATTACCACATAACTGGTGAGCACACAACAAGAATCCAATTATTTGACTTGCAACCAGGGCCATGTCATTCCCCATCATCCCCAAGCCATCTCATCCAGTTTTCCCCAACATAGCTGGAGAAGTCCATCTGTCGGAGCATCCCCAGGATGTCAAGAGTTCATTCAAATTAACAATAGCTCATTAAAATTAACATCAGCTGAGCAAAGGCTGCCTTAGTCAGGTCTTGCAAGCTCACAGTGTGGGTGACCTGGGCCTCCAGGATGAAATGTATTACTTTTCTCTGCTGCTGTTTAACATCATCTTTAGCTGCCATGGGACAGAGAAACTCAGGCTCTATGCAACCTGGCAGCCTCTTCCATCATTTCTCCAAAGACAACATGCATTTAACACTTTGGCTTGTTTTACTCCATCATTGCTGATTTCATCACTGCTGTCTGCTGAAAGATTTGGTTGATTGCCAGACCTACTTTTGGTCCTGATACATTTTTTTTTTTAGTCTGTCTCATTTTTTTTCATCATCCTGGCAGATCATCTTTAGCTTTCCTTAGCTATAGCCAACCTCTCAATAGTTATTCTTTGTTGTTAACCTCAGCTCCCTTCTTCCTATTTCGTAGTGATAACAGTAATATCTCTTAGGATTATTAGTGTTACACATGGGGTTTTATCCCTGAGCTGTAGTAAAAGAGTTTTGCAGTGGTCAGGCTGGCATACAGGGGTGGACTCAGAGTGCACATTTCTACAAATGAAATTTGTAATTTTTGCTGAAAAAAAATTGCTTATTTTTTTACTTCCAGCAGAAAATATTCTGAAATAACATAAAATCTTAATTCTCTGTTCTGTGTGACCGAGGGCTCCATGAGGACTTAAGTCTGCATTAGCTGATCTTTTACTTGGCAACATCATTTTCCAGATTTGTTTTTTAATTGTCTTTTTTTTTTTTTTTTTTTTTTCCCCCTTAAGAAATCTAAAATGTACATTTCATTGCTCCTGGTAGCGTTTTATGGTGTTGGGTTCCTTGGAGAAGTGCAAACAAACAAACCCCTGTCTAAATAATGAAGGAAAACCTTATTAACCTACATAGAGAGCAAGCAGTCAACTCAGGGATAAAACGACTGTCCTAGTTTAGGTGTAAACATGAGGGGAAAAAATAATAAACTTGCTAAAAACACACACAGGCTTTTACATATGCATAGGATGTGGTAAGCAGGACTAAGTCAGAGCTGGAGAATACACAAAGGGGCAGCTCCTGGGGGGATGATGGAGGAAAGGAGAGCTTCAGCCCCCAGATCAGGAGGTGTGATGCTTGGGGGAGCTGTTTTCTCCACCTCATCCTGGTGCTGAGTTCTCTTTTGAGCCCCTTCCCCTGAAGGACCACAGATGCCAAGGAGCCAGTGGCAGCTGGTGTGGGGAAGTGCTTAAACACAGATTTAGGAAGAATTTGGCATTTTTTTTGGAAGCATATCAACTTTACTGAATGAAGAACATACTGCTTTTGGATCTCTTGAGGTTATGAAGGTGGTCTGAGGGCTGGAGCAGGCTGAGAGAATTGTGGGTGTTCGGGTTGGAGAAGAGAAGGCTGCAATGGGGAGAGCTTAGAGCACCTTCCAGTGCCTGAAGGGACTCCAGGAAAGCTGGGGAGGGACTTGGGACAAGGACAGGGATGGGATGGGATGAGGGGAAAGGTTTCAAGTTGAAAGAAGTGAGGTTGAGCTATTAGGAACTCTTTAGTCTGAGGGTGCTGAGCCCCTGACCCAGGTCACCCCAAGAAGCTGTGTCTGCCCCATCCCTGGCAGTGCTGAAGGCCTCAGGTTGGATGGGGCTTGGAGCAACCTGGGCTGGTGGGAGGTTGCTCCATGTTAGGGGGTGAGACTGGATAAGTCCCTTCCAACCCAAACCATTCTGTGATTCTACGACATTTCTCTGTGTTGGAAAGGTGGTATTACCAGTAGAATCCTCACTGAAGTGCAGATTACACACAATACTTCTCACCTCTCCATGCCAGTGATCTTCAAAACCCTTCAGAGAACCCAAATCTTGATGAAGATGCTCTTAGAAAGGAAGTCCTAGTTTTACCACTCATGTGCAGAACATTTTGCAGGGGCTGGGCAAAACCTTGTAGTTTCCATAGCAAGATGACTGGAAACACAATGTTCTCAAGGGAAAATGAAATTATTACCAGCAATATTTACATTGATCTCCATGGCCCCAAATGTCACACATACCATGACTTTATCATCAAACTTCCCAATGTCCTTTTCTGAGAAGGGTATTCTATGGTCCCTCTTAGATGGATGCACTCAGCCAAGGAAGCTAGACTGTATGCTCAGAATCATTTTCCTGGCATTTTTTGCTTTCCCATGGCTATTTTGTCAAACAGCCTAACAAACACAATTTAATGATGGAGCTCTACCATGAAGACCCTTTAATGCATATTCATAGTGGATCCTTGGCTTATCTCTGAGCAACATTCACACATGCTGCTTACTTGAGCTGTTGGTTTTTTATGAAATGCTTAACATATAAAAATTTAATCACAAAGTTGCTTAATATTTGTTTCTTACGAAAAGCATTATTATTACTAAAAAAAAACAAAACAAAAACCCACTCTCTCAAGGTTTTTCATGTATATGGTGTTGCTTGGTGTGTGTTGAATTCAGATCAAGAGTGCTGAGAGGCAGCACTGCCAAGATCCTGTTTCTCAGAGCTTCCCAAGGTCAAATATGACGGGAAAAACTATTGATGGGACAAAAGCATGGCATGAGCCAGAGGAACTGAGTGCAACATTGGGATATTGACTTCTTAATAATAACAATGATGATGTGGGTCTAAATAAAGCTTTTCTGTAGGCATTAAGTCCTTTTCTGGAGCCCAAAAAACATATCTGCAAAGAAATAAGCCTTTGAGTCATAGAGAAGGGGAAGATAACAGCAGAAAGACTCGTTGGTGTGATCACTATCCCTGGAAATATTTAAAACCTGTGTAGATGAGGCATTTCAGGTTTTTTAGTGGGCGTGGTGATGCAGATATCGATAAATATGCTTTTTTTAAATTTTTTTTTTTTTTTTTTTTTTTTTTTTTCTTGTGGAGTAGAATGTTGCTGGTTAGAGGCGATGATCTTAGAGGTCTTTTCCAACCATGACAATTCTGTCATTCTGTCTGCTGGGAGGCAATTTCTGCTGAGCTTCTACCTGGAGTCAGTGCAGGCTCAGGCAGGGAAGCTTTGCTCAGCACAGTGAGCAAGGGGAATATTTGTGAACATTTCTTCAGTACTCACCGGTGCCCTTCCTCTTAGAAACCAAGCAGGCTGATGCATATGCAACCCTTGTCTTGGATTTCCAGGGAAATACAGCAGCCTGGTGGCTGCTGCTAGAACTGCTGCGGTGGAGGTGTGAGCATCCTGGTGGAGGATCCCAGCAGAAGAGACAGGGGGAAGGATGGGGGGGGTGGTTGCACCTCCGGGGGGTGTCACAGAAAGAGAAAAGAGACATTCTGGGCATGCCCAGTCACAGGACCACAGAATTGCCATGGCTGGAAAAGACCTCTAAGATCACTGAATCCAACTGTCAACACTCCTCCTGCCCATAAAATAAAATATATAATAAAATACAATACAATAAAATAAAAATATATCTTCACCATGCCCACCAGAGCATGTCCTGAAGTGCCTCAACTACATAGCTTTTAAATATTCCCAGGGATGGTGGCTCCACCACCTGCCTGGGCAGCCCCATTCCAGCCCCTGACCACTCTCTCAATAAAGAATTGCTTCCTTAGATCTGCTCTAAATCTCCCCTGCTGCAACTTCAGGCTATTTCCTCTGGTTCTATCATTATCTACTTGAGAGAAGAGGCCAGAACCCACCTCCCTACAACCTCCTTTCAGGGACTTGGAGGGACCAATAAGGTCTCCCTTCAGCCTCCTCTTCTCCAAACTAAACAATCCCAATTCCCTCAGCCTCTTTTCACAGGATTTGTGCTCCAGACCCTTCCCCAGCTCCGTTGTCCTCACACACAACCAACCCCTCAATGTCCTTCTGGTTGTGAGGGGCCCAGAACTGACCTTGGGATCTGAGGTGCAGCCACCCCAGTGCCCAGCACAGGGGGATGATCCCTCTCCTGCTCCTGCTGCCCATACCAGTGTGTCAAGGTTTAACCCTGGCCCAGCAAAACAACATTTAAACCGAGTAACAGATTTATATATTAATCTCTCTCTCCTCTGATAAAGGAAAGAGAGAGAGAATAAGTGAGAGAGACTTATGGGTTGGAAACTAAACTACAGAACTTTAATGAAACAATAATGATAAATAGGAAAAATTACTAAATATATACAAATATACAGGAAAATTGATCCCATGTTCCTCCCCCCTTTCTCCCAATAACTCTCACGTCACCACCGAGGCTGCAGGGCAGCCCTGGGAAAGTCCAGGCTGGAATCCTGGAGTCAGCAGCAGTCAGGAGCTGGGGGCAGGAACACACAGATTCAGGCTGGCACGGATCAGGACCACAGGCAGAGGGACAGACGGAATCCTCTCAGGATACCGAAGGAAGCAGGGAGGGCAGGAAGGAGTAGAGGGGTTTGACCCTTGTGATCCCTCAAATTTATACCAAGTATGAGGTGTATGGGATGGAATACTCTGTTTGGTCAATTCTGACATCTATCTTGTCTGGTCCTCCCCAGAGGAGGGGTTCAGGTGGGACTTCGTTGCTCCTTCTGGAAGGCAAAATGTTCCTGAGAGCTGAGCAGTGTCCTTGGCTCTGCGTGCCAGTCTCTGGCTGTAACTATAAACATGGAGTGTTATCAGTCCTAGAAGCAGACACTGTCTGAGAAACTTGCTGTTAATTTCAGCAAGTGCAACTACTTAGAAGAGACTTAGCTAAAAGCAAAAGCACAAACCAGAAAATCACCTTCATCCTGGCCTAAACCAGGACACAGTGATGCCACAAGCCAGGCTGCTGGTAGCCCCTTTGGCCACCTGGGCACCCGCTGGCTCATGCTGATCAACACTTCCAGGCCCAGTCATTTCCCTTCAAAAATAGTAAGACGTGCAGATACAAAAACAAACAAACAAACAAACAAAAATAAACAAAAGAAGGAAAAAAGAAAAGAAAAAAAAGAAAAAAACAAAGAAAAAAACAAAAAAACCAAAAAACCCAACCCAAACCCTTGAGTAAGACTGTCAGATTACAAACATGCCTTGAGATCTTAAGAAAGAGGGTAGAAGACCAAGTTTTAATAATGAATTGAGAGATCTAAATAATGAAACATCAATCTAGCTGTTTCTTGACACTTTGTTGGGTAATATCACATCGCTGTCTGCTGCAGAAGTCCAGAGTGGTCCTTTACAGTGTTCTCAGCTTCTCAGCCACAGAACAGCTTTGATGAAAATGCCCTTTCAAAGTGAACGTGCAAGTGGAACCAAGTTGCTGAGAGGAGTCAGGTCAAAGGCAGCTCTCCATGGGATGAGACTTGGTGCATAATTCCTGTCAAGCTGCTGCCCTCCCCATCTGCTCCCCCACTCCCTCCACCTCTGTCCTCCCAGGGCATATTCCCCCTCCAGGGCTCCTGGATGCAATGCTCATTTGATGACTATGGATGTGACCTCTCATGTCCTCGAGCTATTCGTGGGCTGCAGGGTGGGCTCAGGAGGAGTTTCTGTAGGGCGTCTCTGACCTTTCTTGTGGCCTGAGCTTCCAGACATTAAAAAACAATGTCCTTTGCTAATAAGTTGGTCCTAGGCTGGAAGAAAATGTCATGTCTGCTCCTCTTTCCTCCCCCTCCTTCAACCTGCTGGGTTGCTGGGTAGCAGCATGGTGCCACCAGCAAGGGCTGGTGCAGATCCCAGAGCAGGCTGCCCTGCAGAGGCCTGATACAGTGCATGGGGCTGGTTAAGGGTTAGAAGCTCAGAAGACCACTTGAAAAGTCTCTTTTCCTTTATTTTTTTTTTTCCTTTTTTTTTTTTTCCCCTTTTTTTTGGTTTTTTTTTGTTTGTTTTTTGTTTTAGTTTTGGTTTTTGTTGTGTTTTTGCATTCCACTGTTGTCTAATGACTCTCAGCCCTTCCAAAACCAAATGGTTGGGATGTGAAAGCACCACCATGTTACTGTGAGGCTCAGGAAGCAGGAGATCAGGGCTGGCTACAAAGGTTCACCTCATGGAAAAATCTCAACTGCCACATCTTCTCTGTGATTCTTCTTGAGGATTTTACCCTGATATAAACAACTCCAGCCCTCCTAGAAGTAAAGACAAGCAAGAGGGACCTTTGGGGATGCTGAAGGTCATTTCTGAAGCAGGATGAGTCACTCTGTGTTTTGTGGCTTCCCAGACTTTGTCCTGTAGTGCCACATGTTCAAGTAAATCTCCCGGACAGGCCCTGTGTTTGTATTTGCTGATGTCCTTTGCAGACGTGAAGTAAACAATAGTCATCCAGCCACCAAAAAATCCCCAAAGACTTCCCAAATTGAGAAATCAAGTCACTCTCTCCCAAAATGTAGCAGCTCTCAGGTAAGAGCCCTGTAATGACTGCACCACAATGCCAGTGTCAAGGAGAGTAAGAACTGCACAGGCAGTGGTTGGGCAAGGATCCAAATAAAGCTCTTCATGGACACACACAGCTCCACCATATATTCCTCTTTGCTTGGACACTATTTTTTCAGCCTCTTTTAAAAATCTGTGGCATTTCTGAAGCCCCCACTGTGGTAAGGACTGGAAGGGTAATGGTTCTTTATGCTTTACCTCCAAACAAATCTGTGTCACCCACATCACAGCACAAGGAATTAGGAGGAGCAGATGGGACCCATGGTCAAGTTTCAGGTGCACATAGCACCAAGCAAGTGAGAGAGAGCTCAAGAGGAGAGGACACTGTGTCATCAGGCCCCAGAAGGAGCAGTTGCAGCCCAGAGATGTGTGAGCATTTCATAGCCTCTCTGGAAACTCCACCCAAGTCCATCAACCCTGGGGAGATCCCCACCACCACCACTCTTCATGAAGATCCTAAACAAAGCTGTGACCAGAAAACTCCAAAAAGGGGAACCTGCAGCACTTCTTGCAGAAGTAGAAAGAGACCATAATCAAATATCTTCTCCAGCTGCTGAGGACCAAGGATACCTCCTCTTTGCTCTCAACACCTCAGGAATGCCTTGATCTCAGGCATTACTTGAATGTCTTTGTTATCTTTGACATTCTCTTTGTCACAGTTTAATGCTGGGCTGGTAATTAACTGAATGACAGATGCTCTCTATTAATCCCCCTCCCTGATAAAGAAAGGAGAGAGAATAAGGGAGAGAGACTTATGGGCTGGAAATTAAACTACACAGCTTTAATGAAACAGTAATAATAAATAGGAAAAATTATTAAGTACATACAAATATACAGAAAAATTATACCAAGTTCTTCCTTCCTTTCCCCCAGTAACTCTCAACAGAAGTTCCTTGCTCCTGTGCAAAAAACCAACAACCTGGCCTGGAAAATCTTCTGGATGAACAAAATCACTACCTTGGAGGGAAAAGCCCCCAGTGACCTGGAAATGCCCCTTATGCCTCCTTCCAGCCTTTTTTTTTTTTTTTTTTACACGTTGCTTTGCTTCTGGGTAAATCCATTTTATTAACAGCTCTTCATAAAGCCTGGCAGGGTTTGAAAGGCAGCAATGTTTGCCTTGGAATATCAATAAGCAGCTGCTTTTCCAGCCTAGGGAAGATTTGAAGGAAGAAAGTGAAGCTCTGAGGATCAGTCATCAATGCCAGCCCCATGGGGAGATTTGTTATTGAAATAGTAACTGAATTCCTGCACAGAAGGGGCTGAGAAGGAGCTCTGAGCTTCCACTCAAAGCCATCAGCAAATGGGAGGATTGCAAAGCACTTGGTCCATGGGCATGATGTTCCCTTCAACATCAGCTGCACCCCTTGGGCATCTCCTCCCAGCCAAACCTGATGCCTGCACCTCTGGCCATGGCCAGCTGGGCCTCCAGTGCACAGAAACAGCTCTCCCCATCCAGACTGGTTTTTCCGAGAGAAATGTTGGCAGAACTAGATATGAAGCAGCCTTTCCCTCTGCAATGGAAAGGAAGAGAGGGTCAGGGCATGAGACAAGATATGGGAGGTGATTCTTCCCCTCTGCTCTTCTAAGACCCCACCTGGAGTATTGCATCCAGTTCTGGAGTCTCCAACATAAGAAGGACATAAACCTCCTTGAGAGTCCAGAAGAGAGCCACAAAAATGCTCAGAGGGCTGGAGCACCTCCCCGTGAAGCCAGGATGAAGAAGTTGGGGTTGTTCAGCCTGGAGAAGAGGAGGCTCTGAGGTGACCTTCTAGCAACCTTCCAGTACCTGATGAGGGCCTACAAGAAAGTTGGGGGAGGACTTTTTACGTGGGTGTGTAGCTAGAAGACGAGGGGCAATGGTTTAAAATGTGGAGATGGGAGATTTAGATTAGATATTTAGAGGAAATTATTTACTGTGAAGGTGGTGAGGCACTGGAACAGGTTGACCATGGAGGCTGTGGCTGCCCCATCCCTGGCAGTGTTCAAGGCCAGGTTGGATGAAACCTTGAGCAACCTGGGCTGGTGGGAGGTGTCCCTGCCCATGCAGGGGGTTGGATCTTGATGATTTTTAAGGTCCCTTCCAATCCAAACCTGGTCTGAAGGGTTCTGGAAGCAGAAGAAGGAGGCACTGATGCCACAAGCAGCATTGCTGCAGAGGGATGAGTCCTTAGCAGCTGCAGGTACCAGGTTGGTCCCCAGTGTCCAAAACACATCTGCTGGGCTTCTTGAGGTCCTATCAGCTCAAACCAGTACTTGCTTCCTCTTTGTGCCAGGGTGGGAGAAGGTTCAAAGAGCAAGGGTTTGTGCTGGCTGTCTTTGTGTCACCTGGAATGATCCTAGTGCCACCCTGCAAGGAGCTCCAAGGCCACATGTCTCTTCTGGTACAGGACACTGGTGTGGGATATGGAGCTTCTTGCTTTGCCTGTGTTGCTAAGACCACACTGTGGAAGTGCTATGAAAGCCTGATACTTCCTTCTTTCACACTATTTATTATAATTTTGCATTTCCCTCATGTCAGACAATGAAAATAATGCAGTAAGGTTTGTTCTTGCCAGGATCTGCTTCCTCTTTCAGTCTCTTTAAGCTCAAACCAACTTGTGGTTTCACGTACAGCTGAGAAAATTTACTCCTCTGTGGGTGGCTCCCTGCACTGGAATGTTATCAAAATATTGTGGAGCCTTTCCCTGACATCTAAGGAGGGAAAAAATAACAAACTACCCGGAGCAATTCGGTGCCAAAGCACTGTGATTTATAATTGCACAATGCCTCAGGGAGGATCAAGAAATGAAGTAGATAGATGTGAAACTATCCAGAGTGCTACATAGAGAACACAGAAGAGAAGAGAAAATAGAAAATATAGAGAAAAGAATATCTCAAACACCCTTATCAAGGGCTGGAACATGACACACTTGGTTTTCCAGTGCTCAGTAATGGACACAACTCCTCTGTGCTTCCTGCTGCACTCAGTACCTGGTGGAAGACCAACATTTCTTTCTCCCACCTTCTGCTGCTGCTGGCTTACCTGAAGTGACAGTGCAGCTGCTAGAAACATGTGGATGGTCAATGTTTTGTGGCACTGGACCAACCTCTCCTCAAATAGGCTTATCCCAACCTGTTTCCCCACCAGCAGCAAGCGAATGAATCCATGAGCAGAGCTGGATTTCACCGAATCCCACAATCATTGAGGCTGGAAAGGACCTCTGAGATCAAGTCCAGCCTATTTGTCCTGTCTCTCTCTTTGTCCTGTCTCTATTCGGATCTGGACAGGTAGTAGCAGTGTCCTTCCCTTCTCCTTTCCAGGTGTGTCTTGCTCCTCATGCAGAGGATGCTCAGAAACAGCACCTGCTTCAGCTGAGCATATTCCCCCTTCAGCAAAGCAGCCAGATCAGTGCCTCATGTAATCAGGTGAGGTACCTCCCTGCACAACATGGGTTCCCCAAGGTCTTTTGGGGATGACTGAAGCCTCCTCAGCTTCCCAGTTGCTGCTCTCTCCCTGTTTCTAAGAACAACCAGCATAAAAAAACATCAAAGGAGACTCTCCGGTCTGAGCTTCCTAAAACACAGCACTAGGCAACAGCAGATGGGAGCTGGCATTATGAAATATGCATAACCTCGCAGATCACAAGGTAGCACTTAGCTATCCTCTAATTAAAAGGCAGCTGCTTCCTAATGCAGTGGGACAAGCCTGCTAGAAGACACTACATTTTCCCTGTGTGCTGGCTGATTGATGAGGAGTGCTGCAGCTCTTTCTTGCCCAGCTCAGGGATGTCAAAGGGACCCTTCAGCCTTCTGCAGCCTTTTTCCAAAGATCCAAGCAGCTAGATAGTGGGGATCCCCCTTGATTCTCTAAGCTAGAGTGGAAAGAGTTAATGCTTAGAATAGGTGGAAGCCTTTTTGGACATCCCTGCCAGCTACAGAACTGCTTCCTGCACAGAAGAGCTTGGAATGAATAAAAGAAATACTGTTTCATTGAATCAATCCCTCTAGCAATGAGCTCTGGCTTCCCACTGGTTATTTTCATTAATTAATTACATTTGTATTCATGGAACATGCAAGAGTCCCACTCATGGTCCAAGATCCCACTATGCTGGGGTCTGAACAAACAAAACAAGACAGGTCCTTCTCCAAAGAACTTCAAGTATGGAAAAAAAGAGTTGAGATGAGATGAGATGAGATGAGATGAGATGAGATGAGATGATGAAATGAGATGGCTGCAGCCAGCAAGCCACAGGGTGCAATCAGGTTGTCTGGGCCTGGATAGAGCTGTGAGCTGAACATATTTGGGGTGCCTACCACTGTGGTATTGCATGCCAGTGTGATGCCAGAGGTGCCTTTTGCATCATTCTCATGTGTCTAGGACATGGAAAGCCCAACTGGATCCTCGAAGTGTTCTTCCTCTAGAGGACATGTTCTGATCTATGGGCTCACCTGGGGCAGAGCATTTCTCCCTATGCTCAGCACCCCCTTTTCCATACTGCAGAAAGCAGGTGGAAAAGGAGGCACTGCTCCAGCTTTCAGTACTTTGGCACAACCTGTCCAGAGCCTGGAGGTGCTTCTGAGAACATCCCTCTTTGCCACCCCACAACCCCCAGCCCCTGTGAGGCTTCCAGAAGACAGAGCAGGTTGGGGGATCCTACAGGAAGGAACTGCACAGAGGTTCTCCTGCTCAGCACTATCCTCCCTGGCATCATGGGATCCAAGAGACACTGACTCACTGTCAGCAAGATACAGATTGAATGTTAAGTGGCTGCACACAGCTCCCAAATGAAGCTTCCTCTTAACAAGGACAGAGTCATTAGGAATGAGCCACTTATTTATGTGACAGAAGAGCAGCTGAGATAACATTCCAAGGTGCTTCCCATTTGAGTAATGACAAATCTCCCCAGCCTCCCACTTTCTTGCCCCAGTTTCCCAGTCCTTAACTGAGAATGTTTCTCAGTGGCTGGTAAAGTTCAAGTGCCTCCCTGCCTTCTCCCACCAGCTGTGAAGCAGTGCCTAAAGACCAGGCATGGGAAGAGAGGATTAGAGAAGGGGAAAAAAACCCTAAAATAAATCAACCTTGAATCATGTATATTTTTAATGTGGAAAATTAAAAAGCAAACAACCCCCCCAATCTATTTCAAAACCAATGGGATGAAAAGAATTTGGAGTATAAATATATGAGGTCTTTTTCTGGCCTTCCTATTTATACCATTTCAGCTAAGCCAAGGGATAAATTCTGTCCAGTATCTCCCAGCACTGCAGAGTGGGGTAATCACAGGAATGTGCACAATGCTTAAGGTAAAGCACAGCTAAAGGCTTTGCAGGAGGCCTGATCTTGTTAGGAGATCTCAGATATGAACTCTGTATGGGAGGCAGGGAGGGCTACAGTGGGTTTTACATAATCCCTCCCAAGGATGTGAGCCACTAAATCTGCAAATATTTGTCAAAGGTAAACAAAGGGTTGCTTCAGATGAAATAATACACAGTGAGGAAGGAGCCATACTGGGATTAGTTTAAGTGGAGAGATAGGCTGAAGGAAGGATTAGAGGCTGCTTCAGAGATCAACTCCAGGGAGCAAAGCTGGGATTGCAAGTGCAGCACTTGGCCCTGGTGGGGATCCCACATGGAATATGCTGTATTTCCTTGGTAGCTCCTGTGGTAACCAGGGATGTCCTCTCCTGTTGCAAGTGGGGTTGTTGCCCACCTGAGCAGAAGCTCTAAGGTGGGAAGCCAGGTGTCCAGTCTCCCTCTTCACAGCTCCCCAGTTCAGAGGGTCTGGCCAGACAAGCAGAAAAAAAAAAAAAAAGCCAAAACAAGACCAAACCAAATCAGAAACCAAAAAAGAATGAACCAGGATAGACAGCAAGAGACTGAGTGATGAAGCCCTTGGGTCATCATGTCATCACTCAAGGAGTAGAGGGAACAGTGCTGAATTTTCAGATCAATACAACCTTTCTGATGGGTAATAGCAACCTGGTACCCACCCCTTGATTTACACACATAGCTGGGCTTGCACCTTTCCCTCTTCACCAGGTTCTTCTGACCCCTTCTCACCAGGTTGGATCTCATCTTCTTGTCCCAGCAGTAATGCAGGATGCATCCAGTGACCCTGCACTCAGAGGCAAGAGAAAAGATGAGGAAATTATGAGTAACCTTTTTGTTTTTCTCCTGTGAACTGTTCTCAACATTTAGAAATCATTGGAGTATTATGCAAGTTGAAATGGCTTCTAAATATCTATGAAAAATGCCCACTCCAGCAGTTTGTGCCATATGGAAATTACCTATGCAGAGATGTTGTGAAATATATCACTATTAAGGGAAGGATGGATTGGCCAAAATTGAACAGCTGATAGGTGAGAAGTGCATGCTCAGCCTGCAGATCACCCAGCATCCCCAGGATGGATTCTGCTCTGGGGGGAAGAATGGAGTTCTTCTCCATGGAAGGGGCATTGCTCTGCTGTGGGCAGGGAGGTTGCTTCTGTGCTTCCCAAGCAGGTGATGGGAAACTGCTAGTTGGCTTCCAGTTCAGCAAACTGTGTGATTTCAGCATATGATGTTTGGGAAATGGTTTGGCTGGAACTTCTAAACAAGCTGAGGTGTGGGGTACCACGTCACTCTGCTCAGGAAATAAAGAGGTGGTGATGGTTGAACTGGAGTCTGGCATCATGAGGACAGATAATGACCTCTGTCAGCTTGCATCCATCCATCCATCCATCCATCCATCCATCCATCCATAACTGCAAACAGCTTACCAGGGCAAATGAAACCCAGGAAGGAGGATGGATTCCACACACAATGGAATAAACCCTGTTAGAAGACACTAGGTTTTTCCCTCATGACTGGGAGAGCAGAGGAGGAGGAGGAACCTTGAGGTCCTTTCCTCTGGAAAGGCATAAGGGATCCATAGTTGAGCAGGGCCTGGAGGGGGTGTGGTGTAGCACATGGTAAGTGGGGTCACTTGTGGTTATTTTTATAAATATATCTGTTTAGGCCCTCTGCATCTGAAGAAAACTTTCTTGGAATAATCTACTACAGAAGTAATAACTCAGCTCAACAGATCCCCTAAGGAGATTTTCCATAAGCTCAGAGAGGTTCCAATTTTTTTAGACATGAGTAAAAGTTGTGTTGTTTACATAGATGAGATAGAAAAAACATATCTACAGGGGTGAAATATTCTCAGCAGGCATGGGAAAAGATGCTAAATCCATGTGAGAGGGAGGAAGTTTGGAACTAATGCTTCTTTCAAGGGTACAGGGTGTTAACCTGGACAGTCTCTCATCAGGGGCTACCTAACCCTTGGAAGAACATCTTCACGGGAGCAGAAATTTTGGAGATCAGTGTGGATGGTCAGGTTTGCAGACATCCAGTGCTAAAACTGGGAGCTTGTGTTCCAACAGGAGCCAGAGGTATGGACAGAAAGGCTGAGGAGTGAGCAGGGCTCAAAGCCTGCTCAGCTGGGTTAGCACCAGAGGATGAGCCAGGATGCCTATAGCTGCAATCCCTGGCCTTGGTCCCAGGTGTAAATGCAATGCCAAGTGCCAGGTCACTCTGGGCAGCACTCCGAGAATTTTCTCTGGGGCTAGCAAAGCTGTTTGAAGTTAAGAAGTGCTCACTAAGAGCTGAGGATAATCAGGCAGGTATTTCTGTTCTCATTTGGTAATTGAAAAGCTTGGCGTTCCCCTGTAACCGAAAGCCCCTTTGATGCAGAGGACAACACCGCTTCTCCGCTTCATTAAATCTCATTATAAACATCCTCTCCCTCCCCCTTTCAGCTCTGTAGAGCATCTGACTCCCATTGAAATTCAGTCTGCCCCAACCATCAGTGGAACTCAGCTCCCCCCTCCCTGTTTTCCACTGCCTCTAAGTCATCAGCTGTGATTTCTGGAGCAGTTTGGTTGGGGAAGGCAAAGCAGAGCACTCCCGGCCAGATGCTTTCCCTCTCCCTGCTGCTAACAAGCAGCAGGATGTTGACTAGAGGCAGTGAATCAGAAATTGTAATTCTGTTCTCTTCATCCCATGGGTATCTTTCCCCCATCCGCTGGGTGAAAACAGCCCTGCCCAGCTCCATCCCGATCTGGGGATTAGAACGAAGGTCAAGGGCTGGAGAGACACAAGAAGAGGGGTTCTGGAGTCTATTTTCTCTCCCTTTCCTGCCCCCACAACATCCAGCAGGTGATGTTGCCTTCAAGGCAGAATCTCTGAAGCACTGGGAAGGGGAAAGGTTTATTTTGAGGTTTCCAGCAATGGTGTGAAATTCAAATCTAGTTCAATAGAAGCTGACTTGCTCAAATATTAATTGATTTTGCTGCAAGGCTCCCTCGTGCCCCCTTGCTGCCTTTCCCTCTTCCTTTTCATGGTGTGTGTGCCCACTGGATTTTCTCAGCAAACTCTGTCCCAAAACCCCAGGACTTCCCCTGCTCTTCTCCCTGCTCCTTTCACCATCTGCTTCCTCTCCTTTATGTCTCACTTGGGCCTTCACTTCTGTATCTTTTCTGCCCCTTTCTGTTGCCCATCTGAGGTGGCATCTCTGCCTCACATCTCCCACTTTGGACAGATTTGGCCTTTTCTGTCCCATGTTTAATTTACTTTCCACCCTGCTCCCAGCATATCAAACAGGTCCTTTAAAGCATCTTTCCTACACTGCCCATCAAAAGAGTCTGACCATGTTGGCAGGTCAAAGAACAAGTTAAAAAAAAAATAAAAAAGGCAATAAAATGAGCTGTTGTCTGGTAACTCCAAAAGCCACGAAGGGAGCTTTTTCTGCACCTGTAGCATCTTCACATGCATCATCTGCTTGTTCCCCTTGCTCATTGGCTTGTGGATGAAACAAGTTCCTCAGGGATGGATCTCCAGAGCTACTGAAACACTGCCTGATGTCTTCCAGTTGTCCACAGGTTGCTGAACACCTGCCAAGCACGTAGCTGTACATTCAGACAGTCCTTTCCCAATGCTGGAGCATGGTGCAGATTCTTCCAGGTGGCTTCAAAATTCCCATGTGCAGCCTTTGGACTCATGAAGAGAAGCTATGGGAGACTCCCCACTGGCTGGGAGTCCATCAGGACTTGCCTGGCACAAAAGGTCTCTGGAACTTTTGGGTTTTTAGGCAGTACCCATTTTATAGCAAGATACAGCCTAAAGAAGCTCAAGCAGCAAGGGAAATCTTGCTTTCAGGGTGGTTGAGTGATGGGTTTTCTCTGAATGAAAATGTTGATGGAAAGGGATTTGAATGTTTCCCTAAGCACTTGCTATTCTTTATTGAAAAATTAAAAGGAGGGGTTTATCTGAAATGTTTTTGTTAAAAGTTCAGCAGTCTGAACAAGGAGAAACTTTGAAAAAGAAAGGGAAAAAAAAAAAGAGGAAAGAAGTAGTTTAGTAAAAAAATATTCAATTCTCCATCAAAATATAGCTTAACTGAGGAAATACTAACCAGCTGTAACAATGTTAGATCAGGAGGGAAATAGCTGCAGATAGAATCTTATTTCTTGGAGATGACTTTTCATCAAAACTCAAGCTTTTTCTGCTTAAAAATTTCAATTGAAAATGTGATTTTGTATCCTCACAGGAGTCAGGTACTTTCTGAAATCAGTTTGGCTTAGTCAAGAATCCAGAAACAGTTTGGGCATGAAATACTTGCCTTTCTCTCCATATTTCAAGTGACATGAACTCCCCCTCTCCTCTAGATTCCTCTTCTGCACATCACAGAAATTGCTGAATTTGTTCTGAAATACTTGGAGTCCCTGAAGAGGTCATTAACTAGTTCCTGGTCTTTATGCCCTCCTAGTTGTTTTCTTTTTATTATTTTTTTTCCTTTTTTTTTTTGTTTTTTTTTTTTTTTTTTTTGTTTTTTTTGGTTTTTTTTTTTGTTTTGTTGGTTTTTTTGTTGGTTGTTTTTTGGGGGGTTTTTTTGCTCTGTTCTTGTTTATTTTTCCTTCTGACCCTCTGGGTAGCCTGCAGTTAGGTCATGGAATTCCCATATTTATTGGGCTTAGGAGCTCTAATGACTGTAATAGTCTCCCTCAAATATTGATTGTTATCAAATTATTTACATATTAATGGAACAGACCTGAAGGAAATGGTTTTGATACAAATCTTTGGGTGCTGCTTTGTGTACAGAATAATTGATGGAATATTATAAACCTTTGGTTGGTGTGACTTTGCAATGATGCATTACAATGTGTGAGGTGTTATATTCCAAGTGATTACCTCTGAAGCTTCAGACCACTTTACACCAGGGACACCATCAAGACAGCTCCAGAAAGAGATTTTAGGCTTTTCAGAGGTTTCCCTGATCCCAGCATCTAAGTCTGTCCTGATTCTTGTAATACCAAGGCTGAGTTCCCAGGACACCAAGGCAATGGCAGAGACGCCTTCAGCTATCCCTAGAAAAAATCCACATGGATTCTCCACATGCAACATTTCAGGTTTCCTTAAAATCAAAGGGACTCTTTGCTCATTTCTTTAATTGACTTTTTCTGAGAGCAAAATCATCCCCAGTTTTTGGTGAAAAGGGAGGCAGGGGCTGATGGGGAAAACACTGTTTCATGGTGCCACTAAAGGTGCTGCCAAAAGTGAAGGGCTGGTCAGCCTGGAGCCCCCTGCCCTGCACCAGGAGGGTTTTGGCCTCAGGTTTTATGTCTGGGGACTCCAATACATATTTAGAGTTGGAGAATCAGGTGCCACATGAGCAAAAAACAAACAGCAAATTCCTTTTTTTTTTTTTTTTTTTTTTTAACAAGGTCTTAAAAGCACTGGCGAGTGGACTCATATAAAAGATAATGAGCCATGATATATTTGTTACAAAACCAAGCAGCTAATCTGACATCCCCACGAAGTGGCTGCTGGGTCTGCTGCTGCTGGGGTAATGTGCTGTGGTTGCTAATGAGATTCTCTAGCAGGGTGTTTACCAGGAATCTCATTCAGCACAAGTTCAATTTGAATGAGTGTCATTCCCTGCAAGAGCCTGACTACTAGCATGAGTAGAAGCAGTAGTAGCAGTAGTGTGCAGTGCCACAAGCCCCAGCCATGCAGCAGGACCACGGTGCTACATGACACCCAGAATGATGGTGAAAACATCACAACTGGAAAATCTCAGCACCCTCATGGCAGAGTTTATTGGGACTTCTTATTCTTCTTAGTGGGATTGAGGAGAACTGCGGATTAGAGAAAGTTTTGCCTTTTCCTGCCCTTTTTCCCTGTGAATCCAATTGCTCAGACAAGTAATAGGATGTCCCCATGAGGAGCTAGATGAAAATAGTTCCTTCAAGCTGGTCTTGGCTGCCAGCTGAAACAGCCTCAATCATGCATGAAAGAAGCAGGCTGTATCATCTGCTTAGAATTCCTATCAGTCCCTGGTGTCCAGGCTTGGAAATGAAGCATATGGTAGATAGGAGCTTTTAAAAGAGTTGATGGAGTCCTATGGAGTTGTCTTTGAGTTGTGAATTACATACACACCCTACCCCCTGTTGAAATTCAACAAAGCCTTGGGGGATGTATTTTTCCCCCTTCATGTCACCTTCATTGACAACCTGCCTGTGACCAGTTCCTTCCAGCAGAGCCTGGAGTTCCATACAAATCAAAACCAAATGGTTTCCTGATCACAAAATAGTGTGCATTCAGTTCCAGCTTGGCTGAGGGGGAAAGTGAGAAGGGAGTACAGATCTGAAGCTCTATCTGATGCAACCCAGAATCATAATGCCACAGCATGCTTGGCCTTTCTGCCCATCATGGCACTTCTAAAAATGACCAAAGTTCTTTAAAGGCTGGAAAAAACTTTCTCCTCTACCAGACCAGTGTTTAAAACACAACTCTGACTTCCTTTTCTACCCAAGGTCGTGTATTTCTGGCTCACAAAGTCTGTAACCTGCAAATAAATATTATTAGAGCAGTTTTCTGCACTGCTGATGGGGTTTCTAGGAAGAAATGAGCCCTGCTTGCTCCTCACCATGACAGTGGCTTCATGCTCTGCTGTCTCACATGAATCCCTCCAACCCTGGTGTTGAGCACACTGCACCAACACCTGGAATAAAGGCTTTGACTTGGAGCTGCACCCTGATGGCATCACATGGATAATCATTACTGAGATTCCTCATTAATGTTTAATGAAGAGAAATGCTTACTGAATTGTAACTGGAAAGAAACCACCTGGACTATTATAGACCCTGTCCAAGCCTCCAGCCTGCTGCATTTCCAAGGAGACTGTCAGAGTTGCAGCAGCACAGGCAGATAGGTGGAGAATCTTCCCAACCATGCAATCACACGTTTTCACATCACAGCTTCTGGGGATGGTGTCCTGCTTTGGACCAGGATAAAGGTGATTTTCTGGTTTGTACTTTTGCTTTCAGCTAAGTCTCTTGTAAGTAGTTGCACTTGCTGAAATTAACAGCAAGTTTCTCAGACAGTGTCTGCTTCTGGGACTGATAACACTTGATGTTTATAGTTACTGCCAGAGATTGGGATGCAGAGCCAAGGACACTGCTCAGCTCTGAGGAACATTTTACCTTCCAGAAGGAGTAAGGAGGTCCCACCTGAACCCCTCCTTTGGGGAGGACCAGACAAGATAGATGTCAGAACTGACCAAACAGAGTATTCCATCCCATACACCTCATACTCAGTATAAATTTGAGGGATCACAAGGGTCCAGCTCTTCCTTCTTCTTCCTGCCCTCCCTGCTTCCTTCAGCATCCTGAGAGGATTCCATCCATTCCTCTGCCTGTGGTCCTGATCCGTGCCAGCCTGAATCTGTGTGTTCCTGCACCCAGTTCCCAACTGCTGCTGACTCCAGGATTCCAGCCTGGACTTTCCCAGGGCTGCCCTGCAGCCTCGGTGGTGACATGAGAGATATTGGGAGAAAGGGGGAGGAACATGGTATCAATTTTCCTGTATATTTGTATATATTTAGTAATTTTTTCCTATTTATCATTACTGTTTCATTAAAGTTGCGTAGTTTAGTTTCCAACCCATAAGTCTCTCTTCCTTATTCTCTCTCTTTTCTTTTTCAGTGAGGAGAGAGAGATTAATATATAAATCTGTTATTCAGTTTAAATCTGTTATTCAGCCGGGCCAGTGTTAAACTGGGACAGATGGTCGATCAGCAAAGCCAGGAGTTTGTGGAAGTCCCTGCAGCACAAAGGCAGAATGGAGCAGAAGTAAAATGTCCTAACACTGGGGAAATTGAGCTGTCTGCCCCAGCTGCAGCCTTCAGAGCATTTTCCACCCTGTGGGTAAATGCAGCTTTTTGTCTGTCTTGATTTCAGCCCAGAAGTGTGAGAAAGTGGGGGATCAGAGAACCTTTGCAGAATGGTGCTAAGGACCATGTACTTTGGTGGTTAATGCCTCCCACCTCCCAGGTTTCCCAAGTCATGGCTTTTGCTCTCGTATCGATTTATTTTGGGGAATAAATTCCCTTCCTGAATTATACACCACCACAAACACCTCGCCCCCTTCAGCATTTATTCCTCTGGACGTATTTGCCATCTCTGGCTTAATAAAAGAAACAGAGTGTTAAAAGCAGCCCCGGCAGTGTGAGAACCTCCACACAAATTCCAAAATGTCACTTTGGAAGTTAGCACTTCATCTTTTTTAGCTGTGAAGGGTAAAGATCCTCCTCAATGCAAATTAGCACTGCAGCAAAGATGCCAAACCTTCTTTTCCTCCCCCAGTCATGGTAAGACTCAAGATTGCTGCATGATTAAGCTCTGGAAGCTTTCCCTCCCCTCCTTTTTTCTAAAACAAACATTAAATTATGAAAATAAATTTAAAAAAATCCCTTATGCTACTGAAATCTGGATGTTATGGATCAAATGGACTGAAGTCAGAATATAGAAAATCAAAGGCTATAGAGAAATATCAGCTCTTCATCCTTCATTTCACAGCCTTTAAATCAGTATTAAATGATTGCATTAAGGCAGCAGAATGTTAGAGAGGGGACTGGTTGGAATTTGGTAGGAATACATTTTTTTAGTCAGTGAAAATGCAAATGTGTTAGCAACAAAATGTTTTGCAAATCCATATTTGTTTTTCAGCTTGTGCATTTATGAAAGACACTTGGGCAATGTCATACTCTTTGGTTTTCAATCATTGTGCTTTTTTTTAGATTGAGGTTAATTAAAAAAAAAATCCAGTTTGAAATTGAAATGTTTGTGATTTATCAAACAAATTTTCACTTTACCCAGAACAAATTCTTCTTGGAGTTTCTGCTTTTCCAGAAATTGCAGTTTAAGCTTTGCATTAGTCTAGAATTAAATTCTCTGATTCTATGAAAAAATCTGGGTCTATACAAACGCTAGGGAGAGTTTTCCCCAGAACTTCTCCTTTTGTGTTTTATAGCTCTTTCAATTTGCATCCTAACTTTGGGGAGCTTTTAACTTTTACTGCTAAAAATCTATTTCGGTAAATATTTAGTCAGCAAATTACAAGCTCTTCTTCCTCTCTTCTTCCTCTCATGTGCAAAGTCCTTTTTTGATAATATCTGCAGCAGTCAGTGCTCAGAAGGGCACATCTAAGGGCATTCGCCATACTCAGCTACTTAGTCCTGCTGAAAGCCTTTTCCATGTTGGAAGACCCACGTGGTTAATATTGTACCATGTTCTACTGATGGGCTGTGTGTTGGCTGTACCTCTGCATCACTGGCATTAAGTTCTCACTGTCTTAGTACTTTCTTCATGCTCTCCTTGCTGTGGACCCTTTCCAAATGTAGTCTCCATATCCTTGGGATGGTTATACTGGAGCAAGGTTTCACTAGGCTGCCTTTGATGAAGATTTCCTTCTGAGATTTGTGGGTGTGAAATGGAAGTCCCAGGAGAAAATGGCAGAAATCAGAAGTATTTAAGAGTGAATCCTTTAGTGCTGAAGGACATTGAAGAGGGTGAGCACCCTGTGAGCCAAAATACATGGAAGGACTATAACCTGTGCTCTGCAACCACTGCAACCACTGTGTAATGCTTGGCTGAAAGCCAATGGGCAACATCACTGGCACTGCTCACTGCACCCCTCACTTCTCTCTCATGGACTGCTGAGCATCTTGGATAGGTAGGAGAGAGCTGTGGGAAACAGTGCCCAAGATGTTTTCATCTTGCAATATAAATCCCATCCATTCTCATAAGATTTCCACCACTCTGGAAGGCAGAAGAACATTTTTATGGGAGGGGAGATATTAACCAAAAAGAGGAAAAAAAAAAAAAAAGAGAGAAAAAAAAAAAAAGGAATAAAGGAAGGAAGAAAAATGTATTGATGGGTGACCCAGTGGCCTAATGGATAAGGCATCAGCCTCCGGAGCTGGGGATTGTGGGTTCAAGTCCCATCTGGGTCGTGCTTCCTATCTTTTGGGGCTGGGCCTCCATGATCTCTGAAGTCCTTTCCAGCCCAGTTAATTCCAGACTGGATAAGCAAAGCTTCTCGTTCTACTTTTATTATGGGGAGAAACTAAACCAAATCTTCTTTTTTTTTTTTTTTTTTTTTTTTTTTTTTTTTTTTTTTTTTTTTTTTCCTCAGAAGCAGACAACTTATTTCTGCTCCCAACCCTCCCAACAAACCAAACAGGGAATAACAGTTATGACTGGAATTAATTGAATCAACCACCAAGTGGCAGAGGAAGAAGAAGAGCTTCCAAACCATGCCTACAAATGGGCTGTGCTTTGGGACTATGACTGTAGTCAGATAAACTGTGCTAGATATGGAGAGGACACAATTCCAGTGCTCTGACTGACCACGATGACCTTGTCCAGGGCTGGGGGGGACATCATAAAGCTTTCTTGAAATCTGTGAATTGTACCAGCTAAGAAAAGACAAGCAGTTTTTTTTCAAAATGAGTTTAGATGCATGCAGTCAAGCTAGAGAATGAATTGAGGTTTCAGAATGCAAGTCACTGCTTTTGCCTACTTAGATATCTCACTTAAAGCAAGACTGACAGCTTTCTGGCAGAGATGATTTGTCACTTGTTGACCATAATGGGACTCCAGATGATTACTCAGATGGAGACATCTCTACTCTGCATCAATGTTCAAGCAGCTGAATCCTGCCAGGGTCCCAGTCACTCTAATATCTGTGCTGCAAGAAGGAGCACTCTGCCTCCCATGATTAATGGCTCAGCATATTGGATGAGTTCAGGAGGTTAAGGGTCCCGTCTTTCTTGCCACTGTTGGTTGTGTCCATTCATCCTTTTAGCTCTCTCCCAAGTCACAGGAGTGACTCCAACACAAGCCAAGTGAACAGATAGGGAGCAAAACTCCCCCCTCTTGTAAATCAGATTAAAAACAACTCCTCCAAGATAAAACAATTACCTTCTTGTCAGAGGAAGGGTTTAATTTGGCATTTTAACCCAGCGCAGACTATTTCACTTTACCAAAAACTCTGTAAAGTTGTGGGGTTTCGGCCAACTTCAAACAACTACTTTTTTCTGGTCCACTGGTCAACTAGAGAAAATAATCACCCGTGGATCTCTGCTCATGACAATCAGACAATGCAGTCGTGCCCTCCATTTGCAAAAACAGCAGAAGGAGCTGAAAGATCTGAGCTGTCACTAACATACAAGCAGTCTTGCCAGCTCCTGCCTTCCAGGGCCCAGCAAAACAAGTGATTTTAGAGGAAGCAGTAAAGTTAATTATTTCTTGAGGTCCTTTCCCTGGAGCAGTGAGGCAGGGATGTGGCTGTGATTCAGGGAATGCACATGGCTTCATGGCAAAGTGTGCTCTGGTGCAGAGGTTAGAGAACAAAACCAAAATGCAAGCAAAACCACATGTCATGGTTGGCATTGATATTTCTAGGAAAATGAGTAGGCATGAGCTGAATGAGAGTACAGCACCTCTATCAAGAGCTGTTCTAAATTAAATTTATTACAGCAATGATCTAATAAGGACTGATTCTGGCCTGAAGATGTCGGTGATTAAATACTTGTTGTTTCATAGAAGCATTCTCGTGATGTTTTGGGTATTTTTTTCAGTATATACACTGGAGGACAGCTTTACTCTTGTTGCTGCCATTTATTTTAGTAAATGAGTGCACTTAGATCAGGGAAATTCAGAAAATGGGAAGCAAATGTTTTGCAAAATCAACATAAGAAAGGAGAAGTGCTTTCCAAGGTTGCCAGCTGCAGGTTCATAGCTTTTTCTTCCCAGCAAACTTTACAGCTCTCCTTCACACAAGGGGATTCACAACTGCAGACAGCACAGATGATACTCGAGCCACCTATCCCTTGCAAAGTCGTGGTCAGGTATGTAGCTCCAGGCAGGATGGATGGGCATTGTGGGGTTTTTTTTATTGGCTGGTCATTCTTGGGGTGATTTCCATTGTGGTTTCCAGTATGCCCCTTGTTATCTTTGATGCAATTTCCTTCTCCATGGAAAAGGATGATAAATTGAAGCAAATCATCTCTTGGGAGGACAGGGGTAAGACCAATAATATTGGTCTTTTTTGCCCTTGGTGTTTATCTCTGAGATCAGGACCTGATTTCTCATGGCCTGTGAAATGATAGCACATTGTACAGCAGGCTGCACCCAGTGAGCAGGGAATATTTGGGACCCAGAGTAAAAGAAGCAAACACAACCAGGCCAGCCTGACGTCCCACATGGAAAGGTTTCCTGACCTTGCTGTTTCTTCCTAAAATGTGAACTTGTGGCTTAGCATTTCCTTCTCCTATGAGCAGACTGAAGAACTGGGGTCCACCAAGGCAACACCCCAGAAAATGTGGTTGTTTGGTGTAACACAGGAGCATACAGCCTAAATTTCAGTCCTAAAATGCCACCTCAGGCTGATGCCTAGAGGATCCAGTGCTTTGGACTTTGTGCAGTCACAGTGCTTCGGATTTCTATGCAAGTGGACCCCACAGTGCAGAGCTTCAGCATGTCTAATTATTTTTCTTTTACTGGTTCTAGCACAAAGTCCAGCACTGAATTAGCCAACATTATCATAAACTGCAGCCTGGGCGTCATTTTCAGACGCAGTCCTCCATGCCTGCAATTTCCTACCTCTGGAACTTGATCTGTTCTTATCTGCAAAATTAGACACTGTTTTGCTATCAGGAATCTGCACGCTAAGGGTGGAATTTTATGCTGCCACTATTATTCATAAACTCCACTTTAATAAACTGAACAACAGAGCACTTTGTTGTCACACTCAGGCAAGTTTCCCAAACCTTGACTCATCCTTGCAAGTCTTTGTCTACATTTCCAGTCTTAACAACATATTTTAACAATGTGGATATCAGATCTAAATCCAGTGGTTTCCCTTGCTCCCCCTGATACTGTATGCAGAATCCACACCACCTCTTTACAGACAGTTCACATTTCCCTATGAATGAGGTTTTGGCTCATATTCAACATCCCAGTTTCCCCATCTTAGAGTAAGTTTCTATTAGATGGTTCTCCCAAATGATCTCCAAGCCATTCTTGAGGTCAAGGCTTTACCATTTCTCTTATCACCAGCAGGATCTGTGCTGTCTGTGCCTAAATTTAAGTCCTTGTGGCTGCTGGGTTAAGCTGTACATTGAGCCTGGAATGGGTTTGACCCCTTCCTGACCCCTCTCCAGTTTTCTAGTACTGCTGTACTTCATTCCAGCTCAGATGGGAAGAAGTTGAATGGTTTGGGGCTGAAGACAAATTCCAGCAGGTTGGTGGGCAGCTCACTCTGCTAGGGCTGTGCTGCCTGGCTGGAGGTTTGCTGCCTGCCATGGTCCAAGATTTCCCATGTGGGATGACACCAAAGGGGAAAGCAAGTGGCTGCCTTACCAGCTTCCTCATCAAGAGGAGAGGAAGATTTTAAGTGCTTTCTGTGTTCGTTGAGAAATAAATTGCTGGTTACTGCACAATATAGTTTTTTTCCTTTGCTGCCCTCATGTTTTCCATGATCAGGGAAGTGTGGCTTTAGCCAGGGTACTCAGTTCTTCCCTTGTCAGAGAAGAGCAAGTCATGAGCAGCTGGCCAATTTACTTGCTGCTTCTCAGGCTCCTGGGGGAGGACTGAGCCACTTGAGAGCTAAAAATTTACACCCAGCCCCTGGTGCTGCAATCTGGGGCTTACAGAGAGCTGCTCTCTTCCTTTAAGAAAGCTACCAGAGCCCCAGTGAGGGCTCTCTCTGCTCTTCACCCCAGCCAAAGGGGGGACAGGACAGTTCTGTTCACCACACCATTGCACAGATGTGACACTAGGATGCTGTAGAGAAAATTCATCCATCAGCTGGGGAAAGATGCACCAAAAAAATTTCCAGCTTTGCTCCAAACAGGATGGCAAGACAGGCTGTGCAGCAAAACCATTCTGCAGCTGGCTGAGTGGAGTGATTAATGGAGACTCATCTGCAATGGGGCAGGCACGTGGCTCAGAGGGACACAAAAACCACCCCAGCGGTTCCAAGAACACTCCAAGAAAAAAGCCAGGTCTTCTGAATTACTGCCTGTAAAAATGAAACACCACAGCAGCTACCTGGAGGAAGGCAACAGCCCCAGGAAGAAAAAGCAGCCAAGGAGAAGGGTGCTGCAGCAGAGCAGCACTGCCCCTTCCAGCTGCAGGGGATCCATCACAGCAGCCCCACTCCTTATCTCAAGGTGAGGACCAAGCTTGAATTGTATTTTAATCAAAATGCAGGCAGGGTTAGGCAAGAAATATGCTTTTAAGACAAATACCCACTGCAGAGGGAAATAGAAGTTAATTGAGTTGCAAAAGAACCCCCTAGGAAAGGCCAAGAACCCAACATGTGCCCTGATGGGTGAACTCTGGGTCAAGCAGCATCCATAGACAAAACCCCAGGGGTTTGTAACTCATCTTGTGGGCTCCTCCTGTCTGACAGTTGCCAGTGGAGACCAGCAAAGGAAAGGGTTACGCTTCCCTGATACATATTCTTAACCAGAGGAGACTGTTATGCTGATCTTTTTCTGATCTGCTGATCACAGAGCAATAGCCTTCCAGACGTTCATGGCTAAAGAAGATGGCTCAAGCAAGATGTTAAATCTTCACCCAAATGCTGCATCTACACAAAATGTTTAAAGGCTGTCGAATAAACTTTTTTAGGGGAGTTGTAGAGAAGGTAAAAACATCCTCTTTTGCCTGGACACCTGTCTTGCTTCCTGGAAAGAGAATAACCTTTTCCTCTGCACACTGGGGCAGTTTCTAAACCTCACTGAATAGGAGCATAAAAGAAAGATACAAGGAGGGAAATAAAATTAGAGGGGTAAGGACACAAAACAAGATACTTCTCTCAGGAGACCACGAGAGTCACCAAACAATAATTCCAGGGTTGTGACACCATGAGGGACCCCTCAGGGCTTCACCAGTGTTGTTGCAGGGAAGTTTGCACTGATTAAGATGCAGCCTCATGGTTTATGTGGTATGATACTGGTGGTTTTACACCATTCACACTGGGATTTCCTTGTGTTATATGATTCCCGAGCATTCCTTCTCAAAAAAAAAAACAACCAAAAAACCAAAAAGCAAACAACCAAAAAAAAAAAAAAAACCACCAAAAAAACCCAACCAACCAAAAAAAACCCACACAAACCCCCAAAAACCAACAAAACAAAAAACCCAAAACAACAACAAAAAAAAAACCAAAACCAAAAAACAATAACAAACCCCAAAAATATTATGGTGGCTTTCTGCTACCCACCCCTCCAAACACAAATAATGTATCACAAGTCTGTCTAATTCACATGAATAATTTATGCAAAGTGATAAGTTCCTGCTACCAATAAACAGAATAAATACAACTCCCAGAGACCACATTACAAGCTGGAATTCATTTTTACGTAGATATAAAACTGTTACGATCAAGTAAGGGGAGAAATAATTTCCATCAAAAACATTTTCTTATTTTTTCATCATTTTATCTGCACGGTGGCTGTCCTGGGGATGCTGACAAAGCTATTCCAGCAGATATTATATTAATCATTTCTCATCACCAGTCAGACATTGTTGGAAGCTTGTCTTGTTTCACCTGCAACATTAGATCACTTTTAGCAACAACCAGAGTAAGATCTAAATCTCTCTTCCCCTGTAGGCACTGAGACACTGTCTTATTTGTGAAATACAGATTTGCACTGCTAATTTTATACTGACATCCACTGCACAAAACATAAAAGAGCATTATTGGACACCAGTAGCTTCTCTGGATTCAGTACCTAAAAATTAGTGAAAATCCTCAGTGTCATTGTGGTTTGTTTTGATTTTTGTAGGTACTTTTTTCCCATTCAGGTCCAGGTCATATTTTCCTACTGTTTCATTGCTTCTACCATTTTACCACTCATCAAAGGATTTGAGAGCTCAACAGAAACTTTTTGCTATACCATATAATTAGCAGTGCTACTGTTATGCCTGTATCCTGTGGAAAACCCTCCTTTAAATGGATGAAGGAAAAAAGTGTGGTAATTCTGGTTTTTGGTCATTGTTTATCTGATTTTCTAACCTGCTCAGCAGCTCTGAGGAGCACAGACTGTGCAGCAGTCACCTAAAATTCAAGTCCTTCTATTTTTGACAGGGAGAGGGTGAGGAAAAAAAAAAAAAAAAAAAAAAAAAAGACAACAACAAAAAAACCCCAACCTGATTTAATACTTTGCAGTTTTTTTGTTGCAGCAAGCCAGATTATAGAAAGGACAACGTTGAGCTATATTTATTAAGCAGCACAAATTAGCTCCCTCAGTGGGAATCTGTCTCATGCTCAGCATGGAGAACGCCAGGTCCCTTTGGAGGGAAAACACCTACCTCTGCACCTCTTAATTGCAACTGTTAATTGCTGGGCTGGAAGTGCTGGCTGGCTGCAAACAGGAACTGGAGATGATAAACGGAAGATGAAAAGAGAAGAAAGACAAGAGCTGAGCACAAATTCTGTGTGCTTTGGGGGACAAAGCCACGGGGGTGGGCAGCCTGGGGACACAGCTGATCCCTGACGAAAGGATCAGATGGAGCAGAGTTTGGAAAGGCAGCAGGTTTAGTGTGGAGGAGCTGAGTTTGGAGACAGGAGGTCATGGGGGGTGAAATAAAAGCATCTGTGGGGCTGCAGTCCTTGGATTTCCTGGAGCATGTGCACTTTCAGTGTCCAGCTCTGGGGTCCCCAGCACCAGAAGGCCAGGGAGGTGTTGGAGCCAGTGCAGAGGAGGCCCTGGAGCTGCTGGGAGGGCTGGAGCAGCTCTGCTCTGGAGCCAGGCTGAGAGAGTTGGGGGTGTTGAGGCTGGAGAAGAGAAGGCTGCAATGGGGAGAGCTTAGAGCACCTTCCAGTGCCTGAAGGGGCTGCTGGAAAGCTGGGGAGGGACTTGGGACAAGGACAGGGAGGGATGGGATGAAGGGAAAGGTTTCAAGTTGAAAGAAGAGAGGTTGAGCTATTAGGAA
This sequence comes from Phaethornis superciliosus, assembly GCA_023637945.1. Taxonomy (NCBI): domain Eukaryota; kingdom Metazoa; phylum Chordata; class Aves; order Apodiformes; family Trochilidae; genus Phaethornis; species Phaethornis superciliosus. The sequence goes on from JAJQWJ010000020.1 coordinate 2,659,697, forward strand.
GGAATTGTTTGGGGTGAGGGTGCTGGGCCCAGGTTGCCCACAGAAGCTGTGGCTGCCCCATCCCTGGCAGTGTTCCAGCCCAGGTTGGATGGGGCTTGGAGCAGCCTGGGCTGGTGGGAGGTGTCCCTGCCCATGGCAGGGGTTTGGTATTAGGTGATCTTTAAAGTCCCTTCCAATCCAAACCATTCTGGCATTCTATGATTCTCTTCTCACACCTTCAAGCTGCAAACCCAGTCTGGGATCAGCTACAAGAAAGGGTGGTGTGGGAAGATAGAGATAAATGAAGACAAATGTGTTTTAATGATGAAAGCTTGGGTGCCAAGGCAGCCTTCTACTGAAAAGAAAGGATGCTATAGCAATTATCTCGAATTCCTATCAGGGAATCTACAGCTCCTGCCATGTTGTACAGGTGTTTGGAATAAATTTACCTTGGTTTGCCTCCTTTGCTGGTCTGAAAAAAACTCTTCCAAAATGACTCTGAGAAATAATAACCGTAAAAATAGTTTTGATGAGGCCTTCTGCAGTTGATGAGGCCTTCTACAAGCAGCTGAAAGCAGCCTCACAACTTCAGTCCCTAGTCCTCATGGGAGATTTTAACTACCCCGATATCTGCTGGTTGACTCACACAGCCAGCCTTTCACAGTCTAGGAGGTTCCTCCAGTGCATTGATGATAACTTCTTAATGCAAATGGTGGACAAGCCGACTAGAAGAAGAGCGCTGCTGGATCTTGTACTAACCAACAAGGAGGGCCTTGTTGAAGCAGTGATGGTCAATGGCAGCCTTGGCTGCAGTGATCATGAGATGGTTGAGTTCAGGATCCTGTGTGGAAGGAACAGAATACCCAGTAGGACCAGAACCCTGGACTTCCACAGGGCAAACTTTGGCCTCCTCAATCAACTGTTAAGAGAAATCCCATGGGACAGGGTGTTAGAAGATAAAGGGGCTCAAGATAGCTGGTCAATATTCAAGGACCACTATTTGCAAGCAGAGGATCAGAGCGTCCCTATGGTTAGGAAATCTAGTAAGGGAGCTAGGAGACCAGCATGGTTAAAAAAGGAACTGCTGGGAAAACTTAAGTGGAAAAGGAAAATCTACAGATCATGGAAGGGGGGGCTGGTCACTTGGGAGGAATATAGGGCTGTTGTCAGAGGATGTAGGGAGGCAATTAGGAAAGCTAAGGCCTCCTTGGAACTTAACCTTGCAAGTCAGGTTAAGGATAATAGAAAGGGCTTTTTCAAATACATAGCTAGCAAAACTAACACTAGAGGCAATATTGGCCCACTAAGGAATGAGCTGGGAGCCCTGGTGACAGAGGATATAAAGAAGGCAGAGGTGCTGAACGTCTTCTTTGCCTCTGTCTTTACTCCTGCAGGGTTTCTGCATGAGCCCCAGATTCATTTAACCCCAGAAGTAGTCATGATAGATGAGGAGTTTGACATAGTAGATGAGGATTGGGTTAGGGATCAGCTGAGTAATCTGGACATCCATAAGTCGATGGGTCCAGATGGAATGCATCCAAGGGTGCTGAGGGAGCTGGCGGAGGTCATTGCTAGGCCACTCTCCATCATCTTCAGTAAGTCATGGGTAACAGGAGAGGTGCCTGAGGACTGGAGGATAGCAAATGTCACTCCAGTCTACAAGAAGGGCAAGAAGGAGGACCCAGGTAACTATAGACCGGTCAGCCCCACCTCCATGGAAAGGTGATGGAACAATTTGTTCTTGTCACTATCTCCAGGCATATCAAGGACATGGGGATCATCAAGAGCAGTCAGCATGGTTTTATCAAGGGTAAATCATGTTTAACTAACCTCATAGCCTTCTATGAGGAAATTACTAGGTGGATAGATGATGGAAGAGCGGTAGATGTGGTTTATCTTGATTTCAGTAAAGCATTTGACACCGTCTCTCACAGCATCCTTGTAGATAAGTTGATCAAGTATGGGTTTGGTGATCAGGTAGTGAGGTGGATCAGGAACTGGTTGAAAGGAAGGAGTCAGAGAGTTGTAGTCAATGGGGCAGAATCTGGTTGGAGGTGTGTGACTAGTGGAGTCCCTCAGGGGTCAGTACTGGGACCGGTGTTGTTCAATATCTTCATCAACGACTTGGATGAGGGTATAGAATGTACCCTCAGCAAGTTTGCTGATGACACTAAGCTGGGAGGAGTGGCTGACACACCAGAAGGCTGTGCTGCCGTTCAGAGAGACCTAGACAGGCTGGAGAGTTGGGCAGAGAGAAACAAGATGAAATTCAACAAGGGGAAGTGTAGAGTTTTGCCTTTGGGGAAGAACAACACGATGTCCCAGTATAGGTTGGGGGCTGACCTGCTGGAGAGCAGTGTAGGTGAAAGAGACCTGGGGGTCCTGGTAGACAAGAAGATGACCATGAGCCAGCAATGTGCCCTTGTGGCCAAGAAGGCCAATGGCATCCTGGGGTGCATTAGAAAGGGTGTGGTTAGTAGGTCAAGAGAGGTTCTCCTCCCCCTCTATTCTGCATTGGTGAGGCCACACCTGGAGTATTGTGTCCAGTTCTGGGCCCCTCAGTTCAAGAAGGACAGGGAAGTGCTTGAAAGAGTCCAGCGCAGGGCTACTAAGATGATTAAGGGAGTGGAACATCTCCCTTATGAGGATAGGCTGCGGGAGCTGGGTCTCTTTAGTTTGGAGAAAAGGAGACTGAGGGGTGACCTCATCAATGTTTTCAAATATGTAAGGGGTGAGTGCCAGGGAGATGGAGTTAGGCTTTTCTCAGTGGTGACCAGTGATAGGACAAGGGATAATGGGTGTAAATTGAAGCATAGGAGGTTCAAGTTGAATATTAGAAAAAATTTTTTTACTGTAAGGGTGACAGAGCCCTGGAACAGGCTGCCCAGGGGGGTTGTGGAGTCTCCTTCACTGGAGACATTCAAAACCCGCCTGGACACGTTCCTGGGAGATGTACTCTAGGTGGCCCTGCTCTGGCAGGGGGGGTTGGACTAGATGATCTTTCGAGGTCCCTTCCAACCCCTAGGATTCTATGATTCTATGATTCTATGATGAAAATACTAAGAAAACTAAGGTGATATCTGCTTGTTTTCCAATCCTGTATGTTTAGGAAGAAAAAAAATATTTTTACAATTACTTCCATGTGAAATTTTCATTTTCCCCTCTCAGACTTTGTGATTTTCCACTTCATTTGATCTTTGTCCAGTTGAAACACATGGCAAAGTAGAAGAGACCTTTTTGGTTTTAGAAGGCAAAGATTTGTTTTCAATTATACATGATCTGACAGAGAAAGCTACCCTTGGAAATGGTTTGGTTTTATCAGGTGGCATGATCTGGGAAGCCCAAAATCCACATGGGAGAAGTTGAGTTTTCTCCATCCATAGATTTTTCAGTGGCCAAAGGGAAGACAAATCCACACACTCAACTAACGGCACTTTCAAAGTCTTGTAAAGAAGTTTGTTTCCCAAATATTTTGCTTAAAAATAGAAGTATGGAATGCAAAAAGTAATTAAAAACTAGTGTCACTCCTTCAAAAGAAATTTCCTTCAGAGAAACACTGTTTCCTGAATAAAAAAAGATCCGTATTTTTGGAATTTTTTCATGACACTCCAATTAACACCATCTAGACAAATACTCCTGTCTCTGAGTATGGGAAAAACTTAGTCAAATCCACCCATACTCGTTTTATTACATTCCTATGGCGCTGGATATGGATCTTTTTTGTCCTTTAGCAGATCTAATGTCACTATATAAAACTCCTGATGGCATTTTTCCTGTGTGAAGCATGACCAGCCTCAACACAGCAGATATATTCTCCTTAGACATTTGCTGATATCGCTCCATTTCTTGGCATGCTTAGCAGAAACAGATTTAACAGCTCCTGCCATGTATCTGCCCCCCTTTATTTTTCCTTCTCATCCCACAGTCATGTCCTCATCTGGACAAGGGTTTTACCACACAGCCCCAGAAGAGCAGGAGGAAGCCTTGATCCTTCCAACACTAAATGGGATTTGCAGTTTGACCTTGGGTTCCTCTGCATTAATTTTGGCAGCTGGATGCACACTGCCCCAAAGCAGTTCATTTTCTCTTCAAATAGGTATTAAGATGTTTTTTAAGGATTGTCCTCTAGACATCCCGGTGCTCTGGGTTCATCTGCAGGGAGCAGCTCAAAGCTGGGCTACTACCTTTAATTTCTCAGCTCATCAGCAGCACTGTGAAGTCATCAGTGCTTTGTCACCCATGGATATCTATTTTAAGTGTGAAACGTGATGAGGGGACAGTCACTGTCCCTGGACGGTCCCATCTCCTGAACAGGGGTCTCTACACCAATGTGAACATCACACACACACAGTTCCTCCTGGGATTTGGTTTATGCCAGAATTCAAAGCAGCTTTTCTTGCTCCACAAAAGCAAGATCAAAGCCTCACTCCCTTGAGCTGATTCCAGCAATATTTCCCATCAAAAAGCCAGGGAAAGAAACCCATATTTGCCTGTGGTTGTCTTCTAAATAAATCCCCCTATCTCAGGAGGCCCAGGGCTGATTTCTCACCCCCAGTCAGCTTCGCTGCTGCTGGTAAAATTCTTCTTTTCCTTCATCACCTTTGGAAAAAATTCCCCTATTGCAGGAATCTAAGATGTTTACATCTGCCTATCTTCCTTCTGATCTCAGAATTTGTATAACATTTCAACTCCAGCTTAAGCTGTATCATTAATTCTGCAATGTCCCAGCTCTGCCATTGTTGAGGTTCATGTGCTGTGAGCACCAGTAACACCAGCTAGGATGCTCAGGGAGACACCAGTGATCTCACACCATAGAAACATTACTTGGGACTTCCTAAGCAGAAAGTATCAAAGGGGGGGAGCATCTTTCTCCCAGTCCCATCAAGAATCTTTTATCAAAGCTAAATTTCCTTTCTCTATCCTGTCCTCAAGTCTCTTCAATCCCACCCCAATTTGCTGGCCTGGGAATGACAGGCAGCATGCTCACCTTCTGCAGATCTCTGTCAGAGCTGATGCCTTCAACAGCTCCTGCCTGCCCTGCACCAAAGCAGCTAACACTCATCAGGCTGTGAGAAAACACATTTTAATTGAGCAGCCCCACTCAACCAGGGATTTAGCTAAGTCTGTAAATCTGCTTGGTTTTATCTGTCTGTGCCATCCTGCCAGTCTGGATGTTATCTGCAAATTTTAGATTTATTTTTAGATAATTGATAGAAATGTTGAGAAGTACAAAGGCTTCGCTGTTTCCTTGCGATCCCGACAGAAATGTCCCCACTCAGTGACAGTTTTGTGTTGATTACCAGAATTTTGTAGCCTCTTGTCACTTCCCAACCCATTTAACATGGATTAGGTAATGCTCTATACTAATGTTTAAAAACAGAATATGATGTCAGATCCCTTCCAAAAGCCTTTTATTGGTTGTATCTGACAGCTCCATGCTGAGGGAGACTTCAGGGCCATGAAGCCCAACTATTTTGTCAGTGTGTCCTGCTTTCTTCATGCCATACCCAAAGGTCCTTTAATCTTACGATCAAACAGCACAGAAGCAAATTCAGACTTTAAGGTCAAAACATCTCGTTTTTTGCTCTGACCTGAGAATTTGTCCTGTTGAAGCAGAGATCCTGGAGCCAGGCTGAGAGAGTTGGGGGTGTTCAGCCTGGAAAAGAGAAGGCTGCAATGGGGAGACCTTAGAGCACCTTCCAGTGCCTGAAGGGGCTCCAGGAAAGCTGGGGAGGGACATTTTATAAGGATATATAATGACAGGACAAGGATGAATGGCTTTAAAGCAGAAAAAGGGAAGATTTAGGTTAGACATTCAGAAGCAATTCTTTGCTGTGAAGGTGGTGAGCCCCCACCCCAGGTTGCCCAGAGAAGCTGTGACTTCCCCATCCCTGGCAGTGTTGAAATCCAGGTTGGATGGGCCTTGGAGCAACCTGGGCTGGTGGGAAGTTGGAATGAGATGATCTTTAAGTTCCCTTCCAACCCAAATCATTCTGTGATTCTCTTCCCAGACACTGCCCCTCTTGAAGGAAGCCTTGTGGTTCTCAAGATGTAGCTCAACCTTTTTGCAAGATGTTGACCTGCTCCTGCTGCTTTTCTCATCATGCCCCTATGCTGCACAGTGCATGGGTTACGCAGAGGCAGAGGCCAAAGGATTTTTGCAGGGACAATGCTCAGCAGGTTACCTGTTGCCCTACTCCCCAAAGTCCTCCTGACTCTGACCCTGACAGCATTGCAGCATCAAGTGATGCCTGCTCCATCCCTCCAGCCTTTTTAGTGCCCTGTAGGGTCCCTTCCCTCTGTGAAGATCTGCTCTCACTCTTCCTGACCACCCACCAAGCTGGAGGGATGAAGGCAGCTCTGATGGTCTCCCTCTGGCAGCTTTGATTGGGCACAGGTCAATTAATTCTCCCTCCTGTCCACTGACTTTTCCAAGGTGTAAAGAGTGGCTGTGTCAGTGCCTGGCAGCAGTCCAGGACGAGCTCGATGACTTGCCATGGGGATTTTTATTTTGTATCATCCGAGCTCAGCTACCAACAAACCTTTAATTAATTTCTCCACCAATTTCTGCTGAGCTTGTGGCCTTCAGTTCTCCTAGGAGGCTAATTAACCTGATCCTCTCCCTCCGTCCTGCTGTCTCAAGCTTGTCAGCTTTCACTTGTTGAATTTTAACGCCTTTCACTGGTGTAACAATCTGCTCTTCTTCACCAGATGCCTCTCGCCCCCAGTGCACAAGCTATGGTTCTTTTTTGCCCACATGAGCTCATGCTACAGCTGCTTGAAAAACAGCAGAGCTCACACTTTTTTGCAGGGGAAAAAAAAGCAAAAAAAAAAAAAAAACCCCCCCCCCAAAAAAGCGACTTTTTCAAAATTTCCCCTGGAAAAGGAAACCACACAGGAATTCCAGTTTTCAACTAAGATTTTCAGTTTTCAAACACTGCCCCCCCCCCCCCCCTTTTTTTTTTTCATTTGTGAAAGCTAAAGTGCTGTAGAACATATTCCTGTTTCAATGTTTTCAGCAAAAACTTGAGGAAAAGCAGGGAAAACTGGTACCTGCACAGATACAACTGTACATGGGCATTTGGGGAAAAAGCCAATTTTGGGGCAGGTGATGGAATGTTTCATTCAGCTCCATCTTGATCAACAGCCCATTGATTTCAGGCAGGAGGCACCCAGGCTGTTTTTGACATGAATCTTCAGCACTGAAAAACCTTCCCTGAAGCTCAGAAAGAGAAACTCATAAAAGTAATTGAGATATTTTGGAGACTCTGATTTTGGCCTTCTTGTGATTCATTTCTCTGAGATTGATTTGGAGCACTGAGCTTTCCAGCCTACCCTGGGGAGTGATGCTTTGGGCAAAAAGACATCCAAAGCTTCAAGACATTGTTGTTCACCATGAGGCAGTGGCCACAGAAATGCTAAAGACAGGGATGTGGGATCCAAGTGCAAAGGAATGAACCAAGAATCAGGGAGACAAGTGTTGGACATGGAACCGCTGCTGGATATGAGTGCAAGACCCATGGTTGCACTCTGTGGGAAAGCCACAGCCACTTGGTTGAATATAAAAGCAAGATGGAGCAAGGTGACCTCCACCTGGCTCTTTTGGGGACCTCTCTCTGAGTTCAGGCTGCTATTTCCAAGTTTTTTCTTCCACTGTAGAAACCTGGAATAAAATCAGTTCAAGAGACTGTTGTTGAACACAGGGTCTCCCTCTTTTCAGTCATCTTGGGGGGGGAAGGGAGGGAAGAAAAACACTGACACTTCTGTTAGGTCCAAACTCTTTTGGGTATTATATGTCTCAAATAGTCCCACTGGGACTATTTACACCACTCTGATGAGAGGTGGTTGGGAAAATGCTGCCTACAGCTAAAAGTTTGGGAAGGAAAAAAATAGAAACAGCACAATTTTGGGTGTTGTCTGTTTTTTTGTTTAGCATCCTTCAAGCAGTCAAAATATAGACATTTTCCATGCTGAAAGGAAGGTGGTTGGGAGCTACTCTCCAGGTTGAGTGAGGTGAGGCTGGCTGGGAAAATAAATCATTTAGGTCTTCAGCCAAAAGAATGTTTGCAAGGAGTCTACAGCAACACTGCATGGGGAGGCAGCCCTGGTCTGCCTGCTTCTAAAGGACAGCTTTGAGCATCATGTTACTAGAAGGTTGCTCTTCAAGCCAGGCTTTCCAGGTGCAGCTGCTCATCTTGTGGGGAGGGGGGGAATGAGTGTCTTCAAAATTGACTCACAGCATCCAAATTCCACTGTTAAGGAAATGAGACTGGAGGCAATGAGGAAGCCTTATATAAGTGAATTTCAGTTTTGGGACTTGTTCAGGAAAGATGCTGAGTTCAGGATTTAAATTTTAAATTTCTGTGTATTATTTGATGAGCTCCGGATGAAAAACATAGAATCACAGAACAATTTGGGTTGGAAGGGAACTTAAAATAATGCAGTCCAAACCCCTCTGTATGGGCAGGGACACTTCCCACCAGCCCAGGGTGCTCCAAGCTCCATCCAAACTTCAACACTGCCAGGGATGGGGCAGCCACAGCTTCTCTGGGCAACCTGGGCCAGGGGCTCAGCACCCTCACAGCAAAGAATTGCTTCCTAATGTCTAACCTACATCTCCTAATTTCCAGTTTGAAACCATTCCCTGGTGCTGCTCCAGCCCTCTGCTATTTCCATTGCCTCCCTTGGACTCGCTCCAACAACTCCATGCCCTTTTTATGTTGAAGATGAGAGAAAGAGCATTTTTTAATGAAATCTCATTCTTAACCCACTCAGAGCCTCCATTTCTCCCACAGATAATGACAATATATTGCTGAGCCCTTCCCTGAGAGATGGAGGTCTGGAAGAGAAATACTGAGTAGGATCTCTGCCTTTCTTCATACCTCTCATTACTCTTCTCACCTCCCTGCTTTGTCCAAATTTTGATGTTGCAGGTTATAGGTTTTTACCCTGGGTCTCAGGGTTCAAACACCTTTCCAGGGACTGAGCTCCATTCTATGTCCAGAATGGCACCTGGACATCCTCCCACCAGGTAGCCTTCAAAAAAAGGAGCCAGCACCTCTGAGCTCAGGTGCACAGATCTCAAGTGGGCTAACACAAGGCACAACAGACCTGGAGGAGGGAAGAGGGGGAGGACAGTCTTAAAATAAGATTGTTGGGGAAAGTGAAAAAAGAAAATAAACCCTCTCAAACTTGCATGTTTGAAAAAATGTGTGAGATTTTTCTGAGGCTGCAGAGATGACAAAGAAGGAGTTCCAGGGAAGGGGTCTAGGGAGGGGACCTTCAGGGCAGTAAAAAAGCCCCATAAACAGCAGAGTTTGGCAAAGGCCCTGCAGGGGGGATGAAAGATGCCAGTTATCCCATCCCAGCATATCAGTGTACTTTGTTTCTACATTATTATCCTCCTGTTCCTTGAGCCATTAAAAACTGTCTCTAAATAGCTCAGCATGGTGATTTACTAATTGAATTAACTTGACTGTAGTGGCTCTGGTGCTAAAGGATGAGGTTTGTGATTAGATAAGACTATGGCCCCTTTCAAAATGAACAACATATTAAGAGGTTTTTCTAGGTCATGCTCAGCAAAAAGCTCTGCAGAGCACTGCACAGACCAGGGCAGGAGAGTCTTTATAGATGCTGAAGGTCTGTGTTTTCCTTCTCCTGGAGGAGGTATGGAGCCTGGGAAAAATCCAGGAGCATCTTCAAGCTAGAATCAGCCTCCAAAACAAGGGATGGCCAAATGAGGTTGCTTACACCTCATTTGAGAGAGGGTTCTCCGTGCTCCCAGGGGAGGCACGAGCTCACATCTTCCCACAGGATGGCACCTTGCTTGTAGACCTCACTTCAGAGCACAACAATGCTGTGGTATGATGGTCTTTCAGGGAAAAAAACCACTGGTCCCCTCTCCTGCATTTTTTCATGCTGTCTCTCCCCCAAGATCTGCCAGCACCATGCTGACCCTGGCCAAACCACTTATTCTGGAAGCAGCTGAGTTAGAATCCTCCTCACTAGGACACATCTCAGATCCATCTCTCAGGTTGGTTCAAGCCAGACCAGAGCCACATCATGGAGGACCTGGCAGCTCTATCTGTCTCAGTTGATGCACAGAGGTTCTGGGATGCCCACAAGAGAGCTGATAGAGGGGATGGATCTCATTTCTCTTCCACACACATGCTTATGGTGGCAGGTGAGGTAGATTTGGAGTTGACATGGGAGCAGCCTCCTTGGCTGACAGCACTAGGCAGCACTGATGAGCATTTATTTCAGTTTTATTGGGTCTTCCCTTGGCAGTCAGACACAAGGCTGCATGGGGCTCAATCACAGCACCTGGTAGAACAACCTAGAAGCAAGCTATATGATGAGGTCCCAGCAAACCTCAAGAGCTGCACCACTCTATAATCAGTCCAAGACAACAATCAGATGGCAGCCTCTCAGCATGTTCGTTTAGATTTGCCCCGATGTTTCTCAGACCCTTGTGTCCTCCAGCTCAGACTGAGAAACAAGTTGAGGCAAACTCTATGTATCTACCATGAAAGAACTCAAGACAAAGAGATTCTTCTTTACTCAGCTTTGCTTACACCTTTACCTGAATCACTACCCCAGAGGAGCAGTGCTGAGAATAAACCTCAGGAGGAAAGACCACAGCAGCTCTGGTCCTGGAGCCACCATTCCACCCAAGTGCTGCCAGCTCTGGCGATGGATTCAAGAACTCCCGCAGGTGAGCAGCTTCTCTGTCCTACCCATCCCTTGCTCCACAGCAGCAGGAGCAGCTGAATATGCCCAGCTCAAAGCATGGAGGGGAGCTGCAACACATCAGAGGAGACAAAGCTGCTCTCCCTGCAGCTTGGCACTGGCCAAGTGAGTGTATGGAAACATAAAATAAAATCCCATTTAACAAGAAGGCTGAAACTTTTCAACAAAGTGAAATAATCTCAGATGGAGCCTTGTTCCCCCCCTGTCAGCCCAGACCTTCAATTGGCAGCCAGACAAGCACCTGTCAGGGCTGGGCTGGAGTCATTAGCAAGATCAGAGTCCCAGCAGAACAGCAGGAGGTTGGACTCGATGACCTACTTTGCGTCCCTTCTAGCTCAAAAAAGTCTATGATGTATTTTTAATGAAGCACACACAATAAACTGCTAACATAATATTAGAGGCTCACTTCAAAGCTCAAATAGACATGAAAATCAAGGTGAAAGTTTCTGAATCCATCATTATTATGTGCCACTCATCTTCATTATGACAACCCCTGGTCACACCAGATGCTTCCTTTCCAGTCTTCGGTCCATGGTTAGGAGCCCACCCTTCTCCTCAGTTTGTTTTTTTTTTTAGTTTTTCCAAGAAAACCAAGAACCTGAGAACTATAAAGCTTGACTAGACACTCCTTACACCTATGTGAGTTATTCCACCTCCACAAAAGGTTTTGCAAGCAGCGAATTTTAGTGACTCTGAAGAAGGCTGGGGTCATATCTCAGACAAGATTCAGGCCACCTGGGTTGCTATTTTTTCTGCTAGCCCCTCCTCATCATATAGTTGCTGTCTATGGTTTCTGATTTTGATTTCTGATTTTGGTGTCTTTTTATGATTTATGATTATAATTTATGTCTAGGTTTATGACTTTGTGAGATGTACAAGGGAGCAGCAAGAACAGGGATACTCACTCAGGGAAGGAATAAAGGATCTGAGCAAGATACCACAGCTGGAAAGGACCTCACCAGCCACAGCCTCTCCCACAGGACCTGAGAGGGGAAACAAGACCAAAAGATGGTGGGTGGGTTCATCCAAGAGTCCACATCACACAGCAGCATCACAGCAATGAGGCAGGTCCAGGGTGAGCCCAACAAGTCAATGCATATGTCAGGACCAGGTCCAATGATCCCTGACAGTGTCCACAATAAGGAGAGATGTCCAAGATGAAGCCATTAAATCAGTCCACAGCTGGGATTCAGAGCTGCAGGGCTCTGTAGCCAGACACAGGTATCACTGTGAATGAGCTGTAGACCTCACAGCTCCTCCAGCATAGCTCTGACATGGACTGAAGGCACCAGGCTGAACTTAAATAGAGTTTCTGGGCCCATGGTTTGGGTGGAGATTCCAAAAAAGGATAGTCAGGACCATTAGGCCTATTAGATAACTCAGGGTCCTGAAAAGATGAATGAACTGCATCTTTTTTTTTCCTAAAAAACACTCCCTCCTTCTGAGATGAGCCAGGTTTCACCCAGTAGTTGGAAATAATACCTTCGGTTGATTGAAGACCACAGCTACAGTAAAAATAAGAAATACATTCCAAAGGTGGAAACAAATCAGACTCCAAATGTTCCTCTGATGGCACCTAAATATTCTTGACCTCTCCAGGTTACAAAAGTTGGCCAAGCACAGTCTGGTCAAAACCCAAATTATCTCCCAGGTCCAACCAAACCAACAATGCTGGAAGAACTGGAGGACTTTTGTACTGAAACCCCCTGGTGAGTTGCTGAAAACTCCTCAGAGTGCTACACAGCCTCAAAATATATACAGTAAAGTTAAACATCCCAGATTACTCTCCAGTCCCACTTCTAACTCAGAAATCAGGTGTGCACATGAATGCATTCTGAGCCATCCTTCTTTAGGAGATTTCAGGTTTCTTTCCCTCCAACACCGTCTGTCCCCATCGTCCTCATCTCCACAGTCCCAGCAAGGACATTCTAACAACAAGGGAGAAGGAGTGAGGAGCAAAACAAACAAAAAGGTGTTTAGCAAAATATAGAAATTAGTAGTTGTGCTTGGAAACCTTTTAAAAATTGCACTTTTACTGCCCAAAGCAAATGGGAACATTTATTCCTAGCCTCTTGAAGTCAGCTTGGAACTCATGCATGTCCAGCATCACGGGGTGAGGAGCACTCGGGCTCCTCAGCCTCGCTGCGTCTGCGTAGAGTTCAGTCTCTAATTGCCATGCAGAAAAGGACTGAGCCTTCCAGGTAACCCAGTGTTAATCTCCCTGCAGTGTGGAGGGGAGGCTGGAGGCGGCTAATGAAGGAGCAGAAGTGATTGATTCCTGTCTGGGTGTCAGGACACCGAACGGCTGTTTGTCAAGAAACAAGAAAATGTCACCAGGATTTGTAAGCACTTGTAACCATTACAGAAAGCACTTTGACTAAGAATCACAGAAGATAACTTGCCAAGACTGCTGCTTTGAGAGTGTGTTAATATAACCACTGGCTTTTCTTGACATTTCTGCAAACAACTTATAAATATTCCATGGGAGAGGCTGTTCCTGCTGCCGCTGTTGTTGCGGTTTGAATGGAAATATCGGGGGAGAAAAGAGCAGATCTGCTCTTATTTAGCAAGTGTGCAGCTGAATAAGAATCCTGGGCTTTGCTCCAGTGGAGAGAAAAGGGAGTCGAGGATCCTGCCCTTCTGCTGAAGGAGAAGCTTGGATGTCTCTGAAGACCCAGCCAGCGCAGTCTCCTACCACCAGCCTCTCCACACCCAGATGGACATCTTTGAATCCCAGCACCCCAGTCTGGTTTGGGTTGGAAGCAGCCTTAAAGATCATCACGTTCCAACCCGCTGCATCAGCAGGGACATTTCCCACTAGACCACGTTGCTCCAAGCTCCATCCAACATGGCCTTCAACACTGCCAGGGATGGGACAGGGAAAAAGGTTAAGGGACTTACTTGATGTCTCATGTTGTGCTTGTTGCTCCCAGGAATGGACACACTGCTGCATAAGGCTCTGAAGCTCCTGGTCCTTCTCTAGCAGTTCTGGATCAACCTGTGCTAGAGCAGCTCGTGGAGAAAGCAGAGCAGGGTCCTGCAGCCCAGGCAACAGCAGACACTCAAGCAAGGAGTTGCAGAATCATAGAATCATCAAGATTGGAAAAGACCTTTAAGACTACCAAGTCCAACTGTCAACCCAACACCACCATGTCCACCAAAACATGTCCTGAAGGGACACACCTACATGTTTTTGTAACACCTTAAGGGATGTTGACTCCACCACCTCCCTGGGCAAAGTGCTGCTCTAGACTTCCCTGTGCCAACAGCTGCAGCTTCACTGTTTGGAAATGTATAGTTACCCCCTCACATGGCAAAGTCCAGCACTCCCTCTTCACTCCAGACCATGCAGTTATCCCTAAATGCAAGCAGTTAGACTCCAACCCAGCCACATAACAACAAATGTAAGTGAGAGCCAACCACAACCACACCACCACAAAGGAGCTGAGCCACGAGCAAGCCACTGCCAACAGACCCAACCCACAAAGAAACCACTCCAGATAGACCCAGGTCTCAAGAAACAACTCCAGGTGGACCTCGATACAAAGAAACCTCTGCAGATGGACCTGTCAGGAGTAAACTTCAGATGGACCCAGACATGATTAAGCTACTGCAAATGGGCCTGACACAAGCAAACCTCTGCAGATGGACCAAAGACAAGTAAAGCACAGCAGATGGAGCCACCCACAACTGAAACACTGTGAAGGAGCCCTTCCTGTGACTCATCCCAGCTCACACACCCGTGTCGGTGCCATGCGGAGTTCAGCAGCCTATGAAAAGCTGTGATTTCATCCCCAAAAGTGTTACTGTTTTTATTCTTGATGACAGCTGGGCCTTTTTGGTACCTGCTGACCTAGAACAGGTCTACTCAAGCTGTATAGAAGGTGGGTCATGTCAAGATCTGAAGTGTTTCGTTGTTCAGTGAGTGGGCAGTGCAGACCTTTATTTTCATTGTGCCTCTCCTTTGCCAGATCTCCATGTTCCCTAATTATAAGTGGCCTGGGAAGCAATTCCATTGAGTCTCACCTGCCTCAGCATTTCCAGGTGCTGTGCCCTAGTTATAGCACAAATCAAGAGACCTCTAATGACTGTTTCTGTCCCCAGACAGATTCAAGTGTTTGGGCTTGGCTTTAGAGGGAAGGTTTCTGCATAGTTTCACAGATTCCGTGCCCTCATTGTTGTACCAAGATTTTGTGCTATCTCCAAAGCTCCCCATCAGCAGTCATGGCACTGTTGTTGAGTATCACCCCTAAAAAAAAAACTTTGCTCCTCTTGCCTGTTCTTTGCTCTCCCATCCACTCCATCGCCCAGTGACTGGTTTTTTTTTTACCCTTTTCTGATTTTGAAAGGGAGGCAGAACAGCAGTAGCTCTTCTCTCTCATTCTCTGATGATAGGGAACTAATCCAGAAACAGATCTTGGAATTCTAAAACCTTCCAACCTTTATTATTTCTGGGTACTGTGATTGTTTATAGCACAGTTCCGCAACTCAGGTAATCTCTGCATCACTTGCTCACAAGGCTTAGGAGATCCTGTTTAGGAGCAGAGATCTCAACCACAAGCAGCTGGGTGTTTTCCACAGAATCTCCTGTAAGCTATGGGGCAGAGATGAGGCAGAGATGCCAAATATTTCCTGCCATCTGCCTGAAACCCAGAGCCAGGGGTATGAGCAGGTACTTCTCCCCACAAGCAGGTAACTCCAAACATTACTTCCAAAAGCAGGTTCCAGTCTTTGATGCTGGGACATTGCCAGGCCTCACAGCATTGGCTTGAGTCCGGTGAGATTTGGTTGTTCTCTGATAGGTTCCCTGAATCAGAGGAGGAGTGGGCAGACCTCAGCATCAGATAAAGAAAGCTTGCAAACATGGTCTCCAAAACCAATATGAAGCTAAGCAGAACACAAATGAGGTTCATTAAGAAGCCCTATGTATTGAAACTCATTTCAGTTTGGAGACGTGTAATATTTTTTTAGCAATTGGACAGTCAAAGTTTTGCTGTCTGGAGGACCAGCTTGGAAATGGGAGTTTTCTGGTTCAGGGGAAGCACAGGACAGTGTAAGAGAGGTGAGAGAGAAGGAAAGCAGACGCCACAACTTTCATCTAAGGCAACTGTAGACTCCAGAAATCCAAAGCCAAGCCACTAGCTCTGCCTAAGTTTGTCTCACTTGAGGTGCTTCTAGATCCCTGCATGCACCAAAGTGACTGTTCCTGAAATGCTGTTGGGAACACAATTTACTGATTGTGATGGGCAGAGAACAAAGATACCAAAGTGCCTGGTTCTGGTCATCTTTGGATGCTTTTGCCCTACACTCAGCCTCTCCTGATCATCTGATGGTGCACCTCCAGCAGGGCTGATTCAGCAGCTATAGTGATGAGGTTTAGACCCAGACCTGCTTTAAATGCACAGACAAGTTCATCTTTGGAGAGTTTGGAGGGGTCTGGAGCAGGAAAGTGAGGAATCCTCAGGAGACAGTATCTTCCACTAAAAGTGTTTGAGCTACATGTTTCAGAGCATCTACATTCTTCCCAAACAACATCTGGGCTTTCTTATGAACCAGATCATTAGTGGGGTTTCTTTCACACAGCATAACCCTCTCTTCCTCCCTGGCTTTGATGAGACAGGTCTTGCTGATAGGAATGACATCAAAGCCACAGCATCCCTCTGGAGAGTTTTGATCTCAATGAATCACAGTTATCCACTAAAAAAAAAAAACAAAAAAAAAAACTTTCAAATCCAGTTTGATGAAATCACTTCTACATAAAGTGTGTCCATGTCAGGCATTGCAGCTGAGAAAGAAATGAGGACCTCTGAAGTGAGGTTCACCACACCTGTGTTAGTCGTTTCATTTATGATGGGATAAATCACCACCTGGGGATGTAGGCATTTGGGCTTCTCTTCCCCACCCCCGTTCCCCCTGCATGAGGCTTGGAAGGTGGTGGTATGAGCAGGGCACTTCACATGTTAATATGAGAATTGTCTCCTTGCCTAGCTTGGAGCCCAGCAGTACTTAAAGGTGGACCTGAAAACCTGGCAAAAGTTTTTGGTTTGGTATTGTTCCTGCTTGTGGCAAGAACAAGCATGGAGCTGGCAGCAAAGGATGAGTGTGGACCTGTGGAAGCCAGTGTTGTCAGAGTAGCAAACATGAACACAATATCTTTCCACCACTACTTGAGGGATGGCCTTTTTACCACATCTACAACAGCAGGAACTACATTAGCAAGGGTCTGCATGGTGACAATGCGTAGGACACACTGGGAACTCAATTGTGCAGCTGTGCACTCTGTGATGAGCCCATTCTTCCCAGGACAGCCTGGACTGTATCCCTCATCCATAGAGAGCCATTCTGACTCCTCCCTGTTGACTATGTCTGATTTTTGAAATGCCAGCATCAAGGATCTGAGCAGAAAATTGTCTGAGTTGCACAGTGGGAAAGAGAGAAAGTGAGTATCCTGAGATGGGGAAGTCATCAAGGTCCTGATCCCTGCTGGGGAAATCCTATTTGACTCAGTGACATCTGAGTGTAAAACAAGTCTAGGAGTATTTGGAAGACTTGTGACAACTCCAGCAAAGCACAAAGAAGAAGGGAAACTGCTTTGCTTTGAAGTCCTCAGACCCTCCCTACCCTCACCCACACCAGAGCTCACCCTTTGCCTCTTCCAACCTCCTACAGGTGTTCTTGCTGTCCACTGCATACCTGTCTTCAGTGATTTGTGATTTAAGTGGCCTTCAAATGCCTGTAAACATAGAAATTGGCATCTGTACAGCAGGAAATCTAGGAATTAGCACAAGGGACTCTTCTGGGCTTGTGGCCAATATATAGCCCTAGGAGCCACTGAAAACACAGCAGAATCAAGCTCTAGAAAGCAGGAAGAGTGTCACTGGGTTGGCACAAAGAGACTCCTAGTCCAGTCAGGGTAAATGACAGCCATGTGCTACTCTACTTTGTGTTAACCACAGGGATCACCAAAGCCAAGCTCCCTGTGATACTAATCTGGGCACAGACAAGCCCAGATCTCAGCTCTGCTCAGGCCCCATTTAGCTGCTGTAGGGAACCATCAGCAGATATTTCTGCTGCTCCATCCATTTTTTTTTTTTTTTTCACCATTTCATCTGGTGTCCTCATGCCCGTAGAGCAGTGGGCATTGGCCCAAGCATTTTGACCACAAGACTCATTAACTGCTGTGCAAGGGAGACACACAACATGTCCTCAGATGATGACCAGAAATGGGAGTTTTCACAGCCACTCATCATAGCATCCAGCAGTTCTTCTTCTGCCTTTTCTGTGTCTTTGCAGTGGTGCTGAGCCACTGTCCAAGCCTGGCTGAGCTGCTCTCTGCAACTGTGCTTCAGCTTCAGGTGTAGGTTTGGATCTCTCAAGTTTGGATGATGATTTGGATGGGTAGGAGAGGACAGGGTCTGCCTTGGGTGTGCAGGACCTTAGAGAATCCTTCAGCACTGGCATGAAGGGAACCAATCATAGCAAGTATGGCAGAAAGCAGTTGGTTATATACTGCTCTTTGCCCTATGTGTGTGTGGAGAAGTACACACACAGCCTGGACACACGTGCAGGCATCTGGACTCTCAAGGCTATGTCTGGGTTACCAGGGCACTTAGGGCTCCCCCAGCATAGGGTACAGACTTCTTGCTTCACCCTTTGTTCAGGACAATGCATTTGCTCAAAACCAGAGCCAGCAGAGCTGATGCTAGTCATGGAGCTGGGATGGAAGCAGTCTGATCTGGTGGGAACCTGGGGTGTTGCACAGCACCTCCTGCCAAGCTGTAGCTGGCTGATAAATCCCCATCTCAGCGGGAAGAAAAGGGCCAAGAAGGGCTGCTCGCCACTACAGGTCTATGTCACATCATTTTAGCAGCAGGTGAATTTGGAGGAGACAGATCACAAATACAGCACTTCAACCATTGCCCCACCTGTCATTCACACAGGTGGAAGCTGGCTGTATCCTGTAACATCTCATGAAATTGTTGCAGGTGGCCCTCTGATGGTGCCAAGCTGGCTGCCCAGCCTGCAGCATCCTTATCTTTCTGGCATATGCTCCTTCCCATGGTCACTCTTCCCTCATGGACACTCAGACAGAGCAGGACTGGCACCAAGTCATGGCCCTGCTGAAATTCCTTCACTCCTGGCTTGTCATGGGCCCTCCCTCCTCCACATAGGGCTGTTCCATGAAGCTCAGCACCAGTCCCAGTGCTATGGACCCCAACAGTGGATGGTGAAGCCTGGAGACCCTCAGCCTGGTTTGCAGGTTCTCAGGACCTTGGTGCATCCACAGCATTGCTCTTGTTCTTTTCTGGCCAACACCTGAGAATGAGGCCCTCCCATATAGCATAACTTGTCACCTGTGTGTGACAGGTTGGTCTTCCATGCACAGACCTCAACAGTCTTCCTGAAGAGAGGAGCACAGAAGAAGATCCTTCGATAAGAAAAGGCAAGCTCGTGTATAACTCTCTGCCCAACCTTGCCATGACCTGGAGCAGACACATAGTAGTGGCCTGCAGATCACAGTTGGATCTAGGCAGGTGATTTATGTGTGGTATGGGGACAACCAGACATCAATGGTTTTATTTTCAGAACATTCTGATGTAAAAACATGGGGAATGTATAGAAGAGGAACTCTCTTTGCACAGTGTCCATGTGAAGCACTGGTGGCACAGCCAAGAAGGGACATCAGCTCTCCAGCACTACCAGCCTGAGCTGCAAGGCCAGGAGATGCATGTCTGGGGAGCTAGACCCTATTTCAGCATCATATCATAGAATCATGGAATGGCTTAGATTGGAAGAGACCTTCATGACCATCTCCTCTAAACTCCCTGCCATCAGAGCAAGCCTGAGTGCTGTCCCACTCTGGAACCACCTTCTGGTTCATTAATCACATGGCTGAGCTGAGTTATCTCCACATATCAGGAAAGAAAAAAAAAAAAAACAGATTGCTAGCTAAAATCCCTCCTGGCCCTTCAGCTCCAAGAGGCTGGGCTAATGTTTGCTGCTGTTCTGAGCAGCCTGAAATATGAATGATGTTGGACAAGCTGTTGTGACAGTTTGGAGGGAACCAGGAGCATTAGCAGAGCATGTTTCGTGCAAGGAAACCCTTTGCTGGTACCAGTTAAAGATTGCATAACCATGCCAAGTATGTCTTATTTATTACTGTCGTGTTAAATACTCAACTTGCCTCCAGATCAGGGATTACTCAACACCCTTTTAGTTTTTCAGCTTTTTTAGCCGGTTAGCATGCTACACCCCTCGCAGTTGACAACTATTTAGGAAAAAGAAATCTTTATTTATTTATTTTTTTTTTATACTTGTACACAAGTAAAATAAAATGCATATCTATATATACTGCAATCTTGTGAAGGAAAAGGCAGCATTCTTTAACAAATACTGCCCGTAAACATGGCGTGATGGAATGAGTACGGAAAAAACTGCAATATTCATAAACATAGGATTCAAACAGCATCAAATTCATTACCTCTGCAAATGGGAACCTCTAATATTGTTCTGTGGGATGTCAAGTTACAAACAGATTTTAGACATTCTTTTCATACAATTTCTTACACTTTTTTTATTTGTTTTATTTTGTTTTCCTGTCAATAAACCATGTTTCTTTACCATCAGCTGTAGCTAAAGCTGCTTTGTGGGCAAGTGCAGTTCCGAAGACCAAAGGTATAATTCACAGGTTTCAGGACAAATAAATTATGTACATCTCGGTGTTTGTCTTTTTTTTTTTTTTTTTTTTTTTTTTTTCGTTTGTTTTGTTTTTTGTTTGTTTTTGTTTTTTTACAAAGGCATCCAGTTAACTTTTGTGTAACAAAGCTTTCTCAGGGTGGATGGTAGTTTTGCTTTTTGTTTGCAACATTTACGGAGGTCAGCAGAAGTCTAGTATTAAAGTGTCATCAACCCAGGAAAAAGAGTTAATTTTAGCAGAATAACAGTAAGCTCCACACCAAGGGGGGGATCAAAAGGCTTAGGCTGAGCTGTAACGTGGAGCTGTTTCCTGGCTGGGTGAGGCGGCACTGGGACTTTGATTTGTTCTTTTTAGAGCAGCCCTGCCTCTTTTTGGTTGGGACTGTGGAAGGTTCAATAGGCTCTAAAAATTCTGGTCTCAACTTGGTCAATGGAGGGTCTACAATGCTGGGGAAAGTCCCAAAGGGGGAATCGTTTATCTGCTTGTTGCTGCCATTTTTGGAAAGGTCTGTCTCAACGTACTTGGTTTTGGACATGTTCTCCTTATCCTTGAGAGGGTTGTTGGAGGATGGGCGGCTGCTGTGGGAAGAAGGACCTGCCTTGCCTTTAGCTTCATAAATAAAAGACTTATCTGTTTCAGGCTGACAGCACTTGGAGAAGCCATCATGGGACCCCAGAGGGGGGAGCCCAGTTGGTAATTTCCCAGATCTGGTCTTAGTGCTAAAAACACTTGTTCGTATCTGGTTGAAGGAGTCAACGCACCCTTCCAGGTCGGCGCTCTGCAGCTTTTTGAGGTCTCTCCCTGCCAAGCGAGGGGGAAGGTGACACTCTAGCTCTGAAGATGATCCTTTAAACTGCTTAAACCAATTCCAGAGAGACCGAGCCTGGCAGTCACAGATCCACTGGTTGCCATTCAAGCGCAGGTACTGGAGGGACACCAGGGGAGCCATGGTTTCCCCTGTGAGCACCGTCAAGTTGTTGTTAAAGAGATACAAGGTCATAACTTTCCCAAGCTCATGGAAAGATCGCCGGTGAACCACGCTGACCCTGTTCTGGTGCAGAAGCAGCCGGTCAAGGTTGATTAGCCCACGAAAGACATTCTCAGACAAGCTCCTGATTTTGTTACCATGCAAAAACAGGTAGGTGAGGTTTGCGAGATCGATGAAGGTGTCATCCATCAGATCCTGAAGATTATTATCCTGAAGGTAGAGATATTGCAAGGAGAACAACCCTCGAAAAAGCCCTGTGGAAAGCTCCAGGAGCCCACAACGATCCAGGTGTAAAGTGTGGAGGTGAACAAGACCTCGGAAAGTGACGGGGTTGATAGACTTCAAGTTTGTGTTGTCACTCAGATCTAACTCCTCCAGTTTGTTGAGCCCGTAGAAGGCCCCAGGCTCAATGAGGCTGATGTTGTTGGAGTGGATCCAAAGAATTGTCATGTTGCGGCAGTAAGTGAAGCTGGTGGACCTCACAAGGGTTATCTTGTTGTTGTGCAAGAAGATGCGTTGGCTCTGGATGGGTATCGTGGTGGGGATTGCTGTCAGTCCTTGCTGCTGACAACTTATTGTAATCTTCGGTTCACTGTAGCATACACATGCCCCGGGGCAAGACTCCACTTCTGACTGGATGTTCAAGCAAAGCACCAAAATCAGCAGTTTGCTTCCTAAAGGATAACAAAAATAGTATGCAAATTAGGCAGGGTCATGGGAGAACACTTTTCTTTGCAGCTAATAGATGGGCCTGAAAATCATCCGTTCAAAGTGTGTTGCTTTGAAACACACACCACAAACAACATATGCCAGGGGAGACAAACCATTAAAATGCAGAATTAAAAATGCTTCTACCACTCAAGGCAATAGCTACGATCAATATTGACTCAGAGTGACAAAGCCTGAGCACCTCCTCAGCCTTTCATGCTTGGGAGGCCTCCAACTTTGGTGGTGAAAGAGAGCAATCACCATCCTGAACACTCATCTACCATGAGCCCTGTTTCCAAAGAGCAAAGGGGCTGTCTCAGAAGGAGCACTTGTCTTCTTCACAGCCATGTTTAGCACAGTTCAGCCTATGTGAAAACATCTGCCCAGCTGTGGCTGATACCTGCAGCCATGAGGTTGTACTAGACAGCCTCTACATCCCATTCCATCCATGCCACCAGCTCCTTGCTTTTGGGGATCACTGAACACGTCCTGAAAACTAGCAGATATACCCAAATTGTCCCTTTATACAAATTTAAAGGGAGATGTGGCTTTTGTGACTCTCTTTGAACAATTTCTGATTGGTCTTGTCATCCTGTAAGAAACAACTGTGAGGGATTCCCAAAATAACTTTTAGGGCAGACCTTTAGATGTCTCGGTGTCAAGAGCATCTTTTCCTTCTTTGGGCCAAGCCTTTATGCTATGTATTCCTGCTTCTCTTCCTCTCTCTCCTTTTTCCTTTTGAATCTGTGCAGCCACCAAAGAAGAGAAAAACAGCATCTTTTTCCACAAAAAACAGTGCTGTTGTTGGAGGAAATAATGCAAAAGGCCTGATTCAAGGATTCCTTGAAATCTTCAAGGCAGAAGTATGTTACTTGTGTCCCAGGCATGCTGCAGGCATCAGTGTTGAAAAGCCACTGAGAGGAACATTTTTTGTGGTGGTGACAGCCCATTTCCCCAGGAGCTGGGCTGCACAGGAATCACAGGAAGCATTTTGATATTCATAAATTCCCAAGCCCTCTGGTTTTTAAAAAAATAATTCTTTAAATTTTTTTTTACTATTGTCATCCCATAAATTTCCCTTCTTTGTGCTGCAGGGAAAGAGCAGGAAAGGGCAGGCAGAGATAGGCAGAGGCTGAGGAGCCCCCATTATCTCCTGAAAGGGACCTTGGAGGGAGGCTCAGAGTGAACCTCCAGCTGAGAGATCTGCAGAGAGATCCTCCCCATGGTGGGGAAGGCATGGGAGAAGAGGCAGTTTCAGCATTGCTTTCCCAGCAATTAGCAGCAAGTAATTAGGTTGCTTTCTCTCAACCCCACACGGGAACTTAAATGAACAGGCAGCAACCACAGCAGCAGGAGGTTCCGTTTGTAAAACCCCACGTGAGGGCAGGGACATGTGTGTTTCCTTCCCAGCTCATCACAGCACCTCTGGCAAAAAGACCTCCTCATCACTGGGCATCCCCAACCCAGGGACCAACAGAAGCTTTCCTCTCTACTCTTGTGGGAGATTTAGTTTTCTTCCCTGAAAGCCTGAAAAATGCTGTTCAGGCACGGTGATGCCTCATTACACCTTCAGGGAAAACAGCAGAGTTCAAAAAGTCAGCCAGGCAATGATGCAGAATGGGGAAAATGGGGGAAACTGGGAGAACCCCACAGCTTCCAGCCATGTGTGCATGGTGCAGCACGCTGGGGCCCCTAGACCAACTCCTGGAGATTCTGGTTGCACCCCACAGGAAAGCTGCAACAATTACGCAATTATGGAGCTAATGACATCACATCATCTCCACATAAAAGCAGCAACTTCAAACCCCAATGATAAGGGGATAAATGATATGGAAATCTCACCAGACTCTGCACTGAAGCAGTAACAAAGATATCAGAGAAGCCAAGATGGGAAGGTTGCTTTTCTCCACTAGCAGGCTGGGCTCCCAGGCCTGAGTTTCATTCTACTCAAATTAATTCACTGTGTGCAGCTAATAAATTTGTGGTGATCCAACAGTCCAATATGAGGGGGGGAACCTCTTCCATAGCATAGGCCACATGGGAGAAAAAAATCAACAGCTCAGCATGCAGACATAATTTGAGCCTGATATTATTATCTGCTGAGCATCCCTGGAAGGCAGTGTGTTGAGTGTGGTATTATGACACATTCTGGCTGGCTTGTCATGCTTTGACATATCACGTCCCATTGGATGGAGCAAAGTAACACGAGACAAATGAAATCCCCTGCTAGAGACATGTCACACCAAGAGTAGCCTCCTGGGAAATTAAAACAATGCTGGCAACTCTCTGACCAGCACGATTCCTCTCTGGCTGATAATGAAAAATCCATAGCCAGAGAAGGAGGACTTTCTGGAGGCTCTTTCTTCAGTTTCATGATTGAGGTGATGGGGGGGCAGCTGATGGAGCAATGGGATTCACTCTATGCAACATCCACGCCAAGAGAAGAGCACTGGGGCTGCAGCCAGACCCCTGCAGGCTCCATGGTTCTTCCCAAGGAGAGCTATAGGGGGGAAAATCCAACCCCAGCCCAGATGCATTTCACCCGTATTGTAAATCTCTCACATGCTCACCGAGGAGTGAATGCAAAGAACCATTCCCACAGGGGAGGAAGCACAATGACAACGTTTGTGTTGTGGTCCCAGCGAGGGGAGGCAAGTGGATAATAACTACGTGTGTACACGGGGAGAGAAAGTGAAAACAGGCAGCAGAGAACAACCTCTGTGCCCTGGGCCTCCCCTTCCCACCAGCCAAGCCCCTGCACCCCACCAGCCCTGCCCTAGGGACAGTGAGGTCCTGTCCCAGTGTCACAGGGCTGGGGACACTCTGTGGCATCTCTCCATCGTGGAGCAGTGGAGGTGAAAGGGCAGATCCAGCTCTGCTTTGCACTGTGGCTTTTCTCCTCCTGCTGCTGACACCCGAGGCTGCAGGGAGCTGTGAGTCAGTGGCACTGAGAGGTGGTTGCTGGTGGAAATTAATTACAGGCAGAGCTAGCCTGTGTGCTTTAATTAGGGACCTGGTGTTCTTGAGCTGCTTGGATTAGCTCCTTCCACCGGAGACAGTCCCTGTCAATCATTCCCCAGAGCATTTTCCCTGTTAGTTTCCTGACATGCAGCTCAACCATGTCCTGACTGATCCATGACAGAGCTCAGCACTCAGCAGTCATCAGAGAAGCCCCAGCAAGAGCAGGGCCTGAAGAAAAAGGAGTGGGTGCAGTAAAACAGCCAACCTTGGGAGGTCAAGGGGATGCTGCAGACCCTTTCTTCCCAAGCCAGCATGGGCTGTGATGTAGCAGAGACCAGAGGCACCATGCCTTGGCCTTCCTCTGCTCCTCCAAGGAGCTTCTCCATCACTGGTGTTCCACTAGGAACTGTACTTTGTGCTCAGTGTGTCCCAGACCACAGTGGCCACCAAGTGCCATGAACCATCCAGACCTTGCACCAGGGTAGATTGGCACATCCAGTTCCAGGCACATATTACTTTGGTTTTTATGACCAGGTGCCAAATGATCACTTTAGGATGAGCACGGGACAGGGTTCATCCTGAGCTCTGGGAAAAACACACTTTTCCCTTAGGTCAGAAGTACGGAAGGTGTTCAATGGGGTCATAGGAAGGAGGGAGCTGGAAGGTCCAATGTGTTCCCACAGGAGCAGAGTGTCCGTCCCTTGACCTGCCAGAAAAATCCATCCTGAGTTCCAGGTACACAGTGTGCTCTCACCACCACTGCAGACCAACTGAAACTGGACCCACCACCACCTGCTAGACTCAATCTTTATGCTCATCCTGAAGAAAATGGGGGTCTTGGTGTCACATCCATTCCCTTGACTTTTAGACAAGAAGTCATTCCCACTCCTTCCAGAATACAATTAAAATTTAACCGGATAGTTGGAGTCAGAAGCAAAAGATGAAAGGAAATTCAGTACCTAGAACCTTCAATCCCTCAAAGACTTTGGCTTTGAGTTTAGCATTTGTTCCTCCAGAGCTTTCTTAAAAGCCAGAAACCTCCTTCAGTCAAACTGCCACACTTCCCCTTTGCCATCTCAGAAGTGTTATGACTCATGGAACTGGGAAGCAATTAAAGTGGGTCCATTATCTGTCTTTCCACCAGTCCCCTGTGCAATTGCATTGTCAAACATGGCAATTAGGAAGAAAAGGCTCAGGGGGCCTCTAATAGATGCTTTGCAAACTTTTTAAGAGGCCAAAGCAAAATGCAATTTTCGGCAGTTTGCAGAGCCCTGGCCTTTCTCTGCTGCTCTGCACTTGTCTCTATTGATTTGGAGATATTATAATGCAGCTTTCCTACAGTGGAGGGTCAATAATAATTTGAATTCTCTCCTGGTTGAACATAAAGAGAGTACTTTACAATACAAAGCCTTTTGCTGATGCACACAGCATTTTACCTTTGTTTATAGTAGGGAAATACTCAAGTTGCTTAATTCCCTGTTCTGAAGGAGTTTTGTTTGAAATTCAGCACATGGCTTTGAAAGACACTCTGCAAAGCAGCTTCAGCCTTTTCTGCTTTGTCCTGTGGGCCAAGGTGGGTTTGGGGGAGTGAATGTGCATCAAAAGGAAGAGGGCAGCACTTTTATGCACTTCAAGTCAAAGGTGAATGGAGACGTGAATGAGGAAGGAGAATTGGTTTGCATGAGTCTCACTCCAGGCTAGAGGTTTTTTCCCTTCTGCTGCCTCAGGGAGGGTTTGTTCAGGATGGTGCAGCTGGAGAGGCTTTAGGGTGAGAAGGAGAAGGAGAGGAGTGATGTTCTATCACCACAGAGCACCTGGGAGAAGCAGCCAGTGCTGGGGAACTGAGAACCCAACATGGGTATGAGCAGATCAGGTCTCAGCCCACTGGTGCCCACTGCAAGCCCCTTGGTAGCCACGTGGCAACCAGCTGTGGCATATCTGCAGCTATGTGGGGATGTTGGGGTGTGAGGTACCCCTCTAAAGGGGAACAGTCAGTGGGGTCACTTGAGTGAATGAGCTGATGGCATCTCCATGGCTGCTCCAGGGGGGTTTAATTGCTCTCCAGGCTCAGCTGCCTAAGCCAGCTCCTTCTCCATTGCCCAGGGCTGGACCTCAGAGTTCTGGCTCACACCAAACTGTCTCCACTTTGTTTCAATTCCACATCCCACTGCCTAAAAATAGGCACCTTTCAGACACTTCAGAGTCTGAGATACTGACGTGAGTGCTGGCAGATTTGACACAGCTCCTGTAAGAGACCTGTGTTCTTCCAGCAGCTGGAGCCAGGTGTGCTGTCAGTCACAGAATTATGTAATCACAGACTGGTTTGGGTTGGAAGGGACCTTCAAGATAATCTCATTCCGACCCTCCTGCCATGGGCAGGGACACCTCCCACCAGCCCAGGCTGCTCCAAGCCCCATCCAACCTTCAACACTGCCAGGGATGGGGCAGCCACAGCTTCTGGAGGCAACCTGGGACAGGGGCTCAGCACCCTCACACCGAAGAATTTGTTCCTAATCTGTAAACTGTATCTCCACTCTTTCAGTTTGAAACCATTCCCCCTCATCCCATCCCTCCAGGCCCTTGGCCAAAGTCCCTCCCCAGCTTTTCCGGAGCCCCTTCAGATTCTGGAAGTTGCTCTAAGGTCTCTTCGCAGCTTTCTGCAGGCTGAACAACCCCAGCTCTCTCAGCCTGACCTCACAGAAGCATAAAGCAGCAATGTTTAGGCACCTGAACCCCAACTTCTATAGGTACAGACTCTGATCCCACTTGTTCTGGGACTGCATCCAGATCCATTAACCTTTTGGACTGAGGTGCTTTGCATTCCCTTGGGCAGCACAAATTCAGTCCTGCTTTTGTGTATATCCAGCTTCTACACTGAACAAGGCAGGATTTCAGCAGAAAAAATACCAGATCTGGTCAGAAATGAAAGGTCATTTCTGTAATACATCCAGGCAGGAGATGGAGGCAATAGATGTGCCATTTCCTAACTTCTAGGTGTTCATCTCTTCCACCTAAATCATCCTCCCTTAATGTGATTTTTGGACTTAATATTGCAGGGATATTTTTAAGACAAGAAAGTGAAAGCCAGTTATATCACATGCAATTCTTACAATCCATCTTCACAAATCTCCAGAGGGGTTTGACTGCTGATTCTTCAGCATCACTTAGGGCTGAACTACAAGACTCATTACTTGAGCTGACTGCAGCACAGACCTTAACCAGGGCAGCTCCATCTGCCCACAGGCACATGCCCCAAAAGATCCTGCCTGCTTGTGCTCCCCACCTCTGCCAGGGGCTCCCCAGTGCTCTCAGCATTTTGGTGGCCTAAGGCATTGGTTTAGCCTAAGAACTTTTGGGTTGGGTTATGCTTTTGGTAGCTTGCCAACAGTTCCCTCAAGCAACATCAGGGAGAGACAGGAAAAGGTGATAGTTAACAGTTTCTATTTTAGCCAATTCGAATATGAATATTTTGATGAGGATGAACAAAAGATGGAAAGGAAAGGAAAGGAAAGGAAAGGAAAGGAAAGGGAAGGGAAGGGAAGGGAAGGGAAGGGAAGGGAAGGGAAGGGGGGAGGAGGAAAGGGAAATGGGAAGGGAAACGGGAAGGGAAGGGAAGGGAAGGGAAGGGAAGGGAAGGGAAGGGGAAGGAAGGGAAGGGAAGGGAAGGGAAGGGAAGGGAAGGGAAGGGAAGGGAAGGGAAGGGAAGGGAAGGAAGGGAAGGGAAGGGAAGGGAAGGGAAGGGAAGGGAAGGGAAGGGAAGGGAAGGGAAGGAAGGGAAGGGAAGGGAAGGGAAGGGAAGGGAAGGGAAGGGAAGGGAAGGGAAGGGAAGGAAGGAAGGAAGGAAGGAAGGAAGGAAGGAAGGAAGGAAAGAAAGAAAGAAAGAAAGAAAGAAAGAAAGAAAGAAAGAAAGAAAGAAAGAAAGAAAGAAAGAAAGAAAGAAAGAAAGAAAGAAAGAAAGAAAGAAAGTAAAGAAAGAAAGAAAGAAAGAAAGAAGAAAGAAAGAAAGAAGAAAGAAAGAGAAAGAAAGAAAGAAGAAAGAAAGAAAGAAAGAAAGAAAGAAAGAAAGAAAGAAAGAAAGAATGAAAGAAAGAAAGAAAGAAAGAAAGAAAGAAAGAAAGATAGAAAGAAGAAAAGAAAGAGAGAGAAAGAGAGAGAAAGAGAGAAGAGAGAAAGAAAGAGAGAAAGAGAGAAAGAAAGAGAGAAAGAGAGAAAGAAAGAAAAGAGAAGAGAGAAAGAGAGAAAGAGAGAAAGAGGAAAGAAGAAAAAGAAAGAGAGAAAAGAGAGAAAGAGAGAAAGAGAAAGAGAGGAGAAAGAAAGAAAGAAGAAAGAGAGAGAAAGAGAGAGAGAAAGAGAGAGAAAGAAAGAGAGAAAGAAAGAAAGAGAGAAAGAGAAAGAAAGAGAGAAAGAGAGAAAGAAAGAGAGAGAAAGAAAGAGAGAAAGAGAAGAGAGAAGAGAGTAAGAAAAGAGAGAAAGAAAGAAAGAAAGAAAGAGAGAAAGAGAGAAAGAGGAGAAAGAGTGAAAGAGAGAAGAAGAGAGGAGAAAGAAGAGAAGAGAGAAAGAAAGAAGAAAGAAAAAAGAAGAAAGAAAGAAAAGAAAGAAGAAGAAAGAAAAGAGAAGAAAGAAAAGAAGAAAGAAAGAAAGAAAGAAAGAAAGAAAGAAAGAAAGAAAGAAAGAAAGAAAGAAAGAAAGAAAGAAAGAAAGAAAGAATCCTCTCTAGCCAGAGGGGTTTCCTCCTAATTTTCTCCTAATTTCAGTGGCTTGCTGAAAGCCACAGAGGTGTGAAAGAGTCTCAAAGAAAAGGTCATGAAAAGCCTTCACAGGGGAAAATATCAAGGGATTTAAATACAGGAGTCATTAGGTCCCTGTACAAAGATAACACTAATATTGATTATTACAGCCTACTAATGCATGGGGAGACCAGGAAATGAGAAAGAGAAAAACCCTTGTCATAATAAAAAAAAGTGAGAAGAGCTGCACCAAATGAGACAAGGGTCAGGTCCACAGTGGTCAGACACAGTGATGAGGAGCAGAAGTAGATGGTGTGAGCATTGTCATGGCACCTTCTCCAAGCCTTGGGCAAAAAGTGGCCCAGGGCCTGCCTGATTTCTCTATCTCCTCAACAGACTATGAAACCTTCTTTCCAATCTGTCAGGGTTTTTTTTTCCAGTCCCTGGGTCATTGTATGAATGGTGCTCCAGCCATTTTTTCTGTACTTCTCCACATCTTTTCCAGGTCTTCTTCCCTGCCAAGGTGGGTGGATGACACGTGGGATTTAGCTGCACCATGAATTTAGGCAGAGTCCTGCTGCAGATCTCACAGCTTCTCCACCTTGCCTGCCATGGTTCAGCCTCAAGCTGAGCTTTTCAGAGATCATTCCACAAAGTCCCCAAGATCACTTTGCTGAGTGGCAATCGCTCATGTAGAGCCCAGCCTTCTGTTTGTTTAGGTAAGGGTCTGGGCTGTTTTCCAGTGTACATTATTTTGTACTTATAAATGCTGAATTGCATCTGCCATCCAATCTGTGGTTAGGAATTTTACCATGAAACCCCTGGATGCAACAAATCGCTTGCCTAAAGATCCACTTTCCTTCAAGCAGAAATACTAACCACCTCTCACAGTTGGGCCCAAAACTTAAAATGTAAGCTGGTTGTAAGCAGTGACACCTTCCTGAGCCAGCAGCCCAGCTGCAGCAATAAATCACAGAAGAAAGGACCTAGTAATCCCTACCTACTAACACAGGTTAATGACACTTCTTCAAATGGTTTACATAAAAAGAGGCATAAACTTTGCTGACATTTTTGATATGAGGTTATTCTCTTAGGCACTGAAAAGCTGCCCTGGTACCACTCTTTCCTGTGATAGGAAAACCCAATGGATACCCTGGGCTGTGCTTCTGTATGTGCTTTTGCCAGCCCGGCACTCTGCCACCTCCCCTGGTGGATTCAGGCTCTGTCAGTTCATAGAATGCTACAATGTTGGAAGGGACCTCAAGAATCACTTGCTCCAACCCTTCTATTATTGATGGGAAATGTCTCAGCACCCCACTGAGCTGCGACTTAAAACTTTCCAACGTGGGGGAATCCACCACTTCCCCTGGGAGACAGTTCCAATGCCTGACTGTCCTCAAAGTGAAAAGTTTTCCTCTTGTGTTCAAACGGAATCAGTTCTACCAGAAGAGGCAGAATTTTGAGCTGTTCTCATGTTAGATGTAATAAATCTCTGTGTTTTCCATCTGTCCTGTTTCAAACAACATATTGCATCTAGGAAAAGGAAAAGCTTATGACCTAACATTAAAAACATGGAGGATTCCTGTAGAAAAGACTTTTTAAGTGGGTTTACACCAGTCAGTCTCAGGCCTGATACCATTCAACTTTGGTCCTTTCCATGCAGATAATGTTGCTCCCATCCATCCCACCCTGGCCTCTTCTCTCAAGTAAATAATGATAGGACCCAAGGAAATGGCCTGAGGTTGGCCCAGAGGAAGTTTAGACTTGATACTAGGAAGAAATTCTTTACTGAGAGAGAAGTTAGGCATTGGAACAACCTCCCCAGGGAGGTGGTGGAGTCACTATCCCTGGAGGTTTTTAAAGATGAGGCATTTGGGACATGCTCCAGTGGGTGATGCAGATATTTATATATGTGTTTTATTTGTGGGGGGATATTGACATTTATCATAGAATCATAGAATCTGCTGAGTTGGAATGGATCATCATGAGGATCATCAAGTCCAACTTCTGTCCCTGTGTAGGGCACCCCAAGAATCACACCAAATGCTTCTTGAACTCAGGCAGGCTCCTCTGAAAACCTTCACTCTGAAACCTTCACCAAACTCTTAGTCCTCCTCTGGACACTCTCTTGTAGCTCTGTGTCCTTTTTGTACTGAGGTGCCCAAAACTGCACCCAGTGCTCAAGATGGTGCTGCCCCAGTGCAGAGTGATGTGGGACAATCTCCTCTCCTGACCAGCTAGCAATGCCATGCTTGATGCACCTCAGGATTACATTGGTGCAATGACCTTAGAGGTCTGTGGTAATTCTTTAATTCCGTGATTCCAGACTCTCCCATATACCACAGCTTTCCCCAGGCTGACCTCAGCAGCAGCCTCTGCACCAGCTCTGAGCAGGTCAGCTTGACCTAATCCCCTGCCAGTTACCAAACATAACAGCAAAAACTTTAGGAGAGGCAAAAATCTCTTGTGGATCCCCAGTGTTGGGATGGTCTGTGACAAAGGCAGACATCCTAGGCAAATATCTGATGGAAAACTCAGATGAGCACAAAGAGGTCTCTGCAGAAAATGCCCAGTGCCCAAAGGAAGGCTTTTCAGATGGAATAATTGGAGTTAAAAACTGCACATGGTCTGGAACAAGCATGTGGAGCAGCTGTGGGATCCCTGGGAAAGATGAGCATGAAGGAAGAGGAAGGCTGGAGGCTTGCTGCAGGAGGGCCAGCAGAACAAGGGTAGAGAGGCATACATGAAAACCTGCAGTGAAACTCTCCAAATGCACCTCTCATGAGTTCATCTTGGATGAGAACTGTTGTTATCCAAATCCATACCCAGCCCAGTAAATCCTGGCAGATCCCAGGCTGCCTAAGAGAAGAAACCAAAAGAAGCTGTGACTGGTCCCCAGCACGTGGGGCAGGGCACCATAAGTGGTCACAACCCTCATTTCCTTCTTATCCAGATGGGATGCATCCAGCACATTGCATGTAGAGGATTATCTGTGACATCACCACCATTCACTCCTCATCCTGTGAAGAGTGAAGTGAGAAAATATGCATTGTGAATCACAACCAGCTCCTCCAGAAGGTGGTATTATCTGTGCCATACTTATAAAAAAAATCAGGGGTAAACAGGTGTCCAAAGGAAGTTTGCTTTGGTTTCTGAGATGACTTAGATCTCCCATGGAACCCAAAGTATCTCAGGAATGCTTCAGAACATTATTACTAAAAAGTAGAGTTTCCTGTGCATCCAAACCTGGCTCTGGTGCAAGTACAGTGCACAAGTGACTCACAGAAAGGAGAGGTAAAGCTCCAGATGGCATTTACACCTGCTCTCCCCAACCATCTGGGACTGCACCCAGCTGCAAATTCCACCCCTACATCTTCAGTTCTGGAAGTGACCTATTTCACTAAGCAGATTTTTTCTCAGTTTTCCTCTAGAATGACAGCTTTTTTTCTTCCAGAGACAGCATCTGCAGCTAACGTGGAATGGAGAAATGAAGTCTAGAAAAGAAAGTCTGGAAAGAAAAGCTGCTCCAAAAATTTCCCATGACCTCAGTTTGGTTGCCTGCATGGACAGAGTCAATGGTGCAGCTGAAGCAGCAGCTTGGGAGCTGATGCCTCAGGCAGCACAAGTACAAAGGGCAGAAGGACAGCATTTTCATTTCAGCTCTAGACACAACCCCCTCATCAAAGAACAAATAGAAATGAAAAGATGACAGCAGACACGGTTGGCTGAAGATCATATTTCTCTGCTGTGCTCACAACTTGATGCTCTCCTTTCCAAGCCTGCCTGACCAGAGCTCTCCACCCCATCCCAGAAGTTGTCACCTTGAAGAGCAGCCACCAGAGCCATGCAATGACATTTAAGGTCTCTGCCATGGAGCTGCCTTCCAGCCAGCTGGGTGATACAGACAAAGGGTTTTCCTCAGCACCCCCCTGGACACCCAACCCTTCCATCCATGCAGTGGGAAGGAGACAGGCAGAGCCATACTCCCCCCCCTTGCCTCTTTCCCCCCATTTCTCTTGGCATCCCTCCCAGCTGCTTGGCAAGCATCCCCGCTGTGTTCACATGGCTCATGCTTTCATTCTCAGCTAAAAGCTGGGACTGATTTTTAATAAGTGTGCAAATTCAACTGCCTCCTCATCTTTATCGGGTGTGCTGGCTTTGTCTCCTTTGCAGCTTCAGCATTAGACATGCTTGCCTGCCCTTCTGCAGCTCCCTCAGCCACTCTCACCAGATAAGCAACATGACACCCACAACTCTACAAACAGATTTCTTTGAGCTGTGCAGGCTCGATGAAGCAAAGCTAAACAGGAATATAACAGGATGCTAACGATGCTCCTTCTTGCTTGCATGCAAATTGGGAAGGGAACAACAGGGAAAGGATCCCAGCCTGGCTGAGCCACCCACGTCTCTTACAAGAGATGTCCACCCTGACTTTAGAGACCTCATAGTGGCCCACCAGGAATCTTCTGCACCACATTCCCCTTCCCAAAGCCCTCAGTTCAACTTCCAGCGTTTGGGTCTCACTGCAGCATCAGTAAATCACAGTACTTTCCTGCTTTTTAATCAAAGTGGATAAAAAAAACCCCTCCCTGTTCAGACTTTGGCTTCCCCTCTTTATCCCCAGCTCATGTTCATCCATTTTACCACTACAGGGCATTAAATGTTCATAATCACCTGTTACTCAATATGTCCCTTAAATCAATTTTAGAGCTGCTGCCCTGGAGCAGGCAGCCTCCCAGTCTGACGGAGTGGCCTACATTCTGCCCGGGGAGATGGATGACTGAGCATTTAGCTGTATTAAAATTCATGTTGTTTCACTGTTGCCAGTCTACCAAGCAATTTCAATTGCTCTGCATTAGAGACTTACCTTCACCATTATTTATCATGAAGAAATTCTCACTAGCTGCAAACTTTACAGGCAACTAATTTATATATATATGCGTGTGTATATATATATGCTTTCCAGATCATTCATGAAAATAGTGAAATGCACTGGGGTGAAATCTGAATCCTGTAAAGCTTCTGTGCAGGCAGATTGTTCAGCAGTGATCCTCCAACAACAATCACATTTTGAGAGCTTTTAGCTGTCTGTTTCTTAATCCATTTAATAATAGTTCATTGATTCGATAGAGAGTATTTTTTTGACCAAGTAAATCAATTGCCTGACATAAGTCTAAATATATTATGAAAATCCAGATACATGAGCAGGGACTTTTTTTTTTCTTCATCTGTATCTAATAGTCCAGGACATTAGTCCATGCCTGAGGCTTGCTGGCACAGTAGTATCATTAATAAATAATAGTGACAGAAATATCTTTAAAACCAGTATCAGAAAAAAAAAAATAAAAAATGAGTATATGACTGGGTTTAAAAATGATTTCTGGAAAATCTACTGGTTGAAATTAATAGTATGACAAAATCACCAGCTTCTGGACATTCCCAGATGCTGCTTAAAACCAGGGGTAGGCACTGGCCTTCTTGGTTTTCTGATATTTATAAAGAATTCAAACTGATACCTTGTCATCCAGCTGTGCCATACACACTCTCAGGCAGAGGTTTGCATATCCATGGCTGGATTACCTTCACTCTCCATAAAGCATTCCTGATGCTCTCTCCTTAGCTGTGCATCCCTCTCTGGAAATACTGCTTCACAGCCTCCACAGGCAAGTTGCTTAAGCACTCAGGATCATTTCAGAGTAAAAAAAAAAAATATTTCCTTAGTACTGACTACATTTTTCTCTAGGCCTGGGTATTCATGTCACTCTACCACCCTCCTGCCAAAGCAGGAGCCTTTCTTTACCTTTCCACAGGGAGCAAAAAAGTGTCGTTATCCCACTGCTGACCTGGTCTGAGGAAGGGATGTCATAACAACACATTTTGCTTCAGCCCCTGAAGCATATTGCTTAATTAAAAGCCCCAAACCATGAAGCTTGCTGCAAGAAATCTTCATCCTATAGCCAGGACACAGTTCAGTCACACCATGCAGAGCAGGTTTAGTGTAGCAGGACTAATTCCCCCTAATACTAAGTGGTTATTAATATTTTATGATACTAAGTGAAGCTTTTTTTTTTTTTTTCCATTTTGTTTGCCATCTTTATTTGTTAATTCACCTCCTTCAACCCTGAGAGGATCAAGGTCCAACTCCTGATTTAGGAGAACTATGAAACATGTCATCAAAGGAATTAACTAAATCGAGAAAAGGGAGAAATTGGTTGAATCATAAATAACAATTGCATCAGGATCACAAAAATGCACCTGGGAACCTCAGTACTGCTGGTTAAAAGAGATAAAATCAGGTATCAAAGCAGCACATGATACAAAATATATACACGTACAAGCAAAAAAACCTCTTACCCCCTGGAAATAGCTCGTCCCAACATATTCACTGTTAATTTCTTTGGGATTTATCCCACTTGATGCAAGCCAAGGAAAAAGAAGAGTTAATCTTGTGAATTTGAAGAAGGAGAAAAACTACTCCTCATTTTCCCTGGGCTCTCCTTTTCCCTGCCAAAGTGGAAGTAAACTCTCCCTTCTCTGGGGAAATAGCTTGTGTAACCTCTGACAGGAGCAAGGACAAGTAAAGCAAACCCTGCCTGCTCCAGCAGCACATTCAGACTACACATTTCAGAAGAATCTGCTTTGTGCCAGCCTTGGCATACAAACCTCTTCAGTAGTCTCACCTCCCCAAACCAAAAACCCACAAAAACTGCCCAGCAAATCCCCTCCAGCCTGAAGTGTGGAGTCAGGCCAGGGATCTCACAGCAGGAAACCACGAATATTTCAGAGGAAATCTAGGGATATGGGATTGTCCTTTCCTTCTGGGGCCTCTGTCTCTACCTTCCCATCCATAGGGATTTTTTCCAGAGATGCAGCATTAAGAAAACTTGGACAATCTCAGCCTGATTACAGAAGAGCTCCTGTATTACTAAAGAAGACCTATTTCCACCTAAGATTTAGATGCTGTAATTTCTACTTCACCATCATTGGCCTCTTGCTATTTTCCTTCCAAGATATTATTTGGGGTGACCCCTACCTTTTGCTGAGAAAAGACTCCCAAACAGCTTCCTTTGCTAGAGACCACCAGGCAACAGCATCTTGTAAAAACCAGCAACAGCCTGACACACCCAGCAGGTAGGGAAAGCACAGAGCAAACCAGGGGAGAATAAAATTGTCAAATTTCTCACTGACTGTTGAATTATCACCTCAAGGAAGGGTGTCCTCCCAGTGCTTCGAGGACCAAACCTGTGATGCTTCCCAAGGAGGGCAATCCCTTCTTGACTTTTGGATCACTTCTATCCTGCTGCCTGCTGATGTGTCTCCTGCCTGCATCCCTCTCCTGGTCACAGCCCCAGCCCAACCTTTCTTCTTCACACCACCACGAAGCTCAGTCTACCCCTGCCCTGGGCAAAGACTTGTCCACCTGTGTCCTGCCCTGGGGCCACCCCAGGCTCCCTGCCTTCAGCTGATGGTTTCACATAGGTCTTGGGTTAATAAAATACCTTCCCTACCTTTATTCTTCCCAGGTTATAGTGCCCTTTGCTGAAGTCACCATGTGTCCCTCATCCTTCTGATAAAGCCTTCTGAAACCCTAAATCCCCTTTATTATCAAAAATATTCCAGTTATTTTTCCCGGCAGTCTAGAGGTCACCTTGCATTTTTTTTTTTTTTCATTCCCAAATGTACGGTTTGACATTTGCTAATGTTAAAATCCAGCAGCTATTTCTTTCTCCTCTTTTACGTGTTTAAATCCTGCTGAAGGTGACGCATCCCCTTTAGCCCCCCTGTTAGTAGCTGGTGCCCAGA
Source organism: Phaethornis superciliosus (assembly GCA_023637945.1). NCBI lineage: Eukaryota > Metazoa > Chordata > Aves > Apodiformes > Trochilidae > Phaethornis > Phaethornis superciliosus. The sequence goes on from JAJQWJ010000020.1 coordinate 2,697,309, forward strand.
GGCTATTATCAGGGAACTGGCTAATCCTGGATTTGGAAGGTCCCTCCGGGCTTCCCTGTGATGGAGTAGGGGGATGGGGGTGTCTGATCACTTGGTGGCTTGCTCAAAATCACTGCCTGAAAGTGAAATCAAACAAGTTCAACATCCTCCTGTTCATCTTCCCTGGGATTCTGGCTGGTTTCCACAGCTCAGCATCTCCTTCTCTCCATCTGAGTGACACAGAAATGTTGTGCTGGTGGCTGGGGTGAGGGTAGAAGTTGCAGTGGCACCTGAAATGCCCCAGCAGCTCTCAGACTCATCAAAGCTGATGGTGTTTTCTTGCCACCTACCAGCATGAGGGTGCACGTGTCCACCTCCACGTGTTGATGGACCTCAGCATGCTGGGATTCTCTTGGCCACCTGAGCATGAAGAGGTTTGCGGGGCTGCTCAGCTGTGTGTAACTCTTTCACCCATAAACCAAATGGGGTGAGAGTCCTGGTTGTTGTTTGAAAGATCCAGGGCAGAGCCTCAAAGATGGTGAACGGAGTGGAACATCTCTCCTTTATGAGGAAAGGCTGAGGAGCTGGGGCTCTTTAGCTTGGAGAAGAGAAGACTGAGAGGTGACCTCATTAATGTTTATAAATATGTAAAGGGTGAGTGTCAGGAGTCTGAAGCCTTCTCACTGATGCCCAATGATAGAACAAGGAGTAACGAGTGCAAGCTGGAGCATAGGAAGTTCTGTGTAAACATAAGAAAAGCTTTTTCACCATGAGGGTGACAGAGCCCTGGCACAGGCTGCCCAAGGAGTTTGTGGAGTCTTTTTCTCTAAAGATATTCAAAACCCACCTGGACACATTCCTTCTGAGCTGCTCTGACAGGAAGGTTGGACTCAATGATAATATTGATAATTTAGATGAAGGAATTGAGTCCATCATCAGCGAATTTGCAGATGACACTAAGCTGGGGGGGAGTGTGGATCAGCTGGAAGGCAGGAGGGCTCTGCAGAGGGACCTGGACAGACTGGAGAGTTGGGCTGATTCCAATGGGATGAGGTTCAACACGGCCAAATGCCGGGTCCTGCACTTTGGCCACAACAACCCCATGGGGAGCTCCAGGCTGGGCACAGAGTGGCTGAGAGCAGCCAGGCAGAGAGGGACCTGGGAGTCTGGATTGACAGGAAGCTGAACAGGAGCCAGCAGTGTGCCCAGGTGGCCAAGAAGGCCAATGGCATCCTGGCCTGGATCAGGAACAGCGTGGCCAGCAGGTCCAGGGAAGGGATTCTGCCCCTGTACTCAGCCCTGGTGAGGCCACAGCTCGAGTCCTGTGTCCAGTTCTGGGCCCCTCAGGTCAGGAAGGAGATTGAGGTCCTGGAGCAGGTCCAAAGGAGGGCAACCAGGCTGGGAAAGGGATCCAGCACAAGTCCTGTGAGGAGAGGCTGAGGGAGCTGGGGGTGTTCAGCCTGGAGAAGAGGAGGCTCAGGGGAGACCTCATCGCTCTCTACAACTCCCTGAAAGGAGGCTGGAGCCAGGGGGGGTTGGGCTCTTTTCCCAGGCAGCTATCAGGAAGAGAAGAGGTCATGTTCCCAAGTTGTGCCAGGGGAAGTTTAGGTTGGATATTAGAAAGAATTTCTTTACGGAGAGGGTGATCAGACATTGGAATGGGCTGCCCAGGGAAGTAGTGGATTCTCCGTCCCTGGAGATATTTAAAAAGAGCCTGGATGTGGCACTCAGTGCCATAGTCTAATAACTGCAGCGGTAGTGGTCAAGGGTTGGACTTGATGATCTCTGAGGTCCCTTCCAACCCAGCTGATTCTATGATTCTATGATCTTTCAAAGTCCCTTCCAATCCCTGACATTCTGTGATCTCACCAGTGTCTGATTTGAGGCAGAGACCTGCAACTTCATCTCCAGCTGGCTTGGCAAAGCAAGCAGATGGGCAACACACAGTAGAGCACTGCCCAGCTGCCTCCAGACACTTTACATGAGACAGCAATTTGTTCTGGATTGGAGGAATGACTATTTCTGCCTGAAAGATCCTGACTGAAGCTTAAGGTTATCTGGTTGATGTATCGAGAGGAGGATGTGAGCTGTGATAGGCCCCTGGGACCACCATTAGACCCAGACTCATCTGACACTCTCATTAATGACTTAGATGAGAATGGGAAAAAAAAACAGGTTAATTAAATTTGCCCCTACTGAGCTGGAGAAATTTTCAGCCTTAGTGGGGATAAGTAAATGACAGAGAGGGTTGGAAAATAAAAAATGGCAGATTGATACAGGCTAGAAAAATGCAGCTACTTCTGGGGAAAATGATCAGCCTTCCAACTAATCAGTGTGAAGGGGAAAGGCTATAGATAAAAGAGCCATATCTGAGGAGCTGCCAGAGAGCTGCAAGATGATGGCTGATAATGAGTGGAGGGAAGGTGGTTTACTTGGGAGTGAATTTTTGCTCCATGCATGCATTGCCAAATGTTAGCTCTTGCCTGGGGCTTTTGGAGACTATCAGAAAGAATACAATTGTTATTATTGATTGCTGGTACAGCTCTTAGGTTCTGATGTTCTTGCTTAACCAAAACAGCACAGAATTTATGCAAGTGGCAAGAGAAAGGACAGTCTGCACCAGTGAACTTGGAGCAACTCTGTGCAAAGGTTGAAATTGTGTATCCTAAGAGTTGCAGAATCCTGGAAAAAAACAGAGGAAGAAGCAGGTAGCACAGGAAATTAACTGAGCTGAAAGAGGAGCAACTGCCCTAGCAGGCACTATAGCAAGGCTCATCAACAAGGAGATATGAAAAAGACCACAGGGTGAAACATGTTATCTGTCCTCTCTAGTTCAAATTTGAACCTCAGAAGTGAGCTTTGCATTGGCAGGCTAAACCAGGGGGCCCAGGTGGTACCCATGTGAAGGCAGAGCTGCAGAAGGCCAGCAAACCAAAACCATTCCAGGTCAACCCTAGACAGGTTTTTTGCAGGGAGATGGAAAAAAAAACAAACCAACCCAAACACTTTTGGATTAAATAGTCCCAGTTCGATTTCTGCATTAGATTGGAGCAGAGCATCTAGATGTAAAATCATCACAGCACCACAGGTCAATGTTGTTTGGCCTCCTTTTTGTCATCCTTATGTAAGGGAAGGGCAGGACATTGTGTGCTCAACAAAAAGAGATTTTATTTTTTTTTTTTCCAGGAGAAAATGTTTGGAGAAAGAAGGATATCAAAATATCCACACGTGAGTCAGAAGATCATCAAAATCTGCCAACTTAACCCAGCTGCAGTGCAAGTGGTCTGCGAAATAACAGCAAGGAAAGTCAGGTCCCGTGACACCGAAGAAATTTCTCTCAGGAGAGGAAGCAGATATGTGACAAAACTCTTTGAGAAAGAGGGAGACTATGTGTACTTAAAACAATTTCTAAAGGGAACAACTTAAAGAAAAAAAAAAAAAGAGGTAGAAGATCTTCAAGGGACATGTGGAAGTCTGACTGCTTAAAACAGCTGCTGATGAACGCTGAGACAAGGCAAGATGGCAACCTCTGAGAAAAAGTGTTAAAGCTTGATAGCAAAATTAGTGCAGAAAACCAATGCAATTTCTCTAACGCTGGCAAAAATAATTTCAGCATGTCAGGAGGAGCAGCCCCACAGCTTGCAGAACCACGGGAGCCCTCACGCCTGGAGGGGAGTTCAGGTAATCCTGACACTCACAGCCAGGGAAGCCCAGGACTGCAAGACATTTACAAGAGGCTGAGAAGAAAATCTAAATGAGAAAGAGGGAGAACTCAAAAGCACTTGCAACGAGGGACAAATAAGGTTTCTGCTAAGATGCTGTAAGCTTTGGTGCATCTGAGACTCGCACAGCCTTGCAGAAATTAACACATGGGTGATGTAGGCCACTGATATTAAAAAAAAACAAACAACCATATAAATAAATAAATAAGTAAATAAATAAAAGGCTGACAGCTACAGACCATTCATTTGAATGTAGATTCCGTAAGGGCTGATCAGTGCACGCACAAACAATTCAGCAGAGGAGACAAATGAAATCCAAAAATCATGCAATCAGCATTTTTAACTTCTTAGCTAGTTATAAACTACCTGATCCTCAGGATAATAGGGATAGACCAAAAAAATCTTCAGTTTTATTCTGTGTTGGTGGGTATGGAAGGTATTGAGACTGCGTGGTGCTTTAAAGGCCAAACTGAATTGGCTTTGGTGGAGCAGGAGCTCCCTCTTGGCCTCCCACACCAGTGATTTATATCCAAAGGTGCACATCATCACCTCTGGCTCTTTTGCATTTGCTTCTCTTAACAGGTCAGCTGGCCCCCAATTTAAATTTGCCATCACCCTGTCTCTGTGGACAATCTGAAATGATATGCAAAGTGGAGGAGAGGTATCATAGCTTGGTCTGAGATCATTAAGAACATTTCAAATCATATTTGGACGAAATTTGAACTAATGAATGCACTGACATGGCCTGGAGAGGGACCAACCTTTAAGAAAAATGGGCTGAGCCGAACGTCAGATGAAGTCACTGACCCATTATACCCAGAAGAAAGTACAAATAGTCTGACATTTCAGAGCATGACCTCTGCAGTGACTCTGACATTAGAAAGAGAAAACAACTTATATTACAAGAAGAGTTTATACCAGCTCCAAAAATTCAGGCTGACTGGAAACAGCCATGTCACTGCTACTGGTGCTGTCCCAGTCACATTCACAGCACTGGGGTGCCAGAATGGACTCTGAAAAAGCTGAGCTAGAGATGGTGGTCAAACACACCACTTTCCAAGCCAAAACAGATGTTGAGGGACTTCCTACCTGACCAAAATGAAGAAGTGAATGGAGATATTCCTGAATACAAGGAGTTCTATATATATATTTTAGGTAACTTTAACAGCAGTGAGTTAATGGCTATAACATGAGAGATCCTAGGACAACTGAAAAACTATTTAAAAGAGTGGAAAGGAAACCCCTTGTGTATACAGTGTGATCTTTTAACAACCAAGAACATCCATCTGAAGCTTATGAGGAAAGCTGAAAGCTGAAGCTGTCATTGCAGCATCCCAAGATGATACTTTTCACTCACAGTGTCCAGACTGGCCAGGTTCTGGTGAGATCACAGAGTAAAAGGGTGGCCCCACACATCTGCCCGAGAAAGAAGAGCCATTTCTCAGCAGCTACTCAGAGCTGGTCCAAGGCACATGTATCATAGGAGCAGAGCTGACAGATCCCATGTGCAGGTTAAAAATCATCAGTTTTTAGGAAAAGACACCAGTTTCATTGATTCACAATGATGATGGAAATTGAGGATCATCACAGCTCAAGGAAAGCTTCCTGCATAGACCTGGTGCCCTCTGTAACTTGAATGTGTTTACTTGCACCTCACTGGCACATTCAGAGGCTTAGAGCTATCCTTGTACATCCCTAAGCAGCATCACAGGGCTTGGTGGGAGACTCCAGAGAAAGGGAGGCAACTTCAGGTACCTGAACCCTCAAGACTGTAACCCCATCCAAGTGATTGCAAGAGGAACCAGTAAGCACAGCAAAAGAGTGGAGCAGTAACCTTAGCAGGAAGGACTGGAAAATGAAATGTTTTGAGCCTGGATCTGTCATGACCAGTGCAACAAAATACTTACAAAGAAGGAGGCAGGAGATGAATTTGAGCCTGCGACAGGGAGCAGAAGGGAGGAGGTCTATTTCAGTCCCTGCTCAGAGGACTGCTTCTGTATTTGATGTGACACATCTGGGAATTAAAAAAACAGAAATCCTCCACCAAGGAGGGATGAAGAAACAGGGCTCCCTCCCCTGCTGTGAGCTCAGGCAATAAGTTCATGCTGTCCTCTGCTTGTTCCCTTGGGATCCTTGCGCTGCTGCTTGTGTCTGGGTTAAGAAAAAGAACCCCCCACATAGCCCTCACCTCAAAACCAGCACATCACCTGGGGATGGTTAGGAAAGCCTGGAAGCCAGGAATATGGAGCAAGGGGCAGTCTAACTCCCTCTTGGCTCCTTAATCTCTCATTCACCCCTGATGGCAGGAGCACAGGAGCATCCAACACCCAACAGCAACCTGGGTGCTGCAGCCCTTCACCTCCCCATGGGAACACCCCCGAGACAGAGGAAAGTTAGGAGATTCACAAACTTTCTGTGTTCAATAAATACCTAAGAAGCTCTAAGATTGCAGCACATGGATGCCACATCCCCTAAACAGCAGTGACAGCTGCTCAGCCCTATTATACAGTGGGGTCACAGCAGTGTCCCCAACTTTGGGTCCGTCACCCATGTGCAATGAACAGACCCACACAGAGTTGAGATATTTGCTTTATTTTATATTTTTTTTTGCACAGGAAAGGAAGCCAGGTGGTATTCCACAGAACAAGAGATTTGTACAATGATTTTATCTCTAATTCTTGCACACAATGAATTAACCAGTTCTTCACTTCCATTTAAAGTGACAGTGCTTAAACATGCCACCACAGGTGCTCAGAGAGGAGGGGGCTTTTTGTTAGTAGTAGTCTCCCTAGCCTATGGGTGGATGTTTTAATATGATAACAGGGCATCAGTATGCTGATGAGATGTTAATACAGTGGGTCTAATTAGTGGTTTATACCTAGTGCTCCAGGCTAGAACCAAGGTAAGATATGGGGTGTTCCTTCCCATCCCTTTCACCCATTTCTCAAGGATAGTTTGTTGACTAGCTGGGATGTGGTTTTCCCTTATTCTCATTGTCCTGGTATTATGTCAATTTTTTCCCCTAAGTCTTTTTTTTCTCTCTTATGTGATTTCCCCCCCAAAATTTTACTTATTTCAATAAAGAACCAACATTGTTATGGCTCAGTGCACTGCAGGCAAGGGAACTGGTGTTGGTTGGCCCTTACTAGGGCTGGATAAGTATCTTTAAAGTTACACACCAATTATGGATGGTTTTGTGTAGTGAAATAATTAATAAATGCTTGAGTGAAAAAATATCAGGCGCTGGAGAGGTCACCAAGGCCTTGCCATCCTTTTCTCCTGAGCCATTGTTTTCCAAACAGCTGCCACCCAGCTGTGCTGAACTCCACTTTCTGCACCCAAAAATACCCAATCTCTGCTCAGAAACTCAAACAGCTTTCATCCACAGGTAAAATATTTGGATGGGGGGTTGGGATGACATTTTATCACTATTCCCTTGACCCTATAACATTAAAGATAAAAAAAAAGAGGGCTCTGAAATGCTTTGAAAGGAGAAGAAGTCAAAGAAAGAAGACTAAACATCACCTGTGTGTCCTTGGTGGAGTATGACCCTCACAATGCCTTCCCCCAGTGAGATTATAGAGCAGCCACTCACTGCAACATGGAAATGGGGGGATGAGAATGATGATGAGTATCTTGCACACTCCACATCAGCTGCTCTGCTCCCATCGCCTTCCCCATTTGTACAGCTGGGGAGAGGTAAAGTGGGGGGAGAAAAGGGGCAGAAGCCTCAGCTTGGCCATGACAGGCAGGGAGAAGTGTGGGGACACATGCAGGTCTTGCTGACTTTCAGGATTTTATCACTGATCATTAGTTATTTAGCTCTTTTTCTAAAGTCCCAGCTTCTGGATTCAGGAGCTCATCACAGCCTCCTCTCAAATGTTAATTTCTTTTCTTTTCTGGCAGACAAGATTAAAATGTTAATACATCTGGCTCCCCGACCTCAGAAAGAGGGTAAATGAGATGTCCCAAACTGTGCATTCTCAGAGAATTTCCTTCCCTACTCAAAGCTGAGGTTTGTAGCTGCTGTTTGCACACTGGGGGGATGAGAAAAAACTCAGTGACAGAACCAAGAGTACAGTACCCCCTGGAAGAGGGTGTTTTTTTCCTGAGCAGCAGGATGCCATTTCCCAGGGTTTTTTGATTTTAACTGGCCTCCAAGCAGGGAAATATGGAAGTAAGGAAGGTAGATCATAGCAAATCAATCATAACCTGAGTACACACTGTTCTCAGACTCAAAAACGGGTTTGCAAAAGTTGGTTTGAGAAAGAGAGGAATGCCTAGGGATCATATTGAAGAGGATGCTTTGAATGGACAGCAGGGAGGAGGAAGATGTGGACATCCCACCAGACTCTCCTCTAGGGTGTGTGGCAGAGGTGATGCTTACACTGATCTGCAGGTTTGCCTTTAAAGGGTTGTACCTTCTGGAGTCCAGATGACCAATAAGTGCTGGTGGCTTTTAAGAAAACCCTTGTGCCTTGCAATAATTCACCACTGATTGCCTACATTTCCTTAAAGACCTCATTTAGAGCTGATTTAAGTATTCCTGGGGAGGCCAGACAGGCAGGAGGGGCTGGGGGAATTTACAGACCTGGTGTCAGCTGCAAAAACAGCAGGGACTCTCCTGCCTGCAGCAGCAATGCTCGGGATTGACTGGGGAGTTCCTGTGGAGAATGTCAGAGTCAGAGACCCCCCCCAGAAAAGGTCCTGGAGATGAACCCTAGCAGCTATAAATTTGTCAAGATCTTGTTTTCTCTTTTTAAGGGCCAGCTCTGATCCAAGCATGGCCTTGCTGTTTCCCACAGATCTCAGAGGTCAGATGATGTCTGCAGGGGCTTTTCACTATTCTGGTTTGGGGGTGTGGATCTAATCAGTCTGGGCTGCAGACACTGGGACACAATTCAGCTGAGCAAAGGCAGGTTCAGTAAGACAACTACCAAGGACTCCATTGACTGCTAAGAGTGTCATGATGACTTGCTTCGATGCAGACATTCAGGTATCATCAATTAAATGTCACTGGAGAACCAGATCAGAGGCACAGATCAATATTTCTCTGATCCATCATTTTTTTAAGGGGCACCTCCTGCAAGGGCCTTTGGTGAGAATTTCTGTGGACTCTGAGTGTAGGAGGTTTTGCCCCACTAGATATCTTGCTGCTTTACAGCCCCTGCCTTAGAAGCAGAGGCAGGAGCTGGGCAATGTGTGGAGGAACATCCCCTGATGGCTTCCTCCGTTCCTGATCATTGCACAGAATCTCTGCTGAGCATCACACCTGGGACAGAGCTGTCTGAGAATGAGAGGCCAGTGCCCTCTGGGTCTGTCCTGCTTTTCATTCTAACCCTCTTGACTGTCAGAGTCATCCCCAGGAGTCAGCTGGTAGCTCTTCTGGAAAGAAGTGGAAAAACAGGAATAATCCAACAGAGTGCAAACTTTTTGCCCACACAGATCCTAGGTTTGTAAGGGTGCTGCTGCCTCTTTAAGACACTGTGGCTTATATATCTGTGTGTTCCTATCTGGAAGGACAGAAAAAAAAAAAAAGAACAGAGGATAGAAATAGCAAGAAGGAAATGGACCAGTTTAGAAGTGAGCAGAAGGGGAAGCTTTCTGCCTCTTCTCCTTTCCTCTATTGAGCTCCCCCTCCCCGTTTCTGCCCTCCCAAATTGTGAGCAAGGCCACCAAACAGGGAATTATTCCACTCAGTGAGGTGTAGATGAGAATTGGTGCCTCTCTCATCTTCATAGTTCCCAACCCAGGAGCCTCATCTCTGATTCCTCCCTGAATGAGGACTGGAGAGCTGTCAGCTGAGGGGCTGGTTTCCATAGCAAACCCAGCATTTACAGGTGGAGAGGCTCAGCCCTGCACTCACTACTGCTGAAAAGAAAACAATTTGTTCCCCCATAAGCAAGAAGAACAGGGAAAAGTCTAATGCCAGGTGTGGTTTATATTTCATGAGGTTCTTCAAAGCAGGAAGAGTCTGCTGGCAGCTTTTCTTAATACAGGAGCTGAAGACTGGGAGCTGAGCCTTCCTCCCTGTTTCCCAGGCTGTTGGCTTCATGCAATTGAAGGGTCAGTGGTGGCCACTCAAGGCACAGAGAGAGGAGATGCTGTCCTTGGCCCACAAGCATTGCTGAGAAGGAGAACTAGAAACCAGCACAAGAACAAAACCAAACTGAAGTCACCCTAAACTCAACAGCAGGCTAGAAGAGCAGCCAGTGGAGATGAGATGGAGGTGATCAAGAGTGATGCACGTTGGCCAGAAAGCCCTGGCCAGGGACACATGGGATTAATTCCCAGATGCTGGAAAGCACCTGGGGAGAGGGGTGGGCTAGGCATTGCCAAGGCCAAAAAAAATATGTGAGCCCATGGATTAATGGGGGGTGGAGGAACTTCATCTACAAAGCTAGTCTCAGCCTTGCTCTGAGGCTTTAACTGGTTGGACTGGCAATGCTCTCCCACTCTTCAGCAGCCATGAAGGGACCACACTCACCCTCTAGTGTCTCTGCTTCTCGTGCAAAGCTGCTTGCAGAGGGTCATGCCCTCTTTTGGGCTCTGGCTGCATGGAAACAGTGAAAAGGACACTTCCCATGCCCAGCCTCCCATGCACAAGTCCATGTGCTGCACAAGCACTACAGCAGCATACAGTATTTCTTCCAGTTAATCAGGGCTGTGGGGCTGTTGATTTGTGGTTCTGCTGTGTGAGGCCAAAAGGATGTATTTCATCTTTTTTCTACAGCCATCATGACTATAAACTACTTTAAAAATTCAACTTGTGCTCCCATAAGACAGGGTTTTCAACAAAAGGATGGCATTACAGAAGGCTGTAAGGGGAAACTTGTTTAGCTGACAAAAGGAGACTGAGACAGACACATTGACAAGGCCACAAAGGGTTACAGAAAGCAAGTGATATTATTCTTCTCCCCCCCTTCAGCCAGGAATCCACAGCTCATTTGACATAGGGTGGGAACAAGTCAGTGAATTCAGTGTCATCTGCAAGGCTTTGGGGACTAGGAAGTGCTGGAGGGTGATGGGGGCATCTTTGCTTGCACAGGAGCTAGCTGGAGGAATCAATCTTTTTTTTGGACTGGTCCTTGCTCTTCAGTACTCCAGAGCAACCCAGAAGAAGAGGGATCACCCTTGCCCAGGCAGTGAGGATGCTGTCCCCTAAATGCCAGTCTTGTCCCCAGAGCTCTTTGGCAGGACTCGTGCAAGTGCTGCACAGGGTGATGTGTCCCTGTCCTGCAGAATGAGTTATCACAGCAATGCAGAGCAGACAGTGCAGGCATTTATTCTTCCTCCAGATGGAGAGATCTGCATTTGCAAGGGACATTAAATTCATAGCAAAGAAAAACTCTGCTGCAGCCATAAACATCCTTCTCTCAGCCAAGGTGCTTGTGGGTGGGTAGAGGGGAAATTTTCAATCCCATAAGAGAGAGGTGGGGACAAGACGATTGTCCTCTGAGAGCTCTCAGCTTCCTCAGAGCAACACCAAGGGGACGACAAGCATTCAGCCCTTCTTATGCCTGAGATCCCTGTTCAGAAAAGGCATCAAAACATTTTGAAATGTGCTGGCAAGGATTTCCTCAAACCCACCCCCCTCCCCCCCTCCATTGCTTTTTCCTGGTAAGGAAATGAACACCTTTGGCCAGAGCTCAGAGCTGAGCCTTTTTCAGGTAGAAAGGAACATTCTGTTCTCCTGCTTGGTGCCTGCAGCTTGTGACACAGCCCTGGGCCCAGCTGTATTCCAGGGATGTTCTACTTCCTCCTGTCATCTGCCCCATCATGTTCCCTATCCTGAGGCACCTGCAGCCCCCTGGCTCACCCCTCTTCCATGGCCGGGATCAGACCCCCATGACCTGGTGCAGGAGGAGACTTCAAACCCATTAACAAATGCCCATTGGTTAAGGAAAGGAGGGAAAGGAGGGAAAATGCTCTTTTGTGTATTAATTACAAGTCAGCTCTATGTATCTCCAGTTAGATACTGGAATAGGTTGCCTAGGGAGGTTGCCCCATCCCTGGCAGTGTTCAAGGCCAGGTTGGATGACACCTTGTGCAACCTGATCTAGTGGGAGGTCTATCTGCCCATGCAGGGATTGGATCTTTAAGGTCCCTTCCAACCCAACCCATTCTATGATTCTAACTCATTTGCTACAGAACTACACCAGGAGCACATGAAGAATTAATGCATTGATTAGAAATTTAACAACCCCTAACTCTTCACTGTGGTCTCCCAGCTCTGGTAGCTGTTTGTTAATCATAGAATTAGAGGATGGTTTGGGTTGGAAGGGACCTTAAAGGTCATGTAGTTCCAACCCCCTGCATGGGCAGGGACATGAATTGCAATGAAATGCACCAGATTTCATTAGAGAACACATTAACAAGCCACCACACATTCAGGGCTTCAGTATTCTCCTGCCAGAGCATGGGGAAGCTATTTGTCCCATTGGAATTGGCAAGAGCTGCTTCATATAGCACTGCTAGCACCTCATGTGTTTGATTTTGGGACCAAGATCTCTTTTTTTTTTTTTTTTTCCTACAGCTGAAATGTCTGAATCATACCATCAATGCAGCACATCAGAGCAATGACCAGGGGCAGTTTCAACTCCTCTGTGGCTCTTCCCAAGCCAGAGACCCAGCAGCCTCTGCATTCTTAATTGACAGAATTAGGAAGTTTATTTGAAGAATACTTCAGTCCTCAGAGTCTAATTTCCTACTTTATAAATAATACATCAGCAACAACAGTCGCCAGGAAAAAAAAAAATAATTAACAACCAAAACAAAAAACAGAAAACACCAAAAAAAAAAAACACCCAAAAAACCAAATCAAACAACAACAACAACAACAAAAAAAAAAACCACAAAAAAAAACCACAACAACGCACCAAAAAACTAACCAAAACAGAATGGAGAACCTAAAAAGCCCAGATGAATATTCGAGCTTCCCTCACACTGTGAAAATCCTTCACAGAGGCTTTTCACAATAGCCTCCAACTGCATTGTACCATTTCTCACCTCGTCTGACTTAAGGAAGGGGAGAGGAGCTGAAAATTACACACTTGGGGCTTGCTGCTTGCAGGTGTGATCACACCTTCTGATGAACACAGCCAGAGCTGGGGCTCTCCAGAAGAAAAGCTCCAGCCTACCAGCAGGAATCCTTCAGCTCTGCCCACCATGAAGCCCACCACCAGCATCACCCTGCTCAGAGGTCCAAGGTCAGCAAACCATGGCCAATCCAGCACCAATCCCAGTCATGCCACTTCATTCCCCACCACCACCACCTCTTTTCCCTCTTCCTGTGGCAGCCTTAGAGATGGCACAGCTCCAGAAGATGGAATTGCAAGTGCTCATGTTATTAAAAGCCACAGTGCTGGACATACATATTAATGGATGGGGAGAGGATGAGAGCTGTAGAGGCATCTGGAGTTTTGGCAGATTGTAACTTTTGAGGGCTGAATTTTCCTACAGAAAAGCTGGAGGTGGAGTTTTTTTCAAGGACAGGTAGAGATAGGATGAGGGGAATGGTTTCAAGCTGAAAGAGGAGATTGAAATGAGATCTGAGGGAGAAAATCTTCAGTGTGAGGGTGCTGAGCCCCTGCCCCAGGTTGCCCCCAGAAGCTGTGGCTGCCCCATCCCTGGCAGTGTTGAAGGTTGGATGGGGCTTGGAGCAGCCTGGGCTGGTGGGAGGTGTCCCTGCCCATGCAGTGGGATGGAACTGGATGAGCTTTAAGGTCCCTCCCAACCCAAACTTCTCTGGGGTTCTGTAATTCTGCAAATTTGAAACTACCAATTCCCTCATCTAGGTGGACCATCACTCTAGGGCTTCAGACTGAAAAGTTCAGCTCCTCAGGTCCTCTCACAGGACCACTCCTCACCTCAGCACCGTCCCACACTGGCCTGCTCCATTCTTCGTTCATTTTGCACCATTATTTATCAGAGCTGTACCCCGTGGCTGACACTTGGACTGTCTCAGCAGTGGGGTCACTGTGTTTTTATTTCATTCTGTGGCCACACTCTGCTCCACAGACACTTCAGGGACAGCAGCAAGAATCTCACCACCTGTGTGAAGGATAACAAAAAGTCCTTCTACAGAGACATCAATAGCAAAAGGAGGGGTAAGGAGAACCTCCATTCTTTACTGAACATGGGCGGGAATATAGTTATCAAAGATGAAGAAAAGGCTGAGGTATTTAACACCTTCTTTGCCTCAGTTTTCAATAGGATCAGGAACAGCGTGGCCAGCAGGTCCAGGGAAGGGATTCTGCCCCTGTACTCAGCCCTGGGGAGGCCACAGCTCGAGTCCTGTGTCCAGTTCTGGGCCCCTCAGGTCAGGAAGGAGATTGAGGTCCTGGAGCAGGTCCAAAGGAGGGCAACCAGGCTGGGGAAGGGATCCAGCACAAGTCCTGTGAGGAGAGGCTGAGGGAGCTGGGGGTGTTCAGCCTGGAGAAGAGGAGGCTCAGGGGAGACCTCATCACTCTCTACAACTCCCTGAAAGGAGGCTGGAGCCAGGGGGGGGTTGGACTCTTTTCCCAGACGACTTTCAACAAGACAAGAGGACACAGTCTTAAGTTGTGTCAGGGGAAGTTTAGGTTGGATATTAGAAAGAATTTCTTTACGGAGAGGGTGATCAGACATTGGAATGGGCTGCCCAGGGAAGTAGTGGATTCTCCGTCCCTGGAGATATTTAAAAAGAGCCTGGATGTGGCACTCAGTGCAATGGGCTGGGAACTATGGGGAGAGTGGATCAAGAGTTGGACTTGATGATCTCAGAGCAGCTCCAACCCAGCCAATTCTATGATTCTAAGACCTCCTCTTGGATGTGCGCCTCAAGGGCTGGGTGCTGCTAACCAGGAGCCACTACAGCCATGGGACAAGGAAGGAGCTGCAGCATTTGGGTGCTCAGGGTTTTGCCATGTTTGCTGTGGAGTCCCACAGACTGAGAAGCTGGCAGACCTTCAGGAGGCTGACAGGAATGGAGAAGGGGAGCTCCAGGACTTCATCAGAAGTGTTTCTGCAGCACAAATATTTGCATCCCACTGAGGTGGGATTTACAAGAACACACATGACTCTGGCAGGAACCTCCTGCAAATCCAAGCCAGCTCTCTGTGCTTCCCACCCCTCCTGCCTTCCTCTGTCTCTAGGTGTTAGTTGTCATTTTTTCGTGTGCCTGAACCAGGGAAATGGGGGTTCTGGCAGGTGACCCACTTGGTGGGTGCTGTCCCTACAGGCAAAGCAGCCTAGGAGAAGGGGGAGACACAGGAGAGCTGCACTGGAGCATTTTTTTTTTTCCTCAGGGCATCTGGGGCTGAACAAGTACCACAGCCCACCCAAAGCCTTCATGTCCTGTGTAGAGAGAAGTGTTCCCGGCCAGGTTGGATGGGGCTTGGAGCAACTTGGGTCTACTGGGAGGTTTCCTGCCCATGGCAGGGGATTGGAAATAGATGATCTTTAAGGTCCCTTCCAACCCAAGCCACTCTAGGATCCTAAAGGGGGCAAATGCAGAGAAGGAGAGGTGCAGGCACCTCAAGTCCTGCTGACATTGTGTCCACAGGGATGAAGCTAGGGAGTCTGGAGCACATGTCTGACCAGGAGCAGCTGAGGGACTTGGGAGTGTTGAGCAGAGGAGGCTGAGGGGAGACCTTCTGGCTCTCTGCAACCCCCTGAGAGGAGATTGGAGCCAGGGGGGTTGGGCTCTTCTCCCAGGGAACAAGTGATGGGAGAAGAGGAAACAGCCTCAAGTTGTGCCAGGGGAGGTTTAGGTTGGAGCTTGGGGACAATTTTTCCCTGGAAAGGCTTGTCAGGGTTTGTCAGGGCTTTAAAGCCCTGGAGATGTGGTGCTGAGGGCCACGGGTTAGTGGTGGCCTTGGCAGGGCTGGGGTAATGGTTTGAGTTGATGATCTTTTCCAACCCAAATGATTCAGTGATTCTATGACCACAGTGGCTGCCTAGCTACAGCAGCTCCATGGGGATCTCTGCTGCCTGCAAAGTCATTTCCTACATCACAAGGGAGTTCCCTTGTTCTCACCTGATGGGCAGAGGAAATGACTGGAAAAAGCAGGGCTCTGGCAAAGGGAGCTGAGCCTTTCCCCTCAACTCTGCCTCAGAGCACCATAGCGTCATCTCCACCTTGGAGAGATGAAATCTGGAGCAGATGCAGCAAAAGGGGCTCCGTTGGAAACAGAGCTGCCAATAAATAATTCATGGGAGAGAAGGGGTGAATCTCAGGGGAGCCAGCACAGGGATCTGTGAATCTGGATGGGTTTGCTGGGTTTTAATTATGCAAATCGACAAATGTCTCTACACAGAGAAATTCTGCTAGTCCTGCAAAAGAGCAAGAGCTGAAAAATGGCAAGAATTTCCCAAAGCACTGTGCCCAGCCAGCTGCCAGCCACAGCTGGCAGGATGAATCTCACCTAGGCCTTTTGGAGGCCAGTTCTGCTCCTCTGAAGGGCAGTCAGCAGGATCCTTCATGTAGTAAATACAGTGTCCTGACAGCTTCAACTGTTCTACCATGTACTGTGGCTCTAGCCCCAGCCTTGCACCATAGAATCATAGAATAATTTGGGTTGGAAGGGACCTTAAAGATCATCAAGATCTAACTCCCCACCTGGGCAGGGACACCTCCCACTGGACCAGCTTGCACAAGCCCCCATCCAACCTGGTCTTCAACACTTCCAGGGATGGGGCATCAACAACCTCCCCAGGCAACATATTCCAGTGTCTTAGTACTCTCATGGTGAAGAACTTTATCCTAATATCTAACCTAAATCTCCCCTCTTTCAGTTTAACCATTACCCCAGCACCTTTTCTGTCCAGGATGGTCCAGCTCAGGGAGTGGGAACCAAGCCCAGGGCTGTTGTGGGTTTACAGATGAGGAGTGAACATCAGATAACTCCCACAAAGACATCTGAAGATCCTTCAGATGCTATCTCCCACTGATTTGCTCAACCGTGATAAAGGCAAAGGGTTGGGGGTGGGAGGAGATGTGATCTCTGGGTCCCATTCCCACCCACTCCTTTCCAACACATGGGTGGGAATGTGGGACACTTTGCAGGTCACAGAAGCTGCTGCTGGGTGGCTGTCTGGTGGCTGCAGCCCAGGGGTTGGGCTCCCCCATGCTGATCCTGAGCCCTGGAGCAGCAGAGCCATATTTTTCCAGCCCAAAGGCTGGAAAGATACATTCCCTGCTGAGGGATGCTCCCTTGGCCTGGGTGGATACACGGGCTGTCCACCAGTGCTTGAGGAAGGAAAGATTTTGCCTTGTTAAGAGTTTTTTGTCACAGAGAGTTTTTTGAAACCTGAGCCTTGCTCAGCCTGTCAACAGTCCAGGCAGAAATAGGGCAGAAGAAACAGAATCCACGGCACTTGAGGCTGGCAGTGTCCCCAGCAGCAGCTTGACCACGTGGGGTGTGTGGAAATCATCTCCATTACAGCTCGAGTGTCCCCTGAGACCCCAGCCACTGCCTCCTTCCTCATGTGCCCAACATGCTGTTTGTCACTGCAGCAGATTAATTTGCTGTCTGATTCAGCCTCATTAGGATGGCAAGGAGGACTGGGCAGAGGCTGATGCCAGCAGAAGGACAGTCACAGAGAATCCCACTAGGGAGAAGACCATCTTGGGCTCTTGGCCATGGGCAAGAGGAGGGACCTGAGGCCACTGATGCTGTCCCCACTCTCCCTGGGGCTCTGCAGGAACAGAGCTGTGGGGCTGGGTAGGATTCAACATCACAGAATCCCAGCGTGGTGGAGGTTGGAAGGGATCTCTGCAGGTCACCTATTCCAATCCCCCTGCTGAAGCAGACTCACCTAGAGCCCATGGCACAGGCTCATGTCCAGCTGAGTTTTGAATATCTCCAGAGCTGGAGAGTCCACAGCTTCACCCTCCAGAAGTTTTTCCTCCTGCTCAGATGGAACTTTCTGTGCTCCACTTTGTGCCCATTGCCTCTTGTCCCGTCACTGGGCACCACTGGGAAGAGTCTGACCCCAATCCTCCTGACACCCACCCATGGGTACCTACAAGTCCACTCTTCTCCAGGCTGAACAGCCCCAGACTTTTCTCACAAGAGAGATGCTCCAGTCCCCTCCCCATCCTTCACTAAACCCTCTCCAGTAGCTCCTTGTCTTTCTTGAACTGGAGAGCCCAGAGCTGGGCACAGTTCTCAGATGTGGCCCCACCAGGGCAGAGTAGAGGGGTAGGGCTCTCAGCATGCTGGCCACACTTGTCTTCATGCACCTCAGGATGCCACTGGCCTTCTTGGCCACAAGGACACCTAGTTGGCTGATGGTTCACTGGTTGTCCATCAGGCCTCCCAAGTCGTTCTCCACAAAACTGGTTTCCAGCAAAGCAACCCCTGACCTATCCTGGGGCTGCAGATTATTCCTCCCCGGGTGCAGGACCCCACGGTTGCTCTTGTTGAACTTCATGAGGTTTCTGTCCCCAAACTCTCTGGCCTGTCCAGGTCTGGCTGAATGACATCAAGGCCTTCTGGTGGATCAGCCACTCTTCCCAGTTTTTTATCGTTGGCAAACTTGCTGAGGGTCCACTCTGTCCCCTCACCCAAGTTGCTGATGAATATGTTCCTCCTGGGCTTCAGGATAACCAGTTTCACACCCCAGTTTCTCTCTGCAAATGAGTCACCAGCTGGTTACAATTTCCTCACCACATTAACAGTTGTTGGTTTCACTTCTGAAAACTGACTTTTTCTCAGTTCTGAGGAGAAATATTTGATTTTCTCTAAAAATATGCAGTCCTCTGATACCCAAACCCAGACATTTTCACTGAAAAATTAACACTGCTTCTGAATTATTTTTGTGCTTGTCTGTTTGGAAGAAGGTGGGAGAAGAAAGGCAGAGAACTGTAAAACTGTATCATTGGGAAAAGAAAAAAAAAAAAAAAAGAAAGGGAAATGTCAAGGCAGACAATATTTCATGCAGAAATGCCTGGTTCGATTGAAAATCCATTTTCTCACAAAATAAATTTTTCATGAAAACTGTGTCAAAGCCAAATCCAAACAGGGACAACCTGGAGCAGAGACAAGCCACCTCATTCCACTGATACTGATTTATGCCAGGCTCCTGGAAGCAGGAGATGGTGGCAGCTGTCTTGACCTGTCAGCTGCAGAAAAAAAAGAAAAAGGGGGAAAAAAAGAAAATAGTGTTTGAATTTACTAATCCCAAAGCAAAGCAGGGAACAACATGACTCTGGGTTTTGCTCAGGTTCTTCCCATCACCTTGTCAGCTGGAGCATCAGGCTGCTGCCTGCCCTGCTGCCTTCTGAAGCAAACTGGGCTCTCCCCTCTCATTTTTGGGGACAGGCTGAGGGCAAAGGTTGAGGTGAAATGCAAGGTCTCTTCAGGGATGACTTGCTCTGCTATAACCCAAGCTGACACATCAAAGCAGGAATAGTGGGGCAAAGCTCAGCACCACATTGACCCCAGCCTTCTGCTCTTTCCCAGATTCTCCATCCCAGGAGATTCTCCATCTCCATCCCAGATTCTGGCATCCCAGAAGTGTTCATATTCCACTCCAGGGCTGCAAAGCAACTCGTATGAGGTTTGTCCCTTTCTCAACACCCTCATCATCACTTTGTGGATGGAAAAAAAGCTGCTCGGGACTGCTACCCCTCAGGGCTCCATCAGCAGCATGTGACACATCCATGTCTGCAAAGCCCTTCAGGGCTGTTCCATCTGAGCAGGTCAAGCAATCGACCCTTCAGGGGACATGGAATGTTCTGGCACCAGCTTTGTGCCTGGCAGCTGGACAGGGAACCAACCCCCCTCACCCCTTCCATCCTCCCCTCCTCCCCAGGGCACATTTCTCAGTCTTCTCTTAGTGGTTTGCTGCTGGTGGGGTGGTACAGATTCATCACTCATTGCAGGCTCAGTGCTGGCATTCATCACTGGTCAGAAGGTGGTCCCAGAGTTGCCCAGCTGCAACTGAGAGAGCACACATCTCCCAGAACCCCAGGCATGGTCAGCACCAGGTCACTGGCCACATGGAGAACAAGAACTACAATACCAGGAGTCTGTTCTGACCATAACCTCTCCCCTGGCAAATAGCTTCAGTGGCTTCCCTGCGCCTCCAAGCAAAGGTTTGGACACTGCAAAGGTAGCCTCAGGAGAGCTTGGAGAACGCAGGAGCCTTGGCTGGATTTGGGTACATCCTGGGGAAAATTTTTATATATGCCTTCAGGTCTCTGTGCTTTTCTTTATTTCCCACACATCCACTCCAGACACCCTTCCAGCTGCAGTTCCCATAATAGTTGTGTTCCAGGATCAGAACAGAGACCTTCCCTGTATCAGCAGGATCCGTGACCCCATGTCCAGGGGGCACAAATGGGCCAAGAGCCCCTTCTCACCAGGCCACATCCAGCCCCAGACCAGCAGGAGCTGCAGAGCCAGAAGCTTTTAAACACATCAGCTCCTTTGCCCTGGACACAACTAGAGATGGAAAGCTTCTTGGATGGCTTGAGCCATGCTTCTGATGCCTGCAGCACCAGGTCCATGCTGACAGACACATCTTTTTGGGACAATCAAGCCCCTTGCAGGATTACACTGCAAGCTCTGGCTCTTGTACCCACCCACCTCTGCCAGGTCCTTGGGGGAGCACAGCCTCAATTTGCAGGTTTTTTTATTGGGTATCTTGGCCAGGTGGAGAGGGAAAGATGCCTCTGACCTTGAGTGGGGAGCAGAGGTTGGTGCAAACTCACTTCCTTCAGCCCAGAGAAGGCCCCATTATTTTCTGCCTGAGCACTGGAGAGAAGACAGCAGCATCTTAAAACAGGATTCTGTCATCAATCATTTATTGGATTTATGCAGCTTCACTTAGGAACCTGATTTATACTTCCTCTCAATTTACTGCATTTGAATTGTTTGCAAATAGGCACGTGAATCATCAGTCGGAACAGAAAAACAGCTATTTTCAAGCTTCATTTAGGCAGTTTGAAGCATTAATTTTTAGTTGCAAAGGCTATTTTTTGCTAAATTGGTTTTTAGATCTTGTCTTCCTTGTGCCGGATTATAAATTTAGTGCTGCTGGAGCAAAAATGATCAAAATTGGATTTTTCAGCCCTTTGAGGCAGGTGCAAGGGCCCCATTCTGTGCTGGGCTGCACTACAGCATTGGAGAAGATAATTTGGCTCTTGCTGTTGAGACAGAAATACACGTCCTCCCCTTCAGCACAATTTAGCACAAGCTCTTGAGGACAAGCTGTAGCCCTGTGCACACTCTCCTGTCTTTGGCATCAGGATTGGATTTTTCCATCAAGCGTATTCTGAATCCTTAAGCAACCCTCCAATACCATCTTTAGGTTTGGAAAATCACCTTTGAAATTAGCCTGGGAAAAGCCTCCATGTCAGCTCTTTTAAAGGTGAACTTGTTTCAGGGCCACAGCATCCCAGCAGCATGTGTGGGTGTTTGGTGGATGATGTTTTATTTAAACACAAAGGCATGAGATTCCAGCTCATTTCAAACAAACCCTTCAGTGGCAAAATATGCACATATTTTCTGACACAAATCTGTCTGTGGCTCCATTAATTCTCTGCCGAAGTGCTTTACCTGCTGGAGCAGATGATAATTCAGCAATGTAAACAGAGCCTTTTAATTTCATTTTCGGATCATGAATAGAAACAAACTGATTAACAAAAGCGGGGTAAACAATGGCTCTATCTCCTCCTGTTAGGATTAATATTCCCTGGGTGTGGATGCTGCTCTCCCAGGAGCCCGTCTTGATGCAGCATCCTCAGCTCTTCACACCCAAGGACAAGGTGCCATCTCCATGGTGAGCACCACCAGAGAGGGAAATACATCCTCTTGGCTTCTGCTGTCTTCCCAGGAGCTTCATCTCCCTGCATCATCCCTGGGATCCACATCCTTGCACGCCCAGTGCTAGAACTCCAAGGGATGGATTCTGCAGTGGGATGTGAAGCTCCTTGCTAGGTGAGCCTTCAGGCGTCCCACGGGGGTTTTGCTCAAGGGGAAGGGATAAACCTGTGACAGCCCCATCCTCCATGCTGAGATCTCCCTGTGTGCTGAGGTTTGTGCTCTGCAACACCCTGGCACCCCAGAAAGCAAGTGCTGTCAGGGAGGTGACACAACCTCTACAAATGTATGGCTAATCACTTGGAAATGCTTAAAGTGCAAGCATGGGGGAGTGAAAAATGTTATTCCAGCTTCAGCAGGGGCAGCTGGAGGTGTTCATAACACTTCCACCCACCTTGAAAACCCAGGAGATACCGTGCACCCACCAGTCACAGAGGCACAGGGAAAGGCTCCCTCCCAGGGCTGGAAGAGCAGACAGTGGGACAGGGCACAGGGAAATGTTACAGCTGCTCCTTCTGCACCCCACCTGATACAACCAATTCATTTTCAAGTGCTAAAAAAATCACCTAGAAAGCAGAAAATTTTGCTCCCAGGGACTGGCACATGTAGGTCAGTGTAGGAGCAGAGGAGGTGAGCATCCTTTAAGATGCCTCTCAACCCAGTATGAATCATGAGCATCATGATGCCAGTGCTGGTTTGGGAAATGCAAATATTGGCATCAGAGGATGTTATCTCCAATGGTCTCTGACACCTCAAAAGCCCTGAAGGAAGTCCGGATGCCCGGCCTAGTGTATTTGGGAACAAGAAGGAGAACAGAAAGAGAACCCTGTGGGCCTTGTTGTGAAGTGGAAGCTTCTTATAAAGGATTTGGGAAGTGAGAAGAAGTTACAACATCCATCTCAGGCTTTGCTGGGACTGGATGCTCAGCAGGTGATGTCTAGACCAAGAACTTGAGACATTACTCATACAGATATCTATACCTATACCCCAAAGCCCATCACTTTTGGATCCAAATAACAGATTTCAATGGCTGATGAAGACCAAGTGCTGGGGCACTCCAGGTGTTGGAGGTGGTGTTGGAGACACCAAACTATTTGCTGACCTGGGTGAGAAACCTGAGAGAGATCAGCACAGCCACCTTTGGGCACAAACATTGGAGCTTTGCAACAAGGGAACTACCAAACCAGGAGAAATAAGGGTTCCGGGAAGGTAACTTAGAAACTGTAACAACACAGGAACCACCTCTGTACTACTTTGTTACAACTCAGTCGAATTCCAAGGTTGTCATAACTATTGCAACATGTCTGAAATACTCTTATTAAACTCTGTGGGAAGAAATGAAGAGGTTCCTGCTTCAAGGCTAAATGGTAAAGACAGGGAAAACAGCTCAAAAAGGCAGAGAACACCAAGGACTGCCTACAGGTGTCATTTGCAAACTGTTACAATATATTCTTACAACTGCAGCCCAATCACCTCTTAGTAAGAAGAGGTGACCAGGTAGAAAATCTTCACTTGAGGGTCTCTTTTTGTTCATCAAAGAAATTTCTTCTCAAATCAGCTTAGGAGCATTTTATTAGAGGGCTAACGGCTAAAGCTGCTGGCAAGAGCCCAAGATGTCTTTGGATCCTGGATTTGAGCTCTGTTGTTCTCCCTGCTGAGGGCATATCCAAGCAGTCAGAAACCCCAGGCAGGCTCCTGGTGTCTCCAGGCTCATTAGGTCCAGGAATAGGCACCAGGAGGAGTGGTTGTGATGAAGCAGAGGCCAGAGACAGTTATCCAAATTGAGAGCTGGGAGTGGATCTGGGTTTGCTGGTTGGTCCCATGGTCCATTCTGCTATTGTATTGCAGAACATTTCTAAAGGCTGCAGCAGGAGGATCCCTCTGTGCTCAAATCAACCATTTTCTTCCTCCCTGTGATGTGGAAGCCAAGCTGGCATAGACAGGAGAGGAATCCCATGGTGAAAACATCTTGCTGAAAGTCCCTGGGTGTCCAGCCTGAGAGAATCCCAGCCCAGCAGACACAATGAGAGTCTGGAAATTTGTGGCCAGACGCTTGGCACCACCCTGCATTTGTGGACAGGTATCATTGGATGTCTCCTGACTCCAGGGAAAACTCCTTGGGAGGATCCAGAACTAGCTGGGGAAGTTGAGTGACTGTTCCCATCCCACTCATAGCAAAGCTTCCACCTGACAGGTCAGAATACAAGAACTGAGAAAGGAAGCACCACACAACTATTATTTGAGAGCTTTTTGTTTAAAGATAATTCCTGGTGTTTCAGAATGCCTGCAATGTTTTAGGCCACTTATGTTCACTGTGTGGTTTCTCTGCCTTTTACCAAGCAGCTGCATGATCTATCTGTCTTTGGAAATTAAGCAGGCAACAATTAAGCATCGAGGCACTGTGGATTTCCACACACACAAAAATAAACCAATCAACCAAACAAAAACCCCAAACTAACAAGCAAACAAAAAAACCTCCACAACAACAAAAAAGCAAACAAACGAACAAACAAAATCCAAACATCCATGGGACACTTTATTTTAATTTTAAGAAACTGTCTTTAAAAAATAATAATAGAAGAGATTGAAAGAAATCTCAAGCTTCTAAAAGTTAAATCCCTGTTTCTGCAACACTTAAGCAGCTCTGAATCTGGGTCTTAGCTGCTCCTGTGATTTTTTTTATTTTATTTATTTATTTTTTAATAATACAAGAACTGGCATCTTGAAGCAGAACAAAGAAGATTGGAGCTTTCATCCTGTCTCTGACACAGACATCAACTTCCACTTAGGTAGGAGCAGGAGAAACAGGGCAGGAATCTGAGAGCCCTTCTATGCCACGCTGTCAGTGGTTTGGAGACTTCTAAAATCAGGACTGCATACAAACCATCCATTTTATGGCCACCAAGGGATCCTGGAAAGCCAGTTGGCTTTCAGCTCACTCTCTCTTTTGACTCCTGCAACATCCCAGGGCAAAGATTTCCAAAAGTGTGTCGTGAGACTTCAGCCTCACCATTTCACTGAGTGCCACCAGTGTTAAAAATAGCAAGTAATTAGTCTCCCCACTCATTGTTGTGGAGACCTTTGTGTAAAAAGGTCATGGATAGATATATTTTGTATCTCTGATCATCCTGGCTGCCCTTCCCAAAAGCTTTTCCTTGCCTACAGCATCTTTTCTGAGGCAGGGCAACAAGCACGGTAAGAATTACTCAAAATGTGGACAACACCAATAGCTTATTAGAGGTATATTAAAAAACCTTCTCTCTCTGTGGCATAAAATCTTTGCACATTCAAACCAAATTGATTCCTTGTTAACATTAAAAAGCGGTCTCGGTTTTCGACGCAGGGAAAAAAAGGAGCTGTGGAATTCTTGTACACACACAAGTTGACATTTCCCAAATGAAGCGGTGTGAAATTAGCCTCACGCTCCCAGCCATGGGGGAATTAAGAAGGCTTTTCTAAAGCATTTAACTGCTTGAGGAGCCACAGTCCCAGTAAATTCAACCTGCAAACTCCAATGATGCAGTGCAGTCAAATCAAAGCCCTTGACTCTCTCTTTGGGAGCCTCTTCAGTGCATCAGAAATGGGGTTTGTTGCTCAGTGAATGTGTTTCATTCCTCTAGCCAAGTTTTTCCCTGGGCTTTGTCACCGCTCTTCAAAACAGTTGAGCATTTTCAGGACTAACCTTAAGAAATCAACTTCTTCAGAAGAAAAAGTCTCAATGGGAAAGCTGGCCAACTGCTAAGAAACTAATTAAAGAAACAAGTACAAAACAACCACTTTAGCAGCACAAGCCTGTAAGACAAAAAGAAAAATGCAGACTCGCAACATGAAAAGAAAAAAAAACTGATTTAAATTTTAAAAACATTTCTTTTTTTTTTTTTTTTTTTTTTTTCTCCTCCCTCAATCGCCTTGTGCTTGCCCTGATTTCTCTGCATGTAACAGCCTCTGGCGGGCAGCTCAGCCATTGCTGTTTCACACACTTTGTCATCCCTCTGCAAAGCTGCAACCGCAGCAGATCTGTGCTCACTTGAGCCACCAGATATTCCAGCAGGACCAGGAATGGTGTCCAGGGTGATGTATGTGCCTCCACTGGACTCGTCAGGGACAACCGTGTTTTCTCACCTTCTTCATTGCAGAGACAATAAGACTACTTGGATTTAATTCTGCTTCAAGCTCACAGCTGATGAAGAGGGAAACATAAAACCTGTCACTGTGTGACCTTCTCCTGCAGTTTGAGGTTCCTCAGGTCTGCTCCTGCATAGACCCAGGATGCCTTCTGCTTCCTCTAGGTTGCACTGTCTGCATTTCTGGTGCCACTTGGCTCAGCTGACTTCAACCAGATGAACTTGAAACCACAGCATGCCCCACCCAGTACCATCATTCTGTACCTTCCTTCCCAGTGCAGGAACAGCACAAACAGAATTACAGAATTGTCACTCTTGGAAAAGACCTCTAAGATCACTGCATCCTACTGTCAACATTCCTCCCCTGAATAAAATATATTTATCGGTATCTGTATCACCCACTAGAGCATGTCTCTAAATGCCTCATCTACCTGGTTTTTAATTACCTCCAGGAATGGTGGTTCCATCACTTCCCTGGGCAGACCATTCAAATGCCTAACTATTCTCTCAGTAAAGAATTTCTTCCTCAGGTTTTGTCTAAACCTCCTGTGGTGCCACTTCAGACCATTTCCTCTGATCCTATCACTGTTCACTTGAGAAAAGAGCCCAGCACCCACCTCCCTGCAACCTCTTTTCAATCAGTTGTAGAGGGGCAGTAAGGTCTCCTCTTCTCCAAACCGAACATTCCCAATTCCCTCAGCCTCTCACCTCAACAACTTACCGCAGTCCCACAGCCCTCTCAGGGAGTGCAGCACTTTTCACCAGCACCAGCCACGCAAAGGGCAGCCCAGGTCTCTACGAACCCCACCACAAGCACCAGTGGCAGCTCCCTCAGGAGACAGCTACAGCTCTGGCTTCTGCCCAAAAGAGACTTCTTGGGGTCAGCAGCATTTCCAGCCACTTCACAGCCTGAGCTTCATACTCAGAAACTGCATAAGATGGGAAAGGTCAAGCACTAAGAGTCCTTGATGCAATTCTTTGCAAAACCACTCTAACCCAAAAACACTCAGCCTTCTATTTAAAGAGAGGACTTTTCCCAGGAGACAAGCTCGGTGCAGAGATTAGGAGAGGAAGGAGTTGTTCATCTTCCTCTACAGCATCTAGGAGAGCTTTCCTGCTAGGGCAACCCTGGCCTTGCTTTGCCTGAAAACCATGCCAGTGCCTGAAATGGGGGTTGTGAAACCTGTAGAGGAGGGAATTCCTGCAGAAAAGTGTGGCAAGCGCAGAAGATCATAGAATCACAGACTGGTTTAGGTTGGAAGAGATCTTAAAGACCATCCAGTTCCAGTCCCCCCTAGACCAGGTTGCTCCAAGCCCCATCCAGCCTGAGAATCAACACTGCCAGGGGTGGGGCAGCCATGGAGAGGAGAGGGAGAGGGAGAGGGAGAGGGAGAGGGAGAGGGAGAGGGAGAGGGAGAGGGAGAGGGAGAGGGAGAGGGGGAGGGAGAGGGAGAAGAAGGAGAAGGAGAGGAGAGGAGAGGAGAGGAGAGGAGAGGAGAGGAGAGGAGAGGAGAGGAGAGGAGAGGAGAGGAGAGGAGAGGAGAGGAGAGGAGAGGAGAGGAGAGGAGAGGAGAGGAGAGGAGAGGAGAGGAGAGGAGAGGGAGAGGAAAGGGAGAGGAAAGGGAGAGGAAAGGGAGAGGAAAGGGAGAGGAAAGGGAGAGGAGAGGGAGAGGAGAGGAAAGGGAAAGGGAAAGGGAAAGAAAAGGGAAAGGAAAGGGAAAGAAAAGGGAAAGGAAAGGGAAAGGGAGAGGGAGAGGAACTTTTGGCACA
Organism: Phaethornis superciliosus; assembly: GCA_023637945.1. Lineage (NCBI taxonomy): Eukaryota > Metazoa > Chordata > Aves > Apodiformes > Trochilidae > Phaethornis > Phaethornis superciliosus. The sequence continues at coordinate 2,724,717 of JAJQWJ010000020.1, forward strand.
AGGCCAGCCAACTTCACACAGAGAAGTATCAAGTAACCAAATTTCATTGTCTGTGACCCAACAATGCACCAGATCCAACTCTTCCTGCTCCTCCCCCAGGTCATGAACCTGCCAAGGGCATGTTTGAAAACAAGACCTGCTCATCAAAAATGCAGTGTCCTTCCAGTTTAAGAGCTCAAGTCACAGCCTGGGATGGAACGTCAGCAAGAAACATGGAATTGTCCCATCCTGCAACAAAAGGAAGGCAGGATTATAGCATCACTCCAGTGCAGTATATCCCAGATTGGTTTAGAGAGCGGCACAAGCCCAACTAGATGCACCAGAGGGTACAGAAAAGCCTAAAGTGATACCAACAGCCAGGGAAAATGGTGTGAGGCTGAAGACACACGATCTTCCTCTCCTCTAAAGAGCTGCTGAAAGAGGTGACCTGATAGCAGCACCCAAGCACTTTCAGGGAAGCAAACTACAGGGTAGTCACAGTTTGTTTAATCTCCCAGAGGATGGCAAAACAAGATTGGGTGGCTTAAGGTTACAGCCAGAGAATTCAAGTCAGGAATGAGATGAGTCAGATAGATCAAGCACAACGAGGAAGGGGTGGGGGGAAAAAGCAGCTCCTCCAACTACTGCTGCTTTCAAAGCCAAACTGTCCAAAACACAAGCTATGTTCCCATACCAAGCTCACAGGTGTATCAGGGCCAAGGATCTGTACTGGCTTGCAGGGCATCGTTCAGCTCCCTGATCCTCACCACGAGATCTCCTCTTTGAGAGCGTTTGCTGATGCACGCAGCTTTGGCACAGGGGCAGATGAAGCTCTGGATGTGCCTTTCCAAGTGTTGCCTGTTCTCTCATGGCATCTCTGGAACACTCCTGCTGGTCCCCTGCACCATCTCGCTTTCAACAACAGGAAAAACCTGGACTGACCTATGCAAGGGAGGTGGCAACCAGTCCCTCCAGCATGACAGGACCAGGCTGCACTTAAAACTTACATCACTTTCATCCAATACCCCAGCTCTGAGACCTCAAGATGATCCTACAGCCCTGTAGGTATTACAGCGAGGTATCACACCACCAAAACTGGCCCATCCAAGATGGGACTACTACATTCATGGTCCCCTCCCCTCTTACCAGTAGATTATAACCCAAAGGGGCAGACAGCAAGCCCCAGCAATGCAAACAGCTGCTTCTCCCCACAGCTTCTCCTCCTTGCTGCCCTATTTGCTTCCAGGTTTTCAGGATTTTGATGAAATTCTCAAACTACATGTGTCACCAGACCCAAACAACACAGCAGACACGGCCTCCTCCCTTCTGGAGGAAGAAAGGAAGCTTTTCAGCACACGTAGCAGACAGAACATGCCCCCTGAGCACACCCTTACCTGTGGGATTCTTGGGGTAGGACTTCATGATCTTTTGAGGTCCCTTCCAATCCCTCACATTTGGTGATTTATTGTTCTTTCATTTCCAACTTTGCCGTTGGCCATTTTTGTCCTGGGCTATTTCCTGAGCATCACCCTATTGTCCCTGATTCTCCAACCTTGGCATCGAGCTCTGAGCTGTTTGCTGTGTGTGAAGCTTCCCAGGGTGGTACCATCTGTGCTCCTCACTGCCAGGCTGCCTCTGCCTGTCTCCAGCTCACTAATGAAGCTGTTAAATAAGAAACAGAGATTGCCACATATCCCCTTCTGCATCCCAGGCACAGCCTCAGCACCCTGCTCTGCCCCCACTCAGCCTCATCCTCTGCTGACAACCCCCCCAGGCAAGCTTTATTCTCTGTGACAGCCCTTCCAACCCAGGCTGTTAAAATCTCAGCCTGAGACAAAGATTTCATGGGAAGCTGCACCAGACATTGCAGTAAATCTCAACCTTGCACAGCCCCTTCCTTTTGTAATTCCAGGCTGAAGGGTAGAGCCAACTGAGAGGCTTTTAGCAGAGCAACTGGAGAATGCAGCATTCCTGAAAGGGACCACAATGAGGAATCATTCCTTCTTCTGATAGAGCTTCCCAAAACAAGCACCCCAGCACTATTTGCTCTGATTTTCTTGTTTCCTGAGCACTCAGACATCTACTCCAAAATGGATTCCATAGCTCCTTTCTATTGCTGAAAAGAATATCTATTACTCTGCTTGGGACTTACAGAAAACAAGACGCTCCTATGTTTGCAAAGCAGGGAGGATTTTATTTCCATGGGAAAACTTAAAAGCTATTTTTGTTCTTCCTTGGGAAATGTGGGGTGGGGAGGAGTGGGGGCTAACATTGAAGTCTCCCACAGAATACAAATGCTGGGGTTTCTTTCAGCATCTCTCCTGAATAGTAATCCAGTTTCCTTAGCAGGATTAATTCCTTATAATCCTAGGGTACAGTTTGCCCTTGTGTCAGCTCTTTCTTCAGTCCCTTTTCCTGAGTTTAGCAGTGTCACAGAAGCATCACCATGAGATTTCCCCCCTTCAGGACAGGGTACCAGGTTGCTCCAGGTACCCCTTTTCTACTGGAATCGCTTTCAAGGGGAAGGGCCTTTTATCTGTTTGGAGGAGCAGACTCAGAACCTTCACAGGTTTATCCAGTCCCACTGTAGGCACCACATTTCACTCTTGCACAAAATTCCCTTGCAGGCAGACTCCAGTTATGAAGATGGATCCAAAGTAACTCCAAAGTACTCTTCCAAAGTAACGTGCATCCAGTGACTCTTAAAGACTAAGCAGCTATGTTTGTGCCACAGGGCCAGGTCCCAGTTTCAAGGACTGGAAAGAGCAATGAATCTCTTCCAATCCTGGGAATAATTGAGGTGGTCTGGGTCTCAGCTTCAGCAGTGGCCTCCCCAGAGGTAGCCACAGGAACTCAAAGCTGTCTGGGAAGAAACTTTCCTCTGAGATCTTATCCACCACCTGATGTTCATCATAGAATCAGGGGATCATGTTGATTGGAAAGAACCTTTAAGGTCACCCAGTCTAACAATTACATATAATTATATGTAATAACAGAATTTCTGTGGCCACCACTAACCCATGGCCCTCAGCACATCTCCAGGGCTCTGAAACCCCTCCAGGGATGAGGACTTCACTCCTCCTGCCCTGGGCAGCCTGGGCCAGACCCTGACAACCCTTTCCAGGGAGAAATTGTTCCCAAGCTCCAATCTAAACCTTCCCTGGCACAACTTGAGGCTGTTTCTCTTGCCCCATCACTTGTTCCCTAGGAGCAGAGCCCGACCTCCCCTGGCTCCAACCTCCCCTCAGGGGGTTGCAGAGAGCCAGAAGCTCTCCCCTCAGCCTCCTCTGCTCCAGGATCAACACCCCCAGCTCCCTGAGCCACACCTCAGAAGATTTGTGTTTTAAACAGCTTTAAACTCTGTGCTTGGAACAAGCTAGGACACAGTTGGCTTTGACCCAGGACACCCCATTTCTTCATTCAGCAGGGCTGAAAGCTGGCACCCAGGTATTCACTGCTGCCAAGGGCCATCCTGTCTGCCGGGTCAGATCATCACTAAGTTTTTCCTGTATCAGCCAAGGGGAGACCACTACATCAGGAAAAAGTCCATCATCTTCAGCTGAAGCCAGCAAAGTTCCAGGGAAGGGAGAAAACACAGCTGGAGCTGAAGAAACCACCCTGTCTTCTAATTAGGTGTAAAGGGAAGGACTGATCCAGTCTTCTTGGTAACCAGATGAATCTGGGCTCTGAAAAGTTACAGAAATTAAGGTGGTCCAGGACTGACCATGGCCAGCTTGGATTCCCAGTGTAGGAAAGCTCAGAGACAGGACCAGAGAGGATGCCTTGGTCTAGAGAGGGAAAGTGAATTCACAGCTCAGCACAACAGGCATCCCATTGGCTTCAGCACACCTTCTGATAGTCAAAATAAAATGTAAGTGATTAATAATTAATCAGCTCATATGCAAAAGAGGTATCATACCAGGATGGGGGAGGGGAGGAATGCATTGTTCCTTAAGAATAAATATTTTACGTGATACAGAACAGCATGAATTTTTAAAGAGGATTTTTTGTAACTGCTGAAGCTCTTGAACTGCTACAGAAACAGAAATCTCTAGCAGCAATGCCAGCTTCTGGAGCTGGGAGCAGCCATTTCCACACAAGGACTGCAGAGGAGGAGGAAGAGGGATGGGAGAGCTGGGGGCCTCAGAAATAGCAGCTTTGCAACCAGCATCCTCCCATGCTCACAGCAAAGCAGCTCAAAAGGTTCAGCTTTTTTTTTTTTTTTTTCAGTTGATGAGGTCAGCTGCTCTGCAAAGGGTTCAGTCTGCCCTGCCATAGCCCTGAAAGAAAACCAAGTGATTCTTCCTGATTGCAGAAGTCTGCACAGCAAGACCCAAAGTGCAGGGAGCTGAGGTGCTCTGGCCATTTTAGGATTTTTGGGACAGGTGAGAAAGGCTCGTGATGCCTGCTGTGTGGGACTGATGGATGCAGTACCCAGTGCCTGGGACCCTGCTTCCACCTACCCATATTCTAACCCTTCCCTTCCCCACTCTTTCCTATACCTCAGCACCCATCAACTGCTTTGGGCTCTGCTTGCAATCTCAGGAATGAGGCAGAAAGCAAGGGAATTCTGCCTCTGCAAGGAACAGAGTCTGCTCCAGCCCACCTTGGTCCCCACAATTCTCCCAGCTCCAGCACCCCTGTGATCCCTGAGGCTTGCCCAGCAGAATCACAGGATCACAGAACTGTCACAGTTGGAAAAGACCTCTTAAGATCATTGGGCTCAACCATCAACCCAGAAAAAACCACCATGCTCACTAGGGCATGTACTGAAGTGCCTCATCTACATGGTGGTTTAATACCTCCAGGGTGGCTCCACCACCTCCCTGGGAAGCCTGTTCCACTCTTTAAGTAAAGATGTTCTTCCTAATGTCTAGTCCAAACCACCCTGGGGTGACTTCAGGCCATTTCCATGGACCCTATCATTATTCAGTTGGGAGAAGAGTCCAGCACCCACCTCACTACAACCTCCTTTTCAGGGAGCTGTAGAGCAAGAATGTCTCCTCTCAGATTCCTTTTCTCCAAACTAAACAATTGCAATTCCCTCAGGCTATCATCAAGAGGACTTGTTCTCCAGACCCTTCATGAGCTTTGTTACCCTTCTCTGAACTCACTCCAGCAGCTCAATGCCCTTTTTCTTGTAGTGAGATGCCCAGCATCTCCAGTTAGGATGAGCTGCTGCAGTCAGCAGCTGCTGTGATTCTCAGCTCCCAGACAAACTTCCAGCTCTGAATATCTGCTCCATGAGAGATGAGGCTGACACCCAGCCCCTTGTGTTCCTGCTAGGTAAAGCAAACAGAGCAGGAATGATTCTACCCACCAGCAGCTCAACTCTCCTGCCTAGGGCAGAGCCAGGGCATCACCTGGGGCAGCTCTGGCTGGGGGCAATGGAGCACAGCACCATGGAGCACAGAGGAGGAAAGGGCTTGTGCAACAGAGATCAGATCCCACAGCTCTATCCCCACCTTCTTAAGGGCTTGTTGGTGGCTTAGAAGAGCTCTGAGGAGTGAATGGGAGCTCATCTGCCCTTTCAGCCTCCTGCTTGTTACACCAGCCAAGCCATTTTCACAGGTAGGAGAACCAAGAAATTCTGCTGGCTGAAGGGACACCTTGGGACAGGTCCCCACTGCTGGGCCAAGGGGCAGAGGGAGGCCAGAAACAGAAGTACCAGCTCAGGAGGGACAGGAAGGCCAAACACGGCCACGGAGAGAGCTATGAGCATGGGGAAAGGGTGTCCAAGGTCCCCCAAGACAGGGCAGGGACTCTGGGAATCAGGTAGATCTCTGGTCCCACATGCTGTGCTGGATGAGCTTTGTGAAATCTCTGCTTCTTATGTTCCCCACCCACTGACAGAAGCCAAGGGGCTTTGTGTGCCACCTCCATCTTCCTTCCAAGACAGGCTCACTGGTGGCTTACAAACAGGGCATGGAACATTCTGGGACACCACAATCCTCCCTTTCCTGCTGCTGAAATGAAAAAGTGAAACCAGCCACCCTGGTGAACTAATCCCTCTGTCCCTGCTGCCAGCACTTCAGGATGGTCCCCTTTGTGGATGGGCCACATGAAAGCTATTACACTCTGCCTTGATATATCACTCACATAAATCCAGAGACTATAAATTAAGGTAACCTTCTGCTTTACGGCCCGTCTGAGCTCTGCAAAGACATCCCAAAGTCAGGCAGATCCTCCTGGAAGGCAGAGGGATTTTGTCCTCCTTTCCCCTGAGATTAGGAGAAAAGGCAGCCCAGCTCAGGGGCAGAGAGCAGCAGTTTCCACTGCCTCGATTTCTGTTCTCAGAGGGAAAACCAAAGCTGGTGTCTGTGCCATCCCCACTGTCCCTAGGAGCTGTCACCCCTCCCTGTGATGCAGCTCCCCTCTGCTACTGTCCCCATGCCTCTGGTTTGGATGAGGGACTCTTACCATCTAACACCAAACTGCAACTGAGCTGAATGCAGGGGGATGAGCACCAAGTCCTCCCCACCACCTCTCAGAGGCCAAAGAAGAGGGCCATAAAAAAAGATGCAGTGCTTCCCTGCTCATCTTTGGAAGCCTGTTACCCTGGAATGACTCTGCACTGTGTCTTGGCAGGAATGGAGGCAGCTCTGGGCTAGAACACAGCCTGTTCTCTCCTGCACCAGAGGAATGAGGGTCACCCTGGCCTCACACCAGGTGTCCCTGCTCAGAACCCAACCCCAAAGCTTCATCTGGCTCCATCAAGCTGCCTGAGCTCCCTTTGGCCTGTCTCTTCCTCCCCTCACCCTTCACATTCCTGCTGCCCACAGGGATGCTCCAGGAGCCCCCGGGGTTGCAGGAGGCAAAAATGAGAGATCAAAATGGGATTTATTCTCCTGGATCCAGCTCCAGGCTGCTGGCTGCAACTCTGGTGACTGGAGCCCCAGGGCAACAGAAACCCCTCAGAGTTGCACCCCTGCTACAGGAGACTTGCACCAGGTTCCTTCTCACTTTTCTCTTTGCTTGCCCTGTAGCCTCTTTCCTACCTGCCCAGGCACAGAGTCAAGCTGTGGGCAGCAGCACAAGAGCTGGACCCATTTTGAAGAGCCCACCTTAACCTGTATGAGCAACAAGAACAACAACCTACATGTCTGCAAACAGTTTAAAGTTCCAAGGTATTTGTCACCAAATAGCTAAATTAGTATGTGATAGTAACCAAGCTTTTAGCATTGTCCATAAACAGAAATGGATGTGTTTTTTAAAATCTTTGCTATATCCCATCCTTGATGAATAACACCTGTAAAAGAATAATCATTAAAGTGTAATTAGGAAGGATAAAAGATATAGTTTCATTAGGTATCCTATTTGGTGACAAATACCTTCAGAGTGTGGAGGTGGCTGGGGCACAGAGGTATTCCATGTCTGCGTGACAGCCAGACCCACCATGAGATTGTAGCCATGGAAGCTGGAAGATGACATCCAAGAGTACGAAGACATTGCCATGGACCTTTGTCACATGGGACAGCACTTGATCCAGCTTTCTGCTTTGGGAAGGTCTTGTCTCTGCAGTACCAGCAATGTGCATGCAAGACCACATGCAGGGCATAGAAGAGCAAGTGCCCATTGCCATGTGGCTATGGGGTGCCCTAAATTCAGAGGGTTCAAGGTCTGCCTGCCCAGATCCACATGAGATTGACACTTTCATTTTCCCAAACTACAGGCAGGTGGCACCAGGGCTGGACAGGCCAGGACTCATCTCTAGAACTGTAGTAGCCTGGTGTAAAGCCACCCAGCTGCCACCCAGCATGTCTCACAGCCTAATCTTGGCAGAATGTTAACACAGAGAAGAATTATGAGTTGAAGTTGAGCAGATCAACTTCGCAATACGAAATACCCCCACCAACCCAGGCAGCTCATCTCCTGGATGAGAAATGTAATGAAGTCATGGAGGTGAGTCTAGGGCTGGGCATCATTATTCCCTCCAAATTTGTGCTGTCATACTCTTGTAAAACAGGACATATGGCTCTGAAAATTTAGCTTGGGCACCAAACAGAATTTGTTCTGCTGTATAAAAGAAATGTGCAAAAAAGGGAAGGTGAAAAGTGGCCCTGGGATCTCCATGCCACTAACAACACACGTGCACTGATCTCAGCAAACAATTGATTTTATTCCCCACCACCATCATCTGTCTCTGCTCCATCCACTGCCTGATCTGGCTGGCAGGAGAATATGAGTTTTAAAGGTCACCACTTAATGATGTTAAGGAGCCATCCTCCTTCTCCGATAAAATCCTGATCAATTTGCAATATTTCTCACTGGACTCTTTCTCACAGAGAAGATGCAGGAGGATTCTGTTCCCCTCTGTGTTTCTAATGTACTTAAAACCTTCTCAAAAACGAAGCCAGTAATTCACACTGGGACAGACACAGGCTGGACCTGACATCTCATGCATCCAATCTGCAGGCAGGAGGCCAGCAGAAGGGGTGATGAAGTGCAGTTTGGATTGCTCTACAATATGAAGTGCTATTATAGCCTTACAGAACTTAACATATAAATGTTGGGCTACTGCCTCTCTTGTCACCTGCAGAGAATTAGAGCAGTTTGAGCAGCTCTTTCCTCCATGCATTTCACACTCTCGGAAATGCTCAGAGGTTCTGGAGCTCCATCAGCTAATGCCAACACAGCAAACTCAGAGCTGGAGCACCATCTCCAACAGCTTTGGGAGGCCCAGGACCCCAGACAGGCAGAGGGACAGCAGCACTTCTGTGTCTGAGGGTTCCACTGTAGGCCTTTTTTGTCACTGAGATAGTGCTGGGCTGCAAAAACATCCCTCCAGTGAGGTCAATCAGTGGACCAGTCTGTGAGAGTGGACCACTCTTCTGAGACATCTCCAGTCTGCTCTCATAATACAGCAGCCAAGCAGACTTTGAACAAGTCCCTACAGCAAAATCCCTGCTCCCAGGAGACCCAGCAGAACCAGCCCATCCCTGCATTGTGAGGGAAGCACAGGGATCCCTCCCACAGCTCAAGCACAGGACTTGGGCTCTGAGAAGCTCAACGTGAGCCACCAATGTGTGCTCACAGCCCAGAAGACCAACCACATCTTGGGGTGCATCAAAAGAAGTGTGGCCATCAGGGCAAGGGAGGTGATTCTGCCTCTCTGTTCCTGTGAGACCCCACCTGCAGTCCTGGGTACAGCTCTGGAGTGCCCAGAAAAGGAAAGATACAAACCTGCTGAAAAAGGTCCAGAGAAGGGCCACAAAGATGATTAAAGGGCTGGAGCACCTCTGCTATGAAGACAGGCTGAGAGAGTTGGGGCTGGTCAGCCTAGAGAGGAGAAGGCTCTAGGGAGACCTTAGAGCACCTTCCAGTTTTCCACCAAAGGGGTTTACAGGAAAGCTGGAGTGGGGCTTTTCACCAGAGAGAGTAGTGACAGGACAAGGGGTAATGGTTTTAAACTGAAAGAGGGGAGATTTAGGTTAGATATTAGGAAGAAATTCTTCACCATGAGGGTAAGAAACACTAGAACAGGTTGTTAGGGGTGGTTGTTGATGGCCCCTTCCTGGAAATGTTCGAGGTCAGGTTAGATGAAGTCTCGTGCAACCTGATCTAGTGAGAGCTGTCCCTGTGCATACACTGGGATTGGAACTCGATGATCTTTCAGATCCCTTCCAACCCAAACCATTCTATGATTCTATGATTTAAACATTTGCCTCCTGAGCCCTCTCTGAACACCAGCAGCCCAAGGCAGAAGCAAGATGGAACCAGCACAGAGCCAGAACAGCACCCACCATCCCACCCCTGCCTCCCCCCAGCCTGTCCACATCTCTCACCAGAGACAACCCCCTCCTGAGTAGCCTTAGAAAAAGATAAATAACTTGAATACACAATCTTCAATCTGAAGCAAACAGCTAAAGAGTATTTAATTTGCTTTTGGACATGCAGCCAGCAACCAGCGCTCTACCAGAGGAAGTGTGTTTATCATTTATTCAGCAGCCAAAGCATTTCAGAGTCTTTCAGAAGTCCTCACAAAGAACGCCACAGAGGGAGGGGCAGGGATATTTTTATTTAATTTTTTTTTTTTTTTTTTAAACAAACTGAGCTGGGTAAACTCTGAAGCATCTCAGAGGTGCTCAGACTTTTAAAGCTCTCCAGGGATAGCATTCACATCTTTTCTTCCATCCCTGCTCAATTTGCTCTGCAAAGTAGATCCCTCCAACCTTATTTTGAAATCAAAACAACACAAACCTACCCACCCTGCTCACAGAGCAAGTAAACTCCTTGGTTCTTTCAGCAACAATAACAACAACAAAAAAGAGCACATTTACATCCCAGGCCTGTCTTTATTCTCAAACAATTCCAAGTGGAAATAATCTATCTTTTATTAGTCTAGACCAGGTGCTTAAAGCCCTCAGGAGCCTGGATTGTGTACACAGAGTCTCTCTCTCTTATGTATCAAAGGAGGGGTGAATGGTCTTCAGTCAGGGGTACAAATAGAACCCCAGACTCATTGGAGTTGGAAGGAACCTTAAGGGTTCCTGGCATTTTCCAGCACTATCCCAACTCCGCAGCAGTGTGAACAGGAGAGAAATAGAGGCAAGAAATGTGAAAGATTAATGGTAGGGCTGAAAGATGAGAGTGGGAATATGCCTGCATATTACAGTCACTCTTTAAATTTGTAGAATCCAGTTACCCTATTATGTAAAATTTAATTGCCTAAGATATCTGTATCACTCATGCTCTCAGCAGCCAGAGAGGTTTGTTATTTTTGTAATCTTTATTCAGGTTGGTTTTAAAGATTGAAATATGAACTCTCCTGGGTAAAGGCAGTTTACTAAAATTACTGTTACTGTTGGGCTGGGAGCAGAGAAGGCCAAAGGGGCTGCATGGCAAAGGCTGTTCCACAGAATCATAGAGTGAATCCTAGAATGGTTGAGGTTGGAAGGGACTTCAGAGATCACCTCCTCCAACCCCCCTGCCATGGCCACGGCCACCTCTCATCCAGCCCAGGTTGCTCCAAGCCTAATCCAACCTGGCCTTGAACACCTCCAGGGAGGGGACAGCCACAACTTCTTTGGGCAATCTGTTCCAGAGTCTCACCACCCTCCTACTGAAGAATTTCTTCCTAAGATCCAGTCTAAAACTGTTCTCCTTCAGTTTAAAACCATTTCCCTTTGTCCTACCAATGGCCACTCTTACAAGAGAGGGAGTCTTACAAAAAGTCCCTCTCCATCATTCCTGGAGGTTGCCTTCAAGGACTGGAAGTCAGCTCTAAGGTCATCCCAGAGTTTTCTCTTCCAGGTCTTCTCCAGGCTGAACAGTCCCAGTTCCCTCAGCCTCTCCTTGTAACAGAGATGCTCCTGGATGATCCAGATGATCCAGCCCTGGATCATCTTTGTGTCTCTTGGCTTTGCAGGATGTGCTGAGCAGGGGCTTAGGGAGCAGAGTCATGACCCAGGGACCACCCAGGACAGCCAGAACCCCCACACTGTCCCCATTGTCACTTCCCCCAGAACATCCAGGGTGGGAGAGGCTCAAAGGAGTGTAGTGGCAGGAGGCTGACACTCACTTCGAGCCAAGCCCACCTCTTCTAACTGATCTGGAAGGATGAGAGGATCAGGGCTGATCCTAGCCCAGCCCATCAGGATGGGATGGAGCTACTCAGCAGAAGCTGAATGCAGAAAGCTGTGAATCACCCAGGCATAGCACAGTGCCTTGCCCAGACCACCCCTTCTGCTGGGACTCACCTTACCCAGGTGCTGGTGCCTCCAGAACCAGGTGGGAATCCAGGCTTGGACCTGCCAGACCTGAACGCAAGCAAGCAGCTTCTAGTGGGAGGTGTCCTTACCCATGCAGGGGGGCCTGGAACTAGCTTATCTTTAAAGTTTCTTCCAACCTAAACCATTCTATGAGTCTGCAACATCCCAGAGGCCAAGGAGAGAAATGAGGCACCAGCTCATGATTCATGAGGCAACCGTGGGCTCCTGTCATGGATGTTCCAGATGGAGCAGAGCTGCTCTGCCACCTCCCCCAACTCCCAGTCCCTGCAAGCATCCCACCAGCTGTGGAGCAATCAGCTGCTGCAAGACCAACACTGAGGTGTGCTATGGAGGAAACCTTCTTGGAAAGCCCATCCCCACCCTTCAGAAGCAGCTGGTCAGAGCTGGGCATGCTGTGGAGAGCCAGCAGTGAGTAATTCCCTCACCAGACACTCACCCTGGCAGAAGAAAATCACCCAATCAAGGGATATTTAAGTTTGCTACTGAGCACTTAATATAGTTTATATTTACAGCTTAATGGCTTTTCAGCATCACTAACTTCCATTCCAACAAAGAGACTTCTACTGTATTGCCTCAGCTTAAGTGCTAACTACATCTTCACATTAATAAATATTTTAAAACAGTGCAACTCTAAACTCCTCTGGCACAGAGCCAGCAGCTGCTCAGCTGGAGTTTGCATTTGCACATGAGAGAAAACAGATGGAAAACACCTTCTGGACCCCCAGGACCACATTAGCAAGGAACATCTCCAGCTCTACACTTCTGCCTGGGGGAGAGCTGCCCTTCATCTCCTTCAAAAAGTGGCCACAGGGACTCCCCCATCCCCTGCATGCCAGCTCCTCCTCTAGGGGCTGTGTCTGGGTCCCAAGCTGGCACAGGGGCAAACACACAACTCTGGGTCAATGGGGATACCCAGGTGTTTTTCCTTCCCCATATTACACCCCTATATACCACAGCTGAGCCCTGGGGGCTTGTACCTGCAGGGGGAGGTCCTTTTCTGTAGACTCCCACCCCTCACATACATCTCAAAGCCTTCCCCCCCTCGGTACTGAGTCCAGGAGGTTCAAGTCACAGAGCAGGTGCTTGGGGACAGCAAGGAAATCACAGGCTTGGAGCAGAGGATGGGCAGAATTAGCTTCAGAAAAAAAAAAAAGATTTAGCTCTGTCTTTGCACAAGCTTGCAAGGGGTGACAGAACGAGCAGGAGACAGCCCCTGTGGGACTTGGTGGAAAGGATCTCCATGGAGTTAAGGATCACCTTAGACCTTTCATCTTCTGACCACTGTGCATTCCTCATGCCTTAAAACCACCTTCATCTGCAGATCCACAGGGGGCAAGAGGTAATCCTCCTCACAGAGAGCCATGCCCACACGAACTGCTGTCCCCACTGTACAAAAAGGACGTGGATAGAGAAGGGTCCAGAAAAGGGCCACAAGGATGATCAGGGGACTGGAGCACCCACCACATGAAGAGAGGCTGAGAAAACAGGGTTTGTTCAGCCTTGAGAAGAGAAGGCTCAGGGGAGACCTTATTCCCATGTTCCAGTACTTACAGGAGGGTTACAAAGAAGATGGAGACTCCTGATTTACAAGGGGTCCCATGGACAAGACAAGGGGCAATGGGCAAAAGTTGCTCCTGGGGAGATTCTGTTTGAACACAAGAGGAAATTTTTTTTCCCCCTGAGGACAGTCAGACATTGGAATGGTCTCCCAAGGGAAGTGGTGGACTCTCCCACTCGCAAAGTTTTAAGTCTCAGCTTGATGGGGTGCTGAGATGTCTCAGATAGGCAACAATATTAGAAGGGTTGGACCAAGTGATCCTTGAGGTCTCTTCCAAGCTGGCATTCTAGGATTCAAGGGACACAATTGCACAAGAGTCACATGCATACACACACTCACAGGGTCTTCTGTAGATCTAGCAAGCAAAGCCATGGCTGAGAATAGCAAACATATATCAAACACAAGCTGGAGCATCTCTGCTTTTATTTGTCTGGATGGCTTGCTAGAGGAAGAAAAGAAAAAAAAAATAAAACCCAACCTGCTTTTCTCTCAAGGCTCCAGCTTTGTAGTTGGCGTTGCTCCTTGGTTTTGGAGAGGAAATTTTAAAAAGCTCAGATGAACGAAAACCTTGACTTGTACAGTGAGAGATAAAAATCCTTTAGCTCTCACAAATGAATGTACCCATCTGCTGTGCAATGTATTATCTCCCTCAAAAAGAAAGAGGGGGGGGGGAAGAGAAAAGAAAAAAAAAAAAAAAAAAAAGAAAAGAAAAAAGTGAATTGAACTTTGGATGCTTTTCATTTCCCTACAGTGTGCAGCAAACTGTGATTCCTATTCATTAAGAGGGAAGATTGACATTCATTATAGTATGCATTAAATTCCTCATTCTTCTTCTACCCTCAAATTAGTCTACAGAGGGTAGTAACTAGTAATTTCTATATTGAATTTCTAGTAACTACAGTGGGGTTTTTTCTTCCAAATAAGCAAGGCAATTACAAGAAGACACACTTCTTCCCAAAATGGTAAAACAGGCAGTGCCATTTGAAATCTCTCTTGTTTTCCTTTACAGCTGCAGTTAAACATGTGCCCAAGCAGCTCACGTGTTTGCTTCTGAATGAATTTTGGAAACAATGCCTCCACCCTAGGGCACAGACAGCTCTGCTGGAGATGCAGCTCTCCCCCAAAACATCTTCCAGCTCCAGATGTGTGCAACCACAATATATTGTCGAAGATGGGAGACCCAGCAGTCCTGCTGAGCACACGTGGGTTGTGTCAGGGAAGTCACAAATGCTCATATTCCCCCACCCCAGGACGCAGCACATGCAAGAGAGGTGATTTTTTCATCAGAAAATGTCACTAGGGTCTGAGCTCCATATTTAAGTGCTAATTTCAAGAAAACTTCATCAGGATGGGGTGTCTCTGAACCAGGAAGATAATACTAGTCAAGAAGCATGTGAAGTCCAAAGTTGCCCTAGCAGTTGAGGTGCTCACCCAGGCTTTGGGCCAGCTGAGATCCCGGTATGGTTGTGGGGTCAGAAGCAAGCTCCGTGAAAGCCATTTCTGTGAGGTGACAACACTCTAATTCTCATCTCCAGTTGGAGTTATTCTTACTGTACAGCAATTTTCAATCCAGAATGACTGCAGAGCTTTGGCTGGGCTCTCTCCTCTGGCTGCCTCTGGTACAGGACCCTCTTCTGGTCTCAGGGGCTTGGACCAGTGTCCCATGGTGACACCTGAGGGTCCATATGCTCTCAACTCACCTGTGCTCATCTTTCCACTCATATTGCTGATAAAAAGACTATGATTCTTTGGTCCTCAAGCAGCTTCAGGGGAACATCTGGGAAAACCAAGAGCTCTGGCAGCATCTGAGCCCAAATCTCTGCTGCTTGGGGATGGCCAGGAGTCCTTGTGGTGCCTTGCTCCTGGGGGATGAGGACTGAGGGGACATCTTCCTCCCCACCTCAGCTCATTGCTTTGTAACTTGGTGCCCATCCCTGTCCCAGGATCTCCAGTTCCCACAGCTGTTCTGCCAGAGACTTCTGTGCTTATTCTTTATTGATTAAGGAGATTTTAATACACCTTGTGATGGATTTGTAATAGCTCTTATCTGGATTTACAGAGAGTTGCAGAATACATAGCAGAACTTTGACAGTGTCTTAATTAGCACCCAAGGAAATAAGAGCAGGCTAGGTCTGGAGATCTTCAGGGCCTCACACCCTCCTTCTCACAGCCACTGGAGATGTGAGTGTAATTTCAAGCAGTTAAAGCTGCTTGGAAGGGCACCTCCAAGGTATTTGTCATCACTTTCAAAATCCTTATTTACTCTCTGCTGTTTCCAAAAACCCCTCTGGGAGCTGGGAAATTAATGTATTTTCCTACTGAAGCCCATCACATGGACATCCTGCCTGGCTATTTTTAGGGCTGCCTGGGAAAGCAGTGAAGGATGCTCTCTGCTCTGCTACTGCAGGGTCTTCCTCACCTACAGCTGTTCTCAGAGGCTCCTTAAGGAGAGCTCAGCTGCAGCCTTTGGTTTGTTCTTTGAGAGTTCCTGCTTTGCTGACCCTGAAGCATTTGTCCTTAACAAAGACAGATCTACCCTGGCAACTCTAATAACTGCCAAAAAGCTCCAGGCAACACTCTGCACCAGGGCCACACAACCAGAGTCATTCTCAGTGCTCTTCAGGTGGACACTGCCTGACCAAAGCCCCACTTGAAGCTGGCACCAGGACACCTGCAGGGACAGGCCTGGCCATGCTGACACGAGCTCATAAAAGTACCAGAGCAGACATAGCAGAAATTATTTCAACATGGATGGTCCAGCAAGCAGAACAAAGCCCTCCAGGGATTTGGATGCAGTTTTTTTGTTATTCATCTGTGTTGCAATCCATCTTTGCACAGTGACTCCTGCCCACACTTTGACTACACTTCTTTTTTTTTCTGGTTTTTTTTTCAACTCTTCATCTTACTCTCCAACCTGAGCTAGGATGGTCCTATCAGACCCTGCTAGCTGACAGCTGGGATCTCCTTCAGATCTGGATCTGCTGCACATTCAGTCAAATGGGAAGCACCCTCCTGCTGCAGCAGCATCTGGAGCTGTCTCTGCAAGCACCTCCAGGCAGAAGAGCCTTCTCCATCATCACTGGTGTTGGCTCCCAAAAGCTGCTCTCCTTAATCTGAGCTATGTCACCTCTGACAGCTCCCTGGCCCAGCACCCAGAGATGGGGAGATAAACTTTATGTCATTCAGGGGCCAGCTCAGGTCCCCAAAACTTGTTCCACACATCACATCCATCATTTCGGGGAGGATTCTGCTAACAGCACAGCAAAGCAGGGGAGCTCCAGCACTTCCAGAACATGGGAGCTCTGCTTGCAAAGAGCACCCAAAGTCTGTGTACCCATCTTCCTCTGCTACGGACCAGTCAGAATCATCCCCAGAGACCGAGCATCTGTCACTGCTGCCCAATTCCCTCCTGAGAGCAGGCAACCTCAGCTTGATGCCCTGAGTGACATTTCCCAGGAAAAAACAGCACAGTGAAATTCAAAGGTTAAATTTACATATTTCCCTCAGCTGCTCTGAAGAGCCAAACATTTGTTGGGGATCAGCTGCTGCCAACCTGCTGTGTGGGGAGCACAAACACACCCTGTGCCCACCGGAGCTAAGGGACCCTTTTGGGTGGTCCTATGCAACTTCTCCACTGTGGATTCTAATTCCCAAAGGGAGAAAACTGAAGGACCACAAGCAATGAAGGGGACAAAGCTTTAGCCATACATGTGTAAAGCAGGCCACTGAGGAGGAAGTCAGGACTACCTCTTTTCCCCCAGCTCAGGTACCACCTGGACTGGATGCATGCTGAGAAGAAGTAATGCAGCCACATCTGTATTGGCTAGCATGACATCTGCTTTCAGCAGTATGCCAGCCACTGTATTGCTCCAATAATATGTCCAGGGAGGCCACAAAGAGCTCCAAAGGCTACAGGCTCAGCAAAATGCTGCACATTAAATACTGTTTACAGCTTATGCAGAAGGACTGTCCTCAACTCCAGTGAAAAAGTTGCCAGTGAATCACTCAATGGGGACAGGTTGGCTGGGGCTGAGCAGGAGCAAAGCAGCCCTTGGGGAGGGCTTTTGGTGGAAGAAGGCTCAGGCTTAGCCATAAACTACTAAAACACAGGGATGAACTCCTTGGGCAGCACATGTGGGGGAAGAAATAGAACCCTCCCTGCAGCAGGGGGGCACAGGACCCCCCCAGCTCAACAATACCACAGTGTGGGTCTAATGCTTCAGTAACATGGAATATCCACCAGGGATGAATGTGTATGCAATATTCATCTTTATGTGTCACTTTTTTCTTCCCAAGTCTTGTCTCTGATGGGTTTTGTGTTATGCTTTGAACAACCCTCTCCTTCAACTGCTTAGCAAGCTCCTCTGAAGCAAGGAAGCAGTGTTGGAGAGGAAACAAGTCCCAATGATTCACATGCAGCCAGAACAGCTGGGTGAGAAGAAAACAGGGTCCACAGAGCTGCCACAGCTGGTGGCACCAGCTGCTGGTTTTGCAGAAGGAGATGCTCTGGCTGGCACTGGTAATCAACTCTGGCTGAGTTCCTGCAGGGAGCAGGGCTGCCTCATGGCCTCAGCTCATCCTCCATCCCCACCAGAGGTGCAATTGAAGGTTGGCATTGATGGATATTTTCCTGAAAATATAAATACATGGCCCTTGCTGCACCTTCCACGGACTTTCAGCAGGATTTTGTGGGAGGCAGCTCTGGAGGACTCTCCTTCTACTGAAACACTCTCCTCCACTTTTCAGCCCATTGCCATCTGGCTGTTGTATCAGAAGCAACAGCCAAGATCTCCTCCTTGCCATTTGTCACCGGTGGTGCTTTCTCCCCTATAATGCTGGCTCATCTTTTTTTTTCTTTTTTTTTTTTGACATCAAGAACCTCAGGTGCCTTTGGGCTCTCTTCATGTCAAACTCTTTTTGTGTCTTTAGTAATTAAGACCTTTTGGAGAGAAAGGAGTAGAAGGCACCATGATTTTCCAGGGGAGGAGGCACCAGATTTACCTCCAGTCCTTCAATTCTCTTTCTTACACATTTTTTATCCCCTTTCATACATACTCTAGCTCTGACAGCCACAGCCCCACCCCAAGATGTGCACCAGGCTCCCAGCTCTTGCCTCATCAGTTCCAAACCCAGCAACTCAGGCACAGCTCACCCTTGGCACTGATGACCACTGCCCAGCTCCTTGGTGGATCTGTCATCAGCCTGTAACAGCACAGCCACCTGTTTAATTATTTTTGTTCCACATTTATGATTTTCCTGCCTTTTTGGGGGGCAAAGGAAGCTCCAACCCCTTTCCCTTCACAAGCCATGTGCTCATCCCATCATTTTCACCCCTGCTCCAGGACAGGTACAAAGTCAGCCCCTCCCACAGCATGCACCATGCCTCTGTGTTGCAGCAGGGAGCAGATGCTCAAGATCAACTACACTTGTTTGACAACAGCATGCAGAGACCATAGCAGACCCTACACTCACTTTTTAAATTTTGACATGGGCAGTTTCCCCACATTAAGCCTCTGCCCCAAGGTGTGGTTTTCTGAGCAGGCAATGGGGCATAAATGTGTAGGGAGTCATGTGTAAGATGGGCAGTGGTGAAGCCATCATTTGGGGAAGATGGGAGTAAGGTTGAAAGGCTAAGAAATCCAAATAAAACTGATACAACTGATACACTTCCAAAGGGTCCATTTCAGCTGCAGCAAGAGACAAAAAAAGGGTAAAGGGAGGCAAATGAGGCCACATCACACGAAGATCTACCTTGGTGTGATGGTAGATCAAGGTAGATCTACCACTGGCTGTTTGCCATTAAACCTGTTCCAAAGGCTGGCATTGAGTACATCAGAGGGTTGGGACCTCCCTTCAGCACTGGAGGCAGATACTGAGCAGTGCTGAAGGGAGTCCCAGGCAGCCCAGCACAGCTCCGCTCCTCACCAGCCCATCCATCACGGTGCAATCCCAAGAGTTTTCACATAAAGCTACTCAGGTGGCAGGGCTGGAGCAGGCAGAATCTGTTCTGGGGGATCCTCATGACAATAAATCCTGCCTGGTGCACTGGAGGGAAAGGCAAGGCCAGCTCTCACACCCCTGCCAATGTGCCACCAACCCCAGCAGGCGATGACACGCATTTGATCCCTTGCCCCCATGGCAGCTCCCAGGAGCAGCATGCTGTCTGTCACTGCTCCCAAGGGAGAAGAAATTCCCTGTTCATCCCATAGGAGAGTTCTCCACACCTGTCCCCATGCAGGCTGCAGCCAGGGATAGCTTTTCTCCAGCACAGTTGGTGTAGGTACATGCCCCAGGTGGGCTCAGGTCAAGTTTTTCCAAGCTCCTAGTACATCCAAAGTCACCAAGAAATCATCAGCCCAACTGCTTTGAAGACAACTTTGTCACCCCAGCCCAGCTGGCTGCCCAGAAGCTAAGGATTAATTGTGAGCCCTGCAACAACACTAGGAAAGTAAAAAATAAATACAGAGAAAAGAAGAGCATTTCCCACTGGAAAGCCATGGCCAAGTCTGTCTCTTCTGGGCTGGTTCCCAGGAGGCAGCTCAGATTCATTTATTCTGCCACTGATGTAAATGTCTCTATCTGGCTGCACTGCTCCCTCTGTCCTTCCTTCCATCCTGGAAGAAAAAGAGACTTTTATTCAAAGGAGAGGCCAGCAGCACCCCCAGCCCCACGCAGAGCCTCTTCCTAGGGTGGGGACCACCCTTCCCTGCACACAGGAGAGGATGGAGCCTGGGGAGAATGGGAAGAGTCCTCGCTGACTTGGGAGGATTTAGATTTAATAATTTCAATTTAAATAACCACTGCCTGATTTTGAGACCCCACACTGCTTTCTCTGAGCACAGCCAGTGTTGCAGCAGCAAAAAAGGTCTCGTCACAGAACGAGCTCTTGCTAAAAAGACTGGGAGAGATGGCTCATCTGATGGCACAGCGGCCCAAAAGATGTTTCCTTTTCCAATCTTAGAGTCATGTCACAGGCCCTTGGCCAGGCTCTGTCTCCAAGCCCCAGACAAAGTCTCATGTCACTGCACAATGATGGAAATTGAGGTTTAAAGATGACAAGTCAAAGCCTGCAGGAGCTGACACCACCATAATGCCCAGGCAGGCTTGGCTGGCAGCATCCTTTTGCTCTCTGCTAATGCTTAGCCCAGAGGGTCTAAAATTCATTTGATGGATTGAAATGGAACTATTCAAGTGAGGGATTCAGCAGCTGTCAGTCTCCACAGAGGAATGCAGATGGGGTGTGGGATCACAGGGGTTGGGGTGTAGTGATACAGCCCACCAGCCCAGCCTGTCCCCAGGGACTTCTCAAACCACGCTGCACACCCATCTGGCTGGGCATATAGACAGGGATGTCCCACACTGTGGCCAGGGACTGAAAGCCCATGATGGTCCTGAACTGCTGGTGGTCTCTAGGAAAAGCTGGGCTACTCTGCAGACCTTCACCTGCTCCATGGGCATCCCAGGGTAAAGTCTGAAGTGGGGTTTTAGGCAGAGGAACAGAGCCAGAGAAAAAAATTCAAGGCAGATGGGTCACATCAGGAGTCAGTCAATGCCCTCCTGCCTGCCTGCAGCTCCCAACTCCTGCAGTGGGTGACCAGGACAGGCCAGGGACAGCAAGGCAAAGCACCAGGTGATACCTGGGCAGAAGCCAAACTCATCCCTGGTGCTCAGCCGAGGACATCCTTGCCCTGTTCAGATGATGACAGATCTCAGCCTGCCCCTGCTGCTTATTCCCCTCTTGTCTCAAGGCTGGAAGCAGTTACTGTCCCACCCCATGGGTGATGGTGGATGGAGTGGAGGTTCAATAGGCCATCTCCATGTCCAGCTTCCCTGTAGCAGAGCAGCCTCCCACCATCCATCACAGCACCTGTAGCTAATGCCACCTCTCAGGACTGTGAGATGCTGTAATTACCATTATTAATTTCCCTCTCCCTTCAGGAGGTATTAGCTGCAAATTGAGAAAAGAGGGAGGCAGAGAAGTTCCTAGGCTTGATAAATCAGCTCCTGACAAAGAACCTGCACCTGCTCTGTGGTGTGTGCAGGAGGCAGACCCAGAGCAAGCCCAGCTCCCTCCCACCAGTGCCACCCTCCCCTGGCTCCTGGCCTCTCCACTGTGTCCTCCAGCCTGGCTCGCTGAACCAGACCCTTGTTAGCAAAAGCCCAGGGACTTGGCTGCTCTCAATGAATCCCCCTTCTGCTCAAACTGAACCACAAGCTGACTGCAGAGCCATCCAGGGATAGAAACAAATGCCCCAAACCCAGCTGGCAGAATGTACTTGGGAGACACTAAGGGGCTTTTGTCTGTGGCTGCATCTCTTTAGGCAGCACTGTCGCTTTAAGGAACAGTCTGAATTCAAACCAAGTTTGCTAAGAGGAGGCAAACCTCCTCTGTTTTTCATCTTCACCTGTGTTAAAGGCAGTCTAGATGAAGGTGAGTGGGGAGAGAATTAAAAATAACAGGGATATGAATGTGTTTGGATCTGAAGCTTTCACAGTGGCCAAGGTCCCCAGAGAAGGGTCCCAGCCCCCCTGTTAGCAGAAAGCCAGAGGAAGCTGTCCCACCTGAGCATGGGGAAGAAAAGCTGCCCAATCCCTTTCATCCATAAAACTCTGAAGACCATCCCCCTACATCCAGGACAGCCACTTCCAAAGCATCTCCCACTACACCTTGCAGAACTGGATCTACCAACACCCAGGGCTGTAGCTCCTCACAAACACAGGGCAAACATCAGGATATGCCACACTTCGGGAAACCCAGGCTTGGCTCCTGGTGTTCCTGACAACAGAAATGGATTTGAACAAAGGGGAGTGGGTGCTCTTGTGCACCACAAAGAGAGGTGATGAGTAGAAAGTCCAAGCCCACATCAACATCACCCATTTGAGCAAAGGAGCTGCTGACAAATGTGGTGGATACTGCGAGCAACGAGAGCGTTGGCGGTGCACAGACTCGTGGTGCCTTTTCTCTGAAGGGAAAGGGACAGACAGCCCTCTAGTGTAAAAGCAATGCTAACCATGTCTGTACGGGCATGGAAAGCATTAACCACAGCCAAACCTACACTTGGGATGGGACCTACCCCAGGGAGAGGGGTTTGCTCCCCAGATGCTCGCACCACAGCTTCCCACCACCCCTCCCAATGTGCTGATGCTGTGAAGATGTGAAAACACTAAAGGGCATGGTGGCTTTCAGGTGATCGTTTTTTTCTTTGCAGAGACAAAGACAATGTTAAAAAAGTCAGGATTTGCTCTTAGGATTCCAAAAGCTGTCTTTTGTTGGAGAAGGATGTGGAGCTTCCACTATCAAAAGGCTTCTGAAATCCCAACTTGCCCAATTCCAAAGCCCCCCGTGGTTCCTGGAATCAGAGAGATGAATTTGGGTTCTCCAAAGATTTTTCCTTTCTTCTCCTTTCTGCTTTAAGAGTCAGCCTGAGACCACATCTCCTCCCCTCACACATTGCTGAGCTGTTCACTCAGTGCATTGTATGTGGCTCTGATCATTAGTCACAGCCTTAAGAAAGAGGCACAATTAAAATCAATATTTAAAGTCATCAAACAAGCACACACAAATTTTAACAGCCACACAATTCACTCTGACACAACAGCACAGGGTGCAGAGTCGAGAGCTGCACTGGAGTGCCAAGAGCATAGTTCTGCTTGCAGTATTCAAAATTTAATGAAAACACACCAGTTTTAAACACTTCCCCAAATCCAGCTCACAAAATCTGTCACTTTGATGCCAATGGTCCCAGTCTTAGACTAATCAGTCACTTTTACTTTCTCTTTAGTAGCTAGAGATGTAAATGAACTCCCAGCAAACTGCACAGCTTCAGGAGACAAATTTAGCAGCCAGATGGTTCTTGCAAAAGATTTGGGAGATGGTCTGACACATCAGCAAACAGTTCTCAACTGTCTTCTTAGAGCATCACTTTTACTCAGAAGTGCCCCTTCTTCCTAAACCGTCATGTAAACTATAATTATCACTAATAACTGATCAATTAGTACAAGCCCATGCAAGGCACTATAATTATGCCGTGCACTCAGGAAGAAAAAAAAAAAAAAGCATCAGATTGGAATACAAACATCCCTTTATTTCCAGTGAACCGGGGAGATAAAAGGAAGCACAACAGTTAAGAAGGCAACATGATTCAAAGAGCCACCCGAGGGAACTCCCACAAGATGGAGCAAACCTGGAAACTCCCACCGGGCAGCAAAACTCACTCTGCTGGTGGGATGCATTTGCTTTCTTCCTGCTTTTCTTCATCTCTTTGTGGAACTGCAGCTGGGAATGGGGATGAAAACCTAGATGACAGCAGCCTTAGAACTTCATGGATACATCACTGGAAAAAGTAGAGAAATGCAGGACACTTTGTCCAAAGTCACTTTTGTGACTAAGTCCATTAAAAAGGTATTGATTGTGGAAAGAAAGTTGTGACTCAGGTCAAGGGGTAACTTCTCCATAGAAGTATAGGCTGGAACTTGGGCAGCAGTGTGGGGAACCAACCACTCAGCAGAGTCTTTTGGAGGAGTCAAGTGGAGGATTAGAACCCTGGGCTTTTTCAGTTGTTAATTAACACTTTGGAACATCATAGAAACAAATTCGTTTGCAGGCAGGTGGCCATTTACCTAAATGTCCAGACTTTTAGAATGAATGAAAGAGAAATAGTATGAAGAAGTTTTCACTTGGTACAACACATATATTAAGTTCTGAATTTGCAGCAGAATAACCCCAAGCATCAATACCAGGCTGCAGACCATCTGCTGGAAACAGTCTGGGAGCTATGGTGGACACCAAGATGAATATGAGCAAATTGTTGCTCTTACTATGGATGGACAGGGGAAGCTCTACCTCAAATGCTGTGTCCATTCAGGGTTCTTTAAGTCCAAAATTAATGTGAGGAAACCAGAGGTCCAGTGGAGGGTGAACTAGCTGGTCAGAAGCCTACAGCATACGTCCTACAGGGTCAGGTAGAGGGAGATAGACTGGTTGGATCTGGCAAAGAGGAGGTGAAGACTCAATCTGATGGCCTACGGGTAGTCAGAGGCAGTTACAAAGATGACAGAGTCAAACACATCTTTGGGAAGCCAGATGGGAGTGCAAGGGGCCATGGTCAAGAACTACAGTGTGAGAGGTTCACTCTGGACATTAGGAAAAATTTCTTAATCTGCTCCAGCAGTGGGAAAGATCAGCAAGTCTCCATAATGGGAGGTTTGTCTCAGCTAGAGAAAGCCACGGCAGACCTGATCTGACATTAACACTAGCCCTGCTTAGGGCTTACCTCCAGGATTCTGGGATTTGGCCATGCAAAACCATGTCCTCAGAGAGGTCTCTGCGACTGCAAAATGTCCAGGAAAGGCTTCCAGCACAGGGTGTGCTTGCACCCAACCCTTCTACAATTGGACTTTGTTTTGCAGATCCAAAACAAAAATAAATTTGAATGTTACCTCGGACCATAACAAGGTTGATTAGATACCTCCAGCTGTCTCTTCTAGACTATTCTAGGATTTTATGGAAAAAAATAAATCTTCTGTAAGCCCTGCCTGGCCTGACCCATGTGGAGAGAACTCCAGGCAAGCAACATTGTTGGGGCCCTCTGTTACTTGACAGTTGTCAGGTTGACACCTTGAACTGTGGAGCTACCAAGAAACTACTGAACAATCTCAGCATGGGAGTACATTCTTGCTTACAACTTCCTCAATGCTTTGCACACACTTGTGCAAGGCTTCTGCTCCTCTTCTCAACCAGGAAGGGTACAAAAAACCCTCAGGTACTCTTCAAATCTCATGATTCCAGGAGTAGAGACACGAGAGGGACAGTCTCAGATGTAAAGTCTGCTGGGGCTGGTGGTCATCTCAAAGCTACACTGCAGAGGTTGTGAGGAAGGCAAACCAAACCAGAGAGACAAACTTGCTGTTGATTCAGCAACACTCCTAAGGAGAATATCATCCATCTTGTTGCTTAACACTGTATCACTGCCAAAGAAGTGATGGGCAATTGCCCAGACCTGCACTTCTTAGATCTGGACTGACCTTTAAACATATTCTGGGTCCCTCAGGAGATAACTTGACATCCCTTTACTAATGTTACAGCTGGAGAAGCTGAAACTAAATCACAGAAAGTCTCTTTGACCTGGTTAAGGATACTAAGAAGTCAGAAAGAGTCACTGAATTCTAGGAGCTGTCCAAAACCAGAGTAAATCCGGGCAGAGCCTGTGCAACATGGTGCAACATGCAGGTGTGTTCTGTCCCTACATCAGGTGGGGTCTTTCCATGCCTGCTGCACACACACCATGGGACCTATCTGTGCCTCTCTGACACCTACCCTGCTCTGAGCCTACATAGCAGCACTGAATACCACCATAAAGGATAACCAGCTATCCAAAACTCCCACTGCTGCATGTCCCAATAACCACAATAAGACACCAGCACAGCCTGAGGTGAGTTTGCACATTTTAGCAGAATCTGTATGAATTGCTTTGGCATCTCGGTGCAAATATGGGAGGATTCACCTTTTGCTTCTTTCTGCTGATTATGACTTTTCAGTATAATTATCTCCCCTTCCCCTCAGCCTCTGGAGATCTCCAGGAGCTGCAACCACAAGCATGAAAGGGAAGAAGAGGCTGGGTTTTGCTGCTCACAAGCTTTCTTCCTCCCTCCCACACCTCTGTGCACGTCTCTGGTGGAGAAGCCCTGAAAACCGGTCCCTCACAAAGCCCAGAGAGATCCACCTGGCTCTAGGACATAGCATGAAGCTTTCTGTATGTAGAGGAAGGAGGAACCTGAGTTCAATCTGCAGCCCTTGCAGGCAACATACTGTGATGCTGCCTCTTAAGGCAGTGGTACAGGATACTCCTGCTCCACTGTGTGAGTGATTCCTGCATTAAAAAAAAAACAAAACAAAAAACCAACCAACCAACCAAAAAATAAACCAAACTAAAAAAACCCCCAAAACCCAAGACAAAACAAAACAAACAAGCAAGCAGAAAAAAAATAGAAAAAAAAAAAAAATCAAAGTAAAAACCAAACACCTCTTTAGGAACATCAGAAGGGGAACTCGTCACTCCGAGATTGGTCTTAATGAAGGTGACAGCAGCAGAAAGCATTGCAAATCCAAGGGGAAAAGAATGCACACCTAATGAGCCCAATTCTTTCTTCTCCCTTTGGTACCACTTCCAGCGGGATGAGCTGAGGGAAAACTGCACTGGGACTGCAGCTCCAGCCTCTCCACCAGGATACACCCAGCAGCACGCCAGGATTCAGCTGCCTGAGCAACTGGCACAGCAGCCTTGTGCAGGCTCAGAACAAGAGATTAGAGCTCAGCTCTTTGCAATCTTCCTTGTCCTGCTTTGTGCTGAGACTCCGGCTCAACTGACTTCCCCTCTCCCTCCTCCTCTCCCTCAGTAGCATGGGAAGGGAAGGAAAACTCTGTCCCCAGGGTGTGCAGCAGTGTGCCTGAGAGCTGGGCTCCAGAGAATCCTTCCCTGCCCCCATCTCATGGTCACTCTTGCTGCTTCTGAGCTGAAAAAGAGAAAAAATTCCCAGAGGTGCTGCTGGATTTTCACATTCTGCTGATTCCTTTGGAAGGCTTAATGGCCAAAGTCATTGCTGGTGTCTGAAGAGGATGCCACAGGCACCAGGTTTTCATTGATGGAGTAGATTGTCACTGTTATCAAGACATCTGTGGGCATGTGAATCGTGGACCTCCACAGCCCCTGCCAGCTTCCAGCTCCAGAGTGAGCCACAGGGCAGCTGTTCCCCTGTCCCCTCCTTCCAAGTCCCCTGAGCAGGGCAGGTAGGAGAGGAAAGCAGAGGGAGGCATCTCAGTTGTGTAGCAAACTGCTCCCCTTCCTCTACTTCCTTCTTCCCACCACTGACTCCTTCACACTTATGAGCAGCACAGGCTCACAGGAGGTTTTCTCCTGGAGCATCTTAACCCAGGATGGAGGTAACTGATGAAGGACCCAGCTGGTTAAGACAGGACTGCTGGGCTATTCATGCTGGTGGTGAGCAGCACAGGCTCATGCTAGCCACAAACCCTAGAAGCAGAGTGACCAGAGGTGGTTTTCTAATTAACTTGTTTTCTGGACCAGCTTTCTCTAGTGCTCTTAGCAGGGAAAACATCACAGAACCAGCGGGGACACAACGCTAGGCACACTGACACAATGCCTGGGCACCGAGCCATGAAAAAACACCTCCACCTTTTTTTGCCTTGATACTACTCTGTACAAAAACCTCTCCAAACACACCCATTGATGGTCTCGCAGAACAGAGGCTGAGGTCTGTGCTGCCTAGGGTGGGACCAGGCCCAGGAATTGCTGTGGCCCCTTGATACAAATGAACAGAAAGAAATATAAAATAATACATGGATAAATGGTGTCTTCCCTCAGGAAAACGAAAGAGCTGCTCTCACATCAGTGAAGAAGCAGCCTTGGAACTTGGAGGTTTGTGTGTTTGTTTGTTTGTTTCGTTTGGTTTTGACTTTTTTTAAAAAAATACATTTTATAAAAGAAGAAGCATGGAAAGACCTCTTTCAATATAAATAAATTGTGTTAATAAGACAGGAAGTGCTGAGGACACCAGGCAAATAAATGCTCTGCCTGTCGAGCTGCCCCTGGTGGCTATTTCTGGCTTTCAAGACTCTTGAAGTGTCCTGGAAGCCCACGGTGGGAAATGTAGTCCAGATACAGCAGGATGGTCACTCATCTAAATGTAATCCCCTAAGGTTCATAAGCAGTCAGACCTACCTGCAACCCAGGCTACCCAGCCTCTCACAGGAGCAGTTCAGAAACTGAAGCAAAATAAAATAATCATCAAACATTTCCAAGCCTTGTTCTATAAATAAAGCCATTGTAAGACAGTTTTTATATTTCATTATCTTCTGTTTTGTTTCACATTATGCCAATAGCATCTGGGAATGAAACAGTGTAGAGAAAGTGCTGTGCTGCTGCAGGATGGGGAATGGTGTGGGAAAGACTGTCCTGAGCTCCTTCACCACACCAGCACAAGGATGCTGCTCCCCACCTTTGAAGGCATCCCTACAACATCACTCCGGGCAAAGAGCCCACACCACTGCCTTGGCACCAGGAATCTGGGAACAAGCACCCAGACACTGGGTTCAAATCAAGGGGTAACCCATGTGCTGGGCTACAGTGCAGCACAGAGGGAATGGATGCTGGAATATCCATATCCCCCATGAGCCCACAAGAGAAACTGTCACTGCAACCTACTCCCAAGGTACTCCCCTTCCCCCCAGAAGAATGAATTTCAAAATTAAACCCAAGCCAAACTCTCTAAAGGAGGGCAGTGTGCTGTTTGGATGAGAGATTGGATACGCCCTTTGATCATCACAAATAAATCAGCCAGAGTGCCCTCCAAATGAGAAAAAAAAAAAACAAAAAAAAACCAGCTCCCTCCCCGTCCCCCCTCAAATATATATATATTTGTGTCACTGATGGAAATGGGAAGCAAGCTGGAGATGGCACACAGGGGAAGAGACTCTGTGCAGCAAGAAGCCCTGCATGCCAAACACTCCCTTGCCCAGCAGCGGGGACTGGACTCCAGTATCAGAGCTGGAGCGGATACAATGGATTGAGCACTCGAGTTCAAAATCGCAGCCCGTGGGTTGGGTTTTCAGCAAACACACCTGGGTGGCACATGCTTCTCCAAGTGGTCTGAACCTGCAACGGGAGAGCCTGTGTTGCTCCTAATGTAGGTTTTTCATTTCGGGAGGTGGTTGAACCAAACTGTCCGTGCAGCGGGGCAGCTCCCACCGCATCCTCAGCCCCTGCTGCCAACATCTCCCGAGCCCCAGCCCAACGCGCCGTGAAGTAAAAAAAAACCAAAAAAAAACCCCCCAAGACCAACGCCGAGGCTGCCAAAGAAAAAAAAAAAAAAAAAACCAAAAAGGCTATTTCTAACCCGAGGGGGTTCTGTCAAGACGGCTGTGTGCCTCTCCCTGGGTGGGGCGAGAAGGAAGACAGGGAGATGTCCCCTCAAAACCCTTCACCTCCAGCTCTTCCCAGCCTCAGGCTAAACACAAGCACGGGGGACCCTGCGGAGGGGACAGCATCCGCCGCACCCCAGTTCTTGCCGTTCCTCCGGACCCTCAGCAAACTTCCCCTCCCCAAGTCACCCGCTGGCGGGCGGGTTCGGGAAGAGGAGCCCTGGTTCCCCGGCTGGCGGGGCTGGGAGCCTCGGAAAGGCCGGGATGCCCCAGCCCCTTTCGTTTCCCTCGGGTGCCGCCGTTCCCGTCCCCTCCTCCGGGCCAGAGGATCCGAGTCCCCGCGGGATGCGGGCTTGGGATCCCGTTATACCCCCCGGAGGTACTTTGTCCGACCCAACTTAGAGGGGTGCCCGGGCTCCCCAAGGCTGAGCTGAGGCCCCTGGAGGGGTCAGCCCTCTGTTTTCCTTTCATCCCACTGCTCGCTCCCCCTCGGCCTCTCCCCGGCTTCCGCAGCCGCGCTGTTCCCGCTCTCCCCGAGTCCTCCTCTCCGCCTCTCGGGATCCCGGCCCGACCGAACCCCCGGGATCCGGCCCGCTTCCCCCGTGACCGGACTCGGCTGTTCCCGCTTATCCAGTGAAAAAAAAAAAAAAAAAAAAAAGGAAAAAAAAAAAAAGTTGCAGCGAGGGAAGTTTCCGGTGCGGTTCCCGGTGCGGTTCCCGGTGCGGTGCGAAGCTGGGGCCGTGGCCGCTTCCCCCTGCCCTGCCGCCCCCTGGGGAACTCCGGCAAGGGAGAAATGACAGGGGGGGGAGGGAGGGCTTGGGGGACCGAAAACACACACGAGACGGGGACGCACCTACCTTCAGCTATCGCCCTCTTCATCTTAGGGGTCGGGGAAGGCACGTCTGGAGGCTCAAAGTGGAGAGGCAGCGGTACAATCCTTGAGGGAGCGGGGCAGATCCTGGAGGAAAACTTCAGGCCGAGCGGGGAGCGGCGGGGAGCGGGGGGGGGGCTCTGCCTGAGCGGGGCATCGGGGGAATGAGCAGCCCCCGAGCCGGAGTCAGCATCCAGGCGAGGCTCCCCCTCCCTCCCTCCCTCCCTGTCTGCCTCCCTGCCTGCCTGCCGCCTGCCTGCCTCCTCCCTCCGTCCTTCCGTCCTCCCGCCCGCCCGCCGCACACTCGGGGCCGGGGCTGCGGCGGATCCCACGGCGGCAGAAACGGCGGCGACGGGGAGCGGGGAACCGGTTGGGCTGTATCCCGGGGAGCGAGTAAGCCAGCCGGGGAGAGGAGGATGGAGAGGCGATGAATGTTTTATGGGATCATGTGGTTTGACGTGAGAGGAATCAGCCGAGATCGGATTTACTGGCTGGAGGAGTGAGAGGGAGGACGGGGGAGACGGGTACGAGATGGAGGGATGGATGGAGGGATGGATGGAGGGATGGATGGAGGGATGGATGGAGGGAGGGAGGGGCCGCTCCAGGGACAGACCGAGAGCGCAGGGGCCGCTCCGACGGCGGCGGATCCACGGTGGAGCCCCCGCGGTGAACGAGCAGGGCCCGGGTAGGGCTGCGAGGGGCCGGGCAGCTGCGGGAGGCTCATTACTGGAGGAGAGATGCCACCTAAAGGACGCGGAGGAGAGGGACACAGGGGCTGGCCCGCTCCCCTCCTCCTCCCCGGGGGCTCACGGCTCTGGGGGCTGGGCCTGGGTGGTCCCTCCTGGAGGCCTCGGCGGGGAATTGTTCCCCGGTTGTGGGACATCCCACAGGGCAGAGCCGCTGCACTGTTTTTTGCATCTACTGGTACGAGGCCACTGCCCTCCCCGGAGGGAGAATGATAGGGAAGGGTCCTTGGGTAGAGCCCGAAGGAGAAAGCACTTCTTGCATGTCTGAGCCCTCTCCTTACCACCCAACCCTCCTCTTTTGGGTTCACTCTCCTGTGATTCCAACAGCAGCTTACCTCAGTTTACCTAAAAAGCATGAGCTTTATGCTGGTCACAGATCCTCCTCATCCCTCCAGCAGGCTTCCCTCTTTTCCTTCCCTCGTCTCCTGGCCTGGAGTAGACAAGTGCTTACTGGCTAGGTGGCTCCCATTTGCAGTTGTCCTGGGATGCAGAAAGTTCTCCTAGGTTTTTTTATTCACTGAATTCAAAAGTATGATGGTTCCAGAGAAAGCTGAACATGAGGCCATGGTGGTGCCCTGAAAATCAGTGGTTTTAGTATAATATATGATATCTGCACACTCAGGTATATTTATGGTTTGTCACCCTAATACTGACCACCTCTAGAGCAGCTTGAACTCAGGACTTGTGTCTAAACCAAATCTATTGAAGGCCTCCCTACCTTGACCCCTTCTGTTCCAAGAGGACTCAGGAATATGTTTCTTCTGTGTACAACAGCCCATCTTGTCTCACCCAGAGATTAGTGGGGTACTTTGTGCTGACACAATTGTCTATGGAAGAAAGAAATGTGACCAAAGGGAGATCTGGGTGGACATTTAACCCAGATGGTTAACCCAGGGAGTTTACCAATAAACAGCCTCCTCTGTCCCAAGGTACCAGGGAGAGATGACTTTCTGATGTCTTCCAGGTATCTTTTGCTGCCATTTTATTGGTGATCCACAACCAAAGTGTGACAGCAGAGCAGGGGAAAGGCTGCTGTTAGGATATATGGGCAGGTGAGTCGTAGCAGCATGCTTGAGCAGGGCTGAGATGCAGAGCCTGCAGGAGCAAAGCAGAAGGGCTGCACCTGGCAGAGCTCTAGAATGGGCCCCAAGCTGACAGGAGGTGGTCAGAGCAGGACCTTCCTAACCTGTAGATCTTTCAGGGCCTTCAGTTCAAGGCAGAACAGAGATAAATCTGGCTTTTGTTTCAAGGAAAAACTTGAGAAATGTAGATGCAACCACACCCTCACCTTTTGATGCCTGCTTTTGACTTTGTGGATTCAGATCACAAAGAGGGGTCCAATTTAGCCTCTCCTTCCAAATCTTATAAACCATTTGCCCTTTGCCAGGCAGTGCAACTTCTGCTGCATTAGGATTCTTGGCCCCTGACTGTTCTGGTTCCTCTTTCTACTGCTAGTTTTTATTTGCAGTTATCCACCTTTGAAATACCACCTAAAAGGGATCCAGGAGAACTTTATCCACCCAGACAACCTCTAACATGGACCAAATGTATAATGCCTTGAACCACTCTCCCTTGGAGATGGAAGATGACACCTGGAGATGGCAGGGTGATGCTGGGTTCTTGGAGAACTGTCTTTCTGCCCCTCCAGGGTGCAAGGCTGCAGGGATGTGTCCCTGGTTCTCTGCCTTCCCACACCCCCAGCCCACATTCCAATTGCATCCCAGCTTAGGCAGCTCTTTTCTCCTCCTTTTTCAGCCACATTCAGCCAACCCAACATGCAGCCAATCCTGCTCCCTCTCCTTGCTGTGCATGAGGCCTCTCTCCAGCTGTATCCCTACCCCTCCTCTGGCCATGCCTTCACCCTGATCAGTGTGTACTGCACCCCTGCCCATAGCTGTAGCACCTTTCAGCTCCTCTCTGGCAGTCCTGCACACACAGCCCAAGACAGCACTTGATGAACATGCCATGAGGTTTTAAAAGCTGGGACCCTCAGCTGGGGCTTGGAACCCAGATTGACTCTTTTGGGTGCTTGGGACAGTCTGTGACAGGTCTGCTCCGAAGGAACAGAAGGGATGTCTGGGGGGTGTCAGGAGTAAGGGAAAGGTATGGTTTGGGAAGAGATGAGCATACCCATGCAATCTGTTGGCAGCAAGACTGGTTGATTTGTGGACAGCTTCTGGGGAGGGAGGATGATCCTGCCCTGCAATTTCTGCAGTGCCAGTCCAGATACCACAGGTAAAGGAATATGCTGCACCTTCAAGCACTTGTGTTTCAATAGTGCCCTCTGACTTTCCCCTCCCAAGTGGTGCATCAGGAGACAGAGGTCACCTACGTGCAGTGGCAAAATGGCTGCAGATGAAAGGACCCTAGAGCTGAAATTGTCTTGGAGAGAACTAGAAGATGAACACAAGCACTCAAGGAGTTAACTGAAGCTGTAGTCACAAGGCTGAAAATTACAGGTTCTACCAGGAAGGTAGCGGATGCTGTGGCTGTTTGGGCTGACATTTCTGAAAGGTTAATCTTGAAATGGAGAGGGCACATCTGTAGAGTGCTGGGACTGCCTTTTATTGCAGGTTCCTGCACCACTTCGGGCTGGTTTGAGAGCCAGCAGTTTTTTCTCTACAGGTCACCAAGAAGTAACATGGTGGCTGTGACTCTGGCATGCAGAGGGATGCGGTGACTGTAGTCCTAGTGCCAGCTTGCTTTCCAAGTTCATGTTACAAGGTACAGGAGACTGGGTCTCCCTCTGAGCTTGTGTCTTGGATATCTGCACTTTCCATTTCCTAACATGCCTAAGCTCTGCCTAGCAAGGACTGGGAGATAGAGAAGGAAGCCCCCAAGTAGGAGATCTCCCAGGGGAACAGAGGAACTGTAGCCTGCAGCTACAGTGTGAATTATCTTGTGCAGCTCGTTGGCAGCTTGGAAAGGAGCTAACATTCACCACGCTGGAGAGACACCTTGCTTTGACTGGATAATTACATGTTTGTCTTCCCCTCATGCTTAATCACACTTAGATCAATTCTATTCCTTTGGATTGTGAGTCTTGTTTGCAAAGTAGGAACTGTGCACTTGCTCCCTTTTTAGCCCATGTTTATGAGCAAAGTGGCTCTGATGTGTTGGGGGGGACATCCCTGGCTCTAGGGGTGCTGAGGAGAAGATGGAAGAGAGAGTTGGATGGGGAAAAATAGAGAGGCCACATCACATGGGAAGCTGTTGTCCTTGCCATGCTCATACCAACCTATTTTTTTTTTTTTTTTTTTTTTTTGTAACAGGACCTATTGGAGTTGATTCCTGAATCCCAGTATTAAACGAAGTGCAGCTTTTACCCTTTTGTTGATCTGGTAAAGGCTTTTTACCTTTCTTCCCCACTGCCTTGTGGCTACACCTGTCATGCATCTGATGTGGATGTGAGTGTCTGAAAACCTCTGTTGGAGGAACAAGGAGGCAGAGAAAGGGCACTAGAAGGTCAGATTGTTTGCTGTTGTGCCTAGTCCAAGTTCTGGCACTGCCTGTGCAGGCATGAGGACATGGGCAGACAGCAGGTCAGGGAATATCACCTCCACTAGATAAGGATCCCTCTGGACCCTTGGATAAGTCATGCTTCCAGAGATCCAAAAGACCTAGCTTGAAGGACAGGTCTGTTCTGAGGACAGGCATAAGCAGCCAATGAGTCAGACTGTCAAACACAAATTTGAAAGGGCTCCCCAGACCCATGAATACACTGGGTCCACACTGGGACTGCTGACATAGCTCATGTATCACTATCTACTTTGTGTCTTATCTGAAGGGCACATAGATTCAAGGGTTGGACTTGATGATCTCAGAGGTCCCTTCCAACCCAGCCGATTCTATGATTCCCTCCTGGACATCAGCTTAAAACCATACCCTGCAGATTGGCCAGCCAAGGAGGTTCTGTATCCACAAGGCTCCTTGGACAGGTTTGAGCACTGGAGGATGAGCTGTGCTGATGTGATTTATCCAGGCCCCCAGTGTAGTTACTTCTCCATTTGCAAGACCTGAACACCAATGAACACCAGTGGGCACGTAAGTTGTGTGCTGACAGTGAGTCTTCCAGCAGACCATGAAGTCAAAATCATATCATCCTACTTATATACTAATATTTTATATCTATATATATGTACACATACATATATAAGTCTAGACAGTCCCAAATAACACATCAGGTCTGATTGTTTTCTTGCTGTAGGATACCAAATGAGCAGTGTCTCCTGGGTTGATGGCTGTAGGAACAGAGAGCACCCTGCAGGGAAAGTCCAGTAACCAGAAGGCTGAGGCATGTCTGGATGCTCCTAGAGTCCTTTGCAGGGAGAGATGTCAAGTCAGACAAGACTCCTGGGCCCTGGTGTCAGCTTTGCCTGGCTTGAACCATCCATGCCCTTGTTGTGGGCACCAGACTACATCTCTGTCAGCTCTCTCAGCTTGTCACCACGTCACGTTAGTTCAGGAAAAGGCACTGAATTGTCTGTGTTGTTCTTACAGGGTTTTTTTGCTCCTATTCCCATGAAAGACTGCACCAGAGCCTTGCAGAGTCTGGGTGGGCAAGGCAGAGTGAGAAAATCTTCTCCTCTGTCAGTCCATCCACCTCCTGTGCTGCCAGCAGTTCCCCACGGATGCTGCCTCTCCCAGGAAGGTGAATTATGAGCCTCATCACTTCTGCTTTGTGATTTCTCTCAGATTTCAGGCCTCTTCTGCCTGAGCAATAGGGTCGGCTTGGGTGAGTTGCTCCTGTATATCATCTCAGGCCTCGCTTCAGCCTGAGATATCAATCAGCTCTCGTCAGGCAAAAAAAGGTTCCACCTGGTCCTGGCAGTGCTACTGAGATTGAGATGCACCAAGAATCCTTCAGAGCATCAGAGGGCCATGCAGGAAGGGCCACAGATTTATTCAGGCATCTCTTACAGAAAGCTGCTTGGTTTCCAGCCTGAAGGGGACTTAGCAGGATTAGAACCTGCACGTGGTGTGGAGCTGCCCTGAACTCACTCTGCTCTGGCTGTGAAACAGCTGGGAACAATCAGAGTTGATAAATGGACTTTAAAGAAGGGGAAACACAAAACCCTAGGAGGTTTCTTCAGTGACTTCCTGCCCAGATTCTTGATATAAAGCAGAGTCCTTCGTGGTGGAGCTGAGTATTTGTTGGCTCTGCTGAGAGAGGCTCTGCAGCCCCAGTGTCTGGCCTTATTAGAGGATCAAGGTGTAGATTGATCCCCTGGATTTCAGGGCAGAATGGGATATTTTTCCTTCCAGATGATGGGACTGGGTAGGATTCACATCTTCATTGACCATATGAGGGTAGGAGATTCTGTGCAGGGTGAGCCAAGGAGAATGAGGAAAAGAGTATCAGAAGTCCAAGCATGGACCAAGGGTAAAACCTGCTCCTTCATGGAGCTGAGCCAGAGGACCCCTGTGCATTCTGTGTATGTTAACCACAGAGGGAATGAGGACTGGGTTGAACAGTGCATCTCCCAGATCCATCCAGTGACCTGGTCCAGAGGAACCCAAGAGAGTCACGGTCCATTTCTGCCCTGCAGCTCTTAGCCACAGCTGTGTGAATGCCAAACCACCGGAAGAACAAAGCATCCAAACCAAGTAGGTGTTTGGGATATAAAGCCCTCCCAGTGCCCTGTCAGTTAAACCTGCTGACCAAATCTAGCGCATACTCCATGGGTCTCTGTGGACCAGCAGAATATGTGCTGGACAAAGTCCCCAAGGAGTAGGAAGTGCCCTGAGAGCAACAGTTGAAGAATGACCACTCTGCCACAGCCACACCAGTGTCATTCCATTGGGGTCACCTTCCAGCCCCTGTAATTGCTCCCAGTTCTGCATTTCAGAAGCTGTGCTGTTCCCAGGTAGAGCACTCTGATGGTGTGGGCTGTAGCTCATATGTTCTTTAAAGGAGTCAGTGTTTTGTTTTCCTCCAAGCCCACAGCATCTCTGCTGTGATGGTGCCAATCCTGGATGGATGTTGCTGCATATTGTTTCTCTGCCTTAAGTTACTGAGACATAGTTTCATGTTTTCTCCCACTTGGTTTGTTTTTTGTTCTTTTTTGGGGTTTTTGCTTGTGGTTGGGTTTTTTTGTTGTTTTTTGTTTGGTTTTGTGCGTGTGTATTTCCAGTTTAAGATGATAAAGGTGTTTTTTTGTTGTTGCTTGGTTGTTTTTTGGTGGTGTTGTTTTGGTTTTTTTTTTTATAAGTCTGACTACTACTCTCTTAATGCTGATGAATGTCCTGGAAGGGGCAGTTGCAGGGACATGCAGAAGGGCTACTGGAGAGCACAGGCAGCAAATGAACATCTGATTTGTGACTAGGAGCATCTGCCCTTACAGTCTGATTCTGAACATCACATATATTTCATGGAGGAATGAGAGCATGGCAGTACCACATGACCAATCAAAACAGCTCTGATTTCAGATCTGCAGTACTCCCAACAGAGTTAGCAAATGAGTTGCAGACCAGGAACTATCTGCAAATAGTTTCCAATAATGAATTGAGGTGCGAAAGCTGCAATCTGCTCCTAGACAATCTGTAAACAGAGGGAAGGAAAATTCACCAAAATAAATTATTCATTTCAGCTTACTCTCCTAGCTCATGTCTTAACTTGAAAACCTCCAGGGCCTGCAGAGATTTCCAGGGATGCTCCTTATACCTTAAGCAGTGCTGTGTTAGTCAGACACAATGACTGTGAGGTAGATGAGGCTGTCCTGTCACCCCTTGGCCACCACTTATCCTCCCCATCTGATGTGGATTTGCTACCAAACATGAACCAGTTCCATGGGTCATCCAGAGACTGGGAAGGTAAAGCTATTCCAGGCCAAAAATTGGACTCTTCCCCTTTCCCTCCTGCCAGCATCAGAGAGATGGAGGAAAGGGATCCACCTTAGAGCAGAAAGCAAATCAGAATGGGATGGGGAATGGGGGTGGGGAAAGGAGAGCACATAGCTGAGGGATAGAGGAGCAAGGCAGGCTGGAGGCAAATTATAACTGCAAGCAGGGCCAAACTATGTGGGACATACAAATATGCCCCATCATGGCATAGCATTCTTGAATAAGGGCATGTGTGCTGGAGCCCACCTAAGTGATGAGCCAGGAACTGCCCCCACCCATCCTTTGGAAAGTTTCCAGAGAGCCTTGGGAGAAGAAATTTTCCCTTAAGAAGAATGAAGTTCCTACGAGTAGTTTGAAGTTTCCTGAAGGCACATCTGGACTGGACAAACACCACTGACCTCAGAAAGGCTGTTCAGTTGATGGGGACTTCAAGCAGACTGTGTTTGAATGATGGGAGGGATTCAGTGTCCTATGCCCATACAACTTTCTTTTATAAGATTTCTTACAAGCTCAGGACTTGGCATGGCTTGATGCATGAGAAAATGGCTGAAGAGCAGAAAATCTGCACATGGTAAAGAGAAACATATGGAGCTGGAGGAAGGTGTGAGGTAGGAAGCTGGGGTATGACAGTGATTGTTTGTTCAGTGATCTGCAAAGATTGCTCCCTCTGAAGTGGCTTAGGCTGTTTATTGATCATCCTGTGCAGGCCCTTCACCCAGGACAGAGCAGGTTTAAGCAGCTTTGTCTTTTTGGCTGTTGGTGCCCTGTGGATCTCCAGATGCCACGGTCTGGTACTTCTGTTTTCTAAAAAGTGTAGTGCAGTCACAAGTCTTCAAACCTCAACATGTAAAACAGCAGACTGGACAGGAGTGAATGAAGGAAGGTCTGAGACACTACTGACTTCTTTAATTACGGTTAAATAATTACACACAATTCTTGGGCATGTTTTCCTGGAGGTGGAGCGTGGGGGATGCTGAGATGACATACAGAAATGCAAAGTTCAGAGCAGAATTTTCCATACTTTATCATGTTAATTAGGTAGAAGACTTGAGGAATAATGTAGTGCTTACAATATTAGAAGACACATTAAAGACCATCTTGTTCTACCCCCCTGACATAGGCAGGGACACCTCCCACCAGCCCAGGCTGCTCCAAGCCCCATCCAACCTTCCACACTGCCAGGGATGGGGCAGCCACAGCTTCTGGGGGCAACCTGGGCCAGGGGCTCAGCACCCTCACACCAAAGAATTTCGTCCTCATATCTAACCAAAAGCTTCTCTCTTACATTTTAAAACCATCCACCCTTGTCCCATCAATCCCTGCCCTTGTCCAAAGTCCCTTCCCAGCGTTTCTGGAGCCCCTTCAGGCACTGGAAGGTGCTCTAAGGTCTCCTCATTGCAGCCTTCTCTTCTCCAGGCTGAACAACCCCAGCTCTCTCAGTCTGTCTTCATAGGAGAGAACTGGAAAAGATTTGTGCTAAACTGGGAAGTGGTGAGAGGGACTCATGGAAATTAGCATTTTGCAAAAAATGCTTCCATGTACAGTGAGAGGGAGGAGATGGTCTTGGAAATTACCTGAGCCTAGAAGACCTCCTGTGGTTAAGCCACTTTGTGAATTCTACTGGTTTGGTGGCCACTTGGTCATCTGTCCTTTCATATTTCAGTGAAGAGGCTGAAGAGATCACTAAAAGCCTCTTCTTGGGTAGTGTGTCCTCAGGGAAAATAAAATGCCCACACACTTCCCTAAAGAAAGTGTTTTTCAGGAAAAGACAGAAGGCTGAAGGTAAACATCATTCTTCTCTGTGGGAAGACTCAGCGTCCCATGGAAATCAGTTCTTTTCATTGAAGAGTTGACTATCTGAAAATCAGCAGTTCAATTTAGAGCCCTAGCAGCAGCAGTCAGCATTATCAACTCCATCTCTCTCGTTCCCATCTTCTACAAAACCAGGACTCTTCGAGGCTCAGCTGAACAGTTCTTGAGCAGGTGAAGACACTCAGGGACACTGACACGGTGTCAGCTGCTCATCAGGGATGACTGCCACAGTGCATGGTGAGAGGTGAGGTCCCACCACGAATAACTGATGAGACTGAGGCATGAAAAGCTCATGGTATTCAGCAAAACCCTGGCACCATGTTTCTGAACTGGAGGGTCTCCACATTTACCTCCTTGCTCTGACTCCTGGGTGCCAATGTTTGTGTAGCCCCTTGAGTAAGAATCTTAAAACAGGCAACTCAGGGGTGCTGATTTGTTTTTTTTTGTTTGTTTTGTTTTGTTTGTTTCATAGATCTCAAAGCACTAGAGAGGACGGCACAAAACCTGGACTATTTCCACAGTTTCCCATGGTGCAGGCAGATGTTCAGGAGCTCTGGGAAGCTGGTGCAGGTGTTACAGCTGGGTCTTAACTTTGGGCTTCACACTTTTCCTTTGATGCAAGTCTGCAACCCTGCTCTGGCATTGCAGGTGCTCTCCTTGCACTGCAACAGCACTTTGCTGCTGCCCTGCTGAGGGAAACATCCCATGGGATGAATATCCCTTAAGCAGGTGGCAGAGTATTTGCCCAAGGGCTGTGCTCAGGTGGCCAGGCCAGGCCCTGCCTCAACTCAGGTGCCATATGGCACAGAGACAACGCTGTCCATTACTTCACAATGAAATAATATTTTGTTTTACAATTGTTTGCAATTAGCCTCCTGTAGCAGATGAATAATCTGTTCTTGTTGATTCGACAGAGACGTTGCTTGGAAAAGGGACAAATAGCATGTTCTGCCTTACCCGGTAATCACAGGAATTAAAGCAGAGAAATACGGACGCACCAATAATTCCCTGTGACAGCTCCAGAAAAATCAGCGATGCTGGCAGAAAGCAAGCAATAAATGAAACAAACACTGATTGGAGGAGCCACAAAAAAACCCCAGAAAGCCAACTGTGTTCTGGGCTGAAGGGCCAGGGAGGGGATTATCCCCCTCTGCTCTGTTCTGTTCTGGGGAGACCCCCCTGGGGTGCTGGGTCCAGCTCTGGGGTCCCCATCAGCAGAAGGCCAGGGAGGTGTTGGAGCCAGTCCAGAGGAGGCCCTGGAGGTGCTGGGAGGGCTGGAGCAGCTCTGCTCTGGAGCCAGGCTGAGAGAGTTGGGGGTGTTGAGGCTGGAGAAGAGAAGGCTGCAATGGGGAGAGCTTAGAGCACGTTCCAGTGCCTGAAGGGGCTCCAGGAAAGCTGGGGAGGGACTTGGGACAAGGACAGGGAGGGATGGGATGAGGGGAAGGGTTTCAAACTGAGCTAGGAGAGGTTGAGATTAAAGATTAGGAAGCAATTCTTTGGTGTGAGGGTGCTGAGCCCCTGTCCCAGGTTACCCAGAGAAGGTGTGGCTGCCCCATCCCTGGCAGTGTTGAAGGTTGGATGGGGCTTGGAGCAACCTGGGCTGGTTGGAAGCGTTCCTGCCCATGGCGAGGGATTGGACTAGATGGTCTTTACAGTGCCTTCCAACCCAAACCACTCCATGGCTCCATAAAACCTGCTGCCACAAGACAGGTCAGTGACTTGCCACTTGAGCATGGGTGGAAGGAGGGGAAGGGAGCAGCCCCCTGCCCCAAGCTGCTGGGCTCTGGAGTGTGACAGCCAGTGGCACCACAACCCCTGTGGGAGAGCTGCTTTCTCGCAGTCAGAAAATAAAAGCCATTTTCAGAAGGTGAACAGATTTTGGTTGGGAGGTGAGGGAAGCGGAGGGCCAAGAATAGAAGGGAACAGTGGGCGTAATTCTGACTCCCTGCTGCATTCAAAGTAAAGTACAGGACAAGTTTCAAGGAAACAGCAGGCCAGACCCTGGGGGAGCTGGCAGAGAACATCAAGCCTGGCAGGGTGATGGTCATCCAAGCATGCTGCCCCAGAGGAAGCAGGAGAGCATTGGTATGGGCATGTTGGGTGGCACAGAGGTGAGATACATCACTGCATCTATCTCAAGCAGGGTGAAATGACAGTCCCCTTGTTAGGGACTATAAAAGAGAGGCTTGAAGCAGGAGATGGTCCTGGGTGACAGCAGTGGTGTTGGATCTTAAGTTGAACAGAGCTGAGCATGAAGCAGAGGGGGAAATCATGCAAGCCACTGATAGTGGATCACTATGAAAACGTAACATTTTCAAGTGTATGTATATATAGATACCATATAGATGTCTCTTGCAGGAAGGGGGATGCTGCTTGGAGCAGTGTGAGCTGAGAGCTATGCAGAACACAGATCAACGCCATCTGTGTGGTGAGAACAGGAATTGCATTGGGTCTGACTGGAGCAAAAGGGATGGAAGGATGGAGAGGAGGAAATTGCTTTCTGCTTCCCTGTCTGCCTCAATTCTTTCGGTGTGAGGGTGCTGAGCCCCTCTCCCAGGTTGCCCAGAGAAGCTGTGGCTGCAGTGTTGAATAGGAAGGTTGGATGGGGCTTGGAGCAACCTGGAATGCTGGGAAGTGTCCCTGCCCATGGCAGGGGGTTGGAACTTGATGATCTTGAAGGTCCCTCCAACTCAAACCAGTGTGGGGTTCTATGAGAGGATATGCCCTGGGGGTATGAGCCCTCATGCTGGAGACAAGGAGGACTGTGGTGGTGGAAGTCTTCCCCTTGGGAGCAGGGCAAGCCTCACTGCTGATTCCTCATTCTTCCTCAGGTTTTCCCAAAGCCCAGAGCCCATCTGGACCCTTTGGCTAATGCACCCACCTTAATGCCTTTCTCCTCCATACTTCAGAGTCCTGTCTCTTCCTTTTATGTCACTTGGTTCCACTGTCACCTCTGCTGCAGTCCCACAGCTGCCAGCAGCCAAGGGAGCAAATGGCATTCATGAAGGACCCCATAGAAGGATGTAGCCCATCCACCTTTAGCTCCTCTGGTGCAATTAATAACACCAAAGCTACAAGAGAGCAGGTCCCCAGGACTAATCAGGTCCCCAGCAGCTGCTCTATGTGTGTCGTGATGATTGTCTCACCTACACTAACTTTGGCTGAGTTCCCACACAAGCACCAAAGAAAAACCTCCTGCAAATATTCTCCTATCATCTTCCACATCTATTTTCATGGCAAACATATGCCCTATGCAGGGCTGTCAACCATGTACACTGGAAAACTCCAGGCTGGGTAGCTCTTACACAGCAGCTTGGGAGTAGAAGGGACCCTCAATGTCTTAACAAACCTTGGAGATGGTCTTTTGGTCAGGCTCCAGAGGGTCCATGAACTGCACTGACAATTTGATGTCAGCCTAGGGCAACAGAGAAGCAGTCTCTGGAGGGCACCTTCCTGTATTAGGGTGATAATGTGCCCTGAAACATGGAAAATAGTTTCAGAGGGAGAGAAGATTGCTCATAGGTTTACCAACATTTACTTGAAAAACTGTTTCAAAGACTTCCAAATGCAGCTTGCAAACATCTGGTTGTGTTTGCTGTTCTCTGAGAGGAGTGGGTGGTTGGTGCCTTTCTGCACTGCTCCCAAGGAGCTGCTGTGAATATCAGAGCTTTGCAAACCACATTTCTGAGGTATCCTTGCAATGACAGCCCTGCAGCCTGCATGTCACTG
Organism: Phaethornis superciliosus; assembly: GCA_023637945.1. Taxonomy (NCBI): domain Eukaryota; kingdom Metazoa; phylum Chordata; class Aves; order Apodiformes; family Trochilidae; genus Phaethornis; species Phaethornis superciliosus. Next base: position 2,767,924 of record JAJQWJ010000020.1, read on the forward strand.
GAGAGGGAAGCTGAGCTCCAGGAGGATAGGAAAATTTTTTTAAGTCAGACTGAATATCACCCCACCAGCCCTTCAACTCACAAACACAGGAGTATTTTTTTCCTTTTTAAATTGCAGAGAGTGTCTGATGAGCTGCTGCAGAGCTCATGGGTTGTCCCACAGGCCTGGGATGGTGATGCCTTGGGAAAAGAGGAAACCAGGAGAGGGCACCCCCCTAAACACCCACTGTCAGGATCCTGGGGCAGCCCCCTGGGCCAGGTCCACTTTATAGGGAGGGAAGAAGGACTGAGTGGGTCTCCCTGGTTGGATTCTTTTGAAAAAGGGCTCAGGCAGAGCTGGCAGCACCTGTGAAAGAGAAGTGGAGCTGGGGGAAGTTCCCAAAACTGCTGACAACCACTGGTGGCTCCCACTCAGCTGTACAGCATCACACAGTGGGGTGTCCCAGGCAGGCTGGGCTGGGGTTCCAGACTGTAGACAGGTACTGGAAATGATCTCTGACCACCTGGGCATGTGGAGAGCCCAGAGAGATGTCTGCAGCCATCTCCCAGCAAGGCTTTGTCTGTTCTCTGCACCACATGGGTGATGACCAGCCTGCCTAGTTGACAGCTCCTGAACAAACACAGGTCCCCATCCACTTCCAAGAAAAACGAGCAGAAAAGGACTGATGAAAATGGATGGGATGTGGTATTTTTTCCCTTTCTTTTTTTTTTTTTTTTTCAGGAAACTTTTCAAGATGTCAAAATGCTCCCCTGCCACTCTGCGCAGGGACAATGTTGCCCAGCTTTTCTTTCTGCACCTTCCCCGGGCCTGGAGCAATTGCAGATCTTATTTTCAGCTGCTGAAGTGGTTGTTTTAAGTGGGAGAAGAAAGCTTGGTCATCAGTCACCGGGAGATATTAATCACTCCCAGGGAGGTGTTTACTGGAGGGGTGTCTGTGTGAGTGTGTGGGGAAGAGAGCTGGGAGATGAACTGCCATTAGACTTGCAGATCCTGCACTTGTTAGCAAAGTGCCTAGACCCAGGTTTTCAACTTGCTAATAATAAAGCATTTGTTCGCAGGAAACAAGTGCCCAGACTTATGACTTGCAAAGGACTCTTATAGATATATTGATACCTTGTGAATTTGCAGCAGAGAGAGATATTGAAAAGCAGCTGTTTACCTGATTCCATCAAGCTACTCTATTGATAACTGGGAGGCATTTATTTCACTATGGATAGACCCCTTTGAATTGCTAACTCTCCCCTGCCAATACATCCCATATTTAGGATTATTATATCACCATAAAATAGCTTTATGGAGCTATGAATATCGGTATACATCAGTATCCACATCTGCAGCCACCTCTGTTTTGTTTGCCTGACGGTGCTGGGAGAGCTCCAGCAGTCCTGAAGCCCAGAGAGCAGAAGTTTCAGGGGATAAATGGGTAAAGGAAATGCTCTTGGTGCCTTTCCCCTGGGTGCAGAGCCCAGTAATGTCTCCTCTGGAGAGCTGGGGTGCAGCCAGCCTGGACCTGGCACTGGTGGCTTGGTTTACCAGCACATCTTAGTACTGCAGTAACACAGATGCTCTGGGAATGCTCTGCAAGGGCTCTAGGCTTCCTCTATGTCCTGGTTTGGGCCAGGATAAAGATGATTTTCTGGTTTGTACTTTTGCTTTCAGCTAAGTCTCTTGTAAGTAGTTGCACTTGCTGAAATGAACAGCAAGTTTCTCAGACAGTGTCTGCTTCTAGGACTGATAACACTCCATGTTTATAGTTACTGCCAGAGACTGGCACACAGAGCCAAGGACACTGCTCAGCTCTGAGGAACATTTTACCTTCCAGAAGGAGTAAGGAGGTCCCACCTGAAACCCTCCTTTGGGGAGGACCAGACAAGATAGATGTCAGAATTGACCAAACAGAGTATTCCATCCCATACACCTCATACTCAGTATAAATTTGAGGGATCACAAGGGTCAAACTCTTTCTCCTTCTTCCTGCCCTCCCTGCTTCCTTCAGCATCCTGAGAGGATTCCATCCATCCCTCTGCCTGTGGTCCTGATCCATGCCATCTGTGTGTTCCTGCCCCCAGCTCCCAACTGCTGCTGACTCCAGGATTCCAGCCTGGACTTTCCCAGGGCTGCCCTGCAGCCTCAGTGGTGACGTGAGAGTTATTGGGGAAAGGGGGGAGGAACGTGGGATCAATTTTCCTGTATATTTGTATATATTTAGTAATTTTTTCCTATTTATCGTTACTGTTTCAGTAAAGTTGTGTAGTTTAGTTTCCATCCCATAAGTCCCTCTTCCTTATTCTCTCTCTTTTCTTTATCAGTGAGGAGAGAGAGATTCATATATAAATCTGTTATTTGGTTTAAATCTGTTATTTGGCCGGGCCAGTGTTAAACTGTGACACTCTACAACCCTGGCTACACAGTCAGGGTACAGGTGCTAGCTGGAGGGTGTAGGGATGGAGGGTGTTTGGTGTGAGCATGGCTAGAACATGTTGGATCACTGTTATTTGTTCTCCTGGTTGACAGGTGGTATCTGAGCTACTTTGCCAGAATCCCTCATTTCCCAAGGGAGGTACTGCATGGAGAGAAGGAGCTCAGGTGTCAGGAGGAGTTTCTTCTACGGGGAGAATTTCAGACACAGGAAGAACCAACAGACAACAGTGTTGGGGTTCCACCAGAGCTTATGTTCCAGATGGAGCTGTGACCTTGAACAGCCAAAACACTCACTTAGATCTGGGGTCTCCCTACCCCATTCACATGAACAAGAGGTATAACTTCTGCTGGAGTGTGCCCTTGTTCTTAGTGGTTTGTTAAATCTGGGGCAAGCTCTCCAGGCTGCAGGTCTGCATGCACAGCACCAGCACTGCTGCCAGAATGGGCCCCTCTGAGGCTCTGCTGGGCACGGGAGCTGACACCTGCTATGCTTGAGCTGCTAAATAATGCAGTCATGGAAAAGGAAACCTTACCCTGGGCATCAAGAGTAAGAAGCAGAGCAACTACAGCTTTCAGCTTTCATTTTCTGGTTCCAAGTGTTTCATTTCCTAGCTTTATTTCTATACGTGTATATTTATTGTATTTTATTTATTTATTTTCCATGGGCTTTCCAAGAAGAGAGGGAGCAGGTTTTTTACTTGAACTTTCGCTATTAACATTCTCCCTTGTCATACATTTTTGCTTCACAGTGAAGCTGCTGAATCTAAGAAACCAAATGCAGACAGTATCAAAAGAACAGAAAGAGGGGCATTTTCAGAAAGCTGTTAAGGTAGTATAGCTCTTTGACAATGTATTAGCTCTAAAAATCCATCCATCTCTGCTTCCTGCTGTATTCACCTTTGGGAGGAGTGGCCTTTCTCTTTATGACCTGAGAGATTTTATTCTGACTATTTAAATGAATAATTAGTGCTTCATTTACCCAGGGTCTCCAGTGCTCAGACAGTATTGATTTATGAAAGATGCTAAAGAGGAAAGATGGAGCCTCTTTCACTGAAGTTTTGGGCAGAGAGTCAACAGGACTTCTGACCTATTAAAAGGTACATTGCATTTCCAGCCTGGGGAACAAACAGGTTGGGAAAGGAGAACCTAAGGGGTTGTGTTGCTGTAGGCTGCTCAGCCTGCTCAAAGCCCTCCTGGTGAACTGGCTCTGGGCCAGGCACTGGAGCTGGGAGCATCCCAGGGCTCCCGGTGGCATCCCATTCCCAGTTTGGCACCCTCATTCATGTTCCTCCTGCTCTTCTGATCACCCCCAGACAGCCCCATACTGAGCACCCTCAGCCCAGCAAACACCTTTGCTGCTGCCTGATGGGGCTGAAGGCTCAGGACATGCTCTGTGCTGGGGCAAGGCAGAAATCTTACACAGAATCACAGAACTTCCAGAGTTGGAAAAGACCTCTAAGATCGTGGCATCCAACTGTCAACACCACCCCCCTTCTCACCTCCCCCCAAATAAAGTATTTTAATCAGTATCTCTATCACTCACTACAGCATGGCCCAAAGTGCCTCATCTACACGGTTTTTCAATACCCCCAGGGATGATGATTCCACCACCTCCCTAGGCAGCCCATTCCAATGCCTAACAATTCTCTCAGTAAAGACTTTCTTCCTCTAAATCTCCCCTGGGACAACTCCAGGCCATTTCCTCTTGTCCTGTCATTATTTACTTGAGAGAAGAGGCCAACACCCACCTCCCTACAACCTCCTCTCAGGGAGTTGTAGAGAGCAAGAGCTTGTGATTCATCTGGAGAGTTCTCAGCTGCTTCAGGAAAGAGGAGTACAGGAATTTGGCTGGGGAAAGTATTCTTGCTTACATATTGTAGGTCATAATTACTCTTCTTTCATCTTATTTTTAAACCGTAACATATCTCACCTCCTAGAAACTGGCTGGTCTTATCTCAAGCATTCAGCAATTCTTTTACTTTTAGCAGCCCTTTACTACTAATAAAACATCATTAAGAAATCATGGCAACCTTAACTGATGAGACTGCCAGTCACCAAAGCCAGAGACAAGAGGTTCTCCAACTTGCCATCAGCACCCTCAACCCAGCACAGGGCATCTCCTTTCAATTCCTTTCAGAGTCAGATTGCAGAATGCACCCAGGATCTAATGCACCTGGAGTCCAAGCCCACGGGAGTGTACTAAGGGCTTGAAAAGACCAAAGGCTCCACAGGAGGCTTTGCTCATGTCAGGGGGAGCTGAAATGGGGTAAGAAAAATACTCTGAACAACCATGCCTGGAGTACAAAGGCTTGAGCAGAGAGAACAAACTGCTAGAGGCACACTGAGTGGCAGAAGCAGCACATTGGCATAAACAGCTGTGCAGACGATAAGCAGATTTAGGGAGGCTTTTGCCCACAGCTGTCCAGCACAAGGGAAAACATATGTAAAAAAAAAAACAAAACCAAAAATCCCAAACCCTCTTTATAAATAATCTTAATCTAATCTGTAGCTACAAACTCTCTACACCTCACCATAATCTCATGTCACACGCAATTCTGGGCTGCATTCCCATGGGCTGGAGTGTAGGTTTTCTACTCTCACACTGGATGAACCCCCCCTAACTGGAGCTTCCCCCCTCTCCCACAAAGGGCATCTGTACCTCACCTGCACCATCACCCCTGGAACTTTTATGTTCTGGCCTCACCATTTCATATATACTCAGGACCTGCAGAAGCTCATCCCCAGCTGGTGTGAGCAGACACACTGATCATTTTCTGCCTCAGGGCCCTGGTTTCTGCCATCAGGAGGGTGAATGTAAGTCCTACAAATAGTCCAAACAGCTTGGAGTTAAATTTACAAATGTTTGTGTCTACTGAGGAGTTTTTTTATCTTTCATCCAGGCAGCAGAGGTCAGTCACAGGAAAGGAAGGAGGAAAAGAGGACAGAAGAAAAAAAAAATCAAATTCAACATTATTTAGAATAGCCTCTGAAAAAAATCTAATTATTTTAAAGTCAGTTTCATTATTTTTGGTAAGTTTATATTTAAATAATTTTTTAACTCTCAGGTTGCCTGGGCTTTCATAGGGAAAACAGAAAAGCCCTTTGGTATTCTGGGTTACTAGAAAATAGAAATGGGATTTACTCATCAAAATCTATGCATCTTCCAACTTCATGCAAACATCTAAAAGTATATTCCACAGCAAAGTAATCCTACTAATCCTACCATCTTTAAAACAATGAATTATTCAGGGATTCTTGTTAGGGAGCAGCATGGCCAGCTGAGCAGCCTGGGGGCTTGTTGGGCTATCAGGAACCAGATACAGCAAAGCAGATTGATCCATCAGAACTGGGCTGAGGAGCAGCAGAGCAAGGAATCAAGCCCCAGAAACATCAGAAGAAACATTTGCTGCCTGGTCAGCTCTGGTCTGGGGGAACAGAAGTGTTCTTTGTCAACAGAGCCCAAGACTTCATTCAAGATGAGAATTCTTGTCACTGCAAAAGAGTGATCAGAGCTTGAAAGACCTACACACCTGCCTCAACCCACCTCCAGAGTGCACTGACAACACACTCTTCTTGGTCCATGGGAAGGGGAGAGGAGGGAAACCTGTTGTTTCCAAATCCAAACACCTGCTGCATCTTTGGAGATCCATGACAAACTCATCATGGAGCATTTTCCGTGGTGTTGTTCCTCATCATCAGAGAGTGAACAGCTCCTCCAGATCTGCTTTTTCCTCTTATCCTCATCCAGTAGAGGAAGGGGAAGTCCCTTAAAGTCCAGATGTGCCCCTTTAAAGCCATGGCCCTTTTCACAGCTGGGTCTCTTGGATGTCTCTGAGCTTGAGGAAATCCAGGCACCTCCCAGATTTCGGGGCTGAGCTCTGACTGCCTCACATGTGTTGTGTACCAGGGGCTCTGCAGAGTGGCTCTCAGCCATGGCAGGTTGCCAGTGCTTTGCACACAAACCTTTGTCTCATTCAGATGAATTCTTAGAGGTTTCCCATGGGGTGTCTGATCCTGGGAAGAAAAGCTTTAGAAATACACCTGCCTGGAGCAGGTGAGTGCAACTGTCATCACTCTGGGAAATGAGGCAGTTAAGGACATTCAGGATAAATGTCAAGAAATTGCAAGGAGAGTCACCTGCTCATTATTTTTATAAGTTCTTGCTGAAAGAATGCTGCTTTAGGTAGCAAAGGATAGTGCTGTGAGAAGCAAAAATGTCAGAGCTTTTTTTTTATTTCTTAATTCACACCAGGCAGAGACGTCTGCCTGTTACAAGTTCCTGATGATGAAGGGCATGTAGTGGTGACCCTTTAGAGCAGAAGCAAGCCCTGTTTAACATGCTTGTGCTTCCCTGGGTGTTCATTAGAGCCCTGCCTGCGAGTGCTGCAAACTCAGCCATCCCTTTATTTCTCTGTTTTTTTTTTGTTTTGCTTTGCTTTGTTTTAATTTGGTGATCACTTGAGCAAGTTGAGAGCTTTGGTCTTTGAGGGAATACGTTTCCACTTGAAGTATTTGCGGATTTATTAGAACTGGTGCTTGGGGCAGGATGGTCAAGGCTTCAATCAATATGATGCAGCTGGGCTGAAGGAGCAAGAGGAGAGCTTGCCTTTTGTGCTTGGTCCTCTCTAGCCTGAATACAAGACTTTTGTAAAGACTTGGTGCATGTTTGCTCCAACTCAAACCGTGGCCAGAAGATAGAGAGAGGTGATTCTGCCCCTCTAGTCTGCCCTGGTGAGACCTCACCTGGAATATTCTGTCCAGCTCTGCAATCCCCAATACAAGAAGATGTGGACTTGGTGGAATGTGTCCAGAGGAGGGACACAAATATACTCAGATGGTTGGAGCACCTCTCTTATGAAGACAGGCTGAGGGAATTGGGGTTGTTCAGCCTGGAGAAGGCTCCAAGGAGACCTAATAGCGACCTTTCAAGGGGGCCTACCAGAAAGCTGGGGTAGGGCCTTTTACAAGGGCTTACAGTGAGAGGACAAGGGGCAATGTTTTTAAACAGGAAGAGGGGGGATTTCAGAGCTTAGGAGGAAATTTTTTAGTATTAGGGTGGTGAGACACTGGAACAAGTTGTCCAGAGAAGCTGTGCAAGTTCCATTGCTGGAAGTGGTCAAGACCAAGGTGGATGGGGCTTGGAGCACCATGATCAGGTGAGCAGTGTCCCTGCCCACACAGGGGGGTTGGAACTGGATGATCATTAGAGTCCCTTAAAACACCATCCATTCTATGATTCTATGAATCCTATGAAGAACAGTCCATGGCCATCAGTGGGGTGAGGAAGCCTCTTCCACCCTTGTGTACATGCCAACCATGCAGGAGGTCAGTTGGATGTACAGGTAAAGGGGAATTCACACCTGAATGTCAGCACAATGCAAGATTGACCCAGGCTTCAGAACCAGCTGAGGGCCTGAAAGCTGTAAAGCAAAGCCAGCCCAATGTTCCCCCATCTCAAATATGCTCCTCAGTGAGGAAGCATGCCCTGCTGCCATGGCCAGGGACCTTCCAGAGCTGGGCCAGCAACTCCTCTTCTGCCTCTCACCTTGTTTTAGGTCTTTGGTGAACTCCTGGGATCCCCTGCCATCCACCAGACTGAACTCTGTGCTTCAAGTCACCAACTCCAATTTCACCTCTGGATTGCACATGGTGACACCTAGAAGAGTCAAGAGCAGAAAAAGTCTCATGTCCCAGGGTGAGTTGCAGGACTGGCACAGAAGGTCCCCGTTCTAAATGGTGTCTGCTGGGATCTGCTAGGAGGCAGAGGGGAGCTGGGGGGAATCCAGGAGGAACAAAAGGAGGGGGCTGGGATGTTCAGAGACAGAGCTGGGGGATGGAAGGGCTAAGAAGAGACAGGAGAAATATTTTCTCTCTGATGCATCCCTTGCCTAGACTTCAGTTCTGTGACTCAGGAGGAACTGGTGGAAATCACCATACAGAGTGGGCTGTTTGCCCAGCCAGAGAGGAACAAACACATGGTCACGAGCTCCTTGCAGCTGGGTCACAGCCCTGGGGACTTCATGCTCACAACAACTCAATGTGGCTGCATCGACTTCCTTCTGTACCAGCACCAGGAGATATTTATCCTTAATATTACATTTTCAGAACATAAAACTGGGAAAGGGCTCCTGGCTGGCCATGTTTGACAGTGGACATTCTGTAGGGTCACCAGTGAAGAAGGTGGTATTTTCAGCAGACAGAACACAAGCAGCTTCTGGAGGTGGCCTGGCCACATAATGACAGGCACACCCATCCTTTTTCCTCTGCCTTACCATGCACTTCTAGATGGTTATTTGAGAAACAGAATTTTGTTTGTTTGTTTTTCTGTGCTCCTTAAAAGTCAGTCATTCCCAGCCCCATTTTAGAGTACTAGGGCAAACAGAACCACTGCCAAGTGGTTGATTTTCCTTGAGGCTGGCAATGGAGTTCCAGTCCCATCAGTTTTAGTTGGGTTCTGGCTCAAAAGCATAAATCTCCATGGGCAGGGAGAAGAAAACTGCCTGTGTCCTCCTGGATTCTTGTAGATGCAGATGTTCTGGGACATTCTGAACCCCAGGAAGGGGGAAAGGGAAAGGGCAGGCAGCATCTTCCCATGGAAGACAGATTCAGCAGAGAGCTCCAATGCATCACTGCCACTTCCAAGCAGAAGCTTTCTCTCTTGGAAATGACACCAGGGTAAAAGCCAACAGGGTGTTTCCTGCTGATCCAGCTCTGCATGGAACTCCTTCTCTTGGAGCAGAAGAGGCTTGAAAAAGCAGTGTGTCATTGCCTGCATCTCTGAGTTGGAGCCTGTAGGTGAGAAAACATGTTTTGCAGGCAGGAAAACTCCCAGGGTGTCTTTCAATCAGCAGAAATATCAACAGCGGCAGCTCTGCTGCCTCCTGATGTAGTCAGGCAGGTGCTTGCTTGCTTTCTTTTCAGACTTCTTTCCAATTTGATAGCTGAGGAGGCTCACAAGCAAGTTGCCATCAGCATCCACAAAGATGTCTTCTTGTCTGTGATGCTGAGCAAGAGCCATCACACCAGAAATTCATGGCACACAGTCAAGGTGAACATGCCCCAGCAGATGAGCTCCAGGGGGATTCAGAATTGTTTTCCTGCAACCCAGGAGTCCTGATGCCACCAGGACACTGAGATGCTCACAGTTATTTCAGTAAGAGCAGTAGGCAGACATTTCTGGAGCTTGTTCATCAGAGGTGAAGCTGAGCCAGCAGCCAGAATGAAAGGACTGTGGGGACATGGCAGGAGGACCAGCATCCTCCAGATCAGCTCTCCCAGAGAAGCTGTGGCTGCCCCATCCCTGGCAGTGTTGAAGGTTGGATGGGGCTTGGAGCACCCTGGGCTGGTGGGAGGTGTCCCTGCTCATGGCAGGGAGTTGAAATTAGATGGTTTTTAAGGTTCCTTCCAACCCAAACCATTCTTGGATTCTTTGAACCCCACCATACTTGTTCTCCTCTGTTGTACTAGGCCCCCCCCTGCAATGCTCTGAACAGGGATGGGATGTGCCCCTCACTGTCCCCACAAAGGACCCTGCACTGAGGAGGAGGCAGCTAGGGATGAGCTGGGGAGTTCTCCCTGCCCATCCCAGCTCCATCTGAGGCAGGGAGCCCCTGTGTGGCCAGCCTGCATGTCCTTTCATCAGCACTAATTTCATTATGGATGAAGCCCAGCTATGGCTTTAGTCCACCGATGAACAAAGCCATATTAAACCTCCCTTTCTGAGAACATAGTTCCTTTCCAAGCTCCTTAATCCCCACTCTGTGGCTATTTTGGAGGAGCCTGCTCCCATGCTCCAGATCCCAGCCCCAGATCTTACAGGGACACCCTGGCTCCTGGTCAGCATCTTTCCTATGCTCCATCCCTGCCGGATCCTTTCCAAACAGCCACAGCTGAAAATTTAATCAAACCATTGGCTCCTCACACCAGGCCAGAGCCTTCATGATAGCACTTGAGTAGATGGAAATGTAACATTTGAATGAATGGCCCTTTAATTAAGCTTTATCTGCTCTTCTCTTCTGCTTCCCACTGTAGACAGCCAAGTGAATGTTAATGGACAGGAGCTCAGGGGCGGTGCTCGCAGCCTCACCCCTGCTTTCTTGCCTGCTGCTGGGTGCCTGCACAGAGGATTCATTAAGCAATTAAGGCAAATTAAGCTCTGCAGCCCTGCTGATGTGCTCCCTTCAAGGACTTGGGGCTCTTCCAACACCTGCCCTTAGTGGCAATCTGCTGGAAGCTCCTGGGACCAGTGCAAAAGGCTGACAGGTGCTGGGGAGTCAGGCAAATGTAGCATCTCAGCTGCACAATGAATCCAGCTCTTTCCAGGGATTTCATCCATGCAGAAGCCTGACCTTTCCATTCCTTTTTAAGTTGGGGTTTTTTTTTGTTTTTTGTTGCTTTTTTTTTTAGGGAGAAATCTGCAGGGCTCTGAGCAGAGCACTGATTGGGTGGAATACCAACATTTTTGGAAAACTCCCCTAGAAAACCTTCCTAAGGATACTTTGTGATCTGCAGTTGAGAAAGGAAGGAGACTGTACTCTGAGAGCCCTGGGAAGAGGTGGAACTGAGAGCCTGGAGAACTCTCAGTGTGTAGAACCACAGATTGGTTTGGATTTGAAGTGATCTTAAAGATCAAGTTCCATCCCTCCTGCCATGGGCAGGACACCTCCCACCAACCCAGGATGCTCCAACCCCCATCTATCCTGGCCTTCAACACTGCCAGGGATGGGGCAGCCATAGGGTAGCATGAACCAGTGTCTCACCACTCTCACACCAAAAAATTTCTTCCTGTACCTAACCTAAATCTCCACTCTTTCAATTTGAAACTGTTCCTATATACTGTTCCCTATAACATAGCCTTCTGCTGTTGATGGTCCCAGAGCTAGACCCAGAACTACAGGGGGGGTCTCACCCCTGCAGTGAGAGGAGCAGAGGGGGACAATCCCCTCCCTCATTCTACTGCTGGGGATGCAGCCCAGGACAAGGTTGTTGGTTGGTTTTCGGGCTGTGAGTGCACATTGTTGGCTCCTGTGAGTGTTCTTTTTATTTACCCTCTGTTTCTTCACTTAAGGAACATCCAGTGCTGTAGGAATGCTGGATTTCAGCAGTGGGAGCAGGGAAGGCTTCCACAGGTCTGTGGTGTTCAGGGGGATGTGCTAGGACAAATATAAATATGCCCTGGCAGGTCAAAATCCAGCATCCTGAATCCTGCCTTTTCATCCCCCAGCTGACCCTGGGCAGGGTGCTGTGTCTGGTGCCAGCCCAGGCTGTGTCTGATGATGGAGTGAGAGTGGTTGTGCTGGGCAGGGCTTCTCTTCCTTTTATTGAGCTGTAAAATAAGAAATAAGGGACAGTTTTTTCTACCCTCATTGAAATGCATCCGAAATTGGGTCACTATAGATGCTTGTATGCAATTTATGTAATGTATATATGTTTGTATGCCTGTACTGTACACATAGATACCTATATGTCTTTTAAGGCTGAGCTGTGATGATTTTGGGGCACAACGTTGTTCTGAAAAACATCGAATCATAGAATGGTTTGGGTTGGAAGGGATGTTAAAGGTCATCAAGAGTCAAATCCCCTGCACGGGCAGGGACACCTCCCACCAGCCCAGGTTGCACAAGATTTCATCCAAAACCACCCATCTGTTCTTGCATTGCATGCTGCAGCAGCTGCCTGCATGAACCCTGCCTTGCAGTGCCCCAAGCTTCATCCACTGAAGATTCATCTGCTTTTTAATAAACATTTCCTTCACAGATCCATCCTTCTGCAAGGTGTCTGGGGAGAGGCTGATCAGTGCTCACCCCCCAGGGCTGACCTCAGTGGGAAGGAGCAAGGTTTGGGGAGTTGATGAGGTCTCACTGTTCCAGCTCTGCTTGCCAGAAGACCCCAGCCTGAGACCATCATCTGGGAGAGCTGCCTGCCTTGAGGTGGCAGCCACCCTGGTATCAGGGGTTTTTTCTCCCAAAGTAAAAGGCTGCCTTGTGGGACTCTGTCCTGGTTTAGGCCAGGATGAAGGTGATTTTCTGGTTTGTACTTTTGCTTTCAGCTAAGTCTCTTGTAAGTAGTTGCACTTGCTGAAATTATCAGAAGTTTCTCAGACAGTGTCTGCTTCTAGGACTGATAACACTCGATGTTTATAGTTACAGCCAGAGACTGGCACACAGAGCCAAGGACACTGCTCAGCTCTCAGGAACATTTTACCTTCCAGAAGGAGCAACGAGGTCCCACCTGAAACCCTCCTTTGGGGAGGACCAGACAAGATAGATGCCAGAATTGACCAAACAGAGTATTCCATCCCATACACGTCATACTCGGTATAAAGTTGAGGGATCACAAGGGTCAAACAACTTCTTCCTTCCTTCTTCCTCCCTGCTTCCTTCGGCATCCTGAGAGGATTCCGTCTGTCCCTCTGCCTGTGATCCTGATCCGTGCCAGCCTGAATCTGTGTGTTTCTGCCCCCAGCTCCTGACTGCTGCCGACTCCAGGATTCCAGCCTGGACTTTCCCAGGGCTGCCCTGCAGCCTCGGTGGTGACGTGAGAGTTATTGGGGGAAAGGGGGGAGGAGCGTGGGATCACTTTTCCTGTATATTTGTATATATTTAGTAATTTTTTCCTATTTATCATCACTGTGTCATTAGAGTTCTGTAGTTTAGTTTCCAACCCATAAGTCTCTCTTCCTTATTCTCTCTCAGTGAGGAGAGAGAGATTAATATATAAATCTGTTGCTCTGTTTAAATCTGTTGTTTTGCCGGGCCAGTGTTAAACCGTGACAGACTCCATCTTCCTGAGGATGAGCCTGGCAGCAAGGCAAATTAAAGGATGAATAAAAATGAATCGAAGCCATCAAAGCCTGGGTCTGTGTCACAGCTCACCAGAGAGACAAAGCAGGGAACAAAGATGTGCACAAATGCTGGCATTTCCTGAGGATCTTGCTCTTTACAGTCTCTCCTCCAGAAGCTGTGGAGAGATTGTGGAGCTGATCCAGAGCAGAATGAGTCAGACCCAGCTCCTGGGGAGCACGCAGATTCGCAGAGGTCTTCTTCCTGGACAGGAGCCTGGAGCTGTGCTGGACACCCATATTAATACCTGGGGACAGCAGAGCTGGGCAATGACAGTAGCAGCCTCTCCTCTTTCCCTAAGCCTGTCTGTTTCTTGAGTAGAAAAAAAAAAATATCTGGACACCAGGTAGTGTCAGCATGAATGAGTCTATCACTGCAGAATATCAAGACCTTGATCTAATTTTCCTAAGCTTTGTTGGTTTGTTTTTTGTTTGGTTTGTTTTGTTTTTTGTTTTAAGCAAATATGCCTTGTGTGGGGCTGAAGGAAGAGCACGAGAATGAATTACATCATTTGGGTTGGTGCATACTCTGGAAGACATTGGACTTGGGCACAACACCTGACATAAGGGCAACCAGATGGACAGCTCTGAAGTCAGTCCCGTCCTGCTCCTCTTTTCACAGCAGCGTTGCTGCCAGAAAATGAACTGTCAGTGGAAAAAAAAAGAGCAAAAGACAAACGATGAGTGTGAATTTGATGTTATTCACTGAGCAAATGTTTGAACTTGCTAAAACTCGTCAATCAGTGACAGTATGGGCTGTTCCCAAGCACCTGCTCTGTCTTTTGCAAAGACAGCTATGCCACCAACAGGTAGGTAGGACCACTCAGGTTGTCCTGATATCCCCATGAAAGCTTCAAACACTGCTCAGCAAGTTAGGACAGTGCTGGTTCTCTGATCCATTCCCACCATGGAGAGGATGCCCTGGGATTTTACTGAGGAGAAGAAGGTCCCCGTGTCACAGGACAGATAATGAATCCCACAGTCATTTACGTGTAAAGTAATTCAGTAGTTTCCAAGCCAAAGTCAGAGTGTGCCCATGCCCACTTTATACCAGCCTGAAAAGATTGACCAGAATTGGCAGCTCTGATGATTCAGTTCTCAGAGAGCTGTTATTTTCTTACAGCCCCAGCTGCAAGAGTCAGGGGATTATAGGAGACACTTAGTCTTGAATGAAAATCATATCAGAGCCCAACTTGGGACTGCAGAGAAGAGCTGGAGACATAATTCCTAAACGCTCCATAAAAAATAGAAGGCAAATAAACAGAGCTGGATTTTATTAATTTTTAAAATCTCATTATTTTGACCAACATAATGTTTTCTGAGACCTGAATCAAGTGTTTGGAAGCCCAGGAGCTGGTAAGGGAGCTGTAGAATGTCTCAGAACTCTGCTGCCCACATTCATTGCAATCAGATGATGAGCTATGAACAGGCTTGTCCCAGATCCACCTCTCATGGGATCTCTTCCCTGACTGTTTCTGGCATGTTGCTGGGGCATATTCTTTTTCACTGTGATTATGTGCTTGATCTCCAGGAAGAGACTGTAGAAGGAGTTGAATGAAGAAGCATGGCACACCCACACCCTCACTGCAGCTGAAATTAAGTCTTGGAAAAATGAGCTTCTTGGCTATCATCCTGGTTCACACAGTGGCCAGCTGTCCCCAGCTTCCCCTCCTGAGCCAGGATCTGAGGTCTACCTGAGGAAGTCCCTCCCAGTGTCCCATGAGCAGCACACAAAGCAGGGGAAGAGGAACCGTGAGCTGCTGCACTCCCCATCTGCTGCTTCTTGTCAAGGACATCAGTGGCTTCCTCCTCCTGGCCTGGGGCTATCTGCTGGCTCTGCTGGCCAGGATGCCTGAGTACAGCCTTGTACAGACACAAGCAGCACCTGAAGCAGAACACCAGCAGCTCTAAGCAGCTCCAAAGCACTGCAGCCTGTTCAAATGCAGGCCTGAGATAAGGAGTTGCATCCCTTCATCTGTCTCACCCATACCATACCTGAGAGCTCTGGAGCTGGCAGAGCTCTTGAATTGATGTCCTCAGGGGACAGCAATGAGTGGGCTGACTCAGAGCTTTCCACACTGACATAAAATGAGCTTACTCTGCAAACTGCATCTCCTCTTTGAAACTTGTGCCCTGTTATGAGCAAGCAAGAGGATGAGGGGGTCTCCTGCAGCCTGAGCTTTCCTGTACCGTGCTAGAGCCCATGGCTGACAAGTGGCTCAGAGTCTTTGGTGGCGCAGGATTATGCAGGATACAAAGTCCAAACTCTCAGCACACAGTCTCTCTCTCTTATGTCTTAAAGAAAGAGTGAATGGTCTTCAGCTGGGGGTGCAAATAGAACCCCCAGACTCATTTGAGTTGGAAGGGACCTTAAAGATCATCGAGTTCAAGCCCTGCAATGGCCAGGGACACCTGGGATAAGGTCCCACCACCCTCACACCAAAGAATTGCTTCCTCATATCTAACCAAAAGCTTCCGTCTTACAGTTTAAAACCATCCACCCTTGTCCCATCAATCCCTGCCCTTGTCCCAAGTTCCTGCCCAGCTTTCCTGGAGCCCCGCCAGGCACTGGAAGGTGCTCTAAGCTCTCCCCATTGCAGCCATCTCTTCTCCAGGCTGAACAACCCCAAATCTCTTAGTCTTTTTCTATAGGAGAAGTGCTCCATCTCTCAGATCTATGACTTCCTCTGGACTCACTCCAAGAGCTGGAGATTAAACTTGAATGAACTGGAGATTATAACATAAGAGATGTAGAGCATTGTACAACTCACAGAAAGGGTTTAAAGTGAGCATTAACCATTTGAGCAGGGATCCAAAACAGGTTTCTAGAGAATTTCTGAAAGGAAGGTGTGGAGGAGGGAAGGCAGAGGAAGGAGTATATTTCACACCTGCATCTTTGTACCCAGTGATCTCCCAGTGCCTGATATGACCAGAAGAGCACAGATTCCTGCCCACCACCATGTATTGGTCAGGAGAACAGTCTCAGCAGCATCCTGGTGCTGATCACCCTTCTCCTGGACTCACCCTATGCCAGGTCCTGCACCTGCAGGGAAATGCAGGGAGCCCATGGGGTGTGTAATGCCCAGGAAATAGGTGTTTGATGTAACTGGAGTCTGAAAAGAATCAGTCAGCTTGTGGCATGAAATTTAGCAGCCAGGTGATGGTAACATGCATTTGTGTGGGTGTCTCTCTGATCACGACAGCAGCACAGCCCAGTTCATATAAATTTTGTCATTCTTAGTAGAAAGATGAAGGTGCTATGTTTACCTGACAGCGTGGAGTCTCAGGACTGGTCTGGTCTTGCCTTAGCCTGAGCTGGTTTTGATTTGTTTCAACAGCTGCTGAGCAGTTAAGGAACTATTACTATTTTAGCTGCACTCTATGCATCCCAGGTATGCTCCTGGCACAACAAGTGCATGAAACAGAGCCCTGTATTTTATACATGCATGTGGGAGGCTACTTGGCAGATTTTCAGCTTTAGCTGGGAGTTAATGAGGAAGGAGCATAAAAGAGTAACACTGGGGTCTCCCAAATCAAAGAAGAAATCCCCCCAATAACGTTAGGCTTATCCCAACAAGTTTGAGGATGTTTTCCTACCACATAGAATCAGACAATGGTTTGGGTTGAAAGGAACCTCAAAGACCATCCAGTTCCAACCCCTTGAACAGGCAGGGCCACTTCCCACCAGCCCAGGTTGCTCCAATCCCCATCCAACCTGGCCTTGAACATTACCAGGGATGGGGCAGCCATAACTCCCCTGGGCAACCTGTGCCAGTGTCTCACCACCCTCAAAGGAAAGATTTTTTTCTTAATGTCCAACCTAAATATTTCCTCTTCAAGTTTTAAACCATTTCCCCTTGTCCTCTCTCTATACACCCATGCAAAAAAACCCTACCCCAGCTTTCTTGTAGGACCCTTCAGCTATAGGAAAGGCAGTATTAGGTCACTTCAGAGCCTCCTCTTCTCCAGGCTGAACAACCACAGCTTCCTCAGCCTGGCTTCATAGATGCCTGAGGAAGCCTAGCACCCAGAGGGACATTGAAAGGGTGAGAGCAGAGAAAGAAGAGACATTGGGAAGTTTTTTTAATAACCATTTTGATTACATGACTAAATATTTAGTCATATATTTAGTCATATATAGGCTTTCTGTATGAATTAGATGAGTTGGACTGTTAGGATTGCCAAAACATGAACTGAACTGAGCTCTGTATGTGTGCTGCCTTCCTTTGTGCCCACAATGAGAGTTTAGGGGTAAGAACAGCCTGGAGGAAGCATTACTGGATATTACAGGTTTTGTGCCCTGAGGCCTGTTCTTCATCTGCCAGGACTGTCTTGACATCTCCCAAGCTGTCCTGGTGTGGGTGGGTGTCTGCTTGTCCTGGATGCTGTCTCTCCAGCTACAGATTTTCAATATTTCAGCCTTGAGGTATCTGACATACTCATGAATGCTGTCATGGCAGTTCCCAGCCTGCAGCATCTTGTCAGCTGTTGACTAAGGCAATATTGCAGAGCTGCCAGGAACAACCCCAACCTGACCAGATCTCCTGCTCCTTTATAGGCCATGGCTATGATCTCAACCTGCTGAATGAGCCTGGCAATTTGCAGGTGGTTTCAGAGTCTTTAGGATTAGTCTCAAGCAGTTTGGGGATTTAGCTTCTCTGGGTCATTCCAGACTTCCATATCTGGAAGTGAACTGGTCCAGACTGGACAGGAGAGTCCTTTGTGTTGAATCCCTCCGTGTGCTTGATGCATCAGCCAAGATGAGCATGTCTGGCTGGCCTAGTGAATATCCAGGCTGCAGCCAGGGCTTTTATCTCTTCCATGAACCCCCACATCTCACCCAGGACATTGTATCAGGTTGCAGCTTTGGCTGTGTCCACCATTTCTGCTCAGCCAATGTGCTCAGCCAATTCCTCCCTCGGCACAGCCCTTGTGCCTTCCCCACCCATCACAGAACAGGGTCAGCTCAAACATTTTTCAGCTTTCTGTGTGCCAGCTTAACTCCTCCTTGTGCCTGTCTGCCAATTTTGCAGTAAATTGGCATCAAGTGACTGCTCTGTGTCCCGTGCTCAGGGCTGGAAGCAAAGCTCTTGCTGCAGCTGGTGGCGAGGGAGAGATGTTGGCTGGAGCCAAGAAGGTCACCAATGCAACCCTGTGCTCCTTGAAATGTCCTGAGGCTGCTGCCTGTGGAGCAGGGAAACAGCAGTGTCTGCAGGGCAGGCAGAGAGTTGGTTTTGTGCATCAGCTTCCAGGGTTTGCTACAGCAAATGCCTAAAAACACTTCAGCAGGGATTATAGAATGATTTGGGTTGGAAAGGAACTCTCAAGGTCTTCCATTCCAACTCCCTGCAGTTAGCAGGGACACCCTCAACTAGATCAGGTTGCTCAGAGCTTCCTGAAGCCTCAGGAAGAATACTTTTAAAACCACCTTGAATATCTCCAGGGATGAGGCCTCAGCCACCTCCTTGGGCAATCTGTGCCATTGTTCCACTGTCCTCATGGTAAAGAACTTTTTCCTAACATCCAATCTAAATCTACTCTGCTCTAATTTAAAACCATTGCCCCTCATCCTATCACTCCAGGCCCCTGCAAACACTCCCTCTCCAGCCTTCCTGTATCCCCTTCAGGTACTGGAAGATCACTATTAGGTCTCCCCAGAGCCTTTTCTTCTCCAGGCTGAACATCCCCAGGTCTCTCAGCCTGGCTTCACAAGGGAGGTTTTCCAGCCCCCTGAGCATTTCTGTAGTCTCCACAGGGGTATAGGTAGAGGGGATGTCTCCTACCTTCTCCTCCTGAGCATCCTTCATCACTTGGACATGAACATGTGAGATCTTCTGACATGACACCTCCACCATCACCCTGCCACCACCCTCCTAAGTGCAGCAAAGTGATCTGAACTCTTGGCTACTGGGAGCTTGGCCATAGTAAATCACTTTTTTTTCCTCCTTAAAGTACAAATATTAGGGGTTTCCATCACCCTGTACTTGCCCTAATGTGGCCCTGTTGCTCCTATTGCTTGGACAGTCTCTGTCTACCTGCCAATAAGCAGTTTTTATTTGCCCTCAGATTTTCAAGGAAAGTGTTGAATCAGCACTGATTCATATTCCCATCTGCAAAAGACTGATTTTCTAGGAACTGTTTTTGTGACATCTGTTAGCCCATTCTCAGTCCATTTATCAAGTCCCTGACTGCTGCATTCTAGTGCTAACTTCAGCCAGGTTTCTTAAGGAAGCAGGAATTACATTATACTAATTCCTTTCAGTCCTGCTGATGCCACCTTCCTTCAGGTTCAGTTCTTAAAAATTCCATGAATGTCTGTAACCAAAACTGACCCAAAACAGTGTTCTGATAAGAAAGGCTACCTTTGGAAAACAACTAAATTGCTGGAGGAAGCACACAGGAGGCAGCCACAGGGAACAACACAGGGTCATTTCTACTGGCCATAGAGCTATTTTGAAAAGAGAATATTCTGTGACAGTAACTCAGACATCCAAGAAAATGTTGAAGTCTCTCAGTTTGAGAAACAGCTTAAGCTCATGTAAGTAAGTGCTCCTCCTGGAGAGTAAAGACACCAATAATAATACTAACATTGCTACTACGACTAATCATTAGCATCATCATCACCATCGCCACAATAATTTAAAAACAAAAAAAAAAACCAAACCAAGAAACGAAAGAAAAAACCCACAACAAAATGAACAGTTTCCCAGGCTGTGGAATTGAACTGGCTTTAAAAATAAATAAATAAATAAATAAATCTTTTGGGTCATCTTCACATGGTATAAGCTCATTAGCAAGTTTGCCTCAGATCTTCGTGTCAGCAATGAAAGGATGCCACCAGACTGGAAGATGCAGGCTGGCATAGGGTAAAATTGCCTCTTTTAGCAGCAATGTTGGCTGATGCCTCCTCTAAGTAAAGCCCTGCTTGTCAAATAAGCTTGTGTCTTCACAAAGAATAAGTTATGGATATTGTTTCATCTCCATTCTATGAGCACTCAGCTCCCATGTGGTCATTTTCATTATTATCACTGGAAGTCACTGGCCTGGAGTCCTCTTTGTGGATTTGCTCTGCTCTCCCGAGCTGGCCAGTATCCACCACATCTCCAGGATGCTCTTGCTGGTAGGGCCATTTTACAAGTTGCAGGTTATTGGTTCCTTTCAGGAAAGACCCTCTGTGTACTTGTTGCTTCCCATATTCCCAAACCACTTCAGAAGCTCCTTATTGTTCACCCACTTGCCAGGCATGAAATTTTTAAATTGTCTTTATTTCTTTACCATTAACCTGCCCTGCCTGACTGCAATTCATACCAGTAACCATGGGTTTTTATCCCTTTCTCCAGTCTTTCCATGTTGCATTTTTTTTCTAACAGCCTTCTTCATTTTGCCACTAAATTGGTGTGGAATTTTAGGCAAAATTGCTTTCTTTTTTGGAGGTAAAATTATGACCTAGTAATTTCTTATTAAAGAACTTCCCATCTTCATTCACTTTTTTTTTTTTTTAAATGAAAATTTTCCACTAAATTAATTCCACTCATAATTTTTCCCAGCTTGGAAATGAGTCTTCTGAAAGCACCATGTGAGTGTCTACGGCTGTAGATACATGGAATTGGTTAGGACTCTTTTCTTATATTAAATCTAATCAGGTCATGATCATGGGTCCCTAGGCAGCCACTAACTTCCAGCCTGGTGATTAATTCATCTTCACCCGTCATAATGAGTTCTAAAATAAATTACCTCACGTTGGGTGCAATACCTTTTTTTGCAAGAAAATTACCACCTCTAATGTGCAATAATGCTGATGATGTTTGACTTCAGGATGCCCCAGGGCTCTGCTGTGCACACGTGCAGGGAGGTGATTTCTCCTTTGGTGGGGATGCAGCTGCTCATCCTCCTGCCTGAGCTGCCTGAGAGGGCTGTAGGAAATCCCAACCAATCCTCACGAGGGAGGACATTAAGAAAGGAGAAGGGGGGATGTCAAAAACCTTTCCCAGGCATGGTCCCTTGGAGACTTCAGAGGGGTCCTGTGGACCATTAACCTGCAAAGGATGGTAAGGTAAGATAGGAGACCTGACTGACTCTTCCAAGAGCTTTGCCTCTATTTTCCAAGGCTCTGATCTTTATTTTCTTGCCACTGATGGCCAGGGTGGAGATGACATCCAATGTGGGGCATGTCTGCTGGTGGAATTGCTGAGGAAAAAGGTATTGGAGCTGCTGGCAGAGAATGACACCAGAGACCTCCAAGGGACCTTGTCTGGTTTGAGTAATTGGTGTCACCATCAGTATCTGGGGAAAAAATTGGTATCTTCTCAGAAAGGAAAACATTGGCTGGTCTCCTCTGTACCTATCTGCTCATGAGACAGCCTGCTGAGATCTGTGCCTTGTCCTTGAAGGAAATGAAAGTCTGGTTCCTGTAGTAGTATTTTCTCCAGGGGTTAAAGTAGTGGAGACATTGAAGGGCATGGAGTCTCCGTGCATGTGTACATTGCAATAATAATTTGTTTTATGTGGTTTGTGGTCACTGTGTTTGTCACAGGTCAAGATCCATGAGCCATTTACCTCATAGTGACATTTTGGTGAAGGACAAGCCAAGTTGTCTATTTGAAAGATCTGCCCTTTTGGACTTCTTCCTTCGCTTGAAGTAAGCATGGCAGAGAGAGACCACAAAGAAAAAAAAAAAAAAAAAAAAAAAAAAAAATTGTAATTTTCACATACAGCAGGGTTAGGACCTCAGACTGCCCCTTTATCCAAGGTGTCCTATAATCTTGGACCAAGAGTACCAATGCCTTCTTCCTCCCTGGAATGGCTTATTATCTCATTCAAAGTGAAGAAAGGGGGCACACAGCAGTCAGAAGTGTGGCAGGTGGAAAAGCAAAGGAGAATCTGCCCTTGAGATACACAGTACCTGAGTCAGGGAGCTGTGGTTGGCTGAGGAGATGCAGCAGAGGCACCACCACAACCACTCCCTGGGGCAGTTCTCTTGATCTCATTCCTGCCTGTGACAGATCATTCTGGAGCCCTTATCCCTTGCTCATTTACTACTTGCTCATTTCAATCCCCTTCCTCTGATTTTTCATCTTCTGAGGAGATTTGCACACACCAGGCTGTGAGATGACCAATGGGAACACAGTGGGGGATCTCTGGTGGGCATGTTCATAAAAGGTGATATCCAGAGGATATGTTTGCAGGGCTGGCAAAGCACCAGGGGGGAGAGCAGTCCTTCCTGCCAGCATTTCCAATGACTCCTGGTCTTTCTTTTGCCATTTTGTCTTGCCTTCTACTTGTTCTGCCTCTCTGTCACAGTCTTGTCACACTTCCTGGATTTCTTTGACTAATGAAATCTTTCCCATGCCCTCTTTGTGCTTCTCACATGCTTCTCTTGATGGAGTAATCAGGGTTTGAGAACCACTGAGTATAAAGAAGACCGTGCCACGGTCTAGAATAGGACATTTTGTGGTGCTCTCAGCACAAAAATTCTTGGCACACTTATTCTCAGGGCAATGAACACCATCAGGAGCCTTTGGAGACTGTAATGAGGAGTTCAGGAGAGGAAAAAGAAGAAAAGAGTAGTGAGAGCATTTGCAATGTCTTAAGTAAGTCTTCCATTTTAGCAATATCTCTTGCACACTTTTCTCTAGCAATAGAAAACCTTAATGGAGAAAGGTGCCTTGTTTGAATGGTTCTTTGATGTTAACAGAGGAAAGTAATAACTATGTTTTGTGGGGTGGGGGAATCAATCAATGGAATTATACCAGGTTAAGGTGCTGTCAGAATTTGATTCTGCTTTCTATAAGGAAAACAAAGGCTCATGGTACATTAGCATGGCCAAAAAGAACAGCAAAACACAAAATATGTCTCTGGAGAGAGATGAAATTGCAAGTCACTGCTGGAGGAACACAGCTTCAGAACATTCAATGATCCACTCATTCTTCTGTGTTCTGGCAAACTTATATCACCCATGAAGCTGCTTAACACGTTCAAGTTGCCTCATCAGTTGAGTGCTTCCAGCAATACAGTAAAGGGTGAAGTTGCACTCAGATAACCCAATATCATGTTGCACAGAGGGAAATAAGGAAAAGATCTGAGGGAGGGGAATTAGAGCAGGGGAAGAAAAGCACAAAGGTGGGAGAAGAGCCATACAAGTCTGGGTTCCCAGGCTTTGTTCAGGAATTCAGGGTGGACATTGAACTCACCACTTCTGGTGAAGTGGGAGACCAAAACGACAAAATTCCTTTTGTCAAGTCCATCATTATCTAGATGCTTTGTTTCTTTACAACTCTTTAAAATAGATTCTAAAACTAACCAAAAGATGCTTGGATTTTCTCCAACAGTTCAGCCCTGCCCATGGCACGTGAAGGTTGGTCCATTTGTTTGCAGTTTGGCTTTCTCTGTTTGCTCTCCATGATCTCAGAGGAGACCTCTATTAGAGTTTCGATGTCTCAGCTCCGCACACAGCCTCCTCTTTCCCAGGAAAATCCTGGTCTTGTCCTGAGTGCTTACTGTCTGTCTGCAGAAAGGGTTTGAAATAAGTTAGACCAGAGCCAAGGGATGGTCCATAAAGGTTGCAGCACTGAGGGTTTAATTCACACTGCCAAGTGAAGACTTTGAATAGAAAGAAATATCATAAATCAAGATATCCTGAGCCCTTTCCTCCTCACCTCATCTATAAATATTTGCACAAGGACTTGCCTGGCCTTCAGACCTCTTCCAAGGTAGAAGGTGTAAGGTCCAGCACATCTAAAGCCATAGGGGAGTTGGGGAGTTGGACAGGTGAGTTGGACAAAGCTTTTGCTCACCAGATCTGTCCCCGGGCTGATCACACTGTGCAGGATGCTCTCTGTAGTCATCAAATCATAAATCCTAGAACGTGAGGTGGGAAGGGAACTCAAGGATCAGCTGGTCCAACCCTTCTGATACTATTGAGATGACATATGAGATGTCTCAGCACCCTGCTGAGCTGAGACTTGAAAATTTAAAAGCTGGAGGAATCCACCACTTAACGGCTGTTTGCTTGACAGCACATGAGTACAAAGGAGACATACAGAAGGGCAAGGGT
Organism: Phaethornis superciliosus; assembly: GCA_023637945.1. Lineage (NCBI taxonomy): Eukaryota > Metazoa > Chordata > Aves > Apodiformes > Trochilidae > Phaethornis > Phaethornis superciliosus. Next base: position 2,792,238 of record JAJQWJ010000020.1, read on the forward strand.
ATCTCTCCCACAAGATAAGCTATCAGCACGCTTCTGTCTGGGCAGCAGCTTGAATCAAGTTTAGAAATAGAAGAGAGCAGCGAGGAGGACACAGGGCCTGCTCTGAATGGGGAGGGGACAAGTGAAGGGGCTCAAATCCTGTCCCATCCCTCCCAGCTCCCAGCAGGTCCAGCTCTGGGTGAGGAGTGCTGGTCATGCCCAGCTCACATGGATGATGCCCATCTCAGGAACCACGGGTGAGGAATCACAGAAGTGACAGGGGAGTTCTGCTGCCAGGTCTTCTCTAGGATTGTTTTACACTTTCCTGTGGTTTCATATGTTCATTCTATACTTTCTGTTTATGAACTTGACCTGAAGCCCAGACTAAACACCAGATTACCTCTTTTCTGCTTTCTCACAGCAATTTGTCTGGAAAACCACTGTCAATGGAGAGCAGTGGTTCTCCTGGGAGCAGCTCAGCTGCATCTCTTCAGATTTCTCTCATAGAATCCCTGTGCCCTCGAAGTGCCAGCTTTTCTCTGTCAGTGGTAAAGGCAAACAAGAAAACAAGCTCTAGTGAGCAGGAGAATATGGGCTGTATCTACTTTGCACACAGCTATGTTTGGACAGATGAAACCCAAACAGTTATTTCCACTTAAAAATATGACAGATGCTGGAGGCAAAGCCAAGTAAAGCTGAACGATGGAAGTTGTTGGATCTCCTGATCCAACTTCGAACCTGACAGTCCATGCAGGTGCATCTCAGGATTATGTACCAGGGGAACAAGGAGAAAGAGAATAATGTGTCCTGCTCCAGAAGGAGCAAAGAGATGCCTCACTGCACTGGCCATCCATGAGCAGCAGCAGGCAGCCAGCCACTGAGCAGAGTCTTCAATTGATTTTTTGGGCTGGCAAGTGCACAGGATTGCTGGATGCTTCCCATTCTACTTGTAGCCTTGGAGATGGGTTTAGAGGAGGCTTCTTGTCCAGGTAAATCACTGCAGAAAGAGACAGAGGCTGTTGCAAGATGAGGGCAGACATCTGGAGCCAAGTGTCAGTCATGGAGCATCCCTGAGTTTTAGGACCTCCTTCAGGGAAAGCATCTGCTGATACAGGCAGAAGTGGAGACCAACTCCCCAAGGGTTAAGCTGAGCTGTTCAGAAGATAAGTTAAGTTGCTTCACATCATCTAAGGCTCTCTAATGAAACCTCCTCTTCCTATTCGGAGGTAATCTTCCTTTGATCAAACCCTCTTCTCTTCTGATGAGAACAGTGCAGTAATCAAGAAGCTAATCTGAGCCACTGCAGCCTACCAGACCCCTCATAACCCAGAGCATCATGTTTCCATCTTCCTCTCCCCCTCAGTCTGTGCCAGGCAAATCTGTCTCCATTTCTGCTCCAGCCCTCCTTGGCAAGCAAGCTCTGCAGAAACTCTCTACCTGGCTGCCCAGGGGCAGGAGTTGTGCTCCTGAGATAGACCCGGAGCCATCTAGAGTGCAGGGGTAGAGCTGCCTTTTCCTTGCAGTGGACTTTCTCCAAAGATCAAAAAGGCATTTAAACTCGAAATCCATGTTTTATTAGGACATAAACTTGAATAACTACATTTCTGAAAGGGGAGGAACTCAGAGAGACTAGGCCAGTTAGACTAAAAATAAAAGCTTATATACCACTCCTTCCCTACCTACTGTGTCTCTATGGATGGATCTTTACCTCTGGCTTGGCTTTAGCTCAGTGGCTTTCTGAGTTACAGAAAAAGGGACTTGCAACCCATGGAACAAAACGTAAATGTTGGGCAAGCAAAGGTCTGAGACTTCCCAGAGAAGCTGCTAGGATGCTCTGTGGGTTTAACCTTTTGTATATTTAATATGCTCTCTTCACTCAGAGGAGAATTTCTGCTGGGGATATCTCCTCAACACAGTGCTGCCTATTAGCTCTTATTGATATTAAAAAAAAAAAAAAAAAAAAAAAAAAAAAGTTAATTTCTGGTAAAATCCACAGGAAAAGAACTGCACACCTCACCAGTATCTCATGGGAGCTGAACCTGGGCCCTGGGAACTGTCACCAGGGTCTGGCCTCCGCAGAGGCTGAGCTGCAGAGGGAAGAGCTGTGCAGCATGGCAAGGGGTTCAGCACCCCTGGAAAAGGCTGGAGTGCCAGGCTGGATGGGGAGGCCAGTGCCGTTGCAGACTCAGACACCAGTTCCAGTTCTGGAAGCACTTTTTCAAAAGTGTGCTGGGTGGAGGAAAAGCCACCAGCTCATCCAGTTCAGTCTTTCAACAGAGCCACTCTGAGAGGAGGTAGAAAAGGCAGATGACTGTAGGTACATTCTGAAGGAAGAGATTTCCAAGAGCAGGAGGTTTTAATTCAGTAGGAAGAGTCAGAACTAGATCTGATGGCTGCCACATGGAGCTTGAAGTAACAAGCTGAACATGAGGAGTAAATTTAGAACAGCGGTGACAGTTGACCTTTTGTTGCCAATGGGCACAGTAAATTTGGTATCAATTTACATTCACAAATCAAGCCTGCACATCCCAGAAAAGTCTGCTCTTTGTACTCAGCTCAGGTGAGAAGTGGGTGCAGCATCCCTGGGTGGGTTCTCTGGCCTGTGTTCAGTGAGAGGTCAGGCTGAGTTCCTCCTGAAGCCTGAGTCCTCAGTAATGAGCAGCACAGAAAGTCCTTCAGGCAGGCCAGGGTGTATTGCCTCTCTTGATGCTGTGTCCTTCCAGGCTGCACAGAAATCTGCCCTCTCTGAAAGCTTTTCAAGCCTCAGATGTTCATTATCATAAAATCATGGAATGTTTTCAGTTGGAAGGGACCTTAAAGCTCATCCAGTCCCACTCCCTGCTATGTGCAGGGACACATCCCACCAGACCAGGTTGCTCTAGGTTTCTCCTATCCTTTTGTTTACTGTGATTTGAAAAAGAGGGAAATGCCATCCCAAACCTGTGTCCCAACTGATCCACTCTCTGATGGATGCTGCACTGCCTGCATTTCTCTGCTAGGGATTTATTGTTGGGCTCTGCAGGCTTGGCTGGTGAGTGAGTGGTTGGGCTCATTTTGCATTGCCTGCAATGTCAGTGCTGCTACCTCCCCTTCTTTTGCAGGCAGATCCTCTCCAACATATTTCAGCTGTCATTTTGGAAGATCTCCCTAGTTTTTAGTGAAAACAGGGAATCTGGAGCTGCCTTGAGAGACACCAGCTCTGGACTCTCTGCCATCAGTCCTGGGAAAGGCAAGAGTGCTGCTGATGGTGAAGTGATAACTGTGGAGATACAGAAGCAAAGACAATGGTGAAAATGTCTTTGCTAAGGATTTGGGTTAAGCTTTTGAAATAATGTCACTTTTGCTTTGGAAAATCACCCCAAAAATGACAGGGAAAAAAAAACTTTAACCCACGGGGACAAAGTCTCCTGAAAAAGGGCTTCAAAAGCAGCTCCATCCAGCTTAAGATGGGCATTATCATTCGTGAGGAGATGTTTCCACTGGCATTTATTGTCCAAAGAGTATAATTTAAAGATTCCTGCTACAATGAGAAATAAAATCTAGAGAGATAATATAGTGAAAATCCAGACAATCACACAGCCTTACTCTGAGAGTCAGGCAACAAAGGATCAATCAAATTCACATTTAAAATAATAATAATAAAAAAAAGTAGCCTCTACCTTTTATTAAGCTTATGCAGCAGGAATAAAACCTCAGGCATAACACTGTTCCCCTTTGCACCAGGGAAAGTCCAAAGGGCTGCAGCAGCAGTTAAACCCCAGGAGAAGGCTACATGGGATGGGGCCATGATCTACAAAGAGTGGGCAGTGTCTGTGGGCAGGACACTGCTCCTGAAAAAACAACTGGAGTGTGAACACTGCCAGGAGGTATTCCATGATTTGGGCTGGAAAATTGAGGAAGCTCCACTATAAACATAAGAATGGGAGCTGAGTCCCCAAAGTCAAATCTGAAGGTGCCATACCTGGTGCAATGCCCTGTGGGTGTAGGCTGGTGGATGTACCCATATGCAGAGTTCATTCCTGACCTAAATAAAACAAAAGCATTTGTAATACTTAAAGGTTTGTGGTTCAGTCTGCCCATTTACCAGGTGCTGGAGCTGCCTCCAGAGCTCAGGGCTCCTGTGGTACTACTATTCAGAGATCAGACACAGCTGGGTTGCTGCATCTGGACCAGAATAAAGCTAAGGATGAGTTTATCCTTACCATTTGTGTCAGAAAAAGTTCTTTGTCCTTTACAGGGAGCTCAACTAACACAAGTGACAGTCTGGCAGAGTGGGGGATCCTCTCTGCAGCCCTTCACAGAATCACAGAATCATCATGGTTAGAAATGACTTTCAGGGTCATTGAGTCCAACCATCAGGCCTACACCACCTTAACCACTAAATCATCTCCCAGAGTTCCACATCTACTCACTTTTTAAATACCCCCAGAGATGGCAACTCCACCACCTCCCTGGGCAACCTAGGTAACCTGTTCACTCTTTCAGTGAAGAAATTTTTCCTAATATCTAATCTGAACCTCCCCCGGTACAACTTGAACCCATTACCTCTTGTCCTATCACTAGTCCATTGGGGAGAAGAGGCCAACACCCACCTCACTACAGCCTCCTTTCAGGGAGTTGTAGAGGGCAGTAAGGTCTCTCCTCAAACTCCTCTTCTCCCAGCTGAACAGTCCCAGCTCCTTCAGCCTCTCCTCCTAAGTCCTGTTCTGCAGACCCCTCATTCTCTGCACCCTCTCCAGCACCTCCATCTCCTTCCTACACTGTGGTGCCTAAAACTGCACCCAGCACTCGAGGTGCAGCCTCATCAGGACTGAGTACAGGATCACCTCCCTGGTCCTGGTGGCCACACTGTTCCTGATACAGACCAGGATGTTGTTTGCCTTGTTGGCCACCTGGGTACACTGCTGGCTCATGTTTAGCTGTCAATCAGCAGCCCCAGGTCCCTCTCTGCTGGGCAATTCTCCAACCACTTCTCCCCAAGCCCAGGTGCAGGACCCGACATTTGGCCTTCTTGAAACTCATACAATTGGCCTTGGCCCATCCATCAAGCCTCTCCAGACCCCTCTGCAGACCCTCTGTCCCCTCAGGCAGATCAACACAGTTTTCAGATGCAAACCTCAGGGGCAGATGGGACTGAGCACTCAGTGCCCTGAGCACTGCTGACCAAAGCCCCAAGGCTCCTTCCTTATTCACCTTGGGGATCCCAAGGACCAGGGGACTGTGTGGACTTTCTTCTTATGCCATTCAGGGCACGGAGCAGAATCCAAGGAAGTTTGCAGTGCTGCCCCACAGTGACACGAGACTTTGCAACAACTGTGGGAGTCTCAGGAAATTGGATTAAACCTCCTCAGGTTCAAGAAGTTGATCCTGCATGCGGGACACAGATGGGACAGGGCATCCCAGGCTTGCAGGGAGAGGATTGGATGGGATGTGTCAGAGCAGGGTAACCTGGAGGGGACCAGAGAGAGGCCAGGACAGCTCTGGGGACCACAGCACACTGGGTGACACAACTTGAGTGGCTCCTTCCACAGAATAGAAGACAGAGATTGGGGGTGGGGGAGGGAACCCACTGACATCACTCACCTTTTTCTCTCTTCACTGCTTCTCCATGACACTGGAAATGCTAAGGGAGAATATTTTGCTTTTCTCCATACAAAACTGAGCAGCTAGTTCAGAAAGAGATTGTTGAACTGCACAGAAGTAGCTTCTATTGCAATTATTTCCCTTTCTGGGATGTGCTGTTTTAGACCCACCAGAAAGGGTTTTTTCATTTTCTGAGTACATAATTGGACTCTCTCACACAAGAAGCTGAGAGAAGATTGTATGAGGATAACAAGGCAACAGACACTCAGATGGACACAAACATATTTCCAGGGCTTCTTTTTCATGCAAAGAGGGCACTTCCAGTAAAATAACAAAAATGAACTTTCCATGAAATGAAAGTATTTGGATCTGGAAATATTTGATGGTGGCAGCCTGTGGCACCACCAAGACCCACCAAGGTGTCTCTACCATGACCTTATGTAATCTGGGAGCTATCAATGCCTTCCTGCAGAAGGATGTGATTTCAGCCACTTACCTGTCTTCAGCTTTGCAATCACATCCATCTTATCCTAGGAAAAACATTCAACATGATTTTTTGAGTCTCTGACAACACTGGAGCATGCCCAGTGGCATTCTGGGAAGCTGCTCCTTTTCTTAAACTGTTCTAAAGTCTCCTTGTCTTCAGAAGAAAACAGTCCCAAGGTGCTTATGCTCCCAGGTAAGGTGCTCTGTCTGTGGAGGCTGTGGAAGTGACAAGGCAGTGCAGAGCAAACTACACCATTGTGACACAATTATCTCACATGGCGGCATCAGAAGGTGCCACTGGCTGAAGCTGTGTGAGGATGGCTTCTCTACAAGGACTCCTGGGGGACTTTGCATGTCTGACATATGCAAAGAGGTGAGGGGGTGGCAGAAGGGAGAGCTGTAGAAGGGATTGAAGAATGATGGCTACAGGCTGGTCAGGGTGATGACAGCCCACCAGTGAACTAGGGCCCTGACCCACGTCTGGTGCATGTTCTTACAGCAGGGCCTTCTGAAGAAGTGATAATAGTAAGACAGTTATGCAAGACAGTCCTCCAAACAGCTTTTTGCCATCACTTGCTCTTTGACTTTAGCCTCTGGCACTGACTAACACATACAGAGACCATTAAGTTATGAGAAAACTGGAAAATCATTTTTGCTGTACATTGTTAAACTCCAGTGGTCCACAAAGATAACTGCTGATATTTTTAATAAAGGTTTATCATAAATTTTCAGAATATTTACTGAATTTGCTGCTCACTCAGAAGCTACTCTCCTTAAGAACAGCCACAAAAATGATGGCAATTCCTCTAAAGCAGGAGTACCTTTAGATGGGTTACTTCTAAACATCCATTTTTCAGATGGAAACAGCAACATTTAAAAAGTGTGTTCATTTTTACAGAATCTGAAACCCTAAGTAGTTTACAATTTGGTAAAGCTTTTTGTCTGATTTCCTGTAAGCACAGGAGACTGGTAGGTGCATTGGGCAGTTTCCAAGGCTTCAGTGAGGTTACTGAGATGAGCATTCACCCATTGGCCAATAAATTCCCTCTGAGACCCACTGGCCAGACTTTGGTCACCAACCCTCAATACCAGGTGGGTAGAAGGAAATCAGGCACAGCTGAGTTTTGAATTGCTGGGGCCAGTTCAATCCCCTTACTGGAGAAGTGGTCTGGTTCCAGAGATGTGGGACCCTGAAGACACTTTCCAGCAGTCACAGACAGCTCCATTCAGATCCAGCACATCCCAGTTTTCCACAAATTACCATTTCACAGCTCTGTGAATGCTCCTCTTCATCATAAGAAGTGGCCAAAGGGCTAGGGTGGGAGGATAGCTGAACTGAACCTCTTTGCATCATATTTTGGTGAGCAGGACAAAACTGACAGTGGCTGGCAGACTGGAAACAAAGTCCATCTTTTTGGACTCCATCTCTTCATAGCTGCAAAACAACACAGGGTGTGCTGTGGGCAGAAAGTGCTTAAACTGAGTCCCTCCTTAATGGCTTGGGTTGCTTCATGACCTTCTGCTCTCCAGTTCAGAGTCCCAGATGCTGCCCCAACCCGTATCACTCCTTTCAGCTTCAGTAAGACCCTGAGCATACGTCCAGAGCAGGAGCATGACTGTTGGGGAAGGCCCTTGGTGAGGGTTACTCACTCTGGTTTTGTTGTCCCACCTCCTTTGCCCTGGGAGAAATTGTTTTTCTTGGCACTGTCAAAAGCACATCATGAACTGTCAGTGCCTGGGATGTATCTGGATGACACAGTTTTCAGCATGAATTAAATAGAAGAGCCCTGGATACACAAGCACTCTACAAATGTGTTTTCTCTGTTTCCTTTTCCCTGAAAAAAAAAAAAAAATTAAATTGTTGAAATAGTGAGTAGGGGTGAAGAGAGCAGTACAGTCCTAGGGCAGAGCCTGTAGAGACTCCAGACCAGCTGATCTCTATGAGCTCCTGGATTTTCACACATTTTCCTGCATCTTTAGCCTTTGACATGGATCTGAAACTCCAATAAGCATCATTGTTTAATTGGGCTCCTCGTATCAGCTGCTCTCTACCTGTCTCAGACTTTTAGTCCACCCGGAGTCTCAGTTCGGGATCCACACTCCTTGGGAAGGATATTTCTGTCACCAACCACCAATGCACTGGAAATGACCCTCAGCTGCAGATAACACCAATTGCACTTGGAAGATTTAGCTATACTGGTTAAAATTCATGTTCCCTTTGTGTGCAGAGCTAATTAAATCTTACTATCATTATTGTGTAATAAAGGGCAACTGAAATTTATTTAATATGTGCTGGGTGAGAGGTGCTTCATCATAAAACTCAGTTGTATATCCTTAGGGAACACTGTTTGGAGAGCAGAGGAACTGTAGGCAGAAAGGGAAAGATGGCTGAGAGGAAGGAGTTAATTTCTGGTGGTAACATGCCTTTGGAGACCCCCCCAGGTGCATTCAGGACCCTGGAAGTTTGAATGCAGCATTCTGGGAGAGGCAGGGTAGGGAGGGGCCATTGTCACTTCAGGTGGCCCAGTGCAGATCTCCATCCTATGGTGGGGACCACCAGGCTGGGGCCCAGTTCTCAGTGAAGGAAGTCAGTGCTGTTGTGACAGTTCTTTCACAGTTCCTTCAGAGAAAGCCTCTTGGAGATCTTCACCCCCTTGAAAATATATCCTGGGTGTGTTTTAGTAACACGAATTATGGCTTGGATGTTGATTCATGCAAAGCTCCCAGGAGGCAGGGGGAACATCACAGAATCATAGAAACATCATGGCTGGAAAAGACCTCTGAGATCAGTGACTTCAATTGTCCACCCAGGAGAAAGGAAAGAAAAGAAAAAACAAAACAAAGAAAAACAAACAAAAAAAACCCCTCACTATGCCCACTAGAGCACATCCTGAAGTGCCACATCTTGGTGATGTAAAAAGAAATCTGGGCTTTTTTTTTTTTCTTTTTCCCATTAAAAGCAGACATTGACACACAGTGTTTTCAGTTTAACGTTTAATTTCCCATTGTCTAATAATCCATAAGTGCTCACCAGCACTTCTAACCCTACCATCAGTGGGGAGGAAAGCCCATAAGAAATGGGGAAGTTCACAGACAAATATTTTTCAAGCTTCTTAAGGGCAAGGTTTCTGTCTGAGGCTCTTGCTTACTGGTAGGAAAACAAGTAGAACCAAAGACTTCTGAGCTTTTCTGGTTCCAGATGTGTTGCACAAGACTTTCAGGAGGACTAATTATAATCATAACCTGGAGGAGCAAGTGTAGGTACCAAGGGAAATTGTGCAGCTGATGCAATGACTTCAGCAGGTTGCAGCAGCTGTTACCAGTTTCTAAGGCCTATGAGTCACAGTTGAAGCTATGAACCACGATGTGATTCAGGGACTGATGATCAGCAAGATGAAGGAGCTGGATCAGGTGCTCTGGAGAAGCTGCTTTTCACACATGAGCTGCACCCCTGTTCTCACTACAAATGGGTGAGGATGGTAAGCTGTCTGTACTGACACACTTCCCAGGACTTGAATCATCTTTTCATTCAAAACTGCCTTGCTTTTGATTGAAAAAACCCTTTTTTGGAAGTTGCTTTGAGCTATTCTCATGCCACGGAACTCATTTCATACATGTTCTGCAAAAATACTTCAATTGCCTCTTTCATTGATTCATTGGTGGTGAAGGCATAAGGAACCATTAAATTTTCTGCTCTGATTTCCTTTGGGGCCAGAGGATGATAATCCCACCAGAACCCCTTGTGTCATGCCCAAAGGCTTGTCTCTGACTAAAATGCATCCCCCAGGAGGGGGATAGCTGATGCTGCTGTGGGTAGGGTGGCATGTGAGGGTTAGGGCCAGTAAAAGTTTTCAGTGGTCACTCTTTGCATTTTTTTGCCAATCCCATTCATTTGAAGCAGTGGGAGCCCTATTGAGCAACAGTGGGAGAGTGGCCAACGAGAGGTGGTATATTCGAGTGTTTTTGAAAAAAGCAAACCCGTAGCCTGATTGTTGGTGGTGCTGTGGGTGGGGTTCCATCGGAGCATTTTAGCCCTCACATGTATTTAGTGGGTTTTTAAAGAAATTTATACATCTAACATTTCTATTGATTTAAGATAGAAATTGGCGTTTCAGGGGAATTATGCCACTGAAGGAGATGTTCACGTTTTTTATTTTATTTATCCATATTTAAGATGTTCTTAGTTTCAGTATTAATAAATGTATATTCTTCTGCTCGTAACCTTATCCCCATCTTATTACTGGAAATTTCTTATGAGGTTCAGTGAGGATTTTCTGATTCTCTGTGTCCTGAGATTTTTTGAGCCCCAGGGATCAAACTGCAGGTGTGGGCAGGGGACAGGGTGAGGGATCTGGAGAAGGTTTAGGGTTATGGTGTAATGTTCTCAGATGAGTTCCAGCTGAAGCTCCTTCATCCCAGGTGAGGCCAGTCAAGGATATAAGGGTTGTTTCCCAGGGCATTGTGGGAAAGCACTGGGATAGGAAACCCCTATAAAAGTTTCTACTGTGGATTAGGACTCTACTCTGTTTTCGGGCAAAATCCATCTGTTCTGGATGAGGTTCTGTTAGTTCTTCAGGTTCTAGAACAAAAGACAGCAAAAGAAGAAGTCATACAAAGGCAAGTGTATTAATTTATCAAAATTGATATTTTTAAAGGGTTTTAAGGAATAAAACAGTTGAGTTGAAATTATAAAAATCCAGACTGCTTTATATTGTACCATGAAGTGATTTAAGTAATTTTGAATTAAGAAGCAGACAGAGCAGCTGAGATGTCAAAAGTTTTTAGGTTTACTACTAAAGCAAACCAGTAGCCCAATTGTTGGTGGTGCTGTGGATAGGGTGGCATGTGAGGGTTAGGGCCAGCCACAGGTTTAAGTGGTCACTCTTTGCATTTTTTGGGCAGTCCTATTCTTTTGAAGCTGTGGTTGCCCTACTGTGCAACAGTAAGAGAGTGGCCAACGAGGGGTGTTATGTTTGAATTTTTTGGAAAAATGCAAACCTATAGACCAATTGGTGGTGGTGCTGTGGGTAGGGTGGCATGTGAGGGTCTGGGCCGTCACAAATTTTCAGTGGTCACGCTGCATTTTTTGGCCAGTCCCAATCATTCGAACCTCTGGGCTCCCTATTGAGCAACAGTGGGAGAGTGGCTGTCGAGGGGTGGTATGTTTGAATTTTTTGGAAAAATTCAAACCTGTAACCTGATTCTTTGTGGTGCTGTGGGTAGGGTGGCATGTGAGGGTTAGGGCCAGCCGAAGTTTTCAGTGGTCACTCTTTGCATTTTTTGGCCATTCCCATTATTTCGAAGCTGTGGGAGCCCTATGGAGCAACAATGGGAGAGTGGCTGTCAAGGGGTGGTATGTTCGAGTTTTTGGAAAAATGCAAACCTGTAGCCCGATTGTTGATGGGGCTGTGGATTGGGTGGCGAAGGAGGGTTAGGGCCAGCAAAAGTTTTCAGTGGTCACTCTGCATTTTTTGAGCAGTCCTGTTCAAACAGGCTTTGCCACAAAACCTTAAGAGTGAGCTCTAAAAACTTTTTCTGGCCCTAGCCCTCACTTGGAACCCAACAGCACCAGGAACAGTTGGCCTACACATTTGTTTTAGTACCAAACCCCTCCAACATTCGACCACACAGCGGCTTTCCCTCTGGAGCTAATTACCAAAATCCCACACGAATGTGTCTGGCAAAAAAAAATCAGTGACTACTGAAAACTTTTGTGGGCCCTAGCCCTTACATGGAACCCTACCAACAGCACCAGGAACTATTGGCCTACCTGTTTGCTTTAGTACCAAAAAAATCCAACATTCGACCCCTAGGTGGCTCTCCCACTGGAGCTCATTTACACTCCCTAATCCACACGAACAGGACTGGCAAAAAAATGCAAAAAGTGACCACTTAAAATTTTGCTGGCCCTAACCCTCACATGGAACCCTAACAACAACTTCAGGAACAATTGGTCTAAAGGTTTGCTTTAATACAAAACCCACTAACATTCGACCCCTCAGCCACTCTCCAACTGGAGCTCAATACTGCCCCAACATCCTGCAAGATCAGGCCTGGCAAAAAAACCGCAAAGAGTGACCACTGAAAACTTTGGCTGGCCCTAACCCTCAAATGGAACCCCACAAACAGCACCAGCAACAATCAGGCTACATATTTCCTTTAGTACCAAAAACCTCCAACATTTGACCCCTCAGCAGCTCTTCCACTGGAGCACAATACAGCACCAAAATCCCACACAAACAGACCTGGCAAAAAAATGCAAAGAGTGACCACTGAAAACTTTGGCTGGCCCTAACCCTCACATGGAACCCTACCCACAGCATCAGGAACAATCAGGCTATTTGTTTGCTTAATTCACAAAACAAACATTTCTCTCATCCTAAGACCAAATGAACCGTTTCACCTACAGGATCTGAGAGCCTACAAACTTTTATTGTATCAGTGAAAAGGCTTTCCTTGTTTTATGGATTTTTTTTTTTTTTTTGTCTGATGCCACTTAAATGAATTTTCCATGGTTAAAAGTCTTCTGGGTAGCTGTCTTATCGTCTTAGAGGCTCTGCATCCTGTGTCTGGAAGAAGGCTTTGTGTTCAGTCACACCTCAAATGCTCAGGGTATTTACCTGGGAATACAGAAGCCCATTAAATGGGGATATATAATTGTGAGAATTACTGGTAGTAGGGTCCTTAGCACAACAGGCAAGATTTGCAGATAGCTTTCCAAACCGGGCCCTCGGGTACTTGTAGGTTAAAATGCCTTTGAGGCGTTGGTTGCTTTGAACATTGCAAAATAAACTGTCTTGACAGAGAAAGAAAGAATGCATCCTGGTGTGCCTCTTTCATATGGACCCTTCACATCTCTGCCCTTTTCACTTTGCTCTTCTCCTCCCTTATGTACCCAACATTCAAAGTCCCATCCTAGCCCCAGTCAACATTTGAATTAAATTTATACATGAACTGCCCTACGAGTCAGTGTTTTATTCCTGGTGTCTTCCAGAACTTGTCCCATCTAGAAAAAGATGTGTCTTGGGCTGAAGCACCTCCTTACACTCCCTAACTTTCTCTTTAAAGGGCTGCTGAGTACTTGAGCTCTGGCATTATCAGAGCCCACACACCACTGAGATGCAGATGCTCTGGGGTGGAATCAGGTGCTGTTTGATTTCAAGCACCTTATAAAATGGAGACAAGGCAGGGAGGGCTCCTCCAGCTGAGGTTCCATGGGGATTTAGTCAGGCAGAATGTTTTATGACAGACTCTAGGATTTAGAGCAAAGCTCCACAAATGGTCAGTTTTATACAACACCTGTAATGTTACAGTTCCCTCCAGCAGTGCTGCAGTTTATGAAATAACTCACTCAGATAGTTTGAAACAACCTCCAGCCAACACATGGCATGAGAAACTTCTCAAAATCCAGAACTACAGAAAACTATTTTTTTTAAATATTTTTTCTAAAAGTGCATTGAAGTCAGCTTTCCATCTGGATCAGTTGTGTAAGCAAAACCTACCAGTGATCATGCAGTAGGATAAGAACTCTTGCATGTCAAACCAGCCTTTCCAGCAGCACATTACAATATTTTTGGATGACTAGGGTATTAATGAAGTGCAGGGGAGAGATGGAAAAGAAAGAACTCAGAAGTGTCTTATTTATACTTCAAGGACAAAAGCAGGGCTAATTTGAGAGACATGGGTCCTACTAGAGGAGGAGGAAGGTTTAATCTACAGTTCATTGTATCTCTTGTTTGCTTTCAGGTTGTACAACAGATTGAACACTAATTAATTGCAGTGTTTAGAAATGCCATAAATGTTAGCCTGTCCATATAAGTCAAACAATCAACATTTTAATTGCCTGTGAAGTTCGACATTCAGCAATAAGCTGTTTCTTCACAAAAGGCCCATGACATGGAGCATCCTTTGCTTCATTACAAACTCAGTCCCAGTCCCTGTGTCCATTTAAACATCAGGTGGGAGCTCACCAGCTCTCTTACCTTCTGCCTGCTCTGTCCCTTTCCCTTTACATCTTCTGGGAGGCAGAAACATGCTCTTGGCCAAGGTATGACTCAGAGCAGGCTGCTGCAGAAAAGCAAGCATCCTGGGGAAGGGAAGTGTTCATCTCAAGAAGATATTGCTTCCTGCCTGCCTCCTCTTTCCTCAGCCTGAGGAGGAACAACTGCTTGGCCTTGAGAGCCTTTCTCTAGGGGTATGGTCTGAGTGGGGGGCTCTGCTGAACACCTACAGGCAATTTACATGGGGACATCGACTAAGAGCAGCCTGCAGAGAAGCCATCCTCCCATCAGTGCTGCAGTACTTGACCCCTGCAAACCATGGGTGTAAGCCAGCATCATCATTCTGGGGACAACAAAGACAACAAAGATCAGGTGCCCACAGAAAACCTAGCTATTGGTTCTGCTGAGGTAACTGCTTGGGATTCTCCTTTTAATTTGTTGCTGTAAATCACGAGCAACTGGTGTGTCAGTCCTACAGGTCCCACTGCTACATGCTCTAGCACCTCCTCAGCTCTCACTCCATCCTTCATCATCTTAATGTGAATTCTGCCTATTTTTAATCTGCACAGACCAGCTGCTCAGGGCAAACTCTGCTCCTTTCTTCACGTTTCTCAGATGCCAGATCCTTCAGACACAGCCAGAAGTCCTAGTTGTAGTAATGTGGCCTTTAAACTCTAAACCAGGCTTTTCACAACAATTAATTACCTTCTAACACAAAATCAATTGGATGCCTTTATTTTACTCTGATCAGCAGTGATGGATAAGGCAAAGTTTCATCTTCTCTGTGTTAAATAAACTTTTTCCCAGTGTGCTCCTGGCAAGAGAGAAATCTGCATGTGCTCCTTGTAGTCACTCTGGAGCCTGGGAAACATCCTGGCTCAGGGCAGATGAGGAAACCCAACTGGGGTTGGTTTCCACAATGACAAATTTGCCTCAAATTGCCAGAGCTCTATTGTTGGTACATTGACCACACCTTTTTCTCATGGAGAGCAAATCACTCTATCATCCCAGGGAAAGGGGTAAATATTTCCCATCTTTGAAAGATTTATTCCTAAAGGTCCATTCTCATAACCATACAAATTATACTATGAGTATGCCACTGCACTTGCATAGCTACAAGCCAGCGCTGAGGTTTTGGGGTTAAATCTATGGTTCCAACTGTTCATTACACAGAAAGAAGCCTTCAGAGACATTATTTTCAAGGAGAACATGAAGGGGGTTTTTGTGAAAAAAAGACCTAGGGGTCCTGGTGGATAATAGGATGACCATCAGGCAGCAATGTGCCCAAGAAGACCAGTGGTATCCTGGGATGCATCAAGAAGAGTGTGACCAACACATCAAGCAAGGTTCTCCTCCCCCTCTACTCTACCCTGGTGAAGTCTCATCTGGAGAACTGTGTCCAGTTCTGGGCTCCCAGAGTTCATGAAGGACAAGGAACTACTGGAGAGAGTCCAGCACAGAGCCACTGAGATGGTCAAGGGACAGGAGCATCTACCCTAGGAGGAAAGGCTGAGAGGGCTGCGGCTGATGTGCAAAGGTCCCTTCCAACCCCTGACATTCTGTGATTCTGTGATGGTTAATTAATTGGTCTATTAATTTTAAGACAGGCATTTAGAGAAATGTAGCACTCTGTTTCAGGCCATCTTTTTCTCTTGAATATGTAGCTTAGCACAGATTCTCCAGATTCCCCTCAGAGTTAAAACCATATGAAAGCTGTCTCTTTGCCAACATTTGCAGTCTTACTCTTCAGGATTAATGGTTGCTGCTCCTGAATTTTGTTCCCCTGACAACGTTTCCTTTGTGTCAGAGGCTGGTAACTATCATCTAGCCAAAGGTGATGACAACTTCTCTCTCCTTTTAGAGTAGGAATGCTGCAGTCCAGCACCTTCTGAAGCTCTGTGCTTGCTTCTCACCCTGGTTGGGGTCAGCAGCTCTCTTCTCTGATGGGAAGGCAGCTGTGGTCACCCTGGATCTGGCACAACCCTGATGGCTGCTGACTTCCACCTCACTGGGACCAGGGAAGGCAGAGAGCAGGTCCTGCCCGAGAGGATGCAGCAGGACCAGCCTTGTGCTTCACCTCACTGACAAGACAAAGATTCCTCCAGAGCCCAGCAGCCTGTTCCAGGACATAAAGTAACTGCAGCCAGTGCCACACAGGAACGAGCTGTCAGCTCTTGAATTCCACAGCCATCATGCAGCTGGGACCAGTGGAGGCACAAAGTCCCGTCCCAGCTCTGCTATCAGAGCTCCAGCAGAACTCATCCTGCTGCTTCTCTCCCTTTGCAGTTAGAAAAAAAAAAATCTCCCTGGGGCAGAGCCCAGAGGTACTGATGCTAGGAAGAGCCAAGGCAGCTCCTGCCAGGTGCTGGAGCCCTGGGCAAACCAGTAGACACATGTCCTCATCTCCAGCTGGCCAGGAACCAAACCTGCCTGTATTCCCTCACCCATGCTGCTGGGACATCACCAGGGAAACCAGGATAAATCCTCTGCTCCAGGAGTCTCTTCAGGCTGCGGTGAAGGGATGAGAACTCTCCTGTAGGCCCTGTAGGCTCTTCCAAACACATGGTAGTTCCAGAAAGTTCCCTGGTGAGAGCTAAGGAGGGTTACAAACCCCACATGGGGCAGGTCAGCCAAGCCTTGCTGAGCCTTGGCCACTCAGGAATAACCCAGGCCTTGCAAGAGGGGTGGGGAAATGTATCCAGGAGAGGCATCTGCAATTGCAACCAGGCACAGGAAAAAGAGGTTCAGCATCTCTTCCCCACAAGCAATATTTTGGCTCTAGCATAGCACACATGCAGCAAGGTGACACCCAGGGCCAGGCCAAGGGGCAGCATCACTGTCTCAAGATAATGTCTGGAGGAATTTCATCAGCTTCATCTGGCAGGCACCTTACAGCACCCAGTAAGGTTGGTGCCAACAAGGGACAAATCCAGGACATGTGCTGATCCCAAAGCACCCCCTGAACCAAGCATGCAGGAACAGACCATGCCTGGTGCAAATGGAATTTTGGGGGAGTTTAGTTTGTGAACACCACCAAACTCCTCTCAGGTTGCTTTGAATGAGATTTTTGAAGAATTTGGAAGTAAACTAAAGCAAACTGAGTTTCCACAGGGTTGGCAGATTATTATCATTTCAAATTACCAGCTACCACGAGTTTCTCTTATAAAGAGTAGCATGCAAAGGAACAGTTTTTCTCTTTCCCAGTCCTATTTTCAAGAACTGCTGAACTGTTTGGGTTTGGTTTTTTTTAATGAAAATTTCACCAGACACATAGAAGCATTTTTTCTTGGGGAAGATGATTGGCACAGGGAACATCAGCCCAATCTATCAAAGTGTGACAAAAGCACATGCCACTGAAAACAGGAAAATCACACAGCATTAACTGAACCAGATCTTATTATAACACAGTTATTCTGGATGAAGACAATTTTTGTCCCCCAAAAATTGATATGTAAGCTATCAATGTAAACAGTTTGCAAGGCTGTCAAATGGCTCCAGTCAAAAGGTGAAGTATTTTAAATGCCCTTAAGATAGAAATGTTACAGCTTTCCTGCTCAGCAGGCCTTTTCCCTGCAGCTCTACCCTTTCATTTTTAAGTTGTTTTTTAAACAATTGTTACAAAAATGCCCCAACACCACACAGGTTAAACATTCCTTAGCATGATCTAGTGAAATACTCCATTCTACACAAAATTATGGCTTTATTGGCTAAAAAAGATGCAAAATCTTAATTGTTTGCCCAGCTTTGGAAAGAGACACACTGTGAATGGGTCTTTGCCCTGCAGAGTATTTTTACTGGGCTTCAGCAGCTCGTGTGTGCTTGGGTATTGGAGAGCATCAATCCAAGGAATCAAAAATAACCTGAGGTGAGCTGCACTATTTATTAAACCAGAAAAAAAAAATAAAATCTTTTCCAAAGGAGACCTAACAGCCCCGGGTGCTGACACTGAATTCCAGCACTGCTGAGGGCTGCAGTTAGTGGAAATGCCTAATGAGCCACTTCCACTACCAGCACAGTGAAGAAAGAGGCCATTGTCAGGGCTCTGGAGTGCAGTCCAAGTCCATCCCACAATAAACTTGGAGACTGTTTTTCTCCACATTTGCCAGAGGTTCTCTTTAGCACTTCAAATACTCTGAAGCACTCCAAGTTAATTTCTGAATTTTATTTTCTAAAATCACAGCATTTTGATTGACTAAATAGCAATTAGCACCAGTGTTGTTTTTATATTTTATCCTGCCAGTTAAGTCAATATCCATCAGATTCGTTGAAAATTAATAAAACCTGGCTCTCTCCAAGCATAATTAGACTTGGAAAATGGCATTGCATTTACCTGTAGATCAGTATAAATATCAGAAATTTGGCTTAGTTTTTTTTCACTTCCAAAAAAATTGTTAGCTCTAGTTAGCCACATACTCCAGAAACAATCTTCTGGTTACTTCAGCACAAACCCAGGAAGTCTGGGGCTCAAGGACTTTAGAAATTAGAAGTGGCACTGGTGAAGCCTAAATAAATTTGCATAAAGCTGGAGAAATATGGTTTTTATCCTGGTCCTCTCAAACCAGGATACCTGGAACAAACTGAACTTTTGCCTTGCCTACCATAACTTCTTGGTAGCATGAGACTGCAGGGAGAGGAGCTGGTTTGATTTGGATATCTTCAGAACTCTCGGAGATACTTCCTTTATTCTTTTCTGTTATCCAGTTTGAATTCTGAAGGTGCTGTCAGTGGTGGTAGAAGGGCTGGAATGAGAGCTCATATTACAGGTGCCTCCAGCCAACCATCAGAGCAGGGAAGACAATCATTCCCTCTCCAGAGTATCTCTCCACCAAGTGTTAAGCAAGATATATTAAGATATATTCTGTCACTCTGGGGTTTTTTCTCATGGATACTCACAGGCAGACATTCACCCCCTCTTTCACCCGGGTAGGCCCAGCAAAGTGGTCATGCTGAAATTGCCCTCCTTCTGCTGGATGGTGGAAACCATTACTTCTCTATCAGGACAGTGATCCTGTCTGAAGCTTGAGAATCTGTGGAGCAGCATCCCAAAGGAATGTTGTTTATGCAGGTGGAGGTGATACCCGGGGAGATGCAACGAAGCTGGGGCAGAACCATAAAATACCTGAGGTCTGGACTCTGAAGACAAATTTCTCCTTCCAGATTCTCTCTGTCTCCGAGCTGAGCATCTCTGAGCTTACTGCATTGAAGACAGGTGCTGTTGCACTAGCGCTCCACCATATATAAATCTGCACTGGAGCAAAAATGTCTTCTTATCCTAAGAAAAGTTATTGAGAGAATATATCCCTGGCCAAGTGAGTGTTACATGTCAGTGGAGCCCAGGTGACCAGGTTACCCCAGGAAGAAAAATCCCATGCATCAAACACAGCTGCAGGAGGAGTTTCAAAGCACTACTGTGATACTTACAGTTCAGAAGATCTAATTTATAAATCCTGAATCTCCCTGGAAAGTGGAGATGATGCTGCCATGGACTTTTGTGAGTGGTCCTCCACACTTAGGGGACAGTGCCAGCAGGACAGCACTGCTTGTCATTCCCACTCACACAGCTCTTGGGACAGGACGTGGGCAACAGGAAAACCAAGGAAATGATTTTAAAAGTCTCCATATATTGAACTGAAGTGCTTTATTCCACCAGTGTTCCTGTGTGTAATTCCATGATCAGGAGCCATGGCTCTGGTAATGATCAGTTATGTCAGTAACTCCTGCCCACAGAAAACTTTTAATGTACAGGAAAGCTGAGCCCTCTCAGCATTGCCCTGGTGTTAGAAATAAAGATTTCCTATATTTGACAGAGAAAGCTCAGCTTGGCCTCTCATAACCCAAAGAGAAAAATCCAGCCACAGAGTGTTTGCCCCTGATTTTTGGGGTGGGCTTCTCACTTCTCAGGCTCACAGTGCTGTGCCATATGTCAAGAATATGGTCATATATACCTACCCAAGAAGGTTTATAGGGTAATAACCCCTGGTATCACTGGGGCTGGGGAGCCAAAACACCTGAGTAAATGAGTTCCTGTGTTCTGATGGTGTTATTGCTGCTGATGAATTGGAGTGAGAGCCAGGCCCAACCTTGGCCAGAACCTTGCTGGTATCCTGCAAGAATGGAGATCATCCCAGATGACAGTCAGGCAGATGGAGGCAAAAAAAATCAGTTGTGAATAATCTGCAAGCAGATCCTCCTCAATGGGCTGCCTGCACTTTGCAGCCAGATCATCAGCACTGTGTGGTTGTTGGTTTCACAGTAGGTGTCAACACCCAAAGAGGGTAAAATTGAGGCGAAAAATGCCATGGCCCAGCACAGATGTGTGCAGGGGCAGGATATGCCTGAGGGAGCCCTGCAGCTGTTTGGTTGAAGCCCTGGTGCTCTGGCCACCAAAGGTAAGAGGTGAGTTCCCAGTCACCAGGCAAAGCTCCTGGGTGGGGATCAGGGACAAAGTGTTGCAATTTGGAGTGTCAGAAAGAAGTCAAATAGAGCAAATAAGCACAGGAGACCATCTAAGCCATCTAGGAGACAGCTTGTGCCAGGGTTCTTCACACATGTCCTGGCCTCTCCTTTGCTTGCTTAGGTGTGATGCTGCTCACTGGTGGCTTAGGCAGTTATCCTGCCAGGATGTCATTTCAGTCCACCTTGGCCCAAGGAGACAATTATAGCCCTTGATGACCACCAAACCCTCCTTTGCCCATGTCCTGGCAGTCTACTCCAGGGACTGGGGCACTACTAGAGGTCTCCTGCACCATGTAGGCTTCCAAGACTGACATTTCATGAGCTGGATGGGGTAACTCATGTTCCTCTCAGGCTGGTGCCTCTGTGAAGCTCTGCACCAGGACAACACCTAATTATTCCTTAAATCCTGCCTTGCCCCTGGCATTGACACCTCTATAGTATCACATTCTATAAACAGTTCCAGGTTTTCCTCTGTGGAAAAGAAGGAGCTCCCCGACATCTGTTCTGGAGAGCTGCAGGAAGCCAATTATCCTTGAAGGCAAACTGTCCAGAGATAATTGGAAATACAGACTTTTAACTGATGGAGTGTTGAGTAAACTCCAGCTATTGCTTCACGTGTCACAGGGAATCTCTGAAGCTTCTTAAAATGTTTATCAGGTGCATTATCACGTCACAGCCAGACAGGTGCCACAGAGCTCCATTTAAATGGGGGCCTGGTATCTCAGCTTCCCTCCCACAACTGCTTCTGCATGGGTGTAACTGGAGGAATTATACTCCCTTCCCAACCCAGGCTAAGAAGACACAGCCCTGGGAATGTAGGGTGTCAGAGAAGCTGCAGCTGTGTTTTCCCATTTGGCTGCAGAGCAGGAGGCACACATTTGCACATGGGATGGAGGGTGTAGCAGACCAGTCCATGCCACAAACCCCCACCCAGACTCCATGTTCTGCAACTTATCCTGGCCTGGGGTGCTCTAGGAGGTGGACTCCCCTCTTCCCCTGATGCTTTTGTGCTGCTGATGTGCTGTAGGTCTCTGGGGTAACAGGCTCCTATGGGAAGAAAAGCAACAGCTTTGCTCTTTACTTGTGCAAGGAGATGCAATTCCTTGGGAAAGGACCATCATGGCTATGTGGGAAATTCCACCTGCAGCTGCTGAAACACCTGCCAAGGTAGCAGAAAACTGGGGACTGTCACAGCAAAAAGGAAACCTACTGCTCCCTAACCCTGCTCCCACAGGGAATCTTAGCCAGCCAGCCCAGGTGGTGCAGAAGGAGTGAGGTTCAGGCACCAGCATCTTCTGCAGTTTCAGCACAGAGGTAGAGCTGGCACAATTGTCAGGAGGCAGGAATTTAGAGCTCTGAAATCCACCTGGCAAAACCAGGCCAGAGCCACTCTTGGACATTCTGCTTCATCAGAATGCAATGGGCAATCGGACAGGACCATTCAGCTGGAGGCAAGACCTTGTTTTCCTGGTAGAATCCTCCAGTCCTGTGGCTGTGCTTAAAACTCCACAGGTCTGAGGGTACTGGCATAATGTGGTTTTACCCAACAGACAACAACCTCTGCAAATATATCAGTGTCAGCTCTTCAGCATCCAGTGGCAGAAGTCTGGTATTTCTCCAGTACATCCCACTGAGACAAACCAACAACTAGGATGTCCCCTAGGACAGGGGGATGTCCTCCAGGGACACCTGGGGTTCTCATCAGCCCTGCAATGCTCTCCAGTTCTTACTTCAGTCAGATGATTAGTTCTCATTAGAAAAAATAAATAAATAAATAAATAAAAAGGGCTGCAGTGAGGTCACCACATTGATGCTCAGGACTTTGCTGTTCTCCTGGCAGCACAGCCCAGTTGTGTTGCTAATTAATGGCTTTGCTGGGGAAAGGTAAATGCTCCAGCTTTATTGCAAAAGAGAAGTAAATTTTTGATAAGGTCCAATTAGTGGCATTTTCCAGTGGCAGGCAGCTCCTCACCTTCCCAGCAGCCTCCCAAGGACCAGGTGAGAGCAGCTGAGTTAACCCCTTCACTAAGGCTTCTGGACCAGCACATCCCTGCTTGTTATCTTCTTGTTACCTGGTGGGGTAACAGTTTCTGCAGCATCCTGTAGATGTCCATGTGTGCTCACCTATGTATCACCTTCCCCACAGGGCAGCTTGGGGACTGAGGACAGGAGAAGAACATATCTCAGTGACAAATGGACAGGGATGTAGAGCTGGGATCCTGCTCAAACTGCATCTGCCTAAACCGCCCTGAACCAGCACCCTAAGAAATTACTTTGATGTAGTCAACTTCCCAGCAGCTGGGCTCTGCTATAACCTTCCAGCACACACAGACCACCCACAGTAGGCTGAGTAGGTAGAAATCCTCTATGGAAGAGACAGCTGGGTGTGGGAATTTTCCTGTATCTGCAGGATACACTTAGCAGAGGTGTGCCAAAAATCTTCAGCTTGGAAAGTGAATGGTGGTCATTTCATTCTTAATAAAATCATATTTTAAGTCAGCAGCTGATCCAGGAGTCAAGAAAAGAAAAGGACAATGAGGACATCTGCATCATTTTCAAGAGGCCATTTCAGAAAGTCTCAAGCAGGCAAAGATTTTCCAAAGTATTTGTGATGTTCTGTTAGTGCTGGAAAGAAAGGTTGCTGTTACGGTCCGGAGGTAACATTTAAAATTTATTTTTGTTTGGATACGCGAAACAAAGTCCAACCATAAAAAGGTCGAGTGCAAGCAGATTTTATTTGACAATTAATACAGGCAACGATATGGAGCAAGGCGAAAGAGGGAGAGATGAAAAGAAGATATAAGAGAGAGAGAGAGAGGGAAAATGGTAAGAAAGAATGAGATAGAAAAGTGTAGGAAAAGGGTAAGATAGTGGGGAAAAATGAGAGAGAGAGAGAGAGAGAGAGAGAGAGAGAGAGTCACCACCAGGGGTCCGGCTGTCCAGCGAAGTTTTCTTCGGGAAGGTGCTGATCCTGGACAGGGTCCGATGCAGGAATGGTGGTGGGTCAAGAGACGACAAAAAGGCCAAGCATGGACAGCCATATATATACCCCCAGCCGAAGGAGCAGCTGTCAGTCATCCAGGTTCCTTGGGAGACAGGCTGCCCAGAGGGGAGCAGAAGGGTGTAGTCCTCCACCCAGTCATCAATTCTTATCTTCTTTCTGGTGAAATTCCTCTTCTGTTTAGCCAGCACATCATGCCTCCAGGAAGGTCCCAGAACTGAAGGCTGGCCCTCAGGAAAGGGGAGTAATCTCCACCCAGTCATCAGTTCTTATCTTCTTCCTGGTGCCATCCTTCAAGCCACCACAGCCAGGTACTTCACAAGCACAATGGAGGTGGCTCAGTCCTGCCTGGAGGGACCACCCAGCATTGCAGCTGGTGCCCACAGAAGAGTCTCCACCCAGAAGGTCTTATCACATCCCGAGGTGTCACCTCCTGCTCTGTTCTGGCCAGATAAGTTCTCCACCCCACCCAGGGCTATTCATTCTTTAAAATTGATTCTTTTGAGACAATTATAAATCTGTGGTCAGAACCACACAGTTGCTTTGGCAGGGGAGGGAGGATAAACTGCAGATCCAGTGACCTCCACAACCTGTACTTTCTCCAGCTCTATCATCATACAACATCAAATGCAGACAGGGAGCAGAGCCTTGCACAGAGGTAGAGCTCAGGCCCTGCTGTGGACACAGCTGCACTTTTCTAGCAGCACTTACCAAGCCAGGCTCAGTTATAAACACAGGCTCACAGCCTCTAGTAGGGCTTTAAGAGCTTCAAGGTAGAAGAGCCTCAGTTAACAGAATCACTCCACTAAGGATTGCACCTCCAGCTA
This sequence comes from Phaethornis superciliosus, assembly GCA_023637945.1. Classification (NCBI taxonomy): domain Eukaryota; kingdom Metazoa; phylum Chordata; class Aves; order Apodiformes; family Trochilidae; genus Phaethornis; species Phaethornis superciliosus. The sequence goes on from JAJQWJ010000020.1 coordinate 2,816,570, forward strand.
CAGTTATGCTCATGTCTTAAAGGAGATTAGGAAAAACACACTCCCTCTAAATGAGGAAAACATGCTTTCTGGACAAAAATTCCTCCTGACTGCTGCAGGTGGCCAGCTGAAGTGTAGAACACTGTGATTATTAAAGAGACATTTTCTCCAAGTCAGAGCTCGTCCTCCTCAGCAATGCCTTGTGCCTAGTATGGGCTTTTACCTGGGAGCCAGATACATTTAATTATCTTTCTCAGTGGATAAGCACCCTAGTTCCACACTCTGAGACAGCACTTTCTGCTTCTCTGCCTTCCTTCAGCAGCTGTTGCACTGCCTGCTTGGACACAGTCAGAGGTAAATGAGAAACCAGAAGGGCACAACAGAGCCCAGATGCCCCACTTTTCTCAATAGTTTTTAATTTGAAACTATAATTCTCTGACCATCCGGTTGTTTTGTTTCATAAGATTAAATGAATCTCCTTCCCTCTCACGCAACTAATCAGACACTGCAAACAAGTTCTCTTTAGTTGCAACATAATTCGTTTCCCTGTAGAACAAGGTTGATTAATGCCACTCAATGGGAGATTTGAGTTGTGTGAAATACTCCATAAGTAAGTTACTTTCAGGCAAAGCAGTGACAGAAAACACACGCCAAGGTCCTTGTCAAGGAAACTCTTTTTTTTTTTTTTTACTTGATCAGGTGGGAAGCCATAACCAGACCTTGTTAGTGATGGCATCATCTGAGCCAGCTGACTTGGGGCTGGTTGTACAGCAACATTCATAACCCTGCAGGGAAACCCCACCTGAGAGAAAAAGGAAATATCAGAGAGAAATCCAGAGGGGAGGATATGCAGCAAGTCAGGAGCACAAGCAGGCATAGAAAACTCATTTTCCCCTTTCCATTTTGAAGCCTGGACCACAAGGGTTTGTACCTGCCTCTTCTTCACAAGGACCAGTTGGGAGGGAGAGTCGTCAGAGATGAAAATCTGTATTTTCCCCCAGAATAAATCAGAATTTTAGTGTACTCCTGTAGCTTCAGTGAACTTTATTTTAAAACAATTTTAAGTACAGAAAGCACAGAGGAAAAACTGAGTGTCCAGCCAGCAGGTCCCTCATCCCCTTCAGCAGTGTATCTGCAACTTTAACGGATGGTGTATACCAGGACAGAGCCCCAAACACCACTTGTAGTCAAGAAATTAATTGCTTGGCTGTTGCCTGTCTATATGTTGTTATAGGAATGTTTTTACACTTGAAGCTCCCTGAAGGCCCCTATAAGTATTCTACTCATAAATACAATTACAGCTGAGCTTTTGCTAGAAACAGCCATATATTAGGGGATATTGCAGTCTCATCACCATACCAAAGTCACTGCAAAAGCCAATAGATCAAAAGCAGAGAGTTATCACCTGAGTGCTCACCCTGGTGGGAAGTTCAGCCCCTGAATACTGAAGATGCAGGCAGCTCTTGAAAGCTTCTCTGAAGGATTTTGCAGGTGGAACCTCCTGTCCTGGACCTCTCCATACAAATGTAGGAAAGCTGAGTACCTCATTTCTTGCAGCCTGATGACTGGATGTATCCTCATCACAGAAAGAAAAATTGTCTTCTTGAGGAATCATGGGCTGCTGAGGTGGATCTCCTGTTGTTAATCAAGCAGGTAAGCACTGTCAAAGAGAGGGCCCTCTGGAGGCTTCTAACAATATCCCAGAGTATTGAAAAGACTGATCCTATAACCTTCCACACAACATGATGACAAAATGCATTCAGGTGCTCAGTCCCATGGTAACCATCTCCTGCTAGATGGGCCTTCAGGCTGCTCTAAAGCCAAAAGATGGATGCTGGGGTTGGCAGACCAAAACTCTATCTGGAAACTAGTAGCTACACATGAAAGGAGGTCCTCAGACAGCACATTGAAACCATTGCCAGATGCCACGGGGGTACAATAATAGACATAGGAGCTACTTTGGGGAAGTCCCTGCTAGGATCTGACCAGAGACCTGGATGCCCATATCAGAGAGATAGGTGTCTTCCTATGAAGATCTTTGTCCTAGGTCTGCCCTAGAGGAGTGGTTTGGAAAGCCATAAACAGCTCTAAGGTTGACCAAGGGATTGAGGGCTCTTTGGTGTCTTGTGTGTCTGGGTGTGATGGTCTGTGTCAGGCTCTGACAGGTCCAAGCATTCAGGCTAGTACAGGTGTCTGTGTCCCTGCTCCTCGGTTCACCTCTGTTCCCTGAAGAAGTTCTGTTTTCAGTAAAACTTAACTGCTCAAGAGCAACCAAATCTTGGTTAAGACATGGTGTCTTCCATAAGCAGGATTCAGGGCTTTGCAAGTTGGCTGCTGTTGAACCAGAGCTCTGGCACACACATGGTTTAATCCATGTCCTGGCATCCCCCAGACCTCCAAAGGAGACACGGCCAGGGGCAGAATCTCTCTTCAGCCCCAAGTCCACTTCTCCCTCAAGATACTTTGACTCTTGTGTAGGCTTTAGTTAAAGAGATTAAAGCAAACACAGGCTTCTTTGCCACAGCTCATTAGATAATTAGTAGAAAGCAGCCCATTACAATTTAGAAAATGCTGAATTGCTAGTTTGTTACAGGTTTGCTCAGAGAGAACAAAGCAAGGAGTTAGAAGAAAATGAGAAGCATGAAAGCCATGCAGCTCCCAGATAACAGAAGTTTATTGTCACCATTCACTCTTCCCAAACTGGGAACTTTTCCAGCCCTGTCCTAAGGAACTGGGTTGAAAAACATCTCAGAAAGAAGAGCAGAGGTTTCACACTTCATGTTCTGCATGTCTAGACCCTGGGTGTCCTTCAGGCAAAGTCTGTCCTTCTGACACAGAGGCTAGGAGGGAACTTGGTTGCTAGTGCCCAAACCATTTGAGTTCTCTGATCACAGCATCCAGGGGGATGTTGCTGTGCAGGACAGAGTGCCAAGGGCTTCTGAGGTGCCCATGAACATTTTTAATATTCTCCCAAAGGAGAGCAGTCTCCCAGACAGGGAAAAGCCCTGATGCTGCACAGTCAACAGGTTCTTGTTGATCTGCTGGGAACATGATTTGTGGTGGATGCATCTTGGAGAGATGAAGGCTCTGGGGAGACCTAATAGTGACCTCCTAGTACCTGAAGGGGCTACAGGAAGGCTGCAGAGGGGCTGTTTGCAAGGCCCTGGAGTGATAGGATGAGGGGCAATGGCTTTAAATTAGAGAAGAGTAGATTTAGATTGGATGTTAGGAAAAGGCTCGTCCCCATGAGGGTAGAGGAACAATAGCACAGGTTGCCCAGGGAGGTAGCTGATCTCTCATCCCTGGAGATATTCAAGGTGGGGCTTCAGGAGGCTCTGAGCAACCTGATCTAGTTGAGGATGTCTCTGCTAACTGCACGGTGTTGGACTGGATGACTGTGAGAGTTCCTTTCCAACCCAAATCATTCTATGATTCTATCCCTTTCTGGATGCATCTAGCAGATGTGTGTTAGGAGTAGCAGTGCCTGTGGGCAGTCAGACAAATTCAGACCACCTGAGGAATAGCAGGACACATCCCCACTTTAGGACCATCAGGCAGGGAAGGATTTGTTTCTTGGGAGAGGTAATCTGCCTACAGGAACTCCCTGATGACCACAGAAACCACTGGGTTCCCTCCTCAGCAACCACCAGCAGACTGAGGAGGGTTACAGTGTGGTGGTGGTGGTGTTGGTGTTCTGCTTCCCTCCAGAGATAACAAGCTGATGGCTCCTACTCTTTCCCAGGCATTGGATGTTGATCACTCCCTTCATGGTTTCTTCTTGTGGTTTGCAGCTTCTTCAGGACCACTTAATTGATTTATAACCCAATAATCTATTCCCTTCATTAGCTGCTGTGTACAGTAATTTATCATTCCCTGCAAAACAACTGATTTCAAGCCCATTAGTACATGACCTGAAATAGTTATGTGGCCTGAAGAATTAAACAATTCAACCTGGCTGAAGGGCAGCATATGCAAGGATAAGACAGGGCTTGTACCTGTCAACAACACAGAACACCAGCATGACCACAGTTTACAGGCAGCACTTTTGCAAGGTATGTGTACCACACACCCAAAGCTCAGCTGCAAGGAGTCAAGACATGGAGAAGTGTTTTTCAAATTTTTTTCTCCAGTCCTTTAAAAAAAAAGCAGATAGCTAAGGCTCCAAGCACATCAAAAGGATCTAATTGCCCTGAGCAGCTTCATTGGGGGATCCATCCATTATTTTCATTGAGTATTTGAAACATAGTCCCCTCAGGTATGCAGCAAAGATTGTCCACATCTGACAAACTCCCATGGCCTTTTCCAACCCCACGGTAGTGTTCAGGAATTATTATGGTTGGAGGAGAATCACCTGGGAAGTGCTGAGTTGGGGACTCATAGCAGTGGGACCTCGGTGTTAATGTTGGCACTCCTGGGGCTGCAGAACAGGTTCTCATTTGCTTTAACAGCATTTGACTTTACTAGCAGATGACAGGCCCACCTGAAAGCAGCCACAGCTTCCAGCACAACTTTGGTGTTCAGCAGGTCCAGCCACCCTATTCTCTTTCCTCCTCTTGCCAACTGTCACAGAATGGATCATCATGGTTGGAAAGCTCCTTCAAGATCATTGAGTCCAACCTTCAGTCCTACATCACCTCAACCACTAAATCAGCTCCTGAAGCACCACTTCTACCTGATTTGAACACCCCCAGGGGTGGTAACTCCACCACCTCCCTAGGGAAACCACTCCAATGTTTCACCACAGTGAGGGCATTTTTCATAATATGCAATCTCAATCTCCCCTGGAACAACTTGATCCCATTACCTCTTCTCCTATCACTCATCACTGGGGAGGAGAGGCCAACACCCACCTCAGTACAACCTCCTTTCAGGTAGCTGCAGAGGGCAATAAGATCTCCCTTCAGCCTTCTCTTCTCCAGGATGAACAGCTCCAGCTCCTTCATACTGTTTTCTCCCTCCTCCAGATTCTTGCAGGGAGGGAGGGGTAGGGATGGTTTGCACTGCTGCTGCTATCAGCCATCATTATGGCCACATCCATAGCAGAATCTGGAGGAAATACACTGAAAGTGCTTACCTACCCTCTGCCTAAAGATGCTCAGGCTCCAAGTCATGCAAAGTGTAAGATAAAGCAGCTGGAACAGAGCGAGCTGCTGAGTCCTAAAAAGCTGCTCTGACTTTGCCACATTCTGGCTTCCACAGTGACAGGAGTTATTACCTTAATGAACCAAGCATATTTGCAAGTCATTAATGCCTAGCTAGCTGGCTATAACAGCACAAAAGAAGCAACTCATTCCTATTTCTTGGTGCCAGTGTGTCTAGAGAACAGCTCTGGACATGCCCTGGAGAGGACAACATCTCAGTGGTCTCTGAGAAGGGTCCTTTCCCTCACCACATGGTCCCACATGGTCCTTCTGGCCAGCAGGCCAGACACAAACCATCCCTGCACCTTCTCCGGATGAGGAGCTACCATATCACTCCTTCCTCTAAATGCTCTTTCAGGAAAGAGAGAACCAAATGGACACCCATCTCTGCCAAACACTATGTAGGCACCAGGTCTTTTAATTAGCAGTTTCTCCTAGCTGATTACTCTTGGGAAATGCTCCAGGAAATGCTCTGAATTAAAGCAATATTTTCCTTGGATAATGAGTCAGCTCTCCTGCTTCCCAGCAATCATGGTAACAGTAAAGCTTAGGGCTTATGACAGCATGTTGCTTCTGTGGGACCCAAAGCACTCAACAAAGGGTAGGGGCCAAATGCCACCTTCAGCCTCTGGGAGGGAAAACTGAGGCCCATGGATCTGCTGTGATACAGAATCACAGAATGTCAGGGGTTGGAAGAGACCTCTAAAGATCATTGAGTCCAACCCCTCTGCCAGAGAAGGTACAAAACTAGGGTAGGTCACTAAGAACTGTATCCAGACAGGTCTTGAAAGTCTCCAGCAAAAGAGACTCCACAATATCTTTGAGAAGCCTGTTCCAGGGCTCTGTAACCCCTTCAGTAAAGAAATTCTTCCTCATGTTGAGGTGGAACTTCTTGTGCTATATCTTGAAACCATTGCCCCTCGTCCTATCACAGGGCACAAGTGAGAAGAGGTTGCCCCTTTCTTCTTGACACCCAGCCCCTGCTGGGGGGCCACTAGAGGGTAATGTATACACATTAATTAGATGCCCTCTCAGTCTTGTCCTCTCCAGACTAAAAAGCCCCAGCTTTTTAGGTAGATGTCCCCAGTCCCTTAATCATCCTCACGTCTGCCTTGCCCAGCAAAGGCCAGCACTGGACCATGCCTGCAGTCGTGCCACAGGTGCTGACCAGGGCATCCTCGTCCTTGTCACGTTGCCAAAGATGTGAGAGTGCTGCTGAGGTGGTGTGTGAGGCAGAGCATTGCCCGGGAACCCTGCAGCACCCACAGGGAAACATCCAGGCTCTGATGCAAGATCCACATCAGCACAAAGGGCAAAGATGGGAGGAGTAGTAAATTAAAGTAGAAACAAGCCCTAACACTGAGTAGATAATTGTAATGGCAAAGATTAGAAATCTGTAACCATGTGCTGGTGTGAACCCTTCAAACATCACTTTGCCCATGTTCAGCCAGAACTTTGTAAGTTACAAGGGGAAACAAGATTACCATGGACCTCACTGGAAAGTATTCCTATCAAACAACTGAAAGCACTTTGGGGGATGTGCAAAACTTCTGGGGTGTTTAGAGAAAAGGCCAAACCTGGAAAAAGGGAGGGAACAAAGTAGGTCTGGGAAGAACAAATGTGGAAAAACTGTGGAAGGGAACAAAAGGTGATAGATGCTTGCAAACAAGCTGCTGGTCAGTATGTTTTCCTTGCCAAGCCCTGCATCTGTGTGTGTGTGTGTGATCTGTGTGTGTGTCAGATGCAAACCTGCAGGCAGAGCAGGGAACCACAGGCTGGACCAACTGGGGAATAGGATGAGAGGCTGCAGATCCAAGGGAGTAGTGACTGTGTGCAGTGTGAGATACCTGCTCAACCCAGATGTATCTGTTCCAACTTCCATGGTCTACTCCATGCCTAATACTCCATACATCCCCACATGTGGATACCCAGCACTGGTGGGTACCAGGAGGGACTTATTATAAGGTTCTGTGAATCTGCAGAACTCCAGATATCACTTGGATATCTGCACAGCTATAGCTGAAGACCTCTGGGGGGGGGGCACAGGAGTGGAGCAGCTCCCTAGGGACCCTGCATCCCCGCTGCCAACACATCAGATTGGTCATGAGTTTGTGCTGTATGAAGCAACTCAGCAAAATTGAATTTATCATGGAACTTATCTTCAAACTGCCTTAATCAACTGCTGTGTTAATTGCTCTGTGCATTGAATGGCCCCTCTCTTGAACATCAATGTGTGTGAGTTTGTGGGTATCGTTTATATTCATATAATGAGAAACCCATTAGGAGATTTGTGACTGAACAATTACGAGGCTCTGGAACAGCAAGGGTCCAATTCCAGTCTTTCCTATGCCCAGTGCAGCCAATTATTCCTGCCCATGGTGTTAGGTAGCTCCAGTTCTCATGGGCCCTCCTCATGCCTGGGGCAGGATGACCTTGGTCGTGGCCACAGTTGAATATCCCAGTGCCTATACTTCCCTGAACCGTGTATCACATTACCAGATTTCCATCTGCAGAGCTCGTGCTATTGTGGAGCATTGCCAGGGATGAGCTGTCTCTAGAACCCTGGCCAGGTATCGCTGAACCAAGGCCTCATGCCCTTTAGAAGGATAAAATCAAATTCAGCATTGTGTGTCCTCCTGTGAGATAATCAAGCTTGTTCAATTCATGCAAAAGTCCTGAGAGCTGAAATACAGATATGGGAAGAACTGGGGGGAAGCAGGCAGTGCATAGGCATGCATTGAGAGATGCATTTTTGGGGGAAGAGTGAGGAAGAAAAAGCAGCACTTAGGAACAGGGGGACAAGCTGGGAACTTTTCTACAATAGCCCTTACTTAGAGCTCCTGTATCACAGCAATATGGTTTTTCATCACCCCGTTAGGGCAAGATCCAACAGGCTTTCTGATTTGCCCCATCAGATGTTTGTATCTTTTTTGTTCTTCTACTACATGCAGAAAAATATTTGCCAGGATTGAACTGAGTTCCGTGTCCTTCTGGTGCTAGGGCCTCCAGAACAGGACACGGTATTCCAGGTGGGGTCTCATGAGAGCAGAATAGAGGGGGAGAGTCCCTTCCCTCACCCTGCTTTTGATCCAGGTACCTTCTCCCCACCAGACATGGACTGATGAATGTGATAGTGGAAGGCTGCAATTTGGGCAGGGATGCTTTCTGCATCATAAATGCACATTAACAGAAAGTGCAAATAGCCCTCTAATAAACAGAAGAGATCAGCTCACAGATGCAATGAGGTATGGCATAAGGAACACAAATAATCACCCTGGAGCAGCATAAGCAACCACTAACCAGGCCCCACATCTGCAAGTGGGGCCAGGCAGGGAGCCTGCCCAGGTCTGGCTGCCTTATGCTCAGGCACAGATAGAAAGTGACAGGTCTTTTCAGAATGATTTCCTGGTAAACCTCTGATTAAACAAGCCAATGTATTGCTGTAGCAAGCCCTCAGGAGGCCTCTTAGCAATCCTATTCTCCATTCCCAGAGCTCCCTCTAGCCATGAGGCTCAGGCTGGGAGAGGTCCATGCCCTCACAGCTCCAGAAAATTATTGGGAGCAGGGGTTCAACCAAGAGCTTGAGATGCTGTCAGACCCCCTGCTGCAGAACGCAAGATCATCTACCTCCAAAGAGATTTAGGACTTTCAGAAATCCTGAAATCACCCCCAAAGGGCATGGTTTGTTTTTCAAAGTATTCAAAATATTTGGAATTCTCTCTTTTTGAATTCTCTGCTCCTGTGTGGACTGAGGGGCAGTAAGGTGAGCTTGTTACAGCTGAAAAACCTCCCAGCACAGCAATGCCCAAACATACAGCACCCCTGCTCCAATGAATTTACAGTCTTGGGCAAAGCACAGAAAAAGGCTCTGCCCCCAAAGGAGGTGGTAAGATACATATGAATTTGTTTCAGCAGTGTCTGATATTGTTGCTATGAAACAGGTGAGGAGCAGCTGTCACACACACCCCACAGACACTTCCCATTATTGCAGGTACCTGTTAGAAGCCAAAGAAAGAGCCAGAAGAGAAAATAAATACTTTAACTGTGTTGATGTCTGGGTCTCTGAGCTTCGTGTTATGTTGCTAGGATAAGTCTGGTCTTGGACCTATCCTCAGCCTGCAGATCTCCAAGGTATTTCTGCAAGGTTTCAGGAGGTCTGGCCAAGACCAGCAATGAAAAGCAATTGGAAGAAGAGGTGAATGTTAAGGAAATTGCAGTTCAGGTTTTTCAGGAATTTTAGGGTCCAGGAAGAAGACATAACCCAGCAAGTGGAGATAGAGGTTGTTGACCTTCACCTGTTTCTGTGCCAAGGCTTCCAGCAGTTCTCTCGTCTGCCTGATAGAAGTATCTCCCCTGCTTCCAGTCCAAATAGTTTTGCTCTGGCTGTCATATTAAAAGAGCTCCTCAAATCACAAATGTTCTTCCTGTGATCTTGTCACCTTTATTGTGATGAGTTAAATAGTGAGATCTCCATTAGTCTCAGCAAAGACACTGACATTGCATCCCAGGAATCCTTGTTCAGTGCAGCATCATCAGCATCAGGCCTTGATCAGAAGCTGCAGCTCATGTTAGCAAAAGAACATCATTAAATCAGGGCACTACTGGGAGTGAAGGCTTGTGCTCACTGGCTAGCACTTCTCGTTCACAGGAGATAAGAGGGGGAGTGTTTAGAAGCTGTGGAAAAATCTGCATCTTAAAGACATTATGTAAATTCAGTTCAGTCAAACCAGCCCTAATGATGTTACCCACAATATATCTTAATTTGATGCTGGTAATAAAGTTCACTGTAGCTGGAGCACTACCATGCCAATGTACCAACATACAAATGAATGTTACCCATGTCATTTAGTACCCCTGGCTGTTAAGGTGTCACTTCAACCATATATTTAATAAATAGGTCCCTTTATGACTCTAATACTGATAAGTATTCAACTGATTTCCATGTATGTTGCATTCTATATGTTGCTAGAGATTTTACCAAGGCTGTCACCAATAGCAACTGGGGCAGGAAATAATAAATTCACGAGGTATTCAGAAAGATCTACAACATAGAATCACTTCCTAACAATACAGGAGACATTAATCACTTTAGTGCCTAATGGGTGAACTTGATGCAACCAGTTTAAATCCCCTGTGATTGGAAGAGAAGCCGCTTGCTGCTCAGCCCGAGATCTCCTCTCAAACTGGGGTAAAACTCACCTGGAAACTTTTGCCAGGTTCATGATCCCAGACTATTTCTGTCTCTTTAGCTGGCAATGCATTCCCTCTGATCATGGAGCACTGCAGCAAGAGGAGGGAGGGCTTCAGACACATTGGGAGTCAGAAAAGGTGTTAGAGAGCTACATCTTCTGGTCTCTTCCAGCAACTGAACAGAGCTGCAGTGGGTGTGTTTATTTTCCCCAGATGAAATCAGAAGCTGGAGCCTGCACCTTGCTAATTAAAAGCTACCTGTGTCTTCAATCCATCCCCTCTCTGGCTCTTGGCAAAGCTGTGTTGTTTTATTTTAATGGCTCCCCCACCCTCACAGGGGCTGGGCTGACAGCACCTGGAGCAACACCTCTGGGAGATGTGGGTAAGCAGGTAGGGGGAGGTGATGCCCAAGGAGGGGAGATGAGGCCATGGTGCCAGATTTCATCCATAAAGACAGCTCCTCAGCTTCAAAGCACAACCCCCTGTTATTTCCCAGGGCTGGTTTGGGGGAATCAGTGCCTCTGGCACATTGCTGCGCCATGTCCACAGGAGGGTCTGCCAGGCATGTGCAAGGCAGATCTGAGCAGTAACTTGTCACCAGGGTGAGGTGGCCTTACGTCAGCTCATCATTTTGTCTCATTACAGCCACTTGCTCCCCAGCAGAGAAACCTGCACCTGTGAATTGGTAGCAGCTCATCATACCAACCAGGTACACATGTCCTCTCCCCTGGAAAAGGGAACATAAACTTACTCACCATGATTTCTAGATGAGGAGATAGAGCAGCTGATAAGAAGCAGGAATGGGAGTAAGTTAATGGGAGGGAAAGGGGCCATAACACCTCTGCCAGCTGTTGTCTACATGCACAAGAGGCAATGGCTCCTGTGTGGACCTTCCTCAGCCTCAGGAGCAGAACATGGGATTAGTGAAGCAGACCTGGACTGGGGCAGCTTTTGTGAGTTGGAAAACTGGCAGAATTCTTCTGCAGGACCTCAGTCAACTCAACTTTGCATCTTCCTCCAAGGAAGCACAGACCACACCAGACTTGCTCCTCTGCACTGCAGGAGTTGCCCCCTAGCCCATGTCTCCACAGCCCACCTCCCTGTGGTGAGCATCACACAACCAGGACTTGAGCTCCTGGGACACACACAACCAGTGGCTCAAGATCCCAGCACTGCTTCCCAGTTCCTCTGTGAACTCCAGTCTGCAGGACATGACATGTGCCTGTACTGGGTGACACCTGCTTGGACTTCAAATGAGGAATGAATGAAAGAGGAGGATGACTGTGGTTTTCTAATAAAAATTACTGGAGCAGGGCAAACCACACGTGGAAACCAAGTCCCATATGTCCTGCACACCTGGTATTGTTGGCATTGCCCTCTCATTGCAGCCCCACTAAAAGCCCCTGGCTTTGAGCCTTGGCCTTGGAAGAGGGCATAGATTGTTTTGTCAGGCATCCCTGCCGGGAGCAGAGCTGGGTACCATGGTGGTCACTCAGCCCAGACAGCATAGGGAATGATCACTCTTCTTCTCCCATGTCTAAAGGCCAGGTTGAACTCCTTCCAGTCCCAGGACTGGGGATTGCACTGACTGCAGGAAGGAGGAACAGGAACGGGCAGCTCTGACTCCTGGTGGAATGCTGTATGAAGGACTGCCCAGCTCATTGCAATACAACACCCAGACAGAGACACTGTTTGGGTGGGTGATTTGTGGTGAGCAGTCACATCATCATGGCTTTCCAAAGAGTTGGAGCCAACATCTGACGTTATCTTGGTAAGCCAGGTCTCAAGTTTCTACTGGAGCCCATATGACGTGATTCTGGTGCACCAAGTGTGGTGCAAAGGGCACCCATGTCTGGCAGGGAGGAGTCAGGGGCTCAATCTCTGCAATTCAGGAACTCTGTTGAACAAATGCTCTCCTCAAATTCGGGAAGTTCTTCAGGTGTCTATGCAGCAGACAGAGGTGAGATCTGTGCACTCTGTTGTGCCCAGTTATGGGGAGATGGTTCCATGGTGACTCTCTCTAATATATTCCTTGCATGCTGATGCATTTAAGCCACTCATTTATCTGCTTAGCTTGCAGCATACAAATCAGCCCAGGGTTACAACATCAAGGTCAAGGCCATGCAAAGCCCTCTGTGGTCCTGAGAATGATTCTGTTGTACACAGAATATGGTGCAAACAGTGTGTCCTGATGGCTTACCTGCCCTGCAGCCATACCATTGTCATAGAATCATAGAATCATAGAATTGGCTGGGTTGGAAGGGACCTCAGAGATCAAGGTTGGGTGGAGGCAGGACCAAACTGTAAGAGGCAGCAAGCCCTGGTGTTGGGTGTGAGTCCCCAAGGGTGTTGGCAGCAGCATGGGGACCCATATGCCTTCAGGGACCTTAGCCTCACCAAACACTTCTGGCAGCTTTAGCCTGGTTCACAGATCTGCCAGGGACACCGATCTCAGAGCCAAGGCCTTCAGCTGACACTGACTGCAGGGAGAAGGATTTCAGGGGACATCCTGGATCTGCTTCACAGCAGCCCAGGATAGGTCAAGCTGGTTCTCTAGGACTTGTTCTCCTATACAGTATCATAGTTTCTCTCCAAACACAGAGCTGGCTTGCACTGGCCTTTTCTTGGAAGGAGAAGGTCCCCATTCCTCAGGTTGCTCATGTAGATGCAGAAACAAGAAGAAACTGAAAGGTGAACTTCAAAGAGACACTTCAGAAGATGGACTACCCAAAAACATCTGGGACACAAGCTATGCTTTAACTGGGCTGGTTTTCAATGTGTGGGAATAAGGGCTGGATAACTCCTTCAGGAAGAACCACAAAACATCCTCTGGGGCCAGCCTGTGACCTCCAGACCAGAGCCAGGAAAACAACAGCTGCCTGGGAATGAAGAACAATTCCAAGGAAAGTAATTGAAAACTTTTTATAAATAGAGTGTGTGGCAGTAAAAAGGCTTTGGGTTTGTTGTTTGCTTGGGGTTTTTTTGGTAGTACACCCATGAGCACCATGTGAGGCTCACAGGAGTGCCCTGAACAGACAGTCCCAGCAGGAGGACTGAGATAGTGCTGGGGGCTGACGTGGGTGGGGGGTTGGCCTGCTCAGACTGCTGGTGGATGCAACATCTCCTTTCTACAGTAACACCAGTTCTTGACTGTCCATTCCAGGTAGGGGTGGAAAGGTGAAGTCCTGGAGAGTTTTTTAGCTACCTTTAATTTATTTATTTATTTTGAAAGCTGTCCAAGATAACTTTGATCCCCAAGCTGCTCCTCTGCCCAGGACAGGCAATATTCTCATGGCTGGTAGGCTGAGCAGCCAGCACCCCTTAGCTCTCAAGCAAAGCTCCATACAATGCATCTCTGCTCAGGTACAAATGATGGTCATCAACATGTGTCCAATTTTTTTTAATTGTGTCCAGTTCTGGAGTCCCTGACATAAGAAGGTCATAAAGGTCCTTGAGTGTGCCCAAAGAGGGCCACAGAAATTATCAGAGGACTGCAGCACCTCCCCTATGAAACCAGGCTGAGGAATTTGGGGTTGTTCAGCCTGGAGAAGAGGAGACTCCAAGATGACCTTATGGCAGCTTTCCAATATCTGCAGAGGGCTACAAGAAAGCTGGGGTAGGGATTTTGACACAGATCTGTGGTGAGAGGACAAGGAGAAATGGTTTAGAACTTAAAGAGGAGAGATTTATGTTAGATATTAAGAAAAAATTCTTTGGTGTGAGGGTGGTGAGCCCCTGGCCCAGGTTGCCCCTAGAAGCTGTGCCTGCCCCATCCCTGGCAGTGTTCGAGGCCAGGATGGGGCTTGGAGCAACCTGGGCTGGTGGGAGGTATCCCTGCCCATGGCAGCTGGGTTGGAACTGGATGAGCTTTAAGGTCCCTGCCAACCCAAACCAGTCTGGAATTCGATGATCAGCCTGCCCAGAGACATGTATCCCCCCGTGAACCCAACAGGAAACTTTGATCTGGGTGGTAGATACCACCACCATCACCAGATATTGCATTTTATTTTTGTGGTGGGAAAAATACGAATAGGAAAATCTAGTACAGAGGTTTTGAAATGTGCAGAAGGTGCACATTTTGCACAGTTTACTGGGAAAATCCTAACAGGGGGATGTATTCCCGGCTCTGCAGGTCAAAATAGATCCAAAGAGACATTGTATGTCCCAGACACATGGACAGTGCAATGCATTGGTGCTCTTATCCTCAGTGCTGATCTGCTTTTGCAGGTTCTGCTGCCAGTTTATTGCCAGTTGCTTTGGCACTATTGTCCTCTAACATACCCTAAAATAGCGTGGTGTGTGCTACAGTTAGTAATTACTGAGGTGCAGTGAAGATAATTGCCTCTTCCCTAAAGAGTTATCAGTTCCATAGAGTAATTCATATTAAATACCTGCAAGTGAGCTAGTTGGGGGTTGCATTTGTTAATTGATTTATTGAGTTGTTTCAATTAGAGAGTATGCTGTTCACTTGCTAACTGAAAATAATGCTGAGAAATTCATTTGCTTTGCCTTCAGCTTCCTCAGATCATCATCTGAGCTACGGGTGGTGGGAGTAGCTCTGTGTCTGCACTCACAGCATCTGCCACAGTAGGTTCTTCAGTTGCCTGGTTGTCTCTCACTGCCACTGTGTCACCACAGCAGACCTGGTTCTGCTCCTCTCCACAGGCAGGACCTCACCAGGGCTGCAAAGATGCCCTGGTGGCATGCAAAGGTGCCATGTGGCACCAGCCAGGAATCTCCTGAGCATCACCTGCAACGATGTGTGAGAGGGCAGCATGCTGGGCAAGATGAGCAGCCCACATATATTGTGGCCATCACAGGGCATGGGGATGCTGGAAACCTCAGAGAGCTGGGCTCTGGAGTGGAAGATCTACTTCCCAAAATAAACATGAGAAGCAAGGGTATTGTTTCAGCACTGGGTGAAGAATCTGTTATAACCCAGAGCTAAAACTGGGTGGTGGGAGATGGAGGACCTGTGCCAGCAGCGTCCTTGAGATTAAAACCCCCTCCAGCTGCTCAGCATTGCCTTGGGAGTGAGTGCTGGGATGCCAGTGTGGTTGGGATCACTATGATTTGTCCACAGAAAAAGGAAAATCAAAGATTCATCTATTTCCCCGAGCAAGACTGAACACTCCATGACCATGGATCACTGAAAGCCTTGTGTCCATCAGGGTTTTGACTAAGTGAAGTGACTCATGGAACCAAAGGTTATGAAAATAAAATGAGAGGAAATGTCTGGCTGGCTTTAGCCTTCACTTATACCAACCAGTAAGTCCCTAGCAAGTTGTTACACCCTTCTTACAAGCTGGGGAAACACCAAGGCTCATACAAAATAAATGAACAGGAGTGTGAGGTCAAAGCAGAGTAGAGGCAAACTGTGGGGCAAAGAGGCAGGCAGAAGGGCACGGGGTTTATTTAAGAAATGAACAAAAAGAATGAGGTTTCTTTCATTTTAGTTAGAGAGCAAAAGGAAGGGAAGAGCGGATGAAAAGAAGCAGATGTGAGAGCCATCTCGAATGAAGCCAAACAGAGCACTCTGGGCACTGCCCTGGCTATTATATCTGCCTGATCCTTGCTAGACCAATGTGCTGCACATTAAAAATTAAAGGCAGGAGTTTATAAACATGCAGGAAGTATCAGAATAACTTTTTTTTTTTAATAAAACCCCTTAATGAGTGCATGAAAGGACAGCAATAGCTGGATAGTTGCAGCCTGCCTGAAATTTCTTAAAACATCTGATGCATTGTCTCATGAAGCCATACTTGAAAAATTAATTCAAACTGACTTGGCTATAGCCAGAGTCACATGGGCTGTGAATGAATGGAGACCCACAAAATGCAATAATCAACCATTATCTCCTGGATGGCAGCTCATCTCTACACAAATGAATTCGCTTTGTGTGGAACATGGGACCCGCTCTGCCTTCACATTGTCAGGCAGGAGGATTTCTCACAAAGCCACCAATGAAATACACACAGAGACTGGGCATCTTGGTGAGGTTGCTTTGCTCTCTTTCCCGAGTATTTGTGATGGGGAGGCTGCGTTCTGGAAGTGCAACAAATTTTAACAGCTGGAGGCTTTGCATGCATCCTCAGGAGTGCCTGCTGCTTGCAACTCTCATAAATTCCCTTGCAAGTCTTATGATACCTCCTGCTTTTTTTTGTTTAAGGCCTAGCAGCTGAGTTCATGTAGTTATCACCAGAATATCAAAAGTAAATTTCTAACTTTCCCTCTTGGAAAATATTGAGTGAACCCTCAGTTGCACATCGACACGCATGCAATGGATAACTGTTCATTATTTTATGCTGGTTTTGCTGCATTCATCCATGATTTCCCAGTACTTCCTCAGCATGTAGATCACTATTTTTGGAGGCCAAAGGTCGTTGTAACTGTTTTTCACTCATCTTTAATTGTTCTTCTCCTGGTAAAAAGATTCAGTGCTCAATAAAGGGGTAGAAATTGTCTCAGCTGACCCAGTGCATGCCGTGAATAGTAATTAGCAGTCAATTGTCACAACAAACCAGTCTTTGCTAATCCTGGAGAATGAAAATTATTTACCCGCACATACAGCATCCCTAAGAATAATGGCTCCATTTGCAGGACTGAGCATCAGCTCATGAAAGAAACTACAACCAAGAGGCACCGAGTAATACAACAAAAAATTAATTACTGGGAGCTGTTTCCATAAAATCACAGACTCAAAGCACATAGGGGACCACTGCTCAAGCCAGGTGGTAGAATGAGTCTATGTAAGGTTGTCACAAGTTTCCCAGCTTATCAGGAACAAGAAAGTTTATAAAAAAAAAGCTATGCTCTCCTTTGGAGTCTCTGTTCCCCTCTATGAAGTATGTGTGTAATAACAGCAAACTTGTGAGCTGAAGCACAGGACTTTCTCTAAAATCTCCTTCTAAAAATGGAACATGGCATCAAAATGAATATTTTCTATCAGATTTCATTGTGAAAAAATGCCAGACAGAATCTTCAGACACATGTAAATAGAAAAAAAAATTAAACTGGTTTGTCAAGTATCAGGACTGTTTTCATGCCCTCTGCTTTCTTTTTTAAGCATATTAGATCAACTACAGCTAGGGAATGATGTGTAGCATTCCTTGCTAGCAGCAGATCAGAAAGATGTCTGATGAAAGTAGCAACATATTTGGTGCAAAAAGGTACTGCAAGTTTAAAAGCTTCCCTGGAGAAGGCACTTGCAACTGATGAGGAACCTGATCTGCTCTACCTGCAGCTGCCAGAGCAAGGAGGAATCCTGCTGACAGTCAGGGAGATGCAAGGCTTAGGATGATCTTTCCTTGGAAAAGGACCTTGAATTGTCTTCTATCAATAGAGCCAGTGTCTGTGTGGTGAGTGTGCCACAGAGCAGGCAGGAAGACCCAGAAGGTGCTATCCAGGTGATCCATCAGCTGAACTAGGGAAGGCCACACAGGGCCAGCCCAGGATGGGTGTGACCTCCTTCTACCTGAAACCTGCAGTGTTCAGTGATGAGATCAGCTTGGGAAATGACTTACATTGGGGGTCTGGATGTCCTTGTTGATACAATTTGGTCAACCCTGCCACCAAACTAGCTCCGCCATGGAAGTCAGAAAACTGCCAAACCCCACACTGCAGTTTCTCCTCCTGACATCTGCTTTAGCCCAGCTGAAAGACTTGGCTAGATTTAGAGAGTGGAAGGGCTAGTGTCCTTCAGTGGCTGAGAGATCCAGGCAGAACATTTAATCAGGCAGCTGCAGCACAGTCATTGTCACACAGGTGACAAAGTGCAGGGTGTGTGAGCCAGGGTGCCTGCATCTGTACTCCCTGCTGCCCTGCCAGATGCAGACAGTTGTTTCCTACCTAACAGATGAGCTGTTGAACCACAAAGCAGGTGCTGAAAGCTTTGCCCTCTGTCAGAAGTGCAGGAAGCTGCAGACCTCTCCTCTTCTGGAGGGGACAAGAAGCTGCCACAACCCTGCTTCCTAGCAGCCAGGGTTGCTGTGTCAGAGCCCCAGTGGGGTTGATGCAGAGCAGTCTTCCCAAATAGCCCATAGAGTTGAACAGTGAGCACCAGAAACCTCCACCAGCCCAGGTTCCACCAAGCCCCATCCAACCTTCAACACAGCCAGGGATGTGGCAGCCACAGCTTCTCTGGGTGACCTGGAACAGTGTAATACAGCATGCACAGTGAGATGCCTTCACAAATTCTGAGCTTTTCCTCGATCCTGCCCAGTTTTCTTCATCCCACACCCCTACACCCTCCCAGGATAAAGCTCAGTTTCTCCGTATTCCCAGCACCTGGCTAGCTGTGGATCAGAGCCCTGGTAGCCAAAAGGAGGAGGTGTCTTAGAAACAGGAGCAGTGTGAAGTTGCAGGGTCTGGCTGGCATATACCTGAGAGATCTGACCCTGCAACAGAGCCCTTCCCAGGCAGGGGAAAGGAAGGAGAAGGCATAGCTCTTTCCCAGATGGAGTCATGCCCCAGCCGCCTATGCCTTGAGCTATTAAACCGTGAGTAAATTGCGTCTACATTTTTTTCTTCACTAATTGCTGTCTTTACACCAGTTTCTGAGGCTGGAGCAGCCGAATAATAGCCAGGAATAAATACGTGTAAATAACCAGCTCCAGAAGCTTCCCATTGCTGGCTGTGATTTGGTGTTAAGTGGCATTTAAGAGAGGTCAACTGAGGCAGAGTTAAAGCCTGCAGGCTGCAGGTAGTCAGGCAGGAGACAAAGCAAAGGGAAACCTCAGGGGGTTCTGGAGTGGCAGAGATCAAGCTGCTTTCTATGAAAAGAGCTGAAGATGCAGGGTCAGTGTTGTGAGGTGCTCCAGAGTGAGGAAGGTGATGGGTGTAGAAGAGTCTCAGGTTTATCTGCATGGGAAAGCCATTCCCAATGTCCTAAGAGCTCTCTGCAGGTCTGTATTCATCTTCACTCAGAGGTGCCCTGCAGAAGCTGAGGCTCATCCTTTGCTATTGCTATCTAGATCACAAATGCACCCAGGATCCAGTGCATTGCCCATCTGGCTGGTAACCTGTGCTCCTCTGTGCACTGATGTTTGTTGACACAGCAGACTAAAGCACCCAAAATAGCAGAGATAATCTCCTGCATAACAGCCCCAACTTCAGCAGAGTTTAGTTCCTCCTTCCCTC
Source organism: Phaethornis superciliosus (assembly GCA_023637945.1). Taxonomy (NCBI): domain Eukaryota; kingdom Metazoa; phylum Chordata; class Aves; order Apodiformes; family Trochilidae; genus Phaethornis; species Phaethornis superciliosus. The sequence continues at coordinate 2,836,018 of JAJQWJ010000020.1, forward strand.
TGCTTGCCAGGGACCAACGTGGCCCATGGCGTGAAAGAGAGAGGAAAAGCTATGTCTAGAGGGATGGCCCAAAGATTGAGATCTCCCATGCCTTATGGGATGGCACCCCAACCAGTGACCATCTCTGGTGGCACAGGCAGCACTGAGAGCCCAATGCCCAGGGCAGTTTCCCAGCTGGTGCAGATAATCCATCTTATCACAGACAGGGACCTGAAGCTAGCCCCATGATCTGAGAACCCAGCACTACCCAGCAGCCTTCAGTCCCTCCTGGAAATCTCAGGATGCTCCAGCTAAGGTACAAAAGACATCCACCAGCTGACCATTGGATGCTCCAGCCTCCCCTTTTTTTGCCATCCAGCAGCAGGGAGACACTGAGCTCTGGCTCATCCACCTGCTGACTTTCAGCTGCAGCTCCTTCACTTCTTGACACTCCCATGTAGTTTTTCACCCCAGGATGGGGCTATTTTAGGATTTGCCTTTTTTCAGCATCAGCTCTGGGCATGGTCAGTTCATACAGGTTAAGACACAGCACTGTAGGGTGGGAAGCTCTGATTTGAAGAAAGGGGTATACACTGCAGAGATAACCCATGGCTAAGGAAGCATTTTATGTGTGTGGCCCTTTCTGGAAGAAAGAAACACAACACATACACCAAGTAATGGACTGGGGGTAGCAAGAATTATGGAGTTATAGTCTGGTTTGTAAGGTTGAAAAGGTTTGTAGAGATCATCCATTTCCAATCCCCCTACATGGACAGGGACACCTCCCACTAGACCAGGCTGCTCAAGGTAATATTCAGAATTATGGCACCTGCTGTGGGATTTCACAGCAGAGGCTGATGTGGGTCCAAAGCCTCTGCACAATGATGGGTGGCACAGATTCAATGAGTAGATGGGATGTGGAAATCAGTGTCAGAACAACCTAAACATAATTTCTAAAAATTTGCCCTCTAAATAATTGTCTGATGCTAAAAAATTATGCAATTCTGTTAACTTTTTCTTGCCAACACGTAACTTTTGGACAGAAGCCACCAAAAAAAATGTATTTTCTAAGAACGTGCCAGCCCAAAGTAATCCTTCCTGTATAATGTCCCCAGGGGGAGAAGGGAGGCTCTGAACACTCAGGGAAACTACTGCAGGCATTCAGTATGCATTACTGTATCTGAGACTGCATGTTTAAGATTGCCTTATTCAGAGACAATACACAAGACAATAACAAGAGCTAAATGAGGATAAATTACATCTAGAAGCACAGTATTTACACGGACTGGTAATTCACCCACAGCATCAAACGAGTTTTATGGCAAGAATCTGCTCTTAGGGGGCTCAGCTGCTGTGAATGAATGAGTCTCCACATGAAAGCAGATTTAATTTACCTGGGAAGTGTTATTTACCCCTAAAGATGGGAGATAGATACGTGGATGGATGGATGGATAGAGAGACAGTTACCAAACATCTGACTTTCTTTGAAATTATGGTATTTGCAGAGGAAATGTGCAGAACAGTATTCAGCAGTTTCATCAGGTGAAGGGACTAACCACAAATGAGAATAAAAAACACAGACATTGTTGTTCCAGAATAAGGTACTTTTAGAGAATGAGGCATTTGCAAAAGACAAACACAGACTGCTTGTTTCATTCAAATTAAAACTTCCACTGGAGGCCCCAAAGTGCCCTGCGTGCGACTCTGCATGAAAACTGATCTCATATCCCATCCAGGAAATTATCCCCCACACCTTGCTGGATATTGCCAACATTAAAAACAAACAAACAAACAAAACAAAAAAACAAAACAACCCCCCCCAAAAAAATCTAGGCTCCTGTGAGATGGTCAGGAAGATGCTCAGCAGATCAAAACTATCTGCATAAAGCCAACCTGAATCTCTCATAGTCCTGAAATTGCTTATCAGTGGGTGACATACAGGAATCTGCAAGATATGGAACAGGAATACTTTGTCAGAATTTGAGAAAATATCCAGGAAACAATTCAAATATTTCAGAAACCTTGAAAAAAACTTCCACATAAACAAGATTTTTTAGATGGAAGTTGCTATGATGTAGGGATGACCCTTTCCAAGCAGATTTACAGAAAACAAACCTCCGCAGTGGGATTTAAGAAGATTTGCAGAAGATGGTTAGGAAGGAAGAAAGATTAAAAGTTGTTCCCATGTTTTTGCTGCAGGACTTGACACATGATGGGATGAAAAATACACCCAGAGGCACTTGGGCAGTGAAGATACTATTCCTACTTCAAAAAAGTGTGAGGTGGGACTTGATGATCTCCACTCCTGGATGATCTTCCAACTCCTATCACTCTATAATCTGCATTTTGGTCTGTGGCTGTGGCCAGGCAATATATTCATCATGGTCCTAGTCTCCAGGTTTTTTCCCTCTTGTTCCCTCAGTCTTGAGCCTGACTCGGTGAGTGCTCCTGGCTAGTGCCACTCCAAGATGCTCACAGCAAACAGTCCCTACTGCTCATCAAAGGCCCTGCCGGGAAATCCAAGGATGCGTGCACCAGTCCTCCCACTGCAGGTTCCCAGCTTAGGTTGTGAGCTGGCAATGTGCCATGAGAGAATGGCAGACCAAGGCCTTGCTCTAATTTTATCCCATGGCTACGCTAACTCTGTGAAGCAGCTCTGGTCTGAGACCATATGGCACAGCATAAAAACTTCCATAGAACGAATTACAGCAGCTTCACAGAGAAGATGTAGAAGAAATTAGAACAAAAAAAAAAACATTTCAACAGATTTTTATATAAAATATCTTATAAAACTGCTTATCAGCTGGGAGAGCAGGATTTCAAAGAGCAGTTCTTTTAATTTTATGCACACACATATGCCTATGCATCCCCAGATTGCTGTCAGCTGAGAGTCCCTTGAATGAATTTCTCTGTTGTGGTGACAGCGTGCTGCACGTCTTAATAGCAGTGGCACAGCTGGACCTCATATTGTGTAATGTGATCTCATTATCGATTTTCCTGTAATGGGATGCTAAATAACTTTGCCTATGTACATGGGATCAATGAGGAAGGTTCACAAAGTATCAGTGTTCAGCATAAAGATTACATTATGAGCCCCATTCATTTAAGCAGCGAGATGATCAATAGCAGCTCACTTCAATCAAAAACACATCAATTAATAATTGCTTTTCAGCTTCTGTCCTTTCTGTCATTTCAGCTATTTGGCAGATGAACTTTATACCCTCCCAGCTATCAAGCTGTGGCTGATTGCCCAGGCAAGTGCATCAGATAGATAGGTTAGATTAGATTAGACTCTACAGCTATATACAAACTGCAAGTTCTTTGCCTAGGCCACTAATAGCAAGCTAATAAGAAGTGAAAGAATTGTCAGCACTTGCTAATTGATACTCCCAGGTGAAAGCACAAGACTTGTTTAGGAAGCCATATTAGGATTGTTAGAGACATAACAATTACTCAGGGCAAATTTTCCTTTCTTGGGCTTTGCATCAGGTTGTTATGAAAAAATAAGCCTAAATGCAAAACAACAAACAAGGATTTAAATCAGAAATCGTAGAAAACTAAAAAGGTGGTTTGACTTCAGAAGTGTTAAGTCTATATCATAGAATGGTTTGGATTGGCAGGGACCTTAAAGCTCATCCAGTTCCAACCCCCCTGCCATGGGCAGGGACACCTCCCACCAGCCCAGGTTGCTCCAAGCCCCATCCTGGCCTGGAACACTGCCAGGGATGGGGCAGGCATAGCTTCTGGGGGCAACCTGGGACAGGGGCTCAGCACCCTCACACCAAAGAATTTCCTCCTAATATTTAATCTAAATCTCCTCTCTACCAGTCTTAAACCATTTCCCCTTGTCATCTCACTACACACCCACGTAAAAAGCTCTATCCCAGCTTTCCTGTACTGGAAAACTGCCATGAGGTCACCTTGGAGCTTCCTTTAGGCTGAACAATACCAACTTCCTCAGCCTGTATATATAAGATAAATTCTTTGTGAAATTCACCCAGTGGCCAGCATGGCTCTGCTCTCTCATGCTCTGATGGGATGCATGAGGCAGTCATGTGCACTGGCAGTGCTCAATAGGCAGCTTCCATCTCTCCACGCTGGATAGTTGCCCAGGTTTGGGCTGTGGGACACCAGAAGCAGCTTGGGCTGCAGCATTCCCATGGGCTGAGATGTGGATTCACACTGTAGCTGATCCAAGAGACACTGCTTGGACCACACTATTTTCCAGGTGTTTCAGAAAGATGGTTGGTCCACCACAGGCATTCTAGCAACTGGCAAAGTCCACACCAGAACCATAAATTGTAACTGAAAGCTGATGGGGAGCCTCCATGCCATAGGGCAGGAAGCAACAGTCAGGGAGATGCTTGTGAGCAGAGCTGTGAGACTGCACATTTCTCCTGTAGGAATGAAGCAGGTGGTACAATCACCAGGTCCTTGGTTTCAGAGGGGTCCAGCATGGTCCATCCCTCCTGCTCTCATAGCAGCCATCCCATCATGGAAGGAAGAAGGGGCTTGTGAGTATAGCAACCTGCTCATAGAAAATTCAGAAAGAGGAAGAAAGGCAGTGCAGCCTGAATTAATTATTTCTTGCAGCTGATTCACTTGCCTCTAATTATAGTTGAGCTTCTAAACACAAATGTCAATTAAAATGTTATAGTTCTTCTGCAGCTGTCACTCATGTGCTGGTGAAGAAATCAAGGCCAGAGTTATTAAAAGCCTTGGGAGTGTAAGGAGGTGAAAAAGAGCCCTCAGTGGAGTAAAATTATCAAGAAGGAATTTTACCCTGAGCATTTCAGGCCCATGAGGCTATTATCTTTACTTGAAACCTTCTGCTGCATTCCCAGCAGGGTCTTTAAGGAGAGTTTCTTATTTCTCTGAAAGTGCTGCTGTGCAGGAAAATTCTGCCACTGTCAAGGGGCGGGGGGGTGGGGGCAGGAAAGGACAGGACACCCCTGCTTCTGGCTGTCTCTTTACTCACAAGACAGAAAGGAAGAAAGACTGGGGAAAAAAAGAAAAAGCAGAGTATTATGTGAATGGCCACAACAGACACCCTGCTTGTGTGCTGGCTGGTGCCTTGCAAGGAGTGGATGTCTGAAATAAAAAGGCCTTATCTTGTTTTATCTCTGATAAAAGTGGTCATGATTAGTTAATATGTTTTGGTTCAGCATTTTGAGACATTTAGGTGAGAAATCCCTTCAAAGGAAAGCTCCTCACACAAGGTTTTGGCTTGGATACAGGTGTGTTTGGCCAGTCCTGCTCTTCTGTGCTCTGTAAAGAGGGGGAGCAGCAGCCTCCTGTCACCTCTTGTCACACATGGATGGAAGAACACACATTCTCAGGGCATTCCCTGTGCTAAGTTGAAGGCAGGGCAAAAAGAAGGAGGTTCCAGAGAGATGTGGCATCAAGAAGATGCCTTGCCTTGTGAGTAAAAGGAGTTGTCCTTGCAGCTTTGTGATATATACTCATCTGCATCAACCAGGCCAGAGCTGCCCTTAGCAGCAGCTCCCAGGCTTCTGTGACCATCAAAAGCTTCTCTGTATCCTCTGTGGCTGCTCCCATGTCCTCCTGCAGCTCTTATGTCCGTGTGATCTGGCAGCAGAGCAGCTCATGCTGGGTTGTGTCCCCGCTGCCTCCCAAGAGCTCAAACACCCCGGGTTGTTGAGGATTGTTCTTTGCTTCTTTCCCTTCAGCTCAGGGCAGCAGACCTGCCAGGCACCAGCTCCACTCTGTCAGGGGGCAGGAGGCACCTCCTGGGACCTCCTTCCAGCAGTGCTCCCACCACCACTCTGAGCTCCCAGTGGAGAACAGAGCTTCGTATAGCTTACACCAGGGCAGCAGTGGCACTGCCTCTGCTGGGTGACATCACTGTGCTATGTCCTGGGGCAAGTGAGGACCCCAGGAGGAAGAGGAATTCAGAAGGGAGAGGATCCCGGGAGGAAGAGGAATTCAGGAGGAAAAGGAATTCAGTAGGTAGAGGACCTCAGGAGGAAGGGTAGCTCATTGCCCAGGGCTTCATCACTCCAGCTGGGGCCACTTTGCAGCTGGTTAGTGGCCATGTTTACCCTTACCACATCCCTTAGCAGGACAGTAGCCAGGCCAATGCTGTAGGATATGGTGAGCAACCATCCACTCAAACCATCTTGGCTGTCTGAGCACCACTCTTAGATACCAGCAGCACCTGGAGGAGCAGCTCCTTTTTTTTGAAGCCCCCAGGCCACATCCCTATAGGCAGCAGAGGTCTCTTCATTCCTTGAGCCATACAAAGCACAGCCCTAAGGAGCATCTCAGCTTCTTCCATTATTTAAACTTTTCATTGGATGACTGTGCTCAAAGAACTCAGGTCAGGCACCAGCACCCAGTGAAGAGTCCTTGAGCAAATGAATAATCTGCTGCCTCCTGCTCAGCATTCTCAGTAACATCTCAGCTGTTAACTCTGCAGCCTGTGAGCATTTGGAGTTTACAGTTATTTTATTTTCCTAGGACAGATGGCAGACAGCACTGCAGTAGAGGGGCAGATGGCTGTGCACCCAGGAGCAAAACAACCAAACAAAAAGACCTGAATGGTTAAGTCTAAAAGCAAGTGGACTCTGTTCCTGTTCTCAGACACATCACATAAACCCAGCCACACTTCCACCTCTTCTCACATATGCAGATGACAGCAGGATCTGGCCCTTAGGGTTTAATAAAGCATCAGCCACAGAAACAAAGAATTTTGCCACTTAAGAAGGATAAGAATGTGAGAACATCTATGAACATCATTGACCGAGGTGATCTCCCTCCTTTCCCATCATGGGAAAGCAACCCAAGTCCTCCAGCCCAGGGCTAAACTACCCATCTCAGGATGGATATAACAATCCTGGGGGGAGTCCCAGTTAAAGGCTGAAATGAAACAACATAGGAGCACTCAGTGAGGAAATATATCTGCTCCTCATGACCCCAAAATAAACAAGACTGTATTGTCAGATTCCAGCTTTTAATTGGTAAAATAAAGCAGCCCAAGTGTAAGCCTCTTTGCTTGATGCAAGATGTACCAGCCAAACAAAAAGCTGAAGTACTATAAGCCTGGAGGAAGGAGAAACCCAAGCAAACCTTTTTACACTGAAGTCTTTCAACAGAAGAAAAAGAAACATGGGAAGACAGGGCTGACCAACTATTCGTCCAATTCCACATCACACTGAATTAAGTGGCTACAAATCTCTGGATTTTCCTATCATGTTGCTCCAAGAAACATTAACTTCCAGTATTTCAAATATCTGGAAAAAAAGAGATCAGGAAGGTCAGACCCACAAAAGTGGAGACCCTCTTTGTGTCCAATAAATTAAACATCAAAGCTCTCAAGCCCAGATTAAGAAGCCCATTGGTTGAGGCATTGAGGATTCTTTTTCCCCAAAAAATCCTTTTTATCCACCTTGAATGTTTGTTTGCCCTCATGAATTTCTTTTTATAAATAACTTCTCTGAACAGAAAGTGAATCTTTCATTGACTTGCTCACAAAGAAGTAATTGAGGCAATGGGCTGAAATCAAAGCATATGAAATTCCATCTGAACACAGGAAAACACCTTTTTTACTCTGAAGGAGGTCAAGAACAGCTTACCCAGAGAGATTGTGTAGGCTCCAAGCTTGTAGTTATGCAAAATCTGACTGTATGTGGTCCTGGGAGACCTGCTTAGGTGACCCTACTTGAGCAGGAGTTTGGACCTCCAGATGTGCCTTCAACTTAAACCATTCTGTGACTCCTTTGGGCTTCCTGGATCCATGGTAGATTTAGCCACTAAGGATCCTGAGCTCTTCTTGCCTTGTGAAAGAAAAAGTCTGGTAAATTTTGAGAAGGCAGACTTAGAAGAAATACTGTTGTCTTCTGGCCGAGACTATTAGAAATAACAGCCTAACTGATTCCATTAGGAAATTAGTTATTTTGGGAAGGAGCATAAAAGACCATAAAATAAGAAAGCGTTTGATCATCAAAGAGCTCTTAGAATGTGAACTTGCTTGTACTGAGAGAAACTCATTTTTAGGCTGGTTTCACAAAGGAAAAATATTCACGGGATCACACTCTCATCTGTCCCTTGGTAGAAGAGAATTCAGTCATGCTGGGAAGAAGGATGAGGTCTCAGAGGCAGGAGGTGTTGTGAAAACCTGGAGCTGAGGCGGAGAAATGGATGCTCTTAGCATCTTCTCTGTGGGAAAGGCAGGGCCAACTCAAGCCTGATCTTCTCTGAGGGGCAGACAGGTTGGTCCACACAGCTCCAGACTTGCCATGGTTCATCACAGCAGCTCAGAAATGATCAGGAAGGCAATTTTGGGGGTAGAGGTGTTTTAAGGTGAGCCCAAGAGAAATGGGCAGAAGCTCAGGGTCCTGTAGGAGTTTCAGAGGCTGTGAAAAGGAACTGGATATTCCATCTCACAGAGATATGCCATGATCATGCTTCACCTGCCCATTTAACGTGACCTGTTGGCCCCAAGATGCCCACAGTCTCCGCAGAGTCCCAGCACAGGCTCCTCCACTATAAAAGGCAATCCTTGCCTCCAAAAGCAGCCCCAGGCCTTGGCAGAGGTGCCAAATACTGCAGGTGACCAGGCACACCTACGTTTGCTCTGCCAGGACTGGGACCAGCAGCCAGCTTGGGGGAAGGAAGGAGGTGACCCATCTCCAGCTTCACCCCAGCTCTGGGGTGGCTCCAAGCTCCCCTTCCACCCAGACCATCTTCCATCAGCCCATGCATGCTGACAACACATGGCTGACGTGTGCTGAGCAGCACAGGGCTGGATGTGTGCTGGATCTGGTGTGCACCTGAGATAATTTATTGCACCAACCTAGAGAGGGCCAAGGACTAAAGTCCGTGGCTTGATCCTTTTTCATGTGCAATAGTCACAGAGGAAAAGGTTTTGCTTCCTTAATTTTGTCTCACCTACCTTCACAAGGAGAGGGTGAACACTCACTTGTCAGAGAATCACAGAATGATAGAACAGTCAAGGTTGGAAGGGATCTCTGGAGGTCATCTATTCCAATTCCCCTGCTGAAGCAGACTCACCTAGAGCCAGTGGCACAGGGTCACATCCAGGTGATGTCACATTCAGGTTTTGAATATCTTTAGAGCTGGAGAGTCCACAGCCTCCCTGGGCAGCCTGTGCCAGTATTCCATCAACCTCAACCTCCAGAAGTTTTTCCTCCTGCTCAGACAGAACTTTCTGTGCTCCACTTTGTGCCCATTGCCTCTTGTCCCCTCAGTGGGCACCACTGGGAAGAGTCTGACCCCAATCCTCCTGACACCCACCTATGGGTGACATGTTCATTCTTCACATGTTCACTGACAAGTCCACTCTTCTCCAGGATGAACATCCCCAGACTTTTCTCATAAGAGAGATGCTCCAGTTCCTTTACCATCCTTCACTGAACCCTCTCCAGTAGCTTCTTGTCCTTCTTGAACTGGAGGAGAGCCCAAAACTGGACACAGTTCTCAGATGTGGCCCCACCAGGGCAGAGTAGAAGGGTAGGAGACCTCTTCATCATGCACCCCAAGATGCCACTGACCTCCTTGGCCACAGGGCACATTTCTAGCTCAGAGTTAGCTTGTTGTCCACCAGGACTCCCAGGTTCTTCTCCACAGAGTTGCTTTCCAGCAGATCAGCCCCTGACCTATCCTGATGCAGTGTTATTCCCCACCTGAGCTGTGATGTCCCACACCCATTTTCTCATCCTACAGACACACACCAGCTCCAAGGCAGGTGTCTGGAGCTGCAGCTTTAATTCTTAAACTTTCTGTTTCAATTTTTTCAATTTACTATATTACCCATTGTTTTGCAGTGCTAGGCTGGCCAAAAATCTGAGTTGGGCAACAAAAGCCCCTATGCAAAAATATTTACAAACAAATGGATAGAATTTAAATCAATCAGCATGTGTCCACAGACACTTTATTTAAACACATCATGGATCTGAGCAGTATATAAGAATTGGGAATTGTGTTAGGTTAAAACAAGTTCCTACAGGTTTTTGGGTTTTTTTTGTCTTATCTTCTTTGAAAGAGAGGATTCTAGGACCAAAAGATAAAAACATTTCTGCTATGGAAATCAAGCCAGCTTGAAATTTTGCCAGTGATTTCATTTCTTTTACCATTTAAGAATCTTACTGGGTTTGGCTAAAGGAGCCTTCTGCATTTTATAAGGGTTAGTTACTTATTTGCATGGAAAATAGAAGGAGAAAATGCACAATGCAAATGCTGGTTATGGTGTGAATGAACCAATGGATTGCTAATATCTGTAATTTTAGATTGGTGTAAAACTTGGATTGAATTTAGGATACATGTTGGACCTGTGCTTTTTTTAATATATATTCTGCACTGTAGCCATTTTTAAAATAGCACTTATTTGGCTTAGCAGTGTGAACAAATTTAAAGAAGCCAGAGTAATCTAATCAAGTGCCTTTCACTGACCAATTAAAAACACAAGAAAAAACTTCACTCTCCACCTCGTTTTGCTTACAACTGATTTCTATGTCCTTTCATGTAGTAGAGAAGAAGTTTACCAATCACTGAAATCTCCCCTTCTTCCTATTACAGCACAAATCGAAGTGCAGGAAGGAAAAAGTAAGTTGTTCAGCAAACATCAGAACTAAAACCTATGTTTTATAGAGATCCTAATCCCCTTTGGCTGAATGTCATTGGGTCTTCCTCATGTCCCCTCACAGTTCTCCTCTGACAGTACCTCAGTACCTTCAGATCCCTCCCCAGACCCACACATGCAGCAACCCAATATAATGATGATCAGTGGTAGAGGTCAAAGAGAAAGAGTAATAACCAAGTGCACCCCACATAACTTTTAAACAAGACAGCCCTGTCTGCTAAATTAATTTGAAGTCAGCAAAACAGTTCAAAAAGTGTCAGAGTGGAAGGGATCAATAAAAAGACACGAACAGTCTGGGAAGGGAGGGGAAAAGAAAGAGAGAGGGAAAACAAATCCCACAACTTAAAATCTTAATACTTCAGTTAAAAAAACCAACCAACTGGAAGCAAATAAAATATATAAAATGATCAAAAATACGCACTTAAACCTGTTCCAAAATTTCAGGTTTAAAACTACTGCTGAAAAAGTAGCTCATAGTAAAAAGCAGTACAGTAGGGGAAAAAGAAAAAAAAAAGGGAACATAATGCTGAGAAAAGTTAGTTTTCCAGTAGGAAGAGTTTACAGGCAGAAAAATGTGACCTCTCTGTTTGAAGTACAGAATATGGACCAGTCTGGACCTGGGCCACGTTGATCAGAGTGGGATACTGGGGAGTCATCAGTAAACTTTTATCTTTTTAAATTATTATTGTTGTTATTGTTATCATATATTTCATTTTATTTTTTTTACTTCAGCTCTGGAGAGGGTTTGGAAGAGTCCAGCCTCTGTTCTCTCACCTGCAGCGAGTGAAGCTGATGGTGATGGAAACCCAATACACACTGATTTAACCAGCCCAGCTTCATCCCAGTCCTTTGGGCTGGATCCACACCACCAGCTGGAGCACTTGAGATGTGCTTCTGACAGTCTAATTCTGTCCAAAAGGAATTGGGTCTCAGTGCCTCTCAAAGCCAGGTAACTCCAGTGGTGGAAGCTTTGTTTTAAAAGCTCATTTCTGAATTAGAAATCTACCATCATTGCAAAGGAGATATCAGGAGCTTCAGAGGGGTCTCAAATGTTTGCTAGTCTCAGCAGGCAATTTTGGAATCCTGACAGTTCATTCTCTTCTTTCTCTTGTCAGTCTGAAGAACTAACTGAGAAGCTGGGAAATGCCCTTCAGTGAAGGGTCAGGGAACAAAGCAGGAATTTTGACAGGCTGAGGAAGAACTGCTTTGCACATGCTCAGGATGCAGCAGACCAGAGCCTTTTGCTTCACAGATTTATAGAAAATGTGGAAAGGAGATTACTCAGGAAGAATTTAGGAATATAGTTAGGTTGTGTATAAAGAAAATTAGAGAGAAGGCACAACTTGAACTGAATCTCACCACCTCTGTGAAGGATAACAAAAAGTCCTTCTACAGATACATCAATAGCAAAAGGAGGGGTAAGGAGAACCTCCATTCTTTACAGAACATGGGCGGGAATATACTTATCAAAGATGAAGAAAATGATGATGTATTTAACACCTTCTTTGACTCAGTTTTTAACAGTAAGACAGGTTGTCCTGAGGACAGCTGGCTTCTGGAGCTTGTAGAAAGAGACAAGAATCTGAACAGCCCCCCTGTAATCCAGAAGGACACAGTCAGCGACCTACTGAGCTGCTTGGATCCCCACAAGTCTATGGGACCAGATGGGATCCACCTAAGGGTGATGAGGGAGCTGGCAGAAGAGCTCACCAAGCCTCTCTCTATCATCTACCAACAGCCCTGGCTCACTGGGGACATCCCAGATGACTGGAAGTTGGCGAATGTCACGCCAATCCACAAAAAGGGATGGAAGGAGGACCCGGGAAACTACAGGCCTATCAGCCTGACCTCAGTGCCTGGCAGGGTTATGGAGCAGATCATCCTCAGTGCAATCACACAGCACCTGCAGGATGGACAAGAGATCATACCCAGCCACCACGGGTTCAGGAAGGGCAGGTCCTGTCTGACCAACCTGATCTCCTTTTATGATCGGGTGACCCGCCTGGTGGATGAGGGGAAGGCTGTGGATGGGGTCTGCCTGGACTTCAGCAAAGCCTTTGACACCGTCTCCCACAGCATTCTCCTGAAAAAGCTGTCAGCCCGCAGCTTGGACAGGAGCACCCTGTGCTGGGTTAGGAACTGGCTGGAGGGCTGGGCCCAAAGAGTGGTGCTGAACGGTGCTGATCCAGTTGGCGGCCGGTCACCCCCCAGGGATCAGTGTTGGGCCCAGTCCTGTTTAATATCTTCATTGGTGATTTAGATGAGGGAATTGAGTCCATCATCAGCAAATGTGCAGATGACACTAAGCTGGGGGCGAGTGTGGATCAGCTGGAAGGCAGGAGGGCTCTGCAGAGGGACCTGGACAGACTGGAGAGTTGGGCTGATTCCAATGGGATGAGGTTCAACACGGCCAAGTGCCGGGTCCTGCACTTTGGCCACAACAACCCCATGGGGAGCTCCAGGCTGGGCACAGAGTGGCTGAGAGCAGCCAGGCAGAGAGGGACCTGGGAGTCTGGATTGACAGGAAGCTGAACAGGAGCCAGCAGTGTGCCCAGGTGGCCAAGAAGGCCAATGGCATCCTAGCCTGGCTCAGGAACAGCGTGGCCAGCAGGTCCAGGTAAGGGATTCTGCCCCTGTGCTCAGCCCTGGTGAGGCCACAGCTCGAGTCCTGTGTCCAGTTCTGGGCCCCTCAGCTCAGGAAGGAGATTGAGGTCCTGGAGCAGGTCCAAAGGAGGGCAACCAGGCTGGGGAAGGGATCCAGCACAAGTCCTGTGAGGAGAGGCTGAGGGAGCTGGGGGTGTTCAGCCTGAAGAAGAGGAGGCTCAGGGGAGACCTCATCGCTCTGTACAACTCCCTGAAAGGAGGCTGGAGCCAGGGGGGGTTGGGCTCTGCTCTCAGGCAACTATCAGCAAGACAAGAGGGCATGGGCTCAAGTTGTGCCAGGGGAAGTTTAGGTTGGATATTAGAAAGAATTTCTTTACAGAGAGGGTGATCAGACATTGGAATGGGCTGCCCAGGGAAGTAGTGGATTCTCCGTCCCTGGAGATATTTAAAAAGAGCCTGGATGTGGCACTCAGTGCCATGGGCTGGGAACTGCACTGATAGTGGTCAAGGGTTGGACTTGATGATCTCTGAGGTCCCTTCCAACCCAGCCAATTCTATGATTCTATGATTCTATGAGATGTTGTCAAAGGTTTCAGCTCCTAAAAACTAGAAATGTTCAGGCGTTCCTCTAGCTGTATGGGATCCCTTTACAGTCAGAATGGGAATCCAGTGGAATCAGCTGTTCTTCTTCCACCCTTGTAGAAAAATAAAATTAAAAAAAAAAAAAAAAAACACAACTACAAACCATTTTAGGCAGGGAAGAGAGAGGGAGTACAGGCTAGAGCCAAGAGCAGCAGCAGCTGATGTGTATGGAAGTGATTTAAATAGTGAAATGGTCTAAGGAGCAAATCAGGTCACTGACTGAGAAAGTTTCCAGGTGGGCCAAACATAAGGCACAGGAAGAACCTTTATTCTGGTAGAGGGAAAGCAATATTTTTAGAAATAGCCTGAATCTGGGCTGCACAGAATAAAACCCTGCAGTTAATGCCAAACAGAAAAATGTGACGAGCCCCAGAGAGGAAAGAGAAAAGCATGAAAAACCTCTGAAGTATGTACAAAAAATAATAAAATGCAAATTGCCCCAATAAATAAAGGCATGGAGAATTTGGACAAAATTCATTCAGATAGAGCAGGCAATCAACAGGAGGGAAAGGCAGCCAAGCAGGGAAGCTGGGATGCTGCAGGAACTACAGGGCAGCAAATTAAAGTTTCACAGCCTGATCTGACTGCAGAAAAAGACCAGGAGTGCTAAGCCAAGGCTCAGGAGTGCCAAGCCAGCAGGGAGAGGTAGCAGTGGTACAGGGGATCAGCAAATGAACCCTTAATAATTACAGCAAACTACAGGGAGGGACAGAGAAGCAACACAACTGACACAGGACCTGGGCATCCTTTGCAGTACCACAGCAAGAAGGCAGATACTACCAGAGCTCCTTCTCCTGCTCAGACCAGATAAAGAGCAGTGAGGGCAATATATGGATTTTTCCAGGAATTTGAGGTCCTAGTGGCTCAGTGCTGTTGCTTTTGGCCAACATCTCACCCTTGTCCAGAAGACTGAAAGAGCTCTATAGTGTTAGAAATCTTTCCCCATACAGGGCCTTAAAGAACCACCTACGCTGCACCCCAGGTTCCTCTCTAAGGGATGAAGTGGGCAAAATGACTTTCAACCTCCCATCCTACCCAGGTTTCCCATACCTTAATAAATCTGATCTCAAACCTTTCTTCTTCACAGCCTGAAAACCACCTCTGGTTGGTGTGTGATGCAATGTGTGCAGTTGTGGTGGGACCTCAATTTAGACATAACTTTGAGGTGTCTCTGCCTATCCTTTTTTCCCTCAAATAAGCTCCCCAAAGAAGATCAGTCAGTTCAAAAAGATGTGTATTATTTATAACACACATTAACTTTTACACAGAAAGAAAAATCAAAGTGACAGAATAGAATTAGATCAGATAGAATAGACATGAAAAGGCTCATTAACAGCTCTCCCCTTCCTGCAGAGCCCTGGCAAGCAGGTCCCTGCTTACAGCATTGATTTCAGTCAATTCAGCACCTTTTGGAGCCGGAGCAGACTCTGTACAGTCCTGGGAAATTTCACTTCTCCAAGTTTTATCCCTAGGTAGTTTTGTTTCGGCCTCTCTGGAGACCAAGCTGTTTATCTCAGCAGCTTGGCTCCCTGCTGTGGCTTCTTTAATCCTTTTCCTTCCGCCTTGCAGTTCAGAAACATCTATCCCTGGGCTGGCTCAGCTGCTCTGAGGACAGGAGCAATTTTCTCTCTCCTGAGGGGTCTACCTGACCATTTCACTCCTCTTCCAGAGCAGCAAAACATGTAAGGAACCACCTAGCCAAGCAAATGCTGTTGCTCAAAGAGGGCACATTACAGCCCTACTACTACCCCAAATCACAACTAACACCTGCAGGACCCATGGCAAGGGATTCTTGTTATTTAACCTTCACTATCCTGACACTACACATTGACATCTGGTGAGGTGGCTCTGTTTTCCTCAGCCATCAGTGAGACACAGGTGTTCAAGCATATCTGCCTGTTCTGGGCATGCCTCTTGGGTGAATCAACCACCCTCAGCTTCCTCCATCCTCCAGAAAAAGAAGTGGACACAAAAGAGGGGTGATACATCCCTGCAAAATAACACCAGAGATACACCTGGTAGCAGGACTCCAGGTGCTGGCACCTTGACAAGAATACCAGCCACCCCACAACTTGTAATTTAATCCCAGGAGGTGACATTGCTGCCTGGCTTTGGCAGGGAGAGCCTGGGGGCTCTGTCCCAGCTCCCATCACCCTCCATACCTGTCGGACACCCTGGTTGCTCTCAGGAATTACCTGTTGTCTCCTTCACCAGTCAAAAATTACATACATCAGCCCCACCTCCTCCCCTTTTCCCTGCAGACTGGGAGCCTTTTATCCACCTGATTGCCTTCCCAGGGGATTAATATTTTAAAGTATTCCTTTTTGCTATTTCACACAAAATATATAAAATGTAAAGAATGTGTCAAAGCTTCCTTTTGATGTTTTGTCTCTTCTACACTCTGAGGCTTCCTGGGCTTGAGTTCAGTGACTGATAGAGGAGAATCCCTCTGCACATCCCAGCATTAGGGATGTCCACGGAGGCAGCTCTAGGCTGGCCCAGCTCAGGCAGATGAGCTCCTCCACTCCATCAACCCCAGCTTCTCTGGATCTGCTGGATAATTAATTCCTCACACATCTCCATTGATTTATTTGACTCTTCACTCCCAGGAATGAAGATCTGTGCTTCTGTAAATTATCAAACTGGCAATGCTGGAAAGCAGCCATGATCCAGGCACACAGCCACCTGCTGAGATACTGGGAGTTGCCTTCAAGTCACCACATGCTCCCATGAACCAACTTGGCTGCTTGGGAGGAGAATGTTGCCACTAATTCCTCTGTGTAGCCTGGCTCCTGAAGACCAAAGCATGCAGGAAATGATAAGTACCACAACTCAGGGATTTCTAAGAAACCAACAGTCCAGGAAATCTAGCTCCAAGAAGTGAGTCATATTTGGTATTAAACAGGAAGACCTGAAGTTCAATATACTTTCCACTGTGCAAATCTATATCAGCAGGACAGGTTGATTTCTTCTTGTCCCAGCTGACAAGGCACCACCCTGAAGCACACTTAATTTCTTTCTTCCTTAGTAGTACACCTTCAGACTCTGTTCTTATTCATTAAAAAATTCACCAAGAACAAACAATTCATCCAAGACAAATATAAAGTGAAGCTGACAGAGTCCAACAAAAGGGATGGATACTCAGAGATCTCTGCAATTCATTTCTTGTCATAAACCCCTGCTGCTCTCATCCCACCTTTGCAGGGTGACTCTTCCTTCAGCCTGACCCCTGTAGATTGCTACCTCCCACCCCACTCTGCACCTGAGGTTCCCATCCTCTCCATTGCTCAGCCTCACCTCTCCACGTTCCATCTTTGCTTACCTTCTCTGTGAGGCTGCATCTACTGCCTCTTTATTTTTCTCTTCAGCCCTTCCAGACTCTAAGAGCCCACTTACATCTTCTGTGTGGTGTTTCTCTCCTCTAGCACCTGCACAGGTTCCTGGCACACCTTTACATTACTAGATGCACTACCACCTGTCCTTACCTTCTCATGGCTAAGCCTCCAGGTCTCTCCTTCCTTCTGCTGCTTTGGGATATGCTTGATCTGCTCATATCATACCAAGCCCAGCTGTAGATTGTCTAGTACCTCCAGTGCTAGACACGGATGAGAGTCAGGTCAGCAATTACTACCACAGTACAGGTAGAAAGTATCTGGAGATGGCACTGGAGAGCTGGAATCAATGAGCACAAGCATATATGGATTGTCCTCCAAACCCCACTGAGCATGGTGGAAGTCACATACGCACCACAGATAGGCACCTGCGTGGGGGTGTTCCCATCTGACCCTGAATCCCAAATTCCCTGCCACTTTCCTGGCATAGCATCAAATCATGCTGTGCACCACAGTGGCCCACTGCCACAGCATTGCTGTGCAATGAGCAAGGTTGCCTTCTCCAGAGTCCTGCTCTAAGAAGGGCAGAGCCACCTCCAGACTCAACTCCAGACCTGCAGGTTGCTCGGAGGGCTCATGCAGCCAGCTCCTGTAGAGAGTTTCCCACCAACAGCAAAAGTATGACCATAACAGAGGTCCTCATTCATACCATGGCCTTTGTGAGCTGAATGCCAGCAATGAAAAGTCCCACTCATGATGCTGAGGCCTCTGCTGAAGTTGTGTTGACCCCAGATGTACATAGAACACTGTGAGTGCTGGTGAGCACCCATCAGATTCTATGCACAGACATAAACCACTCTTCTGTCTAGGACCCTCAGAAATGTTGTTTTTCAGCTACTTAAAATGGTAGCAGCTGTTAATCATGTGAAGAGCTGTCAGCTCTACTAAAGGTAGGTGGTGGCTATTTATTTCCAGTGTAATTATTTTTAAAAAGACTGCAAACAGACATCTGGAAAAAAAAAAAAAAAAAAAAAAAAAAAAAAAAAAAAAAAAAAAAAAAAGGAAAACTGGTCCTTAAATATTCCAAACATTTTCTTCTACAAAATATTTGTAGAGGGGCCTGACTATTCCTTGGCTTCCCTTCCAAGGATCAAAGTTCCCGGCTCATGCTGGAAGGCTGCTGTTTCCAAAGAACCTCCCCCAGAAGAGACCTGCTCACCCAGCAAACAGGCACAGGCACTTCTTGGCTTCACCACAACATCCTTGAAGGCTGAAAATAGCAAAGGCCAAACCTTTGCTAGCCAGCCCTTTTTTTGTTTGGTTGGTTTTTGTTTTAATTTTTACTACTTTATTCATTTGACCATTGAAAAATTCATCACAACTAAAGTTTAATGAGAAATTAAATGGATGGATTGGCTGCTAAACAGCCTGTGTGCGGGTGTGAGTGCTGCCAGAGGGGCTGTGTGCTAATGAAATGTTTAATGCTGAGGACTGCAACGTGCTTGGGTGCAGCAGATGCTGGGTTTGGTATATAAATAAATGAAATCGAATGATCTCATGTTCTCTTGACACTTTCCTGAAGTCCTCCTCCGCACACCAAAAAAAGCTTCAAACTTCTCAGGAACTTCCTGAGTTAAAGGCTGATTTCATACAACACTCTCTCTTCTGCAGAAGTGGTCAGCCCTGGGCAGGACTGGATTCTCTCTCCAGTTCAGGCTGATCCTCATCATCAAAATCAGTCACTAGAAAGCAACTGATCTCTTGATATTTGCTGACAAATTTCTGCCAGTCTCTAGGCTGGCCAAAAAATCTACTTTGGTGTCTCTCTGATAGTGCTGTCTTCAACAGCAAATCTGCACAAGTTTTGGTTCCTTCAGGGTTGGAGCTGTGGACTGTGGTTACCAGGGACCCTGTCTTCCTGAAGTCCAAACAGTGTTAGGATCAAAACATGATGCAAGGAACCAGGTGTAATTCAGACCCATGGATGTTCAAACTGAATTAAAAATGTGAGGCCTTTACCCTTTAGCAACCTATAGAGCCATGGGCACCAGGCAGGTACCAGGCCCCCCAGGAGAAGCTGCAGAATCAGCAGCTGACATAGAGCAGCTCATGTTTGGGATGAAATGACAGGAAATGTCCTCAGACACTTCAGGGGATGGTTTTTCAGGGGGAAGTTCTACAATCTCAACTAGCTGCCCTGCTTTTTGCAGGGAACTGGTTCTTTCCATGGGGGAGGAGCTGGCTGGGCCCTGGGATGTGCCATTTCCACCACTCCTTTGACAATGGACTGCTCAGTGCAGCACTCTCTCCACTGGGATATCATGGTCCAGAGATGTTCAGTGTGTCAAACATGACCCTCCACCATTCTGTCTGTAGAAACGCAGATGTGGTAGACTGGAAAGAGTCCAACAAAGTGCTACAAAGATGATCAAGAGGTTGGAAAATCTGTCTTCTGAGGAAAGGCTGAGAGACCTGGGGCTGTTCAGCCTGAAGAAGACTGAGAGGGGATCTTATCACTGCAAATATCTGAAGGGTGAGTGTCAAGAAGAAAGGGACAGTCTCTTTTCAGTGGTGCCCTGTGACAGGACAAGGGGCAACAAACACAAATGAAACACAAGAAATTCCACTTCAACATGAGGAAAAACTGTTTTACTCTAAGAGTGACAGAGCCCTGGCCCAGGCTGCCCAGAGAGGTTATGGAGTCTCTTTCTCTGAATCATTGAATCATATAATCATAGAATCAGCCAGGGCAGAAAGGACCTCTGAGATCATTAATTCCAACCCTTGATCCACTCCTGCTGTGGTTCCCAGCCCATGGCACTGAGTGCCACATCCAGTCTCTTAAAATCCTCCAGGGATGAAGAATCCACCACCTCCCTGGGCAGCCCATTCCAATGCCTGATCACCCTCTCTGGAAAGAATTTTTTCCAAAAATCCAACCTAAACCTCCCCTGGCAGAGCTTAAGGACTGAAAAAGGTGCAGAAGGGAATCAGGAGGAGGAGTCACAGACTCTCAGTCTACTTCATTTATCAGGAGAAGGTCACTCCAATCACAAGGAGTGACTTGATTATTATCTGCAGTTGCCTGCTCAAGGAGCAGAAATCCAATAGCCAGGAGCTCTTCACACCAGCAAAGATCTAAAAAGTTACGCAGCAATGCCACACTGAAAGTAACAATAGAGCATGGAAGTCTTAACATGGAGATCTGGAGCTAATTTACACAGGATTGTGGGGGTATTCATCAACACTACAAATTTTAAATTAAAAAGTATTCTGACTAAGAGGTACTGGCTTGAAGAAAAAAACTGCTGGAAGGTAATGATCAGCTGTATTTTTTTCTACAAAAAAGACTAGATAGGTTGTCCGTGAATGGTAATTTTGCAGAGGGGCGGCAAGCTGCACTGATAAGGCAGGAGCATCCACCTCCATGCTAGCTGGTTAGCCTGGGGTGTTTCTCACATCCTACTCTTTTCCATGGATACTCAGGGCCAATCAAAAAAGTTAAAGGGCTCTCTTCACAGCCAGTACCCTTTCAAATAGCCATGCTTAATCTCTGCAAGGTGGGAACTATGCTAATGTACTTGAGCAGGACCAGGGTGGGCAGCCAGGGGCAAATCACTATGCCCAAAGCAAGGAACAGTGAGAGAGCATCATCCTGGATGCAGATATGCACTTGTTCTCCCTCCTGTTCCACCAGGAACATTTCTTTCAACAAGAAAGAAACTATTTTGGGTGTTTCAAGAGTCAGGCAGTCTGCTAGCACTGTTCTCCCATGCCCTGTTTGCTGCAGAACTGAGCCTCTTCACCACCATGGTCACAGAAACAAAATAAGCATAACACCTCCTCCTGTCAGGAGAAGAAAGATAAGGTAGCACCCATGAAGCAGACATGCTATCTTTTTTTTTTTTTTCCTTTTCTTTTTCCATAGGGCCCCTCAGGTTGGCTGACAATCTCATTTAGCTCCTGAAATCATTCACTTTCTCCACTACCAGGAAGCAGAGAGAAATGTTGTGGGTCTGCCCATGCAGCTCCAGACCTTTCAGTGCAGCTCCTGCAGCAGCCCCAGGTGGGCAGGGGAGATGAGTCGGGGGATGCACTCACTCTCCAGAAGTAGCTTCAGTCCCTAGAAATCGGGGAGGGAGTATATTCTGAGAAAACCCAGATCTTGTGGAAAGTAGGTCAGGAGAGGCCTAAGGAGTAAAGCTCCCACTGCTCATGCTGACGTGGTGTCCCCAAATCTTCACAAAGCCCCACAGGGCAGAGATTTCTACCACTTTATAAACTCTCTCCACATCAGAAAGTTCAGGACAGCCTTCACTACAACCCTCCCTAGCCCCAGTTTGTCTGTGTGCTGCACCTCTGCTCCACTCTGGTGAGACAACCCTGCAGTGCTGGATCTGGCTCTGGGGTCCCCAACACCAGAAGGACATGGAGGTGTTGAAGCAAATTCAGAGGATGCCACAGACAAGAGCTGGAGCATCTCTGCTCTGGAGACAGGCTGAGAAAGTTGGGGTTGTTCAACCTGGGGAAGAGGAGAGATTCAGAATATAAGAATATACTAGGGAGAAATTTTTTAATCTGAGGATGGTGAGACCTTGGTCCAGGTTGGGTTAGATGCCCCATCTCTGAAAACATGCAAGGTCAGGTTGGATGGGATTCTACACAGCCTGATCTAGTTGAAGCTGTCCCTGTTCGGTGCAGGGGGTTTGGAAGTAGATGACCTTTAAAGGCCCCTTCTAACCCAATGCATTCTGTGATTCTATTCAGGAAGCTCTCCTCCATGCTGGGAAGTCCCATCAGGACCCTGGAAAAGTCTTTTCCTCCTGACTGGATGCAGAGAGACTCCTCTGACTGCTTCCCTTCTGTCAGGGTCATCCCTTCACTGTTCTCCATGAATTTAGGAGCAGGAGAAGCCCAGACAGCAGGAAGCTACTTTAGATGTGCTGTGGATTCCTTACTAATAGGCAGGTGCACCTCTGAAATGCAGGGACCAACAGTAAAGTCTTCACAGTTTTGCTTTTGCCAGGTGAAATCTGTCCTGAGAGACCACTCAAGGGACCACCAAACTCATTCCTGCTGTGAAAGACAGAGCAGGCAGGTAGTAGCCATTAGGAGGTTCTTTGGGACAGTTCCTACAGGCAGGGGCTGCTTAAAAAAAGTTTTACTCCAGGTGCCTGTTAGTGTAGGGGAAGCCTGGGAAATGACTTGGTGATATTAATTGCTTGCCAACTGCTCTGCTCCTCTGTTTCAGCCATGCTCGCCCTCTCCATCTGCCCGTGAGGCCATCCTCAGCTGTGTGCTTCAGGACCCTCCTTCAGCTGCTTCTCCCATCACCATCTCTATGGTTTTGCCCACCCAGGGGACTGGTGTCTTGCTCAGACAGTGCTACACCACCTGCTCTGCACAGAAGTGCCTGTGGGACCCAAGTCATAAGTGCTGCCCCAGCCAGGAGCAAATTCATAAATGCCCCAGAGTCACAGTTGAAGCCCCTGAGCCTTCCACTCCCCCTGCCCATGCTGGTGTCTCCCACCAAAAAGGGAGACAAATAAACAGTGGCAGCCTCAGCCCACTCCTTTGTGTTTAGGCAGTGCTTAGCCATGCCATGATTGTCCTGTCATCACAGTGACAGTCACCCCAACAAGGATGAACCACTTTTTTGGCTCATAATGCCAGATGAGGAGATAGCAGGACTGCCCTGGGGCATGTAATAAACAAATTATCTTTGCTGTGGCCCATGAGTGTGCAATCCCAAAATGACATCCAAACACAGCAGCACCCAGCTGAGCTCCAGCCCAAACACTTGACAAAGCCCTGAAGAAATCACCAGCTCCATCACAAAGCACTGTGAGAAATCTTCTGGCCTTCTACACAGCAATGGGTGGATAGAGCACATCACCTGGCATGGGAGAGAAGCTGTCGCCAGGGTATGTCACTGTTCCCAGGATACAGAGAGCATCCCACTCTGTGGCAGGCCACCTCCCAGCAGTAAAGCACCAGTAAAGCTGGTTCAGGTTGGGTTCATGAGCTGCCATGGGCACCACACAAAGCCTCACTGATTCCTGGGACACCAGAAAAACAAACACTTGGTATCTGCAGAAAGCCAGGCAGCACCTCCCCTGCCATCAGCTGTGCTGTGGGTGTCTGTAAGCATCTGTGGGCACTTGCTGAGAGAATGTTTCCCAAGCTGCTGCTTCTGAGGGCGGACAAAGGGGCTCTGGGCTCCTGAGCTCATGGTGTCCTCAAGTACCCAAGGTAGAAATCTGTTCCCTGTGCCTAGAGCTGAGGGAGGTTTAGGGATGTCCAGCAGTACAAGTTCTGGTGCCTACAGAGTGTCCCTGGGCTTCCTGGAGATTCTGGTATGTGGGAAGCAGCCAGATCAATGCACTCCTCAATCAGCCCCACCAAATCCTCCTGGCCCATGACTGCAGAAGTCCCCAAAGATGTGGCTGAGATTTGCAAGTTGCAGAAGAAGCAGTCAGCTCAGGAAGTTCCCAGTATGGATGTGGAGGGGGAAGGAAAAGATCCTGGGAAGGGGTCACAAATAAGACATTGCCTCAAGAGGCCCATGGCTGGCAAATGGGGTGGTGGGTGGTTTGCTCCCTCTTCATGTCCTTTCTAAGGGTTTTCCCTCAACAGTCTGAGATCAAGGGGTAAATGTGGACACATCTGTCTACACCTCTGCTCCCCTAGGAGAGCAGCCCCTGCTGAAATGCTGTAGTGCTTCTATTTAATATCTTTGCTCTTATGTTTAAATACAGCAGCCATAAAGCAAGAGGGAAAGTTTCCCAGCAAAGATTTGGTTTACAATCTCTCCATCCACCCAATACTTCCAAAAAAGGTATCACTGACCACTTCCTTGGCTAATCAAAAATAAGATGAGAGTAAAGGAAGGGAATAAATTCTCCAAAACAACTACCTTCAGGTTATTTTTCAATTTTTCTTTTTTATGTTATTATTTGAAATTTTTAGGTTATAATTTCCAATTAAGCTGCTCTGCATATTGCAGATCTAGCCTTAATCATGGCAGCAAATGAGCAGCTCACAATCCTGACAAATTTCCACCACAGCATCCTGATTTTTTGGCTCTCACCACATCTTCTCCCCCTCCCTGCAGGCATAATGTGTATCCCAGGCTCCCCACATTTATGACCTGGCATTTAGCTGCTTTAAACCAGGGGCTGGTTTATAGCCTCCAATTTACTGGCTGATATAAACACCACCACCTGATTACCCCACTCTTGCAATTATTTACTGCTTCAGCACTCTCTCAGTGACATCTTCAAACTTTATCAGTAATGATTTTCTGTTCTATTCCAGATCATTGCTAAAGATACAGAAGAGCACTGAGAGCAGGGGAGATACCTGTGGGACCCAATTAGAAGTGACTGTACTGAAGGCTGATGTAGCACCAACAATTATATCCCGAGATGGAGCAGTTAGCCAGTTCTTAAACCTAGGTTAATCATGACATATCCATTTGTTCAAGTACTACTAAAACCCAAGCCATAACGAGAGCACCCAATTAACCCCTGACAACATTGGAGCACCAAGGTCTCTGGGAACCTTCATTGCAGGGGCTTAAGAAAAGCCACCAAAAGTGGTTTATCACTCCCAATCCACCCTTCAAAGGGCAGCGTGTTGGTGTCAGCTCCATTCTCAGCCCCCGAGAGGTCAGGTGTCTCACTCCTCTTGGGTTTTTTTCCTGCTAAAGAGAATCCATCTGCTGGTACTTGAAAAGAGGCAGGGACAAGGCAGGCAATGAACTAGGAAAAAAAGCACCTTCAGCTTCTGTTGTTCCCAGTCAGCTGGCAGGGAACTTTAGAGGCCCTTGGAAATGGATGTTGCATCTCGAGAAGAAAGCTGCTCCCCTTCATCTCCTCCATTACAAACAGAACACAGGCCTGAGATCAATTGTTTATTAAAACATGTTAGCTGGGAAAACAAGCAGAGGGGGGAGGGGGTTAATTAAATTAAAGGCCTCTCTTAAGAGAAGGCAATTAGGGTATTGATTGCAAGAAGTGCCAAGTTAATTGGGCATGTGACACATTGACATTTTTCACAATCGATAAACCCACAACACCTTCAAAGAAATCTCAAGAAGTGCACAGCCATGTAAGGGTCAAAAATGCAATAAATTTCTTGAGCTGATTATAGTTGTTGGCTTCTTTCATGTTTTCTCAATACAGAAAGCTGTCTGACAGGGCAGCTCTTTCCCCATGTGGCTTTAATAAAAGTCTTTGATGGAGCCATTGCAAGCTTGCTTGCTTGCTTGCTTGCTTTCTTTCTTTCTTTCTCTCTTTCTTTCTTTCTCTCTTTCTCTCTCTCTCTTTCTTTCCTTTTTTTTTTTTTTTTTTTTTTTTTTTTAAGGAGAAATCAGCTTCATCTTTGCATTCCCTGCCAATCACCAGGAAGAAAGGGGCTGGGAGGGGTGGGAAAATCCAATTAATTGAGGCAGCAGAGGAGTAACAGAGCAACCATCAATGATGCTCCTGAGCCAGGCTGCTGCCTGGGGACTGCGACAGATCGTGCCCAGAGTGACATTGTGGGCTGGAGGAGTGCCTGGCTGCAACAAGAGATGGGCCAGCCACTTCCTTTGTTTCATCTACTGGATAAAAACACAGCTGATACTTGTAAGGCTACTTTGTCCATCCCCCTAAATCACCTGGGCTCTTCTGGCAGCTCAGGTCCAGAGTGGCTGCCCCTGCTGCCTGGCTGCTTCCCCAGGAGAGGAGACAGATTCCCTGGGTCAGGGGAAAGATGTTTCTTCTGACAAAGACCAGAATGGATGCTGAGGTGAACCCTGAGTGACCAAAAGGACAGGAGGGGAGTGTTTATTGCCCAGACCTCATGTTGCCAGTCATCTGCATAAGTGGTGTGTCACAGGTGGTACCATGAAAAACTGGCACAGAAGCACTTCATGAGGTCACAAATAACCTTGTACAAACCAAATTTCTTAGGATATGATGCATATATTGCTGCAAAGGTCTCAGTTACAATGTGTGGAGCGTTTCTTGGGGACAGGTGTCCAATGAAGGCTTCAGTCTTGAAATAAATTGGAAAATAGAAGTGCCACCATATTTTCTTAAAATAAAGGTTAAGACAGAAAAACTGAGGGACCCCAGAGAACTGGTTCCATGTCTTTTTAGAGAGATAAAAGATGCAAACAGCTCCTAGGCTGACCCCTCAGCCTTTTGTGTGATGGGATTTGGAGCAGAGGAAGCTGCTTTGTAGGCATGAGGTAGGCAAGAGTGACAAGTCAGGAATCACATGCCTTGACTTTTAGCCAATCCAATTTTTGACATCAAACGCCCAGCCATGCACTTTGCTGCACTCTATTATAATTTTCCCTCATCTTATCTAGCAGCAAGAAGGAGATCTGTCAGGCAGCCATCACATCACTCCCAGGGAATGGATGTGCACACTGCCCAGGGTTGGCTCCCCCAAGCACATTATAGGAGCTGAGCACGGGCTGTGCTTCATCCAAACCACAGAAAGTGCTGGACAGGAGGAGGTGGTTCCAGTTCAGTGTGTGCAAACTGGGTGTCTGTGACAGCAGAGCATCACAGGGATGAGGTGTGGCTCAGCTTCAGGATGCACACAGGAGAGCCCACCCAGGGAGGTGCTGCAGGGACCTCAGAACAGATGCAGAATCCGAGAGCAGGAGTCCCACTGCTGGTCCTGGAGGACAGAGCATGACCTCTTTGCTCCCTTCCATTCAGAGCTGGTGCCCACTCACACCAGCAATGGCTTCAGGAGCTTACAGAGGACTTTTTCTTTGCAGTTTATTTAAAGATCAAAGGGTTCCGCTTCCAATGCAGAGACAAATGGGAGCTGTCTGGTGGTGTGTGCCCAGTAGGTCCTAAGGCCCAGGCTGGATCAGGGGATAAATCAGTAAAGGAATATTAATATGAGATATTACAAGCAACAGTGCACATATTTGCTCAGAGTGGAGCTTTCCCTTTCAGTATTGATTGCAGCTGTCAGGATAGTTCAAACCCATGCAGGTTATTTTCCTCTGCAACACAACAGACATTAAAATGCCTGTTAAATCTTTTCCTGAAAAAGAATTCTCCTGTACATGGAGAGAGCAGAATGCAATCACAGGTCTATTGCACATAGAAGATATTACCAGAGGTGAAGAACTGTATGACCAGAATTTCATGCAGCTAAAATTGTCTAACATATTTGAACATTTTTTTCTTCCTAATGCATGTTATTCCTCACAGTATTGCTGCTGTCACTTGGAAATTCCTGCCTTCCTAAGTTGTTGTGTTGCATTTATTTCACAAATTCAGAAATCACAGCTTTGAGTCTACACAATATAGAGTCAAAACATAAAGGGTCCATCCCCATGAACAATTACTCAAGCTGCATCTTGCTGTTTGAATATTTTCAGCAGAGTGAAGAACGAGTGAAAAGCAGTGAAGTTCTTCTAGGGAATGAAGCAGAAAGAAAATAAAACATCCCTCTGTGCAGGCTGCCCTTGCCCCTTCAAAAGTGTTTGGAACTTCTCTCAAGGGATGCCCACTGTCAAAGAAATCTGCCTGGGGGGCAGCAAAGAGATTTTCTGCTCACTGTACACTACCCATGAAACAAAAAGAGGATTCAGGGGGACCGTGGGGAAGGAAAAAAACCTGCTGGTTGGTAATTTCTGAGTGACACTGGACAGCTGAAGGGGTGATGTCTGTGGTGTTTTGCATGGAGAAGGGGTAGCCGAAACCAAGCAAACCCTGCTTCCTTACTTCTGGTGGACCAGAAGCTTAACATGAGCCACCAATATGTGCTTCCAGGCCAGGAACCAGATGTGTCCTGGGCTGCATCAGAAGCAGCATGATCAGCCAGCCAAGAGAGGTGATTCTCCCCCTCTATACTGCTCTTTGTGACACCCCACCTGCAGTACTTTCTGCCTCCAAACCCCAAGGGTTGGACATCTCACTGATGGTCCTATTACACTCACAGCAACAGCTGCTCTTCCAGAAGTCTGTTGGAGATCAGGCATGGATAGGGCGATGCCTTATTTCAAGAGTCTATAGCCAGAGCAGATCATGGTTTCTGCTCCCCCTGTGACTGCACAATCCCCAGACTTCCATGCCCCAAACCCTGCTGAGCCCAAGCAGCCTCTCTGAAGCAAGGAAGGCTCCTGCATCCGTGCAAGGGTCCCAGCTGACAAAAGTTTGCCTTCTCATTTGCATTCTGAGTGCACTTGGAATATGAGAGGCAGCCCCAGTGAGAGAGCTGCCTGCTTTGTGTTTCCTCTAATTCCAGCTTTTCCAGCAGAGGCCTTGCTTTTAAAGCTCATCTTTTTGTTTCCAGCCACTTCTCTCCAAGGCCAAATAAACATTTCTTATCCTTGAAAAGACTGAAATTATTTTACCAGCTGGTGGCGCGGCAGTGCCCAGGACCACCTTGCTGCCTGGCTCTCTGCTCCATCTTCCCTTGCCCTGTCTCAGACAGGAGCCCTTTTGCTCCTCTTCAGGGTGCTGGCACACCAGAGGACACTGGGGAAGAAATGCAACCTTATTTTGAGGCTAGAGTATGAGCAGAGCTTACCAGAGGAGCATCTTTTGGACACATCTTGGGAGATAGTAACCATGTGGGCTGGATGCTCAGTGGTTCTCTTTAGCTTTTTGTGTGTGTCTTATCTTTTTGATATTTAAACAGAAGGAGCAATGGGCAGGAGCTCTGCGGGACAGGTGAGCTCCCAGTTAAGATGCTTCCTGGCTGCATCCTGTTCTGCTCAGAAAAGACAGAAGATCAACATGGTTTTTATAACCCTCTCTCTGAGGATTAAGGACTGCTTGAAGAGGCAGAGAATATGAAAGGTCAACAGGTTTCCCAGCCATCTTCTGGCTTGCTCCCCAGTTCCTCTGAGCTACCATGACAACAACATTTGGGAGTCACAGTCCCCCTCCAAAAAGCTGTTCTTGCCTGGAAAGCTGCTGAGTTTTCACTGAGCTGAGAGCCCAAAATGGACAAAACAGAGGATGCCCTGCTGGTGTGGAGACCAAGTGCTCAGTGAAGTCTCTGCTTCTCACTGTAACAAGCCCCAGCAGATGCCCCTAGCACAGACATTTCACCTATTCAGAGGCTGTTTGGTTGTTGGTGTTTGTTTGTTTAGAGGGGGTTATGTTTTGGTTTGTTTGATTTGCAGTTCAATATGTTCAGGAAAGCAGGGAAGTGAAAATTGTTGGTACCATCTGCTGGTAGCAGTAAGCAAAATACACTGCTAATGATTGATCTTCTCCCCCTCCCTGTCCTGGAAGACATCCATGTATCTCCAAGCCCAGGGAAAATCCTATGTTTTATGGGAAGCATCACAGCTTTAGGACAAGCAGGAAAAGGAGTCAGTTACTCCATAACATAACATACCCTGCATAACATAAACCTCCAAGCATCATCACACCACTCCTATTTCTGGAGACTTTTTTAGTCACCCAGTCACAAAGCAGGCAGAAGGATATGATCAAGACGATCTACCATGGTATCTGCCATGCTGAAAGCTTCCTGTCCTCTAATGGAACCCTCCAAACCCAGAGGAGGCCTGCTTTCCCAGGGGGAGCATGGAATGCTGGATGGCCAAGCAGGCTGATCGTGCCCATTTCCTCACTAACACCCTCACCAGGGATGACACTAAAGGGCTCACCCAGCAGCACCACTCCACAAATTCTTATTTATGGAGCTGAACACTTCATAGACAGGTCAGGAGAGATGATCAGGGAGTTCCCACCCCTTCCCCAGATACTCTGTTTCTCCACAGCAGGCTGGAGGCCACCCCTGCCCAGCCTAACTGCAGAGAAATTACAGGTTGTGAAGCCTCCTCCTTGTAGTCTGATTAACCTCTGCACTAAGCTCTTGGCTCTGCTTGTTAGAATGAGGCTCTGTGATTTACCAGGGCTGAGCAGGGGCACCAACAAGGGGTCAGCCACTGAGGTGACAGCTCAGAGCAAGCTGCACATCTTCCTCCTGCAGCATCCAAGCTGAATGCATAAGAGGGCAGCTCTGCCCTCTGCCTCTGCCCAATCAATCGTGGCTGTTTCTCCCTTGGTCCTCTCCTCCGCCAATGCTTGTTTCCTTAAAAAAAAAAAAAAATACATTTTTGGCCATGCAGAAAAAAAAATACAGTGCAATTACAGACTTTTACAGCGTGCTTTTCACAGCTTAATGCAGAGCTCTGCACATAAAAAAATGAGTTGCATAAATTTTAAAGACATGTAATACATACACAGTTAAAATCATGCAGCAACAGCAATAGAAAACAGGTGTGTGTTTAAAGAGAGATTTAAAGCAGGGACGTGAGCTGCACACAGGAACTGCAGGGGTGAAGCAGCCGGGCAGAGAGGAGCAGTAACGGATCCTGATTACAGAGATGGAGAGCGGGGCTGTAAATCTTATCAGCAAAACAGGGACCCAAGAGGATAAGGACAAGGAGGATAAGGGCAAGTGCCTGGAAATTGGAAACTTTGCTGGAATTATGCTCTGCAGAGAACAAAGACTGAGTTAGGCAGGGTAGGGCTCAGAGTTCAAACTGGAATTCACAGAATCCAAGACTGGCTCAGGTTGGAAGGGACCTTAAATCTCATCCAGTGCCACCTCCTGCCACAGGCAGGGACACCTCCCACCAGCCCAGGTTGCTCCAAGCCCCATCCAACCTGGCCTTGAACACTGGCAGAGATGGGGCAGCCACAGCTTCCTTGGGCAGCCTGGGTCAGGGGCTCAGCACCCTCACCCCAAACATTTCTTCCTGAACTTTAATTTAAATCACCCTTCTCCCACTATGGAACTCTGCCTCCTTGTCCTTTCACTACCCACTTATAAAAAGTCCCTCCCTGGCTTTCCTGTAAGCCCTTCAGGACCTAGAAGACCACTAAAAGTTCTCCCTGCAGTCATCTCTTTTCCAGGCTGAACAAGCCCAGCTCCTTATTTCCTGCTGAAGTTCTACCCCACAGGGATGCAAGTTTAACTACTGCTGTTGTTCACTTCTAAAAGCCTCAAGGACAGATGTGGGCTGCTGCACCCAATGCCAGCCCCTCGGAAACCAAAGGCTTTGGATCACTTATATTTTAGTGTCTGGAGGCTGGGCAGATTTGCAGGAGTGCAAATGGACCGGTATCTGAGCTTGTGCTCCAAGAAAGCAGCCAGAGGAGGTTTCTGGGACCTCTGAAAAAAAACTATCTATCTACCCAGGTCACTGGAGCTTGGCACTGGGATGGAGAGATGGATCTGACCTGCAGCTTAGCCCAGGTGGCCCGTTTGTCCCACTAAACTTGTGCTCAGACATAGGCACCCATGAGAAGCCAGTGTTCTTCACAATGACCAGTGCCCAGTCTCCCTGGTTTCTTTTCTGTGTTCTTTCCAGCAGCCTCCCAGGCTTTGTAAAGCTGGAAGGTCTCCACTAACCTTACACTTTTTCCCTCCTCTCTGCTTCATCTCTGTACCATGTCTCCCAAGTTCTGGTCCCTGGAGGCTCTGCCCTTGCCTGTATGCAGCAGCTAGCACAGCCAAAAGTCTCTTCTTGTTGGTAGCCCAACCACTACTTTGGAAAGGAACATGACATACAGGTGTAGAAAACTGCAAAATAGGCACTACCTATCACAGGAGGATTTACTTCACTCTCAAGAACTCAGGTAGGAACATTTATTTCCTGGCTTTCATAGTGGGGGTTTTAGTCAGAACTATTTAAGCTTTCTGTGAGAACCTCTAGAAACCATCCTATGCCTCTTTCTACCAGCCAGATGGGTCACAAGCCAACTTGTCTTACTCCTACCACCTCCCACGTCTTTTGACTCATCTCCCCACCACCCCCTTCTCATCCCTATGACTCCAGCATCATGTGTGGTCTCCTGACTTGCTCCCATCAGTTACTGCAGTGACCTAGCTCCTCTTACCTCCTTTCTCAGGTCTCTGTGGATGCCTGTGCCAGTTGTTCCATGCAGCTCAAAGTAGGACAATCTCCGGAATGCATCTCCCAGGATGGTGTTCAGGGAAGCTTTGAGAAGATAGCAAGGCCTGCAGGAGTTAAGCTCTGTGATGGGCTTCACTTTGCTCCATGTAACTGAAACCCACTCTGATGGAGCTGTTGCAGATTCAGGTGCTTTACAAAATCATGTTCTTCTGCCTTACTGCGGTCAGACTGCCCACCATGGCAAGAGGGGAGGTGAAGGCTTCAAGCCCTGCAGTAGGTGGGTGCCAGAAGGAGAGAGAAGCAGCGTGGATAGCAAAGCCTCTGCCCAACCTTCCCCTTGGGGCTAGAGGTAGAGTAGGAGAGGATGCAGCACTGCCCTGCAGCTTTCTGCAGTCAATTTACACACATTTCAGGCTTCCAAAGCTCATTTCAAATGGTTTCCTTGATTATTTTAATCCAGTAATTGATTTATTCCTAAACCCCACTAATATCTGTAAGTGCTCTTGAAGTCATTGTCTGCAGTGCTCACACTCCCAAGGTCCATGAGCCAGCCCTGGCTCCCAGTGCTCCCTCTCAGTGGCCTGGACCAACAGCAAAATCCGGGAGAGCAATCTGCAGCATCTCTGATGCTCCCTGGCCCCAGGGTTAGAATCATGGAGTCATAGAACAATTTGGGTTGTAAGGGACCTCTCAAGGTCATCCAAGTCAACCCCCCCTGCAGTAAGCAGAGACACCCTCAACTAGATCAGGTTGCTCAGAGCCTCATCAAGCATCATCTTGAGTACCTCCAGGGATGAGGCTTCATCTACCTCCCTGGGCAACCTGTGCCATTGTTCCACCACCCTCATGGTAAAAAACTTTTTCCTAACATCCAGTCTAAATCTGCTCTTCTCTATTTTAAAACCATTACCCCTCTTCCTATCACTCCAGGGCCTTGCAAACAGCCCCTCTCCAGCCTTCCTGTAACCCACTTCAAGTAATGGAAGGTTGCTGTTATATCTCCCTATAACCTTCTCTTCTCCAGTTTGAACACCTCTGCCTGGCTTCAGAGGAGATCTGTTCCAGCCCCCTGATCATTTTCATAGCCCACCTCTAAGAGGAGAATAAATTGCAGAGCATCATGTCACTCTGGTTTAGCCACCTCTCGGGGATGAGCTGCAAGAGCCTAGATTAAAACAAAACGTATGGGACAGCAATCTCAGAGTCACAGCATCACACACAGAACATAGGAGAGCAACCTCAACACAGCTCCCATCTTGGCCAGAGTCCCATGTGGTGGGACTCAAACCTGCTGCCATATGCTGGGGGGCCCAGGCAAACACCTACGGAGCTGCACTGATTCACCCATCTTCTCCTCCACACACTCTGGCTTGGGTTTCAAGCCTCATCCTCCATGAGAAGTGGGGGGGTGGGCAGGGAGCCCTACATGGCAAAGGGAAGGGCCACTCCCATTGCACATTTTCCCGTGCTCTTACATTTCTGAGGTCCCTGAGAGCTGCTCTGTGGTAGCCGGGCCGGGCAACCCCAGCCAAGAGCCTTGGTGCCCATGCTCAGGCAGGGTCCATCTCTGGGGGCAGTGATGGGGAAGTTGAGAGGGAAGGCACGTGTGTCACCTCATCACTCTGCTTGACGTGGAAGCAGGCAGCACCAGGGATGCTCAACAGTGGGTGAATGTCACCTGCTGATGCAATTTCATTGCCTTGCTGGATGCCTGCTGTCTCTTTCACCCACCAGCACTGCTCTTGGAATCATCAGTCCTTCAGTTATACAATGTTTAAAGAGAGAGAAAACAGCCAACAGCAAGGCAATGGAAGCTCCTCCAGACTGAGGTCTGGACACAGAAGTGGTGACACAGAGATGTGGTCTGCAGGGCTCTGGGGAAGTGAAGAGCAACCAGCAGCTGCCAAAACCATAAAAACAGTAAAGCCATACAGGATGTACCAAAAGGACTATTTTCAGCCTGGGCTCATCTCACCGCAGATGAAAATGTTGACATGCACCTTGGGGCCCTCGGGCACACTGCAGCACCTGGCCTGGGGTTTCTCATGAGAAGTGCTACCACAAATTCCCTATTTCAGGCCAGTAGGCCACAGCATATCTCCTCTCCAGGCCTTTTGGGCTGGTCAGTTGCCCACCTTCAACATCACCGGTATTGTCCATTTTCAGCCTAGACACCATCTGTCACCTGTGGACCTGCAGAGCCCCACACTGCCCCTCTTTGCCAGCAAACATGCAGCAGTCAGCACTGAGGCATCATTCAATATAGGGCTACTATGAGAAACCATCATCCAGGATGGAGGAATAAGGCTCCCTTGGGTCTGGTTTGGTTCATCACCAGATGTCTAGGAGAAGCAAGGAAAGTGGACACAAGCAGCAGGGCATATTGATCCGAGATGGACTTGATGAACAGTGTGAGCAGGCTCATGCAAGCTCTGAGAACCCAAGGGTCCTGCTTCAGGTGTCCTGGAAGAGCTTTACCCTGAGATTCATGGACTCTGAGCCACATGGGCCAAAGAAGCCTGATTCTTACAGGAAGTCCATGGATATGGAGAGGGAGAAGGTGGCTGTTACTGGAAGCCCCTGAACCTGATTTCCAGCACAGGGCTTTGATTTAAAAGACCGCTGAATACTGGAAGTACGATCAGAGCAGAGCATTTGGGAAGCTGCAGCCAGCAAACTGTACTGTCCAGCAGGACAACCACAAACTCCTCTGCTGCAGGAAAAACATTTTCTGCTGTGAACTGTTGCAAATTCCCTTGCATGGTGTCTTGCACATGGCTCCAATTTCCTGCCGGCCCTGTTCAGTGCCAGCTTGATGCAAGAAGCTCTTTTTCTTCCTTAACTCTGTGGCTTGTCCAAAAAAAAAGCCATCAAATGTGTTAGTGTGTGGCACAGAGCAACGCAAGAGATCTGTCCACTTGGAAAATCAGATGGTTCAGTGTGGTATGAGCTAAAAATGAGTTCTGGAAGTGGGAGCATGTTGTGCCTCTCAAGGGACAAGTTGGAGTGCTGGTCTGACCCCATGGGACTTGCAAGTGCCCTGCCAGTCCCTAGGAAAATGGCTTTTTAATACCAAGAATGTAGTAACCTGGGAGGCTCAGGCAGCTGTTTCACCAGACTGTGTTGTCTTTGCATTGACAGGGAAAAATATGTCAGAGCAGTTGTCTGGGAGTTTGGGAAGATGAACATGAAACCTTTTCTAAAAAAACAGAGAAAGGGGCTTGCAGGCTGTTTGGACTCCCTCCTTTGTCCAAGGGAGGGACAGATGGTGCTCCTTCGTCTCTGGGGATCCCATCATAAGGGGGGAAAAGCAGGAGTTGTGCAGGCACAGGGTGGGAGAGCTGCTTCTATATGTGGGATGGGTGTTGGGCTTCCACAGGATACTCCCAGCCCCACAGAGCACACAACAGTGAGCAGAGAGCAGGCTGTCAGTGCAGAGGGATGACCAGCTCTCAAATATCCTTCTGGTTTGTTCCTAAAGCCCTGAGTCCTGGCATTACAAACCACCAGAGATGCTAAGTGCTGTTAGGGGGAAATAAAACAGGGAAAACCGTGCCATGCTCCCTCGGGAGGTGGAAGTGGAGCAACTTGGTTTAAACCGTAGTGTTTCAACCATTGTTTTGCCTTTCATAACTGCAGCCAAGGCACAGCCAGGGTGCTAACTCAATGCCCACAGGTGCCTGTGGCACTGTCATCCACACCTGACAGTGCTTTGAACAGAAGCATTGTAAAGAAATGCCAAGTTCACAGAAAATCCAGCACTGAGACCTGCTGTGTGGGATGGCATGAAAACATCCAGACTCAAGCTCCCCCTCATCCTGGTTCTCATCTTTCTGCCACAGTTCTCAAGGGACAAAGTGCACGGTCATTAAATCACTGGTTTTTGGAAAATAAATTTATTATTGCTTGAGAAGCATCCATAGATCCTGATGAAAACAGCAGAGAAAACACACAGGAGGAAATGAATAATTTGTAGTCAACAGAGGCTCTGGATGGTGTGCAGCAAATAAAGCCTGCAGCAAACATTGAATGGGGAGGATTAAGAGAAAAATTGAATGACTACCCAGGCATGGAATGAGTAAGGGATTCTTTGGAAAAACTAGTGTATGATCATGTAATTAAAGATTGCCTTGTAATGATTCTGCTCAAGAGGCTGGAGTTGAGCACAACGTTAATTCTGATGCTTCTAGTATTTGAAGGACATAACTGTGAATGTCAGCGTAGCTTTAGAGCAGGTTTTTTTAATGTAATTGCACAAGTAAGGAGGAGGAAAACCTTAATGCTTGGGCCATAGGGAGCTACTGACTCCTGCAGAGGTAAACACAATGTCTAACTTTTACCCTTCTTTAAAAAAGCAAATCAGAAGAAGTAAGATACATGAGCAGTAATTTCCAGCTATGGAAATCTAAGAACTGATGATGTCTCCTAAACTAGCTTGCAAGGGGTTGCTCACGGTCTATAAATGTGCAGTGTTGAAGCATTTTGTTCATTTTGTGGTCAGAAAACAGGCACATCTATAAAGGAGAGTATTTCATTGCAAATACAAAATTTGTCATGATATATCCATGTGTGCAAATTTTGGGGTGAAAAGAGTTGCATTCTCTGGGTGCATTGTGAGTGGAAAAGCACATGATTAGTCACAAATGCAAAACTCCTGTCCCTCAGCCAGGGAGACAAGGAGAGCAGCTCCCAGGGATGGGGAGGGAGATGGGTAACAGGGGTTAGGGGGATCTCAAACACTCCCAAACAATCTGGGGGAAAAAGTCTGAAAAGAGCCAAGACATGCTGAATTTGATAAAATAGAGGCCAAATTTAATTCAGTTTCTTATTTTTTTAATGACAGAATATTTTGTTTGGATGTGCCTTAACTCTTTATTTTGAAAGGCTTTTTTAACTTCCTACGGTGCCAAGAAAAAAGTTTCAATGCTAAAGTCCCCCATATCACGCAAGAAATTTGGGTACAATTGCTGGAGTAGGACTGAGGCACCACTGCCACAGGAGCCAAGAGACATTGTCACAGAAACTGGGCAGTGCTTGAGGCATGAAGTGTTGAGTAACACCAGGCTTGGGCTGTCCTTCTGCCCTCTCTTCTCCGTTGTCCACAGGATGAACTCCAGGAAAAGGTTTCTCGGGTCTGCTGGGTCACTCAGGAAGAAGAGGAGGAGACCTTAAGAGGGGAATGAAGGTGCAGAGGGAGTCTGCTCCCTTCTATCAGCATGACCTGCAGGACTTAGGTCAGGCTCTGTCTCTCTCTGCCATACCCCAGGCACATCCCCACCAGGCAGCATGATGGGCACTGCAGGCAGTATGCACAGACCAGGGTGCAAAAAATCTCTGCTCCCTGCACTCCATTGTTCTGCAGGAAGGCTGCAGCCACACAGACTCTGACAGGTTTGGTTCATTAAACCCACATTACCATTCTCTGAGAAGCCTGACCTTTATTCCTCAAATCAAATGTCAAAGATGTTTAGCAAGAGCCCAGACTCAGTTAACTGCTGAGAGGTACAGCTCTGCCTGAGGCAGGAGGACATGGAGAACACGGGCCCTTGTCTCTGTGGGGTGCTTGGTCTGTCTCACTGCCACCTGTCAGCAACCACTGCCTGGTCTGCATGGACAGGGATTTCTCCAACTAGAGAAAGGTGGATGGATTCAGTTATCACCGAAGAGCTCAGAGGCTGACAGAAAGGCCTGGAAGCTACATGGGTCGTGGTCTGTAGGCTCAGACATCTCACCAAACCCCTGCTTGACACTCACAGTGTTTTCATTTTAACCCTGTAGCAGTGGGAGCAGGCAGCAGCATTGGAAAAAGCCTCATCTCTGAAGATCATAGAATCATAGAATTGGCTGGGTTGGAAGGGACCTCAGAGATCATCAAGTCCAACCCTTGACCACTATCAGTGCAGTTCCCAGCCCATGGCACTGAGTGCCACATCCAGGCTCTTTTTAAATATCTCCAGGGACGGAGAATCCACTACTTCCCTGGGCAGCCCATTCCAATGTCTGAGCACCCTCTCCGTAAAGAAATTCTTTCTAATATCCAACCTAAACTTCCCCTGGCACAACTTGAGACCATGCCCTCTTGTCTTGCTGATAGTTGCCTGGGAGCAGAGCCCAACGCCCCCCTGGCTCCAACCTCCTTTCAGGGAGTTGTAGAGAGTGATGAGGTCTCCCCTGAGCCTCCTCTTCTCCAGGCTGAACACCCCCAGCTCCCTCAGCCTCTCCTCACAGGACTTGTGCTGGATCCCTTCACCAGCCTGGTTGCCCTCCTTTGGACCTGCTCCAGGACCTCAATCTCCTTCCTGAACTGAGGGGCCCAGAACTGGACACAGGACTCGAGGTGTGTTCCATCAGACCTGGAGAAGCAGCTGCTTGGAGAACAATGTCTCACCCATGAGGCACAGTCTTCATCTACCCCCAGGCTGAAAAGAACTGGAGAAGGTCAGGAGATGCCCAGCAGCCTCACACCCTGGCCCGGCTCCCTGCATGCACCTGGATGTCTCCTCTGCAGAGCTGTAAAAGAAGGTGACATTCCTGTTAGGATAAAGGCTGAAAGTGCCTGCATTTTTGTATCTCTCACAAGCAGAGCAGAAAGTTCTCTCACAGTGAAATTCAGAATTCTCCTGAAGTGGAGAGCATCACCTTAAAAGTCCTCTGGAGGCACTTTCCAGCCTTGTTTCCTTTGTCTCTGGTCTCTGCACACTCCCGATCAGAGATGTTCAAGGTGGCATTGTCACCCAGGGCACAGAGACAGCTTTCCACCAGTCTCCATGTCTTGGCCAAATGAAAGCAAAGCCCACCTGCTGTTTGTGTGCAGTCAGGTCTCTAAGATGTTGAGGATGATTAAGCACCTTTTCTAACCTGAAAGCACTGAAGACATGACCCACAGGAACCAGAGTAGGAGAAACCATCCAATTTCAATTCCTGCCTCCATCCAGCATCCATTGTGCTCCTTCCAGCAATGCCTTCCATGGTACCCCTTGTCCCCTCCACTCTCACTGCTCTGATCTCACTCCTTTCATTTAAGTTTTTATATGTTTACAGCCTCAACTCCAAGCTGAACAAAGTTTTTTCCATATGAGTACACTTGTCAGTCCATCTGTCATGGTAACAATCCCCCATCTCCTGGCTGTCAGAGAGCCTCAATAAGCTGTGCACTTGCAGATTTATGTGTTGGTAATAATGAAGTAACATGGGCCAGACTCCAAAATGTAATTTCCTGCAGAAAAGTACAATGTGACCTATTCCATCTCCCTACCTGTTGGTAATGTTTATAGACTGGCTGTCACCATCTTGTCTAGGCAGAAAGGGTCCAGTCCATGTCCCAGAAAAGTCTCTGATAGATTTTCTGATGTGTAGAAATTTGCAATATATTCTACATAGCATTTCTTGTTTTAATGCAGGATGTTCACTTTCAAGGCTGGTTTGGGCAGGGATGAGGGCTGAGAGCTGGGGTTGTATAGGCTGGAGTAAAGAAGGATCCAGGGAACCCTCGAGCACGTTCCAGTACCTGAAGAGGCTCCAGAAAAACTAGGAAAGGACTTTTTACAAAGGCAAGGAGTGAGAGGATGAGGGGGGGGTGGTTTCAAGGTGAGAGAGATTTCAGTTAGACGTTAGGAAGAAATCTTTGTTGTGAGGGTGCTGAGCCCCTGTCCCAAGGCATTTTCATTTCAGAAAATTTGGTTGGGAATGTAATTTTTTTTATTGTGCATTGGGAAGATTTCTGGTTTTGTGGAAAAAGGAAACCAAGAGCATGAGGCAGCACAAGGGATATCCCTCTGCTTGTACTCCTCTGAGATATTCATGGTGTAAATGGC
Organism: Phaethornis superciliosus; assembly: GCA_023637945.1. Lineage (NCBI taxonomy): Eukaryota > Metazoa > Chordata > Aves > Apodiformes > Trochilidae > Phaethornis > Phaethornis superciliosus. The sequence continues at coordinate 2,875,912 of JAJQWJ010000020.1, forward strand.
TGAGTATCTGGACCCAGTGTGTGATGGGAACTCCAGGGAGTGACCCTCACTTCTCTTTCCAGATGAGACACAAGATCCCCAAGGAGCAAAGCAAAAGTGAGAGGTGGAAGTACAGCACTGTGGGTCCCCTGCCAGTGTCTGTGTTGTCAGATTTGAGGGGATAGGCACTCCAGGAGAAAGAGACAAAGACAAGCAGAGGCTGAGCTAACACCTTCCATCAGGAATAATTGCAGGACTGACTGCTGCTGATCCCCCAAAAGGATGAAGCTGGAACAGGGCTTAAGAGAAAGGAAGAAGTAATCACCTCAGCTCTTTGTCTTCTACTCATTTCTTTCCAGAAAAGAGGCAGAAGGGAGGAAATGGCCACTTCTCGTGGCAAGTTAAACCTCCACTTTAAAAAAAGTTTTTTTCTATGCATCTGAAGAGCCTCTGCTGTCAGAAATCTCCCTCCCACAGAGAGTGGGATGGAGAGTTTTTGAGCCTTTACCAGGTCACCGGTCATGTCCTTATTCACAAAGAAGGCAGATTAAACCTGTCCAGGGCTTTGCTGTAAGGAATGTTTTCAGGAAATATCACTTTTTAGTAAGGTTTTTTTGCTGATGGTGATGATCCTCAGGCAAAATTTGAAATGCTGATCACACGTGGTCCTTAAAAATCCCATCAGTTATCTTACAAGGTCCAGGGTTGTTGGCCTCTTCCCAGCTCCATTGAAGGTGATTCATTTCTTTTTATGTAGCTTTTCCTTGATTTTTTTATAAATGGTTGCACTCATTTCTGTTGTGCAATGTTGATTCCCTGAAATCCTGACACTCCAAAACCTGTCACTCATTGCCTCGTGGATACTTGTTCGTGGTTGGCAATGTCCCACGTGGGCCACAGCAGCTTTTTGTGCCCATGAAGAGCACCAGATGCCCATAGACAGCAGTGAGATGGGCTGGGATGAAAAGCCAGGGCTACATTGTGTCCCTCCTCCACTGTGTCAGACAGGAATCATGGAAGCTCTCCCCATCCTTCAGTCACTGTGTGAACACCATGCAAGGGGGAATGGATATACATTTCCATTCTTTTTTCTCATTCATTTTGCAAACAGACCAGCCTTTATCTTCCTCTTGTAGAATCATCATGGTTGGAAAGGACATTTAAGATCATCGAGTACTGATATCTGCCAGTCCTACACCACATTAACCACTAAATCCTCTCCCAAAGTGCCACATCCACCCATGTTTTTAATATCTCCATGGATGGTAACTCCAATACATCCCCAAGCAACCTTTTCCAATGCTTCACCACTCTTTCAGTGAGGAAATTTTTCCTAATATCCAATCTGAACCTCTCCTGGACAACTTGAACCCATTACCTCTTCTTCCTTCTGCTCAGCCTCTCTCGGTGATGGCAGGCAGCAAAGAGGAACAGGGAAACTATTCTGCTTTGACCTTGCAAACCAAGAGTAGACTAACCATCCAGCAATGTGGCAGCCAGTCAATAGGCTTGATTAATTAACTCCTAATCAGTTAATCTGAGCGCTGAGGCAGTGAGAAGGCCTCCTGGTGAAACAGCCCTCTGACGCCTCGCAGGCAGGGGAAGGGAATCGATTCCTTGCCCTCCCCATTTATCACAGCAAAACAAAGAGTTTCATTGAATAATGGTGCTGGATGGCTGAAATGTCACCAGTGTCGCTGATGGAGATGTGTGTGGGTCACACTGCTGAAGGATCCTTGAGCATGTCTCCCCTGTGTGGAAGATGAAGGGATATGTAAAAGGAAACGGGTAAAAAAATTACAGAGAAAAGAAATTCTGACTAAGGGTGCAGTCTAACAGAGCTTCTGCCCATGAAGGTCTCCAGGAACGGCCAGAGATAATTTGAGACATTGCCAAAATTCAACACCACATTCCTTCTCCCATTGCTTTGCAGCCTTCCTGCAAAATTGCTTCTGCCAGTCCTCTTCTACTCTACTGTCTGCTCCCACAGTGTTGCCTTTGGAGGATCTTCTATATCGCCTTGTGAAATTCCTCTTGGCTCTAGTCCCGGTTTCTTCTCCTCCCCCTCCACACTTGGCCTGCAACACACAGTAGTTTCACATCCAGCTCCCTTTCATCTTGAGAAGAGTTGTTTGGTTTTTTTTAATATCTCCTAATGGATCACTAGGCATCACTCAAGCTGATTATCACCTTCAAACTCCTCTTGTTCACCAAGACAGCTGCTCAGCCAGAATGAACTACCCTCAGAGGTGCTTTTTTCTCCCACTCCTCAAATGGAGAAGATGAAATTTGACAGATCCTATTCAGAGGGCTGGAGTTCACGACATGAATCCCAATCCCCGTCTACATGCAGAGAGTTAATGTACAATGAGTGATGCACAGTAAATTTCCAGCCTGGATCCTTGCATGGCAGTTGCCCTGCCCAGACCTTTGACAAAATCTGATATTTCATGAGTGCAATGTCAAGTTCAGGCTTTAGAGTTCAGTAGAAGGTCTGAAAACAGTCTGATGAGCACTGCAGCATCTGGGCTAAGAATGTGCTTTTAGAAAGAAGCAGTGTTTGATTTAGCTGGGACTACAATCATCTTTCAGTAATTGACTTTTTTTTCTGTGAGGTGGTGAATGGTTGGTAGCTTTGCCAGACCCCTTCAGGCATGGTTTTGTTGTTAACATTCAAAGTACTTAGCTATGCACTGCCCCTTGGGTTGCCAGTTGAATTAAGTTAGTTTATTTTTTTTTCACTTACATTAGTTATACTTCTTAATCATGATTGCTACATACAGCAACCAAGGCATGTGCAGAGAGGATCTGGGGTTGGATAATCATTCGAATTAAACTGTTTTGTAAGTATCAGAATTAAAAAGAAAATAAATATTTGAATACCAAAATTCTTGAGCAGACTATCAAATATCTACGAACAGGAGTGATCCACATTCAAGGCTTTGTCTAATAAATTTACTCAGGGACAAGGGTTTTTTTTTTTTCCTGTTTTATGTAAATCCAGCATGCCTAGCTGCTTGCAGAGAACAACTGTGAAGGACTCCTGAAGATGGGCTCATCTGAAGCTCTCTTTCAATGTGAATAAATATCCAAGCATGCTCTTACACATTAGTCACTCAGCTGTCCACACTCCATTGGAAGAAAAGGAAAATCTTCAAAAAGCCTCCAAGAAGGCTGGAGATCCCATATAATCCAATCTCTGTGCAGGTAACTCTGCAAAATCTCCATGTGTGCTCAGGCACAGTGAACAAATACTGCTTGGTCAGTTCTTTGGATTTGTTACTCCACCTTCCTCCCAGTCTCGCTGTGTCTTTCGAATTTAGCAATACAAGGTATCATCATGACATGCTCAGTCACCTTCTATTCAGCACCAGTGATCACAAACATGGGTCACTGGGCCGATGAAAGATGATGGCAAAGCCCTGAGGGTGTTGGTTGATGGCAACTGAAGCTGAGCCAGTATGTGCACAGGTGGCCAAGAAGCCCAGCAGCAGCCTGGCTTGTGGCAGCACTGGTGTGGGCAGCAGGAGCAGGGCAGGGATCATCCCCCTGTGCTGGGCACTGGAAAGGCTTCAATTCCAGTCCTGAGATCAGCTCTGGACTCCTCACAACCAGAACATTGAGGGGCTGGAGAATAAGGAGGCTGAGGCTGAGAGGAGGAGTAAGGAGGTTTGGTCTCTGCTCCCAAGGAACAAGTGATGGGACGAGAGGAACAGCCTCAAGTTGTGCCAGGGGAGGTTTAGATTGGAACTTGGGAACAACTTGTCCCTGAAAAGGGCTGTCAGGGCCTGGCCCAGGCTGCCCAGCGCAGGGGTGGCATCTCCACCCTGGAGGGGTTTCAGAGATGTGGTGCTGAGATTAGCGGTGGCCCTGGCAGTGCTGGAGGAATGCTTGGACTCAATCGCCTTAAAGGTCTTTTTTTTACCAAAATTATTTGCTGGGTCTGTGACTTTAGAGTCTGAAGTCCAGCCTGGCCAGTCCATACTGCCTTGGTGAGCCTACAGGAGCTGGTGAGAGTGCACAGTGCCCCTGGCTGAGCACAGCGTGCATAAGGAGAGGTCACACCAGAGTGAGCAGGTGATGGGGATGCGCCATCACAGCCTGTGCAATCACTGACATTACATGCATTGATAAAAAGTGTTCCTTTAGCCCTTAAACAGCAGGCTGCAAAACATAAAATTGTATCAAGTTCTGGAGAGACAAATGTCCATGTGGATTTAGGAAAGCTTCAGACCCTTTTCCTTTATTAATGTGCCACAGGGGATAGGTTAGAGTGTCCAGACAGTGTTCTCTAGTCTCTGACAACCTGCTCAAGAAATAATTTTTTGGCCAGTTCTCCCCATGTCTCATTAGCAACACATTAATCTGTGGCTTGTTTTAACACATTAATAAATGGCTGGTCTCTCTGGGCAGTCTGCACGCCATAAACAGACACTTGATTACCCAAATCAAGACCTTTCTGCCTTAACTGCATCAAATATGATTGTTTCACTACTTATTTTGCTAATAACAAAGTGGCAACACATGTAGTTCAAATGAGCCACCACCCAGCCAGCCCAGCATCGCCATTAGTGGATTCAGGGAACATTTGCTGAAAAGACACTTAACCTTCAGCAGAGCCCATCTTGTGCTCCCTGTTGCATGCACATACTCACCAGGTACAGAGACCATGGTGGCTGCCGTGTGACATGCTGATAGCTTTCTAAATGCTTCCCTGTCTCAGCCCTATTTAGCTCTTCCTGACACTTCTTCCACAGGCTGAATCCTTCTGTGTTCTGAGAAGTCCTGCTCAAGCTCCCCAAGCCAAGGTAGAACACTGGAGGCAAAAAGATCGCCAAAGGAATTGATAACTCTAGTTTTCCTTGAGATTTTTAGAGAATAAATATGTGACTGAGACACCCAAAATGTCTGAGCTGTGCGTGAGGATCCACTATGAGCAATTTGGTGCAAAACCAGAGGCAATTCACAAGGAGCAGAGGATCTCAGCCGGAAATGCTCTGTTGTGCGTAGGGAATGGTGGGACGCAAGTCTTTGGCTCATTAGAAATTTAAGAAATAAATGTAATTTTCACAGGTACTTCTTGATTTCCATCTCCTTTGTATCTGCATGAAGCATCTGAAAATAAGCAACACAAGAATTTTCTTTCTCTTTCCAGTTTTGGAGGAAGAGTTTGATTAGTTAATAAATTTATGCACATGCTTGCCTCTTTGCTCCTGAACCTTGCCCCAGGTCCATGCATGTTTGGTTTTGTGCACAGAAATCATATATTGAGAGAAAATAAAGTTCAAGAAGTGAACTTTGTAGTCAGATTTTAAGAGGCCCCTGCCTGTAGCCACTTCTCCACTGAGGTGGGCAGATGCACAGCCTCTGGCCAGACTCTCTGATGTCTTGCTCTCTCACTACATAAGCACAGCAGAGGAAAAAACTGTCATCCTCATCCCACTGTGTATTTTAATATTTGCTTTTTCTTTTTCTTACAACGTTCCACAGAGGGAATTAAAGCAAGCAGAGAATTAAGCAGGAGATCACAGTGTGAGTGCCTGTTCACCCGGGCATTATCAATGCTGCTTTCCTGGCTGAGGGCTTTGCTTGCCCTGGGCTCATCATTTGGTGGCACTCCTCCATAGGTCCATGGCAAGGCAGAACCTTGTCCTATCCTCCTGGTCTGTGGGAGCCACACTGACTACTGTGGCACATTTTCCCTGAGATGCTTTGCAAGCCTCAAAGCTGGGGTTGTCTACATAGCAGTGTGCTGCAGGGCTGTAGTTTCAGGGCAGGAAGAGCTCCCAGCCTGCACACAAGGGCAAGGGGTGGGGGGACTGAAATATTTGGCCCGTCTCCATTCACGCAGAAGTAAAACAGTTGCTGGTTCTTGCCTGGATATCTTTAGCCATATTGCTGCTGGCTGGGGTCAGGCCAGACCTGCTTGATCCTTCATCCCTTTGTGGTCAGGCCCCTCACTGGGTGCAAGCTGGAGCATAGGAGGTTCTGTGTAAATATATGGAAAAAGATTTTTCACTGTGAGGGTGACACTGGCCCAGGCTGCCCAGGGAGGTTGTGGAGTCTGCTCTGGAGACATTCAAAACCCAGGTGGACATGTTGCTGTGTGACTCTCTCTTGTCTTCTTTTTTTTTTTTTTTCCTCCAGTTGTCCTTTGCCTTTCAGTTTTTGCAATTACTATTTTCTCTGGTGCAAGCAGCCAGTTGCTGCGTTGGACTGCTCTTGACTCCAAATTCCTCAGACAACCATGTGCATGGAGTCAGACATAGCCCATGGGAATGCTGCTGCCATAACTGTCCAGATTCTACCTGATGCAGCAGTAGTGAGACCATCATGACAAACAAGGACTGATTGTACTCCTCTCTTGTGACCAGGTCCAGCTCTAGAAGCCTGATGAAGAAGGATCTCAGAACAGTTGTCTACATGGTATTATAGCATCATTTCCCTGAGGAGCATGTTCTGGGGAAGATCAACCACCCTGGGGTCATCACATAGGAGAAGAGAAGGTGAAGATTTCGGTTTGTTAGCAGAAAAATGAAGGCATCAATGGGCAGTCCTAGACCTGTTGTTTTGCATTCTGATTGATGTGTTTCTGTTAAAAATTAAGGCATTTCACAGAGACCAAAAGGTCAAAATCGGAGCCAGCCCCATGCCTCAGAATGCCCCTAGGGAGTATCCTTCAAGGCAGGGCAGCAGCCTGCAATTAAGAAAAAAAAAATCACAGCTTAGGATGAAAGCACAGGAGAAAATTTGTTCAAGAAGTAACATTTGCAGTCTGGACCATCAGTCCAGGTTTCCCTCCTCTGCAGCATCTTTGAAGACAGTGGGCCTTGAGGAGAGCTCCATAGAAACAGACCCACCTTGCTGCAAAGCTCCTTTACACTTCATTTCACTCAGGAAAGATGTTCTACCCCTTGAATGCCACCAGATAGTTCATTCCTCGAAAGATACTAATTACTGCTGATTGGTTTCTTAACTTGCAGCCAAGAATTTTCCTAGGAAAAGCAATACCAGCCAGATGCTTCTGGGTCTAGGACCTCCAGGGCTTAACTCATCATGCTCTGCAGTGTGTGATGCTGTTCAGGGCCTGGGTGGGCTCTGTGGTACCTCTGGCATCAGGTGACACCTGCAAATCTCCTGCACATAGATACTAAAGACAACTCTGTTGACTGTCTGAAGACTAATACTCAGCTCTTATTTGTTTCTCCTTTCAAGGATGTGCCCAACTAAAGTTGGTTGCTGCATGAACACTCTTAGAAAAGACCCCTGAGCACCTCCATTCAGTGGCAGTCCAGATCATAGGCTCCTCCATAGATTCACTTGGTTTCCAGCATGGTCAACCCACTGCTTCCATACCTTCCAAGATGGAAATCTCAACTGTGTAATTGAAACCTGCATACTTTATTTCCTCACAGTGACCTTGCATCCAGCTGTATTATACTGCATCTTGTTTGACTGTATTTGCTGTGCCAGGCAAGGCAGCTTGATTGTGAACTATTTACTTCAGCTATTCACTCTTCATTATTCACAGTGTGAGATTCCTCCCATAAATGAGGGAACAGGCTGGCGTTGCTCTTTATTGGTTTTGTTCCTTGATCATGTTCTGAGGCTTTTATAAACAGGAGGAGGGAAATTACAGGTATTTCGAAATAGCCACACAAACATATCCTTCATCAATTTGTCTTAGTGAGGACAGGGTTTCTGGAGCTGATTCAAAAATTAGAGGGGAAAAAAAGGCTATGATCACCACCTCTCTTTTCTCCACTTCTTCAGTGTTGATAATTATTTCTCAGCAAAATACATTTGAAAAATATCCAGCCTCACTAATATGCATTTGGGTGTTTTGTAGATTTGTGTTTATGAAGAAAAAAAAGAAAGTTTTTTTAATGATAAACAAATCCAGAGTGCTCAAATTCCATTTGGAGGTTTCACTGCCCCTTCATTTCCATCTGCCAATACAATGGTGACCACCGAGCCACGTTGCGCTTTCCAAGCTCCTTCTGTTTCTCTCATTCTTGGCTTTGTCTTACAATGGACGGAATTTCCAAATGCTTTCCCATTCAAAAATAAGATACATCAGGGACCGATTCACATCCAAGAGCAAATATGAGGCGGTACATTCACCCCTCAGCTGGCCAAGGACTGTGAATGATTGGGCTATTTAAGTAATTTCTAGGAAATGAGCAGGGAGGGGAGTGTTCAATCAGTGGCACTCACAAAGCCATTAAGTGGCTGTGCTGGTTGGATCCAGGCGACGGTGCTGTGAACTGCACAAACGTAAGGGACAGATTTTCTATCTCCCAAGGAGCTTACCATCAAATTGACTTAATTTTCACTCTGAAATTCCGTCCAAAAAAACCCTTTCCTTCCCAGAGAAGCCACTTTTCAAAGTGATGTGTCTGAGCGGTTTGGTTTAAATCCCCAGCACTCTTAGATGCCTCTGCAGTCATCAGCCACTATTGTACTGCACTTAAATCATGCTGAGCACAGCGCAGAAATGCCAGAGCAGGGGATTGTAGTGTTGGATTTGCACGTCATGCAAAACCCCCATGGGATTGGAATTAATATGGATAGTGAGAATATCCAATTCCCAGAGTTAACACTAACATGTTTTGGAAAGGGCATTAGTAAACCTCCCACATCAGGGCTGAGCCACTTCCTGGCTGCTGGAGACTGGAACGGGAATTGTGTGGGGGAAAGGGGCCTTGAGGTCCTCTGCAGGATTCCTTTAGCTACACAAGGGACAGTGCTCTGGGCAGACCTTCTGCTGACCAGGATATTTTCATCCTTAGGTGAAAAGTATGTCTCCCAGGATGCTGAGCCCATCCTGGCAGCAGGTACTCCCTCTGAAAGAGCGCAAGGTCATCTGAAGAACAGTGATGGTCAAGCTAGGTTGGCCAACCCCTGAGTGCCTGGAAGAGAGAAGTAGATCACCACAGTCTCACAGGAAGGATATTTTAGGCCAGGTGCCATCAAGCAGCTGGTGTCCTCTGTCTGCTGAGCCTGGACATGGGAGTTTTCAACCACAGAGAGCCCTGGCAGGCACAAGCTCCAGCTGTCCCTGAGATTTGGGCAATGCTGCCTTCTACACTGCAAGGTCTGTAGCTGTATATCACACTGTTGCTGAGGTCCTTCTGGGGACATGGGCACAGGGTCTTACAAAGCACTCCAAAAGCACTATGCATCAAACAAACCCATTCCCACCCTAGCAGCACCTCCTCTGATCTGGAAAGCAACAGCAAAAACCTCCTGCCCGGGCAAGTATTTGTACCTCCTTGGTGTAACATCTGACTTACTCTACAATGAAATATGATCAAGGAGGTGTTTAGGATTTCCTGGCCAAGCACACGGGTTTTCCCATCCCTGCATCACACCAATTTACTTGGGGTCACAACAAAGTCAAGTCTCTTTCAGGACATCTGACAGAGGTGTGATGGGGACAAGTCTTCCTGCACCACGTGGTATAACAATGTGGCCTGAAACCTAAAAGAAAGATGTCTTGTGGTTCTGATGATAGGCATGTCCTCCCCAATGGCTCCATTAATACTTTCTCAACTGACCTTATCTCAGACTCTTCCAGTCTATGCTCCTGATCTCCCCATGTCCCCAGACAAAGATAGGAGGGTGATTTTCAGATGTGACCAGTATCACAGGCAAATTTTTTTAATGTCATGTTCTCTGCAGCACTGCAAACAAAAAACAGCCATGCTTAGCGAATAGATTAACACCATTGTTTACTCCTGAAATATTAATGATGAATTTTATCTGTATAAAAGAAAAAAATTTAAAAAGACAAAGAGTAACATGAACAGAGACTTAGATTAAGTATTAGAGGAGTCTTACTAGAAATGCACAGAATTCAAATTACCAGGAAAGAACAACTTTTTGTCTGTTGATTTATCACAAAGTGGTGGAGCTCCATGGATGCCTTCCTGCATAAGAGCAATGACTGCTTGAAAGAGCTATGGTGATCAGGGTGATCCCCATGACCTTCATGTCCTCGTGGCCATACTGCAAGAAGTGACAGAGAAGTCTTTTTATGCCTATATTGGTCTGGTTGCTAAGACACAGATTGATGTCAGTGGATACTTTTACCTAGCAGTTGCTTAACAAGGATTTTTGAAGTACTCTAAATTAGCAAAGTCCTGCAGTGTTGAGTGACAATCTGGACTGGGAAAGATGGACTTACAGGGAAAAGATTTTCTTTGAGTCTGCCTAGCCCATTGCCTCATGGTCTGTGACTAGCTGCTGGGGTCAGACACTTTGAGGTCAGAACAGGAGGTTTATATGGTAGAAACCACTTCAGATTAAAAGGAAAACCTTTCAGATTGAAGGCTAGGTGGGATGACAGCTTTTTCAGTTTGGTCTAGTGGGAGGTATCCCTGCCCAAGCATGGGGAGGGGGAGGATTGGATCTCAATAATCTGTAAGGTCCCTTTCAACTCAAACCATTCTGTGATGCTGATTCATTTGTGGATAGAAGAAATATTTAGTGTAACTAAACTAATATTTTTTTTTTCCTCCAGGGTCTTCCTGAGACTTCCATCACAGCAGAGCAGAGGGAAGGGCCACGTAGCCCAGCACTACTTCTGAGCTCTGCATCTGTGAGTAAGAAACACTTCTGCACCAAACAAAGAAACTCGACTCCTGTCCCTGGGAGAGGGTCTGATCCATCCTTTCTTTGAAAGAGTGGATCTCAGAGCTTGGGAAAGAAAAGTGGATCTCAAATATTTGTCTTTCTTTAGTATCTTCTCTCTATTGCAGGGTCTGATTTGCATGCTTCTTCTTTCCCCATTAGAGGTCTCCAGCCTCTGAACCTGAAGCATCATTTAAATGTGCTCCTCCAAGGCTGAAGAGTCCCCAGTGATCTTTTAGTGCAGTTTTGGATGGGGTGACGGACATTTAGAAATAGCTGTATCTTCTCCAATCAGGAATGACCACGATCCCTGTTGCTTCTCAAGGCAGGAAACTCATGGCTTTTAGGAGAAATTACCCTCTGTGCCTGACTGATGAAATTTTTGCCTGAGCACTCAGAGAGAAGGGAAGGGCAAGCTTAAGAATATCCTGAGCAGTTACAGATGCACACTGGGGCATGCACAGGGAAGACCAAAATAAAAATAATGATGCTGGCAGAAGCACTCCCTGTGAGACCTTCAGTACTACAAGAGGTACCTCCAGCAATCTGCTGCAAAAATTCAAGCCGAGTTGTGGGCGCTCTGCCTCTGGGAGGGGGAGAAGAGCTGTGGGAACATTCATAATGCTTTGGGCAGAGCTTTTCTGAAAGCTCATCTTATTTGATGTAAGGCAATCATGTAACTTAGAAAATTTCTTTGAACGTTTGGTCCCTTAATGAACATGAAATAGTGGAAATAATAAAAATCTTAATTGACAGCAGCAATACCAGCTTTACAGTGACAAATAAACCCCAACAGAAAAAGCAGTGCACACTTTATAGGATGTCAGCACAGAGAGGTACATGTCTTTAAAAGTACTGAGTGCTCATATGGTTGTGCTGCTCGCAGAGACCAGATATGGGGTTCTAACTGCTCTCATTCTGGAGTTTAAGTGGGTTGGGTCTTGTACGTGCATGTTCGATGGTGGAGCTGCTGTGAGGTGGGAAGACAAGTGCCAGGAGCTGGAACTCTGGATAGCTGTGAGTATTGAGTGTGTGAAGGGATAAGAGCTTGGGGAGTTTAATCTCAAGTCTGGAAATCTCCATGGACAGTGAAATGTCTTACTTTGGAAGATTTAACTCATGAAGCCTTGAGACAGGTGGAAGTTGAGGGCATTATTCTTGCTATAGAGCAAAGTAGGGGTTTGATACTATACTGGTCCTTTTGTTGTTTTCCTGCATCAAAAATCTTTAGTATTTTAACCCCTGTGGCATCATCAACGTCAGTGGGAGGAGATATAGAGGAAGAAGCTTGGAGGGAGGAACACTTTCTGATGTGTGAAAGAATATAAGCCTCAACTTTGGGCTGCAGCTACATTTAGCAAGGAAAGGAAAGCTGAAAAAGAAGGCAAGGAAACAAACAGAGACATGAAAGAGAGCTGAAAGATGTCAGAATGGCTAAAAGATAGAAAGCACTAATAATTTATAAAAATAACAGCCTGGAGCTCAATTTCTCTGCAGAAATCCCATTTGGAACACAGAAAATAAATAAAATAAAATAATAATAAAATAAATAAAACTGAGCTCAGAAACCCTCTGAGTTCACATCCACGCAAAATCACAGCAGCCACAGGGCTTTGGATGCAAACCAAGCCCAAAAGAAGGCAAGAAAGTCACCTTGCTGTTCAGCATGTGATCTCAACTGGGATAGCCTCCTTCCCAGCACTGGGATGTGGGCATCTGCTGGGACACTGGCAGCAGCCATCTCTTGGACTCTACTACAGGGAAGCCACCCCAGGAGTCTGGTGAATGGTGTCCAGGAAAGACTGTCAATCTCTGAGCTATTTCACATGGATCACAAGACAACAGAGTTGTCCTGGACTTTAGGTACACTGAGATTAGATAAAACCAACATTCAGATCTGAACCTGTGCTGTGCACTCAATAAATGCAGCTCCCTGTCCATTCATTTGAATGCTTATGGAACTCAAATCACATCCATAAGAGCTCTGGTGGCCCTGGCTCTTCTGGACTATTACCCCAAAAATGACAGCTCAGATGTGTTTCCTGATGGGACTACACATCTTTACTGCAAATGATCTGCATGCTTCTTGATTTTGCAAGCACATGATTTATGAAATCGCACTTTGAACAAAGTAGGAACTAAGAGTTTAATATTTTGTATCAGGTTCAAGATATCTACTCATTTTCCATCAAAGTCAAGTCTACTAATGCTGGAAAGGTTTCACTGCAAAAAGGGTAAACCACAGATTGGTCTACATTGGCAGGAACATGGCCTGCAGCCTGAGGGAAGCAATCATCACCTACATGGGACTGAGAGGGCTGTGCCTGGCATTCCATGTCAGGAATCTTGGAGGAACCTGAGAAAGTCCAGCAGAGGTTACCATCATGGTCTGAGGATAAAAGAGCCAGGTTTGTCTAGCCCAGGGAAAGGTACATCAGTCACAACATAAGAGCAGCCTGGAAGTATTGGGAAAGAAGTCTAAAGGATCCCAGAGCCAGAATAACAAGAAGCAATGGGGTAATGTCCGCAAGTTGTAGTTTGGGAAGTTAAAGCTCTAGATCAAGAATAGGACTTCATCATTTAAGAACTTAACCTACGTCCTGGGTCACAGTCTAATGCTCTGAAATTATGTCACAATTTTTTAATAGTCAGCCATTTGCAACACCTCATGACATAGAAGCTGCCTCCCAAGGAATTGAATATGCTCTTCTGTAAATGTCTCTTCTTTTTCTACAAAGTAGACGGTCAGCAGTGTGCTACAAATATCACCAGTGTCTCAGAGATGAGCTGGACAGCCACTAGAGACTAGAATAAAATTTGAACTGTCCTGCTAAGATCTGGATTATCAACGTTTACATTAATGCAAGTCAGAAATTTAAAAACCTGATGACCTTCACACCAGTTTTACCAAGGTCAGCGAGAAGCCACTGTGTGTTCTATTTTAAGATAGTGAATACCAGCACCTAGTTCCCATTCCTCTGGTATGGCAGACCAACTGAGAAACTGCCAATTACTAAAGGTTCCTGGCTAAGCAGGTTTGAGATTCAAATTTGGTCCAAGAAAATTTTCTACTCTGTCCAAGGACACAAAGCAGCTGAACGATTTCAGAGAATTCCTGTGCCAAGCCTGATCTGAATCCAAGTCATGAAAATCCGGCTGAAGACTCCAGGAAGTCTCTTTTTAAGGTAGATAGGGTGTTAAGTATTTATGCTCCTGTTTTAAAGCTCTTGTTTCTCTGCCTCCATTTCTGACCTCTGCAGCTCAGCCGTAACTCACCCAAAGGTCACATCGCCATGTAAGGGGTATTGATGTGCAACTGGACAGCAGTTTGCCAGGTCTCCTCTTGTTATTTCCTGCTCTTTTATTAAGCTGCATTTTGGCATGGACCTAATATTTCTTCAGTATATCTGTTTCTCTGAAGCCGGCACAAAATATCTGCAGTCCTTCCCTTGGATCTCAAAATCCTAAGCGACTTTCACCTTTGTCTTCAAGGATGTTTTTCTGTATTACTTGAGAGATCCTAATTGTGGTGTCTTTCAAGGAAGCTTTGTTTTATACTGAAGCATTCGTAGTATGCACATAAAATCAATTGTTCTGTACCGATGCTCTGAGTTATGGCACAAGGAGCTGCTCATCCACCCATCCTCCAGTCTGGCAAGGTAAACCTGTGCTTCTTTGGACTGTGGACTCTGACCTCTGTGAAGCTGACACAAGATCATCAGCACTAACTTGCTGCCAGCAGCTTGTCGTAGAATCAGAGAACCATAGAATAATTTGGGTTGGAAGGGATTTCATCCAGTCCATCCTCCTTGGATAAGCAGGGACACCCTCAACTAATCAGGTTGCTCAGAGCCTCACCTTGAATATTTCCAGGGATGAGGCCTCAACCACCTCCCTGGGTAACTACTGATCCACTTTCCATTTCCCATTCTTGCACTCATGGGAAATCCACTTTTCTCTAGTTTAAAACCATTGGCTATCACTCCAGGCACTTGCAAACCTTCCCCAGCCTTCCTGTAGCCCCTTGAGGTACTGGAAGGTCCTATAAGCACAGTCCACTTCACCCTAATGGGACCTCCCACCAGTATCTCGACCAAGATGGAACATCACCAAAAGTGATGCAGAAAAAGAGAGTAATGCCATGACACTTCGTAAGCATGGCAGGAAATCTGTTCCCAGATGGCCACTGAAAAGAGTTGAGACAATCAAAACAAAAGGGGACGGCAGGAAGCACAGAGCAGAGCATGCAGCTCAGATTTGGCCTGCTCCAATACCAGTACTGAATACTCTCCCACTTGAAGGCTGAAATTGAGCAGCACCCAGGGAGCCCTCAGAATGCACCTAGAGAAATGACACCTCCCAAAACCTCCCTCCCTTTCTTGCAGTGGAAAACATTTCCCCTTTAAGAGCAAATTATACTTATGCAGAAAAAAGGGGGGGATAATAAGAGCCATTATGGCCACATTTGAGCTCTTTAGGCCTTTAAATTAAAGAATCACAGAATAAACAGGAGTGAGGACATGTGAGCACAGAATTTATGGAGAGGCAGCACAGTGATTCTGGAACAGACACAGCATTGCTGGCATGGCCAGGAGCAGGAGGGCATAGAAAGAAGCTCCAGAAATACCTTCAAAGTAAGAAGATGACAAAGAGAAGTCAAGCACTGTGGGACCATGACAGCAAATAACAGATGAGACAGAGAAGTCTGAAGAACTCAGCATATTCAGGCTCAGAATAAAGCAATAATTACAGCAAGCTGTGTAAGGCAATGGGCTCCACAAAGAGATGAGCCAGGCCAAATGTGAGGAAGAATAAATAAAAGGTGAATGAACCAGAAGAGAGGTACTCAGATACCCAGTACCCACAGAAACACTCCTTGAGCAGTTTAGTGTTACGTTAAAGTTGTCTCTGCAATCTCTAACACACTTTTAGGGAGTCATAAGATTATGGGAGGGTGAGAAGGGGTTGAGGCAGAAGTATAATAGCTGTTTTTAGAAGAGGAAGAAAGGAAAGGGGTGGAAATCACAGACCAGCTCCAAATTATAGAGAGATTCCAAGAGCCTTGGGGAAAAACAACACTGAACAATTAGATTATGGACACACAAAAAGTAAGGTAATAAAAATGTCAGGGATGGATTTCTGAAGAACAAATCATGTCAGGCTAGGCTCACTCCTTTCTTTGCTGTGCTAGCTGACCTGCTGAGAGGGGAAGAGCACTTGATGCAATGTCTGCTCCAGTAAGGACTTTTCATTCTCTTTGTAATCCTTTGGGATTTGACCCAGCTGGACAACTGAGATGCCAGCACACCCTCCTAGATGAAACCCTGATGGGTACAGAGTATTATGTGCCTTTCCCAACCAAAGTCTCCTCTATTTCAAAATTTTTAGTCCCTTTTCCAGAAATAGATCCAGGTCTCACAGCTCAAGCCTTCCCTCTCACTCGAGCATTAAGTAATACTTTGGTCCTTACTTAAAACATATAATTCACATGTTACATTTTTAGTCCTCCTCAGGTGTCCTTGCTACTGTTTCATGATCAGCTGCTCCTTCTTCCTGAGCTAACGGGGAACTCTCCCTTGCAAACACTGCTTGCAGAGCCAGGGTGCCCACGCCCTGCCTGGTGGCTGCTCAAGTTGCCCAAATTCTGGCACTGAAGGGGATTAGAAATGTTTTCCCACCTTCAATGTTCTTCTCATCTGCTTTACCTTCTGTACCAGGAGCTGCTAAGAAATTTATTGGACGCAGAATCAGCCAGAGGCACAAATAAAGCGGAGCTGCTCAGTCCAGAAACGTCATTTGTCGTGGATGTCTGGAGCAAAGCTCTCTCACTGCAATCCCTTCGGATCAGAGAATCATTAACGTTGGAAAAGACCTTCAAGGCCATCAAGTCCAACCCTACACCAGCATAAGCACACAGAATCATAGAACCTCTTGTGACAGTGAGAGGAGCAGTGGCTGGGGGCAGGTGGGTGCTCAAGGAGCAATCAGATTTCTCTGTCTCCATCACACTTGAGTTCTTTACATCATCTCCTGGCACTTTTAAGGGCAAAAACTCAAAGTTGCAAATCCTTCAGGGAGTTTTAATATGGCTCTGCTCTGGAGCCAGGCTGAGAGAGTTGGGGGTGTTGAGGCTGGAGAAGAGAAGGCTGCAATGGGGAGAGCTTAGAGCACCTTCCAGTGCCTGAAAGGGCTCCAGGAAAGCTGGGGAGGGACTTGGGACAAGGACAGGGAGTGATTGGAAAGCTCAGCTTTTAATTTTAAAGTACAAGAAAACTAAAAATAGAGTGGCCCAGCCCACCGAGCTCAGCAGATAAAATATTTCAAGCTGCAAGAGGGGAGATTCAAATTAAAAATTAGGAAGCACTTTTTGGTGTGAGGGTGCTGAGCCCCTGGCCTGGGTTTCCCAAAGAAGCTGTGGCTGCCCCATCCCTGGCAGTGTTGAAGCCTCCAGGTTGGATGGGAGCAACCTGGGCTGGTGGGAAGTGTCCATGCCCATGGCAGGGGGTGACATTGGATGATCTTCAAGGTCTCTTCCAACCCGTGCAGCATGGCCTTGGTTCAGTTCACTATCTATTGGTTCAGATCACATGCTGAAAAAGGGAATTTGTTTGCAGATAGTAGCAGGCTCTCTGAATGGGAGGGAATCATGCCCTGATGCAGAAACTGCACAAAACTGGTAACTGAAAAGGTGTTCAGTCTGGGATTATGGAACAGGAAATCTGATACGAAAATCTCTGGTTTATCTCATGCTGGATGAGGTTTGAAGCAACCTGGGTCTAGCAGATGTCCCTGCCCATGGTGGAGGTGTTGGAACTAGATGATCTTTAGGATTCTATGATTAGGAATTCAAACCCAGACCCAGTGCTGTGGGTAAGGCTCTACTGAGGAACAGGGATGGGGGTGAGCAGGCACTGGTACATGGGCCAGACCTACATCCTCCCCTCCCACTCTGCAGGTGCCTAGATCACTTTCCAGCTGCACTTAGGAACTGCTTTTCCTTCTGCACTCTGATAAATTCCCTTCCAATAAACAGCAAGATTCCTGGAGGGGAAGAGTGAGATGGTATCATTGCATTAATTTAATCATCTTCTACTAAATTTATTTTTATTAAAACAGGTGCACACTACTAAGAGATGTTATAAAATGCCTTAGAGTTTAGAAAAAAGTGTAAATAACCTGGAAAACAAGAAGACAAGTTGCATTTCTCATCTAGGACCATTGCTAGCAGCAGAAAATCATTCCTGCAATAGAGAATATCATAAGGATGGATAACCTTCTTGCTCACTTCTTTATGGGTCAAACCACAAGACAATACCTCCCCAAACTTGCACAGCCTCACCGGCTCCCTGCACTCAGTATGCAGGCTTGATTTCCTAGAAGGTTTTTGGTGCCTGTCACCATAAACCAGAATCTGAGTGCTGACAGTGATCAGACCTTGCCTTTAATTCACTTCCCACCCACTCCAGCTGTCTCCCTTGTTTGCATTTTTTTTAACCAAGTGACCTCTAGTGGAATTTAAAGTGTTCCTATTGCCTTGATTTATTAGTTGCATCCTCTGGGTCTGATGATTAGATGGCCTGAGCCTACTCTATTCCTTTTTTTCTAAGCCTACAACTGGTTATTTGTTTATAACAAAGGCTGATAAAAAGTACTCTGACATACTTATTCGGATTCACATCGCTATGGCAACAATGATCAAAGGTTTTTTTGAGTTTTTCTTCAACAGAGTTTTATGCATTAGCTTGCTTCTAGAGATCTCTCTGTCTGCTTGTTTGGAGGTTTCTGGTGATTTATCTGATCCATGTATCCAGAACCACAGGCCATGAGTCTTTCGTGAACTATGCAGACCAGAGCAGCATGCTCTTTAAGAAACATTTCTTTTGTCACTAAGATTTTGGGAGCCTCACCTCTTGATTTGTTTCTCTTCCTCATTATTATCATTGCTCATTTTACACTGGTGCTTTATCTTATGAATATTGATTATTTTTTCTCACTGGTTAGCAATTGTTTATTCTAGACTGACATTTTCTATTCTTACAGTTCTGCACCCTAAGGTGATTTATAAAGGCAGTAAAACAAAGAGAGTTTGTCGCAGGGAAGTCAAAAAGCTTTGCTGTGTAAAGGTCCCTGGGAATAATAAATCAAACCTAACCTTGAGTCAGAGGGTAATCTCTGCTGCATTTGCCTTCAGATGGAGTTATCTGAGAGCATCACTCAGAGTTCACACTCAGCCCACCAGCCAGTTCTGCCTGCCCAAAGCTGCCTGCAAGCCTCCAGCTCTCCTCTGGTCAGCCCCTCCAGGCTGGTTTCCCTCTGTCCCTTCGTGCCATTCACAGATGGCAAAGCAAGTGTGTGCTTGGAACTACTGGAGAGTAGTGGCTTCAGAACCAACTCTTGCTGTCTTCATACCCTACGAGGATAATCCTGCCAGATCCTGCTATGAGTTTATCCAGCACAGTGATCTCCAAGGAACTGCAGGCAGCATCTGCTCTGAAGCCTTTGCATCCTCAGATGAAATCCCCCCCCCCGCTCAGTGCAGGAGCTTTGCTGTAGGGACAGCAGCTGTGCTGCCTCCCAAACCTCTCTGCTTTTTGTGCAGCTCCCCAAACCGTGTCACATCTGCAAAAAGCCACAGCCACAGCAGCAGATGCATTCCCCAGCCAGGGCAGCACTGGGTCGTGAATGTTACTTGCTGAAGGTACAAGTCACATCTCCTGTCACAGCAATGGTGCCTCCTGCAAGGTCACCAGACCTTTGCTTACTGACTTCGATGTTCTAGTGATCAGAAGCCTTTGTTCCTCTGTCTTATTCAGGTCAGTGGTGCTCTTTATATTGAGCCCTCAGCTCTGAAAGTCTCTATCAGCAGGAGAAGGTGGGGGTTTTCCTTCTGAAAGTTGGGCATGCACACAGCCTGGAATCTCATAGAGCAAAACAGAGCCTTGGTCAAAGGGCAGGAGGCAGGTTCTGAGCCCTTTGAGATGTTTTCTGGGGTGTAAGACAAGTCTGGGAATGTCACAGGCTCGAGAGCTGAAGCAGAGCCCTGGAGGAAAGGTGCATGGTCTCTGGGGGCTGTGCTAGAGGAAACTGCTCCTGAGTTTGGGTGGTGGGAGCTTGGAGCCCTGCTGGCTGCAGGAGGGGTATTAGGCTGTGCAGTGAGTGCAGGGTACAGGAGTCCATGAAGATAAATCAGCTGCATGTCTGAAGATGAAGCATGAGGGGGAAGGGAAGTCACAGCTTTCCCTCCAGCTGCTGCAGAACCAAAGCACACACCCCCCCACACCCTTAGGGCTGGCTCCCAGGGAGGAGGATGACATCCCAGGGATGTCTCACAGATGGTGTGACCACAGAGTTTCCTGATACCTGCTGGGCCAGGATGAAGATGAAGACTTCTATTTTTTCTCTCTTCCTTTATGTTTGATATTCCAGAGGGCAAACTAGCCAACCTTTAACACCCAGGTTCCTGAATCTTTGTGCCCACTCACTCTGTGTGTGAGTACTGGGGAATTTAATGAGTTAATCAAGAAGAGTGAAAGGCAAGGATGCTTAGAGACCTGCACAGCTGTGCTCTGTTGCATGGAATGGCTCTTCTGCAGAGGTGTTTTCCCTGCAGTCACACTTGAAAAGCACTGGTGGTTCCTGTCAGTCAAGGCTGTCTGGCAAAGCTGCCATCCCAGCTAGGAATGGCTGTGATAAATCATGGGTAATTCAGAATTTGCTGTCAAGACCTTTTATTGGTGGAAAAAAAACAAAACAAAACAAAACACAAAAACACCAACAATTAATATTTTGGAACAAAAAAAACTGTAGGTAGGAAACATATAATTTCCTTGAAATGCTGTGACTGCAAAAGAGAAAACTCAAGAAAATCACAGGCTGAGTGGAGAAAGGTGGTTTCTTAAAGTTTTCTAGTGTTTTTTTCTCTCTTTCAATGAAGAGAGAGCCAGCAAATTCCTGCTGTGTACAGAACTTTGAGTTTCTAAAGTGTGTCTCTTTCTCTCCATTGATTTTCATGGAAGCAGCAGACACTTTCCCTGCTGGTGCTCGTCCAAGAGCAGCAGCCAATGGCAGCAAAGGCTCTTATAAAAAACAGGCATCAGCCCCAGATTTCAAAGTTTCTCTCTTCATTTCATTGTAGCAACCAGAGATGTGATATGAACATGAGTGTTTGGCGGTTTTCTTTGAGGTCCATCCCAGCAAGGCTCATCCTCGTGTCCTCTCTTTGTTGAGCAGGAGAAGCCCAGCCTCCAAAAACCATGACCTCTGACCAGCCTCACATCTGAAGCTGCTGAGTCATGTTCCCATGCACTGGCAGGATGCAAAGCTTTTTCTCCTCTCTTTCACAGCAGGAACATCCTTTAAGTTCTTCCCTGGATGAAGGTAGAAGTAATGGTAGTGAGGGCAAAAATCAAGACTGTAAATAAAATTCACCAAGTTGTGTCATTTCCCTGGGCTCTCCAAATCATATTGGAACAGCAGCACTAGCTGTGTCATTGCTGTTCACAGAAACCTCAGGTTCCAGTCCCAAATGTGCCAATACAGCCTAAGACTTTGGTTTCTGCATAGGCATTCGCTGCAAACCAATTTCGCAGTCTCTGGATTTGCTGTGAAGGTGTCGCTTTTCTTTGCCAAAGAACTCACCAGAAGGATGGGAAGGGGTTGCCCAACACTCCACCTCTCCCCTCACTGTAAAACACAAAGGACATGGGAGCACCACAGCAGATGATGATGCCCTGGGACCATGCATCAACTATAAGCAGACCATTGGCTTCAATGTGAACTGAGCATGGAGCTCAGTCCCCTCTTGCACTCATCAAGCCCATACCTCCACCTGCACAGCCCCAACCCCCCCGTTCCTGGTTCTATGTCAGAGATTGGCTCCAGGCTGTCCCTGGGCTGCAGGCACACACTGAGTGTGCTGAAAACCCTAAAAAGACGACCTCTTGGTTTCTGAACCATCATTTCCACCTGACAGTCACTCTGAGCACAAGCCCTGTCCCTCTAAGTGCCCCACCAGCCTCCTTGTGTATCTGACCACCCCAGAGAGTAGCTCCTGGCAGCCTCACAAAGGAGAAAAGCCCTGGGGAAAGCAGAATTAATATTTCATGGTCATTGACTCTGGAAGGGGAATTGAGGCTCTCAGCACATCCACAGGTGAGCAAGACATCCATCAGAAAATTCACATGCAAAGTCTTATTCCTGCCACAGCATTAAATATTTAACGGTGGAAACTTTCTAGTGTCTTTACAATGTAATTACATTGTAGGAAGAATTATTTTCAATTGCTTGGCCCCAGCTGACCACCAGGATCAGCACTGCCAAGCAGAAGAGCTTGGGTGTCCCTGAGTCCCATCGGGGCTTCCTAAGTACCAAAATAACCAGGCCTGTCAAAGGTAAAAGAAAAATGTTTTGAAAGTTGTAATGTGGAGAGAGACTGCAAGAGAAGCATAGGTGTAAAAAATAGAAGGAAAAATCCCTGTTGTACTAAAATAACAACCAAAAGAAATGGTCACGGTAAGATGGCGAATCTGGAAAGAGGGCATGTGTTGCTTATTTCCTTAAAATACCTTCAAGGAAAATGGAGATTCGGTTGTATATCCACAGTACCTGCAGTATAAAAAAGGGCTGACCAGCACCCAAGAGAGAGAAGTTCACAGGGAACATTGGTTACATGCTTCAGCAAGTACATAAAAGCAGTTATATCCTTGGATGTTGACAAAAATGGAAAAAGAGGGTATGGTCAAACGCAATAAAGGAGCATGACAGGCAAGTGAGGGAGGGGATTGTCTTCCTCTGTCAGTCAACATGGTGTTATGGAGAAGTAGCTCTTGGCCGACAAACCTGATTGAGAACAAATCTGTTCTCATTTGCAGAGGACAGAACACATGTGTCAGAGAGGATCAACTGCCCAGACACAATCAGACTCCAGAGTTTTGGATTAAAACCATTTCTGGCTGATATTGGTAATGACAGTGTGTAAACAGAAAGTGTGTTGGACAATAATGGCAGCTCTCAAAATAACTAAGGCATTCTCACCAAACAAGTGTGTGAATGAAGGATCACTGCAAAGGCCAGCGATAAACCCTGGAAGCACAGGTGATGAGATGGAGATGGAGAGAACGAGCTCTGCCTGTGAGGAAAAATTTGCAAGATGCACAAAGGATGCAAGTAAGGAAAGCACTTAAGTTAACAACAAGCACTTTGATGCAGTCAGGTGGTAAGACTTACCCTGAGGACAGCCAGCCAGCTGCAGCAGATCCCCAGCGCTGTCACTTCCCCTGCCCAGGACTAAAAGCCTTCTCTGCCCCCTGGGCCTGCAGGCACCCCTGACCAGGCAGGAGCTTTGCCTTCCCTGGAAGTCTACCTGAACTTCCATGGAGTTTGCAACGTCGTGGGCTTCGTATTTCTCTTACGTGACTCAGTAAGTGAGTTGGAGCTGATAATTGTACAAAGATGCAGCCTGGTTTTGCCTTACTCAAATCAATGAAATAAAGGCTGCTGAGGGAGAAAAATCCTTCTGCCCAGCCCAGACTCATCTCCTGACAGCATCTGCCTTGCTCCCTTCTGCTCTCACCCTTTGACAGCCCTGTCTGCATATTATTGCTTAATTATTATCTCCTTACACCAACTCTGGGACATTCACTATGGAGTGTGCTCTGCCTGTTGTAGCTGTAAAAGCAGATAACAAATGTATCTGCATGTCTCACTAATCATACTAAAAACACAAGCACTATGATGTTAAGAACCCTAATAATGAATAGGCATGAACTGTAGGTCTGAGGGACTGAATGTGTCTTTCTCTCCTACCTCCTGCTGGAGCTCACACACAGCTACGTCCTTTTAGGACGACAAGAAGGTTTATTTGACACACGGCATCCTCTGGGGCACTCAGCAGAATTTACCTGCTTGCCATGTTAGCCACTCCTAGGGGAACCTTTGCCATCCTTAGGGGAACAGCAAGGGAGACACATGTCATTTGGGTGTCTGCCTTCCATTGAGAGCACAGAACAAGCACCCAAGGACAACCCTAGGGAACTGAAATCCAACCTCTCCCCCCCCAAAAAAAAATTAAAAATATCATAAATTATAACGACAATTCTAAAAACTTCTACTAGCACAAGAGTAACCCACTGGCAAAAGAAAGATTTTTGTCATGGGTAAGGCTGCAACAGCCAGCCACACACTTCAGGGCACTGGGAATGCTCTGTGACAATTGCTATAGCCATGGGGCTGTAGACGGAATTCAGAAGGTTCCTCACTGCTTCTAGGACCCTTGAATTAGGCAGCAACTTGAAAGGCCTCCACCAGCCCCTGGCAGTTTGCTGCCACACTGGTGTCCAGGCAGCGATAGGCTAGTGATGAACATCAGCATCAGAGTGGCTGGAGATGTGAACAAAGCTTTACAGATCACAGAAATGTCATGGCTGGAAAAGACCTCTAAGATACTGCATCCAACCATCACCTTTCCCCACACCTAAATAAAATAAAACTATAAAATATATCTATATTAATATCTCACCACGCCCACTAGAAAATATCCTGAAGTGCCCTATCTACACAGGTTTTAAACACCTCCAGGGATGGTGATGCCATCACTTCCCTGGGCAGTCTATTCCAGAGTCTGACTACTCTCACAGTAAAGAAATTCTTCCCAATATCTAGAGTAAATAGATAGCTGCTCTCTCACAAGTGTTTTTCTGCTGGATTCCTCTTTGCACAGATCCTGGGCACAGGAGGCAGGCTGTGAATGGAAAGCAGGTACACAGGTCAGATCCATCTTTCTCCAGCCTTTCACACAGTTGCTGGTCTTTCCAGGAGGTGTGGGGAAGAACAAGATGAGGTCCTTCTGTAATGGAACAAGGCTTGGAGTAGATATTTATCCTTAGTTCTGCTCCACTTATCTCTTTTAAAGTCTTTATTTCCATTTTTTTGTCCTGAAGGTGTTTGAAAACAGTTAATTTCAGTTCATTTCTGTGGCTAACAAGCTGGCAAGGAGGAGGTTTCCTTCCCTGTTATCACTCTTCCAAATGCCTTTAGGACAATTTAATTTACTTGCCTATTAATTTTATTATATAGAAGATTCAGGTGTGTCTGGGTAGGGATGAGACCTCTGGTATCCACACCTTCGTTTCTCTGAAGGCCTCTTGAAAGCTGCATGCATGAAAAATATCAGGCTAGGAAGAAAAATGGGCACAACTTACCAGGGCAGACTTTTTAGCTGGTTCACAGGACCTCCTGCATTCTGATGAGAGGTGTGCTGTCTAGAGAGATTTGACACAATTTTTAAACAGTCATTTACCACCCTGACCAGAGGGGACCCTGGTGACAGCTCTGCATCTCCCCAGGTACACTCATCAAGTCGTGATTTTCCAAGCGTATTGTAAACCCCTTTGGTTTCTTCTAAATGAAATAATGAATCAGTCCTTCACTCCTAATTTGCCAGGAGAAGATGGCAGGGTGGTGGGAGCTGGGTTCACCCCCAATGCAGCCAGTGGTACCCCCAGGCAGAGCGGGCCACAACCTCTAGTCTCTCCCTGTGGTACCCTCTGAAGGGCAGGGAGCTCATCAGCCCTCAGCCAGGCTCCCTTTGGCACCTCTTCCCAGCACAGACGTTGTCCCAAAGTGACCAGAGAAGGGATGTAGCAGAGGAGTGGTGAGGGCACCATGCACAGGGAGATGGCAGGGAGCATCCCAGCACCTATGCTCAGAGAGCGCAATGGATGGAGCCAGATCCTGAATATTCCCAATCTCCTGGAGGCAACGTAGAATCCACAGAAGCAAGAGGAGAGCTGATGGGATAACATCTCTTGGGACATTCATCTCCTGGGCACCACCAGGTCTTCCCACTTCCATCCCCCCCTCTGTTCACACAGAAGGGACACTGCCTGCTCCTCAGTGCTCTCCAACCACCGTGGAAGTCCAGGTGACTGGAAAGGAAAGGTTGGTCCAGGCTGCAGAGCACGGGAGGATGAAGATGTACAGCTCTGGCCCAGTGAGGAAGCTCTTCCCCAGGCATGGCAGAGCTGGCAGTGAGCACCTGGGCACACACCACACAGAGGCAGTTTCCTTCTCCAGGTGATGCATGAGGACATCCTATGGACCACTCACTGGCCAGGCTTCCCTGCCCTGCACCAGACCTGTTGTGACAGTGCTCATGTTCCCAGGCAAGAGCAATAATCCAATCCCAGGACACCCTCTGTGAATGCCCCAGAGACCTTTGGGCCCAGGGTCCTGAATTGCACCAGGGACTATGTCCAATCAGAGGCATCAGATCCCCAGGGGCTGTCCCCATCCCTAAGCCTCTATGGGGCCCTGTAGCAGGCATTGTGGCTCTGCCATCAAGGTGACACAACAGGAATATGGTCATGCACCAACTTAGTGGGTGCAAAAGATGCAGCACAGGAGAAAACGTGTCCAAGGGTGAGACCTCAGACATTGGGAACCAAATGCAAAAATCAGCTGGTGCACCCACTCCTGGCTCATCTGTATCACTCACTGCATCTTCCTGTTATTACCTAATGCAAGCACATTCACAAGGTATTTACATATTTATGGAGTATTTACCCCAAACCTCATAATACTACAAAAAATAATTGATCATATACCTAGTAATTTAAATGAAAAATTGCTATTCATACATTTTCATTGTAATGTCACATGCCACAAAATATTACAGGTTCAGGAGGCAGCCAGTGCTCTGCTAATAATTAGAATACATTACCTCTCTGATGAGGCGTTCACACAAAACTGCAGAACCGTCTCAGAACTGCCACAATGCTCACAGCACCCTAATTACAATCCTTCAGAGCCTTTTATTTATTCTATAGATGGTGCAGCACAAGTTGCACCTTTTGCCCAGTGCGAAAGACTTCACACACTGTTTGAACCATCACCTCCTGGTCCCCCTCCATCACCTTGGGTTGTGGAAGGTTTCAGCTTAGTACAGGCAGGACCCTCATGGGCATGAGGGGTAAAGGAAGCTCCCTGTTCAGACATCAGTGCCAGGATGGACCCTGGAGGGGATGCAGAGAGTCTGGGTGAGACTATGGACCCAAAGTAGATGCTTTGATGCAGATGATGCCTCCATGCTTCCCTTCCCGCTGCACAATCCTATTGCCCCCACCACTTCAGGTCCCATTTTCCATCTATAACACTTGTGCTCCTAGTAGACAGCTCCCTCCTGTTTCATCTTCTACAACCCAGCCTATCCTATGTGGGACCCTTCACCAGACATTCCACCTTCTTCTATCCTCCTTCCAGTCTCTCCAGCCCATCCTAGCTGTATGCCCCCAACACTGGATCATAGAACCACAGAATGTTTTGGGTTGTGTCTTGGGTCAGTGCAGTGGTGTTTTTGGAAGCAGGGGGATGGCCACAGAGGCTCCTGTGAGAAACTGCTGAAAGCTCTCCTGGTTACAATCCCTGCCCTATCTCTGACCAAGGCTGAGCAGATCTGCAAAGCTGGATGTGCCTATGCCAGGAACATATTCAACAAAGAAATTATTTCTTTTTCTTCCCAAGTTGAGTGTGTCTGGTTTTGCCTGTTCCCGTAATTAAGCGGGTACAAACCTCCTTATCTTTGTCTCAATTAATGAACCTCAAGGTGGATTTTTCTCCTCCCACAGTGGGGGTGGGAGGTGAGTGAGTGGAGGTATGGTTGGTACCAGCTGGGCCAAAACCCTAACATGTTGGAAGGGACCTTGAAGATCATCCTGTCCCATCCCCTGCCATGGGCAGGGACACATCCCACCAGCCCAGGTTACTCCAAGCTCCATTCAACCTCCAACATGCTGGGGATGGGGCAGCCACAGCTTCTTGGGGTGACCAGGGTCAGGGGCTCAGCATCCTCACAACAAAGAATTCCTAATGTCCAACCTAAATCTACCCTTTCTCAGCTTAAAACCATTCCCCTTCATCCTGTCACTCCATGCCCTGGTAAAACGTCCCTCCTCAGCCTTCTTTAGGTACTGAACCAGTAACTAACAAAGAATCATCTCCTCTACTGCCTGGGTAGACCTAAACTCTCCTGGGATGATCGAATTCCAGCCAAGACAAGGGGAACAGACCCACAACCTGCTCCCAGCTGCTGCAGTAGCCTCTTAGCCTCTCCAGTGCCCATGGGGAAATGGACATCCAGGGTGTCAGGTCCAGCCCTGCCTGGGCCCCTCAGGGGTGGGGGTAATGGAGTCTTTTTATTAAGTTTTTAAAGTCAAGTTTTACCCTGAGAGCTGGAGGGGTTAGGACACTCCACAACACATCAGTTATCTGCTGACTAAGTAGGTATCTCTATGCCCACCACATGCAAAGCCTTGCAGCACTCATTCCCTGGAAAAGTTACATTATTTGGTGTTTGGTAGAAGGGGAATGATGCCTCCTGTTTACCTGCCACTTGGCCCGGTCTGCTCGATGAACCCAGCCCTAGGGGTTACCCATCTTTTGCATCAAAGAGTGCCCAGTCCAGAACCCCAGATGCCATCCTTCACCTTCCCCAGCTGCCAGCAGTTCCACGGTGCAGAGAAGTGGAGAAATAGATTTAAGTGTTGCCATACCTTGAAGGAGCAATTATTGATGATAAGAACTGCTACAACAAGCTGTGAAGTTCTGACAAATGCCCCAGCAGCACCCCTCTAACAACCAACCAGAAGGTGAGAATGCAGCAGGGAAACAGCAGCTGAGTAGGGAAAATGTGCCTGGGATGTCTCTGGAAAAAATGTTTCAGATTGCTGGGTTCATTTATGGTGTTGGCATTTCTTAACGCTGCTCAAAGCCAAGAGCACTGACTCCTGGGAGCTGTATGCTCAGCAGCTGGCAGCACACCTACCTCTGCATCCCAAGCCCAGGCTCACAGCAGCCTTGGGATAGAGGGAGATGATGGGGCACAGGAGAAGGGATCAACCAGGGAGAGAGAAAAAAAAAAAAAAAAGTTTTTTCACTGAGAGGGTGGTTGGTCACTGGACCAAGTTCCCCAGGGAAGTGGTCACAGCACCAACCCTGACTGTGTTCAAGGAACACCTCAATGATGCTCTCTGTCATATGGTTCAGTTTTAGGTAGTCCTATGAGGATCACAGAGTTGGGCTTGATGATCGTTATGATCCCTTCCAACTTGAGTTATTCCACACTTGTATGTTTCTGTGATTCCCATAGGTGTAAATCAAGGCTGCTGTTGTTGCCTGCTGGGAGTGGTACCGACTGCTGGGAGTGGTAGGAAGGAGTGAGAAGCTCCGCATGCTTTCTCCACTGTACAGGAATGGGCTGAGAGCCCAAACCGCCATCTGGCTGCTGGGTGAGCATCACGTCCCTTGTACACATAAAGAGAAGGGAGGGTGGTGGAGAGCTGAGAAAGGAGGATACAAGAAGGGCTTGCCTTGGGGAACCCCTGACAATAGGAGTGGGATCCTTCCACCCACCACTTCCAGTGGGAGCAGTGGTCCTTGGCACTGCTCAGCCATCCTTGACCTAGCTTTGGATCCTGGCATGTCTTGAGGACTACTCTGAAGATCCACCACCCCTTTGCCCCTCCTGGGAGTAGTAGCTCCCCAAGGACTCCCACAGCCTTGCCAGGGCACCAGGAGACAGAGACTCTGTTGGAAGAGGTGACAGCCCCAAGGCTGTGACCCCAGCACAGCGGACAGTGGGCAGGAGCCCACCTGTATGGTGGAGGGGACAGGATCAAAATACACCCTATGGGATACACCTGGAGGGCAATGTGAAATTAGCACTGAGCCATCGAGTGCAATAGCTTTGTCGATAGGAGATGTGCCTCATGCAGAATTTTTTACCAGGGGTCTTTAATTGCACTTTATAAACATAGCGTGGGGGACTAATGGTACCACAAAAAAATTCAGTTCAGAAGAGAACAATTGCCTGCTTGCCCTCTGAAAAGCAAGATGGTTCTCAGCCACAGGAGGAGCACTACACCAAGAGAAAAGATTTCCCAGACATTTAAGGTTTACAAGAGGACCCTCTTTAGGAAGAGAGAAGTACTTTATTTAATATCAAAAATGATGACCCCAGAGATCCTTTCCAGAAGCTGTAAACTACATCAGAAAATTGAAATAACTTTTGAAATTGAAATAGTACAAAGCCTTCCTTTCAAGAATGTTCTATGCCACTTAAAATTATTTTTATTAAAATGAATCAATTTGATAAGCATGCTAGCATCTTTATTCCTCAAATGTTAAGTAGAACATTTAGAACTGGAAAACGTATTGCAAGAAACCTTTCTTACATCTAAATTCATGCTTCTGTTTAAAGGTCAAAACTTTTCTGGTTGTTTTTTCCTTTATAAGCTCCTTCAGAGGTGTCTATTTACAAATGATCTGCTTCCATATGTAAGCCTCACATAATAACTCCCATTGCTTTTGTTCTCAGTGTAGGAGATGGATGTGTACAAGTGTAGCAAGGCCATTTCATGTTATAATTAGATGTCAACTCAAGCATTGTTTGAATAGGGAACAGAGCAGAAGTGGGCCCAGCCCTCATTAAAATGGTGCTGCAGATGCCTCAGCTGGCACACAAACTGTAGGTGACACAAAGCCCCTCCAAGTCCTTTGGGGTCCCTGTTGGAGACCTTCATCTGCTGGTCACAGATGCTGTCAGGGGAAAAGATGCCTCAGGCTCAGTATAAACCCAGCAGGACAAGAGTCACCTCCAAAGGTTTCAATAGAAAAGACAATGCTGTCTACAATGAGTGATGATGGTTCCTTTTCAACGCTCTCTGAGAATTAATTTTCTCAAAAAGAGTAGTGAGGCTGTAAAAGCAGAGAACAGAGATTTGGCTCCAAGCAAAGCAAAATGTCAACAGTTTTTAGTTCTTGATGAACTCAAGGAGCATTTTAGAAAGTGGACAACATCACAGGAGAAGTGAAGATGCTCCGTGATTCCTCCACCAGGGCACCAGAAGCAATTAAGGTTACACACACAAATAGGCTCTATACCCATGAGAAATGCAGAGAACAATGGAAGTGGAAGGGTGACAGAAACGAGGTTTTTCTTCTGGCTTCTGCCGTTAAATTTGCTCAGGTAAGCAGTGGCCAGATAGCTAAAGTGGGGAGAAGTGAACAGAGAGGAGATGAGACACACCATGTCATTTCTTCAGCCTTGGGTGCAATAGGAAGTTTTCAATGTTCTGGCAAGGAATCAGAGCTAGTGCATTCTTGTAATTAATTTAATGGGATAATGAAATGCTATTGTAATTGAAGGTATTAACAGCTTCTCCTGTTAAATACCACATGGTCTAAACCATGTGTTCCTTGAGAAAAGCCATGAGCTACTGTTGGTAAACAGAGCAAAATAGTGGGATTTAATTCATATTTAGGACTTTCAGTATCCAGTCGTTTGTTGGTTTTCAAGGGTACTCGTTTGAGCGAGTTCTTTTAAGTAGCTAATATAAATGTTTTCTTTGGGTGCATTGGATTGAGCAAAGATTATTCTACTCTGCATAGGCAGATACCATTTAGATTTTGTGAGATACACAGAGAGGATTCACCACTCCTTGAAGGCAGCTATTGTGCCCATCTCTAACCTCTTTTAATTGTCAAAAAAAATCTCAAGGGAGAACTCACCAGCAAGCCTGGGAAAGGATGTGCTTTGTTCTGGGCTGGCAGGAGGACAGGACCCTCAGGGCACATGTGCTCCCTGCCCACACGTCTCAATTATCAGCTCCCAACAGAATTAAGGCTGTAAGACACTGTCCTTCATGTTCTGCCTCTCCTATTCTCTCTTTTCTCTGATAATCAAATGCTCATGCTTAATAACAGTGATTATTGTACCTGCCTCGAGCTGTGGTGGGTAACAGGGACAAACTCACTGCCTTAGTAAGCACAGCCACTGAGCTGCTATCAGAGAAATCACAGCAGACTTTCACTGCAGGTTCTTCTCTGTGCTCAAGAGATATTCCTGGATCCAAGAAGTGCAGAGGGCTCCATGTGAGGGAGTGGGAATTGCTCTCACAGGCTCCCCTGGGCCCTTCCAGCTTAACCAGTCTCCCGGCAAGCAGGAGATGCTGAGGCAGCTCAGGGATAAATGAGCTGTCTGCACTTCATTTACAGCCTTGTAATTATTTGTTTGGGTGGCAGGCATATGGGCCATCCCCTAGAGCTTGGGACTGATCTATTATTGTTTATTCAGCTTAACACCATGTTCTCCTAAATTATGGTATTTGTATAGGTGTTCATTTAAATAAATAAGTAATAAATAAATAAGAAAGCTGGAATACCAGAGAGGTGCAGAAAAAGTTATGAGTTGATTTAAGAGCCAGGAAGAACACTTTCCATGCAGAGATTTAAATGTTTCAATCTGGTTAGCTTTTAAAAAAGATGACTGAGAGGTGACTTTGTCATTGCATCTAAATACCTTCAGGGGGAGAAAATATTGTGCTATAAAGACTCTATGACTCCACTGCGAAAGGCAGAACTGGAAGAGCTGGAAGCTGAAGCCAGCAACATTCAAATTATAAATTAGACATTTTCTCAGAAGAAAAGCATTTAACCAACCCAGAAAGAGGCCTGAAGAGATCTCTCTGAAAGATGTGTTTCAGTCAAGCCCAAGTCACTAGATGCATTACATAATGAACCCAGTGAAATGTAATGGCCCATGATTTACAGGAAATCAGGTGCAATGATCTAAAGCATCTCTCTGGCTTTACACCCCATGAATCTGTTAAATAAAACCATCACATAAGGTTCATGAAGCAACAAATTCCTTCTTCTTGCCACACACCTAAAAATGCAGAGGTGGCTGGAGGCTCCTGAGAAAGCCAGAAAAATCACTGCATGTTCTGTGTCCTGAAGCCTTCATCTGCCCTCTGACAACATCCAGAAGACCAGACTGGGGGGAAAAAAAGTCTTTCCTACCTTTTGTCAGCTTCTGGGACAGATGAATACATGGCTGAAAAAGTGTTCCCAGGAAGGTTGTGGCTGCCCCATCCCTGGCAGTGTTCCAGGCCAGGTTGGATGGGGCTTGGAGCTACCTGGGCTGGTGGGAGTTGTCCCTGCCCATGGCAGGAGGTTGGGAACAATATGGTAGGTAAGGTCCCTTCCAACCCAAACCATTCTATAATACTATGAAATCCATGATCAAGCAGATTTAGGAGATCCCACAACACCTGGTGCCCTGGATCCTGGTTGGGGCAGGGACTGGAGGAGCTGTGGGTGCAACTCAGCAAGGCCACTGTCCTGCTCTGGAGCTGTCCCATGGGCAGAGATGAAGTGGAAGGACACAGACATGGCCACAAGGTGATGTTGTTCACTTGGGCCCAACCCCGGTTTTGTTCTCTCTGGGGACATATGATCATTGTGTTTGAAGAAAACACAGTCTAAAGCAGTGGCACAGCATCTCCTGTTAACTCAAGAACAGTTCCAGACCTTGGCAAAGACTGACCCCACATCTCCCCTCCTCTCTGCACCCTGGAGTGAACAAAATGGGCAAATGAAGCAAGTCAGGAGGCTGAGGATGTCCCTGTTAACCTGTCCTCTGAAATCTCCTAGTGTGCTTGGTATTCACTGCACAGCCTAATTAGTCATACCAAAAATTTTTCATTTTGAGTTTCAAGGTATAACAAGGTGGTTATAAAATTGATTTAGGGCCAGAAAAGTTTGATTATAGAGAGAAATTATTCGAAGGTTTCAATGGAAGGAATAAGTTTCTATGAAATAATGGTCCTGTTCCAGGGAAGATATGCACTAAATAAAAAGCCCTTTAGCTGTTCTCTCCCCCTGTGCAGGGCTGTCCCACCAGGATGGCTGAGGTTGTTCCAGGGGAAGCTCCACACTCCTGCTGTCTCTCTGCCTGCTGCAGGTTAGGAGGGAAGGAAGAAAAGAGCCTGGCTCTCTGCAAAGGCAAAGCTGAGCAGTGGGGTCTGGTTAGTGTGAGGCACAGAATAACTACAGGAATTTTATGAACCTTAGAAATCAGCAGGAAAGTGATGGAGTGGCCCCTGGAAGCAAGTGGCAGGGGAGACAGAGCTCAGATGGGAAGGAGGGGGGTGGGATGCAAAGGAAAAAAAGAGCTTTTCTCTTGGGAAAGGCGCAGAGAACAGGATTTGTTCAGCCTCTAGAAGAGAAAACTTAGGAGAGACCATACTACCATGTGCCAGTACATAAGGGTTGGCTACGAAGAAGATGTAGACTCCCTTTTTATAAGAAGTCACTCAGAAGGGTGGGGCACAAATTACCTCTGGGGAGATTGTCATTGGACAGAAATCATCAGGACTGGTATGAGAGACGTTATAAAACTGCTAATAATGAAACAGGGAAGGAAGGAATGGAAATATTTATGTCAGAAGGAGCTTGGTTGTGTGCCATGGAGTGTTTCCCCTCAGTGCTGCTGAGTGCTAAGTGCAATCTCTCACTGAGAAGCAGTTCCAAACTAATCACACCAGATAAGGCATCCTCAGCCCTCAGAATTGTAAGACTGGCTCTTTCCTCTAGATCAATTGCAAGTAATCCTATGATTTTGGTTTCTTTGTGTGCCCTCCACTTAAAAGCACATTGCTTTTAGGTTTAATTTGCTACATGGACTGCAGCACTCCCCAGTTTTCTGTATTACAGCCGGGTGCACTTGGCCTCTTCCACTTGACTTGCCTGAAAAATGTGTAACTCTTCAGGAGCTTCAGAGTAAGCAATTGTCAAGAAAAGCTGCCTTCATATTTTCCCTTTTTTTCTCTTAGCTATTTCCTGAAGCAAAATGAGCAGTGAAATTGTGCCTAAGCAGTCTCCATTTGTTTTGAACTTGTTCGTACAACTTCAGCTCTTGTGAGGCTCTTAGGCAAGCCTAATTTTTGGGTTTGCTCATGATACAACAGGAGAGCAAAGATGGTGAGTGCCAAAAAATTGTAGGTTGAGAGGTGGGAGGGATTAACAGTTCCTCCTAATTAACAATATCCAACTTTGTCCTCTCAAGGAGATGGTTTTTCTCAAACTTGATGACTTCTCTCCTCTTCTCAAGCTTTACAGCCTCCCCTCACAACTCTTCTCAAGGCCTTCAGACTACATGATACAAAGATACCATTCATCCTGCTCTTTACAGGGAAAGAGAGAAAGATGAGAGTATCACCCACTGCAGAACTTGGGATCTGGGATGAGAGGACAGTCTATTGCAGAGCTCCAGGCAATATTTCTTTTCCCCTTATCCCCCTCCTCTGGTGTATGCCATTTGTTGGGGGGGGGGGGGGGGGGGAGTGCTTCCAGTTGCCAACTGATGTTTTTGAGGCAAAGCTTGACTGGAACCTAACAGGTACCATGGGATGGATCCTGGTCACAAAGAGCATCTCCTTTGGTTTCTCCCAAGACACCATCTTGCTCCTACACTTCAATTCAGTTTGGAGGTAATTAGTGAAGTCACCATCGGAATGTTCCATAATCAAAACTTTTCATTGAAAATAAATTTACAGCATCGATACCTGCTGGAGTAAATTGCAATTGGGAATCAAACACAGCAATTCTTTCCCTGCACCTGAAGGCAGCCAGAAATAACAGCTCCAAAAGAGCTAACTGCCTGTTAATTGGATAGGGCAGTAATTAGGGAAGCACATAACAGTAATTGTTTCCCAGCTGATTTATCTACCACAAACATTGAGGGTGTCCTCACCTCAGCACCCACAGTAACAATCATGGATCACAAAGCCATCAAACACTTCCTTGGTGCCTTGTGCTTCCAAAAGAAAATTTTCTAATGCATCCTCCAAAGTACAAAAAAAATAAAATGCCATCTTTTCAGTATGTTGCTTTCCTGCTTCTTTTAATATATAGCAGTATTTCCCAGGTCTCTGTCTTTCACAGCCCTTATTCCAGAGCCTATGATATTTTCCCTGCTTATTTTTTTTGAAGACTTCTGAGAATTCTCCTTCTTGCATAACTTTTAATTACAATAGCTTCATTTGCACAAGTAATGTAGTTGTTTTCACCATTTATTGCTAAAAGGGATTATTCTAATTAGAGGGGCAGATATTTTACATTAGCTTTTAAAATTCAGCTTCACTACAGCCCTGCAAGAGAACTAATAAGTATTTATTCCAGAGTTCACAACCCCCAGCTTCTCAAGGACAAGGAATTAGGGATACCGTGATGTGTTTGAAATGAAATACAGACACTTATTTGAGCAGAATGATTTCAGGTGCCAGCAATAAATACACTTTTATCCTGCTGGTTGCACAACCATACCTGCTAGAAAAGCAAAATCAAAGAATAAAAAGAAAGCAAGAGGCTCATTGCCTGCATGAGATTAACCAGTGACCTACTTGAGGCAAGCAAGGCCAAATGGGATACACTGATTTGCTAAAATACATTTACAGAACTTTTACAGAATCCATCTGGTTCCCTCTGGATAGTGTTAAAAAACCTAACTTGGCTCCTCTCCTTTCCAGGCTGTGTTGGTTTATGGAGTACTTGGAGGTACCAGCTCTTCTGCTTTCTCTTGGATAAAAAGGCCCAATCTTTGATAGCTAACAACTGAGGCTCATTACTACACACCCAATGCCCCTGCATTGGCGCAAAGCCCTGGGCTTTATGAAGCATTGAAGTGTCTTTTCATACTGTACCTCTGAAGTCCAAACCCACTTTGCTTTGGCATCCTTATCCTTCCAGCTCTCCCGCCAGCTTGGATTGAGCTAAAACTACATCACGCTACTTGGGTTCCCAAGGATGTTCCGCTCTTCCCAAATTCCCATGCACACTGGGTCTCTGACAGGGACCACAAACCTTGCACTGGTCCCCACTGGTTGTGTCCTCCGCAGCCTTGGACCAAAAAATTCCTCTGCTCCAGCTTTTGGCTATATTGCCTTTGGATGGCTGTGTTCCATCTCCTCCCATGGCAGCCCCTACACACACATCTGTGTTCTCTGAGAGACATTTAACACCCCCCCCCCAGTGAGTCCTTTTGGCACACTGTGTTTGTCACACACGGAGTCCTTCTTCCCTGTTATGTGTTTTGCACTCGCTCCCCACGTGTCTCTGTCCTTCTGAAGGAAAGCAGAAGGATATTTGGGACCATCTAGGCCCAGTATCTCTGGTTCCCCTCCCTAAGGACAGGCTCAGAAAGTCTTGCTGGGTAAAAAAAATTGGGAGGGGTGTCCTCCCTGGGATATTTCAGTCTCTCAGCACTTTCAGCTTTATTTGAGACAGCCACAAAGATCTACATTTTAGCTTGGGAGATGTTTCCCCTTTGCAGACTGGACATCACATACCCAAATGCCCACGGCCACCACGTCTCTCTGTCTCAGGCTCTCCCTGTCCCCATGGCACTTGCACGATGCTTCAGGGCTGCTCTCAGACCACTCTGCCTCCTGACTCCAACTGGTTTAACAAGAGGGTGGAGGGCTACGAGGGGATGTGGGAAGGACAATGGTCCCTGGCAGAGGTGGTACACATGCCATCAGCTGGTAGTATCAGGGTGAGAAGAGAGAAGGGGAATCTCTGTGGAAAACTCCTTATGAAATACATCACTGTGAGTGATGGGCTGACAGAATAAAGACCTTTTTAGAAATACAATGTGTGCATCACTGTCAGATCTGGGATCATCCAGCACAATCACTGAGTCATATGTTGCCCTTTATTGTATGTTATGGGGGAGGGGGTTGTCCTATCAGATAATTGCATTTACACATATGTGTGCAGGTTCACCAGTTTGTATCAACATGACAGGATTGGGCATGGCTGTGGAAGGGTGGGAATGCTTTGCTGTGCATTCCGTGATCCTGTCAAAACCGGTAATAAGGGAATTGGCTGCATCAGGCAGGCTTTGTTCCATGTGCAGCCGTCTGCTTCCTGCCTTGGGGTTCATTATGATAATGGGATATTGATATGATAATAATTTTGAGCACTGGTATGGAGCCATATGTCTGCCTGGCACTCTACAGGCACAAAAGAGGATGATCTCTGAACCGGGCAGAGCCGCAAGGAGAGGAGAGAAGGGCTGTAAGTTGGGGGTTCCTCTGGGCACAGCCGGTGAGCAGTGCCTGGAAGTGATGACAGGGCAAGCAGGGAGTCAGTCCCTTGGAGAAAGGTCCCTGGAACCCACAAACAGGGCCAGAAGAACTTGGAGAGAGCATGCCAAGGACAGCCAAGATCATGCCATGGCATATGGGTGCTGTGCAGACAATGTCACCATTGCAGGGAGAAGCCTGGCAGACACTGCAAGGGTAGAAACAGCAAAGAGCCTCATCCAAAATGACAGAGGAGTGGGTCCATGCATTTTGATGGGAGAGCTGCTTCCCAATTCTCCAGGCACTTTGGGAAGTCAGAAAACCACACAGTGACTTAAGCTTCTGCAAAGGTCTATGGGATCATCCGAACAATTTCTCACACAGTTTAGGGGCATGAAGCAAAGCCAAAGCTCTTGTCAGAAAAGGCTGAGGAGAGAGAATGTCCACTGCAGTCCCTCCTTAGAGAGAAAACACAACCCCACCCCCTTCCTGCTACTCTAATACCTCAGAAGGCAGCAATAAATCCCAGGATTTTGCTTGTCATGTAAGTCTGCAGCAGTTTTTTCTTTTTCTTTTTTAGTAAACAGAGATGCTGCAGCTTTGAAGCGTTGCCAGGCTCCTGGGCCCAGGATGTCTGTTGTGTCCCATTCATTTTGTAACCTGGACCATTAAAAACTGAGACATGAGAAAGAAAAGTCTTGGTGCAGGTGAGCTACACATCTGTCCCCTGCCAGTTGGACAGGACGAAGCTGGGGAACACTCACAGCTCCATCTCTGTCTTCTGGTGCAGCTGGGGTCCAGAGCTCATGGGCCCCTCCCTGGGGGGTCCCAGCAGATCTGTCAAGATCAGATGAAATCTCCCAAGATCTCTTTACCAAAGAAAACAGACTGGACACAGTGAGGAGCTTCTGGGCAGAGCCTGCACCAAAAGCCAATTGGGTCCTGAGCTGCATCCCCAGCAGTGTGAGCAGCAGGTGAGGAAGGGGATTGTCCCCCTCTGCTCCACTCTGGAGAGACCCCCTCCCTCCGAGGTAAAGCTGGGTCCAGCTCTGGGTTCCCCATCAACAGAAGGACAGGGAGGTGTTGGAGCCAGTCCAGAGGAGGCCCTGGAGCTGCTGGGAGGGCTGGAGCAGCTCTGCTCTGGAGCCAGGCTGAGAGAGTTGGGGGTGTTGAGGCTGGAGAAGAGAAGGCTGCAATGGGGAGAGCTTAGAGCACCTTCCAGTGCCTGAAGGGGCTCCAGGAAAGCTGGGGAGGGACTTGGGACAAGAGTGGGGAGGGATGGGATGAGGGGGAACATTTCAAGCTGAAACCTGAGAGATTTAGATTGGATATTTGGAAGCAATTCTCTGGTGGAAGGGTGCTGAGCCCCCGTCCCAGGTTGCCCCCAGAACTGTGGCTGCCCCATCCCTGGCAGTGTCGAAGGTTGGATGGGGCTTGGAGCAGCCTGGGCTGGTGGGAGGTGTCCCTGCCCATGGCAGACAGGGTGGGATTGGATTATCTTTAAGGTCCTTTCTAACCTAAACTAGTCTGGGGTTCTATGAATCCCCACACTGGACACTTTTCCTGAGCCATCTGAAAATCACCACAGCAGCCTGAGGGTCATCACAGGAGCACATGGAGCAGCACAATTCCCTTCACTAGAAGTGACTTCATCCCAGGTTTTTCCCTGTAGTGTGTCAGCAAGGACTCTGTTGCCCTGTGCTACAAGGTCACTTGAATACCACTAAGGAGAAGTTAACACAAACTCTTGCAAAATGCAGCAGCCCAAAGCCAATGAGCTTCCTTCCTGCAGGGCTATTGCAAAAGTGAGCACAGATGCTGCAGATGACCCACCACAATGCAGCCATGGGAAAACTTGAGGAAAAGTCTTCAAAGCAGCAGAGGAAACATATCCTCTCATTTGAGAGCCCCAGAGCATCCTCCAGGAGGCTTCACTGAAGGAAGGCAGGAGCTGAGGCTGCCTCAATGAGTCTGTTTTGAGTTACCTGTCCCACCAAGCTCTCATTTCAGCCTATGCTCTCTGCCTAGGGGTACATGTATTTTTTAGAGCAAGACATTCATGTTTTAAACAGCCTAGGAGACAAGCTTAAGAATAATAATGTCAGACAGACCCAGTATGAACCTGACGTTTAGCACAGTGGAAGATCACCTGTAAGGGAAATTATATTTACTGTGCCAGCCAACATCTAAAGGAATTTCCCATAAATCATAACATCTGGGGGAAGAAAAAAAAAATAATAAAAAAAGAATGAAGTGGAGAAATGGGGAAAACCAGCCATGCCTGTGGCTGGAAGGTATTTCATAACTCAGAAGCAGCAGGAAAAGTAAATTCTTACTCTCTGTGCAGTCCTCATTCCAGCATCCCCAGACTTTGGAGTGTTTGACTCTCCAGTCATGGCAAGCAGTACTCTGCAGCACACCTCCACCTGATTAAGCAGGTGGGGTAAGCAATTGCTTTTTGCACCACACTCCTGGAAGCGGAGTTATCTGACTTACAAGACCCGCGAGAGGTACTTGATTTATTCAGTCCCCATTTATGGCTCACACAAAGCTCTAAGATGGGAACGGGTTTCATATTTTGTTTTCATTTCATTTTATCATGTCTGTGAACTGTAAATGTAAATGTTTGGTCTGAGTTTGGTGAGTGTAAATCAGGGTACCCCTTGGAAGCTGGTGATGCCACGCTGACTTAGACTCAATGAGGATTTATCCGGTTCTCTCTTAAAATACATCCTGTTGTGCACATTTTTATTTGTGGTTATATTAAATGGGTTTTGCAAGGTTGCCAAATAAAGAAATGCTGTCCAGGGGACAGCAAAATGCTGTTCCAGGCAAGATTGTTTTCAGTCCCCAGAACTACGTGGCTGGTTGTGAGCAAGTGTGGGACATAAGGTAGGGGAAATAAAAGAGGAAAAAGCTGGTCATGGATGGAGAGATGTAGCAGAGTCCAAAGCACCAGAATTAAGGAGAAGCCAGGTGGCCCTCAGAACCACCACCCCATGTGAGATGCCCCATTGCACAGTGGGTCCAACTGGATGGAGTGGTAGGGAGAGGCTGAAGGTGGCACAGACACCGATGGAGAAAGGAAAGGGAAGGCTGTGTGCTTCAGCCTGAAAAACAAATCAGAAACGTCAAGGGGTGCTTTAAAAATGTCCTGACCCTGCTTGCTTCTCTGCTTTGCTGGAAAAAAAATACCTAGAACAAAAAGGACATTGAGAGGTTAGAGTGTGTCCAGAGAAGGGCAATGGAGGGGCAGATGCAGGGAGCACAGGGTGGTGTGTTCCTCACCCGATATACAGGTGATGCCTGGCTCTACTGTGCTCTAAAATATAAAGAACACAGGAGTTGCACCAGGAGCTGGGAAGGAGGAGCACTTGGACCTGAAGAAAAGAGACTGTGGAGATGCCAGGGGATGTGAAGAAGGTGTGAGCTTTTGAGGATCTCTGTGCTTTCACTGGAGACCTCTTCAGGATGCATAAGAAAAGTGCTATCCCCTGTTGTTCAGAGCTGATGTTTATTTTTCTGCCTGTTATTGGACATAGAAACCTCATGCAGTCACATTTTCCAGTTCTGTAAAGGACACTGTGACAACCCAGTGCTTCAGAAGGTGGCACTGGGCAGCTCATCCATGATAACTGTAGAGGACAGATATAAAGCATCTGACCTTTGAACTAAGCATAGGATCCCAGAACAATTTTGGTTGGAAAAGACCTTTCAGATCACCGAGTCTAACCATTAACCCAGCACTGCCAAGGCCACCACTGACCCATGTCCCTCAGCACCACATCTCCATGGCTTTGAAACCCCTCCAAGGGATGAGGACTCT
The DNA here is from genome assembly GCA_023637945.1 of Phaethornis superciliosus. Classification (NCBI taxonomy): domain Eukaryota; kingdom Metazoa; phylum Chordata; class Aves; order Apodiformes; family Trochilidae; genus Phaethornis; species Phaethornis superciliosus. Next base: position 2,917,270 of record JAJQWJ010000020.1, read on the forward strand.
ACCTCTGCCCTGGGCAGCCTGGGCCAGGTCCTGACAACCCTTTCCAGGGAGAAATCGTTCCCAAGCTCTAATCTAAACCTCCCCTGGCACAACTTAAGGCTGTCCCATCACTTGTTCCTTGGGAGCAGAGGCTGACTCCCCTTGTTCCAACCTCCTCTCAGGGGGTTGCAGAGAGCCAGAAGCTCTCCCCTCAGCCTCCTCTGCTCCAGGTTCAACACCCCCAGCTCCCTCAGCTGCTCCGGGCCGACTTCTGCTCCAGATCCTTCCCCAGCTCCATTGCCTTCTCCAGACACATTCCAACCCCTCAATGTCCTTCTGGTCCTGAGGGGTCCAGAACTGACCCCAGGATTCAAGGTGAGGCCTCACCAATCCTCATTAGTGAGGTCACAGTATGGTCTGATGTGACACCAGCCCCATTCCAGGGTAAAGGCTGTGTCCTTCCTGCTCTTCCTGAAGGCAAAGGACACGCCTCTGCTGGAAATGTACCTTGCAAGGAGAGAAACCCCATTTGGAGAAATGGAAAAGGGAACACTGTGATACATCTTCCACTTTCACACTCCTTTATCCATCCCCAAAAGGGCAAACCTGGGAGCTGGGTCCCTCCCCCAGGGCCATCAGGGTGTCACTGCTGTGGGTAAAGCTCAAGCCCCATGAGCAGCACCAACTCCATCCCAAAGAGTTACTGTGGGATGCTATGGAGCTGGTGTAGTTTCGAGCACAAGGAGGTGGAGGGAGAGACTGTCTAGGTGCTGTGGTCACACCTGTCCTCCCAGGAGATGTCACCTGAGGAGCACATCGCTGAATACTGTCCCAGCGGAGTGACTCTCTGAGGGACAGATCTGAAAAAAATAAGGATGGATAACACCACCCATGGCCCAAAACATCTTCCCAGCCTGGATGCAAATTTTCTCGGGTCAGCCAAGGGCCTTCCTGCATTCTGCCCCAGGTTCTGCTCCCCTGACTGATCACCAAATGAAGCTGGTGACAGGGAGGCCTCCATACCTTGAGCTGTGAGAGCTGATTGCAGCCTGGCTCTGGTAGCAGTAATGGTATTAAATGACAGAGGGTTCTCCAATTTCCCAGGGTTTCAGTAGTGTTATTGTTCCTTCTCCAATGTGTAAACAATGGTTCAGTATCTGACTTCTCCCTCCACAGCCCTCCCAAATGGAAGGGATTGCAAGTGTATCATTAGTATAACAGCTACCTGGCAGCAAGTCGACAGATTTAATTTGGTGACAAGATGAGTGACACCAGAATTCTCTCATCTCCCCAGAAAATGAAAAGTAGGCTCTGCCTGCTACTAGTAAATATAGTAAATGAATAAAAATTCAAAAGGGAAAAAGCAATTTTCCTTCTGCACATATAGTGCTTAGTTCTCAATATACTTCATGCAAGAGGCTCCCCAGGCTGATGAATTCCTCCCAGATGATATCATGCCTTCAAATTTATATGCCCCTTTATAAGACTGTTTGCCAAGGCCTTCACATTCTATGTTAGTCTGGTTAACTGAGGACATTTGAAAGATGCTATCGGAGACAAATCCAAAATGTTTTTTTTACGCAAGAAAAGGAAGCAGACTTAGCAGGTAGAGGGAGATTAAAGATTTAGTCAGCAGCTGAAATCAAATTTTTCATGAAGTGGTAATGTCAGAAAAAGTTTACAAGGCCTAATAGTGGGTTGCCATGTTATGAAAACCCAAATTCAGTTTGTTTTCTTTTTCCTCCTAGAACTTCATATGAATTTTTCAGGACTCTGTCTCCTCTGAAACATCATCAGAGCAGCCCAACACGGAGTCAGGTGGGAGCTGGCAAGGGCTGGGGCTGTGCAGTCACAGGAGTGGGGAGGAAGCCTGTCTTGAGCTCGGTTCCACATCCCTCCAACCACCACAGGCAAGTCCCAGATGTGGCCAAGGAATTTGTATTAATTATCTGCTTAGATAGGCTGTTATGGACTATAAGACACTGGAAGAGCACAGCAAATTGCCAGTGTTCCTCATGCTTCCAGTCGATGTTTGTGTAGCCCTCGGCATCACTGCAGTCCCACAAACTGCTCTTGTGCGATCCCACCTGAAGTACTGAGTCCAGTTCTGAAGTCTGCGACATAAGAAGAGCACAGAGCATGGCCAGAGGAGAGCCCCTAAAATGCCCAAAGGGCTGAGCACCTCCACTATGAAGGCAGGATGAGGGAGTTGGGGTTGTTCAGCCTGGAGGAGGCTCCAGGGTGACCTTGGAGCAACCTTCCAATCTCTGAAGGGGGCTACAGGAAAGCTAGAGGAGGGCTTTTGACACAGGGGTGAGGTGGGGCAATGGTTTAGAACTTGAAGAGGGGAGACATTTTATATATCAGAAGGAAACTGTTGCATGTCGGAGTGATGAGACACTGGAAAAGGTTGGCCAGGGAGGTTTATGGATGCCTCCTCCCCGGAAGTGTTCCAAATCAGTTTGGAAGGGGCTCGGAGCAACCTGGTCTGTCAGAAGTTGTCCCTGCCCCTGTCCCAGAGGAGCTGGAACTATATGATCTTTAAAGTCCTTTCCAACCCAAACCATTTGATGATTCTGATTCCATGAAACCAAATTTTGCCATTTGCATCTCTGGTTGGGGGGGAGGGGTGTGCCATCCCTGAAATCAGGTTGTGCTTCTCCTTTCCCTTGGGCTCAAGGCTGAGCAGGGAGGGCTGAGATGAGCACAGCTGAAGAATCAGACTCCGTAAATCCACTACACCAGCTTCACAAACTTTCTCAGTCCACTCCTAGACAGGCACATTCAAGGAAAGAGTATTTATGGACAAACAGTGAGATGCAAGGGAAACCTGCAGGATGGAGAGTGATGGGCAGAGGCACTGAGAAGTGCCAAACGCAGAAGATGTCACAGTATCACAGAATTACCTTGGTTGGAAAAGATCTGCAACATCATCAAGTTACCATTAACCTAACATTGACCTTAACTACACCATATCCCTCAGCACTGTGTCTATACAACTCTTAAATCCCTCCAGGGATGGTGACTCCACCACTGCCCTGGGCAGCTTGTTCCAGTGTCTGATAACCCATTAACTGAAAAGATTCTTCCTGACATCAAAATTAAACTTCCCCTGGTGCAAATTGAGCCCGTTACCTCGAATCCTGTCACTTGTAACTTCATGTCCTAAGAGATTTCAAGAAGTCTCATCACTGGAAAAGTGCAGTTTCTTTTTTTTTTTCGTCCCCATGCACATAATAACAGCAGTTGCACCTTTTGCAAAAGTCCTCTGCATCACCCATGTCTTTTCACAATGGGAGTGCCATGCTCTGGTGTCTTTCAGAACTAGAGGCAGGAGGTAAACGTCCTCTGGGCAGTAATGAGAGGCTCCCCATCTGCCAGGTGGCTGCTGCTGAGCACAGCATGCAGCTACACACCCTCCAGTGAGTGACAAAATTAATCTTTTCTTAATACAACAGGTTTCTTCCTGACTCGCCAAAGGAGCAAAAAACACTGTCATCATAATGCACTAACCTGTATATTTATTTCTGATATCTGAACTATCAGGCAAGTGCTGAATTACTTTTCTAATTAGTTTCCCCATTCGTGAAGGATATGACCTTCCTCTCCAGAGAGAACTACACAAATGAGAAGCAATATCTTGAAGGCAATACCATGAAAGCAGCAGTCATGTCAGGGATAAGCAGGGATACAACGTTCTGCTGTTACAGCAGAAATAAAAACCAAGACTTAAAAATCTTCCCCATTTCCAAAATAGGAAGAAAGATAAAAGGAATATGAACAGAGTCTGCCCTTACTCCTAATCAGGGCTGTGTGGTCAGGTGGGAGTATTTGAGCACAACTTCTTTCACAAATGTGGTTATTAACTCCAAAAAAAAATTCCCCAATCAAATGCCCCATTTGTATTTTGCTGCTTGCAGGTGTTAGGGCAGGGCCAGGAGTACACCAGCAGTAGTTCCCGGCCCAACAGCAACCATCCTGCTGTTCCTGACCACCCCACTTGTGTTGGTAGTTGCTGTGGCTGGCCTCCAGGGACAACCAGAAAAAGCTCTGTTAGGGCAAAGATTCACAAAGCACACTGCTTTTCCCTTTCTCAGCACTGAACATCTTGCTCTCCAGGCCTGCTGAGAATCCACACTGTGTCTCACAGTCTTCCATGTCGTCTCAGGACCTGTCCCAGCTTTGCCAGGCTCCTTTCCTCCCCTCCAGCCCAGCAGCACCCAGCTCATCACCCTTCCTCAGCCTGCTGCTCAGTGTATCCTGGTGCTGGGACAGGTGCCCACTGAAGGACCAGGATCCCAAATGTGAGACCAAGCTCCAACCAAGCTCTCATGTCCCCACTCCTCCTCCTGTCCAGCAGTCTGTAGGTCCTCAAGGTCTGCCAAGAGTAAGGGTTGCAGGGAGCTTGCCGGAGACCAAGACCACTGTGAGCCCAGGCACAGGAAACTGAGCTTAGAGGAGCAGGGTGAGCAGGTGGGAATCAGCAGAAGGATGGAGGGTGGCACAGAGCAGAGCTGGGCCAGTTTCCACCTGTACAGCTCTCTGCTCTCACCAGCTCTGACAACAGTCCTGAAGAGCTTTTTTTTTATTAAGATGTAACTAAAACCATCCCTACAGCCTGCAGCCACGGCTCTTTGGATCTCACCTTTGAACTTTCCTTAGCAGCATGGCCTGGGAGCCCCTGTTTCTGTTGAGAAGATATGGTATGGGCTGGAACATGTTCCAAGCACTGTAATAGCCCAATAAAACCACGTTTCTTCAGCATCCATTTGAATTAATGTGTGCAATATGTTTGAAAGCTTTATAGCCCACTTAATTGTAAGGCAGTAACGGGAGGGGGCATTATGGCTGCTGAGAACACAAGTTGCATCTGTATTTAATGATATTAAATCGTGATAAGGTTCCATCTGAATAAAGCCACGGCTGCTGCAGTGCCCATAAAAACAAGGAGATCTGTTCAGACAGGGTGCAGCAGGAGCAGGGACACTGGGGTGAGGAAATCACGCAGCTCCTCTTGCTGTTCCCAGCCCATGGGGCTGACAAGACACATCCCAGTGCCTCAAAAAACTATGCCTGCTCCATCAGCCTGATTCATACATGAACTGTTGACCCACAGTCTTTTAGCCAAAGATGCCCTGGGAAGGGAAGTACCACCACCCCCTGGCCACTAGACAGCTCCCACCCTCCCTGCAGGCTCTGATAATGATGTTGCCCATCCAGGGAGCCAGGACCTGGGACCTGCCTGTCCAAGGATACCTGCTCATGGCCTGGTGTGGATGGAGGAGCTGCTCTGGGTGCTGGAATCAAGGCAGGACTATTCATGAGTGAGGCATGTGTTCCTTGCTTTAGTTAGGAGGATTTGGGGTTAGGAAGGGTCCAGTACAGCAGAGCATGAGAACAGTCCGTGGTGTTTCTCATGGGACCAGCAAGGTCCTCACTCAGCACCTGCAGACTGTTTCTTGGAAGCCTCTCCTTCAGTTATTTTTCAGCTAAAGACAGGAGAATCTGAAGTAACTCAGGGTAACCCCTAGCTCCCCACTTGGAGATGAAGAAACATTAGCAGCAGAGGACATGAGGGTACTGAAGGGCAGGGGCTGCACAGCATCTCCGAAACCTCAGAGGCCATTTGGAGAAGTTTTTGGACTCATTCTTTTGCTGGTGGGAGGGTATTTCAGCTGCATCATGGATCCTCCCATGTCCTGGATCCCTGCCCCAAGGAGTTCAGGTCACCGGGGAGGGCCACTGACTTTGCACAACTCCTGATGAAAAGAAGAGCCCAGTAAGGGGCAGGTGGGGCAGAGGGACCCACCAAGCAGGGCAACATCTGTGGCTGATGGAAGGTGGTTCTTCTGGGGTCTTCACAGTCCATCCCACTCTCTGTACACCTCTGGGGGTGTGCACTCACCTGTGCCCCTCAGTGCTTGGACATGCAGGACTGCCACCAGGACAGGAGTGTCACGAGACTCAGGACCAGTGATGGCCATGGAGAGAGAGAGCTACTGCCCCACAGTGAAGCTCAGGAGAGAAATTCATGGGCACAGAGAAAGTCCTGGCCAGAACCACTTCTTCCTTACAAGCATGAGAAGAGCAGTCCTCCTCCTTTACAGGGTTGGCCATCCTCAGGGCGAGCATGAAGCCAAGGACACTGCCAGGTTGCTGTGGTGTGTCAGCAGCTCCCAGTGACACACATCTCTTGATGGTGGCCTTTTGTGCTGAGCATGTCACAAATCATGAGCTGTTCTTCCATAGGGTTTCAATGAGCAGAGGACCAAGAGCCAATTTTGGGCCAAGAGCATGGACTGAACAGAACCCAATGAGTGCTCACAAGATGCATAGATGGATGAGACATGGGTGACAAGCCTGTGACTGCATCAGCTTTTGTGCTTGCAATAGATGAACTTTAGGTGCTGGCCAGGAGGGGAGATGCCAGTGAGTTCCTTTACAATTACATATGCAATCAATTGAAAATCAATACAATTAACTTTCAAATTGTCATTTAATAAACCACCTTTTTGTGAATGGAATATGAAGTGGGCATAAACTCTGGGACACTGCTTGAACACCTGCTCCCAACCAGGCAGTGTTTGTGCCTGGGCAGTGAGCACCCACTATCCACCACTGTAATTTGTTAGACACTTTAATTATATATTTATAGCTTACAATTCCAGATGATGGCATGGAGACTGTGGGAAGCTGTCCTCACTGTTCCCAGGATATCACTGCATCCCCTTTAGCTGTGTTTCTGACAGGACAGAGCAGATCTGCTGAGGAGCCTCAGCCTCAGATCTCCTCTCCTGACACGTTAAGTGCATGCAGTGACATTGCCATTTACAGCACAGGCAGGAAGTAGAGCAGAGAAGACCCTGCTCCATGGTTACACCAAAAATTTCCCTGGTCTCCCAAAGCAATGTGCACAGGCTAATCCTGAAGCCCAGCCATGAGAGGACAATGATGGGACAACACCTTCCAGAAGGGCAATAAAAGCAAAAACCAAGACTTGGGAAAGCATCCAAGCTGCTGTGGGTTTCTGTAGGGATACCAGAAAGAGATGCAGATAAACATGTTATTAGGTTGAATAAAAATAAAATGCATTCTAGAAAATGTTTTCAAATTTATCACACAATCAATCAATTAATTTAATGGTCTCTGTTATTTACGTTGGAAATTCATGTGGGTCCTCATCTCATTCACTTTATTGGAGAACCAGCTCATCACATGCAGTCATTATGCATTTCATAACCATTTGATGAACAATAACTGTGAGAAACATAAAATATTGTTTTTGTCCTTCAACTGTAATGGCCATATGGAGAAGCCTTTCACATCAGAGTCAGCAGTTGCTGTTCACCCTTGTTAATAACAGCTCTTGCTATTTTTACTGTGTGCAGCAGAAATGCAGCTCGTAATGGTGGGGAAGGATTAAATCTGCAGGGTCTTTGCAATGATTTGTAAGAGAGATGCTGTCCCCACATTCCTCTGTGACTCAGTACGAGGGGTAATTACTCAGTATTCTGGACACCTCTCTTACAAGATGTCAATTTATGCATAATAGAAGCGCAGGTGGTGTCTGGGGACAGCTCGGGCCTCTCACCCTGAACACAAGTGCTGTTTCTTTTGGTTTGCAAAGAAAATATTTGACAAGGTGATGGAGCGAGGTGTTGCCCTGGAAGAATGGCTGCTGCAGGGCTAAGGGCTGATACAGGGCTAGTGGCCAAGCAAGCACGCAGCCTCCTTGGTGCCCACTGCATTCGTGGCATGCGTTGCTGGCTTGCATGGGCATCTGGTTCTATCTGTGCTCACCAGGGTGGGGATGGAGCCATCCCCTCAGCTTCCTGACACAGGAAGGTCCCTGATACTGCTCTGCTGCGGGCAGGAAGCTTGGTCACAGTGGGGTGATTACCATCAGGCTGATGCATGCAAAGGGTGCTCCAAGGGTGGCTGTCATACCCCAGGATGGCTCTGGTTGGCACCATCTCGGGGTTGCACCAGGCTGAGCAGACCCACAGCCACCTGCCAGACCCATCACAAGGTCTGAGGTCCCTCCCAGCTCCTCTTCTGTGGTTCAGGTACCACAGCTCCAGAAGGTCTCAGATGAGCAGGGACATTGCTATGCTGCCCTGAGCACATTCCCCTTGGGCTGGATTTCACCGTAGGACTGAACCACAGATCTGGGATCCTTCCCCAGCGTGTCCCTGTGGAAGCAGTGCCTGGACCCACTATCTGCAGAAACACAGAGTGAAAAGAAAACCTTCAAACCACAGTCACCCCTTGAAAAGGCTTTTCCTATGTCCCAGAGCATCTCAGTGTCTGACGCAGAGCAGCTGCACCTAGGGGACAAGTGATTCTGCAGAGGGGACCAGTCCGGATCCAAGTCCTCCAAGCCATTCCAAGTCTGAGGAGGAATGAGGTATGCACCACAGCTGCTCCACGGAGCAGTGAAAGCAGAAGAGTAATCAAAACCACAGCAAAATGTCACAGCCGCCTCCAGCCCCCCCTCCCTACAAAACACCAAGCTCTCCCTCCCAGAGGAGGAAGTCACCCGAGCTCCAGGAGCTCCAGGCTGCAGCAGGAGTGAGCTGGAAAGCCTGCAAGATTCAGAGATGGATGTCTCAGGGATTGGATATGTCTGGTTCATCCTGTGAAGCATTAATAAAGTTTCTCCCAGGGCAGGACACAGATTCAGACACAACACTTCCCCTTCTACACTGAGTCCCAGGTCAATGTCATCCCCACACAGATTTATGGCTCCCTGAGCTCATAAACGTCGGCAGAGTGGGTGATGGATGGGGGAGCACGGAAGCACTCACCCCCACCCCCTTGCTTCAGGAGATTTCTTTATTTTTTTCTGATCTTTTACAACAGCCATAAACCAGCTGCTGATTAGTGATGGGTCTTAAAACTTTAGGCAAAAGCTGTTGAAATCAGCTTTAAGTGCTAAGCTCCTCCAAAAGCAGAGCAGCTTAGCGATTCCCTTTTGAGGTCACATCTGTGACGTGTGTGTCCCCCCCAAGATGCAGTGGCAGTGGCAGCTCTTGCAGCCCCCCAAGTCAGGGACCATCCCTGCAGCCCTATTGCTGTCCCTGGTGGCACGAGCAGCAGATGTCCCCAAACAGGGCCATGTCTGTGGCCCCAGGTCCTCATGGCCCAGACCAAGCCAGGTGAGGGACAAAGCCCATTCTCCTCTTGGACCAGGAAAGAAATGTGAGGGGCAGGAGAGCATGTGATGATGGGTATCACCACCTCTCCCAGTGGGGCAGAGTCCCCCTGTCACTCTGGGCAGGTGTGACACCCATGGGGATTGGTCCCCCAGCCTCAGTCTGGTGGTCCCAAATGATGGGCAGCACAGACCCTATGAGGAGAGGCTGAGGGAGCTGGGGGTGTTCAGCCTGAAGAAGAGGAGGCTCAGGGGAGACCTCATCACTCTCTACAACTCCCTGAAAGGAGGTTGGAGCCAGGGGGGGATTGGTCTCTTTTCCCAGGCAACTTTCAGCAAGAGGGCATGGTCTCAAGTTGTGCCAGGGGAAGTTTAGGTTGGGTATCAGAAAGAATTTCTTTACAGAGAGGGTGATCAGACATTGGAATGGGCTGCCCAGGGAAGTAGTGGATTCTCCGTCCCTCGAGATATTTTAAAAGAGCCTGGATGTGGCACTCAGTGCCATGGGCTGGAAACCACAGTGGTAGTGGGTCAAGGCTTGGACTTGATCTCTGACGTCCCTTCCAGCCCAGCCAATTCTATGATTCTATGATTCTATGAAAGGCAGTGATGGGAGGACCTTCCCAGAGGGACAATCATCACTGCCTGAAGGACCTGACAGGGCTGGTGGCAGCTGTTGTTTCTGTTCCTCCCATCAGATTTCCTCGTGAGTTCATTGACTGCCACAACTTTGTTTTTTGTTGATGCAGAACATGGCTTCGCATGTGGGAGGAAGAAATTGTCTTCTAGTGCCTCTGACTGTGTTCCTGGCTTCCTTCCATCTCTAAGCCCTTGGGTGCATTCTTGTCCTCCACCTCAGCCTCCGTTCACTGATGTTGACCTTTACCTGGCTGCCAGCACAGGGCTAGAGCCACAGCCTGATCCCAGCTTCACAGGACCTTCAGACCTGTCCTGGCTTGAGCACCTCCGTCACCATGACTCAAAGGGGGGGGGGGGGTGCAGAATATGCAGCTCCTTTTCCCACATTACATTGTTAAAGGTAGCAGGTGGTTGGATGAAAGTATGGAAGGGCACATTGGAGGGATGGGTGGACTGACTGACTCTGCCTGCAAAGCAAGTGTTACATTTCCAGCAACATTTCCAGTCTTCAACCTACCTCTCTCGTTCCCACTCTCCCTTCTCATCTCACTGCTGGGTGAGCAGATGACAGGGCAGGCTCCCATGCTTGGACCTGGCAGGTCCCCGTTGTCCCCAGCAGCAGGGAGGAGGCTCCATTCCTGCAGGATTGTTCCTGGACCATCTGTCCCACACCGAGCTGGGCACGTTCCCTCCCTGTCTGCTGCTTTGCTCAGGAACAGAAGTTAGTGAAGATTTATCATAGCACTAAACCCCAAATTGAGCACATTTGAAAGAAGAACAATTTATTCATCAAAAATATAGCTTCATTTTATCTGCAATTATTCTCCAGTTAAGGCCTCATTCAGCAAGCTGTTGGCTGAATAAACAGCAACTTTTTATGTCTAAATCATCTCATTTTGACATTCAATCACAAAAATAAATACAGGAGGACATAGTCTACTCAGACAACATTTGGAAAGTTTCCCAGCCCTTTTTCTGCCTGAAGGTGGTGGGACTGGGGAGGTAGAGTGGGGACAGCTCTTCCAGCCTCGCTTCTCACTAGTATGGAAGGAGCAGGTGAGCATAATGGCAGGGGGGAGAGAAATCCCAAATATCATGGTTCATTGTTTTGGGCATTAAAAGAATGAGAACATCCCCCAGAAATGACAGTCAGCTGCTCAAACACAACCATAATGAACTTGTGGGGATGCTTTACCACCAGCAAGGGATGCCTGGGGTGGGCATCCTGAGGGGAAAAAACACAGAAGTGCAGGAACCTACTAAAGGACAATATATTAGGTGTGCAGCAGCTAAACAGCCTGATGCAGAGGAACTGCAGGACAACAGTAAAAGCCCAATATTGCTGTATCAGGAGTACTTTACTGTTCTGAAAATCAAAAAGGAATCCTATAAAAATAGGAATGAGTGCATAAGGATGAGTGTAAAGGGAAAGCTCAAGTGTGTGAGGGTAGAACAAGAAAGGCTGAGGAGAAAAGTGAGTTACAGCCAGCCAGAAGCATAAAAGGAGCAGAAGAAATTCCAGAAACACAATGGGAGTGTAACGGAGAAAACTTGGGTCTAGTGATGGAGAAAAGCAGCAAAGAGGTTAGAGGAATAACCAGTGCCTTCCTCACTGTGGTTTTCCCAGTTTAAGGCTGTTAGCAGGCTCTAGGGCAGTTCCCATTGATGGGGAAGGAAAAGAGAAAAGGGAAAAGGGAGGGGGAAGGGGAAGGGGAAAGGAAAAGGGAAGGGGAAGGGGAAGGGGAAAGGAAGGGAAGGGAAGGGGAAGGGAAAGAAGAAAAGGGGAAGGGGAAGGGGAAGGAAAGCAAAAACAGCTCCAGTTCCTGGAAACAACAGCTTGGAACAACCTATTGACTGATCCATTAGAGGACGATAACGTGGCAAAAATATGGAATAAAAGCCAGTCAAGGCAATTTTATAAAGTGAATCCTGTCAGGGCCATGCCATTTCCCTTTGCCAGCATCATCAGTCTGTGGGAGGCAGAGCTGCCTGCAGAGAGACTCCCCTATGGGGCTGAAGGGATCAGTTCTTGAGCATGAGGTAGCAAGACTGGCCCTGCTCTCCCCTGCCCAGTCCTACATGGCCCCTGTCTCTCCAGCACCAAACCCTCTCAGAAGGGCTGACACCCATCCCCTTCCAAAGAGACATCAACTAAAGCAATTCCTCCTAACCAGACTTTTCAGGTAATGGGAAATTCACGGCATTGAGTAAAGCCTTGATAAATATGTATTAAATAATTAAGTATATATATATATAATATGCATATATATATACACACATAAAATGAAGAAATTCTTTACTAATGGGTGGTAGGACACTGGAGCAGGTTGCCCACTGGATGCCACAGAATGCTGAAGGCCAGATTGGATGGGCTGTGAGTAACATGGTCTAGTGGGAGTTGTCCCTACCCACGCAGGGGGGGTTGGAACTAGATGATCCTTAAGGTCCTTTCCAACCCAAACCATTCTATGATTTTATCCTTCTACATTCAGAAGAGAAAAATCTATTATAATTTTTTAATTATGGTTCATCTTCTCCCTCCAGCCCCACTCTGGAGCTCCCAACACCTGGAGCTTTGGGTCTGTCTGCCTGCTCAGCCCCTGGGCTGCACCAGGAGCTGTGGTCCCTGCAGTATGGTTGAGGGGACACAAATACAGGAAAGGACAACACTGGACCAGCCTAAGGGTGCTCCTGTGAGAACCAGGAGGGACCCTGGCTCTGCAGCACTGCCAAGCCCATCCTTGACACAAATTCCCAAGCATGTCCCAAGGAGAACTGATTGCATCAGATCCCTCATAACTGCCAAGGGGATCAGGAAAGATACCTGATTTCTTTCCTGATACCAAGTCAGTGATGGATGGGTGGGAATTCTTCCCAGGATGCTCTCCCATAGCAGCTCCAGCAACTGGCCCTAGGAGCACCAATAAAAGGCCAGTCAGGCAGGCAGGGACAAGGGACATGGATCAGGGACTTGGCAAAGAGCCTTTTGTGGTGAGAGCCTTGCACCCGCCAGCCATCCATGAATGTGAGCAGGGAAGGATTTGGGGTCTCCAGCCCACCTCCCCCCCTCCCAGAACCCTGCAGGAGCTGGGCAGATAACGTGAGGTAAGGAGCAGATGCAGGCACGCAGGTGGCATCTCAGTGTCACCTGGGCTCCTTGGGGTGCTGGTCCAGTCCCTTCCATCTCGCCCCCACAGGCTGGTGAGAAAGGAGAAATTTTTGGCCAAAACTCTCCTTCCCTCTTGCACTGGGCTGCTGGGCCAGAGAACAGATGGAGTGGGGAGACTTTGGGGGTCACCCAGCAGGAACCAGGGCGGTACCGGGAAGACAGGCAGCACGAGCCTGGCAGTGCTGCTGCACCCCCAACACCCCCCGGTACGGGTACCGTCAGCACCACCGGAACCACTGACACCACAGAACCACCAGCACCACCGGGACCAGCACCACCACCGCCACCGGCAGCACTAACACCACCGGCAGCACTAACACCACCGGAAGCACTAACACCACTGGTACCGGCACCACCACCACCGGCAGCACTGCCACCACCGGTACCAGCACTGACACCACCGGTACCGGCACTACCACCACCGGTACCAGCACTACCACCACCGGTACCGGCACCAGCAGCACCAGCAGCACACCCGGTACCGGAGCAGTGGGCAGAACCGCAGCGCCACCTAGCGGCCGCATGAAGACACCGCCGCTCTCACCCCCTTTCCCCTCCCCCCCCGTTAACCCTCCCGGTTCCGCACCGGCGCTGCCCGCACCCTCCCCTCCACCCCCTCCGCTGCCCAGGAAACAGCTGACACTGCTGTGAATTTCCCCAGAACCGTGCCCGAACTTGTGTCTCCGGTGGGGCTGTGTCGGGAGCACCTCCTAAAGGCCACATCTGCGTTGCGATGGTTTCGGAGAATCCTGTTGGAAGGGACCTTTAAGGATCATCCAGTCCCACCCCCTTGCCACGGGCAGGGACATCTCTTCGGCAAGTCCTGCCTGGATTTTGTCCAGCTTTACATTTTAAGGCTGAATTTTTCCATCCCTATTTTTTTTCCAAGTTTCAGAGCAAATCGTCTCAGCCAGAAGGACCCGGAGAGCTGGGGCAGCCAAACACCCAAGGGGGTGCTGGGGGGGCGGCACGGTGCCCATCCTGGGAGCAGCAGATGAGCTTCCAGAGAGCAAGCTCACTTTTTCCAGCTGTATCAGCAGCTCTAATGAGAGAGAATGGTTTTGTTTGGCCTGCAGTGAGAAAAAAAAAAATAAGAAAAAATTTAAAAATCAGTCACTCCAGTGGAAAGCTGTCACCTCGCCAGCTCGTGGAATGGGGACTTGGAGTTTTGCCTTCTCCTATCCCCAGGAAAATACGCAGAAATTTGGCTGGTGATGCTGAAAAATTATTTAAGTTCTGAACACGCTCAGGGGGGGAGTTCTGGGGGTGGCTGCCAGCACTGCTGTCCAAGGCCCAGTGTCCCCCCAGCATCCCCAGTGGCAGCATCCTCCAGAACACTGGAGTGGGCCCTCTTCTGAGCTCTCCTGGTCTCACGGTCCTGGGGTGACTGTCACAGTACTGTGACAGTGGGAACAAGAGCTCAGGGATGGCAGAGTTGTGAAAGTCTCTGACAGCTCTAGCCCAACCACCCCCTTGGAGAAGGATTAGATCAAGCTGGGGCTTGAATCTCTCTGAGGATGGATGCTCCCTTTGATACTTCCTTGGGGAAGGGAAAAAAAAAAAAAAAAAAAAAAAAAAAAAAAAAAAAGAAATTTGTTATAAAAACTCAACCAGAAGGAACTTAGGAACTTTGAACGTGCAAAATGAAGCCACAAAACCACCAGAGTGAAAGATGGGATTCAGCCTCCAAAAAAGCAACCCTTTGGGGTAGTGAAATGTATCTTGAGGTGACACCAGCCTGTTTTTCACAAGCTGTGATCATTATAGGGAGAGCAGGGAGATGTCAGGCTAGGGAAGAATCATAAAATCATGGAATGGCTGAGGTTGGAAGAGCCCTTCTGGATCACCTACTCCAACCTCTCATCCTCTCATGCAGACAAGGTTGCTTGAATCCTCATCCAACCTGGTCTTGAATATCTCCAGGGAAGGGGAAGCCACAAAATCTTCTGTTCCAGAGTCTCACCACCCTCCAACTGTAGAACTTCATCCTAAAACTGTTCTCCTTCAGTTTAAAACCATTTCCCTTTGTAGGTTCCCTTCAGGTATTGGAAGGCAGTTCTAAGGTTCCCTGGACTCTTCTCCAGGCTAAACCATCCCATCTCCCTCAGCCTCTTATAGCAGAGGTGCTCCAGCTCCTGGACTATCTTTGTGTTCCTCATCTGGACTCATTCCAACAGATCTATGTCCTTCTTATGGTGGGAAAGGACACCATCAACTGCACACTCTGCTCCAGCCAGTGCCAAAGCCAGGAGGCAGGCAGTGAGTACAGGAAGAGAAAGAGGCAGAAAAATGGCCCCATGGAGCCCCAGCCTTGTTCTGCCCTTTGTCTCCTGAGCGCTGCAAAGGCCAATTGCAAACTCTCACCTGGGGAAAGGGGGACAATGATGGAGAAGCCCATGGGGAACTGGTTTGAGAAGGTGGGGGGGCAGAGGGGTGCTGGCTACACAGAAGGTAGAAAGGATGTAAAAAGTATGAGTAGGACAGCAAAATCCTACATCCCATGCAGAGAACGAGGTTGGGTAGTTCAGGGCTTTCTCCCAACACCCATGGGTGTTAGGAATGTAAAAGTGAAGGAACCCTCTTTGAATATCCCCTGGCCCTGGGGTGCTCATTGCAACTCTAAGGCAGGAGGTGATCACCTGGGAGGAGGGCAGGAGATGTGGTGGGTATGGAGTCTGGAGGTGCCCAGCTGATCTCTCAGGTGACAGACCACTGGGACACTGCTGCTGGCTGGGGAGGAAGGCACAACCAGAGCTGGCAGCCAGCAGCTTCACCCACTTTTCCCTTTTTCTCCTTAATTTGTCCCAAAAGGCTCCTGGCTTCCATCCTCAGACTTTACCTGGATGACAGAAATATCATGGTGCTGGTAGGAGGCTGAAGGACCTCAGGGCCCCTCAGGAGCAGCCCCCTCTCCATTTCTAGGACTTAGCAAGGCACTTGGTCCCAGCGCAGGAGGCTGAGCTTGGAAAGGTGAAACTACTCCAGAAAATTCTATCTATTTTCAGTTCCATTTTCTGTTGTTTGTTTTTTTTGCTCTATTCATCCTTTATGGGATCTTGGACTTGGAGGGGGGCATTAAGCCCTTTCCCTGGGTGCTTTGCCTCTTGCTTGGTGCTTCCATGGGACAGAAGAATAAGGAAAGCATGAAGTTTTTTACCGTGTTTGCCTGTGGAAAGGAGGAAAGCAGGAAAACAACACACAAATAAAGAAAACAGAGTGGCTGTTCTCCTTTCCTTGGGACATCTCAGGAGGGGGAAAAAAGGAACATTTTTCCTTCCAGTTTGATTCACTGGAATAGAAGTGCCGTGTGATGCTACCTGCTCACAATTAAATAGACAGAAAGTTAAGAGGCAAAAATAAGTGACTTGGGAAAAAAAAAAAAAAAGCAAATATCAGTCAGCTGTTGGGAGCTGGGAACTGACACATCCCCCGAAGCAGCCCAACACCTGCCTGCAGGAAGGAGCAGACTCTGGGCATCAAGGCCATGCAACAAAAGGGGATTTGTTGGGGCTGGAGCAGCCCTCAAATCAATGAGGTTTTTCTGCGAGACATCTCTGCTTCCCAAGGCACAGTAATTAAGAGCATATTTTTAGAATAATTGAGCCACTGCATCAATCAATAAGAAGAGGCAGGTTCTCAAGGGTAAGAGTAGCTTGAGTTCATCAGCTTCAGCCTCCAGAACCCTGCATATCCCCAGCACTAGTGCCTGGTTGCCCCCAGATATCTGCAGGGAGCCCTGCCCTGAGCCCCCAGCACCCCACACACCACAGATGGGAGTTTTCAGCTCAGCCCAACACCCTGGGCCTGGCCAGGGGCTCCTTGGTAGGAGGACCAGACGAAATGGCTTGATGTTGCCCCAGGGGAGGCTAGATATTAGGACTAGATATTAGGAAGAATTTCTTTACAGAGCGAGCAGTCAGGCACTGGAATGGGTTGCCCAGGGAGGTGGTGGAGTCACCATCACTGAAGGTATTTAAAAACTGTGTAGATGAGGCACTTCAGGCCATGCTCTAATAGTCATGGTGATACAGGTATTGATAAATATATTTTATTTATTTTACTGGGGAGGGGTGTTGGACTCAGTGATCTTAGAGGTCTTTTCCAACCGTGACAATTCTGTGATCACCCAGGAGGGAGCTGAGAGGCTTGAGGAGATGCTTGGTGGCTAGCTGTCCTCTGAGGCAACTGGCCCCAGGGGCTGGCAGCCCTGGGCACATACCTCCCTGGGTTCACCTCTCAGCAGCAGCTCTCCATGGGAAGCAGGAGGGGCACAGCCCCCACCAACACTCAGCTATCACTGCCCAGGGCTGACCCCTTCTGCCTTCACCCATCTCCAAGAGTCCCAAAGTGTCCCAATGGGGACAGAGAGCTGAACTGGGGACAGAGAGCTGAGCTGCCCCTTTCCTCTGCCCAGCCCAACCTCTGCCCCCAAGGGCTCTGCTCCCTCGCCTTCCCCTCCCCGCTGCTTTCCCAGGAATGTTCCCCTAGCACGAGGTGTTTAAATCATTTACAAAGGGATAAAAGAGAGTTGGCTCCCTTCCAAGCACTCTGCCATAAACATAAACAACCCACCTGCCACAGGACTCTGCTCAGAAAAAAAAAAAGGCTTTTTATGCCTATTCCCCAGACCCCACTTCCACAGAAACCTTCTGGCATGATCCTTTCTCAGTTGTAAGTGCAGCAAAATTGTATCAGGCATTCACTGACCTTCCTTTTCCCCCAGGCACACTGGTGGACATCTCACACAACCCACCTCTACAGGTGGTTGGAGAACCAGAGGGATCTTCTGCACAGAAATGAAATTAATAAATAAATACCTGGTGTGGAAATTCTGATTTTTCCCTGCTTTTCCCTGTATTGGATATTTCCAAGGAGCCCTTTCAGAGATATCCTTTTTTTTTTTTTTTTTTTTTAATGGCTTTGACCTTTACGGAGCTAGCAATTCACCCAAGTATTTTCTCACAGCTGCTGAGCCATGCTAGGCCTGCAGGAACACAGAGGAACAATCAAGGAGGTATTTATTTCTTAGTCTGCAAGTGATTAACTGAAAAATGTTGGGATGCAAATGGAAAATGCCAGAGATCAGAGCACAGTCGGACTTCCCAAATCTCAGGGGAGCAAGGCCTGAGACAGACAGGTCCGCTGCACAAGGTGTCCCCTCAAGCATCTCTTTCCACCACCAGGATGGAAAGAGCCCAGCAGCTCACAGCAGAGTTCCAAACCCCCAGGAGCTGGAGTTCTTGCCCTGTGACTCTCAAGTCCACCAGCAAGTCCCCCAAGCTCCCTGCTCCACCCTCACCACCACCCTCAGTGCAGCAGGGAACATTTAGGGGCCTCCACCACCTGGAGGAAGGGGAAGGACAAGGTTCCACTGCTGGAGAACAGTGGAACAAAAGCAAAGCAACACTTTAAATGGTCCATGCAATGGAATGAGCCACAGCCAGCTGCAGGAAGGGTGACAGGGTGCACAGGAATGCTTGGAGGGTTTAGAGAGAACCAACCCATCACCTAAATACAACCTGACCTAGTGCTGGCAGCTCCTGTGTACCCACTAGGGTTTATTCCCATCACTGTGAGTATCAGGGGCTCTGGGGTCTCCCTGCAGGGTGACATGGCAGGGGATGAAGCCACCTGTGAAGAAAGGTAACCCTCAAGGAGACAATGAGCCCCATGTGGCAGCACCTTGCAAATCAGCTGAAGGAACCTCTGGTTTCCCTGCTAATGACAACAATGTGAGTGCTGGGGCATGAGGGAAAAACATTTACTGTAACTCATTTTCCTTTTCCATTGGACCTGTAGTAGCTGTACCTCATCCAGGTGGGTCCAGACTTTTCCAGTGGTTACAATCTGCTGGACTGGGAATGCCTTTGCCAAAGAAAAGTTTTGCATTACAGCTGCTGAATCCTTTTCATAGCTCTGGGCTCTTCCTCTTTGCACAGAGAAGAACCACGTCCACTCAGGGTGTGGTTTTCCAGCCTGCTGCTGCCTGCTCCCCTCCTGCCCAGCCTCTGCTGCCTTCACTGACCATCCCCAGGCACACAGTGGCACTGAGGAACTGGGTCTGAGTCTGGGTCTGGGCAGTGATCCATGATTGTTGGAGTCATCCCCAGGGAACCATCACAACACCAGGACTGGAAAAGCAGGAATGGAGGGGATATGAAAACAGGGATGAGACATAGGCACAAAGATGGGACATTGGCATGGAGAGGGAATGTGGGCTACGAGAGGGGATGCTACTGGTGATACTTGCTGCTGTGAAACAATCCTGCCAAAAGGAAGGGAGATCCCTGCTCTCTGCTCCCTAGGCCAAGAGTCGGAGCATATCTGGCCATGGGGTGCCAGGAAGGTGCTGGAGCTCAGCACTGGGTGTGCCTGGGAGGAACAGCTCAGGTGAACACCTGCCAGAAGCAGCACGGGCACTTGGCCCTGCCTGGGGGCCTCCCAGAGCCCTGCCAGCTCCCTGTGGTGGGGCTTCACCCGGCAGGCACAAACCCAACCACGGTCTGCCAGCTCAGGGTGCCCCAAGCACCAATGAACCCTGACCAAATGAATGAGGATTCAGCTGAAACCCAAAAAAACTTAATGAATAGACCACGAGAAGCAAGCACAGGAGCTTGCACCAACCTCTCTTCCATGGGTAGGTCCCCTGGAACTGAGACCCTCAAGGGTTTCCCAAGTCTGTGGGCTGGACATGCCACCACCTATCCCAGGGACTGCTAGGAGGGGAGAGGGACCCTCCCTGGGGCTTCTCTAGGGGGTTCATGAGCCCCTTGTCTTCACAGGGCTGACCTCAGTGCTTCCCTCAGGGCCCCTCTGATAGGATGGGGACCACATCAGGGACCTCCCTTGGGGGCTCCAGAGCTCTCCTACAAGGACATGGGGCTCCGTTCATCCCCTCCCAGCCTGCTCTAAGGGCAGTGGGGGTCTCTCTGCCCCTTCCCTTCCAAGCTCCACGGGAAAGGCGTTTCCTTCAATCACGGGGAGCTCTCCTCGGGCCTCCTCTGTCCCTCTGTGCCCTCCTCGGGAGCGATGCATCCCCGGGAAGGTCTACCCCAAAGAGATGGCAAAGGAGAAGGCACCGGACCGCGCCGGGCTGGGTGGTGCCGGTGCCGGTGCCGCGGCAGGGCCGAGCAGGACCGGGCCACGGGGAGGAGCGGCGGCCAGGCCGTGCCCGGGGAAGCCCCGCGGGGCGGTGCCGGCCGGGCCCTACTTAAGGCGGCAGCGCGGGGCAGGAGGCCCCGCCATGCCCATGGCTGCCCCGGGAGCAGCGCGGGCGCTCTGCTCCGCCGCCCGCCTCGGCGTCCCCCGCCGGTTTCGCTCCTCATCGGCCACAGCCCCCCGCGGGGCCGCCCCGTTGCCAGCTGCGGGCGAGGGGGCCCGGTCGGTGCCGCCGTCTCCGCCGCGGGGTGCGGAGCGGGAGTCGCCGCCGCCGACTCCGCCCGCCGTGGATTTCGGGGACCCGCGGGAAGCGTTCCGCAGCAAGAGCAACGCCGAGCTGCTGCGGGGACTGGTGGTGCTGGGGCTTTGCGCCGTCGGGCCGCTGGTGGAGCACAATCGGGAGGTGCGTGGGGGGGGGGGGGGGGGGGGGGAACTGCTATTACGGGGAGGGTCCGGCTCCGGGGCGGCTGCCTGCTCCAGAGAGAATATCGGTCCCAAACTGGGAGGGGGGGACCTGACCGCTCCGAGGATTGCCGGTCCCGGATTAGGGGGGTTGCCCCTCCGGGGTGGGGATGCCCTAGGCAGGGGGTGTCCCGGGGTTCTCCTGCTCCAGGGGGCGGCTGACCCCTCGGGGGGTTGCCGGTTCCCGGCCCGTGGAGGGGTTACAGGCCCGGGGTTAGGGGATCCGCTGCTTTGGGAGAGTGGAGAGGCAGTGCCAGAGAAGCCCGGGGGGCTGCTCGCTCAGCAGGATGAGGCTCCGGAGGCAGCGAGCGGTTCTGGGCGGTGCGGGTCCCGCTCCGGTGGGTGCTCCGGAGAATTGCCAATCCGGGACCGGAGCGGGGGAATCCGCACTGAGGGGCTTCGCTGCGGGCCAGGTGCCGGCCTGCGGGGAGCTGAATCGCCTTCATCCCGCAGTTAATGCGGCTGTGCCAGCGGGTGCTGGGGCAGGCGCTGTTCGAGCGGCTGATGAAGATGACATTTTACGGTCAGTTCGTGGCCGGGGAAGACCAGGAGGCCATCAAACCACTCATCCGGCGGAACCAGGCCTTCGGCGTGGGCGCCGTGCTGGACTACAGCGTGGAGGAGGATTTGAGCGCCGAGGAGGCTGAGCGCAAGGAGCTGGAGTGAGTGCGGGACCGGAGTGTGTGCGGGGCCGGACGGGGCGGGTTGCGGGGGGGGGGGGGGGGGGGGGGGGGGGGGGGGGGGGGGGGGGGCGGGCGCGGTACTTGGCTGCCCTTCTATTGGCTGTGCCCGCCCATCCCCCCCACTCCCATTGGCTGGGACTGCTGTGCGTCACGGCCCCGCCCCCCGCGGGCCCCCTCCCCGCCCGCTGCCACCGACCCCTCCCAGGGCCGCTCCCCCCCCCGCACTTCCCCGCATCCGCCGCCGGCAAACGCAGAAGGGCTGCCCCCCGCTTCTGCCCTCCTCCCCTTCCCCATCCCCTCTGGCGTACTGCCCACCCCCCCCTTCCCAGTCCCACTTCCCCCCGTGGTGGTGCCCCCCACCACAGAGAGAGAGGTTTTGCCTCTCCACCCACTGGTTTGCTCCCCACTTCTTCTACCTTCACTGTGGTACTGTTCCCCCTGCACCACCCTGCAAAAATTCCCCCTTTACTTTGGGGTGCTGCCCCCTCTTCTCCCCACACCACCCCCCCATCCACTGAAGTGCTGCTCCCCCATCACCCCCCTAATAATGCTGCCCCCTCCATTCCCATCCCCCACCATTCCCACGGGACCCCCAACACTTCCAAACCTCTCAAGTGGATGTAGTGCCCACCCCCGGCCACACCGCACCCTCTTCCCACACTGTTCCCCCCCCCCAGTCCTCCCTTCCCTGCCTCCCACCCCTTGCCTCGGGAAGGCATCAGTCCAAAGCTGCCGGGAAGTTCGAGCGCCGGGGCCCGGCAGATCCGTTCGCTGATCGATGGGTGCCTCTACGGTGGGCACCCCAGGATGGGCGGTGTGTCCCCCCACCCAGGACAAGGATGGTCCTGCTGGAGGGTGTCGTGGTGGCCCCGGGCAAAGCTGCGGTAGCCCTGTGTGTCCCCATTCACAGCTGGCAAGGCCACACGCTTGCCAGGCAGTGTGAATAACAGAGGGAAAACGGATTTTGGGGGTGATTGGCCAGTGGGGCTGGGGTTCTATGCGGCGAAGCGGCTGCTGCACTGGGCTCCTCCCAGCCTTATCTCCCCCCAGCACCCAGGCGCTGTTTTTCAGGGTCCCCGTTTGCCCTGGTAGGTGGCACCACCCTGTGGCATGAAGGTCCAAGAGCAGTGCTGGTCTAGGAATTTCCCAGGGCGGGGAACAGGGCTGTGGCCACCCCCACCACTGCAGATTGAGCTGCAAACTGGTTTTTTTCTTTGTTTTTGGTTTTCTATAAAAACGATGCTTTGGGAACAGCTGGTTTCTTTCCGGCGATGTGGCTGTGGTCCAGAATTTTGCGTTGGACCCTGGTGTGACCCAGGGATCTGGCATCACTGCCTGCCCTGCTCTGACTGTGCCTCTGCCAAGCCCTTTCCAGTGGCTGAGCACCAAGGGCTGTCTGCAGCGTTCAGGCTCTGCCTGCACCTCTGTCCTGCCTGCTGCGCTGGTGCTTTGTGAGCTGTCTGAGCTGTGCTGGTCCCCCCAGTACAGATTTGGGGGTCCCATGTGTGGGACTGCTTCCTAATCTCCTCTCCTGGGAGAGCTCAGCAAAGCCATGCACCAGACCCTGTGTCCTCCCATGTTGTCCCCCAGTGCCACTGTTACGATCAGCCACCCTGCCCAAGTCTCAGCAGGATTTGCTCCAAAAAATGAGAGATGGAAATGCCATCCTGGCAGTCTCATGGAGTGAGAATAGGGATGGAATCAGAAGGGCTGTGATGGGCCCTGGCCCATGCCAAGCACTGCTCCGGCTCTATTCAGGGACAAACTCCCAAACTGCTGGTGTTTCTGCTAGGGATAGGGCTCAGCTGGGCTGTGCAGGGCTGGGAGGGGTGAGTGGCCCCAATCTGGTGGCTGCTGGCCTCAGGAGCTGCTTCCCCCCTTCCTGTCAGCACTTCAGGGCTGTTCCCTGCTGCCAGTTGGGAAGCAGAGGTACAGATGAGAAGTAGCCGCTGAGTTTTTGGCCTCCTGGTGCAATCTTTGGGTTATAACAACCCCATGTAACACTCCAGGCTGTGGCAGAGTGGCTGGGAAGCAGAAAAGGAGCTGGGAGTGTTGGTCAGCAGTGGCTGAGTATGAGCCAGCATGTGCCCAGGTGGCCAAGAAGGCCACCAGCATCCTGAACAGCACCTGACCTTCCTTCCTCTAGAGGTTCCTTGTGTGAGCACCTGATATCTGTGTGGGGTTACAACCCAGCCTGGCCAACCCACCTCCCAGAGCCACCTCCTTCCCTTTTCCCTCTGCTCCCAGTGCCACTGCTGCCTGTGCCCAGTACTCTGCCTGCTCCTGCTGTGGGTCCCCAGGGTCACAGGGGCTTGCTGCTTGGCTTGAAGCTGTACAAGGAAGTCCTGTGTAGTCCTGGACTGGGGTGTGCTGGTAGCTCATGCATGGAAGAGGCTTGAAGGACTCTTCCTGCCTGCAGGGTTTTAAGCACCACCCATAGTTCCAATTTGGGCTTCACGTGACCATGAGTTTTGCTGGGGATGTGGTCTTTCAGTGACAGCTTCTCCCTGGGGTTTTCCCTCTGCCAGACCCAGCAGCTGATGAGCCAAGCAAATAACACAGTGCTCATAGCATCCTCAGGGCACCTCGATGGCAACGTGGATTCTTTCCTGCTTGTTTCTGCCAGGGGAACCTTTGTGCTTCCCCTGAAACAGTTTATTTGAGCCTGATCAAAAACTTACTGAAAGCCCAAGGCTGCTGGATTGCCCTGCCCAGCCAGCCCATGGGCTGCATCAAGTCTTCCTGAGAACCAACTTCGCAGCACTTGGTGACACTTAGTTGGTGTCAGCTTTGGGTGAGGGTGAGCCACCAGCTCCTAAGCATGCCTGGCAGGTGGCTCCTTTCTAGTTACAGCTTGCCAGAAGCTTTTAGGCAGTGCCTGGAGACATGTCCTGCTCTTGGTTTGCCAAAGGGATGACAGGTATAAGCTGGGTTAAGAGACACTTGCTTGGTGTGGGAATGTCTTTGCTGGCCAAGACTAACATTGCAAAGAAAGCAGATGATGTTCAGGAAGAGCTGATCCTTCAACTGGAACCCACGTCCATATTTTGCTAGCTGTGGAAGAACAAAGCGAGTACCATGGCACTACTTTGAGTGTCCCTCAGGAGGAAGGGCTTGGTGCAGTCATCCAGCAGGAATGCTGCTGGAAAGGATGTGTTTGTCTCCAGGAACTCAGAAGGCTTCCATTGCCAGGGTACTGTCTGCTAATTTAGTTGGCTCGGTGAGAAGAGGCTCTGCTCCCTGCCGCTTGTCCCCAGCATCTCAGATCTTGGATGGAAGGTCTGCCCTGAACTTCAGAGCTGTCCTGCTCTGCTGTGGCTGGGACCTGCTGCAGGACCTGTCTCTCCTGCTGTTGTCCAGGGGCTGGCAATGTTCCTGGGTGAGAGCTTGGGTCTGCAGGCTGAATGTAGGGTGTCAGTGAGAAGGTTTAGCTGCTCAAGCTCAAGGAGGATCTCATTAGTTGGCCAACATCCCCCTGGGCTGTCAGAGGCAAAGAGATTGGGCTCTCTGACATCCCAGGGCAGGTGGGTTGAAGCTGAGACCTAGCTCAGAAGCTCTTGGCTAACATCAGTGCTGCAGCAGGTCAGCCTGTGGTTCAGCAGCCGTGGCTCTGGAGAAACTCTTTGCTCCGTGGTTGATGCCTGCAGGGTTGGGAGATGTTGGATTGAGGTTTAGTGCCACCACAGAAAGGCCCATGTGCTGGCATGGTTGGAGGTCAGGGCTGACCTTGTCCTTCCCGGGGGGGTGGGCTGTGTGAGAGCAGCTTTGGACTCGGGCATGGAGAATCCAGAGTGTGCTGCTGACAGCCCTCCTGGGAACACCTTCCTGGATGGTGAAACCACATCACCTTCCCCCACGGGGGTTTGGGCATCTGAGCTGTCAGCAGAGCTTGTGCTGAGCAGCATCTGATCCATCAGTGATGGGATGGCAAGGGAGGAGCAGGGACAGCACCAGAGGAGCTGTGGAGCTGCCCTGGCCACTAGTGGTGGGTCCTGGGGGGGTTTGCTGACCTGGCCCTTATCTTCCCTGTTTCTCTTCTTAGCTCCTGCACCTCTGCAGCCGAGAAGGAGACGGGAGGTGAGTGACCCAGCCCCTCCTGCTGACAGGGCATAGTCTGAAGGTCCAACTGACCTGGGCACTGCAGCCCTGGTGTGGGGGAAGGACCCTGCTCCCACAGCCTAGAAACACAAGCAGGATGAGGAACATCTTGGTTCTCTGCCAACCCTGCTCCTCTGCCAAGGCTCAGCCTCTGCTGGGGCAGCAGAGCAGGCAGGGTAGGGTGCCATGCAGCCCTGGGGGTTCTTTGGAGATCCAAAGTGGAGCCCCTCTGCCCTGCACCCCTGGCAGGAGCCCTCAGGGAGGCTTGTAGGAGGTTGTAAGGGCTGAGTAGCCCATCTCTATCCTCTCCCACCCCAGGAGCAGAGCAAAGGGAGAAGCAGTATCAAGTCCATCGGGGATTTGGGGATCGCCGTGGTGGGGTCATCAGCGCACGCACGTATTTCTACGCCGATGAGGCCAAATGTGACCAGCACATGGAGACTTTCCTCTGCTGCATCGATGCCTCAGGTAAGGCGTCCATGTGTCCTGAGCAGCAACAGTGCTTCATGTGTCTCTGGGCAATTTCAGGGGGCCTTTAGCCCACCGCTGTGGCTCAGGTACCTCCCCCAAGTGCCTTGGCTGTCAGGCAAGCTCTGGCTTTGTGGCTCCATCCAGGTGGCAGCTCAGAGGACGGCTTCTCAGCCATCAAGCTGACAGCGCTGGGCAGACCTCAGTTCCTGGTGAGTGGCAGGGCTGTGACCAGGGCAAGTGGGTCACAGACAGAGCCATGGATGCTGTGTCTCAGGGGGCAGGTGCTTTGGGGTGCCTGGCTTGCTGCAGTGGCATCACTATTGACAGCAGGGAGCAGTGGGCACCAATAAATTATCCTCTCTGTGTCTGGAGGCCACCCTGGAGACTCTGCCTCAACTTTTGGGGGCACTTAAAGATTGCAGAAACTTAGAGATCCCAATATGAGGGTGTAGGGCATCTCTACTGCTAGGTTTGGCCCCTGCTTGTCCTAGGTGTTCCCTGCTTAGAGGGTCAGGGTCTTCCCAGTCGGGGCACAATCTTTGAAAGCTGCCACCACAGGAGGCTCCAAACCTGCTGGGCTCCAGCCCGGGTGTCTCACCTCCAGCTCTGTCCCCACAGATGCAGTTCTCTGAGGTACTGGTGAAGTGGAGGAGGTTCTTCCACCAAATGGCTGCAGAGCAGGGACAAGCTGGGTGCACAGCTCTGGAGGTGAAGTTGGAGGTGGAGAAGCTGCAGGTGAGGCGAGTGATGGCCCAGGGAGGCTGTGCTGCAGGGACTGCACTCCTAGAGGTGTCTGGTGGCCATAGAGGTCCCCAGTCAGCTCTTACCTGTGACACCTCTGAGTCTGGAACAATGTAGCCCCTTGCACTGATGCTCTTTTTGGTGTCAGGAGGCCCTGGCCAACCTTGGCATCGTGACCAAAGCAGAGAGCCAGGACTGGTTCACAGGCAAGAACTTGGGCATGAGCGGGTAAGCTGGGGGTGCTATGGAATGGGTACACCAGGGGACTTTGTCCTCATTCATAGGGCAATTGCATGGGGAGGTCTCCAAAAGTCAGCACGGGTCAGCATGGTCAGCACAAGAAGTGGTGAAGTTTGTGTAGAGATGACAAGATGGGTCAAGTTGGCATGTGCTGTAGACCTGGCTTGCTGGTTGGGGTCAGGACCTGGTAGAGACCTCCCTGTCCCTGCAAGACACCAGCATGGACCTAGCTCTCTGCTCCCAGCACTGTGGACCTGCTGGACTGGAACAGCCTGATTGATAGCCGTACTAAGCTCTCCAAGCTGCTGCTCGTACCCAACATGAAGGTGGGTACCCATCTCTTCCACCCTCAGAGTGACCTTGCTTGGAGGACACTGCCAGTGCAAGGCAGCCTGTTCCTGTCCTCTCTTCTGGTCCTCTGCCTGCTCCTCCAATTTTCGGGTGCCACAAGGACTCATCCCTCTGGGACATTTGCTTTCTCCATGCCCTTGGCTACCATCAAGGACCTCCCTGGTGCAGCTTTCTGTCTCCCATGGGCAGGGCAGGGTGCTATCAGCTGTTCTCATTTCAGACTGGGCAGCTTGAGCCTCTTCTCTCACGCTTCACTGAGGAGGAGGATCTGCAGATGAAGCGGATGCTGCAGCGCATGGATGTCCTTGCTAAGGTCAGGGGGTGCTGGGCACAAGTGTTACCACGGAGAGGGAAGGAGGGTGGCCCCACCAGACCAACCTGAATGTCGTTCACACCCCACTCCCCTCAGAGAGCCACAGAGAAGGGGGTGAGGCTGATGGTGGATGCAGAGCAGAGCTACTTCCAGCCAGCCATCAGCCGCCTCACCCTGGAGATGCAACGCCGCTTCAACAGGGACAGAGCCATCATCTTCAACACCTACCAGTGCTACCTGAAGGTGAGGGCTGTCTGGAAGAACCTTGATGGAGCAGCTGAATGGAGGCCTCCGTTCCTGAAGCCGCTGCGATGTGATGGCACTGCTCCGGGGCTGACTGCCTGAAAAGGTGCAGGGCAGATGTGACACCGGTGGCGTGACCTTGTGGCGTCTCCTCCAACCCATTTCAGGAGGCTTATGACAATGTGACTGTGGATGTGGAGCTGTCACGCCGGGAGGGCTGGCACTTTGGCACCAAGCTGGTCCGAGGGGCCTACATGGAACAGGAGAGGGAGAGGGCAGCTCAGATTGGCTACGAGGATCCCATCAACCCCACCTATGAGAAGACCAATGAGATGTACCACAGGTAGAGTACAGCTCCAGCCACGCTCCTCCCTCCCACTCCACTGCACGTGGGGTCGAGTGGTTTCACCATACAGCCCTGTACTGTCCTGCAGGTGCCTGGACTATATCCTGGAGGAGATCAAGCACAGCCAGAAAGCCAGCGTGATGGTGGCATCGCACAACGAGGACACAGTGAAGTTCACCCTATGCAGGTAGGCACTGGGGAGGTGGTGTGATCAGGACTGGATGCTTGAGGAGGTGGGAGCACATCTGGGCCATGAGAAAATGTGCTGTGGCTTGTCAGGTCCTTGCACTCACCCATGGGAGAGCTCCCGTCTGGTGCTCAGGGCTTTGGTTGGAGCTTGGAGATGGAGTGCAGCACAAAAGCACACAGGGGCTGCAGAGCTGGCCCCAGAGGCCAGCCTACAGGCTGTTTTAAAAACAAATCCTTCAAGTCCTCATATCCCTGTATCCATCTGGGACATGCTCAATGCCCTGTTCTCATCCTCAGAGATGATCCTAACTCCTCTGATGTGATGCACTGCCCCTGTGTGCTCCCCTGTCTCCACTCTTCCCTAATGCTGAGGCTTGGCTTGCAGGATGATGGAGCTTGGGATCCATCCCTCAGAGAAGAAGGTGTACTTTGGGCAGCTCCTGGGCATGTGTGACCAGATCACCTTCCCTCTGGGTGAGTATGGGGAGCAGGGAGCCACTTGACAGACCCAAGACCCCTGGTGTCTCCCTGAGCAGTGGCTGTGGGGTCGGAAGAATGGGCATAGCCAAGCCAGGGGTTGGGCAGAGCAGGACTGGCTGAGGATGGGGCCTTGCTACCTCTTCCCCAGCTGTGTTAAGGTCAGCATCCCCTGCTTAGGGTTGGGGAGGATGAAGAATCACATCTGTCTCCTGAGGACCATGATGGCTTCTTTGGCCTAGGAGCTGAGATAGGGCTGTTCCTAGATGGGGTAGAGACAGATCCTGAACACAGAAAACCCCTCTTGTACCTCCTTGGTCTGGGAGCATTGCTTTGCTCCTCTGGAGGTGCACACCAAC
The DNA here is from genome assembly GCA_023637945.1 of Phaethornis superciliosus. NCBI lineage: Eukaryota > Metazoa > Chordata > Aves > Apodiformes > Trochilidae > Phaethornis > Phaethornis superciliosus. The sequence goes on from JAJQWJ010000020.1 coordinate 2,946,342, forward strand.
TCTTGGATGTCAACAGGCTGTTGTGTGGCCTTGTCCCCTCCTCTGCTGGTGGCCCAGGCAGCAGAGCAGAGCTCCCAGGGGCCCAGACAGTGGGACATGCAAGAGTTCAGGTAGCCCAGCTCAGGTCAGGGATGGATACCTCTGCTTACATCAGTGTCCAGAGCAGAAACCCAAGGACAGGAGATCTGCAGGAAGCAGACCAGGCACTTGTCCATGGTGGGTGCTGCTCTGTCCTGGAGTCCCCCTCATAAGCTGGGTTTGGCTGCATGTCCACAACCTCCTCTGGTCATGCTGGAAAAATGTGTTAACATGATTTTTCTGGTTGAATGCTTCTTGAACTGGCCCAGCCCTGGCTGCTGACATTCCCAGGGCTCTCGGTGACCTCAGCTTGTTCCCAAGCTCCCAGTGCTGAGCCGGGAGAGAGATGTCCCACCCCATCTCCTCCACACGGTGCCACCACAGCCTCTGTCCCTCAGCACTCCTGCCTCCAGCCCTGGCTCCATTGGCACAGCCCCAGGGGGGTCACCAAGGTGTTTCCCCTCTCTTTTTGCTCCCTTTCTTTTCTGTTGTCCCTCTTCCCTGGCACTTCCCTGATCAGATTCTCTCCTCCCCAGGCCAGGCTGGTTTTCCTGTCTACAAGTACGTGCCCTACGGCCCAGTGAATGAAGTGCTGCCCTACCTGTCCCGACGGGCCCAGGAGAACCGGGGCTTCATGCAGAGAGCAACCCGGGAGCGGGACCTGCTCTGGAGGGAGGTGAAGAGGAGGCTCCTCTCTGGCAGCATCTTCAGCCCCAACCACTGACCCCAAGCCTGGCTCCCAGCCTGGGGCTCCTGTGCCTTCACCCAGAACCACTGTTGCCTTTCCCTGTCCTTGTTCTGCTGCACTTTCCCGACACACACACCTCCTCCCTCCCCACCCACACCCCCTCCCCAGCACCCTTTGCCCTAGGAGAGGATGTGTCTTCCTTGTTGTTTGAACCTTCTGGAGATGACTGCTGTAGGGTTGTCCCAGAGCTCACCCTGCCTCCCCAGGCGTGTCTCTCTGGGCCAACCCAGGGGCTCTTGAGCTGTGCTTGACCTGGGTTTGTCTTGGGAGATGCTGGGGCTCCCCTGCCAGCCCCCTCCCCATCTCCATGATTGCAGGTCTGCACAGGGAGATTTGGCCACCCTTATCTGCGGACAGACTGGGGGGCCTGGGGACAACCTCCTCCGGCTTTGGCCAGGCTGGGGCTTGGTCCCTTCCAGCTCCATGGAGGCTAATGCCAAAGCAGAGGCCACAGTGAGCTGTGAAGGGTCCCTGGGCAAGGTCGGGATCCATCCCCACTGCCTGTCCCAGGGCACCCACTGCTCACTAGTTCTGCACAGAGCCACAGAGCATGGCAGGACCGGGCTTTCTCCCACCCCACCAGGCTGAGCAGAGCCTGGAGTTGTCCACCCTAGGGCAGGAGGGGTGTGGGGAGCTGGCTGGCCCCATCCCCACACTGTTCCTGCCCATGGTCCCCAGTTCTCATCCTGGACCAGGAATGGTGACTACATTGGAGCAGCAGCAGCCGGCCCATGGCTTGGCTCTGCCAGACACTGGATCTGCAGAGAATGTTGATGATTAAATGGTAACTGTTCTTCCTACAGGCTATCTCTTGAGTTACTGGGCTACTTTGCTGCCCTGAGATCCAGGGGCTGGGGTTGGGGGGGGGAGTTAGTGCCAGCTCCCAGCCCCCTCCAGCTGCACACGCTGGCCTGGGCCAGGGCTTGGGGAACAGAGCTGGAGTGCACCAAGTGAGAACAAACTTCCCAGGCCTGGGAATGGGGAAGCTGTGGGTCTGGGATGGGCTTGAAGGGAGAGGGGAACCCTGGAGCATCCTCAGCTGCTCTCAGCACCCTGCTGCCCACAGAAGGGGGGGGCAGCTATGGGAGAGGCTCTCCCCCCACACTCCAAGGTGTGTTTTGGGGGCTGTGCACTGTGCAGATTTTCCCTGCTTCAAATGAGGGGCAGTTACTCTTGGGCTCATTTTGGGCTCTGCGGGACCATGAGCATCCCTGCTTGGCAGCTGTGGCAGTGTCACTTTTGTCCCTGGGTTGTTCCCTCTGCTTCTGTCAGCCCCCCCAAGCCAAAGGGATCAAGTTCCATCACCTGAAGAGGGTCCAGGAAAGCTGGGAAGGGACTGGTGGGGTGGGAGAAAGCCTGATCCTGCTCTGCTCTGTGCAAAACTGGTGAGCAGCTGGTGCCCTGGGACAGGCACTGGGGATGGATCACCTACTGCAAGCTTCTGCAAAGCCCCCCAAGGCTCCAGACTCTCTCTTGCAAGAGCAGATGTAACTTCCATGCCAGCAGTTTCATGTACCTGTACACAGCTCTTCCTGAGCCCCCTTTCTGGAGTTAACTCCAGGTGATGGGATCACACATCCCCTCCCTAACCCTCTTTCCAGGAAAGGGAGGACTTCTGCAGCTCTGTAGGGGCTGTGTATAGGGTCAGGGTGCAGGATCCTGCCTCCTGCCTACCCCTTCCCCCCCCCTTCCCCCCCTTGAATCCCCAAGTTTCAAGCAATCTTCAGCCATGCTCAGGCAAAAAACAGTAGCTCCTTCTTTTATTTCTGAGTGCACTGACCCAACATGACCCTCCCTATACCTCCAACTTCCCCTCCCCACCCTTCTCAGGGTCAGCAGTCGCTGCTGGAAGCTTTCTGCTTTCTGCTTGTCCCCGGGGAAGGGGTGGTCAGGGGTGGTGATGGGTGTCAGGAGCCCCCATTGCTGGTGTGCAGAGCTGCTGGCTGCAAGGGGAGCTGCCAGGGGAAAGCTGCTGCTGGAGCAGGATCTCGGCACCAGCCATCTCTGCAGCCTTGTACTTAAATGCCTGAGCAGAGGCTTCTTGCAAGGAACAGAGCCTGGCTGTGTTCCAGCAGAATGGGGACCAGTACCTCATACTGTGACTCCTTGCTGAAGCTCCTACCTGCTGAAACAGCCACAGGGATTTCTGAACCATCCACAAAACAGCATGGGTTTTTTCCCCTTAGTTTTTTTGTTCAGAAGTACTGTAGTGCCGGGTTTCTTTTTGCTCTGATGTTTTCCAAAGCACAGCTCAACAGGAGGCAAGCACCTGGCGGGGCATTCCAGCCTGAAGTCTGAAAAAGTAACTGCAAACAGTGTTGGAATGGAAAGCATCACGCTGGCACAGCCAACAGCCTTGCTGGCACCAGAGAGGGACAGAGGGTTGTGGCTGATACCCCTGGAACTTGTGATCCCCCAGCACCAGCCAGGCCATGCCATGCCCCAAAGCACCACAAATCTCCCCTCCCTCTGCCTCCTCCCTGCAGCATCCTTATTCTTCAGACTCTGGCTACCAGTGCCATCTTCTGAGGGACCATCTTATCTCCCAGCCCAGGTTCTGCTTTGGTGTGGGTTAGACCCAGTAAAAATGGAGCATCCCAGGATATGATGCTGGAGTGGAGAGCAGATGCTATGGAAGGAAAGCAAACAGCCATTGCATCCTTGGGCAAAGCAGCACTGTGGGGAAGGCATGGTGGTGCCAGCCTCCCCTGGCTCATCAGGAGCAGGCAGAAGAGCACCAGGCACCCTTGGTACAGCAGGAGGTGGTGGAGAGAGCAGGTATGAAGAGAATCCTGGTTATGGAAGCAGATGGAGCAAGGCTGAAGATCCAGGTGGGCACAGCTGTGGGGAATGGGGATAGGACCCTAAGCCCAGCTTCCCGCTTAACTTGGGAGTTAACCCCTCCCCATCCCACCTTCCCAGACAGCAAGGGATGCTGGGCTCAGCCTGGGGCTCGGGGTCACCCTGAGGGTGCTCCTTCTGCCCCAGCACAGCCAGCCCAACACAGTCCTAGCATTCCTGCCCCAGCCTTGGAGGTCACCCTTGTGTTTCTGGGCACCCTCCAGCCAGGTCCTGTGAGCAGGATGGGCTGGGCAGGGCCTTTCTATTTCCCCTGTTAGTAAACAGGTTTTCCTATTAGTAAATTCCCTTGAAGTGCAGTACATTTCGCTTCCTGTCAGAAGACCAGAAACTTGTCATCTTCTGGTAAGACTCTTGCTGATCCGTGTCCTTCACTGCATGAGGCAGAGAGCCCCAGCAGCCACGACAGAGAGCTGAGCATCCAATTATTGAACTGGGGAGCCCAAAACTGGATCCAGTATTCCAGGGCAGAGCAGAGGTGGAGGAGAACCTCCCTGGATCTGCTGAACACACTTGTCCTCCTGGACAACCCAGGACACCATTGGCCCTCTTGGACACACCAGAGGGTGCCAGATCCCTGGGACAGCCAGACCCTGGGGGCTTTTGGGCACGAAGGGCCACCGAGCCCCTGAAGCTGCTGGACCCTGGGGACAGCCAGAGCCCGGGGCCACCGGACACCTGGAGCTGTCAAACCACCGGACAGTCCGACTCCGGTGCTGCCGGCCCCACTGGCTAGCCAGACCCCGGAGTCACTGGCCCTCCCAGGAGCTACTGGACCCCCGGGCTGAACGGGAAGCCAGGACCTTTCCTCCCTCCCCACCCCGGGCCACGCTTCACCGGTTCGGCGGGGCTGCCTGCCCGGTAGAGACCCTCGCGACCGTCGGGTCCGTCGGGGCGGTGCTACCCGGCGGCTGGGGGAGGTGGCGGACGGCGGCCCCCGGAGCCTGGCCCGCCGTCAGGGGAACCAATGCGGAATTTCCTGGCTGGCGGCGGGGCCCCTCCCGCCGCTGCCGAGAGGGGCGCGGGGGAGGCGGCGGCGGAGCCGGAGCGCTCGAACTGCGGCTTCCGCCCGCCGAGCAGCAGCCGGGGCCGGGCGGACACCGGGCACGGGGGAGTCGGAGGGGGGGGGGGGGAGCGACGGAGGGGGTGGAGGTGGGGTGGGGGGGGAAAGAGCCCGGCCCCGTGTGGGATGGGCCGGGTCAAGCCGGGCCCCGCCGCTCCGACGGTGATGGCGGCCCATAGGCTGCGACCGCCCCGCCGCGCCCGGGCCGGGGCCGCGCTGCTGCTGCTGCTGCCGGTTCTGATGCTGGTGCTGAGCCGCGGAGCCGCGCAAGAGCTGAGCCCCCGCGGCAGGAACGTCTGCAGGGCCGGCGGGTAGGAGCGGCCGGGCGGGCAGGTGTGCCCGGGGCGGGGGGCATCGCAACCCCCCACACGCATTGGGGGGGTCGGGGTGCCGGGGGTGCGGTGGGGTTATGGGGGGGAACGGGACAGGACGGGCGGACCCGCTGCTCCCCTCCCCCGGGCCAGCCGCGGCGTTGGGCGCCTTCCAAGACAAAGTCCGGCTTGTGCGGGGCTGAGGCGGGGGGAGCCGGGCGCAGGGGAGGGGGCGAGGAGCCCAGCCGAGTGGGGCCTGGAATAGAGGGGGGGGGGGGGGGGGGGGGGGGTGTGTTTCTGGCATGCTCCCCGGGCACGCTGCGGGAAGACGGTTCAGGGCACATCGGGGCCGGTTCTGCTCCCGCTTGGGCCAGTCCCGCTACAGGGAGCCGGTCCTGGATGCTCCCGGGCCGGTCCTTCTCCCCCCGGGGCCGGTTCTGCTGTGAGGAGCCGTGTCTGGCTGCCGCCGGGACGGGGGGCTGATGGGGGGGGTGGTCCTGAGCCCCCTGGGCCAGTCCCAATGCCGAGCCCGGGCTGGCAGGGTGCGGGATGCTCAGGGCATCCTGGTGGAGATGCCCTGGACTTGGCAGCTGCGGGATCTTTGGATTTGGTTTCAGAAAGGGAGTGCTGGCACTGCCTGGCTGTCCCTCGGAGGTCACATCCTGGCTCCCTGGTCAGGGGCAGGGCCCTGGGAGCTGGCACTGCCTTGTTCCCGCTCTCCCTGCCCTCCGTGTCCCACGGATTGCTTTGCCAGAGAATCACCTTGGGCCAAGCTTCGGTGTTTGGTGCTGGCCAGGCTCCTCGGCAAAGCTGGCCCCAGGAAAAGGGGCAGAGTGCCTGCAGCCTCTCCCTCCCGGCTGGGAGAGGAGGATCCCGGCCCTGAATGGGGGGCCCAGGCCATAAATGCACCTTTACATCTCGCCCGTGAGGTCAGACGAGTCCACAAGGAAAACATGTGCTGCGAGTGAGAGGGGCCGCATAATGGCTCCATTCAGCAGGGCCGCAGGGCGCTGGTGCCCCCTCCTCAAGTTACAGGCTGAGTTTCCTAAGGAGGCATTTCAGGAGCCCGAGCGGCTGCAGTTCCGCAGCCCGGTGGATGGGGATGCAGGAATCGGTCCTCCCCCCTGCCCCGCATCTGCACACAGCTTCCCAGAAAACTGCCACCACGTCCTGGGCTGGCAGAGGGGGATTTAGCAGCATCCACCCCGCCCAGTTCCCAGCATCCTGCCCCAGGTGCTGGGGATGAGGTGCCTGGGTGCTGCTTCTTGTGCAGGGACCCTCCATCCTTACTGGGTGTTGGTGGGGGAGATGCTGCATCCAGAACCTTGGGGCTCAGGCACTCTCCCTGTGCTACCTGGGGGGTGCACAAGAGGCACTCGGTGGTGAGCAGGACATGTGTGGGATGGGCAGGTGTTAGTGTCCCTCATCCTGTGGTGACAGGGGCCTGGAGGCAGCCCAGGAACCAGACAAGATGGGGAGCAGATGGTCCCTAGGAAGCTGAGATGATGTTTGCAGCGTTTTCTACCCCTCAGCTTTCTGCAAAGCTTTCTTCCCTCCCCACTCATGCACCCTGTGGTGCTCCCCTCGACATTTAGACACCTTGTGTGTCACCATCCTACCCCACTTTGGTGGCCCCAAACGCCTGGGTCAGGTGCTGCAGGTCCTGCCCTGTGCTGGGGGCCAGAGGTGTTTTGGGGAGAAGGTCCTGGTGTGCATCCCTCGACCTCAGTAAAGCTGCTGGTTGGATTCTTGACCTGCAAATGATGGTCTCTGCTGGGCATATCCAAGCATCCCTCAGGGATACCAGCTGCAAGTGTTAGAGGATTCTGCTTCAGCACCTCCTGAGTAGGAGAAAAGGGCAAATTTCGGGGCTATTTGGTGCTAAAATTTTGTGTACTGGATGCAACTTGCTCCTAAATTTGAAACTCTTATAATGAGTTACAAGTCAACATGACTTGTAACTACAAGCTGCTACTTGGGATGTCAGCTAAGGGGAGCCCTGCACTCATGGGCATTGCTTTGTCCTGTCCCTTTGTCCCTCTCAGTAATGCTCTCCCTTGCTAATCTGTAGGGTTTTAACTTTTTTTTTTCTTTCTCAGCTCAAAGCATTTCCTTCTGTATATGTGATCCTGCACCTGCCTGCACCAGGTTTCAGGCTCTGCCTGCACCCTGAGGCTGGGCTTGGGTCAGGGAGCTGTGGCTGGCATTGTCTGGAGGGTGATGCTGTTGTCTGGGACACAGTGGTCCCAAAAGCCTTGTGTGCCACACAGGGGGAGCTGGGTGGTACTGGGTGATGGTGACACTGAGAAAGAAGGAGCTTGATGCCAGGGTGGCGTTCTGGAGGATGGGAAGCCCTGGGCATTGCTGCAAGGCTGGGGAAGGTGACCAGGATGCACGTGCTTCAGGGACATATTTTGTGCCCTCTGCAAGTTCATCCAGTGTGAACAATATTCCAGCTCCATAGAAACCCCCAGAGTAGTTGCAGAGGTCCCTCTGATGCTTGGTGTGAGCAGGATGTGACCTTATGCTGAGGTCAATGCATGCACCAGTTGCTTGTCCCCACAGGTCACAGCTCTGGCTTTGCCCACATCATCCCTGCTCCTCCTCCCCATCAGCTCCCATACCCAGGCCACAGCTCGGAGGCAGCTTTGCTTTCTTCTTTTTTTTTTTTTTTTTCCTTTCCCCAGCATTTATAACTCTTTGAAGAGAAGAAAAAGCTGCAAGCATTTGCACTGTGCCTGCCGGTGGTGGCATGGCTGTGTGGGTCGGGAGTGAGCCTTTGAAGAGACCTCCCAGTTACCCCAGTGGTCACGGGCAGATGGTGCCAGCTCTTTTTGGAGGAGCTGAGACCACCAGAGATGTGTCAGACCCACGCCCTGAGGGGTGCACTCAGAGACCAGTCCCTGTGCCACGCTGGGAACACCAGTGTCCCAGTGCTGCCTCTCCTTGTCACAGGCAGGAGTTTATTTGCTGTCAAAGCTGCTGATAAAGGAGGTGGGGGCTGAGGGGCAGGGTGTGGGCATAGCCAGGGAGAGATTAGTTAGCAGTCAACAGATAAGCACAAATCCTACATCCAGTGAGGAGGTGGGTTGGCTGGGGTCCTCCTGGCTGGTGATGGTCATGGTCCTGCTTGCCTCAGGTTCATGGAAGGCGAAGGGGTTTTTCCCTCCTGCCTTTGTGTTTTGGCAGCTTCCAGCTCCTCACTCTCAGATCAGGGCTCTCATCATGGCTGATGCTTTTTGGTGCATCCTCCACGATGCCCCTTTTGGTACCCAGGCTGAGCTGTTCCAGGAAGGAGTTTTCCCAGCTGGAGGGGTTTCCCCTTGCAACCTGAAAAGTTTCATCTAAAACCCACTAAAACACTGAATTTCTAATGGGTGGAGCAATGGGGAAGCAACCCATGGGGAATGGCAGGGACTTCGGCTGCACGGTGGGGGGGCTCAGGGCACCATGGACCCTTCCCTGCCTGTGCCTGAGCACTGCTGGTGAGGCTTTTTGGGGGAAGGGGGCCTGAAGCGACTTGCAGAAAAAAACCTAGTCTCCAGGAGGTGGGTTGGTGGTTAAGACCCTGCATCCCCTTGCATGCATAGCAGGAGCAGAGCCCCTGCTCCAGCCCCAGGGTCCCCACGGGCTGGGGGTGTGCACACCGGCTGCCACCGCAGTGTCTCACGACCGCTTCGATGGGCTGAATAAGATGGAGCTATTTTGGGCTCCAGCTGCAAGGCATTTTTTCCAGGCCTTGAATCATTTTTGTGGTTCTTTTCAGCCTCCTTTCCAATTTTTCACCCTCCACCATGAAAAAGGGGACACGATCCTCCCGGCTGGGCTGTGCGAGTGCCACCAGCCAAGGGGAGGGGGGGTGGGGGGCAGCTGGGTCCAGCCTCTGGTACCAGCATTGGGCCAGGGGCTGCTGGCAGCTCCCTCCCCAGCCCCAGGACATGGCTGTCTGGCAGCCAGACATGGTCCTGTGACTGTTCTGGGTTTTGAGCGAATACTTCCTCGTTGTCTCCTCCTCTTCTGCATTTGTTACATATAAAGAGGGAAAGAAAAAAAAAAAAAAAAAAAAAAAAAAAAAAAAAAAAAAGAACCAAAATGCATTCCAGCCTGCACGGCCGGACCAGCCCAGGGAAGTTTTCCTCGACTGCAGCGTCTGCTCGGACCATTTGTAACCTTCCAGCATCATTCCCAATGCCTGTGAGGAGCAGGGATGAGCAAAGTTCCCAGTGTCAGGAGTTCCTGTGTGGTCACAGCATGGGAAGCACATTCCCCACACCGGGGTTCTAGCATAATGAGCCCCCAGCTATTTGTTCGGGGTGGCCACTGAACAAGTGGGGTTGAGGTGTCCCTATTTACTCCCCACATGTCCCATCCCCACAGAGTGACCCTGGCCAGGCTCCCACAAAGGTGTGAGACCCCCTCCTGGTGTTAGCCAGGGTATAGCTTGTGCCAAAACCACTTTGCCTGTTGATCCTCTTCATGGCAATTCCCAGAGCTGGTGGTACTCCAGGACATACAGGGCTTCAGGGACCCATCCTGCAGTTGCCATCATCTGGCTCGTACATGAGGGAGAATGCAGGCAGGGAGTGCAGGCAGGATGAGGGCAGAGAAGAGCAGCACGGGGACATTTTCAGTGCAGGCACAGCTGCTCGCTGCAGCACTCCCCCAAACACCCAGGGGAGAAAAGGTGTGCATCTGGCCTCAGGTTTTGAGCCATCCCCTCCCAGGAGATGGCTGCTTTGCTGGGCCCTTGGTTGCAGAGCAGTTGGGTTTCTGCTGGGCCTTCCCTTTTTTCCCCAGCTTTTGAGGGGTCTGGGAGATTATTTTTTTTCACACTAGCGGTTGTGAACACAATTGTCATCGTTTCATTGCTCCTCTTTGATGGGAGGAACTGGTCGTGTCCCCCACTGTCACAGCACCCGTGCTCCTGGTGGGTTCTTGGGAAGGACCAGGGCTTTCTGAGGGGCTTTCTGAGGGGCTTTCTGAGGTTTCTCAGGCACATGGTATGATTCTTGGGGTGCCCTACACAGGGAGAGGAGTTGGACTTAATGATCCTGATGCATCCCTTCCGGCTCGTCAGATTCTATGATTCTATGGGGGTCATAACAGTGTGTGATTGATTTTTTTCCCCTGCAGCTCCTCAGTGCTGGTGTGCTGCCCGGGATGGAGGCAACAAGGAAGCGAGTGTTTACTAGGTAAGCACTGGTGTCTTGCTTCTTTGGACACTGCTCATCTGCCCAGCCTTGCTGAGCATCCATGGCCTCACCCTCACTGGCAGGGGCCACCCTGATGTGCCCTGCAGCAGGAACCCCAGTCCCAGGGACCTCTGCCTGCAGCTGGCCTCTCCTCCACCATGCTGGAGGCTGTCCTGCCTCCCTGCAGTGCTCAGAGCCAGCAGCATGTGGATGGGTTCTGGTCACAGAGCCCAGCCCTGGTGTACCCACTGCCCCCACAGTGATGCCCTGGGGTGCCCCACTGAGCTCCTCCTCCCAGGAGCATCACCTCTCTCCCAGGCCTGGGCGTTTCTCTTGTTGTTGGCCAGCTTTGGGTCTAAGAATTTTGGGGGCAGGGGCTGCCCTGGGATCAAGAGAACAGTGAGTTGTCCCTGGAGTTAAGTGTGGGAACAGGGAAGGTGCAACTTCAGGTATGGAACCCAGAAAGTTCCCATGGGTGCTGCAGCATGGGGAGCCAAGCCAGTGGAAGAGAAGCTGCCAGGATCAGGCACGTGTCCATCATGGCCCTGCTGGAGAGTGGCTGCGGGGACAGGAAGGTGCCAGACAGGGACCACCGAGCCTGTGGGCAGGGCAGCCCTGGCTGGGACCACACTGAGTGTTATGGCTGTCATCAGGGCCACAGTGAGCCCAGCATGGATGCTCAGCACCAAGCCCTGGGAACTGATCCCCGCATTGCTGCCAGGATGCCAGTGACTATTCTGGGTTCCTTGCTCTGCAGGAGCTCAGCCAGAGGAGCCCTGCTCCAGCCCGTGTCACAGGAGATTGCAGCCAGAGGCGCAGAGCACGTAACAAACTAACCCTCTGTGCATGAGCCCTCGTAACCGCTCGCTGCATGCGTTGGTGCCCACGCACCAGGAACAGGACACGGCCCTTCCACGTGCTGGCAGGAAGAGGGAAGGACAGGGTCTGCCAGGACAGCGTGAGGGGACAGTCCCACCTGCAAGCTGTTCCCATTTCCTCTTCCCCTCCCCCAATCTGCTCTAACCACTACTCAATGCTCCTAACCTGTGCCATCTGTCTATTTTAGGGGGTTCTATAGTATCCATCACCGTAGGTCTAAGAACTCCCAGGTAAGGTGGATGGGATGGGTGGTCCACTCTCCCTCCCCCGGTGGCTAAGGAGGCTTGAGCATGCGGGATCTGCCTGTGCCTGCCTGCGCTGCGGTGCTGCCTGCCCCGTGTCCTGCCCCGCTCTGGACCTTGGACACAGCACAAGATCCCCTTGGCTGGAGAGGGGCTGGTGGCCTTTGGGGGCTGATGGTACATGTGGGAGAGGCAGTGGTGGGGATGACAGTGACACCGCTGCTGTTCCAAGGTGTGCAGGGAGGGGAAGAAAGGGGGCTGTGCTCCTGGATGCCCCAAGCCCCCCACTCCACGTCCCCACAGCCAGCAATGGAGCTGAGCGAGGGACGCTGATGGGTGCAGCCAGTGGCAGGGATGGAGCTGAGCTGGGTGGCAGGAGGCTGGTGGCATTTTTCTGACAAGGGTCCCATCCAGCTTGCCTGGCTACTTGCTGGGATGGTGGTGGTGCCACAGCTCAGCAGCACCTGGAGTGCCACCACACACCCTTTCGCCTGCTCTGCCATCCTGGGGGGAGATTAGGGATTGCAGGTATGAGCCCAGTGGCACTGGCACTCATGCCTGATGTCTGTCCATCTGTCCAGCTGTGTGTGAGGGGAACTTCACCTGCAAGGAGAATGAGGTGTGTGTCAGACCTGGCGAATGCCGCTGCCGCCATGGCTACTTCGGCGCCAACTGCGACACCAGTAAGTACTGGCAGGCACCTGGGGGGGCCCTGGGGTGCTGGCTCGTCTCAGGGTGATTTCCCAGAGCAGACCATCAGGGGCAGGACTACAGGAGCTCTTGCTCTGCCCTTGCCTGTCCCCTGGCATTGTCCCTTCGGAATGGTCTCCTCTGAGATCTGGTGCACTGGGAGGAGTGGGGGGGGAGGGGGTGCACTACAGCCGAGGGGTCCCACCAGGCCTGGGGGTCTCCACCGCTGCTGGGGTTGTCCCGTGGGCAGTGCCAGGGCTGATGGCTCTGCCCACAGAGTGTCCCCGGCAGTTCTGGGGTCCTGACTGCAAGGAGATGTGCAGCTGCCACCCCAACGGGCAGTGTGAGGACGTGACCGGCCAGTGCACGTGCAACCCCAACCGCTGGGGTCCCAAATGCGAGAACATCTGCCTCTGCAAGCACGGCAAGTGTGACCAGAAGACGGGCAAATGCACCTGCGAGCCCAACTGGTGGGGACCCCAGTGCTCCAGCTCCTGCTATTGCAGCCACAACTCCCAGTGCGACCAGCAAACAGGCAACTGCCTGTGCCAGCCGGGCTGGTGGGGCCGTGGCTGCAACAACCAATGCTCCTGCAACAACTCACCCTGCGAGCAATTCACCGGGCGCTGCCAGTGCCGGGACCGCACCTTTGGGCCGCGCTGTGACCGCTACTGCCAGTGCTACAAGGGCAAGTGCAACCAGGTGGATGGGACCTGCACCTGTGAGCCTGGCTACCGGGGCAAGTACTGCCGTGAGCCGTGCCCGGCTGGTTTATACGGCCAAGGCTGCAGGAGGCGGTGAGTGGCCGGACCCCGTGAAGCTGGCCCGGCAACATGGGCTCGGTGGGAGGTGGCGGCAGGTTTTGGGATGCTGCAAGAGGTGACAGAGTCCCCCTGGGCTGTTGCAGGTGTGGGCAGTGCAAGAGCCTGCAGCCATGCACTGTGGCCGATGGGCGCTGCCTGACCTGCGAGGCGGGCTGGAATGGCACCAAGTGTGACCAGCCCTGCTCACCTGGCTTCTATGGAGAGGGCTGTGAGAAGCTCTGTCCCCCCTGCAAGGATGGCCACACCTGCAACCACATCAATGGCAAGTGCTCCCATTGCAACCCAGGCTGGATCGGAGACCGGTGAGTGAGGCTGGGTGCTGGGGCAGGGCTGGCGAGGGGGCTCCTCACCTCTCCCTGGGGAGGGTAGGGGTGGACTGAGCCCGCTGTCCCAGCTGTGGGACCTGAGTGAGCTGTGAGCCCCCTGCCCCATGCCCCCAGGTGAGGCTGGGTGCTGGTGACAGGGCTCAGCTCTGAAGCTGCAGGCTTACACCAGGGACTGGGTGCAGGGCTTTGCAGCACCCAAAGCAGGCTGGCACTGCACAGCCCCATCTCCCTGCCTGCAGGCAGAAGGGCAGGCTAGAGGGCTGGGGGGGACAGCGGGGGGTGCTCCAGCTACCTGCTTTCATCCCTCCCCAGGTGTGAAACCAAGTGCCGGAATGGGACCTACGGGGACAACTGCGCCTTTGTCTGCAGCGACTGTGTCAACGGGCAGTGCCACTTCGAGACTGGACACTGCCTCTGCCACCCCGGCTCCCACGGCACCTTGTAAGTGAGGCATGGCAGGAATGCTTTCTCGGGATGCCTCTGGTACATGGGAGCTGCTCAGTCACCTCCTCACCCACAATCCCCAACCAAGGGTTTTGCTGTGGTGGGAGCACTCACAGGCAGCAATTCAGCTGCATCTGGAGCAGAGGGGAAAAGAGGCGCTGGCAGAGCCATAAACAGGGAAGGAATCATAGAATCATAGAATCATAGAATCGGCTGGGTTGGAAGGGACCACTACCGCTGCAGTATGCTGCAGGAGAGGGATTTTGCTTTAGGAAATGGCTATTTTGGCAAAAACAAGTGCTGTCAACAGAAACGGTGGTTTGGGTTTGGTTTTTTGTTTGTTTTTTTTTTTTCCTTAAGCTCAGGGTGGAATTTCTAGATTTTTTAAAAGAGAAAGAAAACTGCATCAAGGAATAGCAGGTAGCCTCATGGGCACAGCATCCCTAGAGATCACCTGCTGCAAGCTTCTGCTCTGGACAGAGTTTTCCTCACTCCTGGAAAGAATTCCCCCAGGCCTCCCCCACACTCCCTGCCCAAGGAAGGGGCACAAGGGACATCAATGTCCTGCTCACATCCCCTGGTGGGTTTTTCCAGTTGTTTGGAAAGGCAAGGGAGGTGTTTTTCACCTAGCTGGGGTGTGCACACTGGCTTCCCCAGATCCTGTCAGGTGTTGCCCAGATTTTCCCAGGAATTAACCACAAGGCTGGTGGCAGTGATTTGGGGCCAGCATCTTGCTTGTGCTGATGCTTCACTCAGGTTACAAAATCAGGGAACATTTCTGTTGCAGATAGAGTTTGGGGGACTTCACTGCCCAGCTGTGCTGCCAGGGGGGCTGCAGAAGTAAGAGGGAGGCACGTAGGTGGGCACTGATGCCAGCTCAGGGTGTCTACTCTGGGCATTGGTGCCACCTTGATTAGCAGAGCTGGAGTTAAGAGGGTCCTGGTGCTCACCAGGGGCATGTGGCACCGATTTGAGCACAGCACCAGAAGGCAGAGTATGATTTAAATTGCTCTGAGATGCTGATCATAGCACTGAGACTGGAGATGCTTGGGACCAGGGCCCAGGGCTGCTCAGGATGCAGGGAGAGGGAATGCTCAGGATGTGAGGACCAGGGCTGCTCAGGATGCAAGGACAGGGGATGTTCAGGATGTGGGTCCAGAGATATTCAGGATGCAGCCCTGACCCCAGCAACATTCTGGAGCTGGAACCATGGGCTGAGTGCCTGGAGGGGTGGATGCCAGGCAGGCTCAGGGACTTTCTCAGTACTGGGACAGATCCCTTAGACTGTGTACAAATTGCGGTTTTTGTCAGCAGAATTTTGCTGAAAAAGGGATTATTTCTGCAAGGCAGGCAGAAGGGCTGCCCTCAGCGTGCAGGGGTGGCCTCTCAGCTCTGCACTGGGAGGAAAGGCTGCTGAAATACTTGGGGTGTGCACAAAGTGGTTTATCTCCTCCACATCATTCTCAGCTGCCTGGGACTCCGTGCCTGTCACAGGGCACACCAGGGGCACGAGGCTGGGCCTGGCCGGTGCTTTCCAAGTTGCTGAAGAGTGAAATGGGCTGAGCCATTTCTGGGCAGGGTGCCAGGACCTGGGGGACAGCTGTGTCCCCTGGGAGCAGGTTTGGGCTTGGGCCCGCTGGCTCTTGATGGTTGCAGCCGCCCTGGCCGGGATGCTGCAGCTGGTGAGCAGCTGGCGGAGGATGGATCCCCCAAATTCACCCAGGTCCTGCTCCATGGAGCCTGTCCCATGGCTGGGGTGGCAGGTTGGGTCAGTCCTGCCAGCACCAGGAGCTCCAGTTGCTTTAGCATGGGCCCAGCACATGTTTTCTGTGATGGGATGGTGGCCATTCATGCATGTCCCTGTTGCCTCAGTGACACCACCAGGTAGGTCCTTCTACTGGTGGTGGAGATTTGGCACCAAGCTTAGCTGAACCAGGAGGGTCATGGGTGCCTCAGGGCCACTCATTTGCTTTTCTTCTTGGAGACCAAAACAATAATAATGAAACCAGTCTGTGCACCATCTCATTTCCTGGTCACTGGGCCCCACCTCACTCCCCTTGGCGTGAGGGAGTCTGGGGGTGCCATGACCTCAGAGTCACCTCTGAGAAATGTGACTCTGGGGTGTGTTCAGATGTGACTGCTGGGTTAATGTCCTTTTGTAATTACTGCGTCTAATTGCAAAGCCCCTTGCAGGGAGAAGCAAGGGTGTCAAACCCCCAAGAGGTGGGTGAGAGGCTGCTGCTGCCAGGGGATTGCAGGAGGTGGGGGGGCTGTGTTGGAGAAGTCCCTCCCGCTTTTCCCCAGAGCCTGGGGAGAGCTTGGGAGGATGAAGCAGCTGGGGTGATGAAACCTCTCACCCAGCCCCTTCCCTCCAGCTGTAACCTGACTTGCCCACCTGGCCACTATGGAGCCAACTGCGCCGAATTCTGCAGCTGCCACGACGGGGCCTGTGACCCGCTCACGGGTGCCTGCCACATGGGTGAGTGCCAGTGGGCACCCAGCAGGGCACTGGGCTGCACCGCCCACCAGCCCTGGGGCTGAGGTAGCCGGGTTTGTCTTGCAGAGGCCAACCAGAGGATGGGGGTGATCGGGGCAGGAGCTCTTCTGGCCCTGCTGCTCATCCTTCTGCTTTCCCTGCTCTGCTGCTGCTGCGTCTGTCGCAAGAAGGACGAAGCCCATGGGTGAGTGCTGGGGCCCGAGGCTTCTGGCCAGGCTCTGTGGCAGCTGGGGACAGCTGGGGACATGAGTGACCAGGCTGGGACCAGCAGGGGGATGCAGAGGACCGCACTGGGACAGTGGTACTGGGGGAAACTGAGGCAGAGCAGTACTGCTTGCACCGTACTGTGTGGCCTCTGAGTTCCCAAGGTCTGAGGAGGTCCCACTGCATCCTCAGTGCAGAACCCAGCTGGGAGACTCGTGGTGAGCTCTGCCAGGGGACCATCATCCTGACTTTATTTCCCTCTTGTGGGACATCGTTTAATAGCCACCCATCAGGTCCCCTCCAGTCTGGACCTGATCTGCAAAGGGAACAAGGGCCTTGAGATGTGACCAAGAACCCTAGAACAAATCCCTCAGCCCTAGGATGAAGCCTGGGGGGTGATGGGCTGTGGCAGTGCTGGCTATCCTGCCCAGGGCCATTCGGGAGGATGAGTTCCTGCACCGAGGCTGGGATGTTGGCAGCATTTTGTCAGCACCAGGTGACATTCCACTACAGGGACAGGGACATCATTGTTGCTCAGCAAGGCATGAGTAGGCCCCAGCAGCTCCTCTAGCTGTGGAAAAAGCCTCCCTGCATTCCTCCGACCACTGCTCAGAAACTTTCCAGCAGCCTCCCCTCCAGCCTTGCAACTCAGTCCCAGTCCAGCACATCTGGCTTGGAGAGTCTGGGGGCTGTCTGGAGTTACCTTGCAGACAAAAGCTCAAATGCAGCCCCATGAGGTGAAGTATCACACAGGGAGAAGGGAAACAGCTCAAAATAGTTACCTCTCTCCCAAGGTGCCCAGTGTCCCCAAAGAGCTGGGTCACTGTCCCAGCTGCTGTCCCTTGCCAGAGCATCCCGAGGGATGGAGGTGGGATGGAGGTGGTACCTCACAGGTTCCCTGCCTCAGCCCACGGAGCTGCTCACTCCTGCAGCTGCAGATGATTGCTGGAGAACTGTCCTGAGAGGCTTTTGAAACCAGAGCAAATAAAGAGAAGCTATGTTGTTTGTTTGTGGGTTGGGATATTTTATTTTTTATTTTTTTTTTAAGATTCAGGGGCTTGGCCAGGTGTTGTTGAATGTGTTTCAGGCCAGGCTGCCAATGCTGGTGGCTGGATCTGGCCTTGTCACCACCCCTTGGCTCCACTCTGGCATGGAGTGAGCTGATGCCCAGAGCTGGCAGCAACTGGGGTGGGTTGCCAGACCCCCATGCCCCGGGCAGCCCCCTGCACTGATCCACCCCAATATCTTCCCCAAAATCCCTCTGCGTTTGCAGTACCTCAGCCCATGAGGACTGTCCCAGCTCCAGGCAGGTGTCGATGTCTCTCTGATGGGGCTGTCACCTTCTCTTGCAGCTCCAGCCAGGACCCAGCAGCAGCCAAGAAGCCTCCAAGACGCTTGTGTGGGCGTTTCAGCCGCATCAGCATGAAGCTCCCACGCATCCCCCTGCGCCGTCAGAAGCTGCCCAAAGTCGTGGGTAAGCTTGGGTTTGGGGTTTGGGGTTGCTGGTAAGCTTGCTGGGGTTTGGAGACGGGTCAGAGAGGCAAACCCTGGGGTTACTCACAGATGGGGCAGCACACAGAGCATTCTTTCCAGCTCCAAGCCCAGGGAGGTGGATGGTTACAAGGACACACAGCTCCCAAGGGCCAGCGCAATGTTTGGTGCAAGCAGCCTGGCCCATGGGGGCTCAGCCCTTTCATCTCAGTCTGAGCTTCTGGATCTCAAAGTGCATCATTTTGTATAACCAAGGCAGGTTCCTGGTGCCTGAAGCTTGGCTGAGCTGCTTGTGAAGTTTGGAGGTGCCCCAGGGAGGAGAACGGTCCCCATTGCAGCAGCCAAACACTTTGTTTGCCCTATTGATCCCCAGCTTTGCAGGGGCTGTATCAGCTGAGCTGGGGTTGGAGACCACCCTGGTTCTGTGGGCAGCAGTCTCCAGGATGGAAGGGCAGAGATTTGGGGTGAGATTTGTGGCGGAGATTTTAGCTCCTCATGCTTCCCAGGCACCAGCCAGGCTCACAAAGAAGCTGCTCACACCCCAGGAGATCCTGATCTTTCCCCCCCCCTATTCAGGCAGCTGGGGGACACTGTAACCCCCACCCTCCAAAACCTCCCTGTGCTCATCCCAGCTTGAGGACAGGGATCTGCCACCTCAGAGTGGAATAAACTGGGGGGCAAAGGCAGCACTCCCCACTCTGTGCCACAATGGGACTGAGCCCCCTCATCCCCCCACACCTCCCTTGGTGAGCAGTGCTGCCCAGGCACCCTGAGCAGCCACATCCCAGACAGGTTGGTGTTGGAAGGCACCTTAGAGCTCACCCAGTTCCACCCACATGGCAGGGACACCTCCCACCAGCCCAGGGTGCTCCAACACTGCCAGGGATGGGGCAGCCACAGCTTCTCTGGGCAGCCTGGGACAGGGGCTCAGCACCCTCATGACAGAGAATTCCTTCCTCATATCTAACCTAAATCTCCCCTCTTTCATCTTGAAACTGTTCCCCTTTGTCCTATCACTCCCTGCCCTTTTCTAAAGTCCCTCCCCAGCTTTCCTGGAGCCCCTTAAGGGACTGGATCCCGGCATGGAACAGCTTGGCCTGAGGCCAAATCCCCCATCCTGGGCAGGGGTACAGAGGTGGTCTCCATCCCAGCATGTCATACCTCAGCTCCAGCATCAAAGGACATGACTGCTCACGGCATGAGGCATGAGGCAAAGCCCTACCCTGAGCAGGGTGGGCCAGGGCTGGAGAAACATTCCTGCTGCAAGGATAACAGAGGCTGTGTTTGTAGAAGGGGCCAGGCAGGGCTCAGGGAGGACAGAAGGTGCCTGTGTGTGGCAAGGACAGGGGGGGCCTAGGGGGTCTGGAGGCTGCTGGCACCCACCCAGCTACTCCATCTAAACAGGGTGACAGCCGCCTCAGAACAGGCTGAGGGTTCCATACAGGTGCTGCAGGGAAGCCTGGGATGGACACGGGTCCCAGCTGGGCTGGAGCTGTCCCTAAGGCCTGTTTGAGGGGTCGGAGGTTGTTGTTTCCCCGGGGGAAATGCTTTGGTCAGGGGGTTGTCTTGTGTTTTGTCTTGTCCTGTGTGACATGGCAGAGCCAGGGTGGTCTTCAGCCACTGCCAGTGCCTCTGGTGCGGGGTCCAGTGATGGCTCCAGCCCCTGCCAGACCATGGAGATCTGGTTTGGTCCTGCAGTAGTGAGTCCCTGGGATGCTCATGGAGGCTGTGGTGGCTACCTGTTCCCACATTGAGTCTGTTCTGGCAGCTGAAATGCATCCCAAATGCCAGCTCAGTGCTAGAGGGGCTGAGGACCCTGGGGGGTTGTCACAGTGAACCAGGGCTAGCTGGAGCTGAGGACACCTGGTAGATAGTCACTCCAGGTCTGCTCATATCCTTGCACAGTCACTGTCACAGCCAAGTATTTGCAGCTTTTCCCTTCTGGGCTCAGACATGATCATGTTCACCACCAGCAAGCACAAGTCCACAGAGCAGAACCTCCCCAGATGAAGCAGAATGTTTTGAAGCCCCACCAAAGCTCATCAGGTGCCTGGAGCCCCAGGTGCCCCCCTCAAACTGCTGCTCCACAACACCACCTCCCTGGGGGTTGCACTTGAGCAGGCACCTTGTGGGGCCACATCCTGGTCTGATGCCAGGGCCTGCTGTGCTAGGGTTTGGACATCCCTGGGGGTGGGTTTCATGGGGTTTGCTTGCCTGGTACACAAGTGGTACCCATGTGGGTCTCAGCTGTGTGGCACCCCAGAGATGCAGGGGAGCTTGGGGTGAACGGGAGTCCAGGAGAATTCCAGAGCCACCCTCCCATGGCCTCTGTGGCTTCTTCACTGTTGTGTCCTGTTCTGAGGCCCAGCCAGCTGCCACACAAGCAGAGCTGGGGTCAGCCCCCCTGGTGCTGTGGTCCCAGGAGGTTTTGGGGAGAAGCAGTTTGAGGGGACCCATGAGAATCGGGCATATTTCTCGCAGCCCCATCAGCCTGGGGTTCATAGTCCATTGGAGATGAATCCCAGGGAGCAGCCAGGAGTCCCCAAGCCCAGCTCTGGGTGTGCTGCACATCCTCTTTTTATCCTTTGACTGTGTCATGAGTCTCATCGAGTCCCAGAGATGCCTCATGGCTGTGAGACCCAAGCACTCCTCACACTCCCTCTCAGGAAGCATTGCCCTTCATCTGCTTCCAGCCGGCTGCTTTTAATTTTCCCTTTTTGTTTTTTATTACAAGAAAAGCCATGTTGAAACTGCTGCTTCCCCCTCTCCAGGCCGTTTGCTCTTTAAATATCACTGCTTTTTTTGTTGTTTTTTTTTTCTTTTTGTCCCAGCATGTGTCACCAGTTCATGTCCCTGCATCTCTGAGGCCAGATTATTCTAATAAAGAATAAATGTCTGAGTGGGCACTCCAGTAACACATAGTTATTGTGCAAACACCTGGTGACACCAGTGTCAGCTGCTGGGAGGGGATGGGGACAAGGGCATCTGATGGTACCCAAGTGTCCAGAAGGGTCAGTGCCCTCCAGCCAGCTGGGTGCTGCCCTGGTCCTGCAGTTACCCCAGAGATGATTCTGAAGGGGTGGGCACCCAGGAGAGCACCAGGGGGTGGGCTGGGACCTGAGCTTCTCCAGTGAGAAGCTTTAGAAATGGATCACAGAAAAAGTGACCCAGTCACGGTTCCTGGGGCAACTCACACAGCTCATTATTTTTTTTAACTGTTGAAGCCAAAAACATTTTTAACACCAAGATTTCCCTCTCTGCTGTTTTTTCTCTTCCAATCAGCTTCACTGTGGGCAGTCGCCACACTGAGGGGATGCTCCTCCTCAGCTTTGGCATGGGAGAAGCTGGCAAAGGGACTGAAAGGTGGCAGAACTAGGAAAAACAGTGCTGCATATCCCCTTGCTGCCTTTTACTGTCCATGTCCCTCCTTTTGCAGAAGCAGAAGGAAAAGGAAAATGTGAACAGTGATGCTGAAGTGGAAATGAATGCAATTAAAGCTGGCAGCTCATTTCTTTCCCCAGGAAGGAGATGGTTGCAGCACCAGAGCCATGCAGATTGTGCAGCTGGTGACCTGGTGACCACCAGTACACTCCCTGGGTTCTCATAGGACCCAGGACATTGGGTGACTCACCCTCTGCTATGTGCATCTTTGATTTGGGAAGCTGGAGACCTGCTATGGAGAGGGGGGGATGATGGAGGGTGTAAGACTTGCACAGGCTTTGCTGTCCACAGGCATGGGGGATGCTGGTCCCCACCATTGATGGCTTCTGTGGGTGCTTGGCTGGGGGACCTAGTGGGACAAGAGATGTCCCCATATCTGGGATGCTGTCCCTGTTCCCATGACCAACTGCCAAGTTCTTGGGGGTGAGGAGGGGGAAGTTCTGTAGCATCCCACCTTGCTCTCTGGCTGGGGGGGTCAGCAGGACGGGTACTGACAGCAGTTCTTGCACTCACAGTGGCCCACCATGACCTGGAGAACACGCTGAACTGCAGCTTCATCGAGCCACCCTCTGTGGTGGAGCAGCCTTCCCCATCCTGGTCATCCCGTGGGTCTTTCTCCTCCTTCGACACCACAGATGAGGGGCCGGTGTACTGTGTCCCCCATGAAGGTGAGCTGGGGACAGGGCATTTCCTTAGGGGACTCTGAGGCCATCATCAGGGGCCACCATCTTCTCGGTGGGGAGGTGTCACCCTTGTGCGGCCGTGGACCATGTCACCCCGGCTCCTCATTCCCCAGGAAGGGACACGGGTGCTGGTGTTGGCTCCTGTGCGGTTTTAGAGCTCCCTCCTCTGGCATTTGCTGCTGTGAGTTGTTCTAAAAGCCTCCTGGTTCTGGCGTCCCTGACCAGGAGGAGGGGCTGGGAGGACTTAGGGAGACACCAGAGGAGGAACTAGATGGGGATGCCATCCCACTGGGCTGCGGGAGCCTCTCCATCCTTCCCCTGCCCTGGCAACATCCAGGCTGACACCTCTGTCCTCTCCTCACACAGAGAGCATGGGTGACAGCAGGGACCGGGGAACACCTGCCAGCCCCGGGGACAAGGTGGTGGCCGCAGCTGGTGGTGAGGAAGCAGGCGAATACACCTTCCTGAAGGATACAGGCTTTGCCAGAGCCTTCCCAGCCGACAGCAGTGAAACGCCGCTGCTCAAGTCCTCGGACAGCGAGCGCTCCTCCTGCGGCTCGGGTTCGGCCGGCGCTGCGCTCTATGCCCGGGTCGCCCGTCTCTCCAAGCAGTCCAAGGAGGAGGAGGAGGCCGGTGTGGAACCCCGCGGCTCCGGGAAGCCGCCATCCCCAGAGAGGACCAAACCCCGTCCCCCAGATCCGGCGACGAAGCCCAAAATCTCCTGGATCCATGGCAGGTACAACTCCAGCCAGTCCAATTCCCTGCCAGCACCCAGCCGGTCTCCAGAGCGAGCGGCCGCCCAGTCTGGAAGCCCCGAGCAAGGCCAGGGCTTGGCCAAGAGGAAGAGGAGTCCCAGCGAGACCTCGGCTGGCATGCAGGGCAGAGCAGAGGAAAAGGGCAGCGTGCGTAGCAAGAAGCAACCAAAGGAGCTTGGTGTCCCCGAGAGTAAAGCCAGCCTCCCCAGGGAGTCCCAGTCCTCCTCCAAGGCCAAGCAGAGGAGCAAAGCCAGCTCAGAGCCAGCAGAGATCATCAATGGGGCAGTGCAGAATGCCTTCCGAAAGATGGGTGCCTTCCAGCCGGAGAGGTGGGGCGGGGACAACAAGGATGCTCCTCGCAGCCCCAGCACCAGCAAACCTCGCTCCGAGCCTCTCCATCCCCACCTGGCCTCTGAGCTGGCAGCCCAGCTGAAGGAAAAGACTCAGAGCCTCAACAAGGGGGATGGAGGCACCCGGGCCAATGGGGTGGGCAGCCAGCGGGAGAAGCCTACCCCTCCACAGAAAGCCAAACGCTCAGCGGCTTCCAGTGGCCAGAAGACCAGCAAGCCCTTGCTGCCCACCTCTCCCCACCTGCAAAAACTGATCCCTGGGGTGGCTGAGCCAGCTGCCGGGGAGCCCAAGCGGGTGGAGAAGCCAAGCACTGGCAGCAGCCAGGACCAAGCTCTCCCGAGCGAGCAAGTGGCCAAGAAAACCCCCATTAAAAAGCCTCCCAGGAAGAAGAGCCGAGAAGCCAGCCTGGAGCAGCCCAGGGCAACCACCATGCCCGCCCAGGCCGTGCAGTGACCGGCAGATGGGCACCGGCCCTGTGCCGGCCGGTCATGCACTGGGAAGAAGGACGTTTGCCAGCATGGCCACGGACTGGGCAGGGGGCATTTGAAGAGCCTTGAGCTTCCATTTGCCCCCCCACCGTATCTCTCGTCCCCCTTTTTCCTTTATCCTCCCCTGCCCCAGCACCTGGTCCTCCTCCTCCAAGCCCTGCTGCCTGCTCCCTGCCTGGGTCTGGCAGCTCACCCTCCCGTGCAGGGCAGGACCACAGGGAGCCGGCCTGGCTGCCAATCCAGGGCAGGGGGGAGAAATGGTCCGTGCGTGGCATATCCCCCACCCACCCCCTTTTTTGTAGTAGTATTATCGATCACATAAGCAGCGCTTGTTGTACTAGACTTACCCACCGTATATTCTGCAGTAACGGAGCCGCTCGCTTCCCACCCCACTCGGGTCCGTCAGGTTTGCAGAGCTCGGGAGAGGGAGCGTGCTGCTGCCCGGCACCCGGGGCACTGCCAGGGATGTGCCCCCATCCATCACCAGAGGAAAAGCCCTGCCCCGGCACACTGGGATCCAGGCACAGCTCTTCACAGCTGGGCCCAGCACAGCCATGCTGTGTCCAGTGCTGGGTCGAGCTGGTTTCGACCGAAGCCTCCCTGCCCTCTGCCAGGGCTGTCACTGCCCGGGAGAAAAGCACTAGCTCTGGCCAGAGCCAACAGAGTTGGAGGGATTAGTTTGGTACGACAGAGCCTGGCACCTCTGCAGAGAGCTTTCCTAATAAAAATGTATTTCTTCCATAGCTGGGTGCTGTCTCTGCCTGCCCCAGGCTCCCGTTGTCAGGCCAGGAGCTGGGAATCACCTGCTCTGGCTCAGCCTGGAGTGGGCGAAAGAAAGGAGAGGCTGATGGTCTGCATGATCTTGAGAGAGCATGGGCAGGGAATGGGAGGGAATAGACCCCTCTGTGTGCAGCCCCTTTCAGAGCCTGAAAGCCCTCCTGCTTTAGCTCCTCATGCTCAAACAATGACACTCCATCATCTCAGCTGGCTTCTCTGAGATCCCCTTCACCTCCTTATGGCTGGGCTAACACAGCCCCTCCACCTCTCCTGGTGCGATATGGGCAGAGCCATGAGCATGGTGAGAGCCCACCTCCAGGCCTCTCCAATTTCTTCACATCTCTCTTGAACTGGTAAAAACAAGCTGATGTTCAGTCTGAGGTCCACTGTAGGCCCCAGATTCTTTTCAGCAGGCCCTTCCAGCTCAGATAGGTCGGATGCTTCTCTAATAAATGTCCTGTAATGCCAGAGGCCATGAAGGACATCACCATCTCAATGAATGAGGCCTTGCTACGCCTCAGCATCATGAAGGGCTGATTTCTCCCCATGATGTGACCATGAATATCTTCCAACCATCCTGCCAGGGCCTGGAGGCTTTTCTCCCACCACCACACTTTGGTCATATCTGTCTGGCAGCAAGCTGTGGCAGACATTGGTGAGGGGACTTTGTTTAGGGGTTCCTAAATCAACAGAGGCCAAGCCATGAAACAGTTTTCCCTTCTGCAGTGAGTCCCACTGGCAAGGACAGAGCATAAATGCACTTGCTTTTCTTAGCTGCTTTCCACCGCTGTTGTGGACATGCAGAAACTTTTGGCCTCAAAGAAAAAACAGCTGAACCCAATCACAGGATGAAGTCATAACGTGGCGCAAAACCAGATCTTCTGCTCACCAGAGATAAAGAAGGAAGCACTTTTACCTAAGCTATTTTCAGGAGCTATCTTTCCTGAATCCACCTTCCCCGACAGACAGGTGAGAGCTTTCTGGTGACAACATGGAGGCTTGACTTAGCATGTTCCATGGCCTTCCACGGCCAAAGAGAAGCAGTGGATGAGGCTGGCAGGGGGTGCTGAGGTAGAGCAGGACCTGCCCAGTTGGCCATCGGCCCTCCCCTCCACTGAGACCTCAGCCAGGAGAAGCAGAGGAGCATGGATGCATTTGTGGCCCATCCATTCCTTCACTGATACTGTAACACTGGTTTTGTTCCCGTTTTGTCCCAATTTCCTAAACTGAAGAAGGAGCTGTTGAGTTGGACAAAAGCACATTTGTTTTGGCTTGGCCAACGAGCAGCGATAGCCGTGATCCCTTTGCCAACAATTCATTTCCTATTTCAGGCCCCTACCAAAAATAAACTTGGAAGGGAAACTCCAGTGAGAACAAAACACGCATGAGACAACAGGCTTCCAAAATGATGCAGGAAATTTCTCTATCAGCTCTTGATGGTAGAGGGGAGGGTGGTGCCAGGGGTATTTCATGCTGGAAAGGGAATTGTGAGGGGCTGGCTCAGTACCAGCCAGGGTAAACTTAAGAAAGACATGGGGCGAGCCCAGAGCAGGGCACAAGAATGGTCCAAGGGCTGGAACAGCTCTGCTCTGGAGCTAGGCTGAGAGAGTTGGAGTTTTTCAGCCTGAAGAAGAGAAAGCTGCAATGGGGAGACCTTAGAGCACCCTCCAGTGCCTAAAGGGGCTCCAGGAAAGCTGGGGAGGGACTTTGGATAAGGGCTTGGGATAGGACAAGGGGGAACAGTTTTAGGCCGAAAAGGGGGGGATTTAGGTTAGATACGAGGAAGAAATTCCTTGCTGTGGGGGGTGGTGAGACCCAGGTTGCCCAGAGAACCTGTGGCTTCCCCATCCTTAGGCAACCTGGACAAACAGAAAAAAGCTTCTTTGGCCCTGCAGGCTGTATTCTGGGGCATGGGCTCCATCCCATGACATGTGCCTGCTTCTCAGCACCTCTTCACAGTGTGAGGAAAGCCCCACAGTTGGTTTGGGGGCTTAGGAAGAAGCAGTGAGCCAGGATCAGGACCCCTGGCTCCCTCTGGTGAGGCAAGGAGCATCCTGCTCTCCCCGTGCAGACCAGCACATGTGGCCTCATCCTGCCCAGATGAGCACATTGCTCCATGCACAAGAGCCATGATGTCATTGGGGCCATCTGCAGGTCCCACTGGGGTCTTGTTCATCCCCTCTCACCCAGACAAGCTCCATGGTGAGAAAGGACAGAAGAAACTTCCTCACTCCTTTCATCTCTTCATGGGTCAGTCCTGGGCATAATAAGCCAGCTCTGGGGCTGTTCCTGCTGTCAAGACCCTGGGTCCAGCTGCTGTGTGCTACCAAATCCTGGGGAGAGTGGGAAGGGCCAGTGCTTTCTCCTCCCATGCTGTGCCACCTGAGCTGCTTGTGGTACCAGTGCTGAGACCATCATGCATTCAAGGACTCCCAACCAACTTGATCCTACACCCCAGGAGACTTATGAACATTCCTACACATCATGATGTGCTCACTACCTTGACTGTGTGAGCCATACAGAGTATAGGACACCACTGGGTCACCAGTGCTCTCCAGTCCCACTTCCCATGTGTGCCATCCACCTGTCTCTCTCAATGTTCCCAGACCCAGCCTAGGGCTGCAGCCTCTGCAGACTCAACCCCATGGGAGAGCCAGCTGCAGCTCACCTCACTGAGCTTAGAATCAGAGAACTGTTTTGGTTGGACAAGATCATGTAGATCATCAAGTCCTACTATTAACCCAACAGTGCCAAGGCCACCGCTAACCTATGCCCATCTCCCCGGCTTTGAAACCCCTCCAGGCACGGGGACTCCACTCCTGCCCTGGGCAGCTTGAGCCAGGCCCTGACAACCCTTTCCAGAGAGAAATTGTTCCCAAGCTCCAATCTAAACCTCCTATGGGCAACCTGAGGCCATTTTCTCTTGTTCCCTTGCTTGTTCCTTGGGAAAAGAGACTGACTCCCCTGGCTCCAACCTCCTTTCAGAGAGCTGTGAGAAGGTGTTTCCTCAGCCTCCTTTGCTTCAGACCGAACAACTGATGTGCTCTTTGTCCTCCTGTCCCCATGGCACTTGAACGGCCCCCAGAAGAGAGCCCTGGGGCCCTCCAGCTTCATCCACACACAAGGTTGCCCTGAATCCCAACCCAGCCCAGCCCGGCACGAAGGTGGCACAAGCCCTGAGCAGAAACAGGCCAGTTCCCTGTGGCACACACTGGCCCTGAGTCCCCCAAAGCATGGCCTCAGCCCCCACCAGGCAGCAGTGCCCCAGGCCTGTGGGGTAATGAGAAGCACCTGGACCCACATCTGGGATCAATTGAGAGGAAGCAGAGCCGGGGAGGGAGGAAGCACTGAGTTCCTGTAGCACAGAGGAAAGGAGATGAATGTCCACAGCAGAGCCCAGACCTCAGGGTCGCCTCACGGCTGGCTCCTTCACCAGCACTGCTGTAGCTTGGGAACATGCTGACTTCTTCCCAGGACGATCTCCTCCCTTCCTGGGCTGTGCCCCCCATCCCCTGGCTCTCCCCTTTCTGTTCAGTCTCCTTGTGGCTGCAATGCGTGGCTATCTCGCTTTACCATCTCCCCCATCCTCAGGCATGGTCTGTCCCCTCCCAGTCAAGGTAATGCCTCTTCAGCTCCAAGTCTGGGGTCAGAACAATCCTCCCCATGCCCAGACACCACTGGACTTCATCTCCCACTCAAAACAGCTCTGGAAAGAAAGCAGAGCCCCAGAGGTGAGGAAGGTGGCAAGATCAAGCCAGAAGCTGCTCCATGTCATGATGATGGGGACGTGATGCTTGGACAAAGACAAAGCATGGAGGTGTTAAGTTGTGTTAAGTTAGGTGTTAGGCCCTCAGTAGTGCAGGTAGCCATGTCACAGCACTGAGCTTGTCTGGTCCTACACTGGGACAGGGTGATCTTTGTCCCTCCATTGTCAAGAACGAAGGCTGCCAAAGGGATTTTCAGCACTGGTGAGAACAAACCTCAAATCATATCCAGACGACATTGAGAGGCTGGACTCACTGTCCAGAGAAGGGCAAGAGACCTGCGGAAGGTCTGGAGCACATGTTTGCCCAGGAGCAGCTGAGGGAGCTGGGGGTGTTCAGCCTGGAGCACAGGAGGCTGAGGGGAGACCTTCTGGCTCTCTCTGCAACTGCCTGAGAGGAGGTTGCAGCCAGGGGGGGTCAGGCTCTGCTCCCAAAGAACAAGTGGCAGCACAAGAGGTAATGGCCTCAAGTTGTGCCAAGGGAGATTCAGTTTGGAGCTGGAGAACAATTTCTTCCTGGAAAGGGTTATCTGTTGAAGCCAGGACCCTTTGCATGTGTGCCACTGAAATTAACTTGCAACCCAAGCTGCAGTGAACCGCGGATCTCATCACCTGAACTTGCTGGATCCCCAGTCATGGCCATCCCCACACTGCCTCTGAGGTCAAAGGGTCAAAGTGCCCAGAATCATCTCTGGGTGCTGAGGAGACCAGAGGGGATCCTGGGGCCAAGTGGCCTCACCCTCCTCAGGGCTCCCCATGGAATTCATGAACGTTTCCCAGTGTCTGTGCTGAATGGTCCCAGGTCATGGGCTGGAGTCAAACCATGAAGCCTTGTACCTGAAGACAGAGACACTGGGGTTTTCGGTCGTGGCAAAGTAACCCTGTCTAGTGACTCAAAAGTTGACAAACTCTGTCTGAAACGCTGCTGATAACGCCATTTCCAACATTTTTAACTGGGCAGCTGGACACCCAGCAGCGCCTGCCTACGCATCCCATGGGATGGAGGAGAAGCAGCAGAGACGAGAGAGGCAATAAAAGGAGAAAGGGGGAGGAAAAGGGAGAAAAAAGGCGGAAGGCAGAGAAATAGAGTGGAAGAGGGCGGTGCAAGGAGAACGGGGTGGGCCGGCGCCATGGAGCCTCCCGGCGGGGCGGGGTCGCGCATGCGCAGGGTCCGGCGGGATTCGGGGCCGGGCACTGGGGGCCATGGAGCGGTTCGGCTGCGGGTCTGTGGAGCGGTTCGGCGGCGGGACGGGGGAGTACGAGGCGGCGGAGCAGCTGTCCCGGCAGCAGGAGCGGCACTACCGTCTGCTTTCCGAGCTGCAGACTCTGGTGAAGGCGCTGCCCAGGTGAGCGGGGGGCGGTGGCACAGGGCGCGGTGCGGGTGCTGGAACCGGAGCTGATTCGGTATCGCCCCCGGTACCGGCAGCTCCTGCCAGCAGCGTCTCTCCTACACGACGCTGAGCGACCTGGCGCTGGCGCTGCTGGACGGGACCGTCTTCGAGATTGTGCAGGGCCTGCTGGAGATCCAGCACCTGACGGAGAAGAACCTCTACAGCCAGCGCCTGCAGCTGCACAGCGAGCACCGCGGTGAGGGGGGACGGGCAGGCGGGCACTGGAGGGGCTGGTCCGGAACCCCGGGGACAGGCGGTGGGGACAGTGCAGGGAGGTGGAGGGGACACCGGGGATCAATTGAGGAGTGCTTGGGTGGGAGACAGTGAGGGAAGGCCCAGGGCATTGGGGGAAGGTGGTAGGGTGGGGGGGGAGCAGGTGGTGCGGATCCTAGGGCAGGGTTTGGGGGAACACTGGAGGGGCTACTGGGTGGCAGTCCTGGGACACGGCGTGGCAGTCCTGGGACGCTGAGGGGACACTGGAAGGGCAGCTCAGGAGCAATGGGTGGGTGGCTGGCGCTGAGGACACAGCTGGAAGGTGATGGTGACAGTGCGGAGAGGAGGCAGGGCTAGGGCATCTGGAGGGGTGACACTGAGGGGGGAGGTGGTGGGGACACTGGGGACACAGGTGTTACAGAGCGGGAGGAGCCATGCCCTGACCTGCAGCCTCTCCCTTGCAGGGTTGAAGCAGGAGCTGTTCCACCGGCACAAGGAGGCCCAGCAGTGCTGCAGACCCCACAATCTGCCGCTCCTCCGTGCTGCACAGCAACGGGAGATGGAGGTGAGGGTGGCCCAGCCAGGCAACAGCCTTCCCCTGGCGTGGAGGTTGTGTCCCCTCCCCAGGGGTCTCACAGCCCCTTTGCTGCAGGACCCCTCCTGCATTGCAACAACATCACAGGACCATCACAGCACCTCCAGAGGGTTTAACTGGTCACCTGCTCACCCCTATGGGAGCTACCAGTTGTCTTTTCTGGTATTGCTAGCACAGCCCTACGTTCCTCACCCTGACCTCATGGTCCCCAGCTCTTACTCTTTGTCTCTCCACCACCCCACCCTCAAGAATGGGGCACCCGAGTTCTTGCCATCTGGGATAGTTGTGGTCCAGGCATGATCTGGGAATCATGGAATTGCCCGCTCCAAAAGAGCAAGGGTCTCTCCAGTGCTTTGGTATTTACCAGACTGACGCCTGTATACAGCTAGAGAATGAACTGATAGAAAATAGAGAAGGTATGTGAAATCTGCCACTATGAAAATATCTGTGAAATCTGCAATAGCAAGAAGAAAGCAGAGACTACACAAAAAACTACGTTTTACTCAGTAGCACTGATAAGGAGGAACTGGACTGAAATACTTAAGGGTAGAAATAGTTTCTTTGAGCATCCAAAGGCATTTGGAGAAAGGTGCTTCAGCACAACTGGTACCTTAGCAGAGAGTTCCATAGGACTTATCTATACATTGATGATAAGTCATTTTTTTATAAGGGAAAAGTAATTGTAAGTAGCTAGGTATCTTAATGGATGGAGTATAAATGTGGAGGGAAAGTTACTTTACTCCACATAAGGCAAACAGATAACTGTTCAAATACACAGGTCCCTTCCTGACCTTTGCCCATGACAAGTACTGTGTTACTGTTGGATCTTTTGTTTTGGTATTTCCACATCCCTTCTTTCCTCTCAGGGTGACTAAAACCAGGCTGAATCTCTATTAGCTGTCCCTGTTCCTTCTGTCTGGGAGTAAATTATCCTTGAAGCAAGTAATAATCTGTACTGCCTGTTTTAAATCATTTCAGTATTGTCTTCACTCATTAAGTAGACCACATATGTGTCATTTCTTCTTGTCTTACATGATATGCAACTTCTTGTTTTCTTCTATTTTTCTCAACCAGGTTTTCCTAGACAGGTTCCTCTACCACGTTCTTCCCTTATTTTGCTCTGATGTTTCTGCTGTAGAGCATTTTGGGAATAGGTCAATTGCTGCAGTAACAGTTAGTATGTGTTGGAGCTGCCCTCTGTGGTTAAAGGTTTAAAGGACCAGCTCCCTGGGCTTAATAAAAGAGGTACTTTTTAAATGTCTGGCTTCCTAGTGGACCCTGTAACATTTTAAAAAGCTTTGCCCATCATACATTCAGCAGCCACCAGAGCTGAAGAAAAAAGTTGTTTAAGCATTATTTTTCTCCAGTACTTTGTCACTTCTCTGTAGCCTAGAACTAGGAGCCAAGCCAAACAGTGTGTAGGCACTTAAATCTGAATTTTTTCCAAGCCAAGGAAAGTCACTTCTCCAGCACAGTGAGAAGAGATGATGGTGTGATGTTTCCTCCCTCCCCCAAGGTGGCTGAGAGGAAGGAAAGTCTGAAGAGCAAGGGATTTGAATCCTTTATATCTTCCACAAAGAGCATGAACCTTTAGACTGAAGAATGCATAAGGACAAAGCTTTCTTGGGTTCATTATTATCCTATAGTGAATGGAAGCAATTATCCCTCTACCTCACCTTTTGTTGAGGTTTGATGGAGTCCTGAGTCTTCATTAAGAAAGTGTAGTTCTGCAAAACTTTTCCAAAGTTGCCTGTGGACATAATTAAAAAGGTAAGACACCAATTGACTGCCTGACATCCAAGAAAGGTTACATGAGGTAGCTCCTGCTCCTCAGGTAGTAATTGCTCTTGATTCAGGTCAGGCCTTTGGCAGAGAGCTGCTGAGTCATCCATCCAGATGAACTTTGGCACATTTCCAGAGACATCTGTTTAAATTCTGGATTCTCCCCAGGATGTGTAGCAGTGCACAGGCTTTCCTCTCAGATGGATATCTGTCTGGGTCTCTTAAACCACAAGCCACTGATGTTGGAAATCTCAGGCTTTGTGACTTGTCCCTTTCTGTGCAGCAAGGATAACTTACCTCTGTGAATATTTCCAGCTAAGTGCCTGCCTGTTTACTGTGTTACAAAGGGGCAGCTGTGCCCAAGGAAAATATTTAAACTTGTGCCTGCAAGAGAAAGCAAAAAGTTTAAATTTCCTGCAAGAGAAGGATTCCGTGCTTAGATGGGATTTGATGCTTCCTGACTTCCCCTATATCTTAATCAGTGCTACCCAATCAGGTTGTCCCCTCACGTCTCCACACATGCAGCTTTTTATTTGAGCTGGGCTCTCCTCATCCCCTGCAATCCTCCTATTTGGCTCTCCCCTCTCCAGCAGAATTTCTGGTAGGTTGAGGTTTCCTCCAGGGCTCCAGCATCCCTTCTCTCAGAGCATGTTGTTGAATCACAGACAGGTTTGCATTGGAAGGGACCTTGCAGATCCAACACTTCTGATTTCCAGTGTGCCTTTGATATGCCAAATGGTCACTGCTCCATCTCATCTGCAGAGGCAATGCAGAACTGTCTCTGCTGAGTTTTAGGCAGATGTCAGCAAGGCAGGGTAATGTTCTCACTGCCAAAAATAGAGCCCCAGCACACTAGTCCCAAGTGAAACTTCAGCTTGCTGTTGTCAGTACAAAAACTGGCTTTTCAGTTGCAAAGTTAGGTTTCTGAGGAGTTTGGCTCCTTTGGTGAATAAATAGTATCTGTGTGTGATTTACAGCTTCCAGCTCTGTGTGTTAAGGCTGGCACCTTGGTGATTGCTGGTGTCCTTTGTTACTCCTCCAAGTCTGACTTCAGCCTCACCAGTCCTG
Organism: Phaethornis superciliosus; assembly: GCA_023637945.1. Lineage (NCBI taxonomy): Eukaryota > Metazoa > Chordata > Aves > Apodiformes > Trochilidae > Phaethornis > Phaethornis superciliosus. Next base: position 2,979,497 of record JAJQWJ010000020.1, read on the forward strand.
TCAGGGAGAGGAGTTCTTGGATCCCTGTCTTTTTTGAATCCCTGCTGCTGGAGTGCATGGCTGTAGCCTGCAGCTCAGGCCTTGGCTTCCCAGGAATATTGATTCATGCACCAGTCTGTTGCTCATGGTCTTTCCTGGACTTCAGAAACCCAGAAAGCAGGCTGGTCCCAGTGATTCATGAGTGGTAGCTTGCTCTAGGCATCACAAGTGGAGTAAGTGAGATCTGGGGCTGTGCTTGCTCCCTCTCCTGTCCTAGGGACTCGAGTGCTGCAGGATCTGGTTGCTCTTCAGTTTCAGTAACAGACAAATGAGAAAAGATAGAAGGAAGGCAAATACTCTGCTATTTTTCCTGTTGTCTGTTATCTGCTTCAGGCTGTGGAGCAAAGAATTCGAGAGGAGCAGCGAATGATGGATGAGAAGATAGTCTTGGAGCTAGACCAGAAAGTGATAGACCAGCAGAGCACTTTGGAGAAGGCTGGGGTGTCCGGCTTCTACATCACCACAAACCCACAGGTTGGTGTTTAGGCAGGGTGCATAACATCTGACAGTACTCTCATGTTAATATCTTTATTAAAAAAAAAACAAAAACCAAAACCAAAACAAAAAGCAACCACAACCTTGAACTTAATGAATTCTGAACCACTGAGTCAGAAAGAATGATCAGTCCTTTCTGTCATCAGCTGACAGCCATAGTGTTCTTGGTTGGCATAGTACCAGAAGCCTAAACCCATCAAAAAGGGCAACATCCCCAGCTTTCTGCAGTGATCTTCCCTGTCTAAGGGGAAGAAATGGTGTTCCCACAGCATGCAGTCCTGTGACTGTGTAGTGGGTCTGAATAATACTAAAAGAAGTGGCTGCAGATGTTTATCACTTTTGTACCTCGCTTAGCAGTACAAGTTGCCTTTGAAAAATCCTTTTATCAGGCCTCTTACTAATTCTTGCATGTGACTTACTGAAGATGATGATCTCAGACTGTGATTAGAAAATTGTTCTTGGTTTCCCTGGTGCATCTGATCTTAAAACTCATGAGCAGTCGCCTGGGTTTTTCTCTGTTGTCTTAACGCCACCACAGGAATGAAAAATAAAACTTCCAAAGTCTCACTGTAATGCCACAGAAGTTTGCAGAGAATGCAGAAACAGGCCGTTCTTAATCTTCAGCTGATTAAATTTCACTTTGATAAAGACCTTCTGGTGACAAACAATGGCTTAAAGTTAGTTAAACCAGTGTTTTCTGAAACCCACACAATTCCTGGTTGTGTAGCCTTGAACAAGCCTCTTATTTTTCCTGTGCTGCTATTCCTCAGCTGTATAATGAAAGCAGCTCTTTCTCTCCCCTCCTGCCCCCTCCTTATATGTTATTTTAGTAAGTATTAACTCTTAACAGGGTTCCTATTTGCTGGGGTTTATTTATGTTTGCCTTGATGATAGCTGGCAAACCAGGCCCAGACCTTGGCCACCAGATTTCTTATCTGGTGCAACCTTTCATGCATCAGATAAGAAATTACTGATGGAATCTGCTCTACACACGTTTCCCATCAGCTGATGTGTTTCCCCCCAGACTGTAGTATCAAATGTCCACTTATGCAGTTGATACGGTTTTATAAAAACAGATTTTTATTTCTGTGCTGTAATGTCTGCAAGTTTGAGTCACAGCATGGGGCTTGCTGAATTAGCCACTCTGCCATGTGGTCTTTGTGCTAAATGATTTGTGAGCTAAGTGTGAGTAAAGGACAAGCAGATGGTCACGAAACCATAAGCTGTTGTTGGTGACTGCAGGAGCTGGTGGTCTGCACTTATTTACAATCCTGGAAAAGGTAGTTTTTTGAAAGGGAATGATACACCTAGAGGGAACCGGATGCACAGTGTATCACACGTGCCTTGGACTGCACTCCAAGAGCACCCAAAGCAATGCCTCCTGCTGCCTGCCCAGCTGTGCCTGAGAGGGATGGGGATGTTGGAGATGGAGAGGAGGGAGCTGTGCTGAGCTGAGAAACTCCACAGGGATGCGTGGCTGTGCTGGGGGACACTGCTGCCTCACTCCTGGAGGCTGCTTCAGAAGTGAAAACCTGCAGAACTGGCTGGCTCTTGCTGTGGTTATCACTAAATCAGGGTCAAGAAAAGAACCTTTCTGTATCCTTAATGAACCATAAAGCCCTGCAGTTCCTAAGACAGGTACAGTGTGCAGCTAAGATACTACTGCTTTGTATTTTATAGAAATGCTTTAACAAGATTAAGCCATTGTTTTGTATCTGTGTTCTTTTTACTTTTGTTCCCTGAAGGTTAGCAGCTCTTGAGTGGGTGGTACAAACCAGTGCTTTCTGCTTTCTACAGCAGGGAACAGGATCAGCTTATTCTTGCAAACATGTCTCTCCTTTGCAGGAGCTCACTTTACAGATGAATTTACTGGAACTGATTCGGAAGTTACAACAGAAGGAATCTGAGTCTGAGAAAGCTTTTTCCTGAATGAGCAAATCTGCTGTTCACTGTCCAGAGTTTTCTTCTGACTTCCCTCTAAAGAACAGATTGTCAATGCCTTTGCTTTATATTGTGCCAGGAAGAGGCTGCTGGCTGTAGAAGAAATACCTGAGGCCCTTAGATAAGCTTAGAGCTGGAGGACGCAGACCCCAGAGCAGGGGTGTGGGTGGGGAGCATCAGGCATCATCTCCCATCCTCAGAGCAAGATGTGTGCTGCACATCCTGCTAAGAGGAGAGGTGATGGAGGATGCTGAGATCTGCCCCGGACACCCTGAGGGAGCCTGGGGAGGTGGGGAGGGGCACAGCAGCAGCAAAGCTGACCCTGCAGTGTGGGGCTGAGCCCTGTGCTCAGGTGGGTCACGCTGAATGGGAGAGCAGTGTTATCTCCTCCAAACTACAGTCACCTCTTCTGCTGCAGGGTGGAGGAGGAGTGAGTGTCTCTGGGAGGGGAGAGGGATGTGAGGGGGACTCCCCATCCAGTGCTGCCTCACCCTGGCAGATGGTTTGCAGATGGGGGGGAAAAAAAAGTCCAAGGTTTATCTACAGAAGAATGATTCTGTGTGTGATGAGGCTGAAAGAGCCTCTGAAACAGGCAGCCCCTTCCCAGGGAGGCCTCTGCACAGGTACCAGCATCAGCTTTATTAAAGGAGGATCTCTGGCCTCTTCCCACTGTTACTGGACTGTGATGTTTGCAGTGTTCCCTCCCATCTCGGACAGCAGAGAAGGCTTCAGAGATTTGCCTGTGTTACTTTAAGCCAGCTTCTAAATGGAGACAAATAAAATACTCTGTCCTACCTTTCTAAATGTCAGTGGTTGTGGTTACGGTTGTCCCATCCCTGCTTGATGAGCATGTGGTTTGGGGTGTACTAGAGTAAAGCTGCAGGGGACCTGGAGCATTTCTGAGACCTTTCCAGGTGGAGATGATGACCCTGGGAGCCTGATTCACACTCCTACAACTCAGAGGGTCATCAGTGTGTGGGTGCCCCTGGAAAATAGGATGGTGCAAGGCACCAAGCAGTTCTGTTCTTCATGGATGAAGTTTGAGTCAAGAGAAGCTGTTGGTGGCTCGAAGTCTTGGGCTTTGCATACAGCTGGGATTTCTCCAGCATTTCCAGAGCAAGTTTTGGAATTGGGAGGTATTGCTTTCATGTTGCTCTTCCTCTGCTGTTCTTGCAGCAGTCTCTTCATAGCAGAAGGCAGCATGAGAAGATTCAGTATGCTCTTAACTAAAAAGGCTGGGAAATGGGTCAGTACCCTGTGCCCAGGGTCCAGTGAGCCCTTGTGTTCATTTTGAAGCTGATCACGTAAGCTGGAGTAGGAGCCCATTGCAGAGCTGGAGAACCAGCTAAAGGAAACCCACACAGGTGTTGGTGGAAGTTGTGGGTGGCCTGGTAGGGAGAGGTGGGGGTGGAGGAGTTGCCCAGTGCTGTAGTGTAGGCAAACACACTGAAGGTCAGCAGCTGCAAGGACAAATGAGGCTTTTGCAAATTCAGGGTTGAGCCATCCCCCGTTTCCAGGTGGGTTTCTCCTCCCCACACCAATGTGCTACTGTGGTTCAGCAGCTGGAGAAAAGAGGTACTGCTCTTGGGGGGTTTCTGCCTCCTGCAGGAAAATCCCCAGCTGGAAAGTGGACTGATGCAGGACCTGCACCAGTGCAGGATCCCCACGAATCACCTCAAACTGTGTTGTCCTTTGGTCCTCTGGGACCTCCTCCAGTTGGGAGCCCTGCACTGATGTGTTTAGGAGCAGTGGTCCCTGTTCCACTTTGGAGACCTCTTTGTCCTGTGTGAGATGACACCCGCAGACATGGTGGGCTGGTGAAAGCAGCATCCCTGTTCCTCTGTTTGTGTCCAGAGCTATTAACAAGGAATGGCTTCCCAAGGTGATGATGAGGAAGGCAGGGATGAGCAATGGGCCCTATTGCAGGAAAGGAGCCTGACAGCTGGGATGCTGGGGGAAGGACCCCCCTGTTTTCACCATGAGCACCCTTTTGCTTTCCACAAGGGGAAAGCAAGCAGCAACTTGGGATTCTGCCAAGTGGGTTCAGCCCTTCTGAGTGGGCCAGAGTTCCCCACCAGCCAGGAGAGCTGGTCACTGACACCTTCACTGCTGGCGAGATGGTTCTGGGGATGGCAGTGGCTGTTCTGGCACTGCCATGACAACAGCAACTCTCGAGCTTCCCACTCCCACCATCTGCTCTGCAGCTCTGCCAGACAGAGCATCCAAGCTGAAATTTTCCATCCCTGTGGTCAGGTTGTGTTTCAGGAAGGCTTTCCATGTGAGGTGGAGAGTGGCAGGGTCGTTGGTGGAAAAGGTTATTCTAAGGGAACCAAGTGCTTGTTTCCCTTGAGAGGGAGGGAATTTTGGGTCAGCATGATTTCAGAGCAGGAAACTTCCTCAGCCTGCCCACCCCACACTCCAGGCACTGCTGGGCAGGATGAGGTCAAGCATGAGGTTTTTCCAAGCAAGTGCCTTTGTGTCACTAGAGGGTGACGCCTTCCCACAGCACTGGCTGTGTCTGCCATCCCTTCCTTGGGAGCAGAGCTGGAACCCCCTGGCTGCAACCTCCTCTCAGGCAGTTGCAGAGAGAGCCAGAAGGTCTCCCCTCAGCCTCCTGTGCTCCAGGCTGAACACCCCCAGCTCCCTCGGCTGCTCCTGGGCAGACATGTGCTCCAAACCCTTCCCAATTTATCCCTTTCCAGCACCTCCCTGTGGGGCTGGTGCAGCCAAAAGGTCGTGACGACCCACGGGATGCTCTCGGTGCATTGCTAAAAATTCATCACCGTCTCTGTGGGACCGGGGGGTGCTCCCGTTACCCCAATCCCAGCTCCGGGGGAGACACCCCGTAGGGATGCGGGGGTTGTTCATTCCCACTCAGCATCCTGGAGCAGCAGCCGCCGGAATTCCCGAGGGGCTCCGGCAGCCGCCGCGCCCGCCCCCGCCCTTCCGCCGGTCCGGGAGGCGGAGCCGGGAGAGCGGAGCAGGTGGGGCGGGTCCGGTCCAGGCGGTGGCGGAGCCGTGGGGTGTACCCGCGTAGGTGAGCGGGGCCTGCGGGGCCCTCCGGAGCGGCGGGACCGGGGAGGGGCTGCGGGGCTGGCATCGCGGTGAGGTCAGCGGGGATGAGACGTTCCCTCCATCCCCTGGCTGGGGATGGGTCCGGAGGCCGAACCCCGCCCCTCACACAACCTGTCCCCAATCCTTCCCCCTCCCTTTACGGGAGCGATCCCGGAGCCCCGTATCCCGCCCCGGCTGTGGGTGAGATGGGGTCGGGCCCCCGGTGCTGCCGGGCGCGGGGGTTCGGTGGCGGCTGAGCGGGGCTGGGGGGCTCGGCCAGCGCGGGGGCTGCCCACCGGTCTCTTGTCCCCAGGGGCAGCGTCGTGTCCTCGGTTGGTGGTGGCCTTTGCGGGACTTTTTGGCTTCCGAAACGGAGGCAGCCAGTGATCAGGGCTGCAGCCAGCGGTGCGAGCCCTCGGGACAGGTTTAGGGATAGGGAGATAGGAATCCCGGGACCGGGAGGAGGGCGGCTGGGAAGCCATCCCCTCAGATTACAGACCGCCCAACGGGGCAGCCCTGAAGTGGCATCTGAAGGTCCCCAGAGCAGTGTCCTCTCGCTGTCCCGGTGGCAGCTGCCAGCTGGGGCTGGACCTTGGGCACTCGATATGTTTCCTGGACTGGCTGGGGACGTGTCCACGTCCTCGCAGGAGTTGCTTTGGACTTCCTCCTGCACACCTCTGCACCATGCTTGGGCTTTCCTGGGGAAGCAGCAAGGTGTTGTGAGTGGGGACACTGCGTGCCCCTTTGGGAGGCCCCCAGCACACCAGGCAGAGGGTCTGGGAGACGTTGAATAAGGTGGAGGGGAAGAGTGAAGAAACCTTCATGGCCAGAGCAGCCTCGTTTGAGCTGTAATGCATCTCTGGTTTGAAAACAAAAGCCTGGGTGGTCCTGGGGTTCCCCTTCCACCTGACATACAAGGCTGGCTGTCCTGTGCCACCACTCTGGAGGAGGACATGCTCTGGTGCTGAGCTCCACACTGTCTGAGGAGTGAGGAACACTTTAAATGTGCCCTGCAGGAGGGTATGCTCACACCTTCCTCCTCCTCTGGTAGGTCCCCAGGCAGTCTCCAGCTGTGGACTCCTCCCACGGCCTGCAGGATGGCGAGATGGCTGCCACGCTCCACAGACCTGACCCGCTTCTGCCAGAAACTCAACCGGGTGAAGACCTTAGAGGATGACATGATGGAAACATCCTTCAACAGATGCCTTTCCACCATCGACTTGACACTTCTGGGCATTGGGGGCATGGTAGGCTCTGGGCTCTATGTCCTCACGGGTACTGTGGCCAAAGAGATCGCCGGCCCGGCCGTCATCGTCTCCTTCATCATTGCTGGCTTTGCCTCACTCCTGGCTGCTCTCTGCTATGCCGAGTTTGGAGCCCGAGTACCAAAAACGGGCTCTGCTTATATGTTCACCTACGTGTCCGTGGGTGAGATCTGGGCCTTCCTCATCGGCTGGAACGTGCTGCTGGAGTACATGATTGGGGGAGCTGCGGTGGCCAGGGCCTGGAGCGGCTACCTGGACTCTATCTTCAATCACAAGATAAAGAACTTCACTGAGACCCACGTGGGCACCTGGGAGGTGCCATTCCTGGCTCACTACCCCGACTTTCTGGCTGCAGCCATTCTGCTGGTAGCCACTGCCTTCATCTCCTTCGGGGCTAAAGTGTCTTCCTGGCTCAACCATGTCTTCTCAGCCATCAGTATGGGTGTCATCCTCTTCATTCTCATCATGGGCTTCGTCCTTGCGCAGCCCAAGAACTGGAGTGCCCAGGAGGGCGGCTTTGCTCCATTTGGGCTGTCAGGCATCATGGCAGGCACAGCCACCTGCTTCTATGCCTTCGTGGGCTTTGACGTCATCGCTGCCTCCAGTGAAGAAGCCAGGAACCCACAGCGGGCTGTCCCCAGGGCCATTGCTTTCTCCTTGGGGCTGGCCACCGGGGCCTACATTCTGGTGTCGATGGTGCTGACATTGATGGTGCCCTGGCACACACTGGACCCCGACTCTGCCCTGGCAGATGCGTTTTACAGGAGGGGCTACTCCTGGGCAGGGTTCCTGGTGGCTGCTGGTTCTATTTGTGGTGAGTACAGGCAGTGGTGGTGGGACCTGTCACCCCACTTGCGACGGTAGCTGCGAGCCAGGGTGGTTTGGGTCTAATGTCCTCCTTCTTCTTCCCATTCCTCAGCAATGAACACGGTCCTGCTGAGCAACCTCTTCTCCCTGCCACGTATCGTCTATGCCATGGCCGAGGATGGGCTCTTCTTCCAGGTCTTCTCCCGAGTGCATCCTCGCACGCAGGTGCCGGTCATCGGTATTGTGGTCTTTGGGCTGCTGATGGCCTTGTTGGCCCTTGTCTTCGACCTGGAGGCCCTGGTGCAGTTCCTGTCCATTGGCACACTGCTGGCCTACACCTTCGTGGCTGCCAGCATCATCATCCTGCGCTTCCAGCAGAAGAAGGTGGAACCCCGTGCACCAGCAGTCGGTTGCCGACCCAGCCCTGAGCCCCATGAGGGTTCATCTGCCAGCGAGCTGAAGGAGTACGAGTCCTTCTCTGACAAGCTCCAGCTGGTGGACAGGGACAAAAGCAAAGAGCACCGGGAGCCAGGGCAGCTGAAGGCAGCTTTCGAGCCCTACCTGGAGTTCCTCAGCGACTTCTACCCAGGGGAGGTGGTCACGGTAGCCGTGGTGACCCTGATGGTGTCTGCCATCTGCCTCTGCTCCATCTTGGCGTTCGGCAACACCCACCTCCACCTGCCCACCTGGAGCTACTCCCTGCTGTTGGTCCTCTTCATCTTGGGCTTCCTCCTCAGCCTCTTCCTTATCTGGGCACATGAGCAGCAGCAGGGGACACAGACCTTCCAGGTATATCCATGGGTCCCTCTGCTGGGGTGTACAGGGTGGGAGCAGCTCTGATGGACCCACAAGATGTGAGTGAAAGCACTCCAACTGCTAAAGGAGTGATGACAAGGGTGTCATCAAGCATGGAGTGTAGTGAGGTGTTGGTGCCTGCGGTGTCACTCTGCAGTCACGAGGGGCCATCCCCAGCAGCTCAGTATCTATCCCATGGGATCACTTCTGCCCACCTCTTCTGCATCCCCACAGCCCCTCATTTCAAATTCTGCCTGTTCCAGCTCATTCTGCCCTTGGTCTACCCTTGAGCTACATGATGGAGCTCTTCAATCTCGTAACTGCTTTTGTGCCTCTTGTGTAGTGCCACCTCCCTCCCCTACCCCTGCCCCAGCTTCTTCAGCAAGTACCCCATTGCCCCTGGGTGGTGCCAGGAGCTTGTTTGGTCCTTGTGACAGTGTCTCTGGGCTGTTTCCAGTGCCATTATCTACCCTGCCAGCCCAGCGTGTGGCCTGGCTCCCAGCTCCTGCCTCCCTGACTGGCCATTGTTCATTTCACTGCCTTTTTCTGGGAAAAAAAATGTAATTTTGGAAACTCAGTAGTGACAGTCACTTCGTCCCTTGCACTTTACCAGAGCTGGCTTTTGTCTCTATGGTTTTAAGGATGGTGTCACCACTCCTAACTCCGTTTCTCCCACAGATTCCCCTGGTACCCCTCTCCCCAGCACTGAGCATCATCCTCAACATCTACCTGATGCTGAAGCTCAGCTACATGACGTGGCTCCGCTTTGCCATCTGGCTGCTCTTAGGTGGGTGCTTGCATGGTGGCTGCTTTGGAGGGAGAGGGGAACTGGGCTTACCTGGGGGAACTGGGCTGATCTCAGCAGCAGCCAGTGGCTTCAGAACTTATTTTCCCTGGTGATGGGTTTACAGTTCATGTCGTGCCTCTCTCTGCCACCAGTTTCCCTTTGGAGACACAAGCTGAGGTCTCCCAGCATCTCCCTGACCCTCTCTGGTTTCTGGAGTGTTACGGCTTGTTCCTATTAGGGTTTGGATCCACCTTCAAGCTCCAAACCAGAACAACCCCCTGCTCCCAAGACTGCTCCCTGGGGCTTGAGGAGCCCACCCCAGCAAGGGGCTGCCCCTCCTCAGGGACTGGCATTGCCCTCTTGCTCTCACCTCCCTGCAGGATCCTTTTCCACCTGCAAGTAGCTCAGTTAAGCCCCCCTGGTGCTGTGGCTTGTGCTGCTCTGCTGGGATGCCGGTTGCCTCCCTGCCAGCCTTTAGCCACTGCTCTCCATCTCCTCTCTGCAGGGCTACTCGTCTACTTTGGTTATGGCATCTGGCACAGCAAGGAGAACCTGCGGGAGCTGCGGCCCCAGAGCGTCAGTGCCCGCTACGTGGTGTTCCCCAGCAGCAGCCTGGAGGAGAGGGTGCAGACGGTGCAGCCCAGCTCCCAGCCCGACCCCGGCCCACCCGACACCGACACCAACGACTGCAAGAGATGACACCTCAGGGGACAGGGGCTGTGGCAGCGACTGACACATCCCCCTCCCCCCCCTCTCCTCCTCCCGGTCCCTTCAGCAGCAGAGCCACCGGAACTGCCCTGGGCTTGTGGCTCCATCTGGAAATGTGGAGGATGCTTGTCCTTCCCCACCAGCTCCCCCCACGGTGGGGAGGGGGGCACTGGCTCCTTCCCTCCCCAACCCCAGCACTCAGGAGCAGGGTCTCAGTCCCCTTGGCCTGCTGTCTGCCCAGCTTACCAGGAACCTTGTCACCTTCCTTGAGTGCACCCTGGGACCCTGCAGCCAATCTGTGCTGGCTGTCCCATCAGTGCAGAGGGGTGCTGGTGGGTGCAGAGATAGGTGCAGAGGGCCCCCAGGACCAGGGCAGGCAGCCCAGTGCCTCCCATCCCAGGTCTCACCCTGGTTGCAGCCCTGCCCAACCTCCTGCTGAGCTGCCTGCAGAAGGAGCAGGGGCCAAATGCTCTTTCCCACCTGCATCCTAACCAGCTCCATCCCACTTCTCCTAAAAGGTTGGGGCTAAGGAGCAGCTGGGGATGTGAAATGGAGAAATGACATGGCCACAGAGAGTGGCCAGGCAGAGATGCTGGGAGAGCCAGTGCAGACTGGCACAGCCAAGGCCCAACTGCATCTTCCCCTCCTTTGGCATCAGCTGTTTCAGGGTGGGCCTGAGGCCATGCCTGGCTTCAAGGTCCTACCACGGTCCTGCCCCAGCCCCATGCTGGTTGTGGGTGCTCAGTACCCCAGATTTGTTGCCATGACCCCGGAGGTCCCCAGCAGCATCACCAGTCTGGGCTTCCTGGAGCCAGCTCCCCCCTTCCCTGCACCCCTGCCCTTCCTGGTGGGGGTGCTCAGCCCACTGTGATGCCTCTCCCAGGCTTGGGACATGCTCTGTGGGTGCTTTTCCATGTTGCCCCTCCCCAGCAAGCATCCCCTTGCTCTTGGGCTCATCCTGTGGTGTTCAGGGGTATCCCCAGGAATGGTCACCTTCTGTGGTCACCCCTGGCTTGTTTACCCATGGAGAACTTAAAGTGGAGGGGAAGGGGGTTTTAGCATGCTCTGAAAGAAAAATGTGGAGAAAACCATCAGTCAAGCAGAAGGATGCCAAATTGCCAGGCTCTGCAGAGTGGACACCCTGCTCCTTGCATCCATGCTGGATGTGCCAGGAACTGGGGACCACGGGACCACAAGTCCAGTTCCTGAGGAGCCATGGGGGTCTCTGTGTGATGTGCTGCTCTCTGATGAGCCCTCTGTATGCCAGCACTGCTCTGCATCCCACCTCACCCCTGCCCTGCTGTCCCCACCGGAGTGGCCCATCCCTGCCGTGCTGTGGCCCTTCTTGGCACCTCTGTCTGGTGGCTTGTGAACAATGGGCTGACAGGGTCACCCACATAAATACTGGTTCTGTGGTGGCTCTGGTCATTTGTGCTGTGTGTCCCACAAGAGTCCCAAGGAGAAACTACTTCCCCCAGCTGATCCCCCCCCAAAGCCTGGGAACAGGGGGGTGGTGCCACCCACTCCCACCTTGCAGCCAGGTTCTTCCCAAGCTGTAGGATCTGCCCCCAGTTTTTCTCTGGCATCACTGTGCTGGGAGCCCAGGTTCCCAACTTCTGACACACATTTCCAGAGCTGAGCTGGCACATGTGAGCTGTGCAGGACCTGTCTGGGTCCACCTGTCACCCCCAGAGCTGCTTTGCTTCTCTGGCACCAGCATTTCATCCCTGAGGGTGGGCTCCAGCTGGGCCCACAGAAGGTGGGACCCCAAAGGGGCCAGGGCAGGCATGCAATGGCAGCTGGAACTGGGGCTTGATGTGTGCATAAATGTAAGGATATTGAACCCCTTTGTCAACAGCAAGGATGGAGCTGAGCAGTGCTGGGATGGGTCTCTCTGACTGCCAAGGGTTAGGTGCTGGATGGGTGGAATAACTTGTGAACCCAATGCAACTAATGGGAATTAGTGTGAGTCACTTGAGATATCCATGCTGTTCATTAGGGAAATTTCCTTCCCATGGTAACAATGTCATTCATTATTTAAAGAATGAAGTATTCAACAGGAGAAAGATAACCTTAACTCTCCTCATCAAATGTTGGCTTTTAATCTCTGCTACAAACCCACTGTCAGCTGGATAAAAGTGAACTGAAAGGACCATAGTGCTGTGTCAGGAGCAAGGAAGCCCGTTGCAGGGATGGGTAGGAGCAGCAAAGATCCAAACAGAGCAGGACGGTCTGAGGTTCAAACACTTTTCTGTTCTGTTTTTGGAGGGCAGTCAATAGAAGTCACATCACAAAATATTCTTGGCAGTCACAGGCTGGGCCCACCCCCCATGGGCTCTGGGTCAGCCTTTCAAGTTGGCAGAGACCTAAGAGTTTTTGAGTGGGCCTCGTAACCACTGATATTTAATCTATATTAAAATATTAATTTGTAAAAATTCTGTGAAACTACTGGTAGGCTGTGACATGAAAAGCCAGCATGGACATGGGGTACCCCCAGCGCTGGCCAGGCAGGGGGTGATGGGGACATGGCTGGCAGGGAATTAAAGGATTGAAATGTAATTAGCAGCAGCCTGGGAGGCAAGCCTGCCCTATCAAGCACATCTGTGAGTTTGTTTTTTTAAATAGGATTACAAAACTGGTCTGTTCATCTGTGCCATGCATCATCCTATTGCAGTAACAGACCCTGCAGAAGCACAGAATATGTATTAATTGATTTAACATTACCTAGTTGTTAAGGCACACAAAAAAAGGGAGCCCTCCTACAACGATTTGTTCCTGGGAATAATATCAGCAGCAAAAGAAATACTCAACAAACACCATCAGCAGTGCTTTAAGATGGCAGCCTGTAACTGCAGGGGAAAAATCCACTGGTTCCTCCAGTTCTATCCTTATACGCTTGATCCAGACAGATTTAAAAACAACCACCTCCCTATTCCCCCCCCATGCAGCTCACAAACCCTTTCCACAGAACACGTGGAGGCAGCTGCTCTACTGCTGTGCTGTGGCTGCCATTCCACCCAGTTGCCATAGGAGCATCCTTCTCCAGATTAATTGGGTGTGTTTGTTGTTTTTTTTTTAATAATAATCATATTTTCTGGGGCTCGTGGAAACAGTCTATTCAGCCTAGCCGAACTGTGTGGAAACCAATTTCATTACGAGGCACCAGGGAAGTATTTAGGTCAGCAGTGCTGGGGCTGCAGGAACCTGGAACAGCTTTAGGGGCTACAGGGCAGGAGCAGCTCCAGCATTCATGCTCCGAGCTGGGCTAAGAGGATTCCTGTAATCCCAGTAAAATAATCGCCCTGTGATGGCGTGGGAGCAGGCAGGGCTGGCTGAACCTCAGAGGGGACAAGGCTGGACTGGGAAGGCTGGGAGCACCAAGGGCAGCAGTGGTACCCACGAGGGAGAAAATGGATGCTAAGGCTGCCAGCCAGCAGAGAGAGGGACCCAGACTGTGTGCCTCCTGCCCCAGCCCTGAGAAACAGCTCAGGGGAGGGGGGTGTACACAGCCCAACTCCAGGGATGGCCAAAGGGAGATGGAGATCTTGGAGGCTTCAGGAAAGTGACTGGGTGGTGTTACACTGTGCACCAGCCCTGGGAGGTCCTGCAGGGTCACCAGGCTCTGGCACAGGGGGTAGGGGTGGTGGGTGCATCTGTTTAACCACAGGCTGCTGAAATAAGCAGGCACTGACTTGGCTGTGTACCTGAGCCCTATCCATGCTCAAGGGAGGAAAATGGGAGCCCCAAGCATTGGAAGAGGGTGGTAGGCAGACACCCAGAAGAGAGCAGCTTGGTACCCTAATTAAATCTCCTCCCAGCTTTGTGTTTCTAAATGCTCCAGCTCTGGCAGCAGCACAGACGAGCTGCAGGGCTGGTTTAGCTGCCTGTAAGTAATTGTCTCATCCCCTTCCAGCCTCCCCTCCTCCTCCTGCAGTTATAGCTGGAGGATGAGGTAAGCATCCTGCTTCGTCCCTGAGATACCCAAAGCAGTGTCTGCTCCTTTTACCAGCTGAAGAACAGCAGGGCCCTGAAGCCCCGGGTCCTCTGCTTCCATCCCTCCAGGGAGCAGCAGAGGTCAGGCCAGCAGCCGGGGTGCTGAGCACAGGGGTACACAAAATATTGCAGGAATTTGTGCTTCTGTTTAGAAGCATCTCAGCAGCCTATGTCTCAGCAGTCCCTGTGACTGCTCTGGGCCACAACTCTTCCCTGTCTTACAACACAGTGCAGACTTTTTTTAACAAGTTGCACATGCGGGAATGATGGGGTCCCAACCCTAATAGCAGGTGGGCTGGTGTTCAGCCTTGTAGCCATAAAAGTAAGGAGGCTAAATCCTCACCACGTGTACAGGCAATAAGGCAAGAGGCAGGAGAGTGGAACTGACACAAGGAAGACTGAGGTAAGAGACTGCCTCCAAATGATGTTTCTTAGTAGCTACTACAGCTAAACCTTCTGGAAGTGTTGATCTGCTTGAGGGTAGGAAATCTCTGCAGAGGGACCCAGACAGGCTGGATTGATGGGCCAACACCAGTTGTATGAGCTTCATAAAGACCAAGTGTTGAGACCTGCACATAGGTCCCAACAGCCCCAGGCAATGCTCCAGGCTTGGGGCACAGCAAGCAGCTGGGAAGTCCCATACAGAAAAGGACCTGGTGGTGTTGGGCAACAGTGGCTGAACATGAGCCAGCAGGTGCCCGAGGTTTGCCTTTTTCATGGTCCAAACTACACAATTCCAAAATGTCATGTCCACTGAAAAGAGCTTTCATGGATGGGCCTACCTGACACAAAGCAGTGAGTGAACATACAAAGGTTTTATGATTTCATAGAATCATAGAATTGGCTGGGTTGGAAGGGACCTCAGAGATCATCAAGTCCAACCCTTGATCCACTACTGGTGCAGTTCCCAGCCCATGGCACTGAGTGCCACATCCAGGCTCTTTTTAAATATCTCCAGGGACGGAGAATCCACTACTTCCCTGGGCAGCCCATTCCAATGTCTGATCACCCTCTCCGTAAAGAAATTCTTTCTAATATCCAACCTAAAACTCCCCTGGCACAACTTGAGACCATGCCCTCTTGTCTTGCTGATAGCTGCCTGGGAAAAGAGACCAACCCCCCCCTGGCTCCAGCCTCCTTTCAGGGAGTTGTAGAGAGCGATGAGGTCTCCCCTGAGCCTCCTCTTCTCCAGGCTGAACACCCCCAGCTCCCTCAGCCTCTCCTCACAGGACTTGTGCTGGATCCCTTCCCCAGCCTGGTTGCCCTCCTTTGGACCTGCTCCAGGACCTCAATCTCCTTCCTGACCTGAGGGGCCCAGAACTGGACACAGGACTCGAGCTGTGGCCTCCCCAGGGCTGAGTACAGGAGCAGAATCCCTTCCCTGGACCTGCTGGCCACGCTGTTCCTGAGCCAGGCCAGGATGCCATTGGCCTTCTTGGCCACCTGGGCACACTGCTGGCTCATGTTCAGCTTCCTGTCAATCCAGACTCCCAGGTCCCTCTCTGCTCCTAAAAACATTAATTTCAAAATGTGGAGTACGGCAAGGAAGACAAACAGGCATAATTCACACCCCGAGGGGGAAGAGGGGTGACAACCTGCACATCCCCCCCGCCAGCCCCAGCCTTCGGGACCCCCTCCCACCCCAGCTCCCTCCGACACCGCCTCCATCCCCGCCCTCGCTCGCTCCGCGTGGCCGTGGCCGTGGGGCGGAGCAACGAGAGGCGGGGGCTGTGCGGACAGCGGGGCGGGACCGGGACCGGTACCGCAGTCCCATCGCGGTCACCTTGTTCCCCGCCTGTGGCCATGGCGGTGACATTCGAACCCTGCTCTGGGCTGCTCGACTACAAGACGGCGAAGTTCGCGGTGACTCGGAACCGGCGGGTCGGGTTGTTGCATCGCCTGCTCCAGCTCGGGGTGCTGGGCTACCTGCTTGGGTAGGGCTCTCCCCTCCCCTCCCGCCCCAGGGACCCTCCCCGAGCTGCCCCGGTTTCCTTTTTCAGCGCCTCTCGCCCCCTGCCCCCCCGCAGGTGGGTGCTGCTGGTGCGGAAGGGCTATCAGGACACCGACCCTGCCCCCCGCATCGCCGTTGTCACCAAGATGAAGGGGACGGCGGTGGCCGAAGCCAGGGGTGCGGGATGGCAGCTGTGGGACGCCGTGGACCAAGCCTGGCCCCCACAGGTAGGGCCGGAGCCAGGTTGGGGAGAGGAGGAGGGAGGTGGCAAAACCTGAGGTTAAAAGCCTTTGGGAAAAGAAAGGCGAGGGTGACGGTGTAACTTACAAGGAAAAAAAAAAAACAAAACAGGTGTTTGCCGAGGAGTGTGAGGGGGTGAATTCCCTGCTGAAGCTGCCTTCTTGCCTTCTAGGGAGAAAATGTGCTTTTTCTGGTGACCAGTTTCATCACTACAGCCAAGCAAGCCCAGGGCACATGTCCCGAGGTGAGTGATTTGTGGTGTCCCTGAGATGAGATTGTTAAAGCCAGACAGTGCTGCTGCTCTTCTGCAGGAACCTGGGCAGACCCAGTGCCAGACCAGACAGAATGGCAAAATGTTTTGTATTCCAAACAAAACTATTGTATTGTATTCCAAACAAAATTCCTTCTCATTGCTCCATAGGTCTTACTCCCTCATTTTCATTTGCTCTGTCATACCTGCATGAACCAAGTCATGTATCCAAGAAGTTTAGCCAGTCACTTGTGGTGACCAGAAGGACAAGGGACACAGAATACTGTGTCCTTGCCAGCTCTCTGCCTTTCGACGAGGGTCACTCTGGGCCAGCTGAGCTGTGTTGTCCCATTGCTATCCCACCTCCACACTGTGGCATCAACACTGCCATGTCCCTGCCACCCCTGGCACCTCTGTCCCTTCTTGAGTCTCCACACATATTCTTGGCTTGCTGCTCCACTCTTTTACCTCTGTTCTGCCATTTCTCCTGATGCTTTTGTGCATGCTCCATGTATACCTGTGTCATGTTTCCTTTATAACTCTCTGCTGCAGGACTAGGATCCTCCACATCCTAGTGTCCTGTTTTTAGGAGGAACTGAGCATAAGGTCTGGGTGATTTCTGAGTCAGCCAACACTTAGTTGTGTAAGTTCTCAGGGACAAATCTTCCCATTAAGTCTGGATTCAGACCAACTCCTCAGCTAAACCCTCTCAAGCTGGACCCTGCTCAGCAGACAGGAGCAAATGCCTTTTAAGCTGAGCCAAGTGCTGTTTTTCCTAATGGTCCCTTTGGCTGTGGCCTCCTGTGCTGTGCCCAGCCTGACCTTGCCTCCCAGCTGACCAGGCTGGGCTGTTCTCCAAATGCAGCCCAAAGGATGCAGAAAAGTAGGAGCAACCCCAGTTTTGAGTCGGGGAAAATGATACTCATGGTCCCTCTTTAAAATGTTGAGAATTCCTAAAGGACTGATGGCTGCAGAAGCCTCTCCAGGGGAAGGTAGATGCTGTAGAACATTTCAGAACGCATTCTCTCCCAGACAGTTACTGGCAACTCTAGATGCTAAAGTTTTGCAGTGTGGAAGCCATGGATATAGGAATAGCAGAGCACTTCACCCCATGACTGTGCTGTGGTGTGTCTGGGGGCTATCACAGCCTTCACCCCATCCTTCTCCCCAGTAATTTTCCAGTTCTTGGCTTTGAGGCTGTAGCTGACATTCATGTTTGGAAAGCTTTGGAGATTTAGCAGTGAGAGCTTTTGACTTTGCAGGAAGTTCTGAATATTCTCAGTTACCAAAGTATTCTGTCAGAAGTCCATCTGGAGCCAGAGCAAGACCTTTACACAAGCAAGGTACAGCAATGGAGAACTTTAGGAGTAAAGATCTTGTAACCAGCAACCCCCTGCTGGTTAGCCCTTTGCATACTTTTATCCCTCTGTCTTCCAATGTTTGTGCCTTTTCATCTCACTTTAAATCCCTCCCATTCCATGTCTTTTCTTCATCGCCTAAACATCCCATCCCTTAAATGCCCTGTGCCATCCCAATAGACTTTTCTGCTTCCCATAATAATTCCCATAGCCCTAGGCAGTCAACACTCTGGTCCAAAGGTCCTTCAGAGCTGTTCCTCTCAGCTCATTGTGATGGGTTTCACACCTGGAGCAAGGGGCTGAGGCTGTCCTGCAGCAGCCCTGGGGAGGGTGGGCAGACCCCCCATGTCCTTCTGACTCCATAACTGGTATTTCCCCACCTGCCTTTGGAGCTCTGTGCACCTCTGGGCATGGGGAGATGGGCTTCTGGTGGCTGCTGCAATGGCCTGGGAGTTTCTGAGAGAAGGTGTTACTTGTGTTCCCCTGCTTGCCAGCTTCTCTGTTTTAGTAGGAGCTTCTTGCTACTCAGGGCACTCAGTTGGGTCCAGAGTGGGGGTGAAGCTTTCCCTGGGTCTCTTGTAAAACTTCTGTTACAATGGATTTGAGGAGTCTTCAGCCCTTCCCTGGGGGCATTGTGGTGGTACTTTACAAGGTGTTCTATGTACCCTGCCATTACAGCCCTTCCAAACCCAACTGTGCTTGTTCCCAGTCCCAGCTGAAAGGTCCAAGGAACCTCCTGAGGCTTCCCCATCTCTGCAGCAGGGGAGGCAAGCGCCCCAGAGAGCATGGGGTTAGGCAGGAAGGACTGTCCCATGGAGATAGCTCTCTCCTCACTGGCTGGAGGCTGCCCAGGTTCTGGACGTGGTGTGAATGTCTTCTGTAAGCTTTTGGGACGTGCTTGGAGAATCTGGAGCAGCAGCAGCAGAGAAATGTGGGTGAGTGGGTGGGTGGCCTGAGGTGTCAGTGCAATGACACAGCTCTTCCCTCTGCCCCCCACAGAGCCCCTCTGTTCTCCAGGCGACGTGCACAGAAGATGCAGACTGTCCCGTGGGAAACACTGTGGTTCATGGCAATGGTATGGGGTGTTATGCTAAGGAAAAAAAAAACCAAAACCAAAAAAACCCACCAAAAATCACAAACTAAACCAAACCATAAGATCATTCCATTCCTCATGTTTGGTAGCAAGCAAACCTGCAGAGCCCAGTTCAGTGCTTTTTGTAAGTGAGCATGGAAGTTTTCTCCAGCCATTTATTCTTGTCAGAACCACTTAGTGACCTCCCCCAGCACTGTTAACTGCAGGCACAGGGGCACTTTGCTTCTGATGTTGGCTGCTGGAACTGAAACCACTGTGCTCTGTGATTGGCAGGTTTTTCTTTTTTTAAAAAAAAAAAAACCAAAAAACCCCAAACTTGGCTTTTGTTTAATGCTGATTAATATTAGCAGCCCATGTGAGTTCAGCTGGAGATGGGTGTTTCAGCTCTAGATCAGCTGCCAAAGCTTTCTGTGCAGGATTGCCCCAGCATATTGTGTTATCTGCTGGGGAGCAGGTGGCTTCAGCAGCCTCTGGGCAGGACACTGGCATCAGGGAAAGCTTCTTGGCTTTGTGAAGCAGCTGCTGTTGTTCAGCCTCAAGGGAAAGTTTCACAAGGAAGCTGTTGATGAAGATGATCCCAGGGTTATCTTTGTGGTTCAGGTTTTGAAAAGGTCAGAGCAAGCCTGTGACCAGGGCACTATCTCAGGAGGGGAGCTGCAGAGAAAGAGTTTCAAAAAGGAATAGTAACTGACATTGTCTCATTTCCAGGGATAAAAACTGGGAAATGCATCATGTTCAACACCACTCATTCAACCTGTGAGATCTATGGCTGGTGTCCTGTGGAGAACAACACCCTGCCCAGGTAAGGCACAGGGTGAGGGGACAGCAGACTATCAGAGTTTGGTTCATCCCTCTGCTTTGTGTAAGCAGGGGCCTGGTCATACTTTCCCAAGGGGCAGCCAGGCTCAGGGAGATCTTTGACATGGATGTATCAGTCAGTTAAGCCCAGGGGACTTCATGGAATAGCATTTTTTGCAACTATTTATTGTAGCTAAAGTCCCAGACTTGTGGAAGAGACTTCAGAGCAAGGGGAGGGGGGACATGCCTTGGCCAGGGTGCAAAATTTTGAGTTGATTGGTGGTTGTTTTCCAGGAAACCTCTTCTGGCTGAGGCGGAGAATTTCACTCTTTTTATAAAAAATACTGTCCACTTCACCAAATTTAACTTCTCCAAGTAAGTATCATACTCCTTCAGACAGACTGTGGGTCCAGCGACATCCAGCCTCTGTCCTGACTTTGCCTGCTCAGGGGCTGCACAGCCAACGTGGCCAAGAAGTCTTGTGCCATCCAGGATGGGCAGTGGGTTGAGCAGTTGCAGTTCAGGATGCTGTGTTCAGCAGATATCAGGGCAATGGGATGGGTCACCCTCAGGGAGGGACTGGTGTCTGTCTGCCTGTCTTAGAGTACTGCAGACAGAACCAGACCAGGGCAGTCATTCACAAGGTCTCATTTTATCCAGTATATTTTTTTGTAGATTAATCCCTGCAAAATAGTTTGACAGAGGCCCAGGAGAAGCCTTGCAGCCCCAGGCCTGCTGAGTGTGCTGCCTCAGCCCTGCAGGAGAGATGGACTGGGGTAGCTGGGGCAGCACATCTCAGAGCAGTGGGTGCTGGGGAAGAAAGGAGAATCATTGAATCATGTTGGTTGGAAAAGACCTTTAAGATGATAAAGGCCAACTGTTCCCCCAGGACTGCCAGGGCCACCACTAACCCCTCTTATTCAGCACCACATCTACACAGCTTGGAAATCCCTCCAGGGATGGGGAGCTTGGGCCAGGGCCTGACAACCCTTTATGGGAAGAAATTGTTACTAGTATGCAATCTAAACCTCCCCTGGCACAACTTGAGGCCCTTTCCTCTTGTTCTATCACTTGTTACTTGAAGAAGTAACTTGAGAAGCACAGGTGTTACTTGAGAAGCACAAAGGCAAATGGAGGAGCTGGGAGGGGAAGGACCTTGGCAGGTTCTCTAAGGTGTGATAACTCCATGAGTGATTCCTCTGGGGCAGTTTCCCTCCATCCTCTCTTGAGCTGAGGCTTTAGGGGAGCCAGTGAATATCCCCCTGAAGCAGGAGTCTTAGTGGTTCTGCTTCATGGGGAGGGTCTCCTTCAGCCCTGCAGCAGGGGACCCTGACCTCCCACACCATACTCCATCCCTGACACTCTCCCCTTTCTCCTCTCTCAGGTGCAATACTTTGCAAACCAATGACCCCGCCTATTTCAAGAGCTGCACATACGATGCGTTCCTCAGCCCCTTCTGCCCTGTCTTCCGTGTCCGTGACATGGTGGAGGCAGCTGGAGAGACCTTTGGAGACCTCGCACTGCTGGTACTTGGTGTTTTTTTTAAAAGCATGGAAGGTGACTCCCAAGTTCCTCAAGGATGTGGGGAAGGGGCAAGGGTCACCCCTGAAACGCTAAGGGAACGAATGATCTGAGAACATCTGAACAGTACAGGACTCAGCCAATGTCTGATCCCAGTGCTTCTCCTGGAATGAGATGTGTTTTGCAGGGGGGGAGCATTGGAGTGCGCATTGAGTGGGACTGCAACCTGGATCACTCTGCTGCCCTCTGCCAGCCACAGTACTCCTTCAGCCTGCAGGACAGGAGGTACAATTTCAGGTGAGGGTGCTGGGACAGTGGCCACGCAGGCCTGTAGGTAGGCTGAGCACATGGCAGTTGTTTGAGATATCAAGCAGGGAGCAGGGACAGTGGGATGTGGGAACCCAGCAGCACAGGGTCTCTCCATGCCAGGGTGCTGCCATAGTTCCTGCACCTTCTAGCACTGCTGTGCAAGGCATTGCCTGCCTGAGGGCAGGGCTGTGTGGCTGTCCACCCTGTGCTGACGTTGAACCGGAGGCAATGCTGGAGGACACAAGGTATGCACAGGCAGAGGTGCCGTGGTGTTCTGAGCCAGGTCCAGTGTCTCCCACAGAACTGCCTCCTACTACTGGGACTCCCAGAAACAGCTCTACCGGAACCTGCTGAAGCTCTACGGCATCCGCTTCGACATCTCTGTGCACGGGCAGGTACTGCCTCCTCTGCAGACCTCGCATGCACGGGCCTGGCCACCTTGTCACCCAGGCTGACTCCTCGCACCTCTCCCTGCTGTTCTCTCCTGCAACCAGCCCCACAGCTTCCCACTGGCATCGCTTCTCCCCACCCCGGTGAGCTCATCACCTCTTTTCAGAGTTTTCTAAGCAAAAGCAGGGCATAAAAAATGGTCTCGGCCATTTGAAGAGAAAGGTCTTGCTAATGCCCTGACTAGGGAGGCATCCTTTGTTGAGGAGCTGACATGGGTGCTGTGAAGTCCTAGGCCCTGTAGGCAAGGTGAGCTTGTCTGGATGGATGGCCTGTGGGCATCTCTGAGGGTCTTGTGGTGGAAGAAACCTGGTAAAAATCAACCTGAACTTTTCTGAACCTGGACAATTAATTCCTTCTTGATTAATTGTACGCCTTAGAAAAGGCACGGGCGTGATCATGACATGCTGCTCCACACAGTATTGCTGACAAAACTCAATACTGAACTGTGTGCAAGATGGAGCCTGTGCTGAGAGGACTTGTCACCCCGTGAGATGTTCACAGCTCTCTGTCTTGCTGAGCAGGGGCCTTTTCACCTGGAGAGGGCAAAGGACCAAGTGCAGGACAGGGTGCATCACTTTTGAATAGTGAGGTCAGCTCTGGAGGTGTGGAGCAGGAAGGGATAGCCAGGAGAGACAGGAACCTGAAAATCTCTTTCCTCAGAGATACCAAACTCATTTGAGCAGAGAGGGGCACATCACATCAGGGCTCTGTTTGCAGGGCACTGGTACGTAGTTCAGTGAGTGGCAGCTGCTGGGATCCCGCAGCAAGATGGAGGCTTGCACCACGCCTGCAGGAGCAGGATGGTCACAGGAACCTCTGCTGCCTCAGTCCCTGCTTTGGCAGACAAAGGGATTTGGGGTCAAGGCAATAGCAGGCAGGTTCCTACTGCTGGGCAATGACACCGGTGTCCTCCAGCACCTCCCTGGCTTTGAGCACGCTGCCCACTCCCACTGCTCTCCACCTGCTGTCCCCCCCCCAACACCCACCCCCTCTCTCTCACCAGGCTGGGAAGTTCAGCATAATTCCTGCTGCCGTCAGCTTTGGTACCGGCATCGCGTTCTTTGGTGCTGTGAGTACTCCAGATCCACTCTTTTCCTCCAGTGGGTGGGTTGGGGTTTGCCACTCACCTGCTGTTTCCCCTCTCTGCTTGGGCAAACGGCCTCCTCAGCGCCTACTGAGGAAAGATGGCATGACAGGGTGTTAACTCCTCTTTTCCTGTTTGTGATCCTTGGCAGCAATGACACAGCCGGATCAGATATCCTGGACACTGTCAGGGGAACATCTCATGGAGATGGGGTGTTTGTGTTGGCCCTGGGAAGGTGCTAGGGTGTTGCTGGCTGGTCTGCTCCAGCAAGAGAGAGCAGCTCCAGGCTGCCTGGTCTGACTCTAGTATGGTCATTGTGTTGTGGCCATTGAGATGAGGAAGCACCTTGTAGAGCGTTTCCATGTCTCCTCCCCTTCAGCAGAGTAACAGGGACACTGGGATCCCTCACCAGCCCTTTGGTTCCTCCCAGACATGCTCACCCCCATCCCTCATGTGTCGGTGACTGTGGCTTTTCACTGGACCAGTCCTCTCATTCTGTGGCTGTGCATTGCATCCCAGTCATGTCAGACCTGAGCAGCTCATGGGAGCAGGTTGGGGCAAAGAGGACCTGGTGTGGCTGCCTGGGTAGCCTGAGCTGGAGGCAGGTCAGGCTGACTGACCCTGCACCAGCCAGGTCCTGGAGCTGGTTCTGCAGCTGGTGGGAGCCAGGGCTGGTGCTCCTGCAGGAAGCTTCACTGCTGACTGCCCTGCCACATTTTTCTGTCTCCAGGCCACAGTGGTCTGTGACCTGGTTCTGCTCTATCTGGATGCAAAGGCTGACATGTATTGGAAGGAGAAGTTTGAAGAGGTAAGGATGGGGGCCTCTATGGAGACCTGAGGTTGGAATGAAGCTTTGCAAGCATATTTAATTATTTTCTAACCCTTGATTAAAAGTCAGTTTACAAGTTCTCAGAAAACCTCAGTGGAGCAGTTCTTAGTCTCTGACTCTTGGGCATGGTGGCTGCTCTGAACTGAACCTGGCAGTGATGAAACTTTAATGACAACAGGCAGCAGGGTGGAAGACAGGGACCCAGCTGATGCCCAGAGTGCAGGGAAAGCTGTACCTGTTAGACAGCAAGGAGTCCATGGGGGGACCTTACCATAGAAACCTGACCCAGGTCCACATTTATTCACCCTCTTCTGAACCAAACAAGGTGAAGCTCCAGATGGAGAGGGGGCAGCTCTCCAGGAAGCCCTGGCATCAGGTCAGTGCTGATGCTGCAGGTCAGGAATGGGTTTCCTTGCTGTGCATGATCCCCCTCTGGCACTGCCCAGGACTGCTCCATCAGGGGGTCACAGGATGTGGGCTGGGAGGTCCAGCTCCAGCTCAGGGCATCTTTATCTGACCCACTCTTAGAAAACCTCTGAGGACAGAGATCCCTCAGTTCCTATGAACTGCCCCAGTCCTGCTGGGGACAAAAAAAAGGTTGTTCTAAATGCCTGATCTCAAATTATGAGCAAGGGTCTCAAGCAATTAATCTGATCACAAAGAACTGAGCAGAGCAGCTCAGGACCACCAGCCTGGATCACCCCCTTGTGTACTGAAATGCCTCTCTTCATTTCACAGGCAAAACCTCCTGAAAGTAAGACAGAGGCTGCAGCTTAGGGACATCAGGAATGCTCTGCCACCAACATCCTTCACTCCAGAGTAGTCTCCAGGTAGATGAATGGGAGAATGGCTGCCATCCAGATGGAAATGGCCAGGTTCTGGCTTGAGTGTGTGTTACTGGGGTTCCTGTCTGCACTTCCTGGAGCAGCTCTTGTGTCAGACCTTCTTTGGTTCCTGGAGCACAAAGCCATCCCACGTGCAGCTCCCAGCCCCAACCAGGCAGTGACAAAGCAGAGCCATTCTCTGGAGCTGCTGTGGGAAGCAGAGCTTGCTGGGAGACAGCTGACCTGTGCTTAGCACAAGAGGCTTAAAGCACTTTGCAGTTCATGTTCCAGCTGGCTGTGGGCCTTGGTTTCCTGTGAAAACCAGGGATGCAATGGAATAAAGCTTTTGGGAAAGTGGGAGGTGGCTCTGTACTGTCTCTAGCCCTGGCTGCAAAAGCTTCATGCTCCTCACACCTTACAGCACCTGGCATGCTTCCAGCTGGGATGGCTTCACAGGAGCCCCCCAGATCCTCAGGCTCTCCCCAGGGAGCAGCAGGGCTAGGTCACTGTCCCCTCCATCATTTCAGCTCTGCTCAGAGAGGGTCACGGTGGCAGCCCCCAGCTGGTACTTGCTTGCAGTGGGTGCAGTGCCTCCTGCCCCCCCAGTTCCTGCCTCTTGCAGGGCTGATGCTCAGAGGGTACTCTGGGGTGAGGCTCAGCATTTTGGAGGTGCTGAACCCCACAGTCCCACCTGGGGTTGTGTCAGCCTGCTGCAGGGCAGGGACCACCAGCCAGGTCTGTGCCCCCAGGGTGCTCCAGGACCCCTACAAGCCACCAGACTCACACAGTGTGGAGATGCAGGGGGAGCCCCAGCTCTGTTTAATGCTCCCTGACTGGGAGGCTTGAAGGGCCCCACAGCATTACCCCTGCTCCCCTGCCTGCCCCCCCCTGCACCCCTGGCCTTGCTGTCCCGTGCTGCCCCCCTTGAACTGCCGCAGGTAGAATTGTGCTGCCAGCTCCTTGGTCATGGTTTTGAGAACAAAGAGGGCAGCCAGGATTTCGGTGAGGAGGAAGGCCAGGAGCAGGCTGTGCATGGCCATCTCCAGAGGCAGGCGGATGGTGTGGCTGTCTGTCAACAGGAAGAGCAGGAGGGGGAGCTGGATCAGGAAGGAGATGAGGAGGAACCCAGCCAGTTCGGGCACCTGTGGGACCAGAGGCCAGTGTTGGGGACAGGGGGGATGCTCCCTGCATCAGCCAATCTGCTGGCCTCAGCACTCGGGTACCAGGGATGTCCCTGCCATGTGGAGCTGTGCCTAGATGTGGTGCTCTCAAATCCAGCAGTTGAGGATCACACTTGCAGCACACAGAGGGATACAGCAGGAGAAAGAAGGGGTCTTCTTGATCCCCTGGCTCCAGGTGCTGCCTGCACCCACAATTCCCTCCCAGGACACCTACAGGAGGGGGGGCTGCTCCCTCGGGGGCTGGGAGAGGGGACATCCAACATAGCCACAGCTCCAGCATCAGCGCCACACTGAGCACAGGGGACTAGTGGCTAGGGCAGAGGGACAGCATTTACCTTCTCCTGCAGGTTCCCCACGTAGCCCAGATAGAGGCGGGAGCCCTCAGCCACGGAGAGGATGAGGAAGGCAGTGACCAACAGGAACTGGTAATGCTGGGGCAGCAGGTGGTACTGTAATGGGGACACAGCCTCGTCCCAGCCAGCCCTGTGCCTTGTGCCCAGCTCTCCATGCCCAGTTTCCCATCCCCTGTGTCCCATGCCCTGTGCCCTCCTCCCCATGCTGTGCCAGCTCTCACTTATGCTGGTCCCCAGTCCTGCCCACTCTGCCCTCTCAGTTTAATCTTCCCTGCTTGGAAAGTTTGATGGTTTTTCTTATAATTTCCATTTCTGGGAGCTGGAGAGGAACCATCTCATCTAGTGGGGGACAGGATATTTTGGGCCCACACATTACCTTTTGCCCCTCTTCCTAGTTCAGCATGGCCCCTGTGTGCCCGGGGAGGCTGGGCAGGAGCTGGCTCACCCCCACCACATGCCCCACAGGATGGTACCTTCAGCTGCAGCATCATCCCCTCGGCCAGGCACCAGACAGGAAAGAAGTAGACGTTGAAGTAGAGCATCATCTGGAGGGGCAGGCTGGATAGCACCTCGTGGGCTAAGCAGGGCAAGCAGAGGTGGCCAGGGCTGCCCAGCACACCAAGGAGCTCACCACCCAAGGGGACCCCGAGCCTTGCAGGTCATGGAGGGGCAAGCCATGACTTCTGCCATGCTTTGGGGGGCAGCTGGGTAGAAAGAATGGCTGTTTGCAGCAAACACCCTTATTTTTGCTCCCCCTCTTCAAAGGATGGGTTCAGGGACCCTTCAGGTGCTCCTGACTCAGAGGCACCCAGGGACTGGGATGATGGGCTGTGCTCCTGGTGATAAAGCAAAAACAAACTCCCCACACCACAACCTCTCTGCCCGAGCCCTGCTGCCATACCTGAGTGGTAGGTGTGGGCAACACCACTGTCCCACGTCTTGTTGTTGACAAAGAGGGAGTTGCTGAAGGTCACCAGGCCCCGGCGCAGGTTCGGGGGCAGAGGGGTGCGCACAGCCATGCCCAGCAGCTGAGCCTCACTCGCCCCGGCCAGGCTCAGAATGGATTAGCCAGAAGCTAATTAATGGGATGACAAGTCGGGCTAATGTGCAGGGTTGCCTGGCCATTGGCTGCTGGGCAGGGAGGAGGATGCAGGGAAGGAAAATTCCGCCCCCAGGGACACCAAACCCACAGAGGGGCCAGAAGGACACAGCACATCTCCCCTCCACAGCAGTACACAGGGGTGAGCAGCAGGCTGTACCCATGACTGTGATGGGACACAGTGGTGTCCCCAGCCCATGCACCCCATGGTGCATGGGCAACACTCTGCTCCACCACACTCTCCCAGCCAGGCTGTGTCTACCTCATGATCACCCAAAGCTCCCTGACAGGCAAGGGTGCCCAGATGTTCCTTTTAGCCAGAAATGCTTTTTGAAAGCCTTCAGACTCATGGAGAATTTTGCCCATCACTGAGAACTTCCCAGTTAACAGACCTGGGAGTCTCCACACTGCTCAGCCTTCCCACCAGCCCAAGTTTCTCCAAGCCCCATCCAACCTGGCCTTCAACACTTCAGATGGAGCAAAGCAAGGACTAAATGCCAGTAGATGAAGAGAGACCTTAGGGATCTAAGATGAGACAAGTTCACCTCCCTCTGTGGATCCAGCAGATATGAAAGAGTTCAGGATGAGGACCCTGTTTGTTGCTGCACACTGGAGAACACACATCCCTGCCTAATGTCCTCTCTGGTCATGCTGCCTGGGGAAACCTTTTGGTGAAACCAGAAAGGATCAGCCAGAGACATGACAGACAACTGGTGAAGTTTGTACCCAATAAAGATCAGCAAGTCTGGAGATGAATACAGGTCAGCTGGAGACAGATGGGAAGCCCCCACAGAAAAGGTGCAGGCACCACCCAGACCCAGAGGTCACCCAAAGCCTTGGCAGGAATCAGTGATGACTACTCAAGAATAGTATTGCTTTAATTCATAGGGGGTGAATCAAATTGAAAATATAAATCCACCTGCTTCAGGCTGATAGTAAAACACTGACTGATGGAGAAGAGACCTCGCCCAGGAGAGAGCACTGGAGGCTTTCCAAGGGGGTTTTCTCACCTCCCGGCTTTGCTGGGATGATGGGCAGGAGACAGGACCACCCCTGAGCTGGGGATAAAGCTCTTCCTTCCCGCAGGGGGCAGAAAACACCGACAGCAGAGCACCGAGAGGGGCAGCCGAGCCAAGAGCTACAGCTGTGTCAGCAAGTGACAGGATGAATGAGTGACAAAGGACAGACAGAAATACTCTGCTGGCTACTTTTCCTTGAGTAGCATCTCAGCGACAGCACTAATCCTGCAATAATCATTAGGGAGAGAGACATGATGAGGCTGTCTGGAAGGATGGCCACTGGGCCTGGGGGATGCTCTTGGTGAGCTCTGCACCCTGGGGGCTGCTCAAGAGCTGCCCAAGCCCCAGCCAAGCCCCAGGTGATGGGAGAAGCCATGTCCAGCCCCTTCCTACCCTACCTGGAAATGGGGAGATGCTGGGACAGGGACTGGTGAGCTGCAGAGCCCTTAGCTTGGGCAGAGACTCCCCTCTGCGGGGGGCTGGAAGGAGTGAGCAACCTGGAGGATGGAGGATTCCAAACACCAATACAGGTGGTACTAAAACCACCCGGTGTGACCCGTTTTCTTGCCCCTCTGGGTGCCTCCTGAGGCAGTGGGTGCGGGGAGAGCCGTGGCAAGCACTGCAGCCATGCAGAGAGGGTGTGGGTGCCAGGCTCCGCAGGGATGTGCATCAGAGCTCTGCTGGGATCCAAGAGCATTTGGGAGGGGCAAGGTGCTTGAAAGCACAGGGAGCAATGAAAGGCACTCGTGCTGCTTATAGGGGTGAGGGACATGCTTGGGGTAGACCTGCCTGGGGACCTGCCTGTCAGCAGCAGCCCAAGCCCCGTGGTGCCCCTGCCTGCTGCCCATGCCATGCCCCTCTCCCTCCAGGAGCTGATTTTTCAGCATCCCACAGGAATTACAACAGCAGAGCCCCATCCCATTAGGCACTGGGGCAGAAGAGCCATGCTGGAAAGGAAAGTGTGCAGTGAGAGGCTTCGGATTCATCCAGGTCTCAAAGGAGATGCTCAGCCACAGTGTTCCCACTCGCCTGGAGCTGCCGGCCCGTGTCGCCACAGTGAGTACGGCATCAGGAGGGTGCAGCCCCCTGCAACATTAGCAGCCTTTCCCAGTTAGCCAAGACATATCTCCAGTTCTAAAAAAAAAAAAAGAGAAAAATAAAAAACCAGCAGCACTGTGAGATACTTCCCAGCGAGAGCAAGCAAAGGTGCTGAGTGTGCCTGGGTGCTTCCCATGGCACCAGGCTGGTCATCAGCCTTTGGTCCCCACCCTGGACCCTGTGCTGCTCAGAGGCACAGCCCAGGCAGGACAGCAATTCCCCTTTCTCTGCCCTGATTCACGTGCTACTAAAACTGCCCAAAACCTCATGCATAGATCCTTGATTCCACGTAAAACTGAGTTCAAACTGTACTTTTTTTTAACTTAAGCCCTTCAGGCATTCAGCTGAAGACTGATGGCACCACATGGAGGGTGTCTGCCTGAACAAGCAGGGTCCCAGCAGACACCCTGCTAAGGGCAGGGAACAGTTGTGCCCCCTGGGTCCCAGCTCCTGCCAACTCCAGCCCCACCAGCCAGACCAGCAGCATCACCCCTGGGGACAAGGGGGCTGCAAAACATGGACACATCTGTAACAAGTGTCCCCACGCAGGAATGGGGGCCACAGCCCAAGCAAGGGTCCAGCTGTCCCTCTTTCCACCTCTTCACACCCAGGACCCCAAACTGAACGTACTTGCCGTGATGGACAAACAGCCTGAAAGGTGCGAAAGCAGCAGGAGACAAGAGAAAGAAGAGACAGTCAGGGATGGGTGGTCTGGCTTTCCCCAAGGTTGTGGAGTCCCACCCTGGGGGCTTGCAGCTGCCTCCAGGCCAGGCTGCCCATGAGATGCCACCTCCCTCCTAGCCACAAACAGGGTGCCCAGCAACTTTTTCCCCATGCACTGGAGGATAAGCACACCCCTTCCCTGGGCACCAGGAGTTGTGTGGGCCCTTTCCAGGGGTCTCAGAGTACTTCTACAAGCTACTAAGAGCTTTTGAAGAAATCTGCTTTTACTTCAGTTGGGGAACACAAGTATTTTTAACTGATGGAAACACCCTAGGGACAAGGACCCACATTTCCCCCTTAGCTCTTATTCCCACTCTAAGGGCTCTGTTCCCACATTGGCCTCCCAGCAGGACATGCAGGGGTATGCTCTTTCTGGGGCAAAGTCTTAAAAACAAGGTGAAGGGAGAAAAATGCACTTTTCCTGTGAGCTACACCTCAGTGAAGCAGAGACTGAGACACCAAGGGCTGGTGTTCCATCACCACAAACTCTCTGGGCTTTGCTCCTGCAGATGCTGTGCCCAGGGAGCACACCCAGCCCCTCTCTGAGGGTGCCCTTGGTTGAGTGGGTGCTCAGGGACACCTCAGCACCAAGCAGTGCTGCCTGGGTGACGTGCCAGCACTTGGTGGCACTGAGCACCACTGTCTGAGCAAGGGTTTGAATCCTGGTCTTTCAGCCAAACCCTGGGGTGAGGGATGGATTTTCAGACAAACCCTGGGGTGAGCTGGAGGTAGCTGGAGGATGAAGTGAGTGGGATAAGGAGATAGGAGCAGGCTCTGGAGTAGAAAGCAACAGGAGAGAGCTGCCCAGTGCCCAGTGGGTCATTTCTTGGAGTGCTCAGCCCTGTCTGCACCCCACAGCTGAGCTCATTCTGTGCCCCGGACACTCCCCCAGTGTCCCTACTTACTCCACGTCCCGTTTCCGGATGGTCCTGCCAGCAGCCAGAACCTCAGCCACCTTGGACACAATTGGGTCGTAGTTCATGCTGGCCACAGCCACCACCTCGTCACTCCTAGGGACAGGCAGAGCAGAGAGGTCAGGGCAGCCCCAGGTGGCTCCAGCTCCATCACCCAAAAAGCAGCATGAAGAGAAGCAGGAAGCAAAGAGAAAGGCCTGCTGCTCCGGGGTAAGGACACATCCTGAGGCATGAGCACCATGGGGACTGTGCAGGCAGTGTGGGACAAGGAAAGAAGAAGGCTCAGAGCTGGCACTGCAGGCACTGGGAATAAGGGGTGGAATATCATGATTTGAGTGGACCAAGGTAATTTTTGGTACCAATATGAGAACCTAAAGAGAGTCTTTAAGACCCTGAGGGATCTGTGTGGGGTGGAACAGAGGGGTCAGGATTTCCTCCCATTTCTTACCATGCTCTTTAAAAGCCAGGATGACTGGAAGCCCTGTTCCAGTAAACCTGTTCTAGTTTTGTTTTCCAACCTTTATGTTCCTTTAATCCCCTTTCATCTTCCCTTGGGAGGGGGGGAACACAGAGCAATGCTGTCCTCTGGCTTTTGGTTTGCCCTGACCACTCAACCATGACACCCATCCATCAAACCCAGGGGAGATGTGCTGTCCCAAGGGATGGAATAACCAAGGTGTGCAAGGGAGGAAAAGGAAGCCTTAATCCCACCAGCTGCCCCACCAATACCTGACCAGGTGAGTACAGCCCAAACATTTCTCTCTGCAAGACACAGGGTAGCTGGGCCACATGTGAAACAACTTATGGGTGGGGGTTGGAGAGTCCCACATCAGCACATTTTGTCTGGCAGACAGGGAAGCTAGGAGGAATCCCTTTGTTTGAAGAGGTTTTTTGAGGCAACGGGGGTGCCCTCCCTGCAATTGGGATTTGGAGCAAGCTTTGGCATAAAGGGAAGATGGAGCCCTTTGGATGAGCACCGGCTCTAGATCATCTTTCCTTCCTCTGCAGAGTTCAACAATGGAGTTGGGGAACCAAAGAAATCCCTTGGCTTTCCTAAGATCTCCAAGGTTTAGAGGGGGGATGACACTGGTCTGGCCTGGCTGAGGTGTTGCAGCAGATGTCCCATGAGGACACCTGTGGAGCCCCATCCTGTCCACTTCTTGGCACAGGGCCTCCTGCTGACCCCTCCATGGCTCATTCTGCTCTTAGCAGGGGTGAATGAACAGATTTCATCTTCAAAGTCTGGGGGGAAGCCTTTTTGTGAAGGTCAGTGCTGAGGACAAGCTCCAGGAGTTGGAGCCATGGTTCATGCAATAACCAAGAGAGCATGCATCAGGAGGAGAAGAGTCCAAACCACTGGGTGAGCACAGCAGAAAGAAACAGGAGGAGATGGGTGATTTGAGACAGTGTCCTCAGTCCAAAAGCAGTAACACCAACCAGCAGAGCTATCACCAACTGAGAAAAAGAAGAAACTCTCCCAGTGGCCTCTCACAGGAGCAGAACTTGGATTTGATGAAAGCTGAGCAAAGCAGCGGGAAGTGCACCCGCTGGCCCCACCACCCAGTGCTCCCCCTGTACCTCTGGCTCTCGGAGCAGGAAGCCACCCTGGTACCCAAAAGCCACCTCTGGGAGCCCCTCCTGAGTGTCAGAACAACACAGAGCTCAGCACCCACCCTGCTGCCCACCAGGAGCTGCTGCCCCCACAGCACCCCCAGAAAACCTCAGCACCGGATGCTCTAACCAGGGTGGGGACAAAAAGTTGAATGTCCCAGCATGGAAAGGAGGAATAGAGGTTTCAGAGATGACATGCTGGGAGGTGCCAGGTGCTGCTATGGCCATGGGACCCCCAGTGGCTGCGGGGCTGCTCACCAGGGGATGCAGCAGCAAAAGAGCACCCAGCCCTGCAAATCCCTGCAGCAGCACTGCCAGAAACAGCAGCCTTTGTTCTTCCCCTGCCTCACACACAGTTAGCAAATGGCACCTTTTAAAATACTGCTCTGGCCTTCTGTGACTGAAATACATCTCAGAGTGGGGGGGGGGAGAGTCCCCAATGCTGTAGAAGGGGAACATCCCCATGCAAAGGGCTCCTGGCTGCTGGGGGATGTTGGAGCTCCATCATTTTTATCCCAGGT
Source organism: Phaethornis superciliosus (assembly GCA_023637945.1). Lineage (NCBI taxonomy): Eukaryota > Metazoa > Chordata > Aves > Apodiformes > Trochilidae > Phaethornis > Phaethornis superciliosus. The sequence continues at coordinate 3,012,607 of JAJQWJ010000020.1, forward strand.
GTGCTACAACCAGGAGAAGGAAGGGGGGTGCTGGGGGCCCAGCTGGCTCATGCCACAGGGTGATAAGGTGATTCCTGCACCTCTCCAAGCCCCATGGACACATTCGACTGCCAGGCTCCATCCTGGAGTAATGGGGCAAGCAGGCACCCCTGGGGAGGGGACATAGAGAGGAGGGGATATGGAGGGACATTGGGCAGGGGGTGTCGGGACAGCCAGCCCTGGTGAACTGATCTCTGCAGAGCAGGAGCTGGCTCCTGCCCACAGCTTCTTCCTGTTCCTGCCAGGACACCACTGCTGAGCAGCTAGACCACCGAGCTGGCAGACCTTCCCTCCTCTACTTTCACTCTCTCCATCCTCACTTTTAGAAAGCCCTGGAAGAAATCCACCCCCATCTCCACGCATAATGTGATTCTGTGGCCATTGGACTGAGATGGGGATGGGATAAAGGCAATAAAAAAATAAAAGACAGCAAATAGTTGGGGATAAATCCATGGGAAACAGTCTAAGCAGCCAGTGGGGCTCAAGAACAGCCAAAGAAACACATCCCAGAGAGGCCTCATGCTAGGGGTAGCTGGGCTGCACTGAAGGTGCAGCGAAAGATCCTGAACTCTTGCAAACCTTCACAGCTTGTTCAGACACAGAAGAACTTTCTGAGCTTAATTTTTCAAACCAGAAGAAGATACATTGATGCTTAAGCTCATAGTGCAGCTTTGGTCACAAATCATTAACACATTGATGAGATGGGAAGGAAATATTTGATGGGTATTGATTGCCAGCAACAAATTAATAGGAGCCATTATCGACTCTCAGATATTAGGTGAACAGAAGTGCTTACATCTGGATCAAAGACCAGTTTAACCTGCTTTATGCTTAGCACCTTGCTTCCCTAGGGCCTTTTATTAATGTCCTGCAACCTTGCTGGCCAGAGAGGAACTGACGGAAACTCTGGCAAAAATATTTTCCAGCCTAGCAGAACAAGCTTAGATGAATGCCTGTGCAGGAATGTGGAGAACAGAAACACTTACTTGGTATAAAATGCCACAAACTTCAGTTCATCTAAATCTCCCTGAATGACAACATCATCGAATCCTTCCCCATGGCCTGGAAGGCAGAAAAGAAGTAGATTCAGCAATAGTCCCCCTGGATCCAACTCTAGGCCCTAGGACAGAGTGTTTCAGTCCAGAGCTACACAAGGAGCATCCTGCAGTCACCAAGAGAGCAACACCAGAAGATGAGGACACCAAAAAGAAAAGATGAACAGATTCAGGGAGACCATCTGTTCGTGCTTGGCATCATCCATGGTGGCCACAGCCACTTCTGTGACCCTGTACCAGGAGCAGACAGGTTTCAGAGGAGATACCAGACCCCTCAGGAGCCAGGAAGGGAAGCAGACCCAAGGCAGAGGTTGGCATGGGGGTTGCCCAGAACAGGAGGTGGCCGTGGCTTCTCTCTCCTGGGACACCTCCCCCAACACAGACCCCACAGCAGCCTTGGAGAGCCCCTCACCTGCATATCGGATACTCTTCCCAAACATGGCTGTCCACAGGTAGGGGACAGTGCTGATCTCCATGCCATGGGCCAGCATGTTCAGCGCAGCAATACGCCCTGGAGGAGAGAAGCAGCAGAATAAGTGAGGGAGCTCCAGGCCAGGGTAAGCAGCAGGGTCTGCCCTCAGGTGACAGCACAGCACCCACAGCTCTAGAATCAGAGTACAGGGGAATCAAGACCTTCTGCCTGGGCAAAATATCCCCAAAAAATCTCATTGTTCAAGGCTGGGCTTGGATGCTACCTGGGCAAGCAGCTCCTGCTGACCCATCACCTCCACTGGCAGAAGCAACGTGCTCAAGAGCCTGCTTCAACCCAGCTTCTGCAAGAGTGGCAAGGCTGGGAGCTCACTGCCAATGGGATGGGATGGATGAACCCCCAGGAAGCATAGAGACTGTTGGTGTACAGTCCCTGTACCTCGGGTACACACACCACCAAAGTCCCACACCACTTTGAAGGTGTGGTTCCAAAACCTCTCACCCATGGCAATCCCACAGAGGTCAGCCTCCCCCAGCAGCTGTGACCTCAGGAAGCTGGAGGGCAGCTGGTCATGCCAGGGTTTCCAAGCCTGCTGGGAAGAAAGGTCTCTGCTTTGCAGTGCACTCCCAGGCTGCCCCAGAACCAGAAAAGTTTCTTTTCCAGAAGCAATTCACTGAAAGGCACCTACCATGCATGTGGGCCATCTGCCAGTGAGGGACATTCACCTTCTTGTTATTCCTCAAGGCAAGGGGGAAGGTGACAGCATCACCAGCTGCAAAAACCCCAGGGATGTTGGTTTGCATCATCTGCAGGGGAAGGCAGGAGTGGGGGTCAGTGGGGACTGCACTCCTGTGAACAGGACTAGGGAACTGCTCTGGGGCAGCCCTGGATACACATGGACACCTTCTGCTGAGCTGTGGGTCCCAGGTGGGATTTATTTAGCACCCTTCGGAGCAGATCAGGGGGCTGGGACACCTCCCAGCTCTCCAACAGAGCATTACCTCGTAAAGGGAGACACAGGAGTTCCTGGAGCCCTGCTTAGACAGGGGCCTGTCAGTGTTTGCAAACAGACCCTGGCCTGTGGCACCTAGAAGCAGTAAATGAGGGGGTGGGCAGCAATAAGCCCACCCCCCACCAGGCTCCTCATGGCATACACCATCCCTTGGCACTAACACTTCTCCCATCAAGAGTCACTCATGGTGGGATGAAAGATGAGATCCTTCAGGGTCCTGGAAAAGATGGATCTGTCTACATTTCTTGTCCCCCTAGAATATCTACGCCATTCCAGGGCAGCTCAGCTCCAGACCCAAGCCACAGCATCCAGGTTTGGGGTTTGCAAACCCCGCAGTGAGCAGAGGATAAGGCCAGGTGCTCCATCATGATGTTCCCAGCATCCTAGCAGATGAAAAGCCTCTGTGATCACTGTGATCAATGCTTTGGCCATTCAGAGCCCCAGGGAAGCCTCAGAGAAGCCAACACAGCTCCTCTCACCCCCTCCCCTGCCAGGGACTGCCCCCCTTCCTCACCTTGTTGACCACAATGAAACCTTTGGAGTCAATGTTGATGCCACTCTGCTTGAGGAAGCCAGTTGCTGGGACTGCACCTGCAGAAGAAACATACAACCATGGGATGGTTTGGGTTGGGACATAAAACTCATCCAGTGCCACATCCTGCCATGGGCAGGGACACCTCCCACCAACCCAGGATGCTCCAACCTTCAACACTGCCAGGGATGGGGCAGCCACAGTTTCTCTGGGCAACCTGGGACAGGGGCTTAGCACCCTCACACTGAATTTCTTCCTAATGTCTATCTTAAAGCTCCCCCTTCCAGCTTGAGCCCATTACCACTTGTCCTCCCACTACCTGCCCTTGTCCAAAGTCCCTCCCCAGCTTTACTGTAAGCCCCTCAGCATCTCAGGTCCCTGCACCACTGTAAATTACCCACCACCTCTTTCTAAGGCTGGAAGATCATTTTAAATCCACTTCTGTTTAGAGATATATTTTTTTAAATTATTTAAAAGGCAGCCCTGGAGTTTCCAGACAGGGCTCCTCCACAACTTGTAGCTTTTCTTTAGCTTTTATTTTTCTTTCTTTTATTCTTTTTTTTTCCCTCCAGCCTTCACAAATTGCAGTATTCAATAAAATAACAAGAGCAGAATTAAACCAATTCTGTGATTCATTCAGTCCACAGCATTTTGAAAAGTTACAGAGTGAGAAAGTGAGTTGTTTTTTTTTTTTTTTCCCCTAAATGTAAAGAAGAAAAAATACTCTCTTCTATGGCAGCAACATTAATTTAAGAAAAAAATTAAAGAGGGAAAAAGTTTAGTGTGGGGAGGCTTGGGGAAAAAAAAAAAAACAAACAATTTGAGAGGATGGAATTGGTTTGAATGCTTGTTTTCTTGTTTTCTGGAATAACCAAACCCATCACTACTTTCTAGGTACAGTTACAATTGCATTTTGGGGTGGAGGCTCCGGACAGGGCTTTCTCAGCTGTGCTCATGTGTGGCATGTCACAGACAGCTTCCCAGCCACCCAGACCCCTTGCTGCCACATCCCCTCCAGTGCCCCCAGGTCTCCAGGGTAGGAACAGCCCCTTACCCACACCAACCACACAGACGTCGGCACGCAGAACCTTCCCACTCTTCAGCACCACCTCCTTCAGCTGCATGGGAGATGTGGGGACATCAAGGTTAGTTTAGGAACAAAAAAAAAAAACCCTGTGGCAGCAGCAATCCATGCTGGGAGGTCGGTTCTGACATGCAGATTGGCCACGACAAGGGTAGGAGATGAGAGCAGTGGAACGACCCGCCCATTGCTCTAGAGCACATTTGGGGGCTAAATCCAGGAATATGAATTTCAGGTGCCAGGAAAGAGTAGAGGGCAAAAGCCAACAGTGACAAGAAGGGTAATCCAAGGGGAGAGGGGCTGTAGGGGTGCCCCTGGGGATCCCCCCCACCCATGCCCTACCTTGCCCTCCTGTTCCCGCAGCTCCGACACCTCTGTCTGCATGTAGAACTTCACCCTGTTGCTCTCAAACATCTGGAGGGAAAACATGGGACAGAGCAGAGGACATCAGGGCCCTGAACCACCCCTGCTGCTGGTGTCCCTGTGCCTCCCACTCTGCCCTTCCCCACCTCAGGAACCCTTCAACCCACACTGCAAAGGGGGTCAGCCCCACCACCATCCCCAGTGTGTCCAGAAGAAGGTTCCTGTGGACCACAGGAGGGGAGACCCAGCCCCTTCTTTCCTTCTAGTGACAGCTGCCACCACAGCTTAATCGCTAAACATCAAATAACAACTTCATTCGTGCAGTAAGTGAGACAAGCAGAACGCATTCTACCACCGAAACCAACCCTGGGATCAGAAACCAAAGTCACCTTCATGACAGCACGGCCAACCTTCTCCCCAAAAAACTTCTTGAAGGGGACTTCCTCCAGCTCCACCAGGGACACTGAGTGGGCCCTGTCTGCGAGGTAAGCAGCCACCTCCATCCCTGGGGAACAGAAGTGGGTCTGAGTGGCTGCAGGGGTCCCCCAGAGGTCCCTTCCAGCTGGAATGGTTGGAGCTGCTCTTCGAGGAGATCTGGGTTGTCACCAGAACTGACAGCCACAAGGGCCACAGCATTTCAGACTTATTATTTATGACAATTTTTTTTAGATGGGGGTTTCAAAGACCAAAGGGAGGGACTGGCCATGATGAAGTCCCAAAGTGCCCCAGGAAGCTGTGGCACTTGGAGCAATGGACCTCAGCTGAGGGAAACCTTCCTTTTACAGCTGGGACTCAGTATAGGTCATGAGCAGCAGGTGGAAAAGAGCCCCTGTGACCAGCTACTTTCTCTGATTAGCACAGGATGGTTTTGGTGCAGGCAATTTTGTGGGAGTCTTCACCAAGACATCTTCTACCAATGGAATTTTTTTCTAAATGGATCTTTTGAGTGACCTGCAGAGTTTGCAGTTGTCCCCTCCTCCAGAATGCTTTTCTGTAGCTGGGAGTGATTGAACTACTAAAAAAAAGATTTTTTAAAGAAAAAGAAAATCAAATACTGATCATTTTATAATAAATTCCCTGACTAATAACCACATATGTTTAAGGCTTGCAGGGACCCTCAATAATTTCGTTAGAACCATATCAAGCAGAAAGAAAAAACACCAAAAGTACTATAGGAATTTCCCTGTGTCTTTTAAAATGTAAACAGCCTGCTAAAAATTAAAAGAGAAGTAAACCCACAGGCTTTCACCTACCAACCAGCCTCTCCCAGCTGAAGTCAAATTTAGACACAACAAATTTGAAACCACCTGAGCACCAGTGATGGACTTGCCTTCTGCTTTTCAGCCTGGGACACCACTGTGTCCATGCAAGCTGCCAGCTCAGCCTCTTCAGCAAAATCAGTTTCTTCTGCAAGGAGATGTCCTTGCCACCCACCTGGAGCTGAAGTTTGGACTCTCCTGAGGTCTAGTTTAGGGGGGGTTATGTCTAACTGGGAACTGACAAACTGGGTGAGGGACTGGGACATGGATGGGATGACATGGCCACACAGGATGAGGAGACCTGAAGAGCAAGTTCTCACCCAGGAAAGATGCTCCCACAATAACCACATTCTTGCTTGTGGCCAGCTTCACCACACGGTTGGCATCTTCAGGTGTCCGGATGTTAAAAACATTTTCCACTTCTTTGCCTTTGCAACTGAGAGCTTTGGGCCTGAAAAACACACATTGAGGGTGAGTGGGCTACAAGAAAGCTGGGAAAAAAACTTTGGAAAAGGGCATGGAGAGACAGGATGAAGGAGAATGGCTTTAAACTGAAAGAGAGGAGATTTAGGTTAGACATTAGGAGGAAATTCTTCACTGTGAGGGTGCTGAGCCCCTGGACCAGGTTGCCCAGAGAAGCTGTGGCTCCAGGTTGGATGGCGCTTGGAGCAACCTGGGCTGGTGGGAGGTGTCCTTGCCCATGGCAGGGGGGTTGGAATGAGATGGTCTTCAAGGCACCTTCCAACCCAAACCAGTCTGGGGTTCTATGATATAGAGATTTATGATCAGATCTAAATCTAGATAGGGATATAGATAGATGATAGATGATAGATGATAGGTGATAGATCTAGCTCTAGATATACAGATATAGGTACAGACAACTTTTTCCAATTATTCATTGCCTTTTCTGCAAACACTTACAATCAAATTCAGTGTCCAAACTCAATTGCCATATTTGACCCTCTATCCCCAGACACAAGCTCCTCACATTCTTAGATAAAAGTTTCTCTTGATATTTAAAATGTGCTTACGTGTTTCCAGTTGCTATCAGCAGCTTGTTGTATTCCATCTTAAATCCATCCTTGAACACAGCTACCTTGTTCTTGATATCCACAGCTGCAACCTGAAATCATTCCTAAATAATGTTAAGGGATGCAATCCCTGATGTTCACTGAGCTCTGAGCCCAACCAGCCTGTCTGTGAGGCTTTAGTATCCTGTGTTCCTGTTCACAGCTTAGTCAACCCAGATTTTAATATTCTGAGTTGCCTTGTCACAAATCTTTGAAGATATCCCAGTATAAAGAAAATAATGAGGAAGAAATGTTTAAACCATCACTGTCAGCACTGCTTGTGTGTTGACTATCCTAAGCAGAGGCCACCCCAAATCCTTATGAGTACACTTGAAAATGGCAGGTAGGACATGATGGTCACTACAGAGTTTATAAAGGGTCCTTTCCACCCTGAAAGGAATTGTATTAACTCTGCTTCTAAACAACTACAGGCAACCTGCACTTTGTGGCATAGAAAAGGGGCTGGGGCAGAGTCAGTGTTTTGGCAATGGCATCCATAGAGTCAAGAAGCTGGAGCACCTCCCCTTAGAAGATAGGCTGAAGAAGCTGGGGTTATTCAGCCTGGAGAAAAGGAGGCTCAGAGGTGGCCTTATAGAGACTTTCCAGTACCTGAAGAGGCCTACAAGAAAGCTGGGGTAGGGCGTTTTACATGGGGGTGTGATGAGAGGACAAGGGCCAATGGTTTAGAACTTGAAAAGGGGAGATTTACGTGAGACATTAGGAAGAAATTCTTCACTGTGAGGGTGCTGAGCCCCTGGCCCAGGTTGCCCAGAGAAGCTGTGGCTGCCCCATCCCTGGCAGTGTTCCAGGTCAGGTTGGATGGGGCTTGGAGCAGCCTGGGCTGGTGGGAGGTGTCCCTGCCCATGGCAGGGGGATTGGAACTGGCTGATCTTCAAGGTCCCTTCCAACCCAAACCATTCTATGATTCTAAGAACAGGGACAGCACCCACACTTGACAGACACAGCCTTCACATAGTGGCACCTGCAGGTACCCACAGGACTCCCCTTACCTGCATTTCAGTCAGGACTTCGATGTCATAGGTGCAGAAGAACTCCTTTGGACGCAGGGCAATCTGCTCCGGGTGGGAATCCATTGACTGCAATAAAAAGCAATTTTTCTGCTAGCTGCTGTGGGTGAAGGAGGTGAAGGGAGGAACACCTGAGACCAGAGGGAGTTCAAGGCTGGAGTTTCAGGAGGCAAGACATCGGCTGCTTACAGCGTTGTGTGCTCCTCTTAAGGACTCCTTCCAGGCTTAATCCCACACACAACAGGATTCAGAAAAATCCCCTTTTTTTCCTAGACTGTTCCTGAAACTTCTGCCTTCTCTTCCATGGGCTTTGTGCACCTTTCAAAAGCAACTACAGCTAGAAATGTTTAGTGCCTGGTTGGAACAGAGACTGCAAGCTTCCCTGAGCTCCCCAGCACAATCTCAGTGGCTCTTGGATGCAGGTTTCAGCCAGCTGCTCCTCACTCCAAGGTCTTGTCCAAGAACAGGAATCATAGAACCATTGAATCATGTTGGTTGGAAAAGACCTCTAAGATCATCAAGTCCAACCATTTCCCCAGCACTGCCAAAGCCACCACTAATCCATGTCCCTCAGCACCATATCTACACATCCTCCAGTGATGAGGATTCCACCACTGCCCTGGGAACACTCTCCAAAAGCCACACACATATTTGCTGCCTTTGCAAATGACTTTTACTTGGGGCTGGAAGCAGAGTTAGATGCTGTGATTGCAGAGTGCCCCCAGAGACAGAAATGGCACCACCCATTCCACCTGCTCTCATGTTATCTCCAAGCTTCAAGATGAAATGTTGCTGTCTGACCTGTGCTGCTGTCTGATAACAAGCCAGGCTCAGGAATCGGTCATAAAATCTGTGATTAGATCATCTTCTGTCTACAAACTGGAATGCAAAATGGGCTGTGTGCCAGAAAAAAGTGATCCTTGCTTTGCAATCAAGTTACTGAGCTGTGATGATGACTGCTAAGCACACAGTATAGCATGGAGCACGGCTGGGCAGTGAGAACCATGTACCAATAAATAACCTGGTAGACAATGACATTGTTTTTCTATGCCCCATTTCATTGTCCTAAAGATTTTGATGTGGAACAGTGATAATGAGATACATCCAAGCACAAGCTGGCCAGGACATCTCTTGATAGTCCTGTGAAAAATGAGCTTGCTTCTGTGCGGCAGTGCTTTTCATTCCAAGTTTGATCGACTCCTCTTTTGTGTTTCATATTTCAGTCACCAACAGGAAAGAAAATTCAAGGGAAAACAGAGACAGGGTGAGTAAGGAAGAAGAAACCTGCTGGTGTGATGAGCTACAGTGGGGAAAGGTCTTGAGGAAAAATTTAAAACAGGGGAGGAAATGTGGCATTGCCGATATGATACAAACCTTACTGAGCTTTGGTCTGTCATAGGGCAGGTGTCTGTCCATCGTGCACATCACAATCCTGTCCAAGAAACCCTCCTGGCGCAAGGTCTCTGCACAGACCAGTCCAGCTGCCCCTAAGGGAAGAGAAAACTGGCACATGAAGGTGGACATCCCATGCCCACTTCTTGGAGCATGCTGAGCCAGGACTGATGCTGCACTGGTGCCAGCATGATTCTCACATGAAGAGGCCCTCAGATCTGCTGGGCATGGCTGGATCTTGGTCCACAAAGTAGGGCTGGATGGCTGATCTCTTCCTAACATTTCTTCCTTACTAATCCAGCTTTGAAACATCCTTTCCCACCCACCAGAGCAGACCTTGGCCATTAACAGACCTGTAGCTGGTTAAGCCTGAGAAAGTGCCCCCAGCAATGGGCAACACTGCCTGTGGAGTGTCCTTTCTGGGGATTTCAGTGACTGTCCAGCCCTGCACACAGGACAGCCCAGCTGGCCAGCACAGACACCTCCACATTTTTGCTGTTCCATGCAGGAATTTGATACTTTCTGGGAGATTCCCATAAGAAAAATTCATCTTCAGAGAAGCACCTTGAGGTGAGAGCTTTGAAGGTGCAAAGGTCCTGCAGCTGCCACAGGATGAGATAGCAATATGCAAGCTCCAAGAGGAGAACATGTAGACACATCACAGGGACACCTGAGAGGACTTTACACTTATCACTTGTGGAAATCAGATCTGACTGACATATCTGGGGAGAGTGCAGATAGAAGAGGGTTCAGGACACCCACTACAGAGAGGGCTGCGACAGGGAAACCCAAAGCTCCGCTGACCAGAGGCACAGGGTACTTTTGGACCATTGGCCTTTAGGACAAAAAGGCTCAGGAAGACCCTCTGATCTGGCCCTTCACACGGTGAGGGAGTCAGGAAGGGTGACAGCAGGTGCCTGGCACACAGACACCCTGTCCAGGAGGGGACACACACAGCAGTACCTGCACCGATGATCAGCACATTGGTACTGCTCAGGTTATAGTTGCTCAAGGAGATGCACTTTGCCATCATCTTTGTCCTCCTCTGTGTCTGAAGAGCCTATGCCACCAATAAGAAGAAAAGTCATTATCTTTCCTCAGCTTTAACCTGGTTGGTCAGGGAAAGGATGGCAACAACTACACTATTATCACAAAACAGCCTGGAGAGAAAAGGAGCTTCACCCTTTTATCCAAAGAGGACCCCAAACTCATGCTCATACAAACACCATTCCACCATTCAGTGCACAAAGTACAAAAGAAAACCAAATCCATCATCTTCTGCCAATTCATCCAGGTACACAGAGCTGAGAAAAAAAAAATCTAGAAAAGCATCCCAGGTGTGTCATTGTGCAACCACCAGGTGAGATGGAAATGCAGAACTCCTGTCAGGAAGTTCATCCTGCACCTGAGCACAGCCTGTGTAGCTCTGATACCCAAAACAGCTGCTGGATTTGTCCAGCCTCCCAGTGGACACCCAGTGAGCACTGTAGCCCTGCTGCCCAGACCCCTCTTCCCAGCATTGGGGCCACAATCCATTCCTGGTAGAGGGAACAGGCTCATCCCTCCTCATCACACCCCATCCCAAGCAGTTGAAGCAGAAGTGGGGTGACCCAAGTGCTGTACAGGTCTGGCTGATTCTGAACTGCTGGATTCACGTGTCTAAATGCACATCAGGTTTTTTTGTGGACAGGAAGATAGCAGTGGCCTGACTGGGCTTCATTCTGCACCCTCTGATGGGTGTGAGAGCTTTCCCTGTCCACACACCAAGCTCCCCTCCAGCAAAAGGAGCTGATGTCTGGGCTCAGGAGGGAGCACAGGGACCTCTGTGCCACATTCAAAGCCAGCAGACAAGACTGCAGGCTTGGTGAAACAAGCCTGTTTCCATGGGCCAACTAAATTAAAAATTGCTACGGGCTTCAGGATAAACTCCTAGTGAGTCCTTGGACACCCCAGCTCTGGTGCCTGGCAGCTGGAGGAAGTCCAGGGAAGCACAGACAGGGCAAGAGGGCACACACAACCTCTGCCCTGCCTCACTCATGCCTCCAAACAAACTTTAGGATGTTGCTTGAGATAGGACTGGGCGGGTGGACATTTGATACGCATGCTGGACGTTCACACACCCCTTCAGGTACCTCTTCTTCTGCCAGGGAGGACAAGCATTTATCCCCACCCTCCCTAAAAAGAGCACAGGCCTTGATTTTGGGATGCCAGTGGCCCCTCACCTGCTTGCTTGCTCGGATGTACACCTTCTCCTTCTCGATCTTCACCTGAAGGCAACAGAAGAGTTGCAGACCAGTGAGTGCCTCCAGCATGCAGATGGTGCAGCCACTCAGGACCACAGCAGCCATCTCACCAGGTCTCCTGCCATGCCATGGAAGGGCTGGCCCCAGTGGAAGGCTGAGGGATGTTGCCTGTTTCATCCCCACCATGAACCTGTGGTCAGTCTAAAACCCAGTTTCTATCTCAGGCTCACAGATGGTTTCTCAGTCCCACCCCAGTGCTTCTCGGGGGAACCCCCCCAGACTGTGTACTTCCACCTCCCATGTCTGCTGAATGTGGGTGGGTATAAGGGGAGCTGCAAGGAGGAAGGAGATCTGGGAGAGATGCTCCTCTCCACTGGACACCCCAGTGTGTCTGTGGAAAATGTCAACTCCATGGCCATGAAGAGCATCCTTACTCCAATGCCAGCAGCCATTGTGGGGATGACACCAAGCTGAGTGATGTAACTGACACATCTGAGGGACAGGATGACAGCCAGAGGGACCTGGAGAGGCTGGAGAAGTGTGCCCATAGGATGAATTTCACAAGGTTCATCAAGGCCAAGGGCAGGGTCCTGCACCCGGGTGGGATAATGCCCAGTATCAAGACAGGCTGGGAATGGGTGTATGAAGATGGATGGATGGATGGATGGATGGATGGATGGATGGATGGATGGATGGATGGATGGATGAACAGTGGCCCTGAGACAATGGCTTGGGGATACTGGGTTATGGAAAGCTGAACACAAGCCATCAAGATGTGCTGGCAGCCCAGAAACCACCAGTGGCTTGGGCTACAGCCCCAGCAGCATGACCAGCAGGTTGAGGGAGGGAATTGTCCCCCTCTGTTCCACTCTGAGGAGACCCCCCTGCAGTATTGGGTCCAACTCTGGGGTCTCCAACACAAGAAGGGCACAGAGGTGTTGGAGCCAGTCCAGAGGAGGCCCTGGAGCTTCTGGGAGGGTTGGAGCAGCTCTGCTCTGGAGCCAGGCTGAGAGAGTTGGGGGTGTTGAGGCTGGAGAAGAGAAGGCTGCAATGGGGAGAGCTTAGAGCACCTTCCAGTGCCTGAAGGGGCTCCAGGAAAGCTGGGGAGGGACTTGGGACAAGGGCCTGGAGTGATGAGATGAGGGCAAATATTTTTAAACTGTAACAGGGCAGATTGAGATGAGATCTGAGGAAGAAATTCTTTGGTGTGAGGGTGGTGAGCCCTGGCCCAGGTTACCCAGAGAAGCTGTGGCTGTCCCATCTCTGGAAGTGTTGAAGGTTGGATGGGGCTTGGAGCAACCTGGGCTGGTGGGAGGTGTCCCTGCCCATGGCAGGGGTGGCACTGGGTGAGTTTTAAGGTCCCTTCCAACCCAAACCAATCTGGGATTCTGTCATTTCCTCTGAGCAAAGTCTCACCTGGAACCTGGGTAAGCTGTCCAAGCCAGGAAAGTCCTCTATGTCGCCTGTGCTGATGCTGAAGCAAGCTCCATGCCAGGGACAGCGGACTCTTCCTTTGGACAAAACCCCTGCAGGATACAGGGCAGGTCAGAGTTGATGCTGCCTGGCACTGCCTCCCATCCCTGCCTGCAGAGCACTCGAGCTGCTGTGATCTGGCCAGGGCAGGGCTAGCAGAGGCCAGGTCTCCCTCATGTTGTCCCAATGATGATGGACTCTCTGATTTCTTGCCACCATGAACACCTGTGCTGAGTGAGGATGACCTCCTGAAGGCTTCAGGTTGCTGCCCAGCAACCTAACCCTAACCCTGCAGTGTCAGGAGCTGCGCTGCTCCATGCAGAGCAGCTTCGAAGTTCAGACTTTGCGAGCATGTCCCCAGGACACTTCTTGTTTACCCAGAGGTGTTGCCTTTCCTACAGGACACATGACAGATGTTGTGGACCTGGCTGGTCCACAGCATTTTGGCTACTTGATGTGGAGTTCTCTGAACTTGCACCTGGGATGCAGCAGCCATTTGGGATGGGGGGTGAAGCCAGTTACAAAATGGATTCTGTATGAGGGGTCCCCTCTAAAATGCCTTCACTGAGCACAGCTCCAGGGCACTTCTGAGCACAGTTCCAGGGCTGTCTGCTCTGCCTGGGGTGGGATCTCACCCTCCAGCAGGGCCTGGGGCTGCAGGTCTTACATTCAACTCCATAGGCCCAGCAGAATCTCAAGCAGAGATTTGAGATTTGTCTCAAAAAGAATCTCAAAAGCAGAACATCACTGATTTAGTGGACGTGTGTTCCAGAGCAGATCCTGGCACAGCACAGATCAGCCAAGATAGCACGGGGCATGCCCAAGGCCACGAGGTTCCTCCTCACAAGTGTTTGCTCAGAAGTTGGTACCTGGGCTGGCAGCACCAGGGCAGAGCCAGAGGCAACAAGCTTCCCATGCCTGACCGGTCCTGAGCACAGCAGTGCCACATGTCATCCCCCACCATACGTGGGGACACAGGGACAGCCTCTGCTCTCCCTCCTGCAGCAAATCCTGTACTGCCCAGAAGATCCCAGTGCCAGTGCCAGGCTCAGGGATGCAGCTGGGCCTTCCCTCTGCATGCGGTCCTGGGGGTGAAGAGAGATCCCAGGGTCCCACCTCTGGCAAAGTGCCCCTTGCCCCCAGAATTTTGACTGACAGGGAGATGTGGTTTTGCGGGTTATTTTAAGACTGAGGGGGATGAAAAACTGTAAAGTGAATCATATTTTTTCCCCTATAAGACATTTTATTAACTCCTCATGTCTGGGAACAGATAAGCAAACAATCTGAAAAACAAAAACCCCATGAAACCAGATTTGGCATGGGGAGAGTGAGCTGCAGCTATTTAAGAGCACCCCAGAGAGCTTCACCTCCCACTGGAGAACAAAGCAGAAGCCAAATTTAATGGTGCCCATACTGTTTGATCTTCAAAGTCACCCATGGAAGCCCCAGACCTGTGACCTGCAGTGATAAGCTGGGATCACCAGCAATGCAGCACTGAGGTGAAGTGCTCCCAGGAGGTTTGTGCATCCCCAGCTTTCTGCCCAGGCCTTCCCCCAGCCAGGAGATGCCAAAATGATGCCAAGCACCCAGCAATGCACTGCCCCATGCTACCATCAGATGAACACCAGGATGTTTTTGCCCACACTTTCCTGCCCTTGGTTAGTCTCCTAGAAGATGTTGCAGACTGACCTTTAACCAGTGGAGCCCCATAGTGTGGACACTTGTGTCCCATGGCATGGAACTCCCCACTCTCCTTGATGAGCAGAGCCTTCCCACAGCCCAGGTCCACTTCCCGCATCCTGGGGAGAAGAAGCAGGGAAAGAACATGGCAGAGCATCCACCTGGAAGCAGACACCACCCCCTCACCCTATGCCCCAGCCCTGCTCCCACCAGTCTCCTTCTTCCTTTCAATTTGTTCACACCAGCTCCAGACACCTTACAGATGTAGGTCACTCCTGTCACCGGGCTGGCTTTGGAGGTGGCTCCACAGCTCCTAGTCTGGGACACATCCAAGCTGGGACACTGAATGGAAGCTTCTTCATCCCTCAGTGTACCAAGGAGTGGCACCCCCCAAGCTGCTCAGGATGTGGCTGGTGCTCTCCACCCAAGTCCAGTGGGTGTAGAATTAAGCTTTTCAGGACACAGTGGGAGCAAGAAACAAAACTGGTTTTACTGTGATATCACCTCCTCTCCTGGCCCCAGCAGCTCAGCAGTTACCTACAGGCCTTGTGTTCACTCACTTAAAGCAAACACAATTCTCAGAATTGAAAGCCAGAAGAGGCAATTCTGACCCTTGGTGTACTCTGGTCTTGTGCCTTGGGGAGCAAGCCTGGCACATTGTATGGAGTGTACCAAATACATCCCAGGGCACACAGCAAAAGAAAGCCACTGGCCCTGTGTGAAGCCTGAGTGCTCCCCACGCACGATGGGTCCCAAGGGTCTCAGAAGAATGGGACTCACTTTGCATGCTCATTCCTCTTCAGGCACCATTCCAACTCTATCCTGTCACTGGCACCCAGAGACTACACTTGTCCCATTCTCCACTTCACAGCCATGGAGATGAGGCCAGGGTTCAGTCCACCAGCTCCTCTGTACCACTTTCAACCCCACCTTGGACAAATCTTTGTGCAGGTGCCTGCTCCACCTGCATCAGCTGTCCCACCAGAGTTACAGCAAATGCTCTGTATTTGTGACACCTTGAGGGAAACCAGCAGCAGAGCTGATCCTGCTTGCTTTCAGGAACAGTTTTGTCCCAGTAAACCAGCAGCCCCACTCCCAAGAGACACAGCTCTGCTCCCTGCTCATCTGGGACACTTGTCACTTGGAGATCCTCCCTTCAACACAAAGGGAACAGAGCAGTGCAAGTCTGACTGCATTCCTCAGCTGTGCAGGACTGCAGATAAGCCTGAAGTTAAATGACAACCATAACTCTACTGGAAGATAAGATAAGTGAAAGAGTTCACAACAGACCCAAGGAACTGTGTGATCTGAAAGAGTCAAAAAACAAGACCTGGTGTCTCCAGGGCAGGACACAGCCACCTGCAAGGCTCTGACCCCACACTCCAGCACCAGAGGATGATTTATGCTGTGCTGCTCCCCACTTCGCCCCCCATTTAGGATGCCCCAGCTGAAGCTCAACTCTGGCCCACAAAGGACCTTTGCTCAGAAGCTGAGGGAGCTCTGGGGGCCCTGCAGCTCAGTGACCTCCCCCTGTCAGCCTTGCTGGGAGGCTGGGGCCAGAGTTTACCTTCCAGTATACTTTATTGCTTCTCCTGAGATCATCTTCATACCAGAAAGGTAGAAATGGTGGGCAGAAGGAGAACCTTGTGATTGCAGACCCCACTAACACAACATGGAGGTGCCTGAACCCTTGTGCCCAGCTGCTGCTCCTGCCCATGCAGACCCTTGCCCAGCACATGCCTTGGGAGAAGCATCCCAAGTGAGAGGGCATTGGGCAATGGTTTAAAACTCGAAGAGGGGAGCTTTAGATTAGACATTAGGAGGAAATTCTGCACTGTGAGGAAGATGGTGAGATCCTGGCTCAGGTCACCCAGAGAAGCTGTGGCTGCCCCATCCCTGGCAGTGTTGAAGGTTGGATGGGGCTTGGAGCAGCCTGGGCTGGTGGGAGGTGTCCCTGCCCATGGCAGGAGGGCTGGACCTAGATGGTCTTCAAAGCCCATTCCAAACCAAACCAGTCTATGATTTTGTGTTTCCAGAAAATCCCACTGGGCATCAGGGTGAGAAGGGACTCCTCTGGTCTGACCTCCTGGCAGCATCTCTCCTGTGAGCTAGACTTGGTCTGCTAAGGAAACCATTATTTTCAATTCTCAATGCCCAGCTCTGCTTCCATAGATGATAGTTGAACACACACAGGGCTGAAGTATGAAACCAGGATAGTCTCCCCTTTTTGCATTGCTCCAGCTTCAAGATAGTCCCAGTCCCTACGCCAGGTCCCTCCTCCTCAGCCTGGACTCACTGCTCACAGAGTGAGTCCAGAGGCAGTGGGTTGCCCATCACCTCCCAGGAGCAGCCCTGCAGCCCTGTGATCACCTTCCAGCCAAGTGCATCTCTAATGACTCCTCACACCACTACTTGCTGGATATAACCATTTGTCTCCAGGTCCTGATGGCCCTTCAGGACTTCTCTGAGCTGTAGAAGAGCTTGCAGAGTCAGCCACACCTCATCAGGTGAAGATTTCATCCAACAGAGCCCACTGCATCCCTTTGTAGAATGGCCTAATATGTAAATTCCTCTCATAAGTTTAAAAACCCACTGAATTCCTGGATGAATTACCTGATGAGAATTCATAGCTCATGGAACTCCTTAAGTTTAGTACAAAGTATCTTTGTGGCACATAGATTATTCTAGAATATTCTCACAAATCAATGTAAACCAAAGAGCTGCCAGACTCCTGCAGTGTCCCACACACCTCGCATCACTTGCTGGAGAAAAGCTATTTTGAACTCTGTTTTCTTTCACAAAGGACAGAGCCTGCTGAGATGTGGCCATCAGACTAACAGAACATGCTGCAGAAAAGGCACATCCACTCCAAAAAAGAAACTACAGCCTGCAAAGGCATTTTTTTAGACTTCAAAAAATTCTTAAATCAGGGTAGGAAAACTGTGCACAGCTGAAGTGTGCTGCCATGAGCAAAAAAAATGGGAAAACTACATCCCTGGTGAAAGATATGAGGGTGACTTAGGAGAGCCAGGCACTGCAGAACACAGGACCTGCCCCATCACCTCCACCCACATGCTCCTCATGCTGCTCTGAACTCCTACAGTACAGTTACAAAAGTGCACACAGCTGTCAGGGTTGTTCATGCAAGCTGAGCAGAGCTTGTTGAGAAATTTTGCTCCAGACCTCCCCATCTTTCTAAGCTGAGCCCCAGGACAGACTGCACTGTAGCCCTTGACCCCTGTGTTGCCTTTCCATTGCAAGCCTCAGCTCCTTCAGGTGCTCTCATAGAGTCTCCAAATAATTTCCAGCAGACCTTCTGGTTAAAAAAAAAAAAAATAAAGCACCCAAAACCAAACACTTGTCATTTGTCTGAGAAACCATTCTTTGAAGATAAAAATAATTTTACTGCGTTAAATTATCATCTCCAGAAGTTTTAAAGAACATGATAGGGGTTCGGTTTGGGTAATAAGGGCTCTGCAAATTTTACCAGCAAAAATTTTAGGCACTTACTGTCCATTCTCCAGGTCCTTCACATGGCACACGGATGCTTCCACCACGTCCTTTGGGTGGTGGTAGGGGTTGCTGGCAATGGGATGATCCTCAAGATGATAATGGCGAGCAGTCCCATTGACTTTGTAGATCAGGGGACTGGCTTTCCCATTTGGTGACATCTCCTCCTTGCTTCTCTCCTTCTCAGGTATCACAACTTCAATTTTCACTTCAACTGCAGGACCAAGCAGAAACGTACATTGAGATGAAGACAGAAGACACTGACGGACATCAGAGCAGACGTTTTTTGGCAGCCTGCTTGGGAAGATCAAATATTTAATCTCCTACTCAGCCTGATGACCTGAGCCCTGTTCATTCTCCATGGGGCACCTCAAGTACCTATTGCTGTGAGCAGACATTAGTCAGCAGAGAAGAGCAACCCCTCAGCCCTTCCTGTCCTCATTAGCTTCAGGCAGCTAAATGTGGGGTTCAGACAGACTGAAAAAAAAGCCTTTAATTGTTTTTAGGTAACATTAACTGAGGGTGAAAGCCAACACGGCATGGTGCATAAAGCTGCTTAATTAGATGGAGAGCAATTAATAAAGAACGTGAAATATCCCAAATTATTTCTGCATGAGGTTTTCAGCATAGAGTGAATTGTCAGCATTAAGTGAAAGAAAATCAAGGGGTGCCCCTTCTACATCTGTGCACACTGTGTACCAGGTTTGACAGTAAAACCATCCCTGGGGACAGGCAGGAGCTGCTTGCAGCAGTGTAGAGCAACCCCCACCATCACCAGAGGGGACACAAGAGCAAGCAGGTCCCCTGGGGCCCACCAACACCCCGGGTGCTGTCACAGGAAGCAACAGAGCTGGAACAAAGCGGGGGCACAAGGGCTCTTTGCAGCCACCCAGGGAAAGACATGCAAATGTTCCTCCATCAGCTTCACTCTGACCCCATCCACTGCCTGGGGGGACCAGGTGGGACACTGAAGCATCAGAGGAAGCTGGTGATGAGCTCTCACACTATGTAGTGCAAAGCAGCACTTTATCTCCTACGGACTTCATAAATTGAAAAGCCATTAATATTTATAACAAACCCCAGGGAGTTTGAGAGAGAGCCACAGGGCAAGTAGAAGAGACTGAAGAAGTGTCTCAAGCAAATAGGAGATTGCTGAACTTTCCCTACCTCATAAAGGTTATGAACAGGAAAAGCTTTCAAGAAGATAAAAATTGAAGCTCAGGACCTGAGCAGGTTAAGGAAAAGCCAAGGGAGAGGAATGACACATCCCAAAGAACAGGAGAAGCCCTGCAGCAGGAGGCAAGCAATGGCTCTGAGTGGTGAAGCATTGGAAAAGGATGCCCAGAGAGGTGTTGGAGTTCCATCCCTGGGTGATATTAAAAAACTGGGTAAATGTGGTACTTTGGGAGATGATTTAGTGGTTAAGGTGGTGTAGGACTGACTGCTGGACTTCATGATCTCAAAGGTCCTTTCCAACCATGATGATTCTATGATTCTTCCCAACATCCCACACCAGTCATTGCATGGCCACAGAGAGGATGATTGAAAAAATGCTTAGGGGGAAGGTCATTCATTTTGGAGGGGAGAAAGGCAAATGGCAGCATCTGCCTGGAGACTGGAGGCAGGCAGCTGCTTCAAGAGTCCTGTGAGTTTCTGCTTTTTGTGCTGGCTCAGCTGGGCAGGGGATGAGGCAGCTTTTCACCAAAGCACCAAATCCTCACACTCACCAGGGGCATTTGGTGATGCCCCACATCCCTGAGGGCTCTGACTGGAAGATACAGCAAAGCAATTTTCTGCATATCCACACTGAACCTGCAGAAAATGTGAATTTTTGTTGTGTTATTGCAGCCACCAGCTGCAGGACTTGCTAACTAATAGACCAAGCACCATGCCCTGAAAAAGTATGTTGCTCCCTGCAGGTATGCAGCAAAGAGTTTAAACTGAAAGAGGGTAGATTTAGATTAGGTACTAGGAATAAATTCTTCACCACAAGGGTAGTAAGATACTGGAATAGGTTGCCTAGAGAAGTTGTTGATGCTCCCTCCCTGGAAGTGTCTAAGGCCAGGCTGGAAGAGTCCTTGTGAAGTCTGGCCTAGTGGAAGGTGTCTCTGCCCATGAAGGGGGGGGGTGGAACAATGTGATCTTTAAGGTCTTTTCCAACCTAAACCATTCTATAGCTCTGTGAAAGAGGCCACTTCCCTTAAGCTCTGTTTTCCTCTGGCATTTGGAAAAGCAGACACAGATTTTCCAGGACTGAGTTAGGAAATACAACAAATCCCCAGTTATGCCAGTACCTGAAAAAGTCTCTCGGTCAAAGAAACAGGAGGATCATTTCATACAACTATGCAGTCAACCAGACATCTGTCTGGAGCAGAAGCAGCCGTGCATCCTCATGGCAGAACCTGTGGCAAAGCTGCTGCCAAGCACAGGACCAGAGGAGACCAGGCTGGCACCCCCCAGCCCCATGGTGACATTGATGCTGCTAAACTCACCTGAACAATCCCCCCACCTCTCACTGGGTTTGATGCCCCACAGTTTTGTTTTTGAAGCTGTGTTTGGGTCAGGTGAGCTCAATGACAGTCTTTTGGGACAGCAAGCCCCCAGAGAGCCCACTGACCCCACTGGCACACGAACCTGCAGGGATGTAGATGGATGTTTAGTTCTGAGCTCTTCACTTCTCACTCAGTCAGAAGAACATATGCAAAAAGCAGCAGGGCTCTGGCATGTGACAGCATTCCCAGCCAACCCCCCTCAGGACTCCCCAATACTGCTGGCCAAATGTCCAGAGGAAAAGGAAAAGAGGAATAATGTCTTCCTTCTCCCCTCCTATTCCGGCTCCCTCCTGCCTTTCCCCCACCTTTCATCCTCCTCCCCCTGGCCCTGCATGGGGTGTCCCCCTGGACAGAGACTGCATTCCTGAGGGATGATCCCTCTAGGAATCCGGGGCTGATATGGCAAACTTGTTTCATTTGCCACCGGGGAAAATTATATTTAAATGAAATGTTTATAAAACCCAAGTTTAATTCTGAAATCCGATTGGCACTGTGTGGCTGGCCCAGCGTGCTCCATCCCTTTCACAGTCATTTTCTGTAACTGATAAAATAGGTTCCTGACCTTAAAGCAAATTTTTGGGGAAGTCTTAGGTGCATACTTACAAATCTGTGGGGGAGTCAACTTCCAGGGATGAGCCAAGGCCACCACTGTCCCACAGCAGTACTGCCCAGCCACAGCTGGTGGCAACCAGGGTGACTAGCAGCTTCAGGGCAAAGCAAGTTCTGCTCTCTGAGCACATGTATGGAAACATCTGCTTGAGTATTAGCTCAATTATCTCTGAATTAAACACTTAAACACCAAGTGGGGTCAGGTGCTGCAGAAGCAGCTGGATTTCAAGGGCTGACCTCTGGGATGGCCAGCATAGTTGTGTACTGCTGCAGGACCCTACTCCCCAAAGCTCTTGTATCCAAAGCTCATCAAAAAGGTCCTCCTGGCATCCAGCCAGGTGCCTGGGCAAATGTCAAGGCTATTTTGAAAAATACTGAAGGTGTTCATGGGGACTGGAGGTCTCTCAGGTATATGATGGAGCATATATGGGTCTTGTACACATCTTTCAAAAGTATTCAAATCAGTTCCACTGAGTTTAGGCTGCATCTGAACTATTCCCTTCATGTCAGCACAGCACTGATGGAGGAAAGAGCTCTGCTCTGTCCCTGTGTGATTTGCTTCTTGTCCATACAGGAGATAGGGGCATTTTTAGAACCAGGAAAGTCCACTCCAGAGATCCGAGGGTGCACAGTTCCCCACAAGCAACAGGAACCACAAATGCCACAGAAAGGCTGTGAAACCTCTTTGCCAGAGCGATCAGACCCTGCAAATGCCTCCGTTCAACTCCCTGTGTGTTTATACATTTTATAACCAGCAAGACAAAGCCTAGCAGCTGGTGCTGTGCTGAGCAGGTCCTGGGGGAAGGCTTGGCAAATAACTTTGAATTCTGCTGCTCAAAACAAGAGCTGCAGGGAGAGCCTCAGGGGTCAGGGTGGCATTGCCAGGATTTGGCCCTGCTAAGCAAATCCATCTCCAGCTGAAGAGCTGCAGCTTAGGGTATCCAGCTACAGAACAATTTTATTTCATGATTAAACCACACTCTGCTGATAGGATACAAAATAAAGTGGAACTGCCAGTGGAGTTCATTGCAAATTTAGTCAACAAAGGCATTTATTCCTGGATGCGTTCTCACTCCTTAAACATTTCAAAGGAGGATCTAAGCAGCCTGGGTTTTCTACAAGGAAAACTGAAGTTCATAGTGCCAGATTACCCCAGCACTGCAAAATGATCACAGAACAGGACAAGGGCATAATAGCACCTTCATTTACCCTCTCTTTGCAAAGCAAAGGCAGAGGACCTCACTCAGTGGGCATTTGGTGAGTCAGACACAAATTGCATCTCCCCTCTGACTTTGAAATCTCCACTGCCTAAGGCAATGAAGAGAAATTGCCAAAAAAAGGTTCCCAAAAGACATTTTTCCACCCACAAAGACTATGTGTGGATGCTGGATGCTGACTGGCATGAGGGAGAAATGCCACTTTGATTCTCTTTGCCCTTGGGCTCAAGAAAGTAATGAGGATAGATAGGGTGGTCCTTCAGTCCCCTCTTAGGTGCCCAAAATGAGCTGCAGGATGGGAACTCTCTTCAAAGGCAGCTTCAGTGACCCCAGCTGCACCAGCACCCCATGTACCATCCTCAGTCCCAGGGACCAGTGCTGGGCTGATATGGGTGATGCTGGCAATGATGAGCCCAGGCCATCATGTTGTGCCTGCTGATGGCTACACTGCCAGCAGGGGCTCAGGGAAAAACTGAAGGTCAGCACTTCTACCCCAGCCCTCTCTTGAGCAGCCTGTTTGCCCAAGCAGCCCTTTCTTTGCACCCATCTTTGCCAGCCCCATGGCAGAGGGAGCTCACCCATGGCCAGGTGCCTACAGCTGCTTTTCCCACGGGAGGCAGCTTGCATGGACAAGCTTCACCAAGAAAATAAAATGCAGAGAGGAGAGCAGCCCAGGACCTTGCTTGGGTTACCTGACTCAGTAGGAGTGTGAAGGTACCATGAAATCAAGCAGTGGGTGCTCCTACTCCTTCCCTGGGCATTCTCTTCCAGCAGGGACAAAACTAAGGGCTGGCCAAAGGTCTGGAAGCAGGGAAGGTGCTGGAGCCCCCATGTCAGGACTGTTGAACCCATATCAAGGCTAGAGCTCCCATGTCAGGGCTGGAGCCCACACATCGGTGCTGGAATCCCCACATCAACAGTGGTGACAAAACAACAGTGGGGACAGTGGTGACAAAAAGACTCCAGGGACAGGAGGTGACAGCTCTGGTTCGGGCACTGCAGGAGGACAGAGGCAGGAATGAGGATGAGCTGGTGTTGGGATGGAGGAGCAGGATACAAGTCCTCTCCTCCCACTTGCCCCCAGCCCTGCAACAGCCCCCACGTGGCTCCCTGCCCTGCAGCCAGAGTGCCAAGGAATTTGGGGGGATTATTAAGCTGGTAATCCTCTCTGCAGGAGACAAGAATTAACATTCCCTCAGCCAGTGTCCACCAGCACTGACCTACTTCTTTCCACAGTGATGGATGGTGGGATGGGGGCACAGCACCTGGTTTGGGCTTGGAGAAGCATCCTCCCATGGCGCCGGGACAGGGGTAGCAGGCAGCTCAGCAGGGCCACAGACACATCTTTGCATGGTAAAACTTCAGCTCACACTGACCCTGGTCCAGGTCTTGTTCACCATCTGTATGGGGGGAGAAGCTCAGTGAGAAGGA
The DNA here is from genome assembly GCA_023637945.1 of Phaethornis superciliosus. Classification (NCBI taxonomy): domain Eukaryota; kingdom Metazoa; phylum Chordata; class Aves; order Apodiformes; family Trochilidae; genus Phaethornis; species Phaethornis superciliosus. Next base: position 3,036,583 of record JAJQWJ010000020.1, read on the forward strand.
GTCCTGGAGCTGTGGTTACCAGGGAGCAAAAACCAAGATATGGAGCATGGAGGAAATGCCACCGAGCCACACACACCCCTGGTGACCCAGGTGACAAAGGGATGCCAGGCGGGGACACCATGCTGGCAGTCCCCAGTAAATTCAGTCATTAAGTTTATAAATGCAATTATTTTTCAAAGTTTAAAATTATGAAAAAACCTTGTAACACTCATCTTCAGAATTCAATAGCTTTCCAGAGCCCTGCCTTGGGGATTTAAATCTCTAAGCTCATAGGTCACAGCCCAAACACAATAATTAAACTATAAATACATTTCAGTCAGATTTTTTTCCTTTGTTATTAGGTGGTGGAAAAAAAGAAATCTACTCTATTGCCCAGTCCTGAAATTTTCCCCTTTCCAGTAATGTTCAATGCTGCAGATATCCCATTTGCTTTGAAACAATTCTTTATTTGAGAGAGGGTTTTCAACATTAGGTCTTTTTGCATCAAAACCCAATTTTTTAAACTACTAAGATGAGATATTTTTTTTATGTTGAATTGGGACAGGGAAACAGTCCCTACTTCAAGCTGTGTTTCTCTCTTTAGCTTTGACCGATAGTGCTTCCAGATATGGTACAGACTAAGAATTAGAATAAAGCTCTTTGGTTTTATTCCTTGACTAAACCCAGCAAAGGTTCATACAACACAACTAGCAATAAATTAGAATATTTAATTAATTCTACCCATTCGTACCTATACTTGAAATGATTTTCTATGTTCTTGCAATATATTTTTCACAAAGTCCTTCTGATCTGGGCAGGGAGTTAAACCCCTTCTAGAGGGTATTTTAACACAGGCAAAGTAGGGTTTTTTCCTGCAGCTTAGAAAGTGCCTCAGAATCTTTCCAATGAGAAGAAAACACAGGCAGGCCAGAGGCCAGGTGCCAAGCACTGCACTTTCTCCTCTCTACTTAAGCATAGGCACCAAATATGCAGACAGATCCATCTGTATCCCTCCAAAACACGCAAGCTCCTTCCTCCACACCTTCAAACTTTCTGCCGTGCATGTCATGAGCTCCACCAAGTCCTGAGAAGTTGCAGGAGGAACCTCAAAGCCTGAAGCATATTGAATAACTAATCCAGGGCAGAGGGGAGGAAGAGAGCAGGGCCGTGGCATGTGGTGCCAAGCAGGCACAGGCTGTTTGATAACAGGCACTGAGGGACCAGGAGGAGAAGCTCATGTGCTTCCCTGAGGACTGCAAAGAGAGCTCAGACCTGTGCAGAGCCTCCCAAAAAGCTCATTTGCAAAGGAGAAACATTAAATGGAACTGAAAAGAGCCAAGAAGAGGGGCTCTGGGGCTTCTCTTTTCTTCAAGACCTGTAATTTCTGGAGGATTTTGCCATGCTGGGAAGCTCCCAAGATGACTCCAGTGAAGGGAGGGAAGGGGTTCATGTCCCCAAAGCCAATGAAGCCCTGAGGGGCTGGGCAGGAGGCCTTGTTCACATGCTCATGGAACAGCAGATCACCGGTTTTGGGGTCAGGAAGAAATTTTTTCCTCCAGAGAGATTGGCACAGGCGCCCCAGGGGATTTTGGCCTTCCTCTGCAGCACTGAGCATGGCCCCTTGCCAGGGCTCCTTGGGGTCATTGGTGGGCAGAGCTTCCCTGCTGTTGCAGAACCAGAAGTACAGCTGTGTCCATGATCTCTTCACCTTTCCTCCACGAGGCAGCTTTGTTTTTCCAGTTGTCACTGATCTCTAATGTAAGTCTTCAAAAGCAACGTCCTACAGCTCCATGCTCAACAGGAGCTGCTGGTTTTTAACTGCCCCTGCATACAATAAAACCTTCCTACTATTGCATCTGAATTCTGTTGTCTGCAAATACACACCCATTTCTCCCTCATGAACATTGTCCTTCAGAAGTGTGATCAGGTACTGTATATAATTTTTGGACTCACAGCAATGTTAACACCATTTGAAGAACTTGGTACTTCCTTCTCAGGACATCCTTCATGGGTGTTTCAGAAAAGTCCATGTCAGAGCATGTCTGAATCATGTCCACCCTGTTCAGTACAAAGAGACCTAAAACTGGTCTCACCAACACCTTTGTGCTCTGCACACCCAGATCTCACCAGTCATCACAATGCACCTAGGTCTGACAGGAGGACCTATAGCCAGAAGAAGAAGAAAGTCCATGGAGGCATCTGTACCTAGGGGCAATGTCCCAGCAGGAACCTGGAGTTTTAGGAAGGTCTTTGATGTCTGTCAGTAACAATTTTTTTCTACCACACTTAGTGCCCAGGGAAGACATCCTGGCTGGTTGTTCCCATCTGGTAACAATGCCTGGTTTTCCATCTGAACTCTTAATTCTGGACAGAATTGATCTCCAAAAACAAGAAAGCAAAACTCTCCTGTCTATGAGCCTGAGCACACGCTGCCCTGTGCTTCTAGATTCCTCACCTCCAGCATGCAGTGCCATGTACACCAGGGAACAAAAGACACCTGGCACCTCCACATCTCCTGGAAGAGTTTCATACCTGCAAGCAGCCCTACCCACTCTGCAGAGCAAGGAGGACCTCATGCCTCTTCCAGCCAGCAATATCTGGCTTTACAGACTGAGATCCAGGAGGAGAGGAAGGGCAGCTGGAGGCTCAAAGCATCTGGTGGCACTCTCCATACTCACAGGGAAGAGTTGGCTCTGACTCTGGTTCCTGCTGTGGGAACAAACAACCCTTGATCCCCAGCCATCCCCTATCTGCCGCAGCGCTGCCTCCCTGCCAATTCTCTGTCCGTGGAAAATATTGTCTTTAAGACAAGGCCCAGCAGGATCTGGGGAGCAGTCCCAGCAGCAGACCCATTTCAGACACACCCTACAAACAAAGTGAAGTGCAAACCCTACAACATCCTCTCCAGAGTATCCTGCAAAGCACAGCCCATCCTGCGGGCAGCCTGGGCTCTGGCCCGTGGGCCCACTCAGTTCTGAACTTCACTGGGACTCAGAGTGTGCTGGCACCCTGTGTGATGGCACCCAGCAGTGGAACTCACCTCCCAGCCCCACCATCACACCATACATCACCCTGCATGGCTCCATCTCAGCCAGGTACATACCCACCACATACACATCCCACAACCCACCACATATACCAAACCGTGTCAACCATATGGAGTTCAGTAGGGACAAGTGCAAGGTCCTGCTCCTGGTCATTCCACACCCATTTAAGAGTTGGTGACTCCTTGTTCCTCTGTCCCCTGATGAGTATGCCCAGACTGTGTGCAGTGGCTGGGGAACTGGATTTGGGTACAGACCATACCCTAAGGGTAAGAGTAAATAGTTCATTCTCCATCTGAAAATGAGTCACAAGTGGAATCCCCCAGGGATCAATATGGGGCCTGATGCTGTTTAACATCTTCATAAGGGACCTGGATGTTGGGATCAAGGGCACTCTGATGAAGTTCGCTGATGCCACCAAGATGAGTGGAGAGGCTGACAGCCCAGAAAGGAGAGTCACCCTCCAGGATGACCTAGACAAACTGGATAAGTGGGCTAACAGGAACCTGATGAAGTTCAGTGTAGAGAAGTGCAAGGTCTTGCACCTGGGAACATAAAACCCAAGAGTGCCATTCAGAGTGGGATTCAGTTGGCTAGAGAGCAGCCTTGTGGAAAGGTAGCTGGGGGTCTTGGAGGACAGCAGGTTCAACATGAGCCAACAGTGTGATACAGCAGCAAAGAAAGCCAACAGGGTGCTGGGCTTCACCAAAAAGGGCATCACCAGCAGACATAAAAAGTCATCATCCCACTCTACACAACGCTTGTCAGACTCAGACCACGCCTAGAGTATTGCTTTCAGTTTTGGTCCCCATTCTACAAAAAGGACACAGGCAGTCTGGTGAGCATCCAGAGAAGGTCCACAAGGATGATCAGAGGACTGGAGCACCTGCCATATGAGGAGAGGCTGAGAAATCTGGTTTTTTTCAGCCTTGAGAAGAGAAGGATTAGGACAGACCTTATTACCATGTTCCAGTACTTAAGGGACATCTACAAAGAAGATGGACACTCTCTGTTTACAAGGAGTCCCATGGACAAGACAAGAACAAATGGGCCCAAGTTATTCCTGGGGAGATTCTGTTTGAACACAGGATGAAAAAATTTCACTCTGAGAACAGTCAGACATTGAAATGATCTCCCAGGGGAAGTGGTGGATTCCTCCACCTTGGAAAGTTTTAAGTCTCATCTTGATGAGACATCTCACATCAACAATAATATTAGAAGGGTTGGACCTTGAGGTCCCTACCAACCTGACATTCTGACTCTATGTTTCTATGGTTGACCTCCTGATGGGCATCTCCTGTTTCACTCTTAGTCTTCACTGTGCAAAGCCTTCACTTCTCCTCCATCTCTGTTTAGTGGGGCAACTCCCACCACCAGCAATGCTTTGCACCTCCTCCTCAGCAAGTTTCAGCAGCATCTGCTGCTTTGTGGGCAGAGGCCATTAGTAAAAATATATAAGGTGGGTTCTGATGCTCCCTGCAGCCCCACTGGCTGTCACACCTGCTCCAGTAGCCTCCAAGACCCAGGACCCCTGACATAACCCCCCATGCCCTCACCGTGCCTCCCACCAAAACCCAAGGCAGCTGTCAGCATGGAGCCCTGCTCACACCCCGAGCTGCCTGCAGCCTCCCCTTCTGCCCACCCAGGGGTCAATCCTGCACCCACTACACCCCTCTGGGCTGCCACAGCCCACGACCATGAGGAGAAACTCCCCAATTTAATATCAGAAGCTCCAGGTTCCTGCAAGTTTGGGCTCAGCAGGGTCAAAATCCCCAATCTCCAATAGAAGCTGGGCTCTGCTGCCAAGGCAAGCAGGTCCCTTGTCCGAACATGGGACTCTGAGCAGAGCCCAGGCACAGCCAGAGCCTTGGGGGTCACACCCTGCTCTGACCCAGGAAGTCACCCCAGGAAGGTGCACAGGTGTCATCCCCCTTCAAAAAAGGCCTGGGAAAAGTCAGGCAATGAAATCACACGGGAAAGTGAGAGGGGATGACATTTTTAGAGCAGGGAGATGGTGTATTTTTAAAATTGAGGCTGAGTCTCCATCCTGAAGCTCTCTCTTTTTTTCAGAAGCTGCACTACAAAGGGTGAACACGAGGCTCCCACACCCCCCAGCCCCAGCTCCCAGTGCAGACCAGCCTTCCAGCACAGGGCACCCAACTGGGGGAAACCCCCTCCTTGGCATCACTGCCATCCCTCAAGCGTGCTGCCCCCACACACTGGCAGGGACACCCTATGCATTGCCCCTGCCAGGCAGACTCGGGGGCCTGGTGCATAGGAGCCCCCTGCTCTCCTCTCCCTGGCACCCCAACCTCCCCTTTATCTCTTCACCTCCTTTCTTCCCACCCACTTCCCCCTTCCCTCTGCCTGACCCTCTGTTCCTGCTGCTTCCACACCCATCCCGACCCTGCTGCCTGGCCCCATTCTGGGGGTTCCCCAGCAACTCTGACACCATTGTGGCCCCATTGGTCCCCTCCTTCCCCCACCTTGCCCTCTCGGGTACCCACTCCTCAGCACACCTCAGCCAAACTCTGCCCTCTCCATCTGCCTCTGGACTGCAACTGAGATTTCCCTCACACCCACCCGGAGCAGAGAGGAGGTTTGGCTTTGCTGGGTAATTTGCTTTGGGATGGCCCAGAGGAACAGAAGCAAAACTCACTCTGCAAAGCGGCGAGAGCAGCTCCCAGTGCCTCTGAAAGGCTTCTTGGCCCCTTCTCACCGAAAACGGGGAGGATGTGTCCTGGCACTTTGTCACGTTGTCACCGGGGGCTTGTGCCAGCGGCAGCAGAGGTACAAAGCTGCTGTTTGAAGTGTCCCACTGTCAGGCTGCAATCAGCCACAGTTGTTGAACTCCCTGATGCTGCTGCTGCTGCAGCGATTTATGGGCTCCAGGTTAAAAGCTCATTCGGCGGAGCTGTCACTGCCACCCCTTCAAACACGGCCCCTGCAAACTGAATTGGAAATACTCTGCCATCAATAATTAAGCACGAGATTTGGTGTGGATCTCCAAGGCTCTCCACTAAAAAGCGCAAATGCTGAAAATCCTCCCCCAAGAGCAAGCTGCTGGATGCGAAAACGAAAACATTTCACAACGCAAAAGAGTTTTAATTCTGTATCGCTCTGTTACAGGCAGCCAAGTCCTTCCCCGTGCTGTTACCGCCAGCTCACGATTGCACAAGAGAAAACCGTGTTCCCTGCAGAAACTGCAAGCACTGCAAAAGGAGTTTATCACGAGAACGTTTTCCAAGACTAACAGCTAAAGAACAGCACCACAGAGCCCCAGCTGTCATCTGCCGCCTTGAGAAGGGGATGTAGCCCCCTAAAAGAGACCGTGCAGCCCCCCCACCCCCCTGTTCCCCTGGGCTTTCATGCCCAGGCAGACTTGCACCTGCAAGCACAGCTCGGGCTCTCGCTGCTGGGCTCCGACACTGGGGCTGCTGCCCTGTTAGTCCCCCAAAACAGGGACAAACAAACTTGGGGGACACGCTGAGGTGGGGAAGAGGGGCCCCAAAACCGGGGCTTCAGAAGAAAGGCGGCTTTCTCCCGACAGAAATCACAGCCCGCTTTTTTTTTTTTTTTTTTTTTCCTTGCTTCCCCCCCCCCCCCCGCTTTCATTACTTAAGCAATTGCTGCATCTTGAGAGAGGTGAGGGTGCCCCGCTCGCCAGCGCATCTGACGCTGCCCCCTGGCTCCGCTCCCCCCGGTCCCGTTCCCCGGTCCCGCTGCCCCCAGCCCCGCTCCCCCCGCCAGCTCCCGCCGCAGAGAAGCCCACGGGGGCCGGGGCTGTTTCCCTCCCTCTCTATTCTCCACCTCTCCATCCCCCGCCCACAGACGAGGTTTCGGACCAGCACCGGGAGCCCCACACGTCGCCCCCCACCGGGACGAGCCCCGGGAGGAACCCCCCGGCCCCGCGCCTACCTGGGCAGCTGCGGCGGAGGCGGCGGGCGGCGGGGGCAGGGGGGCGGGACAGGGAGGGACGGGAGGCAGAGGGCGGGGAGAGGCGGGACAGGCACCCAGAGAGGGGTCCCCGGCTCTCACCCCCCTCCCCGTGCCGTGGGTGGCCGCGCTGGCCCCGGGAGAGCCAAGAGGTGCTGTTCGGTCCCGCTGGCCCGAGCTGGGCTGGACATCCCCCCACACCCACCCCCGGTGTTCCTTCTGCCCTCCTGGAAATAACCCGTGCTCTCCCTCCCCATGTCATTCCTTTCACGTTTTCCTTCTGGACTGACGTTTCTCTGCTCTCCTCTGAAGACAGGGATCGCTTCTCCCCAGGAGCTCTGTTCTTTCTCCGTCATACCCCGTTTGGCAGTGTCAGCATCTCTGTGTGCTTTTTCTTACCGCATGCCCCAATTACGTCCTTTATTTCTCTCGGTGACTTTTGAGACCATCCACTGGGTGCAGAGGAAGGATCTTGGATACAGATTATCTTAGGTCACTGCTTGTCTTGCACTCTGACTACCAGAGGCTTTCCAGGCCATTCCCTGGCACAGCATCTGTTCCTTGCTCCACACCCCAAATGAGCTAGGAAGCTTAACTGGACCTTCACTGCTGTGGAAAAAAAAAATAAAAAAAAAATAAAATCTTCCCAGGGGAGTTTTACCCTGCAGACATGGGAGCTGCAGGGACCACAGGCCCCCAGGGCTTGTGAGAGGGATCATGGATCCTCCTGGAGCTGCCTCCATGAAATGAAACCAGGACGCAGGGCATGGCTGCAGGCAACAGAGCAGCAGCATCCCTGCATGCCATGCTGAGCAGAGCTGATCTCACGGGATGCAGTGCTGCTGGCAGCAGGGACCCAGGGCAGCTGACAGCCACCTCCATTTTCCTACCTGGCACATAGGATTTTTGACCTCTGGTGTGGAAAACCACCCCCACAGAGCTGCCACTCCCACAGAACTGCCAAGGAAACAGCAAGAATTGGACCTTGGAAAGAGTAGGTAAGTCACTTCTCAGGGAATGATCCCAGGAGGAAGCTCTGCTGGTTGTTGGCGAGCAGCCCTGCTCAGCTGACATCACAAGAATACACGATTTGGGGCTGTTTGATAGAATCATTATGGTTGGAAAGGACCTTCAAGGTCATCGAGTCCAACCATCAGTCCTACACCACCTTGACCACTAAATCATCTCCCAAAGCACCACATCTACCTTTTTTTTTAATACCTCCAGGAATGGCAACTCCACCACCTTCCTGGGCAACCTGTTCCAATGCTTCACCACTCTTCTGGTGAATAAATTTTTCCTAATATATAATCTGAACCTTCCCTGGTGCAACTTGAACCCATTACCTCTTGTCCTATCACTAGTCCACTGGGGAGAAGAGGCCAACACCCACCTCACTACAGCCTCCTTTCAGGGAGTTGTAGAGGGCAGTTAGGTCTCCCCTCAACTTCCTCTTCTCCAGGCTGAACAGTCCCAGCTCCTTCAGCCTCTCCTCCTAAGTCCTGTTCTGCAGAACCCTCATCAGCCCAGCTGCCCTTCCCTGCACCCTCTCCAGCACCTCCATCTCCTTCCTACACTGTGGTGCCTAAAACTGTACCCAGCACTCGAGGTGCAGCCTCACCAGGGCTGAGTACAGGGGTAGGATCACCTCCCTGGTCCTGGTGGCCACACCATTCCTGATACAGACCAGGATGTTGCTTGCCTTGTTGGCTACCTGGGCACACTGCTGGCTCATGTTCACCCAGCTGTCAGTCAGCAGCCCCAGGTCCCTCTCTGCTGGGCAGCTCACGAGCCACTCCTCCCAAGGCCTGTAGAGCTGCTGGGGGTTGTTGTGCCCAAGTGCAGGATCCGACATTTGGCCTTGATGAAACTCATACAATTGGCCCTGGCCCATCCATCAAGCCTGTCCAGACCCCTCTGCAGAGCCTCCCAATCCTCGGGCAGATCAAGACTTCCCCCCAGCTTAGTGTCACCTGCAAATTTACTGAGGGTGCACTGTATTCCCTCGTACAAATCATCAATGAAGCTGTTAAACAGAGTGGCTACACCACCCGTGACTGGCCACACCACTCGTGACTGGCCACCAGCTAGATTTAACACCACTGACCACAGCTCTTTGCACTTGGCCATCCAACCAGATTTTTATTCATTGAAGGGTGTGTACATCGAAGTCATGAGCAGCCAGAACCTCCAAGAGAATGCCATGGGTAACCACCAAAGGCCTTGCTAGTCACAGTGGACAATATCTACAGCCCTTCCCTCACCCAGTAAGTGGGTCACCCTATCACAGGAGATCAGGTCAGTCACACAGGACCTGCCCTCCTGGATCCAAGAGCATCAGTGCAGGGAAGAGCTGAGGAGATCCCAGCAGCTCTGTAGGGCTGTGCTGTCCTGGGAGCAGCTAGAGATGTATCTCTGCCTGCCATGGGGCTGGGCAGGGACAGGGAGGGGAGTCCCTGTCCCCGCGGGATGGCTGCGAGGCCTCCCTGACCCACAGATCCCACAGAGCTGCTGGGCAGTACATGTCCCCAGTGTCACCATCCCCTGGAGTGGGGCCCTGGGCTCTGACACCATCCCTGCCCTCATGCCTGTTGTGGGCACTGCCCGGACCAGGGGGTAAGATAACCAAGGGGAATTCGGGGGCATCAGGTCGCTGTCTCCACGCAGCTGCCCGGTGCCGTTCGGATCCTTCCATCCCGCCACAGTCCTCCGGCCCCCCGGGTCCACTGCCACCCCCGTCTCCTCCCGTCCCCTCCCGTTCCCTCTCGTCCCCTCCCGTCCCCCCCCGTTCCCCTTCCCGTCTCCCCCCGTCTCCCCCCGTCCCCGCCGTTCCGCAGCTCAGCCCCTCCCGGGGTCGCTGGGCCGGGTCAGAGTGCTGCCCTCTGATTGGTGGGAGCGCTAGAGGTAGAGGCGTGGCTGCTCTGTGATTGGTGCTGCCGCAGCGGGGCGGGGTTTCGGCTCTCGCGGGAAGAGGCGCAGGGCGGGAAGGTGCCGGGTGCGGGGATGCGGCTGCGGGGCAGGGGAGAGCCCGAAGGGGCAAGGAGGGCGGGCGGGTACCAGGAACCGGCGGGGGTTGAAGGTGCGGGAGCTGGCAGGGACGATGGCCCCGCGCTCTCCGCTCTCAGGCGGCTGGAGCGATCGCTGCGCACGGACCGGCTGGATGAGCTGTTCGGTTTCGAGCGGCCGGCGCAGCCCGGCGAGAGGACGGGTTGGCTGATCAACATGCACCCGGTAGGGACCGGCGGGACCCAGCAAAGTAGCCGTGAGGCTTGGGGTGGTCCCATGGAGAGAGCCTCGGGAGGGGCCGTGGTGAGGAACGGCAGGGGCAGCGCCTGGGGGTGTCCGTCTGAGAGACCCCCCCGGATCGGGCCCAGGGAGAGGGGGGGAGTCCCACGGGGAGGCCCCCGATAGGACCACGAGTGACACCCTGCAGGGCTTTGGGAGGGTGCCATGGAAGAGCCCCGTGGGTCTCAGGGGAACCTCACTGAGTCCTTGGTGGCTTCTGGCAGACGGAGGTGCTGGACGAGGAGCGGCGGTCGGTGAGCGCTGTGGATTACTACTTCATCCAGGAGGATGGGAGCCGCTTCAAGGTGGGTGCCTGGGGGGAGCCCTGGCAGGGTTGAGGGTCACACGAGGGGACCCGCCCTTGTCACCCATCTGCTCTCTCTTCCTAGGTGGCCCTGCCCTACAAGCCCTACTTCTACATTGCCACCCAGAAGGTGAGAGAGGTCCCTGGGAGGGTTGAGGTCCCCAGGGAAGGGGGCAGCCAGGTCCCTGGGAAGCATGAGACCTCCTGAGCATCCTGCTTTCAGGGAGTCTCCCAAGGGACAGAGCCACACTGTTAAGCTCCAGGGTCTCTTGGCAGGGCTGTGAGCGAGAAGTGTCCTCCTTCCTCTCCAAGAAATTCCAAGGGAAGATTGCAAAGCTTGAGACTGTCCCTAAAGAAGATTTGGACCTGGTTTGTATTCCTCTTCCCTCTGTGCTTTTGCATAGCAAGCTGGGTTTGGACCTTGCACAGCTCTAGGGATGGAGGAAGGGACTGAGCAGTGAGTAGAAAATGCAGGTTTGACTCCCAGCTCCCCGTGCTGCTTGTGATGCCTGTCAGAAACAGATTAGCTATAGCTGATTGCTTATTGGTAGAAATGATTGGGGTTCTTTGAGTACATTATCTGTCTTACAGCATGTTCAAGGCATGTAATTGCAGGAATTAAAGAATGATTGGAAGAAGAGAGGGATGCAGCTTACGTTTGATCTGCTTGTCTTCCTGGGGTGGATCCCACTCCTTGTCCGGCCTGCCCAGGCAGCAGCACTGGCTGTGCCCTTGCTTTGGGGCTTGGACTCAATAGACTTAAAGGCCTTTTCCAATAAGAAGAGTTTTGTGGGCCTGTGTGAAGCTCTTGCCCTCTTCTTCCTTGTTGTGCCCACCAAAGCACCCCCACTGGTGCTTGGCACTTCCACCCACCAATGCTTCCTTTTTAGCCAATTCTTCCATCTGCATCAGTTTAGTCTCTTCCACACTGCTTTGCAGCCAAACCATTTAGTGGGCCTGAAGAGGAACTACATCAAGCTGTCCTTCTACACAGTGGATGACTTGGTGAAGGTACGGAAAGAGATCTCTCCTGCTGTGAGGAAAAACAGAGAGCGAGACCAGGCGAGCGATGTCTACACAGCCATGCTGGCAAGGTGGGACTCTCCTTAGAGCAGCCAGTCAGTTCCTCATGTTAATAATTAGCCTCCCTTCCTTATTTTTTAGCTGTCCTCAGAGAGGTCTTGTCCCACCTGGGGTCTGACTCCAGCTAGGACTCTCTGCCCCCCATCTTCAAGGTGGTTCCTCTGGGCTGGGGGGTACCTCTGCCTGCCCATCAGATCAATTCCCTGTCCCCTGGGAAAGAATGCTGAGGGGACCTGGGCAACCCTCCTTCTAGCTGTGACTAAAGGAGGGAGAAAAATCTGATGGTTTTTTATGGGTATAAAAAGTCAGATTCTTGTTTACCAGCTGGGTTACATAGTTGCAGACAGAGAGAAGAACAAATCCAACAACACTTTGTTTTGTAAAGTCAGAATATAAACATGGAATATACACATGGCATATATAAAAATGGAAACTCTGGTTTCTTGGCCCTGACCTCTGGTTGCAGTTGGTACTTTAGAGAGAAAACCAAGTGAGGCAAGCACTTCTAGCTCACCTGGAGGGCATGTGGTTCCAGTTCACAGTCTTCCCAGGTTGCCTCATTAGGTGCAGACTCATTACTGTTCATTGCACAGACACAGGTGGGGTTTGTCCAGGCCTGTGACCAAAGCAGACAGGAGATGGCACTGCAGGTGTTGTGTGCTGGGGAAGCTTTCCTGTTGCCTCCTGTCCCTTGGGCTGTCCCCGGTGCCACAGGGCTGTCCATGCCCAGGGGTGCACCCGGGTGAGGCAGCTGCTTGGCTTTGCTCCCAGCAGTGCCCTGAGCGGAGGCAGCCTCAGCACAGAGGAGGAAGGGCTCTCCAGGAAGGTTGCCAGCCAGATGGACAACATTGTGGACATGCGAGAGTATGATGTGCCCTACCACGTTCGCCTCTCCATCGACCTGAAGATCCATGTGGTGAGTAAGGACTGGCAAACCTGGAAGAGCTCCACTCCCCACTGCCCCACTCCTGGGAGAGTTTTCTTTCCCAGGACCCTTGCAAAAGTGTTGGTAATGATTGAGTTCCTGTTGCAAAGCTCAGTCCCAGAATGCTGGGCCTTCTCCTTAGTGAACAACAGGCAGAAAAGTTAAATGACTGACACACAGCCACAGCTTCAGACTTTCTTCTGGGCTGCATATAACTGGTGCAGTTCTGTCCCCAGCCCTGCCTACCCTCTCCCCACAGGCTCACTGGTACAACGTGAGATACCGGGGCAGCACCTACCCCCCTGAAATCACCCGCAGAGAAGATCTCATGGAGCGCCCGGTGAGTGTTGGTCGGGCAGTGTCTCTGTCCCGGAGTGCAGCCAGGCTGTTGGTCCCAGGAGCTGGGTTCTGATCTGCTCCAGGTGTTAGGCCATGGGGCACAGGGGGACCACTTTGTTTCTGGGCTTGTGTCACAATTATAGGATTGATAAAGCAATTAAATGATTACTGGGTTGGGTCTGGTTAACTTGCTGGGTTAGCACTGGTCTTAATGGGACTTGCTCTCTAATTTGGGGTCTACTTTGGATGTTTTTTCTGATGAATCTGATCCTGCTCAGGATCCTGTCATTCTTGCCTTTGATATTGAAACTACCAAACTCCCTCTGAAGTTCCCTGATGCAGAGACAGACCAGATCATGATGATCTCCTACATGATTGATGGGCAGGTAAGGGACAGTAGAGTGGTTTCCTCCCTGCTCCCATAGGGAAGTCAGGGAACAGGCCAGCACTTTGCCTCCAGCCCTGCTCACTCCAGGCTTGCCTGGCTGCTTGGTGTGGGGCTGTGGACTTGAATTCAACATCCAGCCTAGGCTGCTGGAGCTCCTCTGTGGAGGCAGCAGTAACCTGGAGAGCACAGGAACAACTCTGCTGGCCCATGTTGTCTCCTGGGGGCCTCCTTAGCTGATGGCCAGCAGTGCTTCAGCAGATGACTCCTAAACACTTGTTTCCCCTTGACAGAAGCTTTGGCTTTCAAAAGGAAAACGTCCCACCATGTGGACAGCATTTTCAAGTCTTCTGCAAACCCAATCATCCTAACTGCCTCCATGTCACCTCCCTAGGGCTACCTGATCACAAACAGGGAGATCGTTTCCGAAGACATTGAAGACTTTGAGTTTACTCCCAAGCCGGAGTATGAGGGTCCGTTTTGTGTCTTTAATGAACAAGATGAAGTAAGTCAGTTCTGCCCAGTAGAATTTTTACCTGCCTGGGGCTCTTGTTAGCCAGAGAGCTGATTGCTGGTTCAGCTGCCTCACTGTGGTGGGTCCAGTGGGGCTGGTCCTGCTTTTCTGTGTAATAAGAGAGGGCAGGTATGAGCTGGGTGGGGAGAGGGGAAGGGTGGAGTAAACCATACAGTATCCAGCAGCTCTCTGTGGAGGTGGTGAGGTTACTTTAGACAGGTATATTTTCTACCCTTCTGTTTTATCTTAGGCTCATTTAATCCAGAGGTGGTTTGAGCATGTCCAGGAGACCAAACCCACCATCATTGTCACATACAATGGAGACTTCTTTGACTGGTAAGATCAGGAATGAAAATTAAGCTGGCAAGGTGTCAGCTGGGCTGTGGGGCACAGTCAGGTCCTTCCATAGCTCACACGTGGTGACTGTGATTCATGCTGATTGTCTGGCCAGCTTGAACACCTTGCCAGATCCTGTGGTTGTTGGCTTGGAAGTACTTCTTTAGAGTCCTGTCTGCTTGTGTTCTGATGTTGGTGTGTGGGTCAGCCTAGTTTTGGAGAACAGGGAGAGGGTCAGAAGAGGCCTGGGGCTATTGGGGAGAGGGGCACAAGTGAGCCCTGGGGAAGCAAGGGGAGAAGGACCATGTGCCTCTACCTCTTGGGGCAGGGTTTAAGGAGGCATCTTTGCCTCTTGGGGCAGGGTTTAAGGAGGCATCTTTGCCTCTTGGGCCAGGCTGGGATTCTGTCCTGCAGGAAGTTCTCCCTGTGGCCAGATATCACAGAAATCACAAGAACAATTTAGGTAGCTTGTAAGGAAATAGTTGTAAAACTGTTGTCAAAAATGAGGTGAAGGGAAATGGCTGTTCTGCTCCTCCTCCTCACCATCCCTCTTTTCCCAGGCCCTTTGTGGAAGCAAGAGCAGCAGCTCATGGAATTAACATGTATCAGGAAATTGGGTTTCAGAAGGACAGCCAGGGAGAGTACAAAGCATCCCAGTGCATCCATATGGACTGTCTGAGGTACCGAGTGCTATCCCTTTACCATATACCTGTGTCTTAACTCTTGAATTTATTTAAAATACCTACAGTTGTATTTGAATACCATCCTTTGCCTGTCTGTTGGAGCTCCCATGCATTCCACCCCCTGAGGCTGGTGTGATAGTCCATTTCTTTGCCTGTGTTGCTTCCCCTGGGTGCTTTGTGTGCCCCTGAAGGTGCCAGACTTCCCCAGGGAGGGCTCCGGGGTCTCTCCCCCTTCAGCCCACTGGTGCCTGTCCTTGGCTGTTGGAGGTCTGATGTGGGGCAGCAGAGAAAGGGTGGGCTATTGGAATGAGGAAAGGACCATATCCTAACCCAACAGCCTCCTGGCACAGCTAGAAGAGGAAAGCATGGGCATGCATGGGAGAGAGAAAATTTGGGATTTTTATGTGGATTTCCTCTCCTCGAATAGTATCCAGATGTTGGGAAGTGGTTTGGCTGCCCCTGCACCTCCTGCCACCTCCTCCAGTGATTAAATATTTATCTTAAAGCCACAAGGGGAGTTGGAAGGCGGTAACTGAGCAGTGGTGATGGTGTGGACAACGGGGTTTGTCCTGACTGGGATTTAAGAGCATTGTTAGAGATGCAGCATACCTGGGCAGCATGTGAGTGCTCAGCTCTCAGCTGCTCTTGGGGAGAGGTCACCTTCACAAGCTCACCCCCCTTTTTGAAGGGCAGGGCTGGTTTCTCTGCACCAAGTGGTATAATTGTGATTCCATCCAGGTGGGTGAAGAGAGACAGTTACCTCCCAGTGGGAAGTCACAATCTGAAAGCAGCAGCTAAAGCAAAACTGGGTTATGACCCAGTGGAGCTGGACCCTGAAGAGATGTGCCGGATGGCTGTGGAGGAGCCTCAGGTATTGCCTCCCTGTGCTGTATCTCTGAGCAACTGGAAAACAAGCCTAGAGCTGCAGCAGCACAATTGAATCCTTGAGTCAGTGTGTCACAGAATGTTTTTGCTTAATGCAGTGGGTTTTGAGAACATAGCTCAATTTGTCTCCCCAGATTGCCAGTGCTTAGAAGTGTTTGAGCCATGGGGAAACAAGACAGGATTTCCTTGCAGTGGGTCTGGCACTGGCATTACACTGTGTATTTTCTGTATTTATTTACATCAGTGTGAGGTGGGAGGCACCACCTAAGAGCCATGACTTGCTGGAGGGACAAAGAATAGGCTTAGTGCTCCAGGTGAGGTGGGAAGGGGATTTCTGCCAAGCTACCTCCTAGGTCCCAGGTGGGACAGCATCAGTGCTGTGACCTCATCCTCCCCATTTCTTCTCATTTGGAGCTGGCATCTCACTAGAGCAGGATGTCCTTGAGAGTGAACAGCTTCTTCCCTGCAGCCCATGATACAGAGAAATCCACCTTGCCCTTCTTCCTGCTGAATAGAGTGTGTCCAGCAGGGAGCAGTGAAAGATTATTGTCACTGAGCTGCTGTCACCTGTGCTTGGGACTGACTTGTCTCTCACCTTTCCCTGGCAGACCCTGGCCACCTATTCAGTATCGGATGCAGTTGCTACTTATTACATGTACCTGAAGTATGTGCACCCTTTCATTTTTGCCTTGTGCACCATCATTCCAATGGAGCCTGATGAGGTGGGTGCACTCCTGAAATAGTGACTTTTGTCTCCTATGCTCAGGGACACTCTGGCTACAGACCTGGTTCCCACTTCTCCATCCATGTTAGGGAGGGAGGGAGTGGGGAGTTGAAGGCTACTCCTTTCTTTTCACAGCCCTGGAGTTATCCAAGAGATGTGTTAAGAACAAGAGACCTGAGGGTTGGTAGGAGAGGACAGGAGCAGGAAAGCATGGCTGATGCTCCATGCTCAGTCATGGTCATCCTGACAGCTCAGTTGGGAACTGTATGTGGAAATGTCCCTCTGTCCCTGCCACAGAGGGACATAAGGTTTAGCTTACAAAGGCACTTGACAGGGGAGCAGTGTAGGAGAGAATGACAGCAGAGGTCTTGGAGGTCTTTGCCCTGTCCATAGTCTACTCTCCTCCCAGGCAGCACAAAGGAGTTAGTGTTGGTTTCTCACTTGCTCCCATCTTCCTTGCTATGGTCTGAAGTGCTGCCTGTGCTGTGGTCACATGTGTCACCAGCTGAAGCTGCTGGGTCAATGATGTGGCTGTAAGATGATGTGGCATTTGTTGATGAATCACAGGATGGTTTGGGTTGGAGAGGACCTTCAACATTATCTAGTCCAATCCTCCTAAACTGGGCAAGGACATTTTTCAGTAGACCAGGTTGCTCCAAGCCCCATCCAGCCTGGCCCTGAACACCTCTGAGAATGGAGCTGCCACAGTTTCTCTGGGCAACCTGGGCCACGGCCTTACCACTCTCACAGCAAAGAGTTTATTCCTTATAGCTCATGTAAATCTTCTCTTTTTGAGTAAAACCAGCTTTGATATCTCTTTGGCAGGTGTTAAGAAAAGGATCTGGGACACTGTGCGAGGCACTGCTGATGGTTCAGGCCTATCATGCAAACATAATCTTCCCCAACAAGCAGGAGCAGGAGTTCAACAAACTCACAGAAGATGGCCATGTGCTGGACTCAGAGACCTATGTGGGAGGCCACGTGGAAGCACTGGAATCAGGAGTCTTCCGCAGTGACATCCCTTGCCGCTTCAAAATGGTAAAGGGGCAGCAGGGTGGCTGTGAGGAGTGACCCTCTGCTGGGGTTAACATCTCTGTGTCCTGGCTGGGACACAAACTGCAGGAGACCTTGAGCACCTAAAGCTCTATGGAGCTGACCTTCTGTCCCCTGACAGTCCTGTCCTCTGTGCTTCTCCCACCCTTACTGAGCTGCTTCAGAACCCTCCCTGCGTGTCTGTGAACTCGTTTCTAGTTCACACTGCTCTCTCCATCTATGCCCTGCCTCATGCCTGCATTGTGCTCACAGACTTTAAGTTTTCAGAGGTGACTTCACTCTGCCATGTGATGCAGTGCACCGAGTGTGGGACATTTTTATAGAATCATCAAATCATTCTGTTTGGAGAAAACCTTTAAGGTCAATGAGTCCAACCATTAACCCAGAACTGCCAAGGCCGCCACTAATCCATGTCCCTCCAGCACATATCTCCACAGCTTTGAAACCCCTCCAGGGATGGGGAATCCACCCCTGCCCTGGGCAGCCTGGGCCAAAGCCTCACAACCCTTTCCAGGAAGATATTGTTCCCAAGCTCCAATCAAAACCTCCCCTTGCCAGCTGGAGGTTGTTTCCTCTTGTTCTATCACTTGTTCCTTAGGACCAGAGCCCGACCCCCCTAGCTCCAGCCTCTTCTCAGGCAGTTGCAGGGATCCAGGTGGTCTCCCCTCAGGCTCCTCTGCTCCCAGAGGTGGATATCCCAATCTAGTGATTGATCATGGGGGAGCACTCACCAGATGTATAAAGGAGTCTGGGCTCAGTCTGAATCCTTAGGCCCTTGTACCAGATCTCAGATGACCATGACAGGTGCTACACTACCAGACAAAGTGGTCTCTTCCCTTCATTGTTTTTTTTTTCCTGACCTGGTGTCCTTGGAGACCCTGCCTGTGTCTCCACACATGCTGAGAGCTCCCTGGGTCTGTCAGAGACAGGAGCTGCTGGCCTGGGAGTGTCTGCCCTTGGGCTCAGTACTGTCCCCATCCCCCTGCAGAACCCAGCTGCCTTTGACTACTTGGTGCAGCACGTGGAGAAGACTCTGCGACACGCCATTGAGGAGGAAGAGGGTTTGCCATTGGAGCAGGTCACCAACTTCCAGGAGGTAGGTGACAGTGGGTAAGGCTGAGCTGCTAGGCTGGGGCTACAGCTTCCAAGTGCCTGTTGAGGTTCACTTTATGGAGAGAGACCAAGAATCCCATTTTGGGATTGGGCATCTGCAGAGCAGATGGGGTTCAGGGGTGTTACAAGTAGCCCCCTCCTGGCTGCTGGAACCCAGCCCTAGGATTCAGGATCCCTGATCCAGCTGAGGGATACAGGATGTCTACAGTTTCTTGAAGGGCATCATCAGTTAAGGATGTCTGCTGTTGTCTCCATTAACTGGTTTTCACTGAACAGGTCCTTGATCAAGTAACCTTCAGGAAGAAGCTGCTGTCATCTTCCACGTGCCCCTAAAGATAAAGCCTACCAAAACAAAACCTACAGTTTTGGTGGTTATACAGTCCCTGTTACTTCTCTTCTGGTCCTTTAAATCGTTTCCCAGAGTCAGTGGCAGGTGTCCCTGTGCAGGAGAAAGCACAAAATTCTACAAGTGTTTGACTCATTAACTCCTTCCTATCCAGGGTTCACTTATTTCTGTCTCTCTACAGGTCTGTGATGAAATCAAGGTCAAGCTCAATTCCCTGAAGGATGTTCCAAACAGAATTGAGTGTCCCCTTATCTACCATCTGGATGTGGGGGCCATGTATCCCAACATCATTCTGACCAACAGGTTGCAGGTGGGTAACATCCTCCTTGACTCTCTTGCTTTGTCTTTGTTAACCTTGGTGGTTCCTCTGATTTGATCCCCTTAGCAGCAAGGGCTGAACTCAGGGCAGGGATCAGGAAAGGCTGGATGTGGAATTCAGTTGAGCTGCCAAAAACACTGGGTCTGCAGAGGCTGAGCTACAACTTTACCTGGGGTTTTTCCCAATAAATCAGATACTGTTTTGGGGCGGTTGTGTTTCCAAAAGGCTCTGTAAAAGAGAACTCACAAAGTCCCATCTTCACTGTTCACACCTGAGCTCTTCTGCCCCCCCAGCACTTTTTCTGGCATCAACTGTGGTCTAAGACCACATTGGGACCAGATGGGATTCACCCAAGGGTGATGAGGGAACTGGCAGAAGAGCTCACCAAGCCTCTCTCTGTCATCTACCGACAGTCCTGGCTCACTGGGGACATCCCAGATGATTGGAAGTTGGCAAATGTCACACCAATCCACAAAAAGGGCTGGAAGGAGGACCCAGGAAACTACAGGCCTATCAGCCTGACCTCAGTGCCTGGCAGGGTTATGGATCAGATCATCCTCAGTGAGAGACTGGATGTGGCACTCAGTGCCATGGTCTGGTAACTGCAGCGGTAGTGGTCAAGGGTTGGACTTGATGATCTCTGAGGTCCCTTCCAACCCAGCCAATTCTATGATTCTAAAGACCTGTCCCCTCTAACTCTTGTGTGTCTTGGCTTGTGTCCAGCCCTCAGCCATGGTGGATGAGGCCACATGTGCTGCCTGTGACTTCAACAAGCCGGGTGCCAACTGCCAGCGCCGGATGACATGGCAGTGGAGAGGAGAGTTCAGTAAGTAGAGATGGCACCGTGCAGCCTGGCCCCCTGGGATGGAGGTGGATTCCTGCTCTCTGGGAAACTGATGGCTGCTCTGCCCCGCAGTGCCCGCCAGCCGCAGCGAGTACCACCGCATCCAGCAGCAGCTGGAGTCAGAGAAGTTCCCCCCCCTGTCTCCTGAGGGAACACCCCGGGCCTTCCATGAGCTCTCCCGGGAAGAACAAGCCAAGTATGAGAAAAAGCGGCTGGCAGGTAAAAAACACCAAAAAGCTAAATCCACATCATCATCTGGAGCAGTGTTTTGTGACCCAGACTTTGAGTGGTGGTCACCATTAATTACCTCTCATATGACTGTGGGATTAGTTCAGACTGGGCCTGGTGTCAGCCCATGCTTTGGGAGACCTTCTTCAGGATTCCAGCAGATCACTCTGCTTCCTGAAGAGGTGCCAGGCACTGATGCCCATGCCAGTGTTTCTCCTTCTGTCTGGAGAGCCACGGATCTGAGCTGAAACATATGAACAGCTCCATTTTTTTGGAAGGCCGTTAATTAAATAATGGAAACATGACATTACCCAATCACCTAAAGTGCTGCTGTTCGGCAGGACCATCCAGCTGGCTGGGGGCAGAGTCAGGGTTTGTGGATGGGCCGTATGTGTGTCATAATTTATTCCCCCCCCACCTATCCCCACATCTCCATGACGAGGTGCTGCTTCTCTCCATGCAGGTATCCTCACCCCTTTTGCAGTAGGACTGTCTCTGCTCACCTGATGAGCTTAGATGCTTAGATGTCTCCTTGTCCATAATGTGTCCGTTCCTCTGTCCACAGCAGGGCACCCATCCCTGAGAAGCTCCCTCTGCTTCTTCCCTTGACTAGATTACTGCCGCAAGGCATACAAGAAGATCCACGTCACCAAGGTGGAGGAACGAGTCACCACCATCTGCCAGAGGGAAAACTCTTTCTATGTGGACACGGTGCGAGCTTTCAGGGACCGCCGCTACGAGTTTAAGGGGCTGCACAAGGTACTGAGCTCAGCTTCTGGCTTAACGTGTCTTGCCACAGCTGAGGATTTCTCATCTCACTGAAAACCTGAGTCCTAAAGGATTGCTCCTTCCTATTCAAGAAAGACCTTGTGAAGCTCTTGACAGCTGTAGTTGCTTCAATGGCTGCTGCAGCAGCAGCACTTAATGCCTCTGTGCTGCTGTTGGAACCAAAGCTGCATCTGTTGTTTTCCCTGGGTTTAGTAAATCCGCAGCCAGTCTCTGTTCTGATATATCTGATCTGATTGAGTTCAGCCTGGGGTGTTCTTCCTACGTGGAGACAACCTGAGAAGCAAGGTCTAGTCCTTGGTTTAAGGAGTGGTTGACTACAGGAAGATATTTTATTTCTCTGTTGGTCAAGCATTGTGCTAGAGGAGACCAGGGCACATTAATTCTTGCATGTGTTGGAGACAATGACAGGGCCCTGGGACTCTAATTCTGGCAGAGCTATATGACAGGCTGTTGGCTGTGGTTACTCCCAGCTGCCTCTTCCACCATGAATCATGGCTTCAAGGTTTTTTCTTCATGGGTGGTTCTGCTGTTCACCCAGATGTAATGGGTTGCTGCAGGCGTTGAGCTCTTGCCTGTACACATGGTGCAGCACAGCTGCTGCAGGCAGGCAGCACTGACTGACACTTTCAGAGCTATGGCTGGTGCTGCAGATCCCTCCTAGGTGCCCTGGCCAACTCCTGCTCTGCTGCCAAAGAAAGAGGAACGTTTAACTTGTGCTGATGGTCTTTGGCAAAGTTACTCTCCTAGAGTTGTGATGTTATACTGGGACTGCAGTGCTCTGTGGGCGGGAGAACAAGTTGGATACCACCAATAGTGATATGGGGGATTGTCCTGACTCTGCCTGTGGCTTGCAGGTGTGGAAGAAGAAGCTGTCTGCAGCAGTGGAGACAGGAGATGCCTCTGAAGTGAAGCGCTGCAAGAACATGGAAATCCTGTATGACTCCCTGCAGCTGGCCCACAAATGCATCCTCAACTCATTCTATGGCTATGTCATGCGGAAAGGGTGAGTCTTCCCCCCCAGGAGTGCTTGGAGTCCTCCAGAGAGGACCCTGGCATACTGGGATTGTCCTAGGGAGGCTGTCACTTGTTTCACCTGCTTTGGAAGCACCAGGTTGAAGGTGGGTGCAGCCTGTAACATTCTCCTCTTGCTCCTACCAATGACTTTTCATCCTGGAGACTCCTACTAGACAATAAGAGTTGGGCATAAGTGAGGGGAATCTTATCTGTTAGTTAGGTTCCAGCTTTTCTGAATCTTCATAACTAGGACAAGGAGAACTATCTACCAAGATGTGTTTCTTGCTCTTATCCCTCTGGAGGTCCTCCTGCCCTCTCCATAGCTGGGTTTGGGAAGGGGCACTTCATGCTCTTCACTTTGATTCCTCTGCTTACAGGGCTCGCTGGTACTCCATGGAAATGGCTGGCATTGTCTGCTTCACTGGAGCAAATATCATCACCCAGGCCAGGGAGCTGATCGAGCAGATTGGGTGAGTATGTACTGAGCTGGGGAAGAAAGGTCTGTCCACAGGTGGGACAGATGTGGCAGCATGTTATACACGAACTTTTAGCAGTTGGTGTTGAAAAGTCAAATTTCAGACACTGCTGGCATTATTATTTTATATTTTGAGTGTTTATTTTGCAGATGGGACTGGTGAGGGGATGCCACAAGGCTGCCTCTCCCTTTCTAGGGGACACAGAGCTTACCTACCTGACACTGACCTTCCTCGTTTCCTTAGGAGACCTCTGGAACTGGATACCGATGGGATTTGGTGTGTCCTCCCCAACAGTTTCCCAGAGAACTTTGTCATCAAGTCAACCAATGCCAAGAAGCCAAAAGTGACAATCTCCTACCCAGGTGCCATGCTTAACATTCTGGTGAAGGTGAGGTGTGCACCCATCCAGGCTGGCTCTGCAGGCTGGAAAAAAGCAAGTGGAGCATTGAGAAAGGAGGAGGACCTCTCATCCACCTCTGCTCCCTGTGGTGTGGGCAGGATATAGGGGCTGATGGCCTTGCTTGCTGCAGAGTTTCTCTCTGCCCTGAGAGCAGCCAAAACCCCTGTAGCAAGAGGAGGGAGGTGTGAGGGGCTCACCTGGGCACTTGGGGGAGCCCAGACTAGAGCTATGGCCAGACCCATTCTCTGCTTGCTCCATCTTTTTAAAGACTAAAGAATAAAATTTTAGGGTCCAAAGCATTTGTCTTCTCAGCCAGTGGGTCAAATGTTCTGATTTTTGAGTCCAAAATCATGCTGTAGCTTTCAGAGGGTTGCTCAGTGATCTCGTTGGGTGGGATGTGCCCCAGGGGCACCTCCAGGTATAACCAGCCTGGCTGTGGTATGAAGCTGCTCTCCTGGGTCTGTGCCCATAGGAAGGCTTCACAAATGACCAGTACCAGGAGCTGCAGGACCCAGCCTCCCTCACCTACATCACACGCTCAGAGAACAGCATCTTTTTTGAAGTGGATGGACCATACCTGGCCATGATCCTCCCAGCTTCCAAGGAAGAGGGCAAGAAGCTGAAGAAAAGGTGAGAATTCAAGGACTCCAATATTATCACTTACCCAGGTAACAGACTGAGGGTCTCTCCCTTCATGTGTGTAGGGCGCATTGGTCCTTGACCCTGGAGCTGTCAGCACTCTTGATTTCCTGGCTTTAGGTGGCAGATACCTGACACCAGATCACAGAATCATTCAATGGGTTGCGTGGGAAGGGACTTTAAAGCTCATCCAGTCCCAACTCGCTGCCATGGGCAGGGACACCTCCCACCAGACCAGGTTGCTCCAAGCCCCATTCAGCCTGGTTTTGGACACTTCCCAGGGATGGGTGAGCCACAGCTTCTCTGGGCAACCTGGGCCAGGGTCTCACTACCCTCACAGCAAAGAATTTTTTCCTAATGTCTAACATAAATCTCTCAGCTTGAAGCCATTACCCCTTGTCCTATTATTCCATGGCTTTGTAAGAAAACCCTTTCCAGCTTTTCTGTAGTCCCCCTTCAGGAATTGGAATAATCTTTGAATCCAATTATTCATTTGCCTCGAGTATGTAATTCTATGACAATAATTCTTAGAAGATAACAGCAAAACAACATAGTTCCAACTTAGTGACCAGACACCATTTCCCTGTTTGGCATAGAGGGTTGCCCACAGACCTGAGTGCCCTCCAGCACCCTCTTTCCTTGTAGCTCTGTGTTCCTTTGTGTTTAGTGCCCCATTGGATGAGCACCAACAGCCACTGTCTCCTGTTGGTGCCTTTCTGCAAGCAGTGGGTCCTTGCACAGGAGTCAAGGTGATGCCAAGCACTGAGTGGGCTCTGCTCCTAAAACTCTTATCTCAGGGTTTTGGTTTCTTGCAGTTTTGGGATGTAAACAGGTGCATTTATTTCTCAGTCACTCTCCAACCAAAACAGCCTGGAGGTGACTGACAGGCATCATCCTCAGTGGAGGAAGAGAAGGCTGTGACCACAGGAATGTGTTTAGATGGGAGAGGAGCTGACCAAGTGATGTAGGTTGGAGTATCCCCTCTCTTCTCTTAGCTGATTATCCCATATGGTTTTTCTTGAAACATACAAATAATTGGCAGAGCTGTGAAATGCAAAAAAATGCAAAAGGCAAGAGGGAGGAGTGTTCTTGTTTCATGGCTACATCCAGTTTCCTCTGAAGCCCTTTGCCAAAATCTGAGCTGACAAAGTTTCCTTCGTATCTTCAAACCTCTGTCTAATATCTTCCTCCACTTCCCCACCTGGGCTCTCACCTCCCACCCTCTGCCTGGGTGCAATCAAGATCATTCTCCCAGTTGATGTCGATGAGCTGGGGCAGGAGCTGGTGTGCCTTTGGAGACCAAGTGGAAACGGCAGAGCAACTGTAGATGTTTTGAGATCATCCTAGCATTGAGCACCAAGGCTCTGTTGAACACACTGGCTGGTGTCATGGGGAGAAGTGCCCTGGCAGGATGGCTTGGGGGAGGATGTGTCCTTTGGCACAGACCAGATTTTGCCACGCTGTCTCCTAGGTATGCAGTGTTCAATGAGGATGGGTCCCTGGCTGAACTGAAGGGATTTGAGGTGAAGCGCCGGGGTGAATTGCAGCTGGTGAAGATATTCCAGTCCTCTGTCTTTGAAGCCTTTCTGAAAGGCAGCACCCTGGAGGAAGTCTATGCTTCTGTGGCCAAGGTGGCTGATTACTGGCTGGATGTGCTCTACAGCAAGGCAAGTGCAGCTCAGCATGGCTGTGCTCCCCGGGTGGAGCCAGAGAAGTGTCAGAGCTCGTGGGGCACTGAGTAAGGTGGACTTTGCATGTACCGAGGAGGTGGTCTGCTGTGGCCACTTCCATCATGATGGTCACTTTACAAAGCTGATGAAGAGTTTGGAGCAGAAGTCTTAGGAGGAGCAGCTGAGGGAGCAGCAGCTGGTCATGTTGGCATGTTAGGAGGAGCAGCTGGTCATGTTGGCATCTGCAACAGGGAGCAGTGCCCAGGCTCCCTGTAAAGAGCCCCACCAAGCTGGGTGCAGGAGCTCCCTGTACCTGACAGCAGCGAGGTTTAGCCATGAGGCTCTTACTAGCTTTGGGTTTTTTTCCCTCCCTTTCAGGCTGCCAACATGCCAGATTCAGAGCTATTTGAGCTCATCTCAGAGAACCGGTCCATGTCACGCAAGCTGGAAGACTACGGGGAGCAGAAGTCCACCTCCATCAGCACTGCCAAGCGCCTGGCAGAGTTCCTGGGGGACCAGATGGTGAAGGATGCTGGGCTGAGCTGCCGATTCATCATTTCCAAGAAACCAGAAGGGTCTCCAGTCACTGAAAGGTAACCTCATCTTCAGGGGCCAGGGCTTTTGACAGTGTGGGGGCAACCATGAGGGGATGGGCAGGGTAGCAGGAGCTGGTGTGGTGTGGTCAAGTGGTCACCTGTCCTCTGGTTCAGACTGTGGGCAAGAGGACCAGTGGGTAACACCATACAACTGCTGTGTGGTGGGAGAAGAACCCTGGAAGGCCTCGGCAGGCTGGAAGAGGATCATGTGCTGCCAGGATCTTGCTCCAGGTGTGTAAGTGCTTCCCTGCTTTCTCCAGGGCCATCCCCCTTGCCATCTTCCAAGCTGAGCCCAGTGTGCGCAAACACTACCTCCGAAAATGGTTGAAGAGCCCCTCCCTGCAGGACTTCAACATCCGTGCGGTGAGTAGGTCAGCCCTGCTCCAGGACAAGAGCTGATGCATTTGGAAGCACGACCTGGGCAGCAGGTCCTTGCAAAGCAGGGTGCTGGGGGCAGGAGTCACAGTGAGATGCTTGGTCCTGCATCTGTGGCTGCCTGCTCAGCTTTCCTCTGCACCTTCTGCTCTGCCCTCTTCACAGATCCTGGACTGGGACTACTACATCGAGAGGCTGGGCAACACCATCCAGAAGATCATCACCATTCCTGCAGCCCTGCAGCAGGTACAGGGTGGTGGTGGGCAGAAGGAGGGATGTGGTTGGGGGATTTGGTGTGATTTGAAGATCTTCTCCAGGTGAAGAACCCAGTGCCACGGGTCCGGCACCCAGACTGGCTCCACAAGAAACTGCTGGAGAAGAACGATGTGTACAAACAGAAGAAAATCAATGAGCTCTTCACTTCAGAAGGCAAGAGACAGGTAAAGAGGGTGAGGGAAAGATGCTGGCTGGGCTGGTGGGGCTCTTCTTCAACCCAAGTCCTCCTGTCCTTGCTCCCTCAGGTCCTCACCAACCAGCCCCTGGGGGGAACACCCAGCTCACAGGTTGGTGACATAGAGGACTTTGGGTCTGCCAAAACCCTTCAGCCACTGGTTCCCATCACAAACAAGAGGAAGCGAGTCCCTGCAGCAGAGGAAAGCCAACAGCTGTCCCAGTACATGGAGCTGTCTCAGTCCTGGAGAGAGATCCTGGGTCCACCTCCACCCCTGGGCACCACCAAGGTAGGTGAAACAAACTGGGCAGGAGATGCCCAGGGGCTGCACTCTTCCACCCACCCGAGCAGCTTGGGTGCTACCAGGAGTGAGCTGTGAATCTCCTGAAGCCCTCTGCATGCCCGTGGCTCTGGGCTACATGGGAGAGATACCAGGAGATGGAGTCATACAACTGCTGATGGAGAAAAGGGGGGTGGGGGTGGCAGCGACTTCATAGCTGTGGCAGGAAGGTGGTGTGGGGCTGGGGGATGGAGGGCTGGGAAATGTCTCTGCTGGTTTTTATGTCTGGGCTGCTGCCCACCCCTGCAGGAGGAGCAGCTGGTCTGGCTGCGTTACCACCAGAAGAAGTGGGAGCTGCAGGCTCGGCAGCGGCGGGAGCGGCGGAAAAGGCGGCGTCTGGAGGACGGGGAGGTGACAGGAGGTGGAGGAGTGGTCCGGGACACCCTCTCCAAAGGGCTGAGTGCCTACCTGCGCAGGACTGCCCGAAGCATCCTGGATTTGCCCTGGCAGATCGTGCAGGTACTGAGGAGGGCACCTGCCACTGAGGGTGACCCAAGGCAGGAGACTCACATTTATACTGTCTGTGCTCAGAGCACAGAATGTTAGGTGTTGGAAAGGAGATCATAGATTCCAAGCCTCCTGCCAAAGCAGGATTACCCAGAGCTCGTCACACAGCAACACATCTAGATGGGTCTTGAAAGTCTTTAGAGAAGGAGACTCCACCAGTGGTGGCCTTGGCAGGGTTAATGGTCCGGTTAATGGTTGGACTGGATGATTTTAAGGCTCTTTTCCACCCAAACGGATTCTGTGATTCTGCACAGACCCACAGTGAGCTCTGCAGCTTAGATGTCATCACTGGTAGCAGGGTGAATCCCTGCTGCTCACACTAACTTTGGATCCCCATGTCTTGCAGATTGCTGAGACCAACCAGCCCGGGCTGTTCAGGCTGTGGGCACTGATTGGGAGCGACCTGCACTGCATCAGACTGAGCATCCCCAGGATCTTCTATGTCAACCAGCGTGTCCCAAAGCCAGAGGAGGGAACAGCCTACAGGAGGGTGAGGATCTGCCCCTTCTAGAAGCAGTAACAGCTGCTTGTGTTGAGATAAGGTGTTTCAGCTCTGCTGCAAGCAGATACTATCTATAGGTTTTCTGTTACAGGAATTTGTAATGTACATGAGCAGAAACCACTGATTCTGTTAGGAGCAAGAGCCAGAGCTGCGCTGGCCCAGACCCCAGCTCCTTGCAGCCCTTGGAAGTGCCCCAGCTACTGGCAGCAATATTGCATACTGTGACATGCCCCTGAGCCTGTCCTTTGCCTCACCAGGTGAACAGGATCCTGCCCCGCTCTAACTTAGTTTACAACCTGTATGAATACTCTGTCCCTGAAGACATGTACCAAGAGCACATCAATGAAATCAACGCAGACCTCTCCGCTCCGGACATCGAGGGAGTGTATGAGACACAGGTAACTCCTCCAGGTACCCATTTTTAAGGATTGCTGCATGGTGGCATATTAGGCTGAGTGACAGTGGCACAGGAGGACACCTGACAGCAGCTTGGTGAGACCACAAGTGGCTGAGCTGCAGGATAGCCCAGATTCTGCTCCACACATACTCAAAAGTATCAGTTGCTGCCCTTGATGGTGGGATCTGGGGCTAGATGGAAACACATGCTAATTAAGACATTTGTCCTGTATCTCCAGCACCAGCAAGGGTGGCGATACCAAACTCCTATCGAAAGCACCTTAGAAATGTCCTACTTGTGGATTTTAAGCGGTGTTGTTCTAAATCTAGAGTCCCCAAGGGAAGCTTGGTAGCAGAACATTGTCCCACGTCTCTATCCCTCACTGCAGGTGCCACTCCTCCTCCGTGCCCTGATCCACCTGGGCTGTGTGTGCATGGTCAGCAGGCAGCTGGTCAGGCACCTGGCAGGGAGAGAGGCTGAAACCTTTGACATTGAGCACCTGGAGATGCGCTCGCTGGCCCAGTTCACTTATCTGGAGCCAGGTGAGGGACCCTGGGAGAGGGGCTGGGAGGACACCCAGGGACTGAGCACCACTGATGCTCTGTGCTCTGTCCCTAGGGAGTATTCGCCACATCTACCTGTACCACAGCTCCCAGGGCAGCAAGGCACTCCTGGGCCTCTTCATCCCCTCTCAGCGCAAAGCTGCTGTCTTTGTGCTGGACAAGGTAAGGTGGGACTGAGGGATGGAAAGCTGGCAATGGGCACTTAAAGCCCAACCATCTCCTGGGTGGCACCAAAAGCAGCGTGACTGGTAGATCCTCCTCTGCTCCACTCTGGTGAGACTCCCCTGCAGTGCTGGGTCCTGCTCTGGGGTCCCCAGTACGAGAAGGACACAGAGCTGTTGGAGTGAGTCCAGAGGAGGCCACAGAGATGCTCTTAGGGCTGGAGAAACTCTGCTCTGGAGCCAGACCGAGAGTTGGGGTTGGTCAGCCTGGAGAATAGAAGGCTGAAAGGAGACCTTATTGTGGCCTTTCAGTGCTTCAAGGCAAGCTATAGGAAAGATGGGGACTTTTTAACAGGGCCTGTGATGATAGAACCAGGCATGATGGTTTTAAACTGAAAGAGGAGTGATAAGGAATAAATTTATCACAATGAGAGTGGTGAAACACTGGCCCAGGTTTCCCAGAGAGGTGATAAATGCCCCATCTCTGGAAACACTTTTGGGATGAAGCTTGATTGGGGCTGTGAACAACCTGATGTGGTTGAAGATGCCCCTGCTTGCTGCAGGGGTGTTGGACTAGATCACCTTTAAAGGTCCCCTCAACCCAAACCATTCTGTGATGCTGTGTTGGGGATCTGGCAGCAGGAGGTTTCTCTGTGCATCCCTGTTGCATTTCTGCAGGGCTTAGTGGGAGGCATCTTGCAATGTGTGGAGAGGAGAACCCCCTTAGGACCTCATAGCCCAGGGCTCCTTTTCCCCTGGCTCTAACCCAGTTTCCCTTGTGTGCAGGTCCGCAGCAACCAGATGCCAAATCTCACCACCCTCTTCTCAGCAGAGCACAAAGCACTGCTGGAAAAGGTGGGCAAGGAGCTGCTGCCTCCGGACAAGCACACCTTTGAGGTGCGGTCTGAGACCGACCCCAAGGCAGTCTACAGAGCCATCCAGAGGCTGCTGCTGGGCTACAAGGTGAGGTGAAGTTGCCAGGAAGGTCCCTGCAGGGTAAGGGGAGGGTGCTGTGGAAGGAACTGGTAGGTGCCACCAGTTTCCACAGTGCCTGCATGTAGCTGCTGGCCTGAAAATCAAAGGTAGAAATGGGTGCTGCTCCAGAGCTTTGCCTTGCTTGGGGTGGTTTGCCTAGGGCATTACCAGTATTGAGGCCACCTCAGCGTGTCCCCTGTCCCTGTGCTCAGCTGAAGAGCTGGTTGCACGGAGGTGGATTCTTCAGGAGTGCTGGGGTATGGTGAGGAGCTGTGGGGATGAGGCATCCAGCACTGCTGGTTTCCTGCTGAGCAGAGGCACTTGATGGAGAGGTGCTCTAGGACATGTCCTCTTCTCTTTCCCACAGGACGAGCGCCGGGGCCCGACACTGGTGGCTGTGCAGTCTAACTGGGACCTGAAACAGCTGGCAAATGGGATCCCCATCCTTGAGGAGTTCCCCTTGGTCCCCATCCGGCTGGTAGATGACATCAGCTACTCAGTCCTGGACTGGCAGCGCCATGCTGCCCGCCGCATGATCCGCTCCTACCTCAACCTGGACACCTGCCTCTCCCAAGCTTTTGAGATGAGCAGGTACCCGGGGTGACTGCACATCCCCAGGGCTGCCATGCCCTTGATGGGTCCGTGGGAGGATGCCTTGTCCCTCAAGGGGCCAGGCCCCAGGGTCCCTGTCTTCTCTGCAGCTGTACTCTCCCCAGCAACCATTCACCTCTCTGTGCCCCAGGTACTACCACATCCCAATTGGGAACCTCCCAGATGACATCTCCACCTTTGGCTCTGACCTGTTCTTCTCACGCCACCTCCATCGCCACAATCACTTGCTGTGGCTCTCACCCACTGCCCGCCCAGACCTGGGGGGTAAGGAGGCTGATGACAACCGGCTGGTCATGGAGTTTGATGAAAGGGCATCTGTGGAGATAAACAACCCCGGCTGCTATTCCACTGGTGAGGAGGGAGAAGGGTGGCAGCATTGAGTGTGGGCAGAGTTGGATCCTGCTCTGTAAGACCTGTAGAGGGGTGGGTGTGGTCTCCAAAGAGTCTCTGTGGTGACAATAGTCACCAACAGCTTAGGCTGTTTCAGCAGCCATCTGGGCAAGATGTGTGCAAGGGGCATGTCCTGAGAAAGAGAGGTCTGACCTGTAATGTCTCCAGGCATTCAAATGCAGATTCTTTTCCATTTCATGGCCCCTGACATCAGCACTCAGAGGATCTGCAGTGTGTCAACCCAAAGACAGCTCAACTGGTCATCCCTGGTGACCTTAGTACAGGTCTTTCTCAGAGGCAGAAGCAGCCTGAGTGGCAGTCAGTTCTTCTGAGCTCTTCTGCTGCAGCTTCTGGAAAAACTGGTGGTCCCCAGAGGATTAGTAGATCTAAGTCTTCTTGGAAGACAAAGTGCTGGTCAAGACACAGTCATGCCTGTGAAAGCATCTCCCCACTTGGTGTGACAGCACCTGTAGTTCACCCTTACAACTGAAAGGTGCTCCTGGCAGAGCAGCAAGGGGAGTGTCTCTGTTGGTTGTTTGTCCTGCCTGCCTGCTGAGAGGTTGTCTTTGCCGTTAGTGTGTCTGGAGCTGGACATCCAGAGCCTGGCTGTAAACACAGTCTTACAGTCCCACCACATCAACGACATGGAAGGAGGCTCCAGTATGAGCATCAGCTTTGATGTGATTCAGCAGGCGTCCCTAGAAGACATGGTGACAGGGAACCAGGCTGCCAACATCCCAGCCAGCTATGACGAAACTGCCCTCTGCTCCAACACTTTCAGGTATTTCTCTAGGAGCCAGTGGGAGATGGAGCATCTGGTCTCCATCCAGGTCCTGAGGTGGGACCTATCTCTCATTCCCTCCTGATTTTAGCCCTGACCAGACTTGTGGCAGCAATTGAGCTTGTGAACATAAATGAATATAAATTCAGAGACCTGAACATAAATTCAGGTCTTGAGAGCAGGGCAAGCATCTTCTTCAACAGACTTTTGAAGGCCCAGGGCTCAGAACTGCATGGTGGTGCAGCTAGCAGATGCATGCATATTGGTGAAGACTTTTCTCTTTCCTCTTTCTCCTTTCTTCCTGGTCTACCAGGTTACAGAGGCACATGTACCATGTGGCTTCTGTGCCCAGGGCTCACACATCTGCTCTGACACGGTTGCTGCTCTGTCGTCCAGCAGAGCTGAAAACATGTCTCTGTTTGGAAGGGGGAAGGGATTGCATGTGGCTGGAGGGGTGATGCTGTTCTCTGCTCCCTGGCAGGATCCTGAAGAGCATGGTGGTGAGCTGGGTGAAGGAGATCACGCAGTATCACAATGTCTATGCAGACAACCAGGTCATTCACTTCTACCGCTGGCTCCGCTCTCCTTCCTCCCTGCTCTACGACCCAGCACTGCACCGCACACTTCACAACATGATGAAGAAGCTTTTCCTGCAGTAAGTGACCCCCAAAGCATTGCCAGGCTGGTGGCTGGGGTGGGGACAGGCATGGCATTGGTGCACAGAATGCTGTTGGCACCCACTGTCACTCTGCCCCAGCCTTCAGAGGCGGGCAGGAGGATGGACCTCCCAGACTGTTCAGTGAGCTCCCTTGAGTGCTGTGGCCAAGATGCTTGACTCCCGGCTGTGCTGGATCATCATGTCCTTCACGAGTCACATCTGCTCCTTGGACTTTGCCTTTCTGCTTGCTGACTCCCTCTCCTGTGCCTTGCCTGCAGGCTGGTGGCCGAGTTCAAGCGCCTGGGCTCCTCGGTGGTTTATGCCAACTTTAACCGCATCATTCTGTGCACCAAGAAGCGGCGCATCGAGGATGCCATCAGCTACATGGAGTACATCATCAACAGGTGGGGTGGGGTGTGCCCCCTGGGGAGCTTGTTCCAGTGCTTAACAACCCTTTCTGTAAAGAAGTTTCTCCTTATACCCAACCTAAGTCTCCCCTGATGCAACTTGAAACTATTTCCCCTTGTCCTGTCATCTGTCACCAGTGAAAAGAGACCAACCCCACTCTCACTACAACCTCCTTTCAGGTGTCTGTAAAGAGTGATAAAGTCTCTCTTCAGCCTGTGTTTCCCCAGACTATAAAGCCCCAACTCCCTCAGTCGCTCCTCATAAGGGGTATTTTCCAAACCCTTCACCAGCTTTATTGCCCTTCTCTGCCTCCAACAACTCAATATCCTTTCTGTATTGAGGTGCCCAAAACTGAGCATAGTACTCAAGGTGGGACCTCACCAGGGCCAAGTACAGGGTCAGGATTACTTCCCTTCAGGAAAACCCAAAGTGCCAAGCACCTCATCCCCTTGCCCATCTCAGCATCCTAGCCAAGTAGAGGCACCTCAGCACAAGCACAGGGAGCTGCTCTTGGGCATGGCTCCTGTGGGGCCCCTTCCAGTGGCTGGGTGGGAGAGGGGACACCCTCTCTCCTGGCCAGCATCACCTCCTCCCCACGGCATCCCACAGAGAAGGCTTTGAACTAGGAATGAGGCTGATGCTCTGGTGACTGCAATCTCTTCCCTTCAGCATCCACTCCAAGGAGATTTTTCACTCTCTGACCATCTCCTTCTCCCGCTGCTGGGAGTTCCTGCTCTGGATGGATCCAGCAAATTACGGAGGTATCAAAGGAAAAGTGGATTCTCGCATCCACTATGGGGAGGTAAGAGATGAGAAGTGCTCAGTTCCCCAAGAGCAGAGAGGGTTCTGGGGGCTGGGCTGAGCCAGGCAATATTGGCTGGGCACAAAGAACTGATGCAATATTGCTGGGTCCTCCAGCAGGACACCAGCAAGAGGCAAGTGTTGGAGGAGGATAACAGCGAGGAAGAGGAGGAGGAGGCAGCAGCAGGGGAAGAAGAGGAGGAAGGGGAGCCAAACATGGAGGAGCTGCTAGAGAACAACTGGAACATCGCACAGTTCCTACCCCAGGCTGCATCCTGCCAGAGCTACTTCTTGATGATTGTGTCAGGTGAGCTGTCCCAGGAGGGGATGAAGTTGCTTGTGCCTCCCTGGTGCCCGGGAGAGCCCACAGTGGGGCATTTGCTGGTGCCAGCTGAAGTCTTGCCTGTGTCTCCCCAGCCTACATTGTGGCTGTGTACCACAGCATGAAGGAGGAGCTTCGGCGCAGTTCTCCTGGGAGCACCCCCATCAAGAGGAGGAGCACCACGCAGGTGTCCCAGGAGGCACTGGGAGAGATGGGGGCCATGCCAGGTGAGTGCCCAGCCAGGGGGCAGCCCTCCTGCAGGCAGTCGCCCACCTTGCTGTCCCCATATGCCTCCATATGGCTCAAGTGCTCTCTGCTTCATCTCTTTAGGTATGATCACCTTCTCGCAGGACTATGTGGCCAATGAGCTCACCCAGAGCTTCTTCACCATCACCCAGAAGATTCAGAAGAAGGTGGCTGGTTCTCGTAATGCCACTGAGCCTTCAGACATGTTCCCAGTGCTGCCCGGCTCCTACTTGCCACTCAACAACCCAGCTCTTGAGTTCATCAAATACGTTTGCAAGGTCAGTTGGGTGGGCTGAAGGTTTTGAGGCAGGACTCTAGTTCTGGTCCTTGTTCATGTCTCAGATCAGCTGTACCATTCCTCCAGGAGTGACCTAGAACTAGTTTGTCTTGCCCTGCATCCATATGAGGCCACGAGGATATTTGCTGTCCTGGTGAGGATACCCTCTTATTCCCATAGGTCCTCTCCCTGGATACAAACATAACCAACCAAGTGAACAAACTGCGCCGGGACCTGCTGCGCCTCATTGAGGTGGGGGAGTTCTCAGAAGCAGCCCAGTTTCAGGACCCCTGCCGCTCCTATGTGCTCCCAGAAGTCATCTGTAGGAACTGCAACTTCTGCAGGGACCTGGACCTGTGCAAGGATCCCGCCCTCTCCCAGGTGCAGGCTCTTTCCTGGGGACACCAGAGGCCCCATCGTGGCAGTGCTGGAGGCCAGTCAGTTGCATTCCCTTATCTTCTCTCTCAGCCTCTTTGCTTTGTGGCTCTGCTGGTGATCAACCTCGCCTAAGGGCAGCTTTCTGTTCCCTTTTCCAGCAGCTGGTGACAGGTCTGAGCATCCCTCGGCCTTGGGTGATGCTCTGTCCTCTCCAGAAACCAGTTACACCATCCCAGTACTTGACTGCTGTTGATCACCTCCCTCCTCTTTGCCCTTAGGATGAGCCAGTGCTGCCCATCTGGGTCTGCTCCAACTGCCAGGCTCAGTACGACTCTGAGGCCATCGAAGCAGCGCTGGTGGAAGCCCTGCAGAAGAAGCTGATGGCCTTTGTGCTGCAGGACCTGGTGAGTGTGGGGCTGCCCAGTCCCCCTGTCCACTCCACCCCTATCAGAGGACTTGGTCTCATCTTCTGGCCCACCTAAAACTCCTTGGCCTCCAGGTCTGCAAGAAGTGTCACGGTGTGAAGGAGACCCACATGCCTGTGTACTGCAGCTGCGCTGGAAACTTCACCCTCACCATCTCCTCACAGGTAGGGCTGCACCCTCTGACCAGCCCAGCTTTGTGCCAGCAGCTGCTAGAGGGAGGGTGAGCACCTCTGTGCTGCCCTGCTCCTCCCCTGCCTCTTCTCTGTTTGTTCCCTGGAAGCTGCTGTGCTGTTCCACCAGTCCTGCCCAGCTACCTCAAGGGTGCTGAGCAGCCTCCTTCCCTTCTTGCTCCCTCTTCCCCAGACCTTCATGGAGCACATCAAGGTCTTCCAGAACCTTGCCCGGCACTATGGCATGGCCTACCTCCTGGAAACTATCGAGTGGCTCCTGCACACCACCCCCCAGCTCCAGCAGTGAGGTGGTGGGCTGCTCCTCCTGCCTGCACCCTGCCACTCACCACGCTGCTCTCATCCATGGGAGGCTGGTCATGGATCCCCCTGGCCCTGAGACAGACCCTAGAGAAGCTGGGCACACCTTCAGCAGCAAGGGAAGGACAGCAAGAGCCATGTCAGGAACGGGGGCTGCCTGGCACTGGGGGGCTGGGGCCACCAGGCCCTGGAGCTGTGCTCCATAGGTCAGTGCTGGCCCCAGGTGTGCTTTTAATGTGAAATTTCTATAAATAAATGGATTGTAGAAGACAGTTGTTGTTTTGGGGAGAGGGGGAGTAGAAGGGCCATGTGCCACATCTCCAGTGTGTGTGTGGGGGGGGTGACCAGTGTCCTTGCTGGGCAGGAAGGACCCAAGGACCTGTCCCCATCTGCTCCCTGGGGACAGGGAGTGCAGCCCAGCTCTGCCAGCTCCAGGGCTCCCCTAATGCAGCAGCAGCTCCCTGCTCCTGGGAGGAGAGGTGACCTCCTCTTGCAGTAGTGCTGCACTTCAAGGGGGACAAGGCCACCCAAATGCATGTAGGGGAGCCCAGCAGCTCCCCCTTGCCAGTGCCTCCAGTCCCCTGCCTGTGTCAGGCTCTGCAGGCAGGGATGGGGCCCTGAGGGAGGGGAACCCTGTCCTCTCCCCGTATTCCTGTAGCAGGGCAAGCAGTCCTAGGTCCCTTCAGCTCCCCACCCTCCCTGGGGGCTGTGCACATCCCCACCATCGCACTGCAGGCCTCAAGGGCATATCCCTTCCATTTCCCCTGGGGTGAGCAGCCCCTGGCAGGATGCCGAGTACAGGGTTTCCTGACAGTCCCGGGGCTAGCAGTGATGGCACACAGCTGTATGACCACTGCGCTGTTCGCTGTTCGGCTCCTTTCGGATACGCTCGGCTCTTTTCGGCTCCGGCTTGGCACCGCCTGAGGTGAGGGCGGGCCGGGGCCGGTGGCTTCAGCTCCTTCCCTGTCGCGGAGCCGGGGCTGCTCGGTGGTCGCCAGGAAGGCGGCAGCGGGGCCGAGGAGCGGCGGCAAATCGCCGCTCGGTAGCCCGGGACCTTGGGCCCTCCGCAGGGGCAGCGGGGGTTTGTCCGGCCAAGGCCTGCATGCCGCTGGGAGACGTGCGGGTGTGGAGAGAAAAGATTTTCTCCTGGCTGTTCCCCCCCGAGGGGCACCCACAGCAGCCGGGGGGGATCCTCGCAGGCCGAGGTTGGCCACGGGCTGAGTCCCGGTCCTGCCCGGGCTTTCTTGCCAGCCCCGGCCCGGGCAAGCGGCCTGGGAAGCCTCAGGGACACTGGTGGTGACATTTGCAGAACAGTGCAGCTGGAGGTACAGTCTGTCCTTAAATCCTGTTCAGAAATACCCTGCTTTCTTGGAACAGACACTTGAATCAGCAGTTCCCAGACTTGTGGGAGATGCCGGTCGGAAATCTGTTCTCTCAGCAAATGGCTGCTAGAGTAAAAATTCCATATACTCTTTTTCTGTTTGTATGACAGAAGGAGATCCAGTTAAGGGGCTTTAGAAACTGACTTTGACTCTTTGGCTTCCCTGGGCTGGCATACAAGGAGGAAAAATGATGGCATTGAAACCATTTACCTATCCACTGCCTGAAACAAGGTTTCTTCATGCGGGCAGGCTGGTGTACAAATTTAAAATCCGCTATGGCAACTTCCACAGGTAAGCATGTTAAACTAAATTGGTCTGAGGCCCTGAATTCAGATCAATCTTCCCTGGGCTTCTTATTTCCTGCCTTCTTTCACTGATGGGGAAAGTGGTCACATAAAGGTGGCCCCTGCATTTCACAGGCTGAGCATTAGCCTGAAGGAGTTATCTTGAGCTGTAAAACGTGCTTCTATTTCCCTGCCACATGAGGGGTTTATACTTCAGTAGAAAAAAATGCTGGGTTTACTGACAATACTTTGAAATTCTACCAGGGTTTAACTGAGAAGCTCTGGAGTATTGGCATGATTTAACTCCAGCCAGCACCTAAGTCCCACATGGCCGCTCACTCACTGTTCTGCAGTGGGATGAGGGAGAGAATCAGAAAGCTAAAAGTAAGCATTCATGGGTTGAAATAAAGACAGCTGAATAAGTAAAGAGCAAAACAAAGAATTCATCCATTGCTTTCCCTCAGGGGCAGGTGTGTAATGCCCAGAAACACAGCACTCCATCACGCCTGCTGCATGTGGAAGATACAGGAATGGCTGCCTACCAGCCCATATACCATAAATTTTACCATAAATGAAGATTTCATCTGTCTGCTGAGTATTTTCTCTGTGCAATAGGAATGATGTTTTGTTGCTGATTAAACTCTTACAAGGAATGTGTCTCCAGTGCTTTTTGACTGACTTTCTGTTTGTTTCACAGCGCTCCTGATCTCAACAACACTGAAAGTGCTGCCAAGGAGTTAGAGGTAGGAGATGAAGCAGGTCCACAGAACCTTAGCTGAATGTTTTGTTCATTGTGAGGCTGAGGACATTTTGTTAAATGCAACATTTCAAGTGAGAGTAATGGGGAACTTCTCTGGCAAGTATGAGGATGGAAAAAATGATGTAATCAAAATGATCATCAACAGACGTTAGTGTAGAAGAGTGATGCTTTTATTTGAAATATTTCAAAGAAGACTGTTCAAACTGGACAAATTACAATTCCTATTTTCTGGGCTAATTACAGTATGTTCCTTTCTGATTCCTGTTCCATTATTTTGTGACCAAGCTTGGTTACAACTGATGAGTTCTGTTGTCATGTACTTCCAGAGACAGCAGAATGCCACCACCATTCCCAAGGAAATGAGACAAATGTACTTTAGAAATGCTCCTATGGCTTAATTTAAAGAAATCTTCAGAGTACACTAATAGCATTATAAATATCATTGCAGAAAATGTGCTGATCTTAATTGCTATATTGCATGGTTTAGGCCCAGCTGGCAACAAAGAACCTCACATCCATTTGATCAGTTCTCCCCCCACTGTGGGATGGGGAGGAGAAAATCCAACTGAAACTTTGTGGGTCAAGAGAAGGACTAGGAAGATTTCACTCATCAGTTATGGTCCTGGGCAAAACAGATGTTTTTTGCTGGCAAAAAAAAAAAAGATATTTGTTAAATTAAAAACTTCTTAAATTTAAAAGCACACCTTCACTCTTCATGGTAATGCTTCTGTGTTAATCCAGGGCTAAGATATTAATTCACTTCAGTTTCTATGAGTCAGTGCAGCACACTCTGAGGGGTGGGGAGGAGGAAAGGAGAATATGGGGAGATAAGATGCAGAATACCTAGAACCTGCTCTACTATGATTCACGCAAGCTGTAAAGTAATTTTAATTTTTTCCACATCCTTGAAAATGTCCTTCACATGTACTTCACAGCAGGATTGTGGTTCTATTAATATTAACCCTTTTTTTTTTTTTTTTTTTGCCTCTCCAGGAAGCAATTCGAGTAGTCCTTGGAAATCTGGACGATTTACACCCATTTTCTACAGACCACTTCACTATCTTTCCCTGTATCCTTTCTTACTCATAAAAGATTCAGTAACTTGTGTCTGTTGGGCATGGCTGGACCCAGCATTCATGTCACATAGCACAGATCTATAGCTGGAGTGACTCCTTTGAGCTTTGTAGTTTGACTCAGTTGTTACCTTTCCCAGAGAGAGAACTGATGTGAAAAGTGTGTTTTTCAATGTTTTCAGATTAAACCCTCTGTGTTCCAAATCAGATTTAGCCAGAGAAAATTAATGTGTATGCATAAAGGCAGAAGAAACCCACTAATGTGACTGCAAGCACAGCTTGTGCAGTGTTTTCAAAGGCTGATGAAACATCAGGTGCTCCTTACAGGCTCAGCAACATTGGCTCACTAGTAGAGAAGATGTTTTCTTGTCAGGTACCTTAGGATTAAATATTGTAGTGGCTATAGTGTAAAGGGTTAAAAAGAAGTTATTCTCCCAAGGCTCTTGTTGTAGAGCAGAGTAAGTTAGGTAGCTGAGAAGCCTTTTGAGTCCTCTGGTCTGTCAGTTTGTCAATCAGATCCATCCCTTTGGCACCACCTCCTATGGTCCTGGGTGCCCAGGAGTAATGAACACCCTTGTGTTTCTGCCTGCAAGACATTCCCTCCCAGGCTTGGGAGACTGCATTGTATGACCTCGTTATAGCAAGCAAGAATGAGGGCATCCTCTGTCAGAAGCTGATGTCTGATAGCAGCTGATTCCTGTTACTACCAGGAACAGAAAGCAGCCAGGAGCACTGTGGGACAGGAAGCACCCACATGAACAAAGCCTGGTTGGTGGCTTGCTTCACTAAAGCTCAGCCAGTTTTGCCTGCAAACTTGAGGAGTGTTTGACTGACAAACTTGTATTTCCAGAGCTTGGAGTGTATCCCTATGCCCAGCCAGTGCTGAGCCCTGGTGAGTTGTCCTGCAAGCTGTGTGTTGGGCTCCTGGCTGTAGCAGAATTCTTAGTTCATCACCAGCTGTGAGTCCTGGAAGCCAAACTCCAAGGAGAAATTTCATCCCTTCAAGGAAGTGATTGTGTTAGTGTTTCATCTAGGTGAATCCTGGGCTCCATCTTCAGTCCTCAGGGTGTTCAGGAAGTCACAAAGGGATTAAAAGGATTTGTGTTGCCTGTTTCTTCCTGAAATAAGAGGCATGTAAGGAGGCTGCTATCTCACCTCCTCCATTGTGTACATGAGCTTCTTGGTGTCAGAACTGCACCTGCAGGAAGGAAGGTCTGTAACTGTGATAGTTGTTATGTCAGTTGTAATCTTCCTCCCATTTTGAACTCAGAAGCAAATGTAGTGATGCAATCCTTATGAATCCTAGTCCCTTTCAGTGTTTAAAATATTTTATGAAAGAATCAGTTTTTAGTTAGGAAACCTGATGAGGGAGAATTTGGGAGAGCCCAGCATGTTGTTTATTGCTGGAAAATGTCAGGGCTGAAGGCAAATGCAGTGAGGAAAACAGCAGTTAATACAAGTGACTGATGGGAGTGTATGTGTTGTGTATGTGCTGATTGAGTGTTTCTTGTAATGTGTTACCAGTGTTTTTTCACCAAGTTCATACCCACAGATTGTATTTGCTCCATTATACATGTGCCATGTGGAGTAACTTCAGAAGCTTTACAAGAGACATTGTCAGGACTCCTCCTTTGAAATGTTCTTAAGTCTTATCATCATTCTCAGATTTGAGCAAGTGGGAGAGAGTATCAAAGATGAGATTCAAGTGTGAGAATGTCTGTCTGATGCCTTATCCCTACATTTGCACAATGTATCTAGAACTGAACTCATTTCAGCAAAACCTATCTCATGGTGAGTCACTGTGGTTATGTTTAGATAATTTCTGGAAGTGTCTGTGGTCTGTGTCTTAATTTTCCTCTTCCCTTCATCTACCATGTCTTTGAATTAGAGGGAGCTAAACTGCATGCAGTGTGACTGTACCATGGATTTGAAACAGCAGAAAAGTGTTTTCTTTTGTTGCTTTTCTCAAGTTTTCTGAATATCTATTTGCTTTTTCACCCATGGCTGACTCTGCAGCTAGTGTTTATATGAAGCAATGCCCAGTGGCTCCCAGCTTTCATTCTTTAGTATCAGCAGTCATACAGGAGCCAGCAGATGTGTATGGAATGCATGTTTTTCTTTCTTGTGCTTGACTGTGTTGGTTGACATTGAACTTCACACTCTTTGTTTCTGTTTTCCTGAAGAAAAAATGCTTTTGTTGTTCTAAATAATGGTAGTAATAAATGAGAATGTCTTTTGTATAGTTAGCAAATGTTGTCACCTCCCAAGCATCTCATTTTACAGATTTTTTTATTAATTCCCTGAACAACCCTGGGCCCCAGCTGAGATGTCTGTGGGACTCTACATTTTACTCTTCTGTTCTGAAAACAGTGTTTATTCTTACTACTTCCTGTTCTGATCCCTGGGAGAAGCTGACTGTTTTTCTTAAGACCACTTGGTGGATATTCTGGTCTCCTTTACAAAGTGGATCCCATGCATCAGAGGTTAGGTGGCCAATATTCTGTGGAGGCTCTGCTCTAGATGTCCTTGCATCTGCCACCTGTTTTCCAAAGCACAACATGATGCCAGGAGTTCTTCTGAACACTCCTTTGACTTCAAGGAAAGCAGTTGTCCCCATCCCACCAACATGTGGTGCTCATAGCCAGGAAATCTCCTGGAAGAGCTGTATGTGCAGTTTTCAATTTCAACCTACCATATGCAAGTCCAGCATGGTTTCTAAGTAGTTTTCTTGTTCTTGGAAAGTGAGATGCAATGCAGAAATGTACTTTTAAGTTGGGTAGAGGATGTCTAATCACCAAATACTCACCACATTTTCTAATACCTCTGTTACAGGAAAAGAAGTAAACAAGGACCGTGATGAGTTTGTAAGTTAAATGTGTGGTTTTGTTTTGTTTTAAAGTTATAAATAGCCTGTGGCAGCAGAGTATATATATATAAGCAATGCTCTGGTTCCCTTGTTTCTGGGAGTCAAGCAGGCAATTTGAGGTGGCATGAGTTCTCACCTAGAACTAGGCAACTTGAGAGAAATCTTCCTGGCAGTTCCAGTGGACTTGGATGGAATTCCTGC
The DNA here is from genome assembly GCA_023637945.1 of Phaethornis superciliosus. Taxonomy (NCBI): domain Eukaryota; kingdom Metazoa; phylum Chordata; class Aves; order Apodiformes; family Trochilidae; genus Phaethornis; species Phaethornis superciliosus. The sequence goes on from JAJQWJ010000020.1 coordinate 3,079,115, forward strand.
TTCAGGACCTGAGGGCCATGCAGGCTTCAGCTAAATGTGCTTTCTACAAGTCTGAGCTGAGCTGGCAAGCTATTTCTTCACTGCAAAAGTGAACTAAGAGGTCAATATTGCTGAATACATCAGTAGTTTCACAGGTGCTGTTTGTGTCCTAAACAACACAGTTCAGCTTCTCTGGGAAGTTTTTGTTTAATGAGAGCTCAGGGTAGGTTTGTTTTCAATAGGGGTAAGTGTCTGAAGATGAGGTGAATTAGTGGTGTCCTGTCCAAATTCCCAAAGGAAAATCCTGGTGTTTCTGCTAGTGACATTCCTAGGCCCTCCTCTAAAAATGAAGCATGTAAGCTATACTGGGAAGCAATATTTCCTGGGAAGCAAACATTCCTAGGCCCTCCTCTAAAAGTGGAGAACATAGGATGATATCCTGGGAAGCTGTATTTCTTTTTTAAAGCATAATTCTCTCAATGGCCTCTCAGTGCTTCTCTTCTCTTTGAATCAGAAGACAGCTAGTCTTTTATTCCTGAATCTTTTATGTTGCTGCTGCTTTCATGGTATTGTTATACCATTGCTTTCATGGTATAAACAAATGGGCAATGTTTTGAAGGTCAAGAGAAGAAATGAAGTGTTACAAAATACTGCAGTGGAAGAGACAATGAAGAGGAGAAGAGTGGAAGTCAGAGCAGAGACCTCATGCCCATCGTTGGATATGGACAGGTCAGCTGACTACACAATAGTATTTGGGGCACATGTCAATGGTTTTAATGTCTCTTGTACATTTTCCAGATTTAATTGCTCTGTAATCCTTTGCTCCATTTGTCTTCTTCCATCTGTGTGACAGAACGTAAGCAGCATTGTCCATGTTTGGAGAAAAGTTGTCCTATGTTTCAGGTTCCCCTGCCAGTGGGGCTTTCTGTTTATCTTCTTTGTGTTACCATTATCTGTAGAATGGCAGTGGGCTGAGAACTCAGCAACTAGATGAAGCAGTGCCCTGGCTTGCACCCCTGAGCCAAGGGTGGCAAGGGAAGAAGTGGGAACTGTTTTCTAGCTGCATCCCAGCCTGTTGCTGAGTTGGCTGATCAATGCCACCTCTCAGCTTGAGGCTGGGATCTCACTGGGTGTGTTTTGCTGAACCATTGAGGTTGGATGGGACATTTGATACCAATCCAACCCCTCCTGCTCAAGCAGTGTCACCCACAGCATGTTGCCCAGAACAGGCCCCCCCAGGTTTTCTGTGGACTCCAAGGCTGGACAGACCACAATTTCTGTGGCTGCAGTGCTTAACCACAGTTGCAGCCAAAATGATTTCTCTTATGTTCCGATTTCATGTCATGTTTTGTGGTCTGTGCCCTGTACCCCTTGTCCTTCCAGCAGGCACTGCTGAGGAGAGCCCAGCTCCCACTTTTTCATTCCCTTCCATCACGTGTACATTGATAAGATCCCCTCAAGTCTTCTCCAGATATAGCAATCCCAGCCTCTCCAGGTATAAAAAGTCCCCCTGTCCCTTCATCATCTTTGTGGCCTTTTGCTAGGCTTAGCCCAGTGTATCCCAGTCTTGGTGTCAGCAGCCCTGGGCAGAGGGGAAGAATCAACTTCCTTGACCTGCTGCCAAAACTCTGCTGAATGCAGCTCAGGATGTGCTGCTGGCCACCTTCAGCATGAGGGTATGGTGCTGGCTCACTTAAAGCTTGGTTCCTGACTGCTGTTCAGAGGCAGGCCCATTATCAGTTCCAGTCTAGCAGGCTGCTGTGTTTCATGGAGTGTGGCTTCTACAAAAACAAACAAACAAATTATGTCTGTATTTAACAATCAGAAATACGTGGCAGGCTCCAGTGTTGTGATCAGAAGTGTTTATTCTCACCTTTCCCCTTCCACAGCAAGGTACAGAACGTGTCAAGTCATCTCCCCTGTTGCCTTATATTCTGCCCAATTGCCAAATGAATTTCATGGGGAGATTGCCACTAGAGGACTCTGAAGCCAGTTCTTTTCCTGTTCATACAAATGGAGTCCTCTTATTTCCCTTTCCCTGCATCAGTTTCTAGTCAGAAGAAAAATGCAGAAAATGAGTGAAGAGTTGGGACCAGGATCCAGAATGCTTTCTGATCTCTTTTAGGGCTCTTTCCTGATACAGTTCTGGCAGTTCTCTCTTAGTCCTATGCCTTGCCCCAGAAGTTATGCTTTTCCAGAAAATTAAGATTAAAACAGTAAGTCATTTGAATGTGTATTCTTGATTTCAAAATTAAGTTGTTGAGGGACCAGCTTTAAGCCTCCTATCATCATAGGAAAAATATTACTCTTCAACTGAAGAGCTCGTTCAGTCTGGACATTCCTCCTACCCCAGGAAGAAGTTTGTCTCCTTTAATCAGACCACCTCTGGACCTTTTGGGGGTTTTTTTTTATAATTTTGCAGAAGGTCTTTTGCTCCTAATTCCTCACAGCAGATTTGGATTTGGGTTTTCCTGGGTGCTGTTGAGTGCTGAGCTCTCAGAATCCCCAGGTGTCACTCTCTAGTGATACTAAACAGCTCAAAGAGCACTATTTTGTGGGTGTCTCTCTCTGCATAGAGTTTCCTCTGCCATTTTATTGCTCCATGACTGAGCCTTGTAAGATCTTTCTGTGGTTCTCTGCTATCTGCCCTTTTCTTGGTGTCAGTAACCTTGTAGGATTTGCAAGCTTTATCCACTCACTGCTCATCCCCCTTTCCATGTCACATAACATTTTTTTAATCTTTAACTGCTTGTTGGTTTTACTCAAAGAGCAGAAAGCCTAATACTGGTATCAGTGGATACTTTCATTTTTTAAACAAGACTTTGAAATATGAGTACAGATATAGAATAAGGATGTCTGGGTTGGCTAGAGGTACTAAAATTCTGGGTTTTAATAAAATACTTGGAGTAGCTGTTTACAAGACTGCTTCCTTTTTGTGACTTTTTGTAAACTCAGTTCTTACTTACTTCACTGATTTTTAGAACTGGAGACGAGTGTATTCACCATATGAGTACAGCAAAGCCTGGATTTGAAACGGTAAGATACGGAATATTCAGAAAAGAGACAACAACATTTGTTTCATTATAGATTCTTAAAGTGGCAAGCATAAAAATGCCTTCAGGTAATTTCTTTTTTCACCTTTATCACCTGCATGGAGACATTTGTGATCCCTGCTCATCAAACTTAGCCAAGGGGTGAGTTTTACCAGAACAGGACACAAGCTTTTCTGACTGTCAAGCTATGAACTCTGAGGGTGAGCTTGGCCTCTCAGAGATGAGTCTAAAGTAGTTTCCAGGGACATAGTTCTATCCTACTTTAGATGCCTTTTCGTCCCCAACTGCATGAAGGGCTGACAGTGAGTGCTGACAGCTTGACACTGGCCAGGGTGCTCTGCCTGCTGGCTCCTGCAGAAGTGGTTTCAAAGGGCTGATCCCAGCTCTGCAGGGATTCACTGCATACACAGTGTCAGGTGATAGCAGTTCCATGGAAACCTTCAGCCTTCACAGAGAAACTTCTCTCTTGAAACCCTCACCTTGTTGTAAGGCCAAAACTTTGCTTCAGAAGAGGGTTTTTTGACAGTTTTGTTGGATTTCCTACATAGGCAGGAGATTGTCTGGTATCTGCTCAGGAGCACTGAGTACAGAAAAACTTCTCTAAACTAAACATAATTATTTGTCTCTGAAATCTGTATCGCTTCTGTTTCACCTCAGTTTGCCTTTGCAGAATTAGTGAAAAGTCTCTACTTTTGGGCTTCTTGGGTGCTCCAGACACTCTGTTGGTGGGCTGAGGGTCATTCTCAAAAAAATGCTTTTGTATTGCCCACTTTGCTACAATCACTGTTCCCAGAATGCCTCCACTCCTTGAACTGAATTTCCCAAACATTAGAGGCCTTGAAAGCTGGAGCTTCAGGAGGACCAAGGCAGTGCTGCAATCCCATGGCTGTTCAGTACATTACATTTTCTGCACTAGTCCATATGCCTTCTAGGCCTGTGATGGGGACAGGAGGCTGTCTGGTGAGGGTGACTGGAGCGAAGTGAAGGAAGGAAAAGAGAAGGGAGGGGGAAAGGGAGGAGCCTAGAGCTGTTAAGATTGGAATTTTGGATGAACAAAAGAAACACTGTCAGGCAGTGGCTCTCTTCTTCTATGATCTGTCTGTGAGAAAGCTGTTTTACTCTCTGAAAAAAAAAAAAACTTCCATGCTGATTTTGTTGTCTGTGGCCCTTTGTGTCGCTGATAGCCTTCTCCATGGGTATTCCTGGCTCACCTCTTGCTTCTGGCACTTTTCATTTTTGCCCCTTCCCTGTTACTCTGTTGCCTGTTGCTGTGTTTCAGTGGGGCTGATGCCAAGGGGCTTGTTTTGTCCAGGGGCTGTAATTTCCCACAACACCTCTGTTCATATTTTTTAAAATGTCTCTGTATTCCATAGCTGATGTTATTCTTTCACTATCTGCTATATTAAAGTCAACTCAAAGAATTACAGCTTTATTTTAGGCCTCTGAATGTCCAGAGGAGGGAGGGGTAGAAATATATTGGTGAAGTAGGTCCTCATAGTAGCAGGGAAAAAAATAAAATCACAGAACAAGAGAGTAGACCTTGCCTTTAAGTCCTTCAAGCAAGCAAGCAAAACCCAGTCTCCTGTACAATAGAACATTGTTCTTGGGTTCCTTTTCCTTTCAGAATTCCTCCAAAGGAAATGAGTGTGAGTGTGGTCCAGCATCCCTTTCCATGGGCTGTAACCAAATGAGCTCCTGTAAGTAAGGAATTTCTGGATTCAAGTTGCTCATGATACCAAAGGCAGCAAGGATGACACTGGTATTTGTCTTCCTTTAAAAATGGTGCTGGGTTTCTTCCACCATGTGAAGTTAGGAATTACAAGCACCACGAAATGGTCAGGCACCAGTGATTTTGGCTGACTCTCAGCCTACCTAACAAATTCCCACCCATAGAGCTGGGCTGCACAGCCCTTCCTGATCTGGGCTGTGGGACAGGATCCTCCCACACAGTCAGCCTGCACAGCAATTGCTTTGAAACCTGTCAGGCATCACAACAGTCAGAGTCTGCACCCACCTCTAAGTTTCAGGACCTGCCCTTGGCTGTGCAGGGAGTGTGGAGAGAATGAGCTCCTGGTTTTGTTCTTGCTGCTGTTTCTTACAGGGGGACCTGTGGAATCTAACCCTGAACAAAGAACAGCAGCCGAACAGTCTGAGGGTGCAATGCAGTTACTGCAGCAAAGGGACCAAGCAGTAAGCAGAGGACATGTTAAGTCAGAAGGAAGAGGTCTCTCCAAGTTCTGGAGAAGGTACTAATACTGTGGCTGTGAGCAGATCAGTCTGGGCTGTGTCCAAGCCTGTGCCTGATTCTGGCAGTTCAGGTGATTCCACGTGATCTTGAAGCATGGATACATCTTTTCTGTGGTTCAGCCAAAGTCTCCCAAGGCAAAGGAACATGCAAGGATTTCCTTTTGTCTCGTAGTACAGTGCAACATTCCTCATAAATGTTCCTCTCCTGAGCTGTCTTTGGGGAAAAAATGCTCACAAAACTGCTCATGAGAGGGTTACAGCCCTCAGCCATACCCCTCACACAACATGGCTTTTGTCAGCTGAGGAATGCCATTTCCAGCCCAATTTTCTAAAGGCTTAAAGAATCCCCTCTCTCGCAGGGCCCTCCTTGGGTGGGCCTTCAGTCCTGCTGAGGTAAGTGTGGCCTCTTTGTGGCCACTTAGCAGCTGTGGCCTTTGTAAAGTTGACTCCCAAAGGCACCATTTTAAACTGAGGTACCCAGGCATGCAGATGCACTGCTTACTAGAGGGAGTGCTCTAAAGCTGTCAAAGCTGTGTCCTACAAGAGCAGTCTGTTCACTGCACAGCAAGAGCTGGACATCAGCAGTAACTGGCAGGTGAGATAGTGGGAGAAGTAAAACTCCACTTAAATTGTAGTGCATTAACTATTGAGTCTCAGCTGTTAGGTCACAAGTTATTCTGTATGTTTCAGTCTCTGTTTTTTCCATCTTCCTCTGTATTATCTTGTGCTGGGGTTGTGTCGTTCTTGAAATTAGTTTGTTTATACAGTTCTCAGAGGATGATTGTAAATATAAAGTGCTCTTTTTGTTGTTGTTTCCCCAGCATAATTGTGTCCCCACTGCAGCATCTTTTTGGAGGAAAGGACTGACCTGGAAGTATTAGTTGTTGAATGGTAAACTTGTAGCAGGAATGTTGGGTGGTGGTGTTTCTTTTGTAATTCAGCTTTTCATGTTGCTTGTCTCAGCTCTTAAAAACTTCAACTGAAATTGTACTTTGTTTCTGTTTTCAAATTAACATTCTGAAGATGTTGGGTTAGAATGGCTTTTTCTTCACAATCTTCGGGGTTTTAGAAAAAGAGAAACAAGCTTTAAGATTTTGATCTTTGAGTGTTATAAATGGGGACCTCTACATTTAAAAATAATTTATGAGATTCTAATAAAGCAAACATCAACTCAGAACTGCGTGCTCTTTTAGTAAGCCTTACCCTGGCAGAGAACACTCTTTCCCTCTAAGAAGTGTCTGGGAGGATGAGGATTTCTGGCATGAGATGGAGTCCTGTACTCTGTTTCCCAGCATTACAAAGATTGCTGAAAATATTTTTATTAGATTTTACCACTATGCAGCGTCTTGGGCAATTATTTATGCCCTTGATATGTAGTGAGATGAGTCTGGGAGTTAAGATTTCAGACGTGCCTGGGACATGCTCAGGCAGTTTTTTGTCCTCATGCTGATGCATTTACAATAAACCATCATTCTGCAGCATCTGCTGAGCAAAGACCCCATCAGCACCTCCATGCACCGCACTAGTCCAAGACACACCAGTGAGTAGTTGTGACTTTACCAGTAGCAACATGCAGTCATTTAATTGCATCCCAGGGGTAACTTGCCTGACAGAATGAGATGATGCTCCAGATGAGTCAGGTAAGACAACATGGAGCCTCTTTGGCTTGTTTTCCATCCTGGTCCACAGGTTATCCACCATGTCTAACTGTGCTCTGTGCCCCACACCCAGTCTCTCGGGGCACCCAGTCCCAGGCTGCCCTTGGGATTGCACAAGGGCTGCACCTCTGCCTGCTCACCCACCACATTCCTGTGCATTTCTGCCCCTTAGGTCCTTCTGGGGTATCCACAGTTTCCCACCCAGCACATCCCACAGGCTCCCTGCTCCCTGGCAGCTGCTGTCACCCACTCTTCTCCTGCTTCTCCCTGTGGGACTTGGCCACCAGGAACCCTGTGCTTAGCTTGCCCACTCGTCTCAGGGTCTCACACCCTGGGTCCCCCCTCCTTCCTGACACACACCCAACACACACACCTTCCCAAGAAAAATGGCTAGCTTTGCTTTCACCAGGCTGTGAATCCAAAAGAGACTGATGGAAATCAGACCTTGTCCCTGTGTGACCAGAGAACCTCTCCCACAGAGGATGAGAGGTTACAGGGAGACTGTGCATGTGGCCCCAGTGGGCAAGGCAGTCGCAAGCCCTTAGAGCTTCTCAAGCTGTCCTGGCCTTGGCCCTGGCCCCCAAATCGATTGGCATGAACACCATGATGAATTAAAGCAACACCAGAGGTGCTGTGAGTATTTAAAATAAAAGCAAAGCACTTGCTCTTTCTTCAGTGAAATGTAGATTTCTGATAGTTTTCAGATCAGTAATAGATTTCAAGAAGAGCAGCATGGACTTGATAATTAACTTTTTTGTTTTCTAGCCCAGTTTAACTCATCCACAAGCTCCCTCTACTGCTCACAAAATTTCGGTGCTACTGCAGAGTCACCATCTCTGGCAGAGGGTCAGGCACAGGACACTGTCTCTGGGCAGGAACAAGGAGGCTCCCAAGTCCTGGTCACCTTCACACAATCCCCCTTGTTGCCTTTTCTCCATGGTTCACTCCCTGGATTGCTGGTCTCTCTTACTGCCCTTCTTGGTCCCTTTATCACCCATGGACTCATCCCGCTCCTGGAAAATATCTGCACCTTCTTCTCTGGAAGCTCCAGAGTGTGGCTGTTCCTCAGGCTCACCCTCTGTAGAAAATGTGTGTCTATCTGCTGTGCTTTTAGGCTAGACCTAAAAATGGGAACCACAACAACCATTTCATTGGACAGAGCCAGGAGAAGCCCAGGGTCTGGTTGCACCAGACTTCTCTCTATCCAGAAGGAGCAGTCCACAGGAAATTTCCTAAACCAAATCTTCTTTTATCAAAAAAAGGGAAACTGGCTTTATCAGGAGATCAGTGGGGTTCAAGGAGGAACTCAAACTTTTACACTTGTTCTGCACTTGCTACTTTGCTGAGCTCTATGATGGTGTCAGTGTGATGCAGATGGCTGTGGTCCAAGACAGACAAAGCTGAAATCCTGCCAACAGAAGGACCCACGGGGCTGCTGGCCCTGGCTCTGCCCACACTGGAATTAATACTGTTGCACATGGTCTGCCTCGTAGGTCTTACGCTGGATGTTAATGATTCACCCAGCACAATACAGCACTTCCTCCTGTGGACACCTAAACCTCCCTATCCACTGTAAAAGCTCACAGTCAGATCCAACACACACAACATTAAGCAAACCCGAAGCACGAGGGAATTTTCTCTTGTCAAGCTGCTTTGGTCCCTTCCTCTCATTTCCAAAGAGATGAAAACACCAGCACACAACTTGGGACACCACAGGGAAGGAGACTGTGTTTTCCAAAAATGCCCCAGTCCTGTGACCTTTTGTCAAGATTAAATACTTATCTGGCAATCAAGTGGATGACAGATGGTCCCTGTTAGCCCCTCTCCCTTTCCAGGGAAAAGGGAAGAGAATACAGGAGAGAGACTTACGGGTTGGAAACTAAACTACACAGCTTTAGTGAAAGAGTTAGGATGAAAAGGAAAGTAAATATATGCAAATATATATAAAAAAACATGCTCTCCCCCCAGTAACACTGGTCTCACCATGAGGGCTGCAGGGACAGACCTGGGAATGTTACAGACTGGGTTCCTGGAGTCAGCAGCAGCAGATGGGAGTTGGATGCAGGAACACACAGGTCAGGATTAAAGGCAGACAAATTAACAGAATCCTCCCAGGACAACATGGATGAAGATAATTTGACCCTCAGCTTTATACCAATTGCGGTATCATTGTGTATGCCATGCAGGAAGGGCAGCATCCCATAATGGTTCTTGAGCCACACAGTGTTTACCTGCTGGACCTGGATGGTGCTGCCTGGGGCTCTGCAGAGGCAGCTGTACCCACTGCTTGCACTGTGAAAAGCTTAGGTTCCTGTGGCTCTTCTCCAGAGAGAGGAGAGCCCTGCTCCCCATCCCTGCTGCCTCTGCTGTCAAGACACGAGTAGAACATGTCTGGCAGCACGCAGGGTACACACACCTGCACGGCCGCGGGGTCCAGCAGTGCCACTGGCGGAGGCAAAGGGCAAGGCTGGACAGATGGGGATGTATCAGCTCTGGGTCCCAGCTCTTCTTCCCTCCTGCAGCCCAAGGAAGCCCAGGCTCCAGCCCTGCCCAGCTTGGTAGCCTCAATCAGCCTTGCTCTGTTGTGTACTGGGGCATCCCAAATGGGGTGTGGTGCAGAGCAGAGGGATAACTGCTTCACCAGCACATCCTTGCACTCCTCCTGACTCAGCCTGGGACCTGCTGACCACCCTGACCACAGGGGACTGCAGCTGCCCACACCTCTGCTACAGCCACTGCTCCACAGAGCGGGTTCAGCAATGCCTCGAGCGCTGTGGCAGCACAGGCAGAGCTAAGCCCTTGGTCTCCCATCTCTGTGCTGGCCTTGCCTGTGACCTTGAGCCACGTCAGCGGGGACAGGCGTGGGGCTGCAGGGCACTGACCAGAGGGACAGGTAGTCCAGGGCTAAGCCCTGCACCTCAGCCAGATGCACCCTGGTGTCACCCTCAGCAGCAGGCAGCAGAGCAGCCGTCACCCGGTATGACAGCAGCATCCAGCCACGTCCCCCCGATACCTGCTTGTGGGGTGAAGGCCAGAGCAGCGGGCATCGCTCCTTATCTTCCAGACAAACCCGAACTGTCCAAGTCCCTGACGCACGCACACCCTTGGTGGCCAAGGCTGGAGCACACTGCGGGGGGAGCGGTCTCCCCGTGGGGCTGCAGGCACAGTCCTGTCACAGGGCAGCCCCCGGGGGTGCAAGAGTGCAGTGTGGCAGAGGGCTGTGCCCTTCCCGGGTGGGGCTGGGGGCGAGCTCCCCGGGGCAAAGCCTTTCAGGAGGCAACCACTTGTGCTCCAGTAGCCAGCCCAGGCACACCGGGCCTCATCTTGCTTGGTGCACAGGAGCCTCCAGGGTGGAAATATCTTTTCGTGGGACAGGGCACTTGAGCCTAAAGGTGGCCTTGCCAAGTGCAACAGCAGCTGGAAAACCTTTGCAGCACCTCAGGCGATGTGAGGGCGGTGCGTGGCAGGTTCGTCACAGCAGCAGAGCTGTGCAGAGCTGCACTGCCTGTGGCCTCTCTCCGTGCCTTAGGGAAATCCTGGTGAGTTAAAGGCTCCGCTGCCCAACTCCGGCTGCCAGCGCCACCCCCCCCGCCGCCCTGCAGCACTCTGCGCATCCCCCGGGCGAGCAGATAACCCCGGGCAGTGGCACCAACTCGGACACACACGGGAACCTGGGACACAGGCACGTGACGCTGGGCCCTCCCGGGGCTCTGCGGGCGGGGGCTGTGACCGGGGTGCCCGAGGCGAGGGGGTGTGGGTGGGGGTGGGGGTGGGGGTGGGGGTGTGGGTGGGGGTGTGGGTGGGGGTGGGGGTGTGGGTGGGGGTGTGGGTGGGGGTGTGGGTGGGGGTCGGGTCCGTCCGTCTGGGCCCAATCAGCGCAGGCTCCGCCGCGGGGCGCAGCTTTAAAGCCCGGCGCGCGGGGTGAGCGCGCTCCAGGCGCGTGATGTGGGAGCGCGCGGTCCTGGCTTGCGCGGTGCTGTGCGCGTGCGCTCGCGCCTGGCCCGGCGGCGCCGTGTGCGCGCGGCTGTCGGTGGGGGCGGGCGGCGCGCGCTACGTGTCCTTCCTGGGCGGCGGGGGCGGCCCCGGTCCCTCCGCCCTGATAGAGAGCGCCTGGGGCGCGCGCGGCCGCCTCCGCGCCTGCCGGACCCGCCGGGACCCGCGCCTGGCGCGCGCCTTCCGCGCCGCTTGCGCCCGCTCCCCGCGGCTGGACAGAGGGCCCGTCCTACGCCGGGACCTGGACGCGCTCTGGCGGCGGCGCGCAGCCTGCGCCAGCCCCGCCCCCCCCGGGGGTGCTCTCCCGCCGCCCGCGGGGCTGGACTGTGCCGGGCACCCTCTGGTGCGGCGCCGGAGACTCGGCGGGGCACGCCGGAGAGCTGGGTACGGGGGGGCGGCGGCGGGCGGGGGAAGCACTGTCCTGCCGGCCGGGCCGTACTGACCGCCGCTGCCCGCAGGTCTCTTCCGCGGTCCCGACCGGTGCTGCCGGGAGCACGACCAGTGCTCTGCTCAGATCGCCGCGCTGCAGTTCAGCTACGGTATCCGCAACTACCGCCTGCACACCGTGTCCCACTGCGACTGCGACGCCAGGTGCGCCGGGGACACCGGGGGTGGCACAGACACCGGGGCGCTGCCGGGCCGCTCACCCCCCACCCCCCATTCCTTCTCTGCTGCCCCGCAGGTTCCGGCAGTGCCTCTTAGCCCTCAACGACACCATCTCTGACATCATCGGTGTCACTTTTTTCGACCTGCTGGAGGTGCCGTGCTTCGTGCTGGAGGAGAGCGAGCAGTGCGTGCAGTGGCACTGGTGGGGAGGGTGAGTGCCCGCGAGGTTCCCTGCCCGGTCGCCACACCGGCTGCGAGGGACGCATGACACCGGTGGCCACGGCAGGGCTGGTGCCTGAGGCCTCATGTCGCCTGGTGTCCCCAGGTGTGAGCGGTACGGGGTGGTGCCCCTGGCCAGGATGGTGCGGCAGAGTCAGTACCACTACAGCCTGCCTGCCGAGGGGACGGGCAGCCCTGCGGTGCAGCCCCCGGGCAAGGCGAAGAAGCAATCCAGAGCAGGGCGCAAGCGGCTCCGACAGGGACTGGGGCGAAATCCCGGACGTCACCAGAGTCCTGCATTAGCCCAGCAGCCACGGGGTTTGGGTACCGTGTCCCCCGTGCTCACCAGGGACGAGGCTGAGCCCACAAGCAGCCACTCAGCAGCGCAGAGGGGGCTGGAGTCCGGCTCGCCAACAGTCATGACTGTGTTGGAACAGGACCTTGCTGGAGGATGGGCAGCACCGGCAGGAACACAGCCAGGGGCTGCGGGCTCAGCACCTTCTGCCTGCACGGCCTGTCCTGGCAACGGCACAACTGGACCCAGCCAGGCCACAGAGCGGAGCAGAGCCACCCCTGAGCCTGCCATGGAGAAGGGCAGGTGGGAGGGTGAGTCTGTGCTGGGGGGTCCTGAGGCCTCACACCCTTGGAGTCATGAGCCAGGGGTGCCCCTCACCACCCCACTGTCCTCAGGCCCAGGCAGGGTGTGCAGGGGCTACAAGCGCCTGGATAAGTGCAAGCACCAGATTGCACCCAATGAGGTAAAGTACCAACTGCACAACGCGGGCACCCGGACGATCTTCCACTGCAACTGCACTCGCAGGTGCGTGTCCAGGAGGAAAAGGCAGGGCTTGTCCCACCATCAGAGCCACTGTGTGCAGATGGATTTGCTACCCAGCAAGATGCCCATCCAGGCCAGCAGCTGCTGACCACTGCCATCTTGTGCCTGCAGGCTGGTGAGGTTCCTGGGCAGGGTGAGGGGTATCAGTGATGTGGAGGTGGCTGACCTGGCTCATCGCATTGCTATGGACTGCTTTGTGCTGGAACCATCCACTGACTGCAGCCTGGAGGAGGGCTCACAGCACAAGTAAGTGGTGAGGGTCAGGGGAACATGGCCTGCATGGGGCTTCCCACCCAGTGTGGGCAGGTGGCATGCCCTGGTGTGGCTGGGTGCTGTCCTGCAGGCTTGGCATGAAGATGGCTTTGGAAGCGTTATCCCCCACTGTGCTGTGAGTGGGACTGGTGTGGAAAACTATGCAAGGCAGTGCTGCAATATTATGGTGATGCTCACAGCTTTTCTCCTCCGGCAGCTGTAGCACAGCAACTCAAGCTGTGCTAGTACCTACACAGTCCCTCAAAAAGACCCTGAGACGCCAAGGTCTTCTGCATGTGACCTCCAAGGCTGAGCATTCACACTGGAAAACACAGGACAGTGGTGCTACCCTTTATGAGCAATGCCTGCAGCTGGCCTTGGAGCAGAAGTCAGACACTCAGCACCACACAGTGCCCCGATGAAGGACTGCCTCACTTTGAGAGGAAGATGTGTGGTGAAACAGCCATGGAGTGGAGCTGCTTGATTTCTTGTCTGTGAAACAAAGGCTGGTGTTGAGCATGGCTGCAGGGAGCTACTGCTGGAGTGGGGGCACACAGGGGGACTGAGAAGAGGCTCAAAGAGCTGTGGCTGCAGGGCAGTGCCAGGCATCTGTGAGCATCAAAGCAAGGGGAAAGGAAGAGGAGGCCTTGAAAGGGAAAACCCACCATTCCCTGTTGTCCCCTGTGGGCAGAGGGGATGCTCTGAGCATAGGATGCTCCAGGGAGGGGGGGCTGGATCCCCACCCATGGATCTGCACCTCTCCAGCTGCGTTGCTGAACAGTGTGGTGTGATCCTGGCCTCCTGCCCCTGGCAGGGTGGGAGGGTGTGCAGATGAGCTGGGCTCTGTGCTGGCTTCCAGCCCTGGAGATGAAGGGGCAGCAGCCAGGGGCAGGCCCAAGGCTCTGCCCCACATGCAGCAGAAGATAAATAAAGGGTGGTTCGAGGATGGTGTGTGGTGCTGAGCCCCTTGTTCCAGCTGTGGCCCCACCCCAGGGGCTGATCCTGCCCCCCTGCAGTAAGCACAGTGCAGCTGGGGTGGGCAGGATGATTTATTTTCTGGCTTGCACTACGTCCAAGGCTGAGGCACAGTGGTAGCAGGAGGAAAGGAGCAAGCTTTGATCTCAGGGGTACCCTGGGGTGGTCCTCTCTCTAACCCCTCAACATTGCTGCCAAGAACACTGCCCTGGTCTCCTGCCCCACCTCAGGTGCGAGGCCAGGACTCCTCCCATGGGACTGAAGGGTCTGCTGCTTCGACTTTCACAAGGAACTCCCCCCTACTGTACTAGACCAGCCCAGCCAAGGCTGGGGGGAGCAGGGGGGGCCCACCTGCCAGGCACACACAGGGGAGAGGAGTCACTGCAATAAATAAGGGAGGGGAATGTCTCAGCAGGAAGTGGCAGAGGAAAGCACACAGCAAGCCCACTATGGGAAGGAGGGAGGGGGCCACTGCATCAGTGGCCCATGGCACAGCTATGGCTGTCACGCTCCTGGGGACTGCTTCCCTCCTTGGGGGAGGTGCTGCAGCCCAGGGGGCTGGTGGGGCTCATCCTCTGGCAGGAGCAGCCCTGGTCTGTGTTCTCCCTCTGTTGGCCCAGGGCCTGGTCGATCATCTCCAGGCGAAGCGCAGGTAGCAGGCCCAGGTTCCTGGGGTCAGCCCTGGCCAGGGGGTTGTCTGCAGAGACACGCCAGGGGCCACCCTGCTCCTGTGCAGTCTGGTAGAAGGAGCTGCCCTCATGGCTGTTGGCCGTCTGCCCTCCTGGCTCCTTGGCTTTGGCTCCACGGTGCCCTGGCTCCTCCTGGGGCAGGTGGATGGTGGGGATGTCCCTGGGGAGGCCTCGGCGGCTCTGGGGTGAAGGGCTGCGGCTTGTACCCCTGTCCCGGCTCGACGGCCGCAGGATGAGGCCCTGGAACTTGGCCAGGCTGGGGCTTCGGCTCCGGTGCCCTTTCATCTTGCCTGGGCTGGGGCTGCGGGATTTGGGGGCCAGCAGGACAAGTGTGCTGTCATCCTCCTCTTCTGAGCTGCTGCCTGAGCTGTCTGTGGGGCTGCTGCCCTCCTCCGACCTGGGCAGGGAGATCTGTACCCCAACATCAGCACTTCTGGCTGATCCTGGCAGGGGGGCTGTGGAGCCCACAGCAGCAGCCAAGCCCCCTTACCAACTCCCCCTGCTACCCTCACCCTTGGCCATGCTGACCTGGAAGGGCTCCGTCACACCAGCGATGCTGCTGGAGGTGTTGCTGTAGTACCCAAGGATGTACTCGCCCTTCCCCTTGGGCAGTGCCTCCTCTGAGAACACCACCTGCAGCCCAGAGACAGCCAGTGGGCACCAGGGCTGGGCACAGGGGTGCCCCCTCCCACCTCTAGCCCCCCAGAGAGCTCCAGCCCCAGCTGAGAGCAGAAATCCCTGCTGTCAGCACAGTGAGGCTGCCCAAGGCTCAGCACAAAGCACTAAGGAGGTGCCCTCCTGTCCCATCAGGGGCACAAACGGGCTGTGTCCCCTCCACAGTGGGACACTCATGCCCAGTCAAACATCAGGGCTGACCTGAGCTCACCTGTGCACACAGCTGCTTCTCCAGGCAGCGCTCCCCATCATCACTCCTGGCCCAGACATAGGACATATAGTCTTTAGGGTGTCGAAAGCCCACCTGTGTGCATGCACATGGGAGAGCACTGGTGAGTGGGGGTACAGGACCATCAGCCCTGCTCAGCACCATCACCCATGCCCAGCCTTGGCTCTCCTCTCACTCAGCCTGTCTTGTACAGGGGCACCAAGAGCTGCCTTGCACTCAGCAGTGCCCTGGCCCCTAAGTCCCCTGGCAGTGCCAGGCTTTGGGACCCTGTGGGGCCACAGATCAGCAGGAAGAGGCAACTGCTGGATCCAAGCTTCTTGAAGCAGGGTTGAATCCTGCAGCTAACTGTCAGGACTTCCTAGGGGAAGGGACTGCAGAGGAAAGGTCCACACCATGCACCCATGTCCACTGGTGGGGGGTAGCCTGAAAGGACCTTGCAGAGCTGTGCAGTGCTCCCCACTCCCTCCGGCCCCAGCAGCCCCTAAACCCCTACCCGGTAGAGTCCTATCCAGTCCCAGGAGCTCCGGTGGAAGCCAGCAGCCATCTTGTACCTGACAACTGCTTGCTCGGGCCTGCTCCATTCGTCAGCAACATATATCTCAACCAGGGGCTTGTCTGCCTTGGAAACAAACTGTGGGAGACACATACGTGGTGAGCAAGAGCACGTCAGACAGAGCTGCCCCTGATGTCTGGGGCACCTGTCTAGGGCTGGGCCCTCATGCATACACCAACAGCAGCCCCCAGCTTGCCAAACAGGAATAGAGCCCCGCACACCCCATCACACACACTGCACGTGCTAGCTGAGAGCTCCTGCCTGTGTGCCCGGTGGCCCTAGATGGTGCCCACCTGCACTGCAAAGATGGCAGCTACTGGCTTGTGGTCGCTGACCGTGTACTCCATGTGGCTGCAGTAGCAGAGCTGGCTCACTGACAGGATGCTCCGGCTGGGCCGGTTCCCACCCGCACCAAGCCCAGCACTGGGAGATTTGATCTTCCAGAGGATGCGGTCAGTCCAAGCGGGTTTTCGCTTCTTGGCACTGCAGGGCACAGAGGGGCATCTCTTGCCTGGCAGAGGGCAGTGGGCTCCACCCCAAACTGCCTCCCCTGGCACTACAGCACGCATGGGCAGGGGTTGCGGCTTGTCTCGGCACACAGCTCAGTGTGGCTGCAGGGACAGACCTGCGCTGGCTCCAGCACCATAGTTGTGTCCCAGCCTGCCACCCCCAGCCCAGGCTGTGCCCACCCCAGCACTGCTCCCCTCATCCATCCACGCTGGCATCAGCCCCGGCCCCACTGGCATCAGCACCCACCCTGGCTTGGAGCCCCGCTACTTCTGCACCCCTCACAGCCCTACCACCCGCTTCCAGGCCCAGCACAGCCTTCAAGCCCTGCTCTCCTACCTGCTGTCGTACTTGTTGGTGCCCACGTCAAATTTGAAGGTGGGTGGGAAGTTCAGGGGTCCCTCCTGAAAGCCACTGAGGACAGGCCAGGTACTCTTGGCAATGTTCAGCTGTGGGAAAGAAAGCGGGTGGGAAAGCACACCAGCCCACACAGCCAGACCCCTGCGCAAGCCCCCACAACCTCTCCACCCCCAGCACAACCACCCCTGCCACATTTCTGCAGCCCCACACAGCTTTCATGCCGTGCAAGTCCGCAGACCCAACGCCCTCATCTCTTCCCAGCACAAATGAAGCATGTGCCCAGCTCCCACAAAGACCATCTGGGACTGCCACCCCTTCCCCACAGAACCAGGGCTGGGCAGCGTGCCCATCCCTCTCACCTGGTCCTTCTCCCAGAGCTGGCTCAGGATGTTGCTGTCGATAGCGTACTTCACAAAGCGGATGTCAAGGCTCTCAATGCGGAAGTTGAGGTCCCCAAACCAGAACACGAGGCTGTGTGTGGACAGGAACGTGATGGGCTGGAAGGGTCAAGGCTACCAGACCCAGGCAGCACAGCAGAGGGAAAACATTCTGAGGCTGTGAGCAGCCATTGCCTCTTGGGAGCTTTTGGGAGCACCAGTGCAGGTCAGCACTCAGCCAACATCTGACAGCCCTGACAGGACTCTTCAGATAGGACCATGCACTATTAGCTGAGCAGACCCGACTTCCCTGGGCAGAAACAGGGTGGAAATTTCCACCCTGAGGCACCTACCAGAGTTAGATCACATGGCCAAGTCACAGGGGCAGAGCCAGGCCCTCCACCTCACCAGTCCCAAATCCCAACAGCACCAGGATAGCAGGAGCTGCACTAGGCCTGGATGTGCCCAGGGTAGACCAAGGAACCTCTTAACACCTACCCCACAGTGCTGGATCCACACTGTGCCACAAGACAACTTTGCAACTCTGTAGGCAAGACCCCATCTCCAAGCTGTGCTGAGATTCAGGGGACAGACCTCAGAGCCTATCTGCAGGCAGTCAAGGACCTGAGTTGGCACTAGAGCCCTGGCCCAGACCGGGGAACAAGGTGGTGGAGTACGCACTCATGGTCCAGGATGCCGCTGGCTGCATGCCCCTCGAATTGCTGCATGTGCAGTATGGTAGCAAAGTCCTCCTTGCGCTGCTCTGCCTTCTCCAGGTGTGCTGGCAGGTGGCAGTTCAGGAAGCAGATCATGTGGCCGAAGACTGAGAGACGAACGCTCACCCCACCCTTGTTGCCCTGTACCGAAAGGATCCCATGACTCCTCGGGAAGCCAGCCCTCTCCCCACCTCCCCCCAGGGCCACACTCACCCAGTAGCCTCCCAGCCCTGTCCTCGTGCAGTCTGTCTGGATGTCCTGCAGGAAGGGGAGGTGGTAGTACTTGGCAAATACCAGCAGGATCACACCTTGCATCCGCACTGTGCTGACCTGGAACGGGAGCAAGCAGGGTCTGAAACAAGACAGTAGCCACAGCAGAGCCTGTGGGAGCTGGGACAGGCTATAGGGGCAGCACCTCCAACCTGTGCACACCCCCTGTCTTGCAGATGACTAACAGCATCTTTAGCTCAGAGATCTATGCACACCCTCCTGAATAACGACAGCTGAGATAAGCCCAGCAATGCTCAGGCTTATCTACACACTGGGGCAAGCATCCTGGAGAGCTGAACTTGCCCTGGGACCCAGCAGCACAGGCTCGTTCTCACATTCACCTCCTCACCCTGGTGCAACACAGCAGGCAACAAGCACTCAAAAGCACTTGGGAAGCCTAAGACACTGGAAAGGGAGCAGGGAGGCACAAGCCAGACAGCAAGCTGGAGAGATGCACCACTATCCTTCAGGTCAGCCCCCCCATGCTGCTTGGATTGCTGCAGGATGTCCCCCCAGCAGGCCATCACACCTGCTTCCTCTGTCCCTGCAGTTCAACTCTCCCTCTCTGTGGTTCACCTGCCTGGTAGGCAGAGGGAATGCCAGCTGCCCAGCTTCTTTGGGACCTCCTTACCAGGACAAAGTGGAAGGGGCTCAGCACATCCATGAAGAGCTCACTCCACTGATCTGTGAAGAGGGCATCCTTCAGGCGCTTGTTTATCTTAGAGTTCACCTCTTGCAGCCTGGGAGGAAATGGACAGGTCCCTCAGCCACACCAGGAAGGTGTCTGTGTCTCAGACTGTAAGAGCCCCTTGGAAAAGGTGCCACAGCACAGTGCTGGGTAGTAGGGCCAGGGCAAGATGGGAAGACCCCGGGTTTAGAGCACAAACCAGCCACATCCTCACCCCAGTGATGCAGGGCCATGTGCTAGCACAATTGGCCCTGAACCCATGAAGCCCTGGCCTTTTTTAACAGGAGCAGTTCAGCTGCACAAGGCTGAGCAGCAGTCTAAAGCCTATCTCCAGGTACAAGAGAGGCTTACAGGACATTTCAGCTGCGGTGGTCTCTACAAAGAAGCAAAGTCCCACTAGTACCGCAGTACAGGGTGTCCAGATGCATCCTAGCCACCAAGCTCAGAGCAGCAGCAAAAAGGTTAATGGCACTCCTTCCAGCTCAGCAATTAGTGAAGGAGAACATCCACAGAGAATGGCAGAATCAGGAAATGTCTTGCCCAAAAATATCAAGTGCTCAGGGCACAAAAGACACAGGTCAGAGAAAGGACGCAGCCAGAAATACCCTGGAGCTGGGAAGCAGCAGAACACCCTGCCTTGGACAGGACACAGTTCCTTGCTGACAGCTACACCCCTTGCCCCATCCATCTAAACTCAGGTCTATCTCCACAGCCCCACCCCACTGGTCAACAAGGCCAAAGGGACCAGGAAACTGGCTACAATACATCACAGTTTCAGCAGCCCCAGCCTCACACCACTCCCTCCCTGTGGCAAGGAACACTGGGGAAGTCCCTTTGAGCCTTCTGGAGGCAGATCCAACTCTTCTACTTCACACTGATGGCTAGAGGCTGCTTCTCACTTGCTGTGCAAAGGCAGCATGTCCCTGGCTTTAGTGAGAATCCACACACACCACGGCAAACCTCGAGGGACCAGTTTTGCCTTATACTCTGGCTGAGCTTGTCTCACCAGCCACACCAATAAAGCCTTACCACTGGCACAGCACTGCCTTGCCAGCAGTGAAGTGTTGCCAGGGGCACTGAGCCAATCCAGCTGTGAGAGAACAGCAGATATGTGCCCTTGAGGCCTGCATATCACGGGGAAAAAGCTGAAGTGAAGAAAATGCTCCCAGAGGACTCTGTCAGGTGAGTTAAATGCCTCTACAGACCTGACCCCATGACAGCCAGGGCTCACAGCAGGAGCAGCGCTTGCAAAGGCCCAGCTCTGCACAGCACAGCCAGATACAGCCTTTCTGAGGCTTTGAAGCTCCTCAGGATTCAAGCGTTTTGGTTCCCCTCAGCCCTCCTATTTTCCTAGGAGTTGGTTCTCCCTGACCTCTTCTGCTATTTTAACACTTGCAATGAACACCCCTCCCTGCTCGCCATGCCCTGGGAAGGCTGGGGCTGCAGCTCTTCCATCCCCCCCCCCCCCCTAGGGCTATGGGGATCCCCCAAAAAGAGATGAGACAGGGCAGGGAAAAGAACCCTGCACCTCACCCTCTTACCCAATGGCGATCATATCTGCATCATTTGTCTCTCCTGTGTTGAGGTGCAGCAGGGATGTCACATCGTTTGGGGGCATGGCTGTGCCCACATTCCAGGTGACCACTGTGATGCTTGGGAAGACAAAAGAACAGGCAAACACTGGGGCTCAGAAGTGTTTCCTGTTGCCCCCCTTCAGCCCCCCAGCTCCACCAAGGAAGCTCTCTGCCTTCAACAGAAGTGGCCACAGCTGAAGCTTAGCCAGACACGTATACCAGGTCTGTAACTCCCATGGGAGGGAGATGGGTCCTTGCCTCTAAACCCACCCAGGGTCTTCACCTCAGTGCATGGCAAGCCCTGCTGTAAGCCAAACGCTGGTGAAATTCTAGAAACCAGCACAAAGAGCCCTCATTTCCATCACCGAAGGCCGGCACAGCAGGCAGCCCGTGAGACAGGGTGTCCCCAGAAAACAGTTTCCCATCCCTTCCCCGAGAGCCACGCATCCTTCCAGCTCTTAAGGAAAAGGACGCAGAACCCGGGCCCCAGAGCAGGGCCAGGGCACGGCGTGTGACAGCATCGCTGCCCACCCCGCAGCAGTGTCCTTCAGAACCGCACAGCCGCCCTCAGTCACACACATCAGTGCCGCTACGCAGCATGCGCCAGTGGCCGCGGGCTGGTTCGGCAGCGCCAGGACGAGTCTCAGTCACGGGGGACACGTTCCAAGAGGGAGGGAGGGCGGGCAGAGCCACTGCATCGCCACAGCTCAGGGAAGCAGGGACAGATAGCACCCGCTCCACAGCCTCTGCCATGCCCCAGTGCCCAGACTCCCCAGTGCTGCCTGTGCAGGCACCGGGCACCCATCCCCCGGGAGCCCTGTCTGTCCGCAGCCCCTCATCCCAAATCCCCTCCAGCTAAAAGCCACCCGCAGCAGGAGGGACGGGGCAGCCCCGGCCCCCGAGGGGCTTCGCTCGCTGTTTCCTCCCAAGGGCAATTGGGCACCGCTCCCCCCCGCCGCTTGCCTCGCTTACCGGAACGCGCCGTGCTCCGGGCCCCGGCCCGAGCAACCGGACAGCGAGTCGCAGGAGCCGCTGGAGCCCGGCAGGCCGAGGGACCTCCCGAAGAGGGGCTCCTCCTCTGGCTCTGTCTTGGAGAGGGGAGCAGGCTTGGAAAGACCCACCCGCCCACCGGCAATGAACTCGCTGGAGACGGCTTTGGGCAGGCCGGCGGCGCGGGGCGAGGAGCTCGCCCAGGCCGAGATGTGGTCGCTGGACTCCGCCTTGGGAAGCATCTCCCTCCGCTCAGCGGGCAGCGGTCTCCCGAGGGCTGCCTGCTCCAGGGGACCGAGCTCAGGGAAAGCGGGCCAGCCCAGTGCCGGGCCGGGAGCCGCCGGGGACGGCACGGCTGGACGGGCCGGGGGCGCACCCGGGCTGGGCGGCAGCAAGGCCGGCAGCGAGAAGGCGTGGGACCCGCCGGCCCCCTCCGGCTGGGCCCGGCTGACCTCCAGCGGCAGCGGCTTGGCAGCCCAGCCCGGGACGCTCTCGTCGTGCTCACCGCGCTGTGCCCCCGCGGGCCGGGGGCAGCCGTAGGGGAAAAGGTCGCCGGAGCAGTCCGGCCGGGAGCGCCGACGGCCGCCTGGGACAACGCCGCCACCCCCGAGGAAAGGCACAGCCGCTCCGCTGTCAGGCCGGGGCCGGGCCGAGCCCCCGGGGACGAAGGGCACCGGCCGCGCGGGGGAGGCGGCGGGCCCGGGGCCCCGCGGGGGGCCGGCCCGGGGCCCGGAGGCGGCGGCGGCCGAGCCCTGGTCCGCGCTGCCCCGCCGGGCCGGCTCCATCCCGTCCCAAGGGCCCGGGCCCGCCACCGGCGCGGCAGGAGGGAGGTGCCCGCCCTCCCCGCGCGCACCTGCTACCGCCCCGGTCACGTGACGGACAGGGCCCCGCCTCCCCCGGCGCCAGGAGCCCCGCGCGCGCTCCCGGCGGGTACCGGCACCGGCACCGGCACCGGGTGGCTCCGCGCGCTGCCAGCACAAGGGCGCTGCCGTGCGGGCCCGTCCGGTGAGGTGCGGAACCCGGCCCCTCTGCTCTGCACACCCTTTCTCGGCGCGCTGGAGTGCCGCCGGTCCCCGGCCCCGGCCCCGTCTGACGCCAGGGTTTGTGTCCAAGGGATCCTTTATGTGCAGCCACCGGTGAGAGGCAGCTCCTGCCTGTCCCAGAGCCCCGCCAAGGGCTTGCACTGAGCAAAGGTTGCAGAGATCAGGAATTTACTGGGCTGACAGATACAAGTTCAGGAATTGCCACTGATAAACACTGCGCAGAATGGAGCTCGAGTTCATGCTTCCTGGGTAACATCCGACGACGCTGGAGGCACAAATCAAGAAGTGTCCCAGCCTGGGTCAGAGAGGGCTTCAAGGCCCCTCGACTGGACTAGATTTGATGCAGCTCCCCCTGGGAAATAGGCGAGATTCTCTTCCCCAATACCAGCTGATTCTGGTAGGAACATCTGGACGATGTTCCTGGAATGCAGGAGATAACTTCCTCCTCCAAATGTTAGAAGAACCAACAAAAAAAGGTGCTACGCTGGATCTTGTTCTCACCAACAGGGAGGGGCTGGTGACCAGTGTCAGGCTCAGGGATAACCTTGGCTGCAGTAACCACAAAGCACCAGAATTCAAGATCCTCATGGCAACTAGGAGGATTTATTCCAAGCTTATGACCCCGAACTTCAGGCATGCAGTCTTCAATAGCTTCAGGTATCTGCTGGCCAGAGTACCATGGGATGAAGTCCTGGAGGGAAGGGGGGCCTAAGACAGATGGTCAGTGTTCAAGGATTACCTTCTCTGTGCCCAAGAGCAAAGCATACTGACAAAGAGGAAGGCAGGAAAGGATGCTCGGAGACCTGCCTGGATGAGCAGGGAGCTCCCTCCTCTTCAGGGAGAAGAATTCCACAAAGTCTTTCTGTACTCCATCGTGGGGACCCTCCCACAGGAGGAAGTCCTTAGTGAACCCCTCCAATGTCAGTTCCTTTCTGGCAGGCACAGTTCCTTGGGAGCAAACTGCTTCAGCATGGGCAGCCCACAGTGCCACAGACTGCTTTGGGAACAGTCACCTCCACGGCTGCAGGGACACGACCCCTGCTCCATGATCCTCCCCAGGCTGCAGGTCCACAGCTGCTCTGCCAGGATTCCACACAGGTGGAAGGTCCACAACACCTGCTCCGCCGTGGTCCTTCAGAGTCTGCTCCACCAGACTCCTCCATGGGCCCAGGGTACAGGCTGCCATCTCACCAGGGGATGTAGAAAAAAACCTCTCCAGGCACCTCCTTCCTCACCAGCCTTTGTCTCTCTGCTCCAGCATCGCTCTCCTCTGGTGTTGTTTTCTCTTCTGGTGTTGCTCTCTCTCGCCACATCTTGCTTTCTCTCATCTCCCCCTTCTCCTCTGCCCTGCTCTTAACTACTGTGTATGTCCCCTTCTTGAACATGATAATCACTGAGGTGAAAATCTTTTTGTTCACTGATGGCCTAAGGTAGGGCCCGGCGTCTTGGGCATATTGGAGTATGCCCGGCATACTGGAGCAGGGAAAGCAATTCCAGCTGCTTACCTGAGCCATCCTTGGGGGAGGGGCCCCCTTCCCTGATACCAGAAACAGCACCGCATCAACCCAGAACAACAATCTGGGTGTCCAGTTGCACATGTATGAAGTCAGGAGTGCCGATGTGTGTATGCATGCAGCTGTGTGTATACATAGAGCTTCATGTTGCATGCACACTGTTCGTTGCAGGTGTGGCTGCGTGTGCTGGCACGTGTTTCTGTGTACAGCTGTGTGTGCTGCTGTCTGGGTGCAGGCATGCAGTGAGCAGTTGTGGGGGGGCATAGCTCTGCCTGCCACTACGCAGCTGTGTGGGTGTGCAGTTGTACCTCTGCGCTGGTGTGTGCTCTGCATAGAGCTCTGTGTGTGTAGAGTTCACAGCTGTGCACCACGGTGTGCACGCACAACACCCCGCTGTGCACACATGAACGCTGTCCTGCAGGCATGTGTTCTGTGCGGGTGTCTGCAATGTGTGTGTAAGGGTGCTTCATCTACAGTGTGGCAAAGTGCAGCCTGCACACGTGTCAGTAGCCTGTGAAAGATGTGTGTGTGTACAGTGTGTGGGGTGTTCATGTGCACGCAAGGGTGTTTTTGCACATGCACACTTATGGGGTGTGGCTGTGGGGGCTGTTGAGGTGTGCACAGGGCGGGTGTGCAGAATGGGTACATGGGGTGTGCGGGCATGTGTGAGTGGACAAGGGGGGTATTTGTGTGTATGTGTGTGCGTGTATGTGCATGTGTATATGCACGTGTTCATGTGCATGTAAGTGCACGCGTGTGTGCATATATGTGCGTATGTGTGTGCATGTATGTGTGCCTGTATGTGCACGCGTGTGAGCATGCATGTATGTGTACATGCCTATGTGTGTCTGTGTGCCCGTGCCTGTGTTTCTGCTTATGGGTGTCTGTGTGTCCTGCCTCTGTGTGTGTGTGTGCGCGTGTGTGTGCGTGCGCGCGCGTGTGTGCGTGTGTGCGTGTGTGCGTGTGTGCGTGTGTGTGTGTGTGTGTGTGTGTGTGTGTGTGTGTTGTCGCTGCGCACGCGCTGTGCGTTGCTCGAGTGTAGCGTGTGCGCGTGCCCGGGCAGTGACGTGGCGTGGCGGCGGGCGGTGTCGCTAGCGATGTCGCTGTCGCTGCCGATGTCGCTGTCGCTGCTCTTGGCGGCGCTCGCGTTGGGGGACGGCTCGAGACCCCCCGAGCTCCGCGAGGACAAACTGCGGGACCTGGCCCGGGGCAAGGTGGAGGTGAGCGCGGGGGGCGGGGGGGGTAACGGCGGGGGTGACAGCGGGGTGACAGCCGGGGTGACAGCGGGGTGACAGCCGGGGTGACAGCGGGGTGACAGCGGGGGTGACAGCGGGGTGACAGCCGGGGTGACAGCCGGGGTGACAGCGGGGTGACAGCGGGGGTGACAGCGGGGGTGACAGCGGGGGTGACGCGGTGTCTCCTCCCGCAGACCTGCGGCGGGTGACGGCTGAACCGCCTGAGGGAGGTAGGTGCTGCTGGGGGGGCGGGCGGGGGCGGGGCCGGGGCCTCCCAGCCTCTGATCCGGACCTGTGCCCCCAGGTGAAGGCCTTCGTCACCCAGGACATTCCCCTCTAGTACCCCTGGCAGCGGGGCCCTGGTCCCTCCGTCGCCTCCCAGCCCCCCGGGCTCGGGGCTCTGCAGAATGGGCGTCGAGAGGGGATTTGGCTTGGGATGGGGGCAGAAGATTGGACGGGGATAACGGGTGGGATGGCACAGGGCAGGATTGGGCGGGATGGGAAGGAGGAGAGGGAGGAGGAGAGGGCAGGATGCAGTGGACGACAGGGTGAGACAGGATGTGGGATGGGAGGGGATGGAGGATGGGATGAGGTGGAGAATGGGATGGTTGGGGGATGGGACGGGACAGAGTGGGATGGAGAACGGGATAGGAGGAAATGGGATGGGTTTAGAGGACAGGATAGGATGCAGAGCTGCATGGGCCTGCCCAGTACTGTCTGCTCCTTAACGCACTGCCCAGCCATAACCTGGAGATGAAACACCTGCCTGGTGCTGACCCTGAGCTTGTGCTTCTCAGCCACCGATATGAAGAGCTGGAGGTGAGCAGGAAACACAGCACCCACCACCACAGCGGGGTCTGAGGGGGGTCGGTTCCCCACCAGTGCCAGGCTGCAATCACTGTCTGTGTGCAGAGAATCTCCCTGAGTGACATGACACGGGAGGAGATCAACCAGCTGGTGCAGGATCTGGGCTTCTACCGCAAGGAGACACCCGATGCCCCCGTGCCTGAGGAGTTCCAGTTTGCCCCTGCTAGGCCTCGGCCAACCCTGCTTCCCCACCAAGCTCCAGATGGTGGTAGCAAGACGCCACCTGACCGTGACCAGGGAGAACACCCAGACCTCTAGCTAGGGATGCTGTGCTTAGGAGAGGGCCCTGCAGTGAGTTCCCAGTATGCAGGGACAAAGGCATTACAGCAGCTGGGAAAGGTACTCCTGCTGTTGCTTGGTGCAAGTGTAGACTCTGCCCTGAGGATGCCTGCGCAGCCCCAGGCTTGAGCAGGGGCTTCCTGGGAACTGCAGGTACCCTGACAGTCCTGTGTGCCTGTTGCCCTTCTTCTCCTGCAGCCCGGCATCCCCAGCCAGCTGGGAGCATTCTTTGTGCTCCCTCACCATGCCCCAAGGTTTCGGTGACTCCCAGCACTGGGCAGCGGTATCCTACCTGAGTGGGACAGAATGAAACCCTCAGCAGAAAGCCCCAGGTGCTGAGGGTAGATGTGCTGAGTCCCAGAGGTGAGAGAGCTGCCCTGGGTGGGGTATGGTTTTACACCCCAGCAGGCTTGTCTTGTATCGAGTCCCCAGTAAAACCTTTGTGTAAGATTGGTGCAGTGTGTCATCTGTCAAGGAGAGGGGGGAGGTGGGCAGTGGACCAAATCCCACACTGCTCTGCTTTGGTACTGGGTGGAGTTGGGTGCCCCAGAGCCACTTGCAGAAGTGGGAAGGAACAGAGGGGCACAGCCACTAATGGCAAGCTGACAAAGTGCCCATGGTTCTGTGCCATTCTTGGGGGGGATGGAGGGAGGGATGGGGTGCCACAGCTTGGGATGAGCTCTTCACATAGGGTGTGGGGAGGGATGGATACAAATCTACAAGCGGGTCTTGCAATACTGAGCTGAAGACCAATGGCCATATAGGCCTGGTGGGAACGACTGGTCCTTAGCCAGAGGAGCAGGGTGCAGCTGTACCTTCTGGAGACCTGGGGTCTTCTTAGGCAGATCTCTTCCTTTGGCAGTATGGGATCTTCTCATACCAGCTCTGGGGCCAGTGACCCACAAGCACGTGGGCAGGGCAGAATGCTGATGCTGCCCCTTGGCTCTGGGCATCACCCCTGAGTAGGAGGAGCAGCGCCCTACATCTCACCCTGAGGAGGGTGGGCAGTGGGCTTGGCAGCAGGCAGGGCTACCAGCACTCCTCCCAGGTGCTACATCCCGTGCTGCACTGGTGGCATGAAGGAGTGCAGTGGGGAAGGATCCAAGGCAGACAGGTCACCACCCTGTAGAGTAAACCTTTATTGTCTGGCTGGTGTTGATACACGTGTCAACACGGGTGTAGAGATGGTGAAGGAGGTGTGAGCAGCGCTGAGCACGTGGTGTCCTGAGTTGGGCTGGGGAGGAGAGTGGGGGCTGCTGTCCTGGCTCCCTCCTTGGTCCCCTTGCTCCCCTGGGACCCCTCACCGCCCCACCTGACCCCACACACAGGGCTGCAGCCCCCCATGGTTGAAGTGCCCCAGGGTGCATGTGTGCGGTGGAAAGCAGGATGCCAGCATGGGGCCGTGGAGCCGTCCCCAGGGAGGTGGCACCAAGCAGGGCCTGCAGTGGGCAGAGGAGCTTTCTCACAGAGGGCAAAGGGGAGCAACTCATGGGCACACTGCTGGAGCATGACAGTGACCTGGGCTGCACTGCACCTCCCCGCTCAGCTACCGACCAACAGGAGTGCTGCCCATGGGAAAAACAACTGGAGAACAAGTAACTAAACACACTGCAGCGTGGCAGGAGAGCCAAGCTGGGGAGCACCCCCAGCAGCGCTTGCCTGGCCTCACCCATGGGGTCAGCCCGCAGCTGGCCGGGGCAAGGGGAGCTCCAGCAGGGCAGAGGCACGGGGTGCCCCGATGTCAGAGCCCCCCCCATCCCCAGTGCTGGTCCTGCAGGACCCCCCAGAACCCTCTTGGGGCAGGCAGCTCTCCTGCCCACCAGCAGCCCTGAGGGCAGGGGGTGGCAGGGGGGCAGGCAGGGCGGGCTCTAGCACTCTTTCTGTCGCATGCGCAACTCGTGACGACGCAGGTGGTTGTAGAGGGACTGCACGTAGGTGAAGACGCACTTGGCGTCTGGCTTCTTCCCCATGATCATCATGTCTTCCACCTCCACCAGAGGCACACAGTCCACCAGCGTCCTGTGGAGATGCAGCCCTCAGCACGGCCCTGGGCAGGCTGCCCTGCTGCAGGGCCCGCTGGTGCTGGGCATTGCTGCCCTCAGCCCTGTGCAGCTCCGTCCTTCCTCTCAATACCCACAGTCCTGCTGCTCCTGGCACTGGGACCAGTGTATGCTACCCACCACAGGAGTTGTCTTGCCCCCCTAATACACTCTGCCTGAGCTGCCAGGCACCCCTGCTCAGGTAATGCCCACCCTCTGCCTCCTTCAGCCAACACTGATGCATTGTAGGGATGCCCACAGGTGTCTGTGCTGTGCCCCCCACCCCAAATGTCACTGTCTGGTCCAGTGAAGGTCAGGACATCCTGGTCACATGGTGCCAATCACTCCGAATCAAGCCCCGTGCTCCTGCCTCCTGTCAGGTCTGCCTGCCCAGTTCCTACCCTTGTCCTGGACCAGCTCTCAGGGAAGCACCTGCCACAGCCATGGCACAGCCCCACCGTGGGGTCGGGCACTGCCCAGCTTCAAGCAGCTCAGCACTGGCCTGTGCATACAACCCCCCAGCTCATGTCACACTGGGGTGCTCAGGCAGGCAGCTGAGGGGGAGCCCTAGCAGACCATGGCTGCCCCCACATATTCATGACCTCTGCTGCTGCCACCTCAATGGGGTGTCAGTCCTACCCCCACTCTGCCCACACCACCCACCAAGCTCCCTGGGCTGTGGATGCCATTCCTCTCCCCAGACTGGGGCTCCCTGGGCAGCTGGTGGAGTCCATCTAGAAGAGGCTGCCAGCATGGCTGGGGTATCACCATGACAGCCCCGCAGGGCAGAGGGGAATTGGCAGCCTCTGTCCTTTTACCTTTTTTATGGGGGTGCTGGGGGAGGGCGCACAGAATCGACCCAGCCACTGGTGCCACTCACCCTGGGTCACTGCATCCCTGCCAGGCAGTGTGGCAGTACCAGTACCCATCAGGGAGACAAATGGTGCCTGAGCTCCCCCCCCCACCTGCTGCTGCTGCTAACGCACAGCCAAGACAGCCACAGGCACCCAGGGGCTGGGGCTGTGCAGGGATCCGGGGGCTGTTTGGAGCAAACTGGTAGCCTGGCTGATGCCATGGCCAGCCTGGCTGCTCCAGCCCCCGGGCCAACCTCTGGCAGGGGCTCTGCCCCAGTGACAGGGTGCAACTGCACAAGGAGGATTAAATCCCCAATCTGCCACCCACTACAACACCCCCCAAGCCCTCTCCACCCCCCACCCAGCTGCAGTAACCCCACTGCTTGCCTCAGTCCCCAGCACAGCCCACCCCACCCCAGCCCCTGGGCTGACACTGGCACAGCCAAGTGACACCCGGCTGGGACCAAGCAGGGCCAAGGAGAGCCACTTGACTCAGGGCTCTGCTCCTGTGTCCCAACACCCCAGCTCTCCCCCAGGGCCTCTGCTGGAGTCAATGCAGCCCGTGCTCAGCTCAGAGTCCATGGCCAGACCAGAACTTGCCCCCCTTCATGATTCCGGTGCCCTAGGGAAAGAGGACTGTGCTTGGGGCTTTGGGAAGGCCCCCGTCAAGCTCTGGGGGCCCCTCACCACCATCAGCCTCAGCTCAGGGCCTGATGGCAAAGCAATGGCAGTGCAGACAGAGCAGCTCTGCCCTTATAAAGACATTGTTTGGGACCCGGTGTGCTGATGCCGCATGGAGCATGGGGGAGCAGCAGCTCCAGTGCCAGCTGGGATGCCCCTGAAAACAGGCACAAACACTGCAAGACTCGGCAGGACCCAAGCCTTGACTCACACTTTCCAGGCTCCCCACTCATGCCCATATATGAGCAGTCAGCACCTCACAGGCAAGGCATCACCCACGCCTGGCCACGCAGCAGTGCCTGCAGCTATCCCCAAGCAGGGAGTGCGAGCAAGGATGCTGGAATAGCCCGGGGTGGGGGGGGGGGGTGTCACCCACACTCAGGCAGCACTAGTTGGGCTTGTGCTACTGTAGATCACTGCAAGTCACATCCCCAGCACCTAATCCCCTCCACACTCAGCCAGTGTGGAGGGAAGAGCTGCAGCAGCTCCATTCCTGCTGGAAAGCCAACAGTCCCCCATCATGACACAGTTCCCCCCTCTCCAAGTCCCCAGGGGTGTTATTCTAGGACAGAAGCCAGCTGACTGCCTCCACTCTTCTCCTGGCCACAGGTTGGCCCTGGCAGCTGACACCACCAGGACTCACCCCTTGCCCACCAGAATACCCCAGCCTCTTCTTTCCCAGCCGCCACAACCAAGTGGTGAGGGTGCAGCACGGGCAGGTATTTGGAGGGGAAGGTTCTCACCATCGCTCCCGGGGGGGTGAAAATGGCCTACGACTTTTTGGTTTTTACCAGCCCCTTCTGGACCAGGCAGCGATAGAATTCCTGAATGTATGTGTACACACACTTCCAATCCGGCTCGCGCATCCGGACCATGTCCTCCACGTCCAGCAACTGCGGACAGTCCGCGTGCTTCCTGGGGGTGGGGAGAGAGGGGCAAGCCAGTGACCGCAGCCCAGTTGGGGAGGGGAGGAAGAGAGAAAACAAGAGACATGGATCAGTGCAGTTCCCATCCCTCCCCCCTGGGCAGATGCTGCTCTGCTCTCACATGCTCTGGGGTGCACGATGCGGAGGCAGGAGGACTCTGGGCACCACTGCGCCAAGGCCATTCAGTGAGATTTGGGGCAGCACAAGCAAGGGATGGGGAGGGCAGGTGAGTGGCGTGGAGAGGCGTGAGGTCCAGAGAGAAGGACAGACGAAGGAAGAGGAGGAGAAGTGAGGTGTTTTGGTGCTGGGTGGTCAGGGAGCAGGTTCCAGAGCGGAGCAGCGCTCTATATAGCCCCTATATAGACCCGCTAGGAGGATAAGTGGGGCAAGCCCAGCCATCCTGCCCAGCTCCGCTTGGAACCATGTAGCACAGCCCTGGTGCAGGAAGCTTGGGAGAAGATGCTCACAAGAGCTGGAGGAGGAGGAGGAAGAAGGACGAGAGGCCACCTGGCTTCCAGGCTGGAGCGATCGATGGCTCTCTCAAGTCCACACACCGCTTTCCAAATTAAGGCAAAAAGTCCATTACCAGGAGCATGAAGAGCCAGGCACATGGCTCTCTTCTTGCTCCGCTGAACAGCACTGCAGCACCAAGGGAGCTCATGAGAGCTCCCAGCTCACACCACCGCCCAATGCACCAGTCAAAATGGGACACCCCCAGTCACCCAGCCCTGCCCCTGAGCAGGGTGCTGGAGGGGAAGGGAGTGCATGGGAGAGAGACAGAAGGAAGGAGAGAGGGGCTGGCTGCCAGCCCTTCAGCTGGATGAGCTCCCATCTCTCAGCACCCAGGAAAACCAGAAGCAAAAGGGGAAGGGAAGAGACTGGAGAAGCTGCAAAAGTGTTTGAGCCCCTATGACTGTGAAAGGAGACACCTGGCACACACAAACCCCACACCCCAGGGGCTGTGCCACCACACTTGACATCCTGGGATAGGAGGTACTGACAGCGGCTGGGTGGCCT
This sequence comes from Phaethornis superciliosus, assembly GCA_023637945.1. Taxonomy (NCBI): domain Eukaryota; kingdom Metazoa; phylum Chordata; class Aves; order Apodiformes; family Trochilidae; genus Phaethornis; species Phaethornis superciliosus. The sequence continues at coordinate 3,111,018 of JAJQWJ010000020.1, forward strand.
TGGGTGCCTGCTACCCTGCCTTTAGGTGCTCTGCCCCACACTCAGGAAGCCCAGGTCCCCATGACCATCCTTGCCATGCCAGACAGCGCTGGCCCCTTGTGGCTCTGTCCACTGCTTTCCCACCCTGGTGTCCAAACCTTGTTCCATAACATGAAGGGAGCAATGCTGACAGGTGCCCACCTCCAGCGTCATCTCCCCTGCCTGTGTCATCCATCACCCAGGCACTGTGAGAGAGAGCTGCCCCTAGCCACCCCAAGCCCACTTGATGGCACAAGAGCTACATACTCTGCAGAGGAGAAGGCCACCTCAAAGTTGTGGCGGCGGTTCTGGGGTGTCAACTGGCTGTAGTCAAATGCATCAGGGAAGAAGTTGTGGACCAAGGCACAGAAGGCCATGCCATCACTCCAGCTGGATGAGAAGTTCTGGATGTCCACATGCTGCAAGAGCAGGAGAGTTACCAAGGGGCAGAATGACAGGCCCTGGGGACAGGGAAATTAGATGGCACTCACCTCATAGCCCCGGGTCTTGGCTCTGCACCAGTCCAGCAACATCTGCTTGATGCTGTTGGCATTGGGCACACCAAAGCTGGAGGAGCGCTGGACAGTGGTTTGGCGCCCTGCTGAAGGGTTTGACAAGCTGTGGCAGAACGCACAGGGTGTTATCCACATGGTGATCATGGTCCCCAACCAGCCTGCCCCTGGCCCGGCCTCACCTCCCACTCTCCTTCTGCAGCTTCTCCATCATGGCCTTGCGAGCCTGCGAGGCTGATGTCTTGGGCAGGCTCTGTGCTTTCATCAGCTCTTTCTTCTTCTCTGCCTGGCGCCGCTCCAGGGCAGCGAGGCTGCTCTGCCTGGAGGCACTCTCATCTTCACGGTCGAAGATGCTGGGAGAGACAGACAAAGCTAAGAGGGCCACAGACAGCCTGGGGAAGGCATGTGGTGGCCTCAGCTGATTGCTAGCCCCAGAGCGTGGCAAACCTCAATGTCTCTGGGATAGTAGTAGTTTACCCCAGCTGGCAGAAATGTCTCTATGCCCATGGAGGGAAAAGCAAGCCTGCCCCAAGGACCAAGGGGGTTTGGGGACATTCCTGCACAGGGACACCTCAAGCTGGGCGGCGAGGGTCTGTGCAAGCAGACAGCTGACTGGGACCATTTGGGCTCACCTGCCCATCTTCTTGGATGAGGAGCTGTAGGATGATTTGGTTTGAACAAACGTGCTGTTGCCATCTGCAGAGAGAGAGAAAGAGATGCCTTGGGAAGGAGCTGAGAAAAGTGGCACCAGGCAGGTGGGGGCTCTGCCTTCACCAAAGGCAGGGATGGCTCAGATGCAGCAATGACCCTGGGGTGATGCCCAGATGCTGCAGGGAAAAGGCAGAAAACGCTCCTACTGTCTGATCTCTTCGAGTAACTCGACTCCATGGTTGTGGTGCGGGAAGTCTTAGTGCCATCACCTGCAGGGGGCAAGGACATGAGGGATTAGCTAGGGAAGGGGCATCAGCATCCACAGACACCCCACATTCATGCAAATAGGAGAAGTCCCAGGTGGCAGAGCTACAGCCAAGGCAGGCAGAGGGGGAACAGAGGGCATGTGCTCCATAGGCAGAACCAAGAGGCTGAGGCACAGAGCAGGGAGCTGGAACACCCCTCAGCCCTCTGAAGTGACTATCGGCTTGATACCCAGACACAGGGAGAGCAGAGGTGGAGGGGACAGGAAACAGGCCCAAGGGGGAGACAAAGCCACTGCCTCCCCAAAGGGATGGGTAGAAAACCACCACAGCAGGGCCCTTATGGACCCCCAGGGAGGCTTTGGGTGAGCCAGAGGAGATGCAGTAAAACCAGCCCTGAACAATAGTCATGTTGCCAGTGGGGCCTAGTGGTGAGCAGAGCAAAGAGAAGCTGCAATGGTAGAATGGTGGGAAAGTCCCTCCACAGATTCCTGATGGGCTGATGTGAGCCCTGTGCCCCCATGGCCCCGCTCATACTTGACTGGACAAGCCGCTCAGTCTTGGTGACGGTGCTGTGTGCTGAGCCATCCGCTGACTGCATGCTCTGCGTAGTGGTGGTCTCTGTGGCATGGCCAGCCCTCCCTGCCATTGCCTGGCTCCTTGTCTCCTGCAGTCGCTGGTCCCGCTCCTTCTCCCACTGGTCTGCAAACATGGTGGGCGACAGTGTCAGCAGTGAGAGGCTGGAGTGGTAGGCACGGTCCTCGCCACACCAGGGGTTCTGTGGCTACTGCTAGTCCAGAACCACCTCGTGGGAAGGACAATATCCACAACCATGTGGTGGGTGCAGCAGAAGACTAAACATTCAGGTCTGCTGCACCACAGCCAGACAGCCCTAGGTCAGCACCTGCCTGTAGTGCCACCATGAGACCACTGACCTCTGGGGGGGGGAGGTAAATGTCCCCAAGAATACCTCGCTTGCGCTGGCGGAGCTCCCGCATGGCATTTCGGATCAGTCGCCGCTCCTCAAAGTCTGTTGTCTGATCCAGCTGCAGGAGGAGGTAGAGGTCAGCATCACCCCTCTGCCACCAGCTTGGGGTTCCCTTGTCTTCCCCAGAAGCCCAGCAGCAGAGGAAGTACCATCTTATCCAGAACATCCTCATCCTCGATCCTGTTCAGCTCCTCAACATTCAGCTTGCTCCTTCTCTCCAGTTCCCTTACTTGGACTTTCTCCATGCCGTTGGGTAACTCTGGCTCCAGCCTCGGTGCCTGGGGATGCTCCACCACCCGCCTTGGTGCCTTGGGTTGCTCCACCACTTCTGGCTCCATCTAAAAGGGACAGCACCACGTGACGGAGTCCCCACCAACTTGCTGCCCCTCCTGCCCCTCACCATGCCGCTCAGGGACCACAACCTCCATTGCCCTGATACTTGCTCAGTGCCACAGGCAGTGAGGTCCCTGGAGAAGACATGACACATGTATTATAAGCCGGTGGGATGCTGAAGGCATCCACAGTAACCAAGGCAGAGCAGGGGACTACAACATCCCCCCCCTGCCTTGGGAGGGCCCAGCAGTCTCTTACTGCTTCCAGCCTGGTTGCCAAAATGTCCCCAGATAGCATCACTGGAGGCTGCTGGAGCCCTTCAGCAGGCAGGGTCTGCCTCGGCACTCCAGGCTGGACAGAGCCTGGTGCCCACCTGTGGGCAAAGTGCTGGCAAGGCCAGTACATGCTGTTAGCAACACAAGGGATTTCCAGGGAATTAAAAGGACTTAGTAGAAAGAAGAGCTTGTGCAGGAGATCAAGAGCCTCCCCCACACCCTTGCTCAGGATCTAGGCCAGCTTGGCCCCCACCGGAGCAAAGCCAGGATGCCAAGTCCCTTTCAGCACAACCCCCCAGCAATGTGTGGCAGGCAGTGGGCCAGGCCCGGAATAGGCAGGGGAGGCAGCAAGCAGAACTGCCCCACTGCACACCTGGCCCCATCCTGCATCCCACTGCCCCAGACCAGCACCCAGCCTGTGGCAAAACTGCTGGCAGAAGGGGACGTCAGCCATGTGCACCCACACCACCACCTGCACCCTGTCACTGCTGTGCGTGGGAGGGAGCAAGACAGCTGCCTGCACCCTGCCTGCAGGACCGGCATGCCGGCAATGCAGAGCAGGCAGGCTGCGTTTGCCCCTCACAGCAGCAAGCCCAAATGGTGGCAGATCCTGCTGACACAGTGCTGCCCCTGCCCTGCATCCAGACTCATTTTGTGTCAGAGGTTTCACCTTGGCTCCAGATCGCCCCCGGGGCCATCGGAGCCCTGCTGGCTGGTGCCACCCTCCCATCCCATCGCCAGGCACTGCCGTGGGGCAGGGCTGCCGGCACTCACACCACTGTTGCTCCGGGAGAGTTGTAGGGTCGATTGTTGGCGTGTGCTGGAGAAAGCGGGCGGATGGGCCACGAGGTTGCTGGGCTCCTCGGTGCCCTCAAAGTGGGAGCAAGGGTCCTGTGCTTCCAGAAGGAGGGTGCTGAGGTCCTCCCCGGGGGGCTCCAGCTGCAGTGCCAGCAGGTCAAGGCGGCGGCCAAGGCGTGCCAGCTCTGCACGCAGCTCCAGGTGCTCCTCCTGCAGCTCCCGCAGCGCCTGCACCAGGGGCTGCACCTGCCCCAGCGCTTGCTCCAGCTGCCCCTCTACCACCCCTCGGAAAGCCCCCAGCTCCCGCCGTAGCTCTGCCAGCTCGGCCGCTCCGGCCTGCGCCAGCCCCTCCAGGCTGACCCCCGGCATGGCGGCAGTGTCAGTGCTGGCAGGAGCTGCAGCGAGACCCGCTCAGCTGTCCCCTGCCCTTTATAGGGGCGCTGGGAGCACCACCCCCAGCTGGAGGCCGGCTGGGCCTGGCTCTGCGCCTGCCAGGCTATTCTTGTCGCTGGGGCCGGGGGTCCCGCACAGGGGTGCTGAGGCAGGCGCTGACACTTGGCAGCACTTCAAGCCCTGGGACCAGGTGGTTGGGTAGGGGAGGGGGTGCTGCAGAGTGCCCCCACACACACCCTGGCTTGCTGCTGGGGCCTTTAGTGCAGCCTGAGGGGCTGCAGGGCATGGTGGTTGGGCAGAGCCCCCCATCCAGGGTCAACCCCAGACCATTGCTGTGCTGGATGAGCTCCAGGGCTGATGAACACCCACACACCCTTTTGCCTGAGCACCCTCCTGCCCCTGGCTGGCGTCACTCACAACACACTGACGCATGTCCAGCCACAGTTTGGCACCAGCGCGAGGGCCTCGGTTTTCGGTGGTGATTTTTGGGGCCCCCTATCCTGCCACGCTGCTTGACAAATGCCCCAGGGGGAGCAGCTCCCTGCACACTGAGCAAAGGCAGCACCGTCACTGGGAGAACACATTACAGCAGCCACTGTCCCAAATCCACACACCCCACTTGCCCCTCCAACCAAGCCCTACCTGGCAAGGCTGCCAGCACCACTGCCGCCTCCTCCTCCTCCCTGCCTCCTGGGAGCATACCTGGAGGCTGTGTCTCCTGCCAGGCAACCAATGGGTCCCAAGCCCCCCACCCCACCGGACAGCATCGCTAATACCTTAATGAGAGCTGACGGGCTGCTCCAGCCAAGCCTGCCCAAGCGCATTAGTGTGGGGAAGGAACATTTCTGCAGGCAGCAAGCTGCCCGTGGACAGCTGGACCTGCCAGCTCCTGCAGGCAGCACTGCAGGGTAGTCCTGCCACTCTGCAGGCACTGCCTGCTTCATGCTGGCAAGGGCTAAGCCAGGGCTGGAGTGCCTCAGCCACGTTGTGGCCACCAGTAGTACCATGTCCACAACACCAGCTGGGCACATGCATAGCCACAAGAGAAGCAGAACTTCACTTGACATCCTGGCTCTTGCCAAGGCTGTGTGAGCAAGCGCCTCTCCTTACCCTAGATGGCCAGGAGCAGATAAAAGCATTTAAAGGGCTGCACAAGGAGGGCTGCCTCTATGTGCACCCAGACCCACTGCTCCCAGCACCAGGGCAACCATGTCACACCTGACCCCCAAAACTGAGCAGAAGTTTTCCATTTTTTTCCATTCACACCTAAGAATCCCTCCCGAGACAGGCAGCCTAAGGCTGCCACTGTGCTGTTGACTTTGAAGCACAAAGCAGGGGGAGGCAAGAACCCAGCCTCTGGCTCCAGGATAGGTCACAGACCTTCTCAGAGCAACTTATTCCCCCTCTCCTCACTCCTCTGGCAGGCTCTGCAGCACCACAGACAAGGTCTATCCTCCAGAGTAAAAACAGAGGGGTTGGTAGCAATGGGTTTTTCCCACACTAAAAGGTTTTTAAGACAGAAGAATAGCCACAAAAGGCTCCAAAGTCCACCTCCTCCCACCCTGCAAGTATCTGCATGCACCGCAGCACAGTCAAGGGTGCAGAGGGCTCACATGGCTGGGGCTGTGGGCCCAAGTGCAGACCCCAGAGCCTCTTTGTAAATACAAAATAATAAGCCAGAGATTCCAGACGACACTCTCAGCACCAACCCCCTTGCTCTGGTCACCGCTCCCCACCCCAAACCATGCCCAAGTGGAACACAGCCCTGTGGCACACAGCACCTCCTGGCACTCACCTTGGTAACATTGCTGCTGACAGTGCTGATGCTGCAGATGCTGCTGCTGCTGCTTCTGGGGACAGTGGTTATACGGATGGGCGTACTCCGTAGCCCTAGGGTCACCTCTGCAAGGCAAACAAGAGGTATGTGGGATTTGCGCCAGCCTAGCAGGCTCAGACCCATGCCAAGGAGCAGCTCCAGGTAGGGTGCCTGACTGCTGCATACATCCTGCCTCAGTGCTGGGTGCTGATCTCTGGCACTGGGGAAGGGCTCTGTGGACAGCCCAGGATGGGGAAACTAGGCCCCCCTCACCACGCTGGCTCACCCTCCTCCCCACGGAAGGGCACTTTCTGCAGTGCTACAGCTGCAGCCAAGACCCCCTGGGGTGTGAGGGATGGCCCCAGGAGCATCCCAAACCAGCCACGCCTGCAGGCAGGGAGGGCTGGATCAAGGGCAGGGCTGGATCAGACACTGCAGGAGTGGGGATAGGATGGACCAGGACTGCGTGGACTCCCCTGAACCAGCAGGTCAGTGGGGTCACAGCATGAATGTGAGGCAAAGGATGGGGCAGGGCTGCAGTGATAAGGCAGGAAGCTGGGAAAGTGTGGCAGGACAGTGGGCCCAGGGAGAGACTGCAGGGCCAGATGACCTCCCAGTACTGAGATGGCCTGAGGAGGCTGAGCACCCCTGCCAAAGGGGGAGGGCTGCCAGGCACACTCCTGCCCTTGGCCACTGCTCTTCTGGCAGTGCCCATGCTCAGTCTCCAGCACACAAAAGCTGCTGCTGCTGCTGTGTCCGATCGGTGCCTGGCTGCCCTATCACTACACACCTGCCCACTGCTGCCCACTTGCCTGCTGACTTCCACATGCTCACTGATTTCTACCACCTTGTCAGTGCTTCACTGCTCACTGGCACCCATTTGCTCCACCACCTGACTGTGCACATCATCCTGTTGGGAACACTGTCCCATGGTGCTTGCTGCCCTGCCAGTTCCTACCTGCCTGCTAGCAACCTGCTGCCCCCATGGTGCCCACCCCCTGACAGGTTCCCAGTGATCCTTGTCCTATTTCCATGAGTGATGTGCACTTGTACCCACCATCCCTACGGTGACCTGGTGCCACACTGCCCAACCATCTCATCTTCACCACAGATGCCTGCTGTCCACATTTCCCATCTCCCCCACCCGGTCTCCCCACGGATGCACAACCCGGTTTTGTCCCCTGGTCCTGTACCCCTGCCCACGCTTCCCATCTTCCCTGCCCGGCGCCCACCTGCCCGCTGGTTGCTGGGGGTGGCCACGACACGTGGCGTGAGGGGCTGCACACGCCCATCCTTGATCTCGATGGTGAAGAAGGTCTTCATGCCGTCGGGACCGGGACCGGGACCTGGGCGGGAGCCGGCAGGGCGGGGGCCAACGGGGACCGGGGCTGCGAGCTGCTCTGCACCTCCGGCGCCGCCGGCCCGCGCGTTTTGAGCGGGCCCCGGCGGGGCAGTGCGGGGCCCCCGCTGCCACTGGGCGGTCCCGGCCCGCCCCCCCCAGGCCGCCCACCCCCGCCGGGCCGTCCGCACCCGCCGCCGGGGAGAAGCGCTGGGCTCGCTCCCGCACCGAGGCAGCCCGTGGCAGCGGTCCGGAGCGGCTCTGCGCTGCGTGGAGAGGCGCGGGGGGTTACCCGGGCTGCCGCCACCTACGGGTGTCCCCGCCACGCATGCTGCACCCCCCTCCCTGGCTCCTTACGATGCACGCAGCCCCCAGGCTGCCCCGCCACGCACGCAGCCCCCCGGAGGGCCCTTTACAATGTGTGCTGCCCCTGCCCCTGCCCCGGGGTGCCTTGCCCAGCATGCTGCCCCCAGCGTGCCCGCACAATGCACCAGGATCCAGTGCCCTGTCACACACGCAGCCCCTACAATGCCTAAGCGATGCATGTTGCCCACCATGCCCCCACCACACGTGCAACCCCTCCCGGTGCCATGCTGCGCTTGCTGCCCCTCCCAGGTTGCCTGCGGCCCTTCAGAGCTCCTGCAGGGGCCTGGCTGCTCGTGGGAGGACGGGTGCTGGGCAGGGGGCAAGAAAGCAGCTGGGCATCCAGCAGCCAGTCCTGCTCAGCCAGCAACATCCTGCTTCCAGAGCTCCACAGCTCCCCAGGCTCTACCAGAGATCTCCAGCCACTGAGAAGCAGAAAGAGCACAGGCAGCTGTCACTGGGACCTTACCTGTGCAACCAGACAGGCACATGGAGGAGGATGCTTGCTCCCAACGGTGAGTGTTCAGGCGAGCTGGGGTCCCCACTGTGTCCTGGGTGGGCCTTGCCACTTGGGAAGGGATGGGTCAGATATAGGAGGAAGAGATCAAGAGGAACAGAGGGTAAGCGTAGCCACAGTGTTGTTGCAACCCCCACCCTCCCCACACAGCACCTTGGGGTCCCCTTCCCTATCACCCCACACTCCCCCAAGTGTAATACCAAAATCCACCTGCACTCGCAGGCAGCCCTGCACCACAGCTCTACCCCACAGCACCAAACCATGCCACAGAGGAGGGAAAGGCAGAGATCAAGGTACATGTGCCCCAGCAGGGCAGTGAGTGGTACTCGGGCTCTGTGCCATGAGATCAAGATTACCCCTGAACCCTCCAGGCCCTGGCATAGCGAGGCAGAGCCCAACATTGCCTCTAAAGAAGAGGGCAAGGGGGTTCCCACTCAGGGAACATCCAGGCTGCTGGCAGGCACTGTACAGGCAGCACTCTGGGCTGGGAACAGAAACACTGATGCTCTAGTGACAGGGCTCAGCACTCAGGTTTGCGTCACCCACGGGTGAGGCAAGGGGCATTGGGTCCTGCATGCTTCTCACTGCCCCAGGGCTGTGCATCTCTCCCAGAACCAGTCGGAGGTCCCCTGGGGCTTGTTGGAGGGAGGGGACCTCTGTCTACAAGGTCAGCTCTGAGCGGAAACCCTGTCCCTGGGGGCAGAGTGCTGCTTTCTGTTTTTTCCTCCCAGTTTCCTCCCATCACAGCTCAAAGGACAGGCTTCCCAGCAGCAGAACAAGAGCAGCTGCTGGCCACTGGGATCCCTCAAGGCTGCAGGAAAAGACCCATAGGGTGCTGGGCCCTGGCTGGGCCAGTGAGCATGGCCCCAGGGGGGGTAGGGGGCCAGCCAGCACACAGCTCCCAGCCTTATTGGGACAAAGAATGCAAAAGGCCTGGGTTTGCTGCAGGCACCAATTCCCTTTCATGGCCCTGCTGCTGCCTGCCCTGGTAAACAGCCCGGTGGCATTCCACTCTCCCGGCACCCAGCTGGGGGACAGCACCACCACCCCACAGCAGGGTGACAGGTGACAACCGGATGGGGACAGCCTGGCCACCTCCCACACTCCCATCTCTGCCCTGGCAGTCTTGAGTCACATCCTCAGGGATGGGCCCTTCCCTGCACCCCAGGGGTGGTGCATCTGCCACAGGACAGGGGGGACCCAGAGAGCAGCACTGACAGGCTTGGGGGAGTCATAGCCCTGCACCCCCTCCTCACAGGGATGCACGTACCTGCTGCCACTTCCACACACCTCCCAGCCAGCCCTGGCATCTGCTCACACACCCCAGTGCTGAGCTGCAGGGAGGGAAAAGGGGCAAAGCAGTCAGCTGGGGGAGCCACGCTCACCCCCCCTCCATCAAGCTGCCTTTCCCATGGGACTGGCAGCCAAGTGGGTGGTGGCAGCCCCAACCTGTGCTGCCAGTTCTGTACCTGGCTGCCAGAACTAGGCTGGTTTGGTGTGTAGCTCCTTTGCCCCACAATGAGCTCTTGAGAGATAGCAGGGCTGCCCATGATCCCAGCCTTCCAGGCTGCCCGGGGCTGCCCCTTAGGCTGGGCAGTTCCTGAGGAGCATGGCTGGCACTGCTCCCCCTCCTCATCACCATCTTTGGGCTCCAGACCAGGCTCTGAGGGCAGCTGTAGCTCCAGAAGCACAAGGGTCCCTGAGACCACAGCTGCAGAGAGAGAAGAGTCTTGGCACAGGGAAAGCCTGCGGCTGCCTAAAGAGCATCTCTGCTGCCATGGCCCCACCAGGCACCCAGCTCCCCTGCCCAGACCTTTGGGAGATGCTGTGCTGCCCTCTCCATCCTCCATCCAGCCTGTAGCTGTCCCCGGCACCACTGTGGCCCCAGGCACACACAGGTGTGACATTCGAGGGGACTCACCCTGGGCACTGGGTTTCTGCACGTCTCCCACCTGCCGACTGCATAGCTCCTGCATTCCATCTGGGATGTGTTCCTGGTCCACTGTGTTGCCTTGCTGATGGGCCTGGGGAGAACAAGGGATGGGAGGGTCTCTTGACCAGGTCACCCTGTCCTATCCCTGCCACTCAGCTAGGGATATGCCAAAACCCTGCGTACCCCTGGGGCTGATAAGCACAAGGCAATGGAGGAAGGAGTTGGCTCTTAGGTCTCCCTGTGGCCTTGTCCAACATGGATGGCAGGAGGTAGGAGGAGAGGACAGCCCCTCACTAGTGCCCCCACGCTTTCCTGTTTCCCAGTGGAGGAGTCTCAGGGCTCCATGAGGCAGGGAGCACTCAGGTTTGCATCACTGTCCCAGACTGTGATACCAGCAGCTCTGCTCAGCAAACAATGGGATGCTCTGGGCTCAGGATCACACACTCACAACTGAGTGGCAAGGACACACAGGTAACACATGCATCCCTGACATAATCCTGAGCAGGGCTAGGGAGTCATAGGGTTACAAGGCAGGGCACAGGGTGCCAGTCCTGACTGTTCCAGTGCCTCTAAGGATCCCACAGGCTTCAGGGTGGGGGTATGCAGAGAAGGTTCTGTACACAGAGGGCAGACAGGGGAAGCTAGGACCCAAACCCATGCACCACTGTGTCCATCGTTTAAGGGAAACATCCTTAGGTTTGGAGTAACCAGCCATAGTGGTGCAGCAGTACCAGCTGCCTGGGAGATGTCCCAGCAGGGGCAGAACAGGGGGCAGTGTGCCAGCACATCCGGATGAGGAAGGCAGACAGTGCTGAAAGGTGACACAGGGCCATGTCCCCACTGTGTAGCCCCAGGGCAGGTGGCAGTGAAATCTGGGATGAATGGAGGCAGACATGAGGACCCACACCTTACTCCTTGGCTGTGGTTATAATCACTGTTTCTCCTTTCCCCACTCTCTCCCCTAAAGGGCAACCCTGCATAGTGTCCCTGCAAGGACCTCCTACCACCACGGAGCCACAGTCCCCTGAGGGGACCACCACTGTGCAGGAAGCCAAGCTTGAGCCCATTCCTTCCAGCCCTGCCCACCAGCTCATCCTTTCCTTTGCCAGAGCACCCCCACCATGGCTGGTGAGCATCAGCCCCACTCCTGAGCAAGCCCCAGCCCCTTGAGGGCCAGTGGGAACAGCCAGCATGGGGAGAGGGATTGGAGGGTCGAGGTTTCTGCCTGTGCAAAGGGACTGATGCAAGCAGCTGTGGCAGGCAGGACAAGTGACCACTGCCTCCAGAGCACCAATGCTGCAGGGGGAGAGGTGCACCAAGCAGATCCCTTGCCTGCAGCACCCACACCCAGGCTGCATCCTCAGGGAGAAGCCCAGGGAGCACCCATGTTTGAGCGCCCAGCTCACCACTGCTGGGGCCATGCTGGCACAGCACAGTGCATCCCCCATATCCTCAGAGACCCCAGTTCCACCTCTCCCAGTCCCCTCAGGTGGGAAAGCCCATCATGCCCAGGGCTCTGTGCCCAAGGCAAGCTGGCACAGGAGCCTGGGGGAAGGGTGAGGAATCTGGAGTCTTCAGTGGTGCCGCCCCCACCCTCCAGGAGCACTCCACACACTCACCACTGAGCCTTTGGGCTCCTGTGCAGGGGACTGCTCCACACACACTCCGTGGCTGCTCTCCCCTGCCATAGCCAATTCCAGCTGCTCTGAATCATTCTTCTGGCTGATCTCTCCACTCCTGGCTGAAGCCAGGGGCTTGGAGCTGCCCTCATCACAGGTCTCCCTGCTCCCAGCCAGGGCTGGCAGCTCGGCATCATCCCTACGGCTCTCCTTCGTTTCAGCATCATCCCTCTGGCTGCTTTTTGCCCCAGGCACTGCAGGGGCCTCGCTGCCATCCCTCCGGCTGCTGCGCATGTTCTCAGCCAAGGCTGCAGCTGGATGGGAAAAAAGCAACATTTAGGAAGGAGCCAGCCACATCATGAGCTCTCCAGGGTAGCTGCCCTGGGACATGGGGACAGTGCCTCACCTTCGATCTCCTCGGCCCGCAGTTTGCGAATGGCAGCTCGGATCAGCTTGCGCTCCTCGTACTCACCTGCTGCCCGCAGCTGCAAGAGAGAAATACTCAGGAGAGAAGCAAAGTCACCCTGGCATATAGTCAGTCCCTGCATATGGTCACTCACCAGTTTTGTCAGCTCCTCCACATCAGTGATGGCTTCAAGCTGCTGGGACAAGGCAGCCAGGGCTGCCTTCTGCTTCTCCTCCAGGTGCTGGGATCTGGGTGGGGGTGAGAGAGGACAGCCAGGAGATGCCGTGGGTGCTCAGGACCAAAGCTCCCTCGTGGGCAGCCGTAAAGTTCAGGCAATGCCCCCGCCACACACCAAGCTGCTCGGTGCCGATCTCCTCCCACCCTCCCAGTGGGGCTGGGCATCAAAGCATCTGTTGTCTGGGGCAGAGGCAGGGGGTGACCCTGGCCCCAGGCTGGACTCACTGTGGCCAGTTCTCCTTGTCCTCCTGACGCTGGCTGCTGCGCTCTGTGCGGAAGCGTTTGGATGCCAGTGCCTCCTCGTCCCGCTGCAGCTCCTGCCGCTGCAGTTCCCTGATGGCCGAACGGATGCGGCGCCGTTCAGCCAGGTCCAGCGTTGCCTCCAGCTGTGTGTGACGGGCAGGGCTCAGCACCCGTTGTGGCCCTGGTGCCTCCCCCCCCCACCGTGGGCTGCCCGGGCACTGCACAATGGGGCCGTCTGTCCAGCGGGGCCCATGCACGGCACACGCTGCTCAGCACTGCGTGACCCCGTGGGGAGCAGGCTCAGCCCCCAGGGGCAGGGTGATGAGAGCAGCTATGGACAGAAGGGGATGCCATGGCGGCACTGAGACCTCCAGTCCTGAGTTCTACCACCCCAATGAGGAGGGGTTCCCCCTTGCAGGCCTCCTCACTCTCCCCCAGTACTAGAGGATGGCAGGTGGCTTTCAGAGCCAAAGCAGTGAGCAGTATCTGTCCCAAATTAAAGTCCAACCCTCTGGGTTCGGAAAGTACAGCCCCAAGCCGCCCTGCCCTCACCTCCCTCATTAACATCTCACAGTGTTCCTCAGCACACACAAGGTTTCCCACCAGAACCTGGCATAGGCACTCAGTGCCACCTCCCTTCTTTCAGATCAGGTCCACAGACCCAGCGCTGCCATCAGCCCAAGTGCTTTGAGGGGGCCATGCACAGGACCCCCACACTGAAGGGGGGCAGAAGGCAGCCAGATCCACAGGAAAAACTGAGCCAGGGCTGGCATGACCCCCTTGTGGGACATCAAGATCAACCTGGGAACCCAGGAGGCAATTTTCCATGGAGCTTCTGAAAAATAAACCTCATGACCCACAACAGCTGCTGTCAACATCAAGGCCCGGCCTGCTGGAAACGGCAGCAGCAGCAGCTGTGCCAGAGGACAAGAGCATCAGTTCCCTCCCTTCCAGTCCCGTGGGCCACTGCTAGGCCACCCACCCAGGCTCTTCAGGTTCTGCCACAGCAGGAGTCCAGGGTTGGTCCCTCAGCCAGACTGATCAGCACCAAGGGCCCCAAACCATCGCATGCAAACAGAAACCCCCCTGCACAGAGCCCCCCAGCAACACCATCACCTTTCACTCTCCCTGCTCAGGGTTTGGAAACCAAGGGAGGGTATTTCCATCTCAGTGAAGCCAGCAGGCACAGAGCTGCCACATACCACCCCAGTGGCAGCCAGAATTGTGGTCCTCCAGCCTCTGCCAGCCTTGAGGTCCAGACAGAAGCATTATCCTTTGCCAGCTGGGAAGACCCCATCAGGATGTTTGGCAGCCAGAAGTGTTGACTCCAGAGCAGCTCTCCCCAGAAAGCCCAGCACTGAAAGTTCCCCCACCCTCAGGGGCAGCTGTGTGGAGCCGGGATGCTCCCTCCCACCCTGGCAGCCCATGCAGCACTGGCTGGCAGTGCCACCCCCCCCCCCCAGCACAATACAGCAGCTTATCCCATCCCACAGCAGCACCAGCATCTGCCTCCTGGACAGAGCAGTGGTTTGCAGTCTCCCAGGCTCTTATTCAGAGTTGTCACCTCTGGTGGCACACGTGCAGAGAAGTAGTTGGGAAGAGCAGAAGCCACTGCACCGCCAGGACAAGGGGATGTCAGGGAGAAAACCAACCCCTGTGTCCACATGGGACCCCATTTCCAATCTCCACTAGGCTGGCCTGCCAGCCCTGGGCACCTGCCTGCACCCCAGGGATGCTGCTGAAGATGGGGACACTAGGTGCCAGGACAAAGCCTTTCACAGCTGCTCCAGCAGGGACAGCAGCAACCCTGGCTGGCCAGGAAGCCTGGATTTGCCAAGCACAGCATGGGAGCAATGGAGCCTGGTCTCACCCCAGACAAGGTGCTGGACGCAGAGGTCCCATCAGAAGCAGAGCTCTCCCCACAGCTGTGCAAAAGCCTGGAGGACAGAAAAACACATCTCCACCATACCCTGGTAGGCCAAGGTCCTGGCCCTTCCCTAAATGGGGAAATCACCGGCTGCTGGTGATGCACAGCTCAGCACTGGCAGACAGGTCAGAGCAATGGGGGGGGCGGGGATAGCAACTGCAGGAGTTGGGAGTGCAGGGAAAGCAGACACAGGATAGGACATCAGCCTCATGCACCCTGGAGTGGGGGACACCCTGACATTCACATGACACCCACCCACCAATTTCGGGGACTGCCCTACCCAGGGGACTCCATCTGAGACCTGACCTGCACCTGGGTCCTTGAAGGCTTCTCCCAGCAGGAGAAACAGCAGCAAGGCAGGAGAAAGAGCTTTGTCTCAAGCCCACGTCAGCAGGGAGCTGGGATGAGGCAAATGAGTGGCCTTGGAGGCTCCGTGGCCAGTGGTGAGGGGGAGCGTGCCTGAAACCACAGCTGGAACCAGGGAGTGGGCAGGGGCCAAGGGGCCCAACCCCTGGGCTGGCCCAGTGATCAGCACATGCCAGGGCCCCACCAGCCCTGCCCAGCTGGCAGCAAATTAATGGTTATGAGTAAATGCCTCCCTCAGTACAAATACAAAGTGGCTTTGTGAAAAAGGTGCTGGCAAAGCACCCATGAGCTGCTTTCCTGATGATGCCCAAGCACAGCGAGTGTTGAGCGCCCCAGCACGGCTGGCGGTTCCTCTGGGACAGCTGTAATTAGCCCTGTATCCATCTGGCTCTCTGGAGTGGATGAACACACATCACTTGGCAGGAGAGCGTCCCAGACACAGAGGGAAACTGCTCTGGGGACAGAAGCCAGGCGTATCAAGGACCTCCAGCAGCCCCAAGCTTTGCTGTCACCTTTGGAAGAAGCCATGAAGAGCATGGCTGCTTTCCAGGCAGAGGAAAGCAGGAAGGAGAGATGGCTGATGGGGACATGGCAGAGATGCAACACTCCTTTCCCAAAGGTCATGGGGTATAAGGGGACCTCGCCACCCTGACATTCCTAGCTCAAGTCTGCTCTGCCTTTTCCTGCACGGGGATTTGCATCCTGCCAGTCTAATTAGCCAGGTTGAGACCTGGAGGGGCCAGAAGAGGGAAGCATTCCCCAGCCTGGGGCCAGCAGACCACAGATGGGAGTTCAGCACAGCTCTCACACAACCCCCTGCTCTTCCAGACACCCAGATAAGGGCCATGCTGCACAGAACCCACCTTATTCCCACAGCTCCCTCCCTAGGCTCAGCCAAACCTTTTGTCACCTTCCTGCTGCACCACAGGTTCATCCCAACTGACCTCCCCAGGACTGGGGTACCAGTAGGCAGCTGGAGAGGGAACTATGTGGCTGCTTACAGGATGGTGTCTGGGGGTAGAGGCTCCCTGGCAACTCCCAACCCCATCAACATACAGTCCCAGTGAAAAAGCTGTTGAAACCTGCTGGTGTTCCCCAGACTTCTTCTTTTAGAACCCCCAGGGATGTCACAGGCTGCTGCCAAGGTCTTACTCGCTGGAAGAAAGGAGGAGAAGCAGCCCAGAGTGGAGGACTGGGGAGAGCAGAGGAGCAGGGAGGAAGCAGTGGGAGAGGCAGTTTTCCCTTATATGGGCTAATCCTCTTCCAGATGATCAGAGCCAAAACTTAACCAGAAAGAAAAATAATTCCTTCCCTGCCTCTCATCAGCTCGGAACAGGCTTTCCCCAGCCGGTAACACACAGACAAAGGGAGACCCAAGCCACGAGCAGGGTACTCTGGGAGTACAAAGCCTCAGCGGGCCAAACACAAAGCCCCAGGAGAAGTGGCACTTCCTGGGTGGTTCTACCTTCCCAGGCTGTCTGGAGATCCAGCGGCACCACAAATCGTACATCTATCCCATCACTACTTCCAGGGCTCCATCTCAGTCCAAAGACCTCATCTGGGACATGGCAGTGCCAGAGCACTTGTAGGACAGGAAGAAACACAGACCATGCCCCCCCCACACACAGCCCCAGGACACCCCGTTATCTCCATGTGACCCCACAGAGAGCAGCAGGCTCCTCCACCCACAACCCACAGGCACGTCTGTGTGTTGTCACCCAGAGCCGACTGAGGATGGCACATCAGGAGGGTCCACCGAGGCAGATGTCTCCTGCTGACCCCTTGCCCACGCCTGGTGAAGCTCCTGCTCCCCACCAATGCCGCAGTACCCCGACTCTTTCCTGTTCCCGTGGACGTGCCTTCCCGGCTGACTCAGCTTCCTGCCCTCCCCATCCCCAGCGCTCAGCCCTGCGGCACCCGGAACACCCCCAGCCCCAAAAACCACGGTGCCTCGAGGCTGGCAAGGCTCCACAAAACTGGGCAACACTTTGCAGGCCTTCCCGGCACAACATCCCTGGGTTAGCCCAGGACCCAGAGCCCACCTCTGGGGGACACGGGGGTTCATTCCCCACCAGCACACCCAGCCCGGCAGCCGTGAGGCCAGGACTTGGCTCCGGCTCTCGCTCCCGGAGCAGTGAAGCGACTCGGCTGCACAGGAGGGGATGCCTGTCCATGGGCACCGAGTTTGGGGAGCAGCCCCGGCACAGAGCCAGCCGCGGGCAGTGCGGGAGCAGAGATCGGGGCCAGAGGGCTGAGAGCGGCGAGCAGAGAGCAGGCAGCAGGGAACAAACACCTCAGGCGGGACCCGCCGGCCAAGGTGATGGAGCCACCGGACAGACATTACAGGCAGATCGCGGGTGCGAGCAAAGGGCTAAGTGTGGACAAAGCGGCTGAACCGCTTCTGGAGCCACTGGGGCAAGACAGGGGCTTGAGCCAGAGATCACACAAGCACTGGTGCCCAGAGCTCCGGCCCAGGCTGCTGGTGCCCAGATCCTCCACAGCACTACATCATCTCCTTG
The DNA here is from genome assembly GCA_023637945.1 of Phaethornis superciliosus. NCBI lineage: Eukaryota > Metazoa > Chordata > Aves > Apodiformes > Trochilidae > Phaethornis > Phaethornis superciliosus. Next base: position 3,128,534 of record JAJQWJ010000020.1, read on the forward strand.
TCGGTGGCCCCCGCTCTCCCTCCCGGGTAGGGCAGCGTCAGCTCCATCACCTGCGGGGAGCAGAGGGCCCCCGGTAGCGCTCAGCCTCCGGAACCAGCCCCGCCGTTCTCTTTGCCCGCGCCTGGCACTGCCACCACCCCCTCGGCCCCGGGGCGTAGGGTGAGCCGGGGCACTGCGGGGCACACACCGATCCCGCACCTCGGGAGCCGTCACACGCGGGCAGAGGCTGCAGGCACCGCACCGTGCCCCGCTCCAAACCAGCAGGGACTCACCAGCTTCCGCAGCGCTCCCTCGTCCATGCCGAGGAGGTTCTCCAGGGACATCCCGCCCGCCTGCCCCGCCGCTGCTGTAGACCAGGGGCTCGGGGGCGACCGAAACAACAAAGGGCGATCGAGGCAGCGCGGCCCCGCACTACGCTCCGACTCGGCTCGGCCCGGCCCCGCTACGCCCGCGCTCCTGGCCCTGGCCCCGCCGCCGCCGGCCGCTCCCGCCCACGCCGAGCCCGCTGCTTCCATTGGCTCCGTGCGACGGGCGGGAAAGGCCGCTCCGCCCCGCCGGGACGGGCTCCGGGCTCGCTCCGCCGCACACGGAGCCCCGGCCGCCCGCCCCGGTACCGTGCACCCGGCCCCTTCCCCCTTCCGCGACAGCTTTGAGCATCCCCCCGGTGTGGATGCCAGCGCTGCTCTTCTCCAGGTGCAGAGGCTGGGAAGGGGAAGGTCGCACCTCGGTCTGCCCCCGCCGGTCCATCCAGGGACCCCCAGGGCCCGGGGGCACTCCCACCCTCGGGGGAAGCTGCTGCACCTCCAGCATTCAGGGTGAGAGGGTGGAGCCCAGCACCTCTTGCATGGGATCTTACCCCCAGGAGAGATCGCTGCAAAATTAATTTCCAGGCGCTGTGGGATGAGCACACTTGCATGGCAGGCTGTCAGCACAGGGCTCATCCAGCAAGAGAAGAGCATGTTGCTTCTGAGGCTGGCAGGATAGGAAGGACCTATTATGCAGGCAACCCTGCTCTGCCTCAAAGAAGTGGAGATCTTCTTATTCCCGTGAAAGCGGAGCAAGGAGAGATTTACAAACGCATCAGGGAGCATAGGGGTTGTGGTTCCAGGCCTGGCTGTGGGGGCTGCAGGCTGCTGCCCAGCACGTTGGCCCCGGGGCAGGTGATGATGTGACCTCACTTGTAGAGATCCCAGGGTGGGTGCTGTATGCTGGCACAGGGGGACAGAATGCTCAACAGATGGGACAGACCCCCATCAGGGAGCAAGGACCTGGGCAGGCTCAGGGGGTTTGTCTCTGGGGGCAAAAGTGCATCAAGGGAAGAAAGTCAAGAGTCCTCTGGGGTTCCCTTTTTAGATGCTAAATGTAGATGCTGGTAGAATGCTGGGAGCATAACAGTGCCAGCATGTGTCTGGGACTGGTTTGGCACAGGGGCTGGAGACAGCTAGCAGGCAATGCAAATGCAGTCTTTTTTGAGCCTGTGGCTTTTCCTGCAGGCATGGCAGCAGAGAGGAGTACAGGCTGCAGGAGGCCTGGCAGCAAGGAGAGGAGGATCTCTGGACACCCTCCTCTTTCCTCCTGTCTGCTTCAGCAACACATGGCAGCTTTCCTGGCCTCATCCTTCCCACTCCAGGAACACTTGACACCCACAGACCTGTGCTGCTCCCACTCTCCCCACACCCATCACTTTGTAACCACTCCCAGTCACCAATCAGCTGGACTTGACCGGCCCCATGTTCCAGAGGAAGCCAGGAGGAGGGTACTTGCCATCCCAGGAGGATGCTTAGGCCAAGCATCCACCTCTGGCAGCCAAAAAGCAGCTGGACGTGTTCGGGGAGGAGTGGTGCTGTTTGCCCATGGCAATCACATGTGCAGTCTAGCACTGCCACTCCTCTGTGTGCTGACACCGGGGCAGCTCCCATCCAGCACTGTGCTATTATACACAATGACATCATGGTGGCTGAGTTTTGGGGCTCTCAGGCTCACTTCCCAGGGCACACCACAGCTCCCAAACAGAGTAGAAGCTCCTCTGACTCCCTGGGTCTGCAGAAGCAGCAGGGCTCTGTGCCTCCTCCTCCCCTCCCTCTTGGGGATTGCACCCTTGGGTGTACAGATGTGCCAAGATCTTCCTGGACAGCAGGTCCCTGGGCACCACGTAGCTGGGTTAGTGCTGACACTGGTATGAAGACAAGGCACAGCAGCAGGACCTGGAGGTGGGAGCACCCCACGGGACAGCGTAACAGGGTCCCACTTCTGGGACCACACTGCCTGAGTGGGAGCAATGCTCTTGCTGGTACACAGGACCACAGTTGTCATTCCTGGCTGGCACATATGGGAGGTAGCATGAAGAAAGCATACACCACTTCTCCGTGAGCTGGAAGCTGCTTGTGGCAAGTGTGGACCTCCAGAGATGGATCTCTGTTGTGTCTCTTCTTGCACAGAGTGGGCAGGTTTGTCCATCTGTCTCCAGGATCTGGTCTGTCTGCTCACACTGCCCACAGCAGTGGGGGTGCCCTGGCTGAAGGCAGGGTGTGCGTGACAGGCAGCTGCAGCGTGCTGCAGTGAGGTACACAAGCACTGGTGCACATCACACATCTCACCGTGCCAGGGGCTGGACTGTCCAGGTCAGACTGCAGACAGCAACAAAGTACTGGCGAATGCCCAAGGTTTCAGCCTGCCCAGAGCACACACCTGCACTCCTGGATGGGAACCTTTGGTACAAGGGAGATCCTGTGCTGCATGTGCACATGCTGGATCAGGCACCATGCCCTCTCTGCCTCCTCCATGCACACCCTGGTCCCATTCACACCCTCCTGTGGGGGCTGCAACACTGGGCACTGAGCTTCTGCCCCACCACGGCCTTGGCTTGCAGGGGTTAAATGCCAGATGACTGAAAGCATTGCCTGCATTTTTCCCTCTGCTCACCTTTGGCCCTTGTTATGCCTGGAGTCCCCCAGGGATCCTGTGAAGCAAGCACAGCCTGTCCCGCTCCCTGCCCAGCCAAAGAAGCCAGGGAAGGGCACAGCAGGATCCTGCAGACCTCTCTGCTGGCGTCTGCCCAGGGTGCAAAGCCAAAGCAGGTCCCCCTGTGCCTCATCACTCAGGGGCTGCTCCTTCATGGGCCCCTGGCAAAGTGGAAAAAACATCACAGGCACCAGTGACACAGTGGTTCAAGAAATGTGGCAGCTGCAATGTCATGGAAAACCTGTCAGACACCAGTCCTGGTATTTGCTAATAAGTCAAATCATGTGCTGGGAAGGAGCTGTCAGGTGTGCTGCATCCAGTGTTTCACATCCTCCCAGTCAGTGCAAGGCTTGGGCGTGTGTCACATCCCTGGGCAGACAGCTGGCAATGGCTGACCCATGCTCCAGGACTGTCATGTCCTTACAGACCAAAAGGATACGCCTTGCTCTTCTGCTCAGAGCATCATCTCTGGTGATGGCTTTGATTGCTTCAGCACTTGTCCCAGCCTTCTGTCTCATTTGTCATGTGAACTATTTCAAGACCAGGTTCTTTTATGATCATATTTTCTCATATTCACTTGATTCTCTACTGGGACAGTCACAAGAAATTAGGAAAACTTGGTGAAATATTTCTAAGTGCATACATGCTCTCTGGGTCTGCTCCTCTCCAGGATCAGTGCTGTGTCATCTTGCACTGCCTGAGACCTGTGGGCTGTGGAGTGACATTTCTTGTCAACGCTGCACCTTCTGTGTGCAAAACATCAAATGTTTTCCTAGTTGTAACACATCTCACTAACTACCATTCTTTTCCATTATTTTAATCGTTGTTTGTAGACTTCTCTCTGGTACATAGCCAGCTTGACTACTTCTTCTGTTCCTTCCCTTGTTTTGAACAGCTCAAATATGAAAGGTGTAGGTTGGAGACCATCTGTGCAGGGAGCAATATTCTTATGCCAGGGTTGGCTTTGTTTCTTCTTGTCTGGTTTAGGCAGCTTATATACGAAAGAACTACACAGCTGCCTGGTCAGGAGCCTTCCCTGCCCACCTGTGACTGCCAAGTCTTGCACTGGAGTCTTAATCCTCATTGGTATGTCTAGTCTGCTGCAAGCAGGCTGAGCTAGGTTCCATTACAATGCCCTGTCCACATACACAAATATTGCTAGCACACCATTTGGCATTTTATATGTTGTCCCCAATTCATGTTGGAGATGGAAGATGAACGTATCCACTGCAAGGTCAGTATGAACCTTATCCCACAGCAAATGCTCCCATGAGCACTACATGTTGCTCTGCTGGCTTCCTGGATCCCTATGAAGAGGTTTTCCATTTTAAATGGGGTCATCTACAGCTCTGGCTCATGTGGAGGTCACAGACCAGCACTGTACTCTCTGTGACTCAGTTACAGCTGATGGTTGCACCCCAGTCCAACAAGAAATCCTGTGCTTCATTGATTGCTGAGCTGCTCTAGTTATCTGGGCTGCAAATAACTCAGATGCAGACATGCACCCCAGTTCTTCACTGCTACTACACTGAGCATGGGTGGACCCAGTTGCCAGTGCCCCCATGGCACTGTAGCCAACAGCATGTGTGCCTGCTGAGCTGGTGACATGGACACTGGCTGCAGAGTGCTTCCAGTGCCACCAGGCCTGGCCATGCTGCCAGAGCTTGGACCCTGTCCTGGATGGGCCCCCTGGTCTTCTTGCTCTTCAGCCATCTTCTGTGTCTCAGGTGCTCTTCACTCATTCAGAATAAAGGCTCTGCCCAGAAGGGTAATGCTTCTCTGTCCTCTTTCACCACCACAGGGACAGAAGAGCAGCTGCCTCCTGTTTGTGGTGTTGTGCAGTCTCTCTGGCTTTCCACCTCTGCCACCATCATCATTTGAAAATCCATCACTGAGAGCTGGTGTTACCTGCAACAAAGACTGCAACAGACTCCCTTTAACGAAGTTACTGGAGGTGACTTTGAAGTAATTTAAAAATTTATTTTCCATCCACATCAAAGGATCAAGGAAGGGTTTCTCTGGCATTGGGCAGAGGAGCAACTAACCTCACTGCCTTCCCAGCATCACATGCCCCACAGCACCCTCTGCCTGGTGTCTCTCTTGACCATGAAACTAGCACATAGCAAAGCCCTGGGTATAGGGTGGGATATTTCTCCACAACAAAAACCATGAAGTGTGCCTGAAATCCTTTCAGCACTATAAACCCAGCAACACCTTTGCCAAACCAGGGGGAAGGCAAGGCCCTCCAATTGTTACTTGTGTTTCAGGAGCTCTGAGACTGTGTGGCCAGTCTTGCAAGAACACCTTGTTCCTTGTGCCCCTTCCCTGCACAGCCAATGCAGGTGGGACAGAGGCTCAGTTTTTGCCCCCAGTTGTGCCATCCTCTTCTCACATGCACTGTTCCCATCTTGCTCTTTCTCAGTGCAAAAGTCTGTCAGATGAAAAGCTTTGTTTTCCAGCATTAACCATGGATAAATTGTCCTTTCTCCCCCTTGCTATGACAGTGGTTGGATTAAGGCCTTAGTCACATGTAAACACACAGCAGAGGGGGGAAGCCCTCATCATGCCCAGAGCCTGAACCATGTAATCAGCAAAGAATCCAATCTCTGCAATTGAAGGAAGCAGTGTCTTAGAACAAAATATTTAGATTCTGTGGAGTATTGGCCAATTACAATATTTTTCTTCAAGTAAAACAGAAGAGCACTGAAATAAATATTTGAGAACATGATATACCAAAGCACTGAGTCATTCCTGATGCAGAAGTTTTCCTTAATTTTTCAGGCAGCTTCCCCACATAGGGTTTGCCATTTGGATGGCTTCAGGTGGCACTGAGGTGCACTGACAGGTCCGGTGGCCTGTGTCCCTCCTGCTTGGAAATGGTGGAGCTCCTCCTGGCAAGGGTCACCTCCCAGTCTGAACCAAATTCTGCAGAATTTCTGATGGGGTCTGTGAGGAACTGTACAATTCAAAAAGATGCTGAGAGCAGCAGCCTGGGGAAGGGTGTGCAGATAGCTCTCCCCAGGACATGGGAGGAAAGGGCACTTCATGATGTTCCCCCTTCCTCTTCAGATCGTTAGCACAGGACACAGCCAGACCTCATGAAGAAGGGGAGTTCAGGATGTGCTGAGCAAACATGGTGACACCTCCACACACTCTAAATTAGATACTAACGGGATTACAGGATCGCTGAGGTCCAGTCACTATCACATGAGATGATCAAATATGCTGATAAAACTTTTTCTGAGTTGCTTTCTCTTAATGAAAATAGTTGTGTCTGGATGAGACCACAGTAGGAAGTAACTTCAAAGTGAAGTTGCTGAAAAAAATTCCATTGTCCCACAGCTGCTTACCCTCCCCCCCCCTTCCTGAGAACATCCACATTTCCTGAAAGTCCCTGCTTATGCTAGGGACAGCCTCTGGAGCTGTGCACCAACACAGTGCTGACTGTAAGCTTTTTGCTATGGTACCTTTTGCTCTTCACACCTCCTCTTGCCTTCATGCTTGCATCTGTCAGACTAACCAGCTTCCAGCAAACTATCTCATGGCAGAGAAGATGCCATCTCCTCATTCTCTTACCACCACAAGGCCACCTACTCTGATACCAATTTCACTAGCACGAAATGGTGGTTTAGGGTTCTGGCATACTTGCCTGTAACTAAATTTAGAGATGAACCCTTTCAGAGATGACATTTGGTAGCATTCACAGCACACCCTAGAGGAACAGTTATCTATCATCAGTCACCACTGAGAGGGTTTAATGGGAAGAACCTGTAGAATCTTGCTCCCTCCATAGCACTCCCCAAGCATGTTCTGTACCAGATGTGGTCATACGGCTGTTTGCATCTTCATTTGTATCACAGCTCAGTGTACTCAGATGCTATTTCTAAGACAGATCCACACATAAGACTTCACAAGCTTTTCACTACAATTTTGTTTTGGTTTGGTTTGGTTGTTTGCAGGTTTGCTGAACTGAAATTCCTTGAGCTGCCCATCCATCAGGCTGGTCTGAAAAGACACTCTGAACTGAACAAAACCCTCAAGTAATAGTCCACACATTTCAAAAAATGAAACAAAAGAACTATTTATTTATGAAAAAAAAAAATCTACTAGTTAGTGACTTTGTTAAGAAGCCTGCATGTCAGTAGAGATGACTAAAAATGTCACACAGAGCTCAGAAAGAAGGAAGCCCCAAAATCTGCATCCTTTTCAGCACCCCCGTGGAAACAGGCCAAACTGTACATCTCTGACAAAGATCAGTTCATGCCACTCATTCCTCTTCCAAGTCTGTCAGCTAAATTCTTGCAAGATGCCACCATCACTCCTCTTCTACTGGCTTCTCATGGGCTCCTTCACATCATTCTCACACAGTAGTTTCTGTCTTATGTCCAAGGTGCAGGCAGCAGCAGGCAGGAGGGCAGGCATGCCAGCACAGACCCAGGGAAATGGCGCTGGTAGCAGATGGAAAAAAGAAATGAAGTTGCCTGCTCTAATCAGTGTAACAGAGATCTAGAACTATTTAAACAAAGTTTGGAGAGTTTCTAAGGCAGAAGTGTTGTCGCCAAAGAGGAAAAATGTGAGCTTGTAGTGTGAAGACTTCCTCCTCAGAAGCACTGGTGAACTCGGCAGATTGCAGCAGTGGTGTGGAGGCAAAGAGAGCATTTAATCTCTGTCCACTGACGGGTTTCCACCAAAGAATAGCTCTTCTGTGGCCAACTGTAGAACTGTGCTGTGATCCGAATGTTGTTTTGCAAAAGGTAAATTAATTTAATTACTCCCTGGAATAATGTCTGGCAGCTGAGGGGGCCAGTGAACAATGATGTAATCCTTTCAAGACTTGGGCAAGAAAGACCAAAGAGCAGAAGTCAGAAACATGTCTGAAACCTACATCAGAACAACTATAGAAACTGTAAGAATAAAATTTTCATTTCAATAGAAGATGTGGAATTCAACACCACCAAATGGTGGGATGGAACAGAGTAATTTCCTGCCTGGGACTGGCCAAATAAAATGGAACTGCAATGTACTGGTCTTCTCTCAAGAGCCAGATGGAAAGGACTGGCATTCAGCCAACCAGTCCTAGTAGCAGGTCAGATCCCACAAGAGCAGTAGGAAGGAATCCAGCTGCTACATTCCAGAGTGCTGCAGTACTCCGTTGATGTTGCCAACCTCTCCAGTGGCAGGAAAGGAACACTGGTTCTCCTCCAAAGGCAAGATAAGAAGACAAAGTTCCTGTTAGGAAAATAGAGGGTACACAAAGTACCAAAAAGCACAAGGCTGATGAGAAACACAAGTTCAGGTTGGTGTTCCTTAGGATCATAGGGCATAGCTACTTTGCCCTTATGTTCATGGGATTTATATTGAACATCTGCTTCCAATATTGACTGCAATACGATGAAATAAAAGCTAAGCACAATAGATGATCTTTAGTCTTTAAAAGATTCAAGTAGATACATTATACTGTCATAAACCTAATGACACCTAAACACAGCTGCAGACAGTAATTTCCCTGATGCTTTCATGGAGTTTTAATGTTCTGTTGTGCATAGCCAGTCAGAGATAAGGCCTGAAAGAGTTGCTTCACACATGCATGTTGGCTTGCAGGAATCTTTAGATTTGAGCAGGCTGAACTGAGGATGAACCTAAGTGCTGTGCTGAGAAGTGAAGTCTTCAGGTCAAAGCTCTGGCTTGCATGCCACTGGGGACCAATTTCACACAAAGACCAGGAGATATCACACACAAAATGGAAGGAAAATAACTCAAATATGAAGCTCAGATTTTAGCCATTTGCCCATCGTGATTATTATATGATTAAATTTAACTTTTTACCACAGAGCTCAGATACACCACATCAGTTTCTGCACAGACTAAATTCCTTCAGATTTTGGGTCGTTAAAGACTCCTGTTACCCGAGAGGAAGGAGAGGTATGCATTCTGTTTCAAGTTCATTTCAGAAAGAGCATTTAGTATGTTTTTCCACTAGGCAACTCGAGTTCTCAGCAAAGGATTCAGGCCACAGGATTCCAGCCTGTGGTTTGGCAGAGGGAAAAGCACGCACAGAATACAAGGCACCAGCCCCACTGTGCTGGATCCCACTGAATTTCAAGATTAATCAAAGGCATGGGATTTAAGATTTTATAAAACCCTCTCTGTTCTCCACAACGACTTCCCCGACCCTTCAATGCTGTCGGCACTGCCGGCTACAGAGCCCAGGCAGCTGCTTGCACTCTGTCTGTGCAGAGGCCGCTGCTCTCCTGATCACAGAATCATGGAATCGGCTGGATTGGAAGGGACCTCAGAGATCATCAAGTCCAACCCTTGATCCACTACCGCTGCGGTTCCCAGCCCATGGCACTGAGTGCCACATCCAGGCTCTTTTTAAGTATCTCCAGGGACGGAGAATCCACCACTTCCCTGGGCAGCCCATTCCAATGTCTGATCACCCTCTCCGTGAAGAAATTCTTTCTAATATCCAACCTAAACTTCCCCTGGCACAACTTAAGTCCATGCCCTCTTGTCTTGCTGATAGTTGCCTGGGAAAAGAGCCCAACCCCCCCCTGGCTCCAGCCTCCTTTCAGGGAGTTGTAGAGAGTGATGAGGTCTCCCCCGATGCCCCGGCTCTCTCCATCGCGCCACATCCCGGTCAAAGGAGCCGCTGCGCGGGACGGGGAGGTTTCTCCCGCTCCTCCCCGCTGCCCGGTGCCCGCCTACCCTCGCTCGCCGCAGCGCAGCCGCCTCCTGGCTCTGAGAGGCGGTGCAAAGCCAGCCCGTGCTCCCCGCACCGCTTCCCGCCGGCCCTTGCGGAGGCGGGACCCCATCGTTCCAGCGGCTCTGCCTCAACCCGTCAGGTTTCGGCGCTGCTGCTGCTGCCGTTGTCCGGCGGACCCAGCGGCACTCCCGCTCCCGCCGCCGCTCCCGCTCTCGCCGCCGCCACCACTCGACCCGCGCTGGGAGGGGCCGGTGGAGGATGACGTAATGGATGACGTCAGGGATGACGCAATGATGACGCGGGCGGCCGCGGGGCCTCCGCGCTCCGCAGTCCCCCGCTCGCTCCCGCCTCTCGCCGTCCCATCCCGTCCGTCACGCGGCCGCGGAGAAGCCGCAGCGCCCCGCGCCATAGCTCTGCTGTCACGTGACCCCGCCCCACCAATGGGCGCCGCGCGGGCCGGGCTGGCACCGCGGGGCGGGGGCGGGAGCGGGAGCGGGGGCGGCTGCCGGGCGTGTCCGCCATCGCGGCGCAGACAAAGCGGCGGCCGCCGCTATGGCCGTGGCCAATTACAGCATCCTGAACCGGGCCCAGCTCACCTTCGAGTACCTGCACACCAACTCGTGAGTACCGCGCCGCCGGGGCGGTGGCCGCTGGGCAGGGCCACTGCGGGACGGTGCCTGGGTGCCCGCGGCAAGCGCCCGCACCCGCCCCTGGGCCGCGGGGGCCGGGCAGGTGAGTATGGGTGGTCCCGGGCGAGGCCGCGGCGGCACGGCAGGACAGAGCAACCCCCGCCGTCGAACCCGGCCCGGGAGCCTCGTGGGCTGCTGCCGGCCCCGAAGGCTGCAGTGCGGGCTGGTAACGGTGCGTGAGAGGCGAGGCCTGGAGGGGCTCCCGGGAAGAGGAGGGTGCAGCCTCCCGGCCAGCCCGGGCCTTTCGGCTGCGGCTCTCTGAGGAGCACGTGTGGTGGCCGTAGCGGCTGTCATCCATCCCCAGCACGTCCTGTCATCGGTGCCCAGAGATACTGTGCAGATGTGTTTCCAGCAGAATCTGACGTTCTTCTGACGAGCTTTTTGAAGCTGCGGAGGCTTTTGCACATCGCTGATGAATCCTCTAAAATAAAATCACACCCAGAAGAGGCAAAGTTCTTTCAAATGGGTTGCTTCTAAGTGCATGTCTAGAAAATGGGAAATGTCACCAAGAAGAGGTGCTTAGCAGGGATGAGCACCCATCCAAGAGCTGCCTATTGTACATAAACCTTGTAGTGCCATCTACACAACAGTTTTAAAAGAAAGACCTTGGGTTCAGCTGGGATAGTTAATTTTCATGAAGAACTGGGAAGAAACACAGCCAGGGTAGCTGACTCCAACCAGCCAAGTGGATAGGCAGTGTGTAAACTGGGATAACTGGCAGGGGGAAAAAGAGAGACTGCAGCTCTGGGAATGGGCTGGTCATCAGGTTTCAGGTGGTGAAATGCACTGTGCATCACTTGCTTCTAATATTCTTTTATTAGTATTATTGTTACTGTTTCTTCTCGTGTTTTCCTATTAAACTCTTCATGTCACAACCCACAAGTTTCTCCTTTTTTCTTCTGATACTCCTCACCGCCCCACTGGGGTAGGGAGGGGCAGAGTCAGGGAGCAGCCATGTGGTGCTAAGTTGCAAGTTGGGCCGAAAGCACAACAGCTTGTTCTGGCCAAATGACCTGGAAGAACAACATGAACCACATTGGGCATTTCTTCATTTTGATCAGCTGGTCACCGGCATAAGGCTGTCTTCTAATGCTTTGTGGAAGAGTTGATGCTTACCATCATAGAAGAAGAAATGCAGGCTTATCGTTTTGCTTTCCCTTTTCAATGTGTGAAGGCAAGCTTAGAGTGAAGGCCAACAGTGGTTTGCAGCAGCTTGAAGACTTCTGATGCACGGAAATACGGATGACTTGATTTCAAAGTGGATCTGACTCATTTTGGTGTCAACACAAGATACGCCTGCAAGAGGAACCAAGACAAATCTCACTTAGATGTGTCAAGAGCATTATGAGCCATTGCTTTTCATGATGAGGGAAGTGAACGGGTTTTGTACAAGAAAAGAAACCTAGTAACAGTCTGGTATCCTCCTGGGGTCTGTGTCTCTTTGGCTTGGCTGGAAGCCACTGCATGTGGAGTGAACTGAAGTGCCGGAAGATGAGAGACAATACTGAGTCACGTTCCTGGTGCTGTTGTTGATCTGAGAAATTCTAATGTCCCGCTGCAGAAAACAAATGTTTTTACAGATAAGATGACTGTATGGCAGAGCTCTGTCAGCAGCTTGTGTTTGCCTGCAGAACACCAGAACTCTGTCTTTATAAGATGTCTGTGCTGTAGAAAAGGCTGATGTGTTTTTGCTCCCCTGAATTATTAACTATTAAAGCTACTTCATGTTGCCACCGTGCTTTCTGTTCTGCTGATGATCAACTTCTGGTGTGCTACATATCTGCAGTACATAAGTGCATTAAAAAATGTTTAGGAGAAGCAGCGAGCTAATGCATATGAATAAGCCAAAGCTGTCATAAGTGAAGAGCCTTTTGAGATTATGCAAATCAGTGCATAAGCTAAATGCTTCCCTAGAAATGGCAGTGGAAACAATGGAAGTAGTTCTCAAAAGCAAAAAAACCCCATAACAACAAAGCGAAAACCACAACCCAAATAAACGACCCCCCAGCTCCCCTAAGAAAAAAATGAGGGGGAGGAAAACCAAACCAAAACCAACCCAAGAACAGTGTATAACTTTGATAATGGAGACAAGATCTTGTCTTTTTGTCTGTCCCGTCTTGCTGAGGAAAACCATACCATCTCAGCATGGTATGTCATGGAGGGAGAAATTCTTTAAATTCCAGTTAAAAATCATCCACCTAGCTGTTGAGGTGGAGAAGGTAACTGAATTTTTTTTTCTTCATCCTTTTGTGAGGCTTTCTGTAGGAAAAGTTATTTAGTATGTCTCATGCCGAGTACTTGGTCTGAAGTGCTTTACAGAAGCCTGTTTATCAGTCCCTGAACTTGAGGAGTTCCAGTAGATCTTTTCGGTAGCTTCTTAGTGCTTCCATGTCTGTGGCACATTTCACAGCATATACCTCAATGACCTGAGTTGCCATTTTTAAAAATTAAATCACCTCTCTTCTTTTCCAAACGCTTTTCTTGACGTGTAGTTGAGCAGGGACAGACTCTTTAGCAGGGCCTGTATTGATAAGACAAAGGGTTATGACTATCTAAACTAGGTTAGAGACAGCCTGGATAAGAGGAAGAAGTTTTTTAGGTGGCCCAGAGCTGTGATGGATGCCTTTATCCCTGGAAACATTCAGTCTGAGCTGTACAGTCTAGTTGAAGATGTCCCTGCTTGCTGCAGGAGTAGATGGGCTTAAAAGTCCTTTCCAGCCCAAACCATTTTAGGTTTTGATGTGAAAGTTCTTTTAGATCCTAGAATGGAAATTACTGTATCAGCATGTGAAAATTACCTGCCCACGGGTTTTATGACTTCCCAGAGCCACCTGTTTCCCTTGATATTCTTCCTTAAAAATCAAATGCTGCTACTTGAAGAGCCATTCAGTGAGAGAGTCTCAAAAAGACATGTGAGCCCAACCAACTTTTTCTGTTTTTCAGATTTTGGATATTTGTAATGCAAAATTGAAGGAGTTTGTTAAAAGTTGAACAGCCGAAATTGTCTTCTGATGGTAGGTAGGATTTAGCTTGTGATCAAACTTGAGTCTTTTCTATAACTAGAACTGTCTCATTGAGTACAGCTGGAGTGGAAGGAGGTCACTCAAATAGAAAGACTTCAGAATGGCCAGGGGAATACTAGTAATAACAGACCAATAACATCTTCCCAAGCTCTTCCATGTCTTCTCGTGCATGTTTTATGTTCTGGCCTGAAATGGAGTGTAGTACCAGCAGGATAACTCTTGCTTTGGGTGCAGATGCCAAACATATTCCCAGATGTGTTCAAAACAAAAAGTTTTATGCCTTTAAGTCATAATTAGTTACTTCTCTGACTTTGCAGCATCAGGAGTCCCAGCTGAGTTTAAACATCGATGTTCCTCTAGGACTGCCCACAAAATAAGGTTTTATTCCTTCGGAATGTTAACGCAAGCAGTTGGTTTGGGAGGTGTTTGAAATTGGTCATGTTCTACGTAGTTGTTTGACTTGACCTTTTGTAACTCAGGTTTTGGTAAATTGGTAGCAGTTGACTTCTCTGTTCTGTTCCCTGCCGAGCCTTGACTCCTTCATGGAGCTATCTGGAATGAAAGTTGGAAGTTGTAGGAAGGTCTAAGCCAGTCTGTTTCTTCGAAGATAATATTTTGCTAAGATTCCCTCTATTTCATGTGTCATTCATATACTAGTAATAGTTGTATTTCAAGTGCTGTGATTGATGGAGGTTACTGTTGCCTCTGATGATGCCCATCTAGCTCGTGCTTAGGTGTTTCTAAGCTCTTGCAGCTCCATTTTGCCAGCAGCTTGCCTCATGTTTTTCAAATTTATGTTGTAAGTGGAATAATCCCAAGTTTTTTTTAGAGGTGGGGGAAAATTGTCATCAGTTGATAACGGTGGATGTTAATTATTTCAGGGATTTTTTTGACCATAATGGAAGACTGTGTTTGTTTGGGTTTTTTTAAATCTGAGTTCATTGAATCAGGCCAAAGCAATTCATGTGGCTTTAATTAGATATTGGCAAGGTAAGTGTTGAGATGAATACTCTGAATAGAAGATATTTATAGTGCATATATATTTTTGGTAGCGATAAAGAGCTGGAGTGGATTTCACTTGCTTACAGCAAGGTTTCACTTTGCCTGTCAGCACAAGAAATTCCAGTGTTGGTAGATTCAGGTTCACGTTGAGTATGGGATCAAGCTATGTGGAAGTCATGCTTTCTCTTGCCTCTCTTCATATCACCTAGAGCTACATTTTCAGCTATTTTGTTCCAATATCTTTCTTTGGAAATCACTTTTTAAATCTTATTTGCACCTTTTCTTACTTAGAAGCATTCTTTGATTGCAGATTAGAAGCTGCTAATGAAACATAGTTACTGATGCCAAAGCATCCATTTGCTTCTGGGTTTTTCCTGACATTTGTTCCTTCTTAAATAAACTTCTGGAATTTTGATTTGTGGAGCTGAGTAAGTACTCGTAAAGTTAAGGAAGCACTTGAAGTCTGTGTACAGGAAATCCTGCACAAAGGAAAGAATATAAAGTTTGAGCTGCTGTGGAAGCTTTCTGATTGGGAAAATAGTCTTGAAAACACCATTGTATTCTGTCTTTTGCCTCTGTGTGGACAAATGGGAGCTTGCAGAGGTCGAAATCTCCATTCTTGTGGTTCTGGTGATGACTTTGAAAGCTGAGGTGTTTTCCTCTGATTGGAGCTGCACTGATAGAGTAGGCATCATGACATTGAAGATGGATTTGGAAGTTCATTTTGGATTATTAGCATCATGGACAGCTATATACTTTGTGGGGGAAGTACCTGTGGATCTGTTCTTTGAAAGCTGAAAATATGGATTACTTTCTTTCTGCCTGCTTTGTTGGCCTTTTTATGTAGCAGTAGAAGCAGGCTGTATGTGAAGAGGTTTCATGCAAACTGAAATGTGGATGGAAGCAGTTTCTCAGGATGTCTCTTCATTGAGCATCCTACAAGAGCAACAGTTTCTAGCAACTGTTTCTCCAGGTCCTGTAGTTGCTGCTGATATTGGAGTTCGTGTGGCTTATCTACTTTTAAAATTGTTAGATTCTCAAGCTAGATTATGAAGTTGGGCAGTCAGTGGACACATTACATTAATGTCAGCAGACAATGCATTGTAATAATTTTATTAGGTTTTCCCTTTAGGTGTTCTCCCCATGTATCTTCTCTCAAGGTTAAGGCACATAGCTAATAGTTTTCAAATGGGTGCTGGTTATAAAAGTTAAGAGCCCAGAAACTAAACATGGCTTTTGAGATTGTGCAGGAGTGGCCCTTGGATAGATGATTTTAGCATTGAGCTTGGAAGGCGGTGTGGTACCATCATGGCAGAAGACTGTCTTTCTCTGAGTTAGGAGCAGTTGCAGCTATTGGAAGTCTCCCAGGATCTGGAAGCTTCTTCCTGTCAGAAACATCTTCTGCAAAGTGAATATGTGCATGGGGAAGGTGGACCTTACGTATAATCCTCATCTGTCTGTGTTTTACATATGGGCAGTGTTTACTTGCCATGAAGAGACCTGGCAATGTGGTGAATAATTAAGGAGTCTGGAGAAGGCCACGAGGACTGGAGCACCTCTGCTGTGAGGAGAGACTGAGAGAGTTGGAGTTGTTCAGCCTGGAGAAGAGAAGGCTCCAGGGAGACCAAACTGTGGCTTTGCAATACTTAAAGGAAACCTAGAAGAAAGATGTGGACAGACTTTTTAGCAGGGCCTGCAGTGAGAGGATTAGGTGTCATGGTTGTAAACTAAAAAAGTGCAGATACAGACTAGATGCAAGGAAGAAATTTTTTACGGTGAGGGTGGTGAAACAAGACCTAGGTTGCCCAGGTAGGTGGTAGATGCCCCATCCTGGAAACATTTGATGTCAGGTAGGACAGGGCTTTGAGTTGAAGATGTCGTGCTTGCTGCAGGGGGAGCTTGGACTAGATGGGTTTAAATGCCCTTTCCAACCCAAACCATTCTATGATGTATATTAATTGTTGACTGGCTCATAGGCTGGTTCCCTACCTCAATAATTTTCTTTGTTATGTCTGTTTACCATGCAGTATTTTTTTAGACTATAGTGAGCAGTGGTTTGTTGAATCAGAGCCTTCAAAGGGTCGTCTGTCTGCTGCATCTCTGCCTCTGAGAGTAAAAAGCTAATTTCTAGTCTGCTGTCAGTGGCTGAAGATATTTGTATTATAAACATACAATTGTATTTGTCTGAAATGTGTTTGAGATTCTTGTTTGTTTGAAGGTCTCATTTTAAGTGTCAGTGTAACCCTGCTGATTCTGTTTCATTGCAGAACTACCCATGAGTTTTTATTCGGTGCCCTTGCTGAACTTGTAGATAATGCCAGGTATGTACCTGAGGCTGCCTTATTCCTAAGGTAAATTTAATTAAGCTTTCATTAATCTGTCTATTTGCTTATCTTGAGCAATTTTGACTTGTAGTAGACCATGAAAATATAAAGTAGAAGTCTTTGCTGTAGTTTAATATGAATGTTACCCTTGGTCATCTTATACCACTATCTCTACCCCTTAAAGAAAAAAGCAGGGAAAAAAAAAGTATTATTTCTTAAAAGGTAAGTTTGGATGAATCGTAGCACAGAACAACACAGATTAGAGAGGAAATAATTAAAAGACAGAAGGTAGATTCAAGGAAAAATAAGTCTGCCTTTTTGTTTAAAGAAATTTGTAGAATAGTAAATATTAGAGTTGGGATTCTCAAGATACTTAGATAATCCTTGGATCTTTGTATCCTAAGTGTGGTGGTAGGATGAAAATGAAATTAGGAGTGGGATATTGAAAATTAGACCAAAACCAATTAGAGCAACTGTGACACTTGAGAGGGGACTTGGTATCTGGAAATGGTGGGGTTTAGGCCACAATTACCATGTTTCCATTCAGGAATCCAGGCTATTGCTGCATCCCAGGCATTGCAGAGTTATCTCCTGAGCTTCACAAAATATTCTGACGTGGCATTGTGGAAATATTTTGAGATCATCTTCTGTCAAGCATGAATTGTCACACTATGCTGTTTGTAATGTGAGGAGCTGAAACTGGAAGCTTTCTGTGTAGGAAGAATTCTGTGTAGGCAGTCAGCCCTGTGTTTGTGCGCTGTTGCTGTTTTCACTTTTGCTACAACGTAATTAAATGTGGCATCTTTGAGATTAATGGGTGGTTTTCTCTTCAACTTTGTTCCTCCTCTGGCAAAAGAGAGGTTGGTCTTCTAGGGAGGAGGCAGTTGTACTTGGCTGGAAATTCAAAGGACAGTGATTTTTGTGTTTGGGAAGTGGGGTTTTATTACAGCACTACAGCTGCATTCTTATGATCAGCAAACCAAGGGTATGTGATGGTCTACATAGAAAAAAGTTGAAATTGGTTGTGAAAAGAGAGCACTAGTGCTTTTATGTGTTGCATTTTCAAATACAGACAAGGATGCACAGTGTATGAAGGGCTTCACTTAAATATTTGTGAGGCCTTAAAAGGCACTGGTCCTGGCAGGATCCCTGTTTGGAGGCACCAACTCAAGCTGCAACAAACTGAATCTGTGACAAACTATTTTTCCTAGCTGGGGCCTATGACTGGATCCAGCTGCACACAGACTCCTTCCTGAGAAGCAGTTTAGAAAGCAAGGGAGTCCAGTGTGAACCATATGGCTCAGCAGTAGGGTCATCCTAGACTGCTAATCCCTTTTTGGTGAAAAGCCAGTGATGCTATAACTAGGCTCAATTTTGTGGCAGCAGCAGCATGTTCTGGAGTTAGGGAAAGATTAGAATATGTCTTTCAACTTGTCTGCTAGTACTTGGCTGTGGGGCCTTTGTGGACTCTGATCTGTGCAGCCAATTGATTTTGGAAATTACTGCATGTGCCTGGATTTTCACTTCATTTCTACTTGACATTTGAGTACTGATTGTGTTTTTATTGCTTTGTAGAGATGCAGATGCCACACGCATAGACATTTACACTGGTAAGTCACTGCTGTTGCTTCCTTGCGTGTTGGCAGCTAATCCAGTAGTTAACTTGAGGCTGCAAATGCATATTGTACTTAGTAGAATAAGAGTAAGGGTATTTATGCCCATTACTGTGTTCAGTTTTGCATGTCCAGAGAAGGGCTGGGGAAGGGATTGGAACACAAGTCTGACCAGGAGCAGCTGAGGAGCCCAGGGTGTTCAGCCTGGAGCAAAGGAGGCTGAGGGGAGACCTTCTCCCTCTCTAGCTCTCTACAACTGCCTGAGAGGAGGTCGGGTGTTGGTCTCTTCTTCCAAGGAACAAGTGATAGAAAAAGAGGAAAGATCCTCAAGTTGTGCCAGGGGAGGTTTAGACTGGAGGTTGAGAACAATTTCTTCACTGTGTGGTGGTTTTGTAAACCTGCTCCAACATGACCCTGCCCCTGGCTGCAGTTCATCCAGGGGTGTACCTGCTCTGTTGTGGCCTTATCCATGGCCACACACTTTGAAGTGTCCCAAGATGACCTCATGCACAATCACTGATGCTTCAGGGTGTACCTGCTGCAGCATGGACTTATCCACCACCACAGATGCTTCAAGATGTGCCTTCTGCAGCATGGATTTACCCTTGGGTCACAGTCCCTTCAGAGGTGTATCTGCTGCAGCACAGCTGTAGCCACAGCTGTGGTTGCTTTGAGGTGTACTTGCTCTGGCATGGGCTTATCCATGGGCACAGGGCAAGGTGTCCTTCTCCCAGGTGGTCTCATTTCCAGGTGACAGTCCCTTCAACTCAAATTCATACTGGAGTTCCAACCTGTTCAGTACAGCAGCGCAGAAACCTTGGTGATGTCCTGGCCATCTGCCAGCCCAGGGCAGTGGCCATTGCTGTTGTGGGAATGTTCCCAGGCACAACAGAGTCAGACTATCAGCAGTATAACAAGCAGTAAAAGCAAAAAGCAGGCTGCTAGCTGATAGATAAACAGAAACAACAGCTAGAAATTTATGTAGCACAATGTGTTCAAGTCTGACGTTATCTCAAAACCTTTGAGCCCCTTGTAGGTGCCCAAAAGAAATGTTGTGGTCTAACCTCAGCCAGCAACTAATTCTCATGTGGCCACTCTCTCATTGCCCCACAGAGAGATGGGGGAGACAATCGGCAGAGTAAAACTGAGAAAACTTGGGGGTTGAGATAGAGATGGTGTAATAAGTACAGCAAGCAAAGCCAAAGACAGAATTCATCCACTGCTTTACCTCAGGGGCAGGTGTGTCATCCCCAGGAACCAGCACTCCATCATGTCTGCTGCTTACTTGAGAAGAGAAACACCATAAAGCCAAGCATTCCCCCACCCTCTTTTTCGCCTGTTTTCATTGCTGAGTGCAAAGCCCTATGGTCTGGAATGTCCCTGTGGTCAGCTGGGGTCAGCTGTCACAGTGTCTTGTCCCCTCCCAGCTCTTTGTGCACCCCCAGCCCACTGGATGGTAGGGTGTGGGGAGCAGGAAAGGCCTTATGGCTGGGTAAGCACTGCTCGTGGGGAATTAAAACATCTCTGCCTTGGCAACACTGTTTTCAGCACAAAACATCCCCATGCCAGCTACTATGAAGAAAATTAACTCTATCCTAGCCAAAGGGTTGTGAGGCACTGGACCAGCCTGCTCAGGGAAGTGATTGTGTCACCAGGCCTGGAGGTATTTAAAAGATGTGGTGCTAAAGGACAAGGCTTAGTGACTGACACTGCTCTGTTAGGTTTACTGTAGGACTCTCATCTTTTCCAATCTAAGCATGATTCTGTGATTCTACCATTTATCCTGTGCACCAGTGCCTATTTTCTTTCCAAAAATTGTGCCTTTGCTAATAACTCAGGCAAGCATGTAGATCAGCCTCCAGCTGAGGTAAAGTGAGCAGTTGTTGGTGCTGAATGCTTAAAAACTCACTTTTAGGTTGTATTCTTGTACCATATATTTACTTACAGTTTAAAGTGCGGAAGTTTTTAATTATTCTGTAACAAAAATCTGGTGCTTTTTCTTATATCTGAACCATACTGGGGTCGTGAAAGTCCTACTTGTTGTTTTACTTCTGTCATGAACACTGATTCTGTTTTATGGGACTTTTACCTTTTGCCTGGGGGAGCACTGAATAATTCTTCTCTTGTAGAGCAACGGGAGGACCTACGAGGTGGATTCATGCTGTGTTTTTTGGATGATGGAACAGGAATGGATTCAAGTAAGTCACAGGAAGTTAAATTTGCATTTTCAAATAGGTTTCATGTTATGGCTTAAGCTGAATTAGCAGCTTGGTTCTGCTGAAAGGGGCATGTTCCATGCCTGGATGAGTTGTTCCTGCCTCTCAACTGGCTCTTTCACACAGTATTATGTATCAAACTGTTCACCTCTTGAGTTGCAGAAAACTAATCTGGCCAAAAGAAAACTGCTTTGCTGCATTATGGAGTTGAGTCAGTATTCCCACAGAGCTAGCACTTAAAACATTGGAACACTCACATTGTAAATTTATACATTGTAAATAAACATATTTAACATACTCATTGTTCATGAGGTTTTCACTGGTGCTTACAATCCCTTATCTTAAAGCTGATTGATGGAGGGTATCCTTGTCTTCTTAAAAGGTATAGGTTTTTAAAATTTTATTGTGCAAGAGTGGGGGTCTTCAAGGAGAGGTGAGTATCTTAATTTTTGGAAATTAGGTTTTCATATTATAATTAGTCAAGCTCACCTAAAGCATACATTTTTAGCTGATTCATGCAGGACAGCCAACCTTCTCGGGCAACAAGCCCACAGAAATTTCTGGTACCTTGTTTCAGATCTGTATGTTCTTTCTATCTCATTGTCTTGTTTGTGTCACTGTGTGCCAGCCAGCACACCTGCTGTGACAGCGTCTCTGCCATTCAGGTGTATGCTGTTACTGACCTGGAGGATCAACAGTCAGGAACTAAACAGCTACATCTTTCATTTCTTCATCCCTAAAGTTTCTTATTAGGAAGCTTTTTATCTGCACCCTTGATTCTTTTTCTTGGGCTTTGAAGATCAGTCTGCCACCTTGAATAAGTTTCTTTGGATTGTTTTTTCTCTTCTCTCTTTGGCATAGATCACATCACCCTCTTTTTGTTGCCAGGGAGTTTATTGTTTGTTTTTGTTTGTTTGTATGTTTGGTTTTTTAAATCTAGTACTGTGAGACACCACAAAATCAAAACAGTGTGACTAAAATAGCCTTAAGTGAAATTCTCTTCAGAGCCTTGAATCAAAAAAGCTGGAAAAAAAATTAATTTGTATCTTAATTTGTGGGAGGACATGAAAATTAAATCTCTCCCAAAGACAACAAGCCTGGAGCAGAGACAAGCTCCCTTGCTCTCAAGAAGTCCCCTCTGCTCAGCATCATCTTCAGCCCTCTGCCCGGAAAGAATTTATACAGCATGTTCTTGGACATCCAGCATTGAGTGATATACCATATGGTCTCCTTTTCTGAGTGAGGAAATGCTTTGGACAATTACTCTTTTCCCTCTTCAGGCTTCTTGAAGTTTTGTTTAAAATATTTCTTGATAAAACTTTTTGTATAGCAAAAGAGTTCTAGTAGCCTTCTTTTCTTAGAATATTCCCTATCACCTTTTCTGAGCAGGTTGTAAAACTAACACAGTAATAAAAGTAATAATAATAACACCATCATATCTCCAAATAAGAAGTAATCTAATGTTTTCTTTGTTTGCCCAGAAAATACTATAGTATACCAAAGGAAAGGAAGAGGTGTTCTCATCCAGTCAAAAGTTGGTTTTGAAATAATTGTGGACCTCCATTATGAACATACTAAATTGAGGCAGTGAGGTGCTTACATAGTTGTTCTCCTGTATTTTCACCTTGTAATCTGTGGCTTTAAATCTGAGTGACATTTCAATGGAAAGTGGAATTCTGACACCCAATTAGTGATTCCATGTTAGACCAACTGTGCTAATACTAAACCTCTTACTGTAAAAACTCAGTGTCAGTACTACTGGACGTGAGTAAGTCTCATGTATGCTTAAGCTCAGCTTGTCCAGGGGCTCAGCCTCCTGGCTGGGTGACTGATGTTCCATGCTCCCTGACACCTTGTGTATGCATTTGAGGGCTGCAATTGTTTTCAGCCTTCCTGTTAAGGTAGTTTGTGTTCCCTGTCTCTGGAATTGTGTTTCATTTCTCCCAGTAAACATTATGTGAAACAATTGCTATCTCCTGGAGGAAGGGAGAGGAATTGTTCCATCCTATGGATGATGTTAAAAGGTTTTGTCCCTTGAACAATAGAAAGGCTTGAGCTAAAAATGACAGCCTCTCAGCTGCAGAGCTATCACATCCTTTCACTTTGTCCTGTGCTAATTAAATTATCTGTTAATTGCTGTGGTACTTGCTAGTACTGCCTTTTCACCCACAGCTCTCCTGCTGTCAGCCCTCCAGCAATCTGCTATGAAAATTAGCATTTGTCTTATTAGTGCATTAATTCATCATCATATCATTCAACGCCATGAAGAAAAAGTAATGTTTACCCTGAATTCAAGACCTATTTTGTAATACTCTTTATGCTCTAATGCCCGTGGTTTTGAGGGTGTGGTGTCAGCAGCACACACAGTACACCAGAGCTGCAGCGTCCAGGGTGCTGTTTGGTTCACTAGCATGTTGGTAACTGTGGTGGACACAAGAGATCATCTTGTGGACACTTTTTAAAAAATGAAACGTCTTTGTGCAGCTTGCTCAGGGCACTGGGCTAGTCTGAAACTTGGAACTCTTTTTGTCAACACAATGGCATCTATGCAAAGCCTTTGATTATGTAAATGCCATCCAACAATGTGTGTCTTATAGGTCTGTATGGTAGAACTTCAGGATGATACTGCATTGGGCTCCCAGCCTCTTCCATCCTATAGTCCTTCGGTGCTACTAACAGCGATGAATAAGTTTATCTAAAAGATACGTGTGTGTGTGTGTGTGTATTAAAACAGACTTTTTGTTCCCTGTCTCTCATTCCAGATGAAGCTGCCAGTGTTATTCAGTTTGGTAAATCAGCCAAGCGATCACCTGAGTCAACCCAAATTGGGCAGTATGGGAATGGCTTGAAATCGTAGGTATAACAAAAGCCAGCCTCCTGAAACTATGGAGGTTAGAGTTGATATAGTAAATGCATTTTTGCTTGGAGACATATAGATATATATAGTTTGATAGGCAGAACCTTCATGAACATCTGCTGCCTTTTTTCAGTGGCGGAAAACCCAATCCAAAGCTGATGTTGCTGTTTTGCCATTCTTTTTTTGCATGATGCAGAGGATACAGAGGGGACAAAAAATGGGAAACAAAACCTTAATATGCCTGTGACACTCAGACAGCAAAATTGGAGCAAAATAGTGCTGCAACCTCTGGCTAGAAAAGTTGTCAGATGGGCTTAAATCTTTTCTTGTTATCTTAAACCAAACAAATGCAGGGAGAAGAGGGGAAGTGATGGAAGGAATGCGAGGAGGCATCGGATTAAGTGGCAGAGGAACAAAGGCAGGAAGGAAATGTTACTGGTTAGAGGGGATTTGCTAGGGAAGATGCAAGTGTTTGCTATGGTGAACTGATGTCTTTGGGGAAGTTAAAAGGCTTTTATGGCTTACTCTGACCATTTTGCTTTATGCTGTTCCATGTGGCTTGATTGTATGCATTCTCTTGGGGAAATCTGTGGGACTCTATTGGGGAAGGAAGGGAATAAAAAAGGAGATGTATTGGATCTTGAGATACTATTGATCCAGCTGCAATGCAGGACAGATTCTGCCTGTGCACTTCCAGGACAGATGACTGTCCTGTTCTTAACCTTGAGCAAGAGACATACTATATTACATCTGAGAAATGCAGACTGAAGCCTAAACATTTGAAAGGTGAGCTCTGATATTGCATTAAGCTCATCTAAAGAGAACTGAACTGTCAGAACACTTAATCCTTCTTTTGATGGAATGGTAATTTTTCTTTTAGTTTTTTTTTTTTTTTATAAGTGAGGTAATAGGGTAAAAGAAAACATGGGGAAGGCACTACTGGGGATAGGAGATTGGGGTGAAAAATGGGACTGTCCCATTTTATGACAGCTAGCTGCTAAGCTGCATTAACTAAAGTGTCAGTCAGTCTTTCGAGTTAAACACTAGAAAATAAATAGTCTGTCTTCCAGAAACTTGTCTGCAACTACTCATTCTGTGTACAGTGAAATGAAGTTTAAAGTCGCTTTTTCACATTTCTGCTGTCATATTTGAAGATTATTATGACACCTCACCTTAGTCATCTCTTTTAGATTAAAAAAAAAAAAAGAATTTTTTTAAATTTGTACATAGTATGCCTGCAAAGCCATGCTGTTTGTGTGCACCTTTTAATGATTAGTGTTAAAAGTTTCAGAACATTATGAAAATGTCCTGGTTGAGATGCCTTTTGAAAGGAATGAAGTATTGCTGTTAAAGCTCCTCTTCAGCCTTACCTGGTGTTGGTATCTCATATTTGAATGCAACAGGAAAAAAACTCAGTAATGTGGTCTGTTTTTCAGAAAATGTTGAGCATCAGGTGTAACATACAGACTGAAATCTGTTTCTAGGGGTTCCATGCGGATTGGGAAGGATTTTATCCTGTTCACAAAGAAAGACAACACCATGACTTGCCTCCTCTTGTCAAGGACATTCCATGAGGAAGAAGGCATTGATGAGGTTTGCATGTATTTTGTTGTAATGAATATGGTGAACACTGTCTCATGTGAACTTTCTCAGTATTCAGGAGAAGAGGCTGCACCTGTGTTGGTTGCTACTCTGGTTGGATCAGTGCATAGTTCTCTCTTTGTGATACACTTGTAGGGGTTCTGCAAATTCATCAGAAATTTTTTATCTTTTGGGTTTAATTCTGTTTGAGAGGTCTTTCTAAACTACAGCATATTTGAAGAGGTCATTTCAGTCACTTAAAGTTACTTATACTGAGGTCAGGACATGCCTAGGCTACTTGCATTTTCTTTTTATCACAAAATTGGAATTTCAAATGTACTGCTTTGATTTGATTTTCTTCAGAGAAGTAAAGGTGTGATTGGAATTGCTACCCACAAGTCATAAACTCCAGACATGTCTCTTCTTTTGGAACTGTTTAAAGTAAAACGTCAGTGCGGCTCTGCCTGTTGAAAACTTGTGTATCTTAACATGTAATTCAAGCATTGTTGTTCTGTATCCACACTCTTAACATGGAAGTATTTCTGTGCTCAAGCACAAGTATTTTGTAATTTGCAGGTCATTGTTCCCTTGCCCACCTGGAGTGCACGGAACAGGGTGCCTGTGACCAACAACATGGAGAAGTTTACTGTTGAGACAGAGCTAATTTACAAGTATTCCCCTTTCAAATCAGAACAGGAAGTGATGGAGCAGTTTAAGAAGATCCGTGGTGAGAACGGTATGTATGGATGGTGTTGTCATAGGTATGGTATTTGGGGTTTGGTTGGGATTCACCTGATCAACTTGTTACTTGTTCAGGTACCCTGGTGATCATCTTTAACCTCAAGCTAATGGATAATGGAGAGCCAGAGCTGGATGTTACTTCTGACCCCCGAGACATTCAGATGGCAGAAACATCCCCAGATGGAACGTAAGTGTAATGGGCATGACAGTCCCTTGGATTCTGATCAAGTTATGTGTAGGGTTTGACTGTATACTGTGTGGGTGTGGTTTTTAAAAGCTTTTCTTTCTGTGGTGAATTGTAGAATTAAGAAGATCTTTAGTTCTCTAGCACTTTGGAATTCATGCATCTAAATGGCCTGCAGGCATTATGGTTGTGAATTTGCTGTCAGTGCCTCTTGTTGGCTTGTCTCAACTTAGTCACCGGAGCAAACTTGACACTCTTCTTTTGGCACCTTAAAATGAAGGAGCCTTAAAATACAGTATTAATTTTCTATACTCATCAAAGATAATTTTGTCTGAATTACATCTGGTTGTGAGTCTGCTGCTCTTAAGCTGATGCTGAATTTTGTGACTGAATGAACCCTGGCATCTTAAAGGTTCCTTCCAACCCTGAAAACTCTATGATTCTATGAATCTCTGCTTGTAGTGCTATGAGTAAATGCTGAACAAACTGCTCAGGCTCTGTAAGCATCCCTGTGTTGCAGAAAGCCTGAGCGCCGCTCCTTCCGTGCCTACGCTGCTGTGCTTTATATTGATCCCAGAATGAGGATCTTCATAAATGGACACAAAGTACAAACCAAACGACTTTCCTGCTGCCTCTACAAGCCCAGGTAAGACCCAAAGCCTGCATGCTTCTGGGACTTTTAGATTTTCCTTTACAGAACAGGTTTAGCATTTTCTCTCTGGGTGTATCCTGCATAATTCTGTGATAAAACCACAGAAATAATTAAGAGAATGGATTGTGGTATTGACATCATGGAAAAAGTGATAGATAGTGGAATGTCTAATGTCTTTGCAAATCACATGAGTAATTTGTGCCATTTGGCTCTCTGTCAGAGCAAAGTAGGGAATGAAGATACTAATTGGTCAGAATTCCATAACTATACAAATCTAATAGGTAACTGGTTTTTCTAAGTAGGACAAGCAAATACATATCCTGGATGTTACCAAGTGTTACTGAAAAGAAACTAGGCTGAATTTTTTGAAACAGTTGCTTTGAAAATTAACTTATACATGTACCTCATAGAGGTTTGAATAGGGATTGGGAAATTGGGAAATATTCCTTTTAAGTCCCTTTAAGGAAAAAAATGGAAAGTGATCTGTGATGTGCTGCCAGCTGGTTCAACAGGAACTGGAGAAGGTTATATAGGTGGGATGTGAAAGGAAAACGTGCATTTAAATCTGCTTGAGTCAATAAGGTTCTTCTGTCCCTGGGAGTATGCAGACTGCAATCCAAACACCTTAACATAATGTATCTTAATAAAACAGTATTTTATGGAGTATTTGTGAGTTGTTTTAAAACAGCATTTTGGATGGCAGTAGTGGCTCAGTAGCATGGGCCCAGTGTCAGCCTGTGGGGCACTTTTACTAACTGCAATCTGATGTCACACCACTGATTGCTGCCCTAAAAACCTGGCAGTTTTCAGCTTACAGTTGTTTTGTCTATCAAGCTCATAGTTTCATCAGCTTCTTAAATGAAAATGTGGGAACTGGTATCAGTTGTGGGCTTTAGGATGTTTGAGTGATTTTACAGAAAAATAAGGTTTTGTAGCTGTTGCACTCTGTTTCCTGAGCAGGACATTTTTTTCCCTTTTGTCATCTGCTCGTTCTGGAAGCTTCTCCATACCTTTCTCAGACCTGTTACATTCTGGTGACAGGGACAGGCTGGTTTTGTGGTGATCCTTTACCAGTGTTTGCAGTGTAATACCATAACATTCCCTGAGAATCAGTTTTGTCTCCCAAAGGATTGCATTTGTAATGAAGATGGGGGAGTGCATTTTACTGTCACATCCTGCAGGCTTCTTTTCTGTCTGACTTGTTTCTGCACATCTTTGCTAGATATGCTGTTCCAGACCACTGGAATGGGGTCTTTCTTGTCTGTGACTGAAGTCATTTGATGTTTGAAAGAAAGTGAAGCAGGAGGATAGGCACAGTGATAGCCCATTGTCCCTGTCTGGGACACCCTGCTGTCCACAAGTTCCCTTCAGCTACTGCCCTGCCTCTTGAGCTGAGTATGTTGAAATAGTTCTGCATCACCCTGCTTCCCTTTTTTTTTTTTTTTCTCCTCAGGAAAGCCAGGTGGGATGTGGATGAGGTAATTTTATTATGCCAACATGCTGAAACCAGTCTGGTTTTCAGAATGTGTTCTCTCTCTTGGCCCCAGGTAGCTTTAATTGCTAAGTAGACTTCAGTAGATGGTGCCATAAAAAAGCTGACTCTGTGTGTCCTAATACAGTTATTGATTTCTGGAAGAGTTGGGACTTGCATCCTCTTTCCTTGGTGAGGAGATCCTTATGAATAGCAGAAAATTAGTTCAGTAGATGCAGAAATGTATTTAAGTGGATTGTGCTTGTGGTATGAATTTTCTGGTTTTAGGAACAAGGGATTTCTGTTGCTGAGACTCTTTCTGACATCACTATAGACATCCATGTGTGCTTGCCCACAGAAATATACCTAAATGAGATTTTTCATCTGTGCAAGGTGATTTCTCATGGATCCTCCTAGCTTATCTGCTGTTTGATGGAATCTTGTATCTCATTGGTATCTAAGTCTGTTTTTTCCTACAGTAATGAGCTGGTCAATCAAACCTCACATCCTTATGTGTTTCTACCTCTCTCTGTAAAACCAGCGTTTCTAGTGGTTTATGATTTGGCTAAATGCAGGAGAGGTTTGTTTTTTCACAATATGTTACTGGGGTTGGGAATTTTCTTCTTGACACATCCAAAGCCCAGTGTTTTAAGGAGGCAGTAGTTCCTGCAGGCTCTGATCATCCTTCTTGGTGTCATCTCCTCTTACCCAATTACGTGTCTCTGCACAGAGGTGACTCAGGAGCTTCTGCCTATTTTACACATTTGCCTCTTTACCTTTGTCAGGCAGATTGTGATCTGCATTTATGATTATGTTATGATATAAGGAAGGTGAAACAAGCCACTGCTACTCAAGCACAATATACAAGGTTGTGAGTCAAATATTGTCAAGGTTGTGTAGCAATATAGAAATGTCTTGAAACTTTGAGCCAAAACTTGAAGCTCCATTCAGAGAGTTGCTCTGCCACAGAGAGCCTTTGAGAGAGAAAGCAAGGGAGTCCTGCATGGAGATGGGCAGTGTCAGGCACTGTAGGAGAAAGAAAGCATTACTTTTCTGTCATGGGAGGTTTTTGAGGGTTTTGTTATTTACTCTCCCTTTTTGCTTCTGAAGAAATTAGTCATCTAAACCTTTCAGTTTCCTACAAGAATATATTTCACCCCCCACTGGCTAATGCAGAAGGGGATATTGTGGTTGCAGCTACTACTAAAGCATCTGACTTAAAAATATTTGCCTATCTGCATCCAAAAATACCCAGTCCTTAAGATATAAACTTCCTTCTCTATGTATTGAGTCTTTTAAGAAGAGCAGAGTACCATGTGGAAATAGTCTCATACAGTGATGAAATCTTGGTTTGACCTTACTGCTGAATTTGCTAATTCATAAGTTTTATCATCACAGGATGTACAAATATACTTCAAACCGTTTCAAGACCCGTGCAGAACAAGAGGTGAAGAAAGCAGAGCACATGGCAAGGATAGGTGAGTCTTTGGTGCATCCTGGTTTTGTAAGAACAGATGGAAAGATGCTGCTGTGTAGGATATGACCTGAAATTGCTCACTTCTCTGATCATTACAGTTGCTCAGGAAATTAGTTATTAAAGTACTTACAGAATACCCAGACTTACTTTTGGGGTTTTTTTCCCCTTCAAGACATACCTTTTTTCCATGTAGCCTTCCCTTCCTATTAAGTCCTGTAGTCCTCATGAGAAACCAAATTTAACATTATTGGATATTCAGCATATAGAAATTCCATAACCATCTAAGTATAGCATAGAACTTTCTTAAATTTGCACATTTAACATTCCAAGTGGTTTCTCTAACCCCTGATGGAGAAATGCCATAGTGAAGGAGAAATCTTTATCTTCTGGTAGGTTTCATAAATCAGCTTAGTAAATCAATCAGAGGCATGTGTCCTCTCCCTGTGTGAGAGTGCTGTAGGCATGTGTGCATGTAGTTCAGATACACAAGTGATGGTGTCATGTTCAGCCTGTGCAGGGCCATTAAGGGCAGTGGGAATTTGACCTTGCCCAAAGCAAAAGAGCAAAATGGAACTGTAAACTGTCACGTTCCCTGTCCCTTCTTTATGAAACACAACCTAACAAGATAGACCTGAAACTATGAAGTTTAAACAGATTTTATCCTGTGCCTCAGTCCTCATACATGAATTCATTTTTTGAGTGAGTTCTACAGCTAAAGCAGGTGTCCAGCAGATACTTGAATTTGCTTTAAGAAGGTACAAATCATATGGTCCAGGCTGCTTTCTTGCAGCAGTCCATGAGGCCCTTTGTGCTGTTTAAAAAGTGAGCTTTAGTGTCTCCAGTGTCCCAGTGCTAAGAAGAGATACCATTGGCATGGAAACATGAACTCATTTTAACCACCAAAGCCAGCCCTCTGCCTCGGGTGCTGAGTGGCTTTGAACAGTGTGGTGAAAGCTCATGGCAGACTTCAGGCTGTTCTGCAAGATTTGATTGCACGAAGCCACCAGGACTAAAACATTCTAATAGCATCAACCTCAGCTTCAACAGACAAGATCTCATTTCTTCTAGGAAAATCAATTTAATCTGTAACAACCAAGTTCACTTGTTCTTCTGTTGATAGAAAAGTTAATTTCTCATCATCATCAGAATGTTTTCTCTTGAGGATGCCCCCAGGTCTTAAGAGAGATCTTCACCAGGCAATGACTTGTGGTTTTCTCTTTCAAAAATGTGTGTGAGTTATGAGAAACTATGGGTCTCAGCTGAAGTAACTGCAGTTCCAGTATGCTGTGGCTGGCTGCCAGGCATATGTTGGAATCCATGATACTGTAAAACTCTACTGGGGCATTGATGAGTTACTGGAAATAGATTGTGTTTGACCAAACTTTTAATAACCAAAAAATAGCTGTAGGGATGGAAAGGAAAAAAGTATGGGTAGCTATGGCTAGTGAGGATGTGGCTTTGGCATATCCAAAAAGGGCCACAACTCAGGAGTTGAAGACGTGTATATTTTAAGATGAGGAAAAGTCACTCTTCACTCCCTCAGAACTGACTTCCTGTTTCATGTGATAAGCTGTAGCATCTAAATCCCTAAGTAGTGAATGGACCAAAGAAAAAAGTACCATTTCTGGGCAAGGCAGCTGTGAAAGCTGCTTTCTGTGTATTTCTGAACCAAGACAGAATCCTGTATTGAGGCATTCGGGTTTTGCCATTGCCCGTTTCACAAAATTGTCTCCAAACTACTCCTGTGTTTTCACATCTAGCAAGAGATATCTTGATGAAGTTGGTTGCACAGTACAGTTTGGTTATGATGTTCCTGGTAAGCTGCTGTGATCCTCAGAGCATGCTTCTTTGAGAAGGACTGGAATAAAAGTCAAATGTGACACTACACAGAAAGGAAAGGGATTTTTTTTTTTAAATTATCTTAAGTAAGTTGACTGTGCCTGTTTGCATCCCCATAATTGGCACTCAGCAAAAATATGCATTTCCAGAAGTAATCCTGACCATGGCATGGAGGACAGTGGATAACCAGTCTGATACTGGCTACAGCATCTGGATTCTTTCTTGCTGGCAAATGAGCACGGGTTTTTGGGGAAGTGTTCCTAAGTGGTATCCTGTCTTCTTCTTGCTTACCTCATCCTCTGTAAATGTTAGTCAGGGTTGCTCCTCAACTGTTGTGTTTCCTTGTTTTGGGCATCTCACAGCCTGTGTCTGTCTCCCTTTTGGGAGAGCAAGGAGTGAGCTGGCTCACAGGCTGAGCTGCTTCCTGCTGCTCTCCTTGCTGCAAGCCACACCATCCTTCAGTACCTCCTGGTTCTATTTCCAAAGAGTATCTGTGCCTGTCACCACTCTTATAGCCTGTGCTTTATGCTTTTTTCTAGTCCTCTTGCACATAAACATATCCTATTTTATGTGTAGTGCAGGTTTGTCTTTTTCTGGGCAAAATGTAACAATTATCAAAGATAAATGCATTTCTAAGAGTAGTTCTTTCCCTTCATCTCTGCAAGAAGCTTTGTCTATGTAACCCCTTTTCAAGCCTGAATTCAGCCTTTGTTTTGTGAGAGCTTTTCTTTGCCTTCATGCTTCCAGGTGGAGCAGGCAGGACTGTTTACATCCTTACTCTTTTCGTTTCCTCCCTGCCTTCCTCATGGAACTTCCTCCTTTAAACATGCTTTGGCAAAGTTTTGCCCTGCTGTTAGCCCAGTGTTGACTGCAACCCCTGAGCAAGTCAGTGACACTCTCTCACATGTAAGGCTTTATTTTGTACCTTTCTGTGTTAGCTTTGTACCCTTGTACATGTCAGGCCAGCAAAGGCTGGAAATTGCCTGAGGTGAGTGCTTTACCATACTCTGTGCTGAATGGCTGATATCATGCTTTTTACCTTGTGGTTCAGCGGAGGAGAAGGCTCGTGAGGCCGAGAGTAAAGCTCGTGCCCTGGAGCTGCGCCTTGGAGGGGATCTCACGAGGGAGTCCAGGGTAAGCCTTGTGCTTTGGCAGCACTTCATTGACAGTTATCCTGTGCCTCCCTTACTGTCTGATTTCAGTGACCTTTAATGTTTAGTTACATTAAGACATTTTCTTCCAAGCAGCTGTGTAGCAGCTGAAGCATCCCAACACATGCTGGCCTAAATGTAGAAGTGTGTTGACGGTCATTCTTGACCATTTGTGAATGCTTTATATTTAAGACATTTCTGACATCTTCTTGAAGGGGAAAAAACATAGACATGAGTTAATTTCATGAGTTTCACAGCATCAGTTTTACTGTGTAACGCCTGCTTGCAGGTGACACTACGTCAAGTCCAGAACTCTGCCATAACGATGCGCCGGGAGGCTGATGTCAAGAAAAGGATCAAGGAGGCAAAGCAGCGGTGAGTGCAAAGGGGTTCAAAGCTCTGATTTTCTCAGGATGTTCTGTCTGTGTGCTCAGATGTCTCTCACTTTGCTGGTGTGGTAGAGGGAACAGCTGAGCTCAAAGCTGAAATATTTGTGGGCATCCTGTATGCTCTTGGCTGTTAAACCTGAGTCTGCTCAATCAGTTCTGGTTGCTTCTGCTATTACCCTCCTACTTGCTGAAAAGCATCTTTGGATTTGGCTTGTGCCAGGTAGGTTTTTACCTGGTTTTCACATCAGTTTTTGACTCTTTTCCTTTTTCATCTGCAGGTAAGATTCAAGGGAGGGCAAACAAATGTTAGCAAGTTACAGTGAAATGTCTTATAAAGTTGTAGAGGTGTTTTGTAAAAACTTGGTGGGTTCTATTACAGTCAGTGCTGTGAAATCCCAAGACATTGTTCTAACTTAGGTCTGGCTGCAATTATCTTCAGTGTCAATCTACTCAGAGGAATACTCCACTCTTTGTATGCAAGCTTTTTGCAAATTTTTCATATGCATTTCACAAATTAAGCTGTAAACAAATGCTCCTGAAGCAAATACTGAGTCTGAGAAAGTTAGAGATTTGTATATACCAAGTCTCTGTTCCCACCCGGTTGTTTTGCATGCTAGTTTACATAGCTGCTTAGGTCAGAAACTATCTCAGACTTGTTGCCAGAGATAGATTTAATGCATCTTAGCATGCTACAACTAAAAAGATAAATAATGCTTTCATTTGAAAGTGCTAGATCTGTGATCTCAAGAATGTAGCCACTTCTGCTGCAGAAGCTGTTTTCTTCAGGTGTTTTTCTTCAGTTCATTACTACTTGAAAATTAAGGCACTACAGCCTTTCCCAAAAGTTAGAAAAAGATAATCCCTGACATGGGTGTTTGCCATACCTATTCATGCCCTCAAATCACAGTAGTCTACCTGGATGATCTGAGACCAGAAGGGTAACTTTCTAGCCAGGATTCTATGTTGACAGTGTTCAAAACTTTTAGAGGTTTACGTTTAAAATTACTGAAAGCTGCTAATCCAGGTGTTTTCCTAGTAACTTATTTTAGAGTCATCTGTGGAAGGAAGGTGTATTACATGGTCCCTATACATCTGTGTGAGGAAAAGGATTACATTAAACAGAAAATTAACATGAAATTAATCTACTTCAGGGACTTTATTTGAAACATTTGTCTGTTAAGACAGATTTGCATCATATCTGCAGGTTATTTTTGTGCAGTGCTGATGCATGCACAGCTTAGTTTCTTTTAATATCTGATATTCGTAATCAGTCAACAGATCATTTGAAATAATTCCATTATCTTCAAACAGTCACTTATAGAGAAGTCAAATTCCTAAATGATCTAAAGCACATAAGCGCAAAGAATTTGATGTGGGGAGAAAAATAAGGGAGGTCAAAAATGAGAGGTGGGTAGAACAGTGGTATAGACCATGCCTCTCAATAGTGAAAAGGTTGATCTCATGTTTGATGGTACCCTCAGCCTGAAACAGAGGATCCTCATTATGAAAAATCTTCAGCATAGATTTCATGGAAGGTGTGGAACTTGCTAAATTTAGTCTATTACAGAGCAGTAATACTGTTTGTGAGACATGGGGATTTTGTTTAATTTATAGCACAGATATAAAACTCTTGAGGGTTTCTGCATTGCAGGAGATAAAATTCCTGTTGATTCAGAAATCTGTGTTCACAAACATCCTTCAGGCTGACTTTTGTTGAAGGTATCTGCTGCATAGATAATGTAGAAAGCATGCAAATTGCTATCCTGTCATTTCCAGGAAAAAATCTCTGCTTAGGCTTTGTGTTGTATCTCTCAGCTTTAAAACTTAAGACTAATTTTAAGCATTGTAACAACTTGTAATTAATTATGAGAACTTTCCCAGAATTTTAATATCAAGACTTAGTTTTGTATCAAAATTTTAATTTGCATGCTTTACTACATCTAGAAAATACAAACCAAAATAACTTGGAGTGGACCAGTCTGAGGCTCTGTTTCATTCTTTTACAGTGCACTGAAGGAGCCCAAAGAATTGAATTTTATCTTTGGTGTAAACATTGAGCAGCGTGAATTGGATGGCATGTTCATTTATAACTGCAGTCGCCTGATAAAGATGTATGAGAAGGTGGGCCCGCAGCTGGAGGGTGGCATGTGAGTTTTGGAGACTTCTCAGCAATCTTTTTGCTTAAGCCTGGCATGTTCCTGCATATAATTTAAGCTGTGTAATAACCTTGTTCAGCATTAATCATTCTTCACAAACATGAGGCTCACTCATTTTGCCAGCCTTTAGTTTGGATTCTGACACGTAAATTACCTTTTAATATTTCCCAACATTTCCCTGTTTTCTTGTTAGAATGTTCTCAATGGAGATTTTGGTCATTCCTGCAGCTTGTTGTCAGTGCTGGTATTTGAGGCTGATGAATACTGTTAGTGATACTGCCTCATTCTAGGGACAGGGAGAATAGGTCTTGGAAGCAAATTTAAACATTTGAGCCCATCTTACTTATTGCATGTCAGCTGAAGTCTGATCTAGAGATCTGATGAATTAAAACCAGTACTGCTACAGGAATGGGTGGATGGGTGAATGAGTGTGTGTATAACCTGGTACTTTCAATACTATTTCTCTGAAAAACAACGTGGTAGTTTAATGATCTTCTTGACTTTGCATCTATCGTCTAGGGCATGTGGTGGAGTGGTAGGCGTGGTAGATGTGCCCTATTTGGTTCTGGAGCCAACTCATAATAAACAAGACTTTGCTGATGCCAAAGAGTATCGACACTTGCTGAAGGCCATGGGAGAGCATTTGGCTCAGTACTGGAAGGATGTTGCTATAGGTAATGAAGCTTCACAGCTACCAGGGGCTGTAATGGAAACCTGTGGTGGCCAGAAGGCAGCTAAGGGGGGGAGCAGCCAAGAGTGCACGTGGTGATTTTTGTGGTAAAGCCTCCATACTGAGTGGCAGCTTGTTTGTTTTCCAGCCCAGAGAGGTATTATCAAGTTCTGGGATGAATTTGGTTATTTATCAGCAAACTGGAACCAGCCTCCATCTAGTGAACTGCGCTACAAACGCCGGAGAGCCATGGAGATCCCTACCACGATTCAGTGTGGTGCGTCCAACCGGGCTGTGATTAGGAGGCTGGTCCTCTGGGGAAGGGAGGAGGGGTTCCTGGCTCTACTTTGGGAGCAGCTATGAGGGTGGGAGGTTTCAGATGAGCTTTGTAATGATTATCTGCTTCTAGGGGTTGTCTCCTGTGAGTTGCCATTGTCTGTACTTGATAGTATACTTAGACATCTTACCATAAGGTTCCTTTCCTGTAGTTTATTATCAGTGATGGTCCTCAGGTATCCTTATGGAGTGGAGAAGGTATGGCCAATAGCAGTGTTGAGAATGGACTTAGAAAAGTCATATGAACTGGACCTGGCCAAAGCCACACATCCCCCTAACCCTAGGAAATGGAAAATGGCCAAGTAACTTCCATTCTAATGCCCTGGCCTTTCAAATTTAATGCAAGTTCTCAGCCATTGCTGGGGTAAGAGAGATCACAACACAGTCCCTTGGTTTCTTCATAGAAGGACACCAAACTCCATTGACCTAATTGTCCCCTCAAGACTCAGTGATGAGGATGTGTCAAGGAATGAGTCCAGTCTTGTGGAGTTATTTTGTCAAATAGGAGCAAATCTGGCTTCCTGGTTCATCAAAAATTACAAGATTAGGGGTTTTTTTTTTTTGGCTTATTTTGTGTTGACATCAGTAAGAGACAACTTGACTTTTGATATGAGCAGTGTTTTCAGGAGTGGCTGTTCAGTTTGGTTTGTACATGTTGTCACTGCAGCAGTGAGTGTGAATATGGTCCTCTAGTATTGGTTGATATCAGGCTTTATCAAATTGTTGTTATGGATGCCTTGTACAAGACTTGGGGTCTTCCTCCAAGCATTTTGTGAGCATGAAGCAACAGTTGACTCAGTATATCCTGTGGCTGTATAATTTTTTTGGCCACTGATTTTATTGTTGTTGGCTATACTTTGGAAATAAGGGTGGTTCTACGGTGTTAAATGGGTTTCAGAAGTGCTATGAAAAAAAAAAAAGATTTTGTGGCTCAGGCTGTAGTTTTCTGACTTGTAAAATATTTTTCCCACAGATGTATGTTTAAAGTGGCGAACTCTCCCATTCCAGCTGAGTTCAGTGGAGAAGAATTACCCTGATAGCTGGGTGTGCTCTATGAACCCAGATCCTGAACAAGACAGGTAAGAATCTGGTAATACAAAGACTATGCTGCAGCATGTCTTAGCTGCACTTTTTTTTTTTTTTTTAATAGTCAGCTATTCTTTGAGAACAATTGGAGTACTAGACAGTAATTCTGTACCTTTAAGCTGTGCTCACATTCTGTGAAAAAGTAGTGATGATGGATGTGTTTGGAGCTGACACACTGATTGGGCATTTGTGCAATACACAAATGGCAGAGTGCACCCTCAGCAAGTTTGTAGGTGAAACTACACTGGAAGGAGTGGCTGGTATGCCAGAGGGTCATGCATCCATCCAGAGAGGCCCAGACAGGCTGGAGAAATGGTCCATGAACCTCAGGAGGCGCAACCAGGAGAAGCTCAGAGTCCTGCTCTGAGGAGGAACAACCACTGGCACCAGCACATGCTGTTCAGCCTGGAGCAGAGAAGTCACAAGGAGATCTCATCAGTGTATATACATACCTGAAGGCAGGCTGCAAAGAGAATAAAGCTTGGATCTTCTAAGTGGTGCCCAGCGGCAGGACCAGAGGCAATGGACACAAACAAACACAGGAGGTTCCCTCTGAACAGGTTCCTCCATGGCACAGATTGCTGAGAGAGGTTGTACAGTCTCCATTCTTGAAGGTATTCCAGGTCATGATCCTGGGCAACCAGTTCTGTATGAATTGAGCAGAGACTTAGACCAGATGACCTCCACAGGCCCCCTCCAACCTCAACCAGTTATACTGTGGAATTAAGTTCCTTTCTAGTTTTTCTGCTCTGCTACTGGGAATAAGAGTGTAGCCTTAGTTTGTGCCTGTTAACTTTATTGTAGGTAGCATAGACAGCAGTTGAAGAATAGTCATAGATGCAGGTTGAGAGTGATGTGTTCAGAGGAGTCTTTGCAATTGTCTTTATTGCTACTGTAGCTCTGTCCTATTATGCACACAAACTGCAGCAACCTCTGAGTTGCAGTGACCTCAGGAATGGCATTTTGCACATTTGAGGGAGCAACACATCAATTCATTTACTGATGATGTGTTTCACAGTTCTAAAGGTCAGGTAGAATCTAGTAATTTATTTGAATGAGGAGGTGAATTGCTCTTGGCTGCTGCTTTTGTGTACAGAGAAACACTGCTAGAACTGATTCCTGTCTTTGTTATGGAATGAGGGAAGCAGCTTCTCTGTAACTCAAGTGCCTTGGCTCAGGGCTTAAAGTCAGAGGGAATGAGTCTAGATGGTAGCTTTTAACTGGAATCAAAATTTTAACATCTGTGGTTGAAGCAGCTACACATAAGTGTTGGAGTTGATATTTGGAAAATATTGATTTTCTGGCTTCTTCCTTTTGGCAACTCTCATTGAAGGAATACCACTTCTAACTTCCCTGCTGCTCCATGTATTTGTGCCCTGGTGCAGAGCTACAAAGACTGGTTGTGCTGAGGATGTCCTTTTCCTAAACTGCTTGGGAAGGGCTGAAGCTGCCAGCCCAAGAAGAGGCTCCCACATCTCCAGCCCCCAGATGGAAGCAGTAGCAAGGCTTGGGACCATGTCCCTTTTCCTACCTTAAATCCAGTTGAGTCCTAAAAGATTTTGGACTCGTGGCTGAAACCAGATGAATATGATTCTCTGGCTCAAGGCTTCTTGAGTGTTGCCAGTTTTGGTGCTGAGTTGCAGACTATTCTAAGATAATTCCTTTGTTCTGACTTGATGCCTCCAGTGATGCAATTAGTCGTTTTGAATGTCATGTCTTAATTTTTTTCCTGTCAGCAGAACTAACGGGCTCTTTTTTGCTTTCTTGTTCTCTAAGATGCAGCTTAACAGTGGTTTCAGCCTCAGGTCATGCAGTGGCACAGGAGATGGCATTTCTCTGCTGGGAAACCTGCATATGATGCCACTTGTTCAGCTTTATCTTTGAAATTGCAGCTTTGGTGTCAGGCAGTCATTTTACAGATGGCAGATGCTTTCTTAGCTAAGGATGTAACTGGTCTGTGAAAAATTCCCCTGCAGTGCTTCAGCTGAGAAGAGGCTGATGGAGAAATTGCTCCTTGTGCTCCTTTCCACTGACAAAGCTTATCACAGTATGTATCTCACAGACTAGGGGGCATCCCATTGGCAGGCCTGTTCTTCATAAAATCATGAGCCTCTTGGGCAGGGTCCTCCCTCTATCTGTCAAGCTTACACTTGCCAGAATGTTTTAGTGGCTTGGCTCCAAGGCAGTGCAGGAATCAGCTGGATTTCTTGCCTTGTGCTAGAGGTATCCCAGCACTTACATGCTGCTTTCCTGTCTCACATCATCCCTGCATGGTTTTGCCCTGGAGGGGTTGATCCTGTTGTGTGTCCCCCCATGACTTAGTTCTGTGACAGGAGATAAGCCTAGGAACACCTCAGTCTCATCTCCTTCCTCTGGCAGGGCTCCTGACAGCATTTGAAAGGTATGCCAGTCCACTTTCACATATTTCCTACCTGCATTTTCCTCCTCTCAAGGACTCTTCCAGGATTCTGCACCTGAGAGGACCTAAGGGAGTAGGACACTTGCTACTGTTTTGTAGGCCATAAGCTATGGCCTACAGAATGAGAACATGCAAATAGTTAAGGGATATTGCAGAGGAAAACTTTGTGGCCTTGGGCAGCAAGGTTAAGTACAAGCATCTTCTGTTGAAAGGCTCATGTAAAATGACACCTTAAGCACAGGCTAGTGGTACTAAGCCTTCCTAAATGGAAAGGAAGTCTGTAAAAAAAGGAATTGCTATGAAGATAAAAGTTTTTAGGAAGAAAAATTGCTGTAAAAGTCCTGAGTACAGAAACAGTATAGAAAACCAGTTGCTTTTTAAGCTTGCTTAGCTCTTGGGCTCTGAATTGGTAATTCCCAGCATATGTAGCATTTTTTTTAACAGCGGTGCTTTTGATCCCTAAATCATGTATGTATTTCCCAAGAAGAAAACCAGGTTTTGATATTGTGGTTACTGCAGAAAGTGTTTTTTTACTGCTGCATTTAGGATGGGTCATGGGGACAGTGCTGTGTGAATGAGACAGTCTTTGCTGAAGCTTCTTGTGTTCCCTTCATGCTAGATGTGAAGCTCCAGAGCAGAAGCAGAAGGTACCACTGGGAACTCTGAAGAAAGACTTGAAATCACAGGAGGAAAAGCAGAAACAACTGACAGAGAAAATTCGCCAGCAGCAGGAAAAGTTGGAAGCACTGCAGGTGAGTTTGGAGGTACCTGGCTAAGCACATGAGGTCTGAGGGACCTCCTAGTGCAAATGGCTGATCCAGAGTCATGTCTGTCTTAGTCACTAGTACCACCTGTGCTTCTTCATGGGCTAAGGGTTATTTTAACAGAAAACTTGCAGAAAACAAGCATCTCAGCATGAATTTCATTTTCTACTAGTGAAAACACGTGACTGCTGGTGTTCAGATGAAAGCATGAAGGATACAGAACACACCTTCTTGTAATGGTTGATTTTAAACTGGAAAACTGTTGGGCTGGGCTCAGGCAGGTCCTGACAGCTCCTAAAGATGGCATTTCTGAATTTTTTATTTTTCTTAATAGAAAACCACTCCAGTTCGGTGTCAAGCTGATTTAAAGAAGCTGCCTCTGGAAGTGACCACACAGCCTGCAGGGGAGGTAAATAGGATACTACTGTGGTCTTTGTGCTTTTCTGTGCTATCCTTATCAGCTCTGGAAAGCAATGCCTTACTCTTCCATCCTGTCTCTCTCTGTACTCTCATTTGTCTCAGAACACCCAGTCACAGACCCGACCTCAGCGTCCACGATCTCCTCCTTTACCTGATGTAATCAAGAATGCTCCCAGCAGACCACCACCACCTACACCTCTGCCCAAGTCCACCAGTCAGCTGAAAAAGAGGTCTTCAGCTTGGCCAAATATTAGCACTCCCAAACTGGCAAGCATGCTCTCCAAAGAGGAGGCCAGCACTTCCAGGACACACCAGCACACTGTGGCAGGTTGGAAATCTAATAGCACTTCAAAAACTCTTGACAAACCAGCAACAACAACGAGACCACCCTGTGCTGTCCTGCAGAACCCCAAAAATTCACGTGAGATGCCCAATCCAAAAGCTGTCAAGGTGTCAGCACTAAAGAAATCTGCAACTGTCAAGTGCCCACAGGTGAGACCTGAGAGAATGAGAATGAGGTGGAATGAGAACTGTCAGCTCCTTACCTGCTGGTCTGCATAGCCTGTCTTGATCTGCCACATGGGAGTTACAGTGTAGTCCCTGTGTCAGACAAGATAATTTTTACTTTACTTTTGGGTTAGGGTGCCATTCCACACCCTACATGAAGATACATTTCACTTTTTCTGTGTTAGACCAGACTGTTTCCCCAGATTGAAAGAATGTGGAGATGATGTAGCATCTGCCCAAACCTTCTGGAAAAGCTCATTGACTGTCAAATGAAAATACTGGATACTGCACATCTTATTTTTTTTTAAGTTGTCTGAAAGAAGGTCTTGGTTGCTAGCATGCTGCAATTATAGCTAGAGTTTGTTTGCTTCCTAAAGGCCTCCACGCCCCGGAAGAGGGCCTTGAACACCACTACAGAGTATGAATCTGAGGAGGAAGGGGAGCACAAGAAGGAGAAGACAAAACGGGGCAAATTTGTGGCAGTGAAAGAGGAGAAGAAGGATTCCAATGAAGTCGTAGTAGAGGTGAGAGTGCACTTGTTTCCCCAGCTGAAGATATTTTTCAAATGTTTATGATCTTGTTGGAAGGCAGCTAATCTGAGTTCTCCCTGTTCACAGCTCACTGACAGTGCTGGGGAAGAAGAGCTGGCAGAACTGAAGAAAGCTCAGAAAGGTGAGAAATGAACCAGTGAACTGCCTCCAGTATCTAACACTGGAAAAGAGCTATTGCAGAACTAGATTCACTGGTTAAATGTATGATTTCATTAATGAGCTTTTAAAAATAAGAATTAGTGTGAATTTGCATCCTATGCCCCGAGATGACTCTAATTCACATGAAACATTTTGGCCAGAACACCTTGATTAGACAATAGGTGATTGTGATGTGGTAATGTGAGGCTGCATCACCTTCAGGGGTGTGCTGCTTGGCTGCATGGAGTCAACTGATGGCACCAGCCCTTCCTAACTACATGGAGCATGCAACTATGTTAGCTGGGAAATGCTCAGGGCTGTATCTAGACCTGCTGTGCTGCTGTGAAAGATTAGGGGCTGAGAGATCCCAGGAAAGATGATTGCCAGGATGCACCTTCTGCCAGAGCAAGGCATGCCTTCAGCTTGTTCCCAGGGAGCTATATCAAAGGTGATCCACTAAGGACCAGTGGCAAATTGTCCTAGTGGCCAACACAAGCCTGGAATGCACATGTCCAATAGCTCAGAGTATAGGAGAAACCATCTGTCTCAAAATGCCACACTTGCACTGTTTTTAAGTAGGACTTAACTATGTGGCAACAGTGTTTTTATGGTTCACGTACCACTGGAAGGAATTCCCAGGGGTTTAGATGCTGAGGGTGTCTGTCTTCTCTAGTGGTCATGCATCTGAGTGTTTGCAAACATCTTTGCTGTCATCCTCCTTGCAGATAAAGGGCTGCACGTGGAAGTACGTGTGAACAAGGAGTGGTTCACAGGCCGTGTCACAGCTGTGGAGATGGGCAAGCATGCAGTACGATGGAAGGTGAAGTTTGATTATGTTCCTACAGACACCACACCCAGGGATCGCTGGTAACTATCTCTAGCTATGGGATTTTAGGGGCTTGTCTTGCTTTCATAGATGCTGAAGACAAATATGTTGTCAGGGAGTATGTGTCTGTCCAGATGCTGCATAAAGAATGAGCATGACAGACTCCATACAGTCTGCTTTGATGTGATCTTCCTTTGGAGGCAGCTGTTGTGTGATATGGAGGTCTCAGAGTAGCAGCTGGTTACAGGTTCTGATGAAGCTGCAAACAGTGTTTCAGGTATGGCCAATATAGAAGAATATATCTGACTTTCCTTTAATATTATTTTTTCAGGGTAGAGAAGGGCAGTGAGGATGTGAGGTTGATGAAGCCTCCCTCTCCTGAGTACCAGGCTCCAGATACGCAGCAGGAAGAGGAAGTTGTTGTGGCTGAACCTTCTACCTCAGACTGTGTCAGAATTGAGCCAGACACCACAGGTCCCAGCAGCAGCCAAGAAACAGTAGACTTACTAGTTCAGATCCTTCGGTGGGTTCACAGCAGTTCTGCAGAGCTGCTGCAGTCTCCTATCATTAGTCTCATAAACTCCAATTCTGGTTTTGTGTTTTTCTTTTCTGTGCAGAAATTGTTTGCGGTACTTCTTACCTCCAAATTTTCCTGTCTCCAAGAAGGAGCTGAGTTCCATGAGCTCTGAAGGGTTGTTGGCATTTCCCTTGGTGAGTTCAAAATTTCTAGAAAAGTTTGGGGGTTTTCCCCAAAGACAATCCATTCTATTGCAAATGTGCATCCTTTTGATGCAAGATCACACTCTTCAAAAGGTTCTTCAGGTCTTTAGCAGAGAAACATAGCTGAGAAATAGCAAGAGCCTCTGGAACAGTTGTTGTCTGAGGATTTTTTAAATTGCCACCCATCTCTGTAGGAGGGCTGCTGGCTGCTGCTATCTGAACTTCTTGTCTTGCTGTTAAGCTTTTAAAAAAAAGAGGCCAGAGAGTTTGTAGGTTGGAGATTTGTAGAAAGGGTATGTAAGCATACCTGTTGGGTTTGCCTCCAGCCTTAGAAATGTAACTTACATGGAGGCAACCTTGAAGATGGGAGAACATGGGAACCAACCCCTCTCACACTTCTCCTGGTGAGCAAGCTGTGATCTCACTGCACATCTGAAGGTTTTTGGTGTGACCTCTGAGCAAGGAACAGCTGGGGTTGAGCCTGCACCAGTATCTGTGTGCTGATACTGGAAGGTCCAGTGCAGGCTGAAGTGCAGAGAAGTGGAACTTTCTTCTCTGGCTGCTCTCCTCTGACATAATCACAAAGGGAGATTTCTTCAGGAGGCATCTGTAGGTTACAGAAGCCTCCCACAGCTGACCAAATGACAAAAGCCACTGCTTATTTGGCAGTCTTCAAAGTGTCCTGCTCCCTCACTTGCAATGTATATGTTGGCAGTCTCTCTTCTTCTGTCTTTTCTGTGTTAATTAAGGCATCCGCTTGAGTTACTTATCCTGCTGCTTCCACAAGAGACGTTGATCTTGTCTGGAATTTTCTGCCAGTGTATATGTTCCTACCTACTACAATCAGCATTGTCTGGGTCTATGCTAAAGAAACTCACTGCATACAGAGACTGTGAGAGCTTTCTACAGCAAAACTGTGGTTTTAGGCTTTT
This sequence comes from Phaethornis superciliosus, assembly GCA_023637945.1. Classification (NCBI taxonomy): domain Eukaryota; kingdom Metazoa; phylum Chordata; class Aves; order Apodiformes; family Trochilidae; genus Phaethornis; species Phaethornis superciliosus. The sequence goes on from JAJQWJ010000020.1 coordinate 3,172,935, forward strand.
TAAAACACGCTGCTTCTTTAATCTGAATCCAGACAGCTTTGATTGCAGTTCTGGTCTTTGAGGAATGTGAAAATCCGTGTGACTTTGTGCTCCCTGCAGAAGGCAAATCAGAAATGTAAATGTCAGAGCATGATAATGACTGCAGGCAGGGCCTGCTCAGTCCCAGGGTGCCAGTACCTGGGCTCTTCTACAGGCTGTGAGTGCTGGGATTTTCTTGACACTTGATGCTGCTTCTTAACACTTCGTCTCTTGTGTTTTGTCTTCTATAGAAAGAATATTTCAAACAGTATGAAGTAGGCCTGCAGAACCTGTGCAATTCATATCAGATGCGTGCTGATGCTCGGGCCAAAGCCTGTGAAGAAAACCTTCGTGACTCAGAGAGAAAGCTCAAGGAAACAGAGGAGAAACTGCAGAAGCTGAGGACTAACATAGTGGCCCTTCTCCAGAAAGTGCAGGAGGTGGGTGAGGAAGGGGTGTGAAACTGGAGCTTCCCCAGTTGCAGCCTTTCCCAGACCCCTCCAGACACTTGAGATATTTGCATCCAGCATTTGACTGGGCTTCAGCTCTTTCTCAGGTGCAACTTATGCTTAGACCATCAGGGGAAGCTAAATGCAAGGCTGCTGTCCCTGCCTGCCTCTGGGGATCCTTAGGAGTATTAATTTTCACAAATGGATTTTTCACAGCATATACATAGTGCACAGCTTCTATTTGTTTTTTGCTTTCTGCTATAAAACATGGGACTGCAGGAAAATTTCCCTGGGCAGAGGCTGTGTTCTGCAGGGCAGAAAGGTGGGTGCTAGATTCTGAATCCCATGCAAACCTTTAAACAAATAATAATAGAAAATTTTCATGGTGAAACCTAGTTATTAATTATCCTACTAAATATTAAATTAAAATAGCAAATATATGTTTGCATAGATGTGTGAAATAAAAAAACATTAACTAAAATTAGGACCACCCAATGGAAAAGCTACTGAAAACATATGGAAGCAGTTGCTCCCTAATAGGAAACTGTGTTAAGGCTGAAATAACCCAAAAAACCTAACTTGACTCTGGTCAGCACAGTAAATCTATTGTTTGAGCATCAAGTGCTGATTGGTCTCCAGGCTCTGGTGGTCTGTCAGGCCCTGGCTGGGAAAGCTAGTGGTGCTTCCAGAGCAGATGTCAGCAGCTAGGGAGCGATGGAAGTTGGGATGGAAGGGCTGTCCAGGGCACACATTTCAGAGGATGCTGGTGCTGGTGTGTCTTGTCCATTTTTGCACTGGTGATCAACTTTTCACTGTTATTTCTTGTGCTTTTGGTTTCAGGACATCGATATTAATACAGATGATGAACTGGATGCATATATTGAGGACTTGATCACGAAAGGAGATTGAGCAGCCCCAGTATAAGTCCCAGAGAAGTAGAGAGGAGCTGGTTCCTGCAGTGGGAGATGTGGATTCCTGCAGTGAAGGACTATGGCAACTGTTGAGGAGAAAGTGGTTTTAGACAGTACTTCTGTTGTGTTAATGTACAACTTGTTCTTGTGACTTTATATTAAAAAAAATTAGTGCTGTTGGCAGGAGAATTTTTAACATTATAGTACTCTGAATCTTGGTAAATATTTATTTTAAAAAAAAAAGGGAACTGTGCGTGATATGATGGGAGGGTTGCTGTGTGTTTAGTGAGGGAAAAGTGTGGGGTTTTTTGCATCTGGGATATATTAATGCGCTAAACCTGGAAAACCAAAGCAGGTTGTCTCAAGAACCTGGCAGCAAATTATAAACAAGCCTTGAGTTGCAGAGGAGGAGGAGGTCAGGACTTCCAAGATACTGAACCTGGACTAGAGAAAGCCAAGTCAGGAATCTGAGCTTCATGGAGTAGATCAAAACACAGTCTCTGTGCAGCATGAGTGGAGGGGGTGAAATCTTGGTGGTTCTGAGGGAGCTGGGGGCAGGGGATTGCCAGTACACTGAGGTTCCCAAATATGAGATCTCTGTAATCAAGCCGGGTTGTTACCGTGCTAACAGAGCCTGCAGATTCTTTTAGAAGAGGATAACCCCCTAGGCTGCTCACAGCAGGTTGTGATTGTCAGAGGGAAAAAGCTGGAGCTGAGATTTTTTCTTGCACAATTTTATTGCTGTTTCTTTGAGACATAATTGCAATGACAGAAGAACTTGACCAGACAAAAATAAAGGGACCCTCTGTTCTGCTGTCACTCCCTCAGGTCTGTGTTGCTATGATCAATGTCATCTTCTGGGTAATTGTATTAGAGTGCTGGAATTTGGAGCTTTTGGAGCTCTGCATCACTGAGTCACATCTTGCCCCAGGTCAGCAGCAAGGGCAGTGCCTTTCCCGCTGGCGGCTGCACTACAGCTCCTAGCAGACCACTTATGGCCAAGGTGACTGAACTTGCTGGCTAGCCAGGTTCTCAGGTCTGCTAGGACAAGAACTTGGTGCTCAGTACCTGAAGGTTTGAAGAAACATCATCACTGAGAGGTGCCCAACCTCAGGAACATCAAATGAAATGGACCGTTGAGGTTCTTTGGATGACTGAATGTGTAATAGATATTTTACAAAAAATGTCCAAATGAATCATCTGTTGCACTGAAAATGTTAAGCACTGATGGTTTATATTCCTTGAGAACTTCTATGTCCTATCTAGCACAGGAGAAAGGGAAGACGTTTATTACCTGCACTCCAGGCCCTTGCCACAACACACAGTGAGACTGCTTTCATTCAGGATCTAGGCATGGACATCCTACTATAAAGTGGTAAGGAGCATCCCCACCAACCCTAAACACTTTCTGGACAGAGGAGCAGCATTACTTGAATATAGGAGCCAGCTCCACCAGTCTTCTCAATTTCCTTACACATGTTGGAGGTTTTGTCAATTGTGATGGCACATCAGTGCTTCAGATTAAAGTGATTATTCTGTAGAAGCTTTTATATTTAGGCAAAAGAAGAAATCTGTCCCCTTCAGGTGTCCAGCAGAAATTCTAAAGAACCATATTTCACTGAAATATGGTTTAGAGATGCTGCTGCTTGCAAGCTTTAATTCCTAATACTGGGAGTGTGCCAATTTGAGACAAACAGCTCTTACACATTTCTTGAGTTTCCTGACCCTATTCCTGCTCTCCTGCTAGGAAGGTGTTTCTCAGTTTTTTTCCTCTATTCTTTGGAAACTTCTCATTTCCGGTTTTAACTTGTTTTTTATGGCATTTAATTTCTTTTTATCTTGTACCCAAGTATTTTCATTTGAGTTTCCCTTTCAGCAGTACAATTGATGTGACCTCTCTAAACTTCCATTTTGCTAAGAAAAGGAAGCCGAGAACTTTTAAGTGCTAATAAAAAAAGTTTTACCTTCTCAAAACCTTCCAGGTACTCCTCTGGAGCTGCTTCTGCTTCAATTTTTTTTTTTTTTTTTTTTTTTTCCGGTAACCTTTTAAACTAGACCTCTGTAAATTTACTTAGGCCTTAGTAATACCTTTCAGAAACAGGAACATAGTGACCTCTGGAGGTCGTCTAGGTAACCTACTCCAAGCAAGGTGTTCTCCAAAGCTGTATCATATTGTTCAGGAGGCTGCACCACTTCCCTGCATCACACACCTCTCCGCTGAGTGTGTGTGATTTCCCTTGCATCTAACAGGGGTGTCTCTGTTGCAGCTTAGGAAGCTGTTACAGCTGCCTATTGAAAATGACTTGCCTGCTACAGCCTCGTGATTCATCTTTCACACTACATTTAATCCTGTTGATACCAATGTGTGTTCAGTTCCCCGTCTCCCTCCCTTCTTCCAGCTGTTTCTTACAGCAGAAATACTGTAACGTGAGTTGCATTTTGTACAATATAACATTTAAACAATGGAAATCTGTAGCATACATATTTCTACTCGTAATGTTGCTGATTTATGTATTTAATAATGAAGCAGGAAAGTTTTTTAACATTAACCTCTTGGTCTTGTGGTGATTATTATTCCAGGCCAATTTTGACAGTCTCTCACCCATGATAGCACATGTCCTTCAGGGGCTCCTGTCAGCAAGACCATGATTGTCTTTGCTGCTTCCCTCACTGACTGCCAGCCTTACCCTGGAACCCAAGGTCTCTCTCAGTGATACTCCACCTTGTACAGGTTTGCCCAGTTGCTCTTGCAGAGTGGAACAAGGACGGACACTGGCAATCAATCCATCTCCCTGTGTGTGGGACACAGTCCTACCTGCATGTCTTTGAAGGACTGTGTATTGCTGCTGTTCCTTAAGTGGGGGCTTGAGATCCCACATCACTAGCATTGGATCTGAGGTTTTATTTTTGTGGCAACAGGATCAATATTTCCCTTTTTTTGCAAGTCATGCCTGCAGCCCATAGCAAGGACCAGCTGGGTTTTGGGGTGCTGCTTGCTTTCAGTTGCCTTATGGGACTGTTCTTTCTCACTCAGTCTCCTCATCTGCTGCTGTCTTATCCAAAAGACACAACAAACTTCTATGCCAAGAAAGTCTTTCTGGTCTCCAGGCCCCAGGATGTCTTGATCCACTCGGGAGAGTACCAGTTAGCAGCATGTGATTTTGTTTGTGATCTCAGAGTCCTGATCATACATGACTTAACTTCTCCAGTGCTTGCTGGGTGGGATGATACCAGACCAGACCAGACCAGCAACTGTTGGATGCTTGATCTCCTCAGCAAAGCTGCACCTGTACAGTAAGAGCAGAGGAGATCCTCCTTTAAGTCTGCACTAGAAGGAAGGCTTCAAGAAAGCTTCTCAGCACCTTTTGGAAGGCCCGGAGGCTGCGTGTCCAGGGTTCCCTGCCCTGTGGCTTCAGTGTGTGCATAAACCAGACATTTTTGGCCATTTCAGCCCTCAGATGTTCCTTCTTTACCCTGGGCTGCAGCTCATTGAGCAGAACAAATCATAAATCCACCTGTCCTGACACGAGGCCCCCACTGCAGAGTGCCACCCCTCTGGCTGCCCTGGCAGAGGATGGAGGTATTAAGGCCCCTCTAAGTCTGCCGTTAATACTTAACCCACTGAATGAAGCACCTGGGCAGTGAGGGACGTGTGGGCTTGTGTAAATACAACAGGAGCATGGTGCTGCAGACCTCGTTGTTCCCTGACTCAGTGTCTTGGACAGTGACTGGGGGGAAAAAAAGCCAAACAGAAGTCCTAGCTTGAGCCTAGAAGAAGGGAGGGTGAGCACCAGTCAAGGGGGTTTGCATGGTGCTAAGGAAGGCACTGGCAAGCTGTGGTGCTGCAGGTCTGATGGCCTGATGTCCTTCTTGACCAGCCTGGTTATGGCACCAGGGCCACTCTGCTTCCCCTTGGCCACGCTGAGCGAGGCTGAGGTGAAGCTGCTGGCTCAACTGCTGGGCGTGGGCTGCACAGTGGGAACCACCAAGTGAGGACACTGCTGCTGTCTCACCAAGTGCCTCTTTGTCTGCACAGGACTGACTTTGTCACTGCCTGAGAATATGGGACACCAAGGAACCAGCAGCCCCTGTTGCTGCTCTGTCTCCAGGGAAACTGTCCCCCAGCAGGGGAGGCATCCCTGGCCTCACCAAGTTACCCCCACCCTGCCTTTGTTGGATCCACTGTGCTTTGGGGTACAAGGGGATAAAATCTTATTCCTGCCAGCCCAGCTCCTGCTGCAGCTGCCTGGAAGTGGTTCCCCTTGCCCTGCACTTCTCCCGAGAGGCACCAGACACAGACAAGCACTATAGGGAGCTGTCAACTTTTATTAGGTTCAAAAAATCCATGTCTAAAAGGCAGCTGGCAGCATGGCTGGGCTGGCTCAGGGCTGGTGGCCACCTCCAGAAACCTTCCTGCTGCTGGCAGAGGAGATGGGTTCCTTTCTCTGATATGCTCCACGGAAGAACTGGAAAGCCCTGCGCAGGCCCCTGGATATCCTTCTGAAGAGGGAGAACCGTCTCGATCGAGCTGTGGTCTGTGGGACTGTGGCCATGCCTGCAGGAAAGAGAGCTGTAAGTGAGGGGCTGGGTGGGTTATGGGTGGGCTCCTGGCTGTCCCTGCCAGCGTGGCCTTTCCCCAGGGAGAGGTGGCCGGGGCACTGCCAGTCCCTGTGTGCCTGGTGCTGCTCACCAGGATGGCTGAGCCAGGCCTGCCCTTGCCTCAGAGACATACCTGTGTCAGCCTTGGCCATGTCCGTGGGACTGGAGGAGGGCTGTGTCTCACCTTTGGTCTCAGAGGCCACCTGCACAAAGACAGCAAGAGAAGAGGGATGGAGAGGATGGCAGCAGGAGGACACGCAGAGCCCCAGGCATCTCCCTGCCCTGCACACCCTGGCACTGGGCCAGGCTGTGGCACCTTGGGATGCCCAGTGCTGGCCACATGTGCCTGGCTCACCTGGTGCTGAGGGTCCCCAGACAAGGGAGAAGCCATTGCTTCTCCTTCATCTTGGGCAGATGGTGCATGGTGGGGGGTGCCAGTGTCTGCCAGAGGTGATGAAGTCCCTTCAGCCTCTTGTGCTACCAAGGAGCCAAAGGTTGTGCTGGGCTCTGCCTGATGGCCCATGCCTTCTAGCAGGTCTTGCTGCTCTGTGGGCTGCTGGCCTGGTCCCTGTGTCATGAGCACAGCCTTGGCCACAGATTCTCTGACAATGAACTGGTTGGAGTCCACCAGAGCCAGATCAACATCTGTGGTCCTGGAGGGGACAGGTACCAGGCTCTCAGCTTTTGCTGTGGTGTCCTGCTGGCCTGGTCCCTGTGTCATGAGCACAGCCTTGGCCACAGATTCCCTGACAATGAACTGGTTGGAGTCCACCAGAGCCAGATCAACATCTGTGGTCCTGGAGGGGACAGGTGCCAGGCTCTCAGCTTTTGCTGTGGTGTCCTGCTGGCCTGGTCCCTGTGTCATGAGCACAGCCTTGGCCACAGATTCCCTGACAATGAACTGGTTGGAGTCCACCAGAGCCAGATCAACATCTGTGGTCCTGGAGGGGACAGGTGCCAGGCTCTCAGCTTCTGCTGTGGTGTCCTGCTGGCCTGGTCCCTGTGTCATAAGCACAGCCTTGGCCACAGCATCACCAAGAATGAACTGATTGGTGTCCACCAGAACCAGATCATCTTCTGTGGTCCTGGAGGGGACAGGTGCCAGGCTCTCAGCTTCTGCTGTGGTGTCCTGCTGGCCTGGTCCCTGTGTCATAAGCACAGCCTTGGCCACAGCATCACCAACAATGAACTGATTGGTGTCCACCAGAACCAGATCATCTTCTGTGGTCCTGGAGGGGACAGGTGCCAGGCTCTCAGCTTCTGCTGTGGTGTCCTGCTGGCCTGGTCCCTGTGTCATAAGCACAGCCTTGGCCACAGCATCACCAAGAATGAACTGATTGGTGTCCACCAGAGCCAGATCATCTTCTGTGGTCCTGGAGGGGACAGGTGCCAGGCTCTCTGCCTTCACTGCTCTGTCTGGCTCACTAAAGGCAAGACAAGCTGGTGCTTTTGCCTTCTGTTGTGCCACGGGAGCCAGAGGCAAGTGGTGCCCCTCTTTCTCATGAGCTCTGGCCAGGGCAGAAACTGCTGGCTCCATGCCTGTGATCTCCGGTGATTCAGGAAATGTGCTCTGCTGGTAATTATCTTCCTGTCCTTCAGATTCAGTGCCCATTCTGCTGGATAACCCAGATTCCTCCTGGGGGGCAATGGCAGGGTCCTGAAAAAACTCCTGGGAAGAGGGTCTGATCCAGATGGTGCGGATGATAGTATCATCCCCTTGAGACAGCTCTTGGTCGCTATCCTCTCCACTCTCACTCTCCCTGGTGCCCACACATGCATGGGCCTTGCTAACCTCAGCTGCCTGGACCTGTGTTGGTCTTGCTGCCCCTGCCTCACCCATGATGTTTGCCATGTCCCTGTGTTTCACTGGCTGATGGCTGGGTTCCTGGGTCACAAGAACAGCCTTGTTGGTGACCTTGCTTACGAAGCACTGGTCAGTGTCCACCTGAGCCACATCGTCATCTGTTCGGTTCTGCAAGGCAAGTGCCTGTCTCTCTGCCTCTGCTGCCATGTCCTGCTTAGTGATGGTAGAACAAGCTGGTGGTTTTGCTTTCTCTTGTGACACAGGAGCCAGCAGCCAGTTCCCCTCTTCCTTGAGAACTCTGGCCAGTGGAGAAGCTGCTGGCTCCACATCTGTAAACTCCAGGGATTCGGATGTGCTCTGCTGGTAATTATCTTCCTGTCCTTCAGACTCTGTGCCTATGCTGCTGTGTGAGCTGGATTCCTCCCGGGGGACAAAGTTGGAGTCCTGAAAGAACTCCTGTGAAGAGGGCCAGACGATATCATCTACATCACTTTCATCTTCCCCCTCCTGGTCTAAGTCCCCTGCTTTCTTCTCCAGCACTGGCAGGAACCTCCACCTTCCTTCCCCCACTTGCTGCTGGCTGGGTCCGGGGGCTTCCATCCACTCCAGTATGTCCTGTCTGCTGGTGGCATCATGCAGGACTTCCCGGCTCCTTGCCTCTGGCTGACGCAGGCTCAAGCTCACTATACAGGTCTGGAAGGAAAGAGAGGTTTAGTAAAAGCAGCCTGGCTCCCCACCAGCACCTGCGTGCCAGGGACCTCCCGGCAGCGGCGAGAGCTGATGGGGCCGCAGCCGTGGGGCGCAGCAGAGCGATCCAGGCAGAGGAAGGCTCCATCCCCCTGTCCTGTCCCTATCCCATGCCGTCCTTGGAACTCACCCTCCTGGCTCTAACACGCAGCTGCCACGACGGTGTCAGGAGGACCTGCTGCTCCTCGCTTTCCTGCCGCCAGAGCTGCCTGTCCACCAGGCCACCCTGCTGACCCCTTGGGGTGGCTGCGCTGCTCTGAGCCGGGCAGCTCCTCTCCTGGTCCTGCAGATGCTCCGGGTGGACGGACCGGATGGTCAAATGATCCACAGCAGCCCCACGGTCACACAATAACCTGCTATTGGGCTGGCACCTGACACGCACTGTCAACCTCTCTGGGACACGTCGTGCCATTTGTCCACGGCATGCTGGTCCCGCATTCCTCTCCAAGGACGCTGGCCCAAGGCTGCCGCAGGCAACACCAGTGCTCCCACGTCTGTGGGTATCTGGCAAGGGACGTTCTCTATCCGCTGCCCAGACCTCATCTGCTCTTCCTGGTATCACGCGGTCCCGCCGTGCTGTTGGCTGCTTGCAGCATCCCCATTGCCCGGTGAAAACCTTGACCTGGGGCTCATTGGGGACGTGCCAGGCTGTCCCCTTTCCATCTGGGGTAGAGGCTCCAGGGCCGTGCAGGGCAGGCTTCCAGCTCTCCACCCTGGCAGATGCGCCCCGGTCACCCCATGTACCCCGGGCAGAGGAGACAACTTCTTGGTGGCCACTGGTTCCAGTGCTGCTGGCTGTGCTTCTGCCTCTGGCTGCTGCTGTCAGAGGAGGCAGCTTGCAGCAGGTGCTGGCAGCCTTGTCACTGTTTCTGGAAGAAGATGTAGAAGGTGCAGCTGGCAGATGAGGCAGCTTGCAGCAAGTGCTGGCAGCCTTGTCTCTGCCCCTGACTGAAGGTATGGAGTGTGCAGCTGGAGCAGGACGTGGCTTCTGACAGGTGCTGGCAGCTCCTGAGGGCTGAGCTGTGAGTGCATGCCTGGGTGCCACATCCTGCCTGAGGAGAGGCAGCCGGGATGGCTGGCAAGCTGCCTCCTCCTCTGTCATCCTGCCTACCAGGCTGGCCGACTGTAAGAGAAACCAAGGAGAGACTGCAATGACTCTGGCCCTTGCCCCTGTGGCTCCATGTCCCAGTTGTGAAAGGTCCTTCTGCCAGGATGCCCTGGAAGCCCCCAGCCCAGCCTGTTCCCTCCAGCACCTCCCAGCTGCCAACAGCTCCTGGGCTGGGAAGATGTCCATCCCCATTGCCCTTGGGCTCCTTCCCTGGATGTGGTGTCTCCCCGTGGCCTTGCCCTGACAGTTCTTGGGGCAGAGCAGCTCTGGCAGTCTGTCCCCATCAAGGGACGAGACCTGACTCTGGCTGCCACCCTGCAGCACTGCTGGTTGCTGCCTGTGACCCACCTCCTGTGGGCAGGAGGAGGAGGAGGAGGTGTGGGATGGAGGTGGCTGCCAGGAGCCCTGTGTCCAGCAAACCCAGCACTGGCACCGAGGCAGTACCATGTCCCACACCAGCCTCTTTTACCTCGTGCCTCACCTGGAGCCTCCTCCTCAGGATCGGTTGCCTCTTGGTGGTCTGGGAGTGGGCCTTCTCCTCTTTATCCATGGACACTTTGTCCTCTTCTACTATAGACGTTCCACAGTCACCTAGAACATCTGAGAGAGATGCTCTCCTGGCACCCCAGAGCTCGGGTTTCTTATATACACCCACGGTTACCCCAGAGCCCTCTGTGACAATGGTGTCCAGGCACCAGGCCCTGCATCACAAAGCCGAAGTGGTGGCCCCTGGTGCACAGCTACCACAGCTGTGGACATGTAGCTAACACAAGAAAATCCCAGACTGCAACAAAAACTGAAAGCATAAAAATCGTGCTCTGATTTTGTTGCCAGACTTCAAGGCTTTTGATTTAAAGAGCTTAAGAGAATCTGAGTGCTGCTCACTGAGCAGCAGCTCCTTCATATGAAGGAATAGGTCCAACCAGAACATGGCCAGATGGGAGACATTCTCATCCTGCTACAGAACGAGCCAAGCCAATTGTAGAAATAATGAGTTCTCAAAGTTCTATAAATAACAAAATCCTTCTCATTGAGGTGAAGCTAGAAATTGAATTGATGAATGGTTTCAGACCAAAAGGAAGATTTGATTCCAAGCTTTCCTTTGTTTAACAAAGAGGGGAAAATCTGCTTTTAAGTGGAAGAAGATGTTCCAGAACAGACATTCTCCCCTTGGGGTATCATGGGACCCCTAGGTAAAAAGGACAATTCTCTTTGGAGTTGTATAGGTCACCAGAAATTTTTGTGCCTTTTCTGTTCAATAATAAGGATGAAAAGGACTCCTCCTTAGGCCAGAGCTGAGAGTCTAGAGGAAATGTCTACCTGGAAAAGGAATCAATCAAGAAACCTAGTGAACAGCTCTTTGACACCAAAGATATTGCAAATTATTAGGAAGCATTATGTCCTATCTTTGAAATCAGTGTAAGAGGATTTGCCTTATGACGGGAAGAACTAATGGACTTCAAATGAAGCCCAGGGTTAAATAAATGACTGATTCAGTTGCAAGTATGGACCGATAAAATTGTACTGAGTTTTTATTTTATGCTTTTGAATTGATTTTGAAGCACTAGCTGGTGTTTATAGCAATGTAAAAAGTTCTTTCTGTCACTGGAATGTGTACCTCTTTGCATAAACATCACATACTTTTTGTGTTTTATAGAGTATTACAGCACAGTACGCTTCTGCCTTTTGCTCCCTGCTGTGCTGGATAGATTTCCTGCTAGTTGGTACATCCTAGATAGAGGAATTTCCTTCTTACAGAGCCTGAAGAATAACTGTAGGTGCCTGTGCTTATGACGGACAGACTCAAGAATAAATCTTCTAAAGTGAGCAACATACCTATTTCTTTTTTCCACAGGCTTACACAGTGGGTCTTCAAATGATAGGCATTAATGTCAGATGGAGCTCCTCTCTTTGGAGACTGTGCCCACAGATAATTTACAAAACAGGGAAAAAAGCCTCATCATTTAACTGCTTTTTTACATAGATATTAAACGCTAAACATTGATGTCTGTGTGGAGTTGGTAGAATGTTTGAGTGAACCCCAGACAGTGGAAATCAATTCACATAGTCTAATCCGTAAGTAGAAAATCTGCAAAAATCAATGTTCTTTTGACAAGGAATGGCTCTCCGGTCTTTTCAATGGAAGAGCTCACACAAGGTCATCCCTTGTTGCAGTACAGAGCTGTACTGAAGGCAGTGGTCCTTCCTTTTAGCCAGATGCACAATCTGGATCAGTGACACTGCTGCTTGAGAGTCTTCTGGCAAAATGTTAACATACAAAACCCACTTACAATCGGTAAAGTACTGCCAGGTGTCCTGCCCAGATCCAGATTCATAGGGTTTTAAAATGGAAGTGTGATGAAAACAGCTGCAGTAGCCTCAGTTGTCTTTAGGGGAAAATAGATGCAGGGGGTTGACTCAAGTGAATTTGTCCCAAGCTCAGCTTGCTTGAATTATAAACACTGAAAGGGTTTCTTTATTTGTGTAACTAATATTAATATAACTAATACATAAATTAGAAAATATATTATTTTATTATACAATATGACACATTAATATATTATAAACATATAACCGTATATTATAAGCCCTGGTGGAAGCTCTCGGTGAAAACCATTCCCCTTCTGTAGGAGGTGAGGCAGCCTATGACTTTAACCACTTTGACCATCCAGGAGTTTGAATTTCTCAAGTCACCCTCTGGCTCCTGCCGCCTTTGTACCCCACAAAGCTCCCCTTCTCTCCCCTGGGCACCTTTAGAAACCGAGAGCATCTCAAAATGGGGTTAATTTAGGTGGTACATGAGACCTTCCGTAGGCTGAGCGCTTGTATCCTCACTCCTTGTTTGCTGGAGCTCAGAGTTCTCTCTCTCCTCCCCTCCCAACAGCTCCGCTCGGTCTCTGTCTGGGGGTGTCGGGTCCCCCCCGGGGGTACCGGGCTGCCCCTCCCCTCCCCGCCGGCAGGGGGCGCCGCGCTGGCCCCGCCCCCTCGTTGTGATTGGCTGCGGGTGACCTCCGCGTGCAGCTGCAGGGTCCGGTCGCGGGCTGCCGACTCTGCCTGTGCCTGCCTCCCGGTGCCTGTCTGCTTGTGTCTGCTTGTGTCTGCTTGTGTCTGCTTGTGTCTGCCTGTGCCTGCCTGCTTGTGTCTGCTTGTGTCTGCTTGTGTCTGCTTGTGTCTGCCTGTGCCTGCCTGCTTGTGTCTGCTTGTGTCTGCTTGTGTCTGCCTGTGCCTGCCTGCTTGTGTCTGCTTGTGTCTGCTTGTGTCTGCTTGTGTCTGCCTGTGCCTGCCTGTGTCTGCCTGTGTCTGCCTGTGCCTGCCTCCCGGTGCCTGTCTGCTTGTGTCTGCTTGTGTCTGCTTGTGTCTGCCTGTGCCTGCCTCCCGGTGCCTGTCTGCTTGTGTCTGCCTGTGCCTGCCTCCTGGTGCCTGTCTGCTTGTGTCTGCTTGTGTCTGCCTGTGTCTGCCTGTGCCTGCCTCCCGGTGCCTGTCTGCTTGTGTCTGCCTGTGCCTGCCTCCCGGTGCCTGTCTGCTTGTGTCTGCTTGTGTCTGCTTGTGTCTGCCTGTGCCTGCCTCCCGGTGCCTGTCTGCTTGTGTCTGCCTGTGCCTGCCTGTGTCTGCCTGTGCCTGCCTCCCGGTGCCTGTCTGCTTGTGTCTGCCTGTGCCTGCCTGCTTGTGTCTGCTTGTGTCTGCCTGTGCCTGCCTCCCGGTGCCTGTCTGCTTGTGTCTGCCTGTGCCTGCCTGTGTCTGCCTGTGTCTGCCTGTGCCTGCCTCCCGGTGCCTGTCTGCTTGTGTCTGCTTGTGTCTGCCTGTGTCTGCCTGAGCCTGCCTCCCGGTGCCTGTCTGCTTGTGTCTGCTTGTGTCTGCCTGTGCCTGCCTCCCGGTGCCTGTCTGCTTGTGTCTGCCTGTGCCTGCCTCCCGGTGCCTGTCTGCTTGTGTCTGCTTGTGTCTGCCTGTGCCTGCTTCCCGCTGCCTGTCTGCTTGTGTCTGCTTGTGTCTGCCTCTGTCTGCCTCCCGCCCCGGGTTTGGGGTTGGGAGTCACAGGCACTTGTCCTTTGTCTTGTGATCCCCCTCCCAATTGTTTTTGGCAGGGGGGTCCGTCTCCCTGTGTCTCCCTCTGTGTTCCCCACTGCCCTGGCTGCTGCTGCGACGGATTTAACAACTGACAGCACTGATTCAACTGATTTCACTGATTCAATTGCTGACTGCTGGCTACTGACGATAAGTGCGGGCGCGGAGCTGCCTTTCCCTAGATCACGGTAAGTGTCAGAGAATCACAGAATCATGGAATCGGCTGGGTTGGAAGGGACCTCAGAGATCATCAAGTCCAACCCTTGATCCACTACCGCTGTAGTTCCCAGCCCATGGCACTGAGTGCCACATCCAGGCTCTTTTTAAATATCTCCAGGGACAGAGAATCCACTACTTCCCTGGGCAGCCCATTCCAATGTCTGATCACCCTCTCCGTGAAGAAATTCTTTCTAATATCCAACCTAAACTTCCCCTGGCACAACTTAAGTCCATGCCCTCTTGTCTTGCTGATAGTTGCCTGGGAGAAGAGCCCAACCCCCCCCTGGCTCCAGCCTCCTTTCAGGGAGTTGTAGAGAGCGATGAGGTCTCCCCTGAGCCTCCTCTTCTCCAGGCTGAACACCCCCAGCTCCCTCAGCCTCTCCTCACAGGACTTGTGCTGGATCCCTTCCCCAGCCTGGTTGCCCTCCTTTGGACCTGCTCCAGGACCTCAATCTCCTTCCTGAACTGAGGGGCCCAGAACTGGACACAGGACTCGAGCTGTGGCCTCACCCCTCTCCCCCTGGTACCCACAGCCGAAGGTTTCTCACTGTTTTCTTTGTGTCCTTCCTCCTCCCCCGCAGCTGCTCCTGCGCTGCGGGACCTGGCGGAGCTTCACCTGGGCGCGGGGCGCAGAGCCCCGAGTGACCGCGTCCTGCGGGGGGAGTTTCCCCGTGCCTCTGCCAGCAGAGTCGTGGGCATTTCAGGTGGGGAAAAACCTCTCGACTTCCACCCGCCTCCCACTGCACCCGCAAAAACAAACCCCTCCCCATAATGCCCGCGTGCTTTGTCTGTCCCCAAATCCCCCCCTCGCTTGGGGATGTCGAGGGATGAGGAGCGTGGGAGCTCAGAGTTTTGCTTTCGGTTTTGCTCAGGTGTTTTTCTCCTGTTTTTCTGTTGTGAGCCCCAGGTGGCTGCCGAGCCGGAGTTCAGAAACAAGCGAACGGTGCAGCAACCCCCGATGGACAATCAGGAAAGGGCAATGGACCGGGACTGCGCTCGGGGGAAGCACAGAGCGGGTGTGTGTGTGTGTGTGTGTGTGTGTTCTTTGTGTTGTGTGGGACCTGAGTGCCAGGAGTACCGTGGGGACACCATCAGAGATAGGGTGTCTGCTGCAGGACATCACCCAATGCATGTCCCCTGGGTGCAAACATTCCCCCAGTCTTCCTGCAGCCTCGGGCTCACAGCTTCTGCCCTCTCACGTCTGGTCAAGTCACTAAATCACACGATGTAAGAGCAAGGAAGTGTTGGACAGATGAAAATGCAGAGAAATAATATCAAGGGTGGTTATTTTTTGCGAGGTTGAGAGGAAAGACTGGGAGTAGGGAGGGAGGAGGTGTTTCTCGATGCACTATCCCTTTGAGAGCTGACAGGATTCACATGGTTGGAGTGATGCTGAGAGGCTAAAACCCCAATCTGCTGGAAATCACATACCTCAAGTAATGTGCTATTGCTGCTGATTGTATGAAATTCATCTTTGGTGCTCCTGTGCCACCAGTTACTGCTTGTTTGGCAAGATTTGAGTGAAGTTTTTACTGAAAATGGTCATAGGAGTAGGAGCTGATGGGTTTTCTCAAGGGTTGAACAGCACCTACTACCTGCAGCACCCAGAGCAGGTGCCAGGGTTAGGGTGCTCTGACATGCACTCCCTATTGCTGCTTTTGGGAGGAGCCAGGGGTTGTATTTAATTAATTAAAACACTGAAGAGTATTGGCTCTACTCTTATAATGACACTTGGGTCTCCCTCTTCCTAGTGCCTTAACCACTGAGCCTAACAATGTCAAGAAGTGATAAAATTCTATTTACCTAAGCGTGAAATAAGTTATTTAGGGCCTTGCCCGCCTGTGGCCACAAGCTCTGGTGTTCCTAAGCTTGAGCAATGCTCCTGAGTGATACTCTGCGTGGCGCAGCCTCATACCTCGTTGATCCCCTTGTGCTCACGCACGGGTGCTTGTGCACCACCTTGTACAAGAGTTTCCTTGCACGGCTCGCTGCTTGGCTCCTTGTGTGAGGGCTCTCGTGCATGGTCTCTTGTGCATGGTGCACAGAGCGTTGTGCATGGTGCACAGACCGTCGTGCATGGCCCTCAGTCCGGCGTCAGGGACGCTGCGCGGGTGCGCGCGGGGCCGCGCGGTGTTTGCCGTGCAACCGAGTCACGCGGAGCGACCGTTAAACCGTCGCTCGTCCTCTGAGGGGAGGAGAGGAGGGCAGGGCAGAGCAGAGCAGAGCAGAGCAGAGCAGAGCAAAGCAAAGCAAAGCAAAGCAAAAATGCCGCTCCTGGCACCCCCGCTGCACCCTGAGGGAGGAGGAGGTGGTAGTGGTGTGTGTTAGGCTGATCCCCAGAGCTTGGGGTGGGTGCGGTCGCGGGGGGGGGGAGGCTTGGTGTAGAGAGTTGTAAGAAGAGATTTTGCTGTGGTCGAAAAGGAAGTTTTGTTCGCAACGAAGTGTTCTGGCTCCGGGTGTTTCTCAGGAGACTTGTTAGGTTTTTGTATGTCTGGGCCCCTCTGGATTTATTTCTGTTGTTTGAGGAGCTTCTCAGTGGAATGAGACCTCATTAAGTGTTAACAACAGACGCGTTTGCTGGGCTACCCTTTAGAAAAGTAAAAAAAAAAATTAAAAAAAAAATAAATCAGGGTTTAGCATCAGGTGTTTGTGTTTGTGACTGAGAAATTAGAGTTTTAATTAACTTAAGGAATAAAAGTCACTAAGGTCCCTATTCTGGAACAATGCCATTACCAGGTGCATCTCGGAACTGCAAATCCGAGGCACCTGTGGTTTCAAATGCAAGAAAGAGCCCCAAACTCAAGACACCCGTGGTACTAGAGCCACCTAAGAACAGCAGAATCAAGGTGCTGGTAGCTACAAAAGTGTTGAATCCTCGAGATTTTGTGCGCATTCAGACTTTGCCTGGTGTTGCAAAGGAAGGAAAGGTCTTGGCCAGGAGCAGGACAGTTTACAGAACCAGCGAACCTTCACGAGAACAAGTTTTCTGGGAAAATTACCGTAGGAGG
The DNA here is from genome assembly GCA_023637945.1 of Phaethornis superciliosus. NCBI lineage: Eukaryota > Metazoa > Chordata > Aves > Apodiformes > Trochilidae > Phaethornis > Phaethornis superciliosus. The sequence goes on from JAJQWJ010000020.1 coordinate 3,189,860, forward strand.
CAAAAGCAATTCACCCAGGGACACTTCACCCCCACTGGGAAGCCTTATCGGGAGCTTGGAGACATTGCCTTCATTGAGCCGAAGAAACTGACCCTCTACTCCTTGGGGCAACTTGCACAGGTAGGTCTGACTTTTCTGGTTCTGTTTTAAATGGAAACCAAAGAGGGTTTTCTTGTAAGTGAATTGTAAGGCCATGTTTCTAGGGGGAGGATTGGTTGTTATGCCTAAGCAAATGTTTGAAACAATATTCTGTGCTTTTCTGTGAATAATCAAACTGTGATCTAATATTTGACTAGGATACTGAATGTTTGTAAATAATGTGCTAGTGTGTTGATGTGTACATTGGGACTTGGGAACTAGCTTGAAAGCCTTGAAAATGGAAGGAGACTAATCATACTGCAGGTGTGAGGGTAAGGGATGGGATATCAAGCAGGAATGGTAAGTGGTGATATCTCAGGGGTGCATAGAAAGCTCAAAAATAAAGCATAAAAATGGTATTAAAAGTAAAGTGCTAAGACAACTTAGGTAGTGGTGGCTTTGGAGTTTGTGAATTAATGATTTTGCATTTAATCTGCATTTGTGTTTGGGGTTCAAGAAGATGTAAGGGGTTAGCCAGGAGCATCTGTGATAGTTTGTGTGGTGGTGGTCTCCTGCCCTCCTTAGTGCTGCATACCCACCAACCTAGTGGGTCTTGTACTGTCCCAAATTGCTTTTAAGTTAACCTTGAGTTGTTAAACCACAGGGACAAATGGTCCCTGCAAGAAGAGGCTTTGTGACTTTGAGCCTACACTTCACTGTTCTAATGGAGTGCACAAAGGATAGTCTCTGGCAGCTGCAGCAGAAGCAGTGTAGTTATTAAGGTGGAACAAAAGGATTCTGTTCACCCTCTACCCGATTTTCTGTTCTGATCGTGTGTGTTGCGTTCAGAGCTTAAAGTTTTAGATCAAGTGTTTTAAGCTCTAGAATGGCAATGGGTGGCATTCTCCATTTTTTACATACTACTTAAAGCATCATCTTGCTGGCTGTCTTCACTCAGACACTTATTTCTGTAAATTGGTCAATATTTCCTAAGTTTCTGTAAATGAATAAACACAACCAGTGTTGCAAATGTTAGGACAAGAACACTGAACTTCTAATCCATCTTTCCTTTCGAATAATAGGAGGTTACTTTAAAGATTTTCCAATTGTAGATGTACTCTCATTCTGATAATCCTGAAAATGTTGGTTGATTGTGGTGATTGTTGCTTTTGGTATTGAAAAATGTCAGGATTTGATCCTTAAGGGTGCTCTGAAACCCAGTTATAACTCAGCTATTGACCTTAAGTTAAAACTTTACAATTTATACATAAAATAGGTCGCTATATTTGTGGTTGTGGCTTATGTTTTAGATTAATGAAGCTATCAGAGGGGACATAGTCACACCTGCTGTTTAGTGGAGTAAAAGCAGTACCTAGTCTTGAAAATCTGACTCACCATTCTTTTTTCCTTTTCCTAAAATGTAATTATTATGAAGTTGAAAAACTTAAAAGGCAAAACAAAAACCAACAAACAAAAAAACCTGACAGTGTATTTGATCTGTCCTCTGTTTCCCTCCATTGGAAAGCACAAGGGTTTAATGCTATTCACACAATAACTCTATTTAAGATGCCAGTGTCCTCTGCAGAAATCTATTAATGTTTTTATCAGATTCTAAAACAGGAATGTGTTTCTGTAGTGTCATTCCAAACATCCTTTGTATTACCTGTATTTTTACTTTCCATAGGTTGTTTACACTATTCCCATCCATACATAGCAGTCCCTGTAATCTTGTTTATTGAGAGAAGTGTAGATTCTGGATTATGTCTAGTTACAGGTGTCTGAGAGCATAACATTCCTGGTACTGAAAATCATGATCTTTAATGCATTAGCACACATCTCTGCCTTTGGAGTTAGCATTTTCTTCAGCCACAAGTACAGCTGATGATTTTTACTGATGAATGGCAGTAAAATTTGTAAACCAGGTGATAGTAAAAACCTTGTGATTTAAACAGGGCTTGAGTATGCTAATATCTTCTGGCAAGTGCTACTTTCTAGACTGATATTATTTTAAAGAATAAAGATTTTAAAGCATTTGAATAAGTGTGCTGGGATTGTTATACAAAATTATATGGGCATAGGATATTAGATGTAATAATTGTGTGTTTAGGATGTTTTTATGTACTTGATAGCAACAAAGGTGTTCAGAAAAGCTGTTAATGGATTCTTTTTGTATCTTTTTATTAAGAAAATTTGGTTTCTGAACACAGAGCAACTGTTCTAACTGTTGCATTGGAAACTGATGATGTGTAGTAGCCACACCTGACACCTTAATGCATTTCAGGTTCCTGGCTTTTCAAAGCTTGTTGGAGAGAGAGAGGGTGAGTGAGGGGAAGACTTTCTGTGGGGTTGACTGGTTCTGTGTTGTGCTACTGAGCCCATACCCCTATCATGAGAAAGAGCCCTCCTTCCAAGTCCATTACAAGTAATTGGAAGTTACTTTGCTCACTTTGAGGTTTTTTTCCCTCTCTCTCAAAGGTCAGATGTGCATTGCAGAGAGCACTGAGTCATTGAAAGTCAAAGACTGTCCAGACAGTATTTCTGATTTCTTAAGTGTTTAGAGCAATGTGCTAAAAGTCTCTTCCTTAATTCTTAATGTATCGGTACATGGTGATGATAGTCCCCTTTTTTGTGTTTACATAGTTTCTTTAATTTGCTATGACAAATTAATTTGCAAAACCTCTGAGGTGGCCTGTTGACTTTTTACATGGAAGAAAGGTGGCTTTTCTTACCAAGTCCTAAAAACAATACAAGTCTGCAAAATCTTGAGTACTATTAGTGTCAAAGCCTGTGTCTTTATCAGGGAGGAGAGGGGGGATTAATAGAGAGCATTCTGTTATTTGGTTTAATTGCTGGGCCAGTGTTAAACCATGGCAGCCTGTTCTATACTTGTCATAAAATTCTGTTCTGGAATTCTGTGCTTTAGGTAAATAGATCACTAGATGAGATTGACAACAGTATCAGCAATGAAAGGTTTTAAACTGGAAACAGGAGAAGAAAATGTAGCAATTTCTTTCAAGAGAAATTACACAAACGTTATTGCTGCAGTTTAAAATTTCTCAGAGTTTCCAATTTAAAAACTTGCTTTCCAGAAGTCTGAAACCATGTATCTCGAGGCAGAGCAAAAAAACCTTTTTCCTGCCAGCTCCCTAAAGAAACCCAAACTCCAAAGAATATATTGTTGAGTTTAACAAATTAGCCATAGCAGTATTGTTTTCTCTTGTTTTTTTTATATCTGCACTGCAAATTAAAAAGATAGATTTCTAATGTTTTATAATTATGTACTGTTACAATTTAAGCTCAGACTGTACCTTTGCAATACATGACACAGTAATGAAAGATAATGTGGAAAATGAAGCTGTTCCATTCTGTTTTCTATGTTATGGCTGATTGAAATACATTAGCAGTGTCTGAGTGTAGGGATGGTGTATGCAGTACCTCCCTGTCTGAGCAACTGTGCAAAGGTGTGGGAAATTCACAGCTTTTTCCTTTCCTCGTGAGCTGGCAGAGCTGTCTGACCAGAGGTAGGATGCAGGGAAATGTTGCATCTTCAGTGTTCTATGGCATTAGACACTTGAATATACCTAAATGGCTTCAGACACTGTACCAGTGGTCAGTGTACTGGTGCCTTCAAGCCAGTCCTGGTCAACTGGAACCCAACTACTTGCAACAGTAGAGCCTTCAGACTTGTCTTTGTTTCATTAGTTCATCTGCATAATCTGTCTGCAGATTACATTCTTTTCATTCCAGCTACTTTTATTAACATTTCTGGGCTTTCACAGTGTGTTACATCAGGGAAGAGCAATTTCAGTAATTTCTTATTCCTGGTTTTAGAAATTGGGTTTTCTTTTTATGTTAGACACAGCAGTCCACCTAACAGTTTTCCAAATGAAGTTGAATTTTCTAAGCATTTAGGGACAACAACTTACAAAGTACAAATGCATTTTGTGCAGTAACTTGTCAGCAAATCCATTTGTGCGCTGAAGTTATTTATTCACGTTTTAAATTTTCACACAATAGAGTAGCCTTTATTTTGCCTTTAGTTTGCATCTCTGTAGATAAAATTATTTGCACCACTTAATTTTGAAAATCAGAACCTGCAAGAATATAGGTTACTAGCAGTATTTCAAATATGGGAACCTGTTTTTGTACATTTTCTAGGATACAGTGAAAAGCAGTGTGCAGGAAATATCACCTGAAGAAGTGGCTGAGGTTGCTGCTATCAAGTCCTCTTCTGATCCAGAGGTAAGACTACTGGTGAAGCTTTGATTGAATATGCAATTAAAGAAAGCAACAGACAAGCATAATGCTTTAATGTTTCATACGGATATCTCTGTTGAATTGTGCACTCTTAGAAAATAAAAGCCATAAAGAAAATAATAAAACCATCATGTTCAGTGCTCTAAAACCAGCAATGTCTTTGGAGCTTTTCTTATTTTCTTTTTCAGAACTGTCAATCTCCTTGTATCAAGTCTGACTGAAAAATTTTCAGGGTTGGAACTTGTAGAAGTTTTCTCACCCACATATACTTCTGTAGTTTCTTAATGCATAAGCACCCTTAGCAGTCGTTCTTAAAGTTCAATTTTTTTCTGCCTGTCTCACAGTTTAGTGAAGATTGTGGGTGCTTAACTGCCTGTAAGATCACTGTCAAACTTGGAGTCAACCAATGAGTTTAAAGCTGTTGGGACATACATACGGGCATGCACATCAGTATCATGTTAGGCTTATTTACATGCTTGTGAAATGGTGCAGTGCTGCCCCAGATGATGACCATATCAGAAAATATTTGGCAATTATAACTGGACCCTGAGACAGCACATCCCTTCTTTATGCAAAGCTCTTATTAATTCATACTGTAATATTTCTTTTCAATTTGATAACTTCCAGTCTGATTCAGCAGAACCAGTGAAGAGTCTCTCCCCATTCACAGAAGCAGGAAAGGAGTTGAAGACTCTTAGTAAAGCCCTTGCTCGCTCCAGGTAAGAGAATCCAGAGCACACAGAAATGGGCCATTCAGAGCCAAAGAAATCTTTAGCTCTATAGTATCAGCAGTTCACATTGGGGAGTTGTCCTTTGTTATCATATTGCAGAAGGAAATACCAATGTTGAACTACTGAATACAGAAAAATGTGAAATCTCTGTCAACAAATAAATTGGTGAGCAACAAAAAATAATCGATATTTGATAACATATCTTTAGTACACTGACCAACTTGTATTGATTTTTGGCAGGCATCACATCAATTCTGTAAAGCGAGGAGGAGAATACTTTCATATACTTCACCAAGAATCATTGGACAGGGAGAACACACCAGAATCAGACCATCAGGTTCAGGGCATGAGATGGAGACCTGCATTCCAGCTGCCTATATGCTCCTCAGATGTGGAGGAGTCAGAGGAAGAACTGAACATGTAAGTGAGCTGAGAGGTCTTTTGGTGGTCCAAGGGTGACAATTCCAAGTTTCTGTCCTTACTTGGTATTGAGGGGGAATATTACTACTTTTGTGAACTAGAAAGAGAAAATGCTTAAAATCTGGGTAGGTGAGCAGCTGTAAATTTAGAAAGCATGGGGGAAAAAATCCCACAATGGAGCCACAGCATTAAGAATGAAAAATAATTGCATTCAGCAGAATAAATGGCTTGCTTGGTAAAGACTAATATTGGATTTTTAATATTATTAATATATAAATGCAATAATTAACATTTTCAAAATATACCTAAGTATTCCTTTAAATTTTAGGAAGAGAAGGGGGAATGTGGTGATATGAACACAATGAACAGTTTCATTGGCTTTGCTTTCATTTCACCCAATCATTTTTTAACTGCAGTCTGTACTTTCCCACAGTTGCTCTCTAACAGAAGGTAACCACCTGAGGAAGTCGAGGAAGATGAAAAAAAATATGACTTTGCATAATTTCACTCCAGTTCATACCAGTATCTTGATTTCAAACCCTGCTGGAGCAAAAAGGTACATTTGAAGGCATAGTTATGTTCTGCTCTCCTTGGTAGGACGTAAGTGAAATTCACACCATCACAGACCCTTCACACATACCCAGAGATGCTGCTCAGCTGGTAGACACATAGCCTTAGAGTTTCTGGAGTTTATGGTGAAATGGTCTGTCTTTACTAATAGCAACTGTTAAATTCAAAATGATTGTCAAAATTAAAATTTAATTTGCATAGGTAAAAAAGTGGGCTTGCAACAGAGGGAGGGTGAAGACAGTATTTGTACAGTGGATGGATTTTATGTTAGTCACTAATACATAGTATCTGTTCTGTTCCACGTTCATTAATCCAGTTGTTCATCTAAAGTGTCTTAATATAATTACATTTGCATGTGGAAAGCTGAGGTGATGCCAGTTTGCCTTTTTCCCTGACCCTAGGGTGTAACACATTTATTTCCCTCCTTTGCAGTGAACTTCTTTTCCGACAGCTGTGTGCCATGCACTGGCTTTTGGAAGCTTCGACTCAAGAATCCAACAGTCCAATACATTCCATATTAGCTTGTTGGAATCCAAAGTATGTATGCAATGCATGATATTAGATGGCATGAGGAGTTTGGGTTCTTTTTGCCTTTTTATATTGTTATTTCTCTTTTTTCAAGTAATAACTTATTTGAGCAAAATGTTGTTAATTCTGTGCCATGGAACACAAACATTTTGCATTGACTTTGTCCCTGTGAAGCCAGCAGGAAACTGTACAGTCAAATCAGTAGCACAGCATGGTTCTTTGCTATTGCAAGTTGCAGAACTAGGAGAAAATACTGAGCTACCCCAGCCAAATTCAGTTGTGTTTTCTTTTCTTTTTATCTTTTAATAATTATGCAAATTAAATACATGTAGTAATAGATGTGTGTATATTCCCACAGCCTTCTCATGGAGGGTTATCCCAGTGAACTCTACAGGAATTTCATATATATTGTAATTAAAGAGCAGTCATCTATTTAGTAGTATTCTATCAATTATTGATGACAGTGATGGTACTTGTAAAAGGGGTATTTCATTGTTACATTGTATTGTATTGAACTTTTGCATTGTTAGAAGTAAATATTTGTAGTCAATATAATAATGTTGACATAACAGATTTTAGTTATTCAAGAGTGGTAAAACAGTAACCACTTTATGCTTTGATTGGCAGGTCAGAACTCTACAACACACTTTCTCTGTACTCAGTCAATACAAACTGGGACTGTGTATAACAGGTGGAAGAGCAACATTGCATAGAATTAGCTTGATAGTTTGAGGGGAGAATCTGTCTAGTATTGTGGATAAATTTTTCACCCCTTTACATACAAGGACCAACCAATAGATGGGGATAAAAGAAACAATTTGTCAGGAAGTCTTGCAGATACAGTAGAGAATAAATGCATAAGGCTTTGGATTAATTTCCGGTTTCTGACATTGTTGAATCTTTTGTTGTGTATTTCCTGCTGCTCTCTGTTGCTGTCTCTAACCACCACTCCTCTCCCTTAATATAATTTTAACTGATTTGCACACACATGCTTCATTACACAATAACCGTGAAAAATTAGGCATGCATTTAGATCACAAAGTCTCCACCTTTACAAGAGCAGATGTGTTTTAATGTGGTAGAGGAAGGAAGTTAATAACACTGATCTGCATTGTAAAACCTTTGGTGTGTGAACTGAATGGTGAATGAGACCACCTGACCACTGACCTTTTATACCACAGCTGAGAGTACTGTAGCTTCCACATTTACTTTTGTCAGTACTGTTTTCAGATCTAACATCTGAATTTTTGAACTAGTGTATGCCCTTATTTAGCCAATAGCATAAAAAAAGGAAGCTTGTATGAACCTGCTGTCATTTCTGTCCATGAAATCGTGCTATATGGGACCAAATTATTCAGTACTTGCACAGTGGAAGTTGAGAGCATAATCTGGCCCAATATATTCATCATTGTTTGTAAAATGACTGTCCTTTGCTTAGGTTCTCCTTCACTTATGACTATAACTTACTTATGGCTTATACACCTTACATTTGCTTTCCATTTCTTATAAGCAAAGATAAACATAATAGCTGTCAGCCACCATTTGTTCTCCATTTCTTGCACTGCTTAATAATAATTAAATTGTTTTCACTTAGGGACCCTGGTGGTTGTAAGAAAACACTAAAAGAAACTGAAGAAGAAAATTTAGCAGCATACATGTGGGAGCTTTTTGTTACAAACACAAAGGTAATGTCCTTATAAGATTTTTTCTTTCTGTTGCTTGAACTCTGATACCCCATTTTATACTCTGGATCTTGTCACTGTTACTATCTTTCTAAAACAACAGAGACACTTGTTTGAAACTGCTAAACTGGATGAAAGTGAAAGGGAAATGAGGGGGAATTAGGATTATAAATAGAACTCAATAAAGAGACAGTGGTTTTCTCACTCTGTAGCACATCTTACATTCTTATCTTCAGTACTTTGCTTAAGCTTTTTAGTTCCTGGTGCTTTGCCCCCTACAAAGCTAAGGTACACAAATATTGTGAAGTGCTTTTAGAACTCCAGGTGACCCACTCTTAGAAATATGAGCTCTTGGTACATGCAGACTGTTTGCTCTTATTATTTATCAACACCTGCAGTTCATACCTTTATGATATCACTAAAATAAACAAAAGATTGTGATTTCTGTTGGGGAATGAGGAGTAAAAGTTGTGAAATTTAAAAAAAAACAATGTCTTTTTGCAAATATTATTTCTGCTGTTAGCAAGCAGAGCAAAAGTCAGGAAGTCACATAAATAACAGCGTTATTTCTAAATGGGAGGCTTTCTGATTTTTCCATGCAGTCTTATCAGTTCTCAAAAGTCAGGTCCAAATAAACACAAGCAGACAAAACCAAAGTGCATGTCAGTCTTGGTGTATCTTTTAGCATTTACATTGCTGAGACTTTCCCCTCCCCAAATTAATGACAATTCCCTTTCTGCCATTTACACTAAGTAGTACTTAAACACTGCTTTTCATATTTTATATGAAACTTTTAGTGGAAATACTTGGTCTCTGTGGGGGAACATCATTTAAAATAGCTATTGTTGTGGTTATCAAGCCTGTAGAATTCAGTCTGCTTTCAGACCTTGCATTCCTGACACAGAAAAGTCATTTACCAGGTTATTGGCTTCTGTGAGGAGACCTGAAAATTTATCAGACTTCTGTGACCCATTCTTTCCTATATATGAGAAGGCTCCTCTGTTAGCAGCCCTCTCTGCAGCTGCAGTATTACTCATGTGCAAATGAGTATAATCTGTTGGCATTAATGCTATATCTAGGAGTACAGGATAGAGATAAAATGGAGGAGGTCCTCCTACCCAGGAAACCACTAGCTTATTTGAAATAACTGGAGAAAAATCTGAGGCTACAGGAGGACCAGTAAATACAATATTGGGATTACTTACAGCAATGTGATTCTTTGTTGTCAAATCTCTATAGAAACCTCCTTTTTATTCCTTTTTTGTTCCATGTACAGAAATTTGTCCGGAAAGCACGATGTGGTCCACTTGGCAAGAAGATAAACAAGATTCTTGCTGTCTCTCAATTTAGCAGTCACTCATCAGGTCATCAAAGCCCTTGTGGCAGTGAATCTTCCACTGCATTGTGTTCTGAAGAAAACATCAAGATTAATATGGCTTTATCCAATTTTATGAATAAGTCAACACAAGCTAAAGAAAAACAACCACCTTTTCCCTGTAAGTTACTTTTCTTGACTGCCAGTATTAAATGGATTTACTTTCAGTGTTGAACATAAGTCAAAGAGATTGTTACATATATTGGTGTCTTTCTCTTCGGGCATATGGAATGCTCTACATGTCTCTGTGCCCTCCTTATTAGCAAAATGATTGAAAGGCAATACAATCTGAATATCAACAAAGAATTTTACTTAATGTTCAGTTTCAGCAGTTTTGTAGTCAGGCTGTCATCCACATCTGTAAGGTCCAACAGGTGGTGAAAACAATGCAGCTGTTCTCTGCCATAACCAACTGACCATAATAACAGCCTTATTTGGGGAGTTCTGTTTCACTTGGCGGTTTCTTATTCTGTATTCCTTCTACTCATCCATCAGTGAGTACCTGTCCTTGATAGACCTGAGAGAAGAGTTTAGCTGTTAGCTCTGTAGTATGTTTCAGAACAAAGCTGGGTAATTTTACATCTCTTTCCTTCCTTCTATATAAAGCTGGACCAGAATAGCACATTGGCATTTAGTACTGCTAATTAGCTTTTAATTTATATTTATATTATTATTAGGCTGACATGCTCTGCTAGACTCTTAATTACTGCTCAGGAAGGAGCTCTCATTGTCATTTGAGATAGTCTGTGAATGTTCAGTAGCTATCAAAAGGCAAGAACACACAGAATAGCTTCTAGGGGAGAACTAATTAAATAGAGTAGAAACAGCTGAATATAAGATGATGACAGATCTCTGTAGCATCCCAAAGTGCATGGAAAAAGTGATTAGAAAGTGGTTATTCACAGGCTCCCATGACGCTAGATCTATGTCATAACAAATTTCTGTGAAAAAAACAAAAGCTTATGTTTTAAAAAATGATGAATGAATTGGATGCATTTGTATTTGGGCACCTATCTTGAAACCTCTTTATAAAGCTGCCTTTTTTTGAAGAAACTTTACTTCTTCGAAATAGTAAACAGCAAGTTTCTTTAGGACATCTCATTCAGGCCAGCATCTATGGCATCCTCTCCAAATGGAGGAGAGAAATGCACTGTTGAAGAAGTATGATTTTGTGGTTTTTGTTTTTTTTTTTTTTTATCAGCCCTGCAGAAAGTCACCCAGGTAACACATGAAAAGGCTTCAAAAGATTTCCATAAAGAAGATGTTGCGGTTAAGCCTGAAGTGCTGCGGTATGTTACCCCATGGCTCTATGAATGAGTAGGAGAAGCAACTCATTGGGACAGAGCTTATGCTTTTTAAATTTTTTTTTTTTTTTTTTTTTTCTTCCCCACTTCCGAACATCTGAACTCAGCATTCAATGAAATCAAAAGACATGTACATTTCTTGGCACGGGTGACAGAATAACCCATTTTACTGCTGTGCAAGCAGTATGTTTTGGTTTTTTATTTTTTTAAATACCCCTTCAATCTTGCTTTTTTTTTTTTTTTTAAACAAGCGATATTAAGCTTCAGCAGCTTTGTACAAAAAACTATGTCTTATTCCTGTAGAATTGTTTCTGTTTCTACCACTGAATTTTTCAGTAGTGTGTCTCTGACACTGCCAGCTAAACTTACATTAGATGTGTTCCCTTGTTACTCCATTCTGTGGTGGTTTCCACAGCTACAAGGTCAACATGACAGAACATTCTTACAATTAGACTTTGCTGAAGCTTTTCTTCTATTTAGTTGAGAAATAAATTTTGTGAGTGGATAGCTCCAGCAAGTCTGTAATACTAAGAATGTTTTATCAGCACCTGTAGAACCTTTTCAAGTTCTGGGGAAGGTATACTGTTATTTTAAACTTTGCTATGTCTTACAGTGTGTTGCCAGGGGTTCAGAAGAAGTACAGAGCAAACATACCATCCACTAACGATCAAGAGAGTATAATATCAGGGAAGCAGATGCCTGGAAGACAAAGGTAAGGATACAGATGGGAAGCTGATAAACTAAAAAACCTCAAATTATATTACATTTGGATTTTCGCTGAGAATTAGGAGATCTCAGAATTTCCATGGGCTCACATCACTGCATGTTCTGAGCAGCACAAGTAGTTACCATAAAATGGTTACCAAAAGATTTTAATTCCAGTGTTCTGTATTCTGTTTGCAGCTTTCATATCAGCTCTTTCCTTAAAGGCAAATCTAACTTCTCTGCTGATATGAGGCAGAAATTCACAACAGTACGTGAAGAAGCAGCTTTTTGTCTGCATGATACTCTAGAGAACCTTGAGAGGTAGGAAGAGACTGTATACTCTTAAAACAGTGCACACATTTAGAGCTTTTCTTCAGGCCTTATAAAGATGTATTTATATGGATTGACATCAAAGTAAGAATACAGGGATGATGATAGAACATTTTGACTACCAGTGTACAAAAAGAAACATTACAGATTAAATATTTATAGTAGTGTCTGGATTGCTGGAAAACTTCTCAGAAATAGTTTTGTTGAAAAGTTGGATATATTTACTTTGGACTTCATAGACCTTCCCAACAAAATGAGAGATTGCTGTTTTGTTCAACATTACTTGGACTCTTCTTATGGTAACAGTTGCAATGACCTCTCTCAAGACCTTTTCCTAGGTCAGTGGCATTTCTAGCTTGTTCAGCAGCCCAAACCTGTCATCCTCTTCCTTTCCCTCAGAAACACTAGTTTGTGATGTCTGTGCAAATTTTTTCATCTCAGGATGCACCAGACCTGATTTCCTTTTCTATCTTGCTGCTTGGAAGGGTGTTACGGGCAGTTTTCTTACCACTCCCACTTCCTGGTTTTTTCCATTCTTCTGTTTCATTTTCTACTTAGATTTTTTGTCCCTAGAGATCTGTGGAGCTGGGGCCTTGTTTTCTTCCCTGTGCAAATGCTGTGACTGCATAAGGAGCTCATCATTCCAGCATCTTGCAGTATGGAAGGACAAATCAGATGGAAACTTACTTCTTGCAGCTATTTTACCATTCTCTGCACAGCCATACAAGCATATGCTGTTTAAACAGCATTTTGGAGATGAAACCTCAGTTTCATCTCAGTTTGGCATAATAATACTATATGTAATTTATTGGAACAAAATGCAGATGCTTATTTTTGTCTTAGCACAGTAGTGCTTCTTTTAGGAATGCACACATGAGCTCGAGGGCAAAATTCTCGCTCAGGTCACTCTATTCAATAATATTTTACTCTAAATCACTGTATTCTGTTTGGTTTTAAGCAGTACATACCTGATAGAAAGAGGGGGTTGAATTTCCATTTAAATGCTTCGGTTCTGCAGTTTTGTTTCTTACCTACAGCATAGAGCTGAAGTTAAACTTAAAAACTTTTTAATATGTTTATAGAGATATGGATGTCTGTAGAACACTGTGAAAGCAAAAGTTGTTATTAGTGTCCACAAACTGAATAATGTGTTCCTCACATTAGTTTTCTACCTGCCTTAGTACCTTTCCAAGTAGCTATGCACAAGTATGGTAATGCTTAAAACAGAACTCTGACTTTTAAGGTTTCTTTTGTAGGACGCAGGAAGAGCGATGTCGGGCGAAATTTGAAGCTTTGAAACAATTGACATCTTTTAGAAGAGACATGGAAAGAGTAAGACAGGTGGGCAGTAAAGCCAAAAGAGAAGATGAGGAAGATGAAGTAGACTGGTAAGAAGGCACAGAAACATTCAGTTCAAAGGACATGGTCAAGGTCTCAGAGTTCTGTCTTTTTGTTCTAAAGTGTCTTTGCTTTGGAGAGAAAGAGAAAAGAAAGCATCCCTAGAAACTGTTGAATCAGTTGCTGGAACTGCAGGCTCTTCAAACTGGTAGCAATGAAAATACAGATAAGATCTGGTGCTCAGTAAGATCCTAACTTCCTGCTAATGTGCTGCCAAATCCTCAGCCCTTTGCAATGAAAGCTACAGAACACCTTAGTCATTCAGTTTGGGAACGTGGGAACATCAGTCTTGAAGGCTGTCAAAGCAGCACTGGAGAGTCTACACAGAACTTTTAAAATAAAGGCAGTCTTTTCACAAGAGTTTTATTTTTATTGTAATGTCTAATTCTCCTTCTGAATCTCTACTCAGAGTCAAATGGTAGAGACAGTGTATTACAGTGTACTTACCTCAATGAGATTTATGTCTACATAGAGAGGAAAATGATAGCATACAGAAAAGAAATAGTAAAGAGAATCAAAGTGTGTCAGATTGCACTGGAAAATCCATAGAGGCTAAACAAAGTAGATAGAGAAGGACAAATCTGTAGTAAAATAGAAACATTTGTTAGGATTTGCTTTCATACACAAGTTATTCATCCTAATTTTAAATAGATGAAGAGGCATCTATTTAAATGCCCTGCAAAGGGAGCTGGTGCACAAGTCCTGTGAAGTAAAGCTCTCTTGTATTATTCACTCAATTACATGAAGCATCACATTCCCTGAAGGGCAATATTTTCTGTGGAAGCCGTAGAGGTGGTGAAGTGGCAGAAATGCAAGGCAAACCCAGAGTTATTAATCAGATATGCATTTTTTTCTCATGGCTTCTCTTTTACCACTGTGCTTCTTTCTTCTACAGGTTTCCTCTATTGCTTGCCAGGCTCCCAGAGTCTGTTAAGAGTGACCATTATGTACAGAAAATCTTAAAGAAGCTGGAAAAATATTACAATACTCCTGACTTGAAAATTGATCCAGACACTTTTCTTCAGGCTCTGGATGATCTACAGGTGTGGGAGCTCTGTTCTCCAGAAATTGCTGCAGCAGTGGAGGTGAGTCCAGTGTTTGATTCTGTGTGTGATGAGGGTGGAGAGAGCAGGAGCCTGTGGGTGAGATTCATACACTGCAAAGTTACAAGATGAAATAATTTAGGATCTTTCTAAATTCAGATGCTACTATTCTCCTTTGAACTCCTGAGAAGAAAGATGATGTGACAAACATTGGATTACCAATTATTATTGTGTCACTGATTTATTTACCACTACAGTGAGAGTGGCATCTCATAAACTGTTAGGGTACTTGAAGAGATACACTAACATTTTGTGCCGTGCAAAGGCCTGTCATTCTTGGTAGTTACACCCATGAGCTATTCATGTCATGTATTACATCACTGATCCAGAAACTCTGCAGGCATCTAGGCTATGCTTCAGCAACATTAAGAAAAATAAATCTGCTTCTTAAATCTTAACTTGATCTTAACTCTTGTAGTTCTAGAAACAGTTGGCAGAAGAAAGACACAAAATAGGGAAGAGAATATATTTAAAATGCATACAATCATGTTGTCTAACTGGGTAACTACCTTTAAGAAAATGACAATGACGCCACCTTGTGGGGTTTTGTTCCCAGCACAGTTACTTATTTCCCCTAACCTTATAAGACCAAAAGAAATCTGAGAGGCAGCAGGTTACACTTCCTCTTGCATGTACTGTTATCATGCCTTACAACAGGCAAAGATTTGGCACCCAACATGTCGAGATCAGGGTACCTCTATTTTTTTGATGCTTCATAAAAAGATCCATTTTGTCTTGTTCCCTAATTTGCACAGTCACTAACTGGAGAGACAGCTGTTGTCTTAATGTCCAGTGTATAAACCTCTGCTTGCTGTTGTTTTTAGATCTATTTCTGCACTATTTCCAGTGCATTCCCTTTGCATTTTGATCCCTCATATTAGTGCAATAGTAATAGAGGAAAACATGAGCGTAGCTAAATCTATAGACTTATTTATACATCTTTCAAAAGCAGCCACAGAGGAAGGGGGACCTTGGTGCTCCTTCTGACTGGAATTGATACATGAAACTCACATATGAAGAGCAAGAAAAGCATCACTGAATATGACCTGTCCTACTCTGATAGAGACTCTAGACAAAGTTCTTACTTCACTTTAAGTTGTTTTAATGGTAGTTAGGATAAAGCTTCAAGTTTAAAACACAGACATGACTTGGAAGGATTCAGGATATAAATTGCAATGAAGATGTGGAGTTTTCCATTTAATTTATTTAGAGCACACCCAGCTGTTATGAAAGTTGTATTAAAAATATTTCAGAGATATAACTTCTTGCAGAAGCCATTACATTTATTCTGTTGTCCCAGTGGTCATATTTTCCCATGTTATCTCTTGCACATAAATCAAAAGCTCAGGAAATGACCTTCTGTTTCAGTTTGTACGTGAAAATATTGTGCAGATGCCAGAAGAAGATTTCAGTGAGTGGTTTCAGACACGACTAGCTCCCGCAGAGCACAATCCTCCAGCTTTTGATCAAACAGCCTGATGACATGGTTTTCCAGCTGCCAGTATCTTAAAACAAAACTACTGCGTGTTGAGATCTGCCTCAAGACTGGGGAGTTAACTTCAGGAAGTCCTAAAGTCCACTCTTACACAACTGAAACTTGTCCATCTACAATGCTCTGCTGAGAGTAACTTGCCATAGAAAATAAAAGATCAATATTGTTTCTTGGTCCTTTATGATGTCTTGGACTCATTGTCATATTTCAGTCTCATCTAACCATGTAGGATAAAAACTGAGTTTCTAACCTTTATAAAATATCCCAAGCACAGGGTAGTTGTAAGCTTTAAGACAATTCCTTTGTTGCTTTCATTCTTTTCTGTAATTCAGATATTTAATTTTTGCATTGAGTGTATTCTGTAGTTATTCTGTGATGAGGGATTAATTCTTACCTTATTAAAATTAATATTGAAAACCCAAGCATCCTTAGATGGGTTTCCCAGGTTTTCATGAGATAGATATCACTGGCAGATACATTTTCCCTCAATTACCTTAGCATATATTTGCCATTAATCTGCTTGGTAGCACAGTAGAATGACACCTCTGAACTTGCAGACAGTGATAAGTACATGACCTTTATGAACCTGTCAGGGCTTAGCCATGTCTTTCTGTCCTAGCTTGAACCAGGACAGAAACATTTTCTTTCTAGTAATTTTACTTATCAGTTAAGTCTCTTCTAAGCAACTACACTTTCTGAATTTATAACAGCATGTTATAACAAGTTGATAATGATCTCCCAAAACTGTGGCTGTGTTTTGGTCTCTGTCCATGGCCACATGTTGCTGTCCATTCAATTTCCAGCCCTTTGGAACTCCCAAAAGATAAAAATCTGATTCACTCTCAACTGAGCTATCTAGGTCTCTTCCCTTGGGAGCTGGTGGGTCACAATTGCTAGATGATGGAATCAATGACCCAGTGACCTTCTAAGCTGATGATCTGAATGAGTTGCAACCTGCCTATCAAAGAGGACCCTCCGGGGAGAAATGCTGATCCTTCAGCTGCAGTAAGGGGAAACAATGCCAGCTTAGGGCCCAGGTGAGTATAGTGATTCATCAGTTTAAGTAATGCCTCTTCCACCATTCATCCTTCCCTTCCACTTCACAATGGTTTTGAAATTGTAATCTCCGCTGTCTTTTTACAGGAAAGATTTCACTATGGTAGCCAGCCATCCTCTTGTACCAACAACAATACTCCTTCTGTATTTCTTATTGGAGATAAAAAGCAGCATCTTATAAATAGTGATGATAAAATAAATATCTGTCTGTCTTGGAGATAAGCTGTTTTATTGTAAATGTCAGTCATTGTAGGAGTATTCAGAAACCCAGGTACATCTTTCTAGTTGGAATTTCAGCATTATGTATCACCACTCTATTCTGCTATCTTAATACAGCTGTGATAGCATGTTAAAGAGAAGCTTTTTGACCTCACAGATGAACAACAGTGATGCTTTTTGCTAAGCTTGAATAAATATCATCGCTGTAACATTGCAGAAGGTAAAACCTTAGGCTGACAAACCCCAGGGTATTTGGGACCAGCTTCAGCAAGGTCTTTGGAAAGGTTCTTACTGACCCCATTGAGTACTGATTACTGCAAAATCAGAATCCATTGTTAGGACAAGTGCAAAGGTTGGTCTTGTAACCAACAGCTTTATCTTTTGTTCAAGGCACTAACTGAGGAGCCTTTTCAACAGTGAGAATGGAGGAATGCTCCCTGCTGCTGTGCCAGAAGGGAAGAGAAACACCAGCGTTCATCCCATTGATGATGACTCAGCCGCTATGAATTCCATGTTTTGAGGATACCACTACAGCTGACTGTGACTTTCTTGCTCTTCGCAGTAAGTGGCCATTTTAATATTTAAGTGCAATCTTAAGGAATACTATCCTAGAGTATTCTGCAGTTGAAAAGGGAGATAAAAGGATATTTCCCCTGAAGGGAAAGAATTTGCTCTTGCACAAGGCAGAGTAGCCTCAAAACTAACTCCCTCTCATCCGAATGCACCTTTCAAAGCAGCTGGTATGCTATAGCTACACAGATCTCCTGCAGGCTTGAAATTGATTACCATATCAGCCCTACACAGATTATTGTCAATGGTGTCAGTCCTGATTAACAACATCAGTTTGCAAGACTGATTTTCCATTGCTGAACTAGACTTTTGCAGTGCAATTTACAGAGGCAGGATTAGACTCTGAAGGAAGGAAAGACTGAGAAAGAAAGACTTTTTTCTTTGTTGACATGTCTTCTCTTTTCCTGGAAAATTTGTTTTCTATGTGATTTATATAGCTTTTAATTAGAGCGGCTGTTTTAGTACATTATATTGTACTAAAGTATAAGTGTATTGTACCTAAGTATATGTGATTAATTTAGTCATTATGCTATAAATTGTAGAGAATTTTTGAAAGAACCCATCATAGCTGTCAACTGGGGCATCTAATTTATTTCCAGTGCCAGATCATCAGTCATCAAAACAGTATCTTGAACAGATAGCTTATAAGAACATTTAGCAGAAATATTTAACAAATATTTGTCTTTAAGACTCTGTTTACTACCTACAGTTCTTCAAAACATATTTACAGCATAGGGCAGGTTGTAGCTAAGGGAAATTCATATGATCTCTAGTGAATACTTCACACAAAAAGTATAGAGGAAAATATAATGTCCAGTTGTTGCTCTTTGTTGTAGAAAAAGAGGAAGAAATGTCACATATATAAGCTAAACAGCTGATCTAAAAATTATTTAAAAAGCAAGCTTTTGTTTCTGAAAAAAAAATAAATTTGACTACTTCAGGCTTGCAGTGAGTACTTCTGCACTCCTGTAATAAAAATCCAGGATGTGAGAAAGAGCTGAATATTGTTCAACTGTTTAAAAATTCCACATGAGAATTACCAGATTTTTCTCATGCTTGAATTGTAACAAGAAAATACTGCATTTATTGTGCAAAACAATCACTTAGTATGGGAACAGTTTAGGGATGAGCTATGGGCTATTAGACTCCTCAGTCACAGGCAAGGAGCATTAGCTTCTTAGTTGTTCTCTACAGTGACATCCCCCTCTATATCTAAAGGGGATGAAAAACCCTTCACCCACACAGAATTCTAGAATCCAAAAGTATCTGCAACCATACAAGATAGAGTAGGTACTCTGGTTTCTGGTAATTTCTGGAGAAGCACTTCTCTTGCTGTTTACTATGGGTTAAGAGAAATCGCCTGTCTAGAGGTACATGGCTAAAACTCAGTTTTCTGACATCCCTCCAAGGAGCATTTTCAAAGAGGCATCTTTTCTGTGATAATATTCTATCTGGATTTTTGACAGCCATGGAGAATAGTGTGGCAGTTATTTCTGATGTGCTGTATTTGCATATATGTCAGTCTTATGTGCTGGTGTCTATCCAAGCAGCAGCTTTATCAGTGACTTCAAGGATAAAGACAGTTTATACATTTGAATGGGTTCTTTTGAAAGGGTCATAACAATGTATAAACGAGGAAAAAGAATGCTGTCCTGTTATGTCTACATCCAGGTTATTTTCTGGTGGGTTCATTTCCCATAAATGGTGTCTCAGTTCTTTTTTCCCACTGAATGATCTCCTGATGCAATAGTTAAATGAGTTCTGAGCCACGTTCAGCAGTGAACTCTAGGCCACTGCAGTTAAATTGTAATAAAGCTGGAGCAGCACTGATCAGTCAGATCCAAATTTGACTGTTCTAATTACTGCATTCAGATATCCTTAATGAAAGAAGAGTACATGCATATATGTGTGAGAGGAGGAGAGATGGTTCCTATGGGATGCTACACAATGGAAAGGTGCTAAGTATATTAATTATTTATAGAACAATTAGTATTCAGCTTATCCCACAAGTCCATCTCTGAGTCCAGATCCAAACTTTCCCTAATGGGTACATTTAGCCTTTCGGTTCAAGCCCTACCCTGATTCTAAGTAATATAACTGACCTAGTCCAGCCACAGCACAATACAGTTCTTCATGCCTGGATTTTGTACCTGTTTCTATTATGGGAACCTGGAGCTGTTCCAGAGATGTCTATGAAGAGGTAACAGGCTGACTGTGGGGTGAATGAGAACTGATTAAATTCATTGTCTGCATCAAATGCCTGGATTGACAGAATGAGAGTAAATAATATTAATCCTGAAACATTTTCATAAATAGTTCATGAAAATTATTCAATAAATAGTTCTGTAAAGTTGAATTTACAGCACATCCCTATCTGAAGTTAATTCTAATAGCAGGAAATCTGCAAAATTAGGTGCCCAGTTTAAAAAAAATAAAAAGTAATTGAAGTGCCTGCTAGAAAAGTCCCTATTAGTAACTATTGCTCACAGAAAATGGGTAAAATTAGAATTTTCATAGTACAGGCTGTCCACACAGAGTGACAGAGAAAAAAAAAATTTCTTTATGATGTGTTTTAAATAAATGCCATATCAACATTGTTTTAAATTAGATTGCATAAATTACATGGTCCACAAGAAACTAGCACTGGAACTTCAATGTGTGATGACATTCTTTGTAGATGAAGGTCTAAATTTGAAAAACACTACATTTAGCTGTAGAAAACCTTCAAAATAGAATTAGTCTATTTTAGCATATTCCAGGTAAAATCAAATAAGCTGCTAATATTTAAGTCCCTTGCAAAATGTGGGCAAAGTTTATCTAGGAGTTTTAATAGCTGTTAACTGAGCAGCAAATCCAAATGGGAGGCCAGTCAGGTGATAAGGACACACTAAGGTCTGAGGGACTTTTTTCAGTTGTCTCACTATTGCCAATATGTAACAAAAAGAGGAGGGTGAGAACTGGAGTCAAGCAACTAAGTCAACACCTGCAATTAAGTTAATGCCAGCAGAGTGTGCACCCCTGGGTTTGTCCCTGAATATTATCTCTGATCAAAAAGCACATCCCAGTCCTTGATCAGTCAAGCTTATCAGTATAGTTGTGATATCTGGTCTTTGCCTAGCTATCAAATAGCAGGTGTCCACCAACATACAAGTGTACTGCCTGCACCTCATCATCCAGCATCCCAGACAGCTCCATGGCAACCCAGGGGACAAGCCCACTTGAGGGTTAGCCACCTGGCCCAAGAAGAAAGGTAATGAGGACACACAGGACATGGATGGTGGACTGTGTCATTAGAGGAGAGGCTTGAGTGGCCTTTTCACAAGGGCTCCTAACTGCTGCTGTTCTGCACAGACTACATTTTCTCACTTTTCAGGTGTGTTACAGAACACTTGGTAATAGACTAAAAATGTGTTTTAGGTAAAATTTCTGCGTCTGGGTTTCATCTCATCTGATTTTAAATCCAAAGGCAGTGTGCAGGCTCACTTCAAATGTATTCCTTTCCATGTGGATTCTAAAGAAAATTTGACTGAGCTGTGATGCTCTGTTTTTAGATGGTAAAGTGATGCAAGATAAATCCTGCCGTTTCAATCCTACAGAGAAACTGTTACAGCAGACTGTGCTGTCAGTCACAAGAAGAAAAACTTCCAAGAACATGAACGTATTTTCAGGGAAATGGAATGCTGGGATAAAACAGGATCCTCACAGCACAGGTCACCCACAGCACTGAGCAGATGCCCCTTGCTGTCTGAGCTGCTGTAACAGATCCTTTAATGTTGTTCTGTGATGAAATCAGGTCAGCAGTCTGGAGATAGAGTGGAAAAGAACAGAGAATGAAAAACAGGCATCTTCACATGTGTTTAAGCACTAGCAAGTTTGCACGGTGTTTATTGGCTTGAAATTAGAATAGTATTTCAGAAGGTTATCAGTGAATGAAAAAAGTCTTGGACTGAATGAAAATTTCTTTTTTATCTGAACATTTGCCTGTTCACATATTTATTTACCATGAATAATTTACCAAAGTTAACAGCTCATCACAGACCTTTTATGTTTGCAAAGCCACATCTCGTAAGTACAGTCCATAATGAAAAATAAGATTGCACAGATGCAAGGGTAAAATTGCAAAGTTGTGTTTAAACTAAGAAAGGCATTTCTCTCACTATTTATTACAGCATCTGCATACACTAATTCCAGGGATAGGATAATACATCAGCCTTACAGACACTGCTGACTCAGTAATATCCACAAAAATACAATAGCAAAAAGAGGAAATGCTATAATTTAAGATCTAGTAAGACAACTACAATAGATTTCTTTATTTTTGCACATCTTAAAACTCTAATAGTTCTGTATTCTTTTGTACTGCATAGTCATCTGCTATTTATTCATTAACATAATCACCATTTTTATCAAAATTTTATTGGTTAATAATAGTGACAAGTTGTAACATTGTTCCAGCACAAACTGTGAACTGAAAATGCCTCCCTCACCTTATAGAGAGTTAAGAAAACCTAGCCCACCTGATCGGTCTCTGAGGCCAGCACAAGGTCCTGCCAGCTCCTTCTTGCATGACTTTATACTTGAGAAGGGTTCATAGTGCTCAGAGAGCAGAGACTCTGCTCTCAGTGCTGTGCAGATAATGCTCCTTTTATCATATTGTTTGGACATGCACATTAATTCCTGAGTATTAAATTACCTTTTTTGATTTTTATGTGGACATTGACTTGTGTGTGCAGACACTGAAGCTTCTTTCCAGATCCCCTGTGAGCTGTGAGTGTACCTTTGAGGGGAATCCTACCAGCCAGCAATACAGCAAAGTGTGGTGGAGGGAGCATATTCTGCCCTACATCAAATCCTGCTGTCAGCCTGAATCGCCCTTTAAAATGAAGGGGAAAAAGACCTTGAAAAAACAAAATCTAGTAACTGTCATGTCTCTAGCCCATCTGCTTCACCTATCATGCTAAGCAATTCATCCAGCATCTTGCCTTACTCTGTGATGAGTATCATCACTCTGGGAAAATCCACTCTGTGCAGAACGATCAGTTTGTTTTTAAGACTGTTGGAGTGCAAGGTGTAAGCAAGAATACTTGGCTACTCTGGTGTATTCTCTTGGAGAGCTATTTTTATGATTGTTTTTCATGGAACAACACCTTTAAACTCGCAGCTAATGTTCTTAATTTTCACAGCTTTCCGCTGAGCCATCTCAGCACAGAGGTTTTTCCCTCTGAGGTAAGAACCTTTCCCAGGTTCTGAGGAATATAGCCACCATCCATCACTGCAGTCTGTGAAACTGAACTGCTGACTGAATATCTCCTTTGTCTTTACTCTGTAAGTGGCTACAAGTCAGTGCCATTTAAAATTTAATCAGTGCTGTCCCTAAGAAGATATACTTTTTGGATTTTAACCCATCTTCTACATAAAACAAACCACTAAATTTGGCTACAGTAACTGCCTCATGACAAAACCTTTGTCTCAAGAACCTCTTAATAAGCTCTCATTATCACAAATTGCTGCTGAATATCTATATTATCTTTTGTAGCTCCACACATCTCGCTACTTCCTGTCTCCTGCTTTTTTTCCAATCCATTAGCATCCCTTAGCAGCCTCATTTGAACTTGACTGTTTCTAGAAACACAACCCCAGGTTCTACAATTAGTTTTGTGTCTTTGAGAGACTTGGGAAGGAGTTCACGTGATCTATCATAACAGAGCCCAGATTCCTCCTTTAGTTCATGATCCTCAGACAAAGATTTCTTGCAGGTTATGGGCCTGATGTGACTGGTTACTCCACCAGTCTCTGAATCACCCTCTTGGAGGTCCCCCATAAAGGCATTTAAACTAACTGCAAGCAGACAAAATTAAATTTATTAAGTTATTACAAAGCCTTCTCATGGATTAAGGGCTTGAGTGGCCCTGGAAGATACTGATCTTCTGCAGAGGGTAAGTCCATGGCCTTCATCCCTACTGGAATAAATTCTAAAAGCAATGGTGTGGTGTGATGCAAACTGTATTTTCTGAGCTTGGATGGTGAGTTTGTAGTCCCCTGAGAACAAACATATCAGAGATGTGTCCAACGCTAATGGATACATTGGCAAGCAGATGTAACTTAGTATTTCTTACTCTTTCCTAAAGATACAGAATCTTTTGATATTTTGATACATCAGCAGGTTCTTCTTTCACGTAGTATATTCCAAGCATGCAGCTGAGAGATAGTAATGTCTATGAAAGTAAAAATACTGTTCCTATATTTATTATGTCTTTACTGAGTTGACTGCATTTTATTTTTTTATCTTGTAGGATGACATCCATCCAGAAACAGGCTCCGTTCAAGTCAATTGCAAAGGTCCCACTGACAAAAGTAGCTTATTTATAGAATTTCAAGCACACCTTACTCTGTGACTTCAGTTTACTAAATGCTCTCAGGAGGAGCCAGTGCAGTCTTCATCTGAACAGAAGTCCTCTCTATTTTCTTGAATGAGCATGAAGCTCCATGTGCAGGTATAAACTTCTTTTTTCTTTCTATGTGGTAGGTTTTGGAAAAAGAAATTATTTGTTTTCTTGGTGCCCTTCCTGCATTACACCAAAGTGGATTTCACCTCACAGGTGTTATGTTCATTAAGGACTGAATCGCTTCCTAAATATTAGCCAAAGTTGGCCTGAGACACCAAAATGTTTTAAGTTTGTTATTTTCTGATAATCTCTAATGTTTTTGCTAAGTTTAGCAAGTGACTGGCATCAAGAGATGCCAAATTTGGCTGTGATCAAAGGAGAAATACCTTTGCAGACCGTGTGCCCCTTGCTGACTGAGCTCACTGGCACTAGAAATGTCTAAGGACACAGCAAAGTTCTCCGGGGGGTGGCAGAGGGGCAGTTTATGCAAGCTCTGAAGTCCTTTAACTGCAAGCAGTTAAAAAGTTTCAGAATAGGCAGAAGCAGCCGAAGGCCGGGTGGCTCGGATCCGCCGCGGCAGGACCGGGATAGCGGTTCCCGGGGTAGTGTCGGGAACCCTGGGCCGTCTCCTGCCATCCCCAGCCGGGACAGGGCGCTGGAAATTCTCGACGGTTTTTGCTCGGTTTCCTTCTTTCCCCGGTTCCTGCCCTGAATACACTCCGGGGTTAACAGCCCGGGCCTACGGTTGGCTGTGAGCGGGCCGCCCCCCGCCCCGTGGCGCTGAGGGTGCCGGAGGCGCGGCGGCGGGCGGCTCCTTGGCTCGGTGCCGCTGCGGGGTCACGCCTGCCCGGAGCTCGGCGCTGGGCTTTCCCAGCCGCCCGCCCGCCGCGCCGCAGCCCCATGTCCTCGCTCCCCGCCGCTGCCGACATCAAGAGGGCTCTGGACAACAGCCCCGAGACCAACATCGAGGATGAGTTGCCCGAGGAGCCGCCGCAGCCGCGGCCCAAGAACTACCTACTCCTCAGCATCCTCGCCTGCTTCTGTCCCGCCTATCCTGTCAACATCGTCGCCTTCGTCTTTGCTGTCATGGTGAGTAGCACCCCGACAGGTTCCTAAAGCTCCGGGTGGTCAGCCACAGTGCTCCGGAGAGGTCCTGCCTGACACCTGCAGGGGCAAAGCGGGACTGGCGGAGCTGCCAGGGTAATGGGCATCCAGCAGCCTTCCCAACTACTTGTCCCTGGTGTGTGTGGTCAGAGTTGGCGAGGCAGCCAGCCTGAGAGCATCAGCAGGTTCAGAGGGTCCCCTTAGCTATCCCGGTAGCAAATATAAAACGTAGAGTGAAGGTAATTCACATCGAGTTTACAGTATCAGGCTATAGAAGGAAGTGAGGTTTATCCCAATTGCGTCTACTAACTTGCATACTGAATAAGCCATACCTATATCCATAGGTGAAAGTGGCAACTGGGGAGTGGAAATCAGATTTGCAAAGGAAGATACGTGGTTTCTATTCAAATATGATTTAAAAATGCCTTTTTACCACTATAGAGGTTCTTTACCCTCATACTACTTGCTAGAATAATACATACAACAATAATGATTGTACGTTATTGTAAAAAGTCTTTATAAAATTCAGTATGGAGTATATTGAGAGAATAGCCTTATTCCTACAACTCATAATTGATTTGCATAGTCTTTAATAATCCAGAAAACCCTTTAACTTTAAAATGATTCTTAGGACAGAATCATCTTCTCAGTGTTAAAAGCTGCAGAGTCAGATCCAGACTTATCTAATAGGATACATGATCAGTGTGACCAGTAATACTGCAATGGATCTTTGTTGTTTAGCAGCTGAGAAGGGTTTTAAACATGTGTTTTCATCCTTTTCTCTGACAGCCAGGCTGAAAAGGTAAGTAAATATATAGTTGGGGGGGGTTGAAGTTATATATAAGAAATATTATGTATATTTAAAATATACTAAAGCACCCCCTTACAAAACTAGCAAGTCTGATCAGAAATCATATTGCCTATGCTTGAAAATAACTTAAAGGAGTTATTCCAAATCCCTCTTCACAATCTTTTTTGTCCTAATAAGTGGTAGTTGTCAGTCCTTTTTTTCTGTGTTTATTTTCTCTGTTTTTAATTTAACTATACAATACACTCTTTTCCTTGTTTTGAGAAGATGTGATTTTGCTGGTACCCAGCATCCTTTCTATCTGTGGGCACTTCGGGTGCTATATAAAGTTATGAGAGCTGATGATCTGGGGCTTTGAGCATCTGTTCACCATGACAGTACTTTCACCAAAGCACAAGGGCTGCACAGAAGTGTCAAGGACAGAATTTGGCCTCTAAAGATTTTTGCACCCCATATGGAGAAATCTCCACCCACACTTTAGTTGAAGTTCATGCAGGCTTTTGGAGTCAGGCTTCAGTAACTGTCACCAGTAGATATAATGAAACCTGGGTGGGAAGAGCACTTCCTGAACGCCAGACAGTCTGCAGGTCTCAGCTGCCCACTCCCAAATCAATAACTTCCACTGCACGTGAATCCCTTCTGTTTCAATATCATTCTTACCTAAAACCTCATTTCCTATGAAAATATCTTGTTCATTTTATTTTCCACTGCCCAATTCTGCTGCAGCCTGTAACTGCTTCATCAAACTTAACTTCAGGCTCCTCAGTGCAACCTATGCTGGTTTTATTTTCACTTGTGGGATCCAAGTCTTGCCTCTCTTAGCTTGATTCCCAGAGTTACTAAGGGTTAACACTGAGATACAAGAGTGGTTTCTTTTATTTTCTTACAGAAGTTATCTTTCTAGTATGGAGGGCTTTCCTTAGATCTTATGTCAGAAGAGATAGACCCATGAAGTTCTTTATAAATTTCCACTGTCTAGAATGGGCCTGGAAGGAAAAGTCCTGTTGGCTAGAGGGGCATGGTCTTTGCCTGTGTCATGTCCTCCTTATGTGCTCTCAATTCAGAAAATGTTTTCACTCTGTAAGTAGATTCTGGTCTCTAACACACCCTCAAGTTAAATGACAGATTTGTCTTCAGTCTTTTCTGTCTTTTCTGCTGCCCCATTTACAACTACAGCACTGGTTTCCTCACTTCTTTCTCACCTTTAGAGACACAAACCTTACCATTTCAGATTTTACCTCCTTGACTATATTTTTAGAATCAACCTCTTCCAAATTCTCCCTGTTGTGATAACCTTTTCTTGTTCCTTACCTCCTTGGTGAAATAAATGGTTCACATTACAGGAGTAATAGAGTGGCTAGTAGAAGGGCATTCAGTGGCATCAGTGTGATATATTTACATTATAGGAACAGTCTCCTTAAACTAGTTGGTGCTTCACCGGCCAGTGTCAGGGTTGCTGGGCAGTTTTAGCAAATGGAGATCCATTTTCCCCAGAATCCTGGCCAGGACTTCTGTCTGTAGGATCACTGTTCTCAGTATTGTGCAGTGCAGCCAGACTCTCAGCTCTGCTTCCTGTTACTTGTAGCAGCTATACTGTGTTGCTCTGTGATTATTTTGGTTCCCTCAACCCCAGAGGGGCCTGACTCAGACTGTCCTGTGTCACATGGGTGTGGCTACAGGATTCAGGGCAGGAGTGTGCCAAGTACCAAGTCTTCTGTGAGAGAAGAGACTTCTGCGGCACTAGGCTGAGCTCTTTGGCTCCTTACTGCAGAGGTATCTATTCCCCCTGCTGTGAATCCAAAGAGCACTTATCTGGAGGTGAACTGCAGGTTGTATCTGAGACTGGGCTTGGGTGGGCTGGCTATATCTGACTCATGGAACCAGAGCTGGAGGGAGGCTGTGGGACAACTCTGAAAAATCAGTCGCTTAGATACTGCTAATACCAGCACTGAGGTCTGACAACTGAACAAATTTCACTGGCTTTTCTCAGCACAGCACCTAAAGTTGCCTTTATTTCAAAGATCTGTATGTCAGACCTGTCATATAATTCCATAGGGTCTTAGATTTGTAACAACTTCAAAACAGCCTCTCAGAAGCTATTTCTCCCTGATTATTTGCTCCTAACTACTCTTTATGTTGACAGATACCTGTTTAATCATTTGAATGTTTCAAACAACATTGTCAGGCTGTGACAATCTTGGCTCATCTGCCTCTGTTAGTAACAAGTTCTTTGACTGCATTTGCTACCATTGAATTCAGACAATTTGCATATATATTAGTTTCTCTAAGCAGAGACAACAACCAAGAACATGGTGGAAGTCAGAGGACAGCAAAGGATGGAAATTGCTTTCTGAAGCAATCCCGACAAGATGTGTACAGTGTCTTGGCTTTAGTCAGATCACTGACTAGCATAGTGGCCATTGTTTCTGTATGGCTGTATGTCCCTTTAGTTAGGAAGTTTTGGAAAAGTTTATTTATACAGCTTTTTAAAGTAACTTATAGGTACCTGGGCATCTATGAGATAGCCTGTACCTACTTCAAGAGAATTACATTACAAGGATCAGCAACTCTAAATTTTTTGCATGGTCCTTATATTAGCAAACAGTTAAGCTTTTCCTCTGCATCAACACTTTCAAATCTGTCCCCAGAGACAGAGAAGTCCAGCACTTGTTCACTTGCCACTATACAGCCTGCAGAGCAAACTCCCCATTCATTGCATTCTGCTCATCATCTGCTTTTTTCATTTGCCTAAAAAGCAGAGATCAAACCTGGTTCTGAATTGTTCCCCAAGTCCTCTCTTCTTTCTCTTGCCCTGTAAATTGCTCTCACAGAGAGGAGTCACACTGAGTCAGCATGTCTTATCCTTCCTCTGGTCTGAACTAGACAGAATGTCTCATTTCCAGGCACTCACATAAGGTTTGTTACAGTCTGGCTCATGGAAGGTGTAGAAAATGTTGATCAGAGAACCTTGGTATGGTCTGCCCAGATTTACAAGAGATGTAGAGGAGGATTACTGAAGTAATTAAATATTTTTCCTGTTTATACCATAAACAGTGCTCTAGGACTATGGAACAGAAAGTGACATTAAAAGGAATGAATAGTTTATAGCTAATCCAGCAAATTTTTGCTCGTAGGACATTGTTGCTTTGTTGTTGAACTGACAATATCTTTTATAAATAGATGTGTATTAACATAATGAAGTTACTGAGATGGCTCAAGTCAATAAGCAGCTGTGGAACTGTAGCTTTAATTTAGTTATTGACTTCATAATAACTGAGGTAGCACAAACCTGAGAAATCATATGGTATTAGTTTGACAATGAGTGAAATCTATTCTAAAATCTGGACAGTCCAAATGTCTTGCACAGATGCTGTGCTCTGTAAGTATTGCCTAACTCCTGGAAATAACAGATGTAAAATTTAAGGCTTTAGCAGTTAATGTTGTCTATGCCTAATGTTGAAAACTGAAAACTTGATCCAAGGGCCCTTTGAAGTAGACAACCACTCCCCCAAGCCTCTTATTTTTTCATTAATTGAAATTCATGAAGTTATGCCATTTAATTGAAACCTCTTAATAAAGAAACTTTTGTCTCTCTCCTGTCTCTCCCAAATCCTCTTCCTTATCATTAGTGTTCTTTTCCTTCTCTTCATTGTGGATTTGTATTAAAATGACATTATTTATTAAAGTGCACAAGGTGAATAATTTATACAGTACCTGCAGAAATCACATAGACATCCTCCAGACTTCCTAAACACATTAGTAAAATGGCACAAAACTGCAAGCTGGTCCTTCCATCTCTTGCTTACACCTCTGTCTCAGTCTTGAGACCACATATTATGGCAAACTGAGTTTAGGGTGTTTACAGCACCATTCTCTAAATATCATGTGAAGTGAGTCCTTTGGGTAGAGAGAATGAAGTATTGGGCTGGGTTGTCAGTGATGCTTCTGCATGTTTCTCCCTGTAGCTACAGTCACATTCATAGTTGCTGACGGAGGCAGCAGAAGGCAGAAGACCAAACCAAGCCATGTTTCTCCTAATACCTTCCTAATTTACCTTCCCAAATGTATTTTGAAAAAACCTAAGAAATTTCTACTCTTGTAGACAGGACTGCTGGAAACAGTGGGTAACTTAGATGAGAGGAACTGTGCCAACCACCTTTTGTAACAGGAGGCAGCACTGGTGGAGAATCAGAGGTGACATCATGCTATTTGACTGTTTGTGTCCATCTCTCTTTTTCATCTCTTTTCTCTTTCCCCACTATATCTGCTAGCCAGCCTCAATGAAATTTGACAGCAGAGCAGAGGTATTAGCAATATTCTTTAGGGAAATGCAATAGAGAAACATTTAGGCATGTCAGCTTCCAGGAAGAAAAGAAATGTATCAGTGTTCTCTTTAAGGGCAGAGTGCATCAACAGCTCAGCCTTTCTTAGACACCAGAGAATAAGTTCCTGCACTTATCCTTGAGATGCAATTCTAGGAATATTGGCTTCATTGCTTTGGGACTGTCTTGGCACGAGTGATCTTACTGCAGTGCTAGCTTCAAGGATGCATCTAGCCCATTAACTTCTGTGTGCTCACTAATTGACACAACACACACAGATAATGTCCCTAATTATTTTTCTGCTTAGGATAAAGGGCTACAACAATACTTGGTACCCTCTGAAGTGCATTCTTTTCTTGCTCTCCAGTCTCAGATCCTCATTCTGTTAAATTAGCTGTTGTTCTCTCTTTGCTACAAAAAGTCATTCATAACTAAAGCACTTTTGTACTAGCACTTGGTGGTACAATCTGAATTATTTAGTCCACAGAACAGTTCATTTGATCAGGTCCCCATATTTCTACCCCCACACAAACTATTTCTGGGATACTTCCTGGAATATTTACAAGATACTAATTCCCCAAGGACGTATGCTGAGATAATTGAATAGTGCAGTCTGATAGAGAAATCTGGACTCAGAATTGTGGTTTATGAACTCATGCTCCTGATCTTGCAAAATAATTCTTAGTAATAATGCTAATTTTTAAAATTCTTTGATAGCATCTTATTCTTGGAGTTACTACAAACTTCTAGACATGTGAACTAGAATACGTCAGTGTTCTTCACTGATTCTTTTATTTTTAAAATATAGTCCAGTTAAAAAAACCATGAATTCAGAAAATCCTACAAGCTGTCTCACAAAAGACTAGAAGATCAGAGTGGTCTATCACACCTTGCAATCTATGCATGCAATCAATGTAAATCATTTGCTAAATCATGGGTGGGTAGAGATTAACTCAGGTCTGTTAAGGTAATAGCCATATATCTGTTGCATACTTTGGGTTGTATATGATGATAATTATCAGTGTGTTCTAAAAATGCAGAGAGACAGAATTTCTAGCTCATGAAGGTGGCACTGGGATGATTTGTTCAGATAGTCTATATATCTTTGAGGTTTTTTTCTATCACCAGAAAACTGCATATTAATTCTTCAAACTTTGTTTTGAAAAGTAAAACATGAGAAAAATAAGAAATTAGTAAACTTTTTTTCAGAAGTTTTCCTGAGGCTTTCTGTAAAAATACAGCTTGTTCAAGCTCCTGTTCATGCTTATGGTCCTATAAACTTCAGAATTTATTGCAGTGCTAGTGAAGTGGCCAACTAACAGTTCACTTACTGCCAAAGTATTTACAGAGACAAAAGACACTGATTTGTGCAAGTGGGTGGATTAGAGTTGATTTGACAGGTTTTATGGTGGTGTGTACAACTCAACACATGAATACATCCTTAGCACTGAAAATAAAATCCCTGCTTACCTTGGACTGTTGACAGTGGATGTTTAGTTTTACAAAGCAAATAACCATTTTCTGAAGTCCTTTCTGCAGTGCCAGAGTGCACCTAACAATGTTAGTTCAAAGCAGTTGCGTTGGTTTGTGGCCAGATTTCAGTTTACAACAGTCACCAACTCTGTTTCTCTTCTGCAGGCTTTAAACAGTTACAACCAAGGAGATATAGAAGGGTCAAAAAGACTAGGCCGCAATGCACTCTGGGTTGCTGTTGCATCGATTATCATTGGCCTTGTCATCATTGGAATCTACTGTGTAGTTCATTTCACAACGGTAAGCAAAATGCTACTGGTTACAATGCAAGTAGCTTTTCTCTGTGCAAGGGCTTCAGAATAAGAAACTAAGCAACTAGCTACTAATGTTACAATTTAGTGGTGTGTGCATGTTTTCTAAGAGCAAATTTTATTTATTTTGCCATTTAGAAAATTCTCTTTTCTTTGGTTAAATGTGAACTGACTGTATCTTAGCAGCAGTGGGTTTTCTAGGAACTTCTGCAGCTCTCATAGGTTTCTCCAGTTCAGGATGGTTGCTTCTTGTTTTTTCTACCCATTAGTTTCACCATCTACAAGATCACATGTATAGAGAGATGCTTAGATTTCAGTTAATAGAGTCCCTAGGTGCTAATTTTTGGTCTCATGTGTCCAATATATCTTTTAACTTTGCAAGGAGGAGACAATTACTATTTTACCATTTGCTATTAAGGTGACCATAAGTATATCAAAAGTGACCACAAATGTAATTTTGATTTGGCTTGCCATGGGCAAAGGTAGTTCCCTCCCAGTGCTGACCTGTCTCCCTACATTTGGAGAGTTAATGAAGAAACTTGACCAGTGAATCTCTTTACACAGTGGTTATACAGGTGGATTATAATCTTAATTTGAAAAGAGGACAAAAGTAATTAATTAGGGTATTGATATTCTTTCTTAGGGTTGTGCCAACAGTATGTTCTTTTCTCCATAGTAATGTGCACTTTCTGTTAAAATAACAGATTCAAATCAATTTTT
Source organism: Phaethornis superciliosus (assembly GCA_023637945.1). NCBI lineage: Eukaryota > Metazoa > Chordata > Aves > Apodiformes > Trochilidae > Phaethornis > Phaethornis superciliosus. The sequence continues at coordinate 3,222,802 of JAJQWJ010000020.1, forward strand.
ATTGGCTGTTTTGGTTGGAGAGCCCTGTGCACTGTACAAACATGCATAAACTTATAAACAGAAATCACCTCATCCACCACTGAAATGCAAACATCTCCAGGGGGTAGAATAGAGCAGCTGGTTACATGTACATCATTTTCAGACAAGAACTTGAAGTGTGGCCATGTTGAACTATGGAGAAGTTAGTGGAGACAGGGTCCATTTCTGTAGGATATTAGTGGTTTGTGACACAGAGTCAGAAGCTTATTGTATATGCAATAATTTTCCATGCATGTTGCAAGCATGGCTGGCTGTTTGGTTCAGCTCTTGTTCAGTTTGTTCAGCACTCGCAGATTTAAAAACAAGTCACTTCAGGCTGGGGGTGCCAAGTTTTGTAATTGACAGCAGCAGTAAATTCCTCTGTTTGCTTCTGCTACCTCATCATCTCTCAGACAAGGATAGCAGCTTGGGGTTTTTTTAAGTAGGAGAAGAACAGCATAGGAGTGGTAGGCAAGACTCACCTGAAACTTTCACATTGACCAGGGCACACTGCCTACAGTTTGTTGTAGTCAACATTTCACTCTGCTACAGAAAGGACACTGTGCTGAATGTGTGAGTGCTTCTTTGTGCCCACTGCCAGATACTAGTGGTAGTTAGCCCTTCACATCTAGCTAGTATTTGTAAGCACCTCTCACCCTTAAAGAATTAAGCATCAGTAAATTGGCATAATGCAGCTCTATTTCTTTTTTAAGTTTTGACTTTTGAAATCTTTAAAAATTCTTTTTGGTGGTGTTTTTTCTAGTGGTTTTGGTTTTTGGGGGGATTCTTTTTTGTAAGAGAAAAATCATCTGTGGTAGATGGAAGCTTTGTCAGGTCCCTAGGAACCCTCAATGAACTTCTGACATATTAATTTCTGTATTCAGTGAAGCTTCCATAGAAGTTTCTTAGCCAAATGGTACTGTGAGTTTTGTTGGGTATCCAAGGTTTCCCGGATTCACTCTGCACTCTGGCTTTCCTGTCTCTTAACTATTGCCCTTCCTCCTTTCATCTGTCACCCTATGAAGAACCCTTCTAAGGAAGGGTTTGTACCTTTGTCATGATTATTCACCAACAGACACTCTATTAGTAAGATCAAGGCCACAACAGCCTTAATAGAATAATATGATAGTCAGCCATGTAGGAAAGACAGCCAGCAGTCACTTCCCACAGCTGCAACCTGGACAGCTACACCAGCATGTGAACTTTTGGAGCAGATTCCAAATTCTGTTTTGTTTTGATGTTTAATGACTCCAGATTTCATTTGTGTCCCACTGACAAGATCCTAAACACTTTTCTTAACTGGATCTCAACATGTTAGGGCAAACAAACTGGTGAAGGGACTCGAGCACAGGCCCTATGAAGAGACTGAGAGAGCTGGGGCTGTTCAGCCTGAAGAAGAGGAGGCTCAGGGGAGACCTCATTGCTCTCTACAACTCCCTGAAAGGAGGCTGTAGCAAGGTGGGAGTTGGACTCTTTTCCCAGACGACTTTCAACAAGACAAGAGGACACAGTCTTAAGTTGTGTCAGGGGAGATTTAGGTTAGATATTAGAAAGAATTTCTTCACGGAGAGGGTGATCAGGCAATGGAATGGTCTGCCCGGTGAGGTGGTAGATTCTCCGTCCCTGGAGACATTTAAAAAAAGACTGGATGTGGCACTCAGTGCCATGGGCTAGCAACTGCTCCGGTGGGTCAAGGGTTGGACTTGATGATATCTGAGGTCCCTTCCAACCCGGCTAATTCTATGATTCTATGTTGTGTTCTGTTTTCGTGCTGCCATGGGAATCATACATTCTTGTGCCATTGCTGGGTTTGCTACATAGTCTGTTAGTCTGAAACAAAGTGCAGCTTCTGTATACCTAACGCTCACAGGAGTTCTGCTTCCCAACTGAGCTGCAAAGCATATCATATAAAGCCCATGTCTTTTGTGCACCTCTAGTGGTTCTCTGCCACTAGTGAGTCAAGTAGAAACGTGGAGAAGTTGTAAGAGGTGTTAGAAGTAAAGACAGAAGCTCCTCTGTAGAACTCTGACTGAAATAGTGGCAGTTTTGGTATGAGCAGTAGTCAAAATACTGAAGGAAAGGGATGCTAGAAACTCCTGCCAATGGACCAGTGCCCAAGACTTCTTAATTCACATCACACATTCATTGTCTTCATTTATCTTGTACCCCAAGGCCACAGGCAGGGTAGAATTAGTGTCTGGTAATAACTTATGTGAGAAGGATAGTTGTGTTTGGTGACTTATGGTATTGCACACAAACCATTATGATACTTTAATACTTCCACAGAAGAGTGTGAACTTCTGACCACTCCTTTAATCTCACTTGATCTAGAACTTCACCCCAAGGAAGTCAAATACCATCTGCCAGCATGGCTTTGAAAGAAGACAGACACAGACAGGCTGTGAAGAAAGTATTATCTTATACTGTTTCACAATCTTAAGCACATATGCAGTAATGCAACATTGGTAATTACTGGTAGAATTTAGACTGTGCACCAGGGATAGATGTATGCATACATTTTTCTTGCTAACTTAGAAACAATTCTTCAGGAGAAAAAGAAATGCAATATTGTTTTTAATATCTCAGCTGCCCCCTTACTAAGGCTTTCAGAAGCCTTTGCAGCCATTTCACTGAGTGGCTGTGTCTCTTTCAGAGGCAAAATAAACTGAGGAGCCAGTAAGACAACAAATTATACAGCCAGCCTCCATCTTGCATGGCAAATCCTGTTCTTTCTACCTTACCACAGGAAAAAAAGGTCAAGGAAGAGTGCCTGCCTTTCAATGCAGAGATTCACCTTCCATTAACTGACAGAGCACAAAGACAGGAGTTAGGACATTCATATTTTCTTTTACCCACATTAATTATTGGTGTCCACCTACCCAGTGAGCTCATACTGATGCTTTTTTATCAGTAAGGGTGCTAGCTGATTATCTCTTTAATACCCTGCCTGTCTTTACTGGACTTGTAAGAACATAAGAGCTCAAAGTCCTCTACCTGTCTATCAAACATATTCAGTTTGTTCAGAGTCTGAGTAGTAGGTAGACACATGTAGATACACAGAGGCAATGTGACTGTATCAGCCTCATTTCCTTAGCAAACCACATTTAAAATGTTTGTCCAATTTATTCATCTGTGCATGGAGGAAATGTCCCTGTATTAGAGTCAGCCTACTGGAGTCCTGAGCAGTGTCCAAGAGGCAATTCAACAAAGGAGATAATGCTACAGGATGTATTTACTGTTCATAGCCCACACCCTAGACCCCACTTTAAGGAGCTGCTAAAAGGTACCTGCTTGATGGAAAGGTATCCTGGGACTCCAGGAGAGTGCCCAGCATCCAGGGACAAGCCAGTGAGGTCAGTATATCCATAGGTAATGTCTGCGACCTATCCCCCAACACAAGAATTTGAGGGGACACTTGCGATTTTCCCTCTCCTGATGTAGATGCACAAGCGAGGTTACCGAGTCCTTTTACAGCCTCTGTCATGTATTCCTGATGTATTTACCAAATTGTGTACTGCTGAAACTATTGCTCTTGTCTGTTTTATATACCACTTCAAGAAAGCAGAGATGCTGTTGACCTCATGAAACTTTGTCAAATAAGAGCTCGTTTCCTGGCAATGAAAGATCCTAATTTGTATTGATTCAGGTAGCCCAGTTTAAAAATTCAGTTCAGATTGACCAATGACCAGTGCCATTATAAGCTTACCTCTTTCTTTCAAAACTGTATTGAACCGCTAATCTAGAGGGATGTTTGTTAAGAGAACAAGTGCCACTAATGTGGCATAATGTATCCATTAGATCTTTAGAATTAATAATTTAAACTCGCAAGGCAAACTCTGTCTTTTCCTCCTTTAAAAATACGTATTTCTTTGTCCTTGCAGCATGCTATCTGAAGACCAAGACTGCACTTGGAGGATATCATCATGTAAACCTTGGGAGATGAAAAAGAAGAGAAGGAAATCCTTCATTCCAGACTGTTTGAGTTGACCCTGCAAGTCTGCAGAGGCATGTTGCCAGTGGACGAACTGATAATCCAGTTAGTTAATCAGCATGGCGTGACCAGGTTTTCAAAATTATTAATTTATAAGGAATCTCTCTATAAAGCATAATTTTCTTTTACCTTAATGCATAGTGGAATCTTGCCCTAACAGCTTCCTTTTCTTTCTCATTTACATGGAATATGTGCTGGATCCATGATGTTCCCTGGCTGATCCTATGCAGACAAAGCCAACATATTTAGACTGTTTATGGTGCACAATGTAAGATCTGCTGCACAGCCCACTGAAGCTAGTAGAAGAACTCCTCTTGCCTCCAGTGGGTTTTGGATCAGGCCATTAAGGATTTTTTTTATTCCTTTAAAATAGTCTTGACAAAACACAATCGTAACCATGGGTTTGTGATTTTTATCCTGCTATGAGATTTTATAATGCCATGGGTATTCATTCTCTGACTCTGCAGCTGCTTTATTCTGTCATCCTCAGATTTTCAGGTCTTTACCTTTGGATTTTTAACCACCTGGGACCGATTCAAATCACTTGATTATTTAGAGACTCTTTCCATAGCATCTATGTTTTTCTTAATGATTTTTTTTTTTGTTTTGTTGTCCTTCATTGTTGAACTCCCTTGGCCTAGCTGCACTCCTGCTTTAAATTTACACTAATCATATTTTCCTCTTTAAACTTCACATATGTAAAAAGTTCCTATTTTTTTATCAAACAAAAGGTCATCTTTTTAAATAGTTGTTGTTCTTCATCCCTTTGTTATTGTTCCTCTGGCAAGTCACAGAGTTTCATTGTGCTCTGCTTTGTTCATGTCTCTTGTGTTTAGTTCATCCTCTCATTTGTATATCTGTGCAGTTGGAGATGGACAGACTTTTGTACCCTTACAGTGTTACATACACTCTTGCTGATCTTCATATTACTCAGTGAAGAGCCTGAGGTTACAGACTTCATCACCTCTAAATTACTGCAGTTTCTAGATACTTCATGCAAATTTAGCATGGCACAGCTGTGTTTTATTAGCTGAAAACTGTTTCAAAGAATGTGTTTTGCCACACAAGTGTTCCATGTTAAAAGGAGTAAACTCTGGTGAGCATAAATACAAATGGCTACATCTTCAGTGGTTGTTGCTCCATTTGCTTTAATTATTACTATGTCTTCAAGCAAGCTATGCCCATTTACATTTACTCTCCTTGCACTAACATAAACCTGGACCCACTATCCAGAAATGCATGGGAGAACTGAAGGTGCAAGTGAGAAAAGAATCATGCCTGGCAAGAGTACAACTACATGTTAAACAACAGTCATCTCCCAGAAACCTTTGCCTGTTAAAGCATATGCCTGGAAGTAGCATGCATTTTCTGTGCCTTGATATTTTACTTTTAATGTGGTTTATCGCTTTTCTTTCTGCTAAATTCTGTTTTTCATTGAAGTCAGTGATGCATTGCCTATCCTTAATTCTTACTCCAGTGTAAAACTTCACAAACACTAAATCAACGGATTTCTTCAGCATTTACACTGATCAAATTCACCCATGCGGGAGTCTTGCCACTGATTTTGATGATCTCAAGAATTTGCTGGCCTGTGAGCTCCTCTTTCGTTTTTGGATACTATTTCAATGGTCTGATATGTCTTGTGGGACTTTTAGTAGCTTGCCTTATTATCCAATATGATAGATCTGTCATCAAGACAATAAAATTACTTTTAATTCACGTCCATTCTGGTATGTGGGAAGTCTCTTTCCTAAGTTTTGTTGCCTCTTCTGTTTTAAAAAGTAATATCCCTTTTTCTAACCCCTTGGATAATTTCAGAATAAAGTGAATCAAAGCTAAAGAAGATTTTCTGGCCTACATGCTACTATCCAACCAGCCTGTACTCAAGCTAGTACATTCAGGAGGTGCTAGAGATCAGTTAATGCTCAAAGTATCAGCAAGGCAGGCTCTTTGCTTTTTTTTCAAAATGCCATCTAGAAAGAATGTTGACACCTTTTCAAAATGGTTCCTCACTGGTCCCTCCAGGGCTTTTCTACAGTGAGGGGAAAGTGGTCCAGTCACCAAAGGAATTCTCTCAGCAGGTAACAAATCAGATTTCCATCACCTTGAATTGCTGGCATCAAAGCAAACACCATTGCATTGCTATAGTAATAGTTTTCTATGTCAGTATACTAAATATTGGAGTGTGTACAAAAAGTTTTATTTTCTGCAAAATATTGAACTTCAGTACTGTAAACTAAACTACAGCTAGTGGTGTGAGAGGAGTGAAACATTTCCACAGTTACTTGGGCACTGGAGGTTAGAGGCAGGCAACTTTTGAAATATTTTTTGAAAGTGCCCAGTGAGTATTTAGATCAATTGCAGCTAGACACCTGACTTACCCGGATGCTTTTGAAAACCATACTGGAAATCTTGATGCTCATAAATATCTTTGAAGTCTTGTTCTTAATATAATTGAGAATTGAGCCATTGTATCTTCAGTACTCCTGAAGATAAATGTTGCTACCTTGCAGTGCTATTGATTGGTATAAAAATAAAGGCTTTATATTAAACCACTTTATGTGACAGAGAGGGAAAATGCAGTAATTCTTCTAATGTCCTTTAGTGTTTCTGTGTCATGGGTAATCTTATTTTTACTTTGCTAATGTACTGGTATCTGTACTTTTCATTTATTTATGTTTACATAATTTTTCATCCATACTTGAGAAATGCAGTGAAACATAGCTTGTTCTGGAAAACAAATATGGTCCTTGTGCAACCAAATCAGTCTGTTGTAGGTGTGACAGACATATAAAAAGTGAGGTATCCAACACAGGGAAGCTAAATGACATTTTTCTGGTGACAGCAGTGGGTGCAGCAGGCAGAATGCAGCTGTCTGAGGAATTAGTGCTTTATAGTTTGAAGGGAATATGAAAAAATTTCTTTATTTCTGACAGGCTCTGGAAATTACCTGTTGTTGTTATGCATCTAGATTTGGCTCATTATTCTGCTTTGCACCTATGTTTTTTTTGTTGAACAAAAAACCCAGACCACCAGAGCTGTCATATGTATGCTCTGAATGATGTTCATTAAATAAGCAGGGGGAGAAGTGGTAAAACACATTTCAACACAACATCTGTGTCCTGGGCAGTTGAACAGTGTCTGTCTTCCACAAAGCTTCTCCAGGCTTCCATTTTTTATGCTGTCTTCCTTCATGCTGAAAGCATCAACTGATTCCTGAAGTCCAGCTCTCTTTTCCTCCCTGCATGTATTACAGGCAGAGACAGATGGAAAGTTGAAATTGCTGGCATCAGCTCCTGGATCATGTTAGTGCCTTTCGCTTCTTACAGGGCAGCTGCATTCTGCAAAAATGCAGTGTGCATGTATCTTGATATGTAATCCTAGAGGAGGGCTTCTAAATATAAGAGGGGTTTCTTTGCTGCTGTATGAAGGAGGTCGGCCAGACACTTGAACATGTGGTGTATGTTTCATCGGATTGCACAGCAAAAAAAAATCAAGGGACAATATGAAATTCAATTCTTAGGGTGCCTCCCTGCAGGGACACCCAGGAGTTCACAGCTTGTGACTTGAAGATCAGCACTAGCTCTTCAATTTATGCGGCTGAAACCACAATCTATAAACAGTATGGCTTCGGGCTTCAGAAGCAGTTGCCTTTGTGTCTTTGGATACATGCTCACAGTGTGAACTGTTTTTTGCCTCTCAGCCTGGAGGTAGGTTGTATCTGATTGCTACTAGTGTCCATCAGTCAGGATTGGTCCAGGTGTATTTGATGGAATAGCATGCAAGCTTCTCTCTCACTTCCTTACCTGGACGCTAATTTTGTCTACTAGTTCCTTAAAATGGTTTTGTTACTGGAGAGAGACTGAGCCATCTTCCAATTAGTTTTCACTTTGTGTGCATCATGTTTGCTCATGCACAAGAAGGAAGCATTTGAAGGACTGGATTTCCCAAATAGATTTAAATAGGTTATGGATTTAAATAGAAAGAAAGTCACTGGACTGATTCAGGGCCAAGCTGGTAAGTCCTATCCTGGTTACCTGACAGCTGTTCAGGAGCCTTTACAGAATGTGTTGTTTCATGTAGGGAAGAGTCGCTATCAGTAAACTGTGACTCCTGATCACAAGGTAAACTAAAAGGAAGTTGAATAGATGTGGGAATAACTGAAGACAAAAGTGATTAAGAGTCTTCTTGAAATCTATGCTGTTAGTGTCAGAGGCAAAGGCATTTTTATCTAATTCTTTCCCTCCTTCTCAGTGAAAATGGTTACAGTCACTATTCTTGGGCATCCCCCAAGATGGTAAGGTAATGTATTCAGCTGAACAACTAAGGAACAAATTGTTCTGGTACCAGTGTCAGGGGGAGTTAGGTGAGGGCGGCTTGGTGGCCTGTTGCTTTCTCCCATGAGAGGTGATGGCAGCTTAGAAAACTAGAGAGAGTTGTAATGATAAACTATTTCAATGGCAAGTGAAACCTCTGACATTCTCACTAGGGGAGTGACCCAGGAACCTCAACTGTGGCAATTATGGAAGTCTTGATGGAAGAATGTGAACTATATTCCCATCTGTTACATCTTCACCTGGCAGTAAGAAAAAGAAGGCTAAGACAGGTATGTAAAAAAGCAGGAACAGAAAAGGTATTTTGTAGTCTGTCTTTGGACTATGGAGGCTAGACCTCAATAGAGTGAAAGAGGGGGAGGTTTTATGACCTTTATGTTGCAGAGTGTGGAAGGAGACAAAAAGGGAGCTGTTAAAGGGAGAAGCAAAGCTTCAGGGTTCCAGAAAATCAGTAGGTGGACGAGCTCTTCCAAGCCCTTGTGGCATGTCTTGGCTCATCTCCTGCTTCCCACATCTCCTGCATTAACAGCTGTAGGGGAACTGGGTTCCCACGCAAGCTGACAGGAGAAAACAATACTGTAATCCATGTGAGAAACATGCATACAGACATACCTGTGAGGAGGCAGGACAGTGATTTAGTGGGCAGCAATGGCAAGCCCCCCATGTATGACTTGTTCATGGTGTAATGTTATCCAGTCCTCATAATTTATCGGCACCTCACAAAAAGTTGCTGGCAGGTTGCTCTAGGACTGTGTTACATCCACCTGTCTTGCTGACAGTGAGGAAGACAATCAGGGTTAAAGAGGAAACAGTCGTGGGGAAAAGAGAAGGCAGCAACAGAAGCCCAGCCACCAAGAGGTTGAGATGCTTGTGGCTGCTGTCCCTCTCCTCTTCACAGGCCAATAACTTCCAAAGGTTTTGGCATGTAGCACAGTGTGGTTGTATGGTTCACTGTGTAGGGAGAAACCATCACATTTTCATACTAGGACTTCTTAGAAGTAACAAAAACCATCACAAAGAATTGAGGATGGCTCCCAAAGTGAAGGTTGCTTTCCTTGCAATGAGTAAGGCTGTGACTTGTGCAAACCATCACAATGGTCCTACTGGGCAAGTGATGGACAAGACATGATAGTGCATGTCTCCAGCCTACTGCAGACAGTTCTGCAGACATAACCAGCACCCACAGAGGCACATGCATTGGCACTCTCCAGAAGACAACTGGGGAGAACAATATAATTGGGTTTGGAGACAAAGACTTCAGGAGTACTAAGCTGTGTGAAATATCAAAGTAACAACAGCTGCATTTTATAGCAGGGTAATTGTTCTGCAGGGGCTGGGGAAGAGCTGCCCACATGCATTTCCCTCACACCCCTTTGGGCAGGTTGACCCATTCCAAGGTGTTCTACCCAAAAAAACCAAACTAGGAGCAAGTGTTCCTCAGAACATACTGCAGGAGCCAGCCCTACCCTCAGGATTAGGTATGAAGATTCCATCTGTCCCAGCAGAATTCCTTGCAGAACATAACAGTGTGCCACAAGGATGTGCTTTGATTTTAAAGGAATCCTTCTCTCTGCTTGCAGGTTGCTTTGATTATACAGGGAAATTGTTCTTAAGCAGAGAAGTGCTGTAGCCCTCACAGTTTCACATCTGTTAGAAAAGTAGAAGACAGTGACAGCTGGTGAAGAGCAAAGGGTAAAGTGAGATGGTGTAGTTGGGAATGCTTAGAGAAATATGTTAAGAGAAACAGACAAGTGTAATTTAATTCGGTAAATATTTATCAGTTAAGGAGTTAAATTTTCATCTGTGTTTCCTTAGAGGAAAGAGCTGTGTAGTCGTGGTTTCACAGCCTGCTTTGCCCATCTAACAGGCAGCAGCATCCAGCTCTTCCTCCCGTTTCACGAAAAGGGGAATGTATCGTTGCCTGGTCCCAGTGTCTGCAGTTCTGCGACACAAATCCTCCCTGTGGTGGTGGTTTGGAGAAAACCCCTCCGGAGGCAGGTAAAGAGCCATGGAGCTTCCCGGCTGTCCTCATGCCTAAGGCACCATCCCGGCAGTTCTCTCAGGTAGATACTGGGGCTGGGACATCCCCGCTGGGGCAGTAAGCAAAGAGCCCGGGCCCCTGCCGGAACCTGCGTGCCGGGCTCGGTTCTCCCCGGGGCGGCAGCCCGGGTACGCGGCCGGACGGAAGCGGAAACCCGCGGCGGCAGTGGAGGAGAGAGAGCGGCGGGCTCGGAGGCAGAGGTGGGTTCGTGTGGGCGGCGGGACAGGGGAAGGCACCGGGGAGCGGGGATGGAGGCGGGGGCCGGGAGGGTGCTGTGGCAATGATTGTCACAGAGATGCCGAGTCTACAGAGCCCGGGGTTTGCCCTCCGGGCGAGGAGCAGAAGGTCCCTGGCTGGCAGCCGGGTGGTTGGGCAGTGTCTGCTGCTGGAGTTTCCAGGGGGCAGGGCAATTTCCCACACGTGCTGGGTGCTCTGCAAGGTCCCGTTTGTACGGTTCCAGACGGCTCCCTTGGCCACCTCCAAGTTGCTACTCTTCACCTATAAGTAGTTCTTTTAGATCCTATGTGACACACACATACAGTCTCATCCCTTCTCCCTGTGGATGTGGGATATGGAGCAGAAGGATGTGGACTGTTCCTGGTAGAGCTGGCCCCTGCCTCTCCCAGGGAAGAGCAGAGACTGGGGAAGCCTCCAGTAGAGCCTCAGAATGACTGTGCTGTCTGTGACGTAGATCTGCTGCAAGGATCCTCAGCAGGTTGCCACCTGAGATAAGTTGGGTTTTCTAGTAGAAGTCATATTTCTAGCTAGCTGGGTTTGAAGTATTCTTATAGGAAGTTCTATTGATATTTTAACTGATACGGTAGGATGTGATATGCATGGGTATAATGAAGACAGAATCCCAGTGTGCTGCAGTGGCAGATACTTGCTTAGTCAACTTCTAGAGCAGCTGAGTCATGCAGAGATGCTAAGGTATTGAACTGTGGCACGTTAGCAAGAGTAGCTATAAATTGTCATTTAGGGTCTTTGTTCTGAGTGTGATGTAATCTTAAGATACCAGTATTTAAGTTTAATCAAGTTTCTGAGACTCTGACTCAGAGCCCAGGTCTACTGATGAGCCCACTTTCCCACCTCCTGGTGTTTGGCTTCAGAAGTACATGTGCTGATCTCTCTTTTCCTGCTCTTTTAGGTCCTTAAACATGGGGAACACAAGCAGTGAGCGAGCTGGCCTGGAGCGTCATGGGCATAAGGCATCCCGAGGTGACAGCTCAGGAGGAGCCATCAGTACAAAAGAAGGTGATAGACCAAAAATTTTAATGGACAGTCCTGAAGATACAGACTTGTTCCATTCAGAGGAAATGAAGGTATCATTCGTTTGTTCTTGTTTTCTGACCTTACTGGCTGGGGAATGCTGTCCAGCTGTGGTGCTGTTAGCCACCTGCAGTAATCCTCTCATTGAATTTACTCCCAGCACTGACTATGGCCCTTGCTCACTGTGCTAATGAGAGATACTGCAGGGATGTTCAGCCAGCTATAATGAGTGTGAAGTCATACAGAAAAAATAAAATGTCACTGTCTCAAAGATCTTCTGCAGTTCTAGGCACTGTGCTTCAGCTTCCTTCAGATTCTTTCAGTCACCAGTGACATTTTAATTTCTGTATTAAGAGATCTAGTAACTGAATTTTTGCTCAATAATTGATAGCTTGTTAAAAATGTTCTACTGTTTATTGTGTTCCATAAGAATATCTAACAGAAGATTGCACTTAGATTTTGACTGTTGGGCAGTTTCCTATTAGAACTGTTGCTGTTTCCTATAGGCAACTCATAATCTTCTTGCCAACTACAAAATTTTTGCCTGCAGTATTTGTATAATCTAAATGCTGCTTAGCTGTATTTCTTCTTAATCATTTTTATTATTATTATTATTATTACTGCGTATTCTGAAAATTCTTGGGACTTTGAGTAGTTTTCTTTTAACCTAATTTAACCTGGAGAGAGGGGGGGTTATTTTGTCTTACACTCTTTCTGGAAATTTGTGCAAATGAACTTGTGACCAGCATCTAGAAATGTAGTTTCTAATCTCTACCTGACAAAACCCACCTGTAGGCTTGTCCCTTAAAGTATGGTATCTGTGTACAAAATGCCTTCAGTAAAATATAGGTTCTCTAAGTGTGCCAGGAAAGAATTCCATTGATTAAGATACTGTGTTTGTAGGCTCCACTGGAGAAAGAAGAATTCCTAGCTTGGCAACATGATCTGGAAGTGAATGATAAAACTCCTACTCAGGCCAGACCAACAGTTTTTCGCTGGACTGGAGGAGGAAAAGAAGTCTATTTGTCTGGGTCCTTCAACAACTGGAGTAAAATTCCTCTGACAAGGAGGTAATAGATACTGCTGTATGAGTGATATTCCTCCTCCAGGGACCTGGGAATGCTCAGTGCAGTGAGAAGGGTGGTTGGCTGATAGGTTATTATTATGCTTGGATTTGCCACTCTCCTGTTTCTCTTGTCAAACCTTTGAGGATCTGACTTTTTGATTCTTAGGTGGCAAAGGATCAAAGTTGAGCTGGGGGTCAGTTTAGTAGGAGTGATTTGTTCAGTAGGCATCACACATGAATGACCCTAAACAATGCTTAGCTGCTGCCTGGGGTGCAGTTGGGGTATATAAAGTGAAGTTGGTTTTAAGCACATTGTCTCTCTTGGCACAAATACTTTGGCCATATCACTGACCTTTGCTCAGCTCAAAAAGGTCCAGATTCTGCTTAGGAAACTCTGAGACTGGGATACTTGCTGGTAAATGGCATCAAGAGAATAAGCCTGCCCTAGGGTACCAAGTGCTTTTTCCTGCTGTGAAGCTCTGAAGCACTGCTTAGTTCTGTACTAAGTACAGAATTAAGTACATTTCGTTTAAACCAATGGGGGTTTTTAAAAAATTCAAGACTTAATGGATTCAGAGAGGCTGAATTGAACTGTTGATGTGAGTCTGTTGTCTGTCAACGGTGACATATCCATGGAAGACTGGTCTCCTGCCAGTTTCTGATGTTTCTTAGTGAGTAGGTACCTGCATTGTCATTGTTGCAGAAGTGTCTTAATTTCTTCAGAAACTTGAGGGAGGAGCTTAGTGGCTTGGGTATGGGCTGGTACAGAAGGATTGCTCCATGCATGGGCAATGGGAAATGTATCAAAACAGAAGCTGGAAAAAAGGCCAGTGGAACATCAATATTACTGTCATTCTCAGTTAAAAGCCTGGGATCTGGGAGATAGGGAATGCACGTGGAAGAAGCAATTTGGACATCCTTTGAGGCTGTTACTGTATCATATATGCTCAGGTAGAAGGAAGAGTGTGTTCCAAACTGGAATTTCAAATCCTCCTCTGTGGTGCTGTGCTTGCACTTCCTACCTGAGAAGAAGTAAAGAGAAATACTGGCATTGCATAGCCTGTTGAGTTGTTCATGTAGCACCAACTGTTTGTCAGCTGCTTTGAGATGCTGGTAAAGACTTCTGAAGAATCAGAAGGTTCCCCAGGATAAGGAGTATCAGAATTACCAAGCAGCAGCTATTTCAGACTCAATTCAGAAGGATTGAGTTGCTGCTTTCATCTTCTAGTTGTTTGTTTATGTGATAGGCATTTATAAAATGCATTTTATGATGACAAATACTGAGAGGCAAGGAAATGTGAGTAAGCTGATCTTGTTCCATCAACAGGCATCTTGCAGATTAAACAAGTACTAACAAGTGACATGGAAATATGTGGATAACTTTACAAAAGCTCAGTGCCAGTCCCTTGATGCCAGGAATGTGGATAGTAACTTTTAGTGTTGGGCTCATTAATATTAACCTTAGTTCAATGCAAACCTTTAGATTGCATCAGAGATTCTCTTAAATGTGACACTGCCTTTGTGTTTTCATGCTCAGGCAGCCTGTGTTCTGTGTTACAGTGTTTATCACAGTTTAGAGATTGATGTACTTTTCAGGGTATCTCCAGGCTGATTGTGTGTCTTAAATTCCAGTCACAATAACTTTGTGGCAATCCTGGACCTGCCAGAAGGGGAGCACCAATACAAGTTCTTTGTGGATGGGCAGTGGACACACGATCCTTCAGAGGTAATGAAGATAAGAAACTGCCTGGTTTCTCTACCAATGGCTGGGCTCTTCAGGGAGAAGGTATTTGGTGTTTAACAACAGAAACCGACTGCTTCAGCTGGTTCTGCTGCCTGCTGGCCTTAAATTAGCATTAAGCAGTTGGCCTCAGGACAGGAGATATTTTAACAAAGGGGTGACAAAGTCTCTTGTGTATTGGCTTACAAGAGGTGATGAGCCTTTTTTGACCAGTGCCAAGCTACTGTAGCATTGCTGACAGCTCAGGTCTCTCCTGTACTGTACCTGCTATCTGTGCCAGAATGTTGCTATCACTGCTCTGCATACTTTCACAGTCTAGTAATTGTGCCAAAAATCTACCAGGCCTTTTCTTCCTCCTCTGCTATAAAATGAGCTTTAACCCTAGCCTGCCCAGCAGTCCCTACCTGCTTCACAACAAGTCATTCATAGATGCTTCTTCCAGTCATCTTGCCATCTTGTCAAACCTTGCAGAACCTCACAGAATTTAATCTTTCAGGAAGTTTAGCTAATTGAATCTCTGCCTTGGACTCCAGTCTTTTGGTATTAAACCAACAATACCAACCATAGTCTGTTACATCAGACCACACAGATCTTAGCCCAGCTCTGAAAGCCCTTTAGAAGATAGAGGTAAAGCTTAGATCCTTCTGCCATCACTGTTAACTGCAGCCTAAGCCTAATCCTAGCCTTGTGTAGCTCAAGAATTTATCACTTGCTGTCAAGCTAGCAGATTCAACTGGTATGCATCCCCCCAGCCCCAAATCCTGCACTTGATCTTAACCTCACACCAACCAAGCAGTGGTGAGCTCTTCTCACATCTGGTAGTAGCGTATTTTAAAGGCAATATATCTTGTTCTTAATAAGGCTGCTCATGTTTTTGAGAATCTAACAGTCCTCCAAGCTTTTTTATTCTGACTTTTGTATCTTGTTTTTTCACAGCCAGTAGTAACCAGCCAGCTAGGTACTGTCAACAACATCATACAGGTGAAGAAAACTGACTTTGAAGTATTCGATGCTTTGATGGTGGACTCCCAAAAATGTTCAGACATGTCTGGTATGAGCTTATCCATCATTTTATATCACTTTTTAGAGCTGTTAAAAATTCCATCTCCTTTTCATCTGGAGTTAAATCTTCAGTGTAGGTTAATCTCCACTTTTGTCAGGCCCTGTGGATGTGTGCAGGAATCACAAAGTGCACAAAGGAAGAATGTGGAGTGCAGAAGTGAGGAAGCCTCTGACAATGCAACACAAGTCACTGTAGATGCTATTAGGAGGAAGTACTGGGTTCTTAATAGCTGTGGGTGCAGTGTGAAATGGCTGTTTTTTGCATGCTCACCAGAAGATCAGTCCCTTCAACATCAAACCAATGTTGACAGCCTACACTTAGGCAGTCCTGCTCTGCTTAGGAGGTGGTCTGAAAAGGTCAGAAGTTGTGTATTAGGAGGTAGAAATTAGGTAGGTCTTAATAGTGCTGACACAAACTCAGACTTTGTAGTATTTTAAATCCTCCTTCAGAAGACCTGTCGTTTGAATCTGATGCAAAAGGAATATTTGCTTGGCTTTTACTGTATGCAAACCTTCTATGGAGAAAGAGTGTGATTTGTGAGAGTTGGACAGTGCAAGAAACCAGTAGGAGGTTCTAGCAGGAACCCTTCCATATACTGTAACATCCTTTCCTTATATTGCTTTAGACTCTGAAATCTCCTCCTACTACCCTGTCCCAGCATAGGAATAGTATCTGCCTTGTACATGTGCCTGCCATGCTTTTACTGCTTCCCTAGAATTGTGGAGCAGTGCATATGATCAAGTCTCTGCTGGAAAAGTGTTGGGCAGAGGTAACAGTGAAGTCCTGGGGTGCAGTGGGCCCCTTAGAACTCCAACTCCCACAATCTTCACAGCTAGTTTTGAGTCAGACAGCTTTTTGACATCTTAGATCACTTTGTGGGTAATGACTGATCCTCTGCCACTGCATCATCTTGTACTTAGATATCACTGATTTCTTTTGGCCACTTGTTTCTGGATGTGAAAATCAACTTGGAATACTGGTAAAAATGTACCTAGAAAGACCAGATAATTTTACAAACTATTTAAGAAAAAATATTTAACATCTTTCTGGCAGAGCTGTCAAGTTCACCCCCAGGACCGTACCACCAGGAGCCCTATGTTTGGAAGGCAGAGGAGCGCTTTAAATCACCACCTATTCTTCCTCCCCACCTGCTGCAGGTCATCCTCAATAAGGACACAGGCATTTCTGTGAGTGCATTTGTTTGTTTTGCTGAATAATGGCCTTCAGGCTGTGAACACGTTGGGAAAACATCTGGGTACAGACAGGGACAGGCAAGGACAAACCTTAGAATAGTTGCCACGTTGGTAAATGCTTTATTGCATGTGTCCAGATGGATCCATCTGAAGTACATTTTTCTACCTGAGTCTTCAAAATTGAAAAGTAAACTAAATTGCTCATTCAGTGCCAGAAAACCCAACCTTTTCACTGCAAAACTATTTAAATATCAGAAACATAAGAAATATTTGAGGTTTTTTTCACAGTCGCAGTGAGGATGCAGAGGGTTTCATTCTGGATTTGGGGTTGCTCTGAACCTTTATCTGCATTCATTGATGGACTCTATGTAAGCAGCTGTGTGATGTATTTGAGGATAGGGATGGTTGAGCAAACTGAGTTCTGTTATTTTTACACTGTCTCACTTTTTGTTTTTTCCAGTGTGATCCTGCTCTTCTCCCTGAACCCAACCATGTCATGCTGAATCACCTCTATGCACTTTCTATCAAGGTGAGAGAGGCCAGGGCATGTTCTTCACACTTGCAGTTTTTAGGTAACCATGTTTCTCACTTGTTTTCCATCTTCTATAGGATGGAGTGATGGTGCTTAGTGCTACACATCGTTACAAGAAGAAATATGTGACTACTTTGCTGTACAAACCAATATGAACATCTTAGTAGTTTGTGACCAATTGTTCTGGGCCAGTGCAGTCTCAGAAAAGTAATTCTTCTCTTAACCAAATGTATTCCTGCTCTGTGCTGTAGAACTCTGATTTCATATTGTTTCTGAGACTTCCAAGTTTTCCTATATTTGCCTTATTTTTCCAGTCCCACCTTGGGAGTTCTTGGGGACGGCAGCTTTGTGGCACCTAGACAGATGGCAAAGGTGTCAGTGCCCGTTGTCAGCTCAATTAAAAAAATCACCAATATAATTAGGCTGAAAATGTGCGGGCAGCAACATATTTAAGACCTCTAGCAGTGAGGCAGACTGTAGATAACAAACAAGCCAGCCCAAAGTCTAGAACATTCAGGATTCTTGTAGAATCTTATTTGAGCTCAACACTCAGCAAAAACAAGCCCATTACTGCTTTCATACCATCAAACACAATTATTTCAGTAGCAAGTTCCAAACTTGCATGGCTGAAGTAAGTGTGAATATTGATGATCTTTTTTGTAGGAGCCTCTTTGAGGCAAAATTCAGTGACACAGTCACCTACAATTTCATTTCTAGTTTATGGTAGACTGGGGTGCAGTACTGCTGCTGTGAATAGCTCTGTAGTTTTTCTCTTCATGAGAACTGAAATACAACTTTTCCCCTGTGGAATTTCTGGTAAAGACAGTTGTTTTTAATGGCTGGATTTTTCTGTACATCACACACGTGTCATCTTGTAATCTGCTTTTTGAAACCAGTTTCTCTTGCTGTCACTGGTAAGGACTTCCTTAAGCCAGGATAGTGACCTGTAAGGAAATCCATTTAGGGATTAGTTCTTCAGTAACAGCCTGAAGGTGACTGCAAGTCATCTATGTCCCTGTGGCCAAATTTGTCCCTTGGTGTTGGCAGTTGCAGCACCTGGGTGCAGGCATCCCCTCACCCTGACATACCCTGGGCTGGACCTGGGCCTGCTGCAGGTTCCAGTGCTGACCCTGGGTGTAAAACCCCTGGTGCTTCCCCAGCCAGGGCTGTGGGGATCTCTGCAACTTTTTATTCTGTTTATATTTGCTAAGAGATGACGCTAACATCAGGTTGCCTGTACTTGGTACTCACAGCCTGTGTTATCCCAAAACAAATGCAACATTAATGCAAAACTGCCTGCCAGTGTGCCTCAGGCTTGCCCTGGGGGAACCAGCTGGGGAAGTGACCTGCTGGGTCCTTCCCACTGTTTTTTGGTGCCTGAGTGTGCCAGTGACTGTGCCAATGAGAACCAGCCCCACCCCACTGTGAGGAAGTGCAGTAGTGCAAGTTGGTAAGGAGTGTAATAGGGAGAAAAGCTGCAGCACCTGCTCAGTGTTGAGTGGAAGCAGACACAGGGGGAAGGGTGCTTTGCCATCCTCAGATCTGTTCATGAGCCTTGTTGAAATATCCTGAGTAGCTCATTAGGTCTGGGTCCAGTGCAATGGTTTTCTCTGAAAACTCTTTTCTTCATTTATGCTATGGATAGTATTTGGTATTCTGAAATATGGATTTGCTTTTGTTTTCAGCCTCTTTAGAAACAAATAAAACATTTTCAAGAAAAGTGGGTGACTTGCTTTGTTGTTATCCTTCTCATCTCTGGTAACCTTGGCTGCCTTAGGTGTTTGTTTATAACCTTTGATTGCTTGATTTTAGTTTTATGCCATGGTGGTTTGTGCAAGCTTTTCATTCATAGATGCTGCTTGAAACACTTCATCCACTTGCAGCTAATCAGTAAATAAGACAAGAGAGGTGTTAGTGTGTATTTGTGCTGTAAATTTTGCAGGAAGAATGAGTCCGGTTGCTTACAAACTGCAGAGATGAGTTGCTTAGGGCTGAGGAGCTCCCATCAGCCTCTCTTTGTTCCAGCCAGCAGACTTCAAGCAGACTTTTGTTTCCATGCCTTTCTCCTTGACAGCATGTGATGGTGTTGGATGGGGATGTGGCCCAGGTATGGCATTGGCTTTGGGTGTGTAGTGGGACAGCTTGCACCCTCTGTCGTGTTTATTGGCATCAGGAGATGCTGAGTGGTGAGGAGGGCAGGGAAGGGGCTGTGGGGTGTGTGCTCAGCACTGGTACCTGTGGAGCAGTTTGTGCTGCTGGGTGGCCTGGGGGCTTTGTTGATGAGAGAGATTCCTTTAGCTTGTGCTGGTTGTGCCAGAGCAGTAAACAAAGATGCAGCAGTAGCAGAGGAGGAGCAGGTTAGACAGTTCCTGTGGCCTACTTCAACAGAATTGCCTTTTGTTGCAATGTAAACTCAGTCAAGACCTGTAGATGTTTAAATGTGCTGGTAGATAAATGTGTGACCACAGCCATTCTTTCTCACTTCCCTGCCATAGAGAAACCTGATGCTTCAATAATACTGATGTTAATTAAAGGGCTCTCCTTCCATAGCAGCACCAGCAGGGGTGTGCTAGTTGCTGATACCTTGTAGTGCAAATGGTACCTGTGCATAGGAGTGGCAGGGCAGGGGCTCTTGTGGCAGGCTCTGCTGTCAGCATAGGAGTGGCTGTGGTCTGGCACTTGAGTTGTTCAGTGAGCTGACCCAGGGCTCAGGGCCTGCAGCTGGAGGAGCCCTGTGCTGGCTCTGCCACAGTCACCAAGGCTGTGTGCCACCACTGTGGGCCAAGGCACCAGCATGTGGTGCTGCTGGAGCTGGGCCATGGGGTGTCCTGTGCAGGAATACACACTGTGGCAGCAAACTTAATGAGGGCATTTGTGCAGAGCTGAGCATTTGGGAGGAAAAGCATCATCAGAGGAGAGGTGAGTGAATTTTTTCTTTTTCAGCTGTGTTCAAAGAAAAGTAGATGTGAGTGTGCTGGCAGACAAGTCATGCAGTGAGCCCTCTTAAAGGGTTATAGTGCCAGCAGGAAAGGATACCAAAGGTTTCTTATGTGAACGACCAAGAATTGTTTTGCTGGAGGAACAAATACAGTTAGTGGCAGCTTAACAAGTTTGGATTTCTGTTTTTTTGCTTCAGTTTCAAATCAACTGTTTCACAAGCCAAAGACTAAGGAAGCAGAAACACTGAGTAATTGCAAATAGAAAGGAAGGTGGAAGTACACAAGACTTAACAGTATTTATGGAATTGGTCTTAGTTGGTGCTAAGCTTTGTGGATTTTCTTTTTTTTCCCCAGCTACAGGTATAAAAATATACACACACATGACTCACTCCAGGCTTTTCACCAGTGCTGGTATGCTAGAACCACAGGACAACTAAATATTGTATGGAAATATATATATAGATATATGGAGCCTCTAGCCCTGTCTTGAGCAGCAGAACACTTGGTACAGTGTGCAGCCGGCACTGTACCACTAGAGCTTTTGCAGCCAAAACCCCCACCTTTGTGGGCCTCAGAACCAGCGTGAGGGGCCCAGGCTTTGGCCAGCAGCATCCAGCACACCACTGGAAAGCTGGCAGGAGTGATTAACCTGAGAGCACCTCCACCCTTCTCTGTTCCTTGGGGCAGTCAATGCAGCTGGCCACAGGCCCCAGAGACTGTGACAGGTGACTGTGGTGTGGTGTCTGCTGTGGCCTCAACTGACTTCTCCCAGGAGCCACAGCCTTCCTCCAGGTCAGCTGCAGCACACCCTTCCCCACCCCCTCACCCCCCCCAGGTCCCTTTCTCTTCAGGAGGTGGCTCTGCAGGAGGGCTGGTCCCTGGCCAGGCAGGGGCTGATGAAGGAAGAGGTAAGCTGGCTGGTTTGTTTTTCCTTGCTAGGTTGTTTTGTGTTTGGCAGGTGAATGAATTAGATTAATCATGCTGCGTTCCCTTATTGTAATGGGATGAATCAAATCCCTCCAAAGGCAAAAGCTGGATCAAGAGTTGGATTTATTAGCTCACTTGCATTCCCCCATTCCCCACCCACATCTCACAGTCTGTGCTGTTATGTTTATTCTTGGCTGTTGCTAGGAGAGCACTTTTTTTTTTTTTTAAGGTAGATGCAGAGACACTTGTTATAGTCATTTTTGGAACTGTTACATTCCCTGTGTAGGGCAGAAATAACCAGAGCCCTACCCTCCCCAACCCCTTGAATTTCAGCACAGTGTGTGGTGGTGAAGCTGACAGTGGATTTGTGCAGGGATCTTGGTAATCAAAAGGCTCAATAAATAGGTTTTTTACTCCACCAGTTTCTGGATTATTTTAGTTTTGTTACAACTCTGATCATGCATCATAGGACTGCAACAATGAGCTTTAAATAATTACTCTTTGTGCACAGTAAAATATAAATAAAGGAACATTTAACAAGTTAGCATTTCATCATATACATCAGATAGTAGGCACAATAGATAAATCAAGCAGCTTGGATTTTATGTAGAGCATTTTCATGAAGAATGTCATGTAGACTGAAATGTAAGAGGAGCTATTAGTAACCTACCCACACACCCTCCAACAAGCCCTTTACTGGGGGTACAAGGGTGGGTATGTGCACAAAACCAAAACCACTGAACAGTAGGAGGACAAATTAAGTTACTGTAGGCAGCAGTGTGAATATTAAAAACATCTTCCTGTGAAAGAATACTTCAGACCCTGTAAAAACTGGTTCAGTTAAAAATAGATGTATTTACATTTAAGTCTGATCTAGCAAGTTTTCCCAGCAGGTGTAAGTTCAGCTGTACAGTAACTGCAGGTTGTATTCAGTCTGACTTGATCTGTGATCTTTTATTTTTTTATTATTATTAAGTTGCAGCTATTAGGCCTTAAAGCACCAGCATATTACAGCAGTGGGATGGACAACTATCTCTATATTCTTTGCTACCAGTACACTGCTGGGGTAAATCCCAAACCTGTCATTAGATCACACTATTGTTAATTAAGATGTTTTTTCCAGCTCAAGATGTGTGGGTCATTTACCAGGGCGAGACTGTTTTTCCATCTACTCACGTGTCTTAGCTCTTACCCACATCACTAGGGAAGTGTGCATGGGCAGAATTTAGCTGTAGGTGTTTGCAGCTGACTGCTGCTATAGTAAACTATGTGGACAAATCCACCTGGTTTGTTCATATGAACATGTTTTTGTTCTTGAAGCCACTTACGCTACTTGTCCAGGGAATAACAACTATTAAACACTAAATATTGTTAAGGTTTGCTTTCTTTGGTAAGCTTTGATGCCTATAGATTACACAGCTTCTAACACTGGGTGCAATGGGAGGATGGCTCAGTGCTATTGTATAGAGAAGGAAGTGTTCATGTCACCATGCCAGTCAAGATAGTTATTTGTTTTATTTGGTTATTGTTCAACAACAAAGTTCAATACGTTCCAGGTGGAGCTTTGAACGGTCCCTCTAGTTCCCTCCCTTGTCAATAATAAAAAGGTAACGAAGAAAAATCCTGTACTTTTAGAGATCTAAAACCTCATTGATGCTAACAAGTATCAATTGCAATTTAATGTTACAATATTTCTTCATGGGAGCAAGGAGGACTAAGCTGAGGCCCCTCCAGTGTCTGAAGGTGGCTGTCCACAACCACCATTAAAACAAAAAAGCTAGTGTTGAAAAACGTACTGTGTACAATAAAAAAGTAGAAACCAATTCATTTCCCTTTTGTTACGAATATAAAGTTTCTTGTAAATATGTACAGTCCTTTGAGCTATTTCTATAGCAGGAAGCATTTCACAAACAAGACACAAGATATACACTTTCAGGACTCAACAAGCCCATTTCTGAGGTCTTGAAGATCTTCCATGAGATGCAAAGATTTAAAGACTGATCTCAGCGACCTTTCAAGATATTCAGACCAGGAGACAAAAACTTCCAGCAATTTTCCTGCCAAATCATCTGACCTAAAATAACCCAACAGACAAGAGAACAGAATACAATATTCATGAAACTTGCCAAAGGACACTAACAAGATATTTGAATTTTTGTGGGTTTCTAGAACAGGTTAGCACAGGCTTGCAAGGGACTAGCGGAAGTTTAAGAGTGTGGCCAAGGGAAGATTGGATGCAGTTTTGCTTTTTCCACTTGTAAAGAACACGGTTGTTCATTTAGAATGTTGCTATTGCAGACTGAATGGTCAAAACCTGTTTTGAAAATCATTTGCTCTCTGCTTCATGTCCACAGCAAAAGAGAATAGAAAGCAATAAAGGCTTGAGCTTAGATACGTGGAAGCTAAGGTGAAGGTGAGTTCAGTACCTGCTAAAGCTGTTCATTGTGAGTATCCTCTTGTGCCGTGACACTGGCATCTTACTGTATGACAAGTTACAGGCAGGAGCCAGCCCTGGGCTGCTCTTCTGACAGAGAATGAGAGACTGTCAGGACTGCAGTGTCATTGCTGTGAGGACACAAGTGTGACTAAATCTTGTCATAGAATAAGGCTTGTTAACTCTTCATTGCCAAATTTCCAGAGTAATTAACAGTTATTTTGCAGCGTTATCTAAAGGTTTCAGTTAATTTACAAGTGAGGTGCAATACACTACTCAGCAAAGCAACCTAAAAAGAGCAGACAGTGATGGTGCAGCAGCATGCAGTGAACTGTCATGCAGAAGACCTGGATAAAGTCCTACACCCCAGTAGCTTATAGGTAACACACTTGGTCTCAGGGCTGGGCACATGGGATTGTTTAAAGCACGGTTCTTCCTCCCCATCAGAGCTGCACTAGAGCAATTTTAGTAAGAACAAGATAACTTTCAGAAGTGGCAGGTGAACAGACTAATTGTAAGTAATTTTTCTTGTGTTCTGTAGAGAATATCCAATCACACCTTCTATTGAAAGACTCGCTCACCTTGGCCTGTCTGGTTCCAGGTCACCAGGAATTCCCAGCATGTCTGCTCAGTTATCTGGTAAGGGGTGCTGACCACATTAAAGACCTGGGGTAGAACTCTAGTCCCATTTACTTTCCTTGATGAACTACTAGGGACTAAAGTGAATACAAAAAGTTCATGAACTGCTTGAAAGAGTTACAGTAGTACAAAGTGCAAAAACAGGAGTGCAGGAAAGTGCAGAGAAATTAACTGAGATGACAAAGATCTTCAAAAGCGTCACATCTCCCAATGCAGCGCTAGCTTTGGCCCAGGAATGTTGTTTTGGTAACTGGGCAGCAGACATGGAGTGCATATACTCAGTATATTTCCTTTTCTTCCTGCAGGTCAAGATGAGTAACTTTATCTAGCTGAGACTTACACTGAAGACTGGTCCCAGACCTGGCAGGGAAATGAAATGACAGTTACAAGTTGCATGTACTTCTCTCCTATAAGCACAGGTGCCCACAGCAGTACATCACCTGCCCAACCACTGCTGAGCCTGTGCTGGATGTTGGCCTGCTGCGATGTGGCAGGATTTTGACAGTCCTGACAAAGGCAAGTACTCTGAACACAGCAGGTTCCCACCTTCCTGTCTCCAGACATTGTCCCCTATCAAGTCCTCGGTAACTTCATTTCTGTTGGTAAAGGCACCTTTGCTTTCAGATCTGGAGAAATTTAGGCTGTTCCGGAGTCAAGCTGCTTTTGCAGTTACAGTACTAGCACAAGGGAAAGTGTTTAACTGGAGCCAGAGTTACACAGTGTGTGCTCTGCTTTAATAGACATTGGGGGTTGTGGTAAGATTTAATTTACTGTACCATCAGCCCTTGTGCAGTAGTTTGCACGTTTTCCTGAGAACACAAAAGTCTTCCAGTCTCCTGACTTACCTTATTGACTTGAGCAAGAGGAGTTCTGGCACCACTCACGGGCAGACGACCTCGGCTGCTCTCTTCAAACAGTCTCCCAGGGGACCTTTCCCTGCGGGTGCTCAGAAGCCGGCCTGGAGATTTCTCCCTCTCCAGAGGTCGCCCGGGTGACTTGTCCCTCCGCAGCTCTGTCCTTCCCTCGCGGTACCGGTGGGGTGTGCTTGGTTCTCGAGGGTGACTTGGACCTTCTGGTGGGCCGGGGCTTGATGCTACCCGCTTGGTTATGTGCTCGTTGTACGTGGGTGGACCCCTCTTGTTAGGGCTGCTGTCATTCAAAAATAATTGACGGGAACAGCTGAGCGACAAAAACCTCACGTTACATTTTCTTTTAGCAAAAAAAAAAAGCAGTATTTGGGTAAAAAAGCATTAGACCTGTCTGAGCCAAGATGAAACGTCCAGAGATTCTGACAGCTGAGTGTCAATTACATTAGCAACACTAGTGAAGCGCCTTAATGAATTGCTACTCTAAGTCATGTCTATGGCACAGACAAAAAAAGTGCACATCTGCATACATTTAAGCAGTGTACTCTGCCATATAAAAATATACACTAAAATTTGATAATTACCCTATTTCCACTAGCTGCAGGTGAGGATGAGCTACAGGACTGAAGTTCTCAGTTCTCAATGCACAGGGGCACTATCACCCCAGTATTTATTTCCATCTGAAGAATTGCTGTTCTGCTGAACAGGACAAGGTCACATCACAAGCTCTCAGTGCTGCCTCCCTTATCATTTCAGAGGAAAGAGCTCTTGCTTGAGAGATTCTTACTGTCAGTTGATGTTTAGTGTCATATTGATAGCAACTAAGATCACCAAGCTTTGAAGTCACAGCTGTATCAATATAAAAGTAAATTAGCTGACAATTACAAAGCAGTGATGGAGATTACCCACATACTTCTACAGAGTTTATGGGGTTTTTTTGTCTTCTGGAATTTAAAATGTCAGTGAATCCATGTTCCATTCCAGCAGTGCAGTACCTGGCCAACACCTGCCTCTCCCTTACGGGCATCCCACAAGACCAGGGAGGAAAAGCCACCTGGAGCAGTTTGCTTATGAGGCACACAAGGACTGTAACACATGGAGTTCATCATACCTGCGTGTAGCAGAAGATCCTCTGTGGTGCTGCTGCTGCTCATTGTTGGTCTCCTTCACAAGATTGCCCTTACAGCAAATCACCCTTAATTTGTCTTGGTAGGAGGAGGCCAAGTAGATTGCTCCAGATGAAATTGCAGGCCCTAGATACCGTGGATTTGGTATCTCCAAGTGGGCTCGTGCAGGAGTTCTGGGTAAAATTAGAGGAGAAAGTCTTTACAATGACTTCCTGGGAAGTACACATGTTCTTGCAGCACACGCTGTGCAAAGTAATGAAAAGAGAACAACTTACCCTAGAGAAGCTCGTGCCTGAATCTCTATCACTTCAAGTGAATTGAAGTGGGTCACAAACAGATAGGGCTCCCTGTAGGCTGAAGAAGGATTGCAGAGGGAGAAAAGACACAAAATAACATTGTCTGTTAAAAACTTCTAAAAAGCACCAGGGAGCACAGCAGAGCCTCCCAGCGCTTTGGGAAAACTAAGGGAATGTATTTTCTGTCATAAGACATAGACACTATTACTACATAGGGAGATTAAAGCTTAAAGAATTGTTGCTTTGAAGTTATCTGTATCTCAAGAATTTTACTAAGCAAAAGTATCATGAGAAAGGCATTAAAACCAGACTGTTAACTGAATGAAATCTCATTAGGTAGAGCAAAAAGCCTGAGGGAATCACAGTGACCTCAGATTCTTGACTATTTCAGAAACCTTCAAGCAACATTAAAAATTCCACTATGCAACTGAATCACTGTTCAGCTGACTTGAAACATTAGGGAAATAGAACATTGATTTAGTTTTTCTCTAATTGTACTTCAGAAAGTCTACCATTTAGATTTATAATGATCTTATAGTAAAATCTCTGTTTTTGGGGAGAACTGGGAGAGAGAAAAGGAAGCAGAAGCACTGAGTGAAGAATGCCTGTCCCACAAGGATGCTTCCCAGTTTCAATCATTCCCATAATCCTAGTGAATGTCCCTTAGCACCTACCAAAAGCTAAGGGCAAGCGATTCCATTTCAGGTCATCTGTCCTACTGCGTCTTCCATAGGAATCCACAAAGACACCAAACTCTGCCAAGAAAAGCAATGTCATATGAAATATTAATTTATTTTTGAAGAGACAAAGGTCATTGTCCCTGGGCTTTTAGCAGGGAAAGATGCTAACTACCTTGCAAATCCCAGAGTGCCATGAATTATGCTAATTGACATTTGGTTGTCTGGATGTAGGAGTACTTTTTCACAATTAACTTAAGATTATTATTTCATCCACAGTTGGGAAGACTGGGATTCCTGCTGCTACTCACCCAAAATTACTTTTATGGAAAATTTTGAAGACTCTGTGCATTTCCATGACACTATCCTACTGCACCATCAAAAGCAGCTATACAAAAAAATAAACACCTTTTTATTTCCTCACAAGAAGACTAAAATTTGTCAGCTGTCTGTGCAGGAACCAGCCAAGAATGCCAAAGTTTGAAAACCCCTTAACATTTTATCAGGATAATAAAAATCCCTTCCCTTGAGCCACAGAGGCTGATGGGTGCCAGCTGACCCACTGGCACAGACAACCTTTAAGCCAGAAGCAAGATGACCAAAAGCACCACAGCCACATGCTACTTTAGTACCAACATCCTGTGCATCCTGCTGTTTAAACCACCAGCCACAACTCCTCTAGAAGATCTATATTTGGTCTTCAAAAAAAATCTTTGTTACCAGGTACTAAAAGTCAGCCCTCTTTGGCTTTCCTTTGCAGGAGCACTTAGGTACCTCCTGGCAGTTCATGTGACAGAGGACAGAGGCAGTACAACAGCTTCACACCCACATGAGACTTACCATGGAAACACAGCAGATATTCTTCCCTCTGCCCTGTCGGGTTCACTTGGATAATACTGACTGGAAAGCTGTTGGTGGAAGCAGCAAACACAGCAGAGGCCAATGTGTGGTCGTTTTTATCCAGAAACTCTGCAAAGAGAATGAAGAAAAACAGCTTGATTAGCACCAACTTTTCTTCCTAAAATGCTTTAGAAAAGCCCCACCAAAAGAATCTGTGGAGCCATGTGGTATGATCCTCAGGAAATGTCTCCTACCCTCCAATGTATACTGTTTCATCTCAATTTCATAGAACTTGTTGGTTCCAATGATGATGCTGTAAGTGGTCAAATGGATGCAGCTGCAAGGCTCAGAGGTTTCGATCTCCTGGAAAAGAGGAAAATATGGACTGATATCAGCTTCAAGTCAGTTTACAGATTTTGCTTATTATGGAAGATTATATATTGCCACATTTATCTTTATAAAAGGGGCAGATGGCAACTTCAGTCTCTCAAAAACATATGGAAAAGAACTCTTGTTAGAAGAAAAAGTTGTGTTTTGTTGGCAGTGATGCTTGCTTGAATACAGACTTTGTAACACAGACGTGTTTTCCAACAAGATGTGCATTGTGACTGAACTGCTAGGATAGCTCTGCAGGTTAGCCTGACACAACACAGATCCCCAGATCTGAGGACAAGATTCCTTGCATAATTCCTGGTTTATCTAGGGATTTAGTTGGCAGAACTGAATCTATTCTGGGCTTGCTGCCATCTTGCTATGACTGAAATTCAGTTGCCTGGATTAGTGAAGATAAGGAAAACCTGCCTTCTAAACACACCTTGGCACAGTTTGCATGGAAGCCCTGGCCAAGGCACAATGGAGGTGAATGGCAGCAGGAGAAGAGGGCAGTGCCTGCACATACTCAGAGTTCCCTGCCAGCTGCTGCTCCATCGTGAGCAAGATGTGGTACAGTTGGTATCAGTTGATACTGGCATCCACCTCGTTGGTGTCCAGATCTTCTCCACCAGATGTAATTCCAAGGAGGCCAGCATCTGAACTACTGTGCCTACTCTGCTTCCTTGCAGCAGCACCAGGGTAGCACTCAGTGGGGATAAAAGCCTCAGCAAAGCTGTAATTTGAACTGGTAAGTTCAAAGTAGTCTCCAGGGATATGTAGTTTGACCTCAACATCCCTTAATTTGTGGATTGGAATGGAGATGAGTTTCTAGGTACCAGCCTGTTTTAAGGCAAGCAGTTTAAACTCTGTACTGAGGAGAGGTCCTTAGTATTTGGGCTTTTTTTTCTGGATGTTTATGAACATATAAAAATTATTAATTAATAATTAGTTCATTGGACTTGTCTTCAGGATAAGGCTGCCTGCAACTGGCTGTCTGAAGCTGAGTTGCCCCAGTTCTGCCCCAGATCAGGGGACATATGGGAAACAGCTGCCTGTCTTGTGCTGGAGTTACACCAAATACCCTTGGATTTTCACTGGTACAGTAAAAACAAATTCAGATACCCATTGCTTCCTTAACTGTAAAGGAGAGGGAAGCAATCACTAAAGAAAATGGAGGTGAGGGGACACTGCTGAATAATTTAAAAAGTCTTTTCTGGGTAAATAAGCAAGGGTATGATTACAGCTCAGTCCAGTATCTAAAAAAAATTAAAAAAAAAAATATATATATTAAAAAAACCCAAACCACAGTTCTGTCCTGCATCTCTAAACACACCAATTCATATTAAAGGAAATTGCTTCCTACTCCAATTTTAGTCAGTGCACACTGCAATTTGTTACCACTTTAGCTGACAGAGGTTGTTATGCATGCAGAAAGGTTTAAGATGTTTGTTGCAAAGCAAAGTCTTAGTGCAATATATGAATCCCATTAGCTGTGGAAGGGAATTGCTAAGCTTACCTTTCTGATACAGAACTTGCTCAAACTCTCATTGTATCGCAGAACAACCACTTTGTTGGGCATGGCTGCACAGATACAAAGACCATTCTCAACCTGTAAGGAAGATTACAAGCTTCATTCAGGATGGTAATACAGAGTGTGAGGAACAGATCTGGGTACCTCTTGCCACTAAGAGAACTTTGCAGAGGTAAGCAAGTACATTTTTTGTTAGGTTAGTTACTGTGAATTAGCAGGATAATTTAAAAAACTCTTCACATTCTCAAAAGGGAACTTGAATTTGAATGGCTTCTATGATTTCTCTTCTATTTGAAAGAAGTTAATAAAAATTTGAAGGTTTTCCACAAAAAAAAATATTTCAGTAAAAGGGATGAGAAATTCAAATAGGTCTAAATTTTAACCCCTGAAATTATTACCTTAAAACACCACTCTGAAATGCATGGTGTTCAGTTTATTTTCAAATACATTCTGTGGAAGTAATTGTTAATTAGAATTTTTGCCATGGCTAAATGTTCCATATTATAACTGGGAATTAAGGTAAATATCAAATGTTATCAAGTGACGCAAACACCAAAGTAAATTTGCTAGCCTGGAAACTGTGACATGACATTCAAGAACAAACAGTAGATGGAATTCACTATTTATAAATCTCAAAATTGAAGTCAGCTGTGAGGAGGCAGTTATGCTGTGCTCTGCTTCTTATCATGTAGCAGTTTAGGCTATACCATCATGCCATCCTGACTGATTTATTCATATTAGTAGTTGATTCTCCATACTGTCTCCTGCTCAGACTCTCTTCAGCCCCCTATACTCTTATTACCTGAAGGAAAAAGATTTAAAACAAGAATATAGACCTTGGATTTGTTGCCAGTGAAATAAAGATGCTGATATCACTGATATTAAGCTCAGTGTAGTCTAAGAGTGGTCTGGGGGCCTGAGGGAGCTGTATCCTACCTTGCCAGCAGCAAAAAGGTGACAACCTTTCACAGTCTCAAAGACATTTGGTGACACATCAGGCTGGGCTGGGAGGTGAGACTGAGCTAAGGATTGCTTCACTTTCTTTACATCAACAAGACACAGAGCCCGTTCTTCTCCTGGAAACAAAAACGGTTACACTTTGTTAGGGGAAATCTCCTTACTCTCTGCAAAAGTCTGTTCTGTTACCCAAGCAGCAGTTTATCATCACAAGCTTTTTCTGTGGTAACAGGCACAAGGTACCATGTAGAATTCATTCCATATTATTTCTATTAAATGCAAAACAGAAAATGTAAAACAACCCAACCACACAACAGGCTATAAATCCACTGGGAGAACAGCCACTCTCCATGGGTTATTAGTGATGCTAAGGTCTAGTAGATCACAGTAACAATGGAATCACTGGGACACTATTCAAAATTAACCAAGAAGTTTTATTTTATCTTGAAGAACTTCTTAAACTAAAAGGTGCTTTAACACTGTGCCAACATGACTGGCAAGGGATTTCTGAGAAGTGCCCTAATAAACTGCATTACAGACCAAGTCCAGTTCCTCTCACAAGACTAGCAACACAGTGACATGGTCTTCTCCCAGTTTTGTGTGAAATTTGAAAATTACTTTTTTCTCTACCACCCTGAAGCAAATCTTTAGCAGGGGAAAAATTCAGAACAAACAAAACGAGATTTTTTTTTCATTCCTTACAAATGTCATATAGACACTTGATAATTTGGGCTTTCAGAGGAAGATACGCCCTAGTGCTCAGCATGCCTACATCCGTGTAGGAAGGATTATCTCTGGAAAACCACAGATGGAGAGATTAAAGCTTGTGTTCCTCCCATAAGGAAATCTTAAACCTTGAAAGAAGTCCCAGGTTTGTTACATGGATTAGTGTTTAGAGCAAGAGATGTTAAGAGTTGTTTGCCCTAGGCCACAATGGTCCTCAAATGGTTAAATACATTAAAAAGAAAGGTAGTGTAGTATTTAGAAAGAGATATGCTCACTGATGAGCTCCACACTTTGCACTGAATTTAAAATGATAAATAATCCTTAAACTGTTTAAATCCTTAAACTGTCTTGTTTCTGGTTCCTCCCTCCATCAGCTTTGGAAGCCATTTTCTCATGAAGCCCTTTTTCTCATGAACTGAGCCCTTTGTTCACATATTCTCATACAAGGAAACCTCAGACAAATACAGTGTTAACCACAGTACTTGATTTCCTGACAATATGCTGATCAAAAAAGAAAAAAGTCTGTAATGATTCCTGGCCTCTGGGCAGTGTACTGCTTAGCCATTGCTGTACATCCACTGCAGGACCTATGGTCACATATAACTCCCTACCTGCTATCATGAGGAGCTTCTCCAGATCCTTGATAAGGTGAATTTGGAAGACAGCACCCATTCCTGGGATGTGCGTTAAGGAATTCTTCAGTACATTCAGGGCATAGAGACCTTCTTCTGCACCCACCAGTACTACCTATAGTGACAACAGGAAAAATAAAAATAGCAGTACATGAGGAGAACCAGGAAGGCTCCAAGAGCAAACCTGGACAGTACTGTTTACCAGCAAAGAGAGAAAAGAAACCAACAAACAAGTCTATAATTACACTTAATACTTTTTAAGATACAATTTCCACAAAAGAAATACTGCTTAGGCCCAACTGAACTGATCATTACCTGGTCACTGAAGGGCATTGTGCAATTTATATCCAAACGGTCTTCACCCTCTAGCTTCAACAGGGAGTTTCCCAGCAATTTCTGCAAATGACAAGAAGATATTTATTTTGCTGTTCAGTTAATATTTATATCTTTCTCTAGTAGTATTTTAACAGCATAAGGTCATTGTTTCAGACAAGAAAAAATCTTGGCATGGATTTCTTTTTCTCAGAAAGCTAAAAGTAGCAGGGATGCTGTCTACAGAAGAATAAGTGTATTTCTATCTACCTGAAACATAGCCAGGCAAACTGATTAGAATTAACCTAAACTCAGACAGAACTATTACTGTCCGTATCCATTTCCTCCAGTCTTCTGTAGTGGAGCAGTGAAATTTTCCTAGGGGAGTGATTTAAAATAAAAAAAAAAAGTCCAAATGTCGGTGGGAGACATATTTTCTCAGAGGCAAAAGGAATGCTAGCACTAGAAAACAGATGATTTCCTGCTTGTCTGGTATTCCCTGCGCCCAGAGCTAACATTCTAATATGCAAACCCATAGAATCAAATCTCCCTTTATCAGAAAACAGGGTTATCAGTGCAACAGTGATGAAAAAGGTTATCCAAAGCCTAAACAAATTAATTTAACCTCTTACTCCTATCAGGAACAGAACTTAAACTAAACCCCCCCCCCACACACACATCTTTCCCCTCCCCCCCCCCTTCCCCTCCAAGAAACTAAACCCTTCTGACTGCAAAAGAATAGGAGAGGAGGGAGCTTTTTGCTTGTTTCTTTCAAGATTTGCATATTCCATGTGGTACATTTTGAGATTGCATTTAAACTGTGTTTAACTTCTCTCCTTTTTCTGTTTGCTGGAATTAGAGATACATAATTTTGGAATCTTCCTTGTATATTCCCCAAATCTGAAGGATATTGCAATACAAAACATCATTCACACAGTGAACTAGTTCCTGGTACTCATACTGTACATGGAAAGGCAGAAGCAATAACTTACCTTCCATTAAACTTTAGTATGTCAAATACCAAAAAAAAAATATTTTCAAAACTCTGCTCCCTCCCAGGATATTTTATTATTAAATGAAACTTTTATACTCACAGCATCAGCCTCAGCTTTTTCTCTGGAAACTCTCCCACCTGCCACTATTGATTCCAGTGCTGTGACCCAGCGCTGTTTGTCAGGGAAGCTGGGTGCTAACAGGTAGAGTGTTCTACCAGGCCAGCAAGTGGTGTGTGGATGAGACTCCAATTTTAGGATATATGGCACATCTGAGATGTTATATAGATAGAATAAGACTTAGATTAGTGTTTGGAATATTGTCAGTGGACTCAAAAATCAACACCTTTCAGCCTCATCGGAGACAAGTTGCATTTACCATGAAGTGTTACCATGGTAATTTACACATAGGTTTCTCCTTTACAGGTCCTGCACAGACTAGCTACTCAAAGCTAAATATTAGATGGATGCATGCAGTCCATACATACAAAGCTATCTCTAGTAAATAAAAAAACATCTTGGATTCTGTGAAAGGAAAAAAAAAAAAAAAAAAGATTCCACTGTAAAAAAAAAAAAAGTAAAAAACCAACCATTTGATCAAAGTTTTCTTTGTACTGTTCAGGAAAAATCTGTAAAAATTGGTTATGGAAACCTTTGTTTTTAACAATCTGTATCCTTTAATGTTAAAGTCAAGACATACATAATCTTTCCATCAGTTCTAGTCAATACATACAAATCCAAACATCAACATTTTTTCATGAGAGATTGTATATACCCCACAGTATTTCTAAGTTAATAACTTTCTGGTTAGAGCACAATGGTGGCATGGATTATGACACTTCACACTTTATAGAGAGAATTGAGAGAATAAATTGAAATAAAGCGAGTGCTTGTAAGTATGTCACAAAACTATTAAATGCACTTCCAATTGGCTTGATGATTGTATTACTTGCAGATCAGCTACCATGACAGAAGCAACCATCAGTGTAACTAAATCTAGGTGACCGACCTATTGACCCAATTCAAATAGAGGTAACCTCAAAATGACACAGTTACAGAGTCAAATTTAAAGGGAGAAAATTCTGTTCAGCCCAACGGAATGCCCACTGATGGCAAGGCAGATGAAATCCACTTGACCTCATCTACGTAAGATTCTCACCTGTCTTTGCTGTATTGGTAAGTTCAGTAGCTCCTACAGCTCCGTGAACAGTTACATCACCATCAGGAAGGCAGAGCTCAAATTCCTCCAGAGGCCTCTGTCCAGCTGTAGGGAGAGTGGGGGGACAGATTAAGAAAGAATAAATTAGTAAATAGCAAGAAAATAATCATGATACCAAAATGAAGTGGATACACACTGGATAGTTCACAGCTGGATTATTATGAGTAATACACAGTATAAACAGTAGAACTGTAAAGGATTTAGAAAAAAAACTTTGCCTTATTACAGAAGATTTTGCTAAATTAAATATATGGCTACAAAAAACTGTAACAATCTTTAAGCCTCTCAACTCACCAAACTATCTGAAGTTTTTAAAAAGTGTTCTTCCTAGAAATGCTAAGTTACCTTCTCTTGCTTCTGCATCATAAATGAGCACTTTGGTTCCTTCCAGGACTATATACTTCCTGTCCCAGCCCTGCTGCCCACGTTTGTTATTCCTGCAGAAAATAAGCACAAAGCCATGTTAGATTTTCCTCTGAGACTGTAAATAAACCAAGCATGCAACTCCTAGAAGGACAAATTTCAGTGCTAGTAACCGTAATGGGCATGTACCAATTATCACACTGTAAGAGCCAGGATAATCTAAGGAACTGTTCCAAATATTTCAGCACCTGATATGGCACCAAAATTCATGTGTATACCTTGGCACTTTCATCCATCCCTCAAGACGCAGGCTGCTGCTTGGCTCCTTCAGCTGCAGACCAGGAGAATTCATTTTATCCCGGCAGAATGCTTCAGAGAAGTGTGTGGCATATTCTGCTGGCAGGCCACAAGTAGCTGGCAAGCAAGTTGAGCATTTTGGGTGACACATCACCTGGCATTCTGTCAAAAGGACAGAGAAAAATCTTCTGTTAAATGACAAAATTCATGGCACAGCTGCCTCAACTTCTGATGCACAAACTCCAGCTTTTCCAAGAATCTCCTGCTCTAAACCATCATATGTCTTCTAATGTAGAATGCCTGCACCAGCTAGTTTCCAGATCTTCAGACTTGATCTTTTCTTCAACTTTCACTGAAAATCTATTCTAAATGGCTGATGCTTTTTCATGCTCCTGTCCAGTTACACTTTGTCTCTGCACACACTCTGCTCTTACCAAGACATTTCGATGCTTGCCGCCCGAAGTGCACGGTGTCCAGACACACCGCGCATTTTGTTGCTCTCATGTTCAGCCCCACATTAAAGCGATGGGGGATATTGTGGTGCATTCGCTCTTTCAGGCGTCGGCTGTACTCTGGAAGGAACAGAAGTTATTCTCAGGATGAAAACTGTGATGTGGAGGAAAACTGTAATAGGTTTTTGGTGTTTTAAGGCCAAGGTAATAAAAAATAACTAGGTATCTCAAAGCCCTGCTGAAGGCAGACAGCATTTTCCTTTGCAATCTGACATGACCACCTCAGTAATTGCCTCATACAGATGCACAGAACATGCTACTTGAACAGACTGTAGCACAAAAATGGCTGATGTTTCGTGTAGCAAGATCACATCAATCAAACCATCCAAACTTCAAGTCTGCACTTAGCTCCAGCTCTTACTGTGTGCTAAACTAATCTCTCAGTTTTGCCCATAGCTAACAGCCCCTTCAGCACCCACACTGCTGTAACCAATGCGCAGCAGGCTGCTTCCTACAGCTTTCTTGCCATCCATCACTGACAGCCTATCTTAAAGCATATCTGAAATCCCTGATAGTGGATCTATACTGAACAAAGTCTATCCTTCAAGGCATGGTCTTTTACTGATGCATGTGATCCTTTTCTCTGCCCGTGATCTGCCACTGAGGACATCTTCCCCTGCCAATGCTCCCCAGCCTCATAGCACCTGTGCCTCCTTAGCTATTGGTGATAGCTGGACCAGTTTCTGGCGTTTTCTAGCTAAAGACTGGAGGTTTTAGTTCAGAATCTCTGGGTTCAACACTCAACCTGGAATACTAGTTAACTAAGAATGAGCAGAGCCCTCAATTCCTTCATTTCTTTCTGATGATAATTTTCCCTCCCTCAAGGGTATTTTTTTCTTCTTAGTAGGATATTAATGTCATCCTTGACCTGCTTAACCAGTCTTTTCTCTTTACAAAAGTTCTAGATACAAACTTTCTGCTCAGCACAACAAATCTACAGTTCAGACAAGCAAAAACGTTATTTTCCGGGGAAACAGCCATAACCCCTTCTGATCAATGCAGAAGGTAGTACAGAAAGCACACTTCCTTTGAGAAAAACATGCTCTTAAAACAGTTCATGCTAATAATTACTGCTGAAGTTTTCAGACCTAAATTGCCTAACCCAGAAAGATAAATTTGAACCAATAAAATGAAAGCAAAACTTATCATATGGTATTACAACCATGAAATAAATCTGGTTTTGAAATTAAAAAAGAAAGAGATAGCATTGAAATAGTAGACAGAAATATAGTAACAGCAAAGAACCTACCCTCTGGGGTAGAAGATTCTTTCCTGCGACTGGAGGGTGGAGCCAGCAAACTGATGGGAGTGGGCTGGTGCTCTGGTGAGCGGACTATGGCAGACATGATGATCTGCTGCCTGGCTGTGGCTGGAGTAGATGGATGAGGGTGGTCTGATATTTTCCGATGAGCAGCTATAGATGAGATAAATGCCACTCATTAACATTACCAGTATGAAACACTGGTTGGTAGCAGTGGTTCTGTGTGTCATTCAGTAGTTACAACCAGCAGAAAAAAGGGCAGCCTTAACTGCATCTTCACAGCAGTAGATAAGAATTAAACAATGTATGTTACTGCTATAGTGACACACAATAAAAGGCACGCTTTCAGACCAAAACCATGCATCTCCTTCCAGATTCACCTCTTCTGTTAACACTACCTTCTTCACGAGCAGAT
The DNA here is from genome assembly GCA_023637945.1 of Phaethornis superciliosus. Taxonomy (NCBI): domain Eukaryota; kingdom Metazoa; phylum Chordata; class Aves; order Apodiformes; family Trochilidae; genus Phaethornis; species Phaethornis superciliosus. The sequence continues at coordinate 3,260,384 of JAJQWJ010000020.1, forward strand.
CTGAGTTCAATGCGTGTTTTCTGTAGAGCCTCCTCCAGCTCAGCAGAACGAGCCTTCTCCTTCTCCAGTGCCACTTTCAGCTCATTGTATTGCAGGGGAACCTGTGTGGGTAAAGAAGGGTCCTCTTTCCGCCGACTAAACAGGCCCTAGCAACAGAAACACACAGACAACTCCTAACTCCTAGTAAGAGATGGCTTAAACTAGGCAAAGTGAAACTAACTAGTGGCAGACCGGCCAGAGGGCCTTAATGGTAATTCTGATATGTGTACGGATGGATTTTTAGTTTATATTGGCACCGGAGAGAAAATGTTGAGATATGGATTAATTTAAAGAGGGACGTACGTTACCTGTTAGTACTCACACCTTGAGTTTCCAAAAGCATCTAAACAAAGGATCTCAAAACACGTGGTTAAAATTAAATTACTTAATTCAAAATGACAGAACGGCTTATGACAGGATGTGTCACATTGCCTGACTAATCAATCCTATGCTGTAACTTCAAGACAACCACTCTAGATGCACACATACATATTTACGATTAAAAAACAAAAAAACATGCTTCAAATTATTTACACCTCCAGCCTCACCAAGACGTTGCTACTGGGCTGTAACCCAAGCATTGTAGGAATAACAAAACACTGGAAACGCCACAAGGAACACATTCTGCCTAGCAAAGTCTGTGTTCTGTGACTCAGTATGCTCTTAAATGAGGGCATGTTTGTCTTGCACAAAGATAAAACAGAATATTATAAATACACAGCACGTAACTAATCACAAAAACATCATTTGATTCCATGCCTCTCAAACCTTTTTCACCCACCTTTTTCTTTTTTGCTGGTTGGTCCATCTTTGCCTGCAGGAAATCAATGAGTTTGGTTTGCTGGGAAATAGTGCCCTCCATTTTCACTTTTTCATGGGAATAGAGAACCTGTGAACCCCATACACACACAGAAGAAATTTCACCTTAATAGAAGAAACAAACAGATAACTCAATAGCAGAACAGAGCTAAAAATAGTTTAAGGGAAGTGTCACACAGAAACCATAGACCACATCAGGAGCACAGAATCCTGCCCACTGTTGCCTCACCCTCACCTGAATGTTTTCCAGCTGATATTCTAGGTCACTTCTTTCAGTCTTTAGAAGATCTGCTCGATCTAGAGCCTCCTGCAGACCTTGAGTGAGGCGGAAGATGTGATTCTTTTGCAGATCCATTTGCTGCTGCAGCTTTGCCTGCTATTAACAAGAAAACAAAGGCCAGTGTTTTGGTTCACTTGCTTCCATGTTTTTAAATAGAAGCTATTAAATATTATCACTCCCTGTAAAATAAGCACCAACTGTGGAACCTAAAAGTAACCAGAATTCTTTAAAAGCTGGTAAATATTCTAGAAGTGTTCCTTTCTTTCAGAAGGCATTATGACTAAACAATCATTTCTGTGTAGTGTACTTGTATTAATCTGTAGCAACACCATTTCTTTCAACTGCATATTCACATTATTTGCTTTTTTATGCATCTAAAATCTTGTAATTGTTAATAAGACTGCACATACATGAAGAGTTTCTTTGTACCATTCTGTCAAGCTCTCTATCCCCTCACCAGAGCCATCTCAGGTCTTTTTCATTAAAAAATATTCTCTCTTACAGAACAGGGTAAACTCCTTCATTTATAGTCATACAATATAAGGAAAATTATATCAAATCATTTATATCTTTGTCTTCAACTAACAAGGGCACATGATAAACTGCTCCTAATTCTTTCAGGTTTTATAACTTCAGGGACTTCTTTGCTGGTAAAGTCCCTGAGCATGAAAACAATTAGTGCTCATATGTTTTGAAGCAAGAACCAGAAATGGTGATGCATAATGGAGTGTTCCACTGTGGGATAACTCCTCCTGGATAAACTACACCAAAAGGCTCTGCCTGTAACCACCCTTCCCCTGATATCCTCTGCAACCTCCTCCCCTACCACCTATGTCTGGATGCCTGCATTCAGTGTCTCACTGATCTGGTGCAAGTGTGAAATGTTGGACCAGACTCCTGTGAACCCAGCTCAATTATGAGAAAAGAGCTGTGAGAAGCCTCACCTGTGGCCTCTGTCTGTACAAGTCAGCACATTGCTCCAGAGCTCTTTTTAAGTTACTGCCCCTGCACTTGGTCTGGTCAGAACCATATTGTAAGAACACTGCACCTGGGACTGTGCCCACTGGCTGCAAGGTCCCTGGCCTGGCCTGACCTGCTGTCCCTTTTGGATGTGTAACACTGGTATTTACACAACTATCCCCTCTCAAAGGTGGAACCTTCTTGTGAAGTTACAACATGAATTTCCAGTTACCTCCTCCAGAAGCCTCTGCTTAAGCTCCCTTTCTGTCTCAAGCTTCTGTTGTAAACTGCGTGCATTCATCTCCAACATAGCATGCTTCTTCTCCAGGTCATTAAGCTAGGCAGATGGGAGAGATGGTCAGAATAACACTGAACACTGCTAAATACAGTGTGTTCCACTTACAGTCTTTAAATCCAACTTCACTGAGCACACACTAAAGAAAAATGATACAATTATCCTTTACTTACTATAAGGGGCAAAACAAAACAAAAAAGTTTGATATTCCATTGCTCAACTGCAGATATCAAGTTATTGAAGGACTTCACTGTAAATGTCAGGCATCATAGGGTGCTTTCTGCTTTAGTCGCTTCCAAAAGGAACTTCAAAGTCTTTGGCTTGAAGATGGAATTCTATTCTATGACCTCCAGTCTTTTTAATTTGCTCTAACATCTTGATAAAGCTGATTAAGGCCACATTTCTACAAGCAGTATCTCTAGAAAAGTATGTCATCTAATGATGAAAGGCTAGGGTTGAAAGTTACTTACCTTATCAGAAAGGCTCTCAGCTTTAAGTTTTTGTTCCTTTAGTGCTTGCTGGAGGGCCAGAATCTCTGCCTTGTGTTCTTTGACAGCTAGTTCTACCACCTGGCGAGATTCAGTAATACGCTGATCTGCTCTCACTCTGTATTAAAATGGAAAACAATGTTACCTAACTCCTTCTTGGCTTGACCTTTTCCTAGCATGCAGTGGCATCAATACCTCTTTCAGGGGTTTGCCTCAAATTCATGATGATACTTAGCAAAACCAGACTTTTTGCTGCAACACTTTTATATTATATAACCTTCTTCCTGCCCCTGCTAGAACTACAGCCTGGAAACTTCAAGACCCTAGGAACAGTTAGGAGCAAACACTGTTTTTCCATATTGTAAAGGAGATAATAATTCAAGATATTTTCTAAATTACAGTGACAAATGAATCTCTCACTTGCAAAGAAACAAAAGGAACAATATCACTGGTGAATGACTATTAACTAATAAACCATTTTTAGAACTACCTCAGAAGAATTATATTTAGTTCCAACTCCCATATCTGAGTCTAAATATATTTTTTGTACTAGCTTCTATAAAGCATTTTCATAAAAGTTAATATAAAGGGAGGAGGAGGGGGGGAACAGACCTGCTCTGTTTCTCAGTATCCAGCATCCTCTGCAGCTCTCTAACTCGACATTCAAACTGGGACTTCTCATCCCCTAGAACACTTCTCCAGGCTTCCCACTGACGCTCTTTCTCCAGAAGTTCATCGTTCAGGGCCTCCAAGTCCATTACTTGCTCTTCCAGCATTGTACATGTTGTCTTCAAGGCCTCCATAGTCTAAAAATAAATCCTCCTATCAATTCTCACATCCCACATCAAGCGTGCACTTTAAGCTTCAGCCTTACCATTTAACTTACAGTACATGCAAACTGGCAGCAAACATAAGCTGGTAAAGTCAACCCATTTATTTCAAGGCTTCCAATCATTCACTTGTGATTGCTGTTAATGTCAGTTCTGTCTCATGAAAATTTTGCAATTTCCAGGGTCACAAAATAAAGTGACTAATTTTAAGTTACAGTATCTTCAGAGCGCAAAATTTCTAAATAAAATTACATACAAGCACAATGGGAAATACTAAAAATTTCCCTTATTTCAGCAAAGGAAGGCTTCAATGATAAATGGTTTCGGCCATTGCCCCTGGAAGCATATTCATTCCTGTAAGTTTCCAGATTTCAAAGAATTTTTTTCCTTTCAAATAATTAGCGAGCTACCACAAAGAGACTGTGGTTCAGGGTTACAAAGCCTTACTTGTTTCTGACTGGTAAGCTGCATTTCTCTCTCAGTGATCTCCCGACGGAGATGGTCAACTTCACTTCGCAACTGGACAACCTCATCATTGGCCCCTGAGGCCTCATCAAGTTGTTTGGACAGGAAGAAATTCTGATTGTTCAGTTCTGCATTGTCTTCACTGAGCTGGTTCAGCTGCTCTTCCAAATCCGTAATCACCTAGAAAGAGCAATAAATTAAATTATATGTCAGTGAGTACAGGTTTTTTTGAAAAAATGTTCTCCTATGTTAATTGCCAGGCAAGAAAACAACCTGGCTTTATTTTTTTTTCAAATTTAAACAAAGGCAATATTGTAATGGTAGATTTTATGCACAGGAGTGTACGTCAATTAGGAAAAGAGTTTTGGTTCCTGCAGACTATAGTTTTATTTTTTTTAAATTTGGTTTAGAGTGGAAATATGCTGCAGTGCAATTCATTATTTGAGAGATAACTATCACATCTATTTGAGAGATAACTAGCACAGGATTGGGAGTCAGGAGTTCTGGTTGTATTCTCAGATCTGCTGCTTACTTACAGTGTGCCTTTGCCAAAGCACTTTACCTTTTTCCCCCCTCACTTTCCCTGTAAGTCAAATGTGGCTTATACCTCTCACAGAGGCTTTCAAAAAGTGGTATTTAAGAAAATTGAACAAGAGGTACAATGGAGGCAGAAAAACCTGATGAATCTGCCTAGCAATCATTTCTATTACTGCATGTAATACTGTATGTAACCAGGAAAAGCCGAAAAAAAATTAAGAAATAGCAAAACAACAGCATTAGGGATGGCAGCACAGGAGAGATGAAAAAAAAAAGTGTGGCAGCACAACAGACTATTAGAAAATCAATGAAAAGCAAAAATTCAACAGGGACAATAGCCTTGCCTGTAATGAAGTAGAGCTGTCCATTTGTTTATTCAGAATAGCATTATACTGTATGCTTTAAACCATGCTCCCCTTCAATTTAAAGCAAAATGTGAACAACTGTGGGACATTTTCAGAATCCAATTTGATTTTTACGAATGAAAGGCCATGAACACTGGATCAATGAATACCTGGATCAATGAATAGCTGTACCTCCTAACTCAAAACCAACGTCATCACAACTTAAGAGAAAGAAACCTCAGTATAATCTTGAAACCAGGTTAATTAAAAGAACTGCAGAAACTGGAATGCTCTATACAGTTCATATTCAGTTCTAACAAGTATGTTCTAGATGCATTTTTGCCTACATGTCAAAGACAAGTGGACAAGATACTTCATTAAATGGGAAAAATTAAAATCCCAGACCAGAGCTGGGTACACATTCAAATTTCAATGTTCCAATTTCCTATACAAGGCAAGAACTTCAATACCTAAAGCAGCAGAGCTCAGAGCATCCAGCTCTTCTCAGCTATCTGGAAAGATGACAACCATTTCCATTTGAAGACTCTGTAATATATATTGGCAGCCTTTACTGTGCCTCTCCTAGGTCTGAAGTAACAGGATTTGATTTTTAAACTGTCAGCAGAAAAAGTCCAACTGACAATACTCTCTGCTGGGTGACAGGGAGCTCCTGCTACCCATATGTTTAGGGGCAAACCAAAATGATTAATACTTTAAACCACAATATTTCTGATCATGTGGTTGTTTCTTGAGCACTTGTACTGCCCTGTTCAAAATAGGTTTTATTCTGTAGTATGTACCTCAGGTTTTTGAAGAACACAGACTGTATTTATACAAACAAAAAGGAACAGAAGAACATTTTCTTGAAGTGTTTTACCTTCCATTCTTACAAGTAATATTTGAGATTTCTACTAGCTGCCATATAAGATAATCTCTTTTTCTGCTACTTCTTTTTATTTCTGTTTACTACACATATTTAAGCAGTTTTAAGACATCTTTTATACACCATGTTTTTTCATATATATATTTTTTATACTAATACAAGTGTTTTATAAAATAATAATTAAACTACTTTTGGAATAAAAGAAAGCAGAGATGAGGGTAACACAAATTTATATGGTGACATGCATTTAACATGTCGAACTACTTAATTCATTCTTTAAAACTGCATTCTTTAAAAACTCTTTAAGGGTTGGACTTGATGTTCTCTGAGGTCCCTTCCAACCCAGCTGAGTCTTTGATTTTATTTCTATCCCTTAAGGGCTGGCAGTTAACCTCCCATGTGTCTTTATTCTATGTTCTGAGATTTTGACTTCTCTCCCTGAACATCACTAAAATTAAACCAGAGCATTTTAATTTCAGTGTTACATTTTATCTAGGAGGATATTTCTGGAAAACTTCAGACAAATAACAAAGTAGTTAAGAAAGAAGGGTTCCAGAAGAAGGTACATGATCTCCTTCCTTGAATATTTTCCCAACCATATATTTACTGGCATTTCCAAAAGAGCTTGGCTTAAACTCCAAATATATTACATCTTATATTATGTAATCTACATAGCTTTTAGCTCTTTTTTAAAGAAATAATGTTCTTCTGAGTCAAATTTTCCTTTTTTCATCAGAAAGGGGAAATTGGTTGACAAATCCAATTTTTAAAAGCTGTCTGCAGCTATGTATAACCCAGCAGGGTTACAGAGTTTGTAAATACTATAAAACCTAAATAGTAATGGGTAATAGTGACACAAGAAAATGGGCATGGTGGGATATGCCTGTCCTGAGAACCCATAAGAAAGAAAAAATACATTTGATAAGAAAAGTTGTCTTAGGCTTATATATGTACAACCTATGGCAAAATTATCTACCTGAAAAGATTTAATAGCTTTAGCAATTTTCTTTTCAGTTAAGGAAATCCCCAGGCAAAAATAACCCAAATAAACTAACCACAAGCAATTCTGAGTTAATTTTAAGTACATGAAAGGAAAGTCTGTAAGAAAACACTATTATATTCTTTAGAAACTCATAAAATATTTTAAAGTCTTGACATTTAAAGTATATAAAACACTCAAGTACTTGAAAACTTGGAGAAGCAATTCTGAACAATCTAGGCAGCCTCACCTGTGCCACTGTATCATCACTCACACAGCAACTGAAATTTTCTCTTCCATCTGTGCACATCATCTTCATCACAGTTAATGCACAAAATATAGAAATAATCTAACTACCCCACACAAATCTTGGCAGATTGCTCACTACATGCTACATCTAAGTGCACAACTCATACTGATACAAAAGACTCTCATTTTTAAATATTACAGAGCTCTTCAGTGAATGACCACATTGCCTCCCCACTGCATAGTTTCAGAAAAGCAAAGTGTTCCTCTACTGTGAGCTTGTGCAGAATCACAGCTATTACACCTGTCCCTACAAAGTTCTCCACAATTAAGTGGAAGAGTGGCCACAAATTAAGTATCACAGGAACAACAGTTTAGGACCATGATGATTGGGTTCACAAAGCAGACATAATGCTCAAAATTTAATCCATATGGTCAGTGTATCAAAATAGGCAAAATAACAAGGGAAAGGAGAAAAGGAGTTTAGAATACTACTGACTGCAGTTTGCAAAATTCTCCATAATCTTATTCCTTCATGTAGATGTCTCAGTTCTCAAATACCATCAGCAAACATGCAGGAAAATGCTGGGACATGGCAAGGTGAACTGTTTCAGGATGCTGTCAGCAGCATCTTATTTGGAGTTTAATTCAATTTTTTGTACAACCTTAGTCCAGAACTTCCAGACTAATGCATAGTTTTATTATAGCCATTTCCACTCCTCCCGGTCCTTACTGATCTTACTAGAAAGCTGCTGGAAGAAGTGAAGTAAATAGGAAAAAGTGTCCCAAATTATTGAGTGGGAAGCAAAAGCAAGAGTCAGACTCACTTTATCTTAACCTATTGGCAACTCGATGCAAGAGGCAAAGTTCTTCTAGTGGAGAAATCCCCACCATTGGAGTGGAACAGAATATCAAGCCTCTTAATGAGCACAGCTCCAGACAGACACTACTCCTGCCTCTACCTCTTCGAACAATATATAACAATGAATTCCTCACTTTCTTCCTCTTTTCATAGTCAGAAAAGATCTGTGACTTGAAACATACCTTACATGGAGATCTGTGTCTCCAAAAACTCATCATGGCTTAACTTGAGGAACATGGCTCTCATTCCCAGCTGCAGAGAAGTAGAATATTGCACAGTCTGCATTCCTCTCCTCCCAACTCCAGCACCTCAGTAAAACACAGACTCTCCTGTACTCCTCCATCCTGGTTCCCAGAAGCTGAGCTGCCTCCACCAACTATGAGCCTGATCTGAGGATGTCATCATCCACTGTGAAGGTCCCACTAAGCTTTTTCACAGGTTCAACATCAACACCTTGGGAGCCTCTGACTTTCTGTTGGGCTACAAAAACTATGAAGCTCCATTTCTGCCTGTAACTGGCATCTGCCATCATGTCTGTGAAATGAGAATCAGGGATAACCCCTCCCATTCAACAGCCAACTATTTTAATTCTTTCTTTTACAAAATCAACAAAGTCCTATAAAAGTTTTTGCCTGGGTATTAGCCTTGTTACAGTGGGCAAGATCCCTTTACTCTGAAACAGAATTTAGACATAATATTGGAAATTCTCAAGAGCACAGATTATTCTTGTATAACAACATTTTGAGGCACTGTGGAATCTGGATCTTAAACCAAACCTACCAGGACTTTATGCATAACTAAAATTATACATGTGTCTATCAGGCTTGCAGATTTAATGCCTCAGTATCCAATCTATGTCAAAGACAAGTACAGAACCAAGCCTACTAATGCTTAAGAAAACAAAATGATGGCAAAAGAACCTGAAGGAGGGGATACAAACCTTGTTTTATTGGTAAAGCCTTGAATAAATGGAAATGCAATATCCAATTAGTATTTTAAAAATGCCACTAGTGTATTCCTTGCTAGAGTAAAAGTAACAGCCTGTACCTGAAAGAAATTAGAAAATTCAGATGGTGCTTCCCTGGAATAGCAATGGCACTTTACTCACTGAGTGAAAATATTAGATAGGATTCTTTTCTTCTAAATATTTATAGAGACTTTGCCACCTGCTTACTGAATGTTTCTGGAACAATTTTACTATTATTTAGATAACTTAGCTGCATTTTTAACTTCAAATGTGTTGATGATCCAACAACAAGCCATAATTAAGAGGCAGTTGGAAACAAGTGACAAATATGTAAATTTCCCTATTTAAGAAAATGCCTTTTATTTCTAGAGCTTCATCCAATTTCCTGCAAAATGCTTTTAATATTCAAATGGATGATGTTCTTACTAGAATAATTCTTTAAATGGAGGGAACTAGTCCTTCTCCCTCAACACATCTGCTGGATGAACTACCATTGTGAAGACTGTCATAGAATACTGTTGTTCATGCATGCCCAAAGTTTACAATTTTTATTGTAATTATGTATCCTATTATTTTTTGCACAATTGAGAGACAGAGAAAGCAGATGGTAGCACTTCCTTTTTGACCCCAGTAGTAAAAGAGAGATGTCATAAGATGAAACAACAACACAAAGGTATCACAGCAACTGAATATGACAAACAGAAATGCAGAAATTATGATAGCTATAGTCTCTATGTATGCACCCGAAAAAACGGTAAATTTATAATGTACGAAAAGGAGAACCTGAAAAACATCTACTTTGTTTGAGACCTCAGCAGAAGAAAGAACAAGGGTGCAATGAAGGTAAAAGGAAAGCAGACACACATTCAAGGTAAAGCCTCCTCTATAACCTGAAGCTGTGAGCTGTGTGAAGCTAGAGAAACAGAAGAAACACCAGAGAAATTACACTAAGTCTTTTTATTTATCTTCTTAATACTGGGAAAGTACTGAAGTAATTCAACCTTTCTCCCCCCGTCATCCCTATCTAGTCTTATTTTCATAATTCTTATGCTGTTTGGACTTCTCAATAAAAATTAAATTTAAAAAAAAAATTTCCATGCTAAATTCTTCCAAACTTGCTCAAGGAATTTGCTTCAGCTTAAAAAGTAGCATATCCTTAAAAAGAGTATCATCTGAAAATTCACTAAAAGAATAAATCCACTCATTATCATGCTGTATAAGTAGCAGTTTATTACTTGAAGTGTTATCTGATTTTAAAAGGAGTATGAATTCTAATCATCTTCAAGTAGAAGCACTTGATGCACTATGATGCAAAGCCTGCATCATACTGGTTACAATCAGATAAAAATGAAGTGGAAGCATCTGGTGAAGGCACCATAATAAACAACTCTCTGATCCCTCACTGTCAACAGAAGATTGTCCTATATTTTCTCTCAGTGCTCCTCATCAGACAGGATAGACAGCAAGAACTACTCATGCCACAGAACAAGGAAGTTATCCATGGTCAATTAAATTATACATGCATTCTTCTGCACTGGAGAGAGAATGTTTGATGAGCATGCATTATTCATTTAGAAACTATATAATTAATTTCTTATTGATGAAGACGTCTGATCCCACTTATCCCACTGAAGGGCCTTACAATGCACAACACTTTAAGAAATCTTTTTATGCAGAACCTTTGAAGCTCTCAACATTCTTGAAATGTTACGGGTCACTCTTCACTGCTGGATATTGTTCACCACACTTAAGAGAGCCCAAGTGTAACTAAATAATGAGTTACAACCTCTGAAAGGCAGCCTGCCATGCAGTGAAAAGAAGCTGCAGATTTCCCACAAGTGGTTTTTGCCTGCATGGAGATCACCTAAGGATTTTCATGGGAAGCTGTCACTCTGTACAAAGGGTGAAATAGAACAAGAGAAGGTATCTATGGATGTAAGATGAATGATAGCACATAGGGAGCTGGAGGATCAATCTAAGTAAATAAAGAAGGGGGAAAAAAAGCAGTTTCTTGTGCAGAATTTCTTTTAGATAGAGGTTAACACACCTTGGTAAGCTCTATTTCCTCTTTTCTACGCATCAGTACGTTCTGTGAAAAGTCCCCTTGCTGCTTAGTGCTAAAGAGCAACTGAGGAAAACAGAGTAACTCTCACCCTGAAAAGATATTTTTGAAATATGGAATCTTGTACACTAGGTAATTTGTCCTATAGCATGAAAAAAGAATTTGAGGAAATGACTGGAAGTAGGAAAATAATCAAGAATAAAACCCCAGCAATTAAGCCCTGCTTACAGCATAGGGTAAGGATAAAATGCCTAGGAAGACTGACAATCACTGCTGACCCAGAGGACTGCCATCCTCTTGTAATTCATGTCACTGAAAGACATGCTCTCCATCAAGCATCATAAGCCTGAAGATAGTGTTAATCTGCAAGAATCCCTATTGATTGACAAACTCTTACATATCTGTCCTGGACTGATGAAATGAAACTAAAAACATGTCATAAGATCTCAGGCAATTGAGGATGAACATTAGGCTTCTAGAGTTCTCTCTACTCCTAGAGTAGATGACTATATGGCACTGTATTATTTGGAACCACAACATTCTTGCCTCTTCGAACAGTGTTACCAGTTCTTAAAACATAGCATGGCATGAAGGCTCTGCAACTTTGGCCTAGATCTACAATGCAGCTCAGGATTTGGACAGGCAGATCTTTTCTTCATTGTGAGCAGAAAAGATCTTCACCTACAATCATTTTTTGCAGCTGCTTCACCATTCTTACTAGCTGCACTACAATGAGATATTTTAATTTGCTTTCTTCTCCAAAAGGAAGATTAGTGTCAGTTTTACAATCAGACTAAAACCTCAAAAATGAGGTTTACCTGAAACCTGAAAGAAATCAAATCCAATCCATCTAGCTCCTACTAACACCTTGAAGAGATAAGTCCACATTAGGAACTAGTGTCATCAAGGATGAAATAAGTAGATTGTTTGTCTCTTTATCCTTAATTTCAAAATAATTCAATGATCTGTATTTAATACTCACTGTGCAGCTATTACGAAGGGCTTCAAATTTACGCTGGATTTCATCTCTATGTGCCTAAAGGAGGTAAGAAGTTAATCATCAATTTTTCATACATTAGAATTTGAATCCATCAGCTGTTGCTAAACAAACTGCAGAACAATCCACCACCAAGAAGAGTTTGGAAGGCAGATGCTGCAAGCTGTGAAAGCACTCTGTATTGGCAAAGAACTGATTAGCAAAAGTCACATCCTAATTAATCAAAATACACTTATGTTTCCAATACTGAACTACTAGAAACATGTACAAACTCAAGAATTGAATTATGTAAAAAGGTTCCCTCTGAAATGGCCACCAGAATACATGTTGATTCCATGCTAAGTTTGTACATTCTTGATGTTTAAATCTGAGTTGGTTTTACATAAACAGATTGGTATTTCATATAAAATAAACACTACGTACAGTTGAACACTCACGAAGAAAAACTCCAATGAAGCAAGCTACCCTCAAGCAGTTCTACCAATCTGCCTGAATCCTCTCATAAAATACCATTTAATCCTGAACCTCTCTAAAAAGCAGTGATGCAATGTAACAATCAAATCTCTGGAAGACAGCATCCAAGTATGGACAAGTGCAAACACTCCTTTTAAAGAAGGCAGCATTGCATGCATTATTTTACTTCCTAATTTACATGCAAGGCATGACAAAGCAAAAGGTCTTGTTTCAGCCTCATGGCCTTTCAAAATTCATCAAACTGATTTAACAAGTGTCTAATGTCACATGCTATCTGAAAACTTAACAAATGAAAGGTTAGTGCACTAGCACATGCAGACACCTTTCTTCATTCAGAACATTTTCCTTAGAGCCAAGAGACTAAACAGGAAAAAACGTTCAGCAGAAGACAAATATGAGACCTGAAAAGCTATCTTCCCACATCAGGCAGTATGAAAAATAATAGAAGTATCTTAAAAAATCCATAATAGGAATACTCTCAAGCCCCCCAAACTGGACTGTCTGACAAAAACCTGTCCACAAACACTACCATTTTGCCAAAATAAATGAAGCAATAACTGAGTGAACACAGGTCATAAGCATTCCTCTGTTTCAGTGGTGATGTAGGGTAAAGCTCTCAAGCACATCACTATCCCATTGGCAGTGATATTAACTGTCATGCAAAGCCTCACTTTTGAGGGGGGGAAAAAAAAAGAAAGCCACAAAAAAAACCACCTTGATGCCATGTTCTGTTCAGTTATTCTTAAGTCTTGATGTTGCTGCTGTATGTTTTCAGCATGTACCCACTTCAGAACAACTTGGGGTGAAGGGTTCTCCCAGTCACCTACCCAAAGCACCAAAGTAACACAAGCAGCTCTCAGCTGAGCCCACACCCCTTCCCAAAAATGTCAATGGCAGAAACATTTGAAACATTTCTTTGATCAAATGCCACTGGAGCAAGGGAATGCACATTTTCAACATTTCAAAATAACTGGATTTGAAGGTCATTTTAGACTGCTGTTCAAAGGGATTAGCTGGTAGCAGATCATACACTTCTCCACTCTCCCCCCACAGTCCTGAGAATCTTTTATGAAGGAAGTAGGTCTTAGAATCAAGCAGTTTGAAAACAACTCATAGTACTCAAGAGACAGCAATCAGCAGCATATAATTTAGAATTCCATTTAGAGGGAGGGACAGAGAGGGCAGGAATTAACCTTTTTTATTTCCCCTTTATTTCATCAACACACCTCAGCAGAGACTGCAAGACTTGCCATAATTTTAGTGTAATAACCAGTAGAATAAAAATCTGTGCTAACAACACTATTTTCCTAAGAATTTGGCTGATTTTTTTTCCCAAATAAGTATCCTCAAAGCAGGATAACTGACAGAAGAAAAATTATCAGAACTTTTAGGATTATCAAGTACTTTAAAACTCACAAGATATTATTAAAGTAAATTCCAGAGTAAAACTTCCAATAATTTTATATGCAACTTTCACTTCATCACAGAAGTAATAATACTCTTACAATCACTGAGTTTTGGCAGCCATGAAACACTAGGAACCATAAGGACGGTAACACAAGACAAATTTTGACATTTTAGCCATTCCTGCCTCTACCAACACAAGGCACAATTCATACTCTGATCTGAAAATTAAAAACTCAATAGTATTAATTAATTTTATCCTCTTTATGAAACATGCATCTACACAACTCTAATCTGTATATGTAGCTTACAGTATGAATTTCGGAGCTCACCGTGAGGGCTTGGATCTCCTCCTCTGCCTCAGCTGTAGTCTCCTCCAGTTCAGTTTTGGCTTCGCGGAGCTGATTCTCCAGGGCTGTGCGTGCTGCCTGCAGCCCAGTGATCTGAGACTCCCGCTCCTGGAGTGTCAGCTGCAGCTCTGTCAACTGCCTCTTGAGTTCCAGCTTTTGTTCTTCATGCTCTAGACTAACCTGAAGAAAGAAACATAAGCATCCAAATATGTTACTAACAGAAAATATGGGCAATGTAATCTCATTTCAGACCTCACTTTAAGATGCTGTTGTCACATCTATCCCTAAAATAATAAGGACACAGCTTTGGTTACTACCTAAAAACTACTGGTTTGCCTTGAAAAAGGTTAAAAGCAACCTGGCAGTTTGAAACAGTAACAAAAGCACTCTAAGTACCAGCTTTCACTCCAAAATCACGTATCAAGTCTTGTTATAAAAAGCACAAAACTTGAAGTAGATTGTGATTAACTTCCTTCACTGAAACTGAAAATCTAAGAATCGTTATTTGAGAACTCTTAGGCATAAGCATCAATGCTAATATTCACATGTATGCAAACATTCCATACATTTTGTCCTTCATATTTAATTTGCCCTTCAGATTCTTTTTAAAGTAACCAACCAGACCATCTGGCTCTGGGTTTATTTGAATGGCTTCTGTTGAAAGTTTTCTTGAGGTATGCTAAACATGTCACTTCCAGAAATAGATAGGAAATGAACAAGCAGCAGAACAGATCTCAGTGCTCAAAATCAGTTCTGAACCCTAGCACCTTCTTCAGGCTGTCTGCTATCCCAAGTGAATCTGTCTGCTGTGCTGTAGATGGGTGACAAGCCTGCCAGAAATCTTACACTTGTCCCAACCAACCTCTGGCCAAACAAGGACATGTGTTGGTCATCCAGCCCTCTGATCTAAAGGCAAGATTTCAGTCTTAGCTGAAAATAAGTGGAGTGAGACTGGAGAAGGTAAAAGAAGATTTGAAGTGGAGCCAAACTAGTTGATACACAACTAAAACTGAAGCACAGCTGACAAATCTTTAAGAATGCATACTTGCATATTACTACTAGGTTTCCTTTCCAGAAAACTTCTGAAAAACATACTTGAAGCAACTCTTGATCTCCCTTTTCTTACAGCAATTCTGTTGTGTTCTTTATTTTTTATTCCATACGCTCCAGAGCTAAACTGGACAACATTATAACAAAAATGTTAACAAATATGATTCTGTGAAAGCAAGGTGTCCTAAAAGTTCATATTCAGTTAGGTGTAACAATCACAAATCCTTGATACTCATTTTTATCTCCTAAAAATACTACTTCTTATGACACACAGAACTAAACTAACCTAATTGTCACTATAATACTCAAAATGAAGTACATTCAAGTTTGTTTGGGGATTAAAGCCACGTTTTCACCTCTCGCAGCCTGGTCTCCAACTCCAGCAGGCGGTTCTTGTCAGTGTGATCTTGGTGACTCATCTTTTCCAATTGCTCTTCTAATTTTCGATTCTGAGCCTCTAACTTTCCAGCTTGTGTTTCCAAGTAGAACTTCTGTTGTCTGAGCTCTGAAATCATTTCCTCTTGGGCTTTCCTGATAGGAGAAATACACAAGTGAAAAACCCAACATGTCCTTAACAAATGTCCTTTCATTTGGGGTAAGTAAGGAAGACTATACTACCAGCTTCTTGTTAAGTAGAGTAGTTAAGTTCATATCTTAAATTCTACATCCTAACTTAAAAAAAAAAACCTAAACAAACAACAAAAACAAAGGTCAACCTTTTAATTCCCTTTATTCAGTTGTAATGGACCTGGAACTTGACCTACACTGATGTGAAGCTTTGTTGTCTGTGATCTAAGTCTTCATCTACAAAGTGAAGGAAAAAAATTACTTGTGCTCATACAAATTTTGAGCGTTGGTAACAATTAATTATTACCATAAGAATTTGAAATGGATACTCTCATAAAAAAAATAAAGGAGGAAAAAAAGGTCTTTCTGCATTATTTACAATTCTGGAATCATTTCATCATGCAATGGAAAATTCTGCCTTGTAGTGTGCTTTCTTACCTAGAAGTCTTACTGAGCTCTACATATATTAATGAATTAATATTTTAAGAAGTTCACTGTGAGATAATATATTAATCCTATCTTAGAGAAATTAAGTGGGTTACCTAAGATCAAATAGGAAGACTTAACAAAACTTAAAATAGAACTTAAGTCTTCTGACTCGCATTGCATTGCACTGCACACAAAACCACCCTTTCACCCTTTCTCCTTTTTTAATTTACCTCTACAGATCCTTGCCAGCCAGAACAGTCAAATAGTGTTATTTCACTTCTATTGTTTTCTGGGATATCTTCTAAGGAACCTGCTAATCATTAGTTTCTTCAGATACTGGTGGAATAAAAGCTAGCAGAGTTTCCCTTTCTTCTGAAGGGTTTAATCACTAGTTCTCATCAAACATGCTCAGATAAGCTGTAGCTTTTGTGGATTCAAAATACAGACCAACAACAGATTTATACATTTTCATCACTACAGTTCACAAAATAAGCACAAATTCATTAGCTAGCTGTATGCATACTAAAGCAATTTTGTCTTAAAATGTTGTTAATTCTGTACTACTTTCTATTAGTCCTGCAAAAATTCCACTACTTGACCATACAGCTCTCAGCAGTCTATTGTAAGTCCTATGTTGAAACACTAGGGCTTGGGTTTTTCTCTTGTTTTCTATGGATCTCCAGACGTGTCCTGTTTTCAGAGGATGCATCTAGCTCAGCTGAGTCCTTACACTCAGTTCAGCACCAGTGATTGTGACACTCGACTTTGTATAAAGCTTCCCAGGTACACACACTGAGACAATACTTCTGCTTCATTTCAGACTAAATGTAAGTTATGGCTCTTGCTGCCTCAGCACTCTTCCTAGGTGATTAACTGGAGGTCATATGGAGCATAAAGCAACACAAATACCTCAGTCATTTCAGCAACTGTATTTTGGCTGCTCAGGCTAAAATAACTTGCCAGGTATTTGAAATACAACAGAAACCGGAGCTACTATGTATCTGGAGGCATAATCAGCACTGAAAAGGAAAAAATCCAAAGCAGCCCGCTGCCAAAATTCATCCTTGCTTGATTCTACTCACTATTATAGGTGAATCTGTTTGCTTCCCACAGTGTCACATCCTGACATTGCATCCAGCACTTGACAGACACTGAAACTGATGCTTCTTTTTGCAGACGGCCAAAACTGATGAATCCCTTAACTCAGTAAGAGCATATACTACTTTAGTCCTACCTTGCAAGACATATCAAATAACTGGGGCTTTTACCTATACTTGAAGTAGAATGCCTTTAAGTCATTGATGAAGGAAAAACATCATTATAAGGGCAAGGAATCTCAGCTAAAATCCAAAGCAAAATAAAGTTCAGGCAGACAAAATTATCTGACGCAGATGATTTGCTCTGTGTTTAATAAATAAGAATTCACTACAAGAAGAACTGCTGATCACACAGTCATTCAACATGATATTATATTCTGAGCAGCTGTATATCCCCAAAATACTGAACTGAAAGGTCTTTGATGTTTTTCAATCTCAACATCATCTGTCACAGAAGCCAGGGAAAATACAAACCTATTAGCAATATGTATGTCCAAAAAAGGAATATGTGCTTCTCCAGAGGTTCTTAAGTAAATAAGTTTAATGTCTTAACATATTTGGTAAGGATGCACAAAGCACCAGGCTTAGGACAGGCTCCATTTTCCTAGTCATGTTTGAAGAAACACAAAATACATAGTGGACCACAACTTGCTGAAGAAGCCTATGTTTGCATCACTGAAAAACAACAGACTTACCCACTGAAAAACCACAGCCTTGCAAAAAAGAACCACTTCTACATGAAGAAAGCAGATGCTACTGAGAACCATTCAGTAGTGAGCAGCTGCTGTACTTACATGTTCCTCTGGGTGAAAAGGCTGCTATTTGCTGCCAGTTTATTGGCCTCAGACAATTCCACTATTCTCTGCTCCAGTGATCTAATCTTTGAATCCATTGCATTGATCATCTGAAACAGAGCAATGTGCCTTTGAGACTGCTCAACAAAAGTGATTATAAAAACATTTAGAATCTGAACTTTTTCCAGAAACAAAAAGTGGTTAAAGAAAATCGGTCAAATGGCCAGAAAAGCATCACAGATGCAATTACTGGATCAGTTTACAACTACTTGCAAGCATAGTTAATAGAAACCATTATATTATCAATGCACAAAATGATGGGTACACAGCAAGCTATGTCACTACTTTTGGGAAAACATTCTTGAAGATATATTGAATAAAAAAACGTCTTAACATTAAACTAATCAGTGGATTTCGCTCAAAATTGCCCAGTAGCACTATAAAACCTGGAACAAGATGATCTTGCTGAAATCTGTCTCAGAAAGCTATTCTTAAAATGCTTTGATTTCCAGTTTCTCTATACATACCGCCTTCTGTTCAGCCAGGACTTTACATTTCTCACGTGCTTCTTCTTCATGTCTTCTGAGCATATTCTCAAGTGCTTCCTTATCTGCAAGATCTTTCTTCATCTGATTTTCCAATACCTAAATGAAGACATTTCTTTTTTTAAATTCCATCTATTTCACTAAGCAAAGGGAAAGCAGAAAGAATATCAAGAAAGATATAATTTTTTTTTTAAGTAATTGATCATATCTCAAGCAAAATTAAACCCAGTGTGCAATTGCATGAAATCCATGGGAGATCAAGCTGCAAAAAAGAGCAGTCCTTCAGTTCTCTGGGAAGACTGAATTTAATAATGCAATTTTATGGAGACATGGAGATACTGTAGAAAAAAATTAAAAATAGAAAACAGAATAAAAAATATTCTTATGTAGAATATGTAGGAAAAAATTAATTTTTTTTATTATTAAGTCATATACACTCTGTTCAAGAAATATTCCAAATTAATGCAACAAACCCCAGAAAAACTATATACCCCAATATGTATAGTAGAGGAAGTAAGGAAGTGGCTGCCCTACCAATACAGATCAGAATAATTTTTTAAGTTCCCTAAGTACACAGGAGAAGTGAGACCTCACGAATTCTTAAAGTTGGAGACACCAAATGAAAGAGCTAAGTAGAAGACTTTTTTTTGTGGCATAAGTATCTGCCATTTGCAACAGGACTAAACTGTTACATTTTTTTATAAAATGCACATTATGAATGTATGTCCAAAGTCTTAGTCAGCTGCTGAACTGAAGGTCATTTCCTCCAAAGACAAGTTTTCAAAGGCATAAAGAAATGTTATGGGCTCTTGTTGGAACACAGAAAGTCTGGACACCACAAAGGGTAATCTTACTGTTCCAGTTACAAACATTCCACATTCTCTTCATCCCTTTGAACCTTTTTCATCTGGCTTCCTGACTGCTCCTACTAAACCCTGTATCATATATCCCTGCAATACAATGGCTTCTGAAATGTGGAAATAAAGTCCTAGGTAAAAAATACTAAGTAAAGAGTGCTGAAAAAAAATTATGCTTAGTAGAAGCACAATCCTTACAAAATGCATTTACAGGCTGATGCATGGCAGGTTCTTTAGAAAAGTCCTTAGCCAGTGGATGTGCTCCTATTTGCCAGTTTGTTTTTCCTATTTTTAGATGGCATCTATGATTCTATTTCTACCTGCCTGTTGAAGTGTTATGCTAGCCTGGAAAAGACAGGACCAATATGGGTGATTGCTCAGACTTTTTGGTAGTTGTTACAATTCCAAGAAGATAAAATTATAACAGTGCTCTAGTATTTGCTGAATTTAAAACCTGCAGTTAGGCTGTGTGAATACTCTTAGAAAATCATTACCAGGAGCTGAAAGCTTTTTTGGGATGCAAGATCCAACAGCATCAAGTAATAATTATTTAGACAGAAATCGTCAGATTACAACAATCAACTGCATCCCATAGTTCTGACTTCAAATGCCACCTGTTTGAATACAGTGCTAAAGACACATCCGGTACAATGGCATGAATTGGAAGAAAAATTTAATCAGATTTCACTTAGGTCTCTGAACATTTCAGTAGTGGTAAGCAAGAAGGCAACTCATAAGACAAAACAATCAGAGCCTAAAGGCAACTGTTTTTCCTTGAACCCGTTCCACCCATAAAAGCATGTAGGAAGATGTAAGAATGTATTTTTACTTTGAGTTTTTCCTCATAGAATTGCTCCTTCTGTTTCAGCTGCAACTCCAGATGTTGTGCTGCAATCTGAGCCTCACGATGCTTTTCTTCCAGCTCCTAAAATCAGCAGAGATTCATATTCAGACACAAAGAAAGAGTAGGTGCTGTGTGTATGTGTTACGCAGGTATCAAACATTCACTGATTTTCCTTTTTAAGGCTTCATGCTAAAAAATGCCAAGATCAGATGTTATAGGAAAAAAAACATTACGAGAGCTGCACATTACCAGTTTTAAGCTTTGCATATTGCTGCTGACCCATCTACTGCAGAGCAGATAAACTGCTAAAGACAAAGATTTCTACTTTCACACTAAGAATTTCCATTTCCCAGTAAAGTATTCCCAAAGGTGGGCCAAGGATGTTTTGCAAAAAGCAAGCAGTTCTAAACACTTTATAGCTGCAGTGGCCTCACAGGAAACTCAGGTGTATTCTTAACAAGGTCTCTCACTTTTTTCCTCACAGAAGACCTCAACTGTGGGGCACTGCTTTTCATTCTACATTCATAGAGTGGGAGTAGCATTTACGTTGCTATATTCTTCAGATAAATGTTGTCAGAATAACTATTTGCAAACTGCTTTGAAAATGAAAAGGCAATATATCTTATATGGTAGAGTGTACCAGAATATTTTTAACCTCTTTTCTTCACACTAGACAGTTTGAGCCATGCATAGTAGACTTAAATTATGTTGCATATCAGATGCTATCTGACTATATTATTCAGGATATATCTATAATTACCTTCCAACAGGACACCTCACAAAAGTTAAGATTAGAACTTTATGTTCATTCACTGCCACATTTGCCATTCCAACAAATCCCTTAGAACAAGAGCCAGATCCAGGTCTGTCAGTCACTATCACTGGACTGACTCTTGCATAGACAAGTTCAGGTTTGGGGATGCATCTAGGTCTCCTATCTGCCTTCATTACTGCATAAACAGGAAAATTTCCTGGTCTTTCTAGCTTAACTCTTCTCATGTTCTCTTTTCTGACCTTCCTCATCTTGAAAACATACAAAGATTTCTTTTCTCCAGCAATTGCAATAGACCTCTTTTTCCAGAAGTGCGAATCAAAGAGGAGCTTCACCAAAAGTAGGTCATGTGCAGTGCTGAGAACCCGACACTTCTGCAAGGAATAGAGATTGCTGCTTTTTGTAATTGAAATATGTCTCCCAGCAACCAGAGGGACAACTCACCTCCCCCAGAAGCCCACACGTTTCAGGTCCTGGCAGAGAATCAGACAACCAAATCAGCAGCAGCTTCAAAGCTACCACCATCAGACTGCTCATATTGTAGCCCAAGCTTCACTGGCATCTGCAGTGGCACTTAACAGCCAGTGTGGGATTAAAAAGGTAATCTCTCACCATTTCATTTCTCACTTAAAATTCTCTATGTAGTGCTAACTTTGTTATTAGCATCATAGCAATGATCTATACTTTAAAGCAGTAATAAATAACTTCCCTAACTTGTTTCTTATTCTTTATTCAGTTCCCTACAGGCAGATCAGCAGGTACTTCTCAGGTACTGCTAGATAAGTGTACATTAAACCAATACCTTTATTCAACAATTTCCACCCTAATCTATGCAAATCTGTATATTCAGCTTCCTTCCTATCTTTCTATACATTCAATCCCACGAAAAGTCAAAAGTGTTTAAAGAGATTATATTGAAGGAACACACAGGGTGGAAGTGGAATTAAAAAGAAAACTGTTACCCTGTGCTCCTAAATCAGAGCTTCAAGGGACTAAGAAAGACTCTGTAGGATTATTTCTTCAATGCCCAATTGACTTTTTTAGAAAATACTTTTGTGTCTCTCCAACATTCTGCCAGAACTCCATGGAAACTATCTATTAGAAGAGCTAAACATATCCCATGGTGCAAACCAATTAGTTGATATTTTTGCACTCCTTTCCAGTTCTTCCTTCACAGAGAAAATCAAGGAATGATCCCCAAATATACACAAGAAGATTATGAAACAATCTGAAGTTTTTCCCTCTTTCTAAACATAAAGATGGCTCTGTGCCCAGCAAAACCAGTCTTCCACTTAACATGCATTCATGTTACCAGAACAATTTGAAATCAACAACACTACTAAAGAACAGATTCTACCTTTTCTTGAGAGGGCTCAGGCATCCTGATGCTAAAGTCTACACATGCAGCTATCATCCAGAACAAGCATGGGTCATCTGTTGACTCCAAATATGGTTCTTTATACACTTCCATTTGGCCTTCTTCAGGTGTGGCAATGCTCAGGGTTGTCACCAAGATAATCTTTTATTTGTATATTGGCAACCCAGAAAGACAAGTCATGAGAGATGCAGTATTTAATTATTTCATGGTAAGATTATGCTTGCGGTCCCAGAGAAGAATGAGACAAACCCTCTGCTCAGTTCACTGTGGACCCTAACCCTAACCGTACCAACTCACTATAAAGATTTAATTAGGTTTAACAAGAGAAGAAACAAGAAATTGTCAACAGAGAAGGTATGTAGGTGAAAATGGGATTCCTGACATGATATCCTTGAAGAAAAACAGTTTAGATTACTAATTTTTCTCTGCTTCAAAATTTAAGCATTTCAAGTAGATCTGACCTCTAAAGTCCTTTGCAATTGAGTTTAAAATCTAGCTATCAATGTTTTTATCAGTGTTGCAAGTATTCCATTCTGAGAATGCTTTACTTCTGAGACAATCATTAGGTAATTAATTTAAATATTAATTAATAAGTTGATTTAAAAGTGCTCCCACTGAGACAACTACATTTTTAAAGTAGTATTAAGACTAAAGGTACAGGAGTGGGTTAGTAACTAAAGGTGCAAATAAAATTTGAGCACTTAAGCTTTTTCCAGTATGACTGGTACAAGAAATACACCCATTTACTCAACAATTTCCACCTTATTCAATGAAACTACATGTCTTCTGTTCCTTTCCTACCCCTTTCTTACAAACTCTTACCCTTTATCTTTCATTTTCATCTCTGCTCACCAGAATTTTTTCTGCCATCTGCTGGATCTGTTGAGATTTAGTTTGAATATCTTCCTTTAGCCGGTTTTCTCTTCGTTCCACAGTCTCTAATCTCTTCACTTGATTCTCCAGAGAATGGCGCCGTTCCTGTAAAGCAATTATTAACTGCCATTGAAGCTACTCAGCTCTGCATTATCACTAAGCAATGAGTAGTTTCTAGAAAAAGTCACCTAAAGCAGTCAATATATGGTTGTCTTTTATATTTGAAATCCTCACCTTGCCTCAAATCCCCTATGTAAGCCCATGCCCTTATTGACTCCTTGCTGAAAACAAAAACCTCAGTTTTCCTTCAAGTAAATACATGGTTTTTTAATTAAAAATAGATTTATGTCTAACATCACTTTCCTGTGAATAGTTACTACAGGAATACAAGCTGTTCAGTCATTCATGTGATGGGTCCTAAACAGACATTCTCCACTCACCTCTGCTTCAAGCAATTTCTTCTTCATGCTTTCATTAGAATCTTCCCGATTCTGCAGTTTCTCCAACTCCTTCTCAGCTCTCTCCTTTGCTTGTCGAATATTCTGAAGAAGTTCTGTAGCTTCTGAGCTGGCTTTCACAGCCTAAAGGTCCAAAGGAAAAAAATAATTAAAATATTAAGAAAAATGCACACAAAAAAACTTGGTATGTGAATAGTTCATAACCTTGAGACAGTCAACAGTATAAATAAAAGTGCTCCTAACTTTGGCCCAGCAGTCTAAAATTAAGACAACTTAGAAACATGCAGGAACCTAGATTCTACCTCCTGTTACATAATTCTTCTGTTTCACAATAAAATTAAAATCTTGCAAGTTTCTGTCTCTGTGTATGGAAAATAAAGTCTACCCTCAGATTCAGCTTAAGTTCTTGGAAATAAAAAAAATATTCTTACTAAAACAGTAGGAGAGTAACACATAATTCCTTAGAATTAATGAAAGGAGAAAAGAGGAGGGGCACTTAAAACACGACTCATTTGTAATATTAGAAGTACTATTTCTACATAGTTTTGGCCTCCTATTCATGTTGTGTATCACTTGCTCTTGAAAAAGCCCTTTTCTCAACAGATGCCAACTTTGAAAAGGTGTCTCAGTGGATTATTATGACAACTGCTTTCTTCTCTGCTGAGAGGTCCCAATACAAACACTTCCCTACTGTTCTTACAGTGCCACATTAAGTGACAGACTGATCACAACTGCAAACATTAGTTATTATGCACTTCCTTCAGCTTACACTGCTAAGGTACTTTAATTCTGCTGTGAGCCCTTATCATTTAACTTTTTTTTTCTATGAATAACTGAACTGGAACATAATTTTATGATTTAAACAGAGTATGGTGGGAGACTAAGCCAAATCCAACATGTATCTTCCTAGTGAGCTAAAAACATCTGAACCCTGTATCCAGAAGCAAGGGGCAGTGCACTGCAGATGGCATCCCCAAGCTGGCATCTTTGAATTGGAATTTCTGTACACTACTCCAGTTCTGACTCAGAGCTGTTTACAAAAATAAACAATGTTGACATGTCTCAAGAGCAAAAAGCATGCTGAAAACACAAGTAATTTCAGATCCCAGTTCTCATCCCATTTTCCTTACCATCCCCCATACTATGACTAGTCCTATCTTTGAGGATAAAACAAAGTGCACCCCTCCTCTGAACTAATGTTTTACTGGAAAATCCTGTGGAAAATTCAGTTTCATTACACAGACATTACCTTTGACAGCTTTTCCTGCAGCTCCTGGATTTTTGCCTGCTGCTCTGTATTGATCTACAGTTAAATAAAAAGATGGGAGGAAAGAGTGTCATAAAACCAGAAAGGAAAAAATATTCTCTGCTTATGATACCATTTATTTTAGTTCACTTCCCAAAAATTATTTGTTTATCCCTATAAATTCCAACATACCAAAATGCTACTTGGCAAATCTACTCCTATTTTACTACATCTGGTTGCCTTCATATTTTGGTCACCAAGTAGGTTGTTCAATGTGAGAATACTCAGAATTCTTTTTATTTTTCATTTGTTATTCCTTATTCAGAAAGAAATGTATCACCCAGGTATCACTAACCTAGGTCCAAACTGAAATTATACATAATGGTTTGTTTTTGACAAGATTCTGAAAACTTCTATTTCTTAATAGAAAAGGATATCCAGACACAGCTTTACATCAAATCAGAAAGAACAGTGAATCAGACCAAGAAAAAGGTGAAGTAAAATAAATAAAATAAAATAAAATAAAATAAAATAAAATAAAATAAAATAAAATAAAGATGAATGTGAGGCTGTGCAAGCCACTATCTAAAGACACTCTTGGTTTAAGTGCATAATAGGAAAGATCCAGGAAGCAAACTCCAGGACCATGAGGAAGCATACCTTCTCCAATTTGGAATACAACTCTCCTGCTTCATTTTTTCCTTGATCCTTAACCTGTAACTTAAATATAAAATATATAAAAGTGTCAGGAAAAGTTGTCTGGTCTTCTATCTTCTATCCAGTCATCACCTCATGCAATTTAAACACAAGCAGTTACCCCAAATACAAATGTCATTATTTCAAGTAGACAATTGCAGGACATTTTGTATTAGCTGCACAATCTACACTAATTTTTAAAGGACACAGACACAAAGTGTGTGTGTAAAACTGCACTAGAAATTCAAGCAAGCCTCAGGCCCCTCTCCCATGAAACCTAA
This sequence comes from Phaethornis superciliosus, assembly GCA_023637945.1. Classification (NCBI taxonomy): domain Eukaryota; kingdom Metazoa; phylum Chordata; class Aves; order Apodiformes; family Trochilidae; genus Phaethornis; species Phaethornis superciliosus. The sequence continues at coordinate 3,286,552 of JAJQWJ010000020.1, forward strand.
ACTACCTTTTGCAATTTGTTGTGACATTCAGCAGCTTTACGTTTGAATTCTTCAGCTGCCAGTCGGGACTCTCTCAACTCCGATTCGTAAAGATCACTACGCCTGCGAGCTGAAATAAGATCCTCTTCTAATTGATTCATCATCAACCTCATTTCTTCTACTTGAGCTTGATATTCCTGTAGTTGTGGTGGAAGGGAAGGAAAAGGTATTACATTTTAGAGGCAACAGGGGAAATACTTGGAGCAGTAGATCCCAGAATACTGATTGTAGGTGAGAAGGGCATTTAAGAATATGTGGAAGAAAAGTAAAATACAAAATAAAATAGTGAGAGGTAAATAAAACAATATATTCCTGGTGTTCTGGTTTGAATCTTGTCATCTTCTAACCAATGCCTCATTAAAGTCAAAATGCTGACTTTTTGAGAGTGGCCTCATTGGCAGCAACACATACATACAACTACATACAAAAGATAAAAATTACTTACATTTCTAATTTCTGAAACAGAAATGTGCCTTTGAGTTGATGTCTCTACTAAATGCCCAGATGTTCCCTCAAGATACATTTTCTCAGGCTGATAACATGACAATTACCACAGATCTGCACAGCTTGGGTAAAAGGAAAGAAGGAAAAGCAGAGGGGTAGCATACTGTGACTTCTAGCTGTCAGTTATTTTCTTTTGATGGAGTTAAAAAGGATTGTATTGCTCTGTATGGGAGACAATCCAAAATCAAAGATTACTTTAGAAAAACTGTATAAAAATTGTTTGTAGAAGATACCTGCCTATACAGGCAGAAATAAGGATTCCCCATCTAGGAGATGGGGCACTAGAAGACAGGGCATTTGGATGGGTAAGGAGAGAAGGGAGAAGAAGGGACATTTGAATATCTCAATGAGACTGAGCACTCTCATGAGACTAGCTTGAGATTGCTTCTTGTATCTTCACTGGAAAAAAAAGAATTTAATTATGCTTATTTAGCATTTACTAACTCCTGTAAGTATACATTTTATAAAATTACTCTAAACAACAAAAAACCAAACCACCAAACACAAAAAACCCAAAACTAAAGTATTTTTATAAAGCTGTGAACAAGCAGAAAGCATGCATATCAAGAGCTAGGAAAAAAAGATGATGAAGGACTCACAGTGGGGGAGTCTTATCTTTCCATTTTAATATCTTACAGAACACCTGACTATTCCCATATTCAGAAGACTGTCTCATGACAAAATCAGGTTTGTCATCACTTCCAGACAGCCAGCTGCCTTTAGTTAGACATGTGACTGCAGGAATAATGACCCTAATGTTACCCTGTAGCTCTCTAGCAACATGGAAAGCTTATGTTGCTATTTTAAAAAGCTGGGCCTTCAACAGATTGCTTTACTATCCATCATAGGGAACATGGCTCGTAATCCCCAATCTCTAGTTTGTAAGGCAGACAGGAGACCTACTCTTTGTGGATCTTATTTTCTTGCTGGAAAGAATTAAAGCCTTTTGATAAGAAGTGAGCATACATAAACAGAAATTTTCATTTCATGCAAATACATTGGTGGATAAAAAAAGGCAGAATGGTTTGAAGGAATATATGTGCTACTCAAAAACTATACTTTGTTAAGACTTCCTAAAATACTCAGCTTTTAAATCAGCAAAAACTTGACCAAAGGATTACAGGTATGACTACAGCTGCCACTGAAAGTTGTTTGGGAAAGAAGGAGAATGGGGAGGGAAAAAAGAAAGAAGAGGAAATAATTGTTAATATTTCTGTTTTTCTTGTTTCTTCACATTTGCAAGACTATAAATAAATCTCATGGTCAGGTCAGAGTAACAGACCACATCACTCAAGGCAACACAGACTGATACCTCTTGCATACGTATCAGTCATAATTTTAAAACTATCAAAGTTGTATTTAATTGCATATTAATGGACAGGCAAAGCTCATGGCATAAACATGAAGCAAATCACATCAGGGTAGCTACATACAAATGAATTGTCCTCTCAAAAAATACAGATCCTGATTTGCTGCAAGTTCATCCACTGGGTCTTCATCAAGTAATGACCAGAACACAGTTTTAGTTTAAAAAAAAAACAAAAAAACAAAACAAAAGCCAAACACACACTCCAAACAACCACAAAAAAACATCATGCTCTTCTAGCCAAGTACCTGGGGTTAAGTTGAACCTACAGCCTTGCCATGAAACTATCTAATGCCTAGTTATTAGATTTTGAAGATTCTGATTTGCTGTTAATTTTACTCAGTCTCTCTAGTGTCATGCTTTCAACAGCAAAACTCTGAGACTCTTCCATCTCGCCTCCCAGTTCCCTCCAACTTAAAAAATAATGATCCAAGTTTTTAATGGCTAAGATCCACCTGCTATGAGTCAGCAAAACTCTGCTTCTTTTGTTGGGATGTTCTTGTGCACACATTTCAGATAGCTCAGAAGACCACCCCAGATATGAAAACTTGCAGGATATATTTTCAGATTCGTTTTTTTATCTAAACGGCATCTTTATCATCATGAATCTTCACAGGACAAACTAAAAGATTTTGGGACAATATTTGATTAAAAAGTACTTGCAGTATTTCCTTCTGTTACATGCCTCTCTACTGCCTAGGAAGAGGCTTTAATACTTGATATTTATCATTAAAAATGTTCCACATTTCAATATTTAAAGCAACCTTGCTAATAGCACAATGAAGTTTAATTTAATGAATGTTTTATTATATAAAACAACCATCCAGAAGAACTCTGTAGAATCCTATGGAGGGCTGCTACATCCAGAGGGGTTTTTTTGCATTTCATTGCTTTTTACGTAAGAGCTGCTCATGTCTAGAGAATTATTACCAAGGTTTCTCGGCTTCCTTGTCTCAAATACTATGAAATTAGTCAGTTAGTGTGTGTAAAGTACTTTGAAGATGAAAAACAACAGATAATTGCAAAGAATTGTTTGAATGCCATAACAAATTTTGATTTCTTTTTTGCAATATATGTTGCTATTATTTCATAAAACTGAATGGGTTCTGTCTTGTAGACCATTTAAAATCTAAAAATGTCCATATTTGTCATATTTTCATTTAATTTTGACATTTTTTTCCTTATTAACAACTATGCTGATTAATGAATTTTGAACATTTTTCTGATGGAAAAAAACTATGAACATCTACTTTGCAAATAGATTAAATTAGGAAAAGAACAGTTAGGTAAGACATTCTATTTTGAAAGACTATTATCCATTTTAAATGGTCAGATGAGAAGGAAGAGAAAAAACAACATGCCACAAAATGGAGGCTAGTTCAGTTCTCTCCCAGGTAAAGATTCATGAACTAGTGAAACTAGTATAGCTTGACCACAGTTGACTTCTAACATAGCCTATTACTAAAATATTACAACTTTCTCCTAAGCTGATTTTATAGAAAAAGTACTTTCAGGACTAGGAAAAGAAAAACTTGAAGTTTGGAGTTTGTGCTTACTTGCAATATATGCAAAAGTGTAATTCTCTTGCCTTCCATTTTATTGAAGAAACCACGTGAAAACACACAAACTGGGAGGCACCATAGCCTACCAATGTAAAAGGTAATCCTGGCAACAAAGCCAGAATATGCCAAAAATGCCTGTTTGTAGATAGCCACTCTGCTCCCCGAAGAAGCAGGTTCTATATACCTGTTCTTTGATCTCTTGCAGTTTTCGGCTTTGCTCTCTGATATCATGAAGTAGCTGTAGTGCCTTATCATCTTCCTGAGACACTTCCATCCGTGCCTGCTCCAGGCTTCGCTTTAAGCTCTGCAGAAAGCAAAATGTTCAATACATAGTCTTTGGTTTTTCAGATACCTGTATAATAAAAGATCTTTAGCTATACAATGCCTCCTTGACTGCAGTGAAGCATCAAAAAAATTGAGGCACCAAAGGAACCCTAAAGAAATCCATGGCCAGTGCTGCTGCTGCCTGGATAGAAGCAGCCCATTTTACAAACACTGTTTACTCAACTTGAATCTTAGGTTAAATCTCTACATCCTCATATAAGGTTCAGAGACAAAAAACCACAGAGATCACAAAAGGCATTCATTATTGACAGCATTTATCTATATTTTATCTAGCACTAATTCACAACCTAGGTACAATCCTTCAACTCCATGTTACTAACAGGTCTATCCATTTTTCCTGTTGCTGTTAAGCGAGTTAAATCCTTTAATCACTGTTAAACTTCTACAAAGACCAGAAGAGCTGCTTCTGTATCTCATCACATACCTTACCTGCAAATTTTAACAGACCTGTGGTCCTCCTATCAACTGCATATTATTCTTTGGTATAAGAAAATCAGTCAGGCTCATTTTAAAACATGCTTCCTAACAAACAAACCCACCAAAAACCTTTTCTATTCTCTGAAGCAGAGTATTATCTGGATTTTTGTTCTTGATACAAGAGAAATAAGGAAGCAGAATATTATATCCAACTGAAAATACAGAGACTAGAATGAAAATATCCTGATCGGAATCTTGCCAGGACAACTGGGCAAACATTCCAATTCCCATGAAAAATGCAAAATGATTGAAGACATTGTTTCAAGGCCTCATTTTTATATTCTATCTGAAAAATAGCACTTGTCCTAGCATCATCCCCAACATTACACTGGGGAACTGGATCAGTCTGAACACAGAATACCACAGACAGAGGCAACATCACTGTTTCTTAATCCTCTTATTTGCCCTTGAAGCTTTCTGTCTAGGCACTGGTGATGCCCCAATCCTCTACTGCTTAAGAAACCCTCAAGAAGTTAAAACCAAGCATGTTCTAGCACAGCCATTGAGACAAACATCACAAATAGTTTCAGACCAGGACAGTAGTTACTCCTGTATGTTCTAAGCACATGACCATGAAACAAAGTTTGAATGAAACAATCAAGCAAGCCTCTGAAAACAGTTCAGGGCTCCGTATTCAACAGATATGCTCTCCCATAGTATTTTCTCTCCAACTGAAACCATGATGGAAGAGAAAGGCAAAGACCACCAGATTTCAGGCCTTCAGAGCTCAAACAACTGGTGTAATGGCTCACACTGCATTCTGTGATATAGGTGGCCAGGTCCTGCTCCAGGAGGGATCGCTGGGTCTCAGAGGCCTTCAGTTCCACCTCCTTTTGGCTAAGTACAGCCTCCACCTCTGACACTCTCCGGTGCAACCGCGTCATTTCCTGCTCCATCTGCAATAAATACCAAGAGGTTATAAAGGGGGCTTCAAAAGCTTTGTTAACTGCTACTTTCAGAGCGCTGTTCGTAGGAATTTGTCTCCAAGAGACTTCTAGCTATGTTTCTCCAAATGGTGTTTAAATTCCAATACCATTGTCTCTGCTCCAGGAATGCACAGTTCTTCTTAAGGACAGCAGTAAGTCTAAGTCACCCCATTCATTCAAGCTGCTTGTTCAAATTCAGTCATTCTTCGAACCCCAGTTAGCAAAGAAGACACAATCATTTTTCACCTGACTTGCAGAGATGGGTCACTTTAACCTTATCCCAAATCCATGCTGGACCAGAAGATGGTGTTCCCCCATCTCCTTGTCAGGAGCAAATGGTCAAATCCAGAACAGAGCAGGGAGAAAAGTAATCAATCTCTCATAAAAGTCTCAAACAAGCAGTAAGTTTTGAAAGACTCCACCAGGTTCCCTTTACTGGAGCACAGCAACTAATATAGGATGTTCACCGTAACAACAGTTACACAAAGGAGAAGCTGTTGAGTTAGGAAGAGAACCTCAGAACAGTACTGCTGCAATTGTGCGTATGATGAAGAGGCACGGCCTGCAGGAAGAAGCAGTCATCTGTGTCACGCTGAGAAAAGGACTGTTTAGCATCCAGAGCCACTTCTTGTTAAGATAAAAGTATCTAGAGCAACAGCATGGCCTAAATTCATCTCTCTTTGTACTGGACAGGAGGCCACCTCACTGAAGGAAAAGCGCTTTGCCCACCAGGAGACTGGATGATCAGCAGCATCTGACAGATCCCTGGACACAGAGTGGTTGCAGATTCCTGGAGCAATGGAGATGGCCAATCGCATAAATAAATACCTTGTGACACTTGTCCTGGGCGTCTTGGAGTTCTTTGCTCTTGAGAAGTAGTTTCTTTTCCATGGAGCTGACCTTGGCTGGAGAATCCACACTTGGAAAAACAGATCTAAAAGAGCAAAGCCAAACAGCAGATAAATAGAGGCAAAAGGTAGATAAATCTGCATTTTGCAGCTCTGGTAAAGTACTTACTTCTACCACCATATAAGAAGGGAGCAGCAGTCACAGCCTAACAGCCATCATTTCAGATCAAACATACTCATGACAGTAAACCATTATTCAGTAATCCATGTGTGCTTCTTACAGTATTCATATTTTTCTTCAGTGTCAGAGTACAAAACAATAAACGACAGCAACATTACTTCATAAGCTGTCTAGATTTAAAAATGTAACAAAAACAAAGCATAATGTCCATGTAACCATTTGGAAAGGTAACAGATTTTCTGATAACTGTTTTTTATTTTGCACTTACTTTTAAACAGGTTTTTAAATTATCCTCAAAGTACAAAACCCCTAAAAACTTGTCATCACGTGCACCACAGGAAGAAAAATTTCATATCCTTAGTTACCTTCTGTAAAGCCAAACTGAACTGAAAGTTTCCTAACCCAATTCCTACAATCCCTATAACTCAATCAATACCAATATGATTAGTCACACTGCAGAACTTCAGAGTTCTACTTGTAAGTAATTTTTTAGTGAGACACAGCTTAACTGTACCATTCAAAACTGACTCCAGAAACCTAGGGAAAATATTTACATGTTCTTAAGCTTTCTATCTAATTGGGACTCAACATTTAAAAAGGTTATTTCTGTTAGTCTAAATTCAATTTAAAGTAGGATAGGAAGCCACTCAATGTTTTTGAGTATATTTTTAGTACCTTACAGCCTTAAATATTTAATTTGCCACCAAAAAATTAAGTACGCACATCAAAACATAATTTTAAAAATTGCCTTCTCCCTTGCATAAAATGATTCAAACTAGATATTTAAGCAGTTAATGATGGAACCAATGTTGACTGATAGATGAAAACACAGAAGTACAATGAAGGTGCTAATAAAAGATCATGGTGTGCCCACACATTGCTTTCTGCTTCTCCTGGACACATTTTGATATGCAACCAGTTATCCCCACGGAGAGAAATGAGCTTTGAGCAGCTCTCTGCATATAACCATACACCCACACACAGCAGCACAGTTTCTTCTTAACACTAAGGAAAGTTTGATTCCATCACCACCATTTTTTGAGAAAAACCCTACTTCTTAATCCAAATAGAGATGCAGGATAGTCACCAAAGGATTTTTATAAAAATGTTGCAGCAACATATAATTATCAAAACAGATCTGCAGTATTGCCACCTTAAGCAGTCAGTAGGAACCACTCTTTCACTGTTAGCAAACAAAATCCACCAATTCTGCCTTGAAAGGTCAAATATTAATATTTCTTCAGAAACCTGATATGGAAAAATTTAGAAGGAAGAATCATGCATGTCAATAATACAGGTATGGTCAAGATTTAATGAAAAAAAAATGCTGAAAGCAAATTTTTTTATAAAGCATTTCTTTAGTCCTGGTCTAATCAATCCTATCCATCAGATTACCGCATTTAACAAAAAATTTATGAAGCATGTCTGTGCTCCTACAGAGAACAGGGAATCATCTGAGAAAGATGCATATTAAATCCCATAACAGCTGGGTGTACAAACAAGGGTAAAAATGAATAGCTCAGAAAAGCAGTCTAAAAATACAAATTAAAGCTCACATTAACTAAAAAAGGCACTAAGGAATCTGCTTTAAAATGTTAATCAAATGTATGTAAATAGCTGCCAATGTGTACTGAGACAAGTCTGGAAATCTTTTTATAATAAAAATTTTGCTTTACATGTCTGAACTGTACTGGCTGAAGCAATTGGGGTTTTTTTCTTCAGTTCTAGTTTCAGCATTAGCCATCACCTTTTTTAGTTTCATTATTTTCAAATGAGACATTACCTAAGATAATTCTACCCAGTTTTCACATACCTGGTTTTATTTTCTGCTTGTATTTCCCCTCCTCAGCAGGGCTCATTTTATTGGGGTTTTTTTGCTTATTTATTTTGCTATTAAAAGAATCAGAGCCTAATATTGCAGGCACCATTTTGCATCTCAAAAATTTCTCCTAGCAAGCCAGCTTAGAGCATCTATGTGCATTACAACACATAGAAACAGGATTGATTCAGGCAAAAAAAGGCATGTTGTTCAGCCAGAAGTGATGGGATGGCACTGAGCACCGGAGCCTCAAACGGCCCTAAGTTTGAATTTCATTAGGTGACTGTAGAGGGAGCTGCTCCTCAGGGTTGGTGTCGGTTTTGTAAGGAAAGAGAAGGCTGAAAACTAGAACTACAATCCTTCCTCATCTCTGTACAAAGGAAGAAATGCCTTGAAAATGTGTCCTGGTGACACGACAATATCTCCCCCAAGTGAAGCCGATTTCAGTTAGCACTGGAGAAATGGTCTTCGAGAGACATCCTTTCCAAGTACTTCTTTCTTGGGTACAAATTATATTTAAACAACTTCACGAACATCCATGCAACCTTCAAAGTATTGGAAAGAGGGCAGAAAGAAGAAATCAAGAAAAATTGAATACTGACTAATCTAATAAAACTTTGCCATGGTGATAGAAGCTCTTGACACAGCATGACAAGGTGGAAAATGCCCACATTGCTGGGGCACTCAGGCTTCCTCACAGTCAGCATCACCTGAGAAATTAAACCCATCCAATCCAACATCAAAAGCCACAATGCAAAGCTATCATTCAGGTTGGCTCCATCTCAGAATATTTCATTTAATTAACTACTACCTCTGGATCGATTCTCTTCGCACAGCAGAGCAGTTTCTACTGTTTCCTCTGAAGTGTGTAAATAAGATTAACAAAAGGTAACCAACATACATCAACAAGAAAAATGTAATAAAAGATTAAAACAATCTAAGCCAAGTCTTTGGTACCAAGCATGGATAGCACTAGCTGTGCCAATTTACTTTCAAAAGAAGCACTGCCTGTATGACTAAAAACCAAGTCAACCTAAAGCTTACTATCTAGTGATTTCACAGACAGACCACCAACAGCCTCAACCAGCAGAACTATCAGAAATGGTGCTTGCTGTAGAAAAGTTCCTCCAGTCTTACTGTTGCTGAGCTGAAGAAGAAAAAAGTAGTATACAAAAAACTGTAAAACAGTGCTGGGGTACTGAACATGTACCTTAACCTCTTTTGTCCCTCATACCTTCCTTTCTCTTTTGCCTCTCATAAACCCCAAACTCACCTGTGCCTCTTCCTTCTCACAACGATTGACACCATCTGTCCTGATCCTGGCCCCCACACAACATGCCTATAATCTCAGCCCCCATCCCTCATGCTTTATTCTTTTTAGCATTATACTCATCTGTACCTTCCACCCCCTCGTAAATGCTTGCTCAGGACTAAAAAAAAACCAACTAAAAGCAAACAGTGATACCATCAATCTGTGAATAGAGATAGCTGAAGTGAAGCATATTTTTGGTATGCTCATCCTCTGCTTCCTCTTTAATCTATCTTTGGTGAAAGAGTTTACTGGAACTCAACAAACTGTTGGGGGAAATCAGTAGTCCTCTGTTTTGGAAGAATGGTCATTTAAACTCAGTATTTTATGATGACAATCTCAAACACATGGAATCTTTCAAATAAAAAAAAAAAAAAAAAAGAAAAAGAAAAAAAAATCTTGAAAAATACCATTTCTTCAGAACTTATTGAAAATATTTGGACTATCTACTAAAGCCTCACAGACCACAATTCAAGAATTACTAGTGTTATATGTATTGTGTTCTGATAGAGAATTAAAAAAAATTAAAACTCTGTATCAGCAACTGAGAGGAGGTACTAGTCCCACTGTCAGCCATGCCTGCAAATACATCTCTAGGTTCTGGTTTAGCAAGTATTTTGGATTAACCTAAATTTTGCATCACTATTATGCAGGCCCCTTTAGCTCCTTAATCCAGCCCAAGGGAGGACAAAGGAGCAAAAATTTACATCACAAACTATTTTTCAATTAGACATTTATATTTTTTAGGTATCTCGTCATATTTTATTAGTTGGGGAGTTTTTGTGGTGTTAGTTTGTTTCAAATTAGGTATTTTGGTATATTTGGTTAGCCCTGAATCTACCATGTATTTATTAGGGTTAGGGTCTCTGTTTGTCACCTGCAAAGGACAAGAACAATTTTCTTTCACCACTTGATGGGTATTTTTGGCATCTAAGGATTCTTCTCACTTACTCTGAGCACTGGAGCTTAGACACAGAGAGAGGAAGCAAGGTGGGGCTGGCTTTTAATGGTATTAAACTCTGAGTTGCCTGTTACCTTGTCACAGTCACACAGTGGCAGCCAAACCAGCAGCCAGATTTGCAGTCAGACAGGCATTTCTCCCCTATATCAAGAATTCAGAGGCCATGATGGGAGAAGGTGTTAGCTGTCCCTCTGCAGCCTGACTGCAGTTCTTAGAATCATAAAGGAGACTTACTTAATAAAAGCTATGATAGTACAGGAATCTATGACATAAGCAATGTCCTTGATTTCTCCTGATTGCTTTCTACAACACGTTATTGCCATGCCTTTTGCTCTCTTGTTAAACCTTATATTTGTTACAGGGTCACAAACACTTCCCAAAACTTGTGGTATGGGGAAACACACAGAACATTGCAATTCAATGGACCCCTCTAAACTGCACACCGACTGTGTGATTTCTGGCAACAGGTTTATATGACTTGTGTCACACTTCCTTCTAGCCCTAAGTGGTTGGCAGAAAGGAGAATGGAAAAGAGAACTTCTTTCATGCTTCTTCAGTCCTATTATTTTTTTAACTGCCTTTCCTCTGACGTATTTGAAATTCTGAGTTCAGCTATGACCTTTTAATGTCCAGTGAACAGGGGCAAGAACTTAACCCTAAGCTTCATAGCTTGACAGCTCTCAAATTAAAAGTAATGAAAGTTTCAAGGACCTTGTTAATGGCACTCTGCAGTTGCCTGGCCTAACTATAAGCAGCAGTAGGGACATCAGAGCTATCATGCTGCAGACACAGGAACACAGATCTGCATCACTTAGCAACCATAAGGGTTAGACTTTCAGAGGAAAGATTCTGAAGAAAAATTCAGGGCTGATAAACTCGATGACTTCAGACCTTCCAAAGAAGAAATCCCAAGATACGTATCAGATAAGCCTACCCCCTATTTACTGTTCTCTTCCCCATCTAGAATTTTATATTCAAGCTAGTGGGGCCAGAAACAGTACTTTTATTTCCTCACATAAAACATACATCACACAATATTTTATAAATCAGAAATTATCTTTATGACTCAGTGTTGCAGTCATATTGAGAATAAACTAGTCTCTGCACTATTTAAATACATATAGTTCCAAATATCCATACATTCCTTGCCGTCTTTCCATCTCCTCCTTAAACAAAATGCAAGTATTTATTGCTAAAAATATTACAGTTCATCTATTGAGATCTCATTCAAAAAAAGGAACCACTAAGACTGATTTATATTACAATTATTTGAGGGAAAATTAAGTACACAATGTCTTTTTGTTCCAGCCTAGGAAAAAAACAGGACACATTCAAGCAGAAATTTTATGTCAGTCAAAATTTCTCTAGAACACATTAATCTCTATGGTTTTTTGCTATACCCTTTCTCATCTATTACCAAAAATTCAAATATAACTTCAATACACATTTTTGGTACCAGCTCCACAAAGCCAGTTGATCAATCAATATGCTGTAGCTGTATTACTTTTCAGCCTTATACAGTTACACCACCGTTCCTGAGACTTTACCTCATGCTTCTTTTCACTTCTAGTGCTGGTCCTCCATTACATATACATTTTCACCATACATCTGTGGTCACTGGTGAGACTTTTCTGACTATTACATGAATGATCATATGGCCTTGATAGATGGATTGCAGTTCCCCATGCAGAAAAGATAGATGTGAGTTATTTAATTTCCAAATCAAGGTAGATTTTAACCCCAGGTTTCTATATATAAAACATTTTATTTTTCTAATTCTGCTGACAATATTAAATCATTTCACCAAAATACTACTTTTGTGGTTGTTTTGTCTTCTCCCTTCCTTCCTCTTTTGTCATAAAAGCAACTCTGCCAAAGAGGAGCAATCAAAGATTCCCTTTGTATTACTGACATGACCATCCTATAACCTTGATTTACAGTGTGGGCAAGATCAAAGATGTCAACAGTAGCACCAGATTTGGTTACACACATACCGCAGTGTAACTGTCACAACCAGGATCACAAAAAAAAAAAGAAAACTTTATTGACAGGGTGACAAGGAAGTCCCTCAAGGGAACTAACTAGCAATGAACATTGACATGAAAACACAGCACCTTAGTGCATTCAGTCACTAACCCAGCTGAAGGCACTGCGTTCCTCAGAGGCCTCATGAAACTGAGGTAAGGACTTCTCAACTTAACACACTGCACTAGTACTTTTTCTGTCATCAGAAACTAACCATCCATCACACCAAAGGGTTTCTACCATATTATCTATATTGGTCATTTTCTCTGGCTCCCTTCTGTTGGAAAACGTGTTTTCTTTCAATGAAAACCATTTTTTCTAGATCTTTACCTCCCCCCCCAAACACATCCCCTGTGTACTTCATGTGAATCTCCAGTCTCCTAAAACACAATACAGCAGTCTTCCTATTCAACTTGACCTAATAGCACAGTCAGCTGCTGTGAAGCTCCTTCTCTTGTTCAGTGACCCATCAGTGCACATTCCCAGATTACTGGAACTCCATTTCTGTGGATCACCGATTCAGCCTTGCACATCCCCAGCACTTGGTGCCCACTCTCTGACCCAATAAAATAACACCCCCTTTTCCATCTCTGAACTCCTCAGTTTTCTCCTTCTTTCATAGATCTGCAGTACCAGAAATGCAATCACCTACTGTTTCCTAGTTAACAGCAACAACTAATTCAAAGTATTTGAGCAACAATTTTCAAAATAACTGTTTTAGAATCAACCTTTTCATTCCCTTCCCTCCCCCTCATCCCAGAAATAATCACAGAAGGGTAGGACATGCACTAGCCACAGCAGCAACAGATAAAGCCAGAATCTGGCAGCTTCCCTAAAGCAGAGTACAGGTCAGTTAAAACAGCTTTTACACACACACCATCTCACTGTAATGAACCTTTGCATTTTTCCAGTTGTCCTATGCACCCAAGCAATAATTCCTACTTACTCTGATCTGAGGATCCCCAATGCCTTGATGAATGAAAACCCCACAAATGGCAAATCTTCCCCTGAGAAGCCTGCTGGGTTCAACTGGCGCGTAGAGGATAAAACCCGCGAATTCTTCTCAGGTTCATCAAAATTTGAGGTGTCATCATCAGACTTGAGAGTAGGAACGAAGGGGGGAGGAGCTGGTGAAAAAAGCAAGCAGAAAAGACAAAATTCAGCCACAGTTCACTCTGCAACAGTCCCACACATTCAGAGCTTGCGATAGCACTGCAGGTCCTGCTTTTAATCTTGCTAACACAAGCAGACTGAGCTGCTGCTCTCAAATCATATTACAGCAACAAGAGATTAACCCTTAAGGTACCAACATGGCTACCACTCTGCAGGCAGAATGTCTCCCACACTGATTGAACTGGGTTTTAGGTTGGAGATTTGAGATTGTTGGATTTTGGGGTTTTTTTCAGGCTGGGATGGGTTTTATTTAAACACATTGAATCAAATCCAAGCACCAGACTAAGAAAATCATTACTGTAATATAGATAAAGGTAATTCAATTCTGATTCATCTAGAAAAAGAAAATGTGTCCAACACAGCCAATCAGTGACACTACATGAGAATGTAGCCTGATCCTTCGCTAGTCAGCTAAGGGATATTTCTACCCATTAATACTTTCAGGAATATTCCCAGCATAAGCTTCTAACCAACACAAACTGTTCTTTCTCCTGAAAGATTCTAATAAAATATAGGTACTAGCAGCTAGCTGGTCTTTAAGAAGGGATGAAATATCAGTAAGATTTTATTTCTTTAAAAGAGCTCACTAAAGATCTGGAACTCTTGTTGGGACACCACTGCAGTCTGGCTCTGATACAATCAGCTCTGAAGGGAGGTATAAATAGCAGGAATCACAATGTATTTCTTACTGTAATTTCTAAATCGGTAGCACTTAACTTGTTAAGCAGTTGTTTAATTTCAGCTCATTTTCTTGTGTTTGCTTCAGTTTAATTAGCCAAGAGAACAAAAGAACAAGTTCTTCTCAATGATGTACAGCACCCAGGCTGGCTTGGCTACATATGTGAAAGAAATGAAGGCAAAAAACATGCTGTACAATTCCTGCCCCATTAAATCACGTTTTCTAAGATATTTATTTATTTATTTATTCCTCACTCAGGTCCTCATTCACTGCAAAACTACTGATCTCTTTTTTGGTCGCTAAAGGAGACAGCTCTTCATTCAACAAGCAGAACACAGCCCACTGTCACAAGCTGATGAAGTGTAGTGTGCTAAAACCGTTACCATGGATCCAGTATAGATCTCCTGTAGCTGAAGGGCTGATGAGAACTGAAGAACCGGGAAGGAACATTACAACCCCTGCAGTGCAGGCTCCCTGCTCCTCACTCTGCATGCTCGGGGTTTAACCCTACCTGCCTGCAGTCGTGACAGATGCTGATGCTTATCTGACTGACACAGCCAGGATGAGTCACGGCTGGAGCTTGCTAGCTCCCTCTAGGTTGCCAAAACCTTTCATCGCTCGCCTTTTAACTCTTCGTTCTCTAGACAAATGTAAACTATCACAAGGTAAACAGTAATAGGCAAATAGAAAAAAAATTAAACACACCATCGGTATCAACTGCCGATTCCCAACCCCACCTGCGGGCTTTGCTAGCAGCCCCCCAAGAAGCCATTCTGACGCTGCTCCCAAGCAAGGAACTGAGAAGAAATTCCATGAAGCAGATAAGATGCTGATCACGTACAGTAGTTTCAAGTACAAACAGAATGAGATAAACAGGGAAAATATACAAATTAACAGGATCTGAAGTAAGCAGTTCTACTTACTGGCTCCAAAACATTTCAATTGTCTGCCAATATAATGAATTTACTAATTTCTGCTATTTTATTGGTGATTATATAAATTTAGATCCAGTATAATGCTAACATTTAGGTACTGTAAATATAATTGTGTAATACAGATTGTCGATTAGCACCTGTTTTTTTTTTTAAATTCAATTTATGTCAGGATAATGTCCAGCTACTCTTTGATATGGTCTTAATGATCAAAAACAGAGAAACAAAAGAGAGCAGGTTGTAAGTGTATCATCTTTAATGCAAATATAAGCCAAGAGTTGCAGTTAATTCAAAGCAGAGGAGGATAAGTTCAGGAATTAATATTTTGTAGTTTAGGACCCCTGATTAAAGATTTTTGCACATCCTTTTACAGGAATGAGTTGCTGTACGTTGTCTTTAAAGGCAGATAGTGTCTATGAGATAAAGTCAATAGAGAAAACACTTGGTCTGGGAAAGTCTAGAATCTTTCTTAAAGAGGTAGCAAAAATCAACATAGCTGCATTTTTATAATGGTAAAACAATCCTTCTTGATACTCCTCAGATGAACTAATCTCAGAGAGAGACAGACCTGGTGCCTTACTTCAACAGAAATTAGATAAGATCCTAAGGGTCATCTTCAAGCCCTTGCAATTAAATAAAGTCTTTCTTCTTAACAGTAAGAATTCCTAGTCAAACCACATGCATAAAAGAAAATATAAGAACAGTATGCACATAAACAGATGAAAAGCAATTAGTAGGTAACAAAAAGAAAAATGTGAGAGAGCAAACCTTTGGGGCTGGTGGTTTAAGACTAGTTTAAAGTCTAGTTTAAAGAGAATGTTTTACACTACAGTTTCCTCTGATTTTCAATAAAAGATGTGAACAAAAAAGATAAATTGGGAACCCTAGTTGAAAAATAATTAAAAAATCATTTGCCCTCTCTATTTCATTCACCAAAAAATCCATGATCAACAGCTTGAAAACTCGGCAACTTTGCAGTATAACCTTGCTACAACATTAGTATCAAGAAGAAGTAGTAACTAAACAAAAACCTAGAACAGTCACTCAACAAAAACACCTCTAGATGTTAAGTAGTTCTGAACTGTACACAGTGACTGAAAATGGAAGCAGAACTTCTTCAGAAGTTTCAGGACACTGGAGAAAATCTCACTTGGAAGGAAGAGAGAATACCTTTAGGAAAAAAAATAAGATAAACTCTGTCTGGTTTTGTTAGTTATATGGTAGATTCCTCATAGTCCTTTCTTCCTAAGACTAGGGAGTCCTTCATCTGATGTCCAAAATATTCACAGAATAAACACAGCAGTCTTGTAGGAACGAGCTAAAACAGACAAGCAATTCTGCTGTCAAATGTGGATCACATAGTGACGTAATTTGTAGCTATATTGTTACTTCTTGCTTAAAATCAGAGGACTGTCACACAACTATAGTATTTTCAGAACTCGATGAAGTTAGTGAATGCAAATATATCAATGCTCTTATCAGATGCTTCTTTAAAGGGAAGAATTCTTTAGTAGAGGTCAAGATAAGTCTCTCAGAACTAAATGTTAAAACCTTGCTGTTGCATCTGACAAGGTGAAAAAGTTGCACTTTTTTCAGGTTCACCCAACAGCGAGGCAAAACTATTACTCAAAAAGACAGTAAACCAAATGCTTCTACTCAAAGAAACTGGTTGGCTAGAAAGACCTCTTTTTGCCTCCTATATGTTACACACAAATGTACATGTTGTTTACCATTTAAAGTATCTTGGAGAGAACTGCATGTTTTAAAAAAGCCAACTGCTTGCCTAGATACCTCCCCACTTGTGGAAGGATGTAACCCTCTTCCATCTGTTTCAAAGAATGACTTTCAGATGAAAAGGGGGTGTTGTAGGTTGCTAAGTTTAAAAAAAAAAAAAAAAAAAAAAAAAAAAAAAAAAAAAAAAAAAAAAAGCAAACACCAAAACCACCACACATACACTGCAGTACTTTAACCAGTTTATCATTGAGATTAGATAAAATCTCATTTATAGAAAATGAAATAAATGCTTCATTTCCCCTTGGAAATTCAAAAGGAATACAGAACATCTCTTAAGAACAAAAATTTGTCATTTCTTGATCTATAAGGTGATCTACCCATGCTTTCTGAGGAAAAGCATCTACATAGCCTTCTAAAATAGGTTGGGCATTACTATTCCTCAGACGTTAAGAGGCATATTTGAGTAAAGTGCTACAGAAGAAAAAAAAGAAAATAGAATGTCCAAGTGATGTAATTTAAGGATGTTTCCTCTAAGATCACTTTAAAAAGGCACTATACTAGTTCTAACCAATCTACACAACATTAATGTTAATGATCCACATGATCCAACACATAAATTTCTGTTAATAAAAGAGATCTTCAAGCTGACATGAAAGTGATCTCCATTTAACGTTTTTCTGAAAGCAAGTTTTTAAATGGAACCTCACAAATTCAGTTTAACATACTGAATGACAACTTTGGATTCATAAGGATAAGTCTTGGACTTAGGAACAATGAGATTTGGGTTCCTGCCTGCTTAATAGCAGAAGACAGCCTTAAAACCAGTCTTCCAACACTTTATCAAGTCTTATGTGCACAAGACAGTAACTCTTCTGTAAACATAAAGTTTTCTCATGTAAGTTCCAATATGCCATTCCATTTTCAAGACCTCTTTAGACTGTAGCTACAAAACAATTATTAAAATGAAAGATTCTTTATGCTTTGTATATATGCTTAGATGAGAATAAAAGTCTTCTGACTATCCTTTACCTAGCCCTCAGTAGCCAGGTATTTGGTCCCAGATTAAAAAGCTGATACAATTAATGGATTGCAAATAACAAGAAGTGGTGAACAAAATCCAAAAATTACATAGAATGCAGCTCTGTTGCCAATAGCACATTCCTCCATTCTCTACCTTTGATTTTATATACTTATCAAGTACTCAAATAGTTCTGTTAACAACTGTCCAGATGGAATCCTGATCATTTAGCTGAAACACAGACAGAAATATGCGTATTCTAGGTAAATAAATTCCAGAATATTTTCAGAAATTTCTGTGAAGTAAGTGAACACTGCCTTTTTTAAGTTTTTGTTTTCTCTTGTCTGGGAGGCAAAGAGGAGGGAGTGTGGTGTTGTCTGGTTGGGGAAGAGGGGCAGTTTAGAAGCTTCAAAAGTCATTAAATAGCAGAAATCAGAGAGCAGAATCTATAAATGTGTTTTGTACTAAAACCCCAAGGAAGGGCAAAATTATTGGTTGAGACAGATTTAGTTAAACCTGATCTTAGGTTGAGTGGTTGAATTCTGCTTCTGTAACTTAAGAGCTGCTTTTCCTGACAAATGCTACTTGAACCCAAGGAAGCTGGGAGGTTTTTTAAAGGCAATTCTGGTTTTGGGAAGGGTTTTTCTGAAAAGTTAAGTATTTCGTAAGTTACCATAACAACAAAATGCAACACTGAAAAACTTAATGGCACATTCTTAACCAAAACTGGTGCATTAAGAATGGTTATTCTGGAGTTTCCAGCATGATAATTTAAATACCTGCAAGGCAAGGGTACCAATTTTTCCCAGCCTTTCTTTGACTGAAGCAGAAATAACATCAGTGCTTTTATAGAACAGAAGAAAGTCTGACTGTGCTTACACAGGATTTATTTAAGAATCATAGCATCATTTAGGCTGGAAAACACCTTTAAGACCATCAAGTTGAACATTCTATACCCCCAAAATCTTTGACCAGATGAATTTGAGGGAGTGAGGTTCTTTCAATCCTGTGACCTCTTCCAGCACTCACTAGTTTCCTAATTTTGCCAGGCTGCCATTGTTCCAGTTAAACACCAGTAGCAGCAGAGGTCAAGATGAGAAAGAAACCTTTAGCTTTTAGATAGTCCAGGTCAAACCCAGCACGGGTTTTGAATAGGATGACAGTGACCCTGCTCTGAGTAAACCAGCAAATGGAGAACCACTGCAGAGAGCAAAGCAATAGGTAATATATTGAACCTGCTACTAAAAGCAAGAAGACTGCTGTGTTTTGTGCTAGTTACAGTGGGGTTTTATGAAGTATGAGACATAACAACAAAGACAGGGGTCAAAACTGCATGAATCTTCACAGTAGGTAGGTCCGGATATTACAGGGAATGATGCAATCCACTGGCCAGCTGCAGGCAGAAATGGGATTTTTAAAATCCCAAATGGTTATTTCAACATTTTAACAACAGAGCTGCCGACCAGCTTGGCCCTCAGTATCACTGTTGTCACATGCAATGACAGAACCTTCATTTCACTTGTGCAGTTGTGTGAATACCAGACAATCGCCACGGAAACACCAGAACATAAGTTCATGTGCCATTTTTTTTCCAGATCTGAGATAACATGATACAAAATTTGAGAACTGGAAACTGGTAGTTCAGGCAGGGCTCTAGGGACTGAAAGCAGAGTGGTTTGGAAAATGTATGCTAAAAATGATGAAAGATACTCAAGGCTCAACAGCTCTCAAAGGGCAGAAACAATGGAAATCAACACAATAGCAGCTCCACAAGATCAAAATTAATGAATCAACAGAAATGTGAGTAAACATTCTGTGGAGCTGACAGCTGAAGTGCTGAGATAGTCATCAAAAGTAGAAGCATTGGCTTAGCAATTTATCATGGAAAATGGAGCACAATCATTGCTCTTGCAGCGTATTTGATAAAGAGTATAAGGCAGACATGTTCCTTGCCCAGATAATCTTATAGTCCAAATAATTTAAAATATTATCAAACACAAGTCAGGCAAAATCATTGATAATCTTTGAAATATTCACTTTTGACATGGAGCTGGTGCATGGGTACTTCCCAATACTAACTTTCACTGCTTCCACAGTATTAAAAACAATTTTATGCATAGAAGATTATATACTTCCCTGCTTTTATTCTACTCCTAGTTGAACAAACAGACTTTTGACAATAAATTTAGTCACATATTAGCCACAGTAACTGTGAGGAAAACTCCAGTGTCCCCACTGACAATTTATCACTTACAGGAGCTTAAAATGAAGTTGTATCACAAGAAAGAAAGAGAGAAAGCTCAATATACAATAAAAAATAATGATACTAAGCCATTATTAAGCAAACTGAGGTGGGGACTGATGCATTTTAATCAGAGGAAGGACACAGAAAGGACCATTTATACTGTCCAGTCTAATGCCTGCACTAATACAGTAACTACATCAGAAATTCATACAGAAGTGTACTCAACTACATCTTAACTTAAAATTTTCACATGAGAGCTCTTAACATATACTATCCAAAACCCAAAATTAATTATTTGTTAAAAGTGCCTGATCCAGGACACAGTCCTGTTTCATTATGAATACCTATTCAGATCAAATACACTTGAATATTCACATTGTACAAATTGTCATGTTACCCAAAGAAAGAGGGATTGTTAATAATTGCAGTATTATTCTACTTACAGTTACGGATATTATTCCAGTCAATTTTAGAAAAAAATGGGTGGCAGCAGAGTCCCTCATAACCCAGCCTTTCCTTCTGTCCACAAAGCAAGCTCTGAATCAGATCAAGAAATTCACTACTAACTTTCACATCCTCTGGGAACTTCAGAAATCTCTGCATTAGAAAGAAAAAGATGTCTGCTCAGTAGGAAAACAGTCCCAGAATAATTAAGTTGCATTATTCTGAGATACGTCAGGCATAAAGGATAAATATTTATAGTAAATAAAAGTATTGTGCATTTTTTCCAAATAGACTTTTATATCCACTTACTGAATTAAAGATAACATAAGATCAAGCATCCCTTATCAGACAAGAGAGGATGGAAGTTCACTCTACCTGGAAGTTCATGATGTTATTGAAAGTTTTTGCTGAAGTTCCTTCAGTGAACGGAGATCTTCCATAAATCATTTCATAGGCAATAACTCCAAGGGACCACCAGTCACACTCTGGACCATAAGCAGCTCTGCCATCCCCATTCAAGCCTGTTAGCATTTCTGGTGCCATATAGTCAGGTGTGCCAACAGGGAGCTTGGCATTTACCTAGAAGCAAAGATATACCATGGGAAATTACAGCACTTCCAGTTCACTGTGACCTTGGTAATAAAGCAAATTTTTTTTTTTTTTTTAAACAAGGCACAATTTTTAGTCAAGGTATAATCAAGGAACAGATATAAAGCTAGTGTTCCCTTTCTGACTGGACTATCCAAATAAGCCATAGACAAAGTTTAAATCCACGTTATTACCATTTTGTTTACTGTCATTTTGGCAGCTGACCCAAAGTCCACCAGTTTAATGTGTCCTGTTCGGTCAATAAGAACATTCTCTGGTTTGATATCTCTGTAAGCAAGAAGAAAGCAATCAGGACCTTTCCATACCATTTCCCACTGTCACATCCAGATAACAGGATATCCCTGTTCAGCTACATTCACCTTGTGCTCAAATGCATAAAACCTTAACAAGTGGGAGTCTTATTTCCAACTGTTGTTCTTTTCCAAGCAAATGCTGAAGTAGTAAAGTTCCCCTTGTTTCTTAGAAAGTTAATCATTAGTGACAGAAGATGGAGAGAAAAGGTGGTTTTACACTTGACGACTGTAACTGAGTTACAGAGAAGTATTATGTAGCTCCCCAAATTTCCTCACAACTTACTCTGTACATCTTCCAAATCCAGGCAGTTAGAGAGCATTAGAAAGCCACAGTCTGTGCAGCCACCACAGCTTCTTGAAACATAAAATACTTCATAACATTTCCAAAGGCTCAGAATGGGAGAAATCTATTAAATACCAGTATGACATGGAAACAAATACAGTAACATCCTTCAAGCCTTAATATGCTCTTTACAAAGCACCTATGCTGCTCTGTTCACCATTCAGCACACAAGTTTTAACAAATACACTGATTTACCACATTACTTGGTGCCAACAGCCGCAACCTCTGGAAAACATTTTAATTTTTATAGTGCAACACTAAGGCTTCTTTTTACTAATCCCATAGAATATACACATAACAATCCTTTCCTGATACTAGCTTGAATTTTACATCAAAGTTAATGCCTTTAGCTACAATTACAGTTGGGGTCTGAATAATTTTCTCCTGATACAGCAAGTGAAATACCATCCTGAAAGAGGTCAGAATATAAAAAAAAGCAAGAACACACCATTCCAGAACACTTTTTCTGGAATGTTATTGATCAAATACGATGTGCAATGCAAAGCAGTCTTGACCTACCGGTGTACATAACCCATCTGATGGACACTGTGAATGGCTAAAACCAACTCTGCAAGGTAAAACTGCACTGTACTCTCATCAAGTTGATCTTCGTATCGGTTTAAGAGTGACAGTAAGTCTCCTCCAGGCTGATACTCCATAACCTACATGAAATTTTAAAGGAACAGATATAGTTCATATGTACAAAAGATATTGCATTCAACTCTTCCATACTATACTGGACACATATAAAACAGTGGCATAGAGTGCTAGAAAATTTACAGAAGGTGAGCCCATTTCAACCATCACGTTGCCCTTCAACATAAAAATGGCAATAGTGTTCAAGATAGAGAAAGGAAACAAAGACTAGGCATTACCAAGTAGAGATTTTTCTTGTCTTGAAATGCATATTGTAACTGTGGAATCCAAGGACTGTTGCTCTGAGATAATATAGTGCGTTCTTCCTCAAAAAATGTCACCTACAAAAAAACGGAAGAGTTCAGTTATATCATGATGAGTTAGAATACATTAAAATCCCCTAGTTTTAGAAAGATTTGAGTCTGTGCCAAAGGCACACATCACAAAAAAAATACACAGAAAATAATATTTCCTGGTGATCTACACCTTGAAAGAAGCAACTTTACTCCTTTTTTTGTGCTTTCCCTCCCCCTCCCACTTTCTGTTGTCTAGCTTGCTTCCAACTAAACAGTCTCTGCAGCAAAGGGCAGATTCCCTTTGACACGGATGACACATCTACCAGCCTGGAGTGCCACCTTGGTTGACCTCACCTGGACTAGCCCTAATAAAATAAAATTAATCTCAAAAGAATCAGACAAGGAAAAATGAAGCCAGAGCAGTTATGGGGTAGCAACTTACAGATAATTCAACAATAAATCATTATTAAGTGTTAAAATACAAGGTTTTCTTTATGTCATCTTCTAGCAAATATTTAATTATTTAGCTATGCATCCAGACAAGAAGAAATTAATTTTATGACAGAGATACTACAAGTTGATTCAGATCAACATTCCCTACTTTCACTAACCCACACTCAGCAAGACTGAGCAAGTGTCATATTGAGGGTATATCATACTTTTCTTTCTCGACAACTTATGCCCTTGCAAGAGTAATTTTAGTTTATTTTCATTTCTGATAGCCACAAACAATGATAAGGGATCTCAGGAACAACCTAACTGCACAATACACTAGAAACAACTGATGCAGATTACTGCTGTAGAAATTCACAAGGTCTTTCATGGAGTATCTCTGTCCTGCTTGCCATCTCACATCAGTAAAAGATTAACACATTTTTCTCACCAAACTATGATAACAACCTCCATTATCCCTTTTTTAAGTTTTCAAGTAACACGTTTCTCCAGCTACTGAGAGGTTCTCCATAAAAATGTAGTTACCACACTCTGCCTTCACACCCACTCTTGACATTCTATGTCATTCTTTAAAATAAAAAAAAAAAAACTTAATGAAAAAGATTGCCTGAAAATTCAAGCCATCATTAAACTGATCAATACTGATCCAGTATTTTCTTAATCTGTTTT
Organism: Phaethornis superciliosus; assembly: GCA_023637945.1. Classification (NCBI taxonomy): domain Eukaryota; kingdom Metazoa; phylum Chordata; class Aves; order Apodiformes; family Trochilidae; genus Phaethornis; species Phaethornis superciliosus. Next base: position 3,310,438 of record JAJQWJ010000020.1, read on the forward strand.
TTCTTCTTGTACAATTAGATGGTAAGCTCTTTAAGACAAGGGCTGGGTTTTGTTTTGGATGGATGGCACCTCATCATCTATGACAATGGCTTTTAAACACATCAAAACTACATGCAAGCATCATACTTAACTATGTAGGATGATCTTACTCAAGATACACTTTTAATTCTAATAGTGATGACAAAAAGGAAATATTCAACTAATCATAATTTTTTGTTCTACTGTTGTTACAGAAAAATATACATACATGCTCCTGTGCCAACAAGGACTCCTTGTTCATCACCTTCATAGCATATACATCACCAGTAATTTTCTCTCTTACTACTTTTACATCTGCAAAGTGACCACAGCCAACCACACTCTTTACTTCAAAATCCTTCACGCTGGGTTGCAATTCTCTTAGTTCAGCTATAGTCTCTGCATCTATCAAAAAAAAAAAAAAAACAAACTTACCTTAGTCAATTGACATTTCAAAAGAAATATAGTATCAAAAATGGTGAATCAACATTTAGTTCCAGACTCTCAAGAAATTTTAAATCATTCCAGAATTTGCTTCTTAAAAAAAACAGTGTGCATAAGAACTAGAAAAAGAATGCATTAATGCATAGTTAAGACTGAAACATGGTATGTACAAGAGAGTCAGGAAATGTTAAGACAGTTCCCATAGCAATAATTCTGTCCCATTCATAACACCATAGGCTGATAGCCTCTTTTGTTTCTGATTTCTTTCCAAACGTCCTCTACCAATACACAGTGTATCCTCTCATGAATATGAGTGCTTTCCTTAGTCGAATATTACAAGTCCAGTGCCAGGGTTTTCTCCGCTGCCTGTGGGAGGCACTAGTCTATTGTCTAACATTTATTTCAGATTGTCAAGGCTTCCTTTTACTAGTTTCAACCAGTATGCACTGTGATAATCAATTGCTCACTGCAGATTGTTCAAAAAATTGTTCAGACTAGCAGAAAATTGCTCTCCACCATTAACATCTAGTAATTTTTGTATGGAATTATAGAAGGCATCATAAGTTACATTTAATAAAATAGCTTTCTCGTATATCTTAATAGAAAAATTGATGAATCAAGCATATCATCAGCAAAATATTTACTCCGTCAGCAATTAACTATCTGAAACACAGAATTATTATTTATAAGTTACACACACAAAATTCGGATAACACATGGAATCCAAAAGATCACATCAAGCTGAAAGAGCCAAGGATTACTAAATTCCTTTCTATTTTTTTCCCCTCACACCTCTAGGCAATGTTCTGTTCTCAACTTCTGACATCATTAATCTCAACTTCTGACAGCATTAATGAATCAAAGTAATAAAAGCATTAGTGAAACACTAAGATTCTTAAGAACTGCCTTTTCAAAATAACACCTAAAAATTAGTGTAAAGAAACTTACACTTCTTCACAAAGTTGCCAACGTGCTTGATTTTCATTAAAGCAGGGTTTCTGCATTCTTCAAAAAGAACAAATAAAGAATCAAGGATGCCTTCCCGGGAGAGAGGAGACATCTGCTGTTGAGTCACAAAGAGTGGCTTCCCCTGGAAAAAAAAAGAAGCAACAGCAGATGGAGTCTCAGACAACAATGAAAAGCCTCTATTCAATAACATATGTATAGAGCAGATTATATATTATCCATTTAAAAATCACTACTTCAGAAATTAGACAAATGATAGAGAAGTGTGAGGTAAACATATCAACTCACTATGTCAATCTGCAATGGGTGTTACAGGTGTTTTCCTTTTAGACAAAACCATCCTTTAAAGATTACTTCCTTGAAACTACGCACACCCTACTGATGCCTCTGACCTGACTGACTGCTTTCTTGACATTGTACCATGGGGTTTATTTCATCCTACAAACGGTTTTAAGCAACCTGTATCAGTATGAGCTCTAGAAGGAAAAGCTGCTGAACTTCAAATGATTGGTTGGGTAAATCCATCTTGTGAGAAACCCTCAGCTACATCACCCATTAAAAAATAGCAGATTACATGACACAAAATGAAATATTCCCTCTTTATGTGGGAAAATCCACTCAGACTAAGACATTAACAGATGCACATAAAAACAAGATTGGCTGCTATCTACTCAGATTCGTGCAAATTAGATAACAGTTCGAACTTCAACAAATTATCTGCTCCTTTTACCCCTTTCTCCAAAGAACCAGGCAAGCATACTTTGGGTATCCATACAAACAACGCAAAGTATATTTTGATGCAGTGGGTATAGGCACTAAAACTGAGATCAGCTAATCCCAGGCCATATGCTCTTTACCTGAAAGAGCAGATTTAGCCGAGAAATTCGGCTGGTGAGAGGCTCCATCGGTCCTGCCTCTACCGGATTTCGGGCACTACATTTAAACTTCAACATCTTCACAGATTATCTTGTATAAAAGACTACCTGAGAAAAAAGCATAGAGTACATACAAACAGAGGTATTCGAGTGGACGGCTTTAAGTTTAAAAAGGGGATGAAGGAGGGGGTATAATTTAGGCAATATTTGCATTTTCCTGGGGACACAGTTTATTAAAACTGGCAAGTATGAGCGCGCCCGGAGCGTCAGAGCAACCAAAGCGGCTTTGGGAAAGGCTGCAGACGGAAAACAAACCCTGATGATACCGAGCCGCCAACCCCCCACCCCGATCGGCCGCGTCTGCGGCTCCCGGACCCCCGCTCCATCCCCGCACCGCACTCCCCGCCGCACCCCGCTTTACCGCCATCCAGGTTTGAACGGAGCAAAGGCGGGACCCGGCCGCCATCACTTCCCATGACGCACCCCACGCGCCCCCCGCCTCAGCCAACCCGGGGACCGTCCCGCCGGAAGCGCCCTCCCCACAGCACCACCGCCTCCCCAGAGCCGCGGCTGAGGGCCCCGGGGACGTCATAGGTGCCTTAGTGGCGCGAGCGGCGGGTAACGGCCGTAACGGCCGGGGCGGAGCCCCCGCCCACATGGCGGGCCCTGGGGCTCAGGGACGGGCGGGTCACTGTCCTTGTCCCCCCGCTTCAGGGAAGCCGGGACTCGCTGGGAGCGGTGCTGCAGAGCAGATGTCACCGCTGGCAGCAGTTCACTGCCAGGAAGGGCAGCCAGAGGGGAAAGCGAAACGTTTGCAGCTTTAAATCTTCTGTGTTTATCTGCCCTTTATATCTCGATTATTAGTAGGTGGATGAATCGGTTTGGGGCTTTTTGGTGGCGGTACGTGCGGCCGTTTCATTCATATCTGGAGTAATTAGCTTCCAAGTGACGTGCTGGTGACAACGTTCCAGGCCGGCCTCCCCTCTGAGGCGCCTGCGTGCCTCCCACCGAACCGCGGGGAGCAGCGCTGGGTCACTGCAGCCATGGCCCGGGGAAACATCGGCACGAAGCATTGATCCTTGCTGCTAGCACCACACTTAAGCAAAACAGAGGAAGCTATTTCAAAGCATACTTCATCGTTACATGGTTTCTTGGCAGGATTTCAGCTTGGGAACAGAGATCTGGGTGAGAAGGATCCTTAAAAATCATGGTGTCGCTGTGTAGTGACATAAAAGATGCTTTCCTACCCAGCAATCATTTTAACTACACTAATACTGGCTTGGTGTCTTGCTGATAAAGTAATTCACTGACAGATTTATTATATTATTACCTCGTACAAATAATTTTATAGATTTATTCTTCCTTCACCTCTTCCAGCCCACCCCAGGAACACAAACATATTTTCAGTGTATTTCTTGTCTCAGATTTAGATACCCAAGTTCATGCCAAGTTATTAAACCTGAAAGAATTTTTAAAACCCGATTTATTGTCCACCATATGCAGTGCCTATGCACTTCCTGAATTCCACCCAGGAATTCACTGTCTAGGCCTCATGCTCAGCTGTACTGCATGGGCAGAGAGCTCAGCTCTTACAAAGAAGTGCAATTACTGAAGAGCTTTCCCTTCATAAATGGGTCCATTTTCATGTTAGTGTTTAGTAAAACACCACATCCTGACTTGGTACTTGGAAACCTATCACACTGTCCTAGATTGTCACTAGGTCTCAATCTCTGCCATCCAAAGCAAGAGGAGACTTTCATCCTTCTCTGCCTATTTCCAATGCAAATGCCATTAGTCCCCTCTCTTTCAACTGCCAAAAGTCCTGTTAAACATCCATGCTGTTCTAATGCTGCTTGAGAAATCACCATATGTATGCATTAGTTTAGATTTAGAAAACGGAGAACTAGAAGAACTGGGTTCTCCTGCCACCTCGTTTCTAGATTGTGATCCAATAACAAGGTGTGGCTGATTCTGTCTCCTCTACAGGATGGTGTGGAACAGCTGATCCACAAACTGGATAAGGAAATGGGTCATTCAAAGTTTAATCTCACCCACATTAAGCTACCCTTCCCCTTCTACAACATGAACACTAGCTCTGGGTCTCCCACCCAATATCACAAATTTAAACATCCAGGTGAACTTATTGGCTTCACCAGTCAGCCTCAGCTGGGAAACCTCAGGTGGCCTCTCAACTGCCCAGCAGGTTCAACTATGAATTGAGCTGCTACAGCTGTTATGTTTAGAAGTTAATTTTCCCAAATACAGTATTTCTTTGCTTAGATACTGTTGAGTGCTTGCAAACAAGGAGGCTGGCTGTTAAATGCATTGTTCAGGACAGAGAGTTTTCCTCATAAATAAGGTGAGGGCTCACATTAGATTAGTTCCCTTTAAAAGGCCCTTAAGTATGTATTTTGCTAGTAGCAGCCATGTGGTAGAAGATCACTCACTGTTCTTTTTTTTTTTCTTTGTTGCTGAGAGACTCATAAACAAGAACGTCTACCAGTAAAATGAAATAGTACCATAAAAATACAGCTGCACCAGAACTGTTATCAAACATTAAGAAGCTGAAGTGGCAGATGGAGGAGTGGCAGAGGAGAGAGAGAAAAGCTGTGCAAATTCAGTGATAAAATCTCAGTACACATTTCTTATGTCTCAAGTTTAAAAAAAATACCTTTTCAGAACACTTACTTTGTTTTTCTTTAAATTGGTGATCTGAAGTCTTCATAGTGACAGTGATGATTCCTTCATATTTTTTATGTGTTTATGAAGAGCAATCATTGCATACTAGTTCTTTGTCCTTATAACGGTCAATTTAAGTATCACTTCTTGATATTGACAGCTGCTCCTGTGTATAACCTCACTTAACCTGAAGGATCAGAAAACCTGCATCTGGACAAAGAAAGGGCTTATTCCCAACTATTAAATTAATAAGTCATTCAAAAGTGCCTTTTTTTTTTTTTCTTCCGTGTTATTTTTTTATATATTTATCCTAAAACAAATAGCTCGTTACTTACTGGAGAAAAATTTTATTAACTTTTAGATGCTGTAAAGAGCAAATGATCTTTTATGTCTCTCAGCTTATGGCTTCCTTTGTGCTATCACAGGAATACCCCTGATTCCACACAAACCATTTTATAGAAAGCAATTTATTAAACCTCATGATCTGTCACGACAATTGAATATTGATATGTTCACATTAACATCTCCTGGAGCTGCTGAAAACTAAATTTGTCATGACTTAATGGGAATTATGTGTCACAGAGCAACAAGTGACAAGGCTTTAATTAAAGGAAAACTAAGTACCTGAACAACTGGAATAAATATAAGAACTACTCATATGTTTTCATTGATGCAGAAAAGGAAGGCAGTGTTGAACTCTGTTTTAGAAGAAAAAGCCTAGAGTGGGACAGGTTCTGTTTATCATTTGGAAATTGCATATAACAAAATACCGTTTACTTTGGGAATTTTTATGATAGTCATGTAAAAGATGGCTATTATCAAATTATATTTTACCTAGATTCCAAAAGAAGATGTGAACTGAGGTACCATTACAATGAAGATACCAAATACCGAATTCTTTTGAGAACAATTAAAAACGTACTATTAGAATTTAATCTTTCATTGTCCTAGGATGAATAAATTCTAGGTGCTTACAGAATATTTTCCTTGCCTTAAATAAAGAAATTCACAGGAAACACACCCTTTAGTTTACTACAATTTGCTTGCTTGTGGGATGGTCATCTGCACTTCATTACAAGGTGTGGGAATCCATTTATAAACCTGGCATTCCCCACCCTCCTGTGGGTGGCAGAACAATGTGTATCCTGATTTCTGGCAAAAGAATTTCTGACTCAATTCAGTCCACACACTATATTAGGATACTGGAAATCTGACTGTCATCAAGGGAAAGTGCCCAAAAAGATTAATTCTGTCATAATATAAGTGGAAGGCTCTTAGTTGATCTCTGTCCCTGAGATCAGCCAGAAACAGAGCTGTGCCAGACAGACATCTCCCTGTCCAATATTGACGAGCAGCAGAGCCATGCACACCCATAAATCTCTTTGGCTGACTTCCAGAAAGGTATAAGAATGTGAATTTAGGAGTTAGCTAGATGGCATTGAAAGATACCATCTATCACTGTACCATTGCAATTTTGGGGAGAAAAGGAGAACTGTTTGGAGTTTTCTGGAACAAATAAGGTTGGGGGATGTTGAAATTACATGGTGTAACAAAATGGCAGGCACCCACCTAGGGAGGGAAGCATCAGTAAATCAGTTCTCCATTGGAGTAGAAAACATCCCCCTTTGAAACAAGTGTGTTTGTTAGTGTGAGATTTTTTTAAATAGGTCAAGTTCAATGCCAGCTGCAAAATACAGTTCAGCTGGGAAGAGCCTGCTCATATCAAACCCATACTGAGCCCACTGTTCCACTTGTTTCTGATGTAGAAGTCATTGGGAAGTATAAAATGCTTTCCTGCAGCCCAGCATTGGCTGAACTAGTTACAATGTACTACAGAGTTCCAAGTTTTGTTACCCAAAAGCCAAATAAATCCACTCCCTCTTATTTACAGTCTAGTAAAACAAATGCTGTCAGATGGAAGCATCAAAATTAAGTTTTAAGCTCGAGTAAACAAAATGTCTATGAAAATTATGTAAGTTCTATTTTAAAGCTAAAAAAACATCTAAGTCTGGTGAGTTAAGACACAGAGGTGGACTTTGCTTCTTCATACAACTGAACTTGAAAGGAATTCTTCTTTCCTTTTGAAGATGTATTTTAAAAATTCCAGTAAGCAATAACCTGCACACTGGAGCTTTACAGGCATGCTGGCAAGAATTAATAGGGTAGGAAAGAACAGTAGCAGCACTTTGTTCAGAGTATAAATACAAGCATCAGATGAGGCAATGACAGCTTCAATGTAGAAGGACTCTTCCAGGTAAGACTAAAAGAAATTTAGACATGATTGCCTGTCTATTTTTTAATTTGGAATCACGATCTTGGTTCTTTACAGTTTTAAGATGTTCTTGCTCTAAGTGGGTGTCCTCATTCCTGTCTTGAAGAGCTCAGCAATGACAGCCTACATGTTACTTTATTTAATTCTTCTAGAATTAGTTCTATACTGTTTGCTTGGAGGCCACAAAACACTTTAAAGCAACTATTGTGGGATTCTGATTTTTAAACAGCTTTTTAGTGTTAAAAATCGTGATGAATAAGTAATTAAGAGAGAATACTGACAAATAGTGAAGTAACTTCATGTTTACATAGGGGATGAGTGACAGTTTCTGGCTGCTCTGGAGGTCCCTGCATGGTCAAATACCTTTTTTTTGGAGCACTGTTCACCATTCCTGATGTGCTACTGGTCTGGCTCATGCTTTTTTCTTACACTTTTAAATTTCCTTTGCTACCTTGAAGGAAAAGGCTACAAACCCAGTACATTCTTCCTCAAACAGAGAGAAAAAAAAAAAAAAAAAAAAAAAAGATGGTGATGAGAGGATGTTGCAATAATGCAATGTTCATGTCTGCCAAGGAATTGGTTCATGTCTGCCAAGGAATTGGATCCAGCCATTTTTAGCCAAAGGCTGGATACAGAAATATAAGTTTGGAAAGACAAATGGGAACTGCGTGCGAGAGAATTTCTGTGGCATAAACATTTCCTGAAAAAAAAAAAAAAAAGAAAAAAAAAGGGCTAAGCCTACTTTTATCTTTTCCTTTTTTTTTTTAAAAAAGTACTGCAGATGGACTGAGAGTTTTTAAAAATTACCCTTAAATTTAAAAAAATTTTAAAAGTTGGGTGTGTGGGTTTCAAAATCCTCTATAATTTAATGAATTACATAAGAACTAAGGTAGAATATTTTCTACTTTTTGCTCTTCCCATCACTCAGCTATCCAGTTTTCTTCAGAGCAATTACTCTTATGCATTGATTCACTCAAATATTGAAATGAATCAGATGCAGAATTTATGAATTGTGCCAGTGGATGAAAACATCTAATACCAATTCATTTGTTGGAAACAAAGGGAGAGGTACAAACTTGTAGGGGCATAGTAAATATTACAATTCTTAAATCTCAGAATACAGGACACTGGAATAAAAGAAAATTTGCACACAGGCTACACAGTTTGTTGCACCTCTGTCCTCTCAATATTGACTTGGGTTTCATTCTGATGCCTTTCAGTACCGCAACATCATAAGTTGATATATCATGTACTTCCTGTGAATAAGAACAGCTACTTCTCTCCTGGAAAGGGCTCTTTAAGTCTTACTGCTTTCCTGTTTTGCCAGCCTGGGATTGTTCAGCACCAAACTGAGCCAGAGGCACAGTGCTGGCAGTGGTGTTCAACAGCTGTATAGAGTCTGCTAAAGGATGTCTATTCTAGAGCCAGTCTTCCCACTTCACATGTGCCTCTTGAGGCAAAAATGCTATCTAGATGTTCAAAAAGATCCAATAAGCAGGCTGATACGAGGTTTTTACACATGATGAAGGTTCAGGAACAAGCCTGTCTAATCACTCTGTTGTCAACTGCCCAGCTGTGGTATAAGCAGGAGGACACACAAATCCCACAGCATAGATTGGGAGTACCAACAACTCCTAAATGACATTTTTCTTTTCATCCATATCAAGTCTTTCGTAAGGGGCCATTTCTGGCCAAACTGTATATAAATTGTACACCACTGATAGATTAATGCTCTCTCACTTCATCTGTGCTGTGCTTCATGCCAAAATCATGAGACTGTAGGACTTCAATTGTAAAGCAAAAGATAATCAATAAGCCTGGGCAGCCTGTGATGCCTAGTGACAGATTTTCACTGCCTGTATGGCTACATTTTAATTTAGACATAAATAGTTCACACCACACTTGCATGCAAAAAGAAGTCATCTGCTTCTTATCTAATGTGTAATTCAATAATTCCTATAATTGATCTTCATTGACAGTTTATGCAAGCTCACTCACCCACACTGCACATATTGCACTTCCTGACATGATTCCCAACATAGACTGTGATATTTCAAAGGAAGCTTGTTAAATCAGGTCAAACAAAATCAAGAATCAGAACCTGATGAAAGTACTCTTTTCACTGTTTCTCTCCTCCCACCCCACCCCACCCCACCCCACAAAAAAAAAAAAAAAAAAAAGACACCTAACTATTGCTATCTTTCTGATGGGATAAAAATACAAACCCCGCTTTTGTTGACTGTTGATAGGCTTCAGAAGAAAAATACATCATCACTTTTCCCTAGATGCTGGACTATTCCTATTGATCAGACATAACTGCCGGTTTTTATTGTTTCCATGTGGTTTTATTTTCCCTGAAAGTGGCATACATATTCTAATAATCTCCTGAATTAAGATTTCTAAATCGGTTCCCAATTGATGAGATCCTATTTCTAAAATATGCAAATAAAGGACATTTTCTCTCGCAGACAAAGCAACACAGAAATTATAGAAGTCATAATGGGTCTTCAGGTGTCTTTAGAGTTGTGTCATTTCAGAGAAACACAAATAATAGATGCATTTTCCATTTACAATAACTGTAAATAAAAAGGAACACAACGTTTCAGTTTATAAATACAATCACTTGCCTAGCTGGCATTCCCCACCTATTTAAAATTATTCTTATTCTCCAATGAAATGATATACAGGAAGAGTTTAATGACTAATACATACAATTAACGGTAACAGAAAGCCAGACAAAAGTTTAATAGCAGCATGCTAAAATAATAGACACAAAATCTGCTCAAAGATCATTCCCAGAGCATATACTAGCCCAGGGCAGCCCCTGGTTTAATTTTCTATAAAAACAAAAAAACCACACCAGCTTTTTAAGCAAGCATTATTTGAAGCTCAGAGCAAGGCACTTTTCCAAAGATGTAGACTCCTTTATTACAGATTCTCTTTCCACTGTAAAACCTAATTCTATAGCAGCTGAAGAAATGATTCCCATAAATAACCTCCATCACCCACAAGCCTTTTCCCCAGTCAGCTGGAAGTAGGCTCTTAGGCTAACTACTACTGTGCTGCTGAATGATTTTCCAATTTCTGTGGCTATAGCACTTAAGGTAAGTTATTGTACATGTTATTGAGCTAGTAAGTCACCAGGAAAAAAAGGAAAGCAACCAAGGGTGACACGTGCAGATGCAATAAAAATCACAGTAGTCTGTTCTTACCATTCATGCCCAAAGCAAGCTCCTAGAGAGGCTTCTGCACAGGAGAGAAATGTTGGTGTGGTCCGAAGAGTAAGACAGTATTTCATGAGCTCTGCAGGCATATCTGTTTATGTGAAAGTATCTTCTCTTTTTCTAGAAAGTAACTTCTGAAAAGTTAAATAAAAACACCCATAAATATTTCAGTTATTTGTGTATAGGTTACTCTTTTGGCACTAAAAAATTGAGTAAAACTGACACAAGGTGTGTATTCTACCTGCTACTGAACAAGCACAAAACTGACCCGAGAAGTAGCAAAGATTACTAGCTCCAGGCCAGAATGTGTAGCACAGGCAAGTCCCAGAGCCTCTTTTGGGAGGATGTTCAATATTGAATATTCAGTATTGAATTCTATTCATTCAATAATGCTTTGGAAAGTAGTTACTTCCTTCCCTTTTGGCCTTTGCTGAAATGTCTCCGCTTAAATGCATATTTGGGGGAAGCAATATTCATCCATCTGTGCAACATCCTTGAATCAAAACAGTGAGGGAAAGTATAAAAAATAATTAAATTATTCATGTAAGGCTGCACCTCACACTACCATTAAAGAGGATGATTAAAATTTGCAAAAAATATTAATTTCAACTTATTTTAGTAGTAAATTATTTCTGAAATAAACCAGGTACCCACATACATGGGAGATAAAGCAAGCAAGCCCACGGCACTGAACTAATCCATGAAAGAAGTCTTGATGACTCTTCTCTTCCTGCTTAACAAGGCTGATTTCATGTGGCTCACAAGATCTTGTCAGGCAAAGGTCTGGAAGCTTTATAAAACAACCTGATCTCCAAGAGAGAAGAGAATCACAATCCAAAGCATGACAGGTATGAAAGGGCAATCAGCCAAACCAAACTCTGCTGGAGAGCCTGAATTACTGTAGAGTTTTATCATGGTCTCTGCATCTCAGATGAAAAGCTGTCAAGTAAGAAAAATATGCACACAGTTTCTACCTCCTTTTACAACTGCATGCCAAAGTATTCATCAATCCCAGTGAATAAAATTTGGCTTTATGTTTGTCAAATCTGACTGTCACATTGCAGGTCACACCGATTTCACACACACCCCATGGGAGAACTTGACTGAACACAGACTGAGGCTACACTAAATATTCAAAAATGTAACTTCCAGTGAGATTGAGCTTACCTAGGCTCTGCAGGCATGGAAAGCTATAAATCCAAATTTTAAAATAAGAAACAAAAATAGAAGGTACTTTATTACTGTAATGTTCGTATCTGAACTTCATCCCCATGTAGATCATGTGTGGGTGAGTATTAGATTTAAGCAGTTAACTGAATGTTGGATATGTTGGTTACAAACACGTCTACGCACTTCCTAAAATGTCTACAAGTATGCAAAGCAATAATAAGGGAAAGGCAAGGCAGAAAGAGAAAGGAAACTTTTAATCTTAGGGTTTATTTTTAGGTCATGTATTGAATGAAGGTTTGGCTTTTCCATAGAACACCCACGCCCATGTAGCAGAGCAAAGATTCTGATGAATGTGATACTCAGTATCACAACTTTTTCCACGGATGTTTTTTTCACATAGTGTGGTTAGTTAATTAGATCTCCTCTGACCAGTTCTTGAATTACAGCTTCAGAAGGCATTATGATAGGATGAGAGTGCCTCACAGCAGTTAAACACTGAGCTTTCTGTTCTAACACATTCATAGCTAGTGTGAACTAGGTCCTCCCAGCAGGAATAAAGAAATACTTTTTAAAATTACAAGCACAGTTTATCCCACAGTTTAAACCATGACCAGTGAAATTACTGCAATATGGATTCATTCTCCCCTTCTCCATTCTAGTATTTAAGGCTAATCCCTTTCATGTTTTCCATGTTTCTTACATTTTGATCTCAAGCGCTTTGGAGCTGCAACATCTCTCTCATGTTCTGTTCAGCTCTTTTAATACCATCACCATTACACATCTGTGACTTCAGCATCTGTTTTCCTTGATCCTCAAGAGTCTATCTCAATAGGCAAAAAGTATAGTCATTACAGGAATATACTAACAGGACCTCTTTTGTTTTCCTCTTGTGACTTGGCTCTTTAAAAGAAATTGTGATTTAAGGATTAAGACTGGAGGTCACAACTTCAACATGAGATTTGTGCATGACCTGGCATTGAGGCTGGTTACTGCCCTGGCTTCTCTTCATCCCTCTGCAAAAGGGGAACAGTGATTACAGGACAGTGTTACCCCAAGGCTTGCCTCATTACAGCCTCTATGAAGAGCTTTGGACTGAAAAAAAATATGGGAAGACATGGTATGTAGTTTCTGGAAAAGTCTGGTTTTGCTGCCTCTCCAAAAGCAGATGACATTGCATGTGTAATACACAAAGTGCAAATGTGCAAAGGACTTCTTATGCCAGCAGTAAAACAGGTAAATAAAAAAGCTTTAAAACTCGTGCTTCTGCTAGTGATACAAGTCCTCACATGGGGAGAAAAAAATGCATATTTTTTTGAGCAGTATAGATGACAGAATATCATTTACCTTTTAATCCTAAAGAATAACATTTGCCAGGAGAAAGAGAGCTGAACTGCACTATAGGAAGTTCTGCAGTTGCCTTTCCAGTAGGCTAGTGCATTCTGCAGGCAATTAAACAACAGAAACCAATACCCATAATTCAGCACTGTATCTTAACTATTATTTGGCAATACTTTTTCTCTTGAAAACTCTTATACATAAAAACAAGCTTGAAGTGGAAGTTACTTATAACAAGATTTTTTCCACTGAGAATTGTTCTCATACAGCCATATGCAACCATGTCTATAAAAACACCAAATCTCCTTTACTGCCAGGTGAAATGGACCTGCACTTACAGAGTCTGCTATTTTGAACAGGAATGTGCTACCTATTAGTGCAGCAAACCCTAGAGAGATGATACACCAGCCTGGCAACTCACCATGCTGTGAAGCAGAAAGGTACTGACAGACTGAAGGGGATTTAGAAACCAGCAGCTAGAATGGAAACACACAGGATTTTAATTTTTTTTTTTGAGAGATTAAACTGGGTATTTTTATAGCAAGGTTGATTACAGCCCCCCAAATTAAAACCTGCTATTCTGGCAAGGAACAAATTATCATCTGGAAGCTCCTTTCCTAGAACTTGCAGTGTTCCCATGGCCAGGCAGGCAAAAGAGGAACAGATTTCCAGGAGCTCCCCAGAGCCAAGATGAGGAGAGGATCCTGCTTGGGATCACCCTGCAGAGCCACTTTTCCTGGGAGGCTGATGTCCCTGTGGTATTCACAGACACTATGTCATGTTCTGAAATCTGTTTCAGGAGGAATGGGCATTTTCAATAGAAGCAACTTCTCAGACTTTAAGTAACAAAGCTTCTTAATATTAATTTGTTCCTTTTTTTCTGATAGTTTCTTTCTCAACACCTGTTTCAACCCAGAGGATTCCCTTTCTCATGACCTAGTACTTAGTAAACACTACAAAGCAATTTACTACTTAGTCACTATTAAGAAGCAATACCTGGCTTTTCCAGCTTGAACTGATGTGGGCAAGGTGAGAAACAAGAATGGTTTCAAGTATGATCCCGTTACCAGAACACACACTGATAGACATCTCACCTTGCTTGCCCCTGCCTGGCTTCTGCATCTGGCTGACAAAAAGCTCAGGCATTTAACTTCAGGCTTAAAATGAACACATACACAGTAACAATGCTCTTTTTAGTAACTGAACTGTTCAAAAGAAACAGAAGAAACCCCAGTCTGAAAGCATAAAATCAAAAAACAAAGAAGGATGCTGGAGAATAGCACTGACTAATTCATGTCAATGAGGGTCGCTCAACCAGGTAGAATGAGCTTCAGCTTGCCAGGACCCACTTAATTACTTCTGTTCATTGGTTTGCCACCTACATGTTTGCTGTAGTTCATATTCTTGAAAAGTGCTGAAGAAACAGCTCTGGGGATGAAAGGCTGCTCCTCCCATAGGTAATGGGTGCTGCAAAAACTCTTCCTGAAAGCTTCTGTGCAGCAGATACCGGAGATGCCTCCATCTGGATAGGATTGTCTGGCTCCTAATGATGTGACAGTTCAGGCTCTGTGATTTTCTCCCCTGTGCCTGCGATTAGTCAACAAGGTGACACCTTGCACCAGTTGAAAGGATACACTTTATTTTGACAAAATACTCCAAACCAGAAACCCCTCAAGGCTGCCCATTCCTTTGTCTTAAGGCAAGAAACTAGTAGTAGATGGGAAGAAAAATCATGCCTGGGGGATCACCTAAACATAGGCAGGAAAAAGCTCATTTTCAGCTGTATATATTTACTTGTCACACATTCTCCAATGACAATCAATAACTGACCAGATTCTGCACAGATGCAAAGGTGCTGATATTTGCAGTTAATAGGCCCTAAGGATTAGAAATTACATCAATAAATACATAGCTAATTTTAAAACTGCTATCCTGTACTTCTTACTTTCAAACTTATTGTTCCCAAGAAATGAATCAGGCATCTCAGATAATTTATAGAATACCAGTTTCCATAACAACATAATTTCTCAATGAAGCAAAAATACCTGGCAGAGTTGCCATTACCATGAAATAATTGACCACATCACCACAACAGTGGTGACTTAAGTAGGCTGCATTAAAACCAAGACTGCTTCATGTCAACATAGCCAATTACAACCCAACAATGCTAGATCAAAGACCATCCTTCCTACTGTGAGTAACTGTGAATTGCAGCACATACATAAGAAGCAGAGTAAGATGGTAGTGAAAAAATATTCTCCCTTCACCAAAGTACAGTCACATCTAATCATTTAATAGTTACAGAACTCCATGGCCAACACTGACCACTAACTTTAGGACCTAATGGTTTCCCATAAAAAAATACAATTAGGAACATCTCACACAGCTTGTGTCCTCATATGGCAAGGAATGTTTGTTTCACAAAAACTTGTCAAACATCACCATGTTGTAAGATTCAAGGGGGAGTAACTCACACCCACTGCTGAGAACAGCTACTTCATTAAAAAAAAGCCAGCCCTAGTCTAGATGTAGATCTATATCTACCCATGGAGCCATTATTTCTTTACCCCATCTGTGGAAGCAGCAAGCCCAGGGTTAGGTTTGGGGGGAAGTGCTCAGACCTAACACCTCCTCACCCGGCACAGCCTTGTCCCTCATCTGCTCTGCATCCTCTTGTGTTCACTATATCCCCAGGACATTTTTTGCTTCTTTGCTGCTTCTCCAGCTGAGAAAGCTTGAAGCAATGAGCAGTGGTGCTGCAGCTGCTCTGAGTAGCATATATCCGCAAGAGAATGCTGAAAGCACACTGTGGCAATCCCTGCAGCTGGAGACTGCAGCAGTCAGGGAGGATGGGAGCCCTCCCTGTCTTCAGTGTCGGAGGGCTGTCCCAGTAAGAGTGTCTGTGTTCAGAGTCTGCTCTGAGCATGGTAAGTTAAGAAGGAGCTGTAGGTGCAAAGCAGCATGTAAGTCAGATGGCTGGTCAGGGCCAGGTGTCAAAGTCAAACTGCTGCTGTAGTACCCCAAACAAATCAAGCTGGCATGAAATATTTGCCATGCAACTCCACAAGCTCCAGATTAGTTCTGCTTGTTCCTAGTACTGTCAATCCTTGTTCTGGAGAGACTGTCACAGCATGCTTCCAAACTTTACACCTCGAAGTGACTAAAAGCTGTAGCACAAAGTATTAATGTCTCTAACTCATGAGTGGCTCAGCATGATATTCCTTTATGTCATATAACAAGTCAAAACTATTACCCTGTTCTTTTTCCTTTGCATCCCTTGTTCCTGACATGCAGGCAGTAGGGTCACCCAGGCCATGCTCTATACCCTTGGCAGTCAAGAGATTTTTTTTTTTCCCCCCTGACTTTGATGTTATGAATCACTTTGGTGGATGAGTGCTTTTTCTTATGCTAACTGATGTAATATTGATAACCCTGGGAAACAAAAAACTTGTTGGGAACTCTGCAGGGACCTTGAACCTTAGGAATATCAGGATGCTCTTTTATAACATGTTGTTTGGCTGACACTCATAACAGCTTTCTTTTCCCTTCTGCTTAACCAGAAATTTCTGTTCTCTCACCCTTACCAACCTCTGCAAATAACACTCTCCCATCTTGCATTTCCTCTACCCAGCACCAGGGAAAACCTAGGCACAGACATAGCAGATAGTTTTGGACACTACAGAGCAAAGAAAGAAAAGGTCACACTTGAGTCTTACCTCTTGCTTTGCAGTTCTGGCTTGCTTTGAAAGCAAGGCACACATTTCCTTTAATTATTCATTTGGGGAACTGCAAACTCACCTCTCTTAGGCTGCCTGTTCCTCTTGCCCATCTTGCAGCAGCAGGAGGCTGTGGTACACTGAAACACCTCAGCACAGTGGTAAACAAACAACCAGAATGACTAAAACATTTGTCAAAAATAAAGTGCAGTAAAGCAAAGAGAAAAAATAAAGCAATTAATCATTTAAAAAGATGAGAGAGAGAACACGGCAAAAGAAACCTGATAGCTTGTGCCACCTCCCCTGGAAGACTGTCAGCCCACTGACAGGAAGATTAAGGATGCAGGTGAGAATTCCTCTCTCACCAGTCAGCTTTAAAACACAGGACAATGATTTTTACAGATTTGGTTGTGGCTTTCCCGCAACACGTCTTTTTCTCCCCTTACTTCAAAAACAGATAATCCCTTGCAGTGCTTGTTTTCTGAACGCTGCCCTCACAGCTAAGGTGAAAGTATTGATTGAAGCACTTAGACATTTATTGGATTTGCAGCTTTTCTGATGTGTGAAAAATGTTTTGTCCTCATACAGTCAATCCTTCATACTCCAGTATGTGTTGGTATAACCATTAAAGGTTCAGACCCCCTGCCACACACTTCCTGAGTGAAGAGACCAGCTGGTGAAACCCTGGGAAGGCAGAATACTAATTTCAAAGCATGCATTTTAATAATACACTTGACACTGGGCTTGAAGAGCCTGTACAGCTTAGAGTTTACCTCTCCTTGACCCTCTGGGAGGACAATACACATTGCTATATCCACAGCTTAAGCTGGATTGCCTGTTACAGTGTCTTGTTTCTTTAGGAACCTGTTTAGCAGAGTGAATTGCACTGGCAGATTGCCCCGAACAGCTCCTTGAGTTGAGTTCTCCAACCATCCCCAAGGCATATTTAATGAATTGGGTAATTGTGGGATGGGAAAAAAGTGAGAAGGAAAATTACTTAGCAACAAAGCCAGTGTTGTCCTTTCCCCCCCCCCTCCCAGCCCCGATAGAACTTTTTGCTCCTTGCTTTGCTTTTACAACCCTATACATATTTCACCTGATCAAGTAAAGAATTATTTCTCCCCTTATAGGCAATCTTACACCACTTTTATACCAGTGCTTGATTTTCACCATCATTTCCTTATACCACAGAGAAGGTCTTCATATCTTCAGGACAAGGTAACATTTTTGTTACCTTTGTTATGATGACAACATTTGCATCAGTCATGCTCTCAGTTCTCTGTGTGCTTTAATCATTCTGGCCTTTTTGTATTTTTGGAAAGTGTCATCCCTGCAGTGATTTCCATGCTGTAAGATAATTTGTGCTGTACTCACAAGAACCTTTCACATTGTGAGAGAGAATATCAGCTCATGAACTGGTTGATCTAAATCTCCACAAGGACAGCTCTTAGTACCTGAGTAGTCAAGTCTTATATCAGGCTTGAGCAGTACAATTTAAAAAACACTTTGTGTTTGACTTGTTTCATTTAACTAATTTTTCTTTCTTCTGGGATGAGGTTCTCCAAAGGGCATAACCAAGCCTAACTAGGGGAAGAAGAGCAGAAACCAAAGTTATATGTTTAAATGTGACCAGCAACTGCCCCAGCTGTCAAATTAAATACATTTTAGGATCCTAATGGATAATGCCACCATATAATTGTAAAGAAACTGTACTGTTGTACTCTTAACAGTTTTCCACGGCAAGCAAAAATGTATTTCTAAAATGTATTACTAAAAAAAAAAAAAAAAAATCAAACAAACAATTACATTCACTAGACAATGAATTGTTTTGTTTTGAAGGGAAACTTAAAAACAGGTCATGCTGTGAACAAAGCTTTATTCCAAGGTTACTCTGGATAAAACTGTTTTGCAGTCAATAGGCCCCAGACGAGCATTAAGCTTGTATGAATGCCTGACTGAAATGGTGGTTTATCTACCATACATAGCACTGATTTATATATACTTTTTCTCCTCACTATCCTAACACAGCTATGGGGTTTATTTCAGGCTTTGTTTGGGGGATTAAAACCATCTCAATATAATCTTTTTGTTTTATACACTGAAAGAAGCATTAGAGATGAAAATTAAGGCCACAATGGATTTCATTAATCACACCAGAAGGCTTGGTTTGCTGTAGTAGGCATTTCCAGCAGAAGGTGCTCACAATCAGTTAAACATTAAACACCCTCCTCTGTTTAAATAGCAATTATCAAATCTATGAAAGCATGGTTCCTGCATCAGGACAGAGAGATTCTTTTAAAAGGGCCAGTACTGTTTCAACCATCTTGCCTTATGGCAGATTCCCCTTTCCAGCAATGTGAGCATCAGTTGGTTGCAAGGACAAAAGATCTGACAAAATTGGTGCCTGGGGAAATTGCTTTGAGAGAAAGCAGGTTTTGCCTCTGGGTCACCAGTACAAAAGAAATCATCATAGCCAACAGTTATCCCATCATGGGACAGGTGCTGACAGGCAGCACAGCACAAGGTATGAGGTCTCCACCTGGTCTTTGGAGAGCAGGTGCTCACACTACAAAAACATTAACTGATGTTGGCCAGGAAAAGACCAAGTATCAACGAGTCCTGCTAGCCAGGCAGCTGGGACATATTCCCCAAGGGAAAGGCTAAATCCCAGTGGCAGATGGCCAGAGGGAAGTTTGAATTCCCACAACTCATGCTCTTAACTTTTACGAATAAACAGCAGCTCTCCAGGGCCCTGGGTCTGACATGATGCCAGAACCACCTCCACTGGAAAACAATATCAGCCAAAAAAAACCCCTTGGACTGATGCATTGGGGCAGTTGCATACAGATGAACATAGTGTAAGCAGATGTTCTGCAGGATGAAAACAAGCAAGCCTTATGGAAGCAGGGTCTAAAGAGAAAAGCTGTAAATTTTATTGTTTCTTTCTGTAGAATCGGTGAGCCAAAAGCCCAGGTTTCCTTAACAATGTTTTTATTTCAATCTCTATTAATCTCTAATCAGAAACCAAGAAAACAATCTTAGCAAATGTGACATTATACAGTTTCACCCCACCTCACTCTGCCTTAGCCTCCCTCCTGCAGCAAGAACAAAAGTGACATGTGGATCTAAAGAGGTAGAAAGTCAGCAAAACCAAAACTGAAAAAACAGCTGGTCCTGCCCCCAGCAGTCTCTTTCCAGGGATGAAAGTGCTACGAGCAAAACTGACTACAACTCCCAACATTCACTGAGGCTGCATTTAAGACAAATTTTATCCGGGAACATACTAAACAATGTGAAATTGAAAGCAAGCCCCAGTGGATGTTGGAAGCTGTAGTCACCTCTCCAGGGATGAACGAACTACTGAGAAGAAAGATCCTGAGAGCTGCTCCAAAAACAGCTCAAAAGCCCAGCTAGGGATCAGGAGAAGCAGGTAGTGAGGAGGCAGAAAGCGCTGTGTCCCTTCAGGGGTGCCAAGCTCTTTCTCATTGGGCTTTTCGGGACAACCCCAGCGTTTTGTGGGGCATTACTGGCCCGGGCTGCAGCAGAAACAGCGAAAGCCGCCGGCAGCAGGCGATTCCAGCAGGATCGGCGCCCGGTTCAGCAGCACAGAACTCCAGACGCAAACACCTCCCGGCCCCGGCCCTGCGCCCATGATCGCGCTGCCGAGGGGCGGGGGCCGGGGGCGGCGGCGCTCCCCGCCCAGCAGCCGCGGGCCGGGCGCGGGGGGCGCAGCGGAGCGGCGGCGGCGCGCAGGGCCATGTCGGCACCGTGCCTGCGCCTGCCCGCCGCCGGGTCAGCACCGGCGGAGGCGGACAGCGGCATGGAGCCGCCCGGCGGGACGGAGCCCCCCGCCGCCGCCCTGGAGCTGGCCCTGGAGGAGGAGCTGGCGCTGCTGACCGCCGCCGGGGAACCGCCGGAGCCACCGCCTGCCGCCGCCGCCCGCGATCCCGAGCTGCTGTCGCTGATCCGGCAGAAGGAGAAGGACCTGGTGCTGGCGGCGCGGCTGGGCAAGGCGCTGCTGGAGCGCAACCAGGACATGAGCCGCCAGTACGAGAGGATGCACAAGGAGCTCACCGAGAAGCTGGAGGTGAGGCCCCGCCGCCCTTCTCCTTCCCTTCCTCTCTCCCTCCCTCCCTGCCCCGGCCCGCAGCGCTCCGGAAAGGGCCCCCGCTTCAGGGCCCGGCCGCCGGGAGCCCCGCGGTCTCTCCCGGCAGCAAGCGGCTGGTTCTTCCCCGGCAAAGCCCGGGGACGGCAGGCAGGCAGGCACGGGGCCTGTCGGGCAACCCAGGGAAACTCCCTGTGGCCATGATGGGGAGGGAAAGGGTCTAAGAAAACCTTCTTAGGCCTGGGGGAGGCAAATCTGCTTGTTCTTCAGACTCTCCGGCTGCGAGGGTGCACATCGGCCTGGGGATGGGCTACAGCACTTTGCCTGGGGAGGCTCCGGTGGGTACTGCTTTGCCCAAGGACCCTGGTACCACCTGAGCAAGGAGATTTGCATTGTGCTTGGCTTGTCACAAAAATGCCTCGGAAGTTAAATTTATACAGCAGGTACTGAGCTACAAGGCATATGTAACCCTTATGCTTAAGCTGTTGCAGCTCAGGTATTAGGCATGGCAGGAGATAAGCCCTAATGATAGGGCTCTGTTTGCTGGTTGCTCTGAAAAATACCTAGAGCTATCTGGAGAGAGCCGTTTGCCAGAAACTCAGGGGATCGAGCTATTTCTTGATTTTTAAGGATGAAACAGAGCTATTACAAAGAAGAAGATTTGCACAGGCTGCTTCTTTTGGAATAACTCTCCTGCACAACTATGTAAGAGAGACAGCTATATCTACTCCTTTTCTCAGAGATACTCTTGAAATTTTAATTCTTCAAAGCTAGTAGTACTGATCAGAAAGATAAGAAAAAGCCTCTCTTGCCTTTCTGGAGAGAGTTTGAACAGCACTGGATTTTCAAATTCCATTCAAATTCCATGTCATAGCCCTAGACCAGACATATTCCTGTGTTCTATCTTCATGGATTTGCATCTCTCAAGTTCAAAACAATTTGTGAAATTAGTGTGGCCTTAGTTCTACTGACAAAATTCCTTTCTGTTAAACCAAACACTTTACCCTAGCTGATCCTCTTTGCAGGGAAATCTCTGCATTTACTATTCTGATAGAAACAATAGTCAAGGTGACATTTCTTCAAATTGTTTAGTGGTATGACTTATCAGAGTTGAATTTCCCAGAGTATTAAAATTTGCCAGAGCAAATGATTTCAGGCTGATCTTTAAGCAAGAACAGACGTATGTGGTGTTGTGGTGACGTGGTTCTCCTGGTGAGTTGGAGTATAAGCTTTCTTACTGTTAAAGGGAAAATGCACAAGTTTAGGTCCTTGCTGAGATGCCTGTTGGGGAGCTAACCTACCCCTCACTGTAAAATGAAAAAGAGGGTAAAAAAGAGGGTAAAACCTATGACCTTATAGTAATTTAAATAACATCCTCCAAATGTTTACTTATGGATCCATTCAGAAGGTGAATGAAGGAATGATAAACACAGCCAATTCTTTACATTTTTTCATCTCATTACTATAACTTTGCAGTTGAATAGCAGATACCTGCTTTTCAGGCTGCCATCTGATAGGAGTTAGTGGTATCTGCTTAAGGGTCAGATTTTTTTCTGCTGGGTTTGGCAGATGCAAGACAGCACTGCTTCACAAAAACACACACAAAATATCAAACTTCAACATTAATCTACAACACAAGCCTGTTAATCCTAAACCCGACAGATTAAATGTTGGCCTCCTACTCTTGCCACTGAAGTGAACAAAATTCCACAATAAGCTTTTTGGTTTCAGAGGAACAGGGAAGAAGACCCACATCTGTTACCTCCTTCCCTGTGCTGAGAACTTTATGATGATGACCAGAAGCAAAGTCTCAAATGAGATCCTTGGTGACAATTGCACCTGATACAGTGATGTTTAAGTGGCATTTAGGAAGAGAGATTTTCTCCCAGTTAATAGTTCAAAGTTGATTACAAGAGCTCAGTGAAGCCTCTCCATTTCCCAACAGTCATTACACTGGCCTGTTCCTTCTGTACCCTGCCTCAAGTTTTGTGGATTCCTTACTGAAGTGCAGCATACCTACCACACACCTACTCTGGCAACTTTCACTTAACAGCCTAAATTCAAATTCATTCCTAATCATGGAACTGAAGTCCTGTAATAAATTCTGATATGTGATCCTAGTAATTTTCATCCTCTGTAAGGGATTAAAACCAGCATATTCCTCTGTTCCTCTGACACAGAGGTGATCCATTTTACAGTAAGGACCCTCTTTGTCAGTTGGGAAATTCCCAATTTAAATTATAACTTTAAATTATAACTGGCCCAGCTCAGTGAACTTCAAGAGAAGCTGCTTTCAGAAGAACATGTCTTCCGAAAAGCAGTTCTGTTTAAAAAATCAGTGCACGTTGATGGAGATACACTTGGAGAACAAGAAACTCCACTAGTAATCACTACCTGCAAAAAAAACCCCTCCATCCACATCTGCATCCACGTGGGTGCTGGAGTGAAGGCTGGTGAGGGGAGAGAGCTGCTGAAAGAGGCAAGAGGAATCAACATGTCACATCTGGCTCATGCCCCTGTCTTTGCAATAGTCTCTCTGTGTCCCACTGCCCTGTTCTGGTTTCCCCATCTCAAGAGAACAAACTTGATATTCTTCACCTCCCTCTAATTCCAGCCTTTGTGATGGCTGTTTATTTGAGCTATATGTAATGTGGATTTTCTTTCATAGTAAGGGACTAAAGTGGTTTTTAAGTGATTGACAAGGCTTATCTGTGGCTTCCAAATCACAATGGAGTATGTCTGGGGAACTTCACCTGCAGTGCTGCTCCTCAGCAGGCTGAAGTTTCATCTTCCATTTAGAGAAGGCCCTGAATCTTTCCAAATGTTGCCTACCAGTGAAAGAAGCAGTGCTGTAAAAGACTGCATTTACAGTGTGCCACTCAAAGTGAAATTGTGGCTGCTCCAGCCACACTTAGGCTACAAACAAGATTTCTTTGCAATGGTTGTCATGGGCCTGCTGGTGAGATCTCATGCCTACTTATTGGATTAAAAAATAATTGTAATACTTAGTGTTTTCATTTGCACAGGGTGCTCTCTTTTAGTGCCTGAAACACAGGGAAATACTTCTGCTTTGGTCCAGTGCTTGTAATCAGCCTTCTCTCACATCTGAGAGTTTCTCAGTCTTGAATATGCAGAAGGATCTGGAACAGCACAAGCAGGGTGCTGGTACACTGTGCTGCAAGGAGCAGAGGAAAGGATTTGGAGATAAGGTCAAGAATGAGACAATGTGGCATCTTCTGCAGGGCAAGAGGTGGAAGATTAGTGACAACACAAGCCAGAGGGCTGCTGGAGAGCTTTGACATTCAGATCTGCTTGGGAAGACGGCAGAGACCCTGCAAGGGAGGCTGTGTGTCATCAGCACAGTGCACCCAGGGGAAACAGCCACCTCACAGCCTGTGTTTCTAACAAGCAATAAAAAGCCACTTCACATAAATGTAGCGCAATTTTCTTTTCTTCCCAGCAGGTTTATTTTCCTCTCCTAGCATGAGTGCCATAGGGATTGCTCACTGGGTACAATACCCAGGGAGAAAAGGGTGAGTGCTGCCAACGCAGGGCCCAGTGGGTTTCTGTTCTTTGCCAAGACACGTTCCTAAAAAGCTGGTGAACTCAGTATCAGCAGGTGATTCTGCTGCTTCTGACAGAACAAAACCAACAAGGCAAGGGCTCCTGTTCTTCAGGTTTCCCTGCTAACCTTGGGACATGCCATGTCCCCAATCTGTCTGTTCTGCAATTATGTACATGGTTTCAATCACCAGGGGAAATTCAAACTCAGTTTCAGAGATGGGATTCTTTCAAATGAGTACAACATAAATCTATTTTGACCTGATTTGCAGCTCTGTTTCAGTCAAGCCCTCATTTAACTGAGCCTGTAAAACATACTAAAGTTCCACCAGATCCATGCTGTCCCTCATTTTTCAGCCAGTCCTAAGCAGAGTGGTTCCTAAAAAGCCTGCAATACAGCCCATGTATGTAAATAATGTCTGTAGAAACTATTTCATTGCATTCATTGCAAGTCCAGAGCAGCCTGCATCAAACAATAGAGTTACTGTGCACTATCAAACTACCAGACAACTAATTAGGTCAGGAATAGAAGGAGCAAATGGATAGATGATTCAACTGTTGTTTGTAAGACCCATATGACAAGAAAGATGCCTCATTTAGATTCCTTATCAGCAGTAAGGATACAGTTTGTGTAGTTTTGACTATAAAGGCAATTTTAAAATTAATTATGCCACTGCCCATGGCCATTGCTTTGGAGTTCAGCTGGGCTCTGCTACATCAATTGGCCTGCCTGGCCTATCTATTCCTCCTATTGATACTCAGCCTGCTTTACTCTTTTGGCAATTGTTTCAGTAAAAATTCAATGTGCCGATCTCCAAAGGCCAAGGACAGGACAATTGCTGGAAATGGAAAGCAAGTTTAGTGCCAGTGACCTGCTCTGACACAGGGTTGCCACCTCCATGGCACTGCCATGCTCTAGGACCATTCTTTTTCTTGCACAAAAGGTTTCAGCCCTAAGCGCAGAGGAGTAAAGGAGGCAGCACTCACTTTTTTCCTCCTTTCCTAACCTCTTCTCCCTCCTGTTATCTAGCACCTAGAACAAGAGAAACACGAGCTAAGGAGGCGATTTGAGAACAAAGAAGGAGAATGGGAAGGAAGGGTGTCTGAACTGGAGAGTGATGTCAAGCAGCTGCAGGACGAGCTGGAGAGGCAGCAGGTTCATCTGCGCGAGGCTGACCGTGAAAAGACGCGGGCTGTCCAGGAACTCTCCGAACAGAACCAAAGACTCCTGGACCAGCTGAGCAGGGTGAGTCCCCACAACATGATGAGGGCAGGCACTCGGCCTCCTTTATCATAGAAAAGCCTCCCAACTCTGTTGTAAACCACTTTTCAGGCAAATAAGCAGAAAAGCTTCCTTTTTAAGGGGAAAAAACCAAAATAGTTCTGCATCTGGTCAGATAATACAAGTGTCCCTACAAAACATGCTGCTGTTATACTGAATTTTATACCTTTAAGGAATGCTGCATTTTCTTGGCCAAACAGTAGTGTTTCCAGGTTGAGTGGTCATTAACTGCATAGATCTGTCTCAGCTGTTCTTGTGTCTATAACAGATTTAGAAAATCTATTTCTAATTTACAAACACAGCATACAGGAAAAAGACTCATCTGTAATAGTGAGGTGAAAAGTTTTTTTGGTGGCCTCCCCTTTTTTATATACATTGACTATAATGTTGTAGAATTGAACATACCACATAATTCTAAGATGCTGTGTCCCTGCAGAGAAACTTTCCCATTGTTAGATGTGCGAGAACTTAGTGAAATTCCTTGGAATGGCATGCTTCAGCAAAGACCTTAACTTGCCTCTAAATGAAAGAGGGTCTATAGTAAGGGTCCTACAAATCAGGCCAATTGCCTGAATACTTCCCGCATGGGTTTCTTTCTGACAGCAAAGACTTAACAGTTTCTGCCTATTCCCCCAGAAGTTAACCTGCCTTCTAGTATTAAGAACCTTAGGCTTTTTCTCCTAACTGGTCAGACAGTACAAACAATAATTTTAATGCTTGCGAATGCAGCAGATGAAAGCATTTTCTTCCCACTAGTTGTTTAACCACAAAATAGCACAGAACAAAAACACACACCACAGATTCATGCTGAAGAGGCCCATCTAACATGTAAGAACATATTTCAGACTATATTCGGTCAGAAATGAGTCTCTGGGGCTGAGACAGGGATTACCTAAGGTAGGCCAGAAACCTTGATTACAACACTAGGACCAGAAGACCTTAAAACAGGCCACACATTTAGTCTCCTCACTTGTCTTCAGTAGATCTGGGCATGCAGAAGTCCTGTGCTTCTGGAGATGAGAGGAGCAGGTAACAGGTATAACACTGAAAACACTCAAGATCATTCTGCTGTAGATTTGCTTCTCAAGTACTAAAAACACTTATTCCAAGGATATTTAACTTTTATGTAAAAAAAAAAAAAAGAAAAACCTCTCAAGTTCTGTAACTTAGAAACACTGATAAGTTTAGTTGTGTTTATAAAGCACTATCTCCCAAGTAGGGGGGATGAGCTACTGAAGATCATTCACCTTTTCTCTGAAGAGTATATTTCACATATAACATTGATGAGAGTACACCCAAGCCCTGGCACAGCTCCTGTGTTGTCTGGATTCTTACTCGGGGCCAAGACCTTGGCTTCCACCAGATCTAGACGACCCTCAATTATTTTCTATGTATGCAAGATTTTCCTCATTGGCTAAAAAATGTTAGATTTGTTATAGCCTCAGCATAAGCACAAAGATCAGTCTAGAAGATAGGAGAGGAAACCTGGACAGCTTGCTTTGGGCTTTAAACCACAAGGGATTATCCTCACATGACACTTGCCCTACAGGAGCTTCTTGCAGCCCAGCTGCTCAGAGAGCTGTTCAGCAAAGCCTTGTGCAAAGGAACCACCAAGTTAGGTCTACCAGCATGCAGTGTCCAAGCATGGGCTTCTCTTAACTCCCTATTACTAACAGAAATAATCTTTGTCCACCCATTTCAGAATTGCCACATTCTGGGGAAAACTTGAGTCTTGGTGCTACCCTCCATGCTCCAGCCCAGCTCTGCTCCCAGCTTGGAGGACTGTTGTTCTCCAATGCAGACAAGGCATACTGCTAAGAGGCAGCTTATGCTTGACAAGACACAGTTCTGGTGCTCAAAGAGTTTCCCACCTGACCAAAACTTGCTAGTAGCTCAAATACAGCAATGGATAAAGCAAGGATGTAAACAGTCTTCCTAGAGGCAAGAGAAGTTGGGCAAATTGAAACAGTCCTTCACCCAGGGCTTTAGTGAGGCTTTTGAAAATCTCAGTATTATATTAGCACTCAATTACTCAGTGCTTAGTATTCCATGTTTGCTGCTCTGTAGTGTAATTAGTCTTATTTGTGTGGTCTCTTACTCTGAAGAGGTTATGTATGTAATCCTTGAGGCAGTGGTAGTGTGTAAACCCTTGCACTCATAGTTCTGGCACCTGTTACTACTTTTGCTTTCAAGAAATAAAAAGGACAAGTAGAGCTGCATGGATGTGCTAGCCCACAGAGCTGTTGCTGGTATCCTCCTTGCATTCTTGGCTCTGCATTTTGCACCTGCCTTGTGTGTTACAGTGGGTTATTTGGGAGGAGAGGATTATGAGAAGGCTGTGATAAAGCAATTATAGCTTTATTCAGACCTCACTCACAGAACGGAAAGGCTTCTCTCTGGTACAAGTGATTCTACACTAGTAGGTATTCTCTCTTTAAATCTGAATTTCTACTTTTTAGCAATTAACACCTTGTGACCCAATTTCACAAGACTTGAGCATGTCTCTCCTGGGGAAGGTATTCCCTTGACACTAAGCTCTGGATGTCAAATGACAGCCTCAGCCTCCCAAGCTACCAGCCCACATGGCCCTGCTTGTTCCTCTGGAGTCCCTGGATTTCAGCCCCTTTTACCTCAAAGCAGGGCAGCATCCAACATCTCCTTTGTCCTACTCCTCCTCTGTCCTGCTGCTATGATATTCTTTCACAAACTAGTTTAGATTTAGGACATATTTTAACCCTCCCTTTCCCAGACATGAAAGGCCAACACAAGCATGTACTTTTTTTTCTGTCTAAGCCTGGCACAAATGCTAACAAACCAAGTGCACTGTCCTGCACACCCACACAAATAGACATAAGGGACCTGGAAAGATCCATCTTGCAATTAAAGCATGGGACTGAAAAAAAGCCTATCCTCAGTTCTGGCAAAGACTGATAAGGAAAACTCAAAATATAGGGATTTCAAGTCTGTTCCAGTCTCTAAAAATGGGGATAACTGTCTTGCCTCAAAGTGGCCAAGAGGCTAAAATAAGGCCCATAAAATTATTTCAGATCTTCAGGTAAGATGATGATACAGGAGAACTTTACATATCCAATAACAGTAAGCAGACTATAAGGAACTTTGCCTCTTCTTGAAATACAGACTTTGGTTCTCTGCTTTTAGCAGAACAGAAATATTGCTCTGGGTTACACAAGTATTAAACCATGGGGAAATTAGGTGGGCCAGATTGGGACCTCATAGTGAAAGACATGTTTCAGATGCCAAAGATCAAGTTTAAGATCTCCACAGTAAACTAATTTTTTAATTTACTAAGTGATGATTAAAATCCTTTCTGCATATCAGTTTGGTTTCCCTCCCTCTGCCTCAGCACAGTAAAGCATGTAGTAACTCTCAGCAGTGTGTTTGCACCAACCTAAATGCCAGTTTTACCCAGGAGAGCTGCAGAGCACATTCTGAGCAGCATGCCAAGGTACACACCACTCTCCATGATGCTCAAAAATATAAGAGGCAAAGTATATTTTTGCTGGGGAAGTTGATGCTTAGGAATTATTATATATTCTGTTTCCAGCTACTTCAGTCTCCCATCTGCTTCAGTTCTCAATTTGGAAAAAAAACCAAAAAATCCTATGCTTTCTGTCCTGTTACGTTACAAAATTTGGGAGGAGGGAGTATAGGGGAAGGTCTCCCCTTATACATGCCCACATCACCTAACACAGTAAGAGTCCCATCCCCACCTTGGGGCTTGTAAGAGCTAGTAATGCAAATAATAACACACAGCCCTTTTTCTATAATGAGGCAACATATTACTACTTTGTCAGGAAGTGAATGAAAAAAGATTTTCACAGTGTTTCCAAGTGCCTTCACCAGATGGCTTTCCCACACATTTCCTGCTGTTGAGCTCTGGGCTCCTGTAGATGTTTGCAACATGGAGCTTGGGTGAGGATGTAGCCTTCCCAGTTCAGATTGGCTTCTTTTATGGTACATAGAACATAAGGAAGTAATTTCACAATGTCAAGCCCAGGTAGTTTCTGCAATGAAAATCTCTTTTCAGTGGCAGGAAGAAGAGTGTCATCTTGCACTGCTGAAATAGCTCTTTGTGTTTAGAGAGGAGTGTTCAGTGGCTGGAGCATCCTTCGAAGGGGCCCTCAATCACCAAGTTCTTATATTCACTCAGCATCTAGTGCCAACATTCTGCTACAAAGAATGAGGTGTTTCTGGTACAGCAAGAAAATGATCAGCCAGCTCACAAGTCTCCAAAGGAGGTTTTATTTGCTAGCCACAAAACCTTCCTTTTACTAATATTTCAGTTGAAGTTTTGTTTCTAACTTCAGGCTATAATACACGGCATAGCTTCAGACTGGCAGGCACTGCCTAGCTTTGATTTGAGAAACATGTTTTAATTAAAGAATGAGATGACCATATTACATTCTCCCTTCCAAATCACTTTTATTTTAAACGCCTCCTTTTGTGGTTTACAACATCCTTGCCAGAGAGGCAGATCTACTATCAATTATTGATCTCAAGAGCTTTTTTTTAAATGGTTGTTTGTTTGTCTGTCAGGATAGGAACAATGTTGGTTTTAAGAAAACTAGATTGATAATTAAAAGAAAGTTACTGGAACAAATGTGCTGGCCAAGATTCACTGCTTTTGCCATGACAGAGATCTGTAGCCACTACATTTTGAGTTAGCTTGTCTGTAATTACTTATGTTATCTGTAAAGATGCTTGAAACAAGCCACCTTATGTTTCCTGTTTATGAAATTGTCTCCAATAGCCCAGGAGTGCATAATGGGAAACTCAGTGCTTACCAGAGAGGCAAATGAGTCAGGCTGAATTTAAAGCACTGCTTCAGGGGTTTTGTTTTTAAACAGAAGAGGATCCTGAGTGGATCCAGGCTCAAAAGTTACTTTGACTACCCCCCATTTCAAGGTGCAGATGAGTCACTAAACCAACTTCTTTTCATAAAAAGCCTCTAGCTTTTGCTGTGGCTTAAAGTGTTTACTGAAGCTACCAATAAGGAGTAGCTTACTGTAAGGAGCTCCATATGGAGCTACTTAATTGCATATGGAGTTCTGAAGAACAAATCTTGATCTGCATCACCTTTGAACAGTCTAAATCAATGGAGGGGGAGACTGCATGAAAAGAAGCAGGATCCCCTCCCACTGAAGGGCCTGAAGTACCTGCTTTTCCTGGCAGCTTAGGTAGGGCTGTCCCACTCCTTGCAGACAGACAACCCTGCCAGCATTGCTTTGTGCTTGGCATAAGGCACACTTATGTTACTCATGGTGGAGCGAGATGAAAGCAGATACCAGCACAAGACAGAGCCAAACACTGAAGCCACTAAATCTCCCATTAACCACATCAAGCACCCCCCAGCTCCCTGCCCCTCTGGAGCACCAACATATTCCAGCAACATGTAATGAGATCCCAGATCACACAAAAAACACTGATTAGTGCACATGCAGGAAAGGCTCCTTGTCACCAACTATTTCTTCCCTAGCAGAGAGCACTTGCTAATAATTCAGCTTCATGCCACGTCAGGACTGGAGTGCTGAGGCTTTCTACACAAAAGCTGTAAATGTAGGATGTGACTGTAGCTGCCTGTTCTTGCCTGCAAAGTCCTTCAATGAAATGACTCAGTGCCCTAGAAGGTAATGAAGAAACATCTTGAGGTCACTGCTGAGTTGCACTCGCCCACCATCCATCTAGAGGAAGGGAAAAAAGCAGGAAGAAAGGCTCTGCCTTCTGATGAGAATCTGGCCAAGCCTGCAGCATGACCCCCATTTTATGGCACCCAGAGCTTCAGGAGCCAACTGGAATAGGATCATCCAGACAGCAGGACAGAAATGCAGCAAAGCCCAGAAGTGACTTCAGCAACAAGGGGGAAAGGCACCCCTACAGTTTGCCCAATGATTCTGCATCCACCCACCCAAGATTCTTACTTTTGTATACTTTAGTTTAAGTATTGGAGAGCACTGAGGGAATGGGCAGAAAGCTGTACACACAATAAAACAGGGGCACACACTGCTACTGAACCAGAATACAGGGCCCTCCCTAAGGAAAGGGTTTAAAAATTACTATCAAGATTTTAAAAAATTATGTTACTGTTAAGGCAGTGGAACTACACAAATTCCTGCTGATGGGAAAAGGGATAGCATCCATCAGCTCCAGGGGCTGGGTGGGACCCTCATCCACCCCCCAGGACGGTTCATCAGGTACCCCCCCACCCCTGGGGACTTCTTGCTGGTTGCTAGGAGACAGCACACCACAGTCCTGGCCGGTGATGTTGCTGTGGCAACCAGCTGTGATTTCTCTGCTTGTAATGTCCTGACAGTCAGTGGACACGCAGGGAAAGGCACTTGTGACGTCCAAGGCAGGCAAGCGGGTGGGAGAAGCCTTGTCTGCCACCTCCGTGGGCTGGGCTTGCTGCCAGGAGGTGTCCTCCAGCATCCACCACTTCATCCCCCTTGTTTCCTCCCCTCGTCACAGCAATTTTTCTCCTAAATCATCCTGGAGATTTCCCAGCCCCAGGCAGCCTGTTGTCCACACCACCCACAATGAATTTTTCAGCCTGTGAGGGGAAAAGGTAAACATTTCATTTCCTCAGTAAAAAGAGCCCCTCGTGAGTAGTTCATCAGCTCACACAAGGTGACCCCACCAGGGCTTGGCACAATGCACCCTCCTGAGTCCAGCACAGGGACCTCAAAGCAACACAAATTATCTACCAGAGCCACTGAACCTCTATGCCATGTGTAGCTCATCTCACATCCTCAGAGGGTTGTGGTGCTTCTGGATGGAGCAACCGAGACTGCCCACATGAGACATCCCTAGAGCCCAGATCTCCAGTCCCCATGACCTAGGCAGCATATCAGCAAGGAACAAGTGTTCAGAGTACCATCTAGGACAAAGATACATAAATGTTAACCACCTGGTAGTCAGCCATGCACTGCTCTTCCCTGCATGTCAGCCAATTTTGGGACAGATTTCTGGAGTTTCTGCGAGGCTACTGCCTGGAGATGTTAGCAGCACCACTAAACCATGAATATCTGGAAGCAGAAACCCATCATGAAAATGAAGCTGAACTTGTTCTGGGGTGAGAAGATAAAAATCTGAATGAATTGCTTCCTTCCTTCTTGCACTGCACTGAAAATTTCAAGTGGCTATTCTGCTTGGGTCCAGAGTGTTTGTTATTGGAACTGTTTTATTATGCAGCAGTTCAGAGGTAGAAACATGTGGGAATAAGACTTTTTTTTTTTTTTTTAAATACTTCTGCTTATTCACACTTGCTGTAAACACTTCCTCCAGGATATTCCAGAAAGTAGGACACAAAGTGTTTGCATGCAGCCACTGCATTACTAGCTAGAACCAGAGTTGAACGTGATCAAAAGCTTTGCAAATATCTATGTAGGAAAAACCCAATTAAAAGCATTCCATCCTTAAAGAGCCATTCTGGGTTATAAAGTTTGTACACCTTATAATGAAAGTCTTTAAATTCAACTTTTTTTTTCCCCAAGTAGGATTACTTTTTCTAGATGCAATTTAGTAGACAATTCAAGAAGGAGGTCTCTTCTACACCAAGCTTTTTCTTTTTGCCAGCTGTATTAGGTGCTTTGATTACCCATGAAAGCATAGAGGTCCCTTGCAAAGAACTTAACCAACATTTGGTTTAGAATGGCATTTAGGCAAAACACAGTTTATTTTGAGCAATACAGACCTGGCTTGTGCTTGGCAATACCACCCATGGGCACAGAAAATGCCATCATACATGGCTACATGAAGCTGTCTAGAGATGACAGTACAACAGCAAACAACTGATTGAGCAGGACATAAATCCAGTGAGCTGCATGTCAGAGCAACTGGGGTAAAAGGCTGCTCATAAGTAGGCCAAGAAAGCATTTCATTTGGAGGTCATACAGGTTGGTCTAACAATTTCATCTGGTGCAGAGATTTGCACCACATTTCCTTCGTGGACAGAATCCCTGTCAGTGTCTGAGGGAGGAGACTGCCAAGAACAGAAGTGCTGGGAACACTTCCATTAACTGTTCTCATCATCTCCTAACCACTCTTCCCTAGGAAGTTCTAATGTTGAAGCATGTACAGAAAAGTCTCTGCTAACATAGAACAGCTGCAAAATCTTGGAGTATATGGGTTCCTAAGACACCCAGTTCACTTGTAAATGATATTTAAAGAGGAAATTCTAGTTTCACTGTGCAGTTCATCTGACCTAAAAAAAAAAATATTGCATTTTATCTTCATTACTTCCTCCTTCCCTTTTGTCCCTCAGTCTTTCTTCCCTCCTGGACACATCTCAAAGCTCAGCAGAAGATTAAGTTACCATCAGCCTCAGTCTGGCAGTTGTCTCCACAGTTTTGTTCCTTAAGCTGATATGAGACCACATTATCCCTCTGTTCCTTTGGGGTTAGGTTGGTCTCCACTTTCAATACATCAAAAGATTCTACAAGGTCTCCATCAAAGGAAGCTTTTGGGAAGTGGCCAAGTAGTCACACAGGGCTGGCCAGTTTTTGCCTTGGCATGAGAAGACCTAGGGAAAGTTAAGTCTGAAAGAGGTTTCTCTGCCTTTTATTCAGGAAAGCTTTCAGGAACATCAGGTCGAGTATTCTTGTTATTTATGAATACTGAAGGAAAAAGGCAGAGAAGCCTGAAAGAACACTCACAAGAAATAAGTGATCTCTAAGGCTTTGGAACAGACCTGTGTTTTTACTCTACATGGGCATAAAGTAGCCTAAGGAGGGAAAACAAAGGTAACCAGGGGTATTTATAAGTAGGTTCCAACCTTTGATTGCACATGAGCTCTTGAACAGACTCAGATAGTAGGGAAGTTACAATTTCCAGGAGATTTATGTTTATATGAATCCAAATGAGAAAGCCTGAAATGACCAAATTTGTTAAAGAGAGAATGTTTTAGAACTTAGCAGTGTGATATTTGTCCAAATAGCATCTATTGATCAGCTATGAAATTGCATAGGGATTTGCTAACTCAAATCATCTCTGTGGTTTTAGCCTCTAATCCAGAGAGATTTATTTTCCTAGGCTTTAGTGGCTCTTATATTTCCCTTTGTGCACAAATTCTTCTTAAATGTTGTTCTTCTTGCTCTTTATTTCCCTCTCCACCTTAGCACAAGGGACCAGACATCTTAGTGACGACCAATAAATATTCAAAGCTTTAAAAGCTCAAGGCAAATGCTTATTAAATTGATGATTTCATTAAGACTACCACCTCTTCCTGGTGCCTTTCTGTGCCTGAAGCACTGGTGCCATGCACACAGGCCTTTACCCTGCAGAGCTAGAGACAAGGAGGGGTCCCCCAGTCTTGGGCTAATTTATCAATCTCTGCTGCCAGCTGCATATCCCTGGTGCTTTTAAAGCCAAGTAAATATGGGAATCTCAAGATCTCCCGGGCAGCACCCTGCCTTCACATGGAGCCCATACTGGACACAGACCCCAAAACAAGCCAATAGAGAACAGAATTTTGTAATTTCAAAGCAAGACTGGAGCCAAGGTGAAACATTGCTCACAAGCCATTTTCTTGAGTGGCTGGAACAGATAGACTAAGCACCATTTTGCTTGGAACCCCCTGAAGGGGAGGCAGGTGTCACTGCAGAGATCTGTACTGAGATTGTAGACACTAATTTGACCAACCTAAAACAACTCCTCAAAACCCACCTACAGAGGATTAAAAGGTTGATTTACTTTACTTAAAGAGGCCTCCTCCATTTCAGGCATTATCTAACCCAGCAGCTCAGAGCTGCTTACTGAGATTAACTCTGTCACCAGGAGACACAGCCCATCAGCTGAAGGCTGGATCTCAGTATCTCCTTCCTTTCAAAGGATTCAATTGCATCAAGCTTTGAAAACTTGGGAAATTCCTTCCATCTTCCCATCTTTCATAATTCCCCATCAAGAGACAGTACCACAGACTAAGAAGGTCAAGCTGGAGGAGAGGGAAGGAGACAGGCAGCCTTTGTGTCTTCGTTACAGTTCACTGCCTTACCTCAGCACAGGAAGGGAAGGTTTGCCTATTGTGAGACAGTTCCAGACCATACAGCTTTAATGTCCTGGGCCCAGATATGGGCCTCCTCCATCAGTCTGTGCCCC
The DNA here is from genome assembly GCA_023637945.1 of Phaethornis superciliosus. NCBI lineage: Eukaryota > Metazoa > Chordata > Aves > Apodiformes > Trochilidae > Phaethornis > Phaethornis superciliosus. Next base: position 3,346,198 of record JAJQWJ010000020.1, read on the forward strand.
TTGTCATGGCCAGGGAGCAGACTGCCAAGAAAATATTTTGCTCCGTGAAACAAATGATGCAAAAGCTTTTCCAAGCATTAACTTGTTCAAATGAAGATATTAGCTCTCCCACTTCTTTTAATCTCCCTAAGCAGAGCTATAAGCCAACCCAGGTGAGGGAAAATAGCCTAATCTAACCAAAATGCCTGTTTAGACTCACATACCAAGTAGCCTGTGACATTAACCCTTCCCACAGCTCAGGGAATGTGACATAAGCACCCAAAGCCAGCTGGCCCTGGTGCAACAGGGCTCACCCTGGGGACAAGGAAGGAGGAAACAGCTGGTTATGCTGGAATGTCATTGTCAAAGCACACATCTATGCCTGCATCTGCATATCCCCCCTCCACTCTTCTCTCCTCTCAGATCACTTGGCATGCAAGACGTTTGCATAAGGCACCTGCTGGTATTTCAAGCAGATAAAGTGGAGAGTTTTCATTAAGCCTGTGTCAGCACCACAGACTGAAATGGCTTGTTTATAGTTACAGTCTGGTGATGCTGCAGAGTGCAGGTGGGCAGCCATCTCCCAACACCACAAAAGCCTTTTCTGCCCTTTTGTGCAACAGTGGATGAAGCCACTGCAGGATAAATTGGAAACATCAAGGCCAAGTTGCTGCCACTTTTAATAACACAAGGAAACTTTTTGCTTGTGTACCATCAGTCTCCCATATTCATCACAGAAGAGGCAGTACTTCAAAGGCACTCAATCACATTGGTGTTGCATTCCACCAGCATAATTAGGCAAATGTCCATAAACACCCTTCTCACATACCTTGTATCACTGAGATTATACTTGTCTCCTTGGAAACTCTCAGATGATGTACAATACTAGGAGGGATTATCCCCAGTGAGCCTTATAACCCTCACATAAATTCCAGCTCTATGAAGAGACCTGTCCAAATGCTCTCCTTTCCTGGCAATGTTAAAATGTTGCCATAAACAATATTAAATTGAAGAACTTTTCAGTAAACCTGACTAAGGATGAAAACTAGTATGGAGCTTTTCAAGTGTCAGTAATTTGTCTTGTCCTCCAAACAAGTAAGTTTGAGACATATGGATATAGTTGGTGTTTCATAGCTTGACAAGTAAAGCTGTGTTTTGAATCAGTACTTAAGCAAAGGCTTGTGCTGAAAACTTGGGCTCTAATATCTTTATCTCCTTTGTCCCTTGGTGCCAGTGGGGATCACGCTGGGAAATTCCAAATCCCCACAAGAGCTTAATGTTATGCTTTAACCTATTAATTTCTGGAAACTAGCCTGGATTCAGGGCAACACTTGAAGTCCAAATGCATTGTCTGTCCAATGTCCAGTTGTACTGAAACTTTCTGCCTCTGAGCAAGCAGATATGGGCTGCACCCTCATACCCCACTCCAAAGCACTGAGTCAAGGAGGTACAGCCCTAACAGCACAAAATTTCTGCAAAGGAAGCATTACTCTGCTCTATAACATGTTTGGACCTGGTGAGGAAGAAGTTGATCGTCCCTTGGTACCCCATCTGGCCTGCCTGGGCACCTAAGAGTAGGTTTTTGTGGTACTAGCATGACACCAATGAGACTTGTCCCCACATAGGAAGTGCAGAGCACACCAGTGTGGGGAGCCAAGCAGCACTGCATTATACATAACTGTTAATGATTGGAGCATCTAAATGATAAGCTGCTTGTGGTGCACAGATGACACAGTTAAACTACTTGTTCCTTCTTCAGTCCATTTGAGTCTTAATGTTCCAGATTGAGATCTGTTCTAATTCAACAGAAAAAACAAACAAACATACAAACAGAAAAACAACCAAAACCCAACTTTGTGTAGAGCCAAGGAAAGGATGCTACAAGCACCAGCCTCAACAGCAATACTCAATCTAGACACTCTAGAGCAGAAATAAAAGTATGTAATTAAGCAAACAAATCTCTGGAACAGCATTGTGTCTTTATATGGATTCAACAACGTACCATGGTTTGTATCTATTAAATCTAATCACCTAGTGGGAGCTGAGAAGAGGAAAAAAGGTCAAGGATTATTCAAGGACGTAGGTCACAAAACAGCAAAGCTAAGGGGTGATGGGGAAGCTAATGTAGACAGCATAGTGACAGGCAAAAGGAAAAGTCTTGGCACAAGCAGGTTAATGATGATGCAACATGTTTTCTTTGCATGCTTCTGCAGAGCTCTTTGCTCCCCAGTGATCTGCAAACTCCACTGCACATCTCACCATGAGGGGGGAATGTCAGTGGCTTGAGGAAGGTCATTTTTAGCACAGATAGGATAAAAATCTTCCTAGATAATTCACATACCTAAGTACTAGTAGACGTTTTAAGTGATACCATTTTAGACACTCCTGCAAACAGAAAGCACTTAGGAAATCTAGCATTGCTACCACAGGCTTGTGCACAAAGAAAAATTCAGCTACAGCAACAGGAGGAATAAAAACTGCTGGGAGCTGAACACCACAATCTCCTCTGGCACTGATCACATTATTCTTGCTTTCAGACAGCAAGAAGAGAAAGTTAATAATTTATATACACTGATGCTAGGGAACATCCCAGTTTAAAATCCTCCCATAGTAACATAAGAACTGAAGGAGCAGATCAGCCCATGATCAAGTGCAGGATAATCCACACATACTCATGTGAGGTAGCCCTCTCTGCTGAAAATAAAGCAATAAATGAACCCAACTGGAAAGCAATGGAAGCTGCCACTGTTAAAATATCAGCACACTCTAACAGGGCTTTCAAAATGAAGCTCACTCCCACAGTCCTGTAACTTGTCAGGGAGACTTTGAAGGTAAAGAACAGCCACTGCCACACCATTTTTGTTGTTTTACCTGGTGTACTTTAACTGGTCTCCTGTTATACCAGGGTCAGAAAGCACATACACAGGGTGTATGACACTCATCAGTCCATTTGCTTAAAAGCACCAGGGCCAAAACCAACAGCACTTCCTCCACACTCTCCTCTTTCTGCCAAAAGGAGAAAGGCCTTTACACAGTCTCCCCCTTCAAGATAAATCACTGAGAGTGAAACAGGATTTTGGTGAAGGATGGATGCATGCTCTCCCTTCTCTTGTCAGGACAGCTTTATCAGGATGCTGCTTCTTTCCAGACAAAGCCTCAGCCACCAAACCTTCAGACACCAGGGAAAAAACCCACCTTCTCAGCATCAGACACACCAGCCAGGTTGCAAATTCTCACAGCATCTGTCAGTACAGTGTTTCCCAATCTAAGATCTTGTGCAGTGCTTACAGGTCTCCTCACCCCAGTGGAGGTTTGCAGGCAGCCTCATGACTTGGTTGCACAGAAACCTGGGCTGCAGATCCCCCCAGTCCCCATGGTTTCCTGGCACCTGCTCCCTGCCCTGACTCACCACAGGTTTGCTGTGTCTGTGTCAGTTGTCAGACAGCAACACCCTCAATGCCAAAAAAACACAGCTTGAATTATTCTTATCCCTCTAAGCAGCATCTTAAACTGTGAGGGAAAGGGCTTTTGATTCAATGATGCCTGACCTACATTTGCAAAACCTTGGCTATAGGTGCAAGTCTAAGTATAGCACGTGTGCCAAATTGTCTGCTCACAGCCAAGCACAAAGCCTTTGTCTGCAGTGCTTTCAGTGGGTTCTAGGTCACCCACAGATACTCCAATACAGCTGTTGGGATGTTACTACAATAGGGTTTTATTTTTCTTCAGATAGTGCTCTGCCTCTCCTCCACCAGAAAAATAACAATACATGAAGGGTTTGTGACTGAGGTAGCTCCCCCCAAACAGGACCATACACGCTTTAACAAAATTAATATTCACAGATGCAGCAAAGCCTGAAATTGATACAGAGAGGGGCTTTTTCCAGTCCCGAATAATTATTCCCCTTCATGTGTATGATTTGGCAGAGCATAGTGTATTTCATACACCATACTTTAGAATGTGCTTGCACCCATCTTGTTCTATTGCTAAGCTTGCTGTCTGCATCTACTTGCTTTTTTTATTTTTAGTAACAGCTTTTTGTAGGACTAAAAGCACCAAAGTGCCAGTGAGTTTGCCAAAAGCCAGTATTTAAATAAATTTGTGCAAGAACTTTTTAAAAGCTAGATTGTAGGAGGATAAGGCTCCACATCCTTGTTTCTGGACCACCCCATTGTCCAGGGATTCTGGCCACATCAGCACCCCTGGTCTTCAGGGAGCATCTCACCTGCCAGGCTGACACAGAAGATCTGGCCACAAAGTTCTCATCAGCTTACCAAAATCTGGGTTACAGGTGGTGTTTGGAAACCTTACCCTCAATAATTTGAATACACTTGACTTAATTTAGCAATTTTGGCTCATGCTAGAAATGAGCATTACATACTTGCCACTACATACTGCTACTGAGGTGCAGACTACTCTGAAGACCAAGCCCCTGCCATGAGGATCTACGACTTAAAGACCCTTAATCCCCTTAGTGCTTCCATCTGTGGCACTCTGTACAAAAAGGTAAACAACTACTTCTGTGCTCAAGCATCTGCTGCACTAAGTCATAAGCTGAACCTTAGTGGAAACAGAGCAAAGCTGAACTGAGGTAAATGTTCATGTATTTAATACACAAGGTAATGTACGAATTATAGATCTGTATTAGACTTCAGCAGATCAGAGTGCTCAGATGTTATTACTAACACATTGTATTATCTTTTGTCAGCAATCACTGAGAGCAAGGTCTGTCTCCTGCTCAGTCTACTCCAAAGATCTTACGCTCTAAACAGCTTTTCATGCTGACAACAAGGGAGAACAATTCAGGAATTGCTGGAGGCTGAAGTTCAGGAAGACATATTGCTAAGTTAAATAGTATCTAGAAACTTTGTCTGCAGCTATCCTGCACAGTCCTGTTGTGTTTAGAATGACAGAACAAATACTAGCTGACAAAAAAGTACGTTTACATAAAGTATTATCTAACAGCTCCAGAACAATCCTTCAAGAACACAGATATGGACCTTTTTATTTAAGCACTGAAACTGTGACATGCTGCCGTATGTTGGGTTTTTTTCCCCAAATTTCATGATGCACTTGATTATGGCACCTTTAATTTATGACCTCACTGCACCTGTCAGTGATAAAACATCATTTAGTGAAGAGAAAGCTTGAATGGAATAGTTTGAAGCTGTAGCTCCCATCTTGGCCTGTATTTTCTACAGGGCCTGGGTTTCCTTATTTTTCTACAGAATGCAGACACAAGTCTTACTGCATGGGCTATGAAAAATGAGCTTTCTGCATAGACCATCTATCTTGATTTAGTTAAGAAAAAAAACCAAAATACTTCTTAGCTCTTCCTTCCCTGTTTCTTGAACTAAATGTATCAGGTTGTGAAAGAAATAAGCAAACACATCAGAACTGTTTTTAAAAAATGGACTGATATAAGTTATTTGGAATCAGATTTGGCAAGCATTTAAAAGCTAATAAAACATCTCTCAGGTCAATCTACTATAAAGTTTAAATATAGACTACATGTTACAAAATGTCTTCTCTTTTCCTGTCTAAAGACTTCCTTTAACATTTTAAACCAACTCCTTGAATTTTGCCCAATCATTTTTTTGGCATCCACTCATTTCACATGCATAGCCATGGACACCAATAAATCTGTGCAATGAAATAGGCTAATTAGTAAGTGCAAGGTTGAGCATCAGGTCTACATACATTAGAAAGGTTTTGGTTTGTATATTACTACTAAACCTGAAAAAGCATATTCTCAGGTGATAGAGTGTTCAGATGAACATTTCAGAGCTGCTAACCTGCCATCACATACTAGATAACCCCAAAATAACTCATTTTGTTTTCTTTGAAATAATAGAGAGTGGGTGTTTAAAGACACAGGAAGAGACTGCAAGAAGCTTAATTATTTTATCTTCCTTCTGGGCATAAACAGTTGAGTTTGAACACCTTCATGTTTTAAGTCTTAGGCTAAAACAATTTCAATAAAAAATTAATTCAAGAATGGAGCCTGTCTGTCTTGACTTCTGGCTACCAGAGGAAGACAGGAAAGCCTCTCAGAACAGGAGGGTATGTTACATTTCTTTTTGCCCCACCATCATAAGCTTCTGGTTTTTTCTCAAAATGTTTTAATCACCATGTTAAGCCTTCACATTTCCAGTTCAGCTGTTTTCAAACTAGTCAGGCATTTTGTATTTCATTAGGCTATTATCTGATCCATGCTTATGGCTCACTAGAAATTTACTGGAAAAAATAATTTTCATTCTTTAGCTCAAGTAGAAAAAGTCAGACTGAGCTCAAAAAATCTGGATTAAAAACCAACATCAAAGCTAACTTGGACAAAATGCTCTATCAAGATAAATAACTTTTTCATGGAAATGAAACATTAGAAATTATCTAAGAGAGCAGATGACTGAACTTACTGATGAAAAACACAGACCATCCAGCTTCCAAACTGTATCAGTTCACTCTGCCAGGCCAAGGCAAAACTTGAGAAACTGCAGTCTCACACACAGGCACGGGGGACAGCACACTTCTTAATACGAAGGTCCCAGAGCACCTGGCAACTCACTGGACCCAAGCTGTGCTCCACTGAAATCAATGTAGTTGTTCCTCTCAGTTCCACTTTAGCACCACCAGCCTTGATTATTTAAGCCCAAAGCCTTTCTGCTTCCATTTACAAATAGGTAACTGGAGCGCAGATGAACAAATGCTTCATTCAATGCATTGTGCAGCACCTACGCAGAACTAGAGCAGCTACACAGAACTGGAGGAGCCTGCCAGGATTAGACCTTATTACCCTATTTCTTCTCAACAACCTGGAGCCAAGTTGGTACCAGCAAGCCTCCTAGTCACCTCTCCATTCAGAGATCTGTAACAGCCACCAACCCTGGGAAGCAATGTACAAGGCTGTCTCATCACCCTCACCCCGTCTGCAAGCACGATTTCCACACTGAGCCCAAGTGCCACTTCGTGCACTACTTAGCACTGCATGTCCTCCAGGCAGGCACACTTTGTCCTCTGAGCTATCCCCAGTGCTAATTTATTGCAGCATTCAAAGCATCAGGCCTCCGGCAGTCCCTCCCAGAGGAAGCAGGCTGACTCATTTTTCCACACACTGTATTTTTCTCTCCACAAGAAGCAAGTGCTTGGGTCAAGAATACGCCGCAAAAAAAGGGAGGCTCGTGTTTAAGCACCTCCTAAAACACGTGCACAACCCACATCCACTTGTGAAGCTTTTTATTTATTCAGACAATGAACCTAGAGACATTACAGCCAGCCAGAGTTGCCCCCACATGGCACATAATTGACTTTGCTTCTGCTCTCAACAGCAGCTTCTAATCTGATTTAACTTCAGCTAACGGTGTTGGCCTCAGTCAAACACATATCCAAGCACTTCCTGAAAGCCAAGCTAAAGACCACCATTTTGCATTCATTCCCCTAAGTTCCTTGCCAAAGCACTTTACCTTACAAACTCATTCATTCACATACATCATCTGGCCTTTAGGAAGGAAAAAGAACAATTATATCGTCAGGAAAGTGCTTACTATCTACTATTTCATGCTTTGCTTAGTCATGCAGCAAAAATTCACTATCCCTATTAAAAGGATTTTTCAAGGACACGGAGAAAAAAAAGTAACAGTACCTTAATGTGCCTGAGGTTTAACAGCAGTTGTCTCCAGCAGCATTTCCAGTCCTCCAGACAGAGAAACATGGGAAGCAACACCAAGTCAGCCAATGCAAGCCTCCAAAACAGGCAATGCAGCTTTAGGCTGGGCAGGTTCAGCTCTTGTGGAGATTTTCACCAAAGAGCTAAACAACTCCACTCTAACATTAAATACTTCTGTAACTCAATGGACACGTGCAATCCCAGCACCCCCCCAAAAAATCAACACCAAAAAAAAAAAAAAAACCGAAACAACCCAGCTGCTCCTGGTTCTGTTAGTAGCCAGCTCCCCCACTAGCCTCTGCCTCCAGGTGTGAGTGAGGCATCTGAGCTGATGAGGCATTAACTCATTGCCCTCCACAAGAGCCCGCTACATGACTGGGGTGTACTGAGAAAAACTGCACATTCTTGGATTGTTTTATTTTAAAACTCAGATAAATAGTGAGGTCAAAGGACATGCTAAGCATTTCCTACTTTTCATGTAGAAGGGAAAGAGGAACAGATGTTCAGCAAAGAATTCTCACATTCACACAAGCAATAGTGTATTATATTCCCAAAATATCACAACTGTGGAAGTAGTGGAGATATTAGCATAAGATGCCACTGCTGTCAATGCCTTACAGAGGCTCTCTCAGACTAAGTTTAAGGATACACCCATGAGGCTTTTCCCATCAGTAATGTGTCTCCAGCCTGCTGCTTATAGAAGAGTTATTCCACTGCCTCTTCTCTATTATTCAGTCTCCTTGCTTTAGCAATTAATCTTCATCCCCTAGACCTTTGATTCTCTTTTTTTCTTGATTTTTTTTGCACTAAGCAAAAAATGTTCATTTGTTTCTTCTTTTGTCCACCTGCTCTGTAGTAAGTATAGGATTCCCCACCAAATATAGCTGGACTGTGCCCTGTGCCAGCCTGCTTTCCACTGAAGGGAAGGCTCATCAGCCTGTAGGGCCATCACAAAAGAGGTCAGGCAGTATTCCACAAAATCAAACCCTTTTGTCTAAGCAGATATGGATTTATTGGATTCTCTGAATAAGAAGTGAGAGGGAATAACCAAGAGGAGACCAGCAGGGGTGTAAACACCATTGCAGGTAGCCTAGTGTGAAGATATGTGGTATAAAGGCACTAAATGCCAGATATAATTTGCCTGAACTGCACTGAAAAAATAGGTGGGTGGGAGGCAGTGTGCCTCATTCAGTTCACAACTTCACACAGATGTATGACTTGAGTTGCAGGCTCCAGTGAGGACACCTCAGGCTGGACACTGCATGTTCCTACTGTGGCCACTTCGCAGATCTTACCTAAACGAAGCATCAATCATCTGGAGATCAAAACCAAGAACCACGAGGGAGGGGGCTGAAGGTTGCAGATGCAGGTTCCCGAGAGGGTTTCTGAGCAGAAAGAAAAAAAAAAAAAAAGAAACCTGTGTTAGGAAGTAAATCTCACTGGCAAAAGCTGGGCAGATACACTCACTCTGGATAATGGTATTTAATCCACCTGCCAGTCTGCTTATAGCTACTGCATATATAATAGGATGTATTACATACTAGCATTTTTTAAATCAAAATTTTTCTAAAAATATCCCATGGGATCAATGTCTGTGTTGGATGTTTACAACCAAAATATTTTGGAATCGTGAATTCTCATTTTCCCACACAGCCTCTCCAGGCAATGGCAGCTTTCATATCAGGACCAAGCTGATACATAACTTGGTTCAGTTATATTTCCCCATAATCTGTGCTCTCTCTGAGCAGAGAGAGGGATGAGGCAAGGAGAGGAGGATTCAGCCTGATCACATCGTTTGACAGAGATGGGGACAATGCTGGTCCCAGCCATGATGCACTACACTCCCCAGCTCCCATGTGCTGCACTGCCCTGGGAAGTGGTGGGAAGAGGTCCTCCAGAGGAGGCATAGCCACGTCCTCCTTTCTCCTCCTTCAACCTTGGTGCTCATGGGGCTATTTCTCACACTTTTTACCTCAGTTGTCACTTCCAGGCCGTGTTTTGTCCTCTCCCAAGAGCATTTTTCCAGAGGAGCCACTGGGTCACTGAGGAGCTCACCTGTGCCCTGCAGGGGAACTGCTGCAGAACCGGCTGGAACCGGCTGTGTCCAGCTCGGGGCAGCCCCAGGAAGGTCTCTGCAGCCCCTGGACACTGAGACCAAACAAATTTCACCTCTTGCTTTGTTGAAAAGTGTATTTAAGAATTGTCATTAATATATGTACTTACTGTACACAGTTCACAAACTTCACTGACAAGACATCAACCACAAAAGTAAAAAAAAAAAAATCTCCTTCACGCAGTCACACCACAAAAGTCAGCAAAATACACATTTAGTACAGCTCCAGGCCTTGTCCCTTCACCACCAATAATAAATCCAAATAATAAACCCCCAGTATTAATCCAGTTCCCTGGCAACAGCCAGTTAGGACTTTGTCTGGTTTTCCTTCAGATTCATCTCCTGGTAAATGACCTCTGTGTATTCATCTCAACCCTCAAGCTGTTTCATCTGATTTCCTCCTCCATCTTGTTGAGGAGGGGAAGTGGGGGAGCAGCTGTGTGGGCTTCTGGCCAGCCCACTGCAGTGCCACTGCAATCATCCAGTGAGGGCTGAGGGTGCCACATCTCCAGGACCCTTCCCTGGGGAACCTCTCCTCTGTGCACAGCAGTCAGCACACACAAAGCAGAGCCCCGAAAAGGTGTTGAACAGCCCCTGCCATCACGTGGGCACCTTTCCCGGAGAGAATAATGCTTTGAGTAACAATTTAAAGTTGACCTGAATGAAAAGTATAAAGCTCTCACAGGTTCCCCAGACTTAGCAAACTCCACATATGCAAAATGTAGATGGATGCTTATGGCACCAGCATACCAACGGCTGGAAAACAGCCATGGCCTCGTGGCTTTCTCAGCACAGATCAGCTAGCCCAGAAAATCAGATTTACCACCACCAGCAGCAGGCACCACAGTGCTGAGGTGCTGCCTGCAGTGATGGGGCATGAATCCCAATCCTCTCAGCTTCCCTTGATAGCCATATTATTGTGGAGGCTTTTATATGACTACTGTAAAGCAAGGCGTGTCTTGCTTCCTCCTTTTCTTGCACTTTTATAGCCAAATATATTTTCCTCACAGAGAAGGGCTGGAAATCCAAGAACCTGAAGCCAGGGGAGGCAGCGATTAGTGAAGTGCTAATGGTGAGAACACAGTGGGAATGGGGAGTCCCTGGAACTTGGCTATTAGCAAATTAATAAAAGGGGTAACATGCTCTCCTGAGTGTTATAAATTTAGCACTAATTAGGACTCCTCTTCCTTGGCTATTTTGGGCAAGAAAATATTCAATATCTTTTCTTAAATTTGAGTCATCTTGTTTGTAGAAGTAAATCATATGGAAACATTGGTTTCCTCACTCAGCTACAGTCTTACTCTTTTTCCATTCTCCTGTTCTTTCTGACATGACTTATAGCTGGATATTTTGCATGCAGTTAGTTTTATTTACCAAATTTTCTCCCAAAAGAGGGTTTTCTTTTAATGAGACTAACCTGTATGTCATTCATTTCTCATGGTCCATCCCAAACATTTCAAAGATCCCCTCTTCACAGGAGCATCAGTCCTCCAATTTATTTACATTTAGTTGATTTCCTTATTGCTCATTTATTCCAGATGTTAAACCTCACAGTTATTGTAACTGATAAGCCATATTTTTCCGTTAAATATCTAAACAGTTTTGTCTTTTTCAGTACTTCAGAATTAATCATAAGAGAAACTTAAATCAGGTTTGCAATGAAAAAAGCTCTTAATTAGAGCAGGGGCCAAAATGTCCTCCTCTGCTGCTGCTGCTTCTTTTTCCTCTTCTGCCCTGTCTAAATCTCATCAAAACCTTGCCTTAAGTCCAGAAAACAAATCTCATAGTTGATTGAATATATCTAATTGTGAATTGATGTCTATGCTTTTGTAGATATGTTTCAAACTTTGCCTGGTGGCAGTATTGGCCAATTTGCCTATACCCAGGAAATTAATTCTTTCTTAACTACAGAGCAAAGCTATGATGTTGGGTGATATATGTCTGCCTTTCGGGAAAAAATATTACTTCTCTCTAGCAAAATCAAAGCATTGCTAAATGACTGACGTACCCACAAAAGGTTTTAGCTTTTAGTGTTTAGGAAACAGTGATGGGGAAGAAAAAGCCCTGCAGTTTGCATAATGAGAGTAAATCCAGACTGGCTGAGGCAGAAGCAGCTTCCTTCAATTAAAAAAAGCTATAGCTTATTTGAGCAATAAAAAGGAAAATGTAGAAAGGTTACATCTGCTGATGACACTAAGTAAAAGAGCATTATAGAATTAATCGATAGTGAGCTCATGGTTTAAAACGCACATGTACACGTGTACAGCAGTGTAGAGAACACAAGCAGAAAATACATCATTAAGTCTGATACTCATGGCTTTCCATAATATAATATAAATTGGTGTCAAAATCTGGACTTCACAATCAAATAGAAAGAGTAGTTCAGCAGCAGTATTAATAACCTCTGAAACAAATGTAGCATGAAAAGGGGGGTTCTATGACCAGAACTTAGCTCAGATTTTGTCTCATGACTGAGAAAAATCACATCTTGGCAAAGGTATCAACCATTTCCCTGCCTAGAAAACTGGATGAAGACTTTTCCTCCTTCTCCTATAGAAGAAAACACATGCTGATTTCTGTTTACTTACATTAAGAAGCTGGTCAGAGAGAGTATTCTGCACTGTATGAGGCTAAAAAGAAAGTATTCTTTTTACTTTGCTTCATGAAATAAGATGTGAATGGTGTACACTGAGGTGACACCATGCTGTCTGCTTTAGGGCCCTAACCACTAGCAATAAGTGAGTCCTTTCTTCCCTCCTGCAGTGATAACTGCAGGAATAAGATGTGTAAGTTTGCAAGCTGAGCAGCAAGTAGATAAATTCCAGATGATGATATAAAGCTGGTGAATATAAACCTTACAGACCTGCAGTCTAGTACTGGAAAGAACCTTTGAGGTCAATTCATTTCCCTTGTGTTGGAGGCAGCCCTCTGAAAGAAACCACATGATAAAGTGATACAGCTCCATCACAAAATTCATTTTTGGCATTATTTCTCCTGTTGTAATGGTGCAGGAGGAGGAATCCTACTGCAGCTCCTTGGAAATACAGAAGTCTTCCTATTCCCAGCCGTAATAGAATCTTGTCCAGTTTATTCACTTATTTCTTCTCTGACAAAATTGTGCTTCTGCTTAAATAGCTTATCCATGATGTATTTATAGGGAGTTCTCCCTCAGCATTCATTGCATGAGATAAATCAAGCCATCCTTTTTTAGTCTCTTTTCATATAACAGACTTTCCACAATCTGGATCACCCTTACAGCCCATCCCTTCACTTGCTGGGATCTGAGCATGGGGACCAGAGCTAGCAACAGCAGCTATATACTGACTTACCAGGGATTTTTACAAAGCCATTAACACTGCCTTGTTTCTTGCTGCTACACTGTATATGTACACTGTACATAGAATTGTTCTAGCATATAAATTACATCTCACAGTTAATCATCAAATAACTAGTGTGTCATCTCTACAGATACCACTTGTGCTCCTTGGGAGCGTGGTCAGCGTCTTGCAGGCAAAATCCTTCAGTGCTTTTAATCTGGTGCTTTTTCATCCTTGATAACTCCTGCAGAGTATTTCAGCATGAAGATGTTTCAGCAGTCTTTATAAAAGCAAGTGAACCACTCAAAAGAAGCACAAGCCATCCATCTTCTTTAGTGTCACCAATTAATAGCTGCTCACAATGCTTTGAAATCTATAGCTGCTTAAGGGAAGAAAAATAACCAACCTCTTCCTATAGTGCTGTGCTATCTTTATATTTTGTGTACTCTGCCTCTGCAAGGCAGCTTTATTAAAGAAATGAGGCAAGAGCAATATGCAAAGGCCTCTGATGCGAGGCTTTAAAGAAGGGGAAAAGATGAGCTATGCTAATCCAGGATAAGGGAGGAACTAATAAACCAATTGGTAGGCAAGACTATTTCTTATTTTTGGAAACTGTTTTTCATTCCAGAGGCCAGTGGTCAGAGCCTGGCTGATTTTGGTGACCACACATCTGTCTTCTGCTGGCCTTGCAAGTGAGCAGTGTCGAAGGCAACAACAGTTTCCTCCACTTGATGGAGCTGGAACAGCCTTTTACCTCTTGCTTCAGATTTGGATTATTTTGCTGCAGACTGTGCAAAATAAGGAACCGTTTTAAAAAGGGGATGTTTCCTTTGTGGGCAGCTCAGTCTGGGTCTGTGCATTCATTCCTCAGATCACAGGCTTCTAGAGTAAAGTCATTGCACCTCTTGGTGGAGTTACTGCCTTGAGCTCCCTGTCAGTCAGAGCACCCTGGGTCAAATCCTGACCCATGTTTGCCAGACATAAGGATGCACTCCCGAACCTGCCCATACCTTCTGACCCCAATGCAGGTTTTCTCCTCTTGCCCCCATCCCTCAGCCTCCCATCTCACCTCCCTGCCTAAGACATTGTAGCTGCTGCTGGCATTGGACATACAGCTCTTTGAGGGAGATTAATTAATTTCCAGCTAATATGCTGGAGGGGGAGGTCTGTGCCTAAGTGTAATGGAACCTGACGGGAGCTAATTAAATAGAACCATCCATTTGTACTGTCCCATTAGGGATTTGTCATAAAAACCTTATGTTCCCTTACAAGCCTAAACAAGTGTGTTCACCATGTAAAAATCATCCATAAAGCTGTCTGGAGAGTAGTTAACATGTCTAAGCTGTCATTTACACAAGCTGTCTGCAGCCCGGATCCCGCAGGTAGGGATGGCCTTTCCACTGTCCTCAAAGCACCCTGCATAAATGGGACATCCTTCCTTCAAAATGGGAAAGCCATCCTGCACCAAGAGCCATGTGAACAGATGCTTCTCCGTCTGCCCTGAAAGGAGCCAGAAATCAGAGACAAAGAGCATTTGTTATTTTAGAACTATGCCAAAGATGTTCAAAGGTTTTCAAAGTGCAGGTTTTATATCAGTGTTATCTGGGCTCTGTGGAGATTACTTCTCCTCTGTCTTTGCATTGCCCTGATCAGGAGGAAAGCATTTTTGAGGAAAACTGATTTCTTTGCACAGCATGGGACTCATCATGCTATTTTGCAATGGAAGAGTTTGGGGCTGTGTCCCTTTGGCTTCCCCAAGGGAAAATCAACATGGCCTAAATAAGCTACTCTTCTCAACATCAGTCCAGGATGAGCTGGACTGGCTGGAACAAGGTCTAGAATCTGCAGGCTTCAGAGTTTCTCCCAAAACTAGGGCTCGTGCAGAGGTCATATTGGGGGAAATCTTCCCATGGGGAGGAGGAGGTAACTGCATTCCCACTGTGGGACAACCCCCTGTAGTAATGCCAGCTGGTGTCTCCTTGCAGGCTTCAGAGGTGGAGCGGCAGCTCTCCCTGCAGGTCCATACCCTCCGGGAGGATTTCCGGGAGAAGAATTCCTCCAGCAGTCAACACATCGTGCGGCTTGAGAGCCTCCAGGCTGAGGTGAGTCACCTATGCTTAGCCTCTGTCCTTCATTTCAAAAGGTAGCCAGGGATGTTTTAACTTCTATAATGAACCCTCTGAACTGAGTAAACAAAACCTTCACCTTGGAGCAAACACAGAGAAGGATGGTAGCTGTGGGGTGAAGGACTTCCCAAGTAAGAATTTTTGCTGTGAGCCAGGGCGGGCTGGGGTGGCAAGGTCCAGCTTCCACCACTGCCCTAGCCAAAAGCACACCTGCAAAATCAATGGATGAGAAAGCTCTTCTAGGAGCTAAGCCATTGCTGTGCTCTTGCAGGGCTGCTGCCCAGTACATATTAAACTCTGAGGCATGGTGTGAAGGTCTTCAAGGGTTGGGGTTTTTTTTCCTCCTCAGGCTTGCAAAGAAAGCATCAATCTTCTGCCTCCAAGCTATGCATGTGGGAAAGTAAGAAGCTGCTGCTTGTTGTAGTTCTGGTACATTTGCAGGAATTATATGACCTTCCTTCATCTTTCCCTCCCTGATGGGGTTCACTGAGAACCATGTAGGCAGGAAGCAGAGGGCTCCAGAAGATATCCAGCTCTACTACCCTACCACCTTTTTATTTATAACCTGTCTGGAAGAGCTTTTCCTAAAATCTCTCAATTTCTTTTCTCCTGCTCCCACCTGCTCCCTGCTGGTCCCTCGCCTTTTCTTCCCCTTCCTTTGGTGTGGAGCAGCAGGTCCTTGAAGTAAGTATGGAGGCTCATAAAGGGTTTGCTTGTGCATGATTAGCTCTCATCATGCATGCCTCTTGCTGTGCACACCTCACCCTGCCTCCTCCTCTCCTTCCTGTTTCTTGCTTTCCAAAGCCCTCTCCCCCTCTGCCTCTCCCATTGCCCAGGGCCCACAGCAGTGATGTTTTTCTGTTGAACAGTCATTACAGGGTGTTCATTACTGGTTTAGATATCAAATATCAACTCTTGATACAATCTCTGTCTTATTCCTCTTATTTTTCTCACATGGCTTTTCTCCAGCCCACGCAAATCATCATGGTGGTGGGAAGAGACGTCTGGGAAACCATTAGTCACCCAAGAGCAGCTTTCTAATACCTTTACCCTGCAGAACAGCAAATTCACACACTTAGCTAATATTTCTTTGTGCAGCCAAAACTTTCCAGCTACCCAGAAAGCAGCAAAGAGACAAGGTCCCAAAGAGGCTAAGAAAGCAGTAGGAAGTTGCTAAATTTGCCTATGGTCCATGAGTTGAAAGGAGGCCATAAGGAACCTTCAGGGTTATACTGGACTTGTAAATGGCATAGCCAGTCCCCAGAGGTCCTGTGTATGCTAATCTGGGAAAAGGCTCCTTTTTCTTGGCTAAACAAGAAGTGACCTTGGCTAGTGCTGATTCATCCTGTGCACTGTTCCCAGCTAATTGAATCACAGAGGTTGTGCTTGGCACATTGTCCCTCTTCACCTGAAATCGCTGCCCTTGACAATTAAAAGAAATGAACCAATTTTAAAGGCAAACTGATCACTAGGAGACTAAAAATAAGCATGGCATGGAAAAGAGTCTTCAAAAGTAAAAAGACAGAAGAATCCCTGGTGAGGACCTGACAAACATGCATCAATTAAGAAAAATGTATGGGGAGTGCTGTGGCCCACAGCTCACCCTGTGGTTCCCAGCACCAATAGAGGAGCAAGTGCCACCATGCTCAGTCAGGAACCAGCCAGGGAAAGTACCTAGTTATGCCCAGTCTTCCAAAATTTAAGGTACAAAGAGTGAGCAGGGCTGGTCTCCACTGAATCCATTTGGACATTTCTGCCTTTATGCTCAGCCTAGGCCAGCTCTGGTCCCTGACCTGCCAATGCACACCTGGTCTCTTTGGAGCTGCCCCTGCAACCTAGGGAAGGAGGAATTTCTTTACAGGAGCCTTCCTAAGCTTTAACCCATTTACAGAGACACAGTTTCTCTTGGACAGGTGCAGAATATGTACATACAGCCTTTTGCTTTTTGCCATTTCATTTCTCTCTTGGGAACACGATTTCCCTCCTGTCTGCTCCCTGGAAAGTGTGGGGTTCCACATCACCTCTCTTGCCTCCACAGATCAAAATGCTGACAGACAGAAAGAGGGAGCTGGAGCATCGCCTTAGTGCCATGATGGAGGAGAATGACTTGCTCCAGGGAACCGTGGAGGAGCTGCAGGACCGAGTCCTCATCCTGGAGAGACAAAGCCATGACAAGGACCTACAGGTGAGGAGACAGCAACAGGGTGGGAAAGAAGGGGGTAAATACAGTAAAAGACATGATTTGAGGGAAAACTGATCAAGAAGATAATTGGGAACTGGGAGACGAAACAACTGGAAGAATAAAATGGCTGAAGTAAGCACAGCTGCAAGCAAGGTCCTGGGTGTTCACCATAGGAACAGATAACAGGAGCCACAATGAGGCATCTTGACAACAAAGAGCAGCTTGAGAGGGAGATCTGAGCAAGGGAGTGGGATATGTAACGTAAAATGAAGCAGAGAACTCTGGTTACAGTTAATTTTACTTATTTTATAATAGTAAGTTGGTTTCAGAAGGGGCTTCTTCAGACCCCACTGTCCCAGAGGGGAGTAATTGACTTCCTATCTCTCACTGCTCAGATTGCTTCCCAAAAAGCCTTACAGCATTTGCAGCTACGTGTCACTAAACTTCCCTCCTCAGAGAACAAGCTGGCACCTCTATGGTTTCAGGCATCTTTGTGGAGAGCAATACACTGTGGGCTGACAACCACTGAATCCCCAGCCGAACAGCCCTGAGTCTTTTTTTTCCCCTTTTAATATATATCTATATTTTTATATGTGTATAGATTAAAAAAAAAACATTACTCTTTTTTTTTTATTATTAGTATCCTGCTGGGTTGTTTTCAGCAATTTTTTGTTTACCTGAGTACCAACTTCTTCATAATGTTTCTCACTTTAGTGCTGACTAACCAGCTATTTTTATCTTTCAGGATATTCTGGGGTCTAAACAATGTCTAATGACATTTGGAGGCTATTAAGCTCCAATACCTAGCAATACCAGCCAAGAGTACTCTCCTTCTGGCTGGAAACCCTCTTTTGTGACAAATATTCCCCCCTCTCAGCTACCTCACAAACTGAGATGCATCCAGTTCATAGCATCTCCATTAATATATTTTTTCCTGCTTCCTTGACAAATTCCTTTACTTTCTTTGCAAGCTGCACCAAAGCCAACTGGAGCTCCAGGAGGTGCGGTTATCCTACCGGCAGCTGCAGGGGAAGGTAGAAGAGCTCAGTGAGGAGAGAAGTCTCCAAAATGTCAACACAACCAGCACATCCCTGCTATCTGAGATAGAGCAGAGCATGGAAGCTGAAGAGCTGGAACAAGAACGAGAACAGGTACTTGCCCTCCAACCCCTGGGAAAGCCCATGGACCTCTGTGACCTGCCCTAGAGGGAGCCTAATGCATTTGATCTGGTTTTGGAGATGAACTTGGCGTCAGAAAACTGGGTTTATGGTCCCAGCTTTGGTATCAACACCCTTTTGACCATACGAAAGTTTATCTCTGCTAATATCAGGCTCTCTCATTCCAGCTGAGGCTGCAGCTCTGGGAAGCATACTGCCAAGTGCGGTATCTCTGCTCCCATCTCAGAGGAAACGACAGTGCAGACTCAGCGGTCTCTACAGACTCCTCCATGGATGAGTCTTCAGAAACCTCATCAGCTAAAGATGTCCCAGCTGGCAGCCTACGGGCAGCTCTCAGCGAGCTGAAAAGACTGATACAAAATGTGCTGGATGGGGCAGACTCCACGGTAAGTTGGTGGCACAAGAAGACCTTGGCTTGTGCATGTCCCCTTGCCCAGGTGACAGAGCTCACTGCAGGTTCCCACTGGATCCTTAACTCCCTGGTCTCTGAGAAAACATCTGTAGCCCAGAGAGATGGGCTGTGACAGTGCACAGCCTGCTCCACATGTGAGCCAAGAGCCAAGCCAGCACATGGGCTTTCAGCTTGCAGTGGTCAGACCACTGTAAGTTTCAAGCAACTATCATTGGTCTGGGACTCATTCTGGAAGACTAATGAAAGTCAGGTTTCTTTGGGCTATGTAGTAGGTTAGTTTCCATGTGGTTGCATTGCCTGTGACATATTTGAGGTGTCATGGTGAAGAAGATAGTGCAGATCCTGCAACTGCAGACCTGCATGGGAGTACTCAACCCTCCTTGTTGTAGCAGCTGGTAAGAAGGCTGAGCCTAGAGATGAAGTTATATTTAATAAAAAAAAACAGAGTCCTGGAAGAGGTCTGCAAACACAGAGACTGTAGCCATGTGTTATCAAGTGATCAGTAGGGCCTTGTAAATTTGGTTTATGCAAAGGTAAGAACATGTCTGCATGCTCTTTTTATCATTTCTAGAAGCACTGACCTTTGCTGTGCATGTTTCCACTGTGGAAGAATATGAGAACAAAACTGAAATTCTACCAAAGCCACATTCACACTTTCTTCATCCATGTTTCATACCTTCTATCCCAAACCAGTATCAAATTAATGCAATTGCCTTTTTAAAGCAAAATCTGAGCAAGAGATTTCTCTCCTGCTCTCAGAGCTCTCGAAGAAGTGATGATGACACCTTGGAGGAACAGATCAGGCGAACAAGTGAGGATTCACGAGCCCTGAGGGAACTAATGGAGGGAGAACGGGGGAAACTGAGGCAGAGTTTGGAGGAGCTGCATCGACTGCACAGCCAGGTTAGCAATTACTACACTTTACATGTGGTCTTGTAACACCAGTGTTCATCCTCCAAGACATATTCTACAGAAGAGATCAACATGATAAATAACCCAGGAAGATGTGGGCCAAACCCAGCTATGGTTGGATGAGGTAGACTGTGTTATACCCAGTACAGAGGCTTTATGCATGTAGGAGCAGAGTTTTTACAAGTTTCAGGTACCCAGCCAAGACATCATCTCAAGCAGTCAAGTTTCCTTTAAGCCTATCTCCCAATCTGCTTTACAGCCAATCTGTCTTTCCTACATTCTTCTCATCAGAAGAACCCCAAAGTACAAGGCTGCTTGATACAGGGTACTGGAAGCACACAGGTATTCAGTCTGACCTATCTTGCTTGCACTAAGCCCTAGAAAAAGGTACATGCAACTGCTGGATAGACAAAACCATGCTGTTCTGCTGTGCATGGTGCAAGATCCTCCCCCTTCCACAGCAGCATCACAAAACCCTCATAAATGCACACCTAGAGAATTGTAATCATGACCAGTTTGGCACCAGACAGGGTTAATAGGGGGCTAACACCAGTTCAGCAGCAGCAAATGATCCAACCCCAAAACTAACACTGCTTCTAAAGCAGAGAAACTACACTGAATGTGGCATCATCTGTATTCAAGGTCCTGTGCCAAAAGCAGGAGAGAGAGACAGGCACTCAAGGAGATGCTCTCCAACCTCTGTCTCTATGGGACAGGTCTCCAAATGCTGGGAGGGATCTGGAGGCTGCAGCAGAAGCAGTCTTTACTGCAGCTCCTTGTGCAACACCAGCTGTGTTGGAGCAATGAATGGGACTGATGACCTTGGCTGGTCTCACCAGCAGTTCTGTATTGCCCTTTCATGATACCCCTTTGAAGGAAAGAAAACACATCTCTCTTCAGAAAGTCAGCACAACCTGGGGTAGGGCAGCCTTTTGTAGGGCTATGGGAGCTCCCACTATAGGCCAAAGAACGAAAGCATCAGTAAATACCCCCAGCAGTGATGGCTGCATTTCTGTTGACAAAGCAGCTGATCAGAGGCAGACTGCAGCAAGGGAGCAGCCCTGGCACCCTTCCTTCCCCAAGGACTGCTCCTCCTAGTGATGCAGCCACCACAAGAGACAACTCTGAAGGTCCTAATTTTTGCCTCCAGTGAGACATGAGCCCAGATGCTCTTCTGGCTGTGCTGACACAGTCTTGGGCATCACCCACAGGTCCCCCCCTTGCCCTTAAATACACCTGAGGTGGAAGAGACAAGAGTTTGATCATTGCCACTTGGCTAAGATGACAGAGACCTTCAGAGGCTTTTTCACAGACTTTGAGCAACTACCCATACACTTGTCTAGATGCAGCACCTCCCTACACACAAAGCCTTGACACCAGGAGGGAGTAGCACTTTGTTGCTCTTTGCTGTGACTGGTCTCTCTAAACTCTCCAGCATGGAAGAACCAAAGGACTCACTCTGGAATGCAAGTCTGGAGCCCTGTCTCTGCTTTTAGGGTTCTCTCACTACCAAAGCTCTGAATATATAGCTAGCAAAAAAGACTGCAGTTTTTGTAGTTTATTCTCACACCTCTGTGTTGCATGGAGAAAGATGAGGTATAACTACAAATGCAGCGAAAGTTGCTCTTGGAGAAGCACTCCAGCCTCCCACAGAAAGTACAGCTCTCCTGCAGCTTTTGCCCATAACCCAGCCTGGCACTTGCTCAAGGTTAATAATTATTCTCACCTCCCATAGAAGGACGTTGTCTTCAGTGCTGAAGAAAATCAATGCACATGAAAATCTGGTCCATCCAGAGCTGCAGTGCTTTACTGCCTCCACAGCCCTCTGTGCTGTCACTGGTATTGATACAATAAAAGGGGAGATCTTCCTAAATGGCTTTTAGGACCTCGTAGCACCACACATACATTCACTGCTCTTGCCTTAGAGCAAGACAAGCTGGTGGAGACAGGAATCAGCCTTCCCTCTGTCTACACTGGAAAGCATTTTCACACCTTCTGTCTGGTCTGTTTCCTCTCTCTGTGGCATCCCATTCTTACCTGAAACAGACAAAAAAGATTAAAACCCCAAACCTATCCCCACATGCAGGGTTTTTTTGCCTCTTGATCCATGGTCCCCCTGTGATTTTAGAAGTGCTCAGTTTCATTCACACAGCTCCCACCACTACTCTCCATCACAACACTGCTGTGAGATGCACCCTATGCTGGGCTGCAGGAGAGCACAGCTCAAGCAGAGCCCCCAACTCTCTGACAGCCCCAGCAGACACCAAGGAGCCTCTGTGCACAGACAGGGCACCACCCTCCTCCCCCCCAACCCAGCCATGACACACTAACAGCAGATGCTCCCACACTGCTGGTGTGATGAGCTCTTTCTGACTGTCTGCCCTCTATTTAAAGATTTCTTTGAGGATTAGAGCACTACTGAGCTGCATTTAGAGAAAAGAGGTGGGGCAAACGCTGGAAGGGTTTGCAGGTGGTGGAGCAGTGTAACAGAGCATGTGTGTGCCCTAGACAAAGAAATTAAAGGTGTATGAAATATTGCAAAGCTGTGCTAATGCAGTCCTTGCATGATTTCACACCCTATTAACTCACTGCACAGGACCAAAATGACAGATCATTTCACAGACTATTTAAGACGCCACACATATTTTAAAGTCTAATTAAAATTGTAAGATGTGCCAGTAACACTTTACATGATGTGAAAGGGAATTTTCGTATCCTTTGTCTTCAGCTTCATAACAGTAAAAGAAATTTAACCCCCCCACCCAAAAAAAAAAAAAAAAAAAAAAGTCTTATTTGCTACTAAATTATGTTTGCAGCAATTTAAGCCTGGAAAGATCAGAATACAACAGGCAGATCCTGACCCATCCAGATGCTCAGCTTTCAGTGCAATTGCTCCATGTTGCTGGGGCCAGCCTGGTGACTCATCTGCCCCAGAGCAGCACTGTTGACATCCCAAAGCAAGCAGTCACATTTCATGGGGGTTGTACCAGCAGTAACAGCCCCCTCCCAGCAGATACAGCTTCTGCAAGAAGAGACACCCCAGGCTGGCCCACGTGGCTTTTTCACACCTTCCTTCTGCCCACAGGTCACACTGCTGAGTGTGGAAATGACAACACTGAAGGAGGAACGGGACCGGCTGCGAAGTGCTCCTGAAGACAAGGAGACAAGTGAACAGCTCCTGCAGGCCATCCGGGACCGAGATGAAGCCATTGCCAAGTAAGTGGGGAGCTAAATCAGCACACACAGTCCCTTCATCTTTTTTTTTTTAAGTGACCCTGTCAGCTGTGCAGTGCTCTTCTGAGTAGCCAGCTCCCAAATTCCCATTGCTGTTATCTGTAACACCTCCACCTGTTGGCAAAATCCAGGAGCATCCCAGATGCACTGCCAGGCGCAGAGATGGTTCTGACATTTCCAGAGAATGTGGGTTGCTGGTTGGGCTGTGGCTATGGCAACGTGCTGCTGCCAAAATAAAACCCCCAGTAATATCCAAGCAGTGATGGGGAGCTTCACACTGAAAGCCTATTTAAGGTGCTCAAACCCACAGCCAGGAGTGATAAGGGACAGCTTCTCTCCATGACAGTTAATTACCCTGCTGGGACAAAGCACTAATATTTATGACTGATTGTGCTGCAGTGGCAGGAGCCCAGAGAAATGGTGGTGTGGTAAGTGTGCATGAGTGAGTGGTGAGTGATTAATGAGCAGAAAGTTGTTGCAGGTGAAAGCAGGCAAGAGCATTTTAGTGCTAGAAATGAAAGTGTCCCAGCACAGATGAAGTGGCTGCTCCTGGGCAGCACGTAGAGGCTTGTGATGTGCTTCCCACCTTGCACCTCAAGGGTTAAGCCATTTTTATTGACACCCTCTGAAATGAAAAAAAATTGAAATTCTAACTCTGAACAGAAATAAAAGCAGTGCCTGAGGCAGACATTTGGCATGGAAAATTGTTAGCTTGAAGCTGAAGTTTGGCAACATGGGAAGCAATAGGGAAATAGGATCCTATAATTGAAGGTGTTAAGCAACCGTTATCTGGAATATAAACACAAATTCCCAAATTGCTCTTCTACAGGGGAGCACAAGGGAGCTATTAGGAGGTGATGAATTAGCTACAGTTAATAAGATGCAATTATTTCTCCTGAAAATGTTTGCAAGGAAAGATGGTTCCCAGCATGCCATGCTATGGTTTCCTATCACATAGCAGTTAATTGAAACCCTTTTGCTCACCTGTGTGCTCCCAGCATGGTAAACACCATTTCCTAGTTTGGACACCTTAGGAAACTGCTCCTTCTTAGAGGTCAACACCTTTCCAGCCACTAGTAGCTGGAGTATCTCAGCCACTGAGGACTCCGGGCCTTTTGGGCAACCTTGACTGTGGTGTCACATGCCCATTGGCCACCAAATGGAAAGAAACATAGCAGTGGCATTCACAAGGGCTGGCACAACCCCACTGAATCTGGGAGCTTTCCTGAAAGCAAAGGATTTCATTCAAACAATTTAAACAGTTTGTAATTCTTAAAAAGCATATACTGTGATAAATTTCCTTCACTTCTTCTTTCAGTTCAAGTCCCATCTATAGAAACTCAAAACAGAGCTATAGAAACACAAAACAGAGCTGTAGTCTTTGGGGCATTTTTGTTTGTTTTTTTAATATTTTATATTTTTATATTAACCCTTATTATTTTATATTAACCCTTACATCAATAGCAACTAATTGATCAAGTGATCAGAGACAGCTCATTTGTTTTTTAGCACATACCATTTCTTTTCCTATGCAGTAGTAAACTGAAGGAAAAAATATTTATATGTAGATTCTACCTTGTTTTAGATCTCCATTTATCATGCAGATCCTGCTCTTCAGATGAATCTGTTGTCCACAATGCAATGGAGATTAACAGCTTCGGATCTGAGGACTTGCCAATGAAAGCAACTGTTGACTTCTCCTCAAGGATATGTTTAACACTTCCTTTTTCTAAAAAGAAAAAAAAAAAGTCATCACATGCCCCGATTTCTCACTGTCCCCCCAGGAAGAACGCAGTGGAGGTGGAGCTGGCCAAGTGCAAGATTGACATGATGTCCCTCAACAGCCAACTCCTGGATGCCATCCAGCAGAAGGTGAACCTCTCACAGCAGCTGGAGGCCTGGCAGGTGAGCAGCCCCATCACCACAGGGCAGGGGCTGGGTGGCATGTAGCCCTAGAGGCATCTTTGGATGACTTTTCCCTACCTCCTTGTGGGTTTGCTCTGTTCTTAGCCCAAGCATCCATAGATAGGAGAATTTGCTTTTGGTTCTGCAGCAGCCAGCAGGTTACTCAGGGCAGTGAAACACAGCCCTCCCCTGCTGGAAACATTTCAGCTGTGAGCTCCTAGGTAATTATACAAGAATACTTATTTAAAATGGGTAAACAAATTGTATCTCATGGCTGCATGCAGCATGGGTAACCCACGCTTTGCAGAGTAAACTGTTGCGGCCTGGGAAGGGAAGGTGTCCTTGCAAGATCAAGAGATTTTCCTGGCCTTGGGGATGTGTGGGCACAGCATGTATTTGCATTTCCATAATGGAGCAGAAAGGTGGGAGGCAGAGAGATTGTCGTGATTGTTTTGTGGTTTAGCTGCACTGTTTTCATCAACTCAGAAGACTTAGCAAGATGGAGAAGCTAAAATCTCAGCCCTCCACTAAGGTAAAAAACCCCAAACTCACAGCAGTTCAGCAGCTGCACTGAAGATGCTTTATTTGGGGTCAGTGGAGAAACCCACAAAAGGGCAGAGAGCAGAGCCATTGAGAGCAGACAAAGCTGTCTCATGCCAGAAACCAGCACTGAGGGAGGGCTACTTTAATAGAAAAAAGCAGACACAAGATAAAAGATCTGGGCCAATTATAGTAATTTGTTGCACACCATGCAAGACCCTGACTCTACTAACAACCAGCCTGACCGGTAGAAACCTCTCCTGTACAACCTTGCTCCTGTTTCAACTCCACTGTGTTTTCATTTCTCTCTTCTTTTTTTTTGTTTTTTTTTTTGTTTGTTTGTTTGTTTGTTTATTTTGGGTTTTTGTTTGTTTGTTTGGGTTTTTGTTTTTGTTTGTTTGTTTTTTGTTTTGTTTGTTTATTTGTTTGGGGTTTGTTTTTTTGTTTTTTTGTTTTTTTTTCCTGCTTACAGTTTGCTTCCTCAGGGCTTTTTACTATCTGGCTCCTTTGGTTTCTGATCTAGTGGCCTTTCTCAGTTCCTGTACCAACAGCTTTAGTCGTACACCCCTCCTGCCTTTGAGGTGAGCCCCTGCATCCTCACCAAGCACCAGCCATCTCCTCGCCTGCTCCTTTTGCTGCTATTGCCACCCACATCTGTCTGTCCTCACCACCATCTGGAAAAAGGGGCCAGTGGGGGGGTCTCCATCACACACACCCCACCCCAGCACCAGGCCAAGGCACAAAGGGCAGCATCCTATACCCCATGTGAGGCTTTACCCCACAGGTCACCACAGGGAAAGCCAGGCTGAGGCACACATATTAATTCTCTGCATTCATCTTACCTACTGTCTGGAAAACTTATTGAAATACAGACTGGAATTTTACTTCTCAGCCTCAATATCTAATAAGTGACATTCAGTGCTTTGCATAGGAGCTGTTTGTATCCAAGTTCTGTTTCAGTCTGGATGGGTGGTATAAAGTACAGTTGGTATTTAATGCTGGAATATCCCCAGTTTAGAGTATTTAACACAGGTGTTTGCTTTCTCACTTCACGCTGTGTTGTCCTGTTGTAGCAATACAGCAACCCCAATCCTGCTCCCATCAGCTCTCTGAGATGAGGACCATGCCCACTGCAGGAAGCTGTCTCCAACATAGCAACCTAAGGTGTTATTACACAGTAGCAAAAGAGTTTCCAAGTACCTGATGTCCCCAGGACAAAAGTTCAACCACAGAGGTACAAAATAAGACAGTTGATACATTTTGAGGACCAATTTGCAAAGCTGAATGTTTTTGATAAAATGGGATGAGATTCTTTGTTTTAGCTTGGCATAAATGGAGGCTTTAAACTGGTAAAATTTTGCTTATACGTTTCTGGTCTGCATTCTACCAAAGACCATCAACAAGATTATTAATTTTCTGTAAGCACATAATCATACAGGCTATAAAATATGGCACAAGCACAATCTCATACATCTGAGCTCAGGATGTGGATGTGCACCTTTCCCCTATGCCTTATCTTCCCCCCACTGCTATTCATCAATATCTAACTGGGGGCAGGAGGGGCTTTACTCAGGGTAGGGAAGAAATATAGAGCAAACTTGGAAGTGAAGAGGGTTTCACAATAGTGACAGTGCCACTGTTAGGTTAGAAAATGCTGCAGTGCCAGAGGCCACAGCCACCAGTCTCCAAAGTCTCCTTGAGCAGCTTTAACCCTGATCTCATGCAAAGGAGCCCAGTTTCAGCTCACAAAGACCATTTGCACCTCCTTCAGCCTCACTGCTTCTGCAAAGAGCAGAAACGCCTGCCTGGAACACCCAGAGCATGCCAGTAGCATGTTATCCAGCTTTTTTGGGATTGCTTTATCAGACAGGTCTTGTATCACTGGGGTTTCTCCTTCCTCTGTGCCCCCAGACACTCCTGCACCCCTGCCCAATGCCAAGGGAGGGACCACAGCTCTACTTCAGCCTTGCTATGTACATCTCCCCTGAATCTCCACAGCCTAGTACTGTGCCCTCAGAGTAACACATCAGACAGACAGGGACCTGGACACAGTGCACTCTCAATAGTGCACTATTTTAACACACATATATATAATTATATATAATTATATTATATACATAAAAACCCCCCATCCTCATCTCATTATATGGTTAACCAAGGACACAGATCTGCCATGCTGAAGCCTGGGTACCTACCTCATTTGCTAGAAAAGGTGCCTTCAAAATCTAAGCACTAGAAATTTTCACATGGCAGCTTCACCTCTGGAAACTTTTTTTGACCTCAGTGCTGATGTTTACCTCAACCTCTTCAACCATCCCTCTGCCTTTCCCTTTTCCAGTCCTGCTCTAAAAAGACCCAAGGCTTCCCCAGTCTACGTAGCTCTGCATCTTCCCACTCCCCCAGGGAATGTCACCATACTAAATTCAGGTCCAGGCCATGACTATCCATCCTTTTTCCTGCAGAAAATGCTGCAACACAGAGATGAGCCATTGCTCGAGTTTGCAGTCCAAGCTGCCTGGTTTTATTCCACATCAAGCTACAGAGCAGCTGGGGCACCTGCTGGGCAATGGCAACACCTTCTCTTCCATCTCCATGCTGTTCTGATGGGCTGCCCTGCACAAAGTCCCCAGTGAACAGCACTTCCACAGCAACAGCCCATCCAGGGTATCTTTGTTCTCATCAGACAGTACCCACAGTCTTAAACGGGGACCAAACTGCTGAAGAACAGTTGATTTTTCCTCTGGGGTTAGTTTGCATAAAGGCATTTTCACTAAGCTACAGTTTAAATATGCAATTATAGCAGA
This sequence comes from Phaethornis superciliosus, assembly GCA_023637945.1. Classification (NCBI taxonomy): domain Eukaryota; kingdom Metazoa; phylum Chordata; class Aves; order Apodiformes; family Trochilidae; genus Phaethornis; species Phaethornis superciliosus. The sequence continues at coordinate 3,374,563 of JAJQWJ010000020.1, forward strand.
AATACTGGATCTGAAGGTTTAAAATTTGTAGAATTGATAGCCAGGTTTTCAAGGAACACATTAGCATGCCATTAACAGCAACAGATCTAATTGTTTTGTGTAGAGCAATTTCACTGTGCTGCAAAAACAGATGAAAACAAAGCATTTCTGGTACATCTAAAAAATCACAGTGCAGTTGTTAATGTCAAGCTGTCAGTCAGAGAGCTCCCACTGCTCTACCAGCACTAGAGGAAGATGTGGGTCTAAGGGACAAGGTCAGTTCTCTTTGGTAAGCCTGCTCCAAAACCCATGCCTGAACCTCAGCTCCTCAGCTCCCCATAGCTCATTCCCTGAAGAAGCCCCAAAACGGTGGCTGTGCAGGCAGCTGTCATGTTCCACATGGCAAGCACATAGACCGGGATCAAAACAGAAATCCTTACTTTTTCTGGCATTTGCTTTCAGCTGCATCTGTTCATTTGCATTTTTTCTCCCCCCAAAGGGAAGATCTGTAACCTGCGGACAGCAGAGAAACGTGTTCTAGAGCTGTCACAGAGTCACAAGTGGGCATGATGTTCCTATGCAAGGCCACCTGAGCAATTCATCCCTCAGAGCTATGTGATTCACTTCCTTGCTCACTAAAAAGCCTCACAGCAGAAAGCAAGGCTCAGCCTGCTGCTCGGTGGGGAGCTAGACCTGTCCCCACTCTTGTCATCCCTCCTCCATCTCATTGCAGCACGTTTCGTACCCACTTCATGCATCCCTGCATGAGCTCCCTTTGAGCATCAGCTGCTACTAACAACCCTCTCTTCTCCCTCTGCTGCAGGATGACATGCACAGGGTCATTGACCAGCAGCTGATGGACAAACACCCGAAGGAATGGAGCCAGCTTGCTTATTCCTTCTCCAGTGGCTATGGCGCAAAGCGGAGTGCCAGACCCTCCCCCGTGTTCAGGCCAGAGCAGCAGGGGGACGAGCCCGTTGGGGCAGAAGGGAACCGTCTCTTTTCCTTTTTCAAGAAAAATTAATTTGAAAAAGAGAAACCTCTCCACCAATTACTGCTTCAAGATGGGGCTTGGGGCAGCTGCCCAGCTTGCTGATGGACCCAGCTCTGATCCACTAAGAAAAAAAGAAGGGGGCAAAGGAGTTAAACCTTGAGACTCTGCACTATTTACACCGCACTTGGTCTGAACCAAATGTTTACATTAACTGGAGATTTGCAAACTGATGATGTGACACTAATAGAAAGAAACTCCTTATTCTTTAAGTGATAAACTTCAAGGTATATTTTAGGAGCTTTGACACAGTCCAGTTTCTGCTGTGAAAAATAATCTTGATTGTCTTAAAAGCATCCTCACACTGGAGAAGGAAATAAGCAGCCCCAAGGCAAAGCAGCGCAGGGGATTGAGAACTGCCATCCCAGTAAGCACAGGGGGAAGAAGAGGATTGAATGCAAGAGAAGAGAGGGGAGTCACTTACCACCCTCCAATCCTGGCAGCTGTGATATTCTTCATCCATTCCACTGAGATGAGTTGCTCTGGCCCCAGCATTGCCATGTTTTGACACGTGTAGCTTTCTCCATGATGGAAGTTGAGCCCTTACTGCAAATCCTGCCTGGGCACCCTCTCCCCTGCAGCTCTGCATAGCTGTTCACCCCTTGCTGGGAATCCAGGCTCCTGACAGATCAGGGCAGTTGTAAGATTGCTGATATTACTGTCTTCTCTAGCTCCCTCCTGTTACAGAGGTAAGAGTTGCAGAGTCTGAAGTTAACAGATTGTTAAAGATTTCTCCACAAGACAGCCATTTGCAAACAGGATAAAAGTTGTGGATGTTCAGTCCTGGGGCACCTACTGTCCCTCCAATAGCCAACGGTAGTTGTGGCACTTCAGCAAGCACACACCTTTCCTCAAAGCCATGTACACCTCCCAAACAGAGTAAGAAACATGTAATTTTAACAGGATAGGCCCTGAGAAGCCTAACTAATAATTCACTGAAAGCCTACCCATAATGATGTCAGTAGGTCTTTGAGGCTGGGTTGATTCTCAGAAAGCATGCAGCCATCTACCAAAGGCAGCTGTCTGCAAAGCTCTGGAAAGGCTGCAGGCCCCACACAGTAACAGCAGCTATGGCCTCACAAAACGTGAGTATTTGTGCCTGCCTGTAGGTCATTTACTACCCAGCCCTTTGGCAAGCAGGTAGCCAAATCTTTTGACTGGAGATGATCAGAGCCTGCTTTGCTGTAATCATGACTTGATCAATGAGAAGGAACTTACATACTTGGTGTATGCTGGAAATCCTGCAATACTAAGGAGGCACCTTCCCTGTACATTGAGTGGGTACCTTACAGCTCTTCTCTTTAACAGTCTACCATCATAAACCAGTGAGGAATGCCAGCCTAAGGTCAGGATGTCCTGCTGCTCTCATGCAATTTTCACACCTTCTAGCTCACAATACCCACAGGCTCTCTTTCCATGATACTCTATAGAGCACTGTTGCTCTAAAGAGGCTAACACCTACACTGTCCCATAGGAGATGGAGCTAGGTACACATTCAGCTCTGCCCTGCTCATCAACTTACGTGCTAAAACACTATCCTACAGGGAGCTGATGCTCACTACAGGAACAAGCTTTCTGCTAGAATTAGGTATTAAACACCTTCTAAGAAGCAGGTAAGAGGTTGGTGACGGGGTTTTTTATTAGTCATCTTATCTATGGGATAGGACATCTGTAATACCTCAGTACGAATAACCTATCTGCCTACAAAGATTGCAGCATTCCCTTATTTCTTTGTTAGCATGAAACTACCACAATGGTAAGAAATCATCTTGCATTGAGGCAAGGAGCAGAGAACACAGTGGGGTTGAAAATGATGGTAAAAAGCTGAGTGGTAAAAGCCACTTACCTGCGAGCAACAAAACCTGGACTGCAGATCCTCCTCCAGGATATACTTAGGTAAAGCACCACCAGTACAGCTTGATGCTTAGAGGGAAAGGAATCTGGAGTCTCATAGGCAGTGAACTAAACCTTGGCCTCTCCTTTCTAGGCAGTGCTTACCTGTTGAGTAACTGCTTGTATCCACTTGTACAAGAGAGGGAAAGGAACTTAGTGCAGTGCAGTGTGCTCTCAGGATGGCAAGTCCTCATTTTGCTGTCTTACATGTGCTGTAATTCAATAGGGCCAAGGCATAAGGCCCATGCTCAGCATCTCCTGCCCTCAGGACTCAGTTGTGCCCATCAGCTTTAGTGTAAACTTTGATACCTGCAAAACCAGGTGTGGGGTCATGGATGCCAGCGATGCCTGTGAACAGTTGTCTTATAAGCTGCTTGAAAATGATGGCTCTGCTTACTGTGAGAGAGCCATGTGAACATCTTGGTCCTCACAGACCTCTTTTCTGCTGTCAGTTGTCATTTCCCAGGCCCCAACAGCTCTCTTCAAGCCACTTGCCTAGCAGCTGTGTGGGACTCTACCCCCACGAAGATGTATGTATGTGTGCAATCCAAAGGCAAGACCTTAAGTTATCCAACGAAGACACAGGAATGAGATGAAGAAAGGTGCCTTCTGCTACATGTTTGCTGAAAGTGACTCATTCAGTTGCAGAGGCAGGCAATTGAAATGCACAGCACATCTCTTCATTTAAGGAGGAACCTTAATCCCATTGCAATTTTATTTATTTAATGACAGTGATGGAAGAGATTGCAAGAGGAAAGTCAGCATGTTCCAAGATACCAGTTGGGTATGGTTTCTTAAAACTAGTCCCTTAATCCTAAAGACTTAGTTGCACTACTAAACCCAGAAATACAAGAGAATTGGGTTTAATGAACTGGACAACACACCAAAGGAGACCTCCTTGTGCTGAGCTGCTACTCAACAGGAACAGAAACTGCCTTAACATAGCAGCTAGGTTTTTGTTTTGTTTTCAAGAACCTCACATTCTCATTTGTCATGTTGTGTTTTAATAAGGTCCTGACTATTTCATCTTGAGCTGTCATTAAAGCATTCATCTCCATCCTGTCATGGCTAGGAGCCTGGAGTCATCCTTGCAGTGCTTGGTTAGAAGACACTCCTGATACTTGATACATCTGGGACACACGTGGTGCAAAGGAAACATCAGCTCCAGTGAATGAGATGGAGGAAGCACATTAATCCAGCAGGTACTCAGGATTCCAAAGTAGATTTATGGAGTAAGATCAGCAGCTCTAAATACAGCACTCAGCCTTGTTTTTGAGATAATGGTAAATAAACCAGTAGTGCTGCACAGCCACTGCTCAAATATTGCACAGAGAAGATTGCCTGCTGAGATTAAGGTTACAAAGAACTTTCCCACAGTTAAGTAACAGGTGACTGTTTGGGTAAAATGTTTATTACACTAGCCTAAGGGAAAAGGGATCAATCTCCATTTAGAAAACTCTGCAAGGGAAGCAATTGAAGACAAGTGTAAATGAAAGGCAAGTCACTAGCACTTTATCTTAATAAAAACTTAGGTCTGCAACTTGCCATCGAGATGAACACCAGATCAATTAATGACAACAGAATAATTTTGCACAGAGAAGCAAGAAGTGAGGTTACAAGCAGTGCTGTGTGCACAGGACTTGATAGCTGCATGCACTTGTCCTGCTTAGGATGGGAAATTCCAGATATGACTCTACATCAGGCAAACACACTACTTCCTGCTTGGTTGTAAGAAGCAAGATTGTTTTAACCAAAAAGCCAAGAAAGGATGTGTCTGGGTGCTGCAGCAATGATCCCCTTAGATTGAGGGAAAAAGCACACAGCAGGGACAAGCAGAAAGAATGTATTTATAGATATGTACATATACCACAGTGCTGTAATTTTTGTATGTAGCAGTAATGTAAATAAATGTATGGTTTTTATAAGATACATATTATAAAAATCTATAAAGGAATATTTTTAGTAAAAACAATGCTCTACTTCTTTTGTAAATAGTTCTCTTCAGAATAAAACAATCATTTATATGATACTGTCTCAACTCTCAAATCACTGCTTATCTTACCTACCTGCAAAACAAACTCACTTTCTGAACTGTGATATTAACACCTACCAGCATCTCTAGTACTTCATCATTCCCAAGAAATTCCAACACTTAAAGCACCTGCATGCGTTCAGAAGAGAACAGTATGGAGAAAAAACATTTGAAGCATTTGTAGCTCCAGCCACCTAGGAAGACAGAAAGGGTGAACTTGTAAATCATCTTTGCCTGCCAGACATTTGAATAATTTCCTGGCCTTTATATGGAGGGATATTCAAACTTTAGTGAGTTCAGACACAAAACACAGATGGACAATGAAACACCTCCAGCTTGTACCAGTTGCACTTCAGACCATCCACACATCCTCAGGTCTGTCTCTGCACGGGCACAGGCAGAAGGAAGAAAGGCATCTTTCCCCAGCAAGCTTGGTCACACATCTCCAAGGGGTGAGGACCTGCCCTCAACAGCCTGCTTGTGCCTCAAAGGCAGGCAGGGGCACCTGAGCACTAAGGGCAGATGGCTGTGTGGTTCCTATACAGAAACACACCTTCATTTCCTGGGAAACGAAGGAGAGGCTCCAGAAGCTTTTTAATCAACTCAGGGTCTGACCTGCTGCCTTCAAGGAGAAGCTTTCAAAGCTTACTCAACACTTTCTGTAAAACAGAATGACAGAAGATTCTAGCAAAATCATAAGCATTACTCTTTCATGCAGAAATAAGGTTACCAGTTCTAGCCTACTCTTTCATTCACATTGAAAAAGTAGAATAGCAACTAAACATTTGAAAGCATTAATTGTGGTTTTGCCAATACCAGAAAAAACTCAGCAGAAGAGCTCACCCCTGGCTTGCCACCCTCCACCTCCAGATGCTGGACAGCTGAGGAAACAGAGCCTCAAAAAGATTTGGCAGCTTGTAACCTTTATTTTTAGTTTTTTAAAATTATTTAAAAAGCATAATTAGAAACTTTCATTACAGAAATAATCCTAGCAAACTAGTTAGACATTCCATTGCTCAACACTTAGGAAACTTCACATCAGCACCACTAGAGACAGTGTCCCCACCCCTTCCAATTGAAAAGTCAGTGGCATGAGCAGAAAGATAACTGCTCCTCTACAGCCAGCTCTAGAAGAAAGAAAGAAAAAAAAAAATCCCACTTCAAGCCAGGCAGTTGGACACCTGGACTGGCAGGGTTCAAACTGTGGGCACAAAGACCTGGACTCAAAGAGGACCAATCTTTCCATATAAGAGAACACTCCAGGCTTGGGTGCACCATTTCCTCATTTTATTGCATCATTTCCAGTAAATTCAGACATTTTCTTTACTTCTGCCTGTATGAAGTTATTCCCTCCTAGATCTGCACACACGCTACCACAAGAGTCCCAAAGTGATGCAGCTGGGTCCTTTCATCCGTAACCATCACAGGACAGTTTCATTTCAACTGGAAGGCTTTGAGGACTGACCCAGCTCCTTCCATGGGCACAGAAAGCAGACAGGATGGACTGGTGTCTCTTAAGCCGCCACTTTCCATAGCTGCTCAAGTCTTACAATTATCCCACTGGCAAAATCATCCCAGCTCATTCTTATTCTTGGGTTACCAATGAAAGATATGTGAAGAAAAGAGATGGGTGAAGGCAGCTGGATACATACTCCCAGCACCTGAACTGATTAAAAACCCCAATGTGTTACACATTCATGGTTTGCAATTTTTTAAGTCTTTAAAGTGATTGATTGTGATGTGATTGTATGATCAGGGCTCTTACCACAACCCGTAAAATCTAAAAAAATGCAGGCAAAACAAGTGACTAAAATTTAGCCTCTCCTGGGGAGGGGGAGGAAGGGATAGAAGTGAGCTGATTCAAAGCTCATGGACACTGGTGAATCATATCCTACCAAACTAAGGCCAACATTTCCATAGGGCCACTCAGTGACTAACTGTACGTCCACCCTCAAGTTCTTAAAGAAAGTCATACCCTCCATGCCTTTTAGTCATTTTAAGGAAAAATTTAGTATTATATAGGCAATTATTCAGGTGCTGAGCATGTACTTTCAGCTCAGACATTTGATATTTCAGTTACACGCACATACACTCTCCACCTTTAACTACACCTATTCAGGTTGATGAACTGAGCCCTTGTTTTCCCATAAAAGTGAATAAGGGCCAGGAAAATGTTGCTGAACATCACAAGACCAGTTTGGTTCAAAGGGTGATCCTCCACCACCACAACCCAAGCAAGCAAGCTTTCCATTTCTTTCCCCAGAACAGCAGTCCTCCTTTCTAACAGAAGAATCCTGGGCATGATCCTGCAGCAGCTTTCATATTCAGACATCAATCCAGAACAGCTGGATTTATTTTCATGCCTTTTCTCTCTCAAAAACAAAAGCTTTGCCACCAAAATTCACATTCGAGTTCAGATCGCCTATTTGTGGACAGGGCAAAGAGAAGTTTGGGGGTTTTTGGCAGAATCACATGTTTTTTGTTGTTTTCAAAAGAAATGGACCCTCACTTAAGACCCTGGCAGAACCAGAAGCAGAGGTCAAAGGAGTTAAACTTTGTTGGCTTTTTTTTTTTTTTTTTCTTAAAAAAAGGTTTATCCAAATAAATTCCACTTCTGCAGGTCGGTTTGTTTTTCAGTATCTTGATACAAACTGAAGGAGAGCACAGGAACAGTTGGGCTGCAGCACAAGAAGATGAAACCCAGTGACCCAGCCACAAATCTGGATCATGGCAAACTGAATTTCAAGGCCCCAGCAGCAGCACCAGCTGCCAGCCCAGAGGCTGGTGAAGTCAAACTCCAGGCTCCAGCAGCAGCACCTGCGATCCTGGTACCTAGAAAAACAAAGCCAGAGCCCCAGTAAAAGCCTGAAGCTCCAGATGAAGCCATAGGCCCCAGGGGCACCAGCTACCAGCCCAGAGCTTGACAGAAATGAAGCTAGAAGCCCCAGGAAGCAGTTACTGCCAACCTGGGGCCAACTCAAATTAAGAACTTTGTACTATTTTCTTTAAAAAGATGAACTCTGCAGTCCATGATTGGTTGACATTAAGAAGACATAAGCCAAAGCGACAACAGGGAGGCGAGGCTGGTTAAAGCAATATACATTATATACAAACTCTTGGGTTAATTAGTCCACTTGGTAGGCAATGTCCTTCTTGTCTACAAGGCGCACTGGAATGAGCAGGGGAGGAGAGGGGGCAAGATTCCATCCGATACCTTCTTGGCACTGAAGTTGTAAGGTGCCAGCGCCTCTTGATAGAAAACACGGAGAAAAAAATAATCTTTAAATAACGGCACAGAACTGAGAAAGTCCTCCCAAAGCCTGCCCCAGTGGAATTGCCCGAGTCTAGCTGGAGGGGCTGATCTGTCTGAGAGCAGAGTCTCTGCAGCAGGGAAAGGGCATTAGCAGCACCGCTTCTTCCTTTTACTGTTCTTCGTTAGCTTCACCACATCATTCTGTTGCTGCTGTTGCTGCTTTGCTAAGTTTTCTTTCTTTGCTCGCAGGACTAGCTCTGTAATGCAATTAAACATCTGGAAGAGAAACAAGCAAGGTCAGACCACCCAGGAACTCAGGCCAGCTTTTCTGGGGCGCTGTTCTTCTGAAGCAACTCCACTTCTCTAGATATTTCTATAAAGGCTCAGAGATCTTCCTCAATCCTTTATGGGCCAAGCAGGAATCCAGGACCTTCCTGACCCATTCCCCAGCTAAATCAGTAACAACTTGAACTCCTTTCCCAAACCTGTAAACAAAACCAGATTGGCTTGGCAACAGAGGCCAGGAGTGAAGATTGTCCAGGTAGTCCTACCTCCTAGAACCATTCTCCCTAGTCTTTCCTGAGAACATGCCCAATATATTAGAACATAAAGCTAGAGCAAATGTAATGTGGGGTCCTCCACTTCACTTTCCCAACTCTTCCAAACACAGCTGGATGCCTCTTCTTGACATTTTACCTACTCACAACTTGTACAAAGTATTGCATCTTTCTTCCTCAATAAGAAGAATGTAATAGTTATATTCCCCAAACCATTACTCCAAAATCCTTTTATCTGTGCTGTTCTGTTCTATATTACCTCTTCCACATTAATATTTTCTTTGGCACTGGTCTCAAACAATTGGATCTCCATCTGCCCAGCAAATTTATAGGCATCTTCTGTTTCTACCACTTTTCGCTCTGGGTCGTCATTCTTATTCCCCACTAAAAAGGAAGGAAAACCAAAATAAATCAGTTTGATACTTCAGGAAGTCAGCCCACAAAATAAGATGTTGTAACCCTCTGCTTAGAAACTTACCTAGTATCCGGCAGACATCATCACAATTTTGATTAATTTCATGCAACCATCGTTTTACATTCACAAAAGATTCTGCACTGGTTACATCATAGACAACAATGACCCCATGTGTTCCTCTGTAATACCTGTGGAGAAGGAAAAGACAGTAAATGTTGGCTCAAGCTAGGTATAACCTTCTCAGTTCTTTATCCTTCACATAAGTTCTACAAGACCCGCAACAAATCCCCCAGGCAGGGTCATCAGGTGTCTCCATTCCATTGGAAGTAAAGTAATTCTTTTAAAACAGCTAGAACACATGTTACTTCTTTAAACTTACATGTTTCCCTGGTCTTTTAGTCTATACAAGTAGGTTTCAAAGTCCAAAGACTGCTGTTTACTTCCTTGTTCAGGCTGTTAAGGCCTTCAAGGATTAAGAGTGTCTTCTATCTACGTGAGCAAAAGGTAGTGGTGCTCCCAGTACATCCTCAGAACTGGATGTGACGGGAACCCTTGTGCTCATTAGGTTTTTCCAGTAATTTTCTTATCTGTGAAAGATCACTTGCAGACTAAAATTTCAGCAGATCTCCAAATATACTCAGCCCTCAGTCATAGTCCTCTTGAGCTCACAAAAGTCTTTCTGAGGGACTGTGTTCTGATCACACCTTCCTACTCAACAGACCGACTCCATATGTGCATTCAATGTGCTCTGCTACCTTAAATGATTAAAAATAAGCTTCATTTCAGTTTGTTCCTATTAGTCTTGGTCAATCAGCACCTTTAAGAGATGATGAGCAATTCTGATATGTAAGAAAAACATCTGAATCCAAATCCCAATATTATCACCTGCATAAACCCAGTAAAGGCAGACAGAAGATGCACCATGAGAATGCTGTATAAAATAAAAGGAAGCTCCACTATTTCTGTTTTCAGGCATATTCACAAGGCTAGCAGGTATTTTCCCTATTGCAAATTAGGCAGATTTCACACACACACACAAGTAGTACACAACAAAAGGAAAAGTAAATTGAAACAATCAACAGTGAGGTCTTTGCCAGCATCCAGTTTTTATTTTTTGTGTGGCTTGCTTTCTTCTCTTTCAGTTCCTCTTCCTTTTAATGATCAATATTAAGATTTTTACTTGAAAAAATCAAGAATCCAGCATACCAAAATCTAGGATTTTCCCTTAAATTGTAACAGCATTTCTAGACCTTGATCTCTTACCATGAGCACCTCTTGAAGCACCCTCCTTCCCATTGCACTTCAGAGATGCCCACTGTGACCACTCTGCTCCCCTCTGACAATTTATTCCAACTTAGCAAACACACCTTTGGCATTCAAAGCCTTCTAACACAATCCAAATGCACCACACCTTTCAGAAGCTCTCAAAGCTTCAGCTCACTTCTGCTACCAATGATGCTTGAGCAAGTCACTATCTTTAGCTGCACCATCCCTTCTGTAACAGCAGCCACCTCAGGGCAGACACCCACAGACAGGGACACCTCACAGAGCACATGCATCCCCCTCACCTCTTTTCTCTTATGATCACTTTCTGGTGTTAGCTGCTGGGTATCAATATTCCTCTCTGATACATGTCCTACTATGTAAGTAGGACAGCCTGCTCCTGCTACTCATCTGGGCACTTTCGGAAGACAAATTCTTCTTCTATGCCATGTTTTACCAGTAATTTATGCTATACATTCACTTTCCTTGGCAAGAAATAACTCAGGTAAGAATTGTTTAGTCCCTGCACTTTTAGATATTCTAGTCCATTTAAAATTAGCTCCTTTAATAGCTTTAGAACTTGCTGCAGCACTGCATTTGTATGTACTTTCCTTCATAACAAGCTCAACTTTATTTCATAACTCAAATCCTTTAGAAGAAATAGTATTCCACAGCCTGAATCTACAAGTTGCAAACACAGTCCAGCCTCTCTTGACACTGACATGTACTGCACACTGTTTTTGAGGAATATTGTTTCACGTGATAGCATCAGAAAGGGAAAAATCTCCAATCCTGTCAAGGCTCTGGAAAACAGCAAGCTAATTATCTTCCACTCAAACTCTTCCATATTACCTAACAGTCTTTTAATTCAGCAACCCTCAGGGTGACCTACCACTTCCTCCCTAACACTGAGCATTACATTTGCAAAGACAACACTCAGCCTGTAGAGAAACACAGTGGTTCAGCTACACCTACACAGAGCTGCTTCGTTCTGCTGTGCACACCACAAAACCATGGCTGGTACTCCAGTTATCCAAACCAGAGGACCCAATGAAGCACCCTGATGATCTTACCTTGACCACACACCTGTGCATACTTCTAAAAGGGATGCCAGGGAGTGAAATAACATGCACCCTGCACATATAGACCCCATCAGCACAGTCATTGTGTGCTCCTAGGGAGAGGACTATGGACTGGACCATGCATCACAGATAACTATAGCATTCAAAACTCTGCAGGAGCTGGGAAGTCCCTGCCACAAAACACTAATATTGCGAATAACCTCATCACAAATATCTTCCTTTGGGAGAGACAGCAACCCCTGACTCTTCCTGAGTTCCTACCAGCATACACTGCTTCTATTTTTAGAAGGGAAAATTGTCTGGCACATTGTTGTAGAAAGGTTGCCAACCCCTCATCTATCCTAAAATGTCACTTTTTCCATCAGCTGACACTACCTTTTAAGCAGCCTCAGAGATAAGACCATGACTACCTTTCATTCTCCATCTCAAGCCCCAGAATACATCTTTTTCTCACACAGCTTGTTATGCTATTTTCTGCCATTTGTTAGATACAGCCTTATGTCCCAGATAACATTCTAGGCTTATCAAGTACAGCAAAGATTCACCAACCCCAAGTGCAGGACAGTACTAGAAAACAAAATCCAATTTATCCAAACTTCAAATTTCAGAATGATGCAGTGCAGAATTGCTTTCATAACAAGTAGTAGGCTTTGGCAAGTAGAGAACAGATGGGACTCTTGGCATTCAGGGAGGAGGAGGTGTAAATTTTGTGCTTCTGGCAACCAAGAGGTAGTTGAGGCTTTGACACTGGGGAAATAATGCCTTATCTTCCTCCCATCCACATTTTAGGGAAGATGGAGACCATAGAAATGACAGCAGATAAGAAATAAAGTTCTGAATCTCAGCCTCCTATTCCCAGGCTAACTGATTGATGCTAGCTGTCCTCTACATGGCAGGTGTGCTCTCTCATGTACTCTGAAAACTTCAAAAACCAGAACCTGCTACTGCTCCTAAAGAAGTTATAGAATAGTTAATCATGTTTAGAATGTCCATGAAAGTATCCCACTGAGGTGAAAGACAATCAAATCCAACCCATATATGCCCTTGGATGCTTGGTAAGAGACAACTATCTTCCATATATTTGGAAAAAGCTACTGACATCTAAAGGTTTTGCAATGTGGTTGACATTTAAGTTGAAACAGTGACAGCAGCACCTAAGTTGTTTGTTCTACTTACAGAATCATAGTTAAAGAAGCTTAAGGACATAAGCTTACTGCCTTTGAAACATTACATACTAACAATGCAGATTTGATAGAGCAAATCTTCAGAACTGGTTAACCAAACTTATCATGTCACCTGCATTCTACCCTCACAACTCTGACCATTATCAGTCTAATTAGAAGAGAACACACACTGGGGTACTTCCCACTTCAGGAAGCCAATAAGAAAGCTCTCAGGTATTGTCTAATAAATGCTCCCCAAGATTATTATCTGGAGTTTTAATAACCAGTTTCACGAAGCATGACAATAGCAAAGTCAAATTTAGAAGAGACAGAGTGTTGACTACATCAGTTCATCAGGTTTCTTTTTCCAGATAAATAACTAAACCAGGAATTAGCCAAACTGACAGATGCATCATGTTTTAAATCCCACATTTTGGATAATATTTCACTAGTTTGTAGTTTATGCTTCCTTGTTTTTCAGTCTTCTAGAGTTCTAATCAATTTCAGAGACATCTAAAAAACTTCTCATACTCATCTTGGTTTAGGTTCCTAGAAGCACATCTGTTGTCACAGGAGACAGCAATTCTATCATCTCACAAAACTTGTACCTCTCCTGATCATGGCATTCCACACAAATGCATGGCAGAGAATCCCTCTGCTACCACTATTCATCCTGAGCTAGAATCAGGCAACTAATACTTAAACCTTAAATCCTAAAATCCCAGTCCTGAATCACGTCAAAGTAGTCCTATCCACAAGAGCAAATAAAGCACATGAACTCTTTGTACATGCATGTGAAGCACTCTTGCTAATACAGGTTAGTCCTGACATGCTACATCTCTGGTGAATTCAAATAATTCCCACAACTTGGCTCTTCCTCCTCCCACTAGGCACCAGCTATCCCCTGTCTATATTTAATAGAGAGTAAGAACAGCTTCTGCCTTTTGTACCTCCCGGTCTGTAATTCTGATCTAGTTTATTTTTCCTGAGTTTCTGTAGCATACTGCACATCAGCTTGATTTCTGTTCCTTAACAGCTTTATTCTGCTCTTCAGCCTCCATAGCTGTAGTCAAGGAAAATCAAAATAGCATAATACCTTTTAATGTTTTCCAATTTTCTACTATTCATGTCCTACCATCTCTACCATTTTACAGTTCTAGGTGTACATGGCAATACTTCCAACCAATTACTAACTGCAGACTTCCTTGCCAGGTTTGGTTTAACATCAATCTGAACTCTACCTTTATCTGCAAAGGGACCTCCTGGGCTGGAGTAACACTGAACAAACAACTTTTTGTGTTCTTAACCTCAACCTAAGCCTCAGTCTAGTAAAAGACTAAGCAACAACTACTATGCTGTTGACAATGCTCTTGCACTCCACCCATAATTTGGTAGCCAAAACCTTTCATAGATACTAGCACTCAAGTTTGGGATAATTAACAGTATTAACAGATAGTTACAGTATTACTTTGACAGTTTTAAAAAAAAAAAAACAAACAAACCAAAACCAGCCATCCTGCATTCTCAATCGTTATAGCTGCAATACCAAAGGACCACTGGTACCCTCTCGGGTCCTTGAAGTCACCTCCCTTGAGGTAGTCTATGCCAAGGATGCATGGAGCACCTGGACCAGTCACTATAGGGTGTTTATGCCAATTTTTATTATTTTAAAGGAACCATTTCTAAAATCCAGATCTTGTTATCTCCTGTTTTTACAGCTGATATGTTTAGACCCAGAGCTTCTCTTGAAAATTTATTAGGGAATGGTAGACTGTCACAGTTAGCTAATCTGAGCACAATGTAACCACCACTCCCAGCATTCTCCTCAACACTTCAAATGCACTCAGACATATGAACTGCTTTGCTTAAAGTTGCACAAAATTCCAGTCTCTCTTACAATGGAAGATTCTGTAACTACTTCACCAAAACTGAGGCGAAACTTGGGCCTTCATTTTCCCAAGTATATATCACACTTTGGTAAAAACCTGTGCAAAACAGAGCAACAGCAGAGCTCAAAAAAATCATGGCACAAATGCCTTCAAACCATTTTATCTTCTACATTTTAAAAGTTCACCAAAGAAAAATATTTACATAAAATACTACACAAAGTCCCATCTGCAGTTATTCCCATTCACAAATGAAAGCCTCCTTTCCTGGTATTCCCCATTTAAGCCAGACACCATGGCTTTTGGAACTAGCAGGCATCAGCCCCACAATCCAATACTCATGAACACAGATCCCAGTCCTGTCAGGGAATCTGAAAACAGGAAGGCCATTTGCTGACTCAGCACTAATTGGGGCACTCTGTGACTGGCCTGTGTGCACAGCTGATGGGAGCTGCAGCAGTGCAGTGCTGCCTCCACCCTCTGCTTCCTGCCCCAAGCTGCCTGCAGCACTGAAACAAGAAGTGATGTCACACACAGGAACCCCACAAGAGGCAACTCAGTTTTTTTCAAGCTAAACACTTGAGAAACAATGGAAGTAATCCAGCAATATCCGTATAGAAGAGCAGAGGAAAGGGGCGGTGCACACACCAGGTTCAACTTTGCCATTTCTAGCTGATTAGACATAACATAGATGCAAGCACTCTCATTATTTTTATTCTTAAGTTAACCAATACATCAGCTGAAAATGATCCTCCTCTCAAATAAGAGCCAAACAAGAAGTCAGTCATGAGAGATCTAATGAAACACCTACATCTTTCAAGAATTATTATTTTTTGTTAATACCCGAAGGAAGCAGAAGTTCAATTTCTAAGTGTGTTTTTTTCTCTTCCCCTAGTGCCATGGGGAGCAGTCCCACCTTTACAGCAATCAGTTTACAAACAGATCCTACTCTTAGTTCCCACTGCTGCAGCTCTGGGTGTGGTTTCTTCAGGAACAGGAAAAGCTGTGCACATACTGTTCAAAAGGACAATGAGAATGAAACCAAACTCAAATCAAAGAAAAGGTTAACTTCATGTGGGCGTCTCCAACAGAACTCCACACAAAGATAGCTGCTAAAGTGCATTTGTCCTAAAAGAAAACTAAATATTGGGAATCCTATTAATCAATCTCAAAGCTATTCATTAGTTACATGACACCGATGGGGGGGTGCACTCTGAACTTCTGTAAAAAATAAAATCAGAGAATGGCCTTCTTAGACAGACTTCAGAGATAAATTTTCTAGTGTATGCTGAACCCTGAAATAACTTCAGTTCCACCATTTATGAACTAGCAGCAAAGGTGTAAGACAAAGCCACCACAGAAATTGATACAAGAGTGAGGAAAGCTGAAATCCCAGTTTCAAATCTAACCAAAGCATCACCACTGCTGTTGGTTCTCAAACAGGTGAGAGAAGTCCCACTGTACAGACAGCAAAGCTATCATTAGCTTATACAACTGCAACACCAAAATATCTAAACTGTAACTCCAAACTACAAAATTCATATGCTAAGCTACACATCACTAAGGCCAGTTATACTCACGTTGATGTAATAGTTCGGAAGCGTTCCTGTCCAGCTGTGTCCCAGATCTGTAACTTCACCTTCTCTCCATTGATCTCAACTGTCCGGATTTTAAAATCCACTCCAATTGTGGTAATGTAGCTGCCTGAAGGGAAAGCACAGGTAAGTAAGAACCTAAGTCTTGTTCATTTTGCATGTTCCAAAGCATGCTTCTGAATGCTATTTGGTAGCAGCTCTCAGACTGGATGGGAGAGCAAGGTTCTCCCTATCTGCTTCTCATTTTAAATGCCCTATCAGTTCATCCTGATTTACATATTTTATCGGTATCTAACAGGGTTTGGTTTTTTCCTATCCATAAAGCTACATTTCCCATGCTACCATTAAAATTTAAAACTCAATATTACAAAATAAAACTATTCTTCTGCCTCATTGGTGGTCAAGAGTGAGCACCCAAATAACGCAAGAAATGGAAGAACTGTGCAAGTACAGCACTTGTGAAAATTCTGAGATAAAGGTTTGCTTTTAATGCTCATGCAATCACTTCTTTTGAATGCAGTCTCTTCTAAGAGTTTCCTCCCAATAAATTAGCTATGTCACAAACTTAAGTGGTTTAGTCACAATATTCAATCAATCTAAATCCCAGATGGCCAATAAGAAGCACAGAGTACAGCATCAGCTACAAAACCCAAACTATTTCTGGAGCCATGACAGTATTTAAATACTGCAGGGCTTTCAGTTGCAAGACGGGATGGCTTGCATGGGCTTATACCAAGAGAAGCAAACACATTGCTAGTGGGGAAAGGCAAAAGAACAACTTCTTACAAACCAGTAGCACTGGAGCAGACCTTGATTATTTCTCTTAGTGAAGTAAACAAAACACTCACCTGAGAATGTATTATCTGCAAAACGCAACAGCAAACTGCTCTTGCCCACACCTATGACAAACAAAGACAGCAAGATCTTTGAATAAAGTAATCTTTGGTGTCAGGCAAAATAACAGCATTTCCCCCATTCACTACATTTTTAACTCTGACTAGGATCTTTTCTCAGCAGATAATTTAGTACCATCCACCTTGACTAGTCCTCTAAGTACTCTCCTTGACCAGGAGCACTGCAGTCACTCCAAGATCAGTGTGCTTCTTTAGTACCACAGGGCTGGGTTTCTTTGAGGGCCGGAGGAAGGAGGGGACAAACAATCCAAGAGTAGCTTTTGAATTGTGGTCAGTTCTAAGTAGTCATAACTAAAAGCAAACTTACTACCAGAAGGCTTTCATTTGCTAAGGAAGGATCCAAAAGTTAGTATGCCATGTTAACTAACAAGTACTCAGAACTCTGCTCTAAAGTACTCTATTGAACTCCTCTTGCACATCACATTTAGCACCACCTCCCATTCATTTATGCCCTGCTGAACAGCAGTGGAATTTGGACTACTTAGACAATCAGACCAGGGTTTGGTACTATAAAGCTTATGTTATCATGGCCACAGTTTAACAGACACCTACACCAAACAGGGGAGTTGGGAACCATTGTTCTGTATTGTCATCCAAAACAGACTTGTTCCACATCTACGAGGAAGGACACATACCTTTCTGAAGTTGTACCTTTTGCCAAAATGTTTGATAAAACATTTTCTCTAAGTGCTTTGAGTAGCACTTCATCCAGGTTTTCCTTCTATGATTGCACCCTAATCACACCCTATTGCAGGGAAGCATTTTTCACAGTGCTTCAGACAAGAATTGTTAAGAAACTCATTCCTGCAACCCCAGCCAAGAGAATCTGAGTGTCAGAATGCCTCAAAGGTGTTATCTCTGCATAACACCTCTGCTGTTAATGTCCCTTTCACCACCACCCCCCAATAAAAAAAACATCTGCTATGGCATGAAGAGGACATTTGACTTTACCAGGGTGATCATCTATTAAATGATCTCAGTTAGACATTATTTAAACTAATTGTGTTGATACTGTGTAACTTGTGAGTTCTTATAAATGGTTCTTATAAATGTGCAAAAGGCATGTGCAAAGACCATACAGCACTCCAACAGCCCTCGGCTGTTGGCATCAGAAGACAGCTACCAGAAAAAAAACAAAAAACCAAAAAAACCCTCTGAGCACTAAAAATCTGCATGATTCCAGTAAGCCAAATTTCATTTGCAAAGAGTTCAAATCATCAGAGCTCTGGAGAAGGCATACTCCTGTTGAATATCACTAATCTTAAAGAAAAACAAGAATGCTAGTAATAAAATATAAAGTTACAGCATGCATACACTGAATACTTCTGAGACGAAAAAAGGTAGCAGAATAGTTCCTAAAACTTAACGGAGAACTAGCTATTTGGCAAGAGCTGAATGCCTGCAAAATAGCAGTTGGCTAAGTTTTAAAAAATAAAATAAATACATTTCAGCAAGCATTACATTTACTGATCAAGCAGCCTTGGCCTCCAGTTTAATAAAAAGAAAGTAGATGCTGGAACCCTGAAACCTGTCAGACCACACCACCTTCTGAAAACGTCAGTCAGCTTCAGACTACACTGCAGAGCTGCAGGGGCTGCCCACGGCCACTGCTTTGTCAGTCTGTCCACCCCGGCACAGACATGGTCAGGTCTGTACTGCTCTCAGCACTCGGCAGCTTCTAAAGAGACAGCTCCTGAACTCAGGAAGCTCTACATGTTCACGATGACAAAGATCTGACTAAACAAACACTGCCTCTGACCCACACTGTTCATGTATAGAGAAACCACACTCTTCATGACCCTCCACTTCCTAGACAGAGTTATTTGAAGAGCTGCAAAAAGGAGGCTAGCAGAGCCTCTCTGCTTGTCAAAGGCAGCAAAATTAATCAAAACAAAGAGAGGTCTACCTCTCTTTAATTTTGATTTACAAAATCAAAATTAAAAGCAAATTTCTGTGCCGTACTAGTTTCTAAACCCCATGTCTTAATCAATGTTCAAGTTAATTGAAGTACATGCAAAGCACAGATCACCTGTATTATTTTTAAATATCTGGCACAACCGAGATCACCAGCAGCTTTTCAAGATGACCTGTTCTAAAAACACACAGACCTACTATCCTCTTGACACATTTGCATACAGGGGAAAGCACATAAGACATAATCACCCTATCCATCAGCTGTCCTCTGCCTATTGCAAGGAACAGCAATAAGCAAGGCAAGCAAACTGTTTTGTGAAAGCAGAGATGGAGCTTTCCAGTGTGGGTTGGCAAAAAAACACAAAAAAACAACCCAACAAATCAATACACATAAAAAGTAATATTTAATTACAACAACAGGGAACCACAGCTGAACCAACAGTTCTCACAACACGTTTTCCCTCTCAATGGTTACACTACAGGGACTAGAGAAAACTCAGCTAAGAAATATGATTTAATTTTTCAAAATTAGAAGTTGTCTTCCTCAGAGTCTTCACCATCCTGTTTATCTTGCCTGAACAGTTTTGAAAGTCATCAGCAAGCAAGAGAGTTACTTCTTTACTCAGAATGCAGCATTTGGTTGCAATAACCCATAGGCTTCCAAAACTGCCTAGGGTTTTAAGCTGTTTTGAAGCTGTTGCCCTTTCTCCCTCTTTAGACCCCTTCATGCAGACATAGAATAAGATTTTTTTTACATACATCTAAAGCTTCTGGAGGTGACAACTGCCGAGATCAAGCAACATTACATTTTTACCCCAGAGCAATGCCTTGCTGCATGCCAGGACCTGCTGCTTTATGGACCACACCTCTATTAAAAGAAGAGGGTGGATGCCTTCTCCTCCAGTTTATGGAAATTAAACTTTAAGATGTTGGAGTGTTATCAACACTGAACTAGACTGAAGGAAGCAATCTTCCCAGTCACAACTCTCGTGTACCTCAACTAAAGCATCAGACACTAGCCGAGTTCAGACGCTGACCCTCCAGAAGTTTCTGAAACTGCTGCAGCAGTATTTGCAGGGATGTTTTCTAAAAACTCTCTAAAAACCCCTTACCCATAACTCCTTTAGCTATTTGCATCCCATGCTGTAACTAGGAATACAGAAAGTTACCAGCTCTTCAAGGATATATTTTTTAAAAAGTGACAATCTCTACAACTGAGACTTCAGGTTAATGCACGAGAAGAGCCATAAGGAATAATTAAGGTAACACTAAAACGCATTAGTTACCACATTGGAAACAACAGTCCCCAGGGCTGAAGAGCTTGTCACAGGGGAAGGGAATTCCCTCCTCATCCCAGCACCAGGCTGGTGGGTGCCCGGGAGCAGCACCAGCGCTGCTGCCGCAGGAACGCCGCTGCTGCCTGCACCCACGGGCGCCTACCCTTCGCCTTCTTCACCCTGGCCAGGCCATTACCGGCCACAGTCCCCGCTGGCAGGCAGCTCCGCAGGGGCACCAGGCAGGAGCTGAGGCGGCCCAAGCTCAGGCGCCCCCTCCCTCAGCCACAGCGCGGGCTCCGCCGCCACCGCCCCCCGCCCCGCCAGACCAAGCCCCGCCGCACCGGCACCCGAACGCCGGGGAACTGGCCCCAACGGCACCGCGAGTGACCGGGGAAGCTGTCCCCGGAGAGTCTCCCGGGAGGGAGCCGCTCTGCCTCCCCAGTACGCCCGGCCCCGCCGCCACCGCCCTCAGGCCCCTGACGGCCCGGCCGGCGATGAGGGGCGGCCACCCCAGCAGCGGCCTAACCCCTCCCCACCCCCCCGGACCGCACCGCCCTCACCGCTGTCGCCGATGATGAGCAGTTTGAAGAGGTGATCGTAGTCCCTGGCCATGGCCGGGGCGGCGGGAGCTGCCGCGAGCGGCGGAGCGAGGGGAGGGGGGGAGGGGGCGGCGGCAGCTGCGGGCCGGATCCACTTCCCGAACAAACAGCCGGAACTGACAGCACCGCCGCCGCGCACGCGCAGGGCGGGCAGAGGCCGCCGGCTCCACACTGCCCCCCCCCACCCCTTCCACCCGCATGCGCAAAATGGCAGCGGGGGAAGGTTCCGCCATGAGGGAACGGAGGGGATGCGGTTGGGCTGTCCCCCGCCTCAGCACCGGGGACGCTGCCCTGATTCCCGGCCTCTCGTGTTCCCCGTACGCTAAAGCCGCCGGGCCACCCCCGGCTGGCAGCGGTTTGTGCGCCTCAGCTCCCGTGGGCGCTTGTGTGAGGTCTGCGGACGGCGGGAGCGATGCGCTCCTCTCCCGGGAAGGCACAGGAGCAAAGCGTGCTCCTGTGGGAATGTGTTTTGTCTTCTTCAACACGACTCCCGTGCACCACAGCAGCAAATCGCACAGCGACAAGGACAGTTCCCATCAGAGCCCAACCCACGGTGAGGAAACCCACGGCACAGGGACAGGCGATGCCCAGGGGTGTCGCGCATGGCTGGCAGTTCAGGTCAGTCTGGTGCTGGATTCCTGGGTGTGTAATCCAGAGATGTGCCCGGGCAAGGCTCCAGAGGGGCCTTGGTCTCCAACACATCGGACACTGTGCCCACACCGCCCCCAATCCACATCCCACACCTACTATATATCTATATATATACACACCTTCAATACATATATAACAATGTAGTAAAAAAAAGGCAATGTGCTAAATACTGCATCTAAAAAGCCAGTTTATCACAGATTCAAACCAAATTATTGACATTAATTTTTAACCGTATGTTTATATTTAATTGACACAAGTATTTCATTAACATGCATGTCTTTCACATGGGGAGAGCTGTGTTAACACTGAAGAACACACCTGTACAGTCAACTGAGCCTATAAACAGTCAAAGAAAGTGACACAATAGTCAAGGACAGTTAACTTGAAAATACCAATCCGTAATGCTTTTGAAAATTACAAACTAAGTAGTTGTTCTAAAGATGTTCCTTAATCTCAGCCTTTAAAAAAAGACATTCTAGCCTTCAGAGCTCACCCATCAAGTCCCACACATCCTGAAACCCACTCAGATGACCTCCATCCCACCATCACTCTGCAACTCCTGCATTTAAACCACCACACCCTAAAGCTCATTCTGCTTTATCCTCAGATGTAGCTGAGGAGCAGGGGAGAGGCTGGAGTATTATCAGACATGCTAAAAAAGGGTTTGCAGATAGCCCCAAACAAGCCCAGTGCTAAAACAAGGCCCCAGCACATATCACCCGCTCCAGTAAGGCAGCCCAAGATATGCCCATCAGCTTAATGGAACACTGCACAGCTGCAGGGAGATCCTTTGAATCCAGCATACAGACCACCAGCTCAAAACTAACATGACAATGACTCCTGTTACCTTTAAGCTCATGAAACCTCATGTGAAAAGCATGAGGTGTGATGTTATCTAATAAACCAGACAGTCCAAACTGATTTATCTTTTAAAAAAGTTCAAAATCGTTAAATATTTTATGCTTTCACGGTTGTCTTCTTTCCATTGCAATTTCTAGCACCTTGCAAAGTTTAAACATCTTTCATAAATTATTTTATCTTTTTGGCATACACACACTTAAGCTGTCACTTAGAGACAGTTGCTTGACAGTTCAAAGATGCTATTATACACAGTTGTAGGGAAGAAGTGTCTTTCACTGACAACTGGTATTTTTAAGACATTTGAAGAGAAAAAAAAATAATTCTTTAGGTTCCAAGTTGGCACAATCGGTTTATCAGATCTCATGTATAAATAGTGTATAAATAGTTTAGTGAAAAGTAGCTACCAAAATCCAGTCTCAATGGTTCATTCTAATTGAAAAATTAGTATCTTCTCAGTAAGTGCAAGTGAGCACTCCTACCTTTTACTCCTCCCCTCAGAAACAACTGAGCAGAAAATCCAACTGCAGTTTGGAGAGATATATGAGTTTTTCCAGTTGCTGCTACAAAGGTGAAATAAAAATCATCAAAATACCCTTAGATAACAGAAGATCTTGGCTAAAATTAACAAGTTAATAAAAAAGGTTTGCTACTTACCCACAATTTTCATTTCTCATATGTATGTGGAGCATCAGTTAGAATCTAAGGAAAAAAAATTTGGTAAGCCAAGATGCCCATGATGAAGAGCTCGACCAGCCATTCTTCACAGAAACTTGCCACTGCTTTCTTCCTGAAAGTGATTCCAATACAACCACTGAGTTTTTTGTCACCTAACTGGTAGGAATGGCATACAACTTTGTACATGTTTCAGTGTACAAAAGCCTCTGCACTGCACGACCTAACTGCTGTTCCTGTTATTCCAAAACACAGCTGATTTGTTACAAGTGCAGCTAATACCAGTGCTGAGACTACCAAATCCTTAAAATTATTTGAGTTTTTCACTCTTTGAAAAGTCAGTCCAAATACATAGTTTTAAGAGTTAAAGGAAAAATAACAGATAAAGCTGAATTAGGCTACTGGAAATCATCCTTGAGATCCTGTAGGCAAGAACTGAGATTAAGAAGCCTAGAAAATAGCAAATTTTTGTATAGGGGAGAAGGAAAGATAGTTTAGAATTACTGACCAGATCTTAGGATAGTAAAACAAGTTATTTCCACCCAAAAGATAAGGGAGAGGGTGTAAGAGAAAAACAAAGATAAAATTTTTAATGGCTAAAACTATTTTAGTGGACTGGACTTTGAATGTCACACAGCAGTCCCATAAACAGTAACATACAGACTAGATTAAGCTACTTCAAGGGTTATCCACCAACATTGCTTGGAATTTTCTACTCACAGTACTCATAGCTTACTGGCAATCAGAATGCAGCAAGTGGGTTTCTACAGTGAATTAATCCAGTTCTGGTGCTGCTCAATATTTTCAGTAATTATCTGCACATGGGGACAGATAATACATTTTTTTAATCAATAGATAATAGAAAGCAGGAAAGATTTGCAGGTATTTTGGAAGGCAAAATCAGAAGTAAAAACCACCTTCATAAACATGATGGAACAGAATGTTATTTCAGTAATACCAACTCAAAAGTAGTGCAGGTTTTTTTTAGAAATAGCCAATACATAAATATGAAATAGATAATAAATAGCCAAGGAGCAGTTTTGTAGCTTGGCTTGCTGTCTAATCACAAACAAATATGGCAACAGCACCATGTGCCCTTGTGTTGGTATAGACACCAGTGTGTTACGTAGGGCTTGCAAAGCAGTGATCCCCTCTAGAAGATGTGGTCCAGCAATGGACACCACGAAATGAGGTGAACTAGAATATGAACCAGAATGGAACAGACATGAAGTACAGCAATACTACTTTAGAAAACATGAAAATGCATGAGAAAAGACTTACAAAATCTAAACTTGTTTCATACAGGGCTGAGAAAACTGCAGTGATGACGTGGTTGCTGCAAAAATGAACTATTTTCAGTACCTGGGGAAACAGGACAAGCAGCAATGTTCTCAAATAGTGGCAAGGAGGGTTATTTTTTTATCAAGCAACGCAACAGGTAAATTATTTTTTTTAAACAGGTGTATGTGTGGTGAGAGAAAGATCAAATCCTGCTTCCTTGGAGCAGTACAAATCACTGACCAAAACCAATAAAAAAATATCTAACTTGGAAATGGCAAGTATTTTGTGAAGTCTGTGTAGTCATAAAAGAAGAGGGCTTTTCACAAGCTGGATGTCTAAAAATTGTGTGTAGTCCAAAATACTTTTGAAATTAGTAAGAGTAATTACTAACAAATTTCATTTAATATCAGTTTCTGGCTTGGATTTAAACCCTGCCTTGTGTCAGTTCTGCAAAAGGTTTTATAGATCACAGCACTACCCACTCTACAAACTATGCTCAAGAAAAAGCAGGTCCAAAAAGTAAACCACAGTATAAGTTTGTTGACAAATGAATCTATAAAAAGGAACAGTTTACGCCAGAAGGATCAAAGTCAGAGCCTTTATTAAATGTTCCTTCCTTAAACAGACTGCAGTTAATCCCCCCTTTTGCATCTGAGATTTCTAAGGCTATTTTAAATACTTTGTTTTACAGGGATTTTCAGTCTTTAGAACCGTCACAAGCAGCAAGTTAGCAGTACACAAAAACAATACGCTTTAACTTTCACTGAGTTCTATTCCTGCCCCACAGGGTCCATGGAAAAGACCAACAAGACTTCTAGTACTGGAGTTCTTGCACAGACCCTGGGAAGGAAATAGGTGTCACCAGAGTTTGAGCCGGATGTGCTGTAGCCACATCTCACAATTGGCCACAATTTACCAGTACTGATTAGTATCACTGTTTCTTGTGCATTATCAATTTCAAAAAGGGGACCAAATTTTCAATTTTCAACTAATGAGGGTCTAATTAAGGCTATTCTGGTATATTTGATACTAAAATACTCTCTGTGAGTCCTTTTCTTGAAATCCCATCAGAATTAACATTTTCAAAAATGAAAACATTTAAAATAGGTGTTTGAGTTGAAATGCTGATGCAGCGGTGGGTTCAGTGTTTTCTTGTCTTGTGGAGCTTTATTATCACGTCAGGATAGTGTCATCTATCTGTTCATCAGAGTCAGCCTGGCCAGCAAGCTTCTTCAGAGACCTCCTGCAGCTTTCGTTAAGAAGCTCCAAGCTGGCAGCATCTAGAATCTTGGAAACAGACTGTGGAAGGAAGACAACAGCAATTACCAATGCCTTGTGACACACTGTTCTAAGTAAGACTAGATGTAAGGGCCTTAACAAGATGCATTTATTTATAATCTTTCAGGCATACAGAAGTCCTTCATCTGGTTTTATGATTTCAGACCTGGGAACTATCCAAGAGCAGCTAAGACTGAGGAAAGGAGTCTTGAAATGTCTGTTTCATGTAGCCCATCTTAAAATACTCTCTAGCAGCACTGATGCAGTAGGATTATACAGGTGACAAAAGCAATACCCAGCAGTCCCAGCTCAGTAAGGCCTTACTCTGTTTTGAAAGCAAGGCTAAACATGGGAGGTATGTTAAACACCTTGATTTTGAGTAAGCACTGTAAGGTTGTACAGTATCAGTATGGATTATTTCTTCAAGGCTTAGCATGAGAATACTGGTGAAGACTTAAAATGCAAATAGGAATGTCCCACTCTGTTTCCTAAGAGACTGAGGCTCCAGGCAGCACTTAACCATACAGAGATGTGACACAGCCTTCTACCCATGATTATTACATTTTTTCATACCTCTAGCACTTCTTCACCCACTCTCATCTTCAGCAGATTGACAATAGCTTGGTCACTGTAGGCTCTCACACTGGTGTTTTTGTCCTTTGTGTTGTCCAGAAGTGCTTTGAGAATTGGTTTTATTGTCTGAGGATCCAATGAGGGAAGATGGTTTTTATTTGCCCACCAAATCATCTTTTCTGCAACTAACTTTATGTCACTGGATGAGTTCTGGAGACACTGAAGGAGACAAAAATGGAATTACAGTCAGGTATACCAAGGACAGATATTTACAGCAGTAGTTCATCTTTTTTCATAGTTCAAGTATTTTAAACTCTAACAAGAAAAGCAAACAGTTTTCAACTCACAGGTACATAAGAGAAAAATTTGTTACCAACAAGTTTGACTGAACTCCGTACAGTTTCTGTAACAATAGTTTCTGTACTAGTAATAGAAGTCAAACCTTTAAAAAACAAGACACCTTTTAAAAAAACACACAAAACAAAACAAATACTTCTAAAAATGTGGTTGACAGGGCTACATGCTCCTCTGATCTGCCTCAGGAAATGACAATGACCATGAAGAGTAGCAGAAGCTGATAGTGTTAGCACCTCTGTAAAGTACACTCAGCAGCAACAGCCAAGTCAATTTCTGGTTGTATTAAGGTTCATTTCAACAATGGATTTAATTTTAAAATAAAAAAAAATCAGGAGCTCTTCATTTTACATTTAGTATCAATACATTTAAAACATGAAAGCCAACAGCTGAGTACCAACTGCATTATTAATACTGTGATAAAGGCATTGTGACTATTATGATACTTACCTTTTAATACAATACTGTGATGCAAATTAATATATAAATGCAGGTTTTAAAATAAAAGGTCTGCTTTGAAGAATGATGGCCTGTATCATGTCAGCTTGCATGTTTGGTAATTTTTCAATTAAATTGAAAAGAAATGTAAAACCTGAAGATGTTAACACATTTTATTTACAATAAAGACAAGTGCTCCAGCACCATCACTCACTCTACCTTTGCTCATCTTTTCTAAGATGTTAAAAACTACTCTTGAGGTTCCAGTGTTCAAAATCCAGATCCTGTCTACCATGAGAGATACTTGTGGGAGAGCGGTGGGGTAGAGAGGTTGTGTGAGAGGAGGGGGAAACATGATGACACAAAATAAAGTCATCCACACAAAAAAACCCAAACCCAAGAACAACCAAGAAAGAAAGGATTTTTGAGGTAGAATATTTAGATAGTGTTAATTTCAGGACTCTCTTATCTCAGTCTTTCAGAGCTGCTTCTTTCCAAAGCAGTGGAAGTCAAAAAAATAACTGCAATAAAACCAGCTAAGGTCAGAGTTGGTATTTGATGCATTTCTAACAAAGGCCCTTTGACCTGTAGCAACCTTAAAAAGCTGATAACTCCTCCCCTGTCTTCTCTGCCAGCTGTTTGTTACTGCAAAGGAAAAAAATTAATTCCTAAGAATTTTGCTACAAAATGAAATACCTAGATATTCAGGGATCAGGAGATTTAAAGCTTCCCAAGATAAGACAACTGAACTTTTGGTTTTCATGACAGGTTACCATACAAAAATTTTATAAGAAAGACACACATGAATTAGTTCAAAGATCACACGAGAATGGCCCCAGGTAGTTATAAACAGTCTTACCTTAATAAAGAGGCTGGAAAGTTTTGGAGGCAGGTTTCCCCCTTCTTCCATGTGGTATTTCATAAGAAAGCCCATCCCTCTGATGCCACTAACTGCTATAGGAATCTTCAATATAAAGACAAAAACTGGTATGAGTACAGCAGAGTTCAGCAGCCTTTATAACTAGGTTTATGGTCTGAGGAGCTTTTGCAGAAGCATAAACCAATCTTTTGAGAAAACTGTAGCATGCAAAGCAGAAAAAACACTGATATGATGGAAACATCATAATGTAAGTATGAGTGACATGGAACAAGCTGACAGGCCCCACAGAACCCCCAAGCTCCCTACATCAGAATCAAACATAGATTTAAAATCCTTCTAAAATGAAGTACTTAAACTTCTTGTAAACCTGGCCTGTGAATGAGAACTTTAGGGAAGCAGAAGTGTAATTTCCTTACAGTGAAAACTACTCTGCAGTTCAAGATTATTTAATCTTTGACTCCAGAGAGATCAGAACAGTCATGTAAATCTCACTATAGGACCCACATCTTTCCAAGGGAGAACTTTCAGATTGCTCTTGAGGATTCTGTTTCTGTTTGGTAACAGAGGAAACCTGCACACCTTTTAAAACTACTCCCAAGAGTTGCAGGTGATAGAACTCCCCTGCTCTACATAGCACTTACCCTGTCAGCAGTGGCATTGCTGAGGATCATCTCCTGAACACTGTTGTAGTACCTGGGGGAACACAGCCTGTCAGGAGCAACACTGACAGCCACAGAGAGAGCCAGGCTCCGGCCATGTCTCACCATCCAGTCAACACCAGAGATATCTGCTGAAAAAGAGGAACAATAGCAAGGCTTCCACTGTCCAGTCCTCCTCATCTAAGAAGCTTTTTTCAGTTTGTGAATTCACCTCCATAAAATGAAGTAACAAGCAGCATCTAAAGCAAGGCCTTGCTTCCTCCACTCCTCACAAAAAGCTATACAGTGATAAATGCAACACCTCTACTAGACAGGATCACCTTCTGGGCAGATACAGAAACCAGATGCAAATAAGTGACTGGATTGTCCAACCCAGGCACTTCTGAGGGTCTCAATAACACATAATCACCTCCATTCCACTTACAAACTTGGAGCTTGGCATCAGATTTACATAAGCTTTGACTTCCTAATAGAAGTGTAAAAGCCATCTGTAATTAGAATTACATTCCAATTCCATTCTCAATTCCATAGAGAGTAATTCCATAGCACTCCAGATCACCAGGAGTTCCTACAGAAATTTATGGTTTTAACTAACATAAAGGCACATCAGTTACCAAAAGCATCTGGAGCTATCAGATGTGGTCTGCAATAAGCACAAGTTAAGCTAAGATCACTGTCTCATCAAAAAAGGTGCAAGGTCCTTCCCCGTCCACCCTGCCTGAACATCCTGTCACCTTCCAGTCTCTGAGTGT
This sequence comes from Phaethornis superciliosus, assembly GCA_023637945.1. Taxonomy (NCBI): domain Eukaryota; kingdom Metazoa; phylum Chordata; class Aves; order Apodiformes; family Trochilidae; genus Phaethornis; species Phaethornis superciliosus. The sequence continues at coordinate 3,403,835 of JAJQWJ010000020.1, forward strand.
CAGCACTAGCAATTGCTCAGCCATGCTAGTCCTTTCATCAACTCATCTAAAAACAAATCCAGGAAAAACTTATGGGTAAACCCAAATTACAACCACCAGCCTGTGGTGGTAAACCTGACTAGTGAGTCAGGTTTAAGATAAAGAGGAGGAACCAAAATAAATAAGCACACAGTTTTCCCAAACCAATGGCCAAGAAGGTCTCTTCCCCTGCTTTTAGAATCAGTTCAGTCACTGTGAACACAGCTTCACCTACCCAGTAAGTGCTGGTGGAGGACAGTACTGAGCTCCTCTTCTGACAGGAACGCACACAGCTCTGCTAAGCAGCCAGCTGAGGCCATGCGGGTGGCATCCTGACCAGGAGAGGAAGAAGAGAAACACTGGCTGAGCTCAATACACAGAGATGAGAGGCAAGAAGAACAAATGACAGAGATGATAGGAAATAAAAAGTGAAGGAGGAAATAAATATTACTACTAGTATTTTGTTCCTACTACCTGTGAATTTCTGCCAGTTTGCAAGGTTTCTTGTACAAAATGGAACTTAAAGTCAAAAGCCAGAGACTGAAAAAAAACCTTGTATAAATTCTGATTTGTTAAATGGGAAAGTCATGAAGATGAAAGCGAATGTTTGAAAAGACATGTTTACAAGAGTGATTCACATTCTAGAAAGTAAGCATTACTTCTAGCCATCTCTAGAGCTCATCTCTGCAATAAGCTCCTCCTACTTTTAATTTAAAACTTCCAAGGTTTTGTTGTTTTGGCTTGGTTATGTGGCCATCCCAAAACTGCTCCTTTCCCTCCTGAAACTTAAGAGCCCAGTAGGAATTTCTCAGTTTTTCTGTTTCTAGCATCTTAATAGTTTCATGTCAATACTGCAAAGAATAAAACATAAGGAAGAAATAACCAGATAATTATTTTTAACCTCACAGGTGATAGCGTCGCTATCTGCCATATATTGAAGACTCTGTATGAAACTTGGAGAGCTTCTTGATTGTTGAAGTATAATCTGCCATTATCTAACAGATTTCTCACGGTAAATTATAAACCCTACCTGAGAGCCTACAAACACACCTGTGTGCATATAGTGAAAGTATTAGAGGTTTTCTCCAAGATAAAATGCCAATCCTAACTTCAGAGCTACCTCAGAAACATTGGTGAGGAGCTGCAGGTCAGAACCACATACATGATTGCTGAGGAAACATTCAAAACTCACAGATTTTCACAGGTACCAGTGACTGACATCTCTAATTCTTGCACCTGGCTCTCAGCTAACACACTACAAGGCTCCATGATAACAAATTTTCCAGACTGTGTTCAATTTAGTGAGTAATGCCCAACCACATACTTCTTTGATGTATGTTTCTTTTACTCTGTCATTAGTAATTTCCCCTGGAAGTTAGTTTAGAAAATAATTATACTAGAAAGTTCACAGCAGGGATCCTTTGCAGCTGGCTGGAGAAGTACCTCATCATGTCCCAGCATCCCTAGAAGCACCGTGCTGATATTCTTCCTAATTGCAGCATCTACTTTTGCACCAGCTCCTCGTGTTACAAAGCGCAGAGCTTGCAGCATTGTGTCCCTAGAAGTGATCACAATACAGTCAGAAATGCCTGTCCCTTCACCCCCAAGAAAGACACTGAGCTCTGGATACCTGTAACCATTCTTCACACAGCAGTTACACTGATGTGCCTTACAATTCAGGAGACTGATACTCTCTGCACTGCTGACTCCATGCTAGAGAATATTTCCACAATTGTGCACTTGTGACCATCTCTTACAATGTAAATATTTTCTGATTATTCAGACATTTTAAAAATTCTCAAATCAGGAAGTCAATTTCTTGGGGATCTGTGCACTCAGGATACAAGAACAGCTGCATTACTTCAGGTCAGATTGACAATTGATACAGTCCTGTATCTGACAGTAAGCAGCTGAGGGTTGTGCAGGAGAGAAAACTGGGCAGATGCTTCCCCTGACAGACTGTCACAGTTTAGCTTCTGACCCAAGAAGTCCCTAACACCCACATTCTTTGTTTTAGAAACCTTGATTGAATCAACTGCTTTCACTAGGAAGTAAATCTTACCCTCAGAGTTAAGGGGGGTGAGAAGCAATTCTACACAAATAGCTGTAATAGTTTTGTTCATTCATCCTCATTCTTTAACCCTTGCTGGTGAAGGATGAAAGCCAGAAGGTCTGAAGTACCACCTATTGCTTACCTGATGGCAGAGTCATCACTGGAACGGATTCCATTCAGTAGCTCTGTGAAGAGAGGATCCACTTTTACATGGATGATGATGAGTTTTCCCAGAGCATCAGCAGCTTTAAGGCGAACAGCACGGTTTGAGTCTTGCAGAGCTTTCGTGAAGGTTGTTTGCAACTGGGGCAAAAATGGTTTCAGGGCAATCTCAACCTATACCAGAGATGAAAGCAGAGAAAGTGGTGCAGTCAGCTCTGAAATAGTGGGCAGAATCAAAGCCTGAAAATAGCATGATCTCTTCTAGAGCTGTCAACTAGCCCTGAGATCTAATATTACTAAATAGGAAAAACATGAAACTATAAAAAAAACCCCGTCAGTTGAGTTCAAGTACATCTTTGGACTTAACATTTCACAAAAATGGCGGACACACAAGATAAATTATTACTTTTTAGCTTTTAATAATTTAAAGCGTTGTCATCATTTAGCAATATGAAGTCCAGAAACTGAAGCACTGGGGGCTTTTTTGGTAGGCCAGAAGCTGCTGAAAAATACAATCCTGTTACAGTGCCATTCCTAAATATCAGCTGTACAGCAGCAGGCATCCTTCCTGTATTTACATGAACAGCAACAGGTATTTCTCCAGATTACCATGGAAATACTTACAAACCATAGTCAACTATTTTAATCTTACCTTGGCTAAAAGAAGGCTTAATGTTTCAAGCAGAGCCACCTTGACATTCCAGCTGAACCGATCTCCCAAAATCCGAATAAGTGGCCCAGTAATGCTCACCACAGATGGTTTGAGAGCTTCAGCAGAAGTCAGCTTAATAACCAGCCCTAAGGCCTTTGCTGCCTCCTCCTTCTGCTCTGGATTACCAGTTAAAACACCTTCCCGCAGCACCACGAGTATGCAAGTCACTCCCTGTCATGAAAATCGAAGAAGAAATCTTAAAAGCTAAGACAAAAATAACATGTACCTTATTTTTAATTGTTATACACCTGATGCACAACTTCTAGAATTTCTTTCCATTTCCTGTTGACCTTCAGCTGCCTGCTTCCACATTTACAGAGCTACTTTTATTTGGATTGATTTCATGCATCTATGCCTTACTGAGCCAGTTGCTATGAGAAAAACTGTGGCAGCTCGGGGAATTTTTAAACCCGAGAAATTTGGCACAGAAGTCCAGTTCACTCCCCCACAGAAAGCAGCCAGGGACCATGACATACATACATAACACAACTCTCAAAGATTTTGTTACAAGAGAAGCCTTCTGCAGGGCAACTCAACAGCAGCAGTAACCCAGAAAAAGTCTCTCCAGCATACCAAGGGGGTTTGGAATGCCCCAACAGCCACTGTTGCTTATAGCTGTGAAGTCATATCAATTAGTTCCTCCAAAAAGGGGGGTATTAAGGCTGTGACAAATCCATGCTCATCCTGATCCTTTACCTTCTTAGGAATACAGAATCCTGGCACATGCTCGCCTTTGGCCTCATTCCCCACAATCCGGATATCCTTGTGCAGGTCCTCAATGAGGGCAAGCTGGTTCCCAGCATCTAATTTCTGCAGGAGAAAGGGGTAAGACAAAGATGGCAAGCAGCTGTTCTCTGTGAATTCTTCTCAGGTGTGTCAAGAGAAGACACCTGTTTCCTGCTCACAAAGCCGAGGTCAAGCTCATCTCACAACTCTCAAAACTTTGCAGTATTTGCAAATGTAAATGTAGTTTACCATCAAAACAGAAGGTTCCATTTAGGCAGTATTTTACCAGCTAGCCCTGTTTTCTCCTTTGCAGGCATTATCCCTGGAACCTTTTGAAGCTGTCTCTCACCTTGGTGATGGAATTAAGTGCATCCCAGCTTTCATTCAGAACCACAGGGCTGGTGTCATTAAACAGGCGTATCAAGCCTGAAACCAAGCTCCTCAGATGACCAGTGTAGTCTGCTTTTGTCTTGGAGCAGTAGATGTTCAGGATGACAGCTGCTGCCTGTCGCATTCCCAGCTCAGGGCTGCGGGTAGCTTCTAGCAAATCTTCAGTTATAATTCTCTGTCCAACATCATCTTCCACAGAGAGAATTACAGACTGGCAGTTTGCCATCTCCTAAAGAGTTTAAATTAACTTTGTTAACTCTCAAATAAAAAGAAGCCAGATTTAGCCCTAGGTTTCCCCATGTTATTCACAGCATTATCTCCTACAGAAATATTATAACATACCCCACTCGCTAATTGTCTCTCATTAATTAGCAGGTCATATCATTATTAAAGGCTTGATTCAGTCCTGGAGCAGAGACATGGATATAACCAGTTTCAAAACAAATCAAGTGACTAAACTCTGTTGAAGTGATTGCTGCACAGGTTGCTATGCAGCTGCAGAAGGGCTAATTTGCAGAAATTAGAGTAGTTCAGTGGCCTCCATCTTACCCATCAGAGACTGTGGGTCTTGTCAGATAATATTTTTCTGATTTAGTAGTTTAATGCTGTGCCATCGTAATACTAATTACAAGCATGTCTATGGGTGCATTAGAGATCTCCAGGCACACCCGGGGCTAGAAGCTGAGCTAATGGGCACCTACAGCAGACAGACAAGAGGACTTTGTCACTCACATTCCCAGTTCACTCATTTATGTACATGCCTATTCATAATCACAACTCCAGGATGTTCTGTGGAGTCCAAACACCAGATGTTTTGGAAAGCAGTGAGGAGTGCTGCATGCACAGGAGATTTCCTCCTGTTAGCCCTTTAATTTCTCAGTCTTCTATACCAAGAATAAATACAAAGTTAACTCCGGCAGTTCTCCAAGAGTAAGTAAATTGAGAATTATATCTTGCTGCAGGCCAAAGAGACTTTTATATGGATACAAATAGATTTGGAAAGCATACGTTTTGACTCACAGTATGCCACCAGGCAAAAAGACTCATCCTGAGGAACCTAATGGACTGAATTAAAACATGCAATCTGTGACTCTAGAGAATGCAGATACTGTGCAGGGAGGGAAACGCAAAGCTCCGTCTTCTGGCAGCCTGTCACAACAAAGAGCTGAGCTCTGCTACTTGCCAATTGCTCTTCACTGGTTCCCAGTTTCTCCTTCAGTGCAGACATCATAGCAGGCAGGATCACACTCAAGTGCCGTGTCAGAGCATCCCCTGCCACTGAGGAAAGGAAAGCTAGCACACGGGTGTTCACAGGGGGAGTAGTCAGCTAGAGAAAAACAACAACAAAAAATGAGACAAGCAGAAAGCTTTTCAGAAGACCCTCACTTCATTTCATCTACAACATGAAAACTTTCTAAGTATAAATGCATCACAACCCAAATGACAACTTTTTGAGCATAAAATCAGAAGAAAATTTCAAATTCTTCCTTTTGGCATATATGTCCAAAGAAAACTGGCCGCAAGCAGAGTAGAAAGCACAGTTCTGAAGTTTAAAAATTGTTTCCAACTGTACCTTTGGCACCAAATAAGGTAGCACCACACGGCTCTTGACAGCCATAACTTGTTTGAGACCATCCACAGCAAAGTCAGATGTCTCTTCATTATCCTAGAGGGAAAGAGAAAGTTACAAACCTGAGAGATGACTTATGACACACCAAGCTGACACTATTTCAAGTGACAATTTACTGTGTGATCATAGAACCAGCACACAGGATCTTCCCTGCCAATGGCTAGGACGATTCCATAGGAGATAAAACAGAGCTGCCATTCTCTGGAAGGTCTACCACTGCAATCCTACTTTTGCTTTAAGCTAATTAGCAAAACCTGTCCCACAACATCATTCATCAAGTTGTTGACTAACGATGAGCAATGCTTACCAGCTGCTTCAGCAAAAATGGCAGGATATCTTCAAGAGCTTGATGTCCAATTGTTGAGTGCAACTGTTCAAATGTTTTAGCTGCAGCCTCTCGGACTTCTTCCAGAGGGTCACAGAGTGCTTTTCTCACTGTAGGAACGAGGGACTCAGAGAAAAGCAGTACCTAAAAATGTAGATATGAAATTACAGAATGTCTAAAGCACAACAGACACATGCATCTCTTTAAAATAGCTAAGAAAACAGAATTTGGAACTAAATTGCAGTTTGCTTGAAATACATTGGAAGAAAAACAGGACTGATTAACAGAAACAGTTGCAGTCTTCTGAGGCTAACTAGTGGATGATTTCCACTATTAAATCTCATAAAAGTCAGAACTGTGCAATGATCTAAATTTACTGACAGATACAAATGCACACATTTACCTGAAAAGAAACTCATGTTAGTTCTAAGCCCTGAATTCAGTTCATAAAAGCAGCCCAGCACTGGCTGTATTGTTCCATCTCATCTGCACTACCTGCATCATAACGTAAACATCCAGAAAACTGGAGATTTCACCTTCCACATTTAACTTACCGCATCCCTGCTGGTAGATTTCATTATCTCACTCAACCCAATGCAGACTCCTTGCCTCTCATCACTCTTGTCTGACCTCAGTCCATCTTCCAGAATAGGAATGATTTCAGGAAGGATCTTCTCTCCTAACTTTCGGACAAGGTCTCCTAATGTCCGTGCTGCAACCTGTCCCCCAAAAATGTATTGATTATTTTTCCTGTTTTAAAAAATTTAAGAAGGTGAACTGTGAGCAAGTGTTCACTTTTGACCATAAACTACTGTTCACGGTAGAGACAGATTAGTAGGAACAGAAATATTACTATTCCAAGTAACCACAGAAAAATAGTTTTACTGTCATCACAATCGCCTTCAGCAATGAGAGAACTCGGACAGACTCAGGCACAGAACACTTAAATTAATGACAGCATTAGAGTGATTTATAGAAAATAATTATCCCATGTTCTTCAGGAATTAGTTTACTTGGTCACCTGCAGGAACAGGAAGGCATTGCTCAGTTTCTCACCGTTCGTTTATCTGCACAGGTACTGGCCAAGAATTTCAGCAGGAGCCCAAAGAGGGTGGGCAAAATTTCACGCAAAGTGCGAGGAGTGTTTGAGACTACAATTTTCCAGACATGTAAGGAGGCCTGACGCACCACCAGCTGGGTGTCTGACCGGCCCATGTACAGCCCTGCCAGCACCCTGTTCCTCCTCTCCACACCAAGAGCATTAATGATAGCCTGGAAAGAAACAGCAGAAAACTGTATTACCCACTCCCAAATTTTATAAAAAGAAAAAAAATATGATAACTCGTTATGTCTTCCCAGCAGTATTTCCATGCTGATTAAAAAAAATAAAATAAAATACAGGCACAACAGACAAAACCAGCTTTACCTTGTTTGACTGGGCTGTTCCAAAGTTGTCATCCTCTGAGGCAGTTTCTGTGGTCATTTTTCCAGTGACTCCTGAGATATGAAACAGAAGATCTCCAAGGAGCTGAACTGAGCTAAACCTGGCAACAGGAGCAAGTCAAGTGTTACAAACAGGGTATTCAGGTGGTACCTGTCCAAGAGTGACAGCATGTCAAATGCAGACGGGAGCAAAATGCACAATGAAGATCTGGTCAGCACCAAAAGGCTGCGTGGGCTGACACAAGATCAGTTTGCCTATGTGACTGAGAAGCAGCATGCTTCCTTTGTAAAGGAAGGAATGGATTCCAAACTGGAAGAGGCTGAGAGAACTCTGGAATCAAAGCAATGAATTGGGGAATATCTTGAACTCTAAAAAGGAACAAGACATCAGCAGTATCTGTCTCAAATCGAAAGACATTCACCTGGAATAAGTGCACTCATAAGCACTCAGCTGACACAAGCCTTTTAATACAACTAGTTTTTGAGCAATTCTTATCAGCTGTGAGTGCTCCACTGCACACTTCCATACACGGGAGAATGACTTGCTCAGCATTTTGAAAAATGAAAAAGAATATAGAAGAGCTAAATATTGTCATATCAACTGCCTTGGCAGTGCTTTTCAGAATCACTACCAGAATTAATAATCTAGTAGGAATGCTTTGCAGGTACCAGGAAACTTGATTCAGGGCTGGCATGGCTTTGCAGACTCAATGCTATAAAGCATCGTACAGAAATCAACAAGCCAAAAGAGAGACTTGATTTTGCGTCGCAGGAGGAGCAACATAATAGTCTAAAGCCTGTGGATAAGAGTGTTATCCCTCACCTTATCCTCCACAAGTCATCAAACAGGCCATCCTCAAGCTGTGGCAGGAGAAGGGCAATGGCAGTCTCAGCATACATACTTATGATTCTCTGACCAGCGCGCAGGGCAGTGTCCCGCACAAACTCATTCTCGTCTGCCAGTGCCTGAACAGAGAGAGAAATGTGTCTGTGGAAGATTTCTTTATTCAGAGCAATACACAAAACCAACAGGAGAGAAATAAAATGATGTTTTTTTTCTCTCAGCCAGGAAAAGTAAATGAACTAGGGTTGTGAACACACAAGGTGATTTCAAGAAATTACTGGTGACTACAAAAATAAGACAGCAAGAAAATAACTAGAAAGAAGAAATGTTTATTTCGATTCTTTTGTATTTTATCTAGTCCAGCAAAGCTGGACAAGTCTCTGCATGTCTCACAATTACTATAATTGACACATAAAATATTCCAGAGCCTTCTTTTTATCCTCTAATAAAAAAGCCTCTTCAAGCCATGCTACATACCTTAAGGATACAAGGAATGATGGGACCAACATAAGGAGTGAACTTGTCTCCAAAGGTAATTGGCAGATAGTTGAACATCATAATATAACCATCTCGTACATGCGGAGCAATATCCACTTTACTGGCAGTAGCTACTATCTCAGGCATAAGTTTCTCCAGCTTTTCAACCCCCAAACCAGCCATAACTTCAGCCAGACCTGGGGAAAACAGCAGGTAACATAACTGACAAATGTAAGAAAGAACAAGCTGATCTGATTTAATAGGAGAAAACCTGAGCTCAGCATTCAGACACAGTTGCCCTCACCTTGAGCAGCACCAGAACGATCCACTGAGCTCTGTTCATATGTCAGTGTCTCCATCAGCCATGGCAACAAATCCTCAAAGCACGATTCCCCCATACCCTTCACCATGGCTCCCAGTGCCTTTGCAGACACCGTTCGCACCTAGCAGACAGAAGGAACAGGGGCTTGCAAAATATCCAGTCAGAGTTACTAAGACAGATGTGTCAGCCTGATTACAGGTCTGAAAAAGACCAGGACAAAGCCTAACTCAGCACACTGAAAGACAAACTGTATTTGTACAGAAGACTTTACCTCGGGTACAGGATCTAAGAGAGATGCCTTCAGTCCAGGAGTCACACTGGGAAGGTAAGGAGCCAGATCCTGAAAACAAAGAGCCAAAGAGTAAGAACTGGATTCGAAATGAGAAAGAAACCTAAGTCACCTTCACATAAAGGGCATTCAGCCCCTTATTACTAGCATTCACCCATAACACACTTAGAGTTTAATCAGCTGCTTTCACATTCCTGCAAATAAGCACACTGAATTGCTCTGCAAGTCCAAGAAACCTTTTTGCTGCTCACCCACAACACAGCACTTTGTATTTAAGGAAAATCCAACTCTTAACATTTACACAAGACTTAAAGGTTGAGATTATCAGCACAAGAACTTATCAGTTATTTAGACCACAGTGGGTTCTACAAATACTTCTCAAACAAACCCTGGATCCATTTGTAAGCAGCTGATCTGTTGTTTCACTGGTACTAGTTTTGCTTGTTTGTTAAAGCATTTCTTACATGGTAAAAATTGTAACATCTTTTTGCAGAGATAAATTTGGCAATAATGAGATGACCAAAGTACAAAGGTGGCAGTCTTTAGCACCTGAGCATTGTCACTGTCCTTACAGCCCTTATCTGGTCACTTACATACATTTGATTAAAGAAGATGCGTGGTTTCTAACATTGTCTGCCCTAGCAGCAAAATCCCCAAACTAAATAAATTCTCTCTAGTGCTTTCTCTGTGATATTGTACACGGTAAATACAGCACACAGTTAAAGAGCTTTTTTAAGCACCATACCTTCTGATCAGTCAGGGAGTACATGTTCCCAATGATCTGGGCAGCCATTTTCCTGGTGTCTGTGGAACGATCTTGAAAAGCTCTCTGAACAATTGGCATGATCAGTGCTAAGGATGGAGCATCAATGAAATGGACAAATTTGGTATCCAGGAGAGTCTGCAGACACTTCTGGGTCTTCCTGGAGGGGTCAGTGAGAGCATCCAACAGAACTGGAGCAATTGCTGAACATTTTTAAAAAGCAGAGAAAAGACTTGATTTGTACATTAAACACAAATGCCTGTCAGGGTGAGCAGGTGTTCTCCTGTGGCATGTTCTAGATCTTTCTACAGAAACTAAAAGCACAGAGAGCCCTATTAACATTAGCTGTCAAAATGGACAAGAGCGCTCAGTAAGCCTTAAAGCAGATAGCTGCCTTTAAACTTCTGTGTTTAACTTTTCTAGAAGTAGTTTAGTTTCTACAGAGGTTTGGATTTGATCCTAAGTGCAGTGAACATAAACCTTGCTATTATAAACCACAGTCATGCAAGGGCCATCCTTGGGTGTAAGAGATGCAGACAGTTCTTACCCAGGATCTCTGGATTCCTGATGACAGACCCAATCTGCCTCAGAGCTTGCTGACCTGCATTCTGCACCTTCACATGGGAATCTGTGAGCACTTCAGTAAGTTTTGGCACAATATTGGGTAAGCAGGAAGAGAGCTGTTTAGGAGCACAATATGCCATAGCTCCCAGGAGCTCCACTGATCCTGGGTGTGATGCACACCAAAAGAGAGAAAGAAAAAAAGAAAACAAAACAAAATATACAGCATTAAGAAGAGCTATTACAATATGATCACATTTATCTCAAACTCCAATCTACAAGTGGTATTACCAGTCAAAGAACACACATGTGATGCTGGAATGCATTAAGTCTCTCTATGCCAGTATAAGAAATTAAAAACTATTTTGTTGTTTCAGGAAAAAGAAGGGAAGGGAGAGAACTTCCAGCTCTGGAGTACTTCTAGATAAATGAGGGGCAAAAGGTGTCCTTTGAATCTGCTGAAGGGAAAGAAGTTGCTCAATTCTGTCATGGAACAGATTTAGATCTCAAAAGCTCTAAGTGGCACTGTCTCCTTATGAGACAATAAGCTACCACAAGCATCTGTAGGGATGAAGGAATAAACAAGGGGAAAGACAGAAAAGGAAACTGAGTTACTCTCAATCATTTCAGTCAGCTATTGGTCCGTACCAGCTTTGGTTCTCCAAGACTCCTCTTCTAGTGCTGCAAGAAGTGATGGCAAAACCAGCTTCACTCCATGAGTACTCAAATTGCTCATCACAGCTTTGGCACAGTCATCTGCAGCCTCCAAGGAAAAGAGAACATTCACAAGCTGTCACAATGCATGTTTTTTTCCTTCCTCAGAGACTCAATGGGAACAAAGCCTTCACATAAACCAGTGTCTGAGTACAATGATGCAGATAGCCAAGCAGCTCTCAATTAATGGCCAATTCACTGAGATGCTTCCAGTTATTAAGATGAAATTGTATTCTCAAGGGATACATCCACCCTCACAATTTGCCTAGTTATAAAAAATATTCATATCCATTCCATTTCAGTTTCCTTTTAACACTGTTCTTGGGAGTTTAAAGCATCTTACCTCTCGCACATACTGGTTCCCATCTCCAAAGCAAAGAAGCAAGTGAGGTAGCACATGAACCACATAGGGCTCAAAGAGCTTTCCAAGCATGCTGCAGAGCATCTCAAAGGCAAACAGAGCTCCTAAATAAAACAACCAAAAAGGACAGAGAAAAATACATCTTTGTTTAAAGGGGATGGAAAGGGAAGACAGAGTTTGCTGAATAGCTATAGAATTTCTCAAAAAGCTCTTAAACTGGAAACCGTCTTGCATTCTTGGACTTGTGGCTAGTGTTGTGGTAGGATGTCTGATCTCAGAAAGGACAAGAAGCAGCCCAGTAGCATTAAGAACATTTAACAGTCCTGAGGTCCTAGCTTAGGTAGGCAGAAATAAGTACAAGAAAAATCCATCAGCAAAAGGAACAAGTAGGCCGTGAAAGCGCCTCTGGATCAGCTGGAGCTGAACATGTACAATCTCACAGAAAGCAGGAGCCCACCCTGCAACAACTGCCTTTGAAAACTGGGGGGACAGACACCCAGAATGTTGTCTAAAACCAGAAACCCTTCCTCCACCAAAATGCAAAGAGCAGTTACAGTGGTCTATATACTATCAATGGTCTCATGACAGAGGTTCCCCCTTTCCTTCTCTGCAAACTTTAGCAAAACAAATGTGGATGAACCAAGCACAGGGGTTCAGATTACATTTGATCTGACCTTAGTGGCAGTAGGAACAAGAGAAACTGGAAGTATTTGGAGGGAAAAGCCATCCCTTACCCTCACGCCGACGGAAGTTCTTCTTGTCCTGGATAGCATCAGTCAGTGTGGTCATCATCTCCTGCTGCTTGAGAGAGAGGATGCCAAGGCCTTTCACCAGGCCTGCCAGCCCATACGCTGCACCTTTGCGCTCAGCATACTTATCAGACTCTAAAAGCAGCTGCATTAGCTTCTGTATCATTCCTCCTGCATCCTCCTTAATTGCAGGCACCAGAGGTGGTAAACAGCTCGCTACTGACTCTTGAACCTGGAAAACAACCCACCAGCTATTAGATCACAAGATACTCATTGCCAACATAACCTCCCCTTGACTGTCCCCACAATGACAGCTTTCTGTCATCAGAGTAGTTTTTCATTGCTCTGATATTCCCCAAAGTATCACAGCATTAACCTGCCTCTGCATGGAACACGAAGCTCTTCCAAGAAGACACCTACCTGCTGAGATGGTGTGGACAAGGCTGCTATCAGTTTGCCAACAATTGGTTTTACTTTAGGGTCACTCTTGTCCAGATGTTTTGCCAGTGAACCCATCAGAATGACCACACTCTGCCTGACAGCATCATAACTGGCATCATTTGGAGCATTTTTCAGGAATTCTTCAAACACTGGCAAGAGAGAGTTAACATTGTCCTGAAAAACAAAACCACAGAACTTGCCACTAGAGTCGACTCAGAATGAGATCTGCTATGCTCAGTGGACTTTTTTGTTCTTCTCTGAGCCAACAAACAGAAAAATCACAGTGTATTTGCAGTTCATTAAATGTGTCACATCACATAAAACCTTGTGCCATCCTGACAAGCAACAAGTATTTTCTGCTAGTAAGAAGTTAGCTCTTTTAAATTAGATCCCGCAAACCTGCCAGCATGATGTTCTGCCAGAAGCAACACAAGGTACTAGGCAAGACTGCCATGCAGTCATGCCATGCCATCAGTGCCAGCTCCATGTGCAAAGGGAGAGCAGAAAGATAAAACTGCACTGGTTTTCAAAGAAACAGAAGGAAGCAGTACATTAAATGAAAACACTGTAATTGTCTTCGGCTTAACCGGAGTGCAGAGGGCTGCCCAGAAGAGGTGACTTACACATATCAGGAAATGAGAAGCTGAGCAATTTACACCCTGCATGTCTTGTCTTCCCTATCTCACACTGCTGGAGAAAGGCTGGCAGTGAGGAGAAGGATGGTTCTCTTTTCTATGAAAAACTTCATCTGTTTTCAGTTTAACTAGCCAATAATCAGCAAGCGTTTGTGTTTTGCTTTGCATGAGGCCTGAAAGGGAAATTTCACCTTCCCACAAATAAAGGATCTGTGGTCCAGTTTTAATTCTTTTACTCTAGTTCTACAGTGTTTTAGCTCCAGCTAATTCAGCATTATCTCTTTACTGAAAAAGCCCCAAACCCCTACACTTAGCCAACACTAGTCACCAACAGAACAATTCCAGACACATAAAAATTCTTACTACATGAAAATGTTTAGCTATTACAACTAACAGCAACCTCTAAGAAAAAAAAAACTGTGGGTGCCAACACAGTACCTACATTTTCATCCCACTTTCTTTTTCCACTGCTAGAGAAAAGTGTTCAGACTTACTTTGCCATGAGTGTTGAGTGTTGAAAGAGCTGCATCCAACATACACTTCCTCACTTCAGGACTACGATCATTCAGGGCATCTGGTACAAAAAACTCAAAGAGAGGCTTCACCTGAAAGCTGTTCAGATGCTGTGAGAGCTTGTTGAGGGCCAAAGCTATGCCACACCTGTAAAGACAGTCAGCTTGTGAGCTTCCTGACTTCTGACAGCATTTGCTTTGCTATCAGTAGTACACTACAAAAACCTGCAAGAGAAAACCACTGCAAAACCAAAGACCTTCATCATGTCCAACCTATGTGCATTTCATTACAAAACCCCATGCTGCAGGGTCTACAAAGGACAACAATCCTTCAGCCATATAATGACTTTTATCTTGATTAATCATTACAGATACTTTGACCAATAAAGACTGACATCAGGATCACTTCATCTACTGCTTTACAACAAGGCACAACAGCACTAAAGAATAGATTAGCTTAAGACAAGTGGTGAACAAGATGACCCCAAATTAAACCTGTACAGGGAATACAGGCAGACAAAAAAGTAATTATCCAAACTGGAATTAGTCCAGCTCATTAAGGCTGGAGCTGCTGCTCTTGAAACAATCAATTGCCCATTGGAGGTAGGAATACAGTAAGATAGCACAAAAATCAGACAGCATGAGAGGGGAAGACTCTGCTCTTATCTGAAGGACACATAAGATGGTATCCAATACTTGGATGGAACTGACAGCATTTCAGCTTGGCCTGCACAGCCTAAGTGAGGGGCACAAATATTCTCTATCAGAAGGAAGCATGAAACCAGCAAGTCAATACAAGCACATACAATTTGTTCCTTTGACATTCCCTTATTTCTCCACTGCCTGAACTTCTAAATAAAAAAATCTGGGACACCTCATTTGGATGCACAGGGAGTGATGAGATCAAGCTGAAGATGACTGTACCTTGCTTCCCACTGGTCAGGAGGTGATTCAGATATCACTCGTCCCAAAGCATCCAAAACTGGAGGTGGCCTCTGCAAGGCAAAAACAATTTTCTACTTTTTGTGGAAGGACACATACGCATAGAACACTGTCAGCCATACCTGCAAAGTGAGTTTATAGTATTACATAGAGGTGTGGCAGAACTCAGAGAAGAGCATGGTATGAGAGCTAGCTTAGGCCCAAAAAGACTCAAATTGACCCTGCTCTGCCACAGTCTTTCTGCATCACCTCAGGCACATGTATACCACCTGTACAGTGGTGCAATTACTGCCTGCTAATTTGATGATCAAGACAATTAAGTCTGTGATAAGCAAACACAGAGCAGCAGCAGGCTTCATGCACATCCTCAAGACAGACAAAAGGAAAAGTGATTAATAAAAGTTAAAATATGGAGCAAGCTTGTGCCTTTCAACCCCACAGGACTTACATAGAGCTTCTCTTGGTAAATCTCTGTAAGTTTATTCATGACCTTTGCTGCCTGGTTTCGATACTGAGCTACAGCTCTGGAGAGAGCTTCAGCACCTGCTTGTCGCACTGCCTCTTCATGGTAGATGACATCTTTGATCAGCAGAGAACAGAGGTCAGGCTGCAGCTCCAGACCCATAGACTCCCACAACCTGCAGCACACACACAGAGGTGAAAGATCCCTCTTCAGCAAGAGAAACCACTACTAGGTGCAAGTATCAGGGTCATCTAAGGCTTCCCTCCATCTGTGGGCAGCAGAGCCCCTGCCAGTGGAGCTCCACAAGGTGAGCAGAGGAGAGATCTCCTTACAATCCAGTCAGGTAGGAAGGACTCTTACCTCTCTGCCAGCTTCTGAATCTCATCCTCCACATCAAACTTCACAACCCAAAGGCGACGCAGCAGATTCAGTCCATTCTTTTCATCACTGTCTGGGGTTGGTAGAACCATTTGTAGCTCCATCAGTCCCTGAATTAGTTTTCAGGAGAATCAGTGCAAGGATCTGATTTTAGAAACAGATACTTAAAGACACTATGACAAGTCATTCTTTTAGTGGTTGGAACTGTCAAAATTCCCATTTTGCTTGTGCAGAACACTACCAGTGTTTATCAAGGACTGCCCTGCTAATAGGTGAGATGGGGAAAATCAAGAGCAGGACTCCCTGTGCAGGTTGCAGAGGCAGCTAGGCACCCACTTGGGTGCTGGTGACTGTAACCTTTGAGAAGAACAATTCAAGTGAGCTAAGCTGAAATTGGTTCCACAGCAAAGAAAACAAAGCCCCCTGGCTTTTTAGTTTCTTTGTTTATGTTCTCAGAAGCAACTACAACTGAAGTTTTCCAAAGACACTGGGTCTAATATAGACATAGTCATTTTTTCACAGCTCTCTTTAAGACTAAGCTCTATGCAACTGTAAATAGGTGTTAAGTTCATGCAATTACACCTGTTTCAATAGAAGCATGGGTACACCCAGGATACTCTTTT
This sequence comes from Phaethornis superciliosus, assembly GCA_023637945.1. Taxonomy (NCBI): domain Eukaryota; kingdom Metazoa; phylum Chordata; class Aves; order Apodiformes; family Trochilidae; genus Phaethornis; species Phaethornis superciliosus. The sequence goes on from JAJQWJ010000020.1 coordinate 3,420,368, forward strand.
TCGCATGATAAATCTAGCACAGAGCATTACACTTGGAGCATTATTATTCAGTAGCTACTGCCACTTCTTGCAGGCACACTGCCCAAAGACTGGCATCACAGCTAAAGCCTTTCCTCATCAGTGCTGGAGAAGATTCACTTCTTAAAAAATTAAGGAACTTAATGTGACCCTGAACAATTCCCACCTACCCTGAGAGCTGCATCTCGGACATTCATGCATGGAGACTGCAGGGCCTGAAGTAACACATCAATCTCCTCCTGTTCTGCATAGGCACAGCCATCCTCCCCACTGCTGCTTGTGCACAGGGTGGTCAGTGCATTGGAAGCCAGCACCTAAAATGCCATGAGGAAAGATGAGAGACTCTATTGCTGCCTTCTGCTTCTGTGCATTTGGTCAAAGCAAACACAGGGTAGGGGCTGAGGATGAACAAACACTCTGGGGAGTGACTGCTAAAGTTCCTTGACAGAGCAAGGCCTTAGAGAATGAATAAGATGTTACTGATGGAAGTTGAAGACTACGTTTGGTGAAAAAAAAACACAGGAAAAAAGATATAGGCACTTGTATCCCAAGAATAATACCATAAACATAGGATAAAATTGGTAACATATACACCACCAGCCTCAAAGACTTAAACCAGGTTGGTGTACCTCCTCAGTTAGGTGCTGATGAAACTTAGGCAGAATCATGACTATGGTTATGAAGCCAAGGACTCACCTGTAACCGTGGAGAACCTGTTCCAATCACCCGGGTCAGCAGAATCAGCATGTCTCTCCGGGGCAGCAACTCTGGGCCATTCTGAAAGTTTGGGGGGAAAAAGAAAGAGAGAAGAGAAAAAGCCTTATGTCTTGTGACTCCAAAGTACCTCACCTGTGTGTGACATTCCTTGTAAAAATCACAAGAAAAAAAAAAGGAATAGACAGGTAACCTTACAGAGAGGAATCTTACATTTTTAACTTGCGGAATTAATTTTGTTTTGTCCAGTTTACACACTAGGTATTTTATTACCTGAACAACTGCTGAAGTCATCTGATACCCCCAAGCTCTCACTCACCTCATCCACCAGCAAAGCATGGCCATTTGCTGATGATCTCAGCTGAGCATGGATTGTGAGGATCTGCAGAATCTTGACCAGAAACTCCTCCTTGTCTTCACTATCATGAGGTGTGTCAGTCATAACAGTCTTTAGGAGAGGAAAGACTAAGGAAAATGCTGGAGCTGATAAGGGGGCAGCACCTGTGAAAAGGAAATCCTGTGAGCACAGCTGATCTTTGTCTTGCCTGTGTAATAGTGAATGCAGTAAAATGGACACAGATAGCTTATGGATATGGCCAAGCCTATGCACAAACATGCTCAGTGACCCTAAGTATCTCTGTGTTCCTACAAACACCAAGTCTAAGAACACTGTCTCATCTGTATCTGGACTTAGCACACACAAAGTTCATCCTCTTCAAAGCAGCTACAGTGTGGCTTTAGGGTCTTCTCCAACTTAATGATTCTAAGATTCCACCTGATATTGCTGTTGCTTGCTACCTAAATGAGCTAGCTTTAATTAAATTAGGATTCCAAATAACATCCAATGCTTCCAACAGTGCAAAAATACACACTGTAAATTAAATTGAAACAATTCAGTAGTTTAAAATAGACAGAAAGGCAAAGCTGAAGGTTTTGTCTACCCTGGAAATACTTGTGGACAAGGGGAGGATGGGACACAAAATCAAGTCCATCATACAACCCCTGTTGAAATATAGTCCATTATTTAAAGAGCATTAAGATTGTGTGTACACTGAGAATGAAAATTCATAAAAAAATTTTTTTAAAAAAATTTTACTTCTGATCAGGAGAATACATACAGGGATCTGATACAATTTAACTGAACCACTGTTAAAGTACATTTGTCCCACAGAAGGGGTCCATTTGCCAGCTCTATTTCCTTTAACCTAGCTAACCTGTCATTCTAGTCTTGGGAAGGAAGGAAGTTCCTCCAATTCTGATGCAAATCTCCTCCCCTCCCCTGAAAAAAATAAAGCTTTTGGATTCCTATTGTTAAAGATTTTAATCCTTTCTTCTCACAGGGCCTTGGCTATGGGACTTAACAAATGCTTCTTCCAGCCCTCTTAGTTAGTCCAGTTAAACTTCAACCACTAGACATCCAGGGAAAATGTCTGTGTAGAGATCACCAGATTTTAAATTTCTAACAGGTAGATGAAGAGCACTGCAGATTCAACACCGCAGTATTACTCAGCTTATGTAGGGCACAGATACAGCAATAGGAGTTCAAAGGAGAAATTTAGATAGCAAATACACTGTGAGCTCCTTACTATGTATCATGAATAGCTTAGGTAAAATCCCCTCCACTTCTGATGTGGGATTTTTTCTCTGCTTGCTCAAGATCTGTTTGCTTTTATGCTGGCTTTTTTTTTTTTAAATCACTGGCCAGAAATTTTTAAGCTCAAGAAACTGTCCCTCTATATGCAGAAGAAGGAAGAAAGCTTTATCAGAGACAATAAATTCTCTATTAGCACAGTAGCTGGTATCAACCAATAGGAAAAGATGACAAAAAACATTTAGGCATTTCAGCAATGAATAATACATGTTAGCATCCACATTATAATGAGCTACAGTCTCTCCTAGGCTACATGGTAACCTAAGAAACTACCCTCTACTAACTAATAGTGCAACACTAGACTCCAAGGAACCTTGAAAATGAGGAAAAATTGTTGGGGAATATAACATGATTTGTCCAACAAAGTGTTACAGAACTGACTTCCTCTTGCTGGAGAAGCGAGAAAAAAGATAGTCAGATATCAATTTAATATTCATTTAACTGCTGGAAATATTGAAGGAAGAGGGTTGAAAATACTTCCATTACTTTCTGGAAATAAGCCTAAATATGGATTCAAGTGTTAGTGAACTTGCAGGTATTATGGAAATAATGTACATAGTGGAGACACTGAAATTTCACTGAGATGTTCAGCACTTGAATTTACTTTTAACTCACATTATATTCTTGCACTGTATAGATACTGGTGCTTCCCTTCATGTTACAGAGTGGGAAAGAACTGCTGCTTCTAAAACCATGCCAGAATAAAATATTCATGAACTGCAGCACTACATAGCAAACAAGCACAGGCCACAGGCACTTCACTGCTGAGACCACAGATAACAATTGTTTTGTCTTTCCGCTTAATCTCACTGAATCACTTATGCTAAGTGGTGTTGTAAGGTAGAAACTTGTCCTTGGCAAAGATGAGCCTTAATTTTACTATTATTTCTGTATGAACCATTTTAAGAAAAGATTCTGTTATTCCATTTCTACCTTTCCCGTATGTATTCCATCATTTCTACTACTGCCACTACAAAAAAAACCCTTCTGGTTTTTCATATCAATGAAGACTTACCAGATTTAAAAAAACAAAAAACAACAACAAAAAAGCATGACAAACATTACACAAACCAGCAAACCCAGAGTTAGTGCTGGGGGGCTGGCTGTCAGAGGTATCTGGAATACTTTTTACCTGGCTCTCCCTTGCCTGTTCGGCTAGGAATGGTATGAGCATGCAGCAAGCTAATAACTCTGTTCAGAGCAGTAGGCAGCTCTTCCTGACACCAGGATTCATCCAGTTCACATTCTGGTTTCATCAGGCGCAAGGTCACATGGCTCACTAAAGTACCTGGTATGAAAGAATAAAGAGTCCATGAGAGGACTAAACCTAAACATTTCTTAATAGAAAAATCCCCAGGTCCCATCATGACCAACAGCTTCTCAGAGGTGGTCACAATGATCAGACAACTCCTTGTCTTTGGGCCCAGTCCTACGCAACAGCAGGGTCTCTGGGACGATGCAGTTGTCTCCCTAAGCACTGTTTCAGGGTGGTTTTTCTTCTTGGCTGTCAGTGGTACATGGTTATGATCTATAGCTTGTAGAAGCAAGGATTTCCACCACCCCACCATAAAAAAAATATAGCAACTGCAAATACCAACCAAAGGTTTTCAGTCGAGCGGGCATGACACAGGAAGCTAAGGAAAGAAAAGGCTTCTTAATTCTTGGAGCAGCCAAAGGTGATTGAAAAAGTGGCAAGAAGGAACTGATGAGACCAGGTATGTACTGAGTCAGACCAGGAGGCTTTCTCTTTATTACAGCATCCAGGAGTCCTAGGGCTGTTTCCAGCTCATGATCAAGCTATAAGAGAAACAATTCAAAAGTTTACTGTACAAACTCCATCAGGAAAAAAAAATCAAGTTGTTATATCTAATTTCTAATGAACAAAACAAAGAGGTTATTGCCAAATACTCTGTGCTACTCCATTTTCCTTTTATCAAAATTATTTGGGTCACGGTATCTGCAGAGCTGGCAAAAAAACCCAGGAAAAGTTACCTCCTTCAGCCGTTTTCTTATCTGTGACTCCCTTTCCAGCTGTGCATGCATCAGCTCCTTCTGCTTGCTAGTCAATTGCACCTCATCCTTTATTCCTTTCTTCTTCTTTATTTCCTGCAGTAGAGAGCCATGGACATTATTAACCAGGAACTATTAACACCATCTCAACTAGACAGAAGAGGAGGTTGAACACACTGGGGGGGGTTTCACAATCTATTTTTAAAACAGAATAAAATTACTATTACAAGCCTACCAATTTTAAGTGAAGACACAAAAGAGAAATCAGAGGGTTAATAACATTTTAGTGTCCTGTTAGCAGCATGATATCAGTTTCTCCCAGGTTTAAGTTGGTCACAAATTATTTGATACTATTAGAAAGATCTGTCTAGTTCTTTCTACAGTGGATGGGCATGTCATCCTCCCCAGAGCAAACAGAAATAATCTTTAATAAAAGAATGCTTCAGTCACCCTGGTATGTTCTCTTCCTTTGACCAAATTCTTCCAGCCCACCTACACACATTACTCTGGCCAGACTGAAAAGAACTGCTGGCCCGCCACAAGATGGAAGCACCTATTTAACAACCCATACTGAAAAAGTGACAGGAAATACACTGAACAAAAGATGAAGAAAAAAACCAGACATTAGCAACTAGTAAGCACACTCACAAACAAAGAGCATACTACATAAGTTGATAAAAATACATATAAAAGAGAAAAGAAACTGATACAAGAGAAGACAAGATTTAGGTATTCAAAGAAGTTTAGAGAATCTTTCCCAACAGTGTCCATACACATGCCAGAATCCACACAACAAAAGATGAGATAGTAGTGACAGTCCTGACATCAGGTTGGCTTTCCTGTCCCATCAACTCACCTCCTTCAGCTCTAGTTCAATGATTTGCTCCTTAAAGGAGTAAGCTTTGTTCTCCCTCTTCATGTTAGCCTTTTTCATACTATCCTGTTGAGCACTGAGAAGGAAAAGCAGAAAACAGAATCAGCACTGCTCTAGACTAATATCTAGACCCACAAATACCTCAAACTCCTGTCCAGGAAGAGCATCTGACAAACTCACCAGTTGATAAAGTCTTACCTCTGTATTATAGACTTGTCATACAGTTCTCCCTCTGGTGTCTTCATGATGGCAAATTCCTCTCTAGTAACCTGGCACAGAGCTGGATTCTCCATCGATGCGGAGATATTCCTGATGAGCTGTGGGAGCACTCTACCAGGTGACAGCAGAGAGAGAGATCCCACTGCATTCATAGATGACTATCAAGAAAACAAAGGAAAAAACAGTAGCAGCATTCCATGAAGTTGTCTCAAAAAGCATGCCCCATTGAGGCAGTTCATGTTCTGTTCTAATTACTAATTCTTTGTTCAGTAGGGACTTAAGTCTTTTCTAGAATTCTACTCAATCGTTAGCAAGCACTCTTTCCCCCTTAAATCCCATTTCTTGCTCACTACAGACATTCTCTCTGAGCCTTTTCCCCACTTTTTAGACAGATCTCTTTCCTTATAGAACAGTTGGTACTTAACTCTTCCAGAAAACTCATTTGTTCCTCATTTGTCGCCCAAAACCGACACAAGGAAAGTAAAAGCTTCTCACCTGGCTCTCTGGAGTGTAGGCAGTGATCCTGGGTAATATGTCATCCAGGTGTTTGGTAATGAAGTCTTTGGGATCTATCTTCATCTTGATGAGTAGGGCTGGCCAAAGACCTGGCTGCACTGCCACTAGCATGAAGAATAAATGAGCTTAAGTATGAAGAAGAATGCTAACACAATGAAACTAAAAAGTAAGACAAAGAACCCACACACTGGGCAGGACAGTGGTCTCACCCCTTCACTTACCAACAGATGGGTGATGGCTCACCAGCAGCATCTCCAGAGCCAGCTTTTCTGGCTCAAAGGAATCCACATCAAACCCTGCCACACTGGAGATGACACAGAGTGCTTCATGAAGGACACGGGGAGGAATATACATCTTCCCTAGCTCCGACAGCTCTCCTGACTCCATCACCAGAACTTCATGAGGCAGAACCTGAGTGGACAACTTGTCATTACCACATCACGTGAAGCCTTCCTGAGCCCTGAGCACACTTCCCCACAGTAACAACATACTGAATACCAACAATCAGCTCCCTCTGTCAATACCAACAACGTAAGGTTCCCAAAGGAAAGATGGGCTAAAGGATAACAGTGGAACTGAAGTAGAGATGACAGTGACAGAAAGCCTGGGAATAGAGGTCTATACCAGATATTGCAAACAGGGATAAAATAGAACTAAAATGATAATTTTCAGCAAAGACAACTTAGGAAAAGGTTGAACCAGCTGGATGGGAACAGACTGCTCAACTTCTGCAATCTATTTTTACCCAGTATGTTTACAAAAATACCTGTTCAGGCAGTATCTGTGACAAGGGAAGACTATTTACAAAGTCCCAGCCTTGGTACCTAATTAATGCAACTTAATCTATTATACAACTTGACATCGTGCTGCACTCTATGTTTCCTTTTTATTTTCTTTTTTTTTTAGATATAATAGTTGCTTATAAAGTATTTCTATTGCATTTATATAAAGTGACAGCCAGAGCTATAACTCAGGGCCAAACAGCCAGGATACCAAAAAAGGAACTAAGCACTTGGTCTTTCAGCAGGGATTAAATTTGGATTAAAATAATAAGACACTGAAAACTGCAGCTTCCTCCCCAGATAATTTTGACTGTCTTCTGTGTATATAAGGAAGACTTGGCACACCACAGACACTGATACAGGAATATAATGCAATCTAGTAATAAATGGCATTCAAGGAGATCATACAGCTGGAACTGAATCACCTTTGTATTACGGTTTATGTCAACACCAATAGGGAGAAGACTGGCAGCATACAAAAAACTGGCTAAACAGAGACCAGGCTGCTTGATTACTCACCTTGTGAGAACTGAGAACTATTTTCAGCTCCTCCAAGAGCCCATAAGCCAGTTTGTAGCCTCCCAGAGAGGACAAGAGCTTCTTAACTGTTTGATGGGCCTGCCTTCGCACATGCCAGGTCCGACTCAGGAGTACTGCAACAAGGGCACGGTGATACTGCCTGAGAACAGACCAACAAGCAGGTTTAGCAAGAGCGGCAGCTCTGCACACCAACTGGACACAAAAGCACAGGGAGCTCATCACTTTGTGCAGAGCCCCAAGCCCAGTGAGATGCAGGGGTCAGACACAGTGCAGGGAGAGCAGTTTACGTACTGAACTTTACTTTCAGGCAGCCGCTGTGCATGATCCAAGAGAAGGCGTTCTGTCAGCTGCAGAACTGTACACATTGCTGTGGGAAAAGACAAATATTTAAAATAGCATGAGACTTCATCTGGAAACTATTTATTTTATTTTTTTAACCTGAAAACAAACAGCAAGTGGGACACATTAAAGCAGCAACCCAAACTAAGCCTCTATATAATCTTCTCAGTGAAGCTAGTGACAAATCCAATTCAGATCTGCCAAGACTGGAAACAGAACCATGACTTCAGAGAAATGCTGTTAGCTGGATCTCAGCAAAGTTTTCCTAATCCCTACATGTGACTTATTTTTGCCTAAGTCAACAGAAGAATCCAAACAATAAACACAGTGCTCCTTGCATCAATTCTGCCAATCCCTGAGTGCTGTCAAAACTTCTTCAGTGACAATAAAATGTATGAACTCACACATGAGTGTATAGCACTATTTGAACAGCAGCCTTGGTATTTTACTCCTGAGATTCAATGAGGCACTTTGGGTTCTGTATCAATGTTCAACCACATCTCAAAAGCAGAAGCAAAAAGTCCTGGACATGGGGTGGGTAATAACCTGTGTTACACAGGGTACAGGGGACTTTTGACACTCAAGGAATCAGACAGTGTGGGGATGTTTAGCATGTCAGCTGGATGGTTTTGCTTAAAAAACCAATAACAAATCATGACAATATTTACTCTCAAAACATCAGTACTAGTGTTTGAAACTAATTAACAAAGGGAGCAATATAAACTTTTCCAAGTCACACTGTTTCAGGATATTTTCAGATTTGGGAAAGGAAATAAATGGATATAAACAATGCCTTCAGGAAACAGGGATCACATCAAGCAAGAAGAAATTATGTTCTTTCCCATTAAGAAAACTTCATGTCTTCAAAGCTTTATACAAAAGATAAATGAGTTAATCACAGAGAGATGATTAATGAACTCATTTTCAGAACTTTCAGTTTTAAATGTCATCAGTAGTGGTTTCTGCGGGGCACATTCCATTATTTTTCTTCAGTTATTCTTTAAATACAAGAGAACAAGATAGAGCATAAACAGACTAATTTATAACACAGTTGATTTCCTACCTTATTGCCCTTCACCCATATGTCTTAAGATTTTCACCTACATGTTTTCTTCTCTAGCCTTGTTTTACTTTTTCCCATCTTCTTAATTTTAGGCTTCTCCATGTCCCTTAGATTGGTTGCAAATATTTACCTACCATCTGGGACACTCCACAGACACATTTCATATTGGAAAGACTTTTACAGAATAAACAGATATGGAATTATAAATCTTTGATAACTCAGGTTCAGTAGAAATAAATTCATTGTGGAATTTAAGACTATAGTTAATCTAGATGTACTTCTAAACAAGCAGATTTTTCATTTTCAAACTGGATCCTCCAAGGGTCACAGAACAGCACTAGCAGCAACAGTAGCTCTTATAAGTACTAAGTAATAGACTTAAACAACAACCAGATACGCAGTGACTGACAATTTACCTTCCTCTGATGCAGACTGCAAGAACTTCTCAGATGTAAAAATTTGCTTTTTGTCATCCAGAATCAGCTGCCAGAAACCACTCAGCTTAGACTCTGATGGGAAAAGAACAGGTATCTATCAAGGACGTTTCAAAATAACTCAGAACTCACAAACATACATAAAGTACAGTAGAATACCACTTCTTAAAATCACTCATTATTTTAGCTTTATTTGTCTTCAGTTGTAAAGCCTTTCATCTCCCTCATTCAGAACTATTAGCATGCCAAAAAAACACCTGCTGAAAAAAATTACTTCTCTGACTTACACTTACAAAATGTAAAGTGTTTCACCTTAATCTTTGCCAGGTCAATCCTTCCGAAAAATGAAGGTAATGAGGAAACTGTTGTATTGCTTTTGAGAGACAGAATACACCTGGATTTTGCATTCTGTCAGATATATGAACTCAGACAGTTCTTATAATATCCTCTAATGGAAGACAGAATTCCAGTCCTCATGCTTTTCAAAGATGGTTTGTAAAAATACTACAAAAACAACAACCAAGTAGTAATTTTAATGCATCAGTCCAATCCTATCCTGTAAAGTGAGGGTGAATGTCCTCTGCCAGAATGAAGAGCAATACTGCACTAAGGGATTAGAAGCTGAAATCTGCAAAGCCACAGAAGAGCAAGAATTCTTCACTGACATAACAGAGAGATGGAAATAAATCCTACCTTGTCTTGCAGAAGGGCAATGATTCTCTTTGCAGAAACAATACATAGATTAAGTAATATTATCTCATGCATATTGTCAAGAAAAGGTGTTATTTAACCCTCAGAATTTGTTTATACTGGATTGATTCTACTAGATGTTTGTGACCTTACCAGTTTGTCCTTCAATTACAGACATCCTGCAGATCAACAAAGCTGCAGCAACTGCTTCAGTTACCAGGGGAACCTGAGTACTTTGGGATGCTGCTTTTTCTACTGTCTGGATCAGCATTGGCAGTAAATCCATTCCCTGTAATAAGGTGTCACCTGAAGAGACAGAAAGAGACAAGTTACAAAAACAACTCAGTCCTTCATACTTTTACCACAAGGGTCTCAATAGTTACTCTGTTGTCATGAGCCATGGAAACAAACCAGACACACACTGGGAACACTCTGAATGTCCCAGAATATTTGCCAATCACTACTATCCTTAAACTATGAAAAGCTAGAGGATAACCACTTCAGTTCCTTCCTCACAAGACAAAATAATCCCACCTCAATAACAGCTTCTGTTCATGAGATGCAAAAGATAATGTTAATTCAGCTACATTAAAGGAACTGGCTGAACTCTCAGGAAGACTGACTTCAAACATTATGTTTCCTTAAGAGAGTGAAAGTAAATTCCTGGCAAGCTACAACCATCTGTTCCACTTCAAACATTCACAAGTCAAGGATTCCCACTGGTCTGCAGCCCTCACTTCCATGGAAACTGAGCTATGTGTTCCTGGTATTTGCACAAGCAACATCTCACATACAATACTGAAAAAGGAAACAAAAAACCTTGTGATTTGCTAAGTATTCACAGGTAGTGTTTTTTCTATAAAATTGTAAGAGTAGAATCTCTGCTTTATGTCCCAGTTGGCTGACTCAGTGGGTGGGACAAACCAGGGATACTGAGCATTGCAGTGCTGAGTAAATTATTTTGGAATATGAATGTTTTGGGCCCCAATCCCTTAAACAGCTGCACATGTCACATACAAGTAAACCCCCTTGCGTGTGGCAAGTATGAACAGCTTCAGGTTTGCCATACTGATGTCCCTAAAAGGACCACCATCCTGTGACATCTAAGCAGTTTCAGAGTTGTTTCTTCAGCCCTATGACAGCACAGAAATCCCTGGTAGCTACGGTATAAAGATGTAAAATCATGGCTTCACTCTTATCCACATTGAGAAAGTGATCCACTGTATCTGGTACAACAGATTGAGTTATTGACCTCTAAAGCACCCTTTTGATGCACAGTGCATCAATGAGAAAGGGAGATCTCACATACAGACATCAGACTGATCAGCTGCTGATCCATGGATGAAAAGCTGAAGTCAAAGAGCATAGCACCAATGGGCAGATCTCAAAAGGATGACCAGAACTTTAGAATTACTGAGGATCTTAATTTCAAACACATTATTTTTGGAGTGTGAGTGGTTTTTTTTAAAAAAGCTTATGAGAAACAAAGACACAGACCAGGATCCCAGTGCTGCTGGGTGCTATATAAACCAAAAGCATAGTTCCTGAGATAACTTACAATTTAAGTGTAAGAGAAAAATAAAGCATATGAAAAGACCCATGACGGGCAGTGATGCTAGTTATACACGGACAAAACATTGTTGGAAGCTTGAAGGAAAAAAATTTAAAGAGAAATACAAAGGAGGCTAATGAATAGATGCTCCCTTAAAAATTCTTTCTTAATCCACACAGCTCTGTACTTACATCAGGAAGCACAATAGTTGATTACTCTTCTGTTAAACCACACAGTTATTAATAGATACAGTTTTACCTTTGAAAGAGGCTAGCATGCACTGCAGATAGGCATGTCTCACAGCTGAAGTAGAGGTTTTGAGGCTGAAGGCTTTCTTTAGCCATTCTACCAGCTTCTTAGGTACTTCTGTGGTGAAGCGAACGCACCAAAGAGCCAGGACAGAGACTGCATGAACCAACGTGCCCTCATGGACTAGGAAGTAACAGAGCTCATGTTAGTACAGCACTTGCATAAAACACAGAACAGAAAGCAAGTAACAGCATCAAGAGGAGGCTGGAAAAGAGCACATCTGTTTCTAAGAGACAGCTGTGTCTCTTTGGAGGTGCTCATTAAAACAGGGTAACAGATTTTATAATCCAACAGTTGAGAACCCACATTTATCCTGAATAACAGGCCATGTGAAAATCCTGATCAAGAAAGTAGCTTAGCAAACTCAAGAGTGGTCCCACCTTCTTGTTGCAGGAAAGGGATGAAAAGCTCAGCCATGGTTCCACTCAGAGCTTGGCTAGAGGACCCAGAAACCACGTGGTGACTAAGGCTGCCAATCCCTGAAAGGACAGAATTCTCTCATTAGTTCCCAAACTACCAGCACTTGCTGCAAAATTCAGAAACAATCAAGAACAACCCCTCACACATCAATCCCTTCACAGACATCTCTTGCTGCTACAGATGGAAGTCACATCCAACATGTCTAATCTTTTTCCTTGCATGGAACATTTTAGCCTTCCAGACAATTACTTCCTTTGAACAGAAAGTCAAAAACTGGCACGTGGTATCCAACACTCTCTAAGACATTAACCACAGCCCATCTGGAATGACAGACAAGGCATCCTAAAGGCTTAAGTACAGATGCCTTTTGTTCAGCCTCCTGCTGCATTTCCTTCATCTCTTCTAGGATCCTCACCTGAAAGGACACTCATCTTCTGAGCAACAACTGTCAGCTTCCCTTCTGAGCCTGCCAACAGGAAACAAATGGGTGAGAGCTGACTTAAAGACAACAGCTATGTGCTTCATCAAGCATCTTCCCTAAAAATACAAAAGCTTCCCCATTATCCTCAATCCAGGTTCAGACACCTCTACCATACAGGCAGCTGATGGCAACAGAAAATACAAGATACAAAACTGCTTGAAGCTGGCAAACAACTTACTCACCCCCTAAGATGGCAAAAAGGTGCCTGCCCAGCGACTCCACAGCTGAAGGGTCACTACACTGTCGAGCCAAGTTCTTTAGTGCCACAACTGCTTCATCCATCAGCTGCACACTGTTGGATTTCAGATGACCTAGAAAATAATGCACAGGATAAGAGCTCCTTACAACAAATAGCATTGAATCTGCAAGACAAGGACATTTCTTGACATGTGGCTTAACTTGACTTCTGGAACTATCACGTGAACTATCTCAGTTCAAAGTTACAGCATCATCCTCCCTCCCACATAAAATAACCTCTTCACCAGTAATCAGCTAGAGTACTGCCAGGAAGTTGGAAGAAAGGTTTTTTCTGAGTTCATCATTCCCTTCAGAAGTCAGAGTACTTACTGGCCAGTCCTTTCACAATGTCTAGAGCATACTGGCTGAGATCCAGGTTCACAGATACAAGCAAGCAAGAGATCGCTGAAGATGGAAGAGATAACAGCATGTTACATTTTGTTAAGTAACTGGTTTAGAATTTTAATACACAGTTCACACCAAGAGCAAACAGGGTCAATAAGGAGTAGGAAGAAAAAACACTGAAATTGATTTCCAATGAACAGATTAATTCAGGATTATTCTTAGCACTCAGCTGTGAAATTCTCAGTGCAAACAGTAGCTATCACATAGCCAGACACTTGGGATCACACATAAAATGTTGCTTCTCAACACCCAACCTTTAAATGCCAGACAATCCTGGTGCCTGCTCTCACAGGACCAAAAGGATAATCCAGAGAGACAGACACACTGCCCCAATAAGTCCAGAGCTCTAAGAACAACTGCTCACACTCGTGGATGGAACAATGCAGAGAGACAACAGACTCACTTTCAATTACGTTCTCAGGACTTCGTAGCAGGGATTTCTGCAGAGTTGGCAAAACTAAGTCCTTGAATTCAGCATGAGAAATGTACCAAAGGAGTGGGGAGCAGCTGTCCTGCAAAGGGAATAAAGCACTCAGCACAGCCCTGGACACTGCACACAGGACAAAAGCACAAACAGCTCTGTGACAGGATGTCTCACCAGTACATGCTTCTGAGGCTTTGTCTTGCTCATAAGGATGGTCTTCAAGTAGAAATCCAGAAGAGCACTCTGTGAACAAGCACAATCACCAAATTACAGGCATATCACAACCTACACACAGCTCCCCACACACCATCAGGAAGCCAAGCTTCACACCCTATCTCATCCCCCTCCAGAAGGTGGCTTGAGCCACTAAGCAGAAACTCTGCTTCCATCCTCACTGAAGACAGAGAAGCAGAGGTCAGTGCTCTGTGCTCTGTCCTTCAAGCCCAACACTCAGAACACCCTGACAGCTAACTGCTGCCTTCCTACAAGAGGGGAGAAAGCAGAAATCCGCAGTGTTGGCCTTAACCATAAATGCATAGTAAAAGGTCATGCACCTGGCACCTCCTCTATAAACCTATCCCTGTGATTTTAGTCAGAAGTGCACAACTACTGAATTGACAGATAATGAAACCAGGAGCAGAAGCAAAGTACCTGACTCACTGTGAAATCTGTTCAGTATCCTTCTCCATGAGGTAAACTAACACTATTTATTAACAAAAAAATCCCGTATGTCAGATTTACCTTGTACCCTTTGACAATATCCATCTCTTTCTGGGATGTGCAAAACTGTATGAGAAGGCCCAGCATTGCAGCATAACTCTGGTTTGGTTCAAGACCAAGGATGACAGACAGGTACTGATCCACCAGATCTTGGTTCTGAAGAGAAAGAGCAAGGTACATTAACACAACAGAACCTAGAACAGCTACTGAAAACAGTCCCATAAGGTATACATCACCTCCTTCCACAGCCTGTTCAACTTCTTCATGGCTCCCTCCACTGCCTGCTTATGAGAACCTCCCAGGACTTCCAAAAGGAGCAAACACTGAACCTCCACCTGCCAAGGGAAACAGCCAAGGAAACCTCCATGGTCCTGCTTCTCAGAGAACTCATATAAAATAAAGCATGTCAGGTGCCAGTGATTAGCTGACTCTGTAGGTCCTGTAAGCTCTTCCAACAAGCTGACATTGCTTTCAGCCCACATGTACCACCTTGCAGAAGAGCATAATACTTTTGGAAAACCTGACTTTGAAAACAGAAATTTGTACTAGATTACATCTCTACTTCAAACGTGTTCCAACTATATTCCAAGGTGTCATGATCATGGTCACAGGTTCAGGTTGTTAAAGCAGGAGAAAAGAAAGCAAAGAGCTACTTGACACTTTATGACACAGAATCCCACACAAATATTTCAAGGGAGGCACAAGGAATTTATGCCATGCTGCAGACTGCATCTTGGAGGCACCATCAGCACACCCAGTCTAGAAACACTGGGATACACCATAGCATGTAAAGCAACTCTGTGTAGGTGCAAGACTGCCCCCCTCTCATGCTTTCTCCAGTGGAAGAGGAGGGATCAAAATACACCAGAAAGCAAAAAGGACTGCCACATAAACTTGGACTTAACATGACACTATTGGTTACAGTCAGAATTATTTGCAATGTTTCAGCAACTTAAAACCCATTAGAAATACTTAAGTCCTTATCTCCAAAGGGATCTTTCTGCAAACAAAAAGAACCTACCAGTTTTTTCCATGTTTCTCCCTGTCTCTTGTCAGGTGTTGGGAAGACTGTGCGTACGAGCAGGCATGTCCAGGAGAGTGCCAGCAGAGCTGCAGATCCACTGCTCTTACTGTTATACAAACAGGAGAAGGAGGTAAATCTGCAGCTCTCAGTATGTAACTTATACTTGCTGGTCCACAACACTGATCTCTACCCAAGTCAGAACAACATCTTATAAGAGGGACAACTTTATCAGAGAAAAATACACGTGAAGCCTTAGCTTCAGAAGAAATAGTTGCTCCTCTTAAGCTATGTGTTCTACCTCCTCTTTAGTACTTAGAACTTCTGAATGGCACAAAAGAGGCTAAATTTTGCCTGCCTTCTTAGCAGAAGAAAGACCATTTCTGGATCTTCCAGTGAAATTATACAAATGAGCATTAAATACTTGATTCAAGATCTCTCTCATCTGCTGCTGATGTTCACTGTCAGAGCTTCCCAGCCTTAGATCACCAAATGGTTTCTCAGCTCAAATTCCCTCCTAGTACATCACTTGGTTTTGGTTTCTGCTAACTCTCAACTCCTCCCTCCACTCCAGACAATGGCTCCTACCTTGCAGCACCCTCAGGATTCTCACCCCACTTTGATCTCTCCCTCAAAATGAAGGAACGTGGAAAGTGTCCTTGCACACAAGGTGAGCCACTGTAACTGAGGGGTGAGTATCACATCACTGCAAGCCTTTAAACCAAGCCCAGACATTCCTCTGGAAGGTACATGTCTGTTCAGCCATGCAGGCAAAGCAGGACAGTGCCCTCTGGCCCAATCCACCTAAACAACCCCGTAGGTGGTCACCTTTTGACACCACTGGTGTTCTCTGATGCTACCAAAATACAAAAGCAGCCTGTAGCTTAGCTCAGCTTCAAATTTTATCTTCCTGTCTATGACAAGGGTTTGAATTCCACCAGCTGAACAATGAACAGGCAAGGAAATCTTCCTTCACAGTAATTTTGGAGACTACTCCTTGATAAAAGATTTTATCCCTCATCTCTCCAGACTTGAAGGTTAAGAATGGCAAAACTGTAGCTCCAACCCAGCAGCAGCACCAAGATGTTTTTAACACCTCTGGCAAACAGTAGCAAAAGAATCATTCTGAACACAAAAGTAACTGCCAGAACCCCAGAGCTGCTTCCACACAAACCAACCCATCCAGCACCTGGGAAGTCCAGCCTTGCTGCTGATCCCTGAGGACTGAAGTGACTGCAGAAGGTTTTTTGCTGTTGCCTCTGGATGGGATTCTGCGAGCTGCTGGAGCGCCAGGTGCAGGGCTCTGCGGGACGCTGCATCGCTGGAATGAGAGAGACACCTCTGTGAACATCCCCAGGCCTGCCAACATGACACAAAAGGCTCTGCCTGCTCATTTCACCAGCTGAGCTAACAGTTATTTAATCTCTGCTGTTCCAAGAAGAGGAAATGTTGCTGGCAGAAAGCTCCATTCTCTTCCTCAGCCAAAGGAAGTTATGTTGAGGCTCTCTAGCAGGCTGCAGAAGAAAATACAGCTTCCAGAACAGCTTCTCTACAACAGGCCACAGTGTAACGCACTCTAAAAGCATCTAAAAGACACTTCACCCTTGCTTCACAAGGACACAGGCATTCATCCTTGCAAACTGAACCACAGGATCACAGTTTTAATTTCAAAATTAGAAGTGGAACACAAAGTAAGCATTGTAAAACTTTTCAATGTCAAATATAACCTGAGAGCCTAATCACCAGATGGCATCCCTCAGTGTCACATCTGCCTGTGACACCACATGCTAATACTTCCAGATGATTCTACCAATTTAGTAGTTAAACACAAACCTGTTAAGTTAGATAATACAGCTTTTCCACATCAATTTACTCACCGGTATCGATGCAGAGTAAGGCAGAAGAGTTTGCAAAGGCCTTTCACAGCACCCTCTGGGAGATCTGGAACACATTGTGTTTCAAAACATTTCTTTATAAATCACCAAGCTCCTCTTCTTTAAAACAAACATCATTCACTTCACAGCTGAAATCAGTGAGCTGCTCACAGCCCCTATACACCTACACAACTGTTTTCAAGAACTCAGAGTTCTCTTTTTATACATTTAATGCATATTTTTAAAAATAAGAGTAAAACTGGAACACATGCAACTCCACAGCCATTTTCAGAAAATGTGAGAAACCAAAACTTCTTTTTTAGGATGTTTTTTCAATTGTTTTATTAAGACTATCCAGAATCTTCCATTCTATCTCTCTCTCTAGATACATATGTATTACTAACTGGAAAAGCTCACGTGCTACTAACTGTAAACCTGTGTTACCCACAAACCCCAAGCTTAAAATCAACTTTGTGAGAAAGTGCAGACCCCGTTCCCTGCCAGACCCCTGCTTCCAAAATCTACCCCACAAGTTTCACGCAGCCTTAGAAACAAAACATTTTAACATTCTTTTCCACCCTGGTCACCAGAAGAGTCCCCCAAAGCTTTTACCTTTCCCAGAAATGCATTTTCCCAGCTCACTGAGGATCTCCCTCCTTTCCTTCACACTGGGCGTAGTTACTTTCACCGCAAACCGCTTCAGTGTATCAGAAATCTACAACCACAGAGCGGAAACAACATCAGCCCGCCTGCTGCATCAACACACAGGGAGCACAAGACCCGGGCAAGCAAAAACCTCATCTGCCACCACACCACCTCTCGGCGACCAAACGCAACCAGGAAAGCTTTGGCGGCAGGATGACTGCGTTCTGCCTCTTAACTTGTGTCCCTGTCACAGCACCCACACCCTACAGGATACATTTACCCTTCTAGAAACAGGGCAGAGGGAGAGATCAACGGTCTAGAGTACAGGAATTTTGAAAGCACACCAAAAATGCACTTCAAGAATGCCAGGTGCTTTGGTTGTATATTATCTCCTAAATCTCACACAGCTCTGAAAGGGAACTTCTCACTGCAGACACCCCAGGGCTCACTGTCACTTTGAGTCCTGAAAACCTGAGCCGTGGTTTCAGGCTGGCAGTACCTGTGAAATTCCATACACAGGCCCAGCAAACTAACACCTTGCCTTTGGCCTCTTCCAGAGTTAACATTCCTGGAGCAGAGGTTTTGCAAACCAGGCTGGCAAGATGAGGGAAGGTCACGCCTCGCTATCAAGCTCCTTCCCTGAGCTATCAGGAGCAGCCAAGAAAAGTCCCATCACAGCACTGAATGGGTTTTTTTATGCCCGTGTGCCTGGACCCACCAGCATGAAGGGACCAAGGCAGGTCATTGAGTTTAACTCCTCTAAATAGTTTAGTAGTTTGCAAGAGGTGTCAAGAGGGTGAGATACACTGACCAAAAAGGCCTCAGAGAGAAGCTTAGGTTCTCAGCAAACAGCTTCTTGAAACACTAAAACCATTTCCACAACCTTCCAGATTTTACAAGATATTTGTTATTTATTTAGAAACTCATCAAAACTTTTCCTTCCCTCTTCAGGCAAATTTCCACCACTTTTGCCACAAGTCGTCTTCTAAGCACAGGAACTCTGGCAACTGCCAGGTGCCTCCACAGCCTTCCCAAAGGAAGCAAAGCTGCTCTGCTGACATGCAGGAAGGAGAACTGATCACCCGGGATTCAGAGGCCATCCACATCTCCCTGACCAATTCACACTCTTTGAGTTCTCCTTAAAAACTGGATGAAAGCAGGGCTCTGGTCATCAAGGCACAGGTTAACCTGTGGGGGATGACCAACACCTCTTACCACCTGATCTGACAGAAGGAGCTGCCATCAAAAAGCTCATTTTCCTTCAGAACTTTCTATTACATGAGCTCACCATATGCAAACTCAAACCAAGCTGCACTTACTCAGCTGCGTAATTACAAGCAGGGAGATGTACAGACATGAAAAATATCAAAATTCTCCAAACAGTCAGGGAATTTAATATATAACTCATGTATAACCCTACAAGACTGCCCGAGCAACTCAGTGCCTTACACAAACAGCATAGCCACAGCTGCCCACTCTCTGGGCAGAGCTCCTGGGACAGGCTGCACCCATTTGTTTTTTTTATTTTGATTGGGCTGTATACACACAGGCAGCACACAGCGAGAACACGAGCAGTGCTACTGCAAACAAATGCAGAGAGCACATGCAGTGTCTGTAGTGAGAAGGACCTGATCCTGACAAGGCCGAGATTTGCCTAAGGAACATCCCAACCGCACACATCAAGCTGTAGGAAAAAGCCCCTCAGGGGTACCCGGTGATCCCTGGCAGGCCGGGAGCTGCTGCAGCCCGGAGCGGGGACACGGTTCAGAATCTCCCTCTCTGGACGGGGCTCCCGGCAGAGCCGCCGAGCCGGGGCAGGGCCGGCAGCGCACACGGAACGCAGCCGTGAGGGACACGGCTTGTGCCGGTGTGGATACGGAACTCACTCGGGGAGCGGGAGCTTCCCAGGCGCCGCAGCCGCTCTCCCCCCGCTTCTTTCCGGGCCGCGGCCCCCCCCGTCAGCCGCTGATGGCAGGGGACGCCCCTTGCCCGGCCCGGCCCGGTCTCACCCCTCAGGCGGCTCTAGAGGCAGCGCGGCCTGCCCGCCGCGGGACAGCTGCCACGTCCCTGCCAGCCGCTGGCGCCAGGCCGGGCCCCGCAGATGGGCCGAGGAGGTGCAGCGGAGAAGGGGGCGGAGGAAGCGCGGCCCCGGCCGGTTCCCGCCTGCTCCCCGTCCCCCCGGGACCGCCACGGCCTGGAGCCCGTCCCGCACTCACCTGCGTGTCGGCCGCCATGGCGCTGCCAGCGACACAGGAAGCGGAAGCGGGTTCCGGTGTCGCAGGCCCCGCGCAGAGCCGGCCGGGACGAGCCCGTTTCCATGGCGACCGCACTGAGACCTGGTCCGGCCTGGAAAGCCTCGGCCCGGCGGGACCGAACCCCCCTCCATAGGACAGCAGGTTCCTCTGCCACGCAGGACAGCCCCGCGGCTCAGCCCCTGCCCGAGCCCCAACGTCCCGGGATAACACACACCAGAAACACGGACACACGCAAAGGTGTAGAGCTTTTTATTTCTTCCATTCTGACACAGACAGACAGACGGTGGCTGCTGTTAGTCAAAGAGACCGAAGCCCATGTCCTCATCAGACTCCTCAGATTCCTCCTTGGCTGCCTCCTTGGCTGGAGCAGCAGCAGGGGCAGCAGCGGGGGCAGCTGCTTGGGCGGCCACAGGCACAGCTGCCACAAAAGCAGAGGGGTCTGCCAGGAAGGCCTTCACCTGCACAAGTGGGTGGGATATGGTTAACTCGAAGGAAACAAGCATTTTGCAATCATTATGGCAACATTTGCAGCTTGGTAGAATCACAAATGCCAGGCTGGAAAGGACCTCAACCAACATCTGGTCCAACCTTCCCAGGTAGAAGCCAAACAGAGGCACCGCTCACTGCCGGAGACACGGCGGCTGTGCTCCAGTGTAACCACCCCAGGGAGCAAGGAACACAGGGAGCTCAGCTTGTGCCTGTTGCTGGCACACAGCATGAGGAAGAAAGCACTGAAAGCCCTTCCCAGGACAGGTGCCAGACACCCAAACGGGTCCAAGTCCTTTCAAACCAGGTGACATGCAAGGTGTTGCCATGAAAATGCCTTCTCACCCCCCCTGCCAGCAGCAGACCCCTCAGCTTTACCTTTTCAGCCAGAGGGAAGGTGTAGTCAGTCTCCACGGCCACAGCCAAGACCCGCTTGTACCCATTGATGATGGAGTGGGGCACAGAAGCCACAGTGGGGTACCCGATCTGCAGACAGACGCTGGCAACGTTACGGACACCCTGTGAGGAGGAGAGACTCATGTTTCCCTGCTCTGAGAAAAACAAAAACACTGGAAACCACATTTCTCTGCTGCCAACATCATGAGGGACAGTAGAAGAGCCCCAGTGAAATGAGACAAGGATTTAAACGGTCTCAGACACTTCCTGAAGTAGCTTTGGATGGAAAACCCTACAGCAGACACCCCCTGAAAGACACCTGCAGGGCACTGACTGCCACAGCAGAGAAGGGGAATGTAAGGGATGCAGGCTGGGGCACCCACCTCCAGAAAACGCTTGTGTAAGGTCTCCTCAGTGATATCCAGCACTTCAGGATTGTAAATGCTGCCATTGTCAAAGACCTGCTGGATCACCAACCCGAAGGAGAAGGGGGAGATGTTCAGCATGTTCAGCAGGGTGGCTTCGCTGGCACCCACTTTGTCCCCAGTCTTAATGAGCTGCACATCACTCTGAGAAGCAAAGAGAAAAGGAGATTCAGACATGTCAATGGACCAGGTCTCAAACACACATCACCAAAGGCAAGTGATGAACTGAAAGAACTTGAAATCACACAAAAACAGGCTCCAAGCTCAGCTCCACGATTTGAGAACACCAAGACACACTGTTGATACAATATTTCTACACTAATGGGAGCTTTGATCTTCCCAGTTCTTTCAACTGCCACACTGGAGCCCTCCAGTGTAGGAAGAGCTTCTACAACAGCAGCACACTGCACACTGACCAGGATTTCAATGGTTCCTCTGGAAATCTTCGTGGTGATGCCCAAAGCCTGGAAAAAGGAGGTCTTCTCAGGCCCGAGACCAGTATTCTGGGCTGGCACAGTCACATCACAAGGAGCAATAGCACCGGCACGAGCAGCTGCTGGCACCTGGAGAAAGGGGAAAAAAGAATCTGAAGGAATGCTCCCCTCTCAGATCTTGTGGGATGGCATCAACTCCCTCCTGAAGCATTCCTCCAGGATGGACAGCATCCAGGCACACACAAGTGGGACAGAAGCTGAACTTCAGCAGTTGGCTAAGGCTTCAAGGGCCTAGTTCCCAGCCCTTGAAGACTCCTGATCATCAGGTATTCCTTATCAAAATTCATTTTTAGTTTCAACTTCACATTTGCCAGCCCAGAGACACGGGGAGGGCTGATCTCCCTACCTTGTTGGCCAGCAGCATGTCCCGGATCTCAGCCAGATCCTCCTTGGTGAAGACAAAGCCCACGTTCCCACGGATGTGAGGCAGCAGCCTGAAGGAAAGATGATAAGTCTTCAGTTCTGCTGCTCAGACAATCTCTGTTCCTTCTGGGCAGAGGATCCAGGAGGACATTTAGACAACACCCACTTTTCTAAGGCAGGATTATTCTCCAGATGACCCCGAATTGCTTTGCGCATCATCGTGTTCTTCCCCATCAGCACAACAGCCTTCCCACGCAGGGACATGCGGATTTGTTGCATCTGCTTGGATCCCACATTGTCTGCTCCCACAATGAAACATTTTGGGTAATCATCCAGGAGTTGCTACAGAAAGAAAAGCATTGTAACTACCCAATAAAATCCAGACCAATGGCACAGAACAGCATTAAAACCTCCATATGTTAAAACATAAAAAAGCTGTGGTGAGTTAAAGAGTTCTCAGTTAAAGCACCCCAGGACTGCACCTTCCGTTCAGCTGTCTGGTTACATATGTGGTTCTCTTTGGAACTGGCAATGCAAAAATCCCACAGGATCCTTAAAAAACGGCCTAATTTGGGCTGTCTTAATCTCCTCCTATTGCCACATAATCGTTTCGTAAATAGACAATCTACAGCACCCCATCTGTTTTTTAACAACCCCCCCGAGACACGCCAGGCCTAATCCCGCCACGACCGGGCCGCTCCCCGTGGGCCGGGCTCTCTCCCGGAACCAGCCGCAGCTGCGCCCCACTAGGGCAAGGCTTCCGGGGCGGGCCTCAGCCCTCCGGACCGACACTCACGATGATTTTCATAAAATAGTTGGATTTCCACGTAGCCCTGTCTTCCCTGGGCATCGCGGCGGTGCTCCAAGGATCGCCCGGTGGGTTTAAAGACGAGCTGGGACCTACCGGGAGAAGAGCGACTCAGGCGGACCCGCGGCTTTCCCTCCCTCCCCCCGCCCACAGCCCAGCACCCCCAGTGCACCCCGAGTACACATCGCCCACACTCCCCGCCCCCCACCCCGGGAGGCCCCACGCCGCTCCTCACCTCCACGAGGGCTCCGGGAAAGAAAGGCCGGAAGGCGGCTCCACCCCTTTTTATATCTCGCTCATGGGCCAATCACAGCGAGCCGTGGCTCACCGTCCGCTCATCCCATTGGCTGCCCTCCTCCCGTCATGCCAGGACGCCGCCTCGTTGGGCAGCGAGCCTGCCACTCACAGACCGACAGCGGAAGTCGTGGGCGCCACATAGAGGCCGGCAGGCAGAGCGCCCCCTGGCGGCTGGGTGTGCGCTGGGCGGGCGCTGTCCCCCGAGCCCCCCCGGCAGTAACACAGACACAGACACACACAGACACCCAAACCCCCCCGGCAGTAACACACACACAGACACACACAGACACCCAAACCCCCCCGGCAGTAACACACACACAGACACACACACACACACCCCCAAACCCCCCCGGCAGTAACACACACACAGACACACACAGACACCCAAACCCCCCCGGCAGTAACACACACACAGACACACACAGACACACAGACACAGACACACACACACACACCCCCAAACCCCCACGGCAGTAACACACACACAGACACACAGACACACACACACAGACACACACACCCCCAAACCCCCCCGGCAGTAACACACACACACACACACACACACAGAGACACACCCAGACCCCCCCGGCAGTAACACACACACCCCCACACCCCCAAACCTCCCCGGGAGTAACACACACACACCCCCAAACCCCCCCCCAAGCCTCCCCGAGAGTAACACACACACACCCAAACCCCTCCCAAATCCCCCCCAAGTCCCCCCGGTTCGGTTCTGCCTCCTCCCCCGCTCCAGAGCTGTTAACAATGGCAACGCACACCGGAGAATAACGGTAAAAATTTTATTAGCGTAACTGCAAGAGTTTTAAATGGAACAAACAAACAAAAAAAAACCAAAACCCAACCCCCCCAAAAAACAACAAACCCAGAAAACCAAACAAATAACAACAAAAAAAAAAAGCGGACAGTTTACCAGGGAGAAAGACATCAAATAACTGTTGACCCAGTGGAACATCCCTCACGACCCAGCCCGGCCCTCAGGGGCTGCAGGCAGAGCCCGGGCACTGATGGAGAATTCCCGACCCCCAGAGCCCCCTCCCTGCTCCCCAGGGTGGTGCCAGACCCCATCCCCACATCCCGGCTCTCCCCCCTCTCTGACCTCCCGGGCTGCTCGCACTGTGCTACCCTAAAACTGCAGCTGCAACCCCAACGGGCGGCATTTTGGACGCGGGCAGCCAGCAGCCACCCAGAGGTGTTGTTTGGCAGAGCAGCACCCACACACAGCACCCCAGCACCCAGACACCCCCAGGACACCCTCAACATCTTGCTCAGGAGGTGTTGCACCATCCCCACCCAGCGCTAAGGACAGGCGGGCCCCCCCTTGGGTGCTGCAGACCACCAGCACCCCCCACAGCACCCAGGGTCCCCCACACGTGCCAGAACTGCAGCCAGCAGTGAGGTAGGTTAAAGACTCCCCAGGACAGGGAAACTGAGGCACATGGTATGTAGTTTGCAGGCATCTCACAATAAGCCAGCAGCATCTTCTCATCTCTCTCCGGCACTCCCTACACCACAGCTTCTCATCCTCTGGGTGGGCCCTGAGGAAGCTGACATTTTCAAGCAAGATAAAAACAAGGCAGCCTAGAAATGCCCATTTTCAGTCCAAGCAAAGATGGAAAGGCCAAGGCTTGAGGTCTCTCACCTCACAAACCCTGCAAGGGCTGTGCTGGGCCCAGATCTGGTACAGATTTAGCTCTGATGCTTCCACAGCTCCCTGCAGCCTCACAACCACCAACCCAGGCTCAGCTGTACAGGAAAATGGTGAAAAAACAGCGCCAGGGACCCAAGCAGGGCAGAGAAGCACCACGGCAGCAAGGTTAGGTGGGACAGCAGATGCCAGCCTCACCTCGGGCCAGTTCCTGACACAGCTGCCCCCTGGGCACCTGCCAGCTGAGAAGCAGAGCCCCAGCTCACTGGTGATGTGGCTGCAGAACTCTGGAGAAGTCATTCCCAACACTGCTCCCTGGGCTGCTTTTGGCTAACGCAGGACACCCTCAGGGACTTCCAGGAAGTATTCCACCTTCCACAGCACCCTCCAGCCAGAGACCTAAAAGTGCTTTGGCAAACATGAACTAAGCCTCGTCATAACCTCACAAATCCAGGCTAAACTGCCCCCATTTTACAGATGGGGAAACTGAGGCACAGTAAGGTCTAGTGACTGACCCAAAGTTACACAGCTAGTCAGGAATGGAGTGTGTCTCTCCAAATTTCTTCTCCTTAGTTACAAGACCACTACAGGATAAAAAGACTCCTCTCTGTTCCACAATTAGCCCTGCTCTGTTTTCAGGACATTAAGACTCACTCTGACATCCTAGAATCTGGGCTTTGGGAGCATGGCAGGTTATTCAAATACAGCAGTTTACAGGTTACCATAAAACCCAAAAGACACACTTTTAGTTGACCCAGAGGAGGGGAAGGAGAAAAAAAAAAAGAAAAAAAAGAAAAAAAAAAAAAGAAAAAGCTATTCACAGTTCACCTGCCTGTGCTAGAAAAAAAACAAACTCACATTCCCTTCCCCATAGATTCCAGCCCCCCCAACCCACAATAAAAAGAAAATAATCAATGTTAGTTAGGCTTAACAAAGCATTGAGGTTACAGATGCAGTAAACCAGCACAACTGGCATACTGCCTAGAACAGCACAGCTTGATATAAAAGTTGCTTCCTTAAAATCACTTCAAAACCAATTTCTGTATAAGAGGATTAAAAGTAAATTAGGTATGAATTCAAAATCAGTGTAGAAATCTGCAGTTCTTATCAAAGACAGGATACAGTATTCATTTTGATAGTAAAACTCCAAGTGTGTCACACACACCTGACCCAAAGGACTTGTTATGCCAGTAACAGTCAATATAAAAGGTTATTGCTCTAGCATCTCTCAGTAGAACATGTTTAACAAGAGCACAGAAAAGGGAAATACCAAGGGCTGACAGGTCTCATTAGCAGAGAGGAAGAAAAAAGGATATAAACTTTGGATTTTTTTTTTCCTGGCTTCTTAAACTCCCTCCACTTCTCCTCACTCTCCTGACAGTTTCAGGCCCTGATAGATGGGAGAGTTTCAGGCCAGATGAACACACACACATCACATTCACTCATGACAGGGATGGATGAACAAGGCTGTGCTCTAACCTCTCTGAAACTGGTTTGGAAGAAGGGATGATGCCCCTTCCTCCATTTTAGGAGCAGCAGGCAAGGGGAGCTGATGCCCTGAGCAGGTGTGGTTACTGATGGGGGTGCCTGGCACAGGATGTCACCCACAGAAGCACACATCAGTGCTGAGAGATGGTCAGAGCTTACTCCACCTCTTGCTCCAGTGTGTTGAGAAGAGGCAGGGAGCAAGGAACTTGGGGTGGAGGGGGGGAAACAGCAACCCACCCCACACAGTAACATCTTGATTCCTCTTTAAAAAAAAAAAAAAAAAGAAAAAAAAAAAAGATAAATTAAGTGGTATCATCTCCTTACAGTGTATTGGAACTGGAGAGAGCCTTGCAGGGTCCTGGCTGACTGCATGGACACTGATCTCAGAAGTCACACTGAGGTGGCAGGGTGCCCTTGTCGTGCTATTGCTCAGATTGCAGACAAAAGCCTGAGAAGGAGGTGTCAAAGCAGAGGGCTGTACTGTCTGCAAGTGTCAGGGCTTGCTCAAGGAACTGACACAGGCTGAAATGTACTGTCAAAGGCTCCTTCTGTCAGGAGGGGGCTGGGTAAAATCTCCCTGTTGGAGCCTTGGAGTGAAGCTCAGCTGTCAGTCACACACACAGACACGCACACCATAATGAGGGGACTCAGCCTCTCTCTACTGAGACACAGCAAGGGCATTTCCAGTTTAATGGTCCATCTCATCTCTGGATCTACTGCCTCCCCATAGCAGCAGAAAGCACTAAGCCCCACTCCCCCACCCTCCTCCCCTGCCTGGTAAGGTTTCTAAATCACAGTAATGTTCAGAGAGACAGAACTGCCAAGGGGGAGGCAGAAAGATGCTTAGCACCCATCTAGGATGCCTTTAACAGAAGAGCTTGAGAAAGCAGTTCTGGCAGTAGGGCTTGTCGTTCTGTTCTTTGAAGGTTCCTTTGTTGAGCTGCTTGAGGCAGAAGGCACAGACAAAGTGTTCGGGGTGAAATTTCTTGCCCATAGCAGTGATGCATCGTCCTGTGATCGGCTTCTGGCAACCGGAGCAGAGTGAGCCACGACGCTCGTGGTAATGCACCTCACAGTAGGGCTGCCCATCATGCTCAAAGAAGCTGCCATTGATGAATGGTGTGAAACATTCCTGCAGGAGGATAAAGCAGAAGGGGACAGACTGTGAAACAAGATGAGGATGCAAGCAGCTCCACAAGCTGCCTCTGCTCTGTGGCACAGCCTAGCTGTAATGTGAGCAGGGTGAACTGCTGCCTTTCAGCATCATCCTGTTGTCCAAAGAGTCAAACTGTCCATCAAGAGGAGTTCCAAAGGAAAGGCTGACAGATAGAGCCACAAGCAAGGGAATTAACCATGATCCACCTGTAGTAGAAAATACTACAGATGAGCTACCAGATGCGTCCAGCCAGGAGAAAGGAGAGCACTCCTCCCCCTGCGATGGGAAAACATTGCAGCACCTCTACCTGTTTTTTAAATTTTTGTTTAAAAATCTCACTCCAGCTTCTTCTCTATAGCAGGCAGAAGCAGACTTTCATGCAGCAGAATTCTGATGAACATGGGACTGGTTCCAGCTGAGAAAATGAGGCACAAAAAATCTGTACAAGTGCTCTCTCCAGAACAGCTGCCACTACACAGGAACATGTAGAGTAGGATTGTTCATCCTGAAACATCTCCAGCAGGTACACAGGGCTATTGGGAGAAACTCTTCTACAGCACTGATGATTTTGAATAGAGGATACACCAGCTATGTGCTTATTAGCATCCAGAACTTCTCACCCCCCTTACTGAAGGATCACTTCAGAACCTACAACAGAAGCAGCCACCATCCCCACAGGACTGAGGAGACACCCCTGCTTGTACCAGTGGGAAGGAGGCAGCAAGGTCTGGGGGGAGAGTTGGGAATATTGCCAGCTTTAAGGACAGAGCAATAGCAAGGCCCAGAGCAGAAATCAGATTTCCAGAATCCTGGTTTTGCCCAGCCCCAACACCATCATCTTGCCCAGGCAGGACACAGAGCATCACACACAGCTGGACCCCAGCATGCACACAGGAGTTCAGCAAACAGCATGCTGAGCTGAACACTCACAACACTGGGACAAATGCAGTTTGCCTGCAGTGAGTCCAAGAGTTTTCTAATGCTGAAAACTAGTTCAATAAAGTGTCCTCAGGCAGCAGGACAGCTGAAAACTCTGTTCTGCTTTAGCAAAAACAGGAAGAGAATTGCACCTCACACCCTGGAAGACATCTGTGCTGGCCCCACTAATACAGGCAGTGGGGCAGCAGGGGGAAAGGAGAGCAGAACTGCTGGATCTAAGTCTCAAGAAAGGCACAGCCCTCTGCCAGCCTCACACAGTCAGGATTGCCATCTTCTCCCTCCACTCTACACACACCCCTCTGTAAGCCACAGATAGTTCCAGGCAGGCAGTCCCAAAAGCATGGTGACAGTCTGCTCAGAGCATCATACCAGGAATCAGCAGCATGTAGTTCTGCTGCTTGCTCTGGTCTCTGACTGCATTTCCCATTCTAGAAAACACTGGCTGATTTTGCTTATCTCTTGGGGCCTGTAAGAGTTAATATTTGCAAGGCTCTCTGAAAGAGTGCCAAGCATTTAATCTGCAGTATTCCTGTTTATTATGCCTGTTGTATGGAGCCTGCCACTATTTCACTGACTTGCATGTTTGTCTGAACAAGGTCAGTCTCATTAGTTCACATTGTCACATGGAGCACTGGAGGAAGATACTCAAAATCTGATTGCTGAGGCAAGTGCTTAGAGAGAAGCTCAGATTCTAATTATTTAAAGGTAACAGAAAATGTCTCTGTTTATCTGTGAGATGCTGCAGAAACCCATAATTGCAGCTGGAACAGAAAGAGCAAAGCAGCTAAAAAGTTTAATGTAAACAAGCAGAGGAACAAGAAGGTGTTTGGTTGCTGACATGTTTTTATCTTGTGGGGCTGGCTGTCCTTCACTACCCCACAGATGCCTTTTTCTGATAAGAGACCAGATGCCTGTAGGGTGGAAATGAGAGGGGTCATACAGAAGCAGCAAAGGGTTTCTTACCCGACAGACAAAGCATTCAGGGTGCCACAGGGTGTTCAAGGCAGAGATGTAGTTTTCCAGGATAGCCCGGGCACAGCCTCCACACTTGGGAGCAAACATGTCAAAGTAGTCCTTGCGGCAATAGGCTTTGCCATCCTTCTCATGAAATCCTACCAAAGGAGAAGAGAGGCAAAGAGCATCAGCTCCTGATCTGTAACTCTGGCCAGGGGAGCTCTGTGGGATAACCAGTGTGGGTAGGATCCTCCTCTAACACACACACACACACACACACACACACACACACACACACACACACAGCAGGTAGCTGCTCCGTGTTCTGCTGCCCTTCCTGTCCCATACACACACATGCACACCAGCCCTCTCCAGGAAGAAATGCTGCCAGCACCCTGCCCCCAGCCCAGTTACATCCCCTGCAACTCCAGGAGCTCCCCTCATCATCTCTCAGGCTGTCCCTAACAGCAGCTCTGCCTTACACACTGGTCTGCAGTTCAGGGAGGAGGTCGCATACACCAGCATTACCTTCAGGTCCAAAGAAAGCTCCACACTGGGCACAGAAGAAGTGTTCAGGGTGCCATGTCCTGTCCAAAGCCGTCACCACTTTCTGTTCAGAAGAAAAAGTGCAAGTCAGACAAACGATGGTTTCACCTTGGAGGTGGGAAGAATGCATTAATGTTGGTACTGACAGGAGTGTGCATTAAAATAAACTGTCTTTTAGAGAGCTGAGTCAGTTCTCCCCAGCCTCTGGCTCATTCAGGCTTTCCCCACTGCACACTTAAAGGAACCCTAAAAGGAACATAGGCACTGCTTCCTCCCTTACACAGGACCCCATCCAGCTCTCAGGACTAGCACTGGTGCTTGTTTCAACAGGCAAATCCTGAAGATCATGATGGAGTGATGTGGGGTTCTAAAGGGCTCCAGCAAAGGTAAGAAGAACTAACTCCTCTCACTAGTATAAGACCTTGACTGAGCCATGATGTTTTCCTTGCAGAGGCAGGGCAAAAGAAAAACAGCAGTCACCACACAAAATCTTTCACCCACGACACATGGGTGGAGTTTTTAACATCCAGGACTGCAGCACCTCACCTTACTCCTTGATTCCCTTATTCCCCCAAGGAACTCACATCAAGGATGGGCCCGTTGCAGTAGTAGCAGCGAGGGGAGAAGAGGTTGTGATAGTCCTTCTCACAGTAGGGCTGACCATCCCGCTCAAAGAAGTTCCGTGACCCAATCTCCTCCTGGCAGTGGGTGCAGACGAAGTGCTCAGGGTGCCAGGTTTTCCCCATGGCTGTAACTACCTGTTGGGAAGACAAATTATGAAGGACAACTCTATCTCCCTCTCCCCTAGACCACATTGACAAGATACCAGCTGGAGGTCAGCAAGAATGACAAGTTCTACTACTCAAGTGAGCCCTGGACTGGGGTAGCATGAAAACTGAATTACCTATCATCTCAGGAGAGGGCAGTCCCTCAAGGGCAGGGTAGAGGTCACTGGAGGAGCTTACAGCGTACCTAGCCAGTGGATAAATAGAGTACTTCAGTTTCTCCAGCATCTCCAGTCTCTTCAGCCTCACGAAACAGCCCTCCCCATTACTCCCAGCTGCAGCCCAGGACTCAGCAATGACACAGCACCTTCAACTCACCTGCCCAGCAATAGGCTTCTTGCAGGCTCCACAGACACCTTTGGCAACTGTAGCTACACCCAGTTTGTTCAGGTCAGACTGGAGACTTCCCAGCATGGTGTCCAGCTGACTGCCAGGCTTGGAGGCGGTGGATGGAGGGGAGCTGCTCCCAGTTTTCCCCTGTGTCATGAACTGCAGGGAAGAGAAAACAGAGATTGTAAGGCAAGTGCTGCACACTCAAGATAAATGCCTGTTGTTGCTGCCAGTGTCCTCTATAGAAACAGACAGAAGAGGGCCAGGAGACAGCTACACTCTCTGCAGAAGCCAGCGAGAGCCAGGACAATGTAGACTTATGTATTCTGCCCATGCAGAGATCCTGGGATAACAGCAGAGCTGTGAATTGAAGATGTGATTTTCCTACAGTGTACATACAGGAGAATGTCACCAGAGGACCCCAAGCAGTGTATACGGCGCTCTCTAAGCATCTGCCAAAAATCTCCCTTTATCTCATCAGTTCCTGGCCAGCTGACAAAGCAGACAGGCCATCCAGAGGGCCCCTTCTCCTTGACCTCTCTCTTTCTATTCTGTTGCTCTCTCAGTCCTCACTCTCTCCTCTTTGATAGAGATCCCCCCCCTGCTTTCACTGAGAGTATCTTCTCTGCTCCTCTCTCCTCACCACCTTCTGCAGATCTTTTTGCCAAATCTCCTCTGCCCCCATCAGGTGGTTTTCACCCCACACGGAGCTGGGTAAGGGGAAGCAGGAAGGAAACAGCTGCCTCCAAGCTGCCTGCTGTTTGCCTACAGAGAGGGCAGTGCACCCTCAGCAGAGCCCCAGATGACAAGGTTGCAGGGGGAGAAAGCAATTAAGATACTTGTCTCGGGAGCTTGAAAAGGCTCTCCAGAGGAGGGGGAGAAATGTTTTACCTAGGTTCATAACTTAAAACCAAAATATATATTCTCTCTGGCCATCAAAGTCCCCTTTGCAGGCAAACTGCAATAATGAAATACATATTATTTTAGCTGACTTTGCACTGCAATAGCTAATGTCAAGTTTAGAGGGACACAAAGATGTTCCTCCCTGAAATATTGGTCTGTAACACATTCTCTCTTTACCAAGAGAACAGATTTAAACAGACAAAATCTACATTTGTGAACAGCCCATCAGCTTGCTGAAGTGCTTCACAGCCTTGGCAGAACCTGCCCTTCCAGCTACAGGAGGAGCTCTATTCCCAGTCCTCCAGGCTGGTTGCACTTGTAGTCTAGTTTACTCAATGACAAACCCTGGCTTCTACTTGTTAGTGTAAAGATTCTCATGACATATTCAATTTTAGCTTTTTTACACACAGATATACACACACTGCTCATAAGCCTTTGCCTTGCATGCAGCACGACTCCTGATGGAGCCTAGCACACAGCTTTTCTCCTTCTCTCTCCTCCCAGCCACCCCATAACTTGCAGCCTCTCTTGTTCCAGCAGCCCCATCACACTCCAGTGTCCTAAGTCTAAAACAAACCCTCCAGTACACAGCAGTTACTTGCTACCAGTTACAGTGATTGTGCCCAAAGCCCATCACTGCAAGGAGACTTCTCACAGGAGGGAGACAACAGGGCCTTGTACACAAAGGCAAAGCCAGGGCTTCCTGCACAGCACAGGAGGAAAAGGGCTGGGCCACATCAAAAGAATCATGTCCTCTTTATCTCAGGGGTCACCAGGCAGGGCAGGCACAAATGCCCCCACACAATGAAAAATACTACCTGGAGAGAAGGGAGAGAAGGTGAATTCAACAAGTAGAGCAGAACTTCACCTGTGCCTGTGTAGGTACCACATGCTGACCTCAGGGCAGCCACACCATAATTTCTACCTGGCCTGGTGATCCAGCCTCCTTGACAGCTCACAGAAGAGTCCCCATCTGGAAGAGGTTTGTTCCCACCTCCTGCACACAATGCCTGCTGTTTGCAGGGGACACTCAGCACCACATCCATTCATCATGCAAAGGCCCTTCAGACTCCTATCCTTCACCCATGGCTTCTGCCATCACTCAAGTTCAGTTAGGAGCTCTGTGAGCAGCAAGCCATGCACTACAGGACAGCATCCACATTAATGGTGCTGGGAGGTCTTGGAGGAGATCCCAGCAGCACCTGAGGCACACTCATCAACCAGAAGAGCACACCATGCCAGGGAAACAGAAAGGAGGTCCTGCCTTCTCAGGGGCTGGAGAGGCCAGGGGTGCATGAGCAGCCAGAAGGTTGGCACTGACAAGGATGGGAGGAGCAGAAGTCACCTGAAAAGTACAACAGTTCAAGATGAAGAGGTGTTTCTTTGCTCACTCCATTAGAGTTGCCTGTACCCAAAACATTGCAGACCATGCTGTTCATATACATTAAGACTTCCCACCACCCTGGAGCTGCAGCCCTTCCCTGACAGGAGATGCAGAACACACCTCTTGATAATAACCTCCCTAAAATCCACCTGCAGTGTGCACATCTGTCTAAATGGGCAAACGCAGGGTGGACTGATGATTTGCTTCTTCCAATACTGAGATCTTGCCACTATTCACTAATCCAAGCGGATTAGTGAATCCATTCTCCCTCCAGAAGAGATCGTGGCAGGGAGAGTTGCAGTCTGTGTTTCAGAGCTACCTTCTTCATCTCAGAGAGAAATAAGAGAGTCATTGCTGCACAAAGTGATCACCAGGAGAGGCAGGAACCACACACACACCAGGAGGTTATTGCACAGACAGGTACTTTGCACAGCTAGAAACACACAGCTGGCTGGGATCAGGTACTGCCAGAGAGTCCCCTCTCCTAGCTAGCAGCTCAGCACGAGCCTTTATCTGACCACTGTATCAACTGAGCTATTAAGTTGGTAAACACTGCTAAAAAAAAAAAAACAAACCAGAAGAGAGCAGCCTGCCTGCATCTCTGGGAAGGAAGCATCATCTTCAGTCTGACAGCCAACAGAAACAACTGTCTTGCTGCTAAGGGTCCATGTCTGGGGAGAACAGGAATGCCCAGCATCTTCAGAAGGAGGTGTGCCCACAACAGAAAGCTCATGATAATCATCATCAGAAGTTTCCCACTGGAAAGGAGGCTGGGGAGCCAAGCTGAAGGAAGCAGAGACTGGACTAGGAGCTGGGGTAGATGGCACATAGGAGGGCTGAGGTGGGAGGAGAGGTGCAGGGCCATAGAGATGAGAGGGAACAGGATTAGCAGGGAGTATCTTTGCAGCTTCTTTGGACGGCTGGAGTGAGGGAGAAGCTGAAACAGAGATCGTCCTCCTTGGAGGGAGTGGTGATTCTGGAGGAAAAAACACCTGGAAAGACAGGGAGGAAGAAGAAAGGTGAATAAATCCAAAGAGGAACTAACAAGAACTTCCTGCAACAGGAAGGCTGGTTGTTACCATCATGTTTATCTAAGGGGAAAAAGCAGCAAGAAAGAGGAGGGAACTAGAAAACGTGGTGCCCTGTGTAGATTGAGGTAGAGCACCACCTTAGACCCCGAACTTCCTGCTCAGGTAGAGTATCAGGGAAAATAAAGCACACCTCTTTGACAGGTGTGACTTTAAAATTAATGCTCACAGGGGCAATGGATATTTGATACTACCAGGCTGCCCAGATACCCTGACCAGCATCCTCAGATTCCACACCAATTCTTAAACATCAAGAACTAGGACCTGAGTGCTGTTTCCCTTTTCAGGCTGAAGAGGAGCAGAGTTAGCTCTTCATGTAGCTTAGGACACTCAAATCTAATCTGCACCTCCACTCAATGCTATCAGGACTGAGGGACATCATGATATTTCCCAGCACATGTCTCTGCTTTCTACCTTCTCTACTTGCTGTCCACCATTCTGCTCTTCCCCCTGGGGTCTGGCAGTGATGATGACCCCCTCTCCCAGCCAGTCATCCTGGCTCTTCCATTCTTCCTTCTCCTGTTTAGTGATTCCCAGTTTGTCCTGCAGCTCTTCAGCCAAGTGATCTTGAGACTCAGTCTTGTGAAACATGGCAGGACCTAATTTACGCCTTGGAGAGAGGTCCCGATACATTGGATGCACATTTGCAGTCTCTTTTGTCCTCTTGATTAAAGACTTAATCTAAATGATAAAGGTAATAGTATCAACAGAGAGAAGCAATGTCAGAGCAAGCTCCAAGATGCAAACAGCACAAACTCAAGCCGTAAGTGACAACTGTGAGCAGAAAGAGTGATGACATTTATTGTACAATGCCAAAATCCCTCTTGGCACAGCCCAGAACAGTGACTCAGTATAAGGAAAAAGCCCGTAAGGATCATCACAGCAGCCAAAAATAACTATCCAGAAAAGGAAGGGAAAGATTAAAAAGCAGGAAGCCAAGATAGGAGGTGCAGCTTCTGACCACTCCACTGAGCATTAAAGAAACCTCAGCATCCCAAGGACACAGAACAGCCTCTCTGTGTTTGCCCTTTACAGGCATAAGACTCTTGGTCAGAGATGTCTGGGGCACGAAGTGTACTTCCAGCCCTGGAAGGAACACTGACAGCTCTAGCAATGAGACCTAAAAAGGGAAGGAGAGCAGACGAGCTGCCATCCTAAGTCAGGAACATCCTTCAGTGGCATGAAACAGCCCTTTTAATTTTTCAGAGGCCTCTATAGACTGAGTCTTATCCCAGTTAAGGAATAAACTTTCATTTCACAGGCAAGTCCCTACAAACTACCATGTTCCGTGCTGCTGACAGACATGCAGAAGAGACCAGAAGATAAAGCTGAGGATTTCAAAACTCCATGCCATGCAGCTGTCAGTAACATTGCTCAGAGCCACATGCTGTTAGTGTGGGTGAGTCTGGGCACACTCTCACCACACATAAAATGTTAGTGCACTGTCAGAACAGTCCTAGCTAGGACTCATCCTACTCCTACATCCATTCAGTGCCTGCCTGGCCTGATGCAGAAATCCTCTCAATGGGTGGTTTGGATACACATGGCAGATCCCATTCAGCTTTCCAGATGTTTTCAGGAGATTCTGGAGCAACTGCTGAGCTTCTGACCTGCTCCTTTTCCTGGTCTCTTCCAGCTTTGTTCATGTTAGCAGCACCTGCCTTCCTAGGAGCTCTCTCTCTGCCCTGCCTCTTCTTGGCCAGTTCAGGAGAGCCATCTACCTTGGCTTCATGCAGTACTTCAGCCTTTATCTCCTGTCCTTGCTTCTCTACAAAGCCCAACTGGCTTTTAGTCTCTGGAAAGACATCCGCCCGATCCAGGGCCACAACAGAAGGTTCATACACAGGATTCAACACACTGTCACTCTTTGCATCTACCTCTGGCACATGAGCAGGCAGCTCCAGGGCCCACAGTTCATCTAAAGCTATTTCCACATTTCTGCCCTGGGAAGGAAGGGCTGAACTGTCCCTGAATACTCCCTGCTGATCAAGCTCTTTAGGTGTCTGGCCTTTTCCTTGACCATTTAAAGTACTGGAAACCGGTACACTCGAGATTTTGGGGTCTGTTCTCTGCTCCTTCTTCTCAGCCTCTTTCACCAAATCATTCTCCGGGACTTCTGCTTTCACATTACCAGGGCTACACAGAAGCTCCACACTGGAAGTTGGCACAACGTGGAAAGCACTTCTAGAAAAGTCAGGTTTTCTGCTCATCTGAACCATGCTTGCAGGGCTCATCTGCTCCCCACGAGTAGCAGAACCTGAAGAGATTCTTGGTGGGGGCACGGGGGCCGTTTGTGGAAAACTGGGAATACATGGAGGAGCAGTAGAATGCCCTGAAGTAGGCAGAGCCACTGTGTTACTGCCTTCCTCACCACAGAGGACTGCTGAGGGGGCAGATGTTGGCACTGCTGAGTTCCCACTGTGAGGTGCAGAAGGGTGTTTGGAATGGGACAGCACTGTTAAGCTTTGAGAAGTGCTGCTGGAATCTGCACTTGCTGAACTGGTACCTGGTTCTAGAGCAGGTTCAGAAATCAGAGACATAGTGGAACTAGTCTGCAAAAAGGAGACAGAAGGAATAAGGAAAGAAAAAGTTAAAGACAGAGGTAAGGAAAAGGAAAAAAAGCAAAGAATTAAGCATTATGGCAATCATGACCTCCAAATCAAAGAAACATATTGATCAGAAGCCTTACTTCCAACAGTAAGGAAGGACAGTGAGATACCAGAGAGCAGAACCAGGACGATGTTGTAGTGATTGTCACATGAGATTATAGGACATGAAGTTTTGCAGCCACAAGATCCTTTTCCTATGCCCTCTAAGTGACAGCTCACCTGCTGCTGTGCTAGGGGCACACAGAGGCTGCTGGGAAGGCAGCTACAAACCCAGCCATGTCTAGACATGAGTTAAGGTCAGGTTAACTTACTCATACAGAGATATGTACATTTTACATTTCAAAGCTGAAAAAAAAACAATCAATGAATAGAACAAAGCGTGGCATTTTCTTCTTGATACACTAATAAAATGCTCCAGTTGGCTGAGTACAAGGCAATGAAAACAAAGCTTCAGGGCATTCATAGCAAGAACAGATGACATGGGCTTTGTTCTATTCACATGACTAATCTCACCTTGGTTGTGACACATACCAAATCCATGAGGCTGTCAGTCACTCCATGCCCCTGTAAGCATTGCTTAGGTGGCTAGATCAGCATCTTCCCTGCAGGCTAAAGACTCCACACTTGCATTGAAGTTAAATCCGTGTTAATTTTGATCCAAAATACACTCTAACAACAGCAACTGATACAGAATTTTTGGTTGCCCTTACTTACAGGGTCTTTTGAAAATAAACATTTATGGGTCTTCTTTCCCTTATTTTCAGTGATTCCAGTCTGAGCTTTAGGCAGCAAACTGATATTCTTTTCCTCAAAAACGGAAAATCAGAAGAGTGGCTTGGACAAGTTCACGCAGGAGGTCAACCTAAAGCCAATGCTGAGCCCTCTCAGTTTTAAAAATGTATCCACAAAAGATTTCCAAATCCAAGAGCTATCAGGACCTACTCTTAGTCACATTTTCCAAAGAAGCCTCAAAAAATTAAATGCTCATTCTCTAAGGCAGCAGGGCACAAATTCCTAAGCCCATGCACAGTATCTCAGCCTGTAGTTTCTGGGATACTTGCAAAGAATGAAAAGATAAAAGTAAGCAGAACATGCACAAAATCTGCCAGAAGGT
Organism: Phaethornis superciliosus; assembly: GCA_023637945.1. Classification (NCBI taxonomy): domain Eukaryota; kingdom Metazoa; phylum Chordata; class Aves; order Apodiformes; family Trochilidae; genus Phaethornis; species Phaethornis superciliosus. The sequence goes on from JAJQWJ010000020.1 coordinate 3,458,792, forward strand.
AGAAGAGATACATACCTTCCCCTGACCTAAGCAGCTGCTACCCCAAAGGGTCAGGAGCTCACACACACACACACACACACATTAGTGAAGTGTAAAATGAGGGAATTTCCCACTATTGCCCTCCCCTTGTATTCTGCCTAAGCTGGATGCCCTTGTAAAGGTAACCTGGTTTTATGCTGTGGTTCAGACTTAGTTTCCAGACTTCCTACAATGAAGTCCATCATTTTCAAGGCAAGACTACATTCTGTTCAGAAGCCAGTATTTCTAGTATTAAGAACATACTAGCTCCAAAATAAAAGCAATGCAAAACAGCAACAGAACAGTTAAATACAAACATCTAGCTATGCACTAAGGAGGCATCACATTACACAGAAATGGCAGAGGCTGGAAAAACAAGTGCATTAAATAATCTCAGTGCCCAGTGACTGATGAGCTAAACATCCAAAATCAAATGGATTCCGTAAGTGAAAAGAATGAGCAACTTATTAACTTATTAACGTGAGCAAAAGATGATAAAAGGGTAATGTATCAGACTGTAACAGCACCTTTTACTCTAGGGTACCAGGGAAATGAAACATCAGTCCTTCCTCTCCTCCCAGCCCCATCTACTGCAACTTCTAGCTGTACTAACTACCAGCTCCACTGTTACATGTCATATTTAGTTTTTCTGTCCTATTTCTTGCAGCCACACACAGGTCTGACACATTTTTCAACTCAGCAAAGACCAGTTCCCTCCCATTCTGACACTGGTACAGACTAGAAATCCTTTTTTACAGTCAAGCTGACAGCACCAGCTGGCACAAACAGAGGAGGTAATATCAAACAAGGATTGAAGAGGAAAATTAAGTAACCTGGAGGACAGGAAAAAGGAAAGGAACTGTTAAAAACAGGTGATGACTTCAACAAAAGGACAATGATCACAGAAACCATGTTCTTTGTGCTTCAGGAAGAACATTTAGACACAGATGAGATCAATGCCTTGCTGAAATACTAATGCTGTGTTTATAAAGCCCACATCTTAATGTCTTGCTGCATTTCAGTTCCCTTTCAGAGCTTCACAAGAAACTAAGCCGGGAAGGCAGGCAGGACTACAGAAAGCAGCTCCTCTGTGTCATGCAGATTTTACTGGAGTTGCAGAAAGAGTCTCAGGCCTTTCCTGAAGACTGCAAAGCATCCGAACACCCACATTTAGAAATGTCCCCTCCTTGTATCTTGCAAGGAAAACCTGTGCTGGGCAAAGTCATTCTCAGTTGCCCAGAGCTCACCCAGGAGCAAGGGCTGGTGGCAGCAACCACACACCAAGATTCTTTCCCAGGCCCTGCTAAAAGCAGCAGGGGCACAAGGCCATTGGCACTCATGCTCCCATAGCACAGGGAAGGAACAAGGCAGGGTATGGCAGCACCATGGGTGGGAACTCCCCTCCAGCTTCACAACAGCAGTTTTTCAACAGGACTGAACAGACAGCTGTGGATATCCTGCACTCTACTCTAGGACATAATATGGAAGAAGAAAGGCAACACTTAGGTGTTAATATTTGCAGTTCACTAAACAGTACAGTCTACTAAATAGACTACAGTAAGTCTAAAAAAAACCAGTGAGTTACTCCTAAATTTTCACAAAATTAAGTACATGTGCCAGAAATGGGAAGCTGAATTCAATTCCAGCAAGTGCAAGGGAAGTGAAGTCACACCGAGTGTGCATGCTCACTGCTGGGTTCTGAACTCACACACTTAGTTGACACTCCAGGTATTGCATTGGCCTCCACAAAAACCCCAGCACACATCAAAACTGCTCACATGAATGGTGGCACAGAGGGAACAACAAACAGCAAAGCTTCCACTGAATGTCTTGTCATTTTTCTATGATTATGGATATATGAAGTCTCATGAAAGTAAGTTACACAGTTAACCATCTAGTGCAAATGATAGCATACTTACAGGAATAAAGAACAAGTTATCCAAGTACATGTGCTAAGTGCTTCCTCTCTCAGGACTGCCATGGGAAAGTTAATCCTGAGCTCATCCTATTATGGGATTTTAATGTGCTACTTGATACTGAAGTAGCAGTTCTTTTCCAATAAAATAGTTTAATTTCCAAACAAAATTCTGAATAGAATCAAGCAGCACAGACTTTAATCCCATTTTGAAGTGAATAAGAGATACTGTTTTAACCTTTGAAGTCTCCAGCTCTCTGTTACAAAGATTGCAGCGTTCACATCACATGCCATGAAGATCCTCCTCAGGGTAAGCACATCCAGGTAAAAATACATTGCAAAGAGGAGGGTCACCCCACAGACCAGAAGAGCCTGGTCTCTGTCAGTAAGCAGACTGGTGTTCGTGCTCTGCTACTGAAGCTATAGCTCACCCTGTTCACCCTGTTCTGAGCAGTAACTAAGGTGATCACCTTTGGCAAACAAACTGCAGAACCAAAGGAAAAACAGGCCCCAGAAGTGCCTTACCCTGACAGTGATGAAAATTTATAGCAGTTGCAAACATCTACAGCAGCCCTCAAAAAGCAAAAATACCACCACAGGAAGTTTCTCAGGGCAAGTCAAAGGTAAAAATGTCATTCTGGCAACAGAACTAGGTCAGCAGATATGGCTGACAGACTAGAGAGTCCGATGGTGGGAAGGGACAAGATGAAGGAGGTGTTAAGTTGATATGATAGGGTACCTTAAAGTCAGAGAGAGATGCCATCAGCTCATCCAGTTCTCGTGTAGCTGAAGAAGCAGATATACGGGTCTGCTGCTGACTGGCAGTGACCCGCTGAGGGCTGCTCACCTCCCCTTGGCTGACAGTGATTGCAGGGCTGACAAGGGTAAAAAAAGAAAAAAAAAAAGTGTTTAAGCCTAGAAAAACAGTCCTAGACTGAAAGCCCCACTGCTGCCCCAAGCAACTGCAGCATGATGAGTTTCACCAGCACTGCCCACCCTGCCTGGCCCTCCCCCAGACCCAGGCAGACCATGTCTCTCTGCCAAGTCTAACACCAGAGCACACACAGACACCTTGCATCCAGCAAGAAATGGACAATGACCAAACATCCATTGCCAGACAGTGGCTATTTCTGATCAGCTATAAATATGAGTTTGAACACTGAACCTCTCATAACATGACATGTATTTTTTTCTTCCAGGCATAGATAAAGGAGCACCAGCTTCATATGCTTGCCTGGGGTATAACCCTCCAGACAAAGCCACCTGCCTTTCACTCTCCTGCAACATCTGCCCTAAACTACAGTCACTATTCCCACCAGAACCTGTCCCGTCCCACCCCACCCAAGCCAGAAACCACCAGAAAACTGCTCACACTGGGCTTGGCACAGAGCTCTCCAGCTCATCCAGCAGACTCTCCACACTGGGGCGCACATCCTCGATCCCACGGGCACCATTTCGCTTTGGCTTCTCTTTTGTAGGGGGTGCAGCCTTCCCTCCCACAGAGCTGCTGCTCTCTGGGACAACATAGTGAGGTCCAGTCATGCTGGGCAGTGATGGGCTTCTGCTGGCTTCATCTTAAGAAAGGAGAGCAGAAGAGAGTCATTCAGACTCATAGGTCCAGACATACACACTGATCACAGACAAGAGCAACAAATTGTCCATAAACCTCATGGAACATCCATCTCTGAGGATATTCAGAACTTAACACTTCAAGAACCTGAAAAAAATAATCTAACTTTGAAACTTTAGTTAGAGACAATTTTGAAGCTGGCCCTGCTTTGAGCAGTGTGCTATACCACAAGCCTCAAGAAATCCCATCTGTATCAAATGAATCCCTGATCAGAGGGTGAAGGGATCTCCCCCAATAGGATATTGGAAGGAAAAAGTAAGCTACTATTTTGACAAGCTACCCACTCATACCAAATGTCTTGCTATTTCTTACCTGCTGGGAAGCCACTGGCTGGATTATGTTGAACAGCATTCAGTTCCAGAAGAAGTCTGTCCAGTTCTGAGAGATTGCTACCCAGAGAGGAGGTGGTCATTGTGGGAGATGGTTCTGCAGACTTCTGCTTGTTTGGGAAGCTAAAGATAAAAGGGAAGTGTGACACCTCTAATTCAAGACACAGGGGAAGGATGGAAGGAAACTTACATTATGTCCACAAAGTTTACACATGTACTCTGTTCTTTTCAAGGTGATGCATTTAGTTCTGGGGGAAGAAGTGTGCTTTGTGAAATGACTACAATGCAGGTGCTGTTTAGCCACATCTTCCGTTGTCAGAAAGAAACGCTGACAGACAGGGCCTCAGGTTTTAGGACCCTGCACAGCCCTGCAGCAAACAGTTAACTGTCTGCAGATCCAAGACTCACAGAATAGCAGCAGAACCATTAGCTGGCATACAGGAAAATGACTTGTTTCTGCTGACATCACATTAAGCAGCAAAAACCTCCCCCCTTTAGGAGACAATGCAGGGCCAGCACAGACTGCAGAAAAGGCAAAGTACAAACCTCAAGCTATCAACAGAAAGTCAAAAGCAGCAGGTTATGTAATAACCTCTTGTAACACCTGAAGGTTTCTTTTCAAGTCCTCAAACCTTTAATTTGGGGAACTCTAATCAATTTATAATAAAGCAATTTGAAACTATTTTCTACTGTGTTAAACACACAGGCAATTAAAGAAGTTTATCTGTGCACAAGTATGTATAAAACACAGGCTGTATTTATTCCTTACTCAACAGGGGTCATCCCATTTACCACAAACAACTGCAGACTTTTTCAAAGCAAAACCTAGCACCAATACACTGATTTTTATAGTAATGACATTAATGCGTGTCTAGTGCCCCACAATTTATTTTATCAAAAAGATACCTTCCAAATCCAAAATGGGAACTTGTCTTAAACACACTGCCATACTATGTTCAGCAAGTTAATATTTAACAGGCTTTAGGACTCTGACACCTCTAACACCACTGACAATCACACAACTCTATAAGAGCAATTGTTACCATTTTATTCAGACTGAAATGAAAAAATCCACACATGCAATTTGAAGATGGTATACTTCATGCCAAGCCAAGCACACAAGCTACAATTCACACCAGAATCAAGCCATTCCAGACCCTTGTAGTACAGGAGGACTTATGGCTGTAATTACCACCATTTTGTACTAATTGCATGCAGCTATCTGAAAAAATTGCAATTACAGTCTCCATTGGACCATCCCTGGATATGTCTGCTTCAATTCAGAACTAGTTCTGGTTGAAAGCAATTTCCTGCTCAGCAAAAAGAGCCAGGCATGGTTAGAGCATCATTCTCCACACTGTAAGAAGATACCCAGGCCAGAGTGCAGGACCATCAGAGATGAAGTTCTGACCCCCTGTTCCCTCACTCATCCCCATGCCAGTGGAACAGTCTGTCCTACCATACAAGCTGCTCGTCCAACCTCTCAGTGCTAAGAGCAGCTGCCTTTGCAAATATATCCTAGTTATCTATCTAGTTATCTATCTATCTATCTATCTGCTACTGAGATGGAAGTTTTAAGTTCTAATTTACTTAGAAATTCAAGCCAATTCACATCTTGCTAGGCCACAGGTAACTGAGTTGCCCAGGATAACTCAACCAAAGGCCACCATCTCCTCCTCAAGAACTTTATGGCTTCTTAACAGGGAGATGGATTTGCCACTTGTCTCTGGATTGTGTCCTTCACAACACAAACCAGATCCTGCTCTGTCTGATGGGTCCTTCACTTCCTCTGCAGCTGAGCAAACCAAAGGACCAGGTCAACTTTGAAGTGAGTATGAAAGTTTCAGTGGCCTCTTACAAAAGAGGTAATAAAAACCAACACAGGGCAACATAACATACACAGGGAATAATGTTTGTTTCCACCTATAAAAGGCTGCTTGAGCCACAGAAGGCTCAAGCTGTGAGTCAGGCTTATCTCTAAACAGGGACAAGATACCTGTAAACGTGTTCCTCTTCACTGGCACGGGAAGGAGAGCTGAGTCCGTCTTTAGGAACAGAGGCACTGGAGCTTTTGGCACTCGAGCTGTATATAGGAGACTGGGACTGAGGCTGTGGAAATGAGATTTGTGTTGGAAACAGAGAATACAATTCGAATATGTACACTACTGCACTGCAGCCCCACGTAGACAAAACAGAGCAAAGCCCAGCAGAAATCTGCTATATAGCCAATCAGCCTCTATCAGATGAGCTACACCAGCAACAACTGTTCTCCACTTGCTTCAGATTTGCCTATGAGTTGTACATCTGTGCTGGAAACCCCCAGTGAGCTTTCCACAAGACAGATGACTAACGCTAATCTCATCACATTACCATTTTGCTGGAACAATGACAGTGGGTTTCAAATTCTTCTTTGCCATTTGGTCCAACTAGTTAGTTCTGTTAAAAACCCACACCTCCCCAATTCTCCCACTCTGCCCATAGCCAAACTCATCCTCACTTCTTACTGTTCTTTTCCTTCATCTACTCCCTCGAGAAATACTGCAGCAACAAAATAAGCATCTACCCTCCCCATCCACACCCATTCCCTTACTTGCTGGTGGATGTATCTGGACACGCTGGGTTGCCACTGGTCTACAGGGTCAACCACAGTGCCATTCAGGGCCTCACTGGAAGGTGGTGGCGGCACTGGAGGTGGCACAGCAATCTCCTGGTACGTGTGGTTTCCAGTTGGATAGGAGTAAGGTGTTTCCTCTGTTAGAAAGACTGGTCGCTTGGAGATATGTGAAGTGGTGGATTCCAGGTCGGCCAGTAAGGCGTCTGCAAGAAAGAAAATCAAAAAAACAAACAAACAGAATGGTTAAATCCTGGACTACAGCGTTTTCTCTTTTGTCTCATGTAGCATATCCACATCACAAGGCTTTGTGTCTAGGGTGACCTACTAGATGCTCTGAAAAATATTGCTGCAGCCTGGGACTGAATGGGTTAATCAACCTTCTAGTACAAGGAAAACTCCAAGAGATAACACAGTAGTCAGAAAAACTGTGTTGGTCTCACATTGTTGTCTCAACTGGAAAACCACCCAGCAACAGGGACACGTAGTCTTACTGCAGCCCACAGAAGAGCAACCTAGGAGAAACCTGCCCAGAGATCAACTCACAACAGGATCAAACAGACTAATTACAGGCCCCACATCATCACAGAGTCATTTACTGTGGCCGCAGGCACTGCTTTCTGCAGGAAACAAGACCTCAGGAGGGGTTTTCTCCAAAGTCTATGCTTGTGAAAGATTCACAAAACTCTGAAATTAGCGCATCAGGCACGGCAGGGGTATGTGCCCCAGTTTTACTGACAAAAATCCCTCTCAGTACATCACACAAACAGTTAACTAGTTTCCAGAGGCTGCCAGGTAAACGCCATTTCTTCTCCTGGAAACAATTCTCAGCTTGTTGGGTGGAGACTGCTCACAAATTCCTGAAGAGAAGAAAAACTTCCACCGGCTAGAAAGACCGTCACTCATGCCAGGGAGAGGAACCCACGTCACACAGTTAGCACCTCTCAAGAGATCTCAAAGCAGGAAAAATGCTCTGTCTCAAAGCTGGGACACAAAAAGGCAATTCCCACCTTTCTGGATTCCTCCCTGCAATCTATCCCCTGCCCCTTACCCTATCTCACCCTCCTCTGCCGTGACTCACAGACAAATCCTGACTTGTTGGACTTCCTGTCCTGTGAATTCACACTGCAAAGCCCACTGCAGACCCTGGTGGGAGACACTCCAGTGACCAACCACAGAGGTCTGCACTGTACTTTCTAAAGAAAGCCTCACTAGCTGGGTGCCCAGCTTTCCACAGGGGAAGCAAGCTCCAGCACACACCTCTTTCAGGCTATTAGAGAGGAGCTGGTTCAGTAGGGACACCAATGCTCTCCATTAGAAAACCATCAGGATATACCTGGCAGGTCTCTTCACAGATCTGGAATTCAGCCAGACACCAGTAACAGAGCTTCAGCAGAATTAGAAGGGGAGGCTTTCAGAAAGCCCCTGGACCTCCCACCCCTCCACAGAGACCCAATATCTAGGCAGGACTTGTCTTTCTCCTCAGCACACAGTAGGTTACCTGATGGTCAGGTAGCTGATAGCCAGGTTTGAGACATGAGGGCTCAGCCTGAGCATGGCCATCCTGCAGCATCTTCCACCAGGGTCCCAAGGAGCTGAAGGTAGAACCAGAATAGCAACCCAACAACTGCTTACCCTAATGGCTGCCTACCATCAGCACCTGCCAGCTCAGAGCCACTTCCTGAGCACAGCAGACCACACCAGCCAATGCACTTAGCAACCCTCCAAGAAAATACATTAAAGGGTCAAATGGAGGACAGTATTATTGCATTACAAGATGAGGAAGGTGCTGCTTTTATATTCACTCTCTTCCACAAACTAAAGCATCACAGAAATAAAATTTAAAAAAAAAAAAAAAAGTACTGCCCTGAGACAACAGAATACATCCATTAGCAAATTAAATACTGTGTTAAATTAACTCTATACACTTTTCACTTAGACGAAAAAGATACTCCAAATCATTAAAGCCACAAGCATCTTCCTACAGGGGTCAAAATACCCCAGATGCAGTTTCTCCAAAGGGATACAACTTCCTGCAGCTGAGAAAAAAATAATTTAATCTTTTTAAGCAAAAGAACAGCTGGTGGATTCCAGAGTAAAGGCACATACCTCAAGAGAACTGCTGAAGAGCTGCAATTCCTCCAACGAGGCAGGTCCTATGACTGGAGGTTTCTTGCACACAACCTCCGAGAGAAGTGCTATGCCAGAAGGTGTGGTTTTTTTGCTTCTCCCCACCAATGACAAAAGCAAATCAAACTCCACCAGGAAGTGAAAATCCCATGAGGGTGCTGGGCTCCTCCAGCCCTGCAGAGGGGACCCAAACCATTTTTCCACCCTTCACTCCCAGCCTTCACTTCAGGACAGGCAGATGTAACCATCTCGCCACAAAATTCTCCTTCTCAGCTCAGCACTCTGCTGAACGAACCATCAGACAGAAAGTCACTGCTTTTTAGGAACAGCACAGAGGTGAGCTCGGGTTGCTTTACTGGTTTGCTCTTAAAAGTCTGCAGAAGAGGGCTCTGGAAATGCTAGGAGCACTCTGCCCCCAGGCTGTGAAGGAGTTAAGGAGAAGACATTACAGTTTAATGATTAACTTCCCCCATACCCTCCCCCTTCCTGACTTGAGCAAACAAGGCAGAGCTGAGGAACAGGAAGCGGAGGGAGGAGAAAAGGCTGGAGGGGAATCACTCGGTTTCTCAAAGTACGCTTCAACTTTACAACCCATAGCAAGGCAGCTGCAAGAAGGCACCACCGCACCCAGGAGAGGGAAAGGAGCAGGAGAGGAGCTCACACACCGCTTTAGGGGTGGCAGAGGACCTCTCCTGATGCTCCTTTGCCTCCATGTTCTGCAAACCCGCGGTCCACCCTTCCTTAGGCTCCAGCTGCTCTCTCCAAGCTCACTGCCACAGCAGTCTTTGCTCTGTCGCTGCTTCCAGCCACACAAACTTCTCCAATCCCATCAGCAACCAGTTCCATGAAGTTCTGCTGGACTGGACAGTTGCAGCCATTCAAAGGGTCCAACAAGGGACCCCATGCAGCCCCTCAGCCCCAGATGTCCCAAAGCTCTGTGCATTCACGTAGGATGTGTGCAATTTTTTAATACTACCAGAAGACAACCTGATAGAAGAGATGGAGGAAAAGATGGGAGATTTATTAATGGAAATAAAGATAGATCCCTCTCCGTATTTCCTTCAGAGAAGGGACCAGACAGCTATACCCTGATAACTGGTAACAAAGATGCTGTGCCCTGCAGGGTGGAGCTCACTACCCTCACTACTCCTGAAACAGAAGTATTAACCACTTAAATGGAAATATTAAAAGTTTAATCGATTTATTGGGTAATGAATTCTTTCTTCCCAAGGCAAGTCCTGAGGGACAGTGCTGCAGGAGGTGCAATCACCCAGCCAGTCCCTCCCAACCCGTAGGAAGCAGCTGACTGGATCATCCTGAGGTGCGGTCGCAGCCAAGTTCACACAGGCAGCAGCCATCAGAGGGCACCACCGCATCCCTACATGGACAGAAAGATGAAACCCGACAGCAATGGCTAACTTGGCACAAACTTCACCTCACTTGTTTGTCCCGGCTGTCCCAATTTTAGGCACACCGAACTTTCTGCGGGAAAGCACGTGTGCTGCACCGCCCCACAGAGACCTCTTCACACCTATCACCCACACTGACCTCAGCAGCTTTACTGCTGCCCCTAATGCTCTCTCAAATTCTACAGGCACGGTTCAAAGAGACAGAACCTCCCAAGGTTGAAAGAGCTGAGATTCATTTATCTCTAAAGGATAGATTTAAGCATTTTACAGCAACAAATGAAATCAGACTGGCTTGTGCTCGACCTTCAAGCCATTGCTGCTCCGCAAGATCACCCCTCCTTCCAATCTCACTCCTACAAAAGCTGCTAACACAACCCACAGAAAAACTGTCAACTAACTCACAGATGTGTGGATGGAGTGGAATCACACAGTCCACTTTCCAAAGGCTCAGCAGGGCTCAGCCTACCCCCAGGTATGGGCTCTGTGGACAGACATTGGCACTTTTCACTTTGTTAACAGCACGCTGCTCAGTGGGGTGTGGAAGTGTGAGAGAGACCTTCTAAAAAAACACCAACTCAGACACTCCTTTACTCATCACTTTGTTGGTGCAATCCCACAGATGACAGAGCCCAAACTGTACTGTCCTCTGTAGTACAGTGTATCTCAAGGTGTACATGCCTACTCCACCGGCTCAGGTAACTTGGCCAAGCACTTGGTGAAGTTGCATGCAAACATGAGACAGAGCCACAGGACTGTGTCCTCCTCCCTGCCCCAGCTAACCCAAAAAGCATATGCTCAAGAGAAATCAACGTTCAGGCCAAAGGGGTATTCAAACTACATCCTTCCCTATATGAGAGAACATTTGTGTCCACATTCAAGTGGCTTTCCTACACAGATTTTCCTGTGGAAGAGGGACAGTAAAGAATGAGGTCATGTTTGATGCCTTCACTGCCATGAAGCACTCCAAGACATCTGGAGGTCAGCTGCATTAGTTTGCCTCTCTCTTTTCTTCTCTTTTGCCAGAAATAATTATTTACTACAAGGTTCCTGGGATTCTGGTTTTCAAATCCCACACACAGGTCTGCATGAGCAGTCCTTAATACCAACTACATTGCTTCAAGGCAGTTCCCAGAAGCTGCCAAAACTCTGCTAGTCATTTAGACAGCTTGGGACAACTCTGAAGTTGATGCCCAGTGCACTGAAGCACTCAGAAAAATCCCTTTTAACAAAAAATAAAATAATAAATCAGCAAGACTAAAGAACAGAACAATACCTTAGGATAAGTCCTTTTTACCAGTTCAAGCTGCACTGAAAAGACTGATCATCTCCCAGGTTACAGACTGCACATTCCTGTGCTATCTCCCCAGCCCACACCTCTGTCAGGCTGAGGCATTCCAGGGGCTCTCACGCAGGCTCCGTCCCCATCCCGGCGTGTCAGCACAAATGCAGCATCCTCCAGCAGAAACAGCCCCGTGTGCAGCAGCTGCAGGGGCACATTCCTCAGCTTCCCACATCCCAGGTTGGCCTGATAAAGAACAGCAACACCAGACTAGGGATCACAACATGGTTGGTTCCGAGGTGCAGAATAGGAATGGATAGCACGGGAACCTGTTTGTACCGATGGACGTATCAAGCCTTTGTTCCATAAATCTGTAATGCTCAGTTCCCCTGAATAAAATTATTAATATATATATGTGTGTGTGTGTATATATATATATTCATGTGCCTCCTGTGCATCTCAGAAATGTTCCTGGATTAAGGTGCGATGGTGAAACACAGCACATCATGAACTAGTTCACATTTGTCAACTGGTATCAAGCAGCTTTTTAATATAATTTTTCTTCAAACAGTAAATAGTTTTCCACTCTTCACAAGCAGTCTAGGGTATTTTTAATTATTTTTCTCTTAAAGTGAGGTAATTTAGAGAAAAACAAAATGCTTTCCTCTGAGAAGGAGCCCCCTTCTACTACTGAGTGTCCGCTTCAGCCAGAGCGAGGGTTAGAGACACACAGCATACTCAAAGATGACAGGGTAAGTGCCAGATGACCATAAACTACCTCAGATTTTCATCTCAACAGATGAGGGTGAGCTATTAAGCCACACTGACACAGCAAATCAGAACATTAGCAATATAATCAGTATAACAAGAGGATGGTGGTTAAAATTTCTTCTACATCTCATCTACTGCTGGAGAGAAAATGGAAACATAACTGAGGCAAGATACTTCAAATGCCTTGGATATCAGCCTCTCATTTTCAACAGCTGAAAGCCACATCTGCAACATCCATCAAACCACACATTGCCTGTAGCTCTGCTTTTTGCATGGGACATCTGGAAAGTGAGTGACGCTGGAGACAGGATTCTTCATCCAGCCACCACACAGAGCAAATGCCTCCAGTGCTCAGCCAGCCCATGTCCCACAGCATCTCCACTGCCACATGTCCCTGACAGCCCAGAGACAGCAGCACTGAGATGCCTGAGCACTAACTACAGCATTTCCTCTAAGGCAGCTACAGAGAACAGGTGTCTGCACCTCCTCTGTTCTTTCCCACACCCCTTTTCACCCAATAACTAGAACTGCTACAGCTTTTCCTGCCTCAGACAGCAAAAGATTCTCAGAGAACTGGCAAATGGAATTAAAAAGCAAGAGCCATAAGGACAGGTGTAAATGAAGACATGGACTTTTACATAGTAACCCTGTCTTCCTCAGCATAAAGACAAATTGCAGACCCCTCATTTGCAGAATGACACACCACTCTCCCTTTTTTCTGAAAAGCTGTAAGATGAGGAGTTCAAATCCTCAGGTTTTGTTGCCTCCTAAAAGAATGAGGGAAATTGCATCTCCAGAACTAAACCCTGAGCTCGCAAACTCATCTTAGCAGCCTCTTTGCAAAATCCTTGAATTCAAGCTTTAAAATCTTACTAGGTTCAAATAAGTCTTCTCTCCCTCACCTCCAGGAGTAAATGCAACTCCAGCTGATGTGTAGGGAGACAGCTCAGGGCGGTAACCCAATCCTTGGCAAGACAGTTTTACATTGTGAGTAATTGCAGAGGAATGAGGAGCTTGGGTATATTTATCTTATTAAATAGCCTTTCAAAAGAAACATTTCCAATGCTCTAGGAGAGATGCATCAAAAAGATGTATAGAGCCTTGCTATAAGGCATCTTGCTGCTCTCCAGTTTGAGTCTGAAAGGGATGGGGAGCCCCAAAGAGCAACACCAGAGACATGAATTACCTTTTCAAAAACAGCTTTGCTTTGACAAGTCACAGCAAAATGGAAAAGCACTATTAAAAATAGGAAAACCATGAACAGGTGAATGCAGGCATGGACTTCCACATAAAAGAAATGCCATAACAGATTCTTAAGGCAGTATATTCCAATAAATTTTTTTTTAATGCAAAAAGATCAGAGACTACAAAAGCAATATCACTACATTCAAAATCAGACTTTAATAATTCAGTTTTTAATTAGATGCGCCTAAAACCCTGAAGTTCTCTGGTTCACATTTATATAAAGTATGTAGAATAGCTTGGATTAGTTTGTGAAACAATTTAAGAAGACATTTATAGGTTTTCCAAAATTTTACCACCATGTTGAGAAGGTGGTTAGAATACAGGACATGTAACAGCTCTCAGGTCTCTTGTGAAACAGGGACAGATTGGTATTTAAGATACAGAAATATTAGAGACAAAAGGTAAGTCATTTGCCAGACCTAAAAACTGCTGGTATACCAGTATAGGGTAGTCATTGGTATTTTTACTTCACATTGTCTAGACCTGTGCAGAGAAAGTTCAGATGACACTGTCAAAAAATCATTTAGCTATTTCTATAATGTATTTCCATGACTAATGTTTATTCTAACCTTGTGCTTCCTCATTATCAAGGTATCAGGGCAAGTCATGCCTTGTGTCACTGCTTAATAAAAAGAATGCCCAGACTAGTAACAGTATGTGGTATGCTGAACTCTGGTAGATGACTGTCTTTGAAGCCAATACTGCCCCTTAGAATAAGTGAGACTGTGCATTTGTGGCACAGATTCACAAGCTGTGTGGGTGGCTTCAGAGAAGCTGAACAGCAAAGGTTAACATGTAGTAGTTTTTACACCTAGCTAGGCCAGGCTGTAGAGACACACTAAAAAAGAAACCATGCCATGGCAGACAGAACTGCTTTTAAAAATCACATGATGGCAGCCACTGTCAATCCCATCTAGGCCATAACTCAAACAGGGAGAGCCAAACCAGTGAGCTTTCCCCAGCAGAGCAGCCCCTGCACCCAGCTCTGGACACTATCAAAAAATGTCTGTTAACAAAGACAAGACTGGGCAGTGCCAGATGTGGTCTGTGATCAGCTGCAGCAACAATTGTGGCTTCCTGTCCCAACCACCAAGACCCAAGCTGGAGACTTTATTCCAGAGACTGTGGCCAACTAACTGGTCACAACTAACATGCATCACTAGCCAAGCACAGGGCCGTCAGAGATTGTGGAAATACAGCCTGTTTATAGCAATTTCTGAAACTGCTTATCAGTAACTACTCGCTGCACGCTTGGGGATGAGATGCAAACCCTTCAAGTGCTCTGGCTGTAGCTGCAGCAGAGCTGACACCACCATACACTGTCACTGTAAAGGAAAGGCCTAGCAAACTGCCTCAGCACCCAAACCCATGCTGTTCCTGGAATTCTGCTGATTGCCAGACACTTTCTCAACTAATTCGACTTACTAATGCAGTAAAATTTTGATGGGTTGTTGCTTTGGTTTGGTTTTTTTCTTGGATTGCTATTTTTTTTTTTAGATGAACTCATTACATTTCTTGGAAGCCTAGCTCCAGCCACTCTAATCAGCTTTTAGGAAGTGTTTTCAAAGTGAACAATGCCAGAATTTAGCCCTTGTCTACAGTCAGTGAATAAAACCTCCCATTTTGGTAGGAAGACAGATACCATACTTCCACCTCCAAAACTCAGGTCAAGACACAAACTGTAAAATCCAGTCCCATACAGCCATTAGTAGAAAGAAATCACCCAGGCTTCTGTCTGATTCCTGTAATGAACCTGCATCTCAGATGCAGACCAGAAAACCTGCAGCCTGAAAAGGGAGCAATCAGCAGACAGTACAATCTGAAATGCTCTTAAATTCTGCAGACATTCCCCACCTGCTACCAGTCACATCCACCTGAGCCTACATCAACATTTTATTTTGACTTTGCAGCCCCAAAAGTGTATGTCAATCATCAGGGCTGCACACATTATGTACCTACTGGTGCTACCTCATTTATGCCACCAATGCTAAGAGCTTTTGGCACAAACTACTCCTGACTACAAAACTTTGAGGATGAGCCAGCTCTGTATGCTACAAAATCCCAACAAAAGCCATCATGTGAGATCAGACCTCCCCTCAGATCCCTTATGAGAAGCAAGAGGGCTATTTGTACATGAGCTGGAAAACTGTAAAGGTCACTGGAAGATCCTTCCTGGACTGGCCACACCACTTCCTTCCAAATTAACACCAGCATTTCACTGAAACTCAGACCCACCCTCTAACCTCAGCAGTGGTGTATTTGTCAGCATGATGAGTGTGCTACCAGCATCACGAGGGGTCAGAGAGTTCCCATGTAACCCAGCAGCAAAGCTTTCCAGGGCACAGAGGCAGGAAACAGGCTGGCAGGTTTGTAGGTTGACACCAACAGTCCCTGGGAGCCACAGCCCCATCCCTTGAGTGAGCATCTCAGATCCACTTCTTGTCATTTTGATGCAACAGGCTGTGAAACCCTTCAAATGCTGACTCCATTTGTGTTGGCAGGAAGGTAACCTGATCTTAAGCAGACCCACAGGGCATGGGATCATCAACACGGCATGCAACTGCCTCAAAGATCTGAGTCAGCACAGTTTATTGTATGAAACAACACAAATACACAACCCACTCTGGCCTACAGTCCAAGCTGTGTGAAGGAACCACGAAAGATTTTCCTGTAGGAACCAAATTTTCTACACTTAGGTTTTGAAAACTAAATTAGACTTCCTGGCTGAGAGAAATGAACCACCACCTACAAAAGAGAAACACATCATCACTCTGCCTTCCTCCAGCTTCCTTAGAAAAAATTTCATCCCCTTTCCAACACCTCAAAACCATTCAAGTTCTTCAAATTAACCTAAGCTGTCCACTCCATTGCCATGGCTGTCACACTCAGAACTTGTAAACAGAACCAGTAAGAAGTAACTTTCACTGGCACTGGAGATCTAAAGGCAACATAGAGCAAAGCAAGGCCATACGGATGCAGATGGAGTTGGCTGTTGTATTCTTCACATATTGCCTTTAAGAAGAGTACTCAAACATTTTAGCAGCCTAATGACATCTCTGGTTTCAGAGCCTGCTCCCTCCCAAAGATGTCCCCTCCCATTTATTTCTCATTTCCAGAAAGTGCTGGGGAGGTTGGGAGGAAAGGGTTATTTCCTGTTGCACACAGCATCCTCTTTTTTATAGCATGCCTTTCTCCAAACTCGAAATGAGTAGAGACATATTTACTTCCCTCTGTTTATTGTCTTGAGCAGCAAACAGCTCATGCCAGGAAAAAAACACCCTATGCTAAGATCTGGTGCCTTAAACTGAATTAATGTTCCATCATACTAAAGAAATTTTTTCAGTTTCACAGCTACCAAAGGCTTCTGAGAATGCCAGATCCTCAGCCACACAAGCCTCAAATGCCTTTAGGGCAATTCACAGACGACTCACAGTTTTGTAAAGCTAAAAGACAAAATAACCCCTTGCACAGTTCCTTTGTATCTAGATTCACTGCACACTCAGAGTCTTGAACAGGAAACAACTATCAAAGATGGATTAAGCTCAGTCAAAATATTCTTCCACTGCTCTATGAACAATCTTCAGGAGTGTCAGGAAAAGTTTGTAAAAGGTGTGCAGGTCATGGCTCCAGCACACCCTAGCACATGAAAAAGCAGTAGGCTGAGCTGAACTCATTCCTTGTACAATGTTTAAGACACAAAACCAGGTTCTAGTTTACTGAACAGAGAAGTTGGAAGTGCAAAAGAGAAGTTGGTGATGTGTAAAATGCTTCACACAGACTTAACCTGCCTTCACTCAGCCCTCCAACTCATGACGTCCAGTGATTCATACCACCATGATTTAAGTATTATGGTCCTCAGATGATTGTCCCACCCACAACTTAAAGCACTAATAGAAGAAGTGGAAGCCATTTTCAGCCACATTTTTCAGTCGCAGCAGTTGACACCTCCACACCCTAAACCCATATCTCCACATATTCCATTTTAAATTGATGTAACAGGCTGTGACCTGCAGCAACTACAGGCAGTAAATTTTGCAGCCACTGCACCTGAATTCCAAAGATCACCTTCACCCTAACATTCACACCTGCTTGAGAGTATGAAAAATCATCTACCTTTTAGAAATGGAGAACTCGTATGCAGCCCTGAACAGCCCCACATAATATGGCAAGTCCATGTTAATCAGAATAGAAAGCAAGTCTGCCTCTTGGGCCTATACTAAAAATACTTAAGTTGGAATTTCTCAGTGTGAATCTGCAGCTTGCTATAAGCTCCACCTGCTACCCAGTCTTTGATCAGAATCCTCTCCTTTTGGAAGCAAATAGACTGATGTTCCTATGAGCAGTCACAGTTAGCCCTACAAAAGATTATGAGGAGCAACAATTTGCACAAATTAGAGAGTCTCCATCTCTCTCCCCGTGTGTCAGCTGCCAAATTGGAAACAGGTTTGGTCACCAAGGAGGGTAAGTACAGCCTCTGACAGTTCTCTCTTAGGGTGGTTCTGCTTGTGCAAGATCTATTTCTGATCTCTGCCTAACACTAAAAAGATCTTCAGACATCCACAGGAAATCCTAGGCAAAGACATTAGCCAGTACTGACCTAAATGCTGCTGGGAGGGAGAGAGTTGGGTCAGACAAATGTACAGGACATTACCTCTGTTCGAAAACAAAATGAACAAGAGGGAAATGACATCCTGGCTGTGTTTGGTGGCAGGAACAGATTGGAGTGTAAATGTTTTACACAAGCCACCAAGCAGTTAATACCACCTCAGTACTGCCTTGGGCTGGATTTCAGCCAATATCCTAGATGGAAAAATATTTTTTAAAATAAGACTTCAATTTACCCTTAGCATGAAATCGTAAAGTTAACCCTCCCCATGCATGTCAATATTTTTTATTTGCTGCTGGCTTCCCTCAGAAAGTTTCTAGAAACTGGGATCAATGGTCAAAAAAGTCCAGCAAAACTGCTATCCTCTGCTACAAAAAAAACACCCCCAAAATCATTAAAACCACACTAGCAGCCACTGATTTGACCCCTCAGGGACAATTTCCCTCTGATCAAAATACCAGCTCCCCTACATTACTACAGGAAGAGGGGCTCACACAAGCCAGCTATCTGAGGAACCAGACCCTTCCTGCAACATGAGCATGCAGCTACTCCACAAGCTCTAGGTCAAAGCTCAGCACACACTGCCATGTTACAAACATCTAACAAATCTAGTACAAAGGACATGTCCTCCATTAAACTGAGCACAGAGCCCAGGGATGGCTATAGGAAACAAAACACTATAGATTTTAGACCACAACTCTGGTAAACGGAATAAAATAGAAGACCAAGGCTCAAGAAATCTCTTGTTCCTTGGCTAACCAGTCAGGCAAACATTCATGGAAATAGTGCCAGTGGGCACTAAGAACATCACAACACTGGGAAATCTATGATATCCTACATGCCACTGCAAACTCCTGCTGCTCTCCCCTAGTCAGGTATGTCAGGCTGATGCTGTACAATTAGTATCTTGCCAGAAATGGGTTTGCCCTCCTTGTGTAATAAAGGGAAAGATACCCTCTTTCTTCCCTAGCAGCACGAAGAGCTGCTTGGAAACAGTCAGATGTCTCCTCCAGCAAACTACCTTTCTTCCTTAAGCATGAAAGGCAGCTCTTTAGAGACCTGAACTGGGCAATGTGTTCTCACATCTTCCTTGAAAAGAGACAGGCAGAGAACAAACAGCTAGAAGGACAGAAGGCAGACAGAAATACTGCCATCACTTGTGTTCCAGACCCTGCTTGCCCAGGACTTGGAGGAAAAACTGCCAAGTGCAGAGGTGTGTGGCACCCAGCTGCCATCAAGCAACCCTCAACATACCCACTGAAATCAAGGTAGACAAGGACATTTTTTAAGCCCTGGGTGGACTGTATTTCACTGATATTTGCATAACTGTACGCAGTTGAGTCTGACTTGAACTGAAACTTGACATAAGCAGTGCTGAGGTTAACAACACACACTAATACAGCACTGGGCCACTCTTCTGAGAAGCTTCTAAACAGCAGCTTAGTGCCATAAGCAGTGGCAAATCAGCACACAGTGAACACACAACAGTGGTTTCCAAATCTTTGAGCAACAGCAACTCTGGCTCCCTTGTGCCCCAGAGCCCTCAGGTGGAAATGCCAGGTCTGTAAGCTTAACAGACCTCAAAAGGACACCTTACACCACCTAAAGAGCACTCACCACTTGGGAATCATGATTTGGGAACTGCTGATTAACTCATCTGAGGGCGGAAAACACATTACACGGGAGTTTATATGAGAAGAGAGCACAGGACTTCCACTGGACAGTGAGTGCAGTGAAGTGACAGAGTTTCACGAGATGCAGGAAAGTGAATTAACAGTTCCCCACTGACAAAAATGGAGAGGTTTTACTCCCTCTTCCAGATGTGCTGCTGCCACTTACTTGTATTATCTCTGTCTCTCACAAGACCCCTCTGTGAACAAGTTCAACACAATACACACCCAGCCAAAAATTTTGATTTCTTTCGGTTTGGGTTAGAAAAGACAGATGAGCTCAGCAGTCAGCAAGAAGAAAGGGGTATGTCAAAACTGCCAGATGAAGGAGCAGAAAAGGGGTAAGGATGAGGGAAACTAAAGCCATCCCCCAGTTCAGCAGCAGCAAATCATTCTATTGATTCAACTGCCAGCAGGACCACCACCTCAGATACCCCAACATCTTATCACTGCCACACAAATAACCATGGTAATTTGTAAGACTGCTAAAGATTGCTATGAACCCATCTATCTGCATGTGTAAAAATGGTTATGGACACAGCCAGAGACAAAATACTGTCATCAGAGCTTGCATGTTTTAAGTTCATTATCTGTCGTCTGAAAAGTAACAGAAACAGGAAAGCATGGGGACCTTATAACCAATAAAGGAACATGCAAGATTTGGGTGGTGTTGCAGAACAGACATGAAACATAAGGGGGAAAAAAATAGCATCTTTTAAACAGTGGAAATCCTATCCAAGCAGCATAAACAGATCTGAATACAGACCCATCCAGGCAAAGTGCCAGTTACAAAATTTGAGACACACATAAAGATGATGAAATGAAGCACAGAAAGATTAGTTTAAATTCTGAATTCATTAAAAGCATTAGAAGCACAAATTCTGCCCATGAGATGTAGAATGCCTTGGCTACCAGCAAAAAAGAATGGGGACACTGGAGAGACATTGCAATTGTACAGACACTGCAATCATATCCATAATTAGTGCAGTCTTATGGAGACATTCCTATCCTGAAGGCTCTTAGGTGGAATATGATAATGCAAACTTGATATCAGTCCTTGAAGAGAATATTTTTCATTAACTCCAGCAACTTCCCATTCAGTAACAAGTGTATCTCCCAAGAGCATACATGAAAAGAGCATTCAACAAGTGCAAAGCTACCCATAAACCAAGGTATTTCAAGTTTGAAAAGCCTGCGCCTACCAGGAGAAATAAATTTTCAGCAAATCTCACCAAGGGATGTCATATAAAAGGTTAATAAATTGAGATATAAATTAAGATAAGCGAAAAAGACTTACTGGCTTGACCTGCCAACCACTTTAAGGTGGGTTATTTCCTTATTTTTAAAAAAGGTGCTAAATCTAATCACCAAGCAAGTATTCCCAAAATGGTGGATTTTTCTTCTTAAGAAGTTTTTGTGCCTTCAAGGGTTCTCTACATCAGAGAGTGGGAGCAGATTTGGAAGCAATGCTGAACTCTTCAGCAAGTCACCGTCAGCAACTGACTTTACACAAAGCACTGCCAAAAGCACAATGTAAACTCACAGAGCATGGCAGGGGGAAATGACAACAAAATATTTAACATTTTTCAGTCATGTGGATCCTAATACTACTTATAACTGTAATAGGTAGAAAGTTTTAAAATTAAAACTTTCCGTCTTATGAGCATGCTACTAAAACTTAAAGATAACCTAAGAAATTCGAGTGGGCAACACCTTTGAAAGTCACACAGAATACAAGGGGCCAAGAAGCACATGGTTAAACATCTAATTAAAGCAGCTTCTTTTTACTTTAAAAACAGCTTTCTGGGAATGAAAAGAGGACAATGTTCCAGAAATTAATGTGGGAACTGGCCCCCCAGCCTACTTTGGGAGATGTGGGTGGTAATTTGATGAAGATTGCTGATGGCTCTAAAGCTCTGCTTGCTTTTTTTTTTTTTTTTTAGCATTAGCAGAAGAATGTGGCCCACGAATTTCTCAGTGTCATGACAGAGGCTCACTGAAAGAAGGTTAATTGTTAAAACCAGACAGAAACTAACATTTTTACAACTGGAATATACTGTAGCCAGTATGTGGAGGACAGCTGAAGAATGATTAAGTTTTTCTTATCTCTTCCTTCTGTGAGAAGGTAGGTGACCTAGGATTCTACCTACATCTGCCACCGTGACATAAGTACTAGCCATAAGACTCTGTCATTTCATCACCTGCAAGAGAAATAGTGAAGATTTGTTACTAAGGGCAGTATTAATACAGAAATTAAATGGGTAACAGCTGCTTCATCTTAGTGCACTGCACAGAAGTTGTTTTGTTATTAGACAAAGAAAAAATTTATTCTATAAACTGAAAGCTGGTTTACTCACAAGAAAAAATAATTAAAAAAACAAAGAGAAAGTAGATTTTTGAGAAGATGAGTAAGAAAAACCAATCTCCAGAGCTGACCAAAAATGGAAATGCAAGCAATACTGAAATAGAAGCAACATGAGAATAAACTTCCCATTCATAGGTACATGAAATAAATCCTTCTTCAGATTACTTTCTAAAAAAGGGGTTTCAGCGTGATTGCCAATTGTTCCTCCACCAATGCTATGATAACAGTCACTAATCATTTGAGACAACAGGAGAGAGTATTTTTCACTGATCTACAGAAGTCAAGATTCACAACCCCTACATTTCTGCTTTACTGAAAATTAAGTTGACTTCTTTGTCACAACTCATCAGATTCTTCCCTGCTATATGCTGAAGTAGGGCACAGGGGCAAATTGATTCATTTTCCTATCAAGTACCTAGGTGCATATATATTTTATATGGACATACCACATCACTGTCATTCCATGACTGTTTGGTATTTGACAGTTAATCTGATCAACTTCAGAACCACACTGGCATTCACAGCCCAGAAAGAAAGAGGGACCTGGCCCTTCCACTCCACACTGAATGTACAGAGACAACCTCCCACACATGCATAGCAGGGCAACTGCCCCCTTGCCGAGAACAATATTCCACTCCTATCTCTGTGACAAATCCAGGCCTTAGAGCAGCTGGAAAAGTGACTAATTCGAGCTCACCCCCACCCATCCCCACCCCCCCCCCCAAAAAAAAAAAAAAAAAAAAAAAGCTGTTTCTGCCAAGCAAGCACTGAATACACTGCATTCCATTTCATTAAAACAATTACTCAGAAGCCAGCCAAGAATTACATAAAGCTTCCTCCCTGCACCACCCCCAGCCCCTTCTCTTCAACCTTTCCTCCCCAGCAGCTTCCCAGCTCTGCACAGAGAGGATCTCACCAGGCCCATGCCCTCCTGGAAGAAGTTGTTCACCCTGTCTCACCCTGCCCTGGCTATTCCATCCTACCCAAAGTGTTTCCCAAATTCCATCAGTGCCCTCAGAGGACTACAGTCAATCCACAGCACAGAAGGTCTCTGAATTTCCCAGCCCTCTGAGACCATCGTGATCAGTTTTATGTAGTTTTCTCCCTCACATGTGATAGTAAATTAGCACCTAACAAATTAAGCCCTTTACCAACTCTACAGAAGAATGAATGATAACCTAACAGATTTTATCTCTGACTCCTGTGGCTTTTAAACATGATCCCAGGGCGGAGGGTGCTGGAGGCACCAGATTTATGCAATGAAGAGATACAAGAGCAACATGCCAGAGTAGCTGCTTGTGAGGCATGGCCCAAGGGAACTGCTCAGGACAGGCAGGCAGCAAATCACAGATTAAGCACCAGCAGGATGGACCGAGAACTACAAGCTTCGGGTTTTAAGAACCTGACTGACAAATTCATCCCCAACTCCACAGCCCCCAGCCTGACTGACAGTGCTGAAGCTCCTCACATCTCACAGCAGAAATAAAAGGCAGCTTCTTCTGGCACACAGGGCTCACCCACCCACTACACTGACTTGGCCGCTGATAGAAGATTTCGTGACGCGGATGAAATGGCATTTCATTCCCTCCCCCAGTGCTCCAGCTCTCTGTAGGGATTCTGTCTAACTGCTGGAGCTGCTCACAGCCAGGCAGAGTAGTTCCAGCTGTGTATCACCATGCCCTAACCAGACCTACACAGCTCAGGAAAAGTCTACCACATAAAACCCACCATGAACAAGGGGGAGAGCTGAAAACCAAAAGTACTATTCCTAGGGTTCTTACTCCTGTGGCCCAGCTCAACCCAAAAGGGGTGATCTGCTAGCAACAATCAAAAACAAAATACCAAAGCAGCTGCTGAAGAATGGGGAGCAACAGACACAAATAAGGGCCAAATAGGATGAGCAGCAAAAAAGGCCAGCCAGACCATCACCTTATTCCAACTCGTAGGGCACCGGTAACCTCAACTGACATGCAGTTAAGTCTTGGGTTCCTTTGTCTAACCCAGCTGAAACTGATGGCTCCAACTCAAAAGAAACCTTTCCAGAGAGAAGCCCTGAATTTGTTTAGAACCACTAGAGGATAGAACAAGGGAGTATTAAGCCCCTAATCCACAGCAAAATCATTTACAGCCCTCCTGCTTGAGACCTTTCCTACTTCTGGATTTCTTTGCCCACTTCTCTTGAAAAAACAGCCTAATCAGAGTTTCTGAACTTCCTAAAGTATGAAGTGCAATTCTCTGCTCTCCTTGCTCTTCAGGGATGGACATAAAGCAAGATCATATTGGGTGTCTAGACAGACACAGGATTAATTCTGTCTGCCAGCCCAATTTTGTGACAAAAACATGGGACTGTTTTATTTCTGGAGACCCAATACAGTTTGATTTATAGCTGAGCCATTTAAAGCACAATTCCCCAGGCAAAGTGTCATTCAGAAAGTCGATTCCCTGGAGTGCCATTTACTTTTTCTGATGTTCTTCACATCATTTGAAAAATGTTAGAGGTTTAAACGTGCAATAAAAAGTAAAAATCAAAAAATCAAGCTATAATCTGCTGCATGCTGCTACCCAGATGTACTCAGAAGTTCACCCAGCAAAGCCAACTACACAGACGTGCATACAATAATAAGAACACTGAGAAGTGTCAATACAAACTGCAATTGAAGAGTTCAGACAACCCCATCATCATATAAATAACTTGAACTAAACTTGTTCACAGTGTAGACAGTCCAGCACAGGTAAAAGAGAGTCAAGCAATAGCCATGAAGGCTGCCTCTCCCTCTGGCCTGCCTTAAGTTTTCTTGGACCCTCAGGTTGTAGTTGTCTCAAACTGTTTAGATAAATTTCCCATGTAAATTCAGAATAATTAGTGTCTGCTTCAAGAAAAAAACTGCACTTACAAGAGCAGAAAAAGAGCTTACCAGACTCCTAAAACAGCACAAACACATGACCTCGGGGACTCAAGTTGCTACAACTGAAACACCAACACCAAACTCATTCCATCACACTCCAGTTGCCAACTCGACTTTGTTTGCTTCGTTGGGATGTAAAAACACACACACAGAGCAGAGCAAGCATGGATTTTAACACCAGTCAGTCCAGGGTGATTGTCCCCAGCCAGCTGGCTCCTGCTGCTCTGAGGCCATTTGCACTGAGAATAAGCACAAATGGGAAAAATCAGTAAGCATGATATGACAAAGTCATCACCCACCTCCTATTTTTACGGTGTATCTTTAGCACACAACATTCTTTGAATGACTTCATGATGCTTTGTGGTAAAGGGAAAGACTAGAGTAGAACTACTGTGGGGAACTTGGAAGGGAAAGGAAATTTTTTCTCTACTCACAGCCTGTCATAACAGAGAATGAAGAAAGGATGAGCAATCAGAAAGGCGGAGAAGGAACATCAAACAGGGCTAAGAGCAAAAACTTATAAATCTCATTCAAACTTGCAATTGTAAGCTTTCCCACAATGGAGCTTCTCCATCAGAGGAGCATGAGTTACTACTCTGATCTATTCAGCTGGAAGCTATTTCTTAAACACAAAAATCTTGACAAATATTAACCATACATTGCAGGTAAGGAGCTGTTAATCCCTATTTTGCAGATGGAGAAACAGTATGTCTAAAGTCAAGGCAAATTTTGAGGCTGTGGATGAATGGTTACCCAGAGCTAGATTAAACATAAGCCACAACTAAAAGAGGTGACTGACAGTCCATGTAAAAAAAACTACTTTCAGAAGAATCAGCTTGCTGATCCAGCTAACTGCCCAACAGCTGTTCTGGACACTAGGGGAGATGGGGGGAATAACAACACAAAAACCTCCACAGCACATCTTAAAGCTGCCAACAGTTAAATTAGGTTAAACCAACTGGAAATGCAACTTCCACTTTCTCTTGAATTCAGCCCAAAAGGGAATGGTACCACTTCTTGCTTCTGCACTGCACTGGATCTAGTTATCTTGCCATAGAGTGACAATTTCACTTGCTGATTCAATGGCAAATCATTTGTGCAATTTGGGGAAAGGGCTGGTTTTCCGAAAGACTAGCAATTTGAACCAATTTACTCTGGAGCCTGATTCTCACTAAGTGAGCAGAGCAAACACGCAAGAGATGGGGAAGCTCGAATTACTGTTTTTGACTGCAATCTGAAATTGAATGAGATAGAAGGTGAGATTTTACAAACACTGAAACAAGAACAGGACTCAAAGGTTTCCACAGTGCTGTATATAGCATTTTAAAATAGAGAAGTCTAGCAGTCATGACAAGATGTACTTCCAGGGCTTCTTATTAAACCCAAGTTAGCTAGGATAGGCTAAAATGAGCAAGAAACTCATTTCCCTAAACCCCATCTTCTTATCATAACCCAGGGAAGCTTTCAACAGACAATGTCTCACTTTCAGGCAGCTGGACCAGAAGAGCATCTTCATTAACAGCTTCCGCAACAGACAAAAAGGGACACAGAAGATGAGTACACAAAGGGAGGGAGGCACAGTCTGTGATGCAGAGCAGGGAACTGGGACCAGAGACTCTATTCATTCACACTGATTTTCCACTAGCAGAACACAACCGAATTCAGAATCTCTTCTGGTTTTCTCCAAAGCTGCAGTAGATCCTGGATTCACAAGTAATGTGTTAGTCTGATTCAAACAGATTTAATCTGTGGACAGAGACAGGCTTTACCACCACCCCCAGTGGCACAGCTTTAACTTAAAGAATTTATTTATGTCTGTTATTGCAGTAAATCAAAAAAACAACTCCGATATAAGTAGAAGTGCTTCTACTGCTTCTTCTGCTGCCAGACTTTAGAATTTTATCCACAATTTCTGCCATTTCACAACCTCTTCTATATAATAAATACACTTCAAGGGGAACAAGGTGACGAAAAAAGGGTCTGCAGAAATTAAAGTATGATTCTCTGGAAAAGGAAGAAGATGTATGAGAAGTTAGCCATTTCTTTCACAAGTGGTAGAGATGGTGTCTGAGCATCAATTTTAACCAAGAGGGCAGCTGAACACTTGGGACAAGTTGACCTCTCCCAGGAAGGGACAAAGAACCTAAAGACAGCACAGAGTCCAGGCTTTCCATGGAATTAGTGCAACAAGAAAAGAAGTCTCTCTCTGGATTGCACACTGCTCGAGGCAGAGGACTCCCTGTCTGAGTTGCTCAGGACAATGAAGTCCCTGTTTTACGAGGGGTCAGAACAGCTAAGAAGCTGAAACAAGTCAGAACCCCATTGTGCAGAGTATTAGTTCTGTTTACAGTCTTCTCGCCCAGCAGCAGGAATGACTCAGAAACCTGAGCCAGTAGAAAGCCAAGGGACCAAATTACTTTACCAGCATTTCCCCCCAGTACCATTTCCTGGGCGTAGCTGACCATGAGCAATTTCACACTAAACTTTCAGCCAAATACGACCAAAACCCCCTGCCTATGACTTCCAAACAAAAGGCACCAGGTCAGACAGAGGCAAGAATCTCCCTCAAAAGAAGAACCAACAGCATTGCCCTGCAGAGTCCAGCAATCTTCCAAAAGCAGAGATGACAGATGGAAACACATGCAGCCCTCTCCACATGCCCATGAAAAATCAATGGTAAGATTCTTCCCTTTAAAGTCAATCTTGAGAGGCTTAAGCCCTAAAGGAAGGGTGGGATAGAATTCCTAAAACAAAGGAAAATAACTTTTAAAGTAAAATAACTTTTAAAGTAAAATTTTTTGTGCCACTTAATCTTTGCACGCTGCATTTTGAAGCTACACTGCTAGACAAGCATTTTGAAAAAAAAAATATATATATATAAATCCTTCTAGAAGTGAGCAAGCACACCTAAAATAAGAAGCTTGCAGTGTAGTTTACATGAACAGTCAAAACGCTGCCATAAATACGCTCTTAGTGGACAGAAATAACTTTTTTGTAAAATGTATTTTACAAGCTTTAGTGAAGGTTGTTTTGGCTTTGATTGCAAAACCCAGTTTAAAAAATCTGAAGTCTTTTAAAAAAATAAGATAAACCCAAGGAGTAGAGGAGTTTCAAAATCATCAAAAGAAAGCGTCTAAAAGCAACATTATTTTTGCTTGGAGTTAACAAAGCTCAAAAAAATGAGAAGTTTTACAGTCGTGTTTGCAAACAACTGCATTCAGAAAAAGGCTGTCAAAAGCATTCAGAGCCAAAATCAAAGTCTTTGACTAAAACACTCTTCTCTCCATAAAATACATGAAACACGACACATCTTCCACAAGCAACAAATCCTAAAGGATCTACTTAAACAAGGGAGCAACAAATCCTGCTGGATCTGCTTAGACAAGGGAGGAACAAATCCTGATGGATCTGCTTAGACAAGGGAACACCACAGAACCAAGAACAATTCAACATCTAATTCCCTATCTAAAACTGTCTAAAGAAAATATGTGTGGTCAGTCAGTTCCATGCTGAGTTTTGGGAATCCCCTGGAAGAGGGGAAAGCCCCATGTCAGGATTCTCACTCTTTAGGACTGTTTTACTCTCTGTGTCAGTTTACAACAGTGCAGACTCATTCAGTAAGCTTCCTGTCAAACCCCAAGGACATCCGCAAAATATGCTTCCTCAGAGAGAGATTTGAGGAAGACAATCTGGACAAGCCTGGTCAGCTGCTCAGATTCAAGGTCTCTTGCTCCCTTCCCACAACGTGCTGTTCCAGTTCATACCCAGACCCAGCACCAAGGCTCCCCCAGCTCAGCGGGGTGCACCAGTTCCGCATGCAGAGATCTGAAGTGGTTTCCTGTGTGAGCTGTGCACTGTGGCACCACCTTCTTCAACACTGAGGGTGGAAAAAAAGGAACAAAGTTTTTTTCAACTCCAAATGAATCTCCAAGCAGCACAAATCCATTCTCACAGATGTTTTGTAACCTCTTCAGCCTGAACAGCATGAAATTGAGATACTTCTGGACCTCCATTTTACAGAGCATACGTACACACCAATCACCTCTGCTACCTCTGGAAAAAATAAGGTTTTGGTAAATTCAGAGAGTGAAAAACAGAAATACCAAGGAGCTCTGTGGCGTGTTCCCTCATGCTCAGCAAGGCCCATCAGTTACCAGCACATTCTGCACCACACATATTGAAAAGAACGGTGTGGAAAGAACTAAGCTGATTTTACGTGACATCAACTCTGAACCTTCAAGGAGCATTAGCTCAGGCTCAATGTTAAACTTTTTTTGGGACAAAACTGGCCCTGGAAACAGTGCAGCTATGTCCACATGGCACTGTGCCCGAACCAACAAGTCTTGCCGGACCAGCTTGACTCTGGACAGAGAAAGCACAGGCTGTATCCATGGCACAGTTAATCCACAACTCAGATAATCCACCCACAGATAATGGGGAAAGAAAAATAAACAACTCTCACTTCAGTTCAAAAGTTTGACTTATTTCAGGAGAGCTGCATCAGCACAGCCCTTCTCTGTGCATCCCCAGGTGAATGGCTTTAGAAAAGTGAGTGAGCTTGGGGCTCACAGTGGCTTGCAGAGAGAAAATAGGTGGTATGCCTTTCCCTGGTGAATTCTGTACACCAAAGGGTCTCACTTTTTTTGTTCAATTGCTTACTGTTAGATAATCAGATCTTGACCAGTCTGAAAGACTGTACAAAAATTGAGAAAGCCATGGTGTAATTAAGATGTGATGAAATCGAGCCACTGAGACAAAAGGTTCTGGTTTAAAAATCAGATCACAACTTTAAATTCTGGTTGTTCCAACAGATTTTAACACCTCAGGAGAACAAAACAGAGACAAACTCAGATCTTTTTCAGAACTTCTGAAATTCTTTTCAAAATCTCAGCTCTAATCCTCTTCCAGAGGAAAATTAAAAAATGTTGAAACTGCAGTAGTCTATTCAGATAACTGTAAAGTCTCACAACTACTGCTCAAGGAATGCAACAAATGCAGTGGGGACATTGCAGCTCCCATTCTTCAAGAGTACATTGATGAGACACTGAACTGTCCCTGCACAATGCTATCTGCATGCTCACCTGGAAGAGCCACTCAACAAGTCAACACACAGGCTGGGTGAATCCTGTTCTGACTAGCAGTGCATTCCTCAACACGCTAGGAACTTGCTGTAGGATGACCACCAAATCTCCAAGAGATTACCGGACTGAGGGATACAAGAAATGGAAAACACAACTGTCTCCACTTAAAGAAACAATAACTGTGAGAAGACACTGCAGTAGAGTAATTCTGTCTGTGCTACCAGCTACTTCAGCTGGGCAATGAGTGAGGTTTCACACCCTAAGAACAAATCTGTCGTGGTGCAGCTTTCATCAGGAGGCTGTGCACCTGACAGACTCCTTGCTCTCCATGTCTATCAGAAGCCCAGCTCAGAGTCTGTTTTCTCAAGGTGTGACCATCAGCTTTATGCCAGCTCGATAACGTGAGCTTCCAGGTCCAGTAATAAAACTGCAATTTTTCTGGAACAAAATCTTAACAGAATGTCTGGTTTCTATTAAAGGTGGGATGGAAGTAAGGGATCACAGCCCCTCCCCAGTGTCTGCTTTAATCAGTTTCATAAGCAGAAATCAGTCACCCTAATGTCTCCCAGAGCACAAGGGATTTGGGCAGATCCACTCCCTTTCCGGCTTGGTACCAAAGCAACTCAAACTCTCTAGATCTTTCCAGTTCGACCAATTGCCGGACGCTTCCCCATCAGAGGGGTCTGAAAGCTTTCGGCAGAGCTGGGGGAAGCGGAGGGCGGATGCGGTGGGCAGGGGCTGTGCTCCGCTCTCCCCCGAGGGCTTCCCGGTGACCACTCCACACCCGGGCAAAGTTACACATCTCGCCCAAGAATAGACTCGAGAGCCCGCGGTGGCGGCAGAGGAGGAGGCGTCAGCTGAAACCCGACCACGCTGCTCCCGGGGCACGGGACCGAAGGGCGCCTTTCCCGGCCGGGCAGAGCCGGGACAACACCGGCGGCCCGCTCCGGGGGCTGGTGGCCGCGGCCCCAAGGCAGCGCAGCCGAGGCTCCTGGGGGCAGGTGGCGCCGCGAGCAGCCGGGAGGGCCTGAGGGGAGCGGACACGTCCCCAGGCGCCGGCAGGCCCGGCCCGAGCCCCGGGGAGCGGAGCCGGCGGGGACGCCGAGGGGCGCAGCGGGGCCGGGGCCGGTGGGGCCGCCGTCCGGAGCGCTGAGAGGCGGCGTCCCCCGCCGTGGGGTGAGGCGGTAGGGACTCGGAACTCACCCAAATCGTCCATGGTGATGGTGCCTCCGGTGCCGCCGCCGCCGCCTCAGCTCCTCGCAACTTTCCCGGCCCGCCCCCGCGCGCACCCGCCGCCCGCGCGCGCCCGCGGCGCCAGGCACCGCCCCCTGGCGGCAGCAGCGGGAGGGAACGGGGCTGGGCTGGGCGGACCGGACCGGGCCGGGAGTGGCCGGCGGTCCCGGGACTGGGGATCTGGGGTGGAGAAGTGGCCGGGGAAATGGCGGGCCGGACCTCGCGCTGGGGCTGAAGGCAGCAGCTGCCAGCCCAGCGCCTCAGAACAACGCAGACCCAAACCCTGCGCTGGGCGGGCGGGACCGGGCCATGTCCGCCAAGGCGGCGATGCCTTCCTGCCAGGCTGGGCTGGGGTGCTGCTGCCCGGCCGGAGCACTGCCGCTTCGTGACCCAAAAGCCTTCGAACACGTTCACATTTCTGAGCCTCTGACGATTCACCCCATCCACAAGAAATCCTGGACAGGCGAAACCTTTCCTGACCAATTTTCCACAATCTGTTGTCACCATAAAGGAAAAAGGAAAAGCCACCAACCACTTCTCCTTTGCTCTGTTTAACAACGCTAACAGCCCTCCTGGATTTAGCATGTGACAGTGCGTTTCAAACCGCTATTTCCCACTCGCTTTTCCTCCCAAACCACTCCCAGACCACTCTCCGATGCAGCAAAGCCTCCCCTGAGCCGCAGAGCAGCTCCACCCTCATGCCAGGCAGGGTGTTCACCACCGCACTCCAGCCAAGTCGAGATGGCAGCAACAAGAGTTGCTCAGCCCCAGTGCCCAGCTCCTTATCTGATGCGAGATACACAGAAAACTATCAGTGTGGGAACGGCTCGGGAACCAGGAAACATGACTCCTGCAGCACTTTTCCTTACAAAATGAGTACCAAGGCAGGGAATGTTCTCAGAGCTGAACAGCACATGTGCTTTTGTCGAGCTGAGATTACAGGATTGCATTTTCACAAAAACAGCGGTTATGAGATCAGCCACCAGTAATCTCTGAGACTTTATTTTTCCCTCTCTAAGCACACGCAGTTTCCCTAGCTAATACAATTCAACAGACATCATTATTTCCTGTGTTAAGACATGCTATAACAAGAACAATCACTGCAGGGGCATGGAAATACCCCCTCCTAGCCCCAGCCAATGCTTGCAAATAATCAAAAGCCTCCAGGAAATTCACTCCAGGTTTTACTCCAAATTCAGGACTTCCCGGAAAATTCCATCCACACCTGTATCTAAGTACAATACAAATATAAGCAAAGATTTGCACCATGTGCTTCACTATCAGTCCCAAGGATCTCATCTGACACACCCAGTTTTGGTCCTTGAGCAAAATTTAAAACATTGTTTGAAGGAACTGTAACATTTTCTCTAAAACCTATCACTGGACAGTGATGACTTCAGCATGTGTCCCCTCATGGAGAGCAACATAAAACACTGGTAGCATAGTGGACCTGAGGTCATCAGAAGCACATCCTTTTCTGGGATCTGTATGCTCCTTCTAGCAACAAGTAACAGTCTTGAGTTGTATTTTTATGTCTGCATAAAGAGCTCACTGTACTCTGTTCATACCATAGCCTGGTATGCAATTTTTATCTTCAGCTTCCTACAGGATCCTTTGGGAGTCTGGAAGTGAGTACAAATCAAGAAGGTTGTTTCTATTCTGTCTCAGAGCTGCAGTTAACAGTTCAGAGCACCAGTTAGGGTTGTACCCAAAGAAATGGGTTGTGTCCAAGAAGCTTAGTGTTTAAAAAAAAGAAAAGTCATTGCTGATGGCTTCAGCTCTGTTATGAAAGGGTCAATGAGGTGGAAAGGGCTCTTACCTGAGTGATAGAATCCTCCAGTAGCATGGCTTTTAAAACCAACCTTACATTTATTGCACTCCTCATAGGCAGGTGCTGAATTCTTCTTCACCCACTAACATTTCTTCTGTAAACTGTCAGTCCTTAACCATCCCACAATAGCCTAGGGAGCAGGGGCAGTTTAAAACCCAAGCTGCTAAGAAAACTGCTCTGTGGTGTGGGATCAAGCTAAATTCACACAATGTTCACTCTCGTCTGTCCTTCCTACTGCCCTGGAACTCCTGTTTTCTCATCATCTACCTGCTCTCTGCCTCTGAAATTCTTATGAATCCTTCACTCAAGTACCATTCTTCCTCAGCTGTCATGCCCTGCTGATGGCCACCTCCAGCAAACTCCTTCCCACCAAGGCATGCCCAGAGGCTGTTGTTGTGATGAGGGGGTAGTGATGCTGAATGCAGCTACATCCCTCATACTGGTGCTGGATGAGAAGTGCTAGGGAACAAAGGCAAGTAGTTCATTAGAAAAGTACACAAGACTTCCCCTCACATTGTGCCCTGTGACTCAGATGCACTATGACTCGACTTATCTTTCACAGAAGCAGTGGTAAGAAGTTATTGCCATGATTTACAGATGAGAAACAGGGATGGGGGATGGAAACAAAGTCAGGCAGTGAGTCAGTACCAAACTAATGTTGGACTTCAGAACTTCTGGCTTCACACAACCCAAGTGTTCAGAGTCTTCGCTCAAGCCATCTTTCCCTCTCCTCAAAGCATCATTTACCAGTTACAAACCACCTCCACAGAAGGGTGGCTTAATCCACTGACCTCCACACACCTGACACCCAGAGACTGGATGGATTAACTATCCACCTGCCCTGTCAGGGCTGTAATCTCAGACTGGCTCCCAAACAGAGGAGTAATCCAAGCTCATTTATTAATACCTCTTTATGGAAAGCACTGTTATTTACAATAGACTATGTCAAAGAAGAACAGATATGAAGCTACACTGACTTGTGAGACAGGCTTAGGGCTTACCTGTGCACTTTCCAGAGAGTGACTTGAAACTGCAGAGTGATGACAACGACTTCATTTGAGTGTGTGTCCTCTCTGCTGTGCCACACGGACATCATGGACGGGGATGTAGCTTCAAGTGACTGCAAAGAAGACAAATTCAGGCAGATCTTAAGGCATTGCTTAAGGCAATGGGAGTAATTGTCAACATGTAACTTCTCCATTCGAGGTCCTACTTACACTTTTGGAAGGATCTATTATAGCAAACAAATTAACTTTGTTTCTAGCATAAGATGTAGGACAGGACTTCACAAGGCAAATGAAAGCACCATGTCAGTGTAGTGACACAGTCAGTTTTGGCAGAAGAGATGAGAACCCATCAAGTGATAAACCCAATCAGTCAATTACATGAAGCATATTACTGACCATAAATTACAAATGCCCTTGGTATCCATCAGTGTGGTTTGACCTGCTGAAGGGTAATGACATCCCTATGCTTCAGGTTTTGACTTCAAATTGATATTGCTAGTAAGGAAGTCTTTGGTCACTATTGTGTACAATACCCCAGCACAGCTGAGTATCAGAAATAAACCTGATAATGAGGAAACGTTAATACTGACTATGTTTTCTACTCTGCCTAGTTACAGTTTAAAACAGCTGCCAAGCTCAGGGTCTTACAGGAGCACCCAGATGGCACACACAGCCACACAGAGAACTTCAGAGGTAACTTGTCAGCAACATAAGCTACATCTAATTCCTGCACAGGGACAGAGGGCAGCTGCTTCCAGCTCCAGGGGATGCAGCCCAGGGATATGGTGTACAATGGTCATTAGTCTCCCTCCATAGGGTCTGCCTACGTATAAATGAAATGAGAGATACAACTTAGAAATGCATGGGGTCTACTTAACTTATAAAATATAATTTTACACCAAACTCAGCAGCTGCTTTTTCCATAGTAAAGGTTTGTTATTCCTTTGACAGTAAGGTGGGCTGTGGGAGGTTCTGAGGGGACTGTTGTCGTTTGGGTTGTTTTTTTTTTTTTTATTTAAGCAAGTTATGTCAGTCGGTACACACTAACAAGCACCCACATACCTACTACTGCTCTGTGCACTGAACGCTGTTCCTCAAGGTTTCGGTGCATTTCTGACACCCAACACGACTCAGAGATCTTCACAACCCTCACAGCCTCTATTCCCTCCCCTCATGATCGCACTGCACCGCATTACCACCCTTTTTAAGATTTTTTCTCTTTTTTTAACCACCTAGATTCAGTCTCCGTAGAGACTGTCAAAAATTGCCAATGCCGACTATATTTCAAGTCGTCATGGCGGGGTATTGGGAAAAGTTTTCAATTAGCAATAATCGCGCCTCGGATTAACCTCATTGGCTACGATACTGCCACTGCGCAAAGCTACCAGGATGTTCCCACCGCCGCCGCCCCTCGCCCCGGCGTCGCTGCCGAGCTCGGGGTGAGCCCCCCTGTCCCTCGCCTCCCCCTCCGCCTCCCCCGGCACCGCTCTCCCGTGCCGCCGTCCCCACCGCCGCACACCCCGGTGCGGGGTTCCCCGTTTTGCCCCCTCCGTGCTTACCGGCGTTGAGGGCGCGAAGCTTGCTGGGAAAGGGTATGCAAATAGCATGACGTCACGCGGGAGACTCCCCGATGAATGAGGGATTTCCCACCGCCTCCCAAATGGATGAGGAGCTCCCACCCTCTATCCTTGCCTCCAGCCCATCCCAGCGGCACCCCAACTTAGTGACCTTCCAAAGGCGCGGCACCCCCGCCTGCCCCTAACTCCCACCCACCCATCCTGTCAGCACCCGTCGCTCCTTTTTAGTCCCTCTCTATTTTTAACCACATCAAACACAGCCTCCGCAGAGGCTCACAAAAATTGCCGATGCCGACTGTATTTCCAGTCGTCATGGCGGGGTATTGGGAAAAGTTTTCAACCAGCAATAATCGCGCCTCGGGTTCACCTCATCAGCTACGATACTGCCACTGCGCAAAGCTACCGGAGAGCTCCGCCCCCCCCGCCCCCGGTACCTCCGCCCCGCTGCCGTGCTCAGAGCGCGCCGGCGCCTCACCGGACACGCGCTGCCCCGCGCCCCCGCCGCTGCCACGGGGGTCGGTACCGGGAGGTCGGGGGGTGGGGAGAGGAGGTACGGGAGGGGAGGCTGGGAGGTACGGCGGCGAGGAGCGCTGGGGGTGCCGGGAGGGCGCGATGGTAATGAGCAGCGGGGAGGGGCTGTCCCCAGAATCACACCCGGGGTGACATGAGGTGTGCAGAGCCCGGACCCAACAGCCCAAGGGACACCTGGATTCACGGAACTATCAAAAGGGAGGGGTTGTGTTCTGCAGGGCTGGGGAGGGGCGGCATTCATGACACGCTTCTTCCTTGTGATGGCAAAATTCGGTGCTGCTGTACACAGGTCAGACTCTTCTGGGCTGTAAAATGAGAGAAAAAAATTAAAATGTCTAGTGTCTTGAACTAATTAGCAAAAGCTATTTGGAGAATGAATCTGAAAACCAGCCCAAATTATTAGAAAGAGTTCACTGTATGTAAAAGTAGGTGAGCTACTGTTCCTCTGAATCAGTCTTCTCTTCCTACTTACTTCTTCTTCAAATAAATAAGTTTCCTTCAGGGAAAAAAACAAACAAATAAACAAACAAACAAAAAAGGAAACCCAAAGCAAAACAAAAAAACCCCCCCACAACCCAAAAAATGTGTTATTGCCCAGCAAGCAATTTGTCTGATTTCTGCTGTGATCATGAAGCCTGATCCCTGCAGCAAGCAGAGAGGCACCACCAGCTCCCGCCAGGAAGCAACTGGTTGGAAGGTGGGTGGTGTCAACTCTGCAGAGCACCACAAACCATGTTCACAGGACTCAAAAGAACTCACCACACATAGCCACCCCTGCCTGCTCCACGCTCCAAAAGGATCTGTTGGAAAACTCTGCAATTACTTGTCTAACCTTGCTGCCGCATCTTTCCCTCAAACCTTTTTTCCTGTTATCCCAATAGTGTTTAACCACGAACACCACCATCTCTCTGACATCAAGTGTAGGTACCAAAGGAAGAGTGTCGGCACAGAGCCAACCTGTTGGTCCAGAGCATTCCCACAGCCTCCAACTGTTCACATCTCAGGGAATTCCTGAGCCAGAAGATACATCTTCAACAGCCCTCAGTGGACTTTTCTTCCATTATTTGCTTGGCCACATTTTAAGCCTAAACCCATTAGTGCCAGTGAAAGGAAAATGCCTGCTCATACACAGACAGGCATCTACGATGCACTTTATTAAAGCTGTTTGTATCAAATCTCATTATGCTTACATGATTCCTTGAGGGCAACTGTGATGCTCTTGGCATTTTCAAATGGACTTTATCAGGTCTCAGGCACTCGGGTTTGGGTGGTTGGTTTGTTTGGGGTTTCTTAGCTTCTTTGGAGCATGGGATTTGTAGTCTTTGTCCTTAGGGCTTAATGTCTTCGTGAACTCCATTTCCCAGAACACTCCTCCCCGGCAGCAGGCCAGCCCTTTCCTCCCCCGGTCGCGCACGGCAGCACTATAAGAGGTAAGTTTTCAGGCCTTATCCACCATATCACTCTCTTATTTCTTTATATGTGTTCGATTCAGCTCTTACACCACCCACTGCTCCTCCCCCTTCCCTCCCCCTCCTCCCGTCATTGTTACAGCAGCAGAGACTCGGGTGAGACGGGTGTCCTGGATTTCTGGCCTGTAACTGTAAAAACCTCTCTGCGGATCTTCTACCTTAAACTTAGTATTTTCCTGGGGAGCATCTTGGATGGTGTCAAAACAAACTAGCCTTGGATCTCAATAGGTATGTTTGAAGAGTTTCACTGATGTATAGTAGCTGTGCTTTCTTGTTCTGAGCACTTTAACTTTGGAAGCACCTTTGCATTTCTCAGAAAATACTCAGTTTCTCTCCTACACCTCACAGCAGCTCTCGAATGAATATTTGGTGATTTCTTTTTGCTGCTGGGCCTACCAGTGCCTCCTCTCTCTTGTGGGCCAACCCATATTATATCTCCATTTCACTGACCTCTCAAAACATTTCCTTCTGAAAGATCTTTTGAGGATAAGGGACAGGAATAGAGAATTTTCATCAGTTAAAGCAATTTAAATGCAGTCAAAACGGCCTTTTGAAAGCATCATGGCATAACTTACTCTCAAAGCAAATTACAGTTTATTGGGAGGCTTTGTGCCTTCTAATTAATTCCTATGGAAAATAAAACCTATTCAGAAGGGAAGGCTGAACACAACTCCTGCTAAACAACAAAACAAGGCAAAAAACATGTGACCAGGATCCACTGCTTAGATTTGAAAAATACTTAAGGAATATGGAGGAAGTCCAGCTTTCCCTATACTTCAACTGATGATGAAGCAAAATCTTTAGAACTGGATTAAAGTCCTTCCTCCATCTTCTAGATCTCATACAAGCCCCGTTGCTAAGGGAGGGGAAGAAATACCAGACAGCTGCAGTAGTGTCTTCCAGAGCTTTTTGTACTTTGCATGCTAAACATGAGAGGCTCAGAAATAAACGTTTTAAATTAGTGAAATGGAGAAAAGAGAACTGCAGACTGCTAGCAAGACCAGACAAAATCAAGGTCCAAAACAATCCACTCCTGTCACATAAGGTCCTGCACAGAACTCCTATCTGTCAGCACAGCTATCCCCAACAGTCCATGCCATTCTTCCCCTAAGCAGGATTATCCCTCCCATCCCTACCCACCAGGCAGCTGTTCCTGCCCCACACACATTTGGGTGACTCCTTCTCTCTCAGCAAAGCCCCGTTTCTGCTGGAGAAGCAAAGCAGTACCCCTCCACCTCTCCACTGACATTGGGGAGATGGCACCCCCAAAGGAGGAGGTGCCAGAGGCAGTCAGGCAGCCTCCTAATCACCTTTCAAGACCTGTTCAGCTCAAGGCTTTATAAAAAAACAGAAACGACTCCACTCAAAGCCTTTGTCCTGAGAAAGCAACATTTCAAGGTTGTTCTCTCCCTTCCACAGCATGTGCAAAGGATAAGGTAAATAGAAAGGGCTGATTTGGAGCAGACAGAACATTAAAGAAAGAGCAAGAGTCCCTTCTGGGGAGGAACCAGGTACAGCAGCTGTGCAGTGGCTTGGCAGGAGGCTGCTTGGCCTCCCTGCCAGTTCTGCTCTGTCCTGATGCACATACCTGGGAAATATGCTGCATCCTCAAGTCATTCTGGGCTCTTTACGAGTCCCCTTAGCCAGCTGTCCTTCACACCAGGATAGAAGGGCAGGAATCTTGCAAGTCAGGGGTGCCAACTTGGTACCTTCAGCAAGTTTTCAGTGTTGCCCTCCGTCAAAGGGGCATAGGAACAGTCCTCAGACGGGGCTTTCTTTAGCAGACATGCTCTTTGTTTTCTTTCACCTGCTACGTGTTCTGGTCTTGGCTTTTAGCTGAACATGTTCTCTGCCAGGAAGCTGCCAAGAGTTTGCAGAGCCATCAGATTCCATCACTGCAGATCCCATTCTGTACCCAGGACCTCTCCAGACTTAGCTTTCGTGCCAGCCTGTCTTCCCCCAGACCCTGCAGAAGTAGAAGAGCTCCAGCACTTTGTTTCCAACTCCAAGAGGCTGTTTGTAATGACTGGAGCTGGCATCTCCACTGAATCAGGGATCCCAGACTACCGCTCTGAAGGTGTTGGGCTCTATGCCAGGACAGACAGACGACCCGTCCAGCACGCAGAGTTTGTTCGCAGTGCCAGTGCCCGGCAGCGGTACTGGGCAAGGAACTTTGTGGGCTGGCCCCAGTTCTCCTCCCATCAGCCAAACACAGCACACTTGGTACTGAGAGACTGGGAGAAGCTGGGGAAGCTGCACTGGCTGGTGACCCAGAACGTGGATGCCCTCCACACCAAAGCTGGGAGTCAGCGCTTGACAGAACTGCACGGCTGCACGCACAGGTACTCTCTGTCACAAAGGGGGAGGGTTAATCCTCTGGTCTCTGGTTCAGGGTGACTGACAGGCAGG
The DNA here is from genome assembly GCA_023637945.1 of Phaethornis superciliosus. Classification (NCBI taxonomy): domain Eukaryota; kingdom Metazoa; phylum Chordata; class Aves; order Apodiformes; family Trochilidae; genus Phaethornis; species Phaethornis superciliosus. The sequence continues at coordinate 3,498,814 of JAJQWJ010000020.1, forward strand.
TGCAATGTCATCTGCTGCGAAAGATTGATGCTGTGTTCCTGGAGATGACATGCTCAAAGGTGTTGTTGGGCTGGGGTGGAGGAAAAGATCAAAGAACAGTGCTTTTAATGACACAGTATTTAAGAAACATGAACATCGCTCCTTTATTTGGAGCATCACTTGGATTATTTCCCTTGCAGCCTGCATCAGTCAGAATTTCCCCTTCCCTTGCTACAGCAAATGTCCTTGTAGTGAAGAGGATAAGGGGGCATCCTGATCAGGGATTATACAGTGTTAAGCAGAGTGGGTAGTGCCAGAAACACACAAGATGTGTGGGCTGGAGAGGGGCCACAACAGCCTGGCTGCAGTCACTCCAAGTTTCCAGAGGAAAAACTGGGAGAGGATGCACAGCAGTGTACAAAGTGCTTACTCTAGAGCATTCCTGTAAAACAACAATCAGAAGTAGAAAGACAGCCCCTTGACTTGTACTATTTGGTAAATAAAAGTGAGTCATGACAACAGATCTTCCAGGTCTCCTAAGGAACAAGTTACAGATTCCAGACCTTCAGCTGACAGGAAACTCTCCACTGAGACTTTGCTCTGAATTTCAGGGTTTTCTGCCTGGCCTGTGGAAACCAAATCTTGCGCTCTGAGCTTCAGAAGCACTTTGAAGCTCTGAATCCTACCTGGAAAGCTGAAGCCTTTGGTGTGGCTCCGGATGGGGACGTCTTCCTGACGGACGAGCAGGTGCGTAATTTCCAAGTCCCTGCCTGCTGTAAATGTGGTGGAATCCTGAAGCCCGACGTGACCTTCTTTGGAGACACAGTGAGCCGGGACAAAGTAAATTTTGTGCACCAACGCCTGTCAGAATCAGATTCCATGCTGGTGGCAGGATCCTCTATGCAGGTAAGCAGGTCTTCCTTCCACACTGCATTCCTGTTTCTGTGCTGCTCTGCCTGCAGTAACCCTTGCTCCCACAGTTCAGGACTACAAATTGCATGTGGATCAAAACAGCCTCTCTAAGAGCTTCTTTGTATTTTATTTTTACTCTGGTTGGAATCTGTTGCTCCACAGTTGGCCTGTTTGGGCTCGCTTGTCACACACATAGCAGTCTACTTCATGCTGCTATATGTAACTCCATTTACATGTTTGGAGCTCTCTCTGCTACCTCTCCCTACATTGTAGGTTCACAGCTGGGCATAAAGCCAAGATACCCAAGACAATTCAGTCCCGCAGAGATCACCATCCCACATTTTTTTTGCTTAAATATTTTAGCTTTTGGCAGCTGTCTAGGCCTTATGGAACACTGCATGACATACCAGATTTTAGGACCTGTAATTCCCAAGAAGATAACAGAAATATCTTTGCTTGCTGCTTAGGCTGTCCTTTGTATCACAATGTGTTTTCTCTATTAGTCTCATCTATAAGGTAAGGTAGATTAGAAACCCGTTTGTTTAATTCCTGGAATCTTTTGGAACAGAGTGTGTATACCATTTTTTCCAGGAAAAAGCTGTAATACATCAAAAGAAACTATTCTTAACACCTCACAGACTGAGATAAAACCAAGGCTGCCTGATTGTGATTCTCTTGGCTTCAGGGTTCTGAAGATAAATTCCTTGAGCTTGTGCATCTTAAGCTTATAATCCTTTGTACAGGAATGATTGAAATGCCTTAGGTTCATTCTTGTTCTACCTAAGCTGGGCCATGTGAGAACCATCAAAGTAGAAGCATTTAAGTACCTATGATAACTAATATCAACAGCTGCTGATATACTGAAAGAAAGGGGCATTGCCCTTCAGTGTACTGTGAAGTTTGAGTTTCTATGAAACTGCACATCCTTCAACTGACAGAGGTTAAAAGCTGTTATTTTCTGTGCAGTCCTTAATTAAGATATTTTCTACCTGAAATAAGTGCAGTTGTCTGACACAGTATGGACATACAGCTCCTTCTCCTACTGCCAACAGCAACTATTGTACTTCCCTTAGTCCCTTCACTTCCCTCACTCTTGTTTTCCTTAAACTGACAATAATTTTGTTTCTGGTATTCCTGCAGGTATACTCTGGTTACAGGTTTGCTCTTGCTGCCCAGGAGAAGAAGCTGCCCATTGCAATCCTTAACATTGGGCCCACAAGGTTAGATCACTTTGCATCCTTAAAACTGAATTCCCGCTGTGGAGAGCTGCTGCCTCTGATTGTTGTACACAACTCAACAAGCTGAGCTTTAGTAGCTGTCAGGAGTAAAATTATTTCTACAAGGTGAGTACCTTCTCTGGTCCGTCACATTACAAGGTAAGATGAGATCATATGTATCTGCAACTGGTATGCTCCGATGGGCCATGATGATACACAAAATGTAGACTGAGTGCTAATGCTCCCAGAAAATTGGGCAAGAGTAACTTTCAGGCTCAGCAGTGTTGGGTTCCAATCCATTTGTCACTATGGGAAAACTGCAGGGGCACCACCTGCAGATTCAGAGAACCTGATCAGCACACTTGCCTTTCAACTGACAGTTCAAAAGCTGTGCCAGGTTGATTTGCTCCGGCTAATCCTAATCAAAACACTGCTGGTTAAAATAACTTTTTCCATGTATAAAGCAGCTTCCTCTCTCCATTCCTGCAGGACTAATCATCTCTGAAGTGGAAAACCTTAATCTAGGGGCAGCTGTGAGATCCAACGCATGGCCCCTGATGACACCAGGAGAGGGCAGCAAGCCTCGCACATGTCAACCTGACCAGTTTTCTGCACTGAAATCCATCTCCACTTAGGAAACAAGATGATGATGAAAACATTACTTTTCTGCCTTACCTTGCCATTGTAAACAGTGCCTTTTCTTTTCGTGCACTGGGACAGGATAACCAAACTACCATATCTGAGAACAAATTCCCTTTCTTATAGTTGTCCCCAGAGAAGAACAAGGCACAGGGGTTTTGACGGAGTAACCTGAGACTGTAGCACAGGAGGGAGATGTGAAAAACAAGAGTATCTGCTGGAGGATCCAGTACCACAGCCAGGCAGCTGTTGCGTGTGCAAAGAGGAAAAGGAGGCATGAGGAACTGCAGGAAACGAAATTTAAGGAAAAAAAAGTTTCAGAATAGAAGCTGAACAAGACAAGAATGCTGCTCTTGAAAGAGATAATTGGAAAGCACAGACTGAGCTTGTCTGTCTGTGTCTCTTAGCAAGGAGGGGAAGTCAACATTTCTCTCAGCTGTCAGCTGACAAGCTAAACTACTATCTGAACCATTTCAAAATTGTGTAGTGTTGAGATGGCAGTTACTTTAAGCTAGCCTGCCTGGCACTGCTGTTCGTGTGGCTGCTGTGTTTTCCAGAATGCATTTATTTGAAAATGTTATTTAATTGATGAATAGCTAAGTAGCAAATTAAAACTGTTTACAAGACTGATACTCTGCATTGTAATTTTCTCTCCTTCATATGATTTAAGCAGTCTCTACAGCCAGTTTAATTTTTTTCCATTGCAAGAATGCAGGATGTAATTACTAACAGCTGATTAATTAAGAGAGAAATACAATTAAATCTGTACAATAGGTCTCCCTCAGGAGGTAATTTCAAGCTATTCATAGAGGTAATTTTCCACACTCCTAACAGGAGATCCATCACTCCTGTGTTACCATTTTTCATTGGTCCTTAGGGTGGCAATGTCAACTTATGCAACCATTTATGGAGTGAAAAAAAGACAGAATGTTGCCCAGACCAGAACACTCAATTTTTTCACCCAATCTTTTGCATGAATCGACCACTTCCCTTCTGGCTGTGAGGGAGTTTAACTCTTGGGGTCTTCCAAGTGCCCCAGCCCTACTCTCCACATAGCATGTCCTGTATTAATCTTTTGACAAGAACCATAAGGAGAAGTTGGAAGCAAGGATGCCAGAGTGATCTACTCAAAGGTGCATGGCAAAGCAAGAACCACATGATGCAAAGTTCTTTTTTGCTTTGTTGTAGATTCACATCCACACCAGGCAGGAGCAAGTAAAGCAGAGAATCTAAGGGACTCCTAGGCACTCCACTTCTGCAGAGGCAGAGGGAATTAAGATACTTAGTATTGTTTCACATTAATATAGCCCCTTTTAACATGGTTGTAATGCATCAGAGGAGAGACTGCTTCAGTTAGAAGCCAAGCAGTATTAAGTTAAGGGTGCCTACCTGCATTCTGCTCTCATTTAAAGGATCCTACTTGCCAGCAAGTTAAATATCTGCTGTTTGGTAGTGAAGAAAGCTAACAGATATCACTGCATCTTTAGCAGAGTACAGGTGTCCTGCTAACCAAAGCTTTTGCAGAAATCATTGGTAGAGTGTAATAGAGTCTCCACACACAGCTAGAAAGCTTGCAGTGTTTATTTGCAGAGGTTTGTTCATGTAAGAAGAGACATCTATGCCTCCTTAAGCAGAGGAACTGGAGCTGGGTTTCTTAGTATCCATGTCATCTTCTGCACCACCTTGAAACTTGTCTGACATGGGTGTGTTAAAAACAGAGGATGCAGGTTTAGTGCCAGTAGAGCCAGGGCTTTGAGAAGGTGTGAGAGCATTGCCAAGAAGTCTAAAACAAGAGAACATTTACAGTGAGGACCTGGCATTAGCAATGTGGCAGGTAACTAAACCTCCCACACTTATCCCTGCCTTTTCTCCAGCAGCTGAGTTTGTGGGAGTCAGGATGCCTCTTTGGCATCACTGATAAATCAGTCATATTACACTATATACTTTTAAGTCACTAAGACAATGATTTACAGTAGATTAACATTTACAGTAAATTTCCTTTGCATGGTTTATTACTCTTATGTTAATGAGCATATATACAATGAGTATTTGAGGCTGAAACAAAGATGTTCCTTTTTTTTTCTCCAAAGCTGATCCAGGACTACTAAAACTGAGCAAGATCAGAGCACTTCACCTCTTAACATGTTCCCCAAGACACCATTAAGAAGTGAGTTTGTTTAACTGAAAAACACTAAAGAAAGCATAAAGTTCCTACAACAAAAGCCAGATCTGCATCACTCTAATGCTGAGTGGCATGTTCCTTTGTCACTCCCTGGAGACTTCTTGTGTGGGAAGATGCAATGCAGTGAGATAACATCTATCAGAAGATAATTATGTCATTGCATGTAGGTACCAAAGACCCATCCCGAGAGTTCATGTTTCTCAGCTTATTCATGTAGTTAGCAGCCTGGAGGGGGAGTTAAAGAAACCTCCATTTGAGCATTAGAGGATGCAAATCAGCTATGCTGTGGGAAAACAAACTCAGTAAAGAACTCAGTAAAAGAACTGACTTAGTGTCAGACTTACTGTCTCCTTGTAATAACTTACAAGTTGTAATGACTTACAAGGAGAAGGGTTTGGAAAAAAGATTAAACAGAAGGATGCGCATCTTTGTATTATGACTGAAACCAACAGAAAAGGAGTGTTACAGAGCTGGAGAAGTGCTCTCTTCCCCCAACACCAGGAAGGAAACATTAATTCTTTCTATGAACCCTGTCTGTTTTAAGGCATCCTTATCTTCCAAATGATTCAATCCTTTCCTACCTTTTCTTGCTCGATGTTGTTAGACAAGTCCACTGGTATTTCAGATCAGAGCTTAAAGTCACAGGTCTGTTCACCTGTGGGTGGCAAAAGTACACATCAGACAAAAGCACAGACAGCTTTTCACCATGAAATTAGCTGAACTGACAGCTTGTGCTCTTTTTTTTCTTTTTACAGCTGTTTCTACTAGGACAAGCTCCTGAGGTTTGGATAGTGGGGCTGAGAGTGCCTTATAATGGATTTTTCTGCTGCTCCTCTGAAAACAGGGTTAGAGTCACCCATAGCAAGTAAAAGCTACTTCCTATTTGGCAAATATTGTCTAAGTTACTGGACAAATCCTCAGAGCAAACTTTTAAATCAAATCCTGCAGTCTGGAAGAGGTATTTCACATACCTCTGTGTTTCAGTGAGGGCAGCATAGACCATGGATGGCCCAGAGGACTTGTTCCTGGTAGGTATGGGGTAATCACAGCCTCCCACAGCTCCCAGTCAGGTGGCTCCTACTGACAAACCTGCTTATTCATGACTTCTGGAAAAGGACCAAAGACCCTGGGCATGGTCAGGTTGGGAATTTCAGGAACATTGGAGTGAAGTTGATTAAATCTGCCTTCTAGAGTGTTCTTCTTGCTCCATGACTGCCTTGGATATTGCCCTTTCCCAGTCTTTGCAGCTGCAGAGAGACAGAGAGGAAAAAAATACTTCAGACCAGTGCCAACTTAATGGTTTCCTCAGTCTATTCAAAACCCTGGGCCCAAGCAGGACAGAGTTTTCCTCTCACATAATCTGTTCTCTGGCAGCCCCAGGTATACAGCGGCTGAAAGCAATATTTCTAGGAGGATGTCTGGAGTCAATGGGAAAGGAATGAGGAAGGTCTCTGCCAAATGCCTGAAGTCAAAATTTCTTATCAGTACACCCAGCCATCCTCTATGGTGTCTCAGTGCAGGGTTTTTGTGATCTGAGTTAACTTGTCCTTAGCAACTGTGTTTTTCAACAGAACAGATCACAATGGTGAGACAGTAAATATACAAAAGAGGACTCTGCCTCTCCAGTCCTTCTGGTCTGGCCATTTTCATCACTGAGAGATATTGTGAGAATTATCTTTTAGATGTCAGATTGTGTTACTCCTAGCTGAAGCTTTCTTTCTGTAGGGACAGGAAATTCTGGTGCCTGGGCTGGTATGCAGCTTTGTTTGTTGGGAGCCTTAAAAAAGATGTGGACGATGTATTTGCAATAACACCATGAAGGAGTCCACTAACTCTTTAATCATAGAATTATCATGATTCCTATCATACCAGCTTTGTCAGCTTTTCTAAGTGCAAAGGGCCCCACCAGGGCCTGCAGAGCCAAGTGCTCTGTCAGCTATGCACCCAAATCCTGACAGATACAGGCAGTTATGCAGGGGACACAGATGGACAAGAAGGAATTCATACCTACTCACCCTGACAGTACAATTAGGCAAGCAGGTAACAATTACTAAGGGTAAAAATAAGAGGGGAAAAAAAGAAGAAACAGTTACTTTGTGATAGCAGGACTCAAAATGCAGAGCTGTGACTTTTACGCACTACAGGCAAGCAGTTTTGAGTGAACAACCTAAGTGCTGGTTGCCCTTGCTGCAACCCAGACAACATATGCAGCTTCAACATATGCAAATCAGCAGTGGTGCCTTTTTGCTAATAAAAAAGTATTTCTGGGACATTCTTTATCATAAGACTATTGCAAATACAATAATAAAAAAATAAACATAGATCTATTTAGATAAATGTTGCATCAAGGTTTCCAGTATGACCCCACATCTTCACACTGGCAAGGGCCAAGGAGAAGAAAATCTGGACTCTATAGCTTTAAAAACTGTGAGTATCTGTAACAAGTCAATCTGTGCCCCAGAGTTCACAGTCTGACACAAACCACTGCTGGTGGGAGGGCAGCAGTGCTTGGCTCCTCACTTAAGCAAGTGGCATATGACAAAAATCAGATGATGATCCTCATCTCTTTAGCACATGGTGTCACAGAATTTAACTGGGTCTAACAATCAGCTCCTGTGTGCACAGACCTGACCATGGCTGCAGCCTGGCTCCTTGTCTCTCTGTGCACCTACCACTAACACAGTAAAGAAGCTGTGCCTCCAGGTAAGGAAAGGCAGAGGATCCTCAGGAAATGGAGGCTACCACACAAGTGGGACTAAGGCTGCCTCCTCACTAGGATGAGTGCTTTTGTTTCTTGGGGAAAACAACACTGGAGCTGAAACAAGAAGCAAATGCTTTTTGATGCATTTTCACAGCTTAGCATGAAGAGGAATAATAATGTCCTTTTACTGAGCTCACACAGCCAAATGGGTTGAAGGCAATTCCTACATCTCCGCCAGATTTATGGTGATTGGCCCTTCAGTCAGGGGGAAATGTGGGGCTTTGAAGAGCTGATCAAAGAGGAAAGTTTGTTTTAAAGGGTGTGATGAAACATAGAGCTTGTGGCTCAAGAAAACCACCCAAAAAATCCAGGAAATAAGGTTTAGTGATGCCCTGAAAAACAGAAGATAAATCAGATGTCTTGCAAAGTAAGTGAACACATTTCTCTTACAGAAACTTGCAGTTGCAGCAAGTGGTTTGTGCTCAGATAGAGATTAAAAGAACAGGACACACACACACACATGTGATTCTGTATCCAGCAGCAGAACAGTTGATCTGGGGCAGTATCTTCTAAAAAAGACCACAAAGTGCCAGCCATCTTTCTATTGCTTCCCCTGCACTCCTTCTACAACTCACACTGGCAGTTACCACGGTGAGAGGCATTTGTGAGCAGCCAGCAAGGCTGGAGGGGCATTTCATAAAGGTAAGGGCTGAACTACCCCTCCCACCCCCACCTCCAGTGACCAGAACCTGGGTCTTCCCTCTCCAGCTTGCCCTATTACACTTAACCTCAGCTGAAGTAGTCTACTGCATAATCTCAGGCTGTTGCCAAACCCACAATACCGCTATTTGCAGTTCCCAAAACAAGGCAGTGCTTGCACACAGCATTTAGCAGATTCATCGCCTCAACCAGTTCGTGGGGAATGAGGTGGAGCTACCCCTAATGGACAGGGAAGGCCTTGCCCTCCTTTTATGACACCGCAGCCAAGCAGTAGTTGCCTTAATGCTCAGTGTGCTGGGGAAGGGAGCAGCAGTTCCTTTCAACAGCCTCTTCCCAACCTTCCCCATGCAGATACGGTGGAGGGAAAGGTGTGCTTGTCACAGGCTAAAAGACAGGAAACAAAAAACCTGAGTGCACCTGTTCTTCAGTACCAAGAGACAACACCAGTTGGAGGAGGTAAGAATATATGGCAGAGCAATTAAATCAATGGATCATTTAGGTTCTTTCTGAACCTAACCCCACTGCTCAGTGGGGCACAGACAGCTGAGCATCTAAGTGTTTGCTCAGCAAGCCCTCACATCTGGGCAGTCAGGTTCAAGACCTGTCCTTGCACACAGCACTGCAAGCCATCACCTCTGCTCCCTCACTTTTAACACTCTCTGCCTAAATTCAATTTTATTCACATTATCTTAAAAAAACTTATCCCATCTATTGAGAAAAAAACCTGCACACTCTCCTCTGTACTGCAAATAACTGCTGTACAAAGAGCCACAGCAGAAACACCACACTTGTATACAGTGGTATTGAACCTGCTCTTTTCTCTCCAGGTGGCAAGCCAGAATCTGGCTTTGGAAGCAAGTCCTGCCAGGTGCGTTTTAGTAGACACGAGCAGTCCAACACAGTCCACAAAGCCATAAAAAAAGTCAGAGACAAGCTGGGGAAAGTTCTTGTGTTCTAGTCCTCAATAACAGCCTCTTTTCTCTCAAAATTCTCCAGAATGATGAGGAACACTACTGCTTTAGGAAGATGAAAGGCAAAGTCAAGCCAGCTGCCATTTAAAACCACTCTTCCAGGTACAGAGGATTCCTGCAAGCCTGCCTGCAGCCCTATCCTCTCCCTTCCACCCAGGAAAGATACCCAGTTACCACATTCTGCACTTTTTCTCTTCTGCATCACTAACTAGTGGTGGAGAAGAAATCAAGCTGAGCCTGAGAGGAAGAGCAGCAGTACCAGTGGCTAGGAAGGGTCTCCAATCCCCAATGGAAGCTGAAACCTGGTCATTACCACAAGCATAGCTGTTTGCCCTCTGCATGTCTCTTCTCAGCTGCCGTACTTTCTCTTTCAACTCTGCACTGCCCATATAGTTAGAGTTATTCAGCTCTCCCTGCAGAGCCTGAAAAAACTTGGCCTAGAAAACAACAGAGAAAAGGAAGATAAGACCCTGAGACTTCACTTCAGCGAGGTAAGCCCCTAGAACCACCACTCCCCCCTCAAGCATCTCACACTCCAGAGCTCCCGAATTGGCTCGGGACTCCCTGCACCCCGGGGACTCTGCTCCTTCTGGCCTTTGGAACAGAACTACAACCCAACACCGATGTTCACATGCTCTGTGTACTCCCCAGAAACTGACAGTAGGTCAGTCCAAGCAATCACTGGGCTGCTCTTGCCTTTGCTTTCCTCAAGATCTGAAGAGCAACTGCAACAGCACAACCCCTTCAGCCCTCTGACACTTAACAGAGTATGGGAAGATTCCCTATATATTTGTCTCACTCAGGGAGCTGTTAGATCTACTGCTGGGTCTTCAGCACTACCAAAGTGGCCTCTAAATGAGAAGCATGATCAAGGGACCAAACAGAGGGCAGGCTTACAAAAATCTATGGACTAGGGCAGATACAGAATGAGTTAGTGCCTTATCTATCCATTGCATTTACCTAGGGAATGCTAGCATGCCCCAAATGCTGGATGCCAGGAGCAGGTGTACTACTCACCTCAAATCTAGAAAGTTCCTACAACAGGGAAAATTTATACCAACAATTTCTGAAATGCTTCCAACTGTCTCTTCCCTGGCTGTGATGATATAACTTAAAAGTACAGTGTTTCTTCTAGATAGTGATGGTGTTTTACTTTTTTCTTTATAATGGAATTTATCATTTGTGACTACCATGGGATTTCAGTAACATTTACATTTATTCAGGACCCTCACTGCTCTACAAACAGTAACTTCAAAATCAAAGCTAGTGTGTGAGGACAGGAGACCTCATACTGCACTTCCAGCCTTAAAAGTGATTCATCTTAGCCCTGTAACAGGAGTGCATCCACGGTCCTCTGGAATTACTGTGGGAGACTCCAAGAGCTCAATGTTTCCAGAAAATTCAGGTACACTAACACCCAAGGAAATATAAGCAATGGGTAGCTGTACAAAACTAGGACTCCATGTGCCTTAAGGTGGAGCAATCATCTAACACACACACAATTTTTTTTTTTTCAAAGACCAAAATGCACTTCACTGTCCGATCTCATTATCATCCTTAATGCTCTCAAAGATCCAGTAACCTCACTAGGAAGGCATTATAAGTACCTTCAAATAGGGTATCAAGCCAGCTTCTTCCTTCTCCATTTGTTTCTGCTTTCTCAGAGCCCTCTCGCAGATCCTTGGGTTCTGCTCCATGTTTAAGTACAGCTCTTGCAGGCATTGCTCAGTGTAGGTCAAAGCCTGCTCCTCAAATTCCTCTGAGGAAATCAGCTTGCAAAATGATATATTGAGGGGGCACTCGTTGTCAAATTCATCCAAGCTCTCCATGCTGTACCTGATCAGAGATAGAGGGCCCAGCTGTAGGCTCTCCCCAGCTGGTGAAGACAAGGGAGCCGTTTTCTGTTGATGAACTGGGGCTTTCCTTCTGCCCCATCTACAAGCAGGGACCTGAGTTAACCTGTGCCACAGGGGGTCCCCAGCACCCTCTTTAGGGTTTCTCCCACTAAAAGTTTTTGTAGCATGATAGCAGCAACTCTGGATGGAATCTTTGGAGCAAAACCTCATCAGGACAGGAAAACTGGGGCAAGTAATACTGTCCCTCAGAGGGGCTCCCTGCCCTCCCCTGACTCCCAGGCCAACGTGACCTCCCTCCCCTACAGCTCCTGCCCAGAACAGCGCTGGGGAGGAGGTGCCCCCCATGGGTGAGTACAAGCGGCTCTCTGAGAGCAGTTAACCGCGAGACAAACGCCTCAAGCCCCTCACACAACCACACCCAGAGAGACAGGCACCCACGAGAGGGGCACCTGCGCTGTAGCCAACGTGCGGGCAGCCCGAGGAGCGGTGCCTTCCCTCCGCGCTCACCGGGAGGACGAGAGAGGGCGGCAGGACCGCCGTGAGGAGACCCCGCGGTGCGGAGCAGCTCCCGTCCCGCAGCCCCCGGCCCCGCTCCGCCCGCCCAGACCCTGAGAGGAGCGGGCGGGGCCGCCACGCGACACGCGCCTGCCGCAGGCCTCGCGCCCGCGCGTTTCCCAAGGGCCCAATCACAGCACGCGGTGGCGCCGCACGCGCCAGGGGCGACCGTTGGCCGAAGGGGCGGGGCCTCAGCCGCCGCCATTCCCTTCAGCGCCGCCTCATTTCCCCTCAGCGCGGCGCAGGCAGCGGGAGGCGGGTGCTGGGTGGTTACAAGACTTTTATTAAAGGGGGCCAAAAGGACTATGTGCAGTGTTTAGCGGTGTCCAGGTTCCTGTGCTCGGGATTGTAGGGCGCCTTGGCGAAGCACATGGCAGCGGCACGGTCGCAGTTGCAGATGAACATCTCGCACTCTTTGTTTTTGCCTGGAGGGGAGAGAGGGGGAGCGGTCGGGGCCTGCTTCTTTTTCACCAGGCATGGCAGTGACTCAGGCAGGGGCAGGGCTGTGTCACTGCTGCTGTCATTTTGGGCGTCTGTGTGCTGCTCCCCGCTTAAGCCTCTGGCTTAGCAATCTATTTATGCCTTCCTTTCTTCCTTGCAGCACTGTTTGCCAGACTACCTGCTATTTTATCCACATTTGAGAGACCTATCAAACCTACTATTATGCTGGTGATGTTTGGCAGAAGCTGTGTAACACCAGTTAGGATGTTGCTTTCTTAGTTCCTGCCTGTAAAGGCACTCCCAGAAAAGTACCATAGGGATGCAGTCCCCTGGAGAGGGGACAGGTGTCCCTCTGTACCAAGATATGATGTATTTTCCATAAACTGTGTGCTATATAGAGAATACTCACTCTAGTGTCCAAGTGGGCATGGCATCCCATTTCCAACAAGCAGCCCTCCCCCCAAACAAGGACTTGCACTGAACCTTTCTGCCACAAAAGCATCCAGTGAAACACAGTCCTGTTCCTTCAAAAGAGAGAGGCTGGAGCAACGTGTATAAAGCAGAGTGACATGAAAGTGGACATACTGTGACATGTAATCTCCCCTTTGGAGCAGCTGAACTTGTACATCTCCGTGTAAGGGTTGTCGAGTAAGAACTTGCATGAGTCTAGTTTAATTGCCTTTGAGTAGCATGCATCATGTACTTGACAACACCTGGGAAATAAGGAAGAAGAGAAGGTCAGAAAATACCAAAAATGCAAAGTCTATGGACCTGTAAGACATGCAAGTACACTAGTATTGCTTTGAAAGGGCACTAAACAACCACCAAAAAAAGACACCCAGTGATACGAGGGCAGACAGGAGTTGTGCCAGCAAATGGTTCAAGATGTGTCTGGCACATGGGTACTTGGTGCAGCATCTTCACAAAGCTGTTCACAGGTCCCAGGGAAAGGAAAAGCCAGTGTGTACTTGACACACCCTGCCAGCGCCCAGAGCTGAAGAGCTAACAGCCAACACAGCTCCCTGCATCTTGACCATCAGCCTTGTGTGATCTCTAAACTGCCCCTGCCACATCTTAGCATTTAACAGCTCAGCCCTGCATGTTAATGGTCATGCACTGGGCAATGTGCACAAAGCTTTGGCACAGCACTGTTGCCAAAAAATAACACTGGAATGAATGCAGTGTAGCTGCTACAGAAAAAAGGAGTTTTTTGGATTATATTTTGTCTTAGTAATAAGGCATGTCATAGCACACATTGGTCTTTGAAAGTAATAATCCATTTCTCCAGCCAGAGAGTTTTGTGAACATTTACAGGCAGGGCCTTCACTTCTGCAGTGAATCTGGCATGCAGAACCATGAAAGCACAAGCAAGGAAAGAGCTTGTAAAAGCAGAGTCTTACAAACCTGTCCAGCTCATCCACCGGAGTCCCGCTGCCTCCCAAGCCACAGTAACAGCCGTAGTCACCGAAGCGCCACAGGGGATGGCTGTCTGGGATGGTGCATTTGATCATGCTGCGAAACTCCCACACAGCTCGGGGGGAGACATCAGCACAGGCAGCAGCCCCTGAGGAGCCAGGAAAAAGTTTGAGTTAGGCATGGAGTTACCAGCCCAGGGGAGCCTTGGGGGGGACTACCTACACACCCAACAGCAGGAAAAGCAGGGCCAGGGACTTCATCCTCAAGGACCTAACAGAGACTGCTGCTAGCAAAAATGCAGCTCTTTATACAAGCAGCTCACCTTGACATGAGTGCGAGATAAACAAGCCAGTATTTATGTTACTAAATACAGAATTCTTCCATCAGAGGCTGTGGGCAGCAGGTTGTGACATGACCAGTTGAAGGCCAGTGGAGTTAAATATCTGAAAGTCAAGGAAGGCAAATTTTTACTCCCTAGATTTTTGCTATTAAATTCTTTTATTGGTGTTATTAGAAGCCACTCTGAAAGACTGAAATGTTTTTAAGCACCCTGTACTAAAAAATAGTAGCAATATGGTAGATACTGGTGCTGGAAACTCTGGCACAACAGCTGATCCTGGCATCCTCTTTATAGTATTCCACGTTATTGAATTCTGTATCTCTATAGATTCCTCTGGCCTAATTGAGATCACAGGTACAGTTGTCCTCTTTGCCCAAGTGGCCATTTGGCAATAGCTGAAGTGAAAAAAATTCCAGCTTTTACTTTGAAACCACACAGGAGGAAATAGGTATCACTAAGCAAGAACCAGGACCCAAGCAACCTGGAAAGCTGCTGTGTCTGGCTTAGACAAAGAATAGCCTCTGGTTTTACGAGACCATGAAGGACTTACACTGGAAATTAACTGGGCATTTTACACACTCAAGAGATAGATTGACTGCTCACTTTTTAGTAAGATTTTGAATTTACTTTTAAAGCACCAAGTAAGCCTTCAGTTTTTAAGAGCAGAGGAAGTGGCAAAGCCCACCTTTCCACAACAGCCTAGTATATATCAAGGTGCTTGGTCAGAAGTTCAGGGTTCACCGCCCTCTAGTAGGTTCTACAGGGGACAGTGAGGACACCTCCCCCCTCACAGTGGCTGAAATTATGCCAGAGTGCCTGTAGTGTTCATAGGACATTGACATATCCCTAGGACATGTAGCTAAATGTAGACATGCTGATGAACAACCAGAACCATTCTGACTTTTTCTGTTCTCTCACAAGTGCTTGATTTTCTGGAATTCCCCCCTCACAGGTTAGCTAAGGTCAAACGTGCTGAGTTAACAGGTTCAAGATTATCGTGTCCCAGTAGTAAGAATATTGAACTAATGGCTGATGTAAAGGACAGTCTGTACCACAGTTCAGAAACAAGGATTTAATCTTTTGCCCACAGATCAATCTGCTGATTTTCCCTCCAATATCCACGTAAGTGTTCTCTCTTTTGCTACTTTGGCCACCTTTACCCTTTTTAATTATTATTTCTCTGTTCTCTTACCTGTGAACTGTAAGACTCTGTAGCTCCTTCTTCCACATTTCTCAGTCTGATTCATTATTGATGCTGCCAAGAAAACTTCAGATAAAGTTGCCTTTTAAGTCACAAATCAAGAATATTGTTGTATCTTGGATCTCATACATTTTAATTCAAGAGCATCACCAAGTGTGGGAAAGCAAGCACATGAACATTACAAGATTATTCCATGAGAAAAATCCCATCAGGCTAAAGATTTTTCCACCTATGCTAATTTTAGCTTCCCCCAACTTGTGCTGCATACAAAGCCCCTGGTCCTCAGTATGCTTGTGAGGACATCTCAACTTAAAACCATTTCCTAAATTTACGGGCTTGAACCATGGGTAATTTTTGACAATTCTCTGTAATTTAAGACCTGTTGTACAGATTTATCTACTGTTCTACACTGTTAGAATTAACCTTTCTCTTGCAGTATTGTCTATTGAGGCCTTTTCTTCCCTTCCCATCTCCGTATTTTATTTTCTTAGATCTAGCCTCCTTAGTCCATCAGTCATTAAATCCAGAGCACCTGAGCTAAACTTCTAAGCACCCCATCATCTCCTGCTTTCTTGAACCTACATGTATCTATACAACTCCCCTGTGACATAGAGAATACCCATGATCACTCTTAAAACCTCATCTGCCTCATTATTAACCGGGCCACTGCCAAAGGCTGGGAGTAGAAAAGTCCAAGCCCTGCTTGGGGCTTTTATCCCAATGGGCAGGATGTGACTCCTGCCAGGTCCAAGTTCACCTGAAATCTCCTCCATTTGAAAATCTCCCACCCCCAAAAAAAGACAGAAAAGGACAGTTTTCAAATAATTTATTAGGAATTTAAAACTGAAATCTGGAAAAAGGGTTACAGGTGTGGAGAGAACAAACATTGGAGTGTAATAACTTACTGGCTTAAAAACACAGCTTTATTTCTTTTAAAAAAAATGCCCACCCTGAAACCGGAGCCCCAGCCTCCAGGCAGTGGCAGCACTGGCCAGAGAGTGAATCCCAGCCCAGCAGCAGCACAGCTGCCCTCGGGTGTCTGGAGGGGGCACGGGAGCAGCTCAGCGCATGTACCAAGAGGGAGGAAAGCGCTGGCTGCAGACCCAAATTTGAAGTATATAGAATAAAAATAAACCCAATAAAATGCAGCTCTTCTTTAATTAGGAAATATTTAAAAAAACAGACATACAGACTCTTGTCTCAGTAACAAAAATTATTGCTTTGTGTTTTCAGTACGAATCTGTTAAGTATCCTCTTACCTAAACAGAACTCTCCAAACGCATCACCCAGGTCAGGACAAGCCCTGGCAGATGGGGGAGGGATGGTAGAGAAAAAGGACTCTGTGGCCCTCCCAGTCCTTTTCTAAATGCCCTTCTCCCTTACAGGGGCTCAGTTTGGGGGAAGGGAGGGAATGATTTTTAAAACTTAAGATGAAGCTGTTATTTCCCTGGGAAAAGAGTTTGGCTGCATCTTAATAAAAGGCTTAATCACCCCCTTAACAAGGTCTTTGGTTCACTGAAATCCAGACCCAAACCTGCCCCATGTGCTTCTGCGGGAGGCTTCCCCTGGCAGGGGCCTATTTGCAGGGCCTGCACTGTGCCAGGGGAGGCCCCGGCAGGTTCTGGAGAAGGAGCAACCCCACACAGGACAACAGACAAATTCCCACAGTCTTCAGAACATAGAGTAAAGCAAATGGGAAGCTGCAATTCTATAATTCATATAATCCCTGAGAAGCCCTTAACCCGCCCCCAAATCACCACCCTAATGCTTTTCTCCCCCATTAATGACTCCCCAACCCCAACGCCCTGCCCTCCAGAGAACGACCACCCAAATCTCCCCCAGCCCTGGCTGGACACCCCTTCCAATACCCTGGCCTCCGGAGGAGGATCCCCTTTCCCAGGAAATCTTGACGCGAGTGATAGTGTTTGGAGAGTGAATTCCTTTCAGAGTAACCAAGACAAGCAGTGGCAGTAAAGCCCTTTACCTAAAGCCCAACCAGAGGCTGGCACTATGGAGTCCAGTGATGGAGTCTGTACATCGAGCGATTGGAAGCAGCTTTAACCCGCTCAGCAAAACAGCCGATGGCCAATACCTTTCACCCCCCTCCCTCCCCCACCCTCCCTTTCATCTCATCAGAGGTCTTAAAATCTTACAGTAAAAGGTGTACAAAAAAAGAACGGAGTCCTGTCAGGATTCTGCTGGAAAGTATTGCTCACACTGCGGCACCAAGTCCAGGGCCTGGAGCTGCTCCTTGGAGCCAGGCTGCAGGAAGCAGCCAGGTTCAGCTCACAATATTTACATATTATACAGGAGGAAAAAGAAAACCCCACATAAAACTAAACCTAGGAAAAAAAAAAAATCTTTCAGCTGTAAGGATAGTGTTTTTCACTTAGCAAAATATACATTTGTTTTGTTCTATAGTGATGTCCAACGTTTTCGGATCCTTAGAGTTTCACACTTTTCCAAGCCTCAGATTTACAAAACAGAAACAATTAAAAACAGTTTCTTTAAAAAAAAATAGAAATACATCAGTTCCTCTCAGCCTCTTCTCTCTGTGTCTCTTTCTTCCCTTCAGAACTGCATTCTTGTTACATACCGTGCTTTAAAAACACTGACGACAACAACAAACAGAGCTGAAAATATTCAAAACAGTTTCAAAGCCAAATAAAAATACTCCTCAATAAAAACTACCTAACACAATCACAAAGCCAATTCATAAAATATGTCTACTAGCTCGGGAAAGAGCAAACAACAAAAAGAAGGGGTAGCCCCCCAAAAAGATAAAAAAATAAAATAAAAAAATAAAACTAACAGCTAATAAAATAAATAAAAGAAGAATCGGTGGGCTGGGGGCAGGGGGGGGAGAAGCGTAAACCGTCGGTGGTTAGTAAGAAAGCGAGATGATCTCCTTGGGTTCAGTCCAGTGTGGTCTGGTCAAAGGGAGAGATCAGGGCAGGGTGGCAGGAGCCTGGCAGCCAGCCGGCAGTGTGCAGTTTGATTCAAGAAAAAGGGAACCTTGGCTCATCTCCCGAGGCTCACCAGATCCTCCAGCCGCTGTCCTCGGTTGGGTCACTGGGGAATCTGTGGGACACAGCAGGGAAGGGAATGGACAGGATCTAGAAAACCAACAGCTTTTCTCTTGGGGTTTTCTTCTGGTGTGATCTGGCAGACTTGATACCCAAACACTGATTTGCTCTGCATCTTGCTGGCATGATGCCAAGGCACAGCAAGGATGCTTCCATCTTTAATGGTAATGTGAAGGCCTGGGAAACAAGGACCCAAATGCCATGCAGACTGCCTGCCCCAACCTGTGGAACTCCTGCTCCCTGGGAGGGCTGTGACACAGGAGGGTTCAGCTGTTTCTCCAGCACTCAGGTCAGTGCAGCCAAGCCACCACAGGCTCCAGTCTGGACGCTCTTTCCTACAAAATTCTGCCCTCCTTTTTGAAAAGCAGAGAGGTTTTTAAATAGTTCTATTTTATTTTTAAGCCAACTACAGCCACATTTGCAAAGCAAATGGACACCATCCACCAGTTCCCCCCACAGGACCATCAAAAGAAACAGAACTGGTCACTCAGATTTCCCTTCCACCCTTCTTAACCCAGGCAACAAAGAACAACCTCACTCCCCAGAGACAGTGGTCTCAGTGGCAGTGAGAACAACTACCTGCACACAGAGCCAAGTTTGTCTCTCACATTCCTTACTGGGTTCTGTTTCTGCCCAGCCCTGCAGGGGTACCAGTCTTAGGAATGTGAGGTAGGAACCCAACCTGCCCAGCTTCTGGTGCAGGAGAGCCTCAGGGTGGCTGCAGGACTCCTCCTGCAGGCTAGATCAGGCTAGTGAGCCTCACAACAGCATCCACAGCTCCTGCTGAAAGCACAGGGGCCATCTCACAATTTCACTTATTACCCATTCCTGTAAGCTCTCTTACCTCCTGCCTCCTTGTCCCCCAGCTTCAGTGATACCCATTGGTAAAAGCTGTTGCAATCAAGGGACCCTGGAAAAAAAAAAAAAAAATTAAATCCCCACTTTTAAACAAATGAATAGTAAAGAACTACTACTACCACAACAAATTTAGTCACAACCTAGATGCTGCAAAAGGTAGTTACAGGTGCCAGGTCTAAAGAGAACATCATCCCCAGGACACTGTGTCAGGGCCAAAATGGGGTCTTGGAAACTCTGGGCCAGATGAGGGAAAGGTCTGAAGATCAGGACCTTGACTGATGGCCAGTGACAGCCATCAGAGGCCAGGGATACAGGCTCCAAGGCAACTGCTGCATCCTGCACCAGCCGTCTGCAGTCTGGGGCTCAGAGGTGGCACGGTTTTGAGCCAAGAATTGTCAACCACCCAACACTGCTTTCCTTTATCAGCACACAGAGATGAAGCCCCTTGCCCTGGCTCTGCCACTCTCCATCTTCCTCCCCCTGCACAGAGCCCAACAGGGAACACTCACCCCTAGGCTGTGGCCGAAGCCGGTGCTGGGGGCTGGGCTGGCAGCGCTGATGTAACTGCTGACCCCTGAGTCCTGGTTGGCAGCTCCATAAAGCTCTGCCATTGGGCCAGGGCTGGTGGTGCCCAGAAATCCACCGGTGCGACTGGGGGTGGAACCTGGAGGAGGAGGCAGAAAAACTACAAAGTGAAGATCCTCAAAATACAACCCCATCCCACGTCCCTCCCACAGCCCGTCGCAAACCGCCGGGACAGGAGGTGGCAGTTACCTGTCCCTCGCACCACGGCCGCCGCAGCCGCTGCTGCTGCCATTGGTCCATAGGCAGTGAGGGGGATTGCTGGAAAAGAAGGAACAGGCATCTCAGGGGCACTCTGGCTACATGGGAAACTCCTCAACAGCAGCTTTCCTTTCCTGCTGCAAAATACCAGGCCCACACAGACGTATCAGCTTAGTGCATCACACAGGACATCCAAGGATGACAATAGGAGAGTGCACAGCTCTGCATTTATCGGTGTCCCTTTGTCCAGCAAATGTCCATGGGAACCCACTGGCCAGGCTCTGCTAAGCCCACAGCCTGGAGCAGCTGAGGGCATGATGTGGAAGAGCCTAAGCAAAAGTGGGTAATTTCAGATGTATCCTGATGTTACTCAGCTTGCAAGATGCAGTTAATCTGAAGCTACAGATCCAGACTTTGGTTGTAAATGTGGAGAAACACAGCAGCTGTCACCTTAGTGTCCTGAGGCTCAGCCCATCCTCTCTGTCCCTTGGTACTGTTCTTGAGTAACAGTATAAGCGCCTCTGTCTCCCTGTTTCTCTACTCTGCTTAAGATGCACCATCCTCCCTACCCTGAGTTTTGCTTCTGAACTGCTCAACCCCTTGCCGTTCACCACAGAAGAGCAGGAAACATATACCTAGGGAGCAGGAACTAGAAATGGCTTAATTAAAACAGTAAATCTTAATTTATACGTAGCAGTTCTAATTCCCAACTCTGTTGCCACAGGCATCCAGCCCTCAGGGCAGGAGGCATCTAGCCAGTATGTTTCTCTTTGCCCTTAAAATGACTGGGTCAGCATTTCATGCTTGAATGTGAAATTCACTGTGATTCTGTTTAGAGCACCATAAAAAGAGGTCAGAACAAATCAATTGTGTTAAGGCTGAAACTCAGACTAGCTTATAAGGGAATATTTAGTAGCAGGCACCAGCCTGTTTCAAACACACGTCATATGAAGTCTCTATCTGGGTTAGCCACTCATTACAGACCCTGGGCCAACGCAAGCACACTGCTGCTTCACATCACCCCCAACGATGCTGTTCCAGGGAGGAAATGCTGCTGGCAGCTGTCCTCCTGCCCTATCATTGCTTTAAGTCCCTAAACGAACAACTGAGCAAACACAGTTTTACTGAGAACAGAGACAAGGTCTTCTCAAAAAGATACCATTTCGTTTTCCAGGAAAACTCTTCTGGCCTTTGCACCAAGACACCAGGTTTGTGTGGTGAAGGCAAAGCATCTGCGCGTTTGCTCCCTGTGTGTTGGAGCAATCATCCCTGCTTGTGCTATTCTCTCATTCAATTCCACTTGCCAAGCCCATCCAGCACATCCCATTTACATGCACATATCCACTTGAAGGCACAAGAGCCCTCAAGCACTGCACAGCTTGCTGGGCCTTTGTTGGAGCATGGGGGGCTCTGCCCTTGGTGGGACCCACTCCAGCCCATACATGAGAACTGCAGCTTGTGGCCCAGCCAAGAGGCTGCAGAGTGGCTGTTTAGCAGTAGGTAAGCGTAACGGGAAGGGAAGAATGCCATGATCCCCAGCTGGTCCTTCAGTGAGACACTCAGGACTGTAAGCTGACATGGCACCCAGCCAGGACAGCAGCATTAATAACTTCTTGTTGTACACATCCCTGGTGCACCCCAGCCACCAGTGACAGTCAGGCCCCGGGTGATACCCTCCACCAGGAAAAGGCACAGCCGAGGATGGACCTTGGAGAGAAACTCACTTTTACCAAATCCCTCATGTTCCTCTGTGAATTTGATGGGTTTTGCTGACAAACGCACATGTAAATAAACAACTGGATCCACATCTCCTTTGCTTTGCAACCAAAAGGCTCAGAGGTGGGGGTCAGGTGTTTATGCAGTTGCATACCTGGTGTCAGAGAAGGGTTTTACTAAGAGGGAGCTAGTCTCCTCCTAACTTCCTCAGGGCAATTTGCTCATTGGTGGCTGCCAACCTCAGCATCCTCAGAACAGAGAACGCCTGAGGATTGACATGGTTATATGCCACAAAAATGCCCTTTCAAGCCTGTTGGTACTGATAATTCCAGGAAAGCTTCTCAGGAAGCTTTTCCACAAGCCCAATTGCAAAGAGATTCAAACCCTGAAAAAGCTCAGGACAAGGAAGCACTGGAGAGGAAGAACACCACAGAAATGAGATGGCACACAGGGAGCAGGGTGCTACATGAAGCTGCTTTTCTACAACAAAAACCGTGGACACAACAGAGCCAGGGATAACATGGCCATGGAAGGGAGAGCAGACAGAAGGAGTATCACCTACAGAGAACACAGTGCACACAACCCAGGGGCTGAGGATCCAGAGGGTATTTGCATTGTGAGGACACTGAGCCAGGACTAGGCCCTGGAGAATGGTCTTCTGCCCTCATTTCACTCCCTGCAAGCAGTGCAGGGCTTTGTACAGCCCCAACAGACTTGCTTCTGCCTGGGAGTAGCTGGGCAGTTGCAGCACCAGGAAAAGGGAGAACATTCCCTGCAGTCCCTCCTGCATGGGGAAATGGGATTAGATTAGCCAGGAGTGTCCCCACACCCTCTCTTTCCTCCCAGCACTCCAAATCTTGTCCTTGCAGCAGCTCAGGTTAAGGTAATTTGGAGACCTTTGAGAAATCACTCTGCTCTCAGGACTTTTCCATGTCTGATTTACATTCAGCCTGGGGCAAGGAGATAAAAACGAGGCAAGCAGCAGAAAACACCAGGTAAGGATTACATGCCTTCATTTGGTATGAACTGCATTGCCCTTTTAGGAGGCAATACACATGGCTCTGATTGCTTCTCCATCTTTCCAGCCACAGCTTTGGAAGGAGCTTCTACAGATGGAAGAGGAAATAAGGCCCTGGTTTCCAGTCTAATTGCCCCAAGCTGTGGAGCAGCAACATGACTGGCACAGCCCAAAGCCACCTCCTTCCCTTCTTCCAACTTGTGAGTTTAGGAAATGAGCGGGACTGACCTGTGAGCTCAGGGAGGACGGGGGCACTCGGGAGAGGGGTCCGCTCTACACGGAACTCTAAAAACGAAATGCAAGACAGCTTAGGAACTCATCAAATGCCCCAAAGGAGACCCCACAGAGGTGGCAGTGGGGTCTGCTGGGGAAGCAGCCTGCAGCCAGACTGTGATCAAACGAGTGTCTTCTTTAAGTGAATTTACAGCTGATGCTGAAAGGTGCTGGACTCCTGCCCTGGAGACTGAAAAGATACATTTATCCTTAGAATAAATCTGGCCAAGGCAGGGCAAGTGCAAGCTTCACTGTGTAACCTCAGATCAGCCCTGGAGCACTGCTCTGTGACCCACCCAATCGTTGCAATGCCAGAGGGTGCTCAGTAGGTGCCACATGTGGGCACGAGTTTACAACGAGGCACTCAAAGCCACTACAATTGAGACCCATAAATTAGGCTCTAGGTGAGCTTCCAGGCAGCTAGGAGGCAACAGCAACTTTCAGCCACAGTCAGCCTGGGCTGACCTCAGATGAAGAGGAACAGCCCCTAACATCAAGACTTCATATATAAATCATCACACTGAGGGATGGAGTAAGGGAGGGGTGTTCAGAGTTGCCACCTGTCTAGAAAACAGCAAGACAGTTCTTTCCTGCAGTGTGCTCTGCCTTGTTCCCTTGTCTCAGAGATCAGGAGGGAAAAGAGGCAGCAGAAAGCTCTGAGCAGCTGCAGCACAGTAGGTTCCAGCCATTGATTGCAGAGTCCATGTTCTGAGCACATGGAGGAACTGGGAACTTGAAACCACCCAGCTTGTGGAGGATCTGCAGCCCACAGCCCCAGCAGATGTTTTCTGGAGGCTGTGAATGGTCCAGGCACTGTAGTGTTGCAGGCACTTTCATTTTGGGTGCTAGGAGTTCACTGGCCCATTGAAAGCCGTGTTTTAAAATCTTGTGCTGCTTTTGGAACAGTGGCAACTCTGACAGAGACAAACACAGACAAAGGCAGCGAGACAGGCAGAGCTGCAGGGGGCCCTTCTGTGTCACAGCAGCAGCCCTATGCAGGAGGTGAACATAAAGGGCATCAGAACAGCCTTGGGCCTTTCCTGCCACTGGAGTGTGAGGATAATCCTAATGAAGGACAGGCTCTTCCCAACTATTCCAGGGCTTTACCCCTCCACCTTCCACATCCATCTCTTAAGGTACAGAAAGACCAAACGGGGAAAGGATGAAAGGGGGAGAGCCTGGGTCATGGATCATGCCAGGGATTCCTGTCACCTGAAGGCAGACCAAAAAAACAAGCGAGGA
This sequence comes from Phaethornis superciliosus, assembly GCA_023637945.1. Taxonomy (NCBI): domain Eukaryota; kingdom Metazoa; phylum Chordata; class Aves; order Apodiformes; family Trochilidae; genus Phaethornis; species Phaethornis superciliosus. The sequence continues at coordinate 3,522,920 of JAJQWJ010000020.1, forward strand.
ACAGCACTTACCAGGGAACTGGTAAGTGTAGCCAGGTGCAATGCCAGTGTAACTTCGACTCGCGTAAGTGGCAGCTTGGAAGCCTGGATAACCTGGGGGAAGAGAAAAGTGCTCTGTTACTGCAAGCTCACAGAGTCCTTGTCCTCAGTGCCTGGCTGCTTACAAGCAGCATGACCATTACTGTTGGAAGGCATGAACAGAGCTAATAGAAACTCCAGGAAATTGCTGGGCAGAGTCTGCACATATGCAAGTCTGGAGAAGAGGCCCACTTAATTTTTTCCTCACTCCAAACACATAAGGACATGGAGGTTTCTTTCTCAGAAACTCATAGCTCTGCAGACTAAGGCTTTCTGATGCATCAGCTGGATTTACAAATGGGACGAGATCAGGGAGGTGAGGCCATTTGAACAGCTGAATAACTCTGAGTCACTTTTGAACTAGAAGTGCTGGCGAATGCAGGCAGAGCGCTTCTCCCTGGCGCCGGGTGGAAGGACAATTCCCTGCTGTTCCCTGGGAACATGACCACCTCTACGGAACAAGCCTGTACGAACACAGGACATTGACTCAGAGATGAATATTTGATCTGAGATCTCCCAAGACAGGAGTATGTGGATTTCCCACTGACTCAGTTTGAGCCCTGCTGCTTTAAAATTCAGATATCTTAGAAAAGGCAAAGCACAAAACCTCTGGCTGGAGATTTATTTTCCTTTGGTAAGTCAACTGAAAACACTGAGGGAAAAAAAATGCCCTTTTTGGGGTTTTGTTCACTAACTGACTGCTACTCGGCAGGCTTAGCAAGGAGAGCCAGGCTGAGTACACCCTGCCCAGCAACACCAGCAATAATCCTAAGTAAATAGTATGCTCTGGGTTCAGCTCCAGCCTGGCTAGAAGGGAGAGAAAACAGGAATAGCACCCATATGGAACGATCATGCTTGACTCTCAGATCCAGGCACAAGAGTTTATGGATCTCAAAGGCTGCAAAGGATTTTTTTTCTTTATCACTCTTTCATCTGAACACATTTGCTTTGGAATCACTGACAGGCACCAAACTCAGCCTGCTTGTTACTGATTTCTCCTTGCAAGACAGACCCATCATAAATGCATGATTTCCCTTGCAATACTGGATACTTGCTGCCCCTGAGAGGTAGGCAACAGTCAGCCAAAGCTCAACTAGAACTTTCAGAGCATTTTAATAGTCTTGAAATGACAGTAAGCACATGTATAGAGACCACTGTGTCAAGTGGAAGGCTGGGGGTTCTTTAACCAATGAATTCATCCAAAAGCCTGCAGGAGCTTGGGAGGAAGATGCCTGGGGTAAAGGTTACCGCACAGTGGGTTCAGCTATGTAGTTACACCCAACTCCACGGGGGGCATTAAAGAATCACAGGCTGTATGCTGTGGCACCGCGGGCTGCGCCCGGCCGGCAGCGACAGAGCAGCAGTGACAACTTTGTAGTTTTTCCAGGTGCCACCAGAGGGCAAGTTGTGATTGGAAACAGGTCCCGGCACCCCCCCCACACACAGCGTCCCCGGCCTCACACCAGGCAGAGCTGCCCTTGCCGGCCCTGCCCGCTCAGAAAACCTCCGAGCTGCTGCCTGCCATGACCGGGAGCTCTGTGCTTGGCCTTACCCAGCATGCCGATCCCCAGCATGAAGGCATCCATCCCGTAAGGCATGACTCGGGACCGCCCCCGTGCCGAGCCCGTTGGGGACATCACCTCCTTCGGCTGAGCTTTTTTACACTCCACCTGCAACAAGAAAGTCAGGATCAGGCTCAGGCATCACCGGCACCGCGCTGCCGCACTCCCTGGGCCACCACCAGCACCTGGCCTGCTGTCCTTCCCCATCCTCCTGCCCTCCCTTAGCCTCCCTGCCTCTAGCTTGCCCACTGCCTGACTTTCCACTCCTTCTGCAGCCACTATGGGCAACAGGGAGCTCAAACACTGCTGCTTCTGTCCACCTGGAGCTGCCCTCAATGCTCTTGCCTGGCCCTGCACCTCAAAGCCTTATTTTCCTGATTTCTGGATAAAGGTAAAACCTGACCCCATCCCAAGCCACCAAGAGGTTTCATGTAACTTCAGAACCTCCAAGTACTGCACAATTCCTTGTTACAGTTAGCAATTCTCCTTGAAAGCTCACTATTGTGTTCTACACAGAGTCACTTTCCCAGACTGGCTGCTGTGATTTTGGAGAAAAGATTCAATCCAATTCCCCACAGCAGAGAAAGTGCATTAGGACCCATGTGTCTCACACCCTGCACCTGGGTCATTTCCCCCTTTTCTATTCCTTGCCTCTGTCCCTTCTGCCCCAGACACTCACCATTTTGTTGTTGATCTCATGGAAGTGGATTTCACACACTTTTTCCACAATGTCTTCACTTTCAAAGGTGACAAACCCAAAACCTAAAGAAAAGGCAAAACTCCTTGATCAGGTCAGAGCTCTGCAGTTTCTACCCACAATCCAAATCTTTTTATTGTCATGAGAAGGAGACACAGGCTACTAGGACAGTTTAATCAGTCCTTCCTAAAGCAGCTGTCACTTCTTTTTCCTCTCCAGCAAATCCTACTTTTATGCACAAGAACAGAAGAATCCCCTTACAGATTCCCCTTTCCTCCTCATCCTGTACTTCCCATCCTCTCTGAACCCAACTGCTCTCAAAACCAAGTTGTTGGGTTTTTTTAACTTTGCTGTTTGCAAGGCAAACCACATGGCTGACAATGCTGGGGAGGATCCCAGCAGACAGATGATCACACAAAGAGTCAGGGGAGAAATGAACAGCTGCTTGCCAGGACATCCCCATCCCTGCTAAACACACCCCCACCAGCAATAACACCCTGCACATTTCCTCTTAAGTCCCTGGTCATAAAGCCTGGTACAAGCAGGCAAATCTCAGCAATGCAGTTGTATAGAGCAAGCCAGATATATACAAGCACAGCAATTTGCCAAGTTTCACCAAAGCAGGTTAGTACCTGAGGTAAGGCAGGACAGAGTGTTCCTGGCCCATGGCCCACACTCACACCTCCCTTCTCTCACCAAACCCTTTGCTGACAGTTTTGTCAAAGAACAGCTTGGGTGGGCAGACTGAACTTCCCTCAGCTGACTGCAGCCGTTTCCGGAAAAGTGAGGCAGGTGGGAGGATGTCTTTAAGTCTGCCTTACAAGCAAGCTGGGATTAAGCAGAACTTTCTGCTTTCCAGAACTGACTAATTCCATGGTGCTTTAAATTAACTTTTAAAACCAGATGGGGATCTGCTGCCCAGAACCACACTTTTTCTCCATGCTGCCAGAAAAGGCTCACCATAAACTCCTCTGCCTGCCTGTGCCTAGGTAGTTTCACACCATTCACCTCAACACCCATGAGCAGAGGAGCTTGGGAATTCAAGAGCAACACCCTGATGCTGAGACCACTCCTGAGCCCCATCACATCTCCACTTGGGCTGCTGCATCCTGGAAAGAGACCCACAGCAACTGGCAGCTCTCCCTGCTCCTTGCAAAATGCCCAACAACTCTTTAATGAAGTAGTGACTGGGAGGCACCCATGGGGCAAAGGGTGTTAACAGTTCTTCCCTTTTAAGAAGAAGCTGGAACATCCTAGGACAGGCAACCACAATACATTTAATGGCTTTATAAAACATCAAAAATCTGAAGGGCAGACAGTGTAGTGAGACCTGAAGGGAACACTCCCTCAGGCGTCCGGGGGGTAGAGGTGTTTGGAAGTGATTCAAACAATATATAGATATAAGAATGGCACAGGGCCCTGAGACACCAAAGCTAGGTTTGCAGGTTAAGTTGTTACCAACAAATCTCTAAGCTGGTGCACTGCTAGTGCTGAGCCCTGTCATGCCCCAGGGCAGTTTGAAGACTTCCAGGAGAGCAGGAGGCAGGGACACCCATGGGTGGGCAGAGTCCAGATAGCACAAGTATTACAGACTTGCTCCCATCCTGTAACTGAACTCCACCAGAAAGACTCAGATAAGAAAAGGTGACACAGGAGCATAACTGGGCTCCAGGCCGAGGAAGGGGTAAGAGGCAGGCACTCTTCAGGCTCTTGTGTCAGCTTTCCCAGAGCTCATATTACTCAGGACAAGGTAAGACACGGAGGGGGCTGCCTCCTCTCACATATCTGCAACTCGGCGAGTTTACAGCACAGGAAATGCACTGGACAAAAGCTCTCTGTGCTGCAAGGGATGATGGTAAAGGATGCAGATGCAAAAGTCTGCAGGCAAGATAAAGAGCAGCTGCGACCTGCATGCCCTGCTGCTGGGATACTAACCCCTCCCTAGGCAAGGCAGAAGGCAAACCCTCCACAGTTCCCTCTCCTACAGCAGAGAACTGCTCTCACCTCGGTGTCTGTTGGTTGTCTTGTCGAACATCAGCATCGCGTCGTCCACCTGCAAAGAGAAGAGCTCCGGATTGGGTTATTGTCCTTGCCAAGAGCATCCTCCATCACATTTGTGCAGAGGTTCCCAGGCCTCCCCAAACCAGAAGGGGTCAAGACAAGACCTCCCATCCCCAAGGAGACAAGGTACACACATCAGCTACCACACCAGGCACGTCCCCAGGCCTCAACAGACCCCCACCAGCCCGGGGCAGGTGCTGCAGAGCTGAGCCCCCTCAGCCCGGCCCCTGGCAGCAAGCGACCCCGATTGTTTGCCTGCGGCTCCAGCCGGAGGGCAAGGAGCAGGGAAGGCATTGTTCCCAAATCCTGGCCTCAAAGGAGAGGAGAATTAAAGGGGGGGAGAGAAGCAAAGCTGGAGAGGAGAGAGGAATAAGGGGCCTCCCAGCGACAGGGGAAGCGGAGGCCTCAGACAACAGAGCCTGCCTGGGAAAGCTGGGAAGGACCCCCGCCCCCACCCCAGAGGAGCCTTTCCTCTAAGTGAGGTTTCCCACTGCTGGAGGCTGTAATTAGAGCAAATTTACTGCAAGGCCTGAGCAGGGCTGCCTTCCCGGGGGGAGGGGCGGCCGGGCCCCATCCCCCAGCCGGCCTGGGGCTGCTCTCCTCCCCGGGCACATCACCTCCTGGTGCCACCTTTCCCCCCCATCTTCCAGACGGGTGTTGCCTGGCAGAGACGCATCTGCCCTCGCCGAGCAGGTTTAAAAAATACCCTTCAATCCCCTCTATGTAAGCCCCGGTGTAAACCTGTCCCACTGACCCATCCCTCCTCTCTAATACCACTGCCTTAATCCGATTATGAAACTGGACATGCAAGTGCTCCGGGGAGGCAGTGGCAGTCTCCGTCCAGCAGCTGCTCCGACCCTCCTCCTACTCCATGCAAGACCACCACTCCCCGAGCAGTGAGCCACACACACCCTTGACTCCATGGAATGAATACTCCCTTGCCTTGCTCCTGGGAATCATCTGCACTGCTGCCTCCTCCAGAACAGCCCCACTGGCAAGGGCAGAGCGATGGCTGCATCCCAGTGCAGGCAGCCACTGGCTTTACCAACAGCCCTGGCCGGGGAAGGGGGAGGGCTTCTAGCGTCAGACCCTGATGAGGGTCATCATCACCTCATCTCTGATCCCCTTGGGCTTTTCCAACACATCCAGCCCCCAAGAACCAGTTGACAGCGTGGCTCCTGCTCAGCCTGTGCTCTTCCTGTTCCAGCTCAGCCTTCCTCAGCCAAGTCAACAAGCACCTTAGAAATGTACCAGGCATCCAGAGCCACTGGGGACACAAGACTTCACACAGCCCCGAAGCAACTCCTCAGCAGCTTCCCAAGACAGCCAGAGATCATGGGGCTGACTGACAGCAGTTTGCAACACTGCCAGTCCCCACGGCTGCTGACTCCTGCCCCTGCACCACTTTCCTTCGTGGTGCCAGCACAACTGTGATGCGCTGGGGAGAAACCTGACATGGCTTTTAAATAGTTCAAGAGGTTTTACTGTCTCCTTTCATTCACTTTTTCAGCTCAGTTCCTCCACACAGTCTGCAGGACAGCAGAGCACCTAACTGTCCTTATTCCCAGTAAATCCTGGGAGAAAGCTGTGTTAACCACACTCTGTGGTGGTGCCATCCCTAAACACTTCAACTTAGGTAGCTGGAGCCCACAAACCCACCATGATGACAGATGAAAAGAGAAAGAAAAACCCAGCAAAGATAAGCACAGCCCAGCTGCTGACTTTGTTTAGCCAGCCCCAGCAACCACCACTTCTCAAGAGTCTGGACAGTCACAAGCAGCAGAGCCCAGTACATGTTTACAAACAAAACCATCTTAGAGCAATGGCTGGGTTCTCCCTTGGTGCTCGAGAACCCAGAACAAGGAGACATACAACCACTTCAGCCCAAACCACACTGTATGCCAAGAGGAAAGCTGCAGCCTGGCTGAGCCTTTTTGAGATCAAGTCTCTACCCAGCCCCCCAAATGTACTCTTCTTAAAAAATTATAATAACACATTCTCTACTGAAAAGCTGTTTCTTGCCATGAACTAAACGTAAGATAGACAGACAGACAGATAGGTGTATACACACACAATAGCCTCGTACCACTGAACTCTAGGGCCCGAACTCTGTGCATGGCTACAGCTGGTCGTTTTTATTGCCAACAAGACTTATAATATGATCACTTTCTTGTCTTCTTCCAAGGCAACAGGTGCGATGAGTTGGGCAGTGTCTGTGTGTTAAACTGCACACAGACAGTGCTGTGGGATAAAGCAGAGCCCTGCAACCCCAGGGGAGTGCAGAGATAGAAACGGAGCCTAGGGAATAGGCTGCAGCCTGGAGCACACTGCAGAGCCAGGAGAAAGGCCACAGGGATAAGCCATTTCCAGCACCCTACCCAGGGGGTCCGGCTTGATGCCAGATCCCTCCTAGCCACCACCTCCCTCGCTCTAGAGCCAGGCTCAGGGGACGCGGCCCAGCTGCTTCGCTCCCAGCATCACCCAAACCACCCACGCAGGACCAAAACCCAGACCCTTCAGACAAGGTGCTGGCTTGAATGGCAGCCCCTGACGGGGGCAGCTATTGTGGCAGGGAAACCACGGCCCCCATCGTCTACCGTCCACACCCCACCCCTCCCCAGGGGCCCTTCCCGGCTGGGCCTCGCTGGGCCCCAACAAAGGCGGCTGCCGGCGGGGCCGTCGCCATGGCAACGCGGCCTCCAATGGCAGCTGCCGCCCGGATTAGCGGCCGCGCACAAAGCCCCAGCGGCGGCGCCCTCACACACACAGCGCGGCCTCGGATGGTCGAACGGCCCTGTCGGGTGCCCTCCCGCAGACCATCACAGGCGAACCTCCGTTCACACACAAAGATCCCAACCCAGAACCCAGCTGCAGCCACTTTGTCCTCATCCCGGCCTTGCTCCTTGGTGGGAAGGAGGCGCCATCTTGCTTCACCCCCCACGGAGGGAGGCGGCGGGTTGTGGGGCTGCGTGAGGGAGTGAGGGGACAGACGGAGCCTGGTGTGGCAGAGGATGTTCGGGGATCGTGGCAGGAGCAGCTGAGATGGAGGTGCCATCTCCAGCCCCCAAAAGCTGGGCAGAGACAAAACAGGTCAACTGCCCCCAGAACTGGATATAAGAGAAATGTGTGGAAAATAGCACTTACGAGATTCAGCAATGCTCCAAAGTTCATTTTTAATAGGGTGTGGAAATAATCTATGATCATAAATACTTGAACAAAGGCTTTTCTTGCTGGACGAATTGTCTTTCTCCCCATTCTCCTCCCCCCCCTTAAATAAATATTTGTTTCAATTCTTTAAACACAGCCAAAGCAGCAGATCCCTTTACCAGAAAACTGTTTAGCTTAGTGGTCAAGGCTTTCTCTCTGGGAACGATTTAACTTGCTGGTCCATGCTGCAGTTATCTAACACTGGAGGTTAGAAGTTCAAGGTTTGTTAATTTTAAGGAATGATGTCTCTCCCCATGTTTAACCATGGGGGTCAAAAACTGTAAGAGAAAAAGGGTCCCAGGACAGGCACTCTTGTGCTCTAGGTGTTTCCTTCCCCAGGAACCCTGCCACAGAGACCACCACCTTGGCAGGTACTTGGTAGTTTGGGTACCCCCACCCTGAGCTTTAAACCCAAGCTGTTCAAACATCACCTCCTCTCAATTTTCTCCAGCATCTCTCTTGCTTTGGAAAACCAAATGGGAGTAAAAGAAAGATCAAGGCTTTGGCTCAGTAGACGTAGCACATTCAGAAAGTGAAAAAATATTTGTCTCTGGGGAGGAAGATCTTCTCCAAGGATCTGGATCTGCCACTTCTGAGACCTCTTGCAGGAAGGCAGCACCTTCCCAAGAGGAGGAGACAAGTCCTTCTCAGACCAGCACCTGGTTTTGATGGGAGCAGTGTGGTAGTGACAGGAAGAGAAAGTGACAGTCACAGGTTTCAGAGTCCCTGCCAAAGCAGCCCTCAGCCTAGCCAAAATATTTAAGTGCACAAATACAAGGCATTTCATACCAAAAAGGAATGCTGCATCCAAATCAGGCCAAAAGGTCTGGTTTTTTCAATGGCTTAGTCCCACACTAAAATCTTTCAATCTTCCTGGGACAGTCATGGTTTTCTGCAAAGGAGAAAGCCAATGACAGCCTCATGCAGATTAAAAAAAATAACAACAACATTTCCCAAATAAACTTGATAAGAAGTATTGGGTGTACTTGTACATGGGCTTCTACTTTGAAGAAAGTTGTAAGTACTCAAGTGAAGGCTTTACCAACAGACACTTTGCAGACACTTCAGGATCTTCCACCTGAACAGCAACTAGAGATCGCTCAGCTGGTCTTGAAATGAACCATGGTAACATATTTGTAAAAAAATCAGGCAGAAGAGTAGCTGCTGAGATGGCTTCAACATGGGAAAGATAAAACAAGCAATCTAGAAACTAGTCGGCCATCCTGTTGGGAGAGGGCATTAGTAACCCTGTGAGGTCTCCTAGATGCTCAAAGAGAACAGAACGATTCTGAGGAGCCGGATGCAGACCCAGGGCCCAGCTCCAGGGAGTAGGTGAGCTGCACCCACCACATGGCTCCAGGATCCTTTTCACCCTGCTCCACAGAGCCATTCTCAAACTCTGGGAGTGAGACTCAGCCAAGAGACAGAGCCCACTCCGTGCCACAGGTGAGCAGGGCAGCCTGTCCAGGTGTTCCTGCCTGCTCTCACACTGTGGGCACCTGGCAAATATCAAATGAACCACTGAAGACCTGAATGACCACTACTGCTGTAGCATTTTTGGCTATCTGCCTACCAGATGCGGAGCACAGAGAACCCTTTGTTCCAGAGGCATTGTTACCACAAGCCAAACTGCCTACTGCTGCAAGAGAGGTGATCAGATTCCCCTTCTCCTCCCCTCCCCATCTGTTCATAGCAACCATGTTATGTGTCAGAATTTGCATAAATTGCCCTCTGATCTTTGAAAGAAAATCCAAAATCCAGTTTGGAAATCCACAGCAGGTCGACAAGTAGCTTTGATCCCTGAAATTTCCAGAGAGCAGCAGATTAAGTATTAATTAACATGGTCCCGATCCAAAGTGAGGGAAATCATGCCCACTGTAAGCACAGGAACAAGCCTTCCTTTAACGAAATCCCCCATCAGTTTCTATCATTGACTCAAATTAGTCAGCAGAGAAAACTCATTTCATATACCCAAGTCAACCACACCATTTTCCTAGCAGGTGTACATGAATATGCAATTTGTGACAGACACACAAACCCTCACAAATCCATCCCCTTGCATGCAGGGGTTTTCTCTTGGTCAGAACAGGACTAATCATTGTCCAAGTGAGAACTTGGAATCTGTCTGAGACAAACAGTACAGAATCTGGACTGATTATTACACAGAAGCCTAAAGGTCAGAATCGTCCTCAGACCTCAGCACATCTTTTTTCTTGTTTGCTTCCATGATATGCTTACAGAGCAGATGTCTCTAGGCATGATGTGCTTCACAGAGAGGCTGAGCTTTTGTGCCCAACTCATCCACGTATGCAGATCACCTGCAGGCCCAGGGAGACACAGTGTGTTTTTAAACACTTTTAAAGCACCCTTGGAGCCACAACTTATTAGTGAGCCACACAAAGACGTCACTGTGAATAAATTTCTTGCACTTCTGCTTCACCAGATGCAAAATCAACACGGAAACCATGAGTTCAAACACCTAAATTGGATCCAGTCACCTATTCCTTCCAGTACCACTGCATTTCTGAAAGGACCAACATCTCTCCTAATGACAAGAAGACTGGCTGCACCAAGTTAAGAGTAGAAGTCCTCCTAACCCAACACCCCCCAGGACACCAACCCAACAACAGACACCTTTAGAAGACAAGGCAAGAATATTTCAATAGACCCCAGAATACTGCATCATCTTTCAGCCACTTGTGGCTGGGGGATTTTCTGAACTCACAGGGGTGTCTGTGTATTTAAAAGGCCTTCCATTAATTTGCCCAACCTTTGTAAAGCCTATGCAAATTTTAGCAACAGCATCCTGGGGTAAAGATTTCACAGCCTAGATAAGCTCCATGACAAGAAGACCTCATTTGTTCTGAGCCTCCTATCTCACAATTTATTTGACTTTCTCTATCGCAAAACTTTATCAGAGCAACTCCTGAAAGATGATCTGAATTTTTTCAGATGTTATTTGAAACAAATAATCATGCTTACAAGATCAGTAACCCAATGGTCCAAAGAAATTACTATGATGGACAACCCCTTTTCCCAAAAAAAAGTGACACAGAACAACATGTTCCCACAGGTTGAAGTAGAAAAGCAGGAAGCTGGCACTTGAGCTCCTCTGAGGCATCCTCATACATGTTGAGCTAGACAGAGGACTAGCTGAGGGTGGTAGGTGCAAGATATCTTCCTTCTCTCTGTTTCAGGTTTCAGTGAGGGCGGTAGCCTGAATTGAGAGAGGCTGTTAAAATACTTCCCTGTGCAGTCTAAAGATCTCCATCTCAATCCAACTTAAGCCAAAACACTTGGCTACATATACTGTGAATCCAATTCTTTCCAGGACTTCTGTCCTACAGTTAAAAAAATAATCTTCAGAAAGCATGTCCATGGCCTTAGCTTTCATCTCTAAGATATTAGAGTTTTGGATCAGGATTGTTTCCTAGAGATCTCACTATGTTCAAAGCCCCAGCAGCTGCACCTGACAAACCATAGCCAGCTTGAGAGCACTTCTCAGCCTTTCTCACTCTACTGAAAAAAAAAAAACAAACCCAAAAACCTTTGTATTTTCTTCCCCAGGAAAACACCAGCACGTATTTTTCATTCACAGTTTGGAAGGAAAAAAAAAAAAAGTGATCCTTCTTTGAATCAGAGAAACTCACACTAACTCAAATTGTACTTGGGATCCTCTTTGAAGCTTCACCTTTCGTGCCTGTTAAAACCAAGTATTCTGCTATAAAGAACTGGAGTGCCAGCCTCTCCTTTTCTTCCTTTATGGATTTCCTCCTCACACATTTTCATTTTTCATCACTTTTACAAAGCTGAGAGAAAGTTTTGAACACAGCAAGGAAAGCAAAAACAAAACAAAACAGGAGAGTAGGTGGAAATGCCAAAATGGGAAAATCAGATTTGGGAATTTTACTTTATGAAATGGGAAACCATCTCCAGCCCAATCAAACTTCCATTCTTTTCCTACTAGTGGACACAAGAGGTGTGTTGTTTCTGACTCAAGATGCACCAGTGTTAGGTTCCTTGGTAGACTTGAGAGCTGCAGTCCACAGATTTGGACCAGAGAACATTCCAATAATCTAATTTGACCTTGTCTGTACTGCAGGCCATGGCACATCCTCTCCTCATTCCTTCAGCATGTGTGTGCTGTCTGTCTGGACTAAAGCATATTTCTCAAAAAGCATCTATCTTAATTTAAAGGCCTAAAGCAGTGGCAAATCTAACACACTCTTAGGCTTGCTGCCTGAGGGTTACCTTGGAGATAACCTTCATGCAAAACTCATTCAGCAGTCTGTAGTCCTCAGAAGCAGAGGATGATCTTCCTGAAGCTGAGATCCAAACTGAGCTCACCACTGGCTTCTCAAAGATTGACTAAAAGATCACCCCTGGGAACCTGGTACCTTGATCTTGAGGAATCAAGGCAGGATGATTTGTGCTCCACTCTCCCCTCTCCAGAGCCTGTGTTTCCATGCCTTCCTGGACAGGCAGGAGAAAAATGTGGGGCTACTCAGTAAAATAGAGGGACACAGACAAAGTAATTTCCTCAGAGGGTAAGTTCTCCAAGGAAATGCTTTAAAAGGGCATTCCTAATAATTCCCAATTCAATTCCAGAAAAGGTATTGGCCCATATGACTTAGAAAAGATTTTTTTCAGAGAGACATTTCAAGATGATGATAACAGAACTGAAGCTTCACCACCTCTCACTTAAAGATGCCATAAATCAAGGATGGAAGACCACAGAGTCAGGTGCCAAGAGCATCTCTGAAGAAGAGATCCTAGGAGACCACTGAAAGCTAAGAGGCCCTAAACAAACACCAAAAGAGCCTGTGTACCAAAATCATGCTCTCCATGAGTCACACCTGAAACTGAAGACAGCAGACTCTTCATAGCCCTAGAAACCACAGAGTGGTGCATTCAGAGCTCAGCACCCCAGAGCTGGGCCAAGGAGGTTTTTCCTCTAAAGCACTTTCCCACTGATCCAGAGCATCAGCCATATGGAATTACAGACCAGAGAGTTTCTCAGGAAAGTTCTACCCTTCAGTGAATTATGTGAGGCTTAGCTCATAATTCACGTGAGCTAAGTGAGGATCCTTAGTGAGGATGGTTACAAGCCAAGAGAGATGCTTTATACAAGAGCTGTGAGGAGCCTCTCCTCAGCTGAAATGGCCCAAATGAGTCAGAAAACTGCTCCAAAACCAGAGAGTCAATTTGACTAGCCCTGACCTCTCCCCATGAGAACTCCCCAGAGCCAAGAGGCCAGCTGCTTTGGCCTCATGCTGGATGTTGTCTGGGGTGCTGGCTCTTCAGAAATTAATCGCACTGAGCTATGCAGAACTCTCCCTTCTGCCCAGTACTAAGAAAACAACCTGACACAACCAGTCCTTGCCAGTCTCCTGACATCAGGACACCTCTCAGCACATGACCATTAAATAAGAAGAACATAACAGCCATAACACCCCAAATGAATTGCAAAGTACTTCTCAAACTAGAGTAACTGTAACTACTTTTAAACAGCGTGCTACATGGCATGCTTCTGCTTCAAGTTATTAGAGGTCCAGTTAAGATTAAAAGGGAATCACACACAAGATATTTCGTTTTCCTATCAAATGCATCCACCAGCAGTGCAGAAGCACACGCAAGTCAAACCAACAACCTTCAGATTACACAGACACACAGACAATACCACCTTACCTGGTGACACCTTCAGTGACACCATGTAAAATCTCTTGGGGACACAACAGTCTGCTTATTTCTAATAGAAAATAAAACCACGCAGAGCTAACAACAAGCAAATATGGGGACATCTGACCACTTTTGCTATTGCCTCTGTCTCTTAGGACTGACCAGAAATACAAAGGAGTCCGTCCCACTTTGCAGGACATGCAGATTTGGTTTCAGAAGCTGAACAAAGACACTGAGCAAACACTGTTCCAAACTTTCTGCCCCAAAGGTTCCAACAATACAGCAAAACTGGTTACAAAATTCTTTTCCTCTCACCTATTAACATGTCGTAAGATAACATCACCATTTTGCAGGACCTTTCAAAGGAAAATTAATAGCAAAGCCTTCATCCCTCACACTCTGCAGTTTCTGTGATACTTTCCTCCACATCCATGATGCTACCGGCAACATCCTGGCCAGAACACCATCCAGCAAATGGTGTTCTGTCCTCACAACCAGGCAGAAGGGTCCCAAGAGCTACAGAACCCAACACTGCCTGACCCAAACAGCAAACCCATGCACAACATCATCAAACAACAGTGAAACAGTGATACTGCTTTCCCACAGAGGTGACCGCATTCAGCATTTGGATAGACTGATCCCCTTCAGTTTCTAATCCCATTAAAAATCTGCTACGATTGAGATTGCTCCTGGGATGCTCAGAGCATCCTAACAGAGGACTTAAAGGCCAAGACTGAGCCCCCTTCTCTCCTCCAATTCTGTCCCAACTTGCAGTTTGCACACCTGGCTTTCACAGACTACAGCACAAGTGACTTCCACTCACAGAAGCCCACCCTTTCCTGAGCCACTAGCTGGCACAGAAGAACCAGACTACCACAAGGGACAGCTGTAGTGCCTTCAAACATCCAAAAACATCACCACTTGCCTGAGACTCAGCAGGAGAAGTTTCAGGACCAAATGGCTTAGTTTTAATAAAGGATTACCAAAACATCAATTACAACACTTAGAGTTACAAACAGACCAAAAATCACAGGTTGGATACTGCAGCTGCTCTGTCAGGAGAATCTACAAACCTTCCTCTAGTTTCAAAAAACCAAATACCTGTAGGCCACAAGAGGCCTTTGGACACAGAAAAACGGGAATACTGTTTCCCTTAGCCTAGGTCCTACCAACTCCAGGAAAAAGCGTAAACTCTGTTTCAAACCATCACAGGGCAGGATGGCACTGCCTGTAGCACCCACAAAGCCATTACAGCCACCCAGCATCTGTAACTGACCTTCAATCTACTTAACCGCACGCAAAAGACTCACAAGATCCTAATCCCGCCTCCACAGAAGTTCAGAAAACTCCATTTTGCTCCAGAAGCAACAGCTTTGATCCAGCTCCACTCAAGAGCCTTACCTTCCCAAACTGCTCGAAATACTGTTTCACATCCTCCACAGTAGTGTTCACAGACAGACCACCCACAAATATCTTCTTTGTTCGGGTCACCATCTGGAAAAGGGAAGGACAGGAATTCATCGCATAAACCCAGAGCAAGCAGAGAATGAGACTCAAAAGGCCACTGAGCCCCTCTGCTTCTGGGAAGTGCCTGCCCCTTTGCTGCAGTCCAGCTTCCACCTTTTTGAGGTCCATTAACCAAACACAGCCAGCAAGTCTGTCCCACGCTGGATCCCAAGGTACACTCATGTCCTGTCATGCTTGCCAGCTCCCAACCACTACATCCTCCATTGGAGAGCAGGTAACCAGCCTCTCCCCTCACTAGCCTGCTGCTGCTCTCTTGGCATCTTCACACTGCCCTGAAGACATGGGGCATGACTGTCCCCTCCCCAGCCCTCCAGCTCTGCCACTCAGCACAGCCAGCCTCCCCCAGGCTCCCCCAGAGATGCCTGCTCTGTTTCCCAGAGGAGTAAGAAGGGCAGGAGCCTGCCAGCACAGGTAAGCTTCCCAGGCTTCACCCTTGTAACTCACAAATTGCAAACTATCCAGTCTTGCACTTTTGCACCAATTCCCCAGCACCTTAAATGAAGTTCAGTCAAGTCCCAGTTAAATCTCTTCTGCCTTTCCAAGAAGGTAGAGAAGATCCCTGTGCCACTTGTCACTCATGCAACTGGGACAAGAAGGAAAACTAACTACCCTGTGAGGGGCCATCGCTGCCAGGCTTGAGGCACACCAACATCCTTTGAACCAGCTCTCCAGCTGCATCCTCCCCTTAGCTGCTTGGCTACACCCTTGCTCTCAGAGGAACACATGGTCCTAATTACCCCAAGGAGCATAGGGCTAATCCGCAGCAATTCCCTGGCTTGGACAGCAGCCCGTTCTAACACTAAAGCACCTTCTGTCACCAAACTGCTTAATGGAATTAACCCAATTCCTACCATGTGCTTCCTGGCTCCAGTTACTCGGGATACCTGCTCACCAATTGTTCTCAGTGCCTGATCCCCCTCACCTCCCTCCTGGCACCAGCCTCCTCTTCCCTCTCTGCTTCTCAACACTGCTTCTACCCAGCTCTTTTTCCCCTAACAGCCCTTGGAGTGAACTCTTGGATTCTGAACTTTAGAACTCTCATTCAAGAGTAAAATTAAAGGGAGACCCAAAGTCTAAAGGCAATCTCCAGCCCACTGCTAGTTCCTCAGCTAAAAGTTTCTAGCAGCACAACTGGAAAAAGTTCCTGCAATCACATGCTGCAGTGCCACAGCCTCTTGTAGATAGAAGTCCACCACCAAATTCCTTCTGCCTTTTCCAGTTTTGAGGTACACAAGGACACTACACAAAATAAAATCCTTCCCATCTCTGCCGTACATCCAGTTATACACACCACCCTCTTTCCACCTGTATCACATTGAAGCACAGAGCTGTTCTGTATTTTCTTCAGCCTGAAACTTCCAGGCACTGTCTGCAGCCTTTAAAGGACTGGATTCACTTTGGGCAGCATTTACTGCACCAGCTCAAACTAGTGCATCCTAAGGCACAACCAAGGGACATCCCAATTCCTCCAGTGCCACACAACCCCTTAGCACTGCACTGCAAGCCCAGCCAGAGCATACCACAGCACAGCAGCTCCTTCGCCAAGAGAGTCCTGAGCAAACCCCAGGGCATGACTCTTGTGTACACTGGCAACCTTGCATGGAGGGACTAGATTCCCCAACACAAATTCACCCTTTGGAGTGGCAAGTGCTGGCCACAGTGCTTACCTTGGGCTGTGCTCGGCGGGGGAATGCTACCTTCGGATCAATCTGAAAGAGATGTGAGGAAGAACAGGTGAACACACTTTATGCTGCCTATTTACAAACAAAGGGTTTTCTCCATGCATGCGTCTGCCTCTGCCCATGTGGCACCTTGCTAAAAACCCAAAGAATCTATCTGAGGTACACAAAATGAAGCTGGCAGCAGACATCTTTCCTTCTCAGTAAGGTGAAATCCAGGGAGACTACAAGTCCCAGCATGCAGTGGTCCATCTCCAGCTGAGCGCGGGAGCGCTCTCTCCCCTGAGAGCCCATCACATGCTGGGATTAATCCTGGGTTGCACCCTCCTGCTCAGCCTGCCCCTGGGTGCCCTGCGTCACCAGCCTCACATTAGAAGTGCTTTCTTTTGCCTTTTCACTCTCCCGCTTCACTCTGCTTACAAGGACAGAGCTCACCTGGGTAGTAACAGGCAGAAAAGAGGTAGCACACAAAAAGCCAAACATTTCATCCCACAGAACACACAGTGAAGAAATAAAAGAGCAGTCAGGACGGCAGAAATTTAACCAGGGAGTCCAAAGCCCCCCAAGGCTGCTGAGGCTGTGGCTGCAGGGCAGCGTGTTGCCCCTCTCCCCAGCTGCACTGCACACAATGAGACGATGCCTCCCCTCTGCAGGCTGAGCCCATTGTGCCTGTTCAGCTCCTCTATAAACCTGCTGCTGGCCAGAGCTGCCAGTCCCTGTGCCACCATCCAGGTGCCCAGCGTTCTGCTGGGCTCAGCACGAATGAGCACGTGTGCCTGCACTGGCCTCACACCACCACAAAAGCTGGGACAACACTAATGCAGCTGCAAGCCAAACACCCATGAAGCCTCCTCTCCTCGTTAGCCACCACCTCGTCCCCTTACAGCCTATTTTTACAGCAGCTCCTATAAAGTTACATCACATCAGGGATGATCCAGACCTACAAATCAGCTTACAAAGACCTGTGGTAAAGGCAGGTCTGGTTCATCCCTGCACTTGGACAGGCTGCAGCTGAGAGGGCAGCCTGCAGTGTTGTCCCATCAGCCCAGCAGCTCAAACAGCCCAAAAGGAAGCTGTGTTTCTCCAGCTCTCCTCGCTGCTTTGTTCAGCTTTCCAGCCTGGCTGCCCTCCCATCCCGCATCCTTTCACTTGTCACATAACCCCACCGCTCGGCCTCCCTGTGCCCTTCCACCAGCTCCTCTCCCTGCCTTCTCCACCTCCATCCTGACTCACAGCCTACAACATAAATAAACTCAGCACGTAAGTAAACAGAGGCAAAAGTGAAGAGCACAAATAAACTCAAAAATAAACCTCCCTCCCCAAGCTCCAAACCAGGAGATTAGCATACCCTCCAGTGCCTCCCAGGGGCATCCGAACTGTCCCTCCCCTCCCCACACACACCCCCTTCACTGCTTCCTGGCTGGTGCAGACACCCACAGCGAATTCTGAGGACAGGGGACGGCAGGAGACCAGGAGGTTGATGGCAGATAATAAGCAAAAACAATAATCTACTGTCTTTTACTTCTCAGCCAGTGTCATTCAGCTCCTGCCAAGAAGATGCTTTCATACTCAGCAATGCTAAGCTCGGCCTCATTTTCTCATTACCCTGAGTGTGATCAACTGGGCAGAGATAACACGTCCTCCTGGCTGGAGGGAGCAGGCAGTCATTTCACAAATTCTTCTGCACAACCAGCTATTGTTGCAGGTAGAGGGAGGCCAGGGCAACTGACTGTAGGGGCAGCCCTGGGAACACATGGAGGGGAGCAAGTTCAGCACTGGACTCAAGTTACTCAAACTGGACTGCTCCTCAGCGGCTGGAATCATTCTAATTAAAGCAAAAGTGCTGGTACCTTATTCCCTCATTTCTGTTGTTAAAACCCTGGAGGAATTGTGTTTCAGTGTCACCTACTGACGTAAGGGATCCTTTTCACAAACCTAGATAGAAATCTGCTAAGAGTAAGAGCATTCAGAACTGCTCAGATTGTAGCCAAAAAATAAAACCTCCAGGACCAGGCTGTAGTGAGTGGAAATCACTTGAGCACAAACTGCTTCCACTTCACCCCACAAAGCTTTGGGGAAGAGGAATCCCAGTGATGCTGCAGGTATCAGTGGGCCTGCCAGGTTCCTTAGTAATGCTCTTCAGACCACCTACAGCACCATTCAGTAGCACAAGCCATGTCACTTCTGCATTTACCACCCCAAAGCAGGAGGAGGGCAGGGAAGGACCGGTGAGACCTCAAGATCTCATCTCCATGGCTACCTTTGCTCTGTTAGTCAGTGCTGCCCCAGACGGCACATCTCTCCCTCCTCCGCAAAAGAGAAACCCAGTAAAAAGTCAGTAACAGCAACAAAGAAACAGGGCAACCCAGCACCACCAAGCCGGCCCTTCAAGGCAGCAGCCAGCTGCAGCTTTACAGAGTCACACAAATCTTTTACCTTGAGACTGCAAAGCCAATTCTCATATCAAGCATTTCCATAAATAACCCTGTAGGCTGCTGCTATCTAGCCTACAAACAAAGAGGAGTCTGAAAAGCACAAGGTTTCCCTGGAGAATCAGGCCAACAGCCCTTGTTAGGGTAGGAAGAATCAGAAAACAATGAAGCAACAAGTTGAGCAGACACTGCCTACGAAGCGCGGCTTCCTACGAAACATGAAGCCTCGAAAGAAGGGTGTCCTTTCAGGACACTAGGCCTTTTCCTGTGAAGTTTCATAAACCCCTAAATTAAGATTCAGATGAGTTTGTGTCATTTAATCCATGAGTCACAGCAGAGCCTTTAGGCTCAGCAGGGAAAAGCCATAAGGAGGCCCCATGTGGCACCACAAGACCAACCGCTCACCCGACAACTACCAAGCAAAACACCCCAAAACATTTGACCCAGCTGACAACCACACCAAATAAAAAATACAAAGAAAGGAGGGAGAGGATTCACCTTCCTAACAAAGGAAGGGCCCGGGCAAAACTACCACCATTCTCTCTGCTGTGCGAGGTGAGGGGAGCAGATGCAGCTGGGAGTTTCAAAGGCTGGCCAGTCCCCATGAGCCCTGCACCACGAGGCCCTTCTGTTCTCCTGCAGCACCCGCCTGGCTGGCCGTCCCTCCTGGGCTGCACGCTGGGCTGCAGAGAGGCTTCACACAGGAGGCAGCGAGGTTCAGGAGAATGGAGACCCTGGGTTTCAGCTTGCTCGTAAGCCCCAAAACACTTCCAGGATTAGTGCTACAACAGAGATCCATCACTTGCCTTTCCAGGAAAGGTCTATGGCAGCCCACAGACTCATGACGGGACTAGCTGAGCAGACACCATGTTTACACAGACTAGCAAAAAAATTTAAAAATTAAAAAAAAAAAAAAAAAAGAAAAAAAAAGAAGAGAAAAAGAAAGACCAAGGTCCTCAGACTTTATCACAATCCTTCCCCAGAGCAAAACTCTCTTCACATCACTCCTGAAAAGAGGAGGGCTGTGGGAGTCCTGGGGACCCAGCCTCAGCCAGGAAGGCTGGGGTAGGTTTAACCAGGAGCTCCCATGGGGAGGAAGGACCTGTGCACATCAAAGGGAGCGATCCAGGCAGTTAAACAGGAACAGACATAAATCTCACTGAAACTCATGCTGTAAACCCTAAGAACGGGGGTCTCACTCTTCCGCCCTCTCCCTTCTGCCAAGATGAAGGCTAGGACGCCTGAGCCATGCGCTGAAAGGAATAAAGTTGTGCATTTGGAACTCTCAGCTGCCTGTGCCCAGAGCCAGAACCTCTCCCCTCACCATGCCACCCCTTTGTGGTCCCCACCACTCCCCCATCTCTACCCTCACCTTCACCCCGGGGGCAGCAATAAGGAAAAGGAATTCAGGGGAAGGCAAGTCACTAAAACTAAAGAGAAGGGACCTCCCACTCAGATACCTCACCCCCACCCCCTGAAACAGCCTGAACATCTCCCAGGCGTCACAGATTTGCAAGGCAGGACCAGGCACGATACACCACCAACCCAGGGAGCCACTGAAATCTTTCTGTGGGCTCAGCCGGAGCTCCTCATCAGCCCTTGCATGCAGAACAAGGGCCAGAGCTCCAAGAGGCCGGCAGTGGCCCCCATGGGCGGGCACTGGCCACGCTCGGAGACAATAAAGTCTCGAACCTCCATGACCGTTACAAAAACTTTGCCTGAGGGTACCACAGAAGAGCCTCTGGGGCGTGCAGCATGAAGCCCCTCTGCTGAGGGGAGAGCACAGGCCACCATGGCTGGGGGAGGGTGGACCTGGGGGCTGGAGAATATGGGGGGGGGGGGGAAGGGAAGAGGTGGCTACCATGTCCCCAAATGCAGCTGCATCTATTTCCTGGTGTGAATCCTCACCCCAGAAGCGCTCAGGTGTCCCACCTCCAACAGGGCCACGGTCAATCCTGGGAGGGGTCTTTCAACCAATGGGTGGGAGGAAAACCATCACCAAGATCTGCAGAATACCAAGATCTGCAGAATATCGGGCCCGGGTCGACAGTGACCCTGCTAGCTTGGGCCCCAGATAGGCTCCATGCTGGGGCTGAGAAGGGGCTGATCGATCCCTATCACAAATCGATAGTTTACAATCTCTAACTGGAAATCAAACACTGCAATCGACAGCGGCGCCGAGCACAGCCGCTCCGCCGGCAAATGCGCCCCTGAGATGAGAGAAGTCATCTCACCGTTTTGGAGTCCAGTTCATGTCTGGATTGGGCCAGGACCTTGTCGACGCCAGCCTGGTCCATGAACGTGACGAACCCGAAGCCCCTGAGCCCCGCAGCCCGGGCAGAAGAAGGGATGCGGAGAGAAGAGAGAAAGTTGGTTAAAGTGGCGGCCGGGCCGCGGCAGGGGCGAAGGGAGGCGGGGGCCCGGCCTCTCACCTGGATCTCTTTGTCAGCGGGTCCCGCATCACCAGGCACTCCTTCACCTCGCCGAACTGGCTGAAGTACTCCCGCAAGCCCTCTGCAAGCACAGCGCCCACCGTGGGTGTCCCAGCCCGGCCCGGCCCCGCCGCCCCCGCCGGGGCTCGGCCCCGGCCCCGGCCCCACCACCCCCGGCCCCGGCGGCAGGTGCGGGGCCGCCGCGGCGCTCACCTTGCGTGGTCTGCCAGCTCAGTCCCCCGATGAACATTTTGCTGCGGGAAGAAGGAGAGAGCCGTGAGCGGGGCCACGCCGGGGGGCCGAGGCGCCCCGCGGGGGTGGCGGCGGAGGGGCCGGGCGGGGAGGGGAGGGCGCGGATCGGCCATGTTGGCAGCGGCACCGCCGCCGCCACCGCCGCGCCTGCCCGGGCCGGGCGGCCGGGACCGGGGGGAAGGGGCGGCTGGGACTGGGGCTGGGACCGGGACCTGAAGGGATGGGGGGGCGGTGGGGACGGCCGCCGCGGAGGTACCAGGGGTCGTGCGGGGAGTCCGGGGAGGCGAGGCCGGGCTGGCTGCCGTCTGTCTCCATTCGGACCTCTTCTCCCTGCGAGGAGCGGCGCCGCACTCCCGGGGCAGATGAGCGCTCGAAAAGGGGCCGGACGGACAGGCCATGCTGCCCCCTCCCCCGACCCCTCTCCGCCGGGCGGGGAGGGAGCGAGGGAGGAGGGCCCGGCGGGCACAACCTGCCCGGCTCCTCCCACCCCCGCCGGCCCGCCGGCCGCCCTGCGCATAAAATGCGCCGGCGGCGCCGGGGCCGAGCGCCGGGAGCCGCGCCTGGACCGCGCCGGGGGACCCCGCGGCCGCTTTGTGCCCGACCGCGCCGCCCGCACCTGCCCCGAGGCGGCGAACAAAGGGCGGCGGGGCTCGGCCTGACCCGCTGCGCTCGGGATCGCCGCGGCGGAACCCGGAGACCCCGGCCCGGGCCCCCGCCTGGGGTCTCGCTATCGCCGAGCGGGCGCCGGCACCGGGTGGGTTAAAGCCGGCGCAGGGAGGGCCTGGGACCGGCCCTCGCTGCCGCCCTCCCGGCCGAGGGCGCTTCTAGGGCGGGACCTCTTCGCCCCGGTACCCCAGCCGGGCAGCGGGGAGCTCCGGCGACTGCACCCGAGGGCCCTTCCCGCAGCCCCGGTACTTCCCTGCCCCTGCGGGGACTCTGGGGGGGTCAGGGGCCGCTCCGGCCTCGCTGCTGCCCTGCCCGGGCTGCACCGGCTGGCGAGCCCCGAGCAAAGCTGCTGCCGGGCAGAGCGTTGGAGCCCCGGCAGACCCCGGGATGCGCAGCCCAGCCCAGCCCAGCCCAGCCTGCTCCTGTCTGCCCGCCGCTGGTCGGGGAGGGCGGCCGGGCTGGCCCCCGAGTCACCGCGCAGGTTATTTGCTCATTCAGACTGACTCGTGCCAAGCTCCAGCCTCTCTCCACTGCCACACAAGTTCAGCCACATACTGATGGCTTCTGGAGCAGGTCTGCGCACTCTGCCTCTGCTCTTGGGCAACCTGGCCCGGGTGGCTGGAGGAGCTCGGCGAGGAACAAATTAAATACCTGTAAAGCCGGAGTCAGAGAAGAGTTGTAGTCTCTTCTGACAACACTGTGCATCACTTGGAGATGTCAATTCTCTGCATCTGTGGCATATCAGAACAGTGCAGTGCGCAAAACCTCTGGTGTGACAGTGGCTGTCAGACCCCTCGTTCCCGGAGGTTATCACAAGGTCCCAGGCACATGCCGCTGTGCAGCCAAATATTCTCAGCATGCATCTCTATCACCACTCCTTGTAGCACAAGCCTCCCCTGTACTTTCTTACTGCCTACAGGGAGATACTGGCAGCTCTCAAGGTCAGTCCCATCCTCATTTGGACTTCCTTCTCTCCTGACATGCTTTTCCACATGCCAATATATCTCATGCCTCTTATTCTTCCTGGAGAGGAATGAGGACACCTTTGTTTTAGCAATAGTTTGAAATAGTCTCCTTCATTATACAAGCTCATCCCAAGGCCCATGGCTGCAACTCGAGTTAAATTAAACTGCCTGTTAACCTCTGCCAAACCACTGTTCACCCACTCCATTTCCTGAGCTGGGTCAGTGACATCATCCTGTCTCCTAACCCTGTACCTGGGCACAACACCACATTGGATGAGACCAGAGACTTGGTAGGCACCACTGAGCAATGAGCTACAACAGCATCCCAGCTGTGGCCACAGAACAGCTCCAGCTCCCACTGCCAACAGTCCAGGCTGAACTGCTTATCCAAAATAACCCACTCATCATTCCATAGGGCTGGAGTCACCACTTTGGGTGGAGGTGCCCTGAGGGGCAGCCAGGCTGGTGCAGGAATGAAATTACATGCAGAGGTGGTACCACAGCTGTCAGCAGTGGGGAAGGGCTGCATGGCCAGTGGAGGCAGCAGTGCTGAAGCAGCATCTTGGTCATCTCCCCTTGTATGTCCTGAGAAACACGGATGATAGCTGGGCTGTCATAAAGCCACCACTGCCACCTCCATGCTTCCCAAACTCACTGCTGCTGCACTGTCTCCTGGCACCAGCTCTCTCCCATTTAGAGGACAAATACTCCAAAGTGGGAACTAACATTTTCAAGTCACCTGGCACAGGTTTTATGCTCCATCATTGCCCCACCTAGGCACAGTACTAATTAAACACAAGCAGAAAAAAAACCGAGCTCAGTGCTGGACACATTAAAGGGCAACATCTCTTTGTTTACTACTAGTGCATTCTTGTAATTTTAAATGTTATCAGAGACAGATAAAGTAGAGCACTCCGAGAGACACAGTGTTAGAATGCTTCATTGAAACTTTTTTGTATTATGCTTATTACTTTGTTCTCTTTTTCTCCACCAAAATAGTGTTGGAGAAAGAAGAGAATCAATGTGAGTTAACATTTGTGAACATCAGAAGAAAAAAAAGTGACTCCTCAGAAGCATGGAGGATATGGTTGGACTTGCATCACTGGGACTGACACTGTACCATGTCACGTATTCCAAGGCCATTTCCAAAGCATACACACAATATTTTGTATTTACACCTTAGGACCCCAAAACACTCTGTAAGTATCAATTCATCTCTGTAACAGACAAGACAGGGGACTTGGAAAATCTGTTCATTAGTGGCAGAAGGAAGCTTTCCTCATGAAGAAGTAAATATATAAAACATTCCAGACCTTATGATTAGAAAGATGATCTGCCGAATATAAAATAACACAGCATTGTATTGCTGGGGCTGCAGACAGACAGCTGTAGTGCCTCTGTGGCTGCTGCTGAGAAGTTGCCAAACACCAGCGAGATTAACAAAACTGCTCAGTTTTCATGCTGCTATTCAGTGTCTTCTGTGTGGTAGAGTGACACTATCAAAATCATGTCCACTTCCTGCTGAGGAGGATGATTGGCAAAGCTCTGCCCAGCACCAGTGGCAGACACTGAAGTTATTCATGGTGAGAGGGAGGTTCCAAAAAGTGGAGGTTAGGGGAGGAGCAGAGCAGCAGCCGCCTCTTTTTCTACCTCATCATGTAAGGCTTAAAGAGAGATGGTGACTTGGAGACCTGTCCCTATCTCTAACCAGGGTGTTTTGGCAGTCAAGTACTACAAGAAGTTGCACTTTTCATTTAGTTTGGACTGTTGATAAGCAAACTTGAACTGTAATCCAAATAATTTTTGTCATATTTGTGTTACGATGCTGAACATGCAAACCTGCAAGATATGAACTGCAGCTCTGCAGGCATCCCAGGGGCAATGCCAGCCTCCAGCACCCCGGTGGTGCTCCACCTGCTTTGGAAGGGATGCTGACCCTTCAGAAAGCCTGATGGCAAAACTTCCCTGCTGGGCCATCCACAGGAAGTGTCTGCCTCAAAGTAAACCCACTGCTCAGCCACCTCCTGCCCGGTGGGAACTGGACGTGGGCAAGAGTCAGGCACATTGGGAGAAAAGAGATATTTAGAGAAATTTAATTATTTAGACTTCACTCAGGTGTCAGGAAGACAGAACCAGGAAGAGAAGAAAGGCTGCAAATGCACGAATATCTTTGCTCCATGTAAGAACCCTCATGGAGCAAGATCTGCAATGGGAAAACAGGCTACATGATGCAGAGCATTGAAGATCAGGGTGAGAAAGAATAGAGGAGAAGAAGGGGGCTACATGCAAGACAGGAAAAAAGAGAAGAGAAATAAAGGTGTGGGTAGATGAACAAAGAGCATGAGGAAGGGGTGTGTGAAGTGTAAATAAAGGCAACTGGGGTGACTGGAAGCCAGGAGTGAGGGAGGAAAGAGGAGGAGACCAACCTAATAACCACAAAACAACAAGAAGAATTGAAGCCTCAGAAACAGAGAGGTCTGCAAAGGGTGAAAAACAAAAGTAAAACATCAAAAGAACTTGAAGCATATTGAAGCATATTGAAGGGATTCAGCATGAAAAAGCAAAAAAAAGGAGCAGTCTCTGAGGGACAGTAGGAAATTGCAGGCTTCCACTTGCTGTGCTAGAAGTGATGGCTAAGGGAAAAATCAGAGAGCCCTTCCTGCTATTCTCCCTTTCTACAAGCTCTAAAAACTACTACGTGGTGTCTAGTCTCCATGATCCTATCTAAAGCTGTCCATCAAACTAGGGAGGAGACTCTGGCTGCTCTAGTGGAGACACTGGAGCTGCTCTGTTCACCAGGAGCATCCAGCACAGCAGGTGCCAGCAGCCTGCCAGGGGTCCCCCTCTCAGAAGAGGATCTGAAAACAGAGGGAGGGAAGAAAAGCCAAACAGAGCACCACGGTAGTCACAGCTTTTCTTGTGTCTCAGCACTGACACTGCTGGCTGTCTTGCAGCCCAGTCTTCTGGGCCCCCAGTAACCAGCTTCTCAGGAGGCACCAGTGATGCTGCACTATCAGTTGATCTGCACATCCTCTGCAGGTCTGACGCATGTGTGAATTATTCATCCGGGGCTGAAGTCAGCACCATGTCAAGAACCTCTAAAATCTGCCTTAAAGATGGCAGAGTCCAAGGGAACAGGGGAGCGAGGGGAGAACAGGGCTCAGGGGGAGGAGGGCTGGATCCTACCCTGAGATGCTTGCAGGAGGCAGAGAAGCTGGGCACTGCTGCTGGCCCAGAGCAGCACCAGAAGGAAGAGGCATTTACAGGACAGAACGGAGAACTTTTGGCTCAACACACAAACAGAAGCTGAGCAAGCAGAAGCTGTTTGTTCATCCCCTCTCTTTCAGGAATAATCAATTTCCTACCTCACTATAACACTCGCACTGGCTTTTAACTCTCCCATTTCTTCAAGACTTATTTTCTAATCTAAGCTGACAGGACCTTTGCTCCACAAATCCCAACGGCACTTCTGAGGAGACAACTTTACAGCATTCTGGTACTATGGCAGTGTAAAGTAGCTGGGCCTAAACTGTTAAGCTTAACAGCACTAAATTAAGAAGGTTTGCAGATTATTCGGAGGAATGAACAAAAGAGAGCATATTTTAAATCCTGGGTACATGCTGGAGCTTCCAAAATGGGAAAGGCTCAGACCTATGCAAGTTTACAGGACAGAAATATACCCTGTAAATCTCCTTAAGCAGCTCAGCTTGTCCTGGTTCCTCAAGGTTTTGCCAAGGTATTTTGTTTGTACTTGTCACATGACTTACATCAGGCATCACATCCTAATCAAGACCGACACCGGTGTCTTCTCAGGCAAAGCTCCCACTTCAGCTCCCAGGAGTAGCTTAGCTGCTTTATACATGTAACCCCTGCCTGAGCCTCCTCCCTGCTGACCAGAGAAGGGAGGCAAGAGAGGCTGCAAGACTTTAGGTGCACTTGCATCTCAGACTGTTTTTCTGTTTGCCATAGAAGATTAGGCTACAGCAAGGCACAGGCTCTCTCAGTCAGTATAATACTTAGAATTCCTGGTTTTCTACAGCAGTGCACCCAGAACAGATGGCTCTGGGGCCAGGAGTGGTATCCTCCAGAAAGGGCTTCCCACACCCCTGGCCACAGCATCTTCAAGGCTTGGGCTTATAGGCTCCCCATCCTCCCAGGATGTAAAATGTGAAATGAAGCACCTGCTGAACCTACACCAGCTTTTAAATGTATTGAGCTTGGAACTGAAAAAGGCTCAAAAACCATTCTTTGGTTCAAGATGCAGTGATTCCCCCTGCCCAGACCCACTGAGTTAACCTCTCACTGAAGACAAGCTCCAGTTCTGCTCTGCTCGTAAAATAGTGGGAAATGCTTTGCTCTGCTGCTACTTGCCCATTCTTGCCTTTTGCTCACTTTTCACAGCCTTTAAGCATTTATCTTTTCACGTCTTTGCCTGCTCTGGATTTCCCTCAAGGCTGATTTAGCTACATCAGGGTCCTTATGCCATTTTCTTTCAGGGTCCTCATGCCCATACAGTGTCACAAGCTGAAGTAAACTTTGTCACAGACCCTTTTCGCACCAGGAGCAAGAAGTGATTCACAAACCATATCCCTCAGAGCTCCCAACTGGCTGTTGGCCAAGCTGCCACAACAACTAAGGAACCATCTCTCTCTGGAGTAGCTGTCCAGGGCATTCTTCAGCACACAGATGGGACACAAAAAACTTGTATGAACTCTGACAAAAACAAGGGGATGCAGAGGAGCAGCAGGAAACTTCTGTCCCAGAGGAGGTGTAGGATATATATTGGGACCATCCCTTTACTAAAAGTAGGAACAGAACAGTAACCTCTACGACTCAAAATTTCTGTCAGACACATATATAAAAATGGGACGCACGAACATTAAAAACACTTGAGGCTCCTACAAAAATTTAATCTAATTATTTTCAAGATTTTAGTTTCATCTATCTGCATCATTCCTGACTGATCAGTGAGAAGATTCTGCTTTCCTCTTTTCAGGAATGGCCAGAGCAGTTCTGGAAATAACAGAAGAGAAGAAACTCATGAGTTACACTGGAAATTGTGGGCTCATACTCAGGCTTGTGACATTCTGACTCTATAATCTGATTATGTGGATGTTTTCGGAAACCCTGTGCAGTATGTCCTGCCCTGCTCCAGTATTTGCCCTGTGGGGATCACCAAGTTTTCTTCTTCACAGACAAACCCTTGGGGTTTGGAAAATGCCCATTTGTGACAGATGGAAACAGTGAGGCATCTTCCCAAACTTCACATTGATTTTGAGCCTTTGAGTCAAAAAGCTGGAGATCCAGTAAATGTTCCTCTTTCCAAGTAAGGCCTGGAGAAGCTCTGGGCACACATCATTTTCCTCAAAGCAAGCATGTGGTGTCTCAAGGCCTGCACCCAAGATCTGTTTCTTTATACTTAGTGGCACCAGGTCAAAAGCGTAATGCTTGGATAAGCTGTACATTCTTTATTTTTTTAGCTGCAATAGCACCCTGTCCTCTGTTCACTGTCATTCTGCTAGAGACCAAGAAAGCTAAGTTACTGATTTAGAAAAGGTCCTCTTACATACTTCTGCTATTCAGACAAAACGTGCTCAAGTTCTTCGGTCATTCTGGAGCCTTGAAAGCAATGCAGCATCTGGTAAATTCATTCCCAGATGCTGGGGGAACAAGGGATTGTGGGAGACAATGTCAGATGGGGAGGGATTTACTGCAGAACAGAGAAAAAAGAAATAAATTTAAGTTTGATCAGCCTTACTTCCTTTTCGGTTTTGCTTGTTGGTTTGGTTTTGCTTGTTGGTTTGGTTTTTTTTTTTAATGAAGCTGCAGAGAGAGAAATTTGGTGATTTTATGCCTGTGTTGCTTTAAGAACAGGAATGCTGGAAACAGAGGTATTTGATACCTTTGCTGCTAATTACAGTGCAAGCTCCCAGTGTCCTGACAATGCCCTTGTCCCTGACCTGGTGGGGCCTCACTGTCTCAGGGTCAGCTGTAATTTAGTTTTAGGTCAGACCTGGGACTCTCCTGCCAAACTAACTGCACTTTGTTTTGAAGTAGAAACCATTTACTAGCAAGTCTGAGACCATCAAACTCATTTCACTAATGAGAAACAGGAATGAAGTGCAGAGCCCCAGAGACGAAGGTCAGTGTTCGACACAAGGAGAGCTCAGCAGCCTCATGAAGGAAGGGGCTGTGCTGCCCACCAAGCCACACCAGCACATGAGCTCAGAGCTTCTGCTCCCTACAATTAAGCATGTTTATTACAAAAAATAAAACTGGGGAGCAACTGCCACTGTCAGCCCCTCTCACCTTAGAGGTTTTACAACACAGTTGCTGTGTTTCACAGGAGGTTTGAGAAAGAGGACTGAGATCTTCAGTAAAGCTTAAGAGTTATTGCTACTGCTCCTGCCTCTTCTCACAGATTGGCCAGGTGATTTGGACAAGAAATTGTTTTTCTACTTGAAAGCTGAGGTTTTCCTTCCCTATCTCAAAATTAAAAAAAAATAAATTAAAAAGTGCTTCGAGATCCTCAGAGAAAACAAGCTGCAGAAAATAACCCAAAAGTGTAAAGGGAAATACTTTAACTTCCTCCAAATAATTGGCACTCTAACTCACAGGGAATTAAGTGTGTTTTCAGATGTGCAGATTTTGATTCAATATTCTTTGCCCTGAATTTATTAATGGTCAGAGATCATACTTCCACAATATTGCATAGCATTACCTGAAATTAACTTGTCACTTAAAGAACAGTTCTTTACAAATTGTGGATTAATCTGAGAGCCCAGTGCACTTTGTATATTTTCAGAGTCCCTGCTCTTTTGTATTTATGTAGGCACAGGACTGGGTTCACTAAAGAAAAAACTACCTAGAGCACTTTTTTTTTTTTTCAGCTCTGTACATTACTGTGGGAAGAGGCCAACTTGCACTCACAAGAAATAAGATGGATGAAAATATTGTGCCAATTTACTAAATGTTAAAAGTCTGACAGCAAAGGAGTGTTCTGTGTCCAAACCTATGAACACACAAATAAGGCAGAGAAGAACAGACCCAAACACACCCTTTGGGAACACTAAAACATCTTCAGCTCTAGATGCTGGCCACAGCTGGGGTGATCAGATGTGAGACTGCAACTACAGCAAGAAATAGAACCCCTAAGGAATGTTCAAATCCTTTTTTCATGAAAGTTGACTAGAAGACTGCAACATACCCTGATGTGTCTTAACACTTGTTCCCTCCCATGCTTGACAGCTGCAAGGCAGTGTGGTAGAAAGAATTACCAGCTCTACAGATTTTCAGATGAGCTCAAAATGTAATACCCCATTCTCAAGCACCACAGGTCCCTAACTACATGTAAACTTCAAATCTCTCCTCTCACCATTGGCATCTTTACAAATATCAAACCAGCTTCCAAGAGCTCATCTTAATTACCGGAGCTTTTTGTGGGATAGGTTCCCAGCTACCCAAGGTATATCTTTCGTGACTCCCTAAGAAAGCCACGTGTTTCAGGAGCAATGCAGCTGCCATGTAGCAGAACAAGGCTCTGGAGCAGAGCAGATAGCTTCCTTGGCAGCCGGCCCACAGTGCTGGAGCTCACTCCCAGGAGAGATTAGACGGAGTAAAAAACTCATTGCCATCAGAGCACTCAACCTGCTTCTACCAGAGATTTCTCACAAGAAGAGGGAAAAAAAAAAAAGTGTCTCTACAAATAGGTGGCTGCAGGAACAGAAAAGAGATAACCCAGTTAATATCATGCATACAGCTTTGTGAACAGCTCAGGTAACACTGATCAGTAAAGGACAGGCAGAAGCTCTGAGCAAAGCCTGTTTTACACCAGAAAGATTACCTGACTAACATATTGACAAAGAATTGCCTCCCTCCATAAAGTCACCCAAAACCCAGATCTGCAGCTGCAAAGCTTTCAAGTGAAGTTTTTAAATTTAGAAGTTGAATAGCATGAAATATATTCTATCCCCCAGACAACCTTATTCAAGCCCCCTCCTCCCCTTTTTTTTTTTTATTTTCAAGGCATGCCAGAGGACAGAAGCTACCCTCAGGTTCCCAGGTAGCACACACATTTTATAGCCAACGCAAATGAAGGTACAAACTACACAAACTCTCTTAGACTTTGTGTGCTTTCAGACTCCCCTACTACTTCAGGTGTCACCTCACCAGAGTAACGACTGCAGCAAAAAGGAAAAGAGAAGGTTTTCATTGGTTTGAAGGAAGGCTGAACTCTGCCCATATTCGAGGTAATTTTCTGCCTGCTCCCAGAGGACTCTGCACAGGGCAGCTGATTCCCGAGGGCACAGCAGAGCCCCTTTGGAGTCAGCTCCCAAGGCTGGAGCTCCTGTGTGGCAGGGCACAAAGTGGCTCACCCGCCAGCCCAGTAGGCTTCAGGGGACAGAACCATACTGACCATGGGCTGTCCAGTTATCCGGACAGAGGTCATCTCCTGTCCTGTGCTCCAGGGCTGCCGAGGCAGAGCTCTCTGCAAGGTGGAGCCTGGAGCTCTGGGCAGGGCTGCGCAGGCGGCAGCCCAGCCTGGGAACTCAGGAGCAGCAAGGAAGGAGAGGATGCTGGAGTGGAAGTGATTTGAATTA
Organism: Phaethornis superciliosus; assembly: GCA_023637945.1. NCBI lineage: Eukaryota > Metazoa > Chordata > Aves > Apodiformes > Trochilidae > Phaethornis > Phaethornis superciliosus. The sequence continues at coordinate 3,554,756 of JAJQWJ010000020.1, forward strand.
GAACAAACTAGCTGCTGAATAGAAGCTTTTATTCCAGCATGGAGAAGGCTTTGTTAGTCAAGCACATGTGATGCACAAAAGCCTCCACTTGAATTCATTGAGTTTTAATTGGTTCTCAGGTGGGGGAGGAGATGGGTGTTAGGAATTAGGGATTCCTTAAAGAGGCAATATCATTAAATCTTAATGCCTCTTCCCTCTCACCCCCAGCTTCGGCTTAGGAGTCTGGCCTCACTCAATTGTCTTATGTTAGAGAATCAGAAAAAACTGAGGGAGAGAAAGAGTGGGAGGGAGAGCCGCTAATAAAGCCTAAAAGGAGATCAATGAACAAGGAGGGTGAGGGGCAGGAGGAAGACTGACAAAAATAAAGAGGCTGTTTGGGAGAGGAGGGAGGTCACAAGCAGGCAGGGAAGGCAGAAGAACCTCAAAGGGATGAGGTAAAGAGAATGATGCCATTTCAGTTGGGGCTTTCTTTTCTTCCTGCATTCCTTCTTTTATTGAACACTTAAAACTTCCCTTGGAGATCCTCTAGCTTGGCTCTGTTAGCCTGTGCTCAAAAAATAACAGTTGATGGCCACAAGTACGGAAGCAAATCCTGGGATGGGCAGGGGGTATGTGTGCATGGGGAATAATGGGAGGCAGAGAAACCTGCTTGGAAGGACCTTGCAGGAGCTGCCGCTTGTTTTCCCAGACACAGCACGTTTCAGACAGAAGTTTTGTTACTAGGAGCCTGCCACAGACACAGCTGAATCAAGGTCCTTGTGAGTGAAAGAGAAAGGCAGTAATCGGGAGCTCAGGAGATTTCACAGTTGGCATTGTAGGAGGTGCAGCACACTGCCCAGCCTACAAAAAGGGACCCTGGGCACCTTCACACCAGACCCTCACAGACACTAACTGCTACACTGTGATGGGGACACACATCTCAAACACTTTCATCAGTCCAATCCATCACAAGAGAATTAATTAATGTTGTTTTGCCTATTAGGTTTGGAATTTAAATGGCTGAGTGACATACCAAACACACTGCCAGCAAACAGCAACTGCAACCCATTTTCTTTTAGAGATCCTGACAGAAGAACATTGCTTTTAAATTTTAAGCCAGACAGTTTATCCTGTATAAAGCTATACACAGCAGATATTCTTTGCTGGAAGTGCTGCCTACTGTTTTACTATAATTCTTTATTACAAAATTAGACTGCACAGTCTTTGCTTATAGACTTCACCATGGCACTAATCTCCCCCAAAACAGTCACTGCAACCAATTACTACACAGACCCAAACGGGAGGTCTCTGACTTCTATTTGAGGACAGTGTGGGATGCTGAAAACAGCATTCCCATGGTGGCTTCTCTCTAAAAGACTGTCTGATCCGACTCATTTACTGTGGTGTGAAATCTGAAGGAACACAAGATCCTCTGCTGACACAGCTGGGGTATGGGGTAGCTCTGGCATACATGTGGGTTAATCATGTATTTCAGAGCACAGAAAAAAAAAAAAAGATCAGTGAATTCATCCATTGAAAGTGTCATAGGATCCAGTTTTCCAAACTCCCTCCCTGAAATAAGAGCCTAAGTATCATTTAGAAGTGACACAGAGACTGAAGTCTCATTTGGTCCTTTACTCCAACTAAAAGCAGACGTGGTCTCCACCTGGCAAAGGCATTTGTGAGCAGTGGGCTGCGACAGTGCCTGGCACCAACTACACAGGAGGCATTTAACCACACATGGAGAAGAGCTAACACTACAATGCCTTCAGCTTTAACACTGCAAAGTCCACACTCTGACTCTGCCAAGCTGCCTATTGTCACTGCTTGACCAGTGACAACCCACAAGAGCTCTACCACATAGGAGCAGCAGGGCTTTCCTACAGCAAGGGAGTCTCCCCTGGAAGGCTCATGTAGGAAAAAAAAGCCCCACACAGCAGAGGTACCTTTTTTCCCTCCTAAGGTACCTTTTTCCCCTTCTTCTCCTAAGAAGCATTTCTATTGAGCGTCAGTTTGTCTCCTCCCATAGTGCACCTGCATTCCAGGTAGCATACATGTTACAGACACATTTATTTAATTTTTTATCTTACAAGATTTAGCTAAACCACAGGTACAATTTCAAACAATATCTGACTCACTTGAAGCAACCAGCTGCTCTTCATCATCAACGGTAACATTTGCAAGTCCATCTTACTATGCATAGTTCTAAACACCATCCCTGCCTCATGGGACAGCCACACTGCTCTGCAGAAGACTAAGCAATTGCACTGTTTTCTACAAATCTGCATTCAATGTCAGCGACCAAGCAAGTCCTGTGACTATCTTCCCAGTAACAGAATGTACAAAAAGGCCAATGTGGTAACATTGGGCAAGGTCATACCTCCGAGATTGTTCCCTATATTTATCCTAGACTTGTTGCCCTGGATGCATTTGCCCTCCTCCCAGCAGTATTCTAGTAACAGCCTTTCCTGTAATTGTTTCCCTTCTCTTTCAGATACGTTCAGTTTATCTTTATACTTCTGTGCAGGAGTATTGGTTTTCCTGATACCACGTTGTTTCTCAACAGTTCCCTTTTTTTGTAGCTTCCAGTGGCATCAGACTAAACACCGTTTGTGTCTTTGGAAAGAAAAATAATTAAACCCCCCTCCCATCATGCTTGGAAATCTTGCTGCCCTCCTATGGCTTTCTGCAGGCACCTCTGGTAGTTGGGATCCTCTTGCAACATTTTTCCTAGCAAGTGCCATTCCCCCAGCCTTTTGGTATGCGACAGCAGGCACTTTGGAACTGCTTCACTACACAAGCCACAGATTTGTCTGTCACAAACAGTGTCAGTTATCACAGCATCAAATTTGCTGTGTGCAGCAGGTCTCTTTAAGGCTGCGATGAATTGAAAATTCTTTTCCTACCTCTTCTCAATGCCTGACAGAACAGGTATCTCAGCAATCAGCAGTGGCTTTGGGGCAAAGTGTGACTGACACATCTGCATCAGCTATCCAGTTAATTTTATTCCTGGCCTGTTTTGTTACATTAAACCTAACGATGCTCACCATACTTCCTCCTTTCCAAGCAGCAGAGATAGCAAAACCACTCTTTTGGCTCCAGAAGATTAACTATGACCGCTCCACTTCACAGATACTCCTGTAACCAGGAGATTGCCTCTTTTTTGCAAGTACTAACATCACACCAACAAACACAATCCTAAGCAAAATTCAGCCCTAAGAGGGTATCATTGTCAGTTTCAACAAGTTCACAATGATAATGTCCTGTGTGAAGCTATTGGCAAGGCACAAGCTTTTTACTTTGTTAGCCTCTCTGAAGGGGCAGGTTTACATAGCTGCTGACATAATTTAAGTATTATAATATGAAAATCACCTACATCACAAGTCTTTACAAAGTTTGTCAGAATGCTAGTACAGAAACATGCTGTATCTTCCTTGGAAATCACCTCTTTCTGCTCCAGTGGCCAAGTCCTTGCAAGGACTTTAGGAGCACTCATCCTTTGCTCTGTGGATGGCCACATCAGCAGCCTTTGCATTTCCTGTAGCTTGACAGGCAGCTTCCCAAGCTGTTTCATCTGAAGCTGCAGCCCTCTGCCAGGCTCCAGCCCACACCAGAACTGGACATGGGAGCATTCACAGCTTCTCTGGGCCCACGGGCCACATCCAAGAGTGTGCAGGAGGACAGAGCTGCACTAGAGAGCTGGGCACTACGTGTTACAGAGACAGAATGAGGCTAGGATGACTAATGAGAGACGCCAGTGCTGCAAAAGCTTTCCAGCCCAGTGCCCTCAGAGGCTGCTGTGAGATGGCAATACTTTGCACATTTATTGGTGCAATATTGCACACTTACCGTTCCTTAAACTTGCACCAGCCCACACCTCCATGGCCCCATTAGCCAGTGGGCCTTGCTTGAAAAGATCTTTACAAACACACATCACTGCAGATAAACACACAAGTTACCACTGTGAACTTCAGGGGAGCGCTCTCCTACTTCAGTACTTGTACCTAAACATGCTATTTTTCTGAATTATATCAGTGCTTCATGTCCTGTGTTTTGACAGGTAAGTAGACAAGAGGACACTGTGGCTTTAAGAAGGTCATTTCCACTGTCCTGCCGGTGTAATTAGCCTGCTAAAGAAAGGGCAGAGGCTGAAAATTGGATTGAGCAAACCAGGCTTTAGCGGCAGGATGAAGGCAGAGCCCCAGGATTGTTATGTTAATCACCTGAGCTCAGCAATCCCTGCCCTTCAAACCGGTATAAACTCAGGACCCTTCCGCAGAGCAAACCCAGCCTGGATCAGGCTCCAGCTGCCCTAGGACATCCCTCTCCACCTCCCGGGATGCAGGGACCACCCGTGCAGACAGACCTGGGGCCACCCAGCACCGGGAGAGGACCCTCCGACCGGCCACCGCCACAGCCTGTGGCCCCACAGCTCCAGCGAGGCTGAGATGAAACGGGGGGCACAGGTGACACTGTGAGCTGATGGGACAGGGCTGCTTTACTTCAGCTCAGGATCCAGCCCCGGCCCTGCTGAGTCAATAAACACGTCTGAAAGCACAGCTTGCTTACTGTTATTTCACCGATGAAAAATAGCATTAAGAACAATAGGCCAGAGTCCTATCTGGCACAATAACGTCCGGAGGCAGTGGAGCTGCAGGAGGGTGCCAGCCCCTCTGCAGTGACAGCATAACCCCCCTCGGTCCATGGGATGCTGCCTCGTGCTCAGCTCCAGCGTCTTCAACACCAGAACTATCACAAGTCAGTCCCAGGGACACATCCTGGGGGTACAGCCCCCCACCCTGCCCCTGTGCTCCTCCCCAGAAGACCAGCCACACTCTGCACCAGATCTGTCACCCGCACCAGTGTCACCTCCAGCACCAGCTGGTGCAGTGCCACCAAAACAAGCGGTGCTGCACAAGCCAGTGGTGGTGGCGAGCTTGGCCCAAGGTGCCCTTTTTGCTGAAAGGACGTGTTTGTGGAGCAGCCAGCGAGAGCTGGCCACCAATCACTCCCAGTCACAGCCGGCTGCCTGCTGCCTCCTGTTTTGTCCTCACCGCCTCTCCCCTCTGCGGGAAGCAAGGCCGGGCTTTACCTCACTGCACTTTACTAGCTTGTGTTCCCTGGAAACCTGCCTTTTTGTCTCCTCCGTGCTCAGAAACTTTGGACTAGCAGCCCTGGCCGTCACCACCCACCTTCTTTTTAAGGCAGCAACCCAGGCTGGCCATTGTCCCCCTCCTTGCTGCCCCTCTCTCTTTTCTTAGGGTGAGCTCCCGCCTCTCCCCCTTAGAGCCAGCTGGGGCTCCACGGTACCTCCCTTGTTCTTTGGCGCATTTTTTCACTGCACCCCTGCGCTGCCACGGAGGGGGAGGGAGAGGAGGAGGATGGGAGGGCAACGTCTGGCCCCGCATCCAGCCCGCCGGATGGCATGGTTTTGGAGAGGCCTGGCTTAGTGAAGTTATTCAAGCCAACGGCAGCCTGGCAACCGGGCGGCCACAATGGGAGCGCAGGAGGAGGAATGTTTCCACATGCCTGATCAATGGGAGCAAGGGAGACAGCAAAGCAAACAGAAGCTGGGAAAGAGACACAAAGAGAAAGCAGCCTTTTCTCTGCTCAGTTCCTTTCATTTGTCACAGCTCTTTGTGCAGCTGATGACAACGGAGGCCCTTCGGAGGCTAGTTTTAGGGAGTTTGGTTTTTCTAATTAAATAAAACGCCATGTCCCTTTTCTCCACTTGTCACCCTCGGGCTCGCCAAAAAAACAAAAAAAAAAAAACCCAACAACCCACGCAACCCGAGGAGCAGCCCCATCTGCACACCTCCCGGGAGCCCCGAGCACCTCTTTCTCCCTGGGAAAGCAGAGAGGCAACAACCACCCCCCGGCTCGCTCAGCGGTGTCTCCCGGGCTGGATGCGGGGCACACGGCTCCCGCACCGCCCTCCTGCTGCTCCTGACGGGAATAAAGAGCCCAGCGCAGCCTCTCCGGAGGTGATGTGCTCCCTGCAGCAGCTGCTGACCAGGCTAACCCGCGACTTTCTATAAAAACGAGGCAGGGTTAGAGGGGGGTTGCCATGGAAACTTGGACCCTTTCTGCTGAGGGGCTATGCTTGCCCTCCATAGGTCCCAGACAAGATTTACCTGGGAGCCCACTGGGGGACAGAGACTTCTGCGATCTGCACAGCAGCTGCCCCAGAGAGGCAACGGAGGGGTTTCTGGACAGAGACACCAGAAACCGGTGCTGGGCTGCATGGTGAGAAGGAGCAGCTGAATCCAGCCCTGTTGTGTAACCAGTGGTGGGATCCCAAAGTTGCTTCCCCTAATTACTGTGCAAGAGCTCACAGCAACCGGGCTCCTCTGTGCAGGAGTTACAGGAAAGGTCCTCCCTGGCTCCAAGGCAACAACAGACAAACCGAGTTTGGTGGAAAGCTTTCCTGCACTGAGGCCACAGCAGAGACTATTCTGTCTATCTGGGTACAGGTAGCCATGAAAAACAGACATTGTCTGCTGAGGAACAAACAGCCTCACCTCCACCCAAATGCTGGCTTCCCTAGATGTGACCAGTTCCATCCCCAAGCAGCCTGGGCTGCAGAAGCTGAGCTCCAGCTCCCTGGGCATCAATGAGTGCAGGAAGATGATTAATGATCATGCACGTGCTTTAGGAGGAGGGAATTTTAGTTATGGACATTGCAAAGTTTGAGATCTCACCAGGTGCTCACAGTTTCAGGATGTGACCAAACTGAGAAAGGGAGCTCCAGCATGAGTCAGTGAATGGCAGTGTGAACTCCAGGAAGTAGAATGAAATTTGGTCCTAATCATAGATGTAGCACTGGGTCAATAGCACAGGAAAATTCCTGCCCACTTCCAACAGGCAAAACCACAAATGGCTAAATACAGGCTGCTCAGTCCTCGAGCCAGATGTTTCAGGCTCTCCAGGCATCCAGCAAGTTCTTCTGCCAGTATCTGTGTGTATACCCAGGACTGCCACCAAGCTCAGGAATAAACCTCTTGGTTCCTCAGGAGTCCTGTGTCTCAACTGATGGGGCAAATGTTGAGCCAGACATTTTGGCAGTCAGGCTCTGAAATGATAGGATGTGTAGTCCTACCAGGTCCCAGTGCCACCCCATCTGAATTGCTCTTCACCCCCTGCATCTCCACCTATCCCCTGCCTTTGAGGCAATGCGCCTGCTGTCCAGTTTGGTTAAAGAGGATCCCATGAGCCATTGTGCATGAAAGCTGAATTCTAGCAGTGTTGGAGACTGCTCTGCCTCACTCTGAAGGCATCAAGGGAGTGACACACTACTTCAGTTTCACTGTTTCCCCCACCTTCCAACAGAATCATGTGTGACCTTTTGCCAGGTAATGGTGTTTGTGAGGTGTTCATTTAACAATGTAAGCACCTCTAGATAATAATAATAACAGGTAGTGAAGAAAAGGATTCTACCATATCCCAAGTCTCCTTAACACCAAGTTGTTTGCTGCCATATAATCAGCAAACTTGTTTTTGAGAAGTATCTCAATTCCCATATTGAGTATATCATTGCCATCCCACAGTCCTGTCTGGCTCTTCCACAGCCCCCAGACATGTGCTAAGGGCCATCCTGCAGCTGAATGAAGATCAGGAACTTCCCTTCCCCACCTTCAGGGTGAAAGCTCACTCCAAAGGCACTACCTCCTGCTTCAAAGTTATTTCAGCACTCCTTGAGCCTTCTGGTAAGAAAGGAGAAATCCACCTTCACTCCTACTCAAAGGATTGCTTTCATTAAGCCCTCTATAGATTTGCAATGGCAAGTATTTGACCTGCTTCAAAAATATTCATGAGACTCTCACATGCAGTCAGTAAGGGCAGACAAGCAAAATCCTCAGCTCATGTTCTCTTGGGGTCTCAGGGTGCTGATGGCAATATACAGCCCAATTACAATATTTACCACATTGAAAATGAGACCTTGTCAGCTCTGGTGACATTTTGAGTCAAAGAAATAATCTGGAAGCGATTGTGATTATTTCTCAGCAGATCAGAAAAAAAGTCTAACCACGTGCGAATACCTTTAAGTAACTGCCCTTTTCCCTGGCCTCAGTGAGAAGCTTCCAAGACAGGCCACAGGGAATGTTTGAACTCTACAAGAATATTTAGACATTTCCAGAGTCTGGGCTGTGTAGAACAGCAAAATGTGCTGCTCCTATACAAGAAAAATCAGGTACAAAGGCTGCCAAGACAGTCCGTCCCAGTAAGCATTAAGCCCTGAAAGAAAAAAAAATTGCTCTTCTTTATGAACAAGGAATATATTTCAAGTGTCATAGTGTAGCATGCAATGGGACAAAACAAGCAGGAAAAGTAGCATCCACTCCTCACAAACAAGCACCCCAGAATGCTAACCACTTACTGCAGACTTACAGAAATGTTGCAGAGCAGTGCAAAATGCAAGGCAAGTGTGGTCCCTTAGGAGAAAGAAAAGCAAAGTGTACTCCGTCTTAACACAATCACTGCAAGGCAAAGCAGTTCTCACATAGCTAGTGCTCTTCTTTCACTCCTGCACCTGCTGTGAAAACACTGTCCTAATAAGTAGCAGCACTCTATAGCTTCCAGGTCTGCCTCTCTCAACAAGCCCCTTCAGTGCTGCCTATGGATTCATCTCAAGATAACATTCTTTGGTAGAAGGACAACCTGCTGATGGACACATGCAATTAGTAGCCTGCTGACAGGCACCCTTTCAGCCTCTCTGTTGCCTCTTATACTCAGGTAAAGCTGGCACAGTGATCCAGCCACCCATCCTTTGTTACAGCTCTATAAAGTGGAGGAAATAATTCGAAAAGTCTTAAAGAGAACCTCAGGGTGGGAAGAGAAAATGTGATGTGTATTTTATAACTGAGGGAGAAGCAGCATTTTATCACTGTTGAAACAACTCCCACGACAGAATCAGTAAGTGCTTGAGCTGTTTACGATTCTCCTTATCGCAGGTAATGCCACAAGAAGGCAGAAAGTTACCACCTGCAAATAGATAAACAAGTAAATCTCAGAGGGTGCAAGGTGTGGGTGGAAAGAGAGCACTTCTTTCAGCAAATAGTGTGTTAATCCCACTGAAAGGGGAATACTTCCTCTAAGATCCTTTTTTTCTGTCTTCTAACAATGTGACCCCAATACAGGCAGGGCACAGATCAAGCAGACAGCACACACAAGGCAACTGGGACATTTGTGCTGCCCCCCCCTTCTCCTGCTGGTGTCCTGCAAGGTACAGAACACACACTGCAGCCAGGGACTGCAGCTCCAAGCAGCCTAATTACCTGACCTTGCCACATGGATCAACCCCCAAGGTGGGAGGAAAGGAAATCCTTTCAGGCACATCACACACAGCACAGCTTCTTAAGATTCTTCCCACTTACTCATGCCTCATACCCCGTAGTCTTGGACCCACCAGCCACAGCCTTGTAGAGCTGCTTTCTGTGATCCCAATTCATTTTGGTGTGGATCTCTATACCAAACTTATTGTAGTTACAGGACAGACCACAAATACTTACTGTAACACCCTTTTCACTCACAGCCTTAGATCCCTAATGAAAATCAGTGACACCACCCCCTTGGGTACCCTGTTCATGGCCACAGCACACACTGGTGCCAGAGACAAAGCACAGGGCAGATCCAACCTTGCTTCCTTTGCCACTTGAGACCCTGACCTTGACCATCCACTTGGCAGAGGATGTATGTGGTGTTCAGATGTTGCTCTCCACAGGGTTCAAGTTTTTTCTTTTTGCTCACAGATATGTTACACAAAACACAGCCCAAACATACCACAGGTAGTACGTAATTGTGGAAACCAGCCATCTTTTCCATAAAAAATCACCAGTCTCCCTTTGACATGCCACAGCCCGAGACATTCCAACACAACCAAGGAAAGTGGCTTTTAACCTCTTATCTTTTGGAGACCCTTACAGGTTTTTCACTAGAAATACAGACCTACATATAGTGAACTTCAGCCCTCTGTAAATACACCATGTTGTCCTTATCAAAGCATGTAGCAAGAATTCTAGAGAATAGCTAGAGAAGCAGATGTTAAGCTGAGTCAACCAAGGTAAAAAGAAAAAAGTTACAATTTATTGTCTTTACCTAGGGAAGAAATGTTCCTTTGCTCCAGTGAAAAACCCATGACTCCTAAAGAACTCGGGCATGTTGACTTCTGCAGCTCATCCCACATTTTGCAGTAATCAGCCAGGCTGCACAGTATAAGGAATAAATCTCTTCTGGTTCACCCTCTGACTTGGCATGGAGGACCAAAGAGCAGACATGCAAGTGCCAGCCCTACCTCCACTGGAGTTAAAAAGCCATTCAGACAAAGCCATTGCTAACTTCCGATACATTGTCAAGGCCCACGGCCAGGAACAGAAGTGTCTTCCTAATTGCTCTGCAAATTCCCTTTTAGGAAGGCTGTGACAGCTGATCTCTGCTACACCACTTAGCACCTGATGAGAAACAACTGGGAAGGGAATGCTTTCAGGTGGCCATAGTGATGCTCTTCCCAATACTAGGGACCTGTCAGTGGCAGAGCCCTGGAAAAGATCTGGGGGAAAGTGGATTTTATCAGGCTGAAACTCTGCCAGTACAACATGTCAGGCCTCTTCTGCATCATCACTCTGTCCTGCTCACTACATGCAGTTGGCTCTATCTCCAGGAGCAACAAAAGCTACTGTCTCATTTCCTCTGTCATCTGTATTGTCTTAGCACTAAGAGCCACATGAATCCACAGAGTTAAATTGACCCACTGCTTCAGTTCCAGAAGTGTATGCATTCTTCTATCATACTAAAACTGCTCCCCTCATTGTGCCCAGCAGCAAGTCCTGCATCCTGCCTGCTAGCCACTGTAGCTCTTAGTGATTCTCTGTCATGCTAGAAGAGTTTGTCAGCTTGTCTTACACCCAGCTCAGGTGATACCGATGTATTCAAAAGACATCTCACAACACCCATCACAAAAACAGCCACAGGGCCTGAGCACTGAAACTGGCCACGGGATGTCTGCCCACAGCTCCAAGAAGCTAATTTGAACCAGGCTGAGCTGTATGGACTCAATAATTAACAAAGAATGTACTTGAAGCCGGTATATTAAGGGGTGAGAATGCATTTCAGGTCTGAAGAATTAAGCCATTGTAATCAGAGAAGGAAAAAAAAAAAAACCTGAAGTAAAATCCTTGCATAGACCTTGAGTATTCCCTTAGCAGGACGAACCTGATGACTAGTTGTTGTTTACAACGATAAGGTCAGAGGAAAGGCCATTTCCTCTCAACAATTGTCAGAAGGGATTAAAACCTGCATTCAGGCTTGCTTTGAACTAGCAGGTACTCCATCCCCCGATGGTATCAGGATCCATTCAGCGAGGTCTCAAGCAGCCTCCGGGGCATGTCTCCATAATGCCCCCATTGTGGCACTATGCAGGACTGCTTCCTGCCTTCACTCGATCTTTATGAAGCTTCACCCTTGTGGTCCGATACCCAGGTCAGGAAGCAATCCTGCAATCACTGTTTAATTAGTCATTTCCCAAGTCTGCTTCAGTTGAGAGTTGCTGCTGCTTGTCAGCTTCTGCAGAGGGAGGTTGGGAAGCAGAAACATCGCCACCGGATTGGGAAAGAAAAAGCTGGCAGGGTCTGAGGCGCTGTTGTGCCGTAGCTCCACATGCCACGTTCTCCAGTTCCACTTTATTTATTTTTTTTTTTCAAGCAGAAGGATTTGAGCGGATGAATGGGCCATTGCACCTTCTGCAAGTCAAGACAAAAGCTGATTTATAACAAAAGTGGGTTTATTTTTGTTGTTACAGACTGGGCTTGATGGTTTTTTGCGGTTTTTTTTGTTTTGTTTGTGTGTTTGTTTGTTTGTTTTGTTTTTTCCTTGAGAAATAGCGTCTTTGATACAAAGCACATACTTCAAGAGAGGTCTGTTCCAGGAATTCCAGTTACATACTTTTCTTCCTGGAAGTCAGTATTGAGCCTGAGAGGTTGGATAGATGCAGCTTCAGCTTTTCCAAAAGACCTCCCTGGAAGAGGTCCTTGCCATACAGGCACCCATTCGAAAAGAATGAGAGTTACATAGTATGAAAGTATTTGTCTAGATAATGAGTGTTTGTGCGTGGAGGAATGTTTGTTGAAACTCAACTGTTTTGAAAAACATGATTTTTCTGTCCAACAAAGTAAATGAGGTATTTCAATAATGTCAAAAAGGCCTATCTTGGCATTTTTAGCGTATTGGATGTTGTTGAGAAAAGCTTTTCAAAACAAAATTATATTAAAAGTTACATAAAGGCTATGTAAAACAACTTTTTTTCTCAGTTTAGAGACACTGAAATCAGAGGAACTGGTCTGATCCAAACAAAATTATGCTTTCAGAGTTTCATTTTGTAAAAAAGTTTGATTTTAAATGTAATCCATTCTGAAATGGGAAAGATTTTGAAATCTCAGCATTTCCCAGTAAAGTGAGAACTTCTGTCTTTCACTAGTTCCAGTTTCCTTTGCTGTAATGAAATAATTGGAAAAGTGGTGTATGTGATAATTCCCTTGTGACAGCAGGACAATCCTGCTTTTGATAAGTGTGTGTGGTACCAAAAAAAAATATTCAGAAGAAAAACCCTAACGGATCAGTAACCTCACTGAGAAATTTACATAAATTTCAAGAAATTATACTGGAATTCACAGATGATTGATGAGGGAAACTGACTCCAATGGGGAGCAGAACTGGGGGGGGGGGGTAACATGAATTATTGTATCTATCTTATGAGAAGTTCCTGCTCTCTCCCTGGACCTAGCATGCCACTTCTTACAACCTTGTTCAAATCATATCTGTTAACCCAATGGATCAGTCTTTGTACTGGGCTAATGCACATTGCTTCCAGCAGCTTAGATTGTGGGAGGGAAAAATACGTATTTGCAAAAAAAAAATAAAATTGCAAGTATGTCCTCAGAAGGGGTTTTTTCCTGTCTCACTAAGGCTTTACTAGCCCTAACAATAGCCAAATCCAGAAGACATAGGGATGAGATAATGTCACATGAGCATCCCTTCTCCTCAGATACTCCTTTGCTACCCAAAGAGATGAGTGGAATCTTCTCCGTGCTCCTTTTCCTCTCATTTCCTGACAGTTTCCTTTTCTGCAGCCATGTAGCTGGGATTACCCTCTGGTCTTGTTACATGATCTGCCTCTCAGGCTGTGGTCTCTTGCAAAGAGCCAAAACACAAGAAGAAAAAAATAATTTTAAGACCCACACTGATGAGAGAGGGATGCAGAAAAGAGCTGTGAAGAGGGCTCAAGAACACTCTTGAAGGTGCCATCTCCATCCCCTCACCTGGGGGAATAAAAGCTCAGCATCCAGCATTACCATAGCACCAATAGTCTTCAATAAATTGCTCTTGTAAGAAAAGAACAGATGTGACAAAGATTGTTCCAGGGTCTGTAGCAGACCACAGCCAAAGCAGAGAGTCTAAATGTGCTGGGCTGGGATGGCAGGGGAAGTCACAACTGGGTTTCATCTAAGGGGAATTATTCTTACACTCAATTCATCAATTTATGGGCAAGCAATTCCACAGGCAACGCTGACTCGATTAAACAGAGCCATAATGACAGTGAGGGTAGGGAAGCATCCAGCCAAGTATGCAAACTAGCCTGCTCAGCCTAGAATAAAAGCTTCCTAACCAATAATTTCATGCTTTTATCTATATGATCATTAATACAGATACCAAACAATGCCAGCTCGACGTGGTGTCAAAGGCTCTGACAACCTCTAATTGATAATAAATAATTCAATTTCTGTCCCTATCCAAAACTGCTGAATCTTGGGACATGTTCCAAATAAATGATTAAAAAGAACTTCAAATGTAATTATATCTAACACAATTGGGGTTATTGCCCAGATGAAATTTACAGCAACTATTCAGAGCTACAAAATTTCAATGACACTGGCAACTCTTTATGCCTACTACAAAATTAAATGCTCTTTACCCAGGCAATGCCACCGTCTGCATTTTTTACCAACATCTGAGTGCCAGCAACTCACCCAGGCCAACCACACATCCCACAGAGGTGCAACTTTTCCCAAAAACGCTTGAGAAAATTTGGGAAGAGGGCTTTACCACAGCCACATCTTTATTGTTCTGTACATGAAGAACTGGATCTTCTTTCCGATACAGCTAATTCTTCCTCTCCCCTAAAACTGCTTACATTACAATTAACAGAAGTTTCTTAAGAAATTAACACCCATAGTTCCTGGAATGAAACTAGGGTGACGAGTTTCAACAAGGGAAGTGACTATCAGCACAATCCTGAGGTGATGAATGCAGCGTCTCAGAGGCACATCAGTTGTTGTCAGTAATTCCCAAACTGCAAAGCCAGAAGGAAATGTGAACACTTATTATTTGAAAACACAGGACACATGTAAAAGCAAGATCATGCAAAATTTGATTCCTATTTTTCTCTTGCTTGTGTAATTCCTTGCTGAAACCTTAGTTTATGCATCTTAAAAGAGGAATGATGATTTTCATTTTGATTTCTGTGGATGCAAATTGTTTTGAATGCCTTTCTTTTCCTTTGAGAACTGTGTATGTCACTGACTTGAAGCAGCAGTGACTTAAGAACCTTTTAGATCTGCAGCAGTTATCTTACTGAGCTCGCAAGGAGACAACAGAAATGCACTTGCCTTGTGTCAAGCCTGTCCCGTTTCTTTATTCCCAGTCCCTTATGGAAAATCCAGTATCAGCATCACTGGAATGCACATGCTCACAGGCAGGGCAGTCACAGCACCAGTTTGAAGATGCACCAAGAGCTTTGTATTGCCTACCTAGAACCCTAATCACTCCCTGGACCTAGTTGGGCATATTTCTCAGTCTTTACAATACCTCTCACTTTTTGTGAATGCGAAACAGCAGCAGAGAACAGCAGCTCTTCATCTTTCAAAACAGGTTGTGCTGCAGTTTGACTCTGTGTTTACCTGGTAGAGTGGCCAGAAGCAGCCAGTCCGAAGCAAAGAGATCACCTGTGATGCCTGCAGGATCATGAGAACATCTAACAAAATAAAGTCACTCCATAATTTGGTGAAGTTCTCAGCTGCCGTGATCAGGTGAGCCAGGCTGATCCTTCAAGAAAGGGAGGAGGGGAGAGAGGGGGCAGATAAACACCAGAAGTGTATCTATTCCTGTGCTGTCTGCCCCATATCACATAGGTGTTAAACAGAACCTGCTCCCTTTGGGCAGACCTAAAGGCACTGCAGTGCTCTGAACAAAGTCCCAGACAGGAACCTTCATATTAGCAGTCACATGACAGAGATACATGACATAACATTAATTGGAGGAGCCAGTTATGTTAAATAGGACACAATTTAACAGATCTTGGATCTTCAGTTATTAGACCACGTGAACACACATATCTTGAAGGAAGGATGTAGTCCTGCTGGAACCAGTGGTTTATTAGGCCCTGTGGGACCAGCTTACATGCTGAGGCCAGATCTGGGACCTCAGTTCCTGCCTCACCTGCAGGAGAAAGCTTCCTTACAGGTGAAAAAACAAGTAACTATCATACATCATCTTATACTAGATAATTTGTCTGAAGTATCCACTACTGATCCCTGTAATAAAAAAAAAAGTTATATAAACCTATACTCCAATCTAGTGGTGGAAAACTAATGAGGTAATGAAACTTTGCTGGATTGCTTTAAAAAGGAAGAGAACTTACAAACTACTTACAAAATCTAATATTTGAAGAGACTGGATCTTCTTTCACAGCAATATTCACCATAAATTATAAGTTAAGTTATATAAAGTAAGTTATATAAGAGTAAGTATATACTTATTTATGTAAGTTATATAAAACTGAGAGCAGCTCAGAGAAAAATTAACTATCAAAAAATATAAGGATATTTTCCTTATGCTATCTCAGCTGCATGCCTGAACTAGCTAAGTATCTCATATGTCTTCAGAGTCTTGGTAAGGTTGATATTATTCTTCTAGAAACCCAGAACAAAGGAATAGTGGAACCTGAGCACAGAAATACTGTAATGTCAGAAATCACCCTGGAAGCTGATGGAAGAACTGGATTGAACTCCGTGACCCTATAACATTTTCACCACCAAGTCACAGGTACAGGATGTTTGCTCCCAAAGTAACTTAACAATCATTAATACTTTGTGGTTAAGCCATGTATCTTTAGGAAATGTTTTCCAAAGACTTTGAATGCAAAGTTCTTATATGGGAGTTTCCAGCAGGTCATTCAGAAATTCCACATAGCAGAGTCCTTTCTGAAAAAGCAGAAGCCAGTGGCAATAACAGAGGACTCAAGTTAATATCCTGATTTCTCACTGCATGCCTGCAGGTTGGAAAGGGCAGAAGATGTTGGAACATTTGCATGCTTCACCTCTAGAAAACCAGGCAACACATCCCTGCTAGCAGCTCTTCTGCTAAAGGGAAGGAGCAGCACTGTAAGACTTAATCTGATCTTGTGTTAAAAAAAAAAAGTGCTACTAAAAAGCCCCTGAAAACAGAACAAGAAGGAAAAGCATTTCAGAGACCCAAGAAGGGTCAGAAATGGCAAACAATAGAAGTAGAAATGCAGACAATGTATTAAAAATGTCATCACCTCTTCAATGTGTTTTGTCTTGTCAGCTGTAAACATCCATAGTTGTTCCATTTGCACTGGTGCAGAAGATGGGAAAAGGCTGAGCTTGTAGCCCCAGCTGTACTCCAAGGACTGGGTAGCTGGGTCCAGCCTTCCTGAACAGACACAGCGTGAGTGCTTCTGAGGTGAACTCAGTTTAATAGGTTGCTACTTACAGGCTTAGACTGATTTACAGGTGTTTGCCCTGAAATATGACCATCCATGTCATGACTGCTAATCCTCTCCCCTCTCTGAAATCCTCCCACTTCGACAGATAGCTATTTTTAGAGGAGAAAACCACATACATACCAAAAAGCAACAGCTTCTTTTAAATCTCCTCCCACAGGAAGGGCAGCCTGACTATCACACACCTGACAAGTTGTCTAATACAGCACACCACCAAACCCTCGCTTGCCTCTGTCACGGCAGGTGTCAGCCATCTGCATGTGACAGTAATAACAGGGGTGTCACAGGGAGAGTGCACACAGACCTCACATCCTCCTCCCTTGCAGCCTGGTAGAAAACCTGCTGTTCCCAATGCAAAGCCCAGGAAGCATAGCTGGGCTGCCTAAGGGGGAGCACCATTTTCCATCTTTGCTGAAGACTTCTCTGCTTGCTCTTTCAGGCTTGTGACCTCATTTCTGCAATTGAGCTTCCATCCAGCTCACAACACAGTTTTGGATCCTGAGACACCACAGGAGCCCCAGCCTGATAGATCCAATGGCCCAAGCACTGTGACACTCTGTACCTGGTGTATCAGTTTCTGTGTCCTGCACATACTGCTCCAGCAATGTGCTAATGATTTGCAGACATACATGAGAACAAGGTTCACAGTATAGGTAATCTAAACAAAAAATTATCTTGGGATTGCAAGTAAATTTACTCAAGTAGATAACCTTTTTTCCTTAAGTAATATATTATATGGGTACTGAGTGCATTGCATTCATCTGTCTCCTAGCTTACAGAATGCTGAGCAGAGCTTCTAGAAATCTACCACTCATAGCATAACAGCTTCTAGGAGTTCAAGGCCATGCCAAGTCTCTCATGCTGAGTGTGAGACCTGGCATTCTGGCTGCTATGCTTTGCTCCATACCCACAGAACCTGCATTTTAGTTATTTTGAAGCACAGCATTCCTCCGTCGCCTTGGGATTTTCATGTGGCAGATGTTGGTTTGGCAGGGCACAGTGAGCTTCATAGCTTTGTCAGGTTCCTGGGCAGAATGGGAGAGGTGTCTTATCTTTGAACCACAACCAGGAGAACCTCTACTAGAAGGAATATCCTAGTTTTGGGGGTCCTTTCCCTTCACATGGCCCAACACAGCTACGTGGTAGAAGATACACAAACCTATCACAGAGCCATAAAACAACTGAGGGCACCAGGATCTCAGTCAATTCAGTGTATTCCATAACTTACAGAATCAGATGCATAGGCACAGGTCTCATTTTTTAGGTCTGGAAAAAGTCCAGAAAGCTCCTAGAAATTTTCACAGACTTTTTAAGCAGCCAAGCAAAAACCCAACATGAGGCCAAACTGCGTAACTTAAGAGATTGAGCTTTCTATTCAAAACAACAGAGAAAATTCATCGCTCCACTGCTGTAAATAAGTCACACTGGAGCTCCCACCACTGCAGGAACAATCCCATCCAGGGCTCCTCACTTTTTTTCAGTGCTGCAGAACCAACACCTCCAGCAAAAGCTGACGGTGACTAAGTGCTGACAGTGCAGGGATCCCATTCCCTGCAGTATGGAGTACAAGGGACTCTTCACACGCTTCAGGTTTCATCTTCACCTCTCCTATTCTTGGCCTTAAAAGAACAACAATATTTTGAGGTATCTGGGTGCATGCAAACACACTGCAGGCAGCCCTTCAGTTTCTGTGGATGCTGCCACTCTCCAAAAGTCTTCCTTGGGACAGACAGCTGCATGTGTATTTCTACCCTGGGCAGTTTTCCCAATGATTTCCTCATTCTATCCTCTCCTGGCTCTTTCTGATACATTCTGCTTCTGTTGTTCCCCTGCTATGTAAGCAGTGCTCTGTCTACTCTTAGTACTTTTTCCTCCAGCTCTGCACAGCACTTATTTGTTAGTTAGTGAGAATAATTTAGGTCAAAAAGCCTGGTGAATCTGATGTGGTTTGTTTCACATAAAAAGAGTGAAATTGAAAACCACCTTATTCTTCTCAACTGAAATGCTGCATCCCTATTAATTCAGGTGTATAAATAACACTCCCTAATGCTGCATCAAGGGCTCTGCTGTGTGATTAAACCTGCTTTTCTGACCTGTAATTAGAAACTTTTCCTATGAAAGACAGTTTGCAGAGAGAAAAGGAGAAAGAGAGGGAGAAGGAACCAACTCACAGACCCAACAATTTTGTTCTTAATAAATTATTCAGAGTTTTTGAAAGTTGAGCTGGATTCCCATCTGGTAGCATTAAAGACCCAAAGGGAAGAAGAACTGAAGGATTCTCAGGGCAGAACACAACAGTACAAAGCATGGGGCTGGAAACAACAAGCCAGTTGAGAAGTTCACTGTGTCCTCTGCTTGTCCCTGTTCAGCTGCTGTCTTTGCACACAGGGACTCCAACAGATCCCGGAGCAATGCAGAATGACCCTCCACCAGAATCACACATAGCAATAAAGTCAAGTGTTTGAGATGTACGAAGAAAACCTCAGAATGCAGTGAATCCTTTACAAATGTCAGCAGAACCAGACAAAGAACAGGCAAAATAGATGATGATGCACATGAGTACAGAAACAGTATAGAGACCAGGTTGCATGATCCCATGCAAGTAATGTATAACCTTTACAAGACAGGGAATTTAAAGATTAATTCATTAATGATTAAATGGATCTTTTGCCCCATGGTCAGTTAGAGAGTACAGACCATTATACTACTAATGATGTTAGTCACTGTTAGTTGCAACCCCACGAATAGTGCTGATGTTGAAAGGTGAACTTGGAAGTGTGGAGATGCTAGATGTCTCTTTCTCCAAGAGTAATAGTAAGAAAAAATACTATTTCTTCAGCCAAATGTAGGTTTGTTTTAACAAAACACACCACAAAACAATAACAAAAAAATCACAACACTTCAGCTTCTACAGTGGATGTCAGTAATCTTTCCTCCTTCTGAAAACTGGATATACAAAAAACCTTAGAGCACGTGGATAACATGAGAATTGGCCCTAAGACAGGAGGTCTCTGGCCTTGGGTATTTGGCAGCTGTTTCCAGAGTTCTGCTTGATTTCAGATCAGAGAGATTTTGTGATGAATTCCTCCTCTTGTTACACCTATAATCTTTGTGTTGAGGGTGTGACTGACATCATAGTTTCATTCTTTAATGTTTTCAGGCTCAAGTTTGCAAGGCCTCATACTAGAGGAACTGAAGGTCTGCTCATTTTGTGCATAAGTGTCTGTCTCTAGGAACTTCACAAGGCTGACCCAGGGTTTCAGGGAAGCCTTAAAAACATTAGGTTTAAGAGGGCTTAAGTCAGCAAGGAGAAACCTAGCACTCACATCTCAAGGACCCTTTGGTCAAAATACCAGACCTCACTGAATTTTACAAGGCTTTATATCTTCTACTGTGGTTTTGACACACACAATTTTAACACAAAAAAAGGTTTAAATCTACTAAAATACGAAATGATGGAAATACCTTCATTCCAGGCTTCTGTATGATGTGCAGAGCCATTGGAGACCACAGGTATGGGGGTTCAGGGCTCTACGAAAAATGAGTCCTTCAAATTCAATAACAATGACTTTAAGTCATCTTTTGTGTTTGTGATGTGGTAGAGTCCAAGTTTATCACAGAGCTGCCAGAACATAAATCTGATACAAACTACTTTGGATTAGAGAGCACAGCAGAAAGAGCTCTGCTGAGGTATTGTGACAAATTTTATGAACTTCTTAAAGAAACAGAACTTGGAAATACCAGCAGTGGTGTTAAGTTCTTGCCTTGTGGGCTTGAACACTCAGCACTAAGAAAGGAAGTAGGAAAAATGCTAATAAATTCAGAAAATAGAGCAGTACTTGAAACTTGTATTAAGATGCATTTGTTTTTCACTCAGAATTTTAAGTCAGTTGTACTTAGAGCTGAGTCCCATGCTCTGCCTTCCTCAAATGCAACCATGAGCTCTCCTCCCTCCATTTTTACAAGTCCTCAGAGTAAGTCCAGCATCACATCACTACTCTTTCCTCTGTGGGTCTCTCCCATCTTCAAACATTGGTATGCAAGTACGTAAGCAAAAAAGGTAAAAAGGAATTCACCATATATCAGCCTCCAGGGATTACCTGCCTCTGCACAGTACTTTCACACACAGGGGCTGTCCAGTAGCCCGAGGTGCACCACCTCCACCCCAGCATGGAGAGGAGCAAGCAGGCAGGTGGTTTCAGCTGTTCTGCAAGAACCAAGGTCACTGTCAGCTGCTTCTGTGGCTCTGCTTGGAGCTCTGTCCAGCCCTAGCCTCCACTACAGCCTGTTTGAGTTACTAACCAGTTTCTCTGGCTCTCAGCAAGCCGTACATTGGCCAGAATCAGCCCACCTTTTAAAAGAACCTTTCCCATTTGCTGCCTTGCCCCCCTCTACTGTCTTTCAGCAGCTGTGTCAGCATAGCTGTTGGGTGGGAGATGGCTGGGCTGCCTTCTGCTTCTTGTTTCTACAGGGAAGTCCACAACCTACAGCCTTTCCTTTGAAAATTTTGCTCTCTCTCTTTTACTCAGCCACCCCACCCCACAGGCCACCTTTCCAAAACTCTCAGCTCTCCCTTCAAAGCCTGGGGCAAGCTCATGCCCTCAGACAGGCTCCTCATGGGTTGCTGGGATCCCAACGTTTTCCTCTTCAGGAATCCCTCTTTGAAGAGGAATCCCTCTTTCTCTCTTACAATATGTTCCATCTACCTAATTTGCCTGAAAAAAGGTGTCCTGTAAATGTTATTATTGGGGTTCTTGCACATATCTACACTATGCTGCAGCAGGGTACCCTCAACTCTCTCATCCTTTCTCCTTCGAACTTTGGATCTTCATTCTCCTCCAGTTCTGCAGAGGTTGCATACAAACTCTGTTTTATTATTTATCTGGTGATAGATCTTGCAGTGTGCTCACATAACTTTCATAGAGTGATAGACAGAGATGAGATAAAGATATTGGTATGCAAGTGCTATCACTCAGTTGCTTAATCTACAAATGCAGCATTATCTACATAGCTCTGCTCCCCTATTTTTCCCTTTTTTATTTCCTAGTATTTTCACAAACTAGTGACGTTCCCTCTCTCCCGGTAATAACAGAAAATCTCTGAAATTTTTGCAATTATTTGATGGAGCACTTAGAGGTTGTCCTGTTCTATGAAATCAGAAATAAATGCTGTCTGGATGAGCATGCAGCCTCACAAGTTTAGCTTTAAACATTATGAAAATCAAATGGATCCTTTCTTCCTTCCAGCCTTGAACTGAATGAACCACAGTGGGATAACCTTTAGTTAGTACCTTGAGGTCCTAGCAAAAAAACTTTATGTAGGGTTTTCTTGGTGATATCCCAAGTGATTCTCAAATCTCAGAACAAAAGGAAAGTGGGATCTGAATGTCTGTATTATTCCCAACCTCTAGACTGAAATATGGTACTAAAATATGGTATTTAGCTGAAAAATGATGCTCAAAAAAAAAGTTGTTTTGTATCTATTACCCAGTGGACACTGAAGAGCATCTCTGTTCCTCAGTACAAATATTTTTCTAGCTTTCAGAATGCAGAAAATGTTCTGAAAATGGAGCTGGTTTCTGGGCATCAGCTGAGAAAGTGCCATTTCTACATAGTGGCTTTGCAAATATGATTAAAGTCTGCAGCACAATGCTGTGCTCCATGGGACATATCTAACCCACACGCTGCCTTTTCAGCTCTCTGCTTTTTCTAAATCATGTACATTATGAGTGAAAAGGAAGAAAATGTGTAAACAAGAACAGAAAAGGTTGTTGGGGGTTCATTAATTCTGATCACTTAATAAGCTGTAAATTGAAGTGCATGAATTCCATTCTCTTGAACACCAGGATAAATGTGAAGAATCTCTATTTGACTTAATTTACACTGATATGCATTAGAATAGTTTCTGGCATTCAGAATCAAAATAATTATTACAGCAACAGTCAAGACCAGAAGGTACCTAGTTTACATTTAGATAACTAAACAAGGGCCAGATTCACAAAAGTAGAGAATTCAGCACATAAAAAAATAAATCTCAATCGTTTGTCAGGCAGTGCAGAGGCACTGCCACGAGGCCCAGGTAATTTAGGGCTGCAGGACTGGTCTTAAGAAGCAGGGTGATACTTTGCACCTCGTTAATGAGAACACAGTTCTGTACAAAAGAATGACTGTTCTCCAGACTTGCTTCTTACAGAAGAAAAAGATGGCCTGTTTACAAGGAGTCAGAACTATTTTAATAACTTTTTCAGGTCAATAATCAGAGTGGTACTGATATGTGTCCAAGCTTTTCTTTATTTTCCATGTCTCCTTGGAGGTCAAAAAGAATCCAGGAGGATAGCTTTCTATGCAAAAACAAGCACTGCTTTGGAATTCTTTACTCTGGTTAGGATACTGTCCATAAAATCTCACAATAACTTTTCTGGAAATTAAAACACCTGTTCTCCTCCAGGTACCAATAAGAATCCCTAATATCTTCAGGAACACCTTAAGTTTCTGAAACAATGACAGAGTTTAAAGACATCATTGAGAGAGAATGAAGATAAGAAGTCTCAAAAAAATGAAAGTCACTGAAGCTGCTCAACTGCAATACCACGAAGTCGCCTCTGTCTTCTACTGCTGGTTTGTCTGCAAGGAAGTCCTAAGATTTTAAGTGATGCCCTTGAAACATGCGGCTATGCCAGTCCAACAAGGATCCAGCGAAATGTCTAGAGAGCTCCTCCTGCCGGCTGTTTTCTTTGTGGGCCGAACTCCTGCCAATGATTATCGGTTTATCTTTTTAGGAAATTGGAAATGAAGGGAGGCAAAGCTAATGCCATATCTTTCTTAGTTCTTGTAGCAATAAACCAACATGACCTCACACTGCCCTCATATCACTGCCCGTTTACTCCGTGGCTTCCCAGACAGATGGAGATGTTGTGTCTAAAAGGCTTCGGCCAATGCCAGGATCAGAGCAGAGCAGCAGAGGGTGACAGCAGGGGGCGGGAACAGGACCCAGTGCAAAGGGACACAACGCCACACTGACCAAGCAAAAAGAGCAGAGCACGCCTGGTGACAGTGACAACATTAACCAGGAGCCCAATGACTTTCAGAGAAGACCACAGGAATGAGCCAGGCTAAGGCCAAGCCAGAAAGTCAAGTCAGCAAGTCAGGATCAGCAAGGTCCCCAGCCAGGTACAGACACCCCTACAGCCTACCCCAGAGGAGAGCAAGGACAAGGGCAGCTCTGTGCCATGGCTCCCAAGCTTCACTCAGCTCCTTGGCACACAGGCTGTTTTCACAGCACTCTGATTCCAGGTTACACTCTACCAGATCAGGGCAGACCTTGAACACAGGCAGCCAAACCTGTGGGACAGGGAAGAGGCTGCAGAGTCAGCTACTGCACCCAGGGCCCTGACAACACACAGTGCCCAGCACAGTTAGTGAAGAGTTACTTGAAGTGCTGACAAAAGAACCTGGATAAAAACATGCCAGGAGGGTTGGGCAGAGTGAAAGTCTGACAATCTGTACTTCATCTCTTTCAGGATCTGGTCAGGAATAATCTTTGCAGGGCACTGTATGTGTGCTTTTGTTTTGCCAGTCTGTTGGGAAGCACTTCTAAACCAGAGTAAATGTAAAATTGCTACTGGGATGTAATGACAAAGCCCCTCCAAGTTTCTCTCCTATAACTTTAAACAGAATAAAAACAAATGTAAGTGAATCCTGGCTTCCCATTAAAAAAATCCATCCGCACCACATACTCCTCTGTGACTTCCAACTGCTCAGTTCTCCCAAACAGAAAAAACCCCAAACCAGATACACTGGCATCCCATTTCCTGCCTCTTCACTGGTGACACTTGCCATAACCTTGCATTGGCTTGATCTTGCAGATGTGTGTGCCAGTCCAAACTCCCAACAAACCTGACTGCAGGAGGAGGTAAAGCATCCTGAGGTGACAGAGCTCAAATAGCAGGTGAGAACTGTCCTCAAAACAGAAGCTTGTGAAACCAACAGGGGACGACTGGCTCTTTGGAAAAGGATGACCATGGTTCTTTTGTTGACTTTTGACAGAAAAAAATCAAAGGTAGACAGAGAGGGGAAGAAAAACAGTGTAAGGTGAGCATCCCAGTAGTGTTTCCCACTGGACTGACACTGATACACTGCTTAGATAAAGCTGGTCTGCCCTGCAAAGGCTGCTCAGCTAATCCAGCAGAAAGCAATTTGTATCAATATTGATAAAAAGCTATCTTCAGCATATGTGAGCTATTTTGGAAAAAAGTCACATTTACACTGAATGTGTATGGGATTTCTGTTACCAAATGTGGTTCCTCTGCCAGGCAATTGTATTCCCATACTTTATATTTCCAGTATGAAAACTCTAATGAAACATTTTAAATCAAAGCTGTTTCCTTGGAGGTGCCTCTGACCTTTTCCTTCTCTCTCAGCTCAATCTCCCTGCCAGGATGAATTGAGACCTAATGTCTGCTCCTCCCACCAGGCTTTTGGATGTGTGACAATATCCTAGTCACTGGGAGCCATGCCTGCTGGTGTCCATTGTCTAGTGTCCAGTTTGGGAGAGAGTTTTTAAGGAAAAGTCCATAATGAAATTTATGAAGAGTCCAGTGATTTACAGGAATGGCCAACCACGTAGCTAGTTTCTGCACACAACTATCAGTAACTTCTAGCATGGGAGTAGTTCAAAGCTCAAGAACAGGCTTTTAAAAATTAAAAAAACACAAAACAAAAAAGGGTCTGAAATGAGGCACAAACACCAATATACTACAACTCTGTGGATCAGCTGGAGCTGTGGCAGGATACTGGGGCAAGTGTAGAGGGAGGCTGCCTGCCAACCTGCCACACAGAGCCTGGTACAGCACCATCAGTCACGTGCAGCAAAGTGCTGCTGATGCAAGGCCCTGAATAATCCAACAATGATGCTCACAGTGTGGTGGGCACTAGCAGAAGGAAAATAAATTATATGTCTTATTTGCAGGCTGTCACAATTTATGGGGATGTTATACGCCCATACCCCATAGTGTCATCCCTGTCTCACGCTGTGACATAACCTATACTGGCTGCCCAATATAATTTAGGTACATGAACAAATACACACCTTGGTAGAAAGTAAAAACACTTTCTCCGTTCCCATCTGTAATCCCAGGGCAAACAGGGTGCAAAAACCTTTGCAGATACCTGTCCAGTTCCCACCTTAAACCAATACTTGACAAGTGCTTTCATTTAAAGACTGTCTGCTAGGAATTCACAACCAGGCTTGAACCCTTTGTCTAAAAAACTCTTAACTTTTCTTTTTCTGCCCCCTGCCCCGCCCTTCCATCAGTGTTCTGCAATTTGCCTGCCTCCTTTATGTCTCAGTTATGTCTTCACAATGTGAGGCAGGCAGACCCATGTGCCCACAAACAGAAAAGATCCTCCAGCTCCAGCTCACAATAACTCAGCAGGCTTCTGTGATTTTCAGAGACTGCATTACTGTGTGCCCATGTCTGCCATGAAATTACTGCCTGGACACGGGCTCCATGGCTAACCTCAGCCTTACCCCAAACATGAAAATGTCTCTGAGCCCTCAGGAACATTCATCTTCTCCTGCAGCTTGTCTTACAAAGTGGTTTAAACCTGACTAATGCTGCTGGGAAATAAAGAACACACCCCTCTACAGTAATATTGTGATTTTATGTCTCCTTTCTACAACCTACTGAGAGTGTCTGTGTACCTTTATCATGGATTTAAAATACATCAAAACAGATTTGAAAGGTAAACAGTTCTTCTGAGGTTTGTAAAGGAAAATGCAGATAAAACACTATAAAAAACAATCATTCCTGCATAGCAGAGGTTGAAAAATCAAATCTAAATCTAAGTTTATTTTCCTCTTTAGTGCAAGTTCTGGCAGTTCCAGTAGTGTTCTAACTTCTACCTGCTTGTGACAGCTGTATTATCACAGCAGTGAGGAAAAACCCTGAGCTCAGTTACTCCAACCTTAGCTGCCTTCCCCGAAAAAATCCCACCATGCCATACACTATCTGAGGCTGTGAAAAGACAACAATAATAGGAAGCTGTTCCTAGAGCTCCTAAGAGGGAATCAGTTATTTCCATGTCTTGCCTTATCTTAAATACCTGTACATGCTATTTGTTTATATTGCTGGCGTACACACACAAACCTGTAACTGAGGAAAGATTTCCTCAAGTCGTTAATGTTACTGACTGTAATTGCTGTTGTCTGTTTCGACCTTCTCCTCGAGGTGTCTCCACCTTCCATTACAATATCACAGCAAAAGAAGTTCCCTGGTGGTCTGCAAAGAAGCAAATGGCAAGACAGAATTGACATTGTTTATATAACACAAAATTAATTCTAAAGCAACAAGTCAGAGAAAGTAATATTGTTGCATAAAAAGTAGATACAGTTATTTCTTTGGCAGATGGTGCTACTAATAGGAAGTTTTTGTGTATACGAAGCCTCTATTCTGAAAATGTTTTAGAAAAACGAAAACACTGCTTATTCTTCAGTGTCTTACAGAAAAAGTAAGGCACAAGGGCTTTGTCAAAGTAGCTGACAATTTACCACCAGAATGAAGAACAGAATCCAGCCTTCTTAATCCCTGTTACTCAGTTATATGCATTATTTTAAAGCAGCCCTTGGATTTACACATTTTAATGCAGGTTGGGTAAAAAGGAGCATTAAAGCAGAAACAAACATGTGTTCTACATCTTAAAACAAGATTTTCCTTGAGGAATGGCAATAAGGATACTCTGCAGGCTTAGGTTTTCTATGCAGCCATAAAGCCTTCATCCTCTTGACTGTACTGGTAGCCAGAATAAGCCCCAGTCCATAGCCTATGCCCAGTGCATGCTGCGGGAGGCAAAGATAACAAAGGCTGTGACAGAACTCCATCAGAGAAGTCCTTTTGGGCCCCATTTCCATCAGCTCATAAAAGGAACAGACTGGACCCACATGCTGGGCTCTGCTAAGGCTGATCAAGGCTGCAGCTCTTCATTTGCAAAAGAAATGACCCATTCATTTCTATCTGACCTCTGCAGACCCTTCGGATTGCTGACCTCATCTGCCAATGGCCCCCCCCACTACTGTGAGTTTCCTCAAACAGGTGCTCCTAGATTAAAACCTCTGCCTTCCCAGGCAAGCTGAACTGACACAGCTTCAAGGGGCCTGTACCAGGCTCCCAGGGGCCTGTTTCTGCACAGGTTGGAAAGCTGAGCTCTCAAAGCATTTATTTCCTGCCCAGAAAAACAGAGGCCACACGAAAATGCACTTGCTTGTTTGTGTGTGTAATCAGTAGATTTCCAGATTTAGTTTTGTGTCCATGGATGAGAAGTTATAATGACACCTCAGCAGGGGAATCCACACACTTGCAGTGCATTCCAGGAAAACCAGGTATCTCTACAGACATGCTTCTCACCCACATCTACCTTAGTATTTACAGCCTTGTTACCTCAAGTATCTGCAATCTGTACTTTTGTTTTTAAACACCCCACTGCTTCACAGCTAGGCCCAGGGTAGTGAGTCTCTTGTCAAAGGTCACAAAGGCATGTGGTGGCTGAACAGGGAATCTCATTTTAAGTCCAAGTTCAGAGTTGTGCTTGTTGGACTTATCACCAGACAATACCATTTTTCTACTTGGCAGAGAGATGGGAGCTGTCAGGTAATGTCTGGAAGAATACTGAGGTCCTCACATGGAGTCACAGATATACACAGCACAGACTAACGATTTTTTTTCCAATAAACCAGCACAAAAATAAAGCAAACTAGGTCAGTTCTTCCACTCCTTTCCAAAGAACACCCAATTATCGGAATGAACACAACCATCTTTAATAAGTAAGCTGTTTTGGAAGGTGAACTGCTTGTTCCAAGTGCCACATACACAGTGGCTCTTGCTACTGGCAGAAGAGGCCTGTGAATCACAGCCTGAACTCCGATGCAGGAGAAAATTGGGCGTCTCAGGCTGCTTTTCCCAGCAGAGAACAACCCTATTAGTTTGAGAAAGTCCCCTGCCTGCTTTCTCTCTGAGTAATTAAGAGTGAAATCCTCCTCTCTGTGACCCCAGTGCTCTCAGCCTAGGCTGATTTACACATGAAAGGAACTCTCTGAGGGGCTTTCTCCTTTTCACATTCTCAACCAGGCAGGACCTATAAATAAAACCTTTCTAAAAACAGGAGCTTTCAAAAAGGCCTGTGTATGTGCACAAACGTATAGGAGAGAAAGGGAATGGATGCATGCACTTCAGAACCCGTGTGTGTTTGCATGCATATGTGAAGAGTGGGTGAGAAGAATGTGCATTCACACACCAAGCCACATGCAAACAAGTGAAAGCACCATGTGTGCACAGGTAGTGGGAGCACTTACAGGAGCCAGAGGGCATGTCCAAGAGGGATTCCAGCTAGCACCCAAGTCAGCTGAGTCATCCTAGAGTTACACATGACAAAAATGAGAGCAGATTTACACCCAGTTAAATAGGTATAACCTATTATATATATAACCCAGTAGGTACAAGAGTATATTTGTGATACACTTTCCCTCTACAAAGCAGTAAAGTACTCCCAGAACAAACCACATATGTTTTATATTGCACTGGATATAACATGGGAGGGAACAGAGAATCAGGTCTCATGGCATGTGTTCCCATGGCTGTGACAGAAGGTGATATTTTTAAAAGTCTGCATCTTCTCAGTAGCCCCACAGAGAAATAGTGATGCATTTCCTAGGGCTGTCATTGTTTGAAAGCAATTTTTGGTTTGCTGGAACACAAAACCCCTCAAATTTTGAAAAATAAACAATGGGACTGATGCCATGAAAATGAAGGTCAGAAAAGCAGAACGATTCTAACTGCCTCTACAGTAGCTTATAAACACAAAAATGCCAAGATATCATTCTGTACTCTCTCTTCCTTACTGTCCTGTTCACCCAACTGTCTTTGCAGTCAGGGTATTTCCCTTTCCACGAGGCATAAGGACCCTCATGGCTACATAGCTTCCAGGAAACTGGCAGTTAGTGTCACCCTGTCCTAAAACAAAACAAGTGACATAGAGCCCTGAGCCGAGCCAGGACAGGCTGCAGGGTTTCATACAGCAGGTACTGCTCTGTGTACCTGTAAGAGAAGGCCTTAAAGACCTGGCTACAAGGTGATAATTTGAGAACTGTGAGCTATTTTACTCCACTACTCCTGACCAGCTGAATTATTTGCCGACTGAACCTGCAGCTGTGCTCTATGCTGATGCCGGCAGTCGGGCTGAACGTTCACCTCTGCTTGGTGGGAGACTCCAGGGTGCCAGGCAGGAGGAGCGCTGCATGCTGCACCCTTCTGACTCCATCCCTCCTAATCGCAGCTCTTACATCTCTCTCCTACCCAGTTCTCATGCAAACGTTTCGAAGAAGCAGGCTGAGGCACAAAGCCTCACAGAAGTGTACAAAGAGTAAAACGCCTCTTCTATCAGTTCAAAAAACTCTTCCCAGCTCCTTGCGCTAGGCAGGAGTGTGTGAGCAGGGATGCAGAGCTCCCCTCCTACTGAGCGCGCAGCTAAAGCCCTCCCCCAGTTCCCAGGGTCTTCAAATGAAGATTTGCATAGTACTTCCAGACAATTCCCGAGAGAAGGGACAATGGCTCTCTCAGCGCCCTCTTCCCCCCTCCCTTCTTCACTTACAAAGCTGATAAAGCCCTGGTGAAAAGGGGAACAAAGGATTTACAGATGGCAGAATATTGATTTCTGCAGTTCCAGGACTATAGGGAGAAGAAGAACCACCCAGAAATCGTGAAGTTTGAGACAGGTACTATCTCTACAGCACGGCCCCAGCGTGTGTTACGACAGGATCTGATGGAGCAAACGCTGCTATTCGAGAGGGATGAGCAGGTCCCCAAAAACTCGAAAACGCACAGAGATCTCATTACAGCCTGAAATCGCAGTGAGCTGTTCCTTGTTTCCAAAACTCCGAAACGTGGAGACGCTTCCCGTGCAAGCAGTTTGCCACCCGGCGGAGCAGGCGGGCATTGCCCAGAGCCTGAGCCCCAGCGGGCGGTGTGGGGGCTCTTACAAACCCCATCCCCTCAGCCATTCACCATGCTGTCTGTGTCCTCTCTGCGGGATACAGCTGCAGCTAGAAAAAAAAAACCCAAGGAAGGTGAAAGACGAGTCTCTGGAAAGCGGCCTATGATTCTGAATTACAACAGAATCTCCCCGTCTCAGAACTCACCAATTTTTAGGGTCATTACCTGAAGGGTAAACCTGAATCTGAAAGATACAGACAGAGAAAGGCAAAATCTACCTTCAGGGTGGAAAAGAACTTCAGGACATTCCCAACCTCATTCAGCAAAGCATGTGTGTGTGCACACGGTGAGCTGCCGAGTGTTGTTAGGTCTGCACTGCAAAAAATGCAGCACGTCCACAGAGACAGAACACTTCTGTAGGCACAAACACTGGGGACAACTGCTTTTGGTATGGAAACAAGGACTGTTCTAAAAATGATTGTTTTAAATGAAAGAATATGAAGGCAGATTACTGTTAAGAGGTGTTAGTGATTAAAAAAATAGAGATAACAACAAACATTTAAACTGGAAAGATAAACAAAAAAACTGAGCAACAGCTTTGCATTGTCTCACAACAGCCTTCCAAGATCCTGGCCATCTTATCATTCCTACATGCTACACAGTAGATTTGTACATGAGCCATGCTCTCTGTGAAAAAGGTTAAAGAAATGATACTCCCCAGCAGCAAACACAGGTCCCTATCATCTAACAACCGTGCTCTAACAGCAATCCATCCATGCTACTTACTTTGGTCTTATCAACCAAGAAATCATCAGTGGGATGGAGGTGAAATGAGAGCCTGTGCTACCCCTGGCCAAAGCAGCAGTGTATTGACATAATGCTAAACCAGGACAGAGCTCTTGCACTTTCTTTTAGGTCCTTTTCATCTTTCGCAGATGCTTCAAATGACAGGCAAACTTCCTCCTCCTATGAGCAAACATACCTTGTTAGGAGGAAAATACAGTTCCTTTGTGTCATCTTCTCACAGACCTACCATCCCTTCCTAGAAGCCCTGTTCTCTGCTTTTCCACTGTTTCAGTCTTTACATTCACTATGGGAATCCTCTCCACTTACTGCAGAGTTTTAATTGTTTGAAAATGCTCTCAATCTACATGGCATCCACCAAAGGTCAAGCAGCAACCAAGTTCCAATAAATATTTATAATAAAATGGGATTAAGATATTTGCAAAATAACTAATTTTTTTCCCCTGGAGATCTTATGTTTATTCAACTGATGTTATTTCAGGAAAATCATCCCAGAAACCCACATAATTAAAACCACATCAGTGGTTACAAAAGTGTATGCCATTAACATAATTTTACTGTCATGATTGAATTTTTCTACCCCAGTTAAGAGACTGATCCCTAATGTGAAAAAGCCCCATAAGAAAACAGAGCAGCCTTTCTCAGCTGTAGCATAAAAGAAACAAAATACAGCTGTGAAATTGCTTCATTGTCAGGAACCCTGACACAGTCCATCAGGGCTGTTTCCTAAGCCACCTACACTGAATATACAGTCCCTGAAAGACACTCAAGACTTTACACCAGGTCAAACCCTTCCTCAGCTCTCTATATACAATGCCATAAATTAGTTTATTTCCTTCCGCTCCAGATCCTACCCAGTACTGCCCTTCATGCCCAGTGGAAGCCAGCACAAACCCACTGTGAATAACCTGTCCCGTGTCCCTCTGCAGCCCACCACAGGGCACCAGGCTCCTTTATTCCCTCCACGGCTCTGGCCCCGGCTGACACTCTGTCCCCTCACTCCCGGGATGCTCCCACACACGGGTCCGAACGGGACCCCCCAACCCGCCCCTCAACCCCAAGATGGCGCCGGGTCCCTCCCTCGCAGCTCACGCTGCCGTGACGTCACTAACGGCTCCTCCCGCCCCCTGGGTTAGCGCACGCGCAGCTCCCCCCGCCCGCTGCCTCCCAAGGTCAGGCTGCCCCTGTGGCGCACTGCGCATGCGCGCACGGCGTGGTCGAGCCCCCGTTCCGCCGCTATCGGTTCCGGTTCCGGGTGCGCGGCGGTGGCGGAGGCGATGGCGGCGCTCGGAAAGGTCTCCCGGCTGCTGCGCGGCACCGCCGCCCTGCGCTCCCCGCCGGGCCGGAGCATGTCGGCCGCGGCCCACGAGGGCGGCGGAGGTAGCGGGGCTGTACGGAGCGAGGGGGCGCAGCCGGGGACGCGGGCGGCGCAGCGCTGCCCTTGACGGCCGCGGCCCGGGACGCTCGGCGGGGTGAGCCCCGGCGAGGGGCGGCGGCCTCCTCGGGGGAGGTGTGGCTCGAAACGTGAGCCCAGGACCCCCCGAGGGAGGGGAACGCTCTCATTCTGCTAAGCAGGGGGAGAGAACCCCATGGTCCGCGCAGGGGCGGGGAGCAGCGGGCCTCGGCCTCGGCCCGATTGTGCTGAACGTGCGCTGGGGTCGGGACCGGCAAGGGGAACGGTGATTGTTGTTGTAATTCGTGTGACCTTCCTCCTAGCCCGCCTGTGGAAGATCCTGACCTTCGTGGTGGCTCTGCCCGGGGTGGCTGTTTGCATGCTGAACTGCTACCTGAAGGCACAACACGAGCACCAGAGACCCGAGTTTATTCCTTACGCTCACCTCCGGATCAGGACTAAGGTAACTTCCCCTGCTGCCTGCAAAGAGCCTCTGAGCTGCTGTGACTGCACAGCTTCATCTGAGATTGCCCCTGGGTCTCCCTTTCTTGTCCCCCACATGCAGTGCTGTGTATGTAGCCATGACCTTAACTCATGTTTGTTCCTGAAGCAGCAAGAGCTTCTGGCAGCTCATGGGAAGCACCCGTGGTATTCACAGGCCTTCCCACCCTAAAGCAATCCTGCTAATGTCTTGCAGAAAAACTTTTCAGTCCTAGAACTGCTGTACTGGCCTTAAACTAATAAAGTTCTAAAAGCTAACAGAGGAGATCTCGAATTCTCAGAGCTGGGGTCCCACAGTGTAGCACAGTTGATGGTGCAAAGATCTTGTTGCCTAGAGATGGGGGCTCCCAGATAGAGGCAGGTGTTTTCCATCTCTTCCTTCCTAAAGCCTAGGAGCAGATGCCAGCTTCCTGAACATTTCATCCCATCATTTGGGTCCACACTGCTGTTGATGTCCTGTGCTGTAGAGTGTTCCCCTAGCTGACACAGCCTGATCTTCTTTCTTCCTCCAACAGCGTTTCCCCTGGGGTGATGGGATCAAAACTCTGTTCCACAACCCCCATGTGAATGCTCTCCCAACCGGTTATGAAGATGAACACTGAAATCCTGGCCACAGCCACCGCTTTGGCTCTTCCCATCCTGGTCCAGTGTTGCATGAGAATCATCCTTTAGGGAACCATTATTTGAAAATCTCTTGAGCTTCTTTTGCAATGAAGCTGGATGGGGTCATCAGCTCTGTCTGTACTCGTGTGAAGGTCCTTTAAATAAAAAATCTGAACTTGAATTTAAGATGTGATTCGTTTGTTTATCTGAATTCTAGTTCTTTGTTTGGTGTTTTCTTAAAACATAGAGGATTCCCTCAGATGTCAGTGCAGGAACAAGTGCCTGAATAACCAGCAGGTTCAGTGCCTGCAGCTGTGCTTGACAACACCAACAACAGTAACACAGGCAGCATAGGACATGACTCTGTCCTTCATGTCTGGTTTCACTCATCACTGTAACCCTACAGCTGGCAGCCAGATGCACAGGATTAGGCTAATCCTATAGATTAAAATCCAGTATATACATTTAGCACATGCTCTGTAATCAGCTACTGCAATATTTATTGACAGTCATGAAGGCAATTTTCTCTTTGCCCCTCCTGAGAGAGAAGTGGTTGCAAAGACATTTCATTCAGCTCTGTGTGCTTTCACAGTGTCATTCTTCAGCTCCTAAATTTTCTTGTGTGTCAGCATGTATGTTGCTCACAACTTTGCTTCCCATAAAGCTGCAGGCTGGTGGTAGCAAGTCTTCCATATGTGTGTCACAAATGAAAAGAACTTTTGCTCCCCTGTGTATGTCTGTGTACCACTCACTCACTGTGTCACAGTATGCATTGGTCATGGTTAGATCACAGTGATCACCCAGAGCTCTGTGGTGCTGTGGAAACCTGCAGGAATGAGGGAGAATTCAAGAATTTCAGTACCTTAGGGAAGGCTGAAGAAGCAGACAATGCAGTAAAAACATCTTCAGTTTCTGTTGCAGGCCACCTCTGTCTCTCCTAGAGGTCATAGGCAGATTCTACTGAACAGTATTCTACAACAAAATATAACCTGGTTATATTTATCATAGCTATGTTACTGCAGGCCCCATGGAGTGCTTTTACACCACCTCTGCTGCTGACACAAAACAATGCTTTAGCCCCTTGGCATTCAGGATCACATAAAACAAACTTCTCTCACCAAAATTCAGCAGCATAGAGATGAGACAAAGTAAACCAACCTTTTTAAGCACTTTTAAGTGTTATATGAACAAGCAAGATAAATTGGTCACAAAGCAACTACTGACTCAGCCCACCCTGATCAGCATTCTCCTGTTACAGAGTACATTCAATAGAAGTTAGTTCAAATGGCTTTTCATGCTGTCAGCTGCTGAACCACCATCACAGTCCTTTGAAAAGGAGGCAGCAGTTACCACCTGATCCAGTCTCTGCTGCTGTGGCTGTCTGTTTGGACAAGCAAATGAGATTCCTCAATTCCTATAAAGCAGCTCAACGAAGATCCCATCCAGGTGGCTCCCAGTATCAGACCTGGTGGTGCTGGGTTAGTCCAAAGGCTCATGTTAGTGACTCCAACCACACAGCCCTGCTCAGGAGGAGTTTTCAGTCTTTCCTTTGCTTGGGCCCATAAACTCCAGGCCTTCAATGGGTATGTCCTTCTCCTTGATTGCTTTCTGAAAAGAAGAAAACCAAAGCCAAACAATTAAACCTGACACATCTTTATAGCGCCAAGTGACAGAATCTTTGGTACAATGCACCTTGTGAAAAAGGAAATTTCAGAGTTGTCTGGAGAAGGGGTCAGTACTGGAGATGTTCACATGTGTACTGAGAACTGCTGAGCTGTGGCCCAGGCCCTGTGGCACAAACCTCCTGCAGCCTCTGCACGGCGGGCTGAGCCAGGCACACTCACGATAGGGCACGGTGAGAGCACTTGTGCAGTGTCACCCGTCACCGAGAGAGACACCCGAGCAGTGTCACCCATCACCGAGAGAGACACCCGAGCAGTGTCACCCATCACCGAGAGACACCTGAACAGTGTCACCCATCACCGAGAGACACCTGGGCAGTGTCACCCATCACCGAGAGACACCTGAACAGTGTCACCCATCACCGAGAGACACCCGGGCAGTGTCACCCATCACCGAGACACACCCGGGTAGTGTCACCCGTCACCGAGACACACCCGGGCAGTGTCACCCGTCACCGAGAGAGACACCTGAACAGTGTCACCCGTCACCGAGAGACACCTGAACAGTGTCACCCATCACCGAGAGACACCCGGGCAGTGTCACCCATCACCGAGAGACACCCGGGCAGTGTCACACGCCACGACCGGCACCAACGGGAGACACGGAAAAGCAGAGAACCGCGCTGAGCTGCGCGGCTGCGGGCGGAGGCTCCTTCGGCGGCTCCCGGAAGAGCGGCGAGGAGAAGCAGCCCGGAGGAAGTACACCGAGGGCGGAAAGTGACGGCGGGAGAGCGGGCGGGACGGCGCACACACCTGCACGCAGAGCTGGTAGCGCTTGAAGAGCTGCCCGCAGGGGTCCCCGTCGCTCTCGCCTTTGAGGAACTTCTCTGCGAACCAGCGGTTGAAGCATTGGTCGTACTCCCGCTTCAGCTCGGTGCACGCCTCGCCCACACTGTTCATGGCGGCGGCGGAGCGACCGCCCGCTCCCTCCCGCCGGGCCGGCGCCGCTCTGAGGCGCTTCCGGCGCAGGGTGGTGACGCACCGGGCGCCGCCGGTAAGGCGGGATGCGGGTGCTGCACCTCGGGCCGTGGCTGCGGACGCTGCCGCGGAGGCTTCCGCCCGCCCGGGCCCTGCTGAGCAACACCCCGGGGCCGGGCCCGCAGGGCGAGCAGCGGCCGCCTCCGCAGGTAGGAAAGCGGGAGGCGCCAGCGCTGCCCCGGGGGGAGTTACCGGAACGAGCGCTGGCTCCGGTTTGCCCTTCGCTAGGCGGGGGGATCAGAGTACCGAGTGTCGGTGAGCAGCGCTGCGTTACGCCGGCTCCGCTCTGCCGGGCTGCCCGTGTTTGTCTCTGTGCCGCAGGAGGTGACGGGGGAGGTGCTGGCTCACCTGGAACACTTGGCCTTGGTTGATTTCCGCGATGCCGAGGGCGTGGAGCGGCTGCGGAAGGCGATCCGGTTTGCTGAGCTGCTCCGGGAAGTGAACACCGAGGGTGTGGAACCCATGGACTCGGTCCTGGAGGACAGGTAATGGGGTAAAGGATCCTGGCAGCCCCTTTTACCTGTTCGTGTAGCAAATTATTGGCTTCCGTAACCTTTTTTTTTTTTTTTTTTTTTTTTTTTTTTTCCCCTTTTCTGGGATTCACCTTGGTTATGCATTCGGACCCTTTGCTTACTGGAAAGCCCTCGGGTGGGTTTGTGCAGAAGCTGTCCCTGGCACAGCAGGGGTGCACTCAAACTCCAGTTCTTTTTGTTTATTTGCTGTGAGTGCACATGCTTCTCCCACATACCTGTCCCTGGCAGCCTCACTCACTTCAAAATATGCCAATACTTGTTTTACCACTTACTTATGACTAAAACTGGGCCTAGGGGTAAGACACTTATTCATGGAATAGCTAAAAAAGAGATGAGTAATCTGTGCTCTTCAGGTGTCTGTATCTCAGAGAAGATGATGTTACAGAAGGCAACTGCACAAAAGAGCTGCTGAAAAATGCCAGAGAGAAAGTAGAGGAATATTTTGTAGCCCCACCAGGTATTGTTCTTGCTTATAAAAACCTCTTAATACTGCTGAAATTAACCTGAAGAATGTTAGCTGCCATAGCTGCATTTACTTTCAGAAATACCACCTGGTAATAATGAAGTACTAAAATAAATAACTGAAGTCACCTGAAAAAAAATGAACTGCAGACTGTTGGTCCAAACCTTGCTCACTGCACATGTTGAGCAATTATTTAGGCAGACACAGAATTTACTTTCCCTACTTGTGCAGGGAATTTAAGCTGCCTGTTTGCACATAGAATAAACTGGAGAAGCACTTTCCTGCTAGGTTGTGCTACCCAGAAGGTACCTTACAGCTGGACTCACATGGTTTCTTTTTGTTTCCATTCAGGTAACATCCCTTTACCAAGACTGGAAGAGCAAGAGACTTCTCTGCAGGGCTCTTAGTGAAAGCTCAGATACCAAACACCTCAGCATTTTATTTGGGAAAACTAGGGTTTGTGCAGCCACGGCTGAAGTACCCTGGCATGTATTTTGATCAGAAGAAGAGCACTTGGAAGGCCATTTACAGAAGGAGAACGGTGTGAGAAGTTGAGTAGTGCTATGGAAATTTCAATGCTTATAAAGCTGGAAGGCAGCATGGCAGATCACTGTAATGTTTTATTTAGCAAAGTGAATTTGATATTATTCTTTTAAGACACTGAGTGACTTAAAAGGCTTTAAGGAGAACATTGAAAAACCCCCAAACATTATTTTCCGTAAGTAGTTTGTCAGTAAAACAGGAGTGGCTGGAAGGCTGTGTTTGCCTATTGCTCACATTTGGCTCAACCCTGGCTCTGACCCTGTCAAAAGTAACAAAGTCTGAGAAGTCCATCCCATTGCTGAGTATCTCTCTTGTGCTGACAGAACTCAGATTTTCATTACAGAAGAAAAGGCATTTTATGAAGCTTATTCACTCAAATATTTTGTTTCCATTAAATATTTCTGTTTTATCTCTGTGCCTCCATGTCTGGACAGGTTACCTTCTATTTTCTACTTTACATTTTTATTGTCACAAATATCAAGACTTGTACATAATTTGAGGAAGAACTTTTAACACACAGGAATAGTGACTCTAAAGTTAAAAATCTTTGCCATAAATATTTCTGTATATCAGAAATTAACCTCTAATGATACTGGCAGTAATTCCTGGATTAAAAAATTATTTTGTTAAAACCAAAGTATTGCCATTTGTGTTATTTAAAATATCCAGTGTCTCTAAACTAGTTGTAAATAAAGAATGTGATTACTTGTGAACTTGGCATTTTTATTTTGTTGGCACAGTGAACTAAATATACACTATAACAAATGTTTTTGTTTTTTAAAAAACAGATTTTAGAAATGCAAGTATTCCAGCACTCTTTAGTGTTGCAGACAGACGTTGCTAGGAGAAAGCTACAGTAGGTAAGAGTTTCATTAGAAGCTGCACTATCAGTGTGCCCCATCCACATACAGATGCAAGAATCTAGAATTATTTATTAAAATTTCCATGATCTTTTGCAGTGCATAGAATTACATCCTGAGCCACAGTGCAATCTTCTTCAGGATTGCTAGTAAAGCACTTCAGTAGGATACTACTCCTCTGCCCTTGTGGCTCCTGAGAACCTGACAGGAGAAGGAAGTGCAGGCACATGCTTCTCTCTGAGGGCAGAAACTACCTCATGAGATTGTAATTTGTCATCCATGATGCATGTTGTGTCTCTTTTTGCAGTGGAGAGTCATTACTCACATCTTTCTGTGCATAATAAACACGACAGCTCAGTACACGTCTCCTCAAGTCCTGCCAGAGGAAGTCCTGAGCATGGCCATAGGAATTATTTCTCCTCTGAGCTGGATCTTCCACGTCCCTGCAAACAACAGGTAATACAGAGATTAGTGATACACATGCATTGTTTCTTAACCTCTCAAAAGGCCACCAAGCATATTAGAAGTGTCATAATTTGAAAAACACTGAAAAAAAGACCAAAGTGCTTGAATAGTAGTGATAGGAGGTTCAGCCATTAGTGGCCTGCTCTTAATACCATGAGCGCAAACTGCTTTGGCAAGCTCCTCCCTGGGCCATTCATTGTGTACTGTGTATTTAATGGAAAACCCAGGTTGAGTAAAAAGGGTTACAGCTGCCTTTGCTGGTATAAGAAATCACAGGTAATGGGTAGGAGCTACTTTCACTCAGTACCTTCACAGGTTTGGTAAGCTTTGAATTGTGTTTTTTTCTGGAACTGATTTTTTACCTTTGATATTTTTTCTGGCAGGAAGTGAGAAGAAACACTTCTCTTATTTGTGCTGTTACTTCATTATTTGTTTAAGCTTCCATAACATATATATATGTATATGTATACACATATGAATACACATAAAAGATGTCATTATGATACCTTAATTCTTTCAAGCGTGGTTGTTGAACTAAAGTCTCTATTTAATCTCACTAATCTAATTCTCTGCAAAGCTGCAACACAGTATTAGTGCTTTAGTCTCAGGCTTTTCAAGGTTCAGACCTGACAAATACTGATGTTCTACAAATGTACAGGCACAGCTTAAAAGAAATTTATGATGCATATATAAAACACGAGAATTCAATCCACACAATGAGTATGCTAGCAGAGAATTCCCAGTTTGAGAACCCCATCTTGGTTCTCTCTTTTAGACTGCCTCCTTTGACTATCAGAGAGAATGGGGACAAAGTTATTTACATGGAAAAAGGAAGAGGAACTTGAGAGTGAACTGCATGGCTGCAGGAGCTTCCAGCTCAATATATCATCAAGTAGCTATTTAAACACAACAACCAAACCAAAGCACCAATTAGGACAAAGATGCAGCACAAGCTTCAAGCTGCCAGTTCACTGCTGCTCCCCTACCCACACATTCCAGTGAGAGAACAGACTGCCTGAGGCTTGTTCCCTGCAGCCAAACTGGGAAATCCCAAATGTTTGGAGTTCTGGGAGCCCTACTGAGCACCGCTGGGAGAGTGGCCGCCGAGGGCTGGTAGGTTTGAGGTTTTTGTTAAAATAGAAACCCCTAGCCTGATTGGTGGTGGTGCTGTGGGTAGGGTGGCATGTGAGGGTTTGGGCCAGCAAAAGTGTTCAGTGGTCACTCTTTGGATTTTTTTTGCCAGTCCCAAACGTTGGGAGTTTTGGGAGCCCTGTTGAGCACCGCTGGGAGAGTGGCCGCCGAGGGCTGGTACGTTTGAGATTTTTGTTAAAATACAAATGAAGGGGTTTTGCTGCAACTTCACCACTAATAAGGGAATTACAGCCCTGGTGCAGACACCTGCAACCACCATTATAGAAACCCCAGCACAGTCCAGATGAGCTGCCTGTGGGGCATAATGGGTTAGTGCCTCAGTCTGTGTCTCCAGTGTGGTGGGGGCTGTTTCCCACGGGGGGACACAAAGTCCTGCTGGGCCTGGCTGCACCCTGAGGTGGGCACAAATCCTTTCATGGTGCGGATTCACCTGCAGTCACTGCAAATGTGTCTGCATCAGATCTTTACAGGACTCTGCCACAATGTACTTTATAAACCCAGACAAGTTAGAGTGAAGGACTCGTAATAAAATCACTACCTGCAAATTCCTTGTAACTGCAGTGTGTCAAACATGATGTGTATTTGTGAAATAACTCATTTTTTTCACTTAGTGGTTAATAGATTCAGCAAAAAGAAAAAAAATCTGGCTAAATGAAACAGTAAAAAGAGGCCAGATGCTAAGATGATGTTCAAGTATCTAGTTTCCCTGGAGACCACAGAGATAACTTCACTTACACCTGCTGAGGTTTTCCATTATATTGCAGGTCTGTAACATGTGAAAGTGGATTGGAAGCTCGAGCACATAGATTCCAGGCTTACAAATAAAAGTTCAAGGTGGACATTTCTCCAGCTTTATGGAAAAAAGAAAATGTTTTATTGAAGAAACAAGAAGAAAGTTGTTTTATTGCTAATAATGATTATTTAATGTTTTTATTGTAACCAAGCCCCAGGAAAAATCTCTATTAGATATAGGAATGTGGGATCATCTTTGTCCAACAGAACAACAACAAAAAAGCCTCAACTGAAAAGTGCTTACAATCTAACCTTCATCTGCAGGGGAACATCATGATATGTCTTATCCATTACCCAGTTTTCTTCTCTACCTCCTCTACTCCAGTTATCAGCTCCTATGTTTATTTGCTCTGCCTTCCCCTGCAGCTCTGACCTGGGGGAAGTTATACTTCTACCTTCCAAATTAGCAAGTAAGGTTCTTAATTTTCTCTTTAAAGCCACGTATCTCAGGCTTTAATGTTTCTTGTAAATGACTTGTCTCTCACCCACACTGACATTTTCTGCAGTAGTCATCACATCTGTTCCTGCAACTAACCATATCTTAATAAACACACAGAAATTTGCCTGCAGCTACCAAACACAGCCACCTCCTCAGAGACTCATGGGTGTTTCTGAAGTTCATTGTAAGCACTGTGAAGATTGTAAAATGGTTCAGTTCTGTCAGCACAAATCTGTTCAGTACTAAAAGAACCATTGCAGGTGCTGCAGATATCACAAACAGACCTGTAAATTAATTGTTTACTGGGGCCCTGAAACTTTTCAAAGCTTCTTTGGGTTTCTAGCAGAGGTCTCTTAAGCCCTTTTATCTGCTTTGCTAAACCGGAAAAATTCCTGTCTTAATTTCATAACTTTCAGGGTTACTAACAGAAGCTCTTGATAGCAAGCAAAGCTGTAAATTGCACCAATTCTAACTGGAATGCTAAAATCTGTGAGCTAAAGCCCAAAGTTATTTCTGAGATGCTCTAGAGTAACAAAAGTACTCCATTATCCAGTTTTAATACTTTGGGGACAATATATTCTTCTGAGTTTGCCTCAGAGAAAAAGCAAAAGGTTGCTTGCAGTTATGATACTTTTGCTACAAGTGACACTGAGCAGGTAACTATAATGTACTAACATGAAAAATACATTTCAAGTGAGGTGGATGATGATTGCTCTTGCATTTTTTATCTTTACAGGGAAAAGGAGGTTCCCACCAACCTGTATTTGAAGGCCTTTCTTCTAAGTCATCCTGTGCTGTTTGCTATAGACACAGTTCAGAGTCTGTTATTAACATCACCAACTTTTGAAGACTCAATAGCAATTTTATGGCCGCTGACAACAGTGTAAGCAGAAATTGCCCCAGGGAAAGTGAAACTACACAAAACAGAGCACTGGGGCTCTCCCAGAACATCTTGCTTCATTGAAAAAACAAACAAAAAAAGCAAACAAACAAACAAAAAAGAAACAAAGGGAAGAGTTGCAGAAATGGGGTGACATCTGCTAAGGGTGCCTTAAAAGTGGTGTAAAAAATCTGATGGATATAGTTTATTGAAAGAACAAAGTTTTGAGCTTACTTGATCATACTCAGTAAACATGGGTACAAGATTTCTATCAGAGGTCACTTCATCTGAAAAACAAATTGAAAACAGACACGTAAATAGGAAAGATGATCAAGTGCAGTTTGTAAGACATGGAACCCCTTCCATGGAGCTGACTTTCCCCTTCATAAGAGGAATCTCATGGAAAGAGTTATCCTAGTACAGAAATAGGGGCCTGCTTCAGATTACCAAGCTTAATTCACTGCCTCTGTGGGTTGGGATGAGTTATAAAATGGCCTTTGGGGGTCCAAATATCAACTCAGGAAAGGTATTTTCCAGAGACTGGTGGGCACATTATAACGCACTGGACACAGTGTACTTTAAAGAAGTGGTTTTGACCCAGGATGCCAGAGGCATCAGTAGTGGATGCGGGACTGAAGCCTTCCCGTACACATGAACATCCCCTATAGCATCCGTTCTGCCGGACAAGCAGGCCGTGCCCTCCGGTACCTCATCTGCAGCCGCTGCCGGCGGTTCGGGTTCGGGTTGGGGTTCGGGTCCGGTCGGGCCGTCCACCGGTCGCTATGGGAACGGACGCATGCGCGAAGCATGCCGGGCTGAAAGAAAACGCTCAAATAAAACCCTAACCTGAGCGCCGGGTCGGGGCCAATGAGCGCTGGCGGTGGCGGGGGGAGTGACCAATGGGAGGCTGCCGGGGCGCAGGGGGCGGGGCGAGGACGCACTGCACCGACAGGAACGCTGCTCCGCTCCCCACAGCGCCCGGCGGACGGTAAGAGGCGCGGAAAGAGGGGCGGGGGGAACGGCTCCCGTGGGGTACCGGCCCGGGCACCGGCTGCTGTGCCTCAGCCTTCCCGGTGCTGCGTGTCCCCCGCGTCAGGGCCCTTCCCCAGCGGCTGCCTCCCCTTTCCCGTACCCCCGGGAGCTGCCGGAAAGCGGGTGCTGGATGTGAGCGGCTGTTGAGCCGTTCCCCGGTGCCCCAGCCTCTGCCCGCGGCAAAGCGCTGCAGCACAGCCACGGCCCTGACACCGGCCTGGGGGGGCTGGCACCTGGGAGACTGCTGGGCAGTGATCCTGGAGGCTGCTGCTGCTGCTGCTGAACTGTCTGCTGCTTTGCTCACTACAGGCAATCATGAGTGACCGAAAGGCAGTGATCAAGAATGCGGACATGTCAGAAGAGATGCAGCAAGACTCCGTGGAGTGTGCTACTCAGGCCTTAGAGAAGTACAACATCGAGAAGGACATTGCTGCTCACATAAAGAAGGTGAGTGCTCACTTGTAACATCTACTTGAT
This sequence comes from Phaethornis superciliosus, assembly GCA_023637945.1. Lineage (NCBI taxonomy): Eukaryota > Metazoa > Chordata > Aves > Apodiformes > Trochilidae > Phaethornis > Phaethornis superciliosus. The sequence continues at coordinate 3,599,105 of JAJQWJ010000020.1, forward strand.
ATCTGTGTGCACATGGAAAATGAAGCAGGGAGAAGGCTGCTAGGCAAGTAGCTCTAGAGAAACAAGTTCTGGAGACACTAGATAATCAAGTTGGGACTTTCTCTGCAGGCTGTAGGTGTCCTTATGTTCCTTTCCCCACGGACATTTCCAGGTCCTTCTACTTTTGTCTTGCAGCAAAGTCTTTTCTGCTGCTGTCCCATTGTCCAGGTGAACAGAGTGGCAGGTGACTGTCCCTGTGACTGATGAGCTGGAACACAACACAGGGGCTCTTTGCAGAACCTATTTGACAAGTGGCAGGTTTCTGATCTTGTAATAAGAAGTGGGTTTAGCTTGGGTGGTTTTTTTTCCTCCCACCACATGTAAGATGAACTGTGCTATATCAGAACAGATGGTTCATAGCTTCCAGTTTGTCAGATTTTCTCTCTTGACTCCTACTCAGGGCCTGATTGAGCTGCAAGTAGCTGAAGGGTTTGGTTGAGCAGAACACAGACTCTTGCATGTTCTCCCAAAACCTCTGTTCAGCTGATGGCTGTCAGACACTGTAGTGTCTAACCACTACCTGCATGGTTTAACTCATAATAGACCTGTACACAAGTTTATTTGAATGTTACAGCAGGCTCCTGACTACAGCGTGTAGGAAGAACATACAGTCTCATGATCTGCTGTCAAAGAAGTGGAAGAGAATTTTCCATCCCAAGTACTTTCATCATTTTTGTTGAAAGCATTTAATGAAGTCAAAGTAATATCTTGGTTTGTATAGATTACAGTTTGAGATCCTGGTGTGACTTTGGGGGAGAAGTTACTTTCCCAAACATATGTTTTAAGCTTATTCCTGCTCAGCTTGGAAGCATTTTTTTTCTTATCTGACTAAGCAGCAGATAAAGTGACAGATGATCCTTGCACTGAAGAGCATATGCTGCTCTTTAATTGCCTTCTAAAAGTGATACTTGGTAACAAGTAATATATCATTGCAAGAAAAAAAAAACCTCTTAGATGATATTGGTACAATTCTCAAAAATCCTGAACTCCTAGTTCTCTCTCTTCTGCAGGAGTTTGACAAGAAATACAATCCCACTTGGCACTGCATTGTGGGAAGGAACTTTGGCAGCTATGTGACTCATGAGACCAAGCACTTCATCTACTTCTACCTCGGCCAAGTCGCTATTCTTCTTTTCAAGTCTGGGTAGAACCACAGACTGGTACTGAAACTTGCACCTGGTTACAGACCTGCACATTAACTCTACACAGCTTTCTATCTTCAGCCTTCCTGAGGAAACTGACCTTGATCTTCAGGTCTTTTATTGTATTGTTAATGGTCAGGGATCTTGCTGTAGCACCTGGTATTTTCATTGTGGCTATAAAACGGCAAAAGTGTCTTCCTTGTATTTATTTTCTTTCAAAAGATGGCTTCTTTGCTAATAGAACTCCTGAAATATGTTTACTCTTTAAGAGTTTTCTCTGCCCTTCTGCACTTATAGTGCTTGCATTACCCTCTTTCTTCCACTGTGAATGAAGGAGGAACATCCTCACCTTCACTTCCCTTCCTGAATCCACAGCACCTTAAGCCTGAGCTGATCTATGAATATCACCAGTCAGTAACTGAGAACAGAAGATATTTCCCTTGATAGAAAAGACTCCTTTTTAGTTCTTGAGAAGCCTATTTTCAGCATGTGCAACCTCCAGTGCAAATTCTGGAGTTTAGATACATGGTTTTGGTTTTATGATTTCAAGTGAACTGGTAAGCTAAAAGAAATAGTCCTTTCATCTCCCAGTTTTCAGAAGAGAGAAATTTTCATACCAGTTCATTGCACAGCTGTCACTTTAGAATGTACATTTTTATCTTCTCTATCCCTGTATCCTGCTACAGAAGCATCTGTTCTTTAACAGCTCAAAGAACAAAGATACACAAAATTTTTACGTAGAGGTCATGCATCACAAAACAGATTTCACATGAAGGTGAAGACGTTATCTCAATATAGTCACACAGTCATTTCTTTTTTATAAATGTTAAAATACTCACTAAAGTGAAAAAAAGTTGATTCAGAGCTGTTTATTTGACAAACCTTCCATTTACCTTTGAAAGAAGTGAAGGAATCATGGGGAAAAACCCCTTAGAGTCCACATGACAAAGATAATGACAGCTTAACAAAAATCTGATCAATCCAAGTTACTGCTCACTGGTACGATTGCCTCTTTGAAGCTCAGTTTAAAACTGGAGGCAGCTGATTCAAAGACCAGTCTATTTCTGTATCCACACCACTGGTAACTGAAGAACTGAAGTTGCTTCATTTGTGAGCATGGCTCAGTTATGGCCACATCCCTTATGTTGAAGGGAAATGCAGATGAAAGTAAAGTCACAGGTGTGACTTCATTTACAGGATCCTTGGGGTAAAAAAGGCAGCTGATGTTCTAGGCCCAATTGCTGAGCAAGTATCTGTTGCACAAGTTTTAAAAACTCCTCTTCAGTCTTGATAGTGTTCAAATTCCATCCTCTGCATGCCTCAGGAAAATTACACTTCCTGTGCTTTGCTATATAGTAGACTCACAGTTTGAAACCTGAGTGAATGGCAACAATGCCCAAGTTTAAATTCTGATAATCTACTTTAAAAAACCCTGCATCTTCTATCATTGCTTTAAACTCCTCCTGAAAAAGAATAGTTTCATAATTACTACAACCTGAACCTCTAAGTCAGATGCCTGCAAGATTATGCCGAGACTGCATCTTGTGTCTTAGTGAATTCAGAAAAATACCTGAGGGGGGAAGCGTCGGATGCTCTCCACAAGATACTGGTAAGACTTCCAGTCACCAGCAATAACCTCACCCAGAACAGGGATAACCTGGAAGCTGTACAGATCATAGAGCCTGCACAGACAGACAGCAGCTACAGATTAATACAAACAAGTTTAAAACCAGCCCTCTCCAACACAAGTTGATCTCTGTACCACTATGCTATGGAGTCTGCATCTGATGTAAAAAGTGCACAGTGAGGTAGCCTCGAAGTGTCTCTGTCTCTTATTCTGGCTGAGTACAAGTTAGAAAGCCTGGTGACATGGCACAGTGCCACCATGTTCCTACCTGGAAAGAAGAGGATTGCTGACATGACTGAATTCAAGGCAGAGAAATCTTCCTCCTGGTTTCAGCACACGATAGGCCTCCTGGAGTGCCTGAGACAAAGCAGATGAGATAAGTTTGTTTCTGTAGAACAGCACCTCCCTATTAGCATGACATCTGATGGCAGCTCAGTGATGAACTGAGGTGAGTAAACAGAAACCCGAGTGGCATTCTCCAATATTTACTTGTGGAGAAGCATCCCAATTAAAAAAACACACAACAAAACAAAACAATAAAACAATCCATGAAAACTCCTGCTGTTACATAAACAGATTTATAGGTTTTGTGTAAAAATTGTGATGTCAGGTTTGCAATTTTCTCTTCTTTTCCTCTGCTCCTGGTTGATGAATGTTTGCCAGCAGAGTTCCTGTAATTACAGACCAAACCCAAAAGGAAGAAGGTGACTCAGCTACAAGAAGCTGAAAATTAAAACAAGCCATGACAGAATTTTTTTTTTTTTAATCAAGAGAAAAGATTTTATTGAACTGTAAGGCACACCCAAAGGATTAAAGAACTGGTACTGGGTTTTGGATGAGCAATATGTAAAAACATGGAGAAGGAGAGGGAAGAAGATAATCTTTGGCTACTTTGAAAATTCCACCCTATATCCAAAAGAAATAATCTAATAACCACCAAGAAGAAATTCTCAATACAGATGTATACTTTTTCATACAAGAGCACAACAGAGTTGTTTTCAAGAACCTATCCAGGTTGGCTTCACCTGTCATGTCTCTAAGGTATAAAATTTAAACAGTACACACAAGTGATGGGAGGTCTGCAAAAGAACTGGCCACTTGGATGTGTTCTGTATGAGGTCTCCAGGGAGCTATGCTACCAGACTGCTGTACCCATGAAGCCTTTGCTTCAGAAGGGTGCAGACAAAGCATCATGAAAGGCTCCCTGTATTAAGAGAAGTTTAAAAGCATACTGTTCAAGGTGGATTGGATACAAATGCACCTTTCACAGAAGGAGCATTGCCAAGGTTATATCATACCCTCCATAACAGATAACTAGTCCAGCTAGACAGTGATCTGACCTATCTTCACCCACAAGACAGGCAGTCATTCTTGAAGGACAGATAATGTTTAGAACAAAGGATGCTACTCACCCTAATTAAGATCATACCTATTCTTCACAGGAAACCCTACTACCAGACACTGTAACAGGTCAAGTCAATGGCAGTGGTGGCAGCTGGCTGCTTCCCACTCTGCTCTGGAAGCTCTGCTGGCTCATGCAGGCAAACAGAACAAGGCATGAAGCATTGGACCCACTGTGGGTGTGATAACATCAGGTGCTTGAGGAAGGTATGAGACACACAGACTGACTGCACGCTGCATATGTACATCCAGTAACATCATAGGTCAGGAGAAGATGGGGAATGACTGTAGCATTCAGCCCTTTTTGCCTAAGAAAGAGACTGTGTGGCTTGTCAAGCTGGAAGGATTAGGTGCAACTAGTGTGAATCTAAATTTTATGACAAAGGTGGGGCATTTAATTGTATTCTTCATTCAAACAAGTTGCACACTACATGCCACTTGTTTTAAATTCTTTAGGAGTAGTCAAATATGTTACTTTGCACAAAGGAGTTCCTCCTTTGCTTTCTCCACTAGAATAAAAACAGCTCAGGTGAACTGTAAGGACCCTGTGGCAGAACACACTACAGCAACTTACCAAATCAATACGAGTTACATTTCGGATCCCAAATGCAATTGTGTAAACATCAAACTTGTCATCATCAAAGGGCAACTCTTCAGCATTCCCAAGCACCCAGGATAAACCTGTAGTAAAAACCAATGAGATGATATTGAACAGACCTTATCTAACTCAGACTGTTTCAGAAACACTAGAACTTATCTATTCCAGAAGGAAATGGTTTATTAATACATGGTATTTAAAACTAGTATTTCAAAGGACACCTTGGTTTATACTCACAAACCTTTTAAGGCCTTGTACTATACATCTGTTTTCCACAAAAAGTAGTTAAAGTTGCAAATCAGCCAAAACATTCTTCTGCATATACACACCTTGTGTTCACAGTGCCTTAGTTTGCCAAAAAGCCACACTCTGTCCATCAGCACTGTCACTATGTGATCCTGTTGTGTTGCTTCCTAAAACCTCAGTGGATCAAGGCCACATCTATCTCTGTAGCAAGGATGTCCAAGTTATTTATACCAAAATGAAGACTGCTCGATTTAGAATTAATGGTTCCTAAAGTCACTGTTTTTGGTGACTCAAATGCCAAACAACAAAAAAACACAAACAACAAACCAGAGAAAACCTAGGAGTCTCCTAGAAGGGAGAGCAACAGTTTCAAAGAGGAGTGTCCAGAAACTTACATGGAGGAGAGCAAAACACAGCAGAATACAACAGTTGCTGCCAGGAGACATTCAAATTTAATTTTTACAATATATATACAGGGTTATAATTGTAGAAAGTACTGCACACAAAGGGGCATGTAATATTATTAAAGCAGCAACTATTAGTGTTATTTTAAATGCAGACAGCTTGAAAATACACCTAAAAAGTGAGCATCAAAAGGTTTCAAGCAACAGGAAAACTGCCCCTCAGACTACACTGTGGTGAAATCTCAGGCCTGGTGTTTGTAAGCAGATACATAAAAAGGGGCTGTCAGTGTCTGACATGAGGAGGTGGTGCACGTGCAAAGCAGCCTATCACTACTTCTGCCCAAAATGCACAGTCAGCAATTGAGCAACACACCTATTTACCTATTTCTTTTCAGCATGCACACCCCACACACACTGCTGGTAACTGTAGACAGGAATATAGTGAAAGAAAACTGTTCCTTACATTTTTAAGAAAACACAAATTTTGACCTGAGACCATCAACAGATAAGCAAGCTCAGAAATGAGTTTACTACAACAGGGAAGAACAGCATGTCAAACAGAACAACATGATGTATTAAATAGGTATGTGCTGGACAAGGGAGTGAAAAAGAGTAGGAAGTCAGAATTGTGGCACAGTTGGGCAATAAGGCAACCCAGGCAACGGGGAGAAAATTTTAAAAGTGTAAATATTTGTTTTGGTAATTTGGTAAGTCACAAATATACCTAAAACGTGCAGCGAATTAAAAAAATTCTTAATTTATAGTAGCTGGGAGGCAGCAGCAAGCTTTATTTCACGTCCTAAGCTCCTGTCATAAAGCTTTTATACTTAACAATACTGGTACAGTTCAGGTATTCCCAAACTATGATGCATAAAAAGAGTTCTGGAAAGGCTGGCAAGCTGCTCAGATAAGCAGGATGTAAGCAGTCTGGAAGAGCTGGAAGAACCAATCCTTTAATGTTAATGGGTTTTTTCTGTTAATTTTTTTAATGTTATTTTTTTAAAGAAAAGGGAGAGGCAGGCAGGCAGGCAACAGCCTGGCATAACCTACCATCAGGGAGAACCTATGCCAGCAGCTTATCTTTCAGCCTCTTTGTGCTACTAATCTGTTCTGTATGTCCTACACAATTTGTAGGTTGAAGTCCTAATGGGGGTGTAGGAGTAGGGCCCAATGGAAGGACATGGAGATCTTGTAACACATACACAGAGGCTGCCCAGGGCATATATAATGGTGGTACCCAGGCAATAAGACTTTGGGAACCTCCTGGTATACTTTACGTTGTTAAAATATTTGCCAAGTATCCATAAATGAAGAGAGGATGAACTACTATTATACAAATGCCGAACCACAAGCAGGACTTCTTTCTCTATGTCTTACTTCTTAAAATCAGGCTTTTCAAGCAGGGTTGGCGTGGTCCACAACAAATTCTAGATATCAGTGAATTAATCCATTGACCTGCAAACTAACATTTAACATAATTCAGTTTCTCATATGTTCTAACTGTGGAAAGGTTTTATAGGTTCACAATGCACTTTAGTTCTTGCACTTTTCATTTGCTGCCTTGATTATTAAAACACCCACTGTAAGATGTTTAGTGTGATTAATCTACAGCTGAGCTCTTGCTGTAGATTTATCTGCTTTAGTAAAGTAAGATTCACTTTCCCAGATATAAACAGTAGATTAAGCAATTTGGAAGGACAGATGGGTACCAGACCTCATGGGCACTTCCATATATGTATTTCTGAAAGTTCAAGTATTATTTAAGAGGATCACTATATATCTGAGCAGTGTACTACACACATGCTCAGTGAAAAAGTAACTCAACATTGGCAAATATGCAAGCACAGCTGTAGTATACATCATGGCTATATGAAGTATATTGTAATCCTGAAGTGCTGATTACCTGGTGGCTGTCGTGCATTAAATTCTTGTTACGAGGCATGCTACTGAAACAGTACAAGTCACTTACCTTCAGAGTAGCCAAGATGTTGGGCTTTCTGCTTCCCAACTTTTAACATTTCTTTGTTAATGTCACAGACCACCACTTGGGAATCTCCCAGTGACTTAGATTTGTCTTCCTGGTAATTCTCAGAAATTTCCTGCCATGATAAATTCTGATGGTGCCGAAGCTTCCGCTGGAGCTGCCGCTCTCGTGCAGCACGAACATAGTTAAGAAACCGAAAGGCAATGTCACCTGTGTTGGGTTTAACAGAAAGATCCATGGGTTTGAATGTGTCTTGACCCCAGGAAAATGGAACATCAGGTTCTGAACATCTGAGTTTATCTCTGTACAGATAAAAAAACCTCACACACATGAGAGTGTGTTTGTAAAGGGAACATATTATAGAGTCCACAACTTCCAAAAAATCAAGTTTTCTGTAACATATCATGGCAGTACTATAACACTTTCAGAGCTCTGGAGGAAGATATTACAAAACACTAAAAAATTTGCTCTCAACCCTTGTCTAGGAAAACCAACGAGTAGATGCTTCTCCAGTTCTAAAGATGGAAATGAGGGGAAAAAAAACAAATTGACTAAGATTTCATTCAGACCAGATTCAAAAAATTCAAAAAGAGTGCAGCACTGTCACATGGAACTCATCAAAATTATTTACCTGTTCCTCCAGCAACATCAAGGAGGAGTGTTCCTAGGGACGGGTTCATTTTATGCACAAGAATATCCTTCCACACTCGATGAATCCCTAGAGTCATTGAATCGTTCATGACATCGTATTTCTTGGCCACACTTTCAAAGACCTGGTAAACTGCAAGGAAAAGACGCGAGAATGGGCTGCAAGTTTCTTAAAAACGCTCCCGCGGAAGTGAAATGTGTCCTTTATTGCCTCGTGGGAGTCTGCCACCGTGTGGAACTGAAACACAACACCTGAAAACTGACAGAAATATCACACTGAGCACGTTGGCAGACAAACATCTCTTAGGGGAAACCCAGCCCCTCCTCGTAACCCCTCCGGAGCCGAGGGGAAGAATCCAGCGGGCCCCACACTGATACTATTCACCGAGACTCTGGGTAAGGACTCAGCCAAAGGGCCTGGTTCCAAACCCATCCCCAACATCCCTTCTCCCCTCCATCCCGCCTCCCGCCCCGTTGGGTTCCAGCCCTGCCAACCCCGCCCTCCCCCGGGGTTCCACAGCAGACCCCGCCGCCGCCCTCACTTTTCTCCCTCCTCTCCGCCTCGGTCACGGTCTGGAAGCCGAAGTGTGTCTCTGGCCCCGCGGCCAGGCCCCGCCAAGAGCCGCCGAGAGCCCGCAGAGCCCCGCCGGGGCGGACGAGCAGCACCCGGGACGGGCAGAGCCCCGCCGCCGCCATCTTGCGAGGGCACGACCTCGGCACCGGTACCGGCGGAGGGCGGGCCTACGGGAGGGTTCCGGCCACCGGCTCCGTGTTCGGGGCCGGCTCCGAGAAACGCGCGGTTCAGCACCCAGAGCCCCACCCCGGGTACGGACACGGCGGCTGAACCGGCCCCGAGCAGCCGTCAGACACCCCAGTGCTGAGTCCCTCCTGGTAGAGGTTACCTGACAGGGGGAAAAAAAAACCCACCCTATCCCCCGAAATCCCCAACACCTCTCACACAGGGTGTTCCCGTGATTGATTTTACCTCATGCGGAGTAGGAGGGAGGGGGGCAGGAGCGAAAGGTTGCCATGGCTTCCTGTGGGGAACATTGCCACAAACGAGGGAATTTATCTGCTAGGCTGTGTTTTTTGCAAAAGCTCCTCGTCTTCTCACATTGCATAAAAAAATCCAGAAATTCTGTCAGTTTTGTAACTCCAAAGAAGTTACTTGATCCTTTCTCACGAAGGATTCCATCACACCCAGACCCGGGACAGCACTCCCTGCCTCTCCCCTACACCCTCACACTTCCAGCACCATCCTTAGACCTTACCATGATTTTCTCCTATCTTATCTACAGAATTAGGCAATACCTAAGATTCTTTTTTTCACTCTATGCTTTTGAAAAGCATCATGTTTTTTGGGGCTTTTTTTGTTGGTTGTTATTTTAGGGGTTTTTGTTTGTTTGTTTTGGGGGCTTTATTGGTTGGTTTGGGTTTTTGTTTTTGTTTTGTTTGTTGTTCTTTTCTTTAATCTGCCTCATCTATAGCAAAAGAGGATCTTTGCCTACCAGAGGAGTGGTCAGGAGAGCCTCTCTCACGCTGCACTCACAGGCCGTTGTACAGACACCAGAGACCAGCCACGTACAGGCAGCTCAGCCACCAAGAAAACAAGCCGGAGCAGAGGCTGCGCAACACTGGGGAGCAGCCAGAACAGCCGAACCCGCAAGCAGGGTGCTGCGAATGCACCGCGGCCCAAGGCTCGCCCCAGTGGAGGCCCCAGGGAATCCCGAGCCCCCAGAGGCCTCGCCCGGTCCCGCCCAGGACCCGGCCCGGCCCCCGCCGCCGCGGCCTCCCGTCGCTATGGGAACGGATGCAGGCGCGAGGCATGCCGGTCTGAAACAAACTGCTGCAGTAAAACGCTACGAGAAGGCTCCTTTCTGGCCAATGATGGCACGAGGAGGTGGTGCCGATGACCAATGGCTGGCAGCTAGTACAGAGGGGGTGGGGCTAGGGGCTCTTGTAGGCGACGGCGGGGCGCGCGGGTCGGTTAAACCGAGGCGGCGGCGGAGCGAGGTGTGTGTGAGCCTTTCTGTGAGCCCTGCCCGCTCCGTTCCACACAGGGCTTCTGCCGCGGCACCCGCCAGACGGTGAGAGGAGGGGGGGGGGGGGGCGTGTGACTGGCTGGAGGGTGAGGGGGGAGTCTCGCCAGGGGACGGATCCCATCTGCGAACTGAGGGCTGAGGCCGGGCAGTCGGTGTCCGGGCACCCCGGCGGCTCACCCGTGCCAGGGCACTTCCCTTGCAGCCGCCTCCCCTTACCGCGACCCCGGGACCCTTACCGTGCAGGCGGGACTTTCCCTGGGGCCACGCAGGGCTCCCTTCGCCTCCTCGGCAGCGATAGACGGTCGGGGCCGGAGCGGCTGCGCCCTCTCCCGGGGCCCCCGGCCGGCGCCAGGCTGTAGGGAGGCTGGGGGGGCGGTGGCCGGCGGGGTGTGACCCGTCCCGGCGGTGCCTGTGTTGGGGCCCGGAAAGCGGGTGCTGAATGTGAGCGGCTGTTGAGCCGTTCCCCGGTGCCCCAGCCTCTGCCCGCGGCAAAGCGCTGCAGCACAGCCACGGCCCTGACACCGGCCTGGGGGGGCTGGCACCTGGGAGACTGCTGGGCAGTGATCCTGGAGGCTGCTGCTGCTGCTGCTGAACTGTCTGCTGCTTTGCTCGCTACAGGCAATCATGAGTGACCGAAAGGCAGTGATCAAGAATGCGGACATGTCAGAAGAGATGCAGCAAGATGCTGTGGAGTGTGCTACTCAGGCCTTAGAGAAGTACAACATCGAGAAGGACATTGCTGCTCACATAAAGAAGGTGAGTGCTCACTTGTAACATCTACTTGATATCTGTGTGCACATGGAAAATGAAGCAGGGAGAAGGCTGCTAGGCAAGTAGCTCTAGAGAAACAAGTTCTGGAGACACTAGATAATCAAGTTGGGACTTTCTCTGCAGGCTGTAGGTGTCCTTATGTTCTTTTCTCCACCCTTTCCATGAGCATTTCCAGGTCTTTCCACTTTTGTCTTGCAGCAAAGTCTTTTCTGCTGCTGTCCCATTGTCTGGGTGAACAGAGTGGCAGGTGACTGTCCCTGTGACTGATGAGCTGGAACACAACACAGGGGCTCTTTTCAGAGCATCTCCTAAGGTTTCAAAACCTCTCCTAAGCTTTTCCTCTGAGAGAAAGCCTGTTTTACATAGTCCTTGGTTTCAGGTTTATTGAACTTAAGAATCTGCTCACAGTTCTGCCCAGCAGGGTCAGAAATTGCAGGGAAAGAGTTTCCTGCAAGTCAGTGTAATAACATCTCTCTTTTTTTTCCTTTACAAGGAAAAAGACAAAATAAAAACTAACACAAAATGCTGGTAGTACTGATTATCTGTTGTTTTCAAAGTCTGTGTCATTCTTTATGTAGGATTAACAATACTAAACATGGGAAAGATCTCATTCTGATTATATTTCCTGCTTCGTCAACTCAGGAGAATGGAGAAATTAAAAGAGCGTCAGTGGAAGTTAAACTGATCTGAGTGAAAGAGCTTTTTAAAAAATAATTCAGCTAAGCAGAATGACTGCTTCCACTGAAAAAATATTGGTTTGCTGTGCCCACAAAACAGGCATTTTTTTACTAGCTGCAGGAAATATCTATGACAATGGAAAAGAATTAAATCTTATATTTTTCTGGTATTCCTTGTAGAAACTATTGGGAATTTGTAGGGGTTTTGTTTAAAATATGTACAGCATTAATTGTTAGATTTGTTGTTGGTACTGGTGTTAGAGTATGTGGCAGAGAATTTTCCGCAGAGTAATTATTCCCTTCAGCATGCATGTTGTGGCTGAATAATTAAATTTAAATCACTCCTTAATTTCTGTGTGTATAACATTAGACATACTTGAGGGCTGTAGTTTCAGATCACAGTATGAATTATGGAATGAGACTACTTTCCCTTAGCAAAAACAGTATTTTAACCTTAGCACTGTACAGATGGGAAGCATTGATTTGTAGATTATTTTTTTTTCTTTTTTTAATCTAGACAGCAGGTGAACAATAAGAATGTAAATAAGATAATCCTAGTACTTAAGAGCTTTTTTTTTGTTTAAGAGCTTTTTTTAAGTACTTTTTCTAACTTTCATGCTTGGAAAGCGAGTACCTGTTTAGAAGAGTTCTTAATTTCTGTCTCTCTGTTTTGCAGGAGTTTGACAAGAAATACAATCCCACTTGGCACTGCATCGTGGGAAGGAACTTTGGCAGCTATGTGACTCATGAGACCAAGCACTTCATCTACTTCTACCTCGGCCAAGTCGCTATTCTTCTTTTCAAGTCTGGGTAGAATCCAGGACTGTTACTGAAACTTGCATCCGGTTACAAGGACTGTGTGCTGACTGACTAGTTACTGCAGCCTTCCTGAGGACACAGGCCTTGATCTTAAAAGGCAATAGCAGGGATTGTGCTATAGAAGATCATGTTACATAGTGGATATAAAAAGGAAAAATACCAAAAAAGTCTTCCTTGTATTTATTTTTTTCAGAAGGCTGCTTATTTGCTATTAGAGCTGTTGGAGCAGTTTTATCTTTGAGGTTTTATACCCATCTACAGTATTGCCCAGTTACTGCTTGTGCTCTGTAAGTACTGATGGTGTTCAGTTCTTTACGACTTTTCTGGTTTGTTTTTTTTTTATAATTTTTCCCCTGTTGTGTTGCTGGATGTCCTGCCACCAAGCCTGGGGTGTTTGTGTTCTGCTGCTGCCCCTTGGAGAGCCTCTGTGGAGAATAAAGGAGGCGATGGGTCCCGGCCGCCCGCTCCTTCTCTCTGTCCGCTCGGTGCCTCGTCCCGGGCGAGGCCTTGGGTCCCGCATGCCGGTGCGGGGCTGGGTGCTGGGGAGCGGGGTGGTGCCGAGGCCTTGGTGCCGCCCGGGCGGGGCTGGGAGCGGGGGGGTTGGGAGGGGTGGGCGGTCCCGTGGACTGCAGGTCCCGGCGTGCTTGGCGTCGGGCGGGGACTACGAGTCCCGTGGTGCCCGCGGGTCCGTCCGGGAACGGCTCCATCCGGGTCCCGGGCAGTGCTGCGGGCGCCTCGTCGCCATTACGGGGCAGCGGCGGCTCCGGTGAGCCGGGGTCGAGGCCGGGGCGTTGTTGGTGCTGCAGTGACCTCCGCCACGGCCAGGAACCGCGGCCGTGCGCCCGGTATCGAAGGGCGGCAGCCGCGATCCGCCTCGTGTGGGGCCGCCGTGAGGGAGGGTGAGCCCAGAGGCGGTGAGCGCTGAGGCGGTGAGCGCTGAGGCGGGAGGAGGCGGCCGCGGTTTCTTTACGCGCTCGCCGAGGGGAAGCTCCACAGCGCGGAGAGGGCAGCGGCGTGAGGGGCGCCGGCCCGGCCTTGGGAAGGAGGAGAGCGGAGCCGGGCAGCGGGCGCCTGCCTGCCTTGGGAAATGCCGTCAGGCCCGGGCAGTGCATGGCTGCGCCCGCTCCCGGAGCTCCGGGGTGCATAGGAGGTGGGGGGGTGTGACCCGTCCCGGCGGTGCCTGTGTCGGGGCCGGCGGGAGCTGCCGGAAAGCGGGTGCTGGATGTGAGCGGCTGTTGAGCCGTTCCCCGGTGCCCCAGCCTCTGCCCGCGGCAAAGCGCTGCAGCACAGCCACGGCCCTGACACCGGCCTGGGGGGGCTGGCACCTGGGAGACTGCTGGGCAGTGATCCTGGAGGCTGCTGCTGCTGCTGCTGAACTGTCTGCTGCTTTGCTCACTACAGGCAATCATGAGTGATGGATATGTCAAAAGAGCAGCAGTATGCTTGCAGGCTCGTAGGGCACGTTTTGTCATTAAAGAATTATTGGACATGCTGGTATTTAATGACTGACCGGAATGTTCTGCTTACAGCACAGCTGTATGTCTTGTTTTTTGAACGTGTTGTAAGCTTCAGGGGGATGATGAGGGAACATGGTTGCTTGACCTCATGCTTCATTGGTATAGCTTGTGAACATGGTGTGACTTTTGAGAGGGAAATTGCAGTGCCTGGGCTTAGTCCTGCTGACCGAGGGAGTGCTGTGGACTGTTTGAGGGGGTTTTTTTTGGGTGTGTAAGCAACAGATGATTTGTAAGAAATAGCTAATACAATCCTCGTACTTAAAAGGATATGTTGCTTCTTAATTGCTCTTTCAGAAAGTGATACTTGTTAAAAAAAGACACATCAATGACAGAAAATATGTAGTCAACTTTTAGGTGGGAACTGTTCTAAGTTCATTGTGATTTCTTCTGCAGAAATTTGAGAGTCCCCCTTTGCAGTGTATTGTTGGAAATTTGGCAGCTAAGTGCCTCGTGGGAAGAAGCATCTATCTTTTCTATCTTGTGCGTGGAGTAAATACTTTCCTGTTTGAAGCTGCTTAGAGCTCTGGGGCATTGTTGAGAGTTGCCTGTGCTTACAGGATTGCACAGAAACAGCAGCAGCTTAGTGTGCCTTCAGCCTTCCTGAGGAAGCAGACCTTGGTGGTCAGGGATTTTTCTGGAGTGGTTGGTGGGCCTGTTGTGTTGAGGAGAAAAAAAAAAAAAAAAAGAAAAAAAAAAGAAAAAAAAATTGCCTTGTATTTATTTTCTTTCCAAAGTCAACTTCTTTGCTAATAAAAATGGTATGTGTATTCCATCTTTAAGAGTTTTACAGCTGTTTTCTGTTTTTTCCCTAACATTGCTTGTGTTCGTCCCCATTTACCTGTGAATAACCACCAATCAAAGAATTCTTTTCTGATATAAAGAATATCTGAACGCTGAGCTAAACGCATGAGTAAGTCAGGAACCCAGAGCTGCATGGGGAGCCCTGAGGTCAGCAGGACCGGGCTCTGTCAGGGACGTGTAGGAGTTACAGCAATCCTGTGGCAGTCCGGTTGCCCAGTGTCTTACTCCCAGTGTCTTGGTGCAGTTAAGGACTACTTTAGGTGTGTGGAGCCCTGCAGACAGGCTCAGTGTCCTTTGGTAGCAGTGTCTGTACAGAGAACCTCGGGAGGTGCTTCCCTGGGGATGCTGAGAACTCTGGGTCCTGTTGGAGGCAACGGGCAGCGCTCGGCTGGAATCTGCTGTTGCAGTAAAATGACAGAGAGCCGCGAGGGCTCCTAGCTGTTTCCTCCTTGTTCCCTTGCAGCGTCCCCGGTAGCACAGCCGCTGATGGAGCCCCGGGCGGTACCGCTCCTCTCGCCCGTCTTACCGGGGGCAGGTGCCGCGGCGGTAGGGGGCGCTGCGGGGCTGCGTAGCAACCGCGCGTTCCCGTCGCTACGGCAACGGGTGGAGGCGCGGGGCATGCCGGTATGAAAGGGGACGCAACCCCGAAGGGAGCCCGGTCCTGGCCAATGAGCGGCCGGGAGGGCCGTGGCGCTGACCAATGGGTGAGGGCGGTGCCTGAGGGGCGGTGCCTGAGGGGCGGTGCCTGAGGGGCCGGGACCTCTGTGGGCATAATGGAAGCTGAGAGAGAGCTTGGCTGGAGATCCTGCGGCTGTGAAAGCTTTTCTTTGTTGATTACAGGTAACCGTGAGTGGTCAGACAGCTGTGGTAAAGGAGGCGGACGTGTCTGAAGAGTTGCAAGATGCTATGGAGTGTGATGTTCAGTCTCTGGAGGAATGCAGTGTTCAACTTTGCAGCTCATGGAAAGGGGATGAGTTTTTGCTCGTAATGTCTTCCTACTGAATGTTATATGCACTTCAAAAATCCAGCAAAAATGTTGGTGGGTAAGTCGTTCTAGAGAGGCAAGTTCGGCGGACACAAGATATTCCAGTCAGATTTTCTTTGCAGACCAATGTCCTTATGTTCCTTTCTATCTCCCTTGTATACATTTCCCCTTCTCTTTCACAGTTCCCTCTATTTAAGTCCTTTCCTCCACTCTCCAAAGACAGCACTTAAATAGTAATATTGAGTTCCTAGTGGTCTCTTCTACAGGAGTTTGACAGGAAATATAATCCTACTTGGTAATGCTCTGTGGGAAGGATTTTGTGATTTATGAGACCAGTTGTTAGCTGGTTATCTTTGTTAGCTTGGGTCCTGTTATTGTTTTTCTCCTCAGAGGTACTTAGTCCATGATCTCTGATCTCCTTACTCAGTTGCTAACAGTACAAAGCCTGGGGCCTTCAGCCTTGCTGGGAAAGCAGACCTTGGCCTTGAAGGGCAATGACAGGAATTTTTCTAGGATGTGTTTATTGTAGTTAGGGAGAAAAAAGAAAACAAACCAAAAAAACAAACCAAAACCAAACCAAACCAAACCAACAAAAAAACAAAACCAAACCATAACCCACTTCCTTTGTGTTCTTCCCAGATCAAGCTTCTTTGCTAATAAAACTTGTGTTTTGCCTCTGTGTTTTATGGTTCTGTACCCTCTTTTCAATGTATTGTTTGCATTCTTGTTTCCATGTATGATTGACTTTGTAAGACAGTTTCTTTTCTCAGACCCACAACAACTAAACACTGTGTTGACCACTCTCATAATTTAGTTAGTAATTCTGAGGATAATAGATCTAAATAGGGAGCAAACAGGAGTTAAAAGGCCTTTTGTGAGACTTCTACTGAAATGTTATTTATTAACTCTGTTCTTACACTCTACCACTACATTTTCTAGGTAAGAAACCTGGGAATTGCTCTTCTGGGGAAGTTTAAAAAGTATCACCTACATTAAGCTTTATAGAGTAAATTTTTAATTTTACAGTTGTGTGCTACAACTCAGTGGAAATACTTGTTTCTTTATACCTTCCCAGGCAGTAGTTCACAAGCTTAACCCCTTGTACTGTCAGCTAATACTTGCTTAAGAACTGGTGGGGTTTATTTCTTTCTGTCCCAAGCCCCTCTGATTCTTCTGATTTGTTTTTGGGGGGGGGCTTTTTATGTCCTGCCACAAAGCCTGAGGTGTTTGTGTTCTGCTGCTGCCCCTTGGAGAGCCTCTGTGGAGAATAAAGGAGGCGATGGGTCCCGGCCGCCCGCTCCTTCTCTCTGTCCGCTCGGTGCCTCGTCCCGGGCGAGGCCTTGGGTCCCGCATGCCGGTGCGGGGCTGGGTGCTGGGGAGCGGGGTGGTGCCGAGGCCTTGGTGCCGCCCGGGCGGGGCTGGGAGCGGGGGGGTTGGGAGGGGTGGGCGGTCCCGTGGACTGCAGGTCCCGGCGTGCTTGGCGTCGGGCGGGGACTACGAGTCCCGTGGTGCCCGCGGGTCCGTCCGGGAACGGCTCCATCCGGGTCCCGGGCAGTGCTGCGGGCGCCTCGTCGCCATTACGGGGCAGCGGCGGCTCCGGTGAGCCGGGGTCGAGGCCGGGGCGTTGCCGAGAAGCCGGTGGGTGCCTGGGTGGCCCCGACCACTCGGGCGGCAGGCAGCGCCGGGCCCCGCGGGGCTCCGTGAGCAGCTCCTTCCTTCTTCGCCCGGAGCCCCGCAGGCCCGGCCCGGCCTCCCGCGGCCTTTCCCGGTTCGAGCTGAGCAGCGAGAAGATGTCGCCATGAAGAAGCCCGAGTCCGCGCTGCGCCGCCCCCGCCGGTCGCCCCCGCGGGCCATGAGCCTGGGCCCCCGCCGGCTCTGCCAGTGCCCGCCGTGCCCCCCCGCTCAGGGCCGCCGCTCGCCCGCCGGGGCGCCCGTTGATGCTGCAGAGCCCGCCCGGCGCAACCCCCGCCTCCGGCATGGACAAGAGCAGCCCCTGCGGCTCCGGTCCGCCCGGCACCTCGGCCGGCAGCAAAGGGCAACAGCCGCGCTCCGCCTCGGCCGGTCCCGCCGCGGGGGAGTCTAAGCCCAAAGGCGGTGAGAGGGGGCGCGGGAGCAGGGAGGGGGTTCTGGCCGAAAGCCCCTGGGCGGGTTGGGTCTCGCCGGTGGGTCAGAGCCGGTGGCAGCACGGGACGGGGACGGTGATGAGGCCGGGGGGGTCAGGTTTGTGGTGCTGCTGAATTTCCCCTTGTCGGGTTGTTTGTCTCCCAGCTGGGTTCTGATAGGCTTCGTTTCAGGTCACTCCTTGTTTTTGCATTCTTTTTCCTTCCTCTTCCGGCTTTGTTCCCTGTTAGGTGAGCTGCGGTTCTTGCCCCCCTCGGCCTTTAAGGATTAATGCTTTCTGTCTGTTAGCACTGAAGTAATCAGCTTGAGAGCCAAAGCTTTGCTTGTGGAGTAGGAACAGATGTTTGCCAGGGCTTAGTAAGAGAAACCTTAACTTTGTTCTGTGCTCAGGTGTGATTTTACATCTTGCATAGGGAAGTCCTCTGTCAATACCCAACATTCTCCTTACTGGCTGTGGTTCAGTAACCTACTTTGGAGCAGCTCAGAGTTAGTTACGTATGTTTGCACATCTGGCATTGAAATCCAGGTGTTGTTTCTGTCATTACAAACAGCTTGTTTTGCTGACACAGCAGCCAGGAGGAGCCATTATGCTTCCTGTCAGCTGTCTTCCCAAAGTAAGACCTGAGCTGCCTCCTGTTTGCTAAACCTGTTTGGGAGTGGAGTGTGCCTGGCACTCTTATATTTTTTTTTTCCTAAAACCTAGAAGTGGGGCAGTAGTGATTCAAATTAGTGTTTTTGGTCCTGGAAGTACATACAAGAGTGTCAACAGGTTGCTACGTCATCGCTGTACCAATTTCCTTCTTCCTCTGTGGCTTGTTTCAACCATATTACTTCAGGTCTTTGAGAAAGCAGCATTGTGTTACAGGGCGTGGACAAAATGAGTAACTTAAAGGTCTGAACTCCTTTTTGGACTTTCTAAAAGTGCTTGGGTCCTGGGTAACCAAGTATTACCTGCTCTTCACCTGTATTAACTTAGGTTCCACAGGATAGACTGCAGTGAGTGATAAGGGAGGTGGCTTACCCACAGCTCCACAGATTTTAGCATTGCTATGCAATTATGGTGAAATTTTAACTTTGAATTCAAGCCCACGAAAGACTTAAGAAGAGCTTTTTAAGCAGTCATTACAGGAAGAATTCTTAACTAATCTGTAAAGCTTTTTTTTTTTTTTTTCATCATCAATAGGATACCTGTGGAAGTTAGGTTTCAGCTATCTTTCAAACTTGGCTGTAGAAACTAAAGTTCTAAGTTTTCATCAGAGAAGTTTATTTGGGTTATATTAGTGTACCAACAGGAGTCACATCCCATTAGGATGGAGTAAAGTAGCTAAGGGAAAATAGTCTTGTTGGGTTTCTCTGCAGTCCTCAAGATCTGAGGGACAACATTAGTTCTCACAAACATGCCTGAGTTGCCTTAGTACATTGGGAGCATGCGTAGCTGGGTGAGTGACTGCTCAGTCACCTCTTGTTCACTGGGATGTTTGCCTTAGCAGGAGTTTCAGTGTGTTTTCATGAAATCACCCTGAGGCTTGAGTGTGATACACTATCCCAGCTCCTTATGCAATGCAGTTGGCTTCAGCACAGCTCTGCTGAAATGAAAAGCCCAAGAAGATGTAAGGAAGCTGCAGTTCTCACCCCAGTAGCAAGCCAACACTGCAGCTGCAGGACAAAAGTGGTCACCTAGAGCAGCTTTTAATCCTTTGAACTCCATCTCCTCTCTCTAGATCTTTGGAGACAGAGGTCCTCTAACAGAATGTGAGGTATAGCAGGAGAAATCACAGATGGCAGGAGGTCAGATCATCACGAGAGTGTTGTTCTGTGACAGTAAACTTGGAGTCAGTAAAATTACACTTGAATCATTGTTAGACTGTTAAATAAGATCCTTCCTAAAAAGACACAGGTGGAGGGGACTTTGCTATAAAATGTGAGAGTCACTCTAGTGACTCCAGAAGGCTCTTGGAGCTTGTTTGAAAGGACCTGTAGTATGACAGGAATGTGTGTAAACCAGCTGGCTGAGAATTTTGATGGTGACTAACTGTATTAAAACTGTAAGTAGTAGGCAGTTCTTCTGTCAGCTGCAGGTACAAGCTGTTCCTTGTTCCTGGCCCTTGTAGAGACCCACTTTAGACTGAACTTCTCCTCTTGAGCTGTTTCTTTTCCACAGTTGATGATTGCAGAGAAACTTCAAAGTTGCTATAGACAAAATGGACATGTGCCCCTCTAGTTCTTCCACTGAAAATGCAGATTTAAGAGGGTGGTTGAATTCTAAATTGACAAGCTCTGCTCCTGAATAACTGAAGTAATAGTCCAAACCTCTTCAAAATTACTTATTTTTTTTTACCAGAGTCTCAGTAGTGCTGATTATAGCTTTTTTCTCTACAAACACTCTCAAAAAAATGTCTATCGAAGTAATCATTCAGCCAGACCTGGTCACACCCTCAGTACTTGGCAGCTTCTGGTATGGTTTTTTTTCATGATAACACCCAGCCCATGTTTTTCTTGCCTGATGTGCATTATAGCATTGCAAACTATGCAAGCATGTGTTTGAGTTACACATCTGTGGTTCTGATGGAGTTGGTTTAATCTGAATTAAGGGATCAGCCTGGCAAATAGCAGAGTAAATTATCAGTTCTGGTGATGAAGTTTGTCTGAAAAGTGTCTCTGTCATATCATATGAAAGTAATGATAGTGGCCTTTTACTTCTGTAGCAAGAAGCAGCAGGCCACCACAAAAGCCAGTCAAGCTACTTTAATACTTAACTTATTCTTAAGAAGTGGGATTCTCAGTAATGTAAAAACACACAGACCTTTCAATTCACTGCCCCTCTCTTTTTGGGGGTGCAGGTGGGAAATAAAAAATAACCAAAAAGTGAGACTTGGTGTGAATTTTTCTATTCCATCTGTTTTAAATGCTTAAGTAGATTGGAAGTGGTGCCAGGGAAGGGGAAAACTGGAGACACTGGTATTGAAAACTACCCATATGAGAAATGATCTTGAATCACAGTGGTGTGTTTGCCTACTATGTAAGGTTTATAGGAATGGGTAGGGAGGACTACAAAGTGAGAAAAGGGAAACTCATAGGCTTTTATAAAATTGATTTGAGTGCTGTATGAGTGTTACTGTTTGCGTCATGCTTAGTGAGTATCCAGTGTGACTTGGGGGCTGGCTGGTTTTGGGCAAACGTTGCAAAGGTTGGTGGACTTAGTACTTAGATATGTGGTATGTGCCCTGCAAGGGAAAAGCATTGAGTTTGTGCTTCAAGATCAATTAGCATGTGTTGACCTCGTGAAAGAAAAGGCTATTTTAAAACCAGGGTTGTATCTGGTAGGGTCTTTTAAGCATAGGGAGAAGAACTGAGTCTTGCAAAGTGGGAGACTTCACTGGATGAAGAAAACTCAGCTATTCTAATAAAAGCACAGCAAATACATCCATCTTTTGTACTCTTTGACCAGTTTGTTGGGCAGTTGGGGTGGAACACTTTGTGTTGCTGAGGGGGTTTGATGTCCTGATAAAACACAAGCCTTTTAACCAGAGCCCAAGGCAGTGGCTGAGGTGCAGTACATATGGACAGCCAAGCTGATTCCTGTTTGTTTTGTTTTTTCCTTTCAGATGGAAAGAATGCAAATGGATCCAAACAGCGTTATAATCGTAAAAGAGAAAATTCATATTCAAAAAATGAGAACTTTTCCAGTCAGTCCCGTCGCTCCAATTCACAGAAAAGCAAAGCTTTTAACAAGATGCCCCCTCAAAGGGGAGGTAGTGGCGGAAGTGGCAGACTTTTTAGCTCTTGTAATGGTGGAAGACGAGATGAGGTGAGAAATTGTAATGCCATACCTCCAAGGCCTTCTTTCTTGGGACGAGAGGATCACTCTGACCTGCTTAGATAGGTCTTCTGTGTTCAGCTCCTGGGCTGGGAAGGGCAGGAGCCATAAGAGGTGATAACATCGTTGAGATGCCAGAGTGAGTGTGAGCACAACAACTTGGCAACAACAGAAGAGGAGTGCTCTCTGCTGTGAGAGACATAAAAATACTGTGTGAGGAATGGGTACCTAGACAGGCCATGTACATATCTCATGAAAATACCTAGTAATAATACAGTTTCTAGCTTTTAAGTCTGAGGTGACTTTGTCTAACTATTTCAGTGTATACGTTTGCATGTCATAGTGGAATTGGGAAAGCAGTCCTGTTAATCTTGATGACATCAAGGTGGAGTAAAACCAGAATTAAGCTTTTATGCTGATGTAGGTCAAAATACTGTAGACTGTTCATGGATTTTGATTGATTTTACTTTGTTTTTCTTGGTTTTAGTGGATGAGCAACACTGCTCACCGGAAGTGCTGACTGTCAAAACTCACCTGCTGTCTTTGTTGAACTCTCATTCCTTGCTTTGTTACATGAAAACTAACCCAAACAAGTACAACCTGTGTAAATAGTAATCAGAGTTCTGTATTACTGGCTGTGTGAAAGAATATTGCCAGGATTCGATCAGCTTTCCTCTGTTTTGCCAGCTTTTACTTGTCCTTATGTGGGTTGTTTTTATGCTCTCCTCTGCTTGCACAGTGTGGGGTAAGACCACCCAGTTCTAACTTTCAGGTTCTCATGCACTTCTAACGCTGCACTGCTTGATTTGCAGAACTGGAAGGGGAGAAGGTGAGTGAGTGGATGCTGTGTATCTGTACGTAATCACTGGTGGGGGCTGGATATCAACTTGTACTGATGGTTTTGCTGTATATTCTAACAAGTTCTAATAAATGCTGTTGTCTCTTAGGTAGCAGAGGCTCGGCGGGCAGAGTTCAGCCCTGCCCAATTCTCTGGTCCCAAGAAGATTAATCTGAACCACTTACTGAACTTCACTTTTGAACCCCGTGGCCAAGCAGGCCATTTTGATGGGAATGGACATGGCAACTGGGGGAAAAGGAACAAGTGGGGACATAAGCCTTTCAACAAGGAGCTCTTCCTACAGGCCAAGTGAGTGGAAGACCAGCAAGGCTCTTAGACTTCCACAGAGACACTGAGCTGTGAGGGATGATCAGCCAGGGAATTGTGTTTGACCTTGACTGCTTGTTTGGTTTTTCCTGGTTGAAGTTACTTCTCCATAGTGTTTTTAATGCTAATGACTATACCCGAAAGGGATAAAAATCTATCAAGTTGTTTTCTTTACCTATTTACAAGGTATCTGATAGAGTGAATCCTTTAGATACAAATCAATTAGTCTTCTGCTCTAACATTGTAGCATCCCTTGTGGAATGTGACACTCCACTTGGGAAGACCTGTGCAGTTCCCCTACCAAAGGTGGTGTTTTTTTCAAAAAAACCCAAACGAAACAACCAGTATGTTGAGATACAGTAGGGATTGCAGTTGCTGGATGAAAGCTAGTGTGAATTTTTAAGTCCCAGAAGTAATTACTCACGAGTCTTAGTTCTTAAGGCACTGATTTTATTTTTTTTTTCCCCAGGCTCATAGATATGTAGTGTAACCCAAATGATGATCCGTATAGTAACCCAGCAGCAGAATTGCTTTTGACTGGAAATACTGGTCACTTTCATTGGAATTTGAAGTGTGTTCAGGACTTCTTTATTTGATAATGTTAAAGATAATAAAAACTATACTCAGCATTGATACTCCTGATTTTTCCCTATTTTTATGTGTCTTCTTGTAGTGAAGCCTGTTTGCAGGAAACCCAGTTGTTCTAGTTTTTGTGGGCATATTTTTTCCACTTGTGGCTTCCCTGTTTTTTTAATAGATCCCTGATGGAGCTGGCTGTTCCCTACATGTTTTTGGAAAACCACTCAGTCTGGCTCATTCTGTAGTTAGTATGTGATATTGTGTCTAACTGAAAATAGACACACCTGTATTCTGGAAATGTGGTTGTGAATTGAACTCTTGGTTTATTTGTAGTAGAATTTACTGACTGCGTCCAGCAATTTTCTGCTGGACAAAGAAGAAGCTCAGAGAATCCTATAGGATTGTTCTCAAAGAATTTTTAGAAACAACTGAGTGGATCATCTGTCTCTTTGCCTTTCCCCAGCTGCCAGTTTGTTGTCTCTGAAGAACAGGACTACACAGTCCACTTTGCTGATCCAGATACCTTGGTCAACTGGGACTTTGTGGAGCAAGTGGTCAGTTGTGATGGGCTAGATTTTTTTTATTATTCTTCTTGAGAAGCTCACCCTGTCTTTCATTGCCTCTCTAACTCTGTGATGTTACGTAAACCTCAGCTGTTTTTGAGTTAAGGCCTCTTCTGTCACTCCCACGATACTCGGAAAGATCTGTCATGGAATATATTATCAAATACTTTCATGACAGGAAAAGAGAAGTGCTAAAATCTATTAGGAAAATTAGCAGCTTCTCCTTGCTTTCGCAGATGGGAGCTCATCAAAAATAGTATCTGACATTCTGTAGACAGAGTCCTTGTGATCGAGATATTAACAGAAAACTTGGGCAGGAGTCCATGGAAGAGGACTGGAGTGTAGAGTTTTGAAGAATTATTCTGTGCATAGGTGGTCCATCTTGCCTAGCAACAAAATGAAAAATCTCTTGAGAACTGTGGTCAGAAGTTTGGGCTGCCTCAAGTAGAAACTTATTATCAGCCAAGAGTAATCTTTGTGTGGTATAGCCATACTGTTACCTGAAAATACAAGGGAGCTGTAAAATCTAGGTGCTTGTGTGGCAGTTGTCTCTGTGACATACAGATGCTAACAGTGCCTGACTAAACTGGCATGTTCATGGAAATAGGTAAGTTCAGCCTCACAGTTAAACAGGGTTGCACAAGTCTGCTTGTGTGAGGCGACAGCTGTCTCCTCACTGTCTGAATTGGGATGATGAAGATGCTGCTCTTAGAGATGATGAATATATGATGGGAAACATGAGAAGAATCACTTTTTTGATGTCATTAGAGTAAACATTTCAGATGGGTGGCTTTGAAGTTAATTCCACGTACAGTCTGAAGGTGTTCTTAGTTCACAGTGTACTTCATTTCTTCCTAAATTAGCAGTCTAAAGAGCTGCAAAATTAGTATGTTAGAGTAGATCTTACAATTGGCTTATTCTGGAGCACAGGAGCTGATTTCCAAGTCTAAAATTTGTACTATTCTCATGCCATTTCAGCGAATTTGTAGCCATGAAGTGCCCTCCTGCCCAATATGTCTGTACCCACCAACTGCAGCAAAGATCACCCGCTGTGGACATATCTTCTGTTGGGCATGTATCCTTCACTATCTCTCCTTGAGTGAAAAGGCCTGGAGTAAATGTCCTATTTGTTATAGCTCTGTTCACAAGAAGGACCTCAAGAGGTGAGATTTGATATTAAATGATGCATCTTCTTGGAATGTTATTTTTATCCTACTAACCTCCTCCTTACATTGCAGTGTTGTTGCTATGGAAACACGTCAATATGCAATTGGTGATATCATTACGATGCAACTTATGAGAAGAGAGAAAGGTGTTCTGACAGCACTGCCCAAATCTCAGTGGATGAATGTGGTGCAGCCTGTTTGCATTGGAGGTGAGTGTACTGAGCATTAGTGGTTGGCATCCTGCTCCAAACTCCTCTAAGACTTGGGTAGAGAGGATTTAACATGGCATCACCATGTGGTCGCCTTAAAATAAACCAGACTACAAAATATGGGTTTTAGCTGCTGAAAACCTTGATGACCACATATTAATAACAAGCTTTCTGCCCGTGCTTTTGATTGGCTTTGTTTTTTCTTTTTCTTTTTTTTGTAAGTCTTTGCTGTTTCACTTCATTATTGCACCATGAGCCTTCTTTATCACTGGTATGCATTTGCTGTGTATTTTGTATTGTACAGTTAATGGTGTGACTCCGGCTGCTTTTGTGGGGTCTTCAGTGTCCCTTTTTGCTTCCTGGCTCTTTGTTATACAGCTTTGCAAAAATAACTGTCTGTGTTTCTAAACTATTTTAAGGATGTAATCTTTAACAAGGTTTTCATTTGTCTACTAAAATCTGTGAATGGTATGGGGAAATAATCAAGCTTAGTGCAAAACTATTCCAAACATCTGTTGCCTGACTACTTCAGTTTTTTCCAGTCAAGTACTGTGACTAACACATCATCATCTTATCTGTTAGTATCACAAAAAAGTTGTGACTAAAGGAATAACATTACTGTTTTGTGGGCTGTCTTAGCACCCTTCATTTTGTAGTCACATTTATGAAATGTAGTCACATTTATGTGCGTGTTCGAACTCTGTAAAAAGTCAAACCTCTGAACACATGATGGGTAACCAGCATGCAGTGTGTGTGCTTACATGTTTCTCAGTATTTGAAAGTGAATGACTTTAAATACTTTCATTAACCAAACAAAATAACAAATATGTAATTTGAGATAATTCTAAATACAGGAAATTCAGCATTAACTTGGTGTTCTATAGACAAGGTTGGACCCTTGTGGAGCAGTGAGTATAGGGGCTGTACTAATATGCTATGGTTACTCTAAAGTTTACAGTTAAGATAGCTCTCTAATAACAAAGACTACTTTTTGCTCTACTTGCAATTCTTTAGCCTATTTCTGCTGTGCTTGATAATGAAACCTCATGGTAATGTTTTGCTTGGTTTTTTTATACTTACGGGCTTACACACTATTTCAAGCCAAAACAGAGGTCACTTCTGCAGAACTTTCTAGCTGTGGTATTTTACAGTATGTAGGGGAGAGGAAGAAGCTGCAGACTGCATTGTTGCATGAAGTTTTTATCACTCAAGGCTTCTGAAGGATGATGCTTCCACAACATGGAAATTTATACCTTTCTGATGTGTGGCAACTGAGTGGTGAAATGTAAAGTGTGAGGGAGACGTGTGTAGTGGGGCAGGTATTAAATTCTTCATAAGTGTTGTCTGCCCTGGGGTGGGTCAACTCATAAAATTGAGCAGTAACAAACCTTTGGAAGAGACAGCAGTTTAAACTGGTGCCTCTACAAGTGGATGTTAATGATTTGGTGCTCTTTCTGTTCAGATGACCAGCACAGTCAGTATTCAAAGCTGCTTCTGGCATCTAGGGAGCAGGTCTTGCAGCTGGTGATTCTGGAGGAGAAAGCAGCATTACTAAAACAGTACGATGAAGAAAAACACACCCCAGAGGCTTGCTTTATTGAGGCAGCTATCCAGGAACTTAAGGTGAGAACCTCTTAGCAGGCTTTTAGTAACTTTAAGAGCACACTGAGTACTGAGCATCTCTGTTCTGCTGCTTAAGCGGTTGCATGTGATTATTCTGGTCTCCAGGATGTATGTACATGTAAGGTGGTGATGTTTGCTGCTAGAATAGCATTATACATCTAGGAGGAAACTATAAACTTTGGACTTTAGGTATCTGGCATGATGTTCAGGATAACAGAATGCTTTTTACTGAATGGGATTCATTTGTTATATGTAGTTGAGCTTTCAGAGGAAGATGTGTTTCCCTTTTATAGCCAGCAATGTCTGGCATAACTTCTAACTTCTACCTGACAGACATGAGCAAACTTGTAGAACATCAAAGCTTTTAAGCATTCTACAATGGGTGTGCTCTACAGTAACAAGAAGGAGTAGATCTCTATTCAAGGCTTATTCCTTGTCACAGATGAATTATAGCTCTAGCATAACTTGAAGTATAATACAAGACTAAAAATAACTGTGGTGATAGTCTACTGGCTTAAATAGTAAATTGAAACTTGTTCTTTTTGAATTGCCTGTAGGAGCGAGAAGCAGCACTCTCTGCTGACCAGAATAAGAAAAATGGCATTGCTGGAATCAATGCAGCTGTAGAACAATTGGTCCTAGAAAGCTCCAAGGCTGTGGAGCCTTCTCTTCCCCAAGAGAAAAAGGTCTGTGACAACTCTGCTCTGGCAGATCTTGTTAATACTTAATTCTGCCACTTTACACTGCAGTGTATAGTGAACTGATGCCAAAGATTTTTGCAGAGATGATAGCCTTTTAAAGGGAATGATGTGGTACTAACTGTGTACTCTGCTGTGATAGTGTGGCGTGGAATATCTCTCTGCATTTGACGAGGAGCTTGTAGAGCCTTGCTCAAATCTGGCAAGTTCCTTTTCACTTCCTGTGGAAGCAGAAGAGGCCATGCTGGATGAAGAGGTACTACCTGAAGTGGACACCATAGGGGAACCTGATATGAACACAACAGAAGAACCAAATCCAGCTGAACCAAGCTGCCAAGAATCAAAAGAGACAGTTACCAGTGGACATCTTAGCAGCTCTCCTTTTTACTATTTCTATCAAGGTCAGTGCAATGAAATCCTAGAAATATGAGGGCAGAGATTGGCATCCTTTTTGAGGAAGATGTTTGTGACTTCATCAGATGCAGCTAACCCCTGTGTGATAAAAGTCCCACAGAAACTCAGGAGGGAGGTTAAAGTTTTTTACTGGAGAATGTACTGAGGTGGGGAGAAGGGTATTGAAAATTAACAGACAAAGAACAAGTGGTGATATTTTATCTTACAGCGGAGGATGGACAGTGTATGTATCTTCACCCTGTGAATGTTCGATGCCTTGTTCGTGAATATGGCAGCTTGGAGAAGAGCCCAGAGAAGATAACTGCAGCTGTAGTGGAGATAACTGGCTACTCAATGACAGAGGTACTTATTTTGGCCTCTTAATACTTAAGGGCCCTTGTTTTAGCTGATTGATCACTATATTGGGCAGATGAGACTCTTTTCACTTCAGTAGTAAATAATTACTGTGACTGGGTAGGCATGCTAATCTGTGGTGGGCATGTGTGTAAGGTGCAGTAACTTACACTGCTTTTTAAGTAGGCTGCAGTCTAGCTTTTTTGTTTGTTTCAGAAGGTAGCAAGCTCTAGAAGAGAACTGCAAGCATAAGATTGGTTTGATTTTGAAGCTGTCTTAAAAAATGTAAATTCCTTTCCCATATAATACAGTTTGAACTAGACAGATTATACTCTTAATCTGAAGAAATCTTCTGCTTTGAATGATGGGCATTCTATCTCCATCACTATGTCAGCCTCTCGACCTTGGGATAATATATCTGTGATGTTGTGATTACAGATCTGCTCTTTTGTTATCAGGATATAAGGCAGCGTCATCGTTACCTTTGCCATTTGCCTCTCACCTGCGAGTTCAGCATTTGTGAACTGGCTCTGAAGCCACCCATCATCTCTAAAGAGACTTTAGAGTTGTTTTCAGGTTGGTACCTTTCTCATATCTGTGAGGCTGAAGGGGAAGTTGTTCTTATCCTATGATGGCAGAAAACAGAACATACTTAGTAGTTTTACTTCTTTTGCACCATCTGTCTGATGACTTCTAGACAAACAACCCCAATTTACTGCTTTTATAGACAACAATTATACAAAGAATAACAAAGAATAACATATGCTTGAAAGAGCATATGTTGTTTGTAAGCATGTTTTGTTACTGATTTGGTGTAACTGAATACTGAAATGTAAACTGAATTGTTTTCAAAGCTGGAGAAAATATTGACAAAATATTGGTGTAGGGTTTTTTATATCCAATGCTGTGCATTGCTCCTAGATGACCTTGAAAAAAGGAAACGTCTCCGGCAGAAGAAAGCTCGTGATGAACGACGACGTGAACGCAGAATTGAGATAGAAGAAAACAAGAAACAGGGCAAATGTAAGTCATGATTGAGCATAACTGGTGGATTTCCAGCCATCTTTAGTTTCTGAGCTGATTCCTTGAGCTATAGGATGAGGTCTAAAGCCTTTATTTTGCAGTGTGCACTTGGGAAAAGATTACAAAGTATTAGAAACAACGTCTGTGGAGTGAAAAATACAAGCTGGTTTAGTCAGGATGTTAAATGATGTTATGCAATCACTTTATACTTGCCTGTTATGGGAGAGACAGAGGGCATTTGAGGGCACAGCTATCTCCATGGTCTGTATAGGTCTCAGGATTCTTAGTTTCTGTTTTTATAGTATTCACTATATACATAGAAAATTGAAAAAGGAAAAAAAAATGCCTAGGAACTGCTTCCATCCAGCAGCAGGGCTTGTACTTGGCTCCAAAATAGAGGGTGGAAAGAAAATTTAATTTGTACCTCATAGACTCCTGAAACAACTTGCATATTGACAGTCCTCCCCCACATTTTACAGTGCTTTAATTTAAAACCTCTTTCTAGATCCAGAGGTCCATATTGCTTTAGAGAATCTGCAGCAGTTCCCTGCTTTTACCACTTGCCCTGGAGAAGCTAACAGCATTGATCATCAGAGCTTCTGTCTGTCTCCTCTTGGCAGAAGTCCTGTGTTTCAGACAGGTGAGCATCTGGAAAACACATCACATCTACCTCTTGATCATTCTTTTGGGGTTCTACTGCTCAGGTCATCAAACTAAACTTTCTTAATATCTTAAGATCAAGGACTGCTGCTTTCCTAAATAGTCTATGAGTTCATGCACAAAAGGCTGACATGGCTAAGAAACATTCTTATCCTTTGTCTGACTTTTACTACCATTGGTTCACAATATGAGATTTACTTGACAGTATGGTATATGCACTGTAATTACCCCAGGTTTTAAATCTTTGCTGAAGAAAAGAAGAAAAGAAAGGAAAAAAAATTTCTCAAAAAGAGAGAAAAGTTTGTGTGCCAGTAAAATACTAGTTGGCATTTTGCCTTTCTACCCTCTCTCATCTTCCTCACGTCTTTATACTAAAATAAAATACAGCTGATGAGCACTCAGGTTGTTGTGCAGTGATGCTTTAACAAGTGTTTTATCTTGCAGTTCGTAAAAATAAGAAACTATTCTTAAATGTTTTTCTCAAACCAAACAAAAACTTCCCAAAAAAGCCCAAAAGAAAAAAAAAACAGAGCCATCCCAAAATAAGCAAACACCCCCCCCACACCCCCAACTTAAAATCTCCCTTAAAAAGATTGAATCTGAAAGGTCTCACTGCAAGACTAATGGATGGAACTGATGAGATGAAAATGGTTAATTACATAAGATAATAAAACTTTATTTCTGCTTCATCCTGATAAGCAGCATAATGAGTGCCTTTGACAAATGCAGCTGGCTCTAATTACCTGCTGCTTTCTCTGTAGAGTCTATTTCAACTCCACTGTCACCTGCTGCCAGCCAGGTCAGCCCATTGCTCTGTGGGAGTTTAGAAGAAGAGTCTCCCTTCCCTTCGTTTGCCCAGGTAAGCCATGTAGCAGAGTAAATCTTGTCCAAATTACTTGGATCTTAGTTGGGGATTAGACTGAGAACACACTTGGCTCCCTCCACATAAACAATGTGGGATAAATCTTAGAGACAACACTATGTGCTTGCAGGAGTTCCTTGATTTTTGTGCAGGTTTGTTCTAGTACATGGGATTTGATCATATCTTGCAACTCTTTTGATAGATGTTGAGAGTTGGAAAGGCAAAACCAGAAGCATGGCCTAAACCTGCTCCAAAGGCAAGAGGTAAGAAAATTTGGTATTACTTCTTCAAGTTCTTTACCATACATCTAAGAACTCTTGTAATTTCCCAAGAAACATCTTGAGTGTGGAGAGACATTGGCACTGCAGAAGGTTTATTCAGCCTTCTGACTCTCAAGACCTTTTCTTTCTTTCAGATGAGAGCACTCTGGCTCTCCCTGTGCCAGTGGATAGTGATGGAGAAAGTGACAGCTCTGACCGCATACCTGTGCCCAGCTTCCAGAATTCCTTCAGCCAGGCAATTGAGGCAGCCCTCCTGAAACTGGACAAACCGTCCACAGCTGATCATTTATCAGGTAAAAGGCAGGATGAGAGGCATGAAAAATTTCTGAAGTGAAAAAAATCAGTATTTCCCCTTCTTCCTTTGGGAGAAGTGAGAGCAGCATTTTTGGGGACCAAAAATTTGCTGCAGAACAGTCCTGAAAATTGTCAGGTTGTGGTTTCTGAACAGTTTGACCAGAGCTTCTGTCAGCTTGAAGCAGCTTAGTGGAAGCTAAAAAGTTCAAAAACATTCTGTTAGGACAAAGATGTTTTTTGACAATCATGTTTGCCATGTCTTTACTGGAACTTAAGTTTTATCTTGAGGAAATTCAGCTTATGCACTTCTAAACTAAAAATACCTGAGCTGCTGAACTACCATTTTAATTTGACCAAAATGTCAAGGTAACTGCTAGCTGAAATTTCAAATAGGTAGTCTGAAACAAATTGATATGGACTTCACTTCCAAGCCTGGTCCTGTCTGATAAAACTAATTTATAATGCTCAGTTCTGGTGCTTAGCTTTGGCTTCTGTTTGGAGACTGAACTGAATGATGGAGAGAATTGGGTGGGAGGGCGTGGGAGGTTCAGTGAAATCAAGTGTCAGCTCCAGTTGTATTTTTCTTGGACATGGCTGACAGTGATACTTGTCTGAAAGGCAAACTGCTGCCTGCCCCAGGTTCTGCTGTTGCAGAATCAGTTAGGCATGATTAGAGGTGTAGTGGAGTCTACCTTAGTTTGTCTGCAGTATTTATTTTTTTAATCTGCCTGGTGTTGTTAGTTCATTGGAAGCTTCACAGAAGTCCTTTAGACTGGGAAGGACCAGTTATCATTTCTGTGTTGTATTACTGTTCCTTCAGAAGAAATGACAGTATCATTTTAATTCTTCACAGAGGAAAAGGGAGGCAAGAAAAGAAAGAAACAGAAGCAGAAGCTGTTGTTCAGCACCTCTGTTGTTCACACAAAATGATTCTGCTATTCAAGAGATATTTCCTCTTCTGGTTTTCTTTTTGTTTTGCTTTGTTTTGCTGCTATAGTTTAAGTATTTGAATTTGAACAGATTAAACTTGTGTTTCCAGGGCTTCAAGAGGGTTCAGGAGGAAACCATGTCAGTATATGTTGAAGTTAAGATCTTTTGATTCCAGCTGCTTAATCAGTTTATACTGAAACAAAGTTTTGAAAAACATCCCAGAGACAAATCAGCCAAGGCCTGTAGTCTGTGCCAAGTCAGTTCTTTTGGCTTAATAAACAGTATGAAAGCCTTAACAGCTGTGTGGCACTGCCTGAATACTGCAATATTACCTAAGTGGAGAGGCAGAAAGCCTTTATTTCCCTGGAAGTATTCATGGGCAGAAGTCCAGCCAACTGTGACAGTAGTGCTGTTTCAGTAAAGCTGTTAAACTTCTCTCTTGAGAAACTGGTTTCTGCTGCACTGGAGATGGGCAAAAGAACTTTCTGGCTTTAGAGTGTTAGCTGCTATATCTGTTCTTTTTCTAAAGAGCAAGAATTCCTCCTGTTCTCCTGGCTTGGAAAGATTTAAAGCTGAGGTGAGTGTAAAACAGAGCTTGGCTATTTGGTTTTGGAGTGATTCTTGATGAATTTGTCTGTTTCATAATGTGTTCTGGCACTAGTGGTAGGAGGAACCTCCTGGCTTCTCTCAGTTGTTCAGATATGTTTTAATGTGGGTGAGTGAGGCTGCTTTCTTTTTTTTTTTTTTTTGCCAATTATGGGCTACACATTCTTTGTAACCTGATCATCTAGAATAAACACTCCACCCTAGGGCTTTTGATAGCTACCTGAATATGTTTTGACACTGGCTGCTCTTGTATTGGAAGAACAACCCATAGCTGAGGTATGCAGATAACTTTTATTCCCCAGAAAGAAGCTGGAGTCCCTTGTGCTGGGATAAGGGCCTGTACCTGCTTCATTCAGGGATGTAAGTTTATCTACACTAAGACCCTCAGGCTAAAAATTTGCCTCTTCTGGACCCCTCCCTGCTCTTTCTTTGGGTGGTCACATTCTGCACTGTTCGTGGTTTGGTTTGAGCAACTGAGTTAAGTGGTGTGGATTTTGTTGAATAAAATGAACTCTGGGTGTAATGTACCAGTCAAGGCCAACAGCTGCAATAAATCATAAGCACACCCACTTACAGTACTGCACAGTGCCTGAGCTGTGACTGAAATCCTATCAGTGTGGAGCACTGTACCACTGGGCTGCACAGATTCAAATCTTACATTCCTACTGACAGAATTTGTGCCAGGGAGCTGGCAATAACTTACAGTGCAAGACTGGTGGGTGTCTGTTATCTTCAGCCCCACTTGCACCAATAGTCTCCATCTCTCTCCCTTTGCCACTGTGATAGGCCTAAGCACAGAAGCTTTGAGTTTGACTCCCAGAGTCAGGTATTCCAACAGCAGTGGTAAAATTATTGCTTGGGTCCCTATTTAAAAAGTTTCCATCAATATATTGGTGCTTGATTTGAAAGCAACAGGCTCCATGTAATACAAGTACTTCCTCAAGGCACTTCAGCATGTGCACAGGGGAAGCCAGTACCAAAGAGAAAGGAGGGAGAAGGAAAGAACTCTTTAACTGCTACAGGAGGATAGAGGAAACTTGAAAAACATTCTCTGAAGGCAGCTTGACTTCACGCTTGGTCACAATTAACTACACTTGGTGGAAAGACAACACAGCTTATCTAGAGAGCAGAAATCCTCAGACAAGATATCTGTATTACTGTTAATGCTTCACATGCACACTGGAAAATTACTGGTGAGGTCAGAGAAAGCAATTGAGTAAAAGAGTCAAGTATGCAGTGAGGTGTGTTCACAGTACTATTGTTTCCTGCTTGTTATAGTTAATTTAAAGCCATGGAACAGGAGGAGTAACTACTTAGTGTCTAACCAGTACCCATTGTGTTCTATTATCTCTGCATTTATAATCAATTTCTTTTTGCATTGGGAAGAGAGACAGAATAGCTGGAGCTGGTGTAACCCACCTCCACATTTCACAGGCACTAGAACAAGGGAATTGATGCAGGAAAGGAAGACTGTCCTTTCTACAGGGGCAGTCTCTTCAGGTTCTGTCTTGGTTTCCTATGGATTCAGGAGATAATACCAGCAATGCTACTTTCCTGTAACTGATTGGTGTAAACTTAATAAATATCTAAGCAGTACTTGTACCTATGAGTTTTATAATGGGTTGGATGGACTTGACCCTTACAGCTCTGCCTTGCATTCCCTCTAGTCTCTGCTCCTGTGTACACAGCTGGTGCTTTTGTGACTCAAAACAATGGATAACCCATATGGGTAACAGGTGCACTTAAGGTAAAAAAACCAGGAAAATGTTAATGGTTTTTCTGTACCAAGTGAGAAAAATTACATTCCTTGTCCATGCCAACTGCCTAAAGCTCACTTCTACCTCAGTATGAAGATGACATGGAGCTGCTGCACTCCTTAGGTGTGCAGGTAGGTTTGACTCCCAGAGTGAAATAAGCAAGTAATCTTAGGTATAACAGGAGGGAGTTGATTTATTATTTATTTTTTTTTAAGAACACTGGCAGCATCTTGATTATACAAGTACAGGACAGAGGTGAACGGTAACTAAGTAATTAGTAACCTTCAGTCTGTCTCTGTGCCATCATCTTCCTCATCTCCACTTTGAGACTGCTCTTCTTTAAGGGAACAGCTCAACAAGGACTTCTGTATACACCGTCTTTCCTCTGCAATAAAGAAAGCAACAGAGGGTCATAACTTGATCACATATGCTGGAATATTCTCAACATCTACAGAAAGGAACATGTCTCAGTTCAAGAATCCAGAAGTGGCCCAGCATATTCTACAAAAGCCCCAGGGACAGAGGCCAAGTTTTAGGAAAACAGCTGGTGGAGCTCACCTTCATTTGTACAGTTTTGCAACAACGTCAGCAGCTGCCTTCTGTTATACTGAATTAGAAATTTCTGACATGTTCTTATGGTACCTGTAGGAGTCACAATAACAGTATGTAACAATCTACAAAACCAAGTGTTTCAGAGGTGCTAGTGTGAAGATCGTTGTATCCAGTGCCACATGCCCCATATAACAATTTCATTCCTGTAAGTGCTGAGAGGCTATAGGCTTCATTTCCCCACTGCTGACATTCAGTGGTAGAATAATTTCTAACATGTAGTACCCATTAATTAATCTGAGTGGATCATTTTGAGGACATGAATACTATACTTTGAAAATATATTTTGAAAAGAAAATAATGTGATACAGTATTTGTTGATCTGGTTTTGTGTTAAAATGTGATGAAGTTTCAAGGAGAATCAATGAGGGTTTCAAGAGCAACTTGCTGGTGCCTCCTTCTTATCCAGCTCCGCTAAAAGCTGCTGTGTTGGTGACACAGGACACTGCGTCTGTCACACCCAGAGCGAGAAGCTGAGGTTCTACCGCCTCAGCAGGCCTGGAGGGGCCTCCACCCCCGGGGCAGCTCACCTCCGACATGCAGAGTGTTGAGGGCGCAGGGATAGCGCTGGTTCCGGCTCTCCAGCTGCCTCACGAAGGGGAGCGCGGAGCAGAGCAGTCTGTGGGAGTCCTTGCGGCACCGCAGCAGCACGGTCCCGGTGTAGGCGTTCAGGTACTTTACTGCGGGGCGACACACGCAGCGTTCAGCCCCGGGCCCTTCCTGGAGGAGTCCCCGCATCCCCCGAGAGAGCCCGGGGCAGAACCTGTGAAGGAGATGGAGCAGCAGGCCAGGCCGTAGTCCCCGTGCACGCGCCCGATGGCCTCCCGGACGGCGATGCCCACCGCGCGGTCCTCGATGCACTGCCGGCACCGCGGATCCTCCGAGACCACTTCGCACAGCACGTACCTGCGGGAGAGCGCGGAGTCAGCGCCACGGGACCGGGACCGGCACTGGGCCCCGCGGCCGCGCCTCTGCCCTCACCTGTTCTTGAACCGAACCATGGCGGCGGCGCCCCATCCAGACGGGCGTTGCTCTTAGCCAATAGGCGAGGAGCTCGGGCGCGCCGCAGCCAATCGTCGTCGTGCAGGGGCGGGAGCAGAGGGCGGCCTTCCCGGCCCCTCATCGCCTGCACCCAGCAGCCGCGTGTCTGCGCATGCGCGGCGCTCCCCTTCCCCACCCCTCCCGCCGGGGTCTGTCGGAGCCTTCCCGCGGCCTCCGCGTGGGGGCGCCAGCGGCTCGCGGCCTCGCTGAGGGGGCGGCGGAGGAGGAGGAGGAGGAGGAGGAGGAGGAGGCGGCCAGAAGGCAGCGGCTGCTCCTCTGCCCGCTCCTCTGCTACCCCTCACCTCCGCTGAGCTTCCTTAAGATTAATTCACTTGGCATTAGCCCTTTTCGCTCCACTGTTTCAATCCAACTCGGGTAAACCCGCCTTATCCCGTGCCAAAAAGCCAAAGCGATGGAGATGGGAAGCCCGGCACTCAGACCCCCGCTTCGTCTGACTGGAGCCGCGGGAAGGGCCTGGGGAGGAGGGTAAGGACAGGCCCGGTTTGGGGGCTGTGTTAATGTCTGGTGTCACCCCGGTGCTCCTGGAAGGTTTCTCTGCCTCTGCTGCCTCACAGAACTCTGCTGCAGTATCCTCAGTTCTGCAGGCTCTGGGCATGGAGTGTTTTGAGATGTGTACTCACTATGCAACAAATTATAACAGCTGAGAAAACTGCTGAACAGAACTACCTCTTGTAATTATTTCTGGAGAGGTTTTTAAAGCTGTGGTCTCTGACAGATGGTCTGATGAAGCAGGGAGAGCTCTGATAAGGCAAGAAATGGGGAAAAGGTGAAGGTGGGGGCTAAAGGAAAAGGCATGAGGTGAGCATCAGAATGTGAGGTGGGAGTAAGAGCCAGTTGGAGCGGTGTATAATTCATGGAAAAAACACTTCCACCATGGTACCTGCAGCCAAATCACAGAGGAGGCTGGGGCACTATAAGGTAATGGGGACCTTATTGCTAATTCAGAGTGGAAACCTCTTCTTCAGTGACCTTAATTCTAGACAAAGAAAACAATTATAAACCCAGTGGAAACCCTGTCGTAGGTGATAAACTTCTGCCCTCTGAAATAGATGCCTGCTGTGCTGCTCTCTCCATTTCTCTATTACTTCTTCCCTCATTTACCTGTGATCTCATATTTGAGTCATATTTTTCTGAAACTGCAGAGTACGAGTTGCCTGGGGAGAAAAAAGTACAAAGTCCAGTATAGACTTCCTAAGAGATCTTTTCTTTTGGGCCATGCTCACAGGAGCTGAGGGAAGTTTGTCACTTTCTAATGCTGATGCAGATTTTGTCTGTGGGAGAGACTGCACTGCACTGATCTTTGCTGTCTATCTTTGTGTTTTAGTATCCAGACTGGGATCTATCTGTCATCTGTTCTGTTTGTCAATACAGTGAGCTCCTAGGTGATGAGTTATTCTCACCTTTTTGGTGACATTAAGCATATTCCCAGGGGTTTGTGCAGTGAGGTCCCTAAACCTCCCCGCATGCCTGCCAAGGTGTATTTATTTGCCTGCTGCTCCTGTCTTTCTGGTGGCATCCTCCAACCCACCCTCTGACTGGGCTCATGTTGTCCCGTGCTGCCCTGGTTGCCTTCATTTGTGCCCTCCCTCCTTTCCTTCCCCTTGCAGCTGTGTCTCTGACAAGCAGCCCATGTGAGTGCACTCTGCCCTGTGATCCGATACGACATGTGCACTGTGCGTGCTACAGGCTGGGCCCCATGTGTAGTGAAGCCTTCTGGTTCTGGTTCAGAAGGCTGATTAGGAGAGACACAGTGCCAAGAGAGAGCAGTGTTGTGAGAGAGCCTTTCCCTGCTTCATTTCATGTAGGATATTGCCTTTAGTTCCCTGTTGTTGGTTTGGAGGATGCACAGAACAGCCCTTAGCCACCACGGCTCCCTGTAAGGGAATGCCTGTTGGTACAAGCCCTGTGAGTCCAGTCAGGCATCACACTGTGCTGAGCTGACAGTATAGGACTAAAAGGTTACAACAACTTCACATTTGTTTTCCTGCCTCCTCACACCCATCCTCTGCCAGCTTTGCTGTATCGATTCCAATATCAGTAATTCAATAAACTGTTGCAAGTGATGGTGAGTTATACAGCCAAGGTGGGAAGGAACTGTCTCCTAAGAGAAGATCTGAGCAAGAAAAAAAAAAAACAGAAAATGCTATTGAGTTTGAAGAGTGGGTCAAGAGTGCTGCCAAGAGAGAGGATGGATGTCTCTCCTGTAGACTTGGAGAGAGAATATGGCCTAGGGATAGTTGAAGTTATGAAGGAGAGAGTATTTGAGGACAGGGGAAAATAACATGCATTGTCTGTACACATTAGAGACAATTGGTAAGCAATTTGAGAATTCCAGATAGAAGATTATCTATCAGCATGAGTGTTCATCAGTGACTGTCCAATCAAGTGTTGATGCAAGGGGGGTGCAGGAGAAATACTGAGGTCTTGTTTTCTCAGCTTGTGTTTATTATGTGTGGTAGTATGCATGTGGAGAGGTTATTCCAAATGTGTCCAGGTTGGTTTTATTACCATTTCAGTTAATGATTTGATGTTTTACTCCAAGCTTGAAGAACTAGGCCCCCATCAAGGGCTAGGGCTCTGAGCAACCTGATAAAGGTAAAGGTGTCCTTGCTCACTGCAGGGTGTTTGGACTAGATGACCTTTAAAGGTCCCTTACAATCCAACACATTGTGATTCTGTATTTTTGTATTTATATAGCATTCCTAGTATCTTGATTTTGGGTTATACTGTATTTGTATTATATAGAATTAATTGTGCTAATAAGCTGCAATAGACTTCCTAATGTGTTTTATTGTATGCAGCCAGCTCTTAGAAGCTGTACGTATTTGCTATAATTAAAATTACCAGCATATGTTTTCACTGAAAAAACATACATCAGTTTGTGAATCCTTGCACTCTTTTTAAGTAGGATGTTTCCATTTTATAGGTGAGGTACCTGAGGCACAGGGGGATTAAACATTTTTTTCATTGTAAGTAGTTGTAAGTCTGGAGATCCAGAGCAAAGACATGTTGTGAGTAGAAGGAACCCGGGGATTCTGTGTTGGAGTGGAGGTTCTCTGTGTTGTTCATGCATAAGGTAGCCACATAATTACATCTTGGAGTGCAATTAGGATGCACTGGTACTCCTTCCTTGTGATACCACAGTTTGATCTTACCTGTGTAGCCAAACCCATGATTTTTGCTTCCCCCTTTGAAACACAGAACTGAATTTTCTATCAGGTGTGGTAGCAGAGTTGGGGTGGCAATTACGTTTTGTTCCACTGTATGCTTATTGCATCCCCAGATAACCCCACAGTCAAAAATACAAAACAATCTGGCTAAAATTAAAACCACTCCTTAAATCCTTGGTCTAATATTGCCTGAAGCTTTTTGTTCAGTTTATCTTCACAAGGTCACTGAAACAGAAGAGTGCACTCTCTGAGCATGTTGGCCTGGAGCCTTTCAAGCAGATGCTATCATTTAACATTTGGGACATTTTCCTTCTCCCTTCAGTCCCTTCCTTTTTACTCTCCCATTTTCTCCGTATCTCTACTCCTCTCCCCCCTTCTGAGCTCAGGATCCCTCAGATCAATACATGTAGGAATAAAAGCTATACCTTAGCATGTAATTACTAATCATAAGCTTTCTGAGCACCCAAGCTATCATGGGCCAGAGGGTGCTGGTCTCTCTACCAGAGCTGCCATGCCTGCAGCACTGCCCTCATCCTTACTGTCATCCTGCCACATGAAAT
Source organism: Phaethornis superciliosus (assembly GCA_023637945.1). Classification (NCBI taxonomy): domain Eukaryota; kingdom Metazoa; phylum Chordata; class Aves; order Apodiformes; family Trochilidae; genus Phaethornis; species Phaethornis superciliosus. The sequence continues at coordinate 3,639,308 of JAJQWJ010000020.1, forward strand.
ATTTGTCTTGCAAAACCATGTGTTGGAAACAAATTCTGATTCTGCGTCTTTCAGTGACTTGCAGTGTGATCTAGGACTACTCACTTAAGATTAAAATAGTAAATTCACATGTCTTTGATTATTTTTTCTAAAGAAAAATTTGTTCCTATTCTATTTGTTCTAAAGAACAGAAAATTTCAGTTCAGATTCATAGTGACTATGTGCTCTGAGAGACATCCCAAGTGTTGGAAGGTGATGTTCCATTAAGATATCGAAAATTGAAAGCCAGTTTGGAAGATTGAAGTCAAATTTTAAGATCTGATAAATGGCATAAGTGTCAATGAGTTTGACACATGCTGTTGAGAATGCACAGTCAGGAGTCTTCCCTTCCTTTGCAGCCAAAGACAGTGTTGGAGAAGAACAGAACAAAAAGGTGTTGTGCCAAGTGAGAAGCTGGCCCTAAGCTTCCAAGCTTCACTTTTCTCCTGCTCTGCAATGGAAATAATTGCAAATACTTTGCTCACAGATACATGTTAAAAAACAGTAAAAATATCCCCTTATCCAATGCTGTTATCAAATATAGTACAACTGCTTCACTGTATGGGAGATCAGCACACTTCTCATTTGCAGCAAGCTGCTGCAAGAAGCAAACAGCAGTTTCCAAACAAGTTAATTAAATTAAGGCCAAAACTAGAATATTAGTTTAGATATTTCAGGATTCTCTTTTCTTTTTGCTTTCTGCATTGAGGAACACAGACTGAATGGCAGGCCACATAAATTCCTATGTAATCTGCTGTGTAAACCCCCCCATATTTAATACGTCCTTAATAGGGATGTTGAGATGGATTAATTATTCATTGTTCCGGTCTCTGAAGATAAAGGGTAATTACTATTAATTATGTGTAATTGAAAAATCGATCCTTTAAAAAGAATCCAGTAGCATTAGAGGCATTTTAACTTCTTGCTACCTAGGGGGAAATATACAATATTCCATAATGTTATGGAAAACACTGCCATAAATGTAAAACAGCCTCAGAGAGTCATGCTGACTTTCCAAGATGAAGTATTTTGTGCTGTGCTGAGTGGCCCTTATATAGAAGATGGAATTTGTAATGCTGGTTGTCATTGTTGATCCTGGAAGACTTCTTAGTAAATTTCCAGAAACATTTTTATGTTTTTCTTTTTCAAGGAATGCTACAAATAAATTTTTGAGTTATTAAGCACTTAAATAATATAATAATCGTGATAGTAGAAGCTCTTGCAGCATAAAAATAGCCAGCCCTAAGTCACCTTCCTCATGTATAAGTTGATGTAGAGCCTCTGAAACAAAAATGGTGTGCCTAGTATTGCTTGTCTTCCAGATCATTGCTTTGTGCTTTCCTTCCCACTGAATTCCCATGTGCAGATTAAGCCAGGGTCCTATTTTGCAGCCAGGAAATATCTGCTTGTGTTGCCATATACTGAGAAATCCTTTCTTTACGTGGCTTTATGTGTAACTCCAGCAGGCTAGAGCAGCAGAGATGTCTTCCACAGAGCACTTGTCTCCTTAATGAGGGAGGGAATGAAACACATTTTCCAGTGCCTCCATCACTCAGCAGCTGTGGTGCTGAGAAGGCAGGACAGCCATCCTGGAGCAACCTTGCAGGATCCCTGCCTGCTGCCTGGATTCAGCTGGGCAGCAGCAGCCGTGTGGGGAAGAGGGGGCTATGATGGAGCTGCTTGGTGGGCTATGGCTGAGTTCCCCTGGGCAGCTGCAGGGTCTTGGCTTATACTGGTGTCAGCTTGGTGCAGAGAGAATGCCAGTCACTGCCTAGTTGGGGCACAGGAGTCTCAACTCTCTGCCTGACCCCCTCTGACAGAGACCTCCCCACCCCCCTGATCCTGGCTAGGTCCAATTTTAGCTGCAGTATGGTGCTGCCCAGCACAGAAGTGAAAGCCCCTCAAAAGCAGAGCAGGGTGCTGTGTCTGCATGCAGGTGGGGAGAATCAGCAACAACTCTATTTCTGTTGTGCTGACTGGGGACAGAAAGTGCAGACTTCAGAGGCAATGGTTGTTACAGATTGAAGACAAAAAGCACTGGTAGCATAACATCTGACTTATTTGGGGAACCCTTCTGGGGCTTTTTGCTTTTATTTTTTTCAATTTTTTTTTCCCTAAAGATATGCTTTAGGGAAGCTTTAGGAATGCACCTGAGTCAAGGAGACTGTAAATATTAGTCACCTTTCCTAACTATGTGCAACATGATGACAGAAGCAAACTAAAAAATACCTTGCTGTATTTGCTAGGCTGATCCCACCAGGGATGCCCTGAAGGCATGGGGGTTCTGAGCTGGCACTTAACCTGGCTTCTGCCTGCTGCTGCTTAGTCCCAAGATAAAACTTCTGGCGATGCACATAGCACCCTTCTTGCAGTGCTTGATGGCATCTGCCACACTGAGATGGTCTGGAGGCAATTGACCCAGGGCTTGTCCCTCAGGCCACCTCAGTAAAATTCCACAGTTCTCATGCTGGAACTCAAGCTGTTGTTGCTATGTGACCTTCTCTGTCCCTGTTTCATACCTATGATGCTTGAAAGATCATGTTCATCCTTCTGTAACATCAGTGACTTAATTAGAGCTGAATTTGGTCCTATTGCCTCTGAACATGAGCAGGTTTCATCAAGTCATCTAAAGGATCAGATCTGGTTTCTTCTCTCTCTCAGTACTGGTGGCATCTGGTTTCATTTTCCATCTTTCCTAAGGGAGCTCACTTTTCCCCACTTTTCAGCATGTGCCTGTTGTATGTCAGCAGCCTGGGCTGCCTCTGTCTCTGTGCCAGACCAGGTGCCACTCTTCCAGCCAGCAAGGTCCAAGACTGTGGTAGAGACAGAACGTGAGATCCAGCTGGAGCTGGTGTTGTGGACTGGGCGTAGCTTAAAACTAGTACCTGCTTATGGGTCAGGAAACTAAGCTGGAGGCAGCTAAGTGTGATTTGTTTTTTCTGCTCTGTAGGCTGTGCAGAGGTAGCAGGATTTTCATCCTGTGGTGTCACAGGAGCCAGTGGTTTTGCACAGCACGGCTCCTCGGGGTTGATACCAGAACAGGCACCTAGGGACTTCTCAGGGTAAATAGCAGGGTAGGGCAGAGCTGATGAAATAGCAAGGCGAGCAGAGCACATGGAACTCTCAGCATCACACCTTAATGGCCAGTGCTCTCTGCATGACAACCCCATTATTTCTAACTATGCTAACATAGGAAATTTTCGGTGTGATGGTTTGTCTTCAGGAGATGGACTGATTCTTTTAACTTGGGCTGTTTCTTCTCCATCCCTGTCCCCACCCCTGCCACTTGGACACTTTGTGGCACATAGAGGGACATCTCTTTGAGCAGTAACTATTAATTTATTTTTTTGTAAGATGTAAGATTTTAAAAAAGCATAAAATCATAGAATCATAGAATTTTCCGGGTTGGAAGGGACCTTTAAGACCATCTTGGTTCCAACCCTCTGCCATGGGCAGGGACACCTCCCACTAGATCAGGTTGTTCAGAGCCATATCCAGTCTGGCCTTCAAAACTTCCAGGGTTGGGGCTTCTACCACCTCTCTGGGCAGCCTGTGCCAGTGTCTCACCACTGACTTTGAGTGGTTTTTAGGTTCCCTTAAAACATATATTCAACTTCAGCTCTCAACATTTTACGTATATTGCTGCACAGACAAAACTGTTGCTTGAAAAAACATATATACTCTCTATTATTTGTCTGTTATTGTTACCCAGTATTGTAAAAGCAACATCTGTCAGATCACAGACATTAAAAAATAATTGAAAAATAATTTTATTTCATTAATTTATGTAAATTATACATACTGAGCTCTTTTATTTTGGGGATGTGCAGGTGTTTCTCTGTAAGTGTGGGGGCAAGCAACTTAATTAGTCTTTTCATAGTCTCTTAGTGTCAGAGACTGATGGTGTCACCTTATGTTGAAGTTCATTTTTCAATAAAGATGCAGCAGTTTATAGCATAGATACAGAGCTCCTGCTCCCATTCACATTCCCTCCTACTCTACCCTGTATTCTCCAACAGAAAGATACCAGTGGCAAAGACAGAAAACTGAAGGACACACACAAATGCTCCAGTCAGTTCTTCAGTGTCTTTTACACATTATAGCTTTGTAGAGGAGGTGATGTTTAAAGGACTGGGTATAAATAACTTTCGATTAAGTAATGGACTTAAAGACTCCATATCCAACAGGCTGTCTTTTTGGCTGTCACCGACACCCAGCCTGATGTTTTCTTTATTATTATTCATGAGCTCCCATGCCTCACAGCAATCAAACTCTTCAGGCTGTGCTGTCTTGGGGATTATCACACTTACAGGGTGGTTAAAGTCACTTCGCCTGGAGGCTTCTGCCTCTGAAGAGTGCCCAAGGCTAATCACTGTGAGATGTGATGCCTGTCGTGTCTTCTTGTTCAAGTATGTGCAGCAAGGCTGTCATTCACTAAAAGCCTTAACATCTGTTACTACATGGTAATCCTTATGCATCATGTTTCCAAATAAGAAACTGGTGGAGCCCAGCAAGGTATAGTTCAGCCTTAGTTTGCATAATTCCCAGAATGCAGAGCAACTTGTTCTCCCTTCTGAAATCATTAATAAGCAATAAGAATATTATATAAGCTGGCATCTTTTTTTAAACCATGTTAATTTCAAATGCTATTATAATTAGAATGAAGATGAGAGTTTGAGCTGGAGGAGGGAACAGACAAAGGATTAAGCTGATCTCCACCATGACGTTAGAAGGTGGCTTTGTCTGTTATATCTTAGTTAGGACAATTATGAATACATTTTAGGCTCATGAAGAGGCAAATAGAAAAGTTATTTTAAAGTGTTAATCTTTTGCATCCTGAAGTGTTATCTCATGCCATAAATAGGATCACAGGTTTCCAGTTCACTTCCATTCTGACTGACCCTGTAGAATGAGCCTGAGAAGCCATACATAGGTGTCTTGTATTCTGATGGCTATTGACACCATAGTGGGTTGGACAAAGCAGACAAAAATGTTCTGTTGCTGAAAACATCTTTGTGTAAGCCAGAGTGACTGCTAGCTGGCTGTGAGTACAGCACTATCCCATTGCAAAAGACATGGCCTTTCAGGTAGCAGGTCCCAAGCCATGGCAGATCAGATGTGATATTTTCATGAAGAAATGTTTAGTGTCTGAATTGAGCAAGCAGGATTTACTGGAGAAGGAAAACCAGGTGAAAGTATTGTTCATAGATGTAACTAATAGGGATGCTTTCTTTGGAACAAGGAAGATTTAAAAAGTCACTTGTCAAAATAATTTTCCCTCTAACGCTGTAGCAGCCCTCAGATCTGAGCCTGTTCCTGATGTTCCCTCTCACTCACATGCACAAACACGGGGAGGCAGGCAGGAGGAGGCAGCTGCACTGACACACTATGGGGTTTGCAAGAACACGATGGCAATTTAGCAGAATGATTAAAAGATTGCAAACATTTATTAATAGCTTTGCTGCTGCAGCAGCTCTGCCAGAGAAGGCTTGCTTCCTCAGGGATGCTCTTACCTCCTGCCCGTGCCCTTCCAGAGCTCTAGAAATTGAAAAGTCAAGTTTGAACTCACTTTCAGTTTAAAGTCACAGTTATGTAGAGTTCTACTGACCCCTTTATCCCACTGCCCAGGGAGGAGGGCAGGGGGAACTTGCCTGTGAGAAAGAAGCAAGAGAAGGTATGCAGAAAAAAAAAAAAAAGGCTATTGCTTGGCCTTCCTTTTCTTCCATGTGCTCTTCTCCCTTTGTCTCATTGCTTTTCTGTACCCACTCATTTTCTGCTCCCTTGAGACGGTGATTTTTTTGTTCTGTGCATTGGCACTAGGTTTGGATGTGAGTCTACAGTGACTTCTTGATGCTCTGTAACAAAATCAGTGAGAGACAGGTATAAAAGTGTTATTGGAGATCTGCTGAAAGTTCTTGGAGCAATTTGGTTTCCTAACATGAAGACAATCAGGTTTTTTGTGATTCTCATGCCTGTGTTGTCCCATGCAGCACGGCCAAGGAACTGGATGTGCCTTTGGGCAACAACAGCTGACTTAAGCTTGATGCTTTAGTTCCATCATGAGAATATTTCTTCTATTCATACAATTTATCAGGCTACTTGGCAACTTAAGAAAAAGCTCACTTTATCTACATGCCTTCTTAATGCAGCAGAACCAGCAGAAAGGAAAATGAGAAGGATCTAGTGGGGCAGAAAGGAGAAAAAAATATGATGGCAGAAGGATTCAGAAAAGAAAACAGTGTTACATGATGAGTCCTGCATTATTCTGACCTGAACCTGCTTTGGGTTAATTTGGCTCTCTAAACCTGTTTCCCCTATTCCTTGAAGATTTCCATGAAAAAATTTCCTTTGTCAGTTTTCAAGTCTGATGATCATTTGGTACTTGAATTTCTATCTTTTGCAAGTGGATGTTGCTTATAAAAAACATGTGATTATCTCTGTTCACTTTGTACACCATGCTCATCATTGGGAGACCTGAGAAACTACACAACCTGAGAGGAAAGTGTAAGCCCCACAGAAAACCTCTTCCCTTGGGATGTTTAAAGAGAGTCTGCATAAGTTCTGGAGAGTTTGGCAGGCATCTCTAGAGTCTGAAAAACGTCTGCTTTTCTAGGGAATGAGTAAAATTATCCTAGTCTAACAGACAGAGAACCTACCTGCAGTTATAGTTGATGCCATGGAGGCATTTGGGCTAATTGCTTCTTCATTTGTCATCTTTAGGAGCTGGAATTCCCTGTGCTCAGAGTGGCTGAAGAATGCCATAGATGAGTATGAAACAGACCTGGATGTTGGAGAGGTCAGGTAAGAAGGGATATAGATAAGAAGCTGCAAACACCAGTTCATCAGAAGGAACTACTTTCAGAGATACTTTCTCCCTCTCATCTCTTGTTTGACCTAAATGACCAAACTAAAATGTCTGACCATTGCTAATGGCAGGCCTTCCTAGGTATTAAGCAGCTATATAGTTTCAGCTGCTATGTCAAAGTTCCTATCCTTTCTTAGCAGGAGTGATTTTGTTTTCCTTTCCTAATTATTTCCTTGCTCATTAAGAAAAATGTATACTGTACTTCAGAAATACAGGAACTGCCATCCTCTCTCCTGTGGAGCAGTCACTGTAGCCTTTGCCACTGGCATTCTCTCCCATTGTTTGGAGAGATGCTTCCTCTGGGTACACTGGTTGTATCTCATGGAGTGATTCAAATTGTGTCTTTGCAAATGAGGAAATAATTCACTTTCATGTGTATTGCTCTATCTCTGTCTATATCCTGTGTCTGGTACTGAATGCTATGTCTGCATACAAGTGGCAAGTGACTGGACTACAGCTATGGTTAAAATAACCTGCAGTGAAATTCAAATTCAATTTGATTCATATACAAAGGACCAAAGTATTAAGTTTCTAAAACATTGCAAGAGAAAACAGATATTCTTTGTATCCTTGTTAGGAGACAGAGAAGAGATAATAGTGAGGAAAGAGGAGAAAAGAGGTGATAGCAGAAAGGAGAATTGATTCTCATTGTCTTTCCTCATAGGATATACAGAGGTGTGCCTAGCAGCATTCCTCACTTAGAGGTGAGGATTTGTCAGCTCACCTGCTTGTTGTTGTGTCCATTCAATGAACAGTGTCACCAAGTTTTGGTAAGGATAAGTTCTTTGTAAGTAGAATGAGAGGTTCGTTTTCAAAGACCAACTCAATCATTTCCTTAACCAACCAATTAATAGGTTAGAAACTCCAGCTGAAATCCGGGGTAGCACGGATAGTGGTATGGATGGAAGGGGCTGGCGTGCTAGTTTTGGTTTCTTAAGGCTCTTGATGGATTTTACATAATTTTTACTCACAAAAGGATGTGTTTTTTCAGTTCTTCTAAGTTAATGGGTAGAGCTAGGTTGTTTAGTGCCCCTGTCCCCCAAGGCCAGTGCCCTTTGAGAGAGAACAGTGTGTACACTGCTTTTGGCAGCCATGCTCCCAACCTGACGCAGTCGGTTTGGGGGGGCCAGGGAGCTGGCAGAGATGAATCATTCCGCCTCAGTGGCTCATTGAGGAGCTGCAGGGAGAAGCTATTTATAACCAGACCTTTCAGGTTCAGTGCAGCAGCATCTTCAGCAAAATGAGGATGGCACATAGACTTTTCAGATATACAGATCAACCCCCACCTCCCAGTATTGTAGGCACCAGCTGACTTCAGCCAGCCCTTTTCCTAACCTTTTCTCAGCTGTCTGGGTGCTCTGGTCCTGGTGTAGGATCCAGTTGGTAACTCATCAGCTCCTGAAAGAGCAGAGAGACAACTGAATATCATCAGCATGAAAAAAACACAAACTTTTTCTGCTGTAGCTGCTAAGCTGGCTCTTACTGATTCTTTCTGAGCCATGGCCATAGCATTATCACCTTATCTTTCTCTCTGTCCATTTTTGTCCCTGACTTGCCATTACCATGAGCTCTTCTCATTGGTCTCTTCAAACTGTCTTTTTACTGCCAGCAAATCCCTCTCACACTTGCTGAGGTTTCTCCTCATTACAAGCTAACACTATAATTTATAAAACTATAGTTGTTTTTTCCAATCTTTTCATGTAGTCATTTCATCTTTAGGTGCTTCCATGACTCCACATGTGAAGCAGAGATAATGATACCCCCTGGATTAAAAACAGTGTGATCTATAGCTATGAAACACCACCTAAGTGGTAGTATTATTACTGGAGAGAGTCACAGAACAGTAGGAAAGCATATTACACAACAGTAGAGGACAGCACGTGTTAAAGAAAATATTTACTATGAACACATACATTTTTGCTTCTAAGTAACTATGGCCTTTATCTTGAAGCATATTAGCATACATGAAAATTGTTGGATTTTATGTTAAATTAAACTTCCTCAAGTTGTCTGTTCTGTTAAGTGGCTTTTGAATTCAAAACCACACAGCACCAGGGATCCTGTTGGTGGATGCTTACCTTGTTCTTGTTCTGGTTCTGTCCTATCCTTAAACCATTTTGTGCGTCTGGTGGACTACAGTTAGATGGCTTCTTGGCTCCTGTAATTCTGTTGCTTCTTTCTGTATCTTAAATGCTGCATATTTGGCTCTTCATCTTCTCATTTTCTTCTCTCTAATTCTCTCTTCCTGTTCCTTTTCACTAAGTAGACAATTGGCTGCCCAGTATATGACCAGTGTACAGTTTGGTGAGTATGAAGTCCCAGCACATCGTTAAGGCCATCTGGTAGATCCATAGATTTCTTTGATGTTCTCTGTCTTGGCTACGTGACAGTGGTATGGACCCAGAGCTGTAATGGCCTTCCTTACAGTGGGCTAGTGTGTTGTGTTTGTTATCTTCATACAGAAGCTGTACTATTGTTGCCTTCAGTTCTGGCAGCCAGCTGAAGGGGAAGTCTGCCCTACAGAAAACCAAACACTGCGGTGATGATTATTTCTTTCTTGAAACCCAGTTATAAGACAGCAGAGATTTGTGAATGTGAGTTGTACTTTCTGTGCTTCAGATGGTAACCTGGACTGGAAGTGGCCTCTGCACAGCAGCCCCAACTCTCCCTAACTGCCACAGTATTTTCCTGAATCTCAATCTCATTTTGGAAAAACTAAGCCTTTGCAAGTAAATCTCTGAAACGTCCACAAACTCTAGATGGTACAGAGATAATTGTATTGGTATTGAGAGAAAGAGACCATACATGGAGTGTCATGCTTTTTTTTTTTTTTTTTTAGTGATAAACTAAAATGTGCAGTGATTATAATTATAATGTCAACTTTGCTCCATGTCTCTTTCTTCAGAAGATTTTACAGAGTAGATAAAGTGGTTCTTAGAGCTACTGGTTCATCCTTCAGCAGCTGCCTTGCTTTCCCTTTGGCACCTTGGGCACCCATGAGTACTCTGTAGGTTGTGCAGCCAACTTCTCTGCGTGCCTCACCACTTCCCATTTGCCAAAGGCTTCTGAGCTGCTGGACTGGACCCCTGGGAAGGGATCCCAGGGATAGGTGCCCTGGCCAGAAAGCGCACTAGGAGATGTGTCCAGGTTTGGCTGCATGAACCCCAAACTCGGGGGGCTGGGAGAAGAAACCAAGAGTGTTCATATACATCTGAGACTGAAAGGATTTACCTCCCTGCATTTCCATTTGCTTGTTTTCTAACTGGGGAAAATCCCTTTTGACAGCCCAGGCGGTGAGCTCCTAATTCCTGTCTCCAGCTCATTTTTCACTTCAATCCCTCAGCGAACGGATTTTAATGCTTGATGGATTCAAACGAAATTATTTCCGTTCCTGTGGCTTTGCAAAAGCCTCTAGGGTGCGTGTGTGCGCACAGAGGAGGCGGGAGGGGGCTTGTTTTCCTTACACTCCAGTAAGCCTCCTCTCCAAGGGAAACAGATGTCATTTCTTCATTTAGGACTATCTTGCAGATGATTTCTCCCATGCTGTCCTCCTGGCTCTTGGGTCGCAGGAGGACCCATGAAAGATCTGCTGTTCTGAGGGGTACAGGATGCAGCGTCCCAGATCAGTGCTTCTGCTGTGAACAGGGATTCAAATAATAGGACCAGACTGTGCTTCCAGGAATAGCATTGGATTGAGGGGAATAGCTGTGGGAAGAGTTCCCTATTCCCTCCCCATCTGGGAGTGAGACAACACCACAGGCTGAGATGGGGTTAGTGACTGAAGTGTTGTCTGGGTAATCAGCAGCCTCTGGCATTGACATCTTAGTTGAACATGTGTACAGTTCACTGTACTGCTGCTGTAATGGGCAAGTGTTGCTTCTTATTACAATTTCCCTCCTCTCCTGCCAGCAGAGATCACTGTGGGGAACTGTGCAAGGGCTCTGCTTGCATAACATCCAGTAATCAGTCAGAATTTCAGCTGCTCAGCCACTGTGTGTTTTTGTTGGTCTTTTTCTGCAGAGTTCCTGAGTCTGGGAGGCTAAATGATTTCAGTATTCAGTATCTCACCCTTCTATCCAAGCCAAAGCATCAGCATAATAAAAATTAACAAAGCAATCATTCTGTGACACATGGCTCTAGCAAATACTTATAACCATGCTAAAGATCCTCATTCTCTGAAGGGTTTGGAGTATGTCTTGAAGTTGATGATGTCTCTCAATGTATAAAGCTCCTGTTGTTAGGGTGTGCTAAGATCACTTGATGCAGAATCTAGATTAAGTTGTTTCAACTTACTGTAACAGCTACCAAGCTGCCTCTTGCTCAGGCAACAAAAATAGTCTTGCTCCTGGAGTTGGAAATGTATTGTGTGTTCCTCCACAGCATATCCTGGGCTCCTAGGACAGCCTCCTATGTCCACAGCCTCCTGTGGATGTTTTTGTAGAGCTACTGATTTTCATTAAAAATGTGTATTATAAAGCTGAAGGATCTAGGGACTACAGAGTGTAGCTTGCAAGTTTGCTCCGTTTTATCTGTTTCTGGTATTATTTTCAAATCCCAGCTTGTTAAACTTCAGCTTTTTTCAGTATAAATATTCTAACTCTAATTTTTTTCTTTTGTTAAATACATTATCTGCAAGTAAGAAGTCCTACTTTATTAGTGTGGTTTTCTAATATGTTGCACGAGAGACTGTCAGCTTGCATTATAAGTATTCAAAATTATACATAAGCATATGTTGAACTTTTAGTTGTAAATACAGTAATATGGCTACAGTGTAGCATTTCAGGAACTATTTAATTGATCTAGTTAATATATTCTTGCTTGTAATTGTATATTTATTTCAGTCTTCTCAATAATCCCCAAGTTTTTGAGCCAGGGACGGGAAACTGAAACATTAATTAACTTTGGAACTTCATTAATAGAATCATGCTATGTAGAAGAGGACACTGATTTATGAGGCAGTAGATGTTGACTAGCCTGAGAGATTCAGCTAATTGTTAGAGCAATGGTGTAAGAAAGTTTTCTTTTACATATCTTTAGACTGTAAAACATAAAGCAATCTAATTGACATTTTCTGAAGGTTCAATAAGACCCTTGTTTTTGAAAAAAAAACACAACCAAAACCAGAAAAGAATCAATCTCTAGAAAATAAATCCAGCAACCCCCAGTTTGTTTATGTAGCACTGAGCCCTGTGAACTTTGGTGCTCACTCTCTTGGCCAGAGCACGGGTGTAAGGAATGTGAATTCTGTTCTCACAAGCTCTTCCTGGGGAAAGCCAGCAGAGCTGCAGGGGGGAAATGAGCAGGGACACCTGCTGCTGAACAAGAGAAGCTCAAGGCTGCACCCCAGTTTCTTCTCTTTTGCTGCTGTAGACTGTAATCTCTGCACGAGCTGTTGTTGTTATTGATGATGATGATGTGATGCTGCAGATACATTTCCCTCCCTCCAAGATGCTGTTTGTGCCACAGCCTTTTCTGCCTTTGATCACAGCCAAGAAGATGGCTTTGACATTTTATCTAGTCCCCTAGCTCACTGCAAAGTCATAATCCTTCTAATAGCTGCAGGTTTTCAGTTTAAGTCTTTTGGTAATATTCCACCTTAATTGTAAAGCACTTCAGTGATATCCAGAAGCCTGTCTTACATAACAGCCTTATCCACACTTGAGTCCTTCAGAGCTGGAGTGTCAGGAAAAAACCTCTGTTTGATCTGCCTAGTCTGTCATTAGTCCTTATGCCTTTAATGCACAAACCCATTTAGAAATTAACAGTACATCTAAGCTCAGCCAATGTATTTTAAAAAATATTTTATACTATTAGAAGGAGTATAACTTGCTGTCATGCACAGGTTTAAGTGATGTAATTTAGCAAAGTAAGATATTTCTTAAAGTGCTAGTGCTGATAAGATCCTACTATGTGTTAGCTATTTTTGAGCTGGGTAAATAGATGAAAGCACTTGGAAACTGGGAAACTGGGAATTGTTTTCTCACTGTGAATATCTCAGAAAGTCACTGAAAAGGAAGAAAGGAGAGAAAACTTTCATAATTAATAGTAAGCCTTTATGCAGTATGGTTCCTCAGATTTTAACTCATTGCAGATGATCATCTCTTTTCCCTTATACTGCTTCAACTATTTCAGACAATTGCCAGCTTTTCTCAATAGATACATATTTTACTAAAGCCTAGAAGTGAACTTTAAAGCTAACAAATTGGCATATTTTGAATATGAACCTTCATGTTTCTTTGTCTTAAGGATTGATTCAGCTTAGACATATTGTTCAGACTGAGCAAAAGCTCAAAAAGTAAACAGAGACCCTTCTTAGTAAACTGATGCAGGAAACAGAGTTTTAATAGAGTTTCATGTTATTAATAAGCAGATAAAGAAGAGATGTGAACCTGAGCTTCAGACAGCAAATATGAACACTTTCCTAAATCCCATTTCAAAAGATAAAGAACATATCAGCACGTGCATTTAGAAATCACATCCAGAAACAGAAGATTTCTGTTTTCTCTGGTTTCTGTACATGCTGCATTAAATTATTCTTAGAAACCAACAACACTTGTACCGTGTATCTGAACCCAAAGTCTTAAATCCAAAGACCTGAGAACACCTTTGGAAACCAGGCATTACTGACTGCACTTTCCATGGAAAGGAGCTAAGGCATAGTGCAATGAAGCTCAGACCCCTGTAGGTGCACTTCACTGTGGGGAAAGATGTCAGAATGTGGCATTCAGTGATTCCAAACAAATCCCAGGCAGTGAGTGGTCAGTAACTCTTACTTTGATACCCACTCCCTACTTATACTCTAGGCTATGCTGCCAGCCTGAAAACTGCAAAGCCAATTTTTGCCACTGCACAAGATAAAACTGCTCATTCTACATGAGTTAATTTGATCCTTTAATAACAATGAAGTAGAAATGCCTCTCTAGATGTTTAATAGGATTTGCCAGAAATTACTAAAAAACGACATTATTCAATCTAACTTGATAACAGTTCTAATGAGATGTTGTTAGATCAGCTACCAAAATGCAACCCTCTGAAATGAGGCATAAAAAACATACTGCAACTAGCAATATTTGTATGATTGGCAAATTATTATATCCAAGATGGAAAGTCAACCTAGGCAGGCTGTAACTACCTAAGCTGTAACTCATTCACGACATCAGTTCTGTTATTAAATTACTGTTAAATAAATAAATAAATAAGGTCTCCAAGGTTAGGAATCCTCAGTGCCTTAGTTTAGTTTCTTGTGCCAATGACACAACAGCATCTTGCCCCAGCTCCCTCTGCTACCCTGCTGACTCAGCAGGAAGGTGGTAATGCTTGGACAGGAGTTTTGAGCAGCTTTGCTACAGAAACAAGATGTTATCCGTCCACGGGCCCCCATGTTGTCCACCCTCTTGTGTCAGTACTAGGGCTATAATTTTTCATTTGAAATGGACTACTGGCTACCAAGAGAAACCTGACCATATTCTGCAACTCATAAATCTTTCTTTCTGATTATAGTCCAGATATGTTGAAGCCTGTCTCTCCCTGCAGCTATCTTTTACCAGAACTGTACTGGTTATGTACCAGTATCAGTGTTCATTAAATAAAATATTGGAAATAGAGCAGCTCTATGGAGAGAGAACAGCTGCCCTGGAGATACTGAGTGATTCATTTCAGCTGATCCCAAATGAATTTCAACTCACTGTAGTTATTTCATACTCTTGCCTGTTTGTTGTATAACAGAATTTATGTTGTATAACTGAGTTATTCTGTGATGGTAGCTCTTGTTTTAGTTGGTCATAGTGAAAGGGCCAAAGAATGAAAAACAGCATCTACTTTTATTCTGATTTCCCAGGTGCATCAATAGTGGCGAAATAAAATATGAAGACAGATGTATCATAATCTTCATACACCTTAATGCCCTTCCCACTGGAAAGTAACACTCTCCCAAAATATACACAAGATGTTTTCTTTGCCAGGAGATCAGGCTGCCAGGCAATGAGCAAGTGGTAGCAATTTATTCACCTTTGTTGCCCAACTGCTTCCAACACAGACCTCAAGTATCTGGCCATCAGTCCATTCACACATTGTCTGAATTAATTCTTTAGGCAGTTGATAAATAACTTTTTTTTTTCCAGTTTTTCAAAGATTAAATGTTTCTAGTCAGGAAAAAAAAAAAAAAAGTAGGCTTTTTACCTGATAATCAGGATTTTTTTTTTTATGCAGCTGAAAGGTCCACCTATGTCTCTAAAAGGTAGCCATAATCCTGTGGTCCAGATCCTATTTGTGAGAGAGGTCACTCCATCACATATGTAATGTATTGTGACTGTAAAACATCTGCATGGGCTTGTGAAAAGCTTTGCTCTTGTCTGAAAGCAGAAAACTATGAAGTGATTTAATTTTTTCCTTCACGTATTAATTGCTGCACTCAATGTAATCCAGAGACAAACCAACCAGTTGAGCATTCCCTTGCTATGTGGCACATTATCATTTTATGCCTTGAGACTGTGTTAAATGGAGAGTGGAACCACTGTCACTGTTTGTCCTGGTTTGGGCCAGGATAAAGGTGATTTTTCTGTCTTGTAATTTTGCTTTCAGCTAAGTGTCTTATAAGAGTCATGGCTTATAAGAGCCATGTCTGGTTTGTTTCAGGGATTTTCAGAGTAATTTTTTCCTAGAACCTGTACTCAGATAGCCACTTACTGTGCTTTCTGCCTGCCTTGTGGTTCACCTCCACTTGCACAGCACCACCTTCTACACAGAAGTAACTGTGAGGTTGATTGTAGTTTGGCAACAGATGTCTGATACAAAAGAAAGAGGTGACATTTGCCAGCCATGGGCACTAAAAGTGCAATGCTGAGCCAGCTATATCAGCTTAATTAGTTGCACTTCTAGCTGTGTGAACTGGAAGACAGATGCAAAAAGGGTGTGTGGGAAGGAGGCAGGATGAGGAGTAATTCCAGGAAAATTGTTTACTCTTGTTACATGCCTGACGTAGGGAAGGTTGGGCCTCTTCTTAAGAGCCTGTAAGTTAGGCCACGCATGCTGGCTCAGGGAGCTTAGGCATATTTGACTCATTGAGCAGCAGAGTTTTTGTTGCATCTTCTTTCATGTTGGTTTAAAAAACTAAAAAAGTGTTTGGGCATCATCTCTTTGTGGTCTTCTGCTCTGGATGGTCTCTAGCATTCCCACAACATAGAGCTGTAGTGTCAAACCAGGGTCTGTGCCCTCATAGAGTATCATAGAGAAAAGGTTTGTTGCTTCCCTTTAGAAACATTTCCCTGCTTCCACACTGATGACTGCTCTTACCTGGGTTTCCTTCACCAGCTCTGTGGGCTCAGCCTGGCCCTCTGTTGAGCCCTGTGTAATTACCTTATCATGTCTGAGGAGCTTCACCTTTCTCCCTATTCATTTCTTCTGCCCCCTCTGTCATCTTTCCTACAACTGTGTTTTTCTTGTAGTTCATCAGTTCCTCTTGTGGACTGTTATTTTTGTTCCACTCCCTTCATCCTCTTTTCTCATTTTCATAGGCTTATTACAGGATCACACTGCAGCCTTTCCCCCCTTTGGTACTATTTGACTATAGAAAACAGTGACTGCCAGTCCATCTGCCAGTCTTGTCCTGGCAAATACAATGGGAAGTTCTCTGTTTGCAATCAAGATGCAAGTAACCAGGGTGGATTTGAGCACAGGGATTACAGCCAGAACAATAATGCCTTTGTAATGCTGTTGGGATTATTCCTCTCCTGTGGTGTAAAATCTGAAGAGCAATACCATGTCTTCAAGCAAACAGAATCTCCAGCTGTCAGTTTTTTTGCTTCCTCTGGAGGCAGACACATGCCTGTCCAAATACAATATGCCAGAAGACTGATACTTGGCATCTTAATGACTATTGAAACATGACATGTTTCTGAAATGCTTTAAAAGCGATGGAGACATAGTGAAGGGAAAGGTGTGGCCATAAATTAGTTCCTCTTCTGTTGCAGGACAGATTCCTGACTAGTATCCAAGTCCTCAGCCCAGTCCAGTTTAGATTTTCCTGTCCTTTGGCAGATTGTGCATATAATGTCATAATTACCCTAGACGGTGATGTTCTTGCAAATGCAGGTGAGAGAGACAATAAGTCTGAGAAGCTAGCACCAAGGAAGCTGCTTCAAAACATTACAGACTCTTTGTACCTTACCATCAGCAGCTTGAGGGGGAATTTTTTTCATGAGCAGTTCTCACACATTTCATAAAGTCTTTTTCTGGGCTGTTGCCTTGAACTGAAATTGAAATATATTCTTCCAGGTTCAGGGCAGGCAATGCAGCCCCTCTTTGAGCAGTGTCCTCAATTTTTTCCAAAAATTTTTTCTACACAAGTGAAGCCAAAAAAGAAGTGAACAAACCCTTCCCCAGAAATACTCGTGCATTTGCTCACACAGATGCTTTTTGACAGCATTTTTAAAGAAAGACAGGATTTGACACTTGCAGGCAGTGCTGTATTTGTCATTGCAAGCTGGAATTGGATCCACCTTCCCCCGCCGGCCCCAGGCTACTTGCTCACTCCAGGATCCTCTGGGTATGGGGAGGGAAGAGCAGCTCCTCTCTGGCTTGACCTCTGGCTGAATCAAATGGAGGAGGGGTTGACATGTCTCCATCTTGGGAGGCAGTAAGCATGTACATTATGTAATATAATTGTTGTGTCTTGAGGTTTCAGGCCTGTTCTCTTTTGTGCTGCCAGATGGAAGAGAAGCCACATTCTCTCTGGAGTTATGTCCCTCTGCATCTTCCCGCTCAGCTGTGCTGGAATTGTGTGTGTCTCTGTAGCCAGGCACTGTTGTTCCCTGGCATTTGGCTCTGGAATAGCTAGCTCTTTAGTATGCAGTGAATGCTATGCAGCCACTGTGATCCTGAGATTAATTTGTCTAGAAAAGGAGATACATGAAGAACCTCCAAAATTAATGTGTGAGGAGGATGTGCTCCAGATTCTCTGAGCAGCTGGGGTTTGTTCCAAGCTGAAACCCAAATACAGGTAAGGACAGTCAGGTTCCTGATTTGTGTTCTCACTCTGTCCCCTTTCATAGGTTTTTCAGCTGTTAATGCTGTTCTGTTGCCCATTTCTGCAACAGAGCCTCTGCCTGCACTGTTAATACCTCTGTTAGTCAAGCTGTTTCTTGCCCTGATCCCTAAAGTCCTCTCCCAAGTGATGAATCACACAAGTGCTGGTGCATCCCTTCTCACTAATGAGGCATCTGCTCCAAATTCTGCAGTGCTCAGTTGATGGATGCAAGGAGCTGCGACCCACCTGTAGACAGCTGTGTAGCTACAGTCCTCAGGGATAGCTCAAAAGACCCCAAGGAGGATGAGGACAGTGTTAGTTATTCCTGCGAGACAGGAATAATCTTATCTATGTGAACTTCTTCACAGCAATGCCTTGTCAGCACCAGCTGCAACTCCAAAAATGGCAACTTCTCTAGAAGCAATGTTGCATCCTGACAGAATTAACTTCCCCAGGACAGGAAGGTATTGAGAAATGTTCATGTCAGCCTCCTGCTATCTCTGGCCAGTAGCAGCCATGACTCCTCCAGCAGTGCAGCTGCAGCACAGAAAGCTAGGGCTTGTCTTCATCCAGCCATGATCAGTGGTTCTGCACTGCTGATAGCAAACAGGAGCTGCCTGTTCTGAAAAAAAAAACCAGACAACCAACCAACCAACAACCAAACAAAAAGCAAGCAAGACAAAACCAACCCCCCAAAAAGGTACCTTGGCTATAATTAGGAGGTGAAATGACAGTGCAGGTATGAATGGGAAATTGTTACTCAGTAAACATCCTCACCACAACCCCCTTCAACAGCCCATTTCACCAGCACAACAGCTGCTGCCACGCATCCAAAGTGGCTCTGCCCCCTGAGGACAGATGGAGGACACCTTGTGCAGGAATTGCACACGGCTGCTGCACATCTGGTGTTGGTAGCACTGCTGAAGCCACAGAGTACATCAAGCCAGGGCTGCAGTGTAATTCTTTCTGCAGCAGCTTTTCCCTGGATGTAGTGTTCGGGGGCACAGCAGCTGCAATGTGAGAAGTTGCACTTGGGTTGTTGCAGAGAAGGCTGTGTCATCACATAGTAACTGCTGTGCATGTGCCAGCAAGAGCAGAGCATGAGTAAGCTTATTATGCGATAATCACACCTTCATCTTTCTGGGTGCATAAACTGCTGAGGTATCCATATCAGGCAGTGAGGCACAATCACTGTCTCAAGTCTGAAGATGAGGCAAGAGGAGCTGGGTCCTTTCCTCACTAGGAACGTATGTCTGATTTGACACCATTATCTTTTACTGTTTTTAAACAGAACATCATTATTGAACCACCTGTTGCCACTTAATTACCTGTGTTTGATTACAAATATATTAAGCAATTGGCTTTTTAGGTACCAGCTCCTTCATTTTTAGATCCATTTATGGTGTCTCTGTGTACATTCTAAAGGCTGGATCAAAACTTCCCCTCTGGGCTGTCAGACAGGCAGCGCTGAGCACCGAGCCCCATCTCCAGACCTTTGGGAAATCTGGGATTTGGATTAACCCTTTGAATCCTCTCAGTTATACCGGCAAGACCTATAGGCGCTGACCTATAGAGCCGGTGTGCATCGTGGTCCCGTTTCTGTCGTCTGAGCACCAGTGGGCCCGTGCCGGTCCCGGGGCTGCAGCGGAGCACAGGGGTGTCCTTCCGCGGGGCAGGGGTGTCCTTCCGCGGGGCAGGGGTGTCCCCCCGCGGGGCAGGGGTGTCCTTCCGCGGGGCAGGGGTGCTCGCCTTCTCGGCTCTGCCCTCGGAAGCACCAACCTCCCTGCAGGGAGATGGGGGAGCCTCGGGGGTCCGGCCTTTCCTTCCCCTCCCCGCCGCCTATGGGACGTCACCCCCGCCCTTCCCCTCCGCGCCGCCGCCGGGGGCGATGCTCCCGCGGCTCAGACCCGCTGCCGCGCCGGGGGGCTGAGGCCCCGCCGTCCCCCTCCCCGCCGGGCCCTGCCCGCACGCCGCCTCCCGCATACCCCCCCCCCCCCCTCCGGCGGCGCCGCTTCGGCTGCCGGCCCCAGCGGGGGGGAGGCCCCGGCTCACCTGGAGAGGTGGAGGCGGCGCGGGGGGAGCCCCGGTGGGGGAACGGTGACTGCCAGCCCCCGCCGGAGCGCCCCTTCCGCGGCCTTTGTCTGCGCTGTCACATGGGCCGCGGTGCGGGATTTAAGCGGGTCTCCGCAGGACATGCCGTGAGCGGCGCGCCGCAGCCCTGCCCGCAGCGGCAGCGCTCCGCCCGGCCGGGGATGCGGCTCTAGCGGCTCCGCGATGAGCGGCTCCTCCATGGCGAAGAGCGAGTCCCGCACTTCGCTGCTGAAGGCTGCGGGGTGCCGGAGGGCGGCGGGCGGCCAGCCCCAGCCCCAGCCCCAGCCCCGCGGCAGCCGCGCCCGGGACGGCAGAGGACAAGGCGGGCAGGCGGGGAGGGAGCAGAGCCAGGAGCTGCTCCCCGGGGAGCCCAGTGCCCGCAGGCCGCTTTGCCACCCGGGAGCCCGGGAGGACGGAGCGAGGGGCGCGGGGAAGCTGTCACATGGACGGGGGGAGAGCCAGCCGGAGTCTGCGGAAGGAGGTCCAAGGAGAGGCAGCGGCAAGGAACCGGCGCGGACATCCCGACATCACCACCACCTCCCGCCGCACGGCAGCCACAGTCACCCCCAGGACCAGCATCTGCTCTCAGACAGGGATGGGGAGGAGGCAGAGGAGGACTTTTTCTTCAGTCACAGGCAGAGGTCCAGCAGAGAGTCTCTGAAGCTCTCTGAAAGCGCTTCCCCTCTGTCCAAATCCAGCAGCAAGTACTCCACCAAGTCCAGCGGCAGCGATCGCTCTGTAGAAGCGGACCCCCTCTTCCACCAGCTGCACCCCATGCTCAACTCGGTCTTTGGCCAGGTAAGGGGCAAGCAGCCTCTCGTCCCCCTCCTCTCCCTCCTGCCCCCCGCGCCCCCTTCCTCCTGTCGCTCCCGGACCTTGGGCTCCTCGTTCCGGAGCCCCCGCAGCTCTCACTGCGCTGCTTCCCGGCCGCCCCTGCCCAACTTCTCCCGGCGCTGCGGCACCTCCGCTGCGGGGCCGGCCCCGAGGGGGGCTCCGCGGCGGGGAAGGGGCGCGGGTCGGGGCCTCCCGCAGCCCCTGGCCGCCCGCTCTCCCGCCCCGCCGGGCAGTGCTGGCGGGGGTGCTGGCGGGGGCAGCGCCGGTGCTTTCCCTGCCGCCGGGGGAAGTTAGGACTCTGCCTGCTGAGGGTGAGAGTCAGAGAAGCAGATTTAAAAAATGTATTCACTTATCAGATTCCATCTCTCTGGCTCCCCGCCTTGCTTTGCTGTATTTGTTTACATCTCCTTATGGTACGTTTCTGTACAATCAGCATATGAATCATTTCTGATGGCAGAAGCCGTCAGGAGAAGGTAGTGGGGAAAACGACCAAAAAAAAAAAAAATCCTGACCCAATTCTGAAGCCTTCCCAGTCACTATGTTAGGATGGAACAGATGCTTTCAGTGTTTGCAATCTCTTGTGGTACAAAGCTGTCGCTTTTAACTGCTTCTGGCAGTGAAATTATCCAACAGGGCCATCCTCTAAAAATGAAAAGGCAGAGAGGGACATGGGTCAAAATTTTCTTTTATAGCCATTAAGGGATGTTACTGGGAGATGTAATCTCCAGGAAGATTAATGTGACTGAAATCTCCCAGAAGCACAATTACAGGTATAAGCCAGCTGAGTTCCAACACTGGAAGTGATCAGTTAAACCAGAAATATGATTTTGGGGGGGTGTTGTCAGGTCTTTTTTTTTTTTTTTTTTTTTTCCAGCAGGTTCAGGAGGCTTTGCAGGGTGCCCGTTCAAATTAAGATTATGGAGAGAATGAGAAGAATTTATGTAACTGGGTGGAAGGAGGTGATGCACTCGTACATGTTTAATTTGGTGTCAGGAAGTATTGTCTACTTCTGTTCATACTGTCTTCTCCAGAGTAAAGTCAAAGCACATCTGTTCTCCTCAACAAATCTGATTCCTCACTGACAGTCTGTTATTTATGAATGTTACACTTGTGTTTAACTCAGAACAGTATTCCCCTCCCTGTGTCTGTGGTATGCCAGAAGTGTAGATTAAAATTCTGTAGTAGCAATAAGCAAGGGCCTGGTGAGTGGCTTGGTGCTCAGCTGGGTTACAAAAATCAACATTTCATCACTAGGCTTAGAAATCCATGGGCCTGGTTTGTGATGTACTTACAGTTCTGAGGAAAGTGAAGATGTATCTGAGAAAAGATTTTAAGTCTAAGGAACTGTATGTCCCCAAAGTGTCAGAAATACAAACAAGTCTGTGCCAGGGCTCCCACTCACAGAAACCTTTCTAGTTTTGAACCAAATTGTATCTTTATTTTACCTGATCTGCTGCTTGCATTCCGGTGTTGTAAGACACTTCTGAAAGCCTTATACACAGTAAAGTTTAACTGTGCTATGGAACAATGCCTCTTATAAAAAAGACATAGGTACAAGTTTAGTTTTCATCTTTTCACTGGGTACATTGCACCAGTGCTTATAAACAAACATCAACATCTTTCTTTTAGTGCATAATAATATTTATTCCCATTTATTTCTGTATTCATCTCTCATATGCTTTTTTTGAAGTAACTGTGAGAGAATGATCATATAGTGGAGATTTTGTGACTGGCTTGTAGGGCTGTATAGGGGATTTGTGGATACAGAGAGGGGAACTGTGATGTCAGATACACAGCTGGTTACAAGAAGAGAGATGTGAATATTTTTTGTAGTGATATAAACATTCTGGGATGAATAAAGGCCCAGTGATAAGAACTGTGGAAATTCTGTCATGGAACTGAATGATGAAAATTTTAATTTTGTGAGTGAGGAAACAAATGCTCAGCATTGTGTCAAAATGTGAGTGATATTTTGAGACAAACAAGGACTTTACACCTGCAGGAGAGCAATTTGCACCTGGGCTGAGGCAGGGTCATAGGCACAGCAGTGTCCAGGATTGCAGTGCAAGGCTGTGGATGCTGTAACACCAGTCTGCTTCATGCTGTAATTAGAAGAGAGCAACAGCTTGGCAGACAATTTTATTTAATACAAGAACTTCTCTCCAGCCCACACAGCCCACTGTGAAACAGTTAAAACAGTAATTTTGCAGTACATAGAAAGAGAGGAGCACAGTGATGCATAACCGCAGCAGCACTGTGCTGTGGTCCAGCACCAGTATATCTTGTCCCAGCTCCACAGATGTGGAACATCCTCACCCTGTTGTTCCACAGTGGTGCAGTGATGTGGTCACATATGCAGAGACTACAGTGGTACAAAGAGATAGGCAGAAAAGATCGCAGGGATGACTTCACAGAGGATGTCATTGTTGCAGTAACAGCAAAAAGGAGCAGCCCAGGACTACAGGGTTGTATCTGAAGGAGACAGATTTGTAGCTGTGCAGAAAAAAAAAAAGACAGTGCAGGCAGAAGTGCTGTGTTTATATAACCAACACAGCAATATAGTGCACCGTGGGTGTGTACACTAGGAGAATGCTAAGATACTGCCAGGATACAGGATGCAGTGCTATTTTATTAATTAAGCTTATACTCCATCAGTGCAGTGATGTTCTGATACTACAAAGCAATAACACTCTTTTAGGGCATTTTAGCATTTTGTAATTGAGTGGTACATGAATTAACAAATGTAGGGTAGTGTAATGATGTGTTAGTATAAGCCAGGATGTCATCTTAGTCTAATGACATGTTTGCACACTGGATCAGCAAGGCAGCTGCACAAGAGCGCTCTGCTGTGGAGTTTGTGCCGGGTGAGCGTGCAGTGCCGCACAGCACCGGGTGCCTGGAGAGCACAGCACTGGCAATGCAGTGGTGTGGTAATGCAATCCTGTGGCAGAACAGAGATGTGATACTGGTGCCATGTGGTAGGAGTTTGGCAGTGCACGGGTGTGATAATTGTGTAGTGTTGTAGCCTGACAGAAGAGCTTATCACTCGAATGATGTAGTAATACAATATTCCAGATGGGAGATATTCTATACATCAGTGATTACTTATGGTGTGATATTAGCCAAAGGCTGCACTGATCTCAGAGCACTGTCCTGTTGTACCAGAAGTCAGTGAGTGAGGTGCTACCACCATGTCACAGTTTGGGAAGCACGGCTGTGAGTGAGCACAAGAGCAACACCACAGACTTACCTGGTGACAGAAGTGCAGTGAAAATTCTGGCTGGCTCTACGCTGCCTGTGGCCGTGGGGCAGCAGTGTTTCCCAGTGTCCCTGCAGCAGCAGTGGCTCAGTGCACAGTGCAAGTGCAGTGACTCACAGGTGTACCTGGCAAGAGATGTGTGTGTGATAATGCAGCAAAGTGGGAAAGTGTCGAGAGAAGGGAGCATGGGGAGGATGTTTGGTTTAATTTTGGTTTGGTAGCAGGATAACGTTGGACTGGCCAAATGGTAAAGGAGTGTGGTGGTGCAAAAAGGAGCATGCTCTCACCTCATCAAAACAGAACAGCATGACAGTCCTACAGTGCCTGTAGCGTGGCTACAGGACACAGTTCATCAACAGTGCAGTATCGAGCAGTCGCACGTCTGGAACAGCAGAGGAGCAGCGATCCCTCAGCAGCTGGGATGGCAATGAGGTGGCATCCTGGCAGCAGGACACAGCTTATTAATGTGACAACAGTAGCAACGGCAGCACAGAGACCGGGACAGCAGGGCGGTGGCAGCAGGGCCCACAATGGCACAGTTTTGTGGCAGCAGCATTCCTGGGGCAGAGGTGATGCAGCAGCAGCTTGGCACCAGGCTGACAGCACAGCTCTGTGTGGGTACTGCAGCACAGAAACGCGCCCATCCTCGTCGCATTATTCCTCCTGTGCCACAGCCTTGGCCTAGCTGGTGTATTTAAGAAGAGCTTTTTCCGGGCCTTTGCTATGCAATATTAATTTGCAAACGATCCTGCCATGTGAGACCTGACCGTTTTCAGAGCCGTTTAGCTTTCACACCCTGCCTAACTGTTAAATTTTTCAGTAAAGTGATTCCCCAACAGTTTTCTGTCAATTGCCTCTGGTAGCATGGGGATCAGAGGGGACAAACAATGCTGTAGGGAATCATTAAACATTTACAGGCTTCTGCTGCTAGCACTGTGGCCAAAGGGGCTTTTGTGTTTCTATTTGTACAGGGAGTTAAAAGCCTCTCCTATCTGTATCCTTCTCTTCTTTCTGCTTTAGTGTCATCATACACATAACCATTAAAATAGGGAAGGAATCTTTCTGCATTTCCTATATAATTTTCCTTGTCCTGTTCCATCTTCCTTTACTCATAGGCTTTAGTTCTTCCTAACAGTTCTTCTTAACAGTTCTTCTGAGTGGACTTCACAGCAAATTGGGATAACAGAAGTGTCCCCATTTTGGGACAGTCTGTGTGGGAAGCAGGTGTCAAGAACGTTCTCCTTTAAACCAGGTGGAAGTGGGTATGGAAAACGTACCTTGTCCAGTCTCTCACCCTTCTGGTCTCCTCAGCTGTAGTATGTCCTTGTTCCTTCCAGCGGAGCTTCAGCTGACACTAACAGGAGTTTTGCCCAAGAGCAGTCATTGCATCAGCACCGTGCTTGGAGCTCTGCCAGTGGGGAGCCGGGGAGCCCGGGCTGAGGGAGAGTGGCTAATGAATAAATGGCTCAGTAATGGCAGTTTTCAGTTGCCCCCGTGTATTCCTGAGAACGTTCAGGTGTTGCGTGGTGGGTTGGCAAGGGTCAAAGTCAGGATTTGTACTGCGCTGTAGGGCAGGTGACACAGCGGCGTGTCAAGGCTCCTGGCAAACCGAGGCCAGGCTGCTCGTTTACCCCGTGAAATCAGCACAGTAACCGGGGTGAGAGGGCTGCTTCTGGCTCAGAGGTGACCAAGCACCGGAGTGACACTGATCCCCTTGCGTGTCCTGGCTGGCTGGTACGAGGTGTGGGTGCACAGGCTGGGAGGGAAAAAGATAGAAAAAACACCGTATCCTCCCCCGGCTTTTTCTCCTCTTTTTTTTACAGCGCCTCTGAAGGCTTCTTGCTGTCCCAAAAAGGGGTCCCCAAAGGGCGCGGAGCGGGAACGGTGTCCCGGAGGCCGCAGGGGCCACTCCTGCAGCCGGTGGTACCCCCAGAACTGCTGGGGCTGGGGCGGCCGTTCCCACCCCTTCGCTCCGCCGCGGGGCTCCCCGGGACAACGGGGCGGTACGGGCTGGTCCTGCTGCCCCCCCCCCGGGACAACGGGGCGGTACGGGCTGGTCCTGCTGCTCCCCGGGACAACGGGGCGGTACGGGCTGGTCCTGCTGCCCCCCGGGACAACGGGGCGGTACGGGCTGGTCCTGCTGCCCCCCCCCCCCGGGACAACGGGGCGGTACGGGCTGGTCCTGCTGCCCCCCCCCCCGGGACAACGGGGCGGTACGGGCTGGTCCTGCTGCTCCCCGGGACAACGGGGCGGTACGGGCTGGTCCTGCTGCCCCCCCCCCCGGGACAACGGGGCGGTACGGGCTGGTCCTGCTGCCCCCTCGGTCCCGTCCCGTCCCGTCCGGTCCGGTCCCGTCCCGCCGCGCTCGCAGCCCCAGGGCGCTCCCTGCCGAACCCACAGCCCCCCCCGTCGCCCCGGGCCGTCCGGTGAGTGTGTCCGGTGAGTGTGTCCCGTGGTGCAGAGCCCGTCTGTGCTTCCCGCTGATGGCCAGGTGTGTATTGCAGGGGTTGTGATACCAGCCTGGGGCTCACCCAGCCGCCATCCCTGCATGTGCTGGCACAGCCCATGTCCATGCACGTAGCTTGGCATAAAGAGCCTTTGGTTAAAGTCTTGTCTGTATACACACAACCTGTATGCCTACAGCCCCTGCTAAATGTTCTGTGTGGCTATGCAAACCCCTCTGAACATGTGTATGCATTCCTGTGCTTAAAACAATTGTCCTATATGTACATCCCTGCCTGCTGACACCGGCCATAACTTCCAAGGTTTGTCTTGTGTTTTCTGTATGTGAGAGACACAGAAAAATATTGTTCCACTTGAGCACATGCAGTCAGCTCCCCTTTTGCTTAGCTTGGAGAAAAATTTATCACCTTTATTGCTGTAAAGAGCTTGAGGGATGGGAGCCAGACATACAGGATCACTGAGGGGCTATGTATAAGCTTTCTGCCTGCAGTGGGTCTACCAGCAAGCATTAATCTTTGTCAGTGATTTCCTTTTTAAACAAATCAGTTTTAGATGGATATGGAAAGACATGAAAATAAAACCAAGCTAAAAGAACATTTATTAAATATTCCATTCATGAAATATGCAGCAGCATGATCTGCTGCACTGAGATACACAGACCTTCTGGTTACATTCAGAAGTGTGTCCTTAGGTGTTGTCAGAGGTGTCAGGTTACATTTTTTTGAGAGAACAAAATCTTTCAATAGATAATCATAATTTAAATGAGTACACTGTACATTCCATCAGCATATATTGCCTTCATTTTTGTTTCATGCAATATTGGGTTTGAACAAAGTGTCAGGGAGTTTCGTTTTAGATGTAGTGGCTGGGCTGCAGGTTTATCAGCTGAGTTAGCTGTGGTTCACTGTAGCATCGCAGCTTCAGCAGCTTTTTCCCCAATGAGCCTGTGAGTGGTATTGATTTCTAATAACAAGTGGATATATGGTGTACATCCAGTAAAAGATGCCTAGCTAACTTTGGGCTCCCTTTCAATTATTCTCTGACATTCCTGTGACCTTAGAGAGGAACATCAGTGTCCATGAACTTGAGCAATTCTCCAATTTCAATCAAATGCCCGCTTAGAAATGACAACAAACAGCTATCATAGCTTATAGGGTGATATTTAGGTTTTCAGGAGCTTACTGTACCCTCATAAGACCATGAACTCAGTATTATCTATGAATGAAGACATTAGTGATATCCTAATACTTCTTCCATCCATTCGTCCCTTGGAGTACTTTGCACCATGCAACCATCTTTGGAAGGAATATATAGCATTGCTTCATCCCACACAGATGAAATAAATTCTCTGCTTTGGAAGGCAACCGTGTAACGTTGGGAGGCATTATGTCACAACGGCTGAAGGCAGGAAGTAGAAACCCATCAGCAATCCCCCTGCCTTCTGCTGAAATAATGCTAAAAGGATTTAAGTAGTTTGTGACCAGCTGTGTCAAGATATAGCCAGAGATCTTGTACTGGCATAGGCATTTGGATCCTTTTAAAGGTGTTGTCAGATCCTTACTCAATACAGGAGTGAGGCAGACCAGGGTTCTCTGATGATATATCTCACGTAGTGCTGCAGGGTTGGTTTGGAGTATTTGGTATGGACTGGTTCCCAGACCTCTGCTCACCTAAATAATGAGCCACAGTTACTGTAGCACCTCTCTGTGCCAGCCAGATATTGCTCTCCTGTCCCTCTTACTTTGAAAGAGGTAAAGGAGCTAAAACAGAATTAGCTGCTTTTGCATCAGTCCCAGACGGACAGAGAGTGATTCACAATTCTCTTCACCCTGAGCAAAGGGAAGGGACCATGTAAAATTTATTTTAAACAATCTTTGTACCATGTATACATGGCGAATTGTCACAGCAGCTTCTGAACTGTCAAGCTTGTATTTGTCTTTTTGTAGACCACTGATGATCTTGAAAGCAGAAAATAAGCACAGCACATTGTGCTCTGGCCAACACATCTTCTGCATAAGGACTTGAAAGTTGGTCTCAGTGTGTGGACCAGATCAGCATGGAAGGTGTCAGGAGATGACACATTACCATCTCATTTCATCAGAGGCAGAATAAAGCTAGCTAATTACAGGCAAAGCTGCTCTAAACAGAAGTTGACAGTCCAGGCTTTGTTACCTTGAGAGGGATGGAAATATCCTTGGTCTTTTTAATAACCTTTCTGTTGTTTGTGATTGAATATGATCCAATTGCTCTAATGGAGAAGAATATTCTGCACAGCATGAGTCAGCAACACTTTCTTCCTGGAACAGCTGACAGCCAAGACAGTTCCCAAACTCTCTGCAGAAATATTCCTTCCCCCAAATAAGGATCTGGACTGCATCCACCGATACCTGCTAGTGCCTCCCCTTGAGATGGACCTGTACTTGTCTGACTGGAACCATCCAAGGTTCATTAGAGGTCAGAAGACACACCTAGATGTAAAGCAAAAGGGCTCAGGACTCAGAAGAAGAGAGGGAAGCCAGCTGCAGAAGTTGAGAGTACCAGTGCATGTTCCAGCTATCCAGAGCTTTGAAGCAAGGCCCTCCACAGCACTGTCAGTGGGAAGATGGTAACAATATCTAATGCTCAGGCTCATCTAGGGTTATCCAGTAAACAAGACTGGGTTGTTTCTTGTACACTGCAGATCTCTAGCCACCAGCTAAAGTGTACTTGATCTGAAAGCTGCTAATCAATATGTGCACTCTTCACTCTGTGATAGGAAAAAATAGACCAAAAATTCTTGCCTTGTTAGGATAAATTAAGTAAGGTGGCATGTTTTAAAATACTAACTCTTCAAAAGATGCAGGGGGGCTCTTGGGTAAAACTATCAGTGAAAAGATGCTACAAATGATAATTCCCAGCTTTACTATATACTGCTGTCAGAGATTAACCCTTGCACCTACTGACATTGCTGGGTTGCAGTGTTTATGTCCTGTTGAGAACAACCCTCTAATACAATGTTCCGGCAGTTGAAAGACCACCCATAGAAACAGGCCTGGCATCTGAAGTACAGTCTCCCTGTACAGTCTCCCTGTACAAATGCATACTTCCACTGGGAATTTCTGTCAAGAAAAGCTACTGTCTTACCAGCATTCCCAAATTTTGGATTGACTTCTGTTCTCTCTGTTGTGGCTCTTGGGTGTCTGCTGCCATTGGATAAAGCTTTTGGCACCTACCAAGTGATTAGCTATGGTGAGATCCAACATTTTCCTATGAAATGCACACTTCTGCCAAAGGTGCCAGCACGAAGCACAGCACTTTTGCTTTTTAAAGAATCCAGACATTTTAAACTACCTAAATGACTCCCTGTTCACTGCCAAGTCACCCAGCCAGCTCTGTGCTCAGGGCAGTCAGTGTGCCAAATGCTTGTTTCCCGTGAGCTGAGACCTCACTGTATGCCAAACCACATCAGCTGATGTCTCTGCTGTCCACCTTGCACTCAGGGGAGAGGAAGGGATGTGGGCACATAGGCAAAAGCTGCATTTTGCAAAGTTCCTACCGATTTTTAGAAAGTTTACAACAGAGCCCCAGACCTTAAAAGAACAGTGTGATTGCCACAAAGAACAGTGTGGGAAAACCAGTATACATGCATGTGCAGCCCTCCCACATGCACACTGACTACCCCAGATATAGGCATACCCACAGATCAGCACCTACACACAAATGTTTTTGACACACTTATTCTCAGCATCCTGTTCTCTTACAGCAGCCTCAGTTGGAGGCAGGGAGAAAATATGTTCCTTCTAACCTAATCTTCTAATGACCTTTCTGCCAACTACCTTTCTGCCTATCTCTAAGCTCCTGTGGTGGTGATGGGAGCAGTATCCCAATGTAGAGAGTGATTTTCCTCCTCAGAGGTCAGCAGGGTCCATCTGCTACATTGTGATGTGCTGCTCCCAGTTGTTCTTAAGGGATTCAAGGTTAAAAAGTAGGTAAGAAAATTGTTTACAACTGTGTGTCTTGGACCCCTCGCGGCTCTGCTAGAGTTCTTGCAGAGCTGAAGGACCGTGTATTGCAAACCTTGTGCAAATGTGCTTCCAACACCACTTTCCTTCCTGGATTGTGAACTCCCTGCCAAGCTGGCAGAAGATTTCAGTTCTACCCTGCATGTTTCTTATAGCTGCCTGCATCTGCGGGGAAGAAAAGCAGGAGAGCAAGCGTGTCAGGGTGCCACGGTGGCTGGCTCCAAATGCTGTGGCACAAGCTAATATTTAGTGTCTGAGAGACACTAAATTTATTTATCTCTGAGAGACTTTTAGAGGTCTGTAAGGCACACTAAAAGGCTGTCTTCCAAAGCTGTCCTTTGGCAGTCTGGGAGCGGTGTTGGATTCTTCTGGCAGGAGATGTCTGACTCCCTTGCTCTGCTCCCTGTCTCTGGGAGATGCAGGAGATGGGCACTTCTCACTTACAGGGCGTTTCTGGGCTGTGCATTGCCTGTCAAGGAAAGATGCATTAACAGTAGGGAGGTGATTCTCTCTCCTCTCTGCTCTGGAATTGGAGTCATTTGTCTGGGGAAGGAGCCCAGGTGCCCTTCTCACTGTGTGTCATCTTCTGCTCAAGGGAGACAAGGCACTTTGTCAACAAGCAAGGAACCTGGGGAATGGCTCCAGCTGACAGAGGATGTTACTAATGACTGTCACTTCTGGTAGATCAGCCTCCCATTAGCTGCTTTAAGAGAGGAAAGGGAAATAGAGCTAAAGATGAAAGCCTTGATAGGAGCTGGGAGTCTCAGCATTCTCCAGCAAAGTCCTGCTGCAAGGCCCAGGGCTGACACAGCCCCCAGGAGTGACTGTGTATTTTCTGTGTCAGAGTCTTTACACTGAAAGCAGGAGACAGGCCTAGCTCAGGAATGGTTCTGCTTCCCAGCCCACTATGGGTGGACTCTGCTATGGAGATCTTCCAGACCAGAGTTTCCCTATGCTCTGTCCTTCTCTCAGTCAGCCCTGAGTACAAACAGTGTGTGTCTGTCACTGTAGCTTCTTGATTCAGAGGGCCTGTGGACCTTTGTGCACCTCCTTCCCAGGCCATGGAGTGAAGAAGACATTGAGAGGATCAGAGAGGAAGCTATTCCACTGCCTTCAGTCTTGGGAAGCAGTTAGTACAAGGAAGAACAAGAAACACCATCCTGCTTGGCCATGAACTTCTGGCTGCAACTCCAACTGGAGAAGCTGTTAGCTCTTGTGGTTGGAATCCT
The DNA here is from genome assembly GCA_023637945.1 of Phaethornis superciliosus. NCBI lineage: Eukaryota > Metazoa > Chordata > Aves > Apodiformes > Trochilidae > Phaethornis > Phaethornis superciliosus. The sequence goes on from JAJQWJ010000020.1 coordinate 3,671,091, forward strand.
AAACTCATCTCCTCATATGGAAGAAGCCTCTGTTGATTCACTTTACAATCATACTTGATTTGCACAGCACCAGAAGGGTGGAAGCAGAGCAGTCCCTTCTTTGTTCTGACATTTCTAGTTCATCCTTCTCTGTCCTCCAGCCCTAGAGCTGCCAGAAGTGAGTCCTTGGCTCCTGCTCAGAAAGCATGTGGTGCAAGTACTCAGCCCATGGGTTAGGTCTTTGAAGAGCTTTTTGTTTGGAACCTCACTCACAAGAAAAGTTGTGAAACCTTTCAGCTGAACACCTGAGTATCTTGCCAGCCTACTGCATAGGCAAGGTGTAGGATCAGTGTCATCTTGGTCTTCATAGTTCTTGAGGGCATTAGTTCTTCATGCCAGGGCTTCTTATCACTGTGGGGGTGCAGCTGTCATGGCTTTGTAGTTAAGGGTGCATTCACTGTCCTGTTCAGATGCTGTTTGCCTAGGTATGATGGTGAGGTTTTATTGCAATTTAAATCTCTTTCCAGACTGAATGTTCTTACGGTCAGCCTGAGGTCAGAGGAAGATGTATTGAGGACTCACCCCTTTTCTTTCAGAGATTATTCTGTTACTACAACAGACTTAATGTATAAAGTTCAGAGCTGGATTTAGGTTTAGGAGCCTCTTAAGTATCCCAGGACTTGGGTGCTTAGAAGTGGAATGGATGGATCTGATGTCCAAATTCTTTGCTTCACATTAGCTAACCTGGGGCACTTTGAATGTAGGATTCAGGTGTGAGGCCACATTTGGCAGACTTGTGCAGGTAAACCACCAGTTGATTTCTACTTGCAGAAAGCTGGGAAAACTTTATTGCAAGACTGGCTCAAGGTCTCTCCCTTGTGGTTAAAAATTACTGTCCTGAGGCTCAGTGTTGTGGGTTTCCTGGACTGCTGTCTGCCTCCAGGCTTGCTTCCACTGTGGCAGAAAAAAAAATAGGGGACTTCTAGGTCTGCTGGTATTTATAAGATGAAACACATTCCACTCAGATAAATGGTCCGTTTCTGCTCCAAAACAAGCTCCGGACTCTGCTTCGTGCCCCTAAGTGGATTGCCTTCTGGCCAGCCTAGCTCTCTGATGATTGAAAAGCCTAGAGGAGTTAGAAGGGGGGTGGGTAGGGATGCAATATTCAGAGGCTGTGTGGACCCAAACTAGCTGGATTCACTGAACTCATCACTGAAATCACTTCTTGTGGTGCCTCTCTGTTTTAATTCTCCCTGAATCAGCCCTCTCCCGTGAGTGAAACAATCTTGCCTGCAGATTGAGGGGGGTGGGAGGGATTTGAACATTAATCTGATGTAGATTATACATCCGCCTCCCTCTCTCTCCCCTTCTCACACTCTCTCCCTCTCTCTCCCTCTCTTTCTGTCTCTTTCTCTCCCCTCCCTCTCCTTCCTGCTTCATCTCTTCAAGAAAGTGAACATAAAGTAAAAACACGGAGAGAGAGGCAGAGAGAGAAAAAGCTCCCTGAAGGGGAAGCCCCAGCAGCCAGTAGCTGTTTGGATTTGCCTGGCGCTGCCTTTCTTGCTTTGCTCCCAAGGAATACCTTTAATGGGATCAATTGCTTCAGTTCCTTTATAACCAAGTCCACCGGAAAGGCAGACTCAACATATTATGGGCAACTGTGTGAAGTCTCCACTGAGAAACCTCTCAAAAAAGGTATGTTCCCTGACTCAAAGTGCGCTGTGCATTTCCAGTCCTGCTTCTTGGGAGGGGTGATACCGTGAGCAGATGGGAATGGGAGGTGGGAGAAACACAGAGATGTGTATGAAGGTCTCAGCTCTCTTCACCAGACTTTTTTTGTAAGAGCTGCTCATGCGAGTGCAGCTGTTTGAGCCTGGGATGCTGGGTGCCACAGCATGTGTGTAAATAAATGTGTATGGATGCATGCACAAGAGTAGTCTTGCATCCTGCTCTGTCTGTCTGTGTCTGTCTGTGTCTCTCTGTGCCCGTGTGTGTCTGTGTGTACAGCTGGTTTCGTGCAGACTTGTGCTTGTTGATGTGCACAGCACACTGGCACACACTGTCTGTGTGGGCATCGGAAAGTGTGAGCATATGAGTGAGTTTGTGTGTGCCTGTGCTTCAGTTGAGAGGTATTGTCATGACTGTAGTCATGTGTCATTTTTGTAGGGACATGTATCCATGTACACAGGAATGGGGGTGTGTCTGCACATGTTCTCTTGGCAGGTAATGATGTGCACACCTAATGAGCCTACCTGAGCTACATGTGTGTCCTTAGCTCTTTATGTCTCGACATTGACATGCTGAGGTGTGTGAGCAAGTCTGCAGCGTTGGCTGGGAGTGTGTAGGGAGGGAATCTGTGTGCATCACACACATCTCCCAACTTGTGTCGTGCTGTGTGTACCTGGTAGTTAGTAGATGTCCCCGTAGAAGTTGTCTGTAAAGATGTTTGTATTTTTATATATATCCTTCCTTGTGCATGCACCCATCTAGTTTTGTTGTATGTGTTTGGTACAGGAGCATGGTTTTCTTGGTGATCTGTTTGTCCATGCCTCTGTTTGTGAGGGGATACACTGGACCTTGGCTGTGTGTTTGTGCATCATGTCACACATCTGCACAGTCCATGTGTCTACATGCTTGGGCCTAGCTGGACTTCATCTGCAAGCTGCCATGTGTATCTGTTAGGCTTCAACCTGTAGTCTGCTTTGTGCTGAGGTATTATGTTGTTCCCAGGACAAATCACATTCAGGAACAATTCTGCTGTTAGTGACTAGGTTGAAATGGGAATGACATGCCCCAGAAATATTTCTTGCTTGACTGAAGAAGGTCTTGCATCACTGTGTACCTGTCAACTTAATGGTTCGCACTTAGCATTTCTGCAAATCTAATATCTCAGCAAAAACCTATGCAATACACTCCTCATAAATGAAAAAGTTGCACTAAACATCGAAAGTATTGCAATGAGGAACTACCTCTGTGGAAACCTTGCTGACAGTGAAATGCCACTGTCAGCAGGATGTTCCACCCAGGAGACCTTGCCACCCAGGAAAGCTCCCCTGGCATGGAGCTCTTGGGGAGAGGACCTCCCTAGCAGGGAGTTTCTTCTGGTCACAGTTGTGCATAGAAACACAGTTTTCTTATTATCTCAGCTGCTGTAAACAAAGCCAGTAATGGCACAAAGCTGTTTCAGGGGAGTTGGGACACACAAGGAGCAAATCCATCACCTATCAGGCAGTGCTGAGACCAGTCACCAGGTCAGGGTGACCTTCAAGGAGAGCTAGAAGTAGATGAAGTTTACCCAAATGTTGCACATATGAAAAATCAACGTCAGTGCTTGTAGGTTACCTCCAACTTGCAATAAAAGGAGCTGGCTGCAGCTGTGCTCAACATGATCAAGGCAATTGCAATTAAAGTCTGACGTGGGGCCAGGGTGATTGAATCAAAATGGATTCAAGACACAAGACTGTGTCATCAGTCTTCTGAGTAATTTATACTTTCATTCCTAAAAGCTGCTTTGAATGATGCATTTTGTGCCTAGTTAGAAGGCCTGGGATGGCAGGACTGAAGAGAGAAAGTTGCAAAGCTGAATTAGAGAATTTCTCAGACATCACTCCAGCAAGCCACGAATTAAGGCCTTGGGCACTTATCCTGACAAGCCCTGGGGTTCTGCTGTTCTTTTAATCATGACACACATGATTATAGTGGAGACTATGCACATCATTCTAAACACTGCTCAACTTTACTTGGCTGGTTTATGATCCTAGTCTGTTTTCTCAGATGTTTACCTTGGGCAACTCCTTTTTCTGAAATGGTAAAGAGAAGGGATGTATGTGAACGCTGCTTTTGGGTGACAGATGGTTATCTTGAATATCTGATTTCAACCCAAAATATGTGTGTTGCTCCCAGGCATTGACTGGCTTGCTCTGGGACTGGCTGACATAGGGGTCCCTTGCCCATTCTGCTGGCAGTGCTCAGGCTTTGTCTCCAGTGTCTGTTGTTGGCAGTTCCACTTCTCCGCTGTCACAGAGTCCCCCAGAGTCCCCCAGCCACCCTGGCTGCCTTTCCCTGCTCTCGGAGGCATTGCTGTTGGGATGAAGAGGCCTCTCTGGGCTTGCTGCTTTGCTAAGTCCCTCTGACACACAGGCAGGAAGATGAGGTGAGTCCTGTTGTGCTTCTGCTGTGTGGAAAGGCAAATCTTTGGCATCCAGGTTCCTTGCTTGGCCACCCTTCAGCATCACTACATACGTCTCTAAATCAGCCCTGTCTCTTCCCTTTGCACAGCCAGCTGGTCTCACACAGCCAAGGGTCAGCATCATCTGGGAAGGGTAGTAGTCTGCTGCCCAGGGGAGGGACACTGAGCTCCACAGTCCTTGTCCTTGAATTTTCTTTGTTTGCACACTGCCATTTTCCCTGTATCGAGCAGCTGACGTTCCTGTGCTCTGTAGCCCTAGCACAGCTCTCTTTCTGGCTCTGTTGGGATGCAGGAGGAACATGGTGGAGGGACCTTGTGGAGTTACTTGCAGGAGAGACCCTGAGGGGTGCTGGGAGAATGAACACTGAATGCCACAAATCCTTCCTCCAACAGCAGAGTGGGGCAGGGATCCCCCCCTTGGGACATGCACCTTGTTGTTCTGGCACTGCATCAGCCTTTCTGGTTAGGATCCTTGGCTTGGTGGCTCTTGGCAACTGTTTCATCAAGCTGGCAATCTTTATTTACACAGGAAAATATTGGGGTGGCATTGGTCTGTGTCTTGGTTTAACCTCTTGACTGGAAGGGTCAGCAAATAACTATTAGGGGCTGTGGGGCCTTTGATTTTTCACATGGCTTCACTGGAATTAAACACTGAACCGATGTAGGTTCTTTTAAGTGATTCCTATTATGAAAAATGTGCCAGGAAATAAATCCAATAATTTTGAAAATACATTGTATTGATGTCATGAAGCTGTGTAGTTCAACACACATTGATACCTTGACATTTAGCTGAGCTAGTAATATGCCAATTGTGGATGGATGTTTGTCTTTCAGATTTTTAAGAACAAGTGTCCTATGTGTCAGATTTAATCAGAGGCAGATTTCTTCCTCATCCATGACTGCAACAAAAATAATTTTCTGCTTCATCATTTCCTTTCTCCATGGCTTGCTTTTTGAGTTGTTTTTGTTTTGGTGCTTGATATTCACATGACATTATACCTGGGCAGATTGGTGTAAGACTGTGTAAAAAAATGTGAACTACGAACAATGTGCACAATTTAATCGCACATGGCAGACACAGCAAGTAGATAAAATACACTCTGTCTGAATGGGGTATGTGTGTGTATCTGATCTTTTAGCCTGGAAAAGCACCTCGGGCTTTAATTATAGGGTTAACAGAGACAATGACAATTGACAGACTTCTCTGATCACCCCTGGGAACACCGTCTGTAAAAGTAGAATCATTCCTGAAGAGGAATCTGATGTATGATTAATGTTTATTCTATAAAATTAAGGGTCCTGTGGGTTGTGCTGGCTTTTTATAGCTGCATGGGAATATCAGGATAAGAGTTTTCTTGCAGAGCCAGGGAAAGGCATTTCTATAAAAGGAAAGCAGTGCCTCCTTATAAAATCCAGTGCTGGATTCTGTTCTGGACCCCTAGTTTAGCAGGACGTGTACACTTAGGAAAATGTGCAAATGCAAATGGACAAAAATGTTGTGCCTGTGATCTCTGCTTTGGGACTGTCAGTGATTAGAAGAGGCCAGTTCAGTAACTGCCTGAGACCCTGAGGATGTAACTAATTAGAAGTGGCATGGGGAGTGTGAGCCTGCAGTTGGCAGAGCCATCTAATGCTGCAAACAGCCTTCTAATAATATTACAAAGCGTGTGGTGCTGCGTTGCTGAAATGTAACTCAGAGCCTAACCTAACACAGGGGTTTCGTGCTGGCTCTGCCTCATCCCCTGGGGATGCCTGGGCCACATAGCTCTGCCAGCAGCTTCACCCTGGGCACAGGCTGACACCTTTGCTGCTGGGACAGGCTGTGCTCCTCCTTTGCAGCTCACCGAAGGCATCTTTAAGTCTGAGGCTGATAGTGGGAGCCTGGCCCTTTGGGCTGCGCCTGGGTGGATGTGAGCAGTGCCGAGAGTTTGATGTCACTTCAAAGTGGAATTTTCCTGGTTGGTTGTACTTTTATCAGCCTTTGAAAGTGAACTCCTGGACTTACTGCTTCTGTACAAATCCTAATAGACCGGTGGGGGGGACACAGCGTGGAGCAGATGAAGGAAATTTAGCAATAATGTCTCTGCGATGCGGTTCAGTAAAAGTGCAGAGGAATGGCTGGGTGAGATGGGGAGGTAACATCCTCTGTTGTGTTGTTTGCTTGCTGCTCGTTGGCTGGGAAGATCCGCCATGAGGAGAAGACGTGCTATAAGGCTGTCCAGACGAGTGAAGAGGGGTCGTCGGCTTGCGAGTACCAGGGTCCACTCATGGTGCTGGCCCAGAACTGCGCCGTCATGCACAACCTGCTGGGGCCAGCATGCATCTTCCTGAGGAAGGGCTTCGCAGAAAACAGGCAGCCTGTACGTAAGTTACACCCAGCTGGGTGAGACACGCACCAAGCCACGTGGGCATGAGCTGGGGATGAGGAGCTGCCCGCGTGTGTGGAGCTCTGGAATCCCCAGCCCTGGGTCTCGAGCATCCCAGCTCCAGCTCCAAGTGCAAATACAATCGTAGGCAAATGTCTAACCCAAAGGGTGTGCAGAGATATCCCCATGCTTAACCACTAAGAAAGGAGGGTTCTAAAAATGCAGCTATGGAAGATAGATCCAAACCTACACTCAATCAGGTGGACTCAGGAGCAGGACTTAGGACCTCAGGATTTACAAAATAATTTGGACTCAGGAGGAGTCCAGTGTTCAAAGATGTTATTTTAGCAAGACATCCACATCTCGTTCCCAGTTGCTCAGATAAGCATTTAAGGCCTAAATAGGCACTTAAATGCAAATCAGGGCATCCATATTGGGAACAAGCTGTCCCACAGAGGTGCCCATATTTGATACTGTTCCTGTCAGCTCAGTGAGAACACTAATACCAGCAGAAATAAACATTCATCTGCCTCCTCACAGATACCCAAATGCAATCCTTTATACGCTGTTGTACACAGCCTGACACTGCAGCAATCCCAGCCAAATAAACCAAAGTATATCAGTCTGTCCTCGTATTTGCAAATAGTGCCAGACTACCAAATGCTATTGCCCATACACACAGAGAGACAAATAGAAAAAGCATTTTTCTATTCAGTCACACCTATTTGAGCTTTCATACACGTCTAATGTATGCATTTATATACAAACAATAACATTATATGTTAAATATACTTAAATATGCACAATAGTATTGCATCTTTACAAGAAGTAAAACATACTTTTGCACATATAGAGTCCTACAATAACATTATCTACAGCTATAGAAAACACCTCAATCTGTATTTCTGAAACCTCTTCTTCAACCAACAACCCCAGAAAGAGTAATTATTTGCCATTAAGGATCAAAGGGCTTTTTTTCTTTCTAATCTTCAGGCACTAAGTGATCAAATGTTCTCTGTGTTGTTTCTTTAAAACACAGCACATAACATTCTCACACAATCACACTTTGGCATGCAAGGAGCTACCTGTCATAGAAGATAGGTCCAGCTCACCAGTGGAAGGCTCACAACTGGACAGGTGTTCATCCTGTTGAGGCCCTGGAAACTCATAGGGCCTTCAGAAATCTCCAAAATTGGATTAGTGATGTCTCTAACTACCCTGATGTAGAATAAATGTATCTTATAAACAGCTTTACTTTTACTGACTCTCTAGACCAACAGGATTTATTGTGCATAGAGCAGAAATAAAGGAGGGTAAGACCATTATGCATAATGGGCTCTCTGAGGGTCACCTCTGCTCATATCTAGAAGCTAAACTCTCTGAATAGTTTTATTCCTCTTTCCATATGTTCTCAAAAAGCTTCAGAGTGATTCAGCGCATTTCTTCCCAAGCAATTTTCCTCCTTTTATAATTTTAAGGGATCTTATTTCAAACTGAAAACAGAAAACCTCTTCATGACGTTAGCTATCGCTTGAGTCAGATTTTTGGAGGGACATAAGCCCTCCCCCTCTTTTTGCATCCACAGTCTGTGGCTCTCTGCTGGTAGAATCTGCATGTGCAAAGATATGCTCAGAGCCCTGCAAACACAAGTGCCTTGGTGTGCAGTATTAGAGCCAGTGCTGAAGCCCCCATCTCAGACATGTGTCAGTCATGTCGGCTGCAGTGCGGCCTTCAGCGAGGGAGGAGGAGGATGGTCTTGTGACGACTGCACTGGAGGAAGGCCTGGGTCCTACCCCAGCTACTCTGACAAGGCAGCAGTGACCACGGGTGAGTCAGGGCACCCTTTGCACCGCTGCCATGCCCAGCTGCTGCCACCAGTGTCTCCCATGGTCAGTATTGGTGAACTCTGATTCACAGGGTGTTGGTACTGACCATGGGTGGAGTTCATCTTTCTTTTATCTAAGGCAGGAGGGAAATGTTGCCTCCTGCATCCAGGCTGAGGAGTTTGAATTGTTTTATTACTTGGTGTTGATGAAAGCAGAACAAATGGGATGACATGTTTGAAAATACCGGGTCTGTGAAGGATGAAATGGCAGTGTCAGTGTGCTCCAGCAGTTCCATCCAGCACAGAGATGCCTCTGGGAAGGTTATGAGTGACAAGCTGGTCATTTCTCTGGCACAGCCCACTTGCACAGACGTAAAACAGTGTGTGTCCTAGTTTGCTATGCACTCTGACCAGCCACCATTGGTTTCCAGAGGATCCTGTTGTTAAATTGCAAAGGATCATCTTTTCAAAGTGATCAAGGGCACCGTCTGCAGGGACATGTGATGAGGCTGGAGGGCACCTGGAACACAAGGAGAGACTCCCTGTGGTTAAGAGGAAAAGCCAAGAGTGAGACAACAAAAGAGATTACGTTTCTGTGTTTCCAAATTTTCAAATGTTTTGGATTTGCCTGGGAAACATGAGAGGAATTAGAAAGGGAATTTAAACCAGAAAGCAGTGCATTTTCGTGCTTATCTCATCTTCCTGGTGCAGTATTGGAGTTTTCCTTTACTCTTTTATATCCTCTCCTTCTTCTGAGCAATTCAGATTGGATGTTTGAAGTTGCCGTGTTTCCTGAACATGGTGAATCCTTGTCCTGTTTGGTTTGTACATTACCTTGATGATGTATTTGTTTTGTGTCTGCCTTCATGCCTGGTTTGTACAAATGGTTATACATGGAGCTGAGGCTGGGGGGGAAGAGGGAAGTTTGACCTTTTTGTGTGGCCTGACTGTAGGAGATGGCACTGGGATGTTTGCTGTAAGAGAGCTTGTGGCTGTGTCTGTCCTGCCAGAAGGCAGGGATCAAGCAGCAATCCAAGCAGATGATGATACAGACCTGCTGGTTCCAGGGACTGCTTCCAGCTGTTTTGATTTGGCTGTGTCAGTGGGAGCTGCAATAGGAAGTATAATTAGGGCTCTAGAAGAGACCATAACTGCTGCAGGGCCAGTATCTGCTCCAGGACTTGGTGCAGGGGAATGATGTCAGAGCTTCATGAAGGTCATAGTAAAATCAGGTGGACTGGCCACATGTATGGCTGTGCTGGCCCAGATCTCTTCAGTTTTAGAGAAGCACCTGTCATCCCCCTGTCCAGCAGATGAGAGAGAGAGGGGCTTCCACAGGAAAGAGTGCAGGCTAGCACCTGTCCCTCTTGGGAAGGAGAGCTTAGAAGCCTTGCTAGGTAGATGGTATTAAACATGTCATCACCTTCTTGTTTCTTCTCTCACCTTCTGACTTGTCCCAGAACTGTTTGTACCAACAAGTGCTATTCTGAAACTTATGTTTGTGGCAAGCTTTAACACAATATATTCTCTTCTTGCAGGACAGAGAACTACGTCCAGAGGAAATTGAAGGTAAGGCTTGTCACTCCTTCTGTGTCACCTTTCTGCCTGCCCACTGAAAATCTACCAGCTGGCCCTTCCAGTCTGGCATTGTCCTGATTTTAGAGGACCCAAAATATTTGGGACCCAAAATTATTTGTCCCAAAATAATTTGGGACAAATCAGGGGAGACCAAAATAATGGAATACTTCCTGACAACTCCAGCAGAAAGAAAGAATAAGTAAAATTGCAAGAGGGCTGACTGTGAAGGAATCTACATTCATTCCAGCTTCTTCAGGGTGGGAGAATAAGTAATGGGGTGTAAGCTGGTCAGGGAGCTGCTGTCCATCCCAGCTCCCACAGAATGTTGTAGAGCATGATACAATATTGTGGCTCCAGAGGAGCTGTTTTACATGCTAATCCCTATGACTAGTGTTATATACTATAATGCAAGGATAAAAGCTGGGAACACCTACTGCTTCCAGATTCTTTAGGAAGTGCAGTTTAGAAGCACTCAGTTCATGGCACTGGTAGACTAAGCGAATTTTCCTGTAAGCAATGGGTCAACAATGCTGCTGTCTTAAGCAGAGCTTCATGTTGCTCCAGTTATTGCCTCTTTGCAATGAGATCTGCTTGGAAAATAGAGTATCTTAGGGACTCTGGCCTTAAAAAGTGCTGCTGGTTCTGGGGAGGTTTCTTGGAAAAGGTATTTCAATCTGACACTGACAATATTGTTCTTTTTTTGGATCTACTCCCACAGAATTAAGAGAAGCCTTTAAGGAGTTTGATAAAGACAAGGATGGGTTTATTAACTGCAGGGACCTGGGGAACTGCATGCGAACTATGGGATACATGCCTACAGAGATGGAACTAATAGAGCTCTCCCAGCAGATCAACATGAACTGTGAGTAATGTCCAGCTAGTTGTACCTCTTTGTTGCTGCTGTTCCCTGCATCACTGCCTCAATCTCCTGCTTCCTCTTTTCCTTTATTTTTTGTGGGGTTTTTTCATCTGTTTTTTCTTCTCGTTTTTACTCCATAACATCTCCTGTTCCTTTGTGGTCCCTAGGAGTTGATACCTGTGTATCTTGCTTATCAAATGAAGAGACTGTGTGGACTGTGCTGCATGGGAACAGTGTGTGGAAGGGTTGTACTTTGTGCTTAAGTTGTCAGGTATAAAAACTGCCCTTGATGTGGGCAGTTAGACGTCAGTGCACCAGCTGTGGGTGTTGTCATGTTGAAGCCAGTGTTAGATGGTGTCGGACTGAAGAGCAGTACTGGAAAGGTGGAGATGCTTTGGTCAGAGAGGGTGATGGGTGGGCTGTTCCCTCTGCAGTGGGTGTTCATGGATCTGCTGTGTGCCTGGGGATGGGCTGTGAGTGACCTGTGCTGGCAGTGTCAGATGAAGACATCTGCTGAACTCATGGAAAAATGTGACAAATGCATCTGACTCACTGTAACTGTCTTTGCCCCCCCATGTCTTCCACCATCATTTTTTGATGACTCTTGTCTGTGTCGGTGTGGGGCATTACCCTCAGCCAGGTAGGAAATATGATATTTAGTGCATGTTATTTCTAACACATGACAATGTAAAAGGGACAAGTTACTTGGTCAAGGGAAGGAAAACAGCTGCTTCACATGCAACCAGTCATGCACAGGAGCAACTGATATCCCTGGTACACAAGTGCTTAGGAGTTTGAGTGTTACTGCCAGCTTTCAGATAGGGGACAAACAAGAAAAAGGTCTAGTGCAATGAATAAACAGTTGGACATACATTAGCCACAGGTAGCAGAGTGAAACTCTGCCACTGCTGCAGGGCACTGCCACTGCCATGCAGGAACATCATAATGTGCCCTTTCCATACCCTTTGACACAGTTGCAGCAGAGGGTTGCTATGGAAAGATCAGGCTTGTGATAGGCAGTACATGATGCCATGAAGATGTGACAGTCCATGGCAGCCTAGGATGGAACAGCTTGGGCTCATTCCACCTAGCCCACGAACCAGAAAATAGAAAGACAGTGTAAAGCTACCTCTTCCATTCCACTATCCTGCACCTTCTGTGCTTTGCTTCCTGGAAACCAAGCCCTCTCTGGGGCACACAGAAGTGCAGCATGTGTGCTCATGTGAGCTAATGTATGGAGTTCTTACACATGATCTTTCATCTTGTCCCAAGTGGGTGGCCATGTGGATTTTGAAGATTTTGTTGAGCTGATGGGACCAAAGCTGCTAGCAGAAACTGCAGACATGATTGGTGTCAAAGAGCTCCGTGATGCCTTCAGAGAGGTGAGTGCTTCCTACCATGTGCCCCTCCAAAAGGTGAGCAGCAAGAGACAGGAAGGATAGAAGACCCAGAGGGAAAGAGAGAGGAGGAGAGAGAGCAGCACAGTGCAAGACAGAGAAAAAAAACAAGCAAGGCACGAAACAAGGGAGGACCAGAGAAAGTCACTAAGATAAAGAAACTCTTGATCAAAGAAGAGGAAAACAGATGCAGACACAGCAGTTACAAGGGGTTTCTGAGGAGAAAAGACAGACTGGATCCAAAAAGGAGGGAGACAAAAGGCTTGCAGGAAAAATAGGGCACTCAGGAGCGGGACAATATAAAATCCAACCCAGAGAAAGATTCATTTCCATTAACTGCATTTCCCCTGCTGGTATTTTTCATGTACTTGCAGTTTGACACCAATGGTGATGGGGAGATCAGCACCAGTGAGCTGCGAGAAGCCATGAAAAAGCTTCTAGGGCAGCAGGTGGGCCACCGGGATATTGAAGAGATCATCCGGGATGTGGACCTGAATGGAGATGGGCGTGTTGATTTTGAAGGTGAGAAGGGATGAACCCTCTCTGTCCATCTGCTCTTGTATGAGTCAGAGTTTTGGCTTAGAGGTGGGAGCAGAAGCAAAGATTTGCATGCTTGGGGCCCCATATCTGAAGTATGGAGAAAAAAGTAAACAAGAAATGTTTTTTTTAATAACTAGTCAGCTGAGGAAAATGGAGAACATTGGCCCATGCAGGAAATGTCTCAGCTGAAGTGTTCATTTGTGTATCATCTCTTGCTGAATCTCAGTTTCTCTTGGGTTCACATAACTCTATCATAATAAGAGATATGTCCTGTCACAGAGAAGCAGAACATACTATGCCAGCCTCCTGTTTTGGGGGCATTTTCCTTTCTACTAAATCTATTGCAAGAGCTGTGAGGAGTCTGGATTGGTTTGGAGAATGCATTGCACCTTCCATTTTCTCTGGCACACTTTGTTATTGAGGTTTACAGAGAATTGGTTTCTGTGGCTTTTTGCCAGAAGATGGTCATGAGCCAGATGTGCTTCCAAGGACTGCAGATATCTGATCTAGAGGTGTCACATTAAATCCTAGAGATAATTAATTTCTTCTTCCACTTTTCATGCCAGAAGGACTTGCAAAAATAAGAGTGGTTAGGATTTAGGATACTCTCCTAGCCATTAGCTGTGCCAGAAGTGATATTAATAAAGCTCAGAGTTTCTGGCAAAGGAAGCAGGTGATATCAGCTAGCTAAGTGGATATAAGAGCTGAAAGGTGTGAGAGCATGACAGAAAAATGCTTGTTTTCCTAGTGCAAATCCAGACATACCTTTGCAGTAAGGGTGAAGCACAGGAACAATGGAATTAAATTAAAATTAATTTAAAATTAATTTTTTTGGCTCAGAGGCATTCTGAAGTCTCCTACATGACAAGGAGCCTCAGTCCTCAAGATTACTGAAGCTTCTGAGGGCTTTGAAATGCTACAAATCTCAAAGTGCCTCTTTAGAAAGTGCCTGGTGACTGCAATTGTTCTAATGCACCAGCTGATTACATGACAGTAGTTCTCCATGTTTTCCACAACTAAATTATGTTAGACAGATAAAATACATTAAATGCTATCCCAGTATCATTTTCTCTGTCAGTTGTCAAAGGAAAGCTTCATCAATGAATAAGGAGAAGTCAAAGGGGTAATTTCCACTGCCCTCCTCTTCACAGTTATCAGTTCCTCAGTAATTCACGTGCAGAATGAAAACACGTTTGTATTTGATGGCATTTACACTCAATTTGAGCAGTTGTAATTGACTTCATAAGCTGTAGAGTGGTGAAGAAATAGATCCAGGGGATCCTTGCAGTTAACCTGTGTCTTTATAAACAAGAAGCCCATCAAAGTAAACTCTTCTGTACAAAAATGCTGGTTATCTACCAGCACACTAGTGCTCTCCCACACTGAGGTCCCTGTGAAAGGGCAAGCTTACTAAGAAGCCACACTGTATTCAGCTGTTGTGTTTCACAAGGAGTTTCTTGTGCAAAGAAGACTGTACACTGGAAGGAGTCCGAGGCAATGAAATGACCTGCTAGTGGGGTCATATCACCATATCTAATTCAAGGATTAAAGCTCTTTTTCTGTGAGCTCTCCAGGGCCAGTCATGGAGCAGCACAGATCTGCTGGCAGTGTGTGGACTCCTGGTTTCAACCTGGCTGCATGCAGTCTCCAAGGAATGAGAGCTGGGTTGGGAACCATGGATGCCTTCTGCTTCAGGGCTCTCTTTTCTTGTTGGTTGCAGAGTTTGTTCGCATGATGTCCCGTTGAAAACAATTCTCAGCTAAAGAAGAATCAGCACCTTAGAGAGGGCAAAAGAGGACCTAGCTGGAGCATCTAGCCCCGATGTTCCCACATGAAGGTTTATCGGCTGGCTGCAATTGGGACATTACAAGATGACCTGCTGCTCCTCCCTCATGGTGGTCCCCTTGCCCCTCCACCCTTTCACACTGTGAAAGACTTATAACTTCCTACAACTGGAACCATTCCTTGGAGTTGTTTGCAGGAAACTGCAGAGCCAGGACTTGCCATGATGCTTTCATGGGATATTTGCAACTTTAAACTCCTCCTCCCCAGCTTTATTCTCCCACCAGATGCTGCAAAGCAAAGACAGGAGAAATCCTCTTGGCTCGGTGGATGAGAGCAAAGCCATTGGGACTGGTGGCAGCCTCAGGGCGTGCTCTGCACTTTGATTTCCCTTGGTGAACTGTGTCTGTGTTTGCTGTCTGTGTGTGTGTGTCTATCTGTGTGGAGTTATTTATGCCTCCTCAGCACATATTTGCATCTCCTGTGGTTATGTTTACCGAGAGTAAATTCAAATACATGTCCTGGGGGGGTGGGGAGTGATAAATATGCACGTTGAAATGATATGGTGCCTGGATATCCCTGTGAGAGGTGGTGGCTGGGCTGGGAGAGAAGGGCTGAGGCAGATGCACACTACAGAGTCTGTACCAGCATCCAGACCTGAGTCCTTGCTGCAGCCAAGAGAGCCACTGCTGGTCCTAAGGCTGTGCAGGACTCTTCCTCCTGCTGCCCTCATGGCTAGGGGGTCTGGAGGTGCCTCTCGGTGAGGGCAGTGTAGAGGGTCCCCTCCTCTGCCCCCCCCTGCCTTGCAAAGGAGAAGAAGAGCTGCAAGGAGCAATGGGAGAGAGGACACAGATGGGAGCTGGGTGGGAAGGCATTAGGCAGCAATAGCCAACTCCCCTCTTTTCAGACAATTTCAAACATAACTCTGAACATATGCACAGGGGGGAGCCGTGCTGTGGGAGCTGAGCTGTAACACCACTGGTATCAGGAGTGGGCTGGGAGCCTCCTTGTGCTGCAGTGCCCTGCTCTCCAGCTTGTTCACACTCAAAAATGCTGCATGTGTGTGCAGTGGTGACAACAGGAGCCTCCAGGCCCTACCAGCATCTTCCAGACACATCAGATGCTCCTCTTCTTTACCCTTCCCCGAGGATGTTCCCAACCTCCTGCTCCCTTCCTCTACTCTGCCAGACCTGCAGTTGTCACAACTAATTTCTGTTTCGTTTCAAAGGGCATCATCATGGTTATGTGTTTCTGACCATGGCTGGGAGCTTTTTTCTCTCAATTGCCCCCTCACTCCAACTGGGAGTTTAGGGACCAACATCCTCCTTTTTCCTTCATCTCAAATCTTTCACTTCCCAGGTTCCCCTTCAAATTCTTGGGGTCCACAAATCCATGTCCCAAAGGAAGATTTTCACTCTGCTTTCCTGTTGCTGTGCTGGTTTTCCAGCAATGGAAAAACTGTATTTCTCCTTGTATTTGTGTGCGTGTACTTGTGTTTGCACAGGTGTGTGCACTGGGAAAGGTTTGTGTGCGCATGCATAAAAGCAGGGAGTGCAAAGTTTGTCTGCATGTTGGTGTATGCAAACTATGTGTACCTTTGGAGCTGGTACAGTCTTAAACCTGGGTGTGAGACAAGAAATTGGAAAATGGGTATATACAGATCTCCATGTTCACTGGTGCAGCAGTTGTACTGTGCTTAGGAGATGAGGGTCATAAACTAAACAAGAGTCCAAAGTCCTGGTAAGTTATGTATGTATTTAGGGCCATACTGGGGAGGGAGAGACCTGTGTAGGCTCGTGTCTGCCACAGGGAATGCTTGTACACAAATGTGCTTCACTGACAGTGTGTGTGTGTGTGTGTGTGTGTGTGTGCAGAGCCAGGGGACAGCAGGCTGCTTGCCTGTGTGCACCAGAGTGGCTGTGAGGACTGGTGAGGACTCAGGACACATCTTTTGTGCTATAGCCAATGTGCATGGGCCTGACAGCCAGGCAGTGGCAACAGGCAGGGGTGCTCTGCCTGCCTGTTCCTGGGCAGCCACACCTTTAACTCACAGTGGCAGATGGCAGGACAGAGTCTTAATTTATTTAAAATTGTAAACCCATTTCTAGAGGCATCAGAGTGGCTGGGGATGATCTCTGTGAACTACTTTCATCTTTACTTAGGCAGGGCCCTGTGTTTGTACCATGGCAGAGCTGTGTTTGTCTTCCCAAGAAATGTGGGGACACCAGTGCTATGGGAAGGGTGGCTGCAGGACACCTTTGTGCTGTGGCAGAGGCAGTCCTGTAGCCACAGCTACTTCTGAGGAAAGCTGGATCTCTGCCAAATGATCTGTAGCTCTTTTCTGCCAGGTCTCACCATGATACAGTGAACAGGTCAGACAGAGCAGATCTCCAAGGCCTTATTTTTTTTTCCTTCCAACAGAAGCTCTTGCTGGTTTTAACTTACACAACAAACCCCAAATAATCCCAGGGAGTTTTACTATTTTCTTGTGTTGACAGGGTCAGAGATTAAAGTTCCAATCTAAATAATCTAATTCCAGAGATAATCCTTTTGCTCTCATCTTCAGTCTAGGACCAGGGAGACTTCCCAATAACTCCACATGGCAGGGCAGATCCAGTCCCCTCTAGGCACCTAAGCCCTGCAGCCCTGTGTGGTTTTGGAGCTGACCCAGGCAGTGGGTCTGGCTCACACTGACTTCTTATTAATCTTGTTAGGCATGAGATCTGCTTCTGACATGTCTCGACTGCTCTTTTTGGACATCCCAAATCCCAGTCGCTTTGTCCTGCAGGAAATGGCCAATGCCCAAAACACATGCCCGGCACCATTTGTGAGTGATCAGGACTGTAGACTAGGCAGGACTTGATTCAAGACTGAGTAATCTTGGCAGAGCTGACAAAGGACAGGGAAAGATCAAGGGATTGAGAAAACAGCCCTGAGCCTTTCACCTGTAGGTTACTGGTGTAAATCCAGCCTGCATCAAGGCATGGATGGATCAGGGGATTAGTAACAGGATACAAAGCCTTTGGCATGTAGGGCACAAGATAGCATCAAGTTATTGGTGACAATTCAATGATTCAGGGGCAGCAGTGTAGGACATCATGGACACAGGCTATCACAGCATGTCTGCCATCCTCTGCCAGAGGCTGTAAGCCAGAACATGAGCCATGGTGGGTGGGTGCTCCTCCTGCACCCAGACGAGCAAAGCCACTCTCCCTGCTCACTGATGCTAAATTAATCCCTCTTGCTTCATGATGGGCTGCTGATTCTTGGGAAATAATCACCCAGACCAGTTATTAAGAGATGCTCTGGCTGGAGAGGCAGAGGAGGTATTAAAAATGCTCCGTGCCTTGCCCATCAAAAAGGCTTAATCTTCAGACTGAGGGGCACAAGAGTAGTTTTCCCCTCTGTTCATGAAGGTGAACTCTTCAAGGAAACTCTTTTCAAGGAAGAGTTGCTGCTATTTTGCTGTGAGATGTGGTGGAGCCCCAGGAGCCCTTGACAGGCACCTCAGGCTTGACACAGCCACCAAAGCCCCTGGTGACACTCCCACAGCAGTGAATGAGCTGGGCTAGCTCATACATACCTGGACCAAAGAGGCTCCTGCAGCTGAGGGACCTGTCTTGGTCATCCCAAAATGTCAGCTAGTAAATCCCTCCATGGATGAATTCCTGCTCGTGGGTACATTTGGTCTGGGCCTAGCAGCTTGATGGTTTATAATGATGTCCCCATCACCAGCTGCATGGTGACTGTGGTCTGTGCCCACCAAGGCAGCAAAGGTCCCATCATGAGCCTTCCCAGAGACACAACAGGGTTTCAGCCAAGCCCAGCCAGTGCTTGGGCCCCCACTGCCATTTTGTGTGTGTGTGTGAGATCTGTGAGGCCATTGGGACCTGTTGGTTCAGCCCACTTGGGCCACACAAGGGGCTGTCTCCCTCCATGGAACTTTCGACGCCCTGGTGGGCCTCAGGGCTGGAAACACAAGAGTACACACTCATGGACACTGCTATTTTGTAACATTAGCCCTGGAGTCTCCTTGGCTTGTGGACAATTCACCCTGTTCCTCTTCTCGCTTGACTCCTGCAGCTCACAGCCACAACCTGGCCACACACAAATTGTTTACGTGTTTCAAAGTTGCAGCCCTGACTCAAGCTCGTCACAGTATGAACTGAAAAATCTTGAGAGATTAGAGAGGATCATCTGTAATCAGTACAAATTAGTTCTAATGAGGCCTGCCTCAGCCTTGCCAACTGGACAGCATTGTTCTGGCTGTGGCTGCTTGCAGTGTTTTGCTAACTGAACTTGGGGGACACCCAACAGGTCACAAGCACAGCAGGGATACAGGAGATTAGCCTGGGTTTGATCAGACACTGCCGGGGTTGGGCTCTGTAATGCTGAGATGATTTGCCAGGAACCAGCGTGAGGTGGCTTGATTTGGAGAGGTGCTAAGCGTGTGTTTCACAAGACTTTTCTGGATGCGGTTCCCTGAGCCACCCTGCAGCTTCAGGAACCCTTTCCCAGCAGCAGCGCTGGCGTGGGAACACAGCAGTGCCAGGTCTGCCCTGGCCCAGCCATACCAGGATGTGAGAGCAGCAGGGATGTGCTCTGGGGTCACCCCGACCTGGCAGAGCAGGTTGGGGAGCAGGGGGTGAGTGGTTGCAGCCCCCTCACTGACTCACTTCTCCAAGGCTGTGTCCTGTTAAGAGACCTCCGAGGCACTTACATTTAATTCACAGTCTGCAGCTTTAAGTCTTTTATTTCTAAAGGCAAATACATTGCAAAAGACCCAAATTAGAAAAAGCCTTCTGGGGACTTAGGAGCAGCTCCAGCTAATGCAGTTGATGCCCAAAGTGTGGACACGAGGCTTGGCTGGCATCTGAGGCTTTGAGGAACACCCAGATGAGGCAGAAGGGCAAACACGGAGGAAAACACGAAGTTATTTTCTCCCCCCCCCGCCGCATCGTGAGTTTCATCCATCTCTGATGTCTCACGCCAGCGCTCTTAAGGACTTGCCAAGGTTCTCCAGAAATAAAAGGCAGGATCTTGGGTCCTCCTGTAAAACACAACACGGAGAAAGCCCCGGCAGTGTCACAAGTTACCTCCCCCTCTTTACCCCGCGCCTCCCTCTCCCCCCTTTTTTTGGCCGTTTTACTGTTCAAGCAGATGACTGGGGTCCGAAGGGGTTGCACGGTAGCTGCCTTTTCCCATGGTGCGAATGGGGGAGCCGGCGGGTTTTGTTGAGGTAGAGAACCGGTACCGGGAGTTGCTGTTCAGAGCACGGCGGATACAAAACTACCGAGATGTACCGAGGCGCCGCTCCCGACAGCAGCGGAGCTTCCGCTCCCCCGACTCCTTTTCCCAGTCGCTTCACCGAACCTGCTCCGGTTCCCTCTGACCCTGCCCGCGGCGCCCGGGCCGGTTCCGGTGCCGCTCCGCTCCAGTGCTGCGGCAGCGCCGCCGGTTGCCTGGGCAACCCAGCGGCCTCCTCGCTTCCCGCCACTGTCCCACAGTGCTTTGCGTTCCGGCCGCGCTGGAGCTCCCTGATTGGGCGGGCCGAGGGGGCGCGGCTCCTCCCCCAGGCGTCCGGCGCTCATGGAAACTTGCGGGGCTGCGTTCCCTCTCCGGAGAGGCCGCTGAGAAGCCTTACCCCTCTCCGCCGCTTCTCCCCGGGTAGCCGGTCCTGTCTTCGCTCCCCTCCCCGAATGGGAGGTACCGGCCCTGGGCACTGCCGGCTCGCAGGGACCGACTCCCCGCTCCGAGCCGGCCCGCTCCGCTCTGGTCGCCACGCCTCCCGCCGCAGCGCGCCGCCATCCCCTTGCCTCTCAAGCGAGACTGCACGCGCGCTCGCGCCGTCCATTGGCTCGGCGCCTCATGAATATGCAGATGAGGGCCTCCCGACGGCTAATGGCAGGCGCGGAGGAAATTAATATTCTCGTTTCGGCGCGCTGATTGGCTGCTGCGCGCTCCGCCCCGGCGGCCGGGTAGGCTGCCCCCTGGCGGCGGCAGGAAGGGGCGGGCGCGGCGCCGGGAGCCCGAGATGGTGGGCGCCGGTGCGCGCGGGGCGCCGCTGCTGCCGCCCTCGTTGCTGCTGCTGCTGCTGCTGCTGCCGCTGCTGCTGCTGCTGCGGGGCGCGGCGGGCGGCCTCGCCGACAGCGTCGTCTGGGCCGTCAATGCGGGCGGCGATGCCCATGTGGACGTGAATGGAATCCACTTCCGCAAGGACCCGCTGGAGGGCCGCGTGGGCCGAGGTGAGGGCGGGGGACACGCCGGTGCCGTGCAGGCGCCTGGCCCGCCGAGGGGGTGTCGGGAGAGCCGCCCTCGGGGTCCGCTCCGCCGGGGGCAATGGGTCACGACTCTTACCAGCGGGGTTCCGGGATTCGCGTCTCCCCGACGCTGTCCCGCCTCCCCCCGCCCCGCCGCAGAGGGTCCGTGGGTCTCCCCGCAGGGCTGCGGCGGCCCGGGCAGGCCCACGGGCGGGCTCTGTTCTCCTCCGGCCGCCGGCGGGGCAGCGAGGCCCGCGGGGAGCTCCGGCCCAGCCTCCCCACCACCGGGACCGCGGCCACCTCCGTTCTCCCGCCGGGCCCGGCCCGGAGCTGCACCCCCTGTCCCCACGGCGGAGGGGGGACCCTGGGCCCCGGTGGCGGCGGGATGAGCCCTGCGGCTCCGGACGGGTTTTCCGGGCCTCGGGCTATGGGGTTGTGTAATGCCGGAGGGAAAGTCGCTCCTCGAGGGCTGGCGGGGAATTTCGACTGGAAAGGCAATGGGAGCAGTCAGGCTGCCAAAGCAGCCGCATGCAGTTCCTTGGCTCCTCGTTTCCCGTTTTCCACTAAAAGACCCCAGATTCCACAGCAAGATCCGCCAATTCGAAGCCCAGCCTGCCGTGCTCCCAGTGCAGTGAGCACGTCCTTTGCCTGCTCCGTGCAGCAGAGTCACTCACTGCGGGGTGATGCCTGCACCGCCAGCCCGGGCCCAGCTGGGAGCTTGCTGGGAGCCCCGGTGCTGGGGCTGGTGAGGGGGAAGGTGCAGCAGGCTGGTCTGCTCCTCTAAGCAGCCGAATTTCAGTCTTGTCAGGGTGTTAAAGAGCAGGGCAGGGACTGAAGCAGGAGGAGAGGCAGATGGGGTATGATCAGGTGCTTTAACTACTGAATCACTAAAAGGTTCTGTCTGCCAGTAAAGAAGGATGGAGAACCAGCGTTATACTTGCACCTGGATTATCTTTTCCTACTTTCCTTGAAAAAACGCTCAGATTATATGAATTTTTGCCTGTTTCTGATAACTGGCACACCAAAACTGAGTTGATTTGCAAGTGAGCTGTGCTGAGTAGCTCTTGTCAATTGCAAGTGAGTGATGCAGTGCAGAGAAGATGATCTATCAGTTGACTTTTATGTCTAACCTTCAATATTTCCGTGTAGGATGGTGAGGATTGTCCTGTGCCATTCAGCTGCCTTGCATGAGTGCTGTCCTGGGTGGAGATCCATTTGGGCACAAAGGATACAGAAAAGATCACATTTAAACATTAGTACTGTTTGTTAGGTGTTTTTCACCTCTGTGGAAAATGTTGCCCCAGTCACACAAGGTGCACTGGTAGCTGTATGTCACCTTCCCCTCGCAGACCTCTGGTGTCTGACTGTGCAGAGAGAATGTCCTTGTGGACTTGAGCAATTTATTTTTGAAGTGAAGAGAAAAAAGGGTCTGTTTTGAATATACTGTGACATGTTCTTCCTTTGGGGAAAGCCTGTGGTGTCTCTTGAGCAGCAGGCTGTTCCAGTAATCCTGCTTCAGCCAGTGGTGCCAGGCACAGCAGAGGAGACTTTACCCCTTTGAGCTCTCAACTGCTTTTCCATCAATGGCCTTTTATTGCACCATTGTTTCGCTTTACTCTGAGTTCCTCTCTGTAGACAGGCATGTAATGGCTGCAGCAGAAATATGTGGCTGACTGGG
This sequence comes from Phaethornis superciliosus, assembly GCA_023637945.1. NCBI lineage: Eukaryota > Metazoa > Chordata > Aves > Apodiformes > Trochilidae > Phaethornis > Phaethornis superciliosus. Next base: position 3,693,544 of record JAJQWJ010000020.1, read on the forward strand.
AGGAAACCTAGGGATAGTAGTTTCTGGGCTATACTGCCTCTAGGCAGATCAAAACCTTTTTTCTTCTTCTTCTTATTTTTTTCCCCAAGCCCCATTTCAGATGCTGTGCACTAAGGGACAAAATGTGCTGATGGCAATTACAGAATAGCCAGGTGCCAAACACAGTTGAGTCTCAGCTTAGTGCGTGCTGCCTGTCCCTTGGTGAGCTACCTGTCCATAGACCATGAAATCAAGCTCTCTTCCAGAGCTATGTCAGCAGATCTCTGACAGACAGGTGACAGATCTTCCTCTCCAGTTACCTTCTTGGCTATTAAATGTAGGCTTTCCTCTGGTAGGAGCTGATTTCTGTGGAGTACTTGGTTTGCTATCACTGTAATCTGTAACTGACCAAAAATATCTGTGTGGGAGGACAGGTTAGACTTTTCACTCCATATTTCTGGTGATTAGAGTCTCCAATCCAGGTTCCAGTGGTAATGAGAAGCAGAAGACTGCCTGAGTATCTGTGTATGAAAGAGGAGACTAAGAACTGGCATTAATTTCCTCTGGCTCGTTTGCATTGGCTCCATCTTTGGCAATGTATGCCGGGTTAGTTCTTGCTTTGTCTTGGCCAGTGCAGTGTCTGTTCCCATGGAAATGGGGCTGGAAGTGGCAGCTGTCATCAGAGAACTTCTCTAGGATCAACTTCTGACTGAAGTGGCAGTGGGCTGATGGTACCCACAGCCTCCCCTCCTGTCCCTGCTTTGCTGGGGAGTTACTTGATTCCAAAGCTCTCGTGGCACACATCAGTTTGCATTTGTACAGTCAACCTGTCGCAATAAAATGTCAGGTTAGGATCTTTTGAGAGCTGCTGTAGGGGTAGTGAAATAATGACTGAGAAGAGGCAAATTTTATGATTTCTGTTTTTTTTCTCAGGTATTGTCCTGTTTGGGAATGTTGTTTGGGCCCTTCCCAGTGGGCTGTTCAGATGCCTGCAGATAGCGCCCAATTCAGCTGGGTGACTGTGAGAGCAGCAGCTGATGGAGCTGCTGGTGCTATTGAGACCCTTGTGTATCTTTCTTGCTTCCTTCTTCCTGTCTTCAAGCTAGCAGGTATTGCGTGGCTGTGGTGAGAAGAAAGGGGTTTGTAATATGTCTGATGCTTTTCACCCTTCTGCCATTCCCCAGGTTTTCATTTGAGGAGGGTGACTCTATAGCCTGATACCATCGATTGTTAAGTTCAAATCTGTTGAATGAATGAGTCAAGTCAGTCCTACACTGACTGTTTTGGTTCTGTACTCAGTGTTGGTAACTTGAAAACATTGTAAAAATACTCTAGGTGTTTTTCCTCTTTGAAACAGGAGTCAAGGGCCAGGTGCTTTGGCTCTGAACTCTGTGAAACAGACTCTTCTTTCTGAAGCTGTGTGCAAGTGAGTTTACTGTTTCTTAGACTGCAGCAGGTCCAGACCTGGTTTTCTACAGGACTTGGCTTCTGCTCCAGTAGTGCCTCCTCCTGGTCAGAGCAAGGAGAGGAGGCAGGTGTGACCAGGGCCTAAGTGCTACAGCCACTTAGGGAGTTAAGCATTCTAGAGTATATAAAGCCTCTCTTCCCTGTACCTCAGAAACTAACCCCTCCTCTCACTTTTTTTTTTTTTTTTTTGGCCTGAAACCCAGCTTCTGACTACGGCATGAAGCTGCCAATCTTGCGCTCCAATGCAGAAGATCAGATTCTGTACCAGACTGAGCGTTACAATGAGGAAACCTTTGGCTATGAGGTTCCCATCAAAGAGGAGGGTGACTACGTGCTGGTGTTGAAGTTTGCAGAGGTCTACTTTGCACAGTCACAACAGAAGGTAAGCAACAGCTCCTTGCTTCTCTCCTTGATGCGTGTTCCTGGATAAGACTCTGCATGTCCAGGTTGCCTCTAATGCTCTGCATGCTGGAGAAAGGAGTGAAGTAAGGCACTAATGGTTAACTTAGTTCCTAGAGCTGTCATGGGCTCTGAAACTTGGAGCTCTCTTCCACAGTGGGCCTGGAAAACTGCATTACAAAATTTTCAAACAAATATGTGCAACTAAACATAACTAGTGCTAGAATTTTATGATCTGTTTAGGCTGTGCTGGCTTTGAGAGGAAGTAGGTTTGCCTTTTTCCTAACAGTTGCTCCCTAACTGACAGCATGCTTGTGCTGGATGAGGTAGTGCACAGGTTGAGTCAGGTAAGTGATCTGGGTTAAAAAACCTACTCAAAACAATTTTTATGAATGTAAAAAGACTTGATGCTGGTTCAAACTGATCCTGAAAGCCCAGAGTTAAATTCAGCCCACTTTAGAGCAATAAAATCCACTTCTGAAATCCCTCATGTACAGATGTGGAAGCAGAAGCATGAAGACCTCAAAGCCCTGTGATAAATTGGTAAAGAAATGGTGTGTGGTTTAGTCTGGCTTCCCCCTGATTCCATCAGCTTCTTTAGAGCCCCACTCCTTAACACTGTGCTGCCTTCCTGACAGAAAAGTATTTCAGGGAATAAAACTGGTGGGGCTGGTTTACAAAAAGCAGCCTCAGATTAAACAGGAGGGCTGAGGCATCTTTGGTTCCTCTTCCTTCATGTGGTTGTGCTGGGATTCCCCAGGTGCTGAGTGAAGTTTGAGTCATTACAGCCCTGAGGAGGACTTTCACTCTGAATTCACAGATGTGGTTAGCAGTTCAGCATTTTACCTGCTTCAAACTCCATGTACCTCACCAGCATGTTTCCTCTTCTCTGCTGCAGGCTGTTAGTTAGAAATGGCTTAACTCCCTAGGGTGTGGTGTGCCTGGTAGGAGCAAGTCTCCAGCCAGTAGGTGAAAGAAAGTTATGAAAGAAAAATATAAATAAACCATAATAAGATTGCCCTGTCCTCAGTTCTACATCAGCATATGTAGAGGTTATTTTAAAAGCTGAAGTCAGATTTCAGGGTATTTGAAAGCAATATTAATACCTCTGTGTCTGTAGTTTTGGCTGGTTTTGGGCTATGCATCCTTCCCAACAGAATGGTGCCTGTGTGGTGGGAAGTGCCTTCTGCAGTGCTTTCTGGTCCTGGGTGCAAAAGAGACCTTTCCTGTTCTGTTCCCATCTCAACTGTCATGTGCCTGAATCTGTTCTGACACTGCCATTTCTTCCACCCTGAAGGTATTTGATGTTCGCTTGAATGGCCACGTGGTGGTGAAGGACTTGGACATTTTTGACAGAGTTGGACACAGCACAGCTCATGATGAGATCATTCCCATGAGTATCAAAAAGGGGAAATTGAGTGTCCAGGGAGAGGTTTCTACATTCACAGGGAAGCTCCACATTGAATTTGTAAAGGTATTACACTTTGCTGAGCAGAGCCCTGATCTTCCTTTCCCCCTTTTTTCCCAGCCATGTGATGCAGCTGTTTGTTGGGGGAAGTAAGGTGATGGTAGGTGGGGGGAATATTTCTTGCTTCAAAGCTACAGCACTGATTTCCTTCCTTGCTTTCTCTAGGGCTACTATGACAATCCAAAAATCTGTGCCCTATACATTCTGCAAGGAACAGTGGAAGGTAAGCACAGTTTTTGAGCCAGAAAGCTCGTCCCTCTTGGAGAGCAGCCTGTTGCTTCTCAGACCATGAGATCATAGCTTTTGCTGACCCACCTCTGCCAAAACTGATTATCTTTCAGCAAGTTCCCACAGAGTGCAGCTACATAATGAAGTAGGTGTGTAGTGTTCTACTCCTCCAAGTGCACAAAGCTGCATCATTTTTGGAATAAGAAAAATCAGTTTATTTCTGAAGTTCCTGTGTATGGGGTAGAGAAGAAGGGAACACGTGGTCAGTCTTAGCTTATAGCTACATCTACCAGCTGTAGATAAATTCCCTCTGGTCTTGGATATGAGCAGCAGCCCTAGAGACAAGTAGTTTACAGAGATCTTTTAGCTAGTAGTTACGTGTTTGTAACCTGGAGCTTTGTTTGCCTTCTCAGCTTGAGGACAACGTATTTCCTCAGGATAACAGTGAAGAGTGCTAGAAAAGTCCATAACTTTTTAACACCCTCTTTATAAGTCTGTGCTGGAGTTTGAGCCCTTCTAGCTCCTTAACAGGGCAGGTTCAGGACCATGGCATCACTGCTTTACTACTGGTCAGGCCACTCCTGTTTCTGGAATGCTCTGGCTGTGGTGACATGGTGTCAGGTGTCCTCTTGCTGGTGTACATGCTGGATCTGGAAGAGAGGAATGGGGTGGCCTGGGTGATTAGGTAGGTTACATCCTGCTTCCTTGCAACCTTTTGTCTTGTCCAACAGATGTTCCAAAGCTGCAGCCACACCCGGGTCTGGAGAAAAAAGAGGAAGATGATGATGAAGATGAATATGATGAAGGCTCCAGTGTTAAAAAACAGGCAAATAAGAACAGGGTTCAGTCAGGCCCACGCACACCAAACCCCTATGCCTCGGACAACAGCAGCCTCATGTTTCCTATTTTGGTGGCCTTTGGTGTCTTCATTCCTACCCTCTTCTGCCTCTGCCGGTTGTGAGAGCAAGCCCTACAGATCATCAGCCAAGGGGCTGGGAGGGAAGGAGTTGGACCAAACACGGTTGCTTTCAATTTCTCCATATTGTTCATAATTTAAGGAAAAGAAAAAAAAAAAAAAAAAGAAAAAGAAAAAAATGATTAAAAAAAAAAGATGATTCATTTGGAATGAATAGCAGGTCCAGGTAAGAGGGAGCTTACCTTCCCCTTGCCAGCAAGCAGCAAGGCCCTTGCACCATGTGCAGCCTCCAATCCTCCCTGGGGCATCCAAGAGTAAAACGAATCCTCGTTCTCTGTGTATGGGGCTGTTGGAAGGTGATGCTAGCAGAGAAAGCCACGTGCTGCAAGATCTCTGCCTTTACAGGGTGGAATGCGGTTCCTTGAGCAGGGAAGCAGCTCCTAAAGACAGGCCTGGGTACACGTTTTGTCCAGGAGCTCGGAAGTGTTGTGCTGTTGGGTTACTAAGGACTATGGAGGATGGAGCCTGGCTCAGCATCTCCCTGACTGCGTGCAACACGATGTATGGTACTCACCTGCATAAAGACACCAAGATTCCAGCTAGCAGCTCAGCTGCTGTGGAGGGGCTCCCCTCCCAAGTGTGCAAATTGCACCAGGAGCAGAAGGATTTAACTGGCCTGATTTTGCTGCACCAGTTGGGAGAGACTTTCCTAGTCTGGCCATTGTAATGTTAGATCCATTGCAGAGGGATTCTGCTGTAGCCTGTGAAAGGCTGATGTTGTTAGCATCTGATCAGATGCACTTGTTTTCTGTATTGATTATGGCTTTTGTTTCCTTTAATATTCTTTTATTTTCAAAGGTTTAATTTTAAGCCCAGTTCCTTGGTTTTTGCCATTTGTAGCAAGTGATCTCTTCTTTAGAAGAAGCTGAGAATTGGAGAGAAGGTTCTGGACTTGTTCCTTGGCCTTCCCAGCAGTTAGCTTCCCTCCCTGCCCTGGGACTGTGAACAACCTGTGCTTTATAACAGAGCAGAGCAACCTCATGGGTGCTCTATCAATGCTCATTCCCTGTTGTAGGCACCAGGCCTGCCAGCGGTGGGAATGCAGTGGAGTTAGTTGATGTCTTCAGTTAGCTCAGCCTTTTGCTTGTCAAAGCCCTGTGGTGAAGGGGCAGATGTCCAGCATTTCAGTACTGTAGAGGAAGGTGGTTTGTTGCTCTCCAGAGAACTGGAATAATAGACTGACCTAGGTTGGAGGGGACCATAGATACAGTCTGCTCCAACCTCTCTCTCATGGGCAGGGTCAGCTCTCAACTAGATAAGGTTACTCGAGGTCTCATCCAGCTTGGCCTTGAACACCTCCAGGAAGGGGGCATCTACATCTGGGCAATCTGTTCAATAATCTCACTCCATCAGAATGCTGGAGATAAGGTCACCTGCTTCCTCCTGGGGATATTTCTGCAGGAGACTTCTGTTTCCACATGCAGAGTGTGTGCCAGCAGAGCGAAAGCCCTCTCTGCTCCTGCTGATCCAGAGCTGCAGACTCCCATGCTGCCTTCCCGTGGTCTTGGCCTCTGATGTGTTTAGCATTTCTGGGTGGCAGGAGCATGATCTGGCCCAGGCATAGCTGGGTTCTTTTGGATCAGCTTTAATTCTGGTGAGCTACGTGCTTGCAGAACACTTTACCTCATGCTGTCTCTGTTCTTGGGAGTGCTCTCTCCACCCAGAGCAATTGCACCGAGCGGTGTTCTCTGTGCTGCTGTTGCTGTTCCCTGGGCCTGAGTTTTCTGAGTGGTTATTTTTGTGTTTGATCCCTAGCAGTGTCTCAGCCTTTCTGAAAAGGGTCAGCAGAATTCCCTAGTTTCTGGAATCTGGGGGAGCAGCCTTTCTGCTTGGCTTGGCCCAAACAGCTGAAGAAGTTCTGGGCTCCAGAACTGGAGTAGGGGCAGGTGTCAGAGCACTGAGCCCTAGGCTTTCTGATAACTGCTGTAGCCCTGACCCTAATTCTTTGTCTGTGAGCTGAAAAGCAAGCACTAGGACCTTAATTACCTCCTCTCCAATTGCATGAGTAGTAACAGTCATTTTGGGAGAAGCAAGAGGGTCCTTGCCACACTGGAACAAGAACCTATGCTTTAGGGGGAGCAGATCTTAAGAACAAATCTTAGGATGAAAAGGTGATCAGCTTGAAGTTGTCTGCTTCATCTTTTAGCTGCTGCTAAAATCCTAGTACTTATAAAACTCCTATAAAATATGAACTCTGTTTTGTTTAGTAGCGGTGCCCGCAGAGATTCTGCAGTTTTTAGGATTGTTACTGGAGCATGGAGACATTTAGATCTTATCAATTTTGAGAAGCATAAACTGATGGTTTGTTAAGCAAAGAACCTAGGCTTGAAAGTAGGCTTCTCTGTGAGGAGCTGTTTTCCTCCAGGCCTTTTAGATTGCATTTTATTTGAGAATCCTTGAAGCAAGGAATTACTCAGTTTCTTGTGGCTCACCCAGTAATCTCTGCACCTTGACTAGCATGAGAGAAAGGGCGTGCATTTAGTTGTGCAGAAGTTGGAGACAAGACTTCTGCCTCTCCTGGCAGCTAGGGCATCCATTTGGTGCCATCATCTGCCCTAAGGCAAAGCTGTGCAGGGTGTGATCTGTTGTTTCCAGTTGCTCAGTTCAAATGAATTTGTCTTATTTGAATAAGAATAGGGAGTAAGAATAGTTCATCCTTCATGTCTTCGGTTTAGTTGTGTTGGTTCTGGTTTTATGCATCTCTGTCACTACAGAGCTGGTGGTTGAGGGGTTCCTGACCCTGTCATGGTGCTGTGTAATTTTCCTTGTTGGTCCAGGTTTGCCTTGGAAGGAGCCTTCAAACAAAGAATGTGGGAACACCAGAGCATGGTAGGGGTTAACGAGTCAGCGTCTGGGTGGGAGTGGCATACTCAGGCTGGCTCCCCTTGTCATCTCTGTCTAGCATCTGCATGCCAGCTAAATGGACAGAGTGAGTACCTGGGCCTGACCAGGGAAAGAAAGTTTAGGTTGGCTGTAGCTTTCCACCATGGGTGTTTGTGGGAAAATGCTGTTTAACTGAGACCAGTCAGAGACAAGCCTGTTTGTGCTTTGTGACAGCCAGCATCAAACAGATGAAGTGCATGTCCCTGTGCAGCTGTGTGGGGAGCTGGGTCAGAACAGACCCTGGCTTGAATTGTGAAGCAGTTGTGTAGAGAGGGCAGATAAGACAGTTTATTAAAGCTTCCCCTTCAAAAAGGGAAGACGACACCATTGATCTCATTTTTGGGCCTGGATCCAGCCTCAGGGTAGTGGTTCCAAAGTCTACTTTAACTACCCTGTCATCAGCTCCTCCTTTTGTGCCTTTAAGCCAGGCCATTTTCCCCTTCTCTTTGTGTGACTCGAACAACATCTCCAACCCTTTTGAGTCTCCCAGGTGGCAGTGAGCAGAAAGCCAAATTAATTCCTGTCTCTTTTTTTTGTGCCTTCCTCACAGGCTTTGAATGAAAGTCTATTTGAAGAAGCTTCTCTTTTTTTAAGGAGCTTCAGAGTTGTTTTTCTTTTTCCCCAAGGGACAGGCATTCCCTGCCCCTGTGATCAACTGGGGACTGTCTTGCTGTCCCTGGATGCCAGCTCCAGAGGTCACAGCTGAAGCAGGGAGCTGCACATATCTTTGGTTCCAGCCCTGGAGGTCAATGGGGAAAAAACCCTAGCAAGGCACAGAAGAACTGGAAGAGCTCCTTCAGGTCTGGTCTCCCCTAGAAATCTCCCAAAGGCAGGATGGAGAACTTCCAGACAGTCTGGTGCCTGTGTGTCTGCAGTGAGTCACAGCTGGGTCCTGGTTGTTGTGTGGTGCTTACAGCTTCTGTGGGCAGTGTGGCTTGGGGGTCCTGCACCCCAGCTCACTCACCAAGGGCCTGACCCACACTGTTTGGGTTTGAACAGGTAAGAGACTTGTGCTTTGTGCCTTGGTCTACCTTTAAGTTGAAATGGAATTTGCTATAGTCAGGAACATGGAAGCCTGGGCTCAACAGGCCTGTCTGTGCTAGAAAACAGGAGGAGGAGGGAGAGGACCAGCAGAGCAGCATCAGCACTTGATGTGAGATTCTGAGCAGCTGTGAAGTACCAAGTGTTTCAGACTGCTTGGTGCTCAAGTATGGGAGAGATCTGTCTGCTTCTTGCACTTATGTGACAGGGAGGGAAATATCCTTGCTCAGAATCCAAGGGAAGTGGGAGCTGGGCCAGCACTGAGCTAATTTACCTACTGGCTCTTCTGCATCTCCACAACAAACGCCAAAGTCTAATACAATTCAAAGATGCTTTAACATCGGCCTGGTTCCACCAGTCTGTCCTCACTGGCTGGTCTCAAAGAGGCTTAGACAAGTATTCTCAATGGCACAAACACAACACCAGGCTGGAGCTGTGAAGGCTCAGAGGGGTGATTATATGAATGTGCTGCACCCCTGCTTTGTACACTGCCCAGCAGGGCTGGGGTGTGTGCCTTTCACCTTGGATCCAAACAGATTTGTCCCAGGAGTATAGTAGCAACTGAACTGAAATGGTGCTGGGCTGGGTGGGAGAGGTAAAGGCAGGTCCATGTCTTCCGGGACTCTGGCTTGCTCAGAGTTTATTGCTGTATATTAAATACTATTTTTGGAGATTGGGGGGGAAGATGTGGGAGGGGGAGGGATGTGGTGGCACTGTCCCCAGGCATATCAGTGGGATGCTACTGCAGGTTATTGATAGGTTTTGATATTTTTCCCCCAAAAAAGTGCTTTATTTAAAAAAAAAAAAAAAAAAAAGAAGTAAAAATAATAACAAAACAGAAGTGCTTTCCTCCCTCCTAGAACAGTGCTAGATTATTGGAAAATATGAATAATCTTTTGCAAACATCAAGGTGTCTGCTGAAGAGTTTGTGTGATGGAGATTTCAAGGCAAGAGGCAAACTACAGCTTGAACCAGTTTAACTGGGGAGAGTGTGAATGTGGGAAATGTGGGATCTCTGCCCTGGAGTTGTTTCCAGTCACATGTAGTGAGGATGTGCTTGCCTCTGCTACCAGGGCTGTTCTCTGAGCTCAGGCTCTGGAGTGAAGCAGTGTCTGGAAACTTGCTGCCAAGTGGGGTCTTGAATTTTTTGTGGTTTCCATGTGGTCTTTGTGTGTTCAGGTCTTTCTCATTTGAGAAGCAGCCACGCTGGTAAAGCAGCCTTGGAGAACATGAGAGCAGAGGCAGGATTTGTGCTTTGTGGCAGGAGGCAGTAGCCAATACTGTGAAATGCTGGGCAGGTGACAGTGATGTTTGGATCCCATCATGGTAGCAGCTTTTTAACATTGGCAGATGGTTCTGCTGTACTGCTCTGTAGTTCCTGGCTGCATAGTGCCTGGGATGCTTGGAAATGACCCATGCTGCTGGCATTAAGGACACATCACAAACTACTTGAAGCTGCAGGTCCAAGTTGTCTGTAATGGCTCAACAGGGTGGGGAGAGATCTCCATCTGTACTTGTCTCCAGCAGCAAGGGGTCTTTAGGGAGGATTTTTTTATTTTACTGTCCATTGCTTTGTGTTATAACAACTTGCAGTGACATTTTTAAAGTTTGATTTGCAGCAAGCTTGTGCCCTGGGTGAAAAGCACAGATGCCTATTTCTGATTGCATTGGCTTTGCAGGGACTAGTTTGGGGGAAAAGATGTGTGTGGGTGGGTTATTTTATTTTTGGTACATGGTAGCAGTTTTATTTTTTAATTTCCCCGGGATGTTCGGTTGAGGAATGAGTGAAATCTACTGCCTGGCGATTTTAACCAGCAGTGTGTTAAAGGAAAATAAAACAGAATTATATTGTCACTTGGGTGAGGTGGTCCCTCTTTTCTAATGGTGGAGGAGAGCCCCCTCTGCCTTGCGCCTGTGGCTGGGAGGGGACTGAGGGCTGGAGGTGCATTTTGAGATCCCACCACTGCTGCAGCCCTGAGCCTCTCCCTGCTGCTGCCTGCCTGCCTCCGGTATAGCTCTGCTGCTCTCTTGCTGGTTGGTTTGGGTGATTTCAGTATAAGTTGAACAGTTCAACATCCTCGTAAAAGTGTTGATAATGGACTTTGGTGCTCCTGACCTGATCAGGAAGCAACAGAGATGTAATCAGCTTTCTGAGGTTTTGCAAGCTGCCCCGATTTCAGATTGAAACTGTGTCAGAGGCGGTCAGAAGGGTCTGTAGCTGGAGCAGAGAGAAGGTGGCACCTTCCTTCTCTAGGTGCCTGCTCTCGGGTGACAAGGTACTTCAGAAGCCTGGACCCTTGGTTTGCCTTTCCTAGGGCAAGGGCTGGAGGGACTGAACCTGATCTGCCATGGAGGATTTGGGAGCACTGGCATGGACAGGCTTGTTTGAAATAGCATTTGGTTGGCAGTAGCAGGCGTGTGTTGCTTACAAACAGCAGCAAACGTCACTAACCACTGCTCTGAATCTGTTTCCAGTCATCTTGAGCATGTTGAGTGTTGGCTGGAGTCCGAAAAGAGGACGCAGTGTTCCTTGTCTTACCTCAGTTCCCTGAATGGCTGGAGGTGACTCTTAGGGGCTCTTCAGTGCCTACTGCAGGCTGGTGGGTTGAAGAAATGTGTCCTTTCTTCGGTGTGATGCTCCTGTGGGACCTGCCGAGTCCCTCCTGCCAGGCTCAGGAGACTCATCTGACCTCTGCCACTGTCACACGGAGCCCGGGATGGGGGTGACAGTGGCACAGCTGGGAGTCTGGCTGACCCTGGGAGAGCCTGGCAGGGTACAGGTACACCCTGGGCGACTTTTCTCGGGGCACACAGTCTTGTTACTGTCCCTGCCCCCGTCTGTGTCTCAGCTCCCTGGGGACAGCAGCTGGGGCGTGAGCTCCATGGCATCCCCATGCTGACACCGTGCCGGCTCGTAGCTGCTTCCTGAAAAGCGCTTGTCACCATTCCTTAAAATGACCAGGGCTCTCTGGGGGACACCGCTCTCTGTAATTACCCACTACACTGCAGGATTCAGACCGTGATCTAATTAACGGGAGACCCGGGTGCCCCCGCTGCGCAGCGAAGGGCGCATCCCCCGCCTCCTGGGTGCTGCCGGGGACAGCTGGAGGGGTGCTGCTGGGGTCAGGGGGTGGGTGCTTTTGTTTGGGTTTTGTGTCTCTCTTCCCCAGGTAACTCCTAGCTCTTCCGCCCGGCCTGCCCCGCTGCTATCCGCCCGCTCTCTGGAGCCCCGGGAGGAAGGTGCTGCCGCCCCGGGACGAGGACGCCGGCCAGGTAGGTGCTCGGGGTCGGGTCTCTGCGACGCTGCTCTGGGGTGGCCCCTCCTTCGGCCCCGGGGACCCCCTCGCTTCGGGCCCCCTCGTTGCCAGGCAGCCCCCCGCCCCCTGACCCGCCGCCCCGCCCCTCGCTCCCATAGCTACCGAGGGCGGCGGCGGCCATCTTGGCGCGGCGGGGCCATGAGCGGTTCGAAGGCGAGGGCGGCGGCGGCAGCGGGGCCGGAGAAGAAACCGCCGCCAGGGACCGGGGGGGCCCTCAGCCGCCTGCGGGGGCGGCGCGGCTCGGCCGACACGGCTCCGCGGCCACCTTGGACCGAGTCCGAGCTGCTGGCGCTGGAGACCGTCCGGCCCGAGCACGTCCTGGGGCTGTGCCGGGTGACGGAGAGTGAGTGCGGGACGGGGAGGGAGCGCCGGGCCCGGGGAGGGGGAGTTCGGCCGGGGTCCGGCGGGACGGGGCGGGCATGGCCCCCCGCCGCTCCGTTTGTCCTCCTGGGGCCGGGGCGGAGGGGCCGGGACCGGGCTGTTCCCTCTCCCTGGGACGGAGGGGAGAGAGGCGGGGGTGCATCGGGCCGGTGAGCGCTGCCAGCCGGTGCCCCGGCGTTGGGACCGGTTGAGGAGTGTGCGCCTTACCCGGTGCTGGCTGCAGCAGCACGGTGTGCTCCTGACTTCAGCTTTGTTAAAACTTCCAGAAAGTTTGTGATGGTTTGGATTTTTTTTTTTGTGTGTGTGAATGTGATTTTTTCCCCCCCTTTTTTTTTCGTTTTCTTTTTTATTGTTTTATTTTTCTGAAAAACAGTTCTGATCTCTGCTCTTCTGTCGAGCCCTTCTTTTTTTTGTTGTGCTACCTAGCACCTAGTGTGCCTTTGTTTCTTATTGCCTCAATTTTGCCTCGCGTTCCTGAAGCCTCTGCAAAACAACTTGCACTATGTATCCTAATGGACGGGGGCTAGCAAAAGGGGAAATTTCTGTAGTAGTTGCTCAGTGTTCTTTTGAAATGTTACTACACGTTTCTTTCTCTTCTAGATTATTTATGCAGACCTGAGGACAACATTTACAACATTGACTTCACCAGATTTAAGATCCGGGACCTTGAAACTGGAACTGTGCTGTTTGAAATTGCTAAGCCATCTCCTTCAGGTATGTCTAAAGAGGCTAAAGAGACTCAGGGAGCCAAGAAGTTGCACTGCAGGACCCATGCAAACCAAGCAGAAAGGTCCTTCGATATCTCTTGGTGACTAAATGCCTCTCCTTTAGGCATAGGACTGAGTTTACCTCTGCTGAAAAACTTGTCATAAAAATGTGTAGTGATTATTATGAGATGGGGAAGTACTATCAACAAGTCTTCCTTTGTTGGCTGGTTATGGTTCAGAGTTTCTTTCATGTGTTTTGGCAGTTGCAAGGGGGAATATCCTATGAGGTTAAAGGTGCTTTCAGCTCTGGAGCCACCAAGACTGTGCCACCTGCCATAGCATATCTTTATTACCTAGTGTCAGTATGAATCTCAGACCAATTATTATCCTTTCAATTCAGTACCACCTTTCAATTCAAGTAATAGTTTGTCCTGATATACCCACTAGCCAGTATCACCGTATGTGTACTCTGTTAGCCAAACAACTCTGAGCTGGTGTGTTTTCTAGAGCACACTGATGAGGATGAAGATGACAGCAGTGAGCTGGATGCTAGTGCAGGCCGCTTTGTCCGCTACCAGTTCACCCCAGCATTTCTCCGCCTTCGGACTGTTGGTGCAACGTGAGTATGAGTTTATAAAAAGAAGGGATAACCAGGTGTTTACAATGTTGCATGGCAGTTTATAGCAAAACTGAGTCAAAGACTACAGAGAGCCCACCTTACACTACAAATATCAAAGTGTCTCTTTCTGGAATGCACTGTTGGATACTAATGTAGCCTTGGGTCTGAGACACCATTCTTCCCAATAGGAAGGGTGGTGTGTCATCTTAGCTTTTCTTTCCTGCTTTTTTGCAGAGTGGAATTCACAGTTGGAGAAAAACCGGTGTCAAACTTTCGAATGATTGAGAGACATTACTTCCGAGATCGCTTGCTGAAGAACTTTGACTTTGATTTTGGCTTCTGCATTCCCAGTAGCAGGAACACATGTGAACACATCTACGAATTCCCTCAGCTCTCAGAAGACCTTAGTAAGTTTCTCCTTTCCCACACTGAGTTGTGTTCTGTTTGTGTATGTGCATATGCTCATTTTCTCCCTCTCTCTGCTTGTGAAAGAAGCTGTGACTGGGATGAGTAGGACAGGAATAGATAGATGCTGATTCCTGGTTTAAGCTGTGTATAACCTTGACTGAATTACACATTTAGGCTGCAAGTTCTTTGAAAATGAAAGCCTAAGACAATTGTGTTGTCAAGTCACAGGCTGCAAGAACTGATTAGAGTCACAAGGTTTACCTGCCCAACAGCATAGCCCAGAAGGTAACAAAACCCTGAAAAAGGGTTCTCTTGGTAGCCATGCATCTGTTTGCAGCACATGCTGGTTGTGGCCTGAGCCTCCTGCTTTGGAACAGAACCAGTTCTTCTCTGAGAGCTGTGTTCTTGAGCCTACCAAGATCTCTGCAAATATCCATTGTACAGGGTATGTTTGACCATGGGGGGTAGACAGAGCAGGAGCATGTTGTCCCATCTGTGGCTACCTGAGTGTGGGAGGAGGTGCAGAGTTTGTACCCTGCCTGTGTACTTTGATGGGAGTGCTTGCTACCTCTCTGCTTACAGATGTGATTGCTGCTCTGCTGTAGTGGTGGTTCCAACAGTTTCTAAGGTTGCCTTGTGTGAGATTACTCCATCCCCATTTGTTTGCTTTTGACAGCACTTGTATTGTGAATAGAAAGAACAAGAAGGGGCAGGACAGAGCTTTTGAAGCACACTCAACAGAGTGGTTTGCTTCCCTTACTCGTGTAGGGCAGGGCATCAACCTGGTAAATCCAGCAGAATGGCAGAGTCCTTTTCTTTCTGACCATGTGCTGCCCAGTGGAGTGTGTCAGGCTTTTGAATGTAATTGAGCTTTCTCTTTCACAGTCCGTCTGATGGTTGAAAATCCATATGAGACCCGCTCAGACAGCTTTTACTTTGTGGACAACAAGTTGATTATGCACAACAAGGCCGATTATGCTTACAACGGAGGACAGTAATTGTTCTGTGTCTGCTGGATGCTGTGATACCATTAACCATTCAGATGTCCAGGGCTGGACTGGAGTTGCTGTCTCGTGCAACAAGGCTTCTTGCCAAACCTTTTCGTCTTACATGAGGCTCAAAACATGAAACAAAGACGACAGCTCATGGAAGTAATGGAAATCTCCCTGCAACACTTCTCTGTCTGGCACCAAACATATCGTGCCTCTCACTCACTATTTCCAATTACCTTCTGGTCCCTTAGATAGGTTATGGATCAGAGGCACTGTTAGAAAATTCTTGCTGTTACAGTCTTTATAGTTAGGTTGCACTTCTAGTGCATTTGATATTTCACCTATTGGGTGACTACCCTCTTTCAAGAAGTCATATTGTTTGGGTAAGCTATTTCTTAGCAGGAATCTTCCCCCTTCAAGTAGCCAGTGATGCCTGAAGAGCAGATCTCTGGTTGGATAGATCATCTATTTAGTGCACAGTGGTTTAGTTTGTAGTATGGCTGACATTGCTTTTTAGGGTGCATCCCAATATTCTCTAGTGGGAAAGGTAAAATAAGAGACAAATCAGCTTCTAAGCAATGCAGGAACCTTTCTTCTGCCTCCAGGCCCCTGAGAACAGCTTGATCTTGGTCTTGTTAGAGATTTCACTGTAGATATGTCATAGGAGGAAAAAAGGGCCTTCATCAAGGTTGGTCATTGAGTCAGTCTGATAGCATTTCCATTTGAGCTCTTCAGAGCAAAATATTGAATTTTGCAGCTGAGGGGTCAACCTTATAGCAGAACTTAATTTTTATATATTTACCATTTCTCCTGTTTCCCTTTGTGTAGGAATTCTGGCTCTTGCTGTGGAATGTACTGCTTTTTAGATGGACAGCATATTGTCAGTCTTGCTGGGGTGGAAGGTAGGCATCAGTCTAGTGGAGCTTACAGTAGAAAGGAAGAATGTGGAAAACACTTAGAAATGTATAGGAAGCAATAACTTCCTAGGTTTCAATCTCTATACTTTTAAGCCTGGATGATATGACAGAGGCAGTGGTGTTCTCAGCTCATTTGCTTTGTTGCAGTTGAGGTATTAGTAGCTAAAAGATTCTCAGGTCAAATCACTCAGTGTTACAGAATGGGATTCTTACAGTTTGAGAACTGACATAGTTTTCTTCAACTGAGCTGCCATCACTGCTTTGCCTGCTTACCTGCTTACTTACAGTATAGGAAGTTCTGCTGAGTTAGATACTGCCAGATCAGGGGATATGTTTCAGACCTATGTTTGGGTCTGGCGATAGGAAATGGCATCATGCAGTGGTAAGAGTAGATCCGTGTCTTCCCAGCAGCCATGCTGGGGCCCAGCTCCTCATCATGCAAAATCTGCTAGCAAAACCTTTTTTTTACCTATTTTGCTGACTCTTAAGACTGGCATTGTTCCTGTTCCCATGCTGGGCTGGTCAGTTATGTCTAGACCAGAGACATTTTCTAGTATTAGTTCCAGTTTTTCCTCGAGACGGTTGAAATCTAATTCCCTGGTGGATCCAGTTGGTTACCTGCTGTATTAAGTAAGGTTCAGCATAGCTTATGTTTTATCAGGACTAAGTGCAGTGGGGATCAGAGCCTGGAGCCTGTTATTGCATAGACAGCAGTAGGAAACCACTGCCTTTACCTCGCAGATTAATGATGTTAACTTGGGCACAGAAGGGTAAGCAGTGAGAGTATGTGAGGTGGCAGCCATAAAAGAATTTCCAGCTCTTGGGAAGATATTTAATTATGATTAACCACAACAAATGACCTGTTCTGGGTGGAGCATTAATCTAGAGCCAACCACAACAAATGTCTTGGGAATGTAGAGGGGCAAGGTCTGCCAGGTTGAAAGATGAAGAATAATTCTGCTACCATCAATCCCCTCCAGCATCTCCAGTGGCACTTACACAATCTTGTTTAGTTAGCTCAGAATTAGTTGAAGCTACTTGTAAAGTGGAGCTTGAGATGTCTCTTGCAGTGACTGTCTTCAGAAGGCCTTGTGGCATGATGGTGAGGTGGGAAACATTTGTTTCAGTGGAAGCACAGGTGATAAGGCAGAACTGCCCAGAAGTGTTTTTTTCATCCTAAAGTGTTCCGAGATTCTCAGGATAGTGTCTGAAGAGCCTGCTACCTATTTTCTGGGAAGTTTTACAATATTGAGATCAATTTGTATGTAGTATAAATCCACGTGCCTTTAAATGTTACTTTTATCATATTTTCTGTATGAAGCAAGCTCTTGCTTTTCATGAGTTGGATGATTCCCATCTGTTTCCTATGTCACCGCATAAAGGTTCTTAAAAGGAAGACAGGCTGTTGCCAGAACGAGCACCAAAAATTACTGTATGCAAATACCAACTGTGTCAGCCGTCTGTATCAGTCAACATGCGGCTCTGCAGGGTCGGGGGCTGTGTAGGGGTGTGAGTGCCATCTAGCAGCTGCTTTGCAGAAGGCGGCTGACAGCAGGAGAGCACTCTGCCCGGTGTAAATGAGACATTTGATGCTTCTAGGACTGTGGATTCCTGTCTTCAGTCAATACCTCTGCCAGGAGCGATGAGAAAAAAGCATTGAAGCAGTTGCTTTCCCATCGGTGAATGTATCAGCTATTCAGCAATAAGGAAAACTGGAGGACAATCAGAAGACTTGCAGGCAGCAGTAGCACCCCTCGGTTTCTAGCTGAATGGGTTTGGTTTGCTAAATTAGAAGGTCTTTGCCCAAAAGATGGGCTGCAGGAAAAAAAAAAAAAGTCCCTACAAGAGGGCAACCCAGCACTGGAAAGGTTGAAGTCAGGGATTTCCAAACTTCTGTCCCCACTTTGGCAGCTTCCCGAAGGTTTCTTTTCTCTTAGATGCTTTCCATAAAGTGTCTTCTCTGTGTGGCAGGGAAAATGTAATTGGTAAACCTGGTTTTACAGAGATCTTTCCTTCTGCATTTTGTGCTCTGATGCTTTAATCATGGGTCAAAGCTAATTACACCAGTGAGCTAGGAAGAACTGCCAGTAGGACCTTGTCCTTGTCAGGTGGATGCTGTGTCCTAGCCAGGTGCTGAATGCAAGGGAGATGCTTTCAGTGTTGGTTGAAGTTTGAGCAAAAGAAAAGGGATTTGTGCAGACAGGTTCTTTCAGATCATGTGCCGAGCTGGAAAGAGAAAAGAATTGGGATCATACTGTGTTCTGCTATTAAAAAAAAAACCAAAACACCAACCAAAAAACCCCACCCAAACAAACACAAAGGGACCAAGCCCACAAACTTACATTAAATCTTTACAGTATTTGTCCTTTTAGGACCAGGAACTCTATTTCATTTCTTTTTTGAGGCAAGTGCTTTGGATCAATGCAAGCAAGTTTCCTGGACAGCTATTTTCTTGACTGACTGAGGACTATATACTGCACCTTGTGAAGGAAGGTCATCTTTTGTTATATGGACTGGGTACTGCTGTTCCTGTCCTCTGTTTTTGTAGGAAGTGTCTTCCTTTGTGTGTTTACCTTAGGATTTCCAGTGTGTCTTGCTGCAGAGAAGCAGCAGCAGCCTCATCTCTGGTGCTTGGGGATGTTTATTCTGCTTATCTGAGGGTTCAGGAAGAAAACCACAAGTGTTTAGAAGACAGAAGAACATGAGCAAGGTGGTGATGGTGAAGCAGTAAGGTCTAAACGTGGTAATTCCTCAGTTCTGTGCTTCACTGGATCCGCTCCAGCAGTTTTCTGGAGTTTACATTCTGCTCCTTCTGGTCCCATCAAGCTGTGGGGTGCAGCCCTCTGATTCCAACACTGCCATCTCCCCGGAGCTTTGCCATGAGGACGGGGCTGACGGACAGCTGCCTGGTAGAGTTATCGCCTTTTCCTCTGCAGCAAAGGCCACACGAACACCAGCAGCAGCCGCTGCCTCTGCCCCGCTCTCCCTGCGGGGCCCGGGCACCATTTGTATCTCACAGCGTGGCCTTGGGGCTCCGTGCTCTCTCTTCTCGGGGCAGCGGCAGCCGTGCTGGCCCAGCCTTTCAGTGCCGGGGATGGGCGGCTGCTGGCGGGTGACGGTGTTTTTGTACAAAAAGGTTGTTTTGTCACCAGCAACATTAATAAAAGAACCTCTCCCGTTTGGGCACAGGCGCTGCCGCTCTGGGGGCGGGGCCGGGGCGCGCGGAGGCGGCGGGGCTGGGCCGCCAGGGGGCGCTGGCCGCGCGGCGGGCGCGTGCGCTGTTTCTTCACTCTCCTCAGGCGACGGGCGGGGGGCATGGCGGCGGCAGCAGCGGCTTTCGTGGCCAGGGCCCGGGGGACACCCAAGGGTGAGGGGGCCTGGCTCGGTTTCGCTCCGTCGCGACTCTTCGGGGCGTTGGGGGCAGCGGGGCACGCGATTCGGATGGGAACGGGCCGCGGTCTGGGCGGGGAGGCAGCGCCCCAGTGCCCTTCAGGGCCTGCGGTCTGGGCCCCCACAGCCGCGGCGGGAGGTGCCGCCCTTCAGCCGAGCCCCCAGCCTGCTGCCGCAGCTGCGGTCCCAACACCCTGGCGCCAAGGGAAAAAATGTCCCTCCGGCGTGGCCCCCAGCCCCTTTGCGTGTGTCCGCCTGGGCTGGTTTCAACCCTCTCCCGTAGGCGAGAAGGCAAACAGCGGCGCTTAATTCCTATCTTTTCAGCATTGGCCTTTGGATGCCTCCGCAGACTGCACACGGTGTACCAGTCAGCGGAGCTGCCAGAAACCCACCAGATGCTTCGTCAGACTTGTCGGGACTTTGCAGAAAAAGAGCTGATGCCTGTCGCAGCTCAGCTGGATAAGGAGCACCGCTTCCCGGCCGAGCAGGTGCGTGCTGCTCCTGCCGGGAGATGGGCACGACAGAGGCCCACTGGCTCATTCGGAGGTTGGCTCCCTTCTTCTCAAGGGGCAGGATCACCTGGGCCTGAAGCAAAATGTCCTTTAAGCTCTGGCTTAGCAGAAAATGGAAGTTTGGACTAACTTGTGGGAGAGTTCTTTGAGTGTGGAGGTTGTAATGCCCACAGGACAAATTGAGCCCTCTACCTTCACTTGTGTTTCTGTGTATCAGGCTCAAGTTCTATTCAATTTTCAGTTCTCTTACTGACTTTCCTGTGGGCTGCTATACAACTGACTTATAAAATCAACGAGATGCTTTTATAGACTGCTTATAACCATAGAAATGGTTTATAGTGAGGAAGCGTAGATGACCTGAGTGCCTTTCATATGGTGAAAAGAAGTGATCAGGAGATATGAGGTGCATGTTGGTCCTTCTCTAGGGCTGTGAAGAAATGGATTCAGTCAAACCTGTGACCTGTCTTCTGGAAAGCACCACAGACACAGCACTGTAGTCTCAGTCATGTTGAATAGAAAATCTCACCTCTTTCATTACAATGAAATACTAAACTTCAGAAAAGTAAATATTGTTTTATTAGCCAAAAGCTAAGCAAGTACAGTCAGAGGCATGTGAGTTTTGTCATATGCCCCTTTCTATTAAGGAGTAAAGAAGATAGCCAAGAAAATCATATGCTAAGGAAGAAAATACTTTCCTCTTTACTTCACTGTTCTTATCTGACAATTTTACATTTGTTTTTGAGTCTTTTCAGTTGAATGTGTGGGGGAATTAAAAAATGTGAAGTGTTAATTAAGGTAAACATACACAGAACTATCTGGTTTTGTGCATTCTCTGGATTTGATGTGACTGATTAGTGTTTTGGGTGCCCATACAGGAAGAAGAATATTTGTTTAAAAATTTATTTTGGTTTCTCTTAAAGCAAGCAGAGACTGGTCATGTCTTTCCTTGTGCAAAAACAAAAGCTTGACATCTTAGATATAAAAGCAGAAGAAAGCTTGTTTTTTCACTTGTCCATTGCAAAATGTTATCAAGAAAAATAGAATGAGACAGAAGAGCTTATGGTTGTGAAGACAGGGTCCAGCTGAGGAACTTTGGGTGGAATAATTTGGAATGTAATCAACAATTACATTTCCTGGGAAGCAAGGCCTAGCTTCAATGGGAATGAAAAATCACCATCTTGCAAACCTTTCTGTGGATCATTCATTCTGTAAAATTCTTTCCTTGTGCAGTCCTAGGCTGAAGCTCAGCAGATGCAAAGGTAAAGTTCTCATGATTTTTATCAGCACCTCCCTATTTCATCTTCAAAAGGCTCCCTGCTTCCTGGTACTAAAAACATCTCTTTAAATAAGCAAGAGCTTTGTCTTAGGCAGAAGTGACTGTGCACAGCTCTTGTTGACAACATTGGCACCTGGGGGCACTTAACCAACCTGTACAGTCAGACTCCCATTTCACCAGGAGCTGTATGCTTTTTTTCCTCTATGTGTAGCCCTGCTATGACCTGACTATATCCATGTGTCTGCATGTATTTTTTGGGGCAGAGGTGGTGCAGAGATTCTTAGTTCTCTGTTCCCTGTGTGCAGGTGAAGAAGATGGGTGCCTTAGGGCTGCTGGCTATGGATGTGCCAGAGGAGTACAAAGGAGCAGGCCTGGACTACCTGGCCTATTCCATTGCTGTGGAGGAGATCAGCAGGGGCTGTGCATCCACGGGTGTCATTGTCAGTGTCAATAATGTAAGTGTCTCAGGTTCTGTGGGAGGGGCAGGCGTGGAACCAAGGCTGGCATCAGGGGTCTGTTTGGTTTATTGTCTGGGACCTGTTCCTGGAGTGGGTTCTGCTGTGTGGTAGAGCTCTTAGATGTTAGGGAGTTACTGGATTGCTTGAACCTTCAGGATGTACTAACTCAACTCTCAATTCTTAAAGTCTCTCTATTTAGGGCCAATACTCAAGTTTGGCTCTGAGGAACAGAAGCACAAGTGGATTGCACCCTTCACTAGTGGAGAGAAAATTGGCTGTTTTGCTCTTAGTGAACCAGGTGACGCGACTGTTACTGTTCTGTTGCAAAGAACCTAGGGAAGTTTCTTTCCTTAGTCTGGCTTAGGATGGACTTTGAAGTCTGTCAAATTGTAACAGTTTTCAGAAAGGCAATTCTGTGTAAGGGATGTCTCAGTTCCCAAGGTATCAACTGCCATCTCCGTGCTCCCCTTTTCCCCTTTCATCCCCTCTGTGGGCAGAGCTCTGGAGATGGCCACATCTAAGACACACAGGCCTTTCCCCTTTCTATTTGAACCCAATGGGAGGGACACTGCTGACACTGCTGCAGTTACAAGAGGTGCTGTGGGCTGATGGTGGGGGGGGTGTGAGCAGGGAGTGGGTTTGCACCCCAGGCTGCGTCTGATTGGATTTTTGTTTTCTGGTGTCTCACTCAGGAAATGGCAGTGATGCTGGTGCAGCATCCACAGTGGCACGCCTGGATGGTGATGAGTGGGTTCTGAATGGCACCAAGGCCTGGATCACCAATGCCTGGGATGCTTCAGCCACTGTCGTGTTTGCTACTACGGATAAATCCCTGAAGCACAAGGTGCATTCAGTTGGGTCAGTCAGAAAAAAGGGCCAGGAGTAAAGGGGTTGTTCAGGAGATGCACTCTGGAAAGGCTGTGGGACTCTATATTTAGAGCTTTGTGGGCATTGAGGAGGGGCTGATGTGTCTTGGCATTGTTTTGCCTTAGCTCTCCCCTTTCTTCTGGTTACCTAGACATGTGGCTTCTGTGAAAAATGTTTGGAGGAAGCCTGTTGACAGCCAGGTAAGTGGGAAGTTGGTACCGTTTCTAAGAGTTTGGGTCTTGTTACAGGGCATTAGTGCGTTCCTGGTTCCCATGCCAACTGCTGGGCTGTCACTGGGGAAGAAAGAAGACAAGCTGGGAATCCGAGCCTCTTCCACTGCCAACCTGATATTTGAGGACTGTCGGATACCCAAGGCCAACCTACTGGGGCAGCCAGGAATGGGCTTCAAAATAGCCATGGTAAGAGCTGAAACAGGGTGCAGATTTGAGTGTGTAAAGCACAATTTCCCAAGACAGCCATTTCCACAGCCATTTTCAGACTTAGGATCGTTCTGTGTGACATTAAGCAGTTGACCCTTCTGGCCAACGTGGGAGAAATAATTCATAGAGCTTGATGAATTGTTAATTTACCAGGTGTGGTGTGTCATCAGGGGTGGTGTATTTTAATTTTTCTTCTTTCCCAACCCTATATTCCTCCAGTTTCTACCCACAGATAGAGGGAAAACATGGCATTTTTCCTAAATACATTGGCAGAGGAAGGCTGTCCTGGAGACCCAGGACAACCTCTGGGTAATGTCTATAGGATGATGAAATCTGAGTTACTTCTGAGGAGGAGCCAGGCAGCTGCAGAACAGCAACTTCTCTGTGGTGATGCACTTCCCCCTCTGGTGGCCTCACTTTTTGAAAATGGCTGAGCTCCCTGGAGACCAGCCCATTCCATTTAGAAAACACACTTCTTAAAGACACTTAGTCCAGGACTGGGAAGATTAAGCCTTTTGTCACTGTACTTTAAATTCTTCCTGAGCAGTGTGAGGAGGGGAACTAATTAAAAACCTAATGGGCAGGTGTTTGAGGTAAGAAATTACTGAGGCATTCACTAGTCATTTTGAAAACACTTGCTTCAGCTGTGTATGATGAGAGCAAAGAGGCAAATTGACCAGATTTCCATTGTTTTTCCAGTTAAAGTAGAATCAGCTGGACAGTGAGCCAGGGGTCTAGCTGTAGTGTTCCTTTCAGCCCCTTCCAGAGCAGGTGCTCCTCATTGTGCCATTTTCCTTATTTTGCACACCCCTCTCTTCACCCCTAGCTATTAGGAAGCAGTACCTCTCTTTTTTGCCCTCCTTCTTGTACCCTTGGCTTCTCTCCACAGTGTCCAATACATTTTATAGCTCTTTGTGCTTGTATAACTGGCAATATTCTGAATCAAGGAGGTGTTAAGGCTACAGCAGCTTCCCAGAAAGAGCAGACATGCAAATGTACTATGCTTGATCATGTGTGACTTGATTTAACACACTTACTATGTGTCTTCCACAGCAAACTCTGGATGGAGGAAGGATTGGCATTGCCTCCCAGGCTCTTGGCATAGCACAGGCAGCTTTGGACTGTGCTGTGGATTATGCTGAAAAGAGAATGGCCTTTGGGTCGCCCATCACAAAGCTACAGGCAGTGCAGGTATGAGCAAGGTGGATGGGGCAGTTCTGGAGGTTGCTGGTGCTGGTGGAAAGGTCACCTGGGCTCTTGGGCATGGCTTCAGGCACAGTGCACTTTGTACTGTCTGGGATAAACCCTGTAATAATTTTTGTTTTCAAACACTTGTTAAAACTGATTGTTGCAACAGACACATGTTTTTTTCCTAGCAATACTGGCTGGGGAAGGGGAGGGGAAGGAGAAGGAGATGTCTGTTCTGCTCTCCTGTGGGGAGAGGCTGCCTCTGGGAACAGGCACCATGTTTGTTGTTGCAGTTTAAGCTGGCAGACATGGCTGTGGCCTTGGAGGGTGCACGCTTGCTGACCTGGAGAGCTGCTATGCTGAAAGACAATGGGAAGCCCTTCACAAAGGTATTTCCATTCTTGCACTTGTCTAGCAGTGACAATGCAGGGGACAGGCTCAAGGCAAGCAAACTGCTCTAGTGCAGTGTGTGACCCACCAGCAGACAGTGGGCTGTGCTGCCTCTGCTCTGGCAGCCTGCTGAGCCCTGGCCTGGTTCTAGCCAGGGGGAAGAGGGTGGCCTCTCTCAGCTGGCACCAGTGATCAGGCCTGTCTCTCTGCACAGCTGGACTGTGAGTGTTCCAGCTTCTCATGCAAGTGGAGTGTTCCTTTATGTGATAGCTGCAGCCTTAGTGATGTTTTCCTTCCCCAAAGGAAGCTGCCATGGCCAAGCTGGCTGCATCAGAAGCTGCAACAAGCATTGCTCATCAGGTACTACCTCAATTGATGTTTCTGACATACAGCACGCTGAAAGGGAGTTTGTGTTGTCATATGAGTGCTTGGGGAAGGTGGGATGGAATTTAATAGTTTTGTTGTTTCTTGTTCTTAAACCATGGCTAAAGCTGGCTAGCACAGCCATCTTTCTGGTTTGGGGGTCTGTGGTGGTTTATGCTGGCTGTATTGTTAGGGTCTTCTCATGCCTGCTTTGATACAGGGCAGTGGCAAAAGTTTTGAGTGGGATCAGCAGTGGTGGTGGGAGCATGGGTGCAGCAGTCAGGACTATTAGAAAGTTTGTGACATAGTAAGCAAATGAAGCAGGACCTCTGATGTCTGCATGTATTTTCCTCTGTTCTTCACCAAAGCATCTTAGTTGAACATGGATCACTAACCAGTAACTCTGAAGTGATTAAAGCTTTGTCTGGAACATCAGTATTGCTTTAAACCTATTTATTCATCGGCAAACGGGTTCTGATGTCCCAGTGTGTCATCCCCATGCCCATAGTTACGCATGCAGCGGGCTTGGCTGCTTTTAAGGTGGCTGTGGAAAACAAATTCCTTGTCCCTGCTTCCTTTGTTTCAGGCCATCCAGATCCTGGGCGGGATGGGCTACGTGACAGAGATGCCAGCTGAACGCCATTACCGTGACGCTCGCATCACCGAGATCTACGAGGGGACCAGTGAGATCCAAAGACTGGTGATAGCAGGACAATTGCTGAAGGCCTACCGTAGCTGAAAAGGCTGAGTACAGCAAGACACTGCACCAGAGTGCTTTGTAATAGTGCACAACAGTGATCAAGTCATGGCCTGCTTGAATGAGGCTATTGGTGGAAGATTTCCTCACCAATGAGTAACTGACCCTCTTGTTAAAAAAATGTGCTGACTCTGCTTTGGAAAAAGTGTGGTGCATGGAAGGTTATATCTAGGTTACTAAGTGATGGCTGTGAGTGCAGGAGGCACCCTGTCCATGTAGGAGAGCGTATGTCTTTTCCTAAACTGGAGTGTTGTTTTGGTGTGGTAGCAGCAAAATGACTTTGCTGTTCTGTAAAGCCAGCAGCAATCCTTGTGTGCTTCCCAGTCACTGCCTGTTTTGCAAGGATTTGTCACTACTTGGTACTCAATACCAAGTGACAAAATTTGAGGCACTGAGAGATGTGACCCCTGTGCTCTGTTCCAGGCTGTGGGTTACACTGCTGCTTCTGATCAGACATCAGTGAATTTCAGGTGTGGGATTCTCCCAGCCGGAGCTGAGGTAGTCTTAGCAGCAGTGCACTTTTCCCCACTTGCAGCAGGAGAAGAGCCAGACAGGAGGACACAGGTACTACCTATGCACAAAGGGCTCTTCATACAGACTATGCAGATGTACAAAAATCAGGAAAACCCTCTCACTCTTGGGGAGTAGAGCCCAGCAGCCTGCTTGCTCCGCCACTTACAGCTGTAGGTGTAAAAGTTAAGGATAAAACAGCTGTATAATGCCTGAGGATGATTTAAAAAAAAATCAAAACACAATCCTCCAAAAACTTGTCTGTTCCCAAAGCTGCTTTTGCTGTACCAACAACTACCCAACAGGAAAGAGTGCATGAAGTGGCAGTAGCCTTTAATCTGTTTTGGGCAACAACTAGGAAATAAACAGATGACATTGAAAAACCTTACCAGGAAGCTTTAGCAGTGGCACATTATCCTCAGTCAGTTATCTTTGGCAAGAAATTAACTTGTAGAAGATTTAACAGCCAAAAGATCTCAACTCAGGAAAAGATGGACAGGATTAAGACTCTGCAGCCTGTATGGCTCAACCCCTTTTCCAGACAATGGAAATACACTAGAGGGCAATGGTTATTTGACTGTGGTGCCATTCATTTAGATTTCTGTGGAGAGAAAAAAACAAGAGGATTCTACTACATACAAGAAAGCAGAGAAGAGAAATAAAACCTGATTTTTAAAGGATCACCAGTTCCCACTTTTTTTTTTTTTTTTTTTTTTAAATATGCAAATGTGAATTAATGTAGAATATTTTCTTCCAGTGACAAGACACAGAAGCATAAACTGGCAGGGCCAGCACACACCACTATTGGACAACGCTGTGAGCTACAGTGGGTGTTGGCTACTGCAGACATCCCAGCGATCTCAATAATTCCTTTGCAGGGCACTAGAGGGAAACTGCATGTTGGGGGAAAGTCTTCAAGTCCTGAAATTCTATTTGCTGCTCTTATAAGCCTCAGGGCTAACAGAAACAGAGCCAGGCAGTGAATTCAACAGGAGTGTTTCTACTGGAAAACCACTCTAGAGACAGTGACTGTGTTGTAAAACATGTATGGCTTCTAAGAGTGTTTCTAGCTTGGTTTCAGCCCTATTGCTGCTCTGATGATTGCTAAAGGCTGGTTTCTGTGATTGTGGAGGAGGAAGTGATACTATTTTACACTTCTTGCAGCCACTTGGCTAGAACAGGAGCTGTAGAGCTGCTCACTGCAAGAAAGTGAGAATTTGAGGATGCAGAATTATTGTTCAGTACCCACCTTGTGTGCTGAGGTCCAGTGGACTCCTCCCCGGTGACCCAGGCATGATTAGGCCATGCTGACTGAAGTGTTGCTTCTCTCTTCAGCTAGTTGCTGCTCTCAGATCTTCACTGGACCACCTCACTTCAGCTTTCACACTGCTCCTCTTCAACAGCATACCTCCTTCATTCACCAACTCTAAATGATTGCAGCATCTCCAGAGAAATTGCTGCTTTATGTGCATCTTGGCTTACCAAAGGAAATAGCTACGAAGACCTCAGCTGACAGAGAACACACCAGAACCTCCAGAGCAGATGCATTAAATCCCCTGTGGACCTTTTGCAAAGAATAAGGGGGGATGCAGCACCAAGGACTTGTGTGCTCTTGAGGGAGCCCTGCTGCTGTGCCTGTAACCAGAGCTTGCTTTTGGACCGCCTGGATGATGCACCACATGCCTTGTTAACAAGCTTCCTGCTGGCTCTGCCATCAGTACAAGATTACCTGGCTTGAAACTGCATACTTGATGCTAACTCTCTGAGTTCTGGACCTCTGCCATAGTCTAGATCATTATACTGCTCATCATCAAATTACAGAAAAGGTGGATCGGGTCAGAAACCACTCTAAGTACAGCATGCTAGTTAGGTTTCTGAGCCTAGGAACCTCTGAAGGTACTCCAGTATGATCTAAAACATGTGTTAAGGTTACAAAGTCTCTTAAGCTTTCCAATACCTTTCTTGCTGCCACAGGTCAGCAGAGGGAGCAGTAACCTGTCACACAGCACCGTTCACAGCACTGCTTTGGGGTAAACAGCATGGCTATGCAAAATCCTGCCCCAAGAGCCCTGGGAGCAAAGGAACTGGCTTTTCTCAGAACAGGATCTTAAGATGGCTGAGAGAATTTTGGCTGTAATGCATGTGCTCCTCAGGGCTGTTGCAGAAGAAAACTGCTGAAAGCGCAGAACACAAACAAGTTTTTCAGCATTAAAAAGGGAGCTCTCACCATGAGCCACCCCCAGACAACACTCACCTAGGCATGGGTAGGGCCAGGCTGTCCTTTGAGAAAAGGTCTATTTACAGAGGAAGCCAAAAGTTTTTATCTGTTTACAAACTCAGCCAACAAATTCAGACAAACTGCAAAGTCAGGCCATTGAGATGAAGATCAGGTATTACATAAATAAGAAAGAGGAAAGGAAGGAGATAAACCACAGCTACACTTTTCAAGGACATTGTATTTTTTGCCCCACAGTGCTCCACAGTGTACATGAAACTGCTTATGAGGCAGACTACTAGGAATGAAGCACGGGGAGTCCTAACTGTAATCCTTTCTTAGGAAACAGAGTAAGGATGAGTTACTTCTCCATCTATAGATTTCATGTATTTTACTTTGTATGTAAAGCTTGCAATCTCTTCATGTGAGTTCCCAACAGACTGAAGGAAGAGCTGTTATGGGTTGTCAAAATTAAATGCACACAGGTAACGAATATTTAACTCTTCCTGGGGAGCACAGATGTGAGCCACATGCTTCTTGGCCTGGTCCCCACCAAGAATGAAAAGCTGCCTGGAGTTTGGATCACCTTCTGAAGCATTTACTTTCCCTGGAGCACAGCAGGATGAGGCTTACCACTGAATTGCAGACAATTTTGCAAAAAAACCCAAACAGGTGCCTTTGAAGTTTAAGCAGAGTATCAAATGTTTTACAGGACTCAGATGAAGTTGGTGCAGTATTGCTTTCACATCAGTATAGTCTCTACTAGTCTTTGTTGACTGCTAGCTAAGAAATAGGACAAATCATTAAATTATTTCATCTGAGTTGAGAGCCCTGCTTACACACAAGAATGGACCTGGCAACTGACACACAGGTGATGTTGGGGATCTTAGCATAAAAAATACCAAGTCTGAAAGACATCATGAAGCACCTGCAAGAACAGGAAGAAGAAATGGAATAGAGGTAAGAAAACGTGACTTTTAACTTGAATGAAAAATGCAGATTACAGTCTAGCTAAAAATTGACTTCAAATTCCACCCACTCACTCCCTTGTATTAGAAATACCTGGGAGCCTTTCCTCCAGTTCCCCCCCCAGGGAGGTCAGTACCGAGCAGGGGCCAGCAGCCATCACTATGTGATTCTAATGGTGTGATTGCCTCAATGGTGTCGTCTTCTCTCACAAAACTTACCATACTTCCATGCTCAAGACAGGAAATGTTCATCTCAGCAAAAGGCTTTTCAATGTCACATGATTTCAGTGCAACCCTGGCATGCTCCTGAGCCTCTGCAGGCAGCACAGTGCAGCCTTTTAGCTGGGCTGGGCACAGGTTTGGCAGCTTCCTGAGTTGCTTCCAACAGGCCAATTCAGACATGAAATGACCAGCTTGCATTTCTGATACACTTTACTCATACTGGCTGGCCAGACAAGCCCAGGTCATTTCTGAACTCTCATGTTTGCAAGACAGGTATGACCTTAGGGAAATTACAAAATATAAACAGTACAATTTCTAAACTGATTATTCCCACAGATGCATCCAAATACTGACTCCAGAACTGTTACTGGGTTTGTACATTACAGTTCTGGTTGCTGTAACCATGCCCTAGTCTATCACGTTTTTGCCAGTATCTTTTTATCTTCCTACAAGAAGGCTTATACTAGTCAAACAATTACTAAAATATTTTTTTCTAACAACTTTTCAGAAGGGCTTGGCAGTCTCACTGCAGGACTTTGTGCCAAGTTAGTAAAGAGTTCAACAAAATGTTAAACCAAGAAGACATGAACAACCGTAACAGACCAAACAGGCACAGGGAACCTCTGGAAATCCAAAGGACCCACAGCACCTCACATGGGTTCATCCTTGAGCTGAGAGGGCACAGGTGGCCAGACCGAAGAAACAAGGCCAGAAGCTGTGTCAGCACAGAGGGCCCAGCAGCTGAGTAGCGAGGTAGGAATCTCTAATCCCCTGAATGCTGAGGTAGTTCTAGATGGGAGAGCTGAGGGATAAAGCTTTACAGCTTTAACTTAAACTAGGAGAATGCTTTTCCCTCTGCAAATAGTAATAGATTTGTAATTAGAACAGTGACACATCAGTTAACCCCTCTGCAAAGCACCAGAATCCTTTTCCCACAGGTGGCAGCTGCTGATCTACACTGATGGGACAATAAACACCTTCCAGTTTTGCTCACCTGGCAGTGGTGAGATTCTGCCAGGGACGTGGGACAGTCAGCTCAGTGCAGCAGGCACTACCTGTGGGTTCAGAGACAAAGCATTGCAGTTACAGTTCAGTCTCTTACCTCAGTGCAAGTCAGAAGGTTGCAGTGTGCAGGAAGGCAATACAGATTATAAAGGAAGGCAAAGGTTTTTCTGGAAAACTAAATTAATTTGCATTAAGCATTTGTCAATTAGCACTTCTAGAGATTTCTTCCAAAATCCTTTCTAATCACAGATCATTCATAGGTATTTTTTCATAGCAGGGACTAAACAGTGCCACTGCAAAACAGAGGAAGTCCTTTTAATTTAATTTCAAAGGCAGAAGGGAACTGCTGAGAAGCTGACAGCACATGAGATGTGCATTACTGTATGATAGAAGTGGTAGCAAACTGGATCTGAAGATGTTATTCCACTACTTAGAACTTCTGTGGAAAAAACAAAGAAAACCAAAACCAAAACCCAGTCATGCACAAAATCTTGTCTTCTTTCATTCTCTTCACTCTCCTCAGTATTTTGTTCACCTTAAGTTTGCGTTACTTAGCTGCAAACTGATGCCTTCCTTTTGTTACAAGCTGATTGCAAGTATGAGATCTATTATGTCCTGCTATGGACAGAAAAAGCTGTTTTTTTTCATTGAAAAGTGCCAGTTACCTGATGATGAGCATTGCAGATGTTACAGGAAATGCTTTCAACTAAGTGAAAGATGGTAACTGGAGGGAGGGGGAATAGTCACAATATCCCCTTTGCCACACCCATTCATGCACACTTAAAAATCTTACCTGTTGTAAGGAGACTGCAACCCAGAGGAATGTTACTCTTCAGTCACATTCCTTCTGTTCCTTCTTAAACTTCCCTGTTTTCCTCCCACTCAGCTTACTTTTACCAACATTTCCAACTCACATGAGCTATGAGCTTCCAGGAGTGTTCCCCAAACCCAATTCAGCAGAGTATATTAAAGGACAGAACTTCAAGTTACCTCAGGGGAGCCTTTCAGTCAGTATAGTAACAGAACTGGAACTGGTGGTTCAAAAAGAAAAATTAAATAAAATCCACATTTTAACACGCCATAGGTACAAAACAGCCAACACACAAACGCCAACCAGTCACGACAGTCAAGGACAGTTTTCTTTTTCTTTTTTCCTTTTTTTTTTTCTTTCTTTGAGGGGCAGGGGCATGGAAAAAATACAGCACACTAATGGAACAAAATGCAAAAAATACAAAAAAATAGAAAATAGAAAAAATGTATTTACAAGTGATACATTACTATGATCAGAAAGCACAAAGACAATTGCTGCTATAATACATGCACTGGGTCAAGAAGAAACTACTAAAAACCTGCAAGGGAGCTGTTTGTAAAAAAAAGAAAATTTAAAAAGGGGAAAAAACAAAACAAAAAAACCCAAACACCCTCCACTCCTCCCTCCCCCCTCAAACAAACAGGGTCAGGTTTGAAATTTTTTCTTCCCTAGTTTGCTACATTGATCGAAATCAAATATCCCCTAAAGTCCATGAGTACAACCAGTACAAATACTACACTTTTTTTTTAAACTGCAGGTTCAGTTGTAGGAAGGGGGGAAAAAACAGCAGCTCATTGTAGATCCATATACAAGAAAGCCATAGTAAACTGCTCTACATGCTAAAAATTACAGCAAGCCCCTGTCTGCTACACAGCATGATCTTAGCAGGTTTTCCTTTTTATTAATTCATATATATATATCTATATGTGTGTATATATATATATGTATAAAAATCGTGCCCTTTTTCACTGCAACATGACATCTGGGTGGAAATGTAACTTGTTACAACAAATTTTTATATGTATACTGCAAGAAGTCACTCAATGTCTGTGGATTTAATAAGTAACCTCACACCACAGGAAATATTTAATAAATCAAAAAAACCCAAAAAAACAATATTGTGACAGAAGACCTTCTGTCTCAGTTCTTTTCAAAACCCAAGTCCAGCAGGAAACTGGTCCCAATGTCCATGAGGGGTTCTCTAAAGAAGCTTCAGTTTGCTTAACCATTTTTTCTTTTAGTGTTGATAAGTTTTTGAACGACTTCAAGCCATTTTCAGTTTCAAGTCTGCCTCTTCCTCTCTCACAAAGGTAATAGTTTGGTACTAATCCATCCGAGTGAGGGAAAGAGGAAAGTGGCTGCAGTTGCACAAAGGGTCCCCAATTCCACATCTGCAGGGAGACACGGAGTCACACGGAGCTCCAGGATCTTAGCTTTTTTCCTTTTCCTCCTTTAATATTAAGTCCTTTCATACAAGTCCCATAACTGGTACCTTCCCATGTACCAGCCAGTCCAGCTTTAGGAGACAACAAAGCCACAAGTTAAAGTGAAAAGGACCAAGGCAGGAGTTCAGGTCACTTTCTATCTGTTCCATCATACTTCCAGGAAACGGGAGCTGCTGGACTTGGAGTGGAAAGGCTCAGACCACATGCGACGTAGATCACCCTAGGCAGGAAAACAGCAGAAGGACCATGTGCTCAGAAACTTTGAAGTCCATTTAGCATTCAGATTTTTAAATGGTATATAATTGCAAACATGTCTTAAAGCAAATACGTTCTTCACCTGTTTTGCAAATTACTATAATGACAAGTTAAAAAGAATCCTTTCCCTGTCAAACCAGAATGTCTTGTTTTGGCTGCAGATGTACATGAAATGAGTTTCCAATGGGAAGGAAATATGCAGGTGGAAAATTCTGCCCTTCCTTATGCTCTACTCTGCAGAGTGCTAGGTAAGTGTTTCAGCAACAGCCCTGTTAGGAAAGGTTATATTTTAAAATTTCCGTTCAGAACTAGTGACTAGAAAGAGGTAAACAAGGATCTGCCTCTTCCATCTTTGTTCATCCTCTGTGCATGCATTCTTTCGTGACCAGCTAGGCAAGGACAAATTCACTTATTTAATTAAAGCAGCATTTAATACTTCAGAATCTGGTTAGTTACTGGTATTTTATATACCTAAATTATCTTCTATTTCAGGAACTCCTCTCCCAGCTACTCAGTCCTCCATAATGAAGATTAAGCCCAGCTGCAGTGGTACCTTTTGTTCTGGGCCAGGGCTTTTAAGGACACATCATCTGCTGCCCCAAGCAAGAACACTGCACCTGCCTCCAGCTGACCCCCACAGCTTCCTGCTGGAAATGTCTAATCCTGTCTTACCTTTAAATAGGCCATGGTGAGGAGGGGCAATAAAGTAAATGGTACCAAATAGAGTAGGGCAGGCTGGGCTGCCCGGTGAATACGAGAAGCTACTGTTGCTGTTAATAGACCTGTAAAAGAAAAAAGTTAGTATCTTTAGGTTGCATATGGATTTTTTACTAATTTAATCTACACATGGCTCTTTCCCTACCATTTTAAGAGATAGGCTGTGGAAAAGTTACTTATTTGTGCTTTGCTTTCCTTGAATGGAACAAACAAAACAGTGAAAAATCATTCTGTGTTGAGGTTGTGATGAGCCACTTGCTCCACTTTTCCATCTCAAAGACGAAGCTAAGAATAATTCAAACAAAACACAACAGAAGGCAAAGGGGAGGATGCTGAATGCACCACACTCAAGTGCTGTTCCAGTGCTGGTACCTCTTGAAACAGTCAGTCTGAGGCCCTTGCCTGACAAACTGGGACTGAGGGTTGTACATAAGGGGAGTAATTTTCTTGGATACCAGCCCAAAAGGAATGTAAGGGGAAATATGAAGGAGAAGGAAGGAAATGACCTTCACTTTTCATCCTCAGAAGGTCTGTAGATGGTCAGGATACACACACAAGTTCTAACCTTAGGGAAAAATCTGTTTTATGTTAGGAAGGAACAGGATGGCTGTATCAAATCAAAAAGCATTCTAGTTGTGCCTACTCACAATTTTCTGTGTGTACTACAATGTCACATAATCATAAGCATTAACAGGAGAATACAAAAACGCAGAAATTATCTACATGAACTACCTTGCCTATCTAGACTCTCCCATATTTTCCCATATTCTAGGTATAAGCTATAACACCTTCTATTCTAGTAAAGCAAAGTATAAAAAGTTGCTAACAAGAATACAACAATAATTTCATCCTCCAAATACAGAAGAAAAAAAAAAATCTTAAAAAGAAGACTGTAGGAGAGTTTTTCTCCCTAGACCATGCCACTGAAACCCAAAGAGAGGAGGATTAGAAAAGGGACATAACCAGGCATTCTCTCAAAGCCTCTTTACACTTGCTTTCATCATCTTTTAAACTTTCTACAGTAATCCTACTTCTGCTCACTAAGCAGGTATCCATATTAAACTAATTACTCACCTACAAAATAGCCAATAAGTGTGCAGTGAAAGTAAGAGACCTTCTGCATACGTCCAGAGATGTTCCCTGGTCCTGGGGCACCACAGGAATCACTGTTGGCTTGCTTTTTGTAGTTATCGTAACGCAGGACAAAGCAGAGCAGAAGACCTGGCATCACAATATCTCCAATCCCCAGCATAGAGAAGTGGCTGCCTGTGGAACTGGAGAGCAACTAAAATTGGGTTCACGCCCAAGACACAATTTGACAAGCTCTACACTCCTCTGATTTGGTTTGGAGCTTCATTTTGCACATCCCTTCTTTCTACCGGCAGACACTTATCTAGTGGAAGCCAAATGTTGGCTGCTGAAGATTTCTTCTTCCCATCAGCTCAGTAATTCAGTCTTCTGTTCAATCTCTTCTGAGCACTGATGGGAGGTATGAGCTGACCATTTTACTGAACTCTGATTAAGACTGACAGGCACTGCACCTTCATTCCTGTGTACCTCTACTATAAGTAAGTCAGTTCATAGACTTCTTAGATCTTGGGTCTCATTCAGACAAAACACATAAAAAATTATAGTCTCAACAGATGCCTGGAAAAGAGCCAATTGTTAAGTAGATTAAGAACTAAAACTGCCTGTTACTTTAAATCCAAGATATTTTTCATGAAAATTAAGTCAAATTAACTTAGCTCAAAGTTGATAAAATGAGCAGTTTTGGTTTTATCACTGCTGACAATTAATTCTCTGTAATTTCAGCATGCCAACAGCTAAAGAAACAGGATTGCAGTAAATAAACCAACATAACCTACTGCATAACTACCAATGCACTGGAGCTTTCTGCCCATCAGGCCTACACATACCTGGTTCAAAACCTGAGGCACCAAGGACCCCCGCAGGAGGGAGATGTGAATAATCTCCCTCCAACACAGCACCTACCTGGTAAGCCATCCTTGCTTAGATTGAATTTGAACTCCCTTCCCAATCACTTGCAGTTAGGCAGTAATGAAGACTATTCTGATCTATATAAACCTCATATCTGCTTTTAAGCAGTAGGTCATAAATCCTGCAGTAGCAATCATTGAACTGTGGGACTCACACATATGTCAAAAAGCATATCCTGTTCTGAACAGGTCACCTTTTAACCTAATTAGGATAATTTCTGCATGCTGTGAGTCAGCAAATGCCAAGTGTCCAATCCTCACTACTCATTATCTACCTTTTTATCATGAAGAGGGAGTGACTCACATGGAAATAAGTTGGTATTTTCCAACAGAACTAGTGCTACTACAAAGTATAGGGAGGGAAAAATTTTCTTATATAATATAGTAAAAGAACTGCTGATTTTACCTTGGAAATACAAGTTTACCAGGCAGTGACAGACGGGGAACATCTCTACCCACATTTGGTCCCAGGTGAAGTTTACGGGATAAAACATCAAGGGGATTATCAGCTGGTTGTGTGGCCACTTTCACCATAACATTGCTGTTAAAAATGTAGGCAGAAAAAAAGACCTACAGAGCAAGGAAATAATCAGAAATTAAAAACTGCAACTGTAGAACAACTCAAAGCTACATATATTTTTACTTCGCTTATTCAAGAAAAGAAAGGCTCTTGTCCAAATTTTCCATATACAGGCGTTGCATATACAGCAAAATGTATTTCAAAAATTCAGATAAAATTTCCCTACACTATTAATCCTCAAGAATAACTAGAATATATTTCCTAATACCAAGATACTTTACAATAGAGATCCTTTGGCAAAGGATCTGTCTGGACTACAAGCAGGTAGCCCACAACTACAAAGACAGGTAATGGGATACAGAAAATATGTGAAAGCTTGGAAGCAGAAGAGGTAAGTATGATGCTCACTGGAAACCAGAAAGATGCAACATTTGTTTTGAATAGGCTCTTACACTACAACTCATCACACAGGGAAACTGACCAGCTGACAGAGCTGTCAGAAAATGCTTCCCTGAATCAGTGCTCAGTGTTGTACAGAGGTAAAACAACATATATTCTGTCTGGTTTCTTGTCAAAATGTGGTAAGATTTTATGACAGCCTTATTAGCTGTAAATGAGTTTGCATTCCTGTTTTGTGGATTTCACAGCTAATCAGAAGTCAGCATGTGTGTGTAAAGTTTTGTGTTTACTTGGAAATGCCGGTTCTAATGTTTAGCCAGGCTTTCAAAATATTAAGTCCAATTTCTTTTTTAAAAAAATATGCTAAAGTTGAAATATTCCAAGCATGTTTCTGTTTTTGTTAACTAATTAATGTGGAATTCATTCTGTATCCTGCTGCAGACTTTTAACATCTCAGAATGGAGCAATGAGGCTGATCTTCTGGCTTTGCCAGATTTCATCAACTTCATACTGGTACATTCCATGGAAAAATGGCCCAAGGCCAATTACAAATCCAAAGGATAAAAACAGTTTTAGCAAAACCTAACAAAACACTTACCCAAAAGACATCATAAATTAGTAACCCAGAGAGTAGCAAGCAGGAAACCTTCAGGCTCGGCAGCCGAACAAAGGCTATCATTGCAACACACAGGCCCATAGCCAGAGCTACAAAATGCAAGCACATAATTAGTTCATTAAAAATAGCAAAAGAAAAGAAATCACCCCAAGCCAAAACCCTCCCCTGAACACCCCAAAGAAGCCTCTGTGTGCACCTGTGCAGCACTGCATGCACTAGATGACTGCTGTTTCCAGATAGTGAAATTCTTCTTACCAGAGTTAAGAAAGGTCAAAATACACTCAGCAGCCAACTGCAAACCAGGCCCCATGGAAGCAGAAAGGCGTGTTCAGGCACAACTGCCCTTCCCACTGAACTCTCACTGCCCATCACAAAGAAATGTTTCCATGTGTTGTGCCCTAGATTGCCTCCCATTAAAACACTGACTACCCAGTTAAAAACCAAAAGCAACAAGAAAACTTTCAAGTCTTTGTGCCCTAGAATAAACCTCTACTTTTACATTGTTAAAAGGTTTTGTAGTAAATGTATGAAATAATTAAAAATCCTTGACCATTCAGAAATAGCATGGTTAGAGGACATGTTAGAAACACTCGAACTGATCTGCTTAGGCAAGACTGTAAGACTGCCTGAATTCTATGAACCATTATCATTCAGATACACAGGCATCTCCCAGTAACAAAAATCTATGTGTAAACCTACCTGGCAACAGGAAAAAAATATAGTTAAATCAGGCTTTTTCCTAACCCCTCTCCCAAGAGTGAGTTTTCAGCCAGATCAACATGCTGAACATGCTGCAGCTCAGATGTTCCAAGGGCAATTTCGTTAAGAGTAGAAAACTAAAACGTTATGCTTAAAAAAAAATCCCAGACTTCATGCTTGTGCAGCTTCCTGCTTCTCTAGGACTAGCCTTAAGTACCAAAGACACTCAGCTGAAAATCACGTATTTTACTTGTTCTAAGCAAATCCCTAAAGAGATACTTAAAATTAAAACTTTAAAGGAAATCAAGTTTTTATGTTTGGTGTCAACATATTTACAAGGAATAATAGAGCCCTGCTGGGACTAGATTTCACTTCAATAAATGGTCATTTGTAAGCAAAATGGTTTTATCTAACATGATACAGAATAAGCTATAACGCTATTTTGACCAACTGAAAATGCAGGGTCATGCTCACCAGCACAGCTTACCTAGGCCAAAACTTGTATGTTGACCTTCTAATTCTCACACTGTAATTATGCATCTCTAAAACTACCTTTCACTTTAGTTTCGCCTGAAAAATGTGTAGTTCTTCCTTCAAAACTCTAAGGAAACATTTCCATACAGGCTGAAGGGAGAAGAGTGCCACCAAATGCTTGCCATGGTGGCTGCCTGCAGTGCCCAGGGGTCCTGTGTCCCAGAAATGACTGCCAAGCCCACCTCATTTTTTGACAGCTGACAAGTGTAGCACAGCACCAAGTGTCACAGCTGCCAGTTTTAACAACTTAATGGGATTACTCAGATAAAAATGTGCCCTAAATCATGCTGCATAACTGTAACTAGCTATAAAATGTAAGCGAATTATTTAGGTTTAAAGAATTTGACACAGCAAAGCAGCAAGAAAAAGCTGCATTCAGTAATTCAGTATAGCCTTCAGTTACAGACTTCCTCTGGCAGAAGAGCAAATACAAGAGAACAGTCTGTCTAAAATCAAAGAGGTTTCTCCAAAGCCAATGTTAATAGTAGCGTAAGCAAGACTATATTTAGAAGAGAACTTCCAGGTTATAATTAACTGGAAGTGGAAATATTTTAACCAGCACAAAATTTTATCTCTTCTTCACACACTCGATTTCTCTGTCACTGAAATGAACAGAGGCAGATGTGCAAGACATTTCCATCAAACTAAGCAAATATCTGAGTAGAAAGGGAAATGGAAAAAATTCTTTTAGATGACAGTGAAATACACATGCTAGTAATTACAGTTTTGCAACTGCTTTAAGAAATATTGGTAAATTTAAAAACAGAAGGGAAGCAAGAATGCTTGAGAGCAAGAACGAGTAATATAGGCCAAAGTGCAGTCAAACCACCAACAGGCTTCTCTGAACAGAGGCCAGCTTTCTTTTCCAGTGAAAAAGCCCAAAAATCATTTGAGAAACAAAGTTTTCAATTTCCAAGATCATGGGTGGTGTTGACACATTCACTATATGATGCTGATCTCCATGGAAATATACTACAAATCATTAAAGAAAAAAAAAAAAAAAGGAAAAAAAAAGGTAAAATAGCCACACAAACAGTAGCTCTGGATTGGAAGTACTGTGCAGTGGGTTCATAGAGCTGAATAAGAAAGGACTAAATGAAAGAGTTAACTCTCACTTAACAAATTAACTTCACAGTCCCTGCGAGCACACTCCTTATGGATTAAGATATTCTGAGGATTAAGAATATTCTTGCACGTGTGATTTGTCTCTCCAGCTACAGCACATTTTTCAGCTTTACTCCCTTCTGCATCCAGAACAGATGAAACCACCGAGATGGTGGTGCTGTGGTTTCTGATTCACAAGGCATTATGCAACCTGGCAAGGCTTTTAAGCTTTCCCACAGGCTAGTGGTTGACCTGTGAAAGAAAAAGGTACTGAAGTTCTCATCTAATCATGTACCCATAAAACTTGCAAAGTGTATTTTAAAGAGTGGGAGCAAGAATACAAGTCATGAAGAAGCCTCTGCCAACTGCCAAAGCAGTTAATTATAGAATGATTAACATAGTTAAGGTCTGCAGCAGTTCCTGGGGTATCCATGACCATCCAGTACAGAATACAGACAGACACTGCTGCATGCAGCATTCC
Source organism: Phaethornis superciliosus (assembly GCA_023637945.1). Taxonomy (NCBI): domain Eukaryota; kingdom Metazoa; phylum Chordata; class Aves; order Apodiformes; family Trochilidae; genus Phaethornis; species Phaethornis superciliosus. Next base: position 3,733,465 of record JAJQWJ010000020.1, read on the forward strand.
CACTGCACATCCCCAACTATGTCCACTACTTCGGAAACCTTTTAACCAGGCTTAGCCAGGGGACAGTGAGCTTCCCTGATGATTCTGTCAGCAAACAATCTGCTCTTACAAGTATGCATTTCAAGACCTATAAATGAACATCACCACATGCCAGAACAACCTCCTGGGGACAGTATCTGTGCCTGTAGAACCTCTCTGGCTTTAGAAACAGTTCAACCAACTACTATGCGGATGGGGGAATTGTGTTTGAGCAATGAAGACTGTTCTAGCAGGAACTGCCATACCTTAGTTTTGTAAGGACTAGAAAGAATTGTGAAGTATTTACCCTCCATTTTTTCAGCTTTAAAGTAGAAACAGTCTCATGAAGAGAGAATCAACTGCACAACAACAAACAATGCACACAAAAACTGAGGTACACTGATAAGAAGAAAAGCCTGCCCTCCAGCTGCTGGCCCAGCCTATGTGAAGCACATTCTCAACATCTGTTTGATACAGAAGATCATCACTGCAGGAGCCAAGAGGAGGAGTTAGTCCACAGCACACCCAGCAGCTGGCAGGGGCTAACTTAAAAGCCAGGTAAGTACTCCACTTGCACATATTACCGAGCAGTATTTATTGCCCACATTTCGCTCCAAACAAAATTAAAGGAGGTCTCAAGTATTCAGTTACACAGAAGCAAAGGGTAAAGGCAGAGATGAAGTGATCCCACTTGAAGCAGTATAGTCTGAGGAATAAAACTGCAGAGTCTGTTTGCCTGACAAAGGCCAATAAATGCTGTTCCCTGTTCAGCATCACTGACAAATGTTGATTTAACTGGATTTGAACAAACAATAGGAGGCTTACCTTTATAGCAGAAGCTCCCTTAATATAAACTGCATAAAATACTCCAAAAGCTAGACAGAGTCAACACTGTTCAATAAATCAGAAACAACCACCAAGAGAAATAAAACCCAGAAACCCCTCTGCACCAGCAGTTAGTACTCAGCAGATTAATTACCTCAAAGCCCACTATTTCAGACTGAAGCACTCACAAAACCAGTAATTTTTAAGTAAGTGCTTCTGTTGATATCTCAGTCTAGACAAGTCTTTTCAGATTATGCCAAAATCCACACTTGACATTCCATTTAGCTTTGTAGCTACTCCAGATCAAAAATCACCCTTGATTTCATGGTGGGCTACTCTACTTAATGCAAAGCAAACATAATTGCATTTTTTTCATTCAGTAGCTGGGTAGTTAAAAAGTTATTCCCTAATATACAACAAGTGAAACTTCTAGAGAAGCAAAAGTCATGAATGAGACAAAACGCCTGTATACAAAAGAAATAATCAAGGTACCACAAGAGGTTTAAGTGCTAAGGACTTTCTGCTGTTAGTATTGCATTCAAGAGAAGCTAGAAAGCTGATGGGATGTATGTTTTCTATTGCAGCTAAAAAATTCAGGGGCCAATAGTGTCCCAGCTATTTTTCCTCAAGCAATCGCAACCTCAGGGTGCCATTTCATGAGATGTTCTGAGCCAGTTTAGCTGCCTTATACTAAAAGTGGAGGTCCTGCTCCTGGCTACCTCTTCATCCCTTTGCAATCATATCCACTCCATCCTCCAGATCTCATCATGCTGCCACTCACCTGTTGCCAAATTTAGCACTTACCTGACCACACAATAATCCGATTCATCTCACTGCAGCAGCAGAAAAATAGAGTGGCAATAAAAGGGTTTGTTGCCATTCTAGTGAGCTGAATCAGTTTACCATGTGATTAAGTGAGTGCCAGAGCTAGCACAAGAGGTCTGGAAGGCAGGGGGAGAGGAGGAAAGCTCCTTTTCAAAACAGTGAGCCAAGAATTCAGTTCATGAAAAAAAATAAATAAATCACACCTTCAAGCCAACTGGATGCCTGCCAGCTTCACCCAACTCACCATCCTAACTGGCAAGCATCAAAGAGAGCAAAGACAACCAGCTACTGTGAACTGTCTCACAACAAATTATTTGATCGTCTGAAACAAAACCCACCAAGATGCATGGCAAAAATCAACCAGATTGTTAAGATCAAGTTATAGTTCATAAACAACCACTGTCTCCACACATCTTTAATGAAAACTATACCACTCAAGTGCAGACTGTCTTTCATGAGTGTTCTGGCACTTCCTTGGAAGCTTTTACAAACCAGAAGAACAGGCATCCCCAACACTACCCTGGCATGTTCCTGCCAGCAATTGTTTTCATAGAGTCTACCACACAATATTACAACTCAGCAACCCATTAATATTAGTGAATTTCACCAGGTGTCTGGATGTGTCAGAACAAGCACAATAAAAAGTAAAATCCCTCAATTCACATACTTACCATCCATAAGGAGCCAGTGCCCAGTTAGGACCCAGATAAGGACAAGCATCACAGACAGAGAAAATGAGAGCAACTCGGCAGCAGTGAAACGCCCGCAGCAGCCAAAGGAAATCCTAGGAACAACATATAAACATTAGGTAGAAGACTTTATATGTTTCCATTTAAAGAACAGAAAAAGGACACTGTTGGAACAAGGCTCAACTGCTGATGAAAGATGCCAAGAACAACAAAGTTGCTTTGCCACAAATAGATACCAAAACAGCAACAAAAGAGAAGCTTTCCCTAAATCCGAATAATGTGTGTAAAGCCTGAACTACAGAGATGGAAAAACCCCTGCAAATCCTGGCACCTCTCTTGGAATTGTTACCATGAATGCTATTCCTTAGTACCACCTAAGTGCTTTTTGCAACATGAACTCCAGTCACAAGGAGTGACTTTTTTAAAAAAAAAAAAAAAAAAAAAACTTCCAGAACATGACACTAACATCTGTAATTTTCACCAGTGTAGCTACAGTCCCTAGAAGAGCCAGCATTAAAATCCACAGTCCAGTGTTAACAAACATTAAAATCCAATACCAAATCCCAAACTTTGAAATCCCAGCAATAATAAGCCAAACTTCTTGAAAAACACTGCTGGGAAATCTAGTCCCCTGCAATGGCACCACATTTCCCAGGCTGGCAAGCCTGTGTGACTTGCAGGAATTTTGCTTCCTAGTTTCTAAGTGGAAACGTGGTGCTGGCACAAAAAATATGCACAAACATCAGCCCTGAAGCCCTGAGGTTAATGCTCGTAACCAAAGACTCTGCTTAAGAATTCTCATTAGAAGAAATAAATAAAACATCCAAGAAGAGAAGCGAAAGATTTGTCAAGTCCTTACTTGTTTTGAGGTGAACAAGGCCGTGTTAAGTACTGGCACATTGGGAGCAGAAGGAAAGCAAAAGCTATTGTTGCAAGGACTAGAAAAAGAAGAAAACATAATATTAGTACATTCAAACATAATTTCTACAGTACACAAACAAGCTGCTCCAATTTGAAAAAGCTCTTGTAACAATGCCCTATGCTGCAGCATTATTAAAGCAAGAGCGGCTAAAGGCTCCAAGATTCTCTGCAGAATTTCTATTGTTAGTGTGCTTTCAAAGTTTAAACTTCAAATTTCAATTAAAATGAAAGCTGTCAGAGGAATGCAACACCCATGCCCAAACCTTGAAAATAAGTCCTAAAGCTATTCATGATTATGTCAACAAGAAAACAGTTGTTTGAGAACTTACTGCAAACTGGTTGTGAGATTCTTTTAAAAATCAACCTATGACACAGACTAAGTCAGCATAATAAAAGGATATTTTTTCCACTTTTTAACTCCAATATTGTTTCTTCTGTCATCTCACTCAAACCCTTTATTCATTACTGAAACACAGTAATTTAAAATAAGTTATATTCACTAGCTGCCAGCTAAAATTTTTAAAAATATGAAGTGTTTTTAAGTTCTTGAAAACAGGACAATAAAAGTGTATAAATATCCAAATAGACAATTTCCATAAACATTTTCTTTTTTAAGAAGCATACTCATCCCACACACACATATGTAAAAACACTTAGTAACAGCTGGTATTTATAATTTTTCCTTCTTTTTTTTTTTTTTTTTTTTTTTTTACTTTCTTACATGTGGTAACTCATTACCCATTGAACTAGGAACCTTTTCAGAGGTGCCTGGCAAAGAATGCTGCAGAGCAAAACCTGTCCCCTGTTGCCCCAGGTCCCACAGGCCTCGCTGCCTGCTCTGCCTCCATCACAGCAGGACTGATCCTTCCTTATCCAAGCTGATACTCTTTGCCCCTGGAATCTCTCCTATCTCTTCCTCCCCTCCAGCTCTTCTCAGCAGGGAACGCTGCCACTCTAAGCCACTGCCACCCCAAGCTGGGCTCATTCAGAGAGTAGAATTAAATTATAATCACACAAATACAGTGCCCACGAGTTTCCACTCCCAGTCTCATTCCTGACTGTCCAGGCTTCCAGTCATAAATTTTCCCTTCCCCCTAGTCTCAACACCTATTATTCAACTGACAATTCTTTGGCTTAACTCCTGTCTGCAGGCAATGTGCCAACCCAGCAGCTCTGTCCTCTGCTTAGCAGCTGGTCCTGGCCTTGGGCTGTTTGCCCTACCTACCCTTGCTCCTGACTCTTCCCTGAAAGACAAATCTTTGCGGGAGAAAGATTTAAGAAGGCTTTAAGAAACCAGATTTCAGCTATAATTTAGAAATCCCACCACATCAGCCTCTCAAATCTGTAGTCAGAGGATGTAAAATAGCACTACTTGAGCTTCAGAGGACAGAGGGACCAAGTCCCCCAATTCCCAAATCTAGCAGGGTCCATCCTGCTGTACAGCCTCTAACAAAGCTGTGCATTTCAGAGGTTCTGGGGTCAGAGCCCCCTGTGCTTAGTGACACCCTCTGATGCAAGACAGAGGGAAAGCACAGAAGGATCATGAAACCAGGTTAAAGAATAAGGATACTCAAGTGCACCATCCAGACAGACTCAATCCTCTTGAACCTGCAGCAAACCCCAATGGACACAATATTAACTAATTACACATCACAAATGTTACAAATAAAGTTGCAAATTCCAATTTCTCTTTTGTCATAAATCTTCCCTACTAATATTTATCTATGAGTGTGTATACATTCCCCTAATAGCTAGCATATAGTTGATTTGATTTGAAGTAATAGTTTATTTTTAATAGGAAAGAACAAGTATGTCATAGATCAAAGTTACAAAACCAGTATTCAACAGACCTCTGCAGGCCTGTGCCTCTGGGATCCGAGATCAGAGCCTCAAAACTTGTGTCAAGAGCAGAGATTTACATTTCACCCATCAACACCAACCCTGTTTAAGAGGCTGGAGAGGATGCATAGCTCGGGAGTTAAATCATGAGGGAAAAGCCTGCATTGCATATACATGAATTATGAGAGGATGAGAGGTATTTAGGGCTTTAAAAATCTTCACAGACTCAGTATGTGGACTGAGGAGTACAATTTTTAAAAGCTGCTGCATATTTGGAGCAATAAGAAGAACCTTTTTAACAGCAGCTGGGCCCTTGAATAACTTTAAGATCAAAAGGCAAAAATTTTCCAAAAAATCAAGGCCCTCATACTTGCTTAGATGACAAAATGAAAAAATTATAAACAGGATCAGAGGACGTACAATTTATTTACAGACAACAGTTTCATTTGTGTTCTAAATTGCAGGAGTGCAATAAAAAATAATACTTAAAATGCTATTGACACCAGAAGTACCCTTGAAACGAAGAGAAACTAAACAGCAAAACCAAAAATTAACTAGAAAAAGAAGTCTCTAGGTGGGATCTCCAGACGTATGCTATGATCCTATAATGTACCTGAATTATGAAATACCATGTGCAGCTCTGAGCACTGATTTATAAATGAGTGAACTGCATGTAAACTAATACATCCAGCATCTTTCACAACTCTGGCAATTTATAGTTCAGTAGGTTTAGCAAATCTCTAAGTGGAAAATACTTCTCAAATAATATTTGTCACTCTATTAAGAGCTACAGAGACATGAAAATACAACTGAGAAACCTAATTAGGTTTTTTTAAAGTGCACTATGATGTGCACTGTAAGTCTTATCAACATTTTTTAATTATAGCAATGCTTTCTGGTCTATTCCAGTTCTTATAAAGAGAAGAAAACTTAGTCACCTGCTGTGCATATTGTAAAGACAACTTGAACTGAATCAAAGAAGAAGAACATGACTAGGAGAGACACAGATGCTCCAATTGGCAGGAACAACGCCTGGGTGGAATCAATGGTTTGAATACCTGCAGAAGAAAGTAAGTGACATTTAACTTCTTATCACACACCTACTGACAGCCTGTCCTCACTGGCACTGCTGGGGACTCTGACAGTGTCTCTTATGTCAGTGCTGGTACCACAGACATTTACTCCAAGATCCTTGTCCACTATCACAGCCAAGCACAGCAGTCTGCAAAAACACTCCAGCTGAACTGCACAGCAGCAGTGACTGGGTGTGTACAACAGCTCTGCCTTGCACAACCCAAGAAATTATAGTTGAAAGAAAATGTATGAATGTCTTCTTGTGCCAGAGATGAGTAACAAGTTACAAAAATTAACATTATTTTGGGACTACAAATCATATAGCAATTATATATTTGCTTCATTTTATACTGAGCAACACCAACATGTCCAGCAGAGCACATGAAAGTTTTACTGAACTTTCAGCACATGGCAAAAAGAGCCTGACCAACAGCAGAGCTACAGACAGTGTTAGGCTGATCAAGCTCATGCAAAAGGTGCCACAGCTTCAAATTCCACTTGGGTGAGGGCCACCAGGCACTTAAATTGTATTACTGATTGCAATCACCAGATACCAAACCAAGCCTAACAATAAAGGGTAGTTTTCAAAAAAATACCCAAATCATTTACTGGTTTATGAAACTACCAACTCAGTTCAGCATGCACTAAAACCATCTTCTAAAACCCAACAAAAATCCATGCTGACATTCTGTACCTTGAAGCAGTTTTAAACAGAGCAACGATACTGAAGTATTTCATTCTGATTATTTCCCTCACCTCAACTACATACTGTGACTACTATGGATATTAATGGGACGGGACATTTTTTACCATATTGTTTAATTAATTTTTAGAATTACTAACAAAATTGAGAAGATCAGGCTTTGAAAAGCCTGCCTACCCTCACAAATTCTAATAATTAACCACTCTCTCTAGCTGTATTTACATTTGATCACAAGTGTGGGGGCAAAGAAGCCAGTAGTAAACCAATTCAAAGTACCAGATGTAATTATACTCGCAGAGCATTAAAATAACAGATAACATCTAATAGCCACTTAGTAAGAAATATAAAAAATGAAGTATCAATAGAAGACTGGGACTTAGATGAGATCTAATAATTAGCCACTGCTGTATGAAGTAGGGTTTTATCAGTCCCAAGGTTTAGAGCTTTCAGGTTACCAAGCATATGTATGTACACACATATACGCAGACACACACATACAAGTAAATATACACACATATTGTGTGTCAATGTGTCTTATTTTTTATTGTGAAGGAGTGGCAAGTTGTCTAAATAAGGGGTTAGCTACACCTGAGTATGTGGAAAAAACTTCAAACACAGTTGAAACACACTCACTGCAACTTAGTATCTGCCATAAACACTTCAGTGTTTTCATGAAAGAAAGCTAAACAATGAGCATGGAAGCCATGAGGCTTGCTCTATATGGACTTTTATTAGTTCAGGTCATGGATCTCTTATTCTTAAATATAAGTAGCAACATAAACTAAAACAAACCAAACAAAAACCAAACCAAACCAAAACAAAAACAAAAAAACCCACCCAAACCCAGAACTCAGTCACTTAGGATTTCTGTTACTGAGGTCTGGTACAAAAGGATAAAGTACAATATAGATAGTCACGTGTTAGTGCTAAGACACAGAAATTCCTGTGTTCTAATCTGTGACTTAGCTCTAGCTCCCCCTGCTTTGAGAAAGAGCATTAATTCACATGCCCTTCAACTTCCCAAGGGAAAAAACAAACAAAACAAAACCCCAGAAATGGCACGCTACAAACCACCTTGGCAGATGGGAATTAGTGCCTGCAGTGTTAAATGTCAAAGTTCTTCATTTCATTTCTGATCATTTTGACAGCTAGTCCTCTTCATGTGCTTATTCCCCAGCCCCAGACTGTCTTCTCTTACTTCCCAGATGCCAAAAGCCTCAACTGTTCATTGCTGAATCACCACGCACAACAACCTTTTTGCTCTGTGCTGTCAGCAGAAAAAGTGTTCTGACAACTATGTAAATACCAAGAGTCTGCATTTAAAAAATAAGGCAAACCCAGCAAAATACGCATGCAACATAATATGCATTTATTATTTTATAATTTTTAAGCTTAATTTCTTACTTTAAACAAAGCAACCTTAGCATTTAGGGTCTCATGCACAGAGCTGCTCACATATCTCATTCCCATGTTCTAAACTTGTGGAACATATTCATTCTAGAACCTGTTCTCAGAATATTTATAGCAAATTTATAAATTGCTATAAATTAAACTCAGGAGTGAAATGTCAGCACATTGTGTACAATGCCATCCAGTATAACTGCTCACATATATATTTTAACCTGCAAAACAGTGCATCTCTAATAGCCAAGCTGCCTGGAATCTATTTATAGAGAAGATAATCAGGTAGAAGCTGACATGTTAACCCCTCCTCTGAACAGACTGTGTGGAGACACATGTTTTGTTGTCCATTATAAATGAGTTGCCCAAAGCCATGCAAATTCAGTATTTCAATTTCTCTACTAATAAAGTTGAATTACACTTACGGACTTGCTAGCATACCATGAGATCTTTCAATGCTACAGTGATAAACTCCAGACAAAAAGAAATTACATTCCCTTCTCACTACTCTGGGGGTTTTTTATAAAATAAAGCTGTCTCTATTTCCTGTACAACCGAGCAAATTGTGCAGCATGCAATTTCTATGCATTATGGAAATGTGACGCTGATGTTTTAAATTTAGCTCCCACTGGTATGAATTAGGTAGCAGCATTAGTGCACAGCAAGATGGTAAGTGTGCAGACAAACCAGTTCATTGTACCAGGTGAATCTACAGTGCACAGAGCTGAAACACGCAGACAGATCAAGCAAAAGAAGATGCAGCAGAGTTAAGTCAGGAAAGAAAGGTAAGGAGTAAAGCTAACCCTTACTGTTATTGGTGCTGTTGCCATTAAAAGACCCAGCTGCACTGCTGTTGTCTTTCTCTTTATCTTGATTCTCAAAGTCCATGTTAAGAGACCTGTAGGAAACAAAGCAAACTTAACAGGCAAGTTTCAAACTCCTATTTTGGCTTACAGGCTATAGCCTCATTACCACTCTATCACAGTACTCCTCCCTGAAAAAACATTTCATGATGGTAATTAGAGAAAGCACAATACATAATATAACATTTAAAATAAATAAATAAATAGACAATTAACTGAACAAATAAATAAATTCTTTCAGTTACAGAAGAGGCATCAGTTCACACAGATTATATAGTGAGGCTACAGTGACCATAGTGTATGAACCCCATTAAGTGTTGACAAAAAAACTGCAACAAAGACATTTATTTGTGATACTAGGAGGTGTAGAATGCAATGGAAATGCAATAAACATTTCAATTCTCTGATGTACTTGAACTCTTTCCAAATTCTCATTTTGATCCCTTTCATTCAAATTGAACTACTGGGTTTCATTTTAAGAACAGTATTATTTCCTTCCTCTGAATCTTGTTATAAATGTTGGTCAAAACTAACTTATAAGTAATTGTCCACTGAATGTCTTGCTTCATTGAAAGAGTTTCAGCAAAGCCTAGAAGGTAAGCATAAATATATTTTATATACAGGAAGAACAGATGACTAGAGGAAGCTCTGAATAAACAGTACAAATTAATACAATTTAATTAATCCATAGGAGATTACTATACTCCCCCGTGTTCCTAGCTCAACTGTAATTGAGTCATCTTTTGATTTTTATCTATACACTTTAAAAAAGTTTCAAAATAACACAGTATACAACCCCTTTTGCCACTCTTTGATTTTAATGCAAATTCTAAATTATATTCTAACTAAATTATCTTATCTAAATTATATTCTAATTCCTATAATTAAATTCAATGTTGTTTTTCATAAAAATACTAGAAATCAAGTTTACCACGCTAGTTTCTCATGTGTGGTAGCTATGATTTAGCTGCATATATTTCTATTCAAATAAGCTACAGAGAGCCACCAGAAGCACTGTACATCTCCCACTGTACTGCTCCTGTCTTCAGCCTGCAGCAGCATCCAGGTATTCCAATAAGAATTCCAGGTCAACAGGAATTACGCTCCTTGTCAAGTTGAGCTCTGAGTGACTAAGCTATGCAAAGCAAACAAATCCTACCAATTTATCAGGCAAGTAAAAAATACACCACAATCTGCTATATAGTTCTAGAGGTATCAAAGTTCCCTGCTCACTGGGATCAGACTAGACAGCCTTTAAAGCTCCCTTCCAACCCAAACTGTTCTCTGATTCTAAATTATTTAACTTTGTGCTGCAGTCATACAACAGAAATCAAGCATATACAGGTCTGTAATATCAGGATTGGTGTAGTGTGTTAAAGAAAAAGGGGCTGAGCAGTTCCACTGTATAAGGCAAAAAAAAAAGAAAAAGGCTCATCCAGTATAAAACTGGTTTGTTTTTCTTCTATTATGCAAGTGTTTCCAAACAGTTGTATGAAATTAGCAGCTTTTGGGTTCAGGCAAAATATGAGGAAGTTTCAACCTCAGATATACAGTACTTCTACACAGATCATCAACTAAAAAGTTATGAAAAATACAAAGAGGCAATGGAGAACACTAAAATTCTAATAAATTAATCTTTTCTTCCTAGCTTTTTTTTCTAGAGATCTCTCTGCTCTCCATCTTGTTTGGGGTGCCTTTATCTTCCACTCACACTTCCTTTTTCCCAATTAATGCATTGCAGCCTTATAATTTTCTTCTCAAGCTATAAAAATTCATGAGAAGGCTGATAACCCTCCTGGACTCAATCCAAGTTTCACACAAGAAAGATAATTCTTTTCTCAGTGCAGTGTTTCATTCCTCTCTGGACCAGTGCAGTTGAGCAGGAACTTCACATCACTGTTATCCTCGTGGTATCACTCAACTAACTCATAATGTAAGGGATTGATATCAGCAAACAGAACTGGAAAAAAACCAATTTTCTCGACTGTTCATAAACAGCTTCAGTCCCTCTCCTTTCACTGCAATAGTGTTGACAATTATTTATTATGCTACTACCTATAAACATCCCTACCTTGAAAGTAAGAATAAATTAGGAAATTACTTTCACTTAGCAACAGCTGCTCATCCAAGACAACTCCTAAATAATCTCCAACCATTTTATTATTTGGCTCTTCCCTCTGCTATATATTATTACCAACATCATAAAAAATGAGAAATGATCACTAAAGTATCTTCCAAGAAAACATTCTCCAAGAAAATTAAGAATTATATTGTAAAACACAATGTACTCAGAACTACTGGACTGTAAAGAAATCTCAAGTTGAGAAACATTTGCTTCCCCCTCCAAGTTTCTGATGGGCTTCCAGAGGCAACATTCAGCCAGCTCCTCCCATTGGGCAGTAAACTACACAGTTGTTTCTCCTGTAGGTTCTAGAAGTTCAAGTTGGTAGGATTTTTAGCAAAATATTTCAAAGCAATTTGGATCAGCCTCCCAAAGGGAACCACTCAAGTGCTACACCAAGGCCAAAGAATGACTAAGCTGCTGACATGAGACTATCCTGAAGTTCAGATCCAAGGATGGATCACTGCCACTGCAGTCATGCTTCAGGGAAACCCTGCAGGAGAGAATGGAGGAAGCATGAAAGCAAGCAGATATCTACAGTGTTACTCACAGATGAAATACATTGAGAAGTTCCTTTTTGCTTTACTTAGTGAGGACAGTCACCCTCTTAACAGCTCTGGGACTATGGGAATTGTGGATTTCCATAGCATTGCCAGATTTCAATTGCTCTAAAAAATTACAATGAGAATCGATCACTGAGCTGAGACAGTTTAATTCAACAAAATCTCACTGCATATCATAGCCTAAAATATGTTGTGTGTTCCAGTGTTGCTAAAGTCACTTTTCAAATGTTCCTGTGAGATTAAAGGAGAAATTCTAATCCAAGACCTAGAGTTAGAATAAGAACAGTGGAAACAACAGCAAAAAGTGCATCAATGTTTCAAGAATTTTCATTCAAACTTTTTCACTGCCTACATGGTGTAAGAGTGCCCAAGTCCCGTGTCTCTGATTAGAACATCCCCTCTTCAGCAGGTATTTTATGTGCACCCACCTGTGTGTGCACATGCAGATACCCTCTACAGCATCCAGTGAGGAGGTCTGTTCAAACCCCTAGTTCATCCCTGTGGCTGTAGATACTCATTAAGTCCAAGCACAGCCTTTTTTTTTTTTTTTTAATTATGAAATACGTACCCTGATTTCTATAAATGTCAATTCATAAAGCCAACCATATGGACACTATTTGAACTACCCACGTACTTTAGTTATCCAAAGCTTAGAGCAAGAAGAGATCAGTTTCATCCCATGCTTCTTGGTTTGGTTTAAAAGCAAATACTTGAACAGGTAGATTCTGGGTTAAATCTGGCTTTACATAAGCTGATAGACCATGTCTGGGTATGTGACAGGATAGAAGATTTAGCTGTTACTGCCTGCAAAGTAACCCCAACACTTAACTCACAGAGAAGGTCTAGGACAAGAATAGGTGACTGTCTTGCAAGAACCCATAGAAAAAAAGACCATTTTGAACCAAGCTCAGTTACCTCTTACAGCCCTCAACCAACCCATTTACTTGCATGCTCCAGTTTACAGCTTGTAATGGGTTAAAGGATGATACTTGCCCCTTTGGCAGTCAATAACAGCATACATCAAGTTCAAGGACTTGATACACTTGACTGTCATAATGTATATGGCAAAGACGTTCAGAAGTGCCTGAAGCTAGAATTCCTGACCCAGAACAAATACAGGAACAAAATGCCTGTTCATCTACAGTAAGAAAAGTGGGAACTAACCTCTACCAACTGCATTTGGTTCTGGATGCGACCCACAATCTATTAGACTTTCTTCTGAATATCTTGAGGGTTTGGGTTTTTTGGGGTTTGGTTTTCAACAAATGGTTCTTATAAGAATACAATCAGTCATCCAAAGCTTTTCTTTGTTCCCCTGAAACCTCTTGCACTAGATTAGATCCACCCCGTACATGGATTTTATCCTAATGACTCACCCACCCAATTCTCTCTGATCCTATTACTGCACTTATGTTTCAGTCACTTGCCAGCAATACCACAGTAACTATTTGCTTCTTTTCAGACTGAAAATCAGAAACCATTTCCTGCAACCTGAAGGCTAAGTAAGGAGTGCTATTTTCTTCTTGTCTGGTAACAGATCCACTTGAGACAGAGCACTCAAATCTAGGAGAAGACATCACTGTTGCCATTTGAGAACGACCACTCTAATCCTTAACTTTCATCCTTCCAACAAATCTCTTTTCTAGGAAGACCCACCCACTTTGCCACAAGGTTTTGTTTTACTGCTTTAGGAATTCCCACATGAGTAAAATTTTGCAACTTACTACCACACCTGAATTTCTTAAATAACTGAGTTGTATCTTAGATCCCTGTACAATTTCCACAACACCACTGTACAATTTCCTGTAAACAACTGCTTTTGACCTCACTTGTTGACCACACAGAATGGGAGTTTGTCCAAGTCACCATCATAACCAAAAGTTTCGGTTCAGACATCAGATAAAGAAAATACATATAGGAAAATAACTAAAAAATAACTAAAACTGTGGCACTCTATCTTGGTCTGTTATAGCTTGCTTCTTCAGGTCTTCAGGATACATGCAAAGAAGTGGACTAGAACAGGGCATCTCCTCATCTGACTTATATCCATCACCACACCACTACTAAGTTAGATTGTTCTGAAATTTGCAGTCCTTGTTACCCGAGTTTTAAATGTAAAACATAAGAAAAGGTGGTAAAGAGCACGTGTATATATGAATAGGATGGCAAACAGCAGGAGAAAATTTATAAGAGCAAGGAGCTCTGAGAAGGACAGACAATTTAAGATGAAGCACTCCTGCTGCTTTATATTGTATTATGTTTTCAAAACTGAATTTTAATAAATGCTATGGCTTCTTGCAGCCAGATGCATAGTTCATTTTTACACAACTGCATGAATTCATATAGTTAAAAACTTAGTCTCACAACTATATGCTAGACTGACTCAAAACTTTAAAAACCTAAACAAATACAATCTTTTATTTTTTACTTTCACCACCTCTAGATTTTGTTTTCCTAAAGCCTTCTATTTTAATTCCATCAACCATGCTGCTACCTAATACTTGCTAGTGACAACAGACAGCTATAACCAAAAACCTGCCTCTTTTATTATATGACTTTATTAACATATGATGGCAATTTAAAACCTTCTATCCAAACAGCTGTGACATCATATGTATGACCACTTCAGGAACACTCATAGAAGTTCAGAGACTTCATAGTGCATATATGACCTTTTATCATAGACTTCTTCAATGAAGCAATGTTCTTCAAGGAACAGAGAGGAAAACATGCTGTACTTAAAATTTGAAAAAAGAAATACCTTCATGCTGTGATTGATATTTTTTTAATATGTAAGTATGAACATTCCATAGGTGCCACTAGATTAAAACAAACTGTATAGTACAAGATACAACTCCAAAGGGAAAATCATGTTTTCCCTAAACTATACCCAAGTCTCCTAAAATGAGGCAAGTTTGATTTTTTAATTCAAAACTATCCTGCAGCAGTTCTTAGGTACTTTGTTGGAATTCAACACTGCTGGTGTTTCCCACTTCTTTCTTACACAGAGTTGTTTTCAAGGACTAACTTCTAAGTTATCTTGTATGTGCTTGGAACTTGACATGCAATTATGTCATTCACAAACCCAACAAGCTGCTTTTTCTTCTTTTCCCATTTGCTTTTCAGAAGCAAGAAGTATTTCATTTGCATTAACCATCCCTCTGATAAAGATACAATGAAATAAAATGCATAAACTGTATTTAGTCAGTTGCTATATTTTTATTTGATTAAGAAAAAATCTGCAGCACCTTGAAGAAAAATCTTACCTGAAACTGCCGTAGACTATGAGGAGAATAGAAATCAGGAAGGTAGAAACTTGACTGGAATCCACGAGGGAATATGCCCTGGAATTAAGAAAAAGAAAGAGTGTGTGTCATCACAAGTTTCCATTTCTCCAGTGGTATTTACTAATTCTTTTTCTTACTACCATACAACTAGAGTTGACAAATCTTTTTGGCAGCTCTCTCCAAAACTGTCATATCATCTAGGAATATAAAACCAGCAGCTTATAAATTAACTTTTTATAGTCAAGACAGCAGCATGCAATATCTGTACAACAAAACAGGACAATTAAAAAGCCATGTGGTAACTTATTCTGAACTCACTGCACCAAGGGTTTTTTTTCTCCCCTAAAGACATTAAAATTACTTCAGTTGCAACTAATGCAAGTTTGCCTGTTTTCTCTAAGACTACTTACTTATATCTTAACGGCTAAAAGTTAAGTTACAATATGGCAGTCAAGGTTCACTTAGTTCAGGGGAAAACAAAACAAAACCAAACCCCAAACAAACTGCAATACACATTTATTAAACCACACACAATTACTTCCCTATTACATCTTGCAGACCACTTGATACAGGAATCTCAACATAAATTTTAGCAGAAGGCTTAAAAACCAGCTTTATTTAGATTGATTTCTTGACACAATATACCTTTGTGTTTAAAGCACAGAAATATAAACAATAGTGTTCATTTTTTTTCCATATCCTGCACAAACCAACCCCTTCTCTGTAGCCTACAATGCCCAATGCTAATTGCATTAGGCTTAATTTACAAAAAACCAAAACACTAATTTTAGCAAAACTATGGGTATGGAACAAAGGTAACTAAATTACATGATAGTTACAAATTAAATATCACTAAGCAAATGAAAACTAAGGATAAAAGACAGTTAAAGAATCACGCATCCCATTCCCAACTGAAAAGCAATTTAGAAAAAATTTACTAGATGATTACCTAAATAACCAGACATACACTTTACAATACCTTTTAAAATATATAAACACAAATGTTAACCTTCTACTATAGAAAATCAGTATTAAACATCACTGAAAAACAGACTGCTTCTTGGGGAATGGAACTGAGAAACTAGTTTGGTTACTTACCATAAGTAACTTCAACATAACCCCACTCCAAAGGTGAAAAGCAGCTGTTATATTTGCTCAGAAAGCTGGCCAACACATAAACACACTCTTACACTTTATATATTTTATTTTTTGTTAATTGCAGTCATGTTTCCAGGCTGTGGAACAGAGTTCTTAAAAGCACCTTAAAGATCAATATCCTGAATTGCAAATACATGCAGTATGTAAGGAGGCACTTACAGACAGTGTACATGTCCACACTGTTCAGGTTCCACACCATATAGTTCATTGCACACTATTTTTAGCCAATGACTACAGCTAACACACACCACAAAGAAAAGGCTTAAGGGTGAGCATATTTTATGTCCTGTTCCTAGCTTCAGTGTCAGAGAACAGCACTCTCACTCAACCCTGCCCAAAGGGAAAGGGATACTTTATATCATGTTTGGACTTCAGAATACATAGTGCAATTCATCTAATAATATTTTGGAACACCAAAATTGAAAGAAAAGAAAAATTACTGAATGAAATTCCAATTGAGATTAAATATATACATGGTTATGCTCCAGAATTTATTAATTTATGTTCACAGAATTGTATCTTCCTAAATTGGCAAACACTTTTGAGATGAACAATGTTTTCTTTTTAATCCAATCATTCAGTGGCAACTTTGGAAGCTACGATAATTAAATTGCCATTTCATCATAGTTACTAAACATTAGTCAAAACAAGGCTCTAAATGTTACAAAGATTTATAAAGCAGGTAAAACAAGGGTGATACAAGGATCCTGGACCAGCCCTGTGCATAATCCATTAAGTTTTGTATTAAAGACTGAGGAAAGAAACTGAATCCATACAAACCCATTCTAAGCAGTGATCTAACCTACCATAGCCCTACTGCCAGGCTGCAGCTCTCTGCTGATCCTGTGCAAGGGGGAAATGAGAATTCAAGTCCCACACAAGGGAAGTGCAACAGTGTCATTAAACTCATCACACAGCAGTGATGTTTCCCCACTTCTCCACATTGAGATGTTATAGCAGGACATCCTAAAAACCTCAGCACTGGTATCAGGATTATAGTCTGGGAAAAGTCATGTTCACTGATACTCAAGTAAACAGGGTCAGGGGAAAATAGTCGGAAAATAGTCAGACTTTCCTTCTTCCTGAGGCAGCTGGAAACAGAGCAATGCAGAACACACACAGCATGACTAAGAGTTACTGCATGGCAGGAATTGTGTGAGCAGCTCCAGCCTGTCCAGATTCCATCCCAAGTTTCCAATACAAGTCGCCCTAAAGCAAACTTCAAGAATCATTTCATTATGCTGAAGTGAATCTCATAATAATAAAAGCCAGAATCTTTTTAACATGTTATTTCCCTCCATTATACAAGGTACTGCACAAAACCTGAAAACAGAATTGCTTCCTATAATCCTGACCACTAGACATTTCATTAAGAGACTAAAATCCTTTGATCCTAAATAAACACTTTCTAGTGCATTAATCTAGACTAGCATTAATAAGGAAATGAAAGCATCCCATGAAAGAATCAAGAATTAAGATTACTTCAACGTTTTTTTATATTATTCTAAATGCCAGACAGTGAACTGCAAACCCATTTGTTTTTTACTTGAAATGTAAATGACCTGCTATTCCAGCAGAGTCCATCTGCATACAACTGCATTCTCCTATAAGCTTTCATGTATGCAAGTCTGTATACTCCCAAACACAGCATCAGTCCTGCTTTGTTCTCGAATGGGATCAGCCAAAACCAAAACAAAACCCCAAACTAATGACATTTTTCAGAAGTTGGAGTAGATTTTGTGCAGTCACATTTAACCAGCTTTCCACTGCACATAGAAAAATGAAACCACCTTCTTCCTACAATATCTTTCTGTAAAATTAAGTATTCAATCTCAGAACAAGTAGTGGAAACTTACGCACAGAACATGCCTGTAACAAGCCTCTGCATAGTTGTCCTTTGACTTAAATACTGATTTTAGAAGCAATTCTCAGCACTTACTACAATGGTTACAGTACTTACTACTACTCAGTACAACTACTACAACTTACAAACCATGAATAAAGATAGTTATTCTTCACTGTCATTTTGAAAATGAACACTGGGCAAGACCATACTGAAGACTGCTGTCCTCTGAAGGACTTCAGTCCATGTTCATCCCTAAATAAATGTAGAACACTGCTCAAGATATGAAGACACCACTGATTTTGTCAGGGAACTACATTGTTCAGGATTCTTACATTATCACACCTGAAATTCAACATCCATGTAAGGAAGTTGGTTTAGAAATACGTTATTTAATCAGGCCATCAAGCAGATTCTTGCTAACTCAGTTGAGTAATAAAAAACTAAAACTAATTAACTGACCCAAGTACTTTATGAAACCAAACACAGCTATGGCTTACTCTTCTCTGTAAGCTTCTTTTCTTAGCCAGCTAGTGAGAGGTAACTTCCCAAATGCCTTCTCTACAACTGGAGATCTCACTCTGAACCTGCATCTTCATAGGGCTGAGATCAGTTTTAACAAATTCTTTTCCATTAGGCATCTATTTCTGGCAGCTTCATGGGCAAGTGCTTACAACACAGAGCCTGCTAAGGCATGCCAAGACAGAGACACAGCAAGCACTGTTCTGTAACATATTCTGTGTGTCAGCCCTGCAGCTATACAGTGAAAGTATTGTCCAGATAACAATCCAAGCAGCGAGCTCTCCAGCCTGGCACAGAAAGCTCCATAGACCTTTACCTACAGAACAATTCCAGGGATGTCCAGCCCCTGACACACCACTGCTTCCACGCCTCCCAAACAGAAACGCTGCAAATACACCACCACCAGCTACAGCTGGCGTTCCAAGCAGCACTCTCCCTTCTTCTGGGAAAAAATGAATAACTCCTATATTCCCAAGGGAACAGAGACCTGCTTCATTCCCAGCTAGAGAAGATGGTAACCAGCTACTTACAGCTGCAACAACAGCAATAGTGTTGCAGGAGAGACACTTGCAAGCTCTCTCTATCAGTAGCTGCAGGTCAAGCTCTCCCTTCCTCTTTTGTGATAAGTCCAAGCTCACCTGGCTTTGTGATCATTCACCTTCACAATTCACCCATTCATAGGGCTGCTATCTGCTGGCTTAGGAATTTCTCACAAAACCCTCTCTTCTAGCCTACTTTCCTGTTATTTACTTACTTTCTAATTTCTCTGTTTCTGTTATTTCTTCTGCACTTCCACTTCAGAAAATCTCCCAGACAATGCAAGCACTGGTTTTCATGTTTCAGCTCTTCTTTCTCACCAAAAGAGAAGCAGTTCCTTGGTAAAAGCCTGAACAGTCCTTCCCAACCATCAGGAGTCCCTTAGGCAAAGCCTGGTGCTTCTTTTCACCCTCCATGTTGAGGGTTAAGTATGTGCAACTCACTGTGTTCAGTGAAGACTCAAAGAAAGATGAACTGGGAACCAAACAAATCTCCCAATGACAGTGCAAAGCATTACCCTCTACACAACCTACGTGTCATGGGCCAGTTTGAAATGACCACAAGTTAACACTGCCATAACAACAGCAACTTCTCACCTTTTGCTAGTTCTCCTATTCTTTTTCTTCATTCTCTATTCTCTTTCTTCATTCTCTTCCGGTGAAACCATTTGTAAAAACACATGGAAGACTAGAGCAGGGACCTGTCTGCTTTCATAATTATAATGGAGAACCAAGGGGAGGGTTTCTCAAGTGATTCAGACTCCTGATTTGGCTTGATTCTGGGCAAAAAATGAAAGTGGAAAGACTTTTCAGTGGCAGAATTGGTTTACATTCCCCAAAACTATTGCTTAAGAGATGAGGGAAATTTCAAGTAATTGAAATAAAAACCTCCTTCTGTTTGCATAAGATGCCCACTAAATGTATGATCTAAGAAATTCAGCCCCTCAATGTTTCAGGACAAAATACCACCCTCTGAGTGCAGGGGGTACTCTTCCAGGTACAAGAGAAAATATTGTGAAGAATCCTGCCGAGGGGGAAACGTGCACTGCCTGTCCACTGAAGTTTCCACAGCAATGCACACTGAAGTCCTTGGCCATGAATCACTCTCATACAAAAGCTGCAAGATAAACTTTCCCTGTCTAACTGAACATAAATAAGTATGCAAACAGCAGAGCATCAAAAAAATCACAACTTGAAACGTTGGCATCTATCACAGAAACACAGAAATTCACATAGATGGGAATGTAAGGAGACAATTTAATTCACAGAGTTATAACTATCTCACTTTGATGAAAAACAGTCAATCAGTTGTAACAATCATTTACCTCATCTGCTGTTCAAAACACACAGTGGTGAAATTAGAAAAATTTTATTGACATCCCAATGCAAGTCTTTCTGACTACAATTTTAGTCCATGCGTTTTCTCCTTTGCACAAAGTCCTCCAAAACGCCTGGGGAGCCTCTGCCTCAGTTATCTCTGGTATGAAACTGCATCCATATGTGAACTCACTTGCATATTTCAGTTTTGGAAAGATGTGGGTGCTGGAAAAGTGACCAAGCAAATCTTCAAATACTATTCAGCCATGACTATTTATTCAATCAATATGGTGTTCTTCACTTACACTTCAAATATCAGTTTTAGTATCACACATCTGCTGTCTCCTCAGCCAGGCCAGTGACAATAATCCATACCCACCAAAATATGTGTCCCACTTTCCCACTTTCTACTCTCTTTTGAAGAAAACCTCTCTTAGGTAGTTGCCAAAGCTGGAAGGGTGAAAGCAAACCATCTCCTTCTCTGACCTATTACTCATCATTAATTTTTAGAACTTGCTGAATGCCTGCATTCAGTTTGAGGGTCCCATCTCAGCAGACAGCCAATTCTTTCAAAAGGAAACAGAAAAAAGCCCAAACGAAAACCCACAAACCCCAACGATAAACTTCTGCTGGAAATGTGGTGTTAAACTTCAAAATCAAGGATGGAGAATGTTCTCATCTCCCCAAGTTTTTCATATATTTCAAAAGCTTTTTAGCGTGTTCATTACATCAGTGATTGCTATCACAACAGCAAAACAGCAAGTCAAAAAATACTGGTTGGTAAATCCATGGCAAATTTAAGATTATGTTGCAGTTCTCTTTCCCTGCCCCACCCCTGGAGTTTTAAGCTACCAGCTTTAGGCAGAAATCAACATTCACTGCAATGACCCTATGCATCCATTTTCTTTTAATCATGCAAGAGTATCCCACCCACAAGGAAAATGTTTTCCTGAATCTAATTGTCTTTTACATTTTCCAAATATTCTACTATTTTATTCTTTGAAAGTGAAAAGAAATGTGAAAAAATACAGATCAGGGCAAGTTATTGATAAGAGCAATTAATTTTTTTTGTTGTAGTGCAAGGCATTTGTGAAGTATCACTGCAGCACCATTTCTCAAGATGAACAGATCAAACCCAAGGACTGCAGACAGCCCTAGGGCACATGAAAGAAGAGCCCTGCCATGTACACAAAGATCAATTACAGTTAATTGTGTAAATCCTTTTTTTGGTTACGGGGCAGGGGCAGACTCACTCCGTAGGTAAAACCAATACTGCTTTTTTCCTTTGCTGGATTCCAGGTCAAGGGTATAACTAAAAAGCCTCCTTCAACTGCTTTACATGTGCAAGATATATACATATTTAAGAGCCTTCATTAGGCTTGCTGTCAAACCGAAGTTAAACCTGAGTGTAAGAGTTAAAGGTATAATTTTAAGTGTGAAGTCATGGCACCCACAGCTGTAAACATATCTCAACACTATTCCACCATTCTTTAGTGTGATTCATAGGAAAAACAAGCAAATTGCTATGGCTTCACTTACGTTAAAGGAATAACTTATTTTCTAAAGTTTACAATTGCACCTCATTGTCACGTGCAGATAAAGACTGCTAAGTCTAAGTAATCTATGGGGAAAAAAAAAAAAGGAAATGTCCCACTAAAACCAAATTCTCCTATGCACACTTGGTTAGGGATTAGACAGTATATCAAAGTTGTAACCAGAGAATAATCCTGCTTTTTATCAGACAGAGATCTTAGAACAATATTTTCACAGTGTTAGATACCCTATATATATATACACACACACACATCTCTACACTTCCAATTAAAATAATTTTTTCCCTTTTTTACCCTTTCCATAAAGCTGCCTTCCTAAATCTCTCCCCCTAAACCCAAATTCTAAATTCCAAAATTAATTGCTATTAAAAAACACTCCTCTGAACTCACTTTGAAGTGAAGGTGAAATCCAGTAAAGCACCAGGAGACACAATCTTGCAAAAAAACAGTTTTCTGTTCAAAACATCTGAGCTACTCTTTTAGTTCATCCAATTGGTTGCCAACAGAACAAAGAATTACGTTTCACAGTGTTCAAGAATTACAGTAACTGGAAGATTTCCAGATTTCCCATTCAGCTTGGAGCACTCACTCACAGGAATGGGAGCACAACTTGCAGTGGAAGCTCAGGAACACCTCAGTCATTCAAAGGAGCATTATTTCCAACCAAAACAGAACAGCATCCCTGACCTCAAAAGCATCCTCAGCTCCTCACCTCCCCCCACTCTGGTGGAGCCACACTCAACAGGATACTCAGGAGCAAAATTTGTGGTTAATGGAGAAACACTACATCTTCAAAGAAGTTGTACCAGACACAGGTATCTTTTTAAGTAGCCAGAACCAAAATAAATATTAAAAAACAGACAATGTCTTTGAAACTGCTGGTACAGAAAGTACAGAATCTTTTATTTCATACTATCCATATGTAGACGAAAGGGAAGCCTAGATACATCATTTTCAGCTCTTACCTAAACCAAAAAAAAAATTTATTTTTTTGAGGTTTGTTGCTTTATTAAGGAGGGTTTGGTTTGGGTTTTTTGCTCTAAAAAGACAAAAAAAGATCTGGAAACCTCTCCTTCTGTCATGAAAAACAGCGCATGCTTTTACTGCCAAACATATGTCACCACCAGCCAAGGAATCCTCTCCAGAAGTAGATTTTGAAACTGTATCATAAGTATACAAAACTGCAAATATTTTTTTTAAATGTGAACAAAATATCCATAAATTAATGTCTGCAATAATGGCTTCACAGAGATAGTAGTTGGTATACTTTCAATTAATTAAACTAAATAAGAATATATAGAAATATATATCAAACCACAGAGCCTGTTAGCAGTAAATGTTCTACTCAACTTTGTATTTTAACTGTGCCATGTTTATTTTAACTGAGCTGCTCCATATCAGCTAACTCATTCCAGAATGCTGCAATCTCACTACAGACCAGTCCCAGCAAACTGCTGAGCCAAGGCACAGCCCTGGTTTTACTTTGTAAAACAATGATTACTTTTATCCCTTCTTGACAAATAAATCTTAATGCTTAAGATAGGATTTGCTTATGCTGGTTTGAAAATCAGAGGTCTGAGGCAAGAGAGACTGGCAAGCCAGCTCTGCACTGTAAATTTTGGTCACCTTAAGTTAGTTCACCTCTGACTTCAGCAGCATTAATAGGGCTCTGCCAACAAAACCTGTTTTATAAATATTTGCCATTACAATTAGCCTGGGTTTGGCTAGTAAAACTTATTTTATTCATAGGCAGGAAAAGAAGAAAGAGGTGGAAAAATTACCCCAGCAAACCAGCAAGGTGAGCTGGCAAATTACCATTTCTGTGCAGCAAGTTCATTCATTCAGTTGCACAATTACAAGTTGTGACACAAAGACCAAAGGAGTCACCATGTGGCTAGGGACAAGGTGGGACTAAAACCCTTTCAAGACCTGAACATAACCCTAATAGAAATTTTTAAACATTAACCTTCTTATTTCTAAGCAAGATGGTTGTGGCTTAGCTGCAAGAATGAACTGAGCACATAGGAAGATGTTCCTCATCTGAAAAACAGTCTCACCGTACACAAATACTCAAAAGGAGGATTGGAAGGAGAGAGAAGAGAGGAGGTCAAATAAAGATCTGGTATGCACAATCCTTTCTCACCAGAGCCACAAGCATAGTTCTTCATGGAAATTTTCAGATTCCAATAGACCAGTGAACTCTGCAAAGGTCAGTCCAGTATTTAGCCTACTCCAAAACTTTTGCTGAACCAGCTCTTCTATCTAAATTGCCACTTTCATCTGTATGAATTTTCTAAGAATAGCCCTTTTTACATCAAGAAAAAAAATCAAATCAAGGGTGTGGTTACTGTAATTTAAGTCTACAGAATGCCACTGAGCAAGCTGTCTGCAGTTTCATGCTAGACAGCCTCATCATGATAGAAACAACACTGTGCTTTCAAGAAGGGCCTTTTGGAAATGTCAGTGGTTATCCCTACACAGGGAAGCTTTCTGCAATTTTGACAGTTGAGACCTTCTTGGGTTACAAAAGTATCAATTTATATCCCAGTCATATATGGATGTTTGCAATCAGTTGGTTGTACTGTTCTGCTTTCAAGAAAAGACTGCTTAATGCTAGGTTTCATTTTATGACACTCATTCTAGTTACAAGAAGAAGATAAAAACTCCCCCAAAGTCTTCCCTCTAGGCTCCAATCTACATTTTCACCTCTGTCAGCCTTTTTCTGACTGACAGAAAAGCTCATTGACTGTAACCATCTAAAACACCAGGATGTATTTACTACAAGTCTCTGCACAAGGATCCTCCACTCAAGTAACCAAGCCCCGTCCAAGCTCTACAGTGAGGTATCTGCAACCTAACAGTCCCTGCTGCCAGCCACAGAACAGTCAGAACAGACTCAACAGGAGCTCGATGTGGGTATTTTGCTCTTACAGGAGCAGGAAGACCTGTTCCCAGCAGGGTCAGAGGCCACTGCAGGGAAAATGCTGACAAGCAATTTGTATTATGACTCAACATTGTTAACATGGCTACTACAGCACAAGTTACTACTTTCAGCCACAGCATCTCAAAGGGTTCTAAGTCATAACCACAAGCTGTCCAAGCTGAAAAAGTTTTCATTATTTGGAATTATGTATTTGTCCCAATTGTCACTGCTTCTCCATCTGGACCAGGAAGACAGTGGTGAGCAAATAGCTCTGTCTCACAACTAAGAGATCCATATTGACTTTGCAAGCTACTGCCAAACAATTAATGTACAACTTCTGACAAGAAGTGTCTTACACACACCAAAAAAAATCTATGTTTTCACTAAAAACCCCCATTAAGTGTCCTCCCCACAGCGCAAAACAATCTCATATAATTGGTCACACAGATCTGGCCTTATTTTTAAGTACTTTAAAACTTTGCCACTCAGATTTTAAGTTTTTTTTTTTTTACATTTAGGACAGTGAGGGACAATAAGACTTCAGCTCTACAGTTGTTCTTCTCAAGAACAACAAAAAGCTTCTCACGGCTGTAGAAGACTGAAAGCTCTGCAATAGTATCAGATTACTTTTAACAGACACAGAAGTCAAACACCTAAGCTGAATCAATCTATTCTCCAAACATACAAATACGATCCAAAGGCATATTGATATAAGCAGAAAGTATCACTGTTATTCTTGATCGTAGAAGGAAAAAAGGGCCAGGGTTAAATATAACTTGCAAGTGAGTCAAGGAACTACCAGCAGCTGGACCCAGGAAATATAAGGAATGTACAGTTCCTTCATTAAAGGAGAAGCACTGACTGAAAATAAGTGAAAATCAAGGAATATAAAACATTTTAAATACATATATTTAAATATATATATTAAAACCAACCAACCAAACCCACCCAGACCTTAGATGTATTTCAAATGGAAAGCTTTACCACAGGATTTTTGTTTTACTGTAATGATAATATTTCATGGTTTCAGTACTTCATTTGTAGAATGCACTGCTGTTCACAAAACCAGACATATCATTCTAAAAAAAAAAAAATCAAACAGCAACACATTTTTCTTTCTAAAAAGCCAATGAAAGGAAACTTCTTTACAAAGAAGAAACAGGCAAAAAACCTCAAGCATCAGATATCACTACGATCTACATTACATGTGCTGCTGAATGGATACCACCCAGAGAAAATGCACAAAGCCATATCTGAATATAAACCAATTCCTATGATTAGTTCAGTTACAACTGGAGTGGTGGAAGGGCAAAATTAAGCTTAAAACTGGGATTTTCTTCCTGTTCTGATGCAAGTCATTGACTTCCTATTATCCTGAGAGAAAATTCTCACACACACACTCTGCAGTCTCTTAATCAAAGGGACAGAATGGCTACTGAGTACAGAAAGAAAACAGAAATCAGGCCCATCTCTATGTATTACAGGAAGAAAATTTATTAGTAGAAAGCAGCAAAAGACATCCATACAATGGATGCTGCCTGTTTGCAAGGCTCCTGTGCCAAAGGCTCAGTGACTCAGGGTAGAGTGAAATGAAGAAGTGTAAATTGTTAATATGACATTAAATGCATATCAACAAACACTAATGCAATTAACTTGTTAAAACTGCTCATGATTTACAACACAAGTCAATTAAGGTTTTACATTATGACCATTATGATTTCCCCATACTACTGAGCCTACTAATACAAGGTACTTTGGATAGATAGCTCTGTAGTAATATTTTTCCTGAGGTGTTCTCTCCTCTTAATTTCTTTTTAATCCTATTCTGTAAAAGAATCCAATAAATACAGAACCAGAAGAAGACAGGACTATTATAGGGGAAGGCAGGCACTAGAATATAAGTGTGAATTTAGCTTTAGTGTGAGCAGAATTATCAACCTGTCACTGTAAAGAGGGCAGAAAAGAGCTTCTAAAATGACTCGATGAGGTACAAACTGAGCTAGAAAAATACACAGTGAGGGGAGAAGCCAGCACTTAGGCAAAATGAAACACCAAATGGGGGAACTATGAGGTTAAAATTACCCAATATTGTGTTACTAGTAATAGGGCAATTCACATTCTTTCCCAACATCAAGCAGTTAACTGATGTATTTTTTGCATCATTTCCCCCCCCCTCAAATCCAAGTTCATTTTCAGATAACATCTCCACAGTCACACAAGTGCTAGTGACAACACCTGATATGGCAGTTCTACTTTTATTCATTGTGCTTGGGGTAGGGGGATGAGGGCAAAAGCCAAACAACACAAAAAACAGACAGACTTGTTCCAGTTACCCAGCATGTTTTTTCGGTCCTGAGAAACATGAAAAAGAAGGAGAACATGTCCTGCTGCTCTTTTGTACTCATTCTAAACAGCAGAAGTTTAATGAAACAATAATGCTCAGACAGATTATTACAGACATCTCACATGCTGAGCCTCTGAATGTTGCCAGGCTTATTAACAGCAAAATTTCACAACAGCAGCTGTCATGTCATCCAACATTGCACAACATAAACCTTTTGGCCAAACTGAAGTATATAAGGCTTTCTGTACAGGACCATGTGAAATTTGCATTTAACCAGGATCAAATTCTGCCCAAATGAAAATTTAGCTAGTTTAAATGAGAGAGATTATTGTCATTTCTTATGTACCATCCTTTTTTCTACAGAGAACTGAAATGTACTCACGAAATCCAGTGTAAGACAACACAGAGGGTGAGTCTGTAATATTTCCACAAGCCTGGGAGGTAAATAGGTTCAAAAGCTACTAGAAATCCCTAATGAAATAAAAAATATTATGTTCACTAGACAAAATGTTTGTCTTTTAAAAAGCAAACTTCTATATAAAGGCATGAGAATAACTTTACACAGGAAGCTAAGTTTTCTCCTGTTTACAAGAAATCCATTAATTTGCAAGGCTCATCCTAAATATACAGCTAACAAACAGGCAAAAGGACCCAAGATGATAACTTCTGTTCACATCTCCCTCTTATCCTAACAGATGTTTTATTTCATCAATTCAAGAGGTATTCATTTAATGGGTGTTGTACATTAGACAGACTGGAATACATCTGAACACTGATCTGCTTCTAAAAAATATTTTTACTCAGGTATTCATTAATGTTACAGTCAGGTTAAATCATGTTGCAGCCAGGTTAAATCTTCAACAGAACTCTAACCCAGACAGAAGTTCAATCCAGCACTGCCTGGGAAGCCACATCACATTTTTCAGGTGTTACTATTAATCATGCCACTTCCAACACCACATTGATAGAAAGGAAAACTCAAATACAAGTCAGGCTAGCTTCTGTTTTCCCATCGCTAACAGAACTGCTTTGAACAGAGCAAACTAACACTGCTGCATGAAGCCTGAAGCCCACTGAAACATCAGTTCCTAGTTTTTACATAAATTTAGACTAATTTCCCTAAGGATTAGGGAATTACTATCTGAATACCTTTAGGAAAAATACAGAACCACTGTTTGATAGGGTTTGATAGGGATGTCCACGTACCAGTGGGCTCAGAATGACCAGAATGACCAGTCTGGCATCTGGGAACTACTGAAAAACAGTGAGTGTGTGGTTTTGAAGACATGCTGCTGGTGCTGTAGTAGAAGTCTCAGCTTTCCAAGAAATGCTACACACAGGTAGACTAAATGCTGACCCTTCAGCATCTATTTCCATTCAGGTATTCATGTCATATATGTAGCAAACAACAAATACAAGTTAACGGGAGTTCCCAGACTTAAGCACTTCAAATAAACACAATTTAGACTCAGCACCAGTCTCATGCTATCATAATGCATGCAAGCAAAATCAAACTGTGCTTGTGGAGAGGAACAAGCTCCTACCAGACCAGCTAACACACAACTGGAGAGACATAAGCTTTGCAATACATAAATAGGAGAGGTTTTTTAATCCTGATGGGGTACACAGAACCCCTACATATCAGTTAGTTAAAAAAAAAAACCCTGCCTCTGACCACAGATATATTTACCATCCTAACAACAACATTAGAAAATCTGTGGAGTAGGTAATAAATTTTAAAATCTTAAGTTTTCCTGCTTCAGGAAAAAAAATATGTAGAGCTACAAATACTAAAAACACATTAAGAAAATGAAAAGGGAACGTTGCAGTTGCCTAAGCATCACCTGGAAACTGACAAGGGGGCACAGGAAATAACCGTGAGCTGCAAATGCACTTTTCCAGCAATCAAGACTGCTGAAATTTAGAATTTCAAAACATATGTGCATAGAACCATTGTTCTAGCCATCCAAATTTCAAGCTAGGAAGCCAGGATAAATTTTTCAAGCAGTACCTGTATAGTCAAGTCTGTAAGATATCTTATATGAAACATAAGTCTAGATGTCTGTGAAGTTATTTGTTAAACACACTTCATTCATTTAACTTTCAGAACTTTCTGAAGATTTTTTCCATACACATACAATATACAAGGACACTTTAAAGTACATGCAACCTTTCTTCCCCAAATCCTACAGGCATCTCTAACATTTCTGTGAAATTTTCTGTGAATTTTTTCCCCTCCTGAAACCAGAAAACTATTTAACACTGATAAAGACCAGTTTTCTACTAATTAACCTGTCTCAACCAAAAATCTACTTTTTTTTTTTTTTTCCCCATCACAAATGCAAACACGTGGAGTCTCAGAAACATTACAAGTGTTTCTTATGTCCCCTACAACCACTCCATCCTTTCTAATCTGGCACTTCTGCTGGGTAACATCCCTGTTCTGGATTCCATGTCTCAAAGCCAACTACAAAAATACTACAGAGGTAAATCCTCCTGATACCCTTCTGTAATCCTCAGTTACTTCAAGAAACAGACCAGTCTGAAAATACCAGAGTCCTCTGGAAAGCCAGAGTTTACATGCTGTTGTGCTGCATTTATATTTTTGTGCTGATATTTTTTGCTCAGAAACAAAATGCTTTCCTGGAAAAGGTTTTGTAGTGAACATCCAGATGTTTAACCTTCCTAAAAATAATTGAGCTCACCCTTGGAATGCTCTTTTAATCCCAGAGTGCCCTCCAGGCAAAAACACTCTCAGCAGAACTAGAGGAAGATAAACTCAAGCCCAATATGAGTTAAACTCAGAAAAATGTAGCAGCAAGATGACAGAGCTGACTGAAACATATTAGCACTTTTGAAGTATTTCACATAACCAAACTACTAAATTTAGACATAAATCATATTCAGTTTGTCACTTTGCTTTGATTCCTATAACTAAAAACAATGTGATTTTGAGTCCATAACAATAGTAAACTATTTCACAGTATTTTTCTGATTTGAATATCCAAAGTGTTGAACAAAGAAAACTGGTAATTTTAAAATATCAATAATCTTTAACATTTTATTTGAAAACTACTTTTGCTTAAGAAGTGCATAAGGGTGTAGCTACCATAAGTCTTAAGCTGTTTTTAAAACACTATTCCAACACTTCTTGGTGTTTAGGGGACCTTTTAAGTTAAGATTTTATGCATGAGCAGCTGGCATCTTGTATTTTTGAAATACAAAATGAGAAAATTATCTTAACCGATGTGTGATTAACTTTCATCAGCCATGCCTGAAGTTGCAAATAAAATACTACAACTGGAGACAGAAAAATGAATACATTTTGTTCACAGATGTCAGTTCCAGAAATTTACAAAGACACAGAAAACAGAAGAAATGTGCTGCTGCTTCCAGACTTTCAAAAAGTAATTTTAATATCGGAAGTTAATAAGTAACATCTAGCTCAAAAAAACTCATGCTCTGTGTTTTAAATTATTAAGGGGAAAACAAACAAACAAACAAAAAAACCAGCTCTGCTCAAAGGCATCCCAAGCTAGAAAAAAACCTATGACAACACTCTGGTAAGTGTGATGCCAGTCAGCATGTAAGTACTAATACCTACTATACAGACATTTAACTGTCACTTTTGCATAGCCCCTAGTGTGTGAAGATATCAAAACCCTCTGGCTGAGAGAAAGAATTTTGGAATTTCTCTCCATTAAATATTATTCTTCCCAAGATTCCAAGAGTGAAGATGTAGATGTCTCATTGAGACTTGTATCAGAGATCCCTGCTCATCCAGACCAGAGCTCTGTGAAGCCTGGCAAACAGAGGCTCGAAGGATGTGTTCCTGGGATGGAGGACTGAAGTGTGGTGAGAGAAGCTTCCCCAAAGGCAGGCACAAAACAGAACTCAAGTCCCCTGTCACTCTGTCTGGACAGACTCACATGTACACACACAAAAGGCTTTCCCTCCAGGCTCCTCTGTCTGCTGCTCTGGGAGGCTGGTGACAAGGCATAAACTGCTCTAACGTTTCAGAGGAAGCAGTGTAGGATTAAGCAGTTTAAAATCAAAACAGCACAGAGTGTAACCATTTTTCCTGTTTAATTTCCTATATTGTAAGAGAGTTCTAAATCAAAGTATTCAAAATGCAAGAAAAAGGCAAATAATCATGTAAAAGGAATAAAACTGGGCAACATCTTAATGTGAGAAAGGGACAAAAAAGTAACAGATGGCATTTCTGGATGTAAAAATGAAGAGAACTTTTCTTTACTCAGGACTTAACAGTGGTTTGTCCAAACGTTTTCCTCTAACATCTCCAGAAATTACTTTTATGGTACAACTCTTAGAAAGCATATTTTCAACAGCAAACTAATTCTAAAAATACTTAACACACAGAGAGCCATTCTCACAACAAACATCTTATGGCAAGGGCTCACATTTATTTGTGATACCACAGGAGATGGTCAGGAGATTGCATTTGTGCAAGTCAGAGTGAAGTTTTCAGACAGTAACTAGTACTTGCTGACACCTCCACAGATGAACTGTTCAACTGTTGTGCTCTCTATGGATTTGTTTGAGCTGTTCAGATGAATGGTGTTGCAGCAAATGCACACAGAGGTTATTGAAGTCCTCTTACCTAGGACATCTGAAGCACTTAATTTGCAAGACCATCCTCCCCATGCAGTCAGTAGAGAGAGGCACACTTCCACTGGGGGTTTGCAACTATCCTCTGATCTCCCCATTCAGTTCAGGTATTCATGCAGTCCTAAATTTCGAGTTTAATATTAATATGAAGTTAATAACTATCACATAATTTCCAAAACATATGAAGAAGAATTCAATTAATCACCATAAATTTTGTTTAAGAGTTGGTATAGTCTTTCTCTGATGAATAATTTACTGTGATGGTAGGAAACATGGCATGACCTTAGTATGATTTTGGAAAACTACATACAAAACATATACATGCTCCAAAGTAGTTTTCACCTGCTTTAGCTGGGTGACATCCCATGATGATGGCAGTCTTCATTCTTTTCTCTTTCAACAGTTCTCACTTATTATGTTCACCTAAGCAACTCCATGGGAAAACACAGACATCACAAATATCAGGAGCTCTGTGGAAGGCAAATGCTGGATTTGAACAGGAATGTGATGACAAAGAGTTTGCTCTGGCCTTCTTTCACATTTTAGAAAGCAAATTTGTTTATCAATTCCTTTTAACAGGAAAGTGACACAGATGCCAGAAACCTAATCATCTATATGAATCCCTGCTTCACAAACCAGAAGGTATGAATCAGTGTCCCGTCTCCTGGGAATGAAGAAGGACAGATACCTAATTACACAGGTCCTTGACAAAGGAAACCAGGATCTTTCAAGAGGATACACTAGAAAAGCACTTTGACATGAGGCATCTTTAACAAAATTTTTGTTACTTTTCAGCAGGCTTGTCCAGCAAGGAGGTTTTCTAGCTGATGTAAAACAGAGCAACACCTTAGGAGGAATTAGGAACCACACCACTAATCACATGGAAGCAGAAATACAACACATTGCTTGAACCTTACCCCACACACCACCACATTCATATGATCTTTTCTCTCTTCCCAGCACAGGTCAGTCATTTCTCTACTTGCAAATTGAAAAGCAAGTTCTAGTACACTTCTAGTACACTTACACCACAGTAAAGATTTGAAAGTTACTTTTGTGATAAAAATTGCAAACGGTATTACAGAACTGTGCAGGATTTTTACTGCTGTTTGTCCTTATGTTCCTCACTTGCCTATAAACTTCTATTATTGGACATTTTGCTTGCAGCTACTGTCTTCAGGTGACAACAACCTTAAGAAAATCTAAATACTTGATTGATTTTACAGGGTTTTTTTTCAGCTTGCACTGAAAAACAACACTTTCAGGTTTTTTTCAGCTTGCACTGAAAAAATGTGAGACATCACTCCCCTGATAAGGCACCATACTTACCAAGAATCATTAATTCACATAATTCCTACATCTATTTTTAAATTATTCCTTTTTTCTTCTCTCTTGCACAAATTGACAGCAAAAGAATTAGTAAGCCAGAGAAATATTTGGATCTCTTCAGATGATTAGGGGCATTATTCAGTGTCCAGAGGGGTCATGAGTTTCTGCTATCTCACTTCAACAGAGAGGTTTAAATTTTGAAAGACTATGGCATTAAAGCCTTTCAAAATTAGTCATATAGATCCTATTAATAAATTGCCATGGAGTTCTGGAATCCTCTTCATCCAAAGTTATCCATTTCTTATGCAGTACCAAGATACAAGATGTTCAACAGCAAGTTTCCTAATAGCACAGAAAAATTCCATTACAAAGAACTTCCAGTAGTTGGACTATAAACAGTAAATTCAAGGCTACTCTTAGTAACAAGGGATAACAATTTTTCACACCTTTAGTATAGCAAAAGGAAACTACGAGTGTCTTCCAGAACTGAAGCAATAAGCTATCTGAACAAGGCTCCAGACAACTGTTTCTCTAAGAAAACACAGGCTGTCTTCTAGTAATGCAATGCAGCCTCGTCCCAGACACTGTCAGTCATCCAAGTACAGGAAATGCATTTTTCTGAAGAGGGCTCACAATAAATACCCTATACAACTAATAGGTCAACATCACCTTCCTCCTCTTGCTCTCTTTACCTCCATATATCCCTAGACATCCTGTGAAGATCCAGGGCTAAGTTAATCTAATATGTAACTGAGCCAAGGCACAATATCCTGACCATATTTATCAACATTCAACCATATGCAGCATATTACAGTTGTCATATTGCCAAGCAAGCAGTTAAAAAAGGGCAATGACAAATGAAAACAGATTAATAATGTGGCACAAAGAGAGGATTCTCAGGGTATGCAGGGAAATTCCCCTACATCTGCTAGACAGCAATATTCAGACAGAGCCTCACACCAACACTGCTCTCCTGAGGCTGTCCCTGTCCTTCAGTCCATCCAGGAAAGCCCATCCAGAATTTGCACAGCCACAATGGTCAGATGCCTGCCAAGGTGTCCTAATTATGTGAATTGAAGTGATTGCTCAGTTTCCTGATTTTAAGACAATAAATCTTAACAAAATTGCAATCTGACTTCTTACAGGATGCAGAATGGCAGGTAACCAAAACAGTTCAGACCAAAGTATCTCCATCTAAAGCAGTACACAGAACACAAAGGAAAAAGTACAGCAGATTTCCTAGCAAGCACACAAAGGAATACCACTGCTCAATGCTATATTTGAGCTCATCCAGAAGCCAAAACCAGAAGATTAAGTTGATCCTCTTCTGTGTATACAGTTTCACTCAAGACACATGCATTATACTGCAGCCTATCTTAAGTGGCCTAACTCACTCTCAAAGTATTACCTAAAAATATTCTGGGCATATTCCTGCTTATCTTATTTGCCTTGTGGCTAACTCCATCCCCTACCAGCAGGCTTGCACTATAGCCCTGCTCCTCATCTTGCATGGGCATCACAAGGTTCTAATCAAAGCTTTACTCCAGGACAGGAAACTGGCCCCCAGCAGTGTAAAGTATGGCCCAGTTCTGAACTTCAACTGTCAACATATCTAGATCCAGCAGTGCAGATAATCTTGTGCTAACCTTGTTCTATCTATCTGGAGTATAACATTGGAGTCAAAGCCTAACAGAAGATATATTTATTCACATTCATAAGGGGCTTTTTAAGTGACAGAGCTGATCATGCAGAGCAGCACTCTGATAGCAGAATGTGCTGAAAACCCCACCCCTTTGGTAGGTCCCAGCCTCCAAATAAAGGAAATGCAACAACTGAAGCTCCATGGTGGTTCAGAGGTTGAGAAAGTACAATACTACTTTTACTAGAATCACACAACTGGTTTAGATGCGAGAGGCACATGTTTTGGCAATGAGTGCTACTGAAAAGATTAACGTGTACAGGCACTACTGAGAAAAATTAAATTAAATTAAATACTGGAATAGGTCCCGGGAAGATACCCTAGCAGAGACCCCAGGGTTTCAGTCTTTTCCAACAGCCAGATATCAAAGCACCTGGCCAGACTGATGAAAGATTCAGGTAAGGCTTAATGTACAAAGACATTGAAATCCCCTCAGGTATGGATGACACTGATCTGCACGCTGTGTTGCTTCCTACACAAAATGCATCTTTCCAGACCAGTATAAAAATATTTTTTTTCCTTATTTTGAGGCTTAATTTCTGCAGTAATTCCCATACCTAAGTTACAAATATGCAGAATGCCTTGATTACCTCTAATATTTTTAAAGGTACCAAAAATTTACTGGCTCTCTCACCAAGAAAAGGTTTGTTTTTATCACTGAAGTCCAAAAAGAGGATGTTATCTCATCTATATTGACTCTGCTGTTGACTTGAAAAAACAAAACAAAACCACACTGACACTTAGGCCAGTACATTATTGATTGTGTACTTGGAAATACAAAACTCTTTTCAGCAATGTATTCCGAAGTCAGATCAAAAAACAAAGCTAGTGACTAATAGTTTAATCAAAACATTTAACAATCAGAGCTTATAATCAACAAGCCAAAACCAAAGTCAAATTGATCAATATGACCTTGTCATACTGAAAGTGCAGCTCAGAGAGCTATTGATGACTTATCCACACGGTACAGGATTATGATATGTACTTTATAATGAAATGCCTGGGTAGAATTAAATACTATTTTCCTAAAAATTCCATAAACGAATGAGTTAACAACATCAGCACCAAACTACGGCTCTTCAGTGACAATGTTGACAGTACAGTCAAAGCTACAGAGCAGCCAGTCTGTCTAGCCAGATTTTAGCAGCTTTCATCATGTTGGGTCTGTATCAAGACAAATTAATGTTGCTGGATGGTGGCTGGTTAGATTCTGAAGGGAACATGACAAAGATGCACAAAGAGAAGAGGAAGGGATTCAGCTGGCACAAAGATACAAAACACAGCCCATCAAAACAGGCACTCTAGTTTTGCTACCTCAAACTAAGAGAGAGGCAAACAAAAAAAAGGTCTTGGCAGTAACAAATGTGCCCCTTTACAGATAAATACAGGAGAGAAGCTGCTCTGTGATAGATTGGGCAGGGGACAAGCTCTGCCTAACAACCTGTGTGCAAGAGGTTCAGTAATACACTGGAGTGTCAGACTTAAAGCAGCAGTTTCTGTCCCAAGTCCAAAAATCAGGCAGCAGCAGGACAGGTGGAGACCATTTTCAATGATTTCTAGCCCAATATCTAAAAACCTTGTGTTTGACAACAAAAAAAGTAGGAACATTCTTTAGAGAGGGCGCATTGGGAATCTTGTGAAACATCTTTCAGTAAAGCACCCTGCAGAGACGTATTTCTGGCTTATGGCACACTTTTTTGATCTTTTGATTTAGCTTTAAGGTAGCTCTTTTTCATGTTCATCTGCAAAAACATTTAAAAAAAAAAAAAAAAAAAAAGAAGAAGAAAAAGACAAGTAGCCGAAAAACTAACATTGGGGTTCTTATAAGGTACGTAGGTATGATAAAGAGGTTCTTTCTGTTCTGTGCCATCTGTAACTGCTTACAGATGCAACTGCTTTAGAAGTCATCAAGTTAGAAGAAATTTTTTTTTTAATTCTAGCTCTTTACTATCTGATTAGTTTCCTTCTTCAAGAGGTAAAAAAAATCCATATAATCCAGCTATATTTGCACTTGTTTGCCTCCTGCAATTTCACCAACCTCACCTTCAGCTAACAGTCACCTGCAAAATGGACTTCCCATTGACTAAATAAGTCAGTCATGCAACACCTATTTTATCTTGCCAAATAGGTCTGACACAGATGACAGTGAGCTAAATCCCAACTGTAGCCTCAAAAGTCATACATTTATACTAAAAAGAGGCATACCAGTCAGCTTTGGTGTCTTCCATCCAACTTATATGTATCAAGAGCTGGTTGATTTGAATTATGATTATTCAGAATTCATTGTTGAATTTCTACCCACTAGAAAAAGCTAGAAAAAGCTTCTAAATAAATTTAAATCCAGTTTTAATATTAAACCCAACAGAAGTTATAGCAGGCTGCTCAGTGCCACAGACACCAGAACTAACCAGCAGCAGAGCAAGCTGTAACTCAGCTGCTGTGTTCAGCCCTGAACTGTTAATGGAACCACTGCAGAGCTCAAAGATGTTGTAATGCTCACTCTTGCCCAAGCTATGCTATCGCAAGAGGAATAAACTGAATTTATTAATCCAAGTAACTACAGAAAATTAAAATAAACCCTAAAGACAAACACTTGCTATGAGCTTAACCTGTGTGGAGAAAGCCCCTGCAAAACTGTCAGTGCATCACTGCTGTAGAGGGGGTGCACCAAATTTACATGCTGAGAGCACCTAATTTTTTGTACCACCAGGAATCCATCTGTACGATGCTTTTGCTAATCTAGCACAAGGTTGCTATTTGTGGTACTCCTGACATAAGAAAATGGTGTAAGCAAAGAGTTCCCAAACTTCTGTGAATTTGTGGAACACTATCAAAGCTTAACATTGCTATTTATCTCTGTAAACTTCTACCAAACTTTTAAAGCTATTAAAATTATCTATCATTACAAATTTGTAGAATTTATCTTCTGGCTATCTTTCAGAGGAACAAAACAACTTTTTAAAGATAACTGTCCAAAACCAGAGTCCATAGGAATGAAGAACTAAATTTGGGTTTTCAAGACAGAGTGTTGTAAGCAGAAAAGCACTGACAAGGTAGAACTAATCAGTAACACCATCAGACCAGGGAAAGCTCAGCTTTAAGAGCCAGCAGTTCACAATGCACAGCACATTTTTTTTAGTTTGAGCAGCTGGACTGAAGAATAATTTAGATTCAAGTCTATTCCTGCAGGTAACTTTGCCAAGTCATTCCTAAAGCTAGAGATTATGTGTCTGAAAGAGGGTGGAACCCCTCAAGTCTCCTCCTGCTTCCCTCACTACCTCTGTTCCAGAGGTGCCTGGAGAAGCGTGGCTGGGGTGTAAAATGGAAGAGAATCACATCACAGTCTTGAGCTGCATACACATGCTGCATGGGAAAACACTTTCTGGGGTCAAAAGCCTATGAACTAACTACAGGAAGTAAAGGAAGAACATCCAAACCCAAATGACACAGAAGAAAATACCATTTTCTGAAGGAAGGAGGAGAAAAAAAAAGAGAGTCACCACTTTCAGATGCCACTGGTTAGGGAAAATTCTACCATACACAAACTGTAAGATATTATTTTATCTCTCCAACTTCTACATGAACAATTTCAGTAGTAAGGGAGGCACATTAAGCACAAGATTGTGCAATATAGACAAAAATGTTCTTGGTATGTTCGCCTCTAATTCAGGAGACCAGCTGTGACAATTTTAAAGAATCTCTGCTCTGACACGAAAAAGAAACTCACACCATCCTTAAACCCTGTTCCTACACAAGCAAAGCATAAGGATAGTCTCATTTAATATCTTTATTACTTTCAATACTTGTTGCCACAGGATATTAAAAATGTTCTGGTTTAATTGATTAATTGCCAGTTCCAGAATATCTTTCCAAAAAGCCAGCAGAGCACTCTTACTTTCTGACAACAGTGTCTATGCCATGACACTTAGTGTGACATATGATCCAGAGCCTGTCCAAGGGAATTTGGATCTGACCCTAAGAAGAAATACTTGACTGGAATCTAATAATGAAGATGACAGCCTAACAGGTACACAATTAATCAGTTCCAGGATAATCTTGTCATGGTGGACAGAGAAACACTTAATGAATTATTAGAGCTGTGTTTCTGTAGGGATGGCACACAAGAGGAGAACCTTGGTCTGGCAGCTCAGAGTACTGCCAGCACAGACACCACTTACAAAAGATATAGGAGAAAATATCAGCTTTAGCATCCTTGGAAGAATTAAAGAGGGAGAAAGGGGATCAGGAAGGGCTGCAATGACATATAAGTTCCATTACTCTTATTAAATCATCACCTTTCATGTCAGCTTGATAACCTGGATGCAGTTCAGCTAGCACACGGGCTTGTGTTTCACTCTACTCAACCCACACAACTGTCTGAACCATTTCAAATTTTAATTATTTACACTAAAGCAGTGCAGGACCAAAAAGCAAATGTGCACAATGATTTTTTTCCTGCCAATTTCAGCCTTGCTTCTTCCTGGAAACTTTTCTCAGATATCACTGGAAATAAATTAGACTGTTTGACTAAATGGCTTGTGTCAATTATTTGCTTTTAGAGTATATTATAATGCTTAGAGTCATCATGAAGTGTCAAAGGGCAATAAAGATTACAACAAAGGCGGCACTAGTGGCAGAGATGCTGATACATCATATTACTCAACTAGTGAAATAAAATAGCTGAAATATTTAAAAAGAAAAAAAGATATTCTGGTCTATTCTTCTTCCAAACTTTAGGAAATCAAAATCATTGCATTTTAAAAGGCACTATATTTATTTCAAAGTACATCTTTTATACTCTATGGCTGTAGGAAGGTTTCACAAGTACACATTTTTTAGCATTGTGCTTCAGTGAGAAACGATTGTCAGATTGTTTCAGTACCTCAGTCCAATATTTAAAACTGTGATACTCAGCAAAACACATCTAATCTGAGAAAAACTGAGTATCATCAATTAATTTGATCTGTCTGGTTGTCCACACACAACTTCTCAAACCCCAACAGCACCAGGTTGCTTAACTCGTACTAAAATCCCAAAGTGCACAAAATAAGCAATTACTTTACTGGATCACATCCTTCAATAAAATAAAGAGATCCTTTCAGGTTCATCAAACCTGACACAAAACATAAGAAAAGGCAGTGATACTGGTACATCCACACACCTGACAGCCCACTCACCTATGGCACAGGAAATCATATTCAGATCTTCCTCTGCTTGTGGGAATTCAAACTTTCATCTCCAGAAAAGCAGACTACAGACCCTTCACTCTTTAAAATGATATTTTTATGAAAGCAAGAACTGGAACCCAGGTCTCTGCCAATCCTAAATCAGTACTTTGACCATTAAGGAAGAAAGGCAGACCTACTTCCTAGCCCAGGAAGTATTTACAGTATTCTATATTAAGTGAAACAGATTTAAATGGACACACAAACCTTGACCTCTGAAAAGTACAGTTTGGTGATGAGAACACTCCCCTGCAAGGTCAGAAACTCTGGGGGATGGAACTGATCTCCTATATCCTGGCTGAGTTCTCTCATCACTGGGTAAAAAGCAAGGAGACATTGATTTCCACTGCCACAGTATCCTGAAAAGGCTAACAGCAGAATTGACAGAAATCTTATTTAAAATAGGTAATGGACACCAGCACCAAGAAAACATCCATTCATGTTCTACACCTTAAGTTGGGTTTTTTTGAGAGAATTACTAATGTATTACTAAGTACAGCCCTTGGGCTCTTGCATTGAAGTGGGAATTTTTTTCCCTTTGCTTATTAGTCATTATATACTTGTACATTCAAGTAACTACAAACTTCAACTAATCCTATGCTCTTTGCCTTATTTGTCTCTCAGTCCAGTGCTGCAGGCAGAGTCTGTTCCCACATGACACACTGTCTGAGATAGCAAAAGCTAGACAGCTTTTGGGTAACAAACAAGTGAGATTGGTACTGAAAGACAAACATGTTAATGATAAACCTGGTACTGTCAAATTTACCAAGATTCAAGTAACTTTTCTGATGCCAGATACTCATGTACAGTCACACCTTGTCCTCAGGAGGCTTCTAACTAAAACTCATTAAAATGGAATGTGGCTGGTAATTTCAGTTTCTGAAAAATTTAAGATTAAAGGCCAAACACCACGCTAGTAGGCCAAAGTTTCAAAACATATTTTCAACACAGTACACACAACAGAATTTCACCTATGTTTTGCAATCTGTCACCTAAAAAGTGCAATCGTCTAAAAATTCAGGTGAATTATTTGTTGTCTTTCTGTTGTGAACTGCCTCCCATTTTCAAAACATTTTAATTAGTCAGTTAAGGTCTCTGAATCGAAACTGAGCAAAACCACTAAAAAGCCTTGAATACAAAAAATTACTCTACTAGTACTTGACAAGTCCTGTCAACAAGCTGTAACTTCTTTTACTCCCTGCCCTCCCACATACCCATCTAATACATCCAACTAAGACTTAAAAGCATTGCCTCAGTCTTCTGGATGACACTGTATTTGAATTCACTACATTAAATGCTTAAATGCAATGAAAGCAATTTTTCAGGCCTCTGAATCTAGAAAGACTTTTTAACACCAACCGATCTGAATCCTCTCAGGAGCAAAGATGGCACAGTACATTTACACTTATTCCAGAACCCAGTAGCTTTATTGATTACTCCAACACATCATTAGGCTTAATTTCCACACCCTTTGCATTATGTAGAGAAGTTTCTAAATATATCACCATTTCACTCATCAAATATTTGATGGCTAATAGAAGAATTATTCTGCTGATTAAAACATTTAAGGGAATTCAGCTGTTTTTAAGATTAGTGACTCAATACACTGTCTTCTTACCCTCCCTGTCTGTCTCCTAATCACCACCCTGACAGGACAGGAACATACTGCAATCCGTATTACTCTAATACAACACTCTGGGAAAGGAAAAATTAAAAAATATATGTGGTTTGGTGTAGAAATCTCCTTCGCTCTCCACATATGAAGGAAGCTGTGAAAATCTTTTGTGCATTCAAAGGGCAAAAAAAAGAACAAAGCAACCTCTATTGAGAGACTGAGCAACAGTAAAGAGGGAGGGGGTGTTACATCAGGCCTTGAAAAACATTCAGCATCTACTAACTGAAGATAAACAAGATATGCATGCTGCTGTGCCCTCTAAATAGGACCCAGCACAAAAAATCTTACCACAAGGTGCTAGAAATAAAGGAAAGACAGGGGACTTTAAGAAGCTATGATCCAGGTCCTGCTACTTTCATATTCATCTGCTGTAATACTTCCAACAGCTTGGTGTCTGAAGACAAAATCCTTGACATTTACTAACCTCTTAGTCACACACGTACATATTGGTGATGGGCAAACAGTTCTTCCCATATTTATTCCCTCCTCTGTTGTAGCAGGAACTTGTCACTACCCAGTCCCATTTCCTTGCTGGACTAAGATAGGAAGCAAAGGGAACATGGGTATTCCACAATCTCTTTCCTCTCCCGACCCAACTCCACTTGCAGGAAATTAATTTAAGCTCTCACTTAATCTAGAAAATCATGAGCAACCTTGTGATGTAGCAGTTGTGTCCCTCTGTGCCCTGCAGATTTGAGTAACAGCAGTAAAATACACTGTGCTCACACCTTGCTTCTACTACTGCAGGTACTTGACAAAGAAAGTTCCTTTGTTCACTACTGACAATTTTACTCAAACATCCTTTTTTAAAAATGTGTGTATCCTTTGAAAAAGCACTTCCAATTGGCACTTATCCCACATTTCATATTAAAATTAGTTTTTTCAGAATCACAATGTCCAGTTCCACCAGCAAAATTCTCAGTAGATCCTCCTTTCAGTACCTTGAGAAAAGAAAGTCATTGCAATCAATTTCATTTGGCAATTAAAGGAAAAATAGAAACTCACCTTAAAATGTGACATTTATATATACAAAACAATATAATAAAGCAAAATGAGAACTAGTTCTCATCTCTTCAAAGTAACACTGTAACTGAGACCTCAATCACTTAAAAAATCCATATTTTGCCCCTGTATTGGGGAGCACTTATGTCTAATAGTCCCAGCTTCTACAAATACTTTTACAAGGCATTTCTAACACATCTGAGTCAATTTTTAAAAAAATCAAACCCAAACCTTTATACTACCTTATGAAGCATGTTGATAGCTATGCACAAAAGAGGCGCAGCCTGAACAAAAGAGGAGCACTACTGGGATCAGAAACCAACTTACAACTACACAAAAATAGGCATGTGAAAGGATTCTCATGTCAAATTAC
The DNA here is from genome assembly GCA_023637945.1 of Phaethornis superciliosus. Taxonomy (NCBI): domain Eukaryota; kingdom Metazoa; phylum Chordata; class Aves; order Apodiformes; family Trochilidae; genus Phaethornis; species Phaethornis superciliosus. Next base: position 3,776,723 of record JAJQWJ010000020.1, read on the forward strand.
ATATTTTCAGATGTCAAATAAGGTACCTGCACAGCATCAAGACAGGACACCAAGGAACAGAAAGCAATCTTTCTGAGAGAGCAGCTTTTGCAAACTACAAAAAGTTCCAGGTCCAGTAAACAGCCAGCTCCAAAACTGTGCAATTGCACTACTTGCTGACACCATTCTGTACAACTCTTCTGCACAGAAGCATCAGTTTCCTCGGTGGACAACACACACATTTTTCCTAAAAGCACTAGCCAATTTTATGCTGGGCTGCATTACCATAATTAAAAATAAACACAAGCTCATTGCTAGAAGTATTTAAACACAGATCCATAGAGAAGAGCACACAAGTTATAGAACAGGACTCCTCAGCCTGAAATTGGATTTTTGCTCTTCCTATAGCCCCGAGAAAAGGATGATCAGGGGTTAAAAGACAAACTGAAACAAACTTCAAAAACATGAGGACACATCAGTGAATACAGACACAAAATCGCCATGGTTTGAGACATACCCTTGTTCTGTGACAACCCCAGTACTCTAGGAAAGAACTATGGTTCTTGTGACCCACCTAGCAAGCAGTGAAGAACAACATAAATACACCCATCACTCCCTTAACACAGGCAGCCTACAGAAGAGTCAATCCTCCTCCCAGTCTCTTTCAAAAACCTTCCCTTTAGAATGTTATGGCAGACACGCATTCAAAAAAGGGAGTTAAAGATCAAAACAATATACAATTGATATTTTGTTTTTTAAAAGAAAGCTGACAAGTCCCAGAGTACTTTACAAATTTGTAATTTCATTCTGCAATTAAAACCCACCAAGACAAGAGCTCACTCAACACATCTAACTGAACTACGTTAAGCTGCCTGAATCTGTACCAGCATTCACATACTGTGACAACACACAATCAATCCTTAAAATCAAAGAAGTTGTCTTTTTGGTGCTGCTTTAAAGCAGAGAATACCACTTCCTGAACTGAGATCATCAAACAAGAACATAAAAAAAGCAAAAGACCAATACATATATTGGTTCTTGACTGAAAAGCAACAGAAGATGGGAGAAGGGGGTGTCAAAGTCTCAACATGTGGCAGAAGAAGAACCCCACTGGGTTTCAAGTTTTAAAAAAGGGAAAGATTACCAGAACCATTCAGAACAGGAATATGTCTTGCTTATTCAATTCCTTCTCTACATTCAGCACACACCAGGGTCAAAATATGAGATTTAACTCCTTTTTAATAAGGATATCATAACTTTTTTCAAAAAAAATCTGAGAAACAACTCTGAATGATACCACTGGAATAGATTTTAAACACAGTGGGAGTCTCACAATTAAATTGCTGCAGTGGCCAGGTCAAATAAGCTGATGCAGGTAAACTATTTGATATATTTTGGTTGTGATCCATGACAATATTAAAAAAAAAACCCAAACAAACAACAAACAAACAAACAGAAACCCCAAACAAACAAAAAAACCCAGAACTAAATTAAGAAACCAAACTCTGTCTCTATGATTCACTTCCAGCTAGGCCCGAGTCATTGTCAGGACACAGAAAAAAATGCCCTCTACTTTCATTTGATACACTTCGTGTCTTCCCACAGGAACTGGTCTCTTCCTCCTCATTCTATTTCCTGTATACAGAACCAGCCTATTGTCACTGGGTGAAAACACACACATGCCATTGATTGACCATCCAGCTCATACCGACAGAAACCTCCCTTTCGGCAGGGAGATCACCTGCAGCCTCACAAACGTGCGAGCCGGCACTGGCCCAGCCCCGGGCCCGGCGGATGGCCGTGCACCCGCTGCAGCCGAGCGGAGATGCAGCTCACCTGAGGAGACCTCCGGCAGAGGAGGATGACAGCCGCACTAACGCCCGCCGCGATCCTCTCCCGCTCCCCGGCTGGCAGCGGGAGGGATCCACACGGCCCCGCCACCCCGGCCCCTCGCTCGCACCACGGCCCTTCCCCCCCAACCCCTCCTACTCAGCCGCGCCTCAGCCTGCGGCCACAGCCCCTCGGCCCGCAGCTCCCCCCCTGCCCCAGCCCCCGCGCACCCTCACACCCCCACAGCCCTCCCCGATCGGGATTACCGACCCCGCGGCCCGGACCCGCCGATCCCCGAGCCGGCCGGAAGGAAGCCAGGCCGGAACACCCCCCCGCGCCCGAGCGGGCCCTGGCCGGGGCCGCTCCCGCCCTCCCCGCAGCGCCCGGGGCCTCGTCCCGCGGCTCACCAGGAGTAGGTCTGCTCCGCCATGGCTGCGGCTGGGCGGCCGGCCGGCTGGGCTGTGCGGGGCGGCCAGGCCCCGGGCTCCTCCTCCGCCTCCTCCTCCGCCTCCTCCTCCGCCTCGCAGGCTCCGGGGCTCAGTGGCGGCCCCGCTGCGGCTCCCGGCCCAACATGGCGGCGACTGTGAGGAGGGAGGGGAGCGAAGGGGGGGTCCCCGCCCGGGCGGGGAGGGGATGGCGGAGAGGGCGATGGTGGTGGCGGGCAGGGCGGAGGCTCAGCAGCCGCCACGCAGGGCCGCTTTGGGGCGCCGGCGGGGCCTCATGGCCGGCGAGGCGGCGGCGGCGGCGTGGGGCGGGGCGGGGGCGGGGAGGCGGCGGGCACCGGGGCGGCCAGGCCAGGCCGCGCCGCGTCCCCGCGCTCGCGCACGGCGGGAGGCGGGGTCGGGCCGGGGGCGGGCTGCGCGCGGGGTCACGTGCCCACAACACGCTCACGTGCCGCCGGCCGCGCGCAGGCGCCTTGGGCGAGGGAGGGGGAGGAGACGGGGCCGGGAAGGGGAAGGGGAAGGGGGCGGCCCCGCGGTGGTGGTTATCGGGCCCGCCCGCACCTCGCCCGCTGTCCCGGCTCCGCCTCTGTAGGAGGTGAGCGGGCGGGAGCGGCCGCAGCTTCCCCACCTCCCCCCCCCCGGAAAGGGAGAGTGGCGGGGGGCGGCTTTGAGGCTGGGGTCTTCTCCCAGCTGCATGTGGGGAAGGGCGGCTCCTGAAGCAGACGGAGAAGCCGCGTCCCTTAGCCTCCCCCCTTCCCCTGCGGGGCAGCTCCCGTCCGCCTCGGCAGCGCCCCGCGGGTCGGGTCAGGAGATGTGGGTTTGGATAAAAACCCCGAGCGGGTGAAGCGTCCGCTCCAGAGCCCACCTGGAGGAGCCGAGGCGGGAGCACTGCCCGCTCAGGCTGCCCAGGGCCCCTGGGGTGCCGGGCAAGGGCGAGCGGTGACCCGAGAGCCCCGGGCAGGAGTCCCTCACCGGCTGGGGACGGCTCTGGGCTGCTGCTGGGGTGGGTTGTCCTGGCGGAGGAGGGTGAGGTGGTAAATACAAAGCTCAGGTAGGACAATTCCGAAATTTCAGTGTTTAAATTCAGAGTGTGCTTCTGGAGATGTCTCTGTATCTTTGGATTTGTTAGCTTTTAAACAAAGCAAGATAAATAGGATCAAATGCTTAGAATATTTTTTTTAAGGAAGGAAAATTATTTTCAAGATATGTTGACCAAACAGCAGTTATATGCTTCATGTTATTACCAGCCCTATATTAAAACTCTGCAAGTCCCAGGCAAAGGAACTGGGAGCTATTGATGCCACATTGCTTCTCTCCTCCCTGGGTTCTTGGGAGCTGCTGCCAAATCTTCAGTCCTTGATTATATTTCTGCCAAGTACAGAACTAGTGGTTTGCTCACTTGAGTAATCCTGACCTCCTTTTACTCCACTTGTAGCGATTTGTGTGAGTTGGGCTCTGCGGAGTTCTGAGCTATTGTTGCAGCCCAGCTGTGCCGAGTGCTTCATTGTTCCTTTTGGTGTGGGAGGGAGAAGAGCCAGTTCTGATATCCAGTTGGAGGTGATGTAAGTGCATTAAATATAAACAGAAGAACAATGCCCGGGTCTGGTAAAAACAGGTATTTTGTTTTAAAACAACAGCATGGAGAAAGTATATGCCTTAATGTCACTTTGTAACTATCTTAAAGCAATTAATGGGACATTCTTATTTCATCTACAGAGATGCTGGGTGCTTCTACAATGGCATTTGGAGCCCACTCTATTTGTATTTGCAGATTGAATAAATTATTTCCATTTTTGTCTGTCTCATTCTCTTGAATGGAAAAAAGCTTAAAAGTCTTGTGTGTAGCCCTGGCACAAATATTAAGGAATGGCTTGTTTCTCATGAGTTCTGTTACCAGCTGCCTGTGTAACCTTGGGTGGCTCACTTCAGCTCTGCCAGCTTGGTTCCTTCAGCCATAAGGAGGAAACTGCAACATGTTCCAGCCAGATGGGATCTTGGGGCCCTGCAGGAGGAGGCTGCTTGTGCAACATGGACTGAGTTGGTCTCACAGACTGACTTGGAATGCCTGGGGTTCTTGTGATTCAGTTAAACAGTGCTTTTGATGGTGCTGGGCTTTGAGGGGTTCTCCCCCCCCCCCCTCTGTCTTTATGCATTGATAAGAAGTGATTTTGGTTCTTAACACCTCAGCATCCAAATCTGTGCTTTTCAGAGCCCTTTGGCCTCATGGACAGGAATGACCTTACAGCTCCTGACATAATCAGTACTCTATCCACTTCTTAAAATCTGCTTGTGAATTTGGATTTACCAGCTGCGAGATGGAAATATTTCAAGTACTGTGACTGACTGGGCTCAGTCATAGCAGCTGGGTGTGCTGAAAGCATTGGGTCTCATGCAGCTCAGGCTGGGCTACCTTGAAAAACTCTCCCTTAATTAAATGTACAGCTCTCTAATTTACACCCCATATGCAGTACTTGTGCCCATCGCAGTAGATAGAAAAAGTTTTGGTGGATATCCTACAAGGAGAGAGAGGAGCAAGTCATGCTTAAAATCTTGAGCTGTGGGGTATGCAGCCCAGTTGATCAGTTTTGGTGGAAATTCTGGTGTTCCCACACACATCTTGTGTTAATGCTCAGGCTGTGTGTAGGACTTGTGCAGTGGAGAATTTCTCTGCCTTTGTTCTCCCTCAGCACAACAGAAAAATCTCCAGGAATAATTACAAAATGGACAAATAATTTGGAATCCTCCCTCTGCTGTGGTGCAGACCCACTGTCTCTGGGCTGCCTGTTTATTCTACCCTTTTCACAGATTATAACAGAGTAATTGGAAGAGGAAAAACAAAACTCTTTTTGGAACAATGCAGGGAAAGATAAAGCAGTGCTTCATCTTTGTCTTGGTAGTAATAAGCTTTTTAAATTTTTTTCCCCTGTGAGAATAGGATGTAAAACTGATGTTGGTATCTATGAACTGATATCCCTGCTCTGTGTCCTTATTGAAATAGCTTCCACTTTCTTAGTCTTGCAGAATTTCCAGCACATTAATTTGGCATAAATGATTTATAGTTGATGAGTAATTAAAGTATAATTCTTTTCACCATCTCAGCCTTTATGATTAGACTACTAAATGATTTTGCAAGCTCACTTTGTCATTACAGGAGAGCAGTGGGATGAATTCACAGGAGAAATTCGTTCCTCCTTGCAGACCCAGCATCTGCTTTTACAGCAAATTGGAGCACTTCCTGCATTCCCCAGATAATTTTCTCAGCATATCTTCTATACAGTATTTCTTTGGGCCTGCAATAGAGCTTTACACTGAATTTCAGTGATGGTTTACTTTGACATTACAAAGTCTTTCCAGAATACCTGTTCTGTTTGGAAACTTTGATGTAGACTGATGCACTACTTAGACCTGTCAAGGTATTTCAAAACTAGTAGTAAACAAAAATGTTTTTTTCTTTCTGTGCCTAGAAGGGCAGCTCTCAGAGGCAAGTATGATGGCAAAAAAAATCAAATGAAAGTACAGGCTACAAAGAGTCCACACCTCCAAACTGCCCAAATGTCATTAGATGACATTTACCTAACTGTGTCTTGATTCTTTTATAGTGGAGGTGGAAAGATAACCAGAGTAGCTTCTTGTAGACACTTCACCTTTCAGGAAAGGACATGACAGGTATAGTTGCCAACCATGCTTTGGTTTGGGAGGAGCAAATAACATGGAAATTATCAGAGAGTGAAGAAAAAAATAAAATCAAGAGAGCCATTTTTTACAGTATAGCTCAGTTATGCTACGCTCTTCTGCTTGCAAGATCCTTGTGGGATTCCCCTTGATAAAAAGAATTAAAATGTGAACTGACCAGCAAGCGCGACGGTTCTCTTCACTACCACCTAGTGGGAAACTCCTTCATTAACTGAACTCCAGAGCTGCTCCTGCTCTTTATCCCTAGTGTAGTAAGCAGAATACAGACGAGTAAGTCTAAGGTAAGAATAACATTCCTCTGCTGTACCTGTTTTATACATTGATTCTCAGTGTTAAGTAGTCTACAGTTCAACATGTAGAGGAGAAGGGATTACATTGGAACATTTCATTGAGATGGACTATTATATATACTTATATATATAACATATAATTCCTTTAGAGGAACTTGAAACATTCTTGCCTGGAAGGATATGGAAGAATGCCAGAAACCAAGTTTTATAAGATAGCTGCCACACAGTGTTACCAGATCATCTGCTACTTCAGGAGAGAAGGAATTCATAAAGGAAAATGCACAGAAACTATATTTAAGTGTACATAGAACAATGCAAAGTAGTCGAACATGTTTAAAAACCACCTTTATTAACCTTGCCATTAAAATAAAATGGAAATCAGATGTCTTGTCGTTATTAATTGATCTGTTTCTCCAATCTGCATCTAAAATTATTTGTTAACATTGTTTGCCATCCTTCTATTAAGATGAACAGTTTAGTGTTGTAAAGCTGCTTCTGTCTTGTCAGTGACGGGAAGAATTTCAGGGGCTCCAACCACCTAATTAATTACAGCTATGGAAAACCTAGCAATTCTGCAGAAAAATTAAAAACCCTGATAGTGCAAATGTAAGAAAAGCAAGTAGCTTCAAACTCAGTAGCTTCAAACTTCCAAAGTTCCCCTTATACCAGCGACTGAGATTGCATTAGTTAGTTAGACTGAGTTGAGAATCCAGTCATGGCCTGACAGATTGTAATAATTAAGGAAATAAACAGATACTAAGCACTGGTAACAGATGAAAATGGGTATAGCAAAACCAGGACCCTTTCTTTCATGTATTCATCCTCAAGGCAAAATCCCTGAGTACAATTCAGTTACAGGAGAATGTGGTCTGGATTATGGCACTCTACAATTCAGCTACTCTTTTATTACCAGAACTACAATCTGGCTGTTTAATCTTTGTAGTTACCACCTCTGATCTCTGCTATTCTTATTACCTCACCACTGTATAATAACTGTGTCACTTGCAATAATCTGAGAAATATAATACTGCAATACTTAGTGCTAGGGTATAAAATAGGGGTGGTGGTTAATCCACTTCCTGCTTTCCAAACACTCAGTCTGACTACCAGCAACTTACAACATTTAAGAAACTGAAAAGCTCACTGTTTTTCCTGCACTGAAGACTCTGAAATACTTAACAGAGTGCTGAATCATTCACCAGCACAGCCTGGCAGGTTGCAAGGAATGTAAAGTTGACAGTGTAGAAGTTTACTACTTTTGTGAATTGTCTCTCCTACAGTTTAAAATGGAAAATTCTCATAAACGAAGGGAAAAAGCCCTTCAGCATAAAGTGACTGAAAGAGAATATTTACCTCCTCTTCAGTATTTGAAAGATTTACATATTCAGCTAAGGTTTCTCCACATGGCATGCAGTTGTAGTGTTCAGTGAGGTCCTAACCTACAAACAGATGTTCATTTCTGTTTTTATAGACTTCAAAGTTCATTGGTTTCAAGACAGGCTGTTTTTTAAAAGCCTCTGCAGCAGGTGGTCTTGAAGGCAAGCAGAAGCAACAGGACCTATGGATGCATAAAGAATCCTTGAAACTACACAATATAGAAAATAATTTGTTGCTGTATTTTCTTCGCTTTAAAATTTCCCTTCACAAACATCACTGTTCTTTGTCTAAGCTTAATGTCTGTGTCCCAACCCCCCAAAGCATTCAACAGATCTATATACTTACAGAACATGGATTGGACAATCTTTAAACAACAACAATGCTAATATTTTCCATCTTAGTTTAGGTAAAATAAATCACAATGCCAAAGAAAGACAAATAAAGAGCAGTATGACAGAATCTTCTCTGTAATATATTGCAGGAGGCCCAGAATCTGTTGTCCCTCTTTGCAAAGTCCCTGAGTTGTAAGGACATATCACACAGAAGCTGTATGTCATGCTTGGATACTGTAATTACAATTGACAGCTAATGTTACCAGCCAGTATTGTTGGCTGATAACCAGCCTCCTCCCTCTATCTAGGGGAAGGGAAATTAGGACAACTAATAAAAAATGAAATGGAAATTGCATAAAAACATAATAGAACAATGCAAAAAAACCTCACTATTAGTTAAATACTCTTTATTAAGAGTATGGAAAACAAAAAAATCTTTAGAAAATAAGGATACCTTTTTACATGAATGTTCATATGAAAATTTCTTACTTTTTTTTTTTTTTTTTATGTGGTATCCAAATAGTTACTTCTTTTTAGCCCCACAGAGAGTCTTCTGTATCCACCTGAGCTTTTTTAATCACTGCAGTGAGGGGAACTGGTACTCTGGATGCAGCCACCATCTGAAACAAAAGCTAACAATTAACATCAGTGTTCGTTGAAAGAGTCAGCCCAGCAGCCCCACCCCAGCTCCCTGTGCCTGCAGGGTCCAATCTGCACAGGAGCTCTGCCCTTAAGATGCTGATTTAGCAGGTTGTCGCATGAGCCTGGAAAGCATGGCTAATGGTGCCCACAATGGGAAAACAGGGGACAAAGTCACTCTGTAGCATTGTCTTGGGATATGATTCAGTTTGGGGGCAGTCCTATCAGGCTCCTCCTAGCTTTGGCTTGATGGGAGTGTTGAAAAAGAGAGAAGTAGCTGCCACCAGGAACCCTCCATTGAGACATTCTTCTGCTGGTAAGAAGGAATCATTTGCACAATATGCTCATGCATCACCAAGTCCACACATGCACACCAAGTCACTCCCTGCATTAGCCACTCAAAGTAGACAGATTCAGTCATACATTTTCAGCAAATAAAAGACAATCTAGTCACAAAGACTCCCTAGGAATGGCACTGACTCCAGCTGAGCTAGGAAGCATGTTTTATGAAGTCACCCAACAGGTGGGAGCAGAAACTTACAGAAGGGCTGGTATCAAGAGGGGCTGGAGGCAGATGATAAATGGGTACCACAAGCCTACCCAGAGCACTTTACAAGAGCAGAAGGGCAATTGATGATAGGGTTGGTTCGTGAATTTCAGTATGAACCAACACCCAGGGCTATTTCTTACCATATGATTGAAGCACAGGCTCAGCGATGCAGCCCCTCTAATCCCACAAAGTATGTGGGAACACTGCTCCTGCTCATCAATTAAGCAATAAACATAGCAAGTTATAATGGAAGTACTAGTATTTCCATATCAAGATACCCAGCAAACCGAAGGCAGAAGTGAAAAAGCCATTTAACACTTGATGCTCTGATACAAAAGTCAGGTGGAGCTCCAACATCTTGTGATTCTTGAGAACATTCATAGAAACCCAGTGGTCACACTACTCTCCAGGATGGCTGGACCAAGGCTGGTGAAGCTGCCAGTGTGCCTTCTCTGAGCCCAAAGCCTTTGGAAGGGGCTGAGACTGTCAGAACCTCACCACAGCCAGAGCTCTGAGCAGGCTCTGCCATCTTCACACCATAGCACCTTCTCCCAAGCCCTGCACACCCAAACACATCTCTTCTTTTTGGCTACTCCACCACCTTCCTTCCCTAAAATTAATGAAGCCAGAAATAAGACATTTCTCCATCCCCATTTTCCTAGCTTACTTTTCCATGCTGCAGACCTCCCACCCCTTCATTTTACTCTGCTTCTCTCTTCTCTTCCCTCCCTTTCCCCCTCCCCCTGCTTTCTCTCCCTCTGCACTTTGTGAACTGCTGCTGCAGTGCTGAAGTCCAAAGTTCAGTAACTTGCTAAGCACACAGATAAATATGAACCTTGGAGAATTTACATTGCTCCAATGTAAACAGATAGCCAAGGGTCCCTTTATCAGCACTGGCTCAGGACAGTCGTGGGGGGTCTGAAGTGGCTCAATTTTGTATTTTGGTTTTTTTTGGGGGGGAGGCTGTGCTGTGCCCACTCTCCTGACAGTCGGGCGTGTTACCTCAGGAACATGGTGTAGGGAAGCTGGAAGCAGGGTAACCCAAAATTCAAATCCAAGCAACACCAGCCTGAAGACCATGGTCTCGAAGCTGAGTCATCTTCAAGCAGAGCTGCTGGGAGCACTGCTGGAGTCTGGGCTAACCAAGGAGACCCTGATCAAGGCGCTGAGTGAAGTAGAACCCTACGTGCTCCAGAGTGAAAGTCAACGCGCTATCAATGCCCTCCAGAAAGAGAAAGGGGAACCCTGTCCCGACATCCCCAACCTCCCCAATGGAATGGGGGAGTCCAGGTTATCGGAAGATGAAACCTCTGATGACGGGGAGGAATTTACCCCTCCAATAATGAAGGAGCTGGAAAACTTGAGCCCAGAGGAGGCTGCTCACCAGAAGGCTGTGGTGGAAAGACTATTACAGTAAGGACAGATTTGCTGCTCCTCTTTGCTGCTTTCTTGCTACTCTTCCCTCTAAATCTCTTTTCCTTCCACCTTCTGTTCGGTGTCCCTGGTAGTCACAGATGATCTGGCTGCATAGAGACAGTCTTCATCCATGCCAGGGTTACCAGCCTCCCAAAACACTCCCCACATTCTTTATAAATGTTCAAACCTTCCTTTTTATCTCACTTAAAATGTATAAAGGGAGCCATGGAGCCCAATTACATATTTGAAGTGCTTAAATCATCAGGTTTCAGAACAGTTTGAGGACTTTATAATTTCCATCTTTCTGGCTGCATGTTAGTTTTCAGGATTTAAATTTTTAATTGAATTCACAATTTCAATCATCAGGAAAGAAAAAAAGAAAAAAAGTTGGTCACTCTTAACTGGTGCTGTATTTGACTGAGGATGTATTGTAAAGTGAAGTTGTACTGTTTCCCTGCTATATTTATGGAGATTAATACTGTTAATTTCACTGGGATTTGCTACAGATTATTGTTGAAAGACAAACCAAGAGAACTTGTTCTTCTCATTCTTGTGAGTGCAAAGTTCTCCTGACTTCACTGGGGATTTTTCTTGGAGAAAGAGAACACGCCAAATACATGCAGAGGTTAAACCTGGACAGAACTTCTACCATCCACTGCCTGTCACAACTACAAAGTACCTATGCAGCAGCAATTGCAGGTTTTACTGCCACAGAAAATTTGTCTTTGCATGAAAGTATTTTTGAGATCAAAATACATATGATGAGAGAACTTTTCCTATTTGGAGAAATGTTCACCAGGATTCCCATCTGGGATTCTTGCTGGGATACAATTCCAGTGAGCAAACTAAGATATTTGTCCATGAAATTATTAGGTCCATCCTACCAATTACACCAGAAGCAGATTCTTGCCTGTCTGGTTTTGGGGTACTTTGAAATGACAAACTGACAGAAGACAAAAAGGTGCAGCAACCTCCAGTACTTAAAATCTTCACTAAAACTAAAACCTGGCTAGATAATTTCTTAGCCTTTCTGATCACCCCCTCCATGTGCAAAGGAAATTAACATAAAGTGTAACAACAACAAGAAAAGATCAAATCCCAACCACAACATGTGAGAGAGAAAAACAGCATGACAAGAGTTAGCATTCTTTGTAAATACTTTGGGGAAGAAAGCTCCCTGACAGATTGGGAATCGATGACTCTGCAGTACCCAATGGAGGAAAATTAATTGGAAGAGTTCTTACCTGGGTGGGAAAAGCATTACCAGCAATCCAGTTTTCTTTCTGGTGTCTTTCTCATCTCTTCCCCACTTCCAGCTCTGTCATATCTTTTAGTCTCCTCTGTTCCCTTTGCCTCTTAACCCCTTCTTTTTACATATTTCCCTGCTTTCCTCACTTTGGTCTCTGCTGCTATTCCTCCCATTTTGTTGTCTTCCTGGTGAGTTCTCTCTCTCATTTCCACTTTTTCTTTCCCTCATCCTTGTCTCCTTCTCATCTTCCTGAGTCTGCGTACAGGTCTTGGGGTAGTTTGAGCCCAGTGGCACCGGGCGGGCCCTGGCTAGTTACTAATTATCCAATGGCTTTATTATTTCTCTTTTGTCTTATAAATTTATAGATGAAAAGACCCTGATAAGCTTTTTGATCATTAACTTCTGATGGTTTATCAAGTATCTCTCCATAAAGGAAGCCATGGAAGTTGAAGACCAGCACCTGGCTTTATCCCCAATGAATGGGTGAAGCAGGATTGAGGTGCCATCACTGTCACCTAAGAACAGACACACAGGAATTCTTTCCTGTCTCCTCACATCAGCATGAATTCGGGTTTCTCATCCTCCTTGCCTTTCTAGGAGCCTACTGCCAATCTTTCCTGTGCTTACTACCAGCCACAGCACAACTGGTTTACTCTCTCTTGAAAACCTGTGGTATTAATGCTTTCTGTTGAATAGCCTCACATCTGTCTCTTGACAATCAGTGGAGCATCATTCCTATTCCACAAATGGGAACTGAGGTACAGAGAGATTTTATGACCTACCTAAAACCCTAAGAGAGCACAGAGAGGACTGGGCAAGAACCAGGAACTCCTAAGCTTCATACCAGGTCTTAATTGCAAAAGTCTTGTTCTGAAACTTCAGGTTTCTTTCATCAGTCCCCTGCACCACAGGACAGAGCAATTCACTTCTGCTCTTCAGGATAGTATGAAGGGGACCACAGGCCTCAGTTTTGGCAAAATATTATGGTGTACTTACAGATGAATATAATAGGTCAAAATTAGTCAAGGTAAAATTTAAATAGTAGAAGTCTGTATTGACATGTTTCAAATTTCTGGTAAAAAATTAAAAAATAAAAAAGGACCTGTATGTCTGAGAATCTATTCAAAGCATCTGAACCAGTATCAGGGTTCAATGCTATGTAAGCAGCTATTACCTACTAATAAATGTTTAAGAACAAATCTTTCCATTAATAGATGCCTGAAGGCAACACCCTTAAATAGTATTACACGTATTGTAAGACAGGGCAGAACAGCCTATAACAGAAATTACTCCCAGCAACAGATAAAAGGAAGGGAAGCAAGAGTCTCCATGCCCAGGGATTCCCCGTAAAACTTTAATGCTTGCAGAGCTATTTCAGCATCTACAAAAGGATTTCAGAGGCAGAAGCCAAATGGAGGCACTTCTGCCTTTAGACAGAAGTCTCTTTGGGAAATATTAACAATTCCTGGTCTAATCCTATAGACCACATTTTAACAGAGAGATTGAGTTGTGGACAGCTATTAATGATAAAAGAAAGTCTTCATGGTAACTGCAGCCATTTCCTATAAAGTAGAATCAGGAAAGGGTCCCTTGATAGGCTTTCCAGGAACTGGAAAGGAAATGACAGTACCAAGAGACCAAATATGTCCTCACAGGTCCACTAAAGTTGGAACCACTTGGAAAGCACTAGTCAAAGCTGAGTAAAAGAGGATGTAGCCAAGGTACACCCACACAACTGGGTGCACCTGTGGGCATTGATTAGATATTGTCCCTACAGAAAAAAAAAAAAAAAACAACAAACGAACACTTGATAAAGCTGTTCAGATAAAGATTTTTCAAGTGAAGAATTAATATAGTTTCCTTTCCCTCAGTCTGTCTCACTGATCTTCCATTGGTTTAGTTAGAATAACAACATTCTTTCCAGATCACTCCACATAGAAAATTAATTGCATCTATGATTGAGAATAAATAGCTCTCTAGGGAGATGGAGCTGTGTGGAGAAATTCCCAGATATTCCCCAGAGCAGAAGGCAAGAGTGAGGCTACTATGGGGGAAGGGACAAATCATACTACCACAGGTACAGCAAATGGATAGAGGCACAGCTAACCTCTAGGGCAAGGGGTGAAATTCCATTAGGAAAGAGAGAAATTGAGATAAGCAACAGATTTCCTCTGGAGGCAGGGATAAAAGCATGTTTTCCACGAAGGGAAGAAAGAAACCAAAGGTTTAATGATAAAGGTTCAGTCTTTTCCCCATGTCAATGGTATCTTAGGAAGGCTCTGGCTGGGGAATCTGGAGATGAAGCTGCCACACCCCTTTCACTTCCACATATAAACCAAGATGAGGCAAACCAGGCCAAGTTCAATAGAAAGGAACCCTGCTGGGATGAGCTTACCTTCCCTGCTCTCTGCCTAGCCCGGCTCCAGGCTGTGCACTGACATCAGTCAGGGTTGTCTAGCAGGCTCCAGAGGAAGGTCCTGAGTACTTCACAGCTATGAACCTCTGTTTAAGCAAGATCTGGTCTAAAGCAGCAATTCAAAACCTACCTCAAGGAAGTGAAATCTCCTCTTGCCTGAGAATCTGAGAACAGGAAAGGAGGAAAGAAGAGACAACATGAGGAAGAAGAGGGGAAATAAAGGAACAAAGGAGAAAGAAAGAGAAAAGTCAGAAAGAGTGAAGGAGGGAGAAGGTCCCCTGAATGTTACATCTCCAGCTCTCTGGAATGGGTTTTCTTTAATGCTAACAACTTGATATTTACTTTCCATTTAAATTTGAGATGTTGCTATAAATTATCAACCAGCCTCTTGTTCCCTTTGAGTTTATAACTAACTACCTGGGTTACTTATTGTTCAGGTAACAAAAGGGAGGTGAAAACGCCCTTAAAAAGTGACCTCAGAACTAAGAAAATGGGAAGCTGGCATGGAGAGAGGACTCAGGCCTCTGCAATTGAAATGAACCAGATAGAGGGGCTACATTCACGAGGGCAAGAAGCAACTGACAGCAGGAGAGTAAGACTTAGGAGGGAAGTAAAAACTGTGCAAGAAGAATTTGGAGAGAGAGATCAGAACTTGGAGAACAAAAGAGGAAGCAGGAGACAGCTTGCATTGGGAAGAAATGGAAGATAACAAGCAGAAAACAGAGATAGAGAAGGAGAGTCTGAGCAAGGCAGACCCATTTCTGCAGTTCTGACTCACTGAAGCAGTTGAGATTTTAGTGCAACTACACCCAGGAGAACTAGATTTAGGGTGAATCTGCCCTCTGATCATCCATCAATGATGGTCTTACCACCAGTCAAAGAGTGAAGGTTTCACCTCATGACATCTTAGTCAATGGTGAAGGCTCTGCAGGTGGAACGATCTATTTGGGCAATAGTTCAATGTGAGGGTTCAGCTGACCAAGTGCCATCACTTGCACTGTGATGTAGTCTTGGACCAAAAGGAATTGCTGCATAGATATTGTAGCCTGTGCTTTGACAAAGAACAGAATAACTAGGATTTCAAACACTAGTCCTATTAAACCATATCATACTAAGATTCCCTTGCAATGTTTGCCTCAGAGAGCTCTTTGCTTTGTCTCAAAAGAATACAGAAAAACCGAAGGGCTTTAACACTGTGAAAAGAGGCTGACACACACTTCCTACTTTATTCCTACCATAAAGAAGTCAAGTTCTCAACAGAGGAGACAAACACCATGATCTCGGTTTCCATCAGCAGTAGCATAGTCCTTGCTCTGCCCATCTGAGCCAGAACTTAAATCTATGAGATGAGAAGTTCCAAGTCTGAGCATTTTCTCTTTTGTATAGGGACTTTGTGTAATGAAATCAAGGTACAGGTGCTGGCTAGACTATCACAAAATCCTAGGAAGGACTGGTCTTTTGTTTGGACAGCAGGAGAAACAAAACACCATACTAAGAAAATATTTCAGAAGTTCATCCTGATTTGATGCTTTTGAAAGACAAAGACGATTAAGGGAAGAAGCTAGAAAATAGAAACCTCTATAGCAAGCATTCAATCATAAAAAAGAAACAAGTGTTCCCAGTTTAAGAAACAGGTCCTTCAGAAAGCTGTAACTGACACTGTTGCTGTCACACTATAACTGCAACAGAGCTTGCTCCTTGGACTATCCAGCTACCGGGAGAGAGGCTGCAGGGGAACAGAGATAAGGGTGTTTGTACTGAGAGAACAGGTGTGGACTTTGTCCTCCTTATCACTTTGCAGCCTCTGGCAACCTCCTGAGTCAACAGAGCGATGAACAGCATGGTTGTTGCCCATTGCTCTCACCTGTGTGTTTTTGTGACAGTTTCTGCTCAACTCTAGGAACCTTTTCCCCCCTCCGTTGCTCCTTTGATGCTGGTGTTGGATGTGACACCAATGTATTTCTACAGCATGCAAACAATTTCCACCAGATATTTCACACAGAAGGCAGTTCTTTCTTAAAAATGAAGCAAAGGGTTTTCTGTAGAGAGTCGTGTTTTCCCTATTTTCCTTAGGAACTGTCATGGGTATTCTAATTGGAGATCCTAAAAATCAGAGCTTCACATTCATTATGAAATGCTGCATCAGATTAGCTTCCCAAGTTTTATGAGTAGGTCTCAAGCAGGTCTGTTCCCTCAACTGTTATCCCAAAGAAGGGTGGTGATAGAAGGAATTAGTGGTTTGCCTGCTGTTCTTTATTGAATTCAGAAGCTTTGAGTGGATCTAGATGTGAATCAGTGTGTCTCAATAACACATGGCAGATATGCAAGAAGATAATCCTGGATGGCTTGGTGTATACACATGCTTATATAGCTGCCACATCACAGTGAAATGAAAGCCTGTTTTCATTTTCTGAACCATTGCAAGGCAACTCAACCTGGACTAGAATCAGGGTATGGACTAGGTTCAGCCTAATATCACAAACTTGTCTTGGAAAGTTAAACACACCAACCCAAAGCACCCATGCCTTAAAGAAAGGGGGACAGAGAAGAAAAGGGAAAGGCAAGAGGGAGGTCAACACTGAGAGAGAGATCTGTAGTCATAAAACATCCAACTGCATACTAAAATGCAGCATCACTTCCCTTCTCATACCATTCCTCATCAGCAGTAAGAATGCTTTACATTCACATTACTTCCCAGCAGAAAGGTCCAGTTCTTGCTCACATGGCTGGCCAGCACTTGCTGTCATTTACAGATGACAACTGTTAGAGCAGCCCCAAAACCTTTTATACAAATAAGCACAAACAGCAAAGACTGCAGCCATGTACTGGGAAATTCCCTTGATAACCAGAGACACCTTCTAAAGGGAGATCAAAGTTCCTGCAGAGCACAGTTTAAAGGAAGACAGTGCTACAGCTTTTGCACTTCATTTGTAAAACCATGCAGTTTTTACCCTGGAGGCAAAATCAAAACTGAACAAGGTAGCACAGAGAGGAACAGTTATGCTACCTTATGCTACCAGTGAACTCTGGCCTAGACAAACACAATGGTGATGGCTGACATGCAAGGTGCACCTCAGGAGATACCAGTGCACCTCCTTGGAATCCAGGTCTGCTGAGTCCAGATGTTGGATCTCTCCCTCCTGAGAGTGTTTTCTGCTCCTTCCAGAGAGGATCCCTGGCGAGTAGCAAAGATGGTGAAATCCTACCTCCAGCAGCACAACATCCCTCAGCGTGAGGTGGTAGACACTACTGGTCTGAACCAATCTCACCTCTCACAACACCTCAACAAGGGAACTCCCATGAAGACCCAAAAAAGGGCAGCCCTCTACACCTGGTATGTCCGCAAGCAGCGAGAGGTGGCCCAGCGTAAGTATGGAAACAACTGCTTCCCTGTCTCCATTTCTTTTTAGCAGGAAGCTTAGAGAAGTCTTGGTCAGTTTTCAGTGGTGAGGTGAACCAAACAGTACATGAAAAAACACGTCCTTGTGAAGCAGCCTGCAGTCTTTTCCCCCACCCTCTGTTTGGCTAAAAGGAAACAAAATAATGCTTTCCATTTGCAATTAAGAGTTCTACACTCATCCTCACACTAAAGCAGTGTAATGGACAGATGACAGAGACAATTTCTCCCCTTAAACTAAGCTTTTGCAATTATAGCTAAAACACCAGTTCCCCTAGCTGCAAAAAAGCAGCAGGCTGCTATATTCACTGGAAAAAAACCCCACTGTAGGCTATCACCTCATGCCCTTTTATAAGTGGGTGCCCTTATACCTTATATAGTGGGTGCCTTTTATGACAGGCACCCACTGCGTCCCTGCAGCAGCCACTTCAACATCCATGAGCCTGTCTGGAATCTGCCTTACTTAATTTTGTGTTGGTGGGTTGCAATTAAAATGAGACATTTGGCCTCTGGATGGTTTTGGAAAGCGGGACTCCAGTTCTGCTTACTCTAAAGTCTTCTGCATTTGCTTTAAACACTCCAAGGTAGGAGCAGAGATGGAATGTCTGCAAGAGAAGGGACAGGTAAGTATGGGCCTGCTAAGTACATCTTATCAGTTTTTGCAGATGAGGGAACTTTATTTCCACCTCATTTATATTTAGCCCTCTGTCATTTATGAGATACTCTCCAAGGCTAAGCTGCATCGGGCCGGCTTGGCACCAGAAGAGACAGAACTATTGGAAATATTTCCAGAAAACAAATTTCTTTGCCCCTTTGTGCCTGCAGAATTCACACATGCTGGCCAGGGTATCCTGACAGAGGAGCCCATGGGAGATGACCTGCCCACCAAGAAGGGAAGAAGAAACCGCTTTAAGTGGGGTCCTGCCTCACAACAGATCCTGTTCCAGGCCTATGAGAGACAGAAAAATCCCAGCAAAGAAGAGAGAGAGGCACTGGTAGAAGAGTGTAACAGGTAAAGATGGGAATCTTTGGAAGAGGGGGACAGCAGGGCCTCCGAGTTCTTGGAAGTTGCTAGCACCTATGAGAGGCAGGCTTACAGCACAGCAATGGGTGTCCCCACTGACACCAGCCATGTTTGGATGAAATGCCACAACTGAGCATTCATTGTCCACAGAGAATGCCTCATGTCTTGCTGTACCTCGCAGGATCCTTCCACACCTCCAATTCAGACATTGGAATGGGCTGCTCAGACATTGGAATGGGCTGCCCAGGGAAGTAGTGGATTCTCCGTCCCTGGAGATATTTAAAAAGAGACTGGATGTGGCACTCAGTGCCATAGTCTAGTAACTGCAGCAGTAGTGGTCAAGGGTTGGACTTGATGATCTCTGAGGTCCCTTCCAACCCAGCTGATTCTATGATTCTATGCCAGACCACAGCCTCTTTGGGGCTGTGCACTGACACCATCTCTCTGATTAAGCCCAGCTCAGCAAGGCTTCTCCTGTGCTTTTCCCCAACAGAGCAGAGTGTATTCAGAGAGGTGTTTCCCCATCTCAGGCCCAGGGACTGGGCTCGAACCTGGTGACAGAGGTCAGAGTTTACAACTGGTTTGCCAATCGCAGGAAGGAGGAGGCTTTCCGGCACAAGCTGGCCATGGACACCTTCAGTGGGCCACAACCCACCCCTGCCCCTCCTCTCACTCCTCACAACTCTGCCTCCCTCCAGCCACCATCTGCTCTCTCACCCAGCAAAGTTCACGGTAAGAAACAACCAGAGGGGGATCTGAAAGAGATGCCAGTGAACCTACCCAAACCCAGACACCAAAACTATCCCCCAAGTCCAGCCCTTTAAGAGGGAAATCTCCAGGCAGAAAAAACAGCCTTGATACAAGGCAAGCTACTGGTGTATCCAAGTGAGCACAGAGGCCAGAACAGCAAGGTTGGCAAAGTTCAGTAACAAAACTTTCAGCCAAATCTCCTCACGTACTCTTTCACCTCCTGCACTGTCCCACAGCTGGCAGGCAGTAATCCTCTTTCAAGAAGCCATACACTGGCTGCCATCACAAGTGGGTTCCATAACCTTTCAGTTATGTGTGTAACTCCTTCTCTTTCCAATACACATCAGCACCATCAGTCTCTTGTGAGTTTTCAGGCATCAAGAAATGGCTGAAATCATTCTGCACCTGAAAAGAGCAAAGCTTTTTCAGTTTCATAGGCCAGAGCTGGTAATTTTTCTCACTCTGTGAAGAGATGATCTCCGCTGAGCCCCTTTCCTGTCCACACCACAACCAGAGGGGTCATTTGTAGTGAACCCTGCTTGCTCCCTGCAGTACACACAGCCATAACCTGAAGTCAGTACTTAAGGACACAGTTACTCAAGCTACAGATGAAAGCCAGGGCAGGGTGATGAGAATGCCTCTTCTCCAGGTTCCCCCATTACCTGTCTTGTTTCTGCCTTGAACACCTAAAGGCAAGTGCCTATGCAGGAAACTGAATTTAGTGCCTGTGAAAGTTTCTCAGTTTCTTGTTTCTGACAATCAGTTTCCTTCCTACTGTGATGCAGGAGTGAGGTATAACCAGCAGCCAGCCAGTGAGGCAGAGTCCTCCAACAACAACCACCATGGGAACAGCTCTATGGTGACCACCCAAACTATCCTGCATCAGGTTTCTCCCCCTGGACTGGAACCCAGCCAGAACCTACTGAGCACAGACACTAAGCTGGTAAGTGATACATACTTAGGTTCTGGTGACTGGAAGATATCAGATATACAGTCACTTTGCAGTTACCATTTAACACAACAAGTCCTGAGATACATGTGCCCTCTAGACTGCAGGTGAAGGCAGGTATTAGAGCATGAAAGCACAAAGTAGAGCTATTTCCTTAAAATGCATCTAAACAGTCTATTCCAAAAAAACAGTGCAATGTACATTCCTTCTTTCTCCCCAGAACACCCTGCTCTATTCTCCTTTCCCCAGCAAGATTATCATCATGTCATCTCTCATTTTAAGCTCTACACATCTCTAAGATACTTGATCAGACACCAGTGGGGTTAACTGAACAGAGATCTATACTTACATTTATCTTATCTGTAAAAACTAAGCCCAGCAGCCTGTATGCAGCATGTACCATTGAGATGTGTACTGGATATCTAGACTATAGCAATCTGCCTTCTCAGAACAAGTTTCCTTTTGAGGTCTGACTACACCTTTTCCCAAATAATTCACAATGAAGCACCAGAACTACATGACTGATCATACTCAGTTTGCACATGCTCCCTTGCTTACAAGGCAACAGTTGGCAGAAGTTTGCATTAGTGCATACTGGCCTGAAGCAAAGCTAAGTTCACTCTAAACTGGTATGATTTAAATTTTCATCAGTCACTCACTTTGCTGGGCCTCATGGTCTCCTCCTGAAGAAAATGTCTTTCATGAGGTTCTCAAAATCTTCTACAGCTGTCTTCTAAAACTGATACCAAGGTAATCTGTCCCACTGTTTAACCTGTTGGTGTTTAGTCTTACTCAAGATTCCTTAATTTCTTGTCTGAGGGGAGAAAAAAACAGTATAGTATAAAGCATTAAACTTACTCTATCAGCCAAGTTATTAGAATGCTATTTTGCTGTTCCACAGTACTTCAACAACAGGTCTCCAAAGGGCCTTGCAAATTAAAAACCCCTTTTGAGCACAGACACAGGTTATTTGGTTCATTTTAGAGACTGAGAAAACAGTCAAGTTAATAAATTTCTCAATGACTTGAGAACAGATCGAATCAGCAAGACACCCAAGCACAGGACAGTCCTGTTCTATCTAGCAGGTACATTTCCTAACAGCAGGGAACTGCCACGTAATGCAGCCTCAGGAACATTGAGTATGAGAAAAAGGTCTAAGGAAACTTCTCAGCAACTCTTAAAATCTTAGTCTGAAAACTCTAGTCACAAAAAGACACTTGCTGGGAGAAAGGGAAATTACAGACATTTCTCAAGAGAAAAGGTGAACAAGAAAAGAGGAACTCCTGGGCTCTGTGCTGAACTCTGCAGCTGAAATTACAATGTAAAATTACCTAGGCCTCTTAATTTCTCTGAGAATCATCTTCTACCCTCACCTGCAAAATAGAAGATAAACTTTCCCTATAGAGAATGCAGTGGGACTAATCTCACTCTTGTTTGTAGAACCCTTGATTTCTGAAATGTGAAATAACTAAACCAGCAGGGATTTAGTTAGCTGTTTCAACAGCTGACCTTCATCACTTAATTGATGAGCACAGGGAAATGCAGACAAGCAAATGTGAGGACTTTCTAGTCAGTGGTCAAAGCAGGCAGGAAGAAGAATGTTTACCACAGCTTTGGGACACACACCACTCAACCTTCTGCAGATGGCATTTTCTTGGTCCTCCTTTCACACAGGTCTCAGCCTCTGGAGGAACTCTCCCTCCTGTCAGCACCCTGACTGCCCTGCACAGCCTCGAGCAAAATCCACACACACTGAGCCAGCAAACTCAGAACCTCATCATGGCATCACTGCCAGGTGTAATGGCAATTGGAGCTGGTGAGACCTCATCCCTAGCACCAGCATTCACCAACACAGGTGCCTCTACCCTGGTGATAGGTGAGTAGCATTCTATAACAACTCTCCTTGCAGGATTCTGATAAAGAGCTACCTGCAATCATTAGAATTACCTGCTTCATTTTCAGACACTGAAAGTACTAAGCTGGCAGTGATAGAAACCTGGGGAAATTGTCACAAATATTAAGAATCTTCATCAGCACTACTTACAACTACCAAGGGAACTGAGGGACAGACATTCCTTATTCATGCTAGAATTATGTTAAACACAAATCCACCTCTTAAGAGCAAAAGACTTCTGCCATCTTTTCCTATGCCAATGTTTTGTTTTGCTGCTCTGCATTTTCACAAAAATAAATATAATATTTCCTTAAAACTATGAAAATTGAAGCACATTCATAGTGCTTGAAAGACAAAACATTCTGTTCTGCTTCCCACAATGAGCAGCATATGCCTTTGGAAACCACAACAGTAATTACTTTTTTAAAAGTATTTTTCATTTTAACAGCTTTTCTGGACTAGTGAGAGATTCCATTTCAAGACTAGTCTACTGCCAAAGTGTGTATCATTGGATGAAGGAAAATAAAATGTTCACTCTCCTTTTGCACTTTCTTCCCAGGAAGAAAGAGGCCTTATATTATGGCAACTGTCAACTAATTTCCATTTCCTCATTTATACCCAAGATTATGATATGGATTCTAATCTTGTGCAAACAAACAAAATTTGAGACACACTTGCTGACTTAGAGGAACAGGGTCTGGACAGCCACGAGAAATACACAGCAAAGTGTGAAACCTTTTACCTCTTTCTCACTGGTTCAAATTTCATAATTTGGCAGCCCAAGCAAAACGAGCTTAGACTCCATGGTGTACAAGTGTAGTGTAATTCTCCCTGTTGCCAGCAGCTTTGTGAGGGAAAAAACAAACAAACAAACAACTAGACATGAGATTTACTTCTGAGCAAGGCTTCCCCAGTGGAATGCTGCAGCAGGCTATCACTAAATTACAAAGTGTGCTATACTGGTACACAAGGATGTACACAGGAAAAAAACCTGAAGTCAGAGGCAGTTTTATGGGTCCTGTCTGCATTGTGCATTTTGCACACTCCTTCGTTTTCACAGGTATGCAATCTATTCATAATTACAGATAAACAGAACACCTGAAAAGCAGGATCCAAAACCACCCTGTGACAACAGGCCTGCTGCAATGACTATTTCAGACACCCCTAGTGCAGAGCAGCTGCATTCCTCCCATCATGTGTGACACATCTGTCCTTGTTTTTCAGGCCTGGCTTCAACCCAGCCCCAGAGTGTACCTGTAATAAACAGCATGGGGAGCAGCCTCACTACCCTGCAGCCTGTCCAGTTCTCCCAGCAACTGCACCCATCCTACCAGCAGCCCCTCATGCAGCAGGTCCAGAGCCACATCAACCAGAGCCCCTTCATGGCTACCATGGCCCAGATTCCAAACCCTCATGGTAAGAATGCAAACACATTTGCCCAAGCAAACAAAAAAATAAAGGCTCTGTTCTGGAGCATTTGCTGGGTATTTGGGCTTGCAACACTCTATTTTCCTCTTCTATTATTGTTGCTTTTATTATGAAATTATTTTTCTTTTGCATTCATCTCCCTGCCCCTCCACTCCCACTGTTTCAGAGATAGGCAGCAGGTCCATGTGCATGAGAACAACTCAGCCAAACCAGTCTCATGCAAAGCTCCAGCATCCACATGATCTTCTTTTCTTTCATGCACAGCTCTCTACGGCCCCAAGTCTGAAGTGGCCCAATACACACATACAGGCCTCTTACCACAAGCCATGGTGATAACAGATACAGCCAATCTCAGCACCCTGACTAACCTGACACCAACTAAACAGGTAACAGCCTTTAGCACATGCCTTTGTTCCCCCACCTTAGAACTGCTCCAGGTAGCTCCTTGCCTGTCAAAGAGTTTTTGGGTGTGTGGTCTATGCCATCCCAGCAAGATGATCTTTATCTCCTCACCTTGCTCTTATCAGCTGCAATACTGGAGGCAATAGAGCAAGCTCTTCACTACATCATCAAGGATTTAATCTCCTTGGAAACAGTACCTGCTCACTCTTCTCCTGTGACTGTTAGAAGGGATGTAGAAACCAGGCACTGTTAACTTTCTTTTCTCCAGGCATTCACATCTGACTCAGAGACTCACACAGAGTCCGGGATGCATACACCCGTGTCACAGGCACCAACAATACATTTACAGAACCAGGACACAACCATCCAGCACCTTCAGCCAGGCCCTCGCCTCACCTCAAGCCCTGCTGGTAAGAGAAGCAGCCACTATTATCTTAAACCACATATTGCCATTTCTCTTGCCAACACTGTAAAACCCAAAGGGGAAATTGTAACTGGGGCTCACCATTCTCTAAGAGAGCTCTACCAGTGCCCTGGGGGTTCTGAAAAGCTGGCACAAGGAAAAGGTTCAAAGCACAACCTGTGCAGGCTATGTAAGGCCATATTGTGGAATTGGACTCATCTTCAGATTCTAGGGAGGGAAATAACCTTTAAAATATTGACAAAAATCAGTGTCCATGCATAGCCAATCCTGCAGGCAGTCTTCAGGGCTGAAAAGCCCAAGACTTCCTCATAAAGACACTCCAGTTGGATATTCGCAGATAAGAGGAGAACTAGGACATTAACAGTTAATTAGAATCCTCAGATCTGAACTCCCTGACACTGCCAGTGCTTTCAGGCTACCATTTTACTTGAGCTAGGTATATAATGGCACACAAAATAGAAAGAGGAATCATGCCCTGTGCCAGGAGGTTGTAATCATGCTGGAAATGCAAGTGTGTGCACATATGATAAAGAGACTCAAGTGAAAATTTATACTTCTGCCTGTGCTTTTGATAGTGTCCTCCAGCAGCCTGGTGTTGTACCAAAGCTCTGACTCCACCAACAGCCACAGTCAGCTGCTGCCATCCACTCACAATGTCATTGAGACCTTCATCTCCACACAGATGGCATCCTCCACTCAGTAACCAAGACAGCTAGCTCACGACCACCCTGTCAGGTACAACTCCAACTGTGTTTGCTATCACTGTCACCACTGCCTTCCATGGGAAGGAAAGGCTGCTGTGCTCAAGCTGACCTCCAGCCCCTGCTGCTTCATGTAAATCCCCTACTCAGCTGCCTCTGTGAGAGACGTCTCAGGCTCAAGACAGAAGTCATGGAAAGATTAACCTGGCACTGCTAAAGTCCACTGCCCTCAAAAAACCCAAGCAAACCCAAGCTCCCACAGGCCAGCCTAGAACAACCAGATGTCCTTTTGTGGCTGTCCAAGAAGGAATCTCATCAGGACAGGGATGTGACAGCAATATGGCAAAAACACCAGGGTGTGGGTGGGACTTTCATTCTGCTCAGCCTTCATCAAGCTGGGCCTGTACAAATGTGCCAACACAAACCTGCACAACACATGCAGGAAGAGCAGAGCTGAGTGGCCAAAGAAGAGACACCATCATTAAAACACTCAACTCCTTTGCTGTAAAGAAGTTTCAATGGGAACTACAAGAAAGAACAGTTACCTTAGAGGCAAGAGTGAGAGAACCTGGTTACTGACTGCAATGAAAATCATCAAGAAACAGATTCAGGAATGGCTGGGCACAAACCTGTCAGTATGGGATCACTGACTACAAGCTACAAATCCTTTAACTACAAAAATACAAAACATTCTCAGTTGAAAATGACCTGCTCTAAAATAACACTATACTAGAGGAAATGGTTTGGTTATTTTTGATATAGCTCTGCTTTGTTTTAAATGCAGAAATTAAAGTTTAAAAGCAGCAAGAAGATTACAGTTCCTTGCACTAACCACATGGATTCTCACCTCATGCCTCTTGCTGAATGAGCATTTGCCACTGGTCCCTGACACTACACAGCATTTGGGAGGTTCCAAACAGAGCATTTGTTCCTTTAGGTGTTCTCCATAAAGATGACAGCTTGCACTCATTTTACAAAACACAGTTCATTCTTAACTTCCCTCAATTCCCTCAACATGCAGGATAGTTTGGGCTCAATTCTGTAGTTCCTGGTATGCAAATAATTACCCTGGGGTCTAAGACTCTTACTTGTAACAAGTGAAAGTTTTTAGCCTAAAAGATCTAAAAGATCTACATATATAATTCCTCTTCTAATTAGTCCTCCATTTTCTGTTTACTCTCAGTTTCCTAATCTCCCACGTGCATAATTTGCAAATACATACAACTTCAGTTAGCATAAATTATGAAACATGTCAAAAGACAATATTTAGACCACTATGCATTTGAAACCCCAGGTGCTAGCTTCACTGTACTGTTTTAACTAGCCATAAGACAAGTAACTTCTGCTGGCACATGCAGTTAAATTACAAGCCAATTTTTACTTAGCCTTTCTATTTTTGGATGCCAACTATGTTTTCTTGATTAAAAACATCAAGGATCTTACAGTAGAATAGAAAGCACCTTGGGTTTTCACATGCTACAGAGCAACAGTTCAGTATTTCTGTTTCTCTGATCTGGCTTTCTGGTCTCCTGAATAAGGCAAATGAGTTACAGCTACTGAATATAAACAATCTAAGAAACAGAAGAAGAGTATCTAGAAACAGGTCATTTCCCAAAACATTGGAGTTTAAGTATAAACAGGCTAAAAACCATACTGAAAACCATCAAACCCCACTGCATTTCAGGGAGACAAAAGTCAAAATCAATGAAAATCAGCCCTTCCTGTAGCAGCCTCATAGCATTCATCACCAAGCAACTGGATAGCCATCTTCAGCCATTATTAGCTCATTATATCTAATGAATACATCTGAATACGCCAAGAAAACCACTTTTTTACAAAACCTGCCAAATCAAATAGGACTAATAGCGTAGGAGAACTTAATAACAACAAATACCGTAAAAATATACATGGAAAAAAAAAATTAAAGGGCACAACTTTATCAGAACTACCTATTTATAACAACTCTGAAATTAGCTCACTGCACAGTGTTTATATGCAGGGGCCATGGAGAGGTGCAAATTACAGAGGAATTAGTAACATGGCAAGTTTCAACAACAGACTGTTATGATCACAGGTAAAAAAGTAAGGGGCCCCAACATCTGACAGGATGCTTCTGATACATGGGAATCCCACAGGCTGAGGTTATTCTTAGTAAGCACCTAGGAGGAGGCAAAGAGGAAAAGGAGTTGATCATCTGTTGCCATGTAAACCAAATACAATTAATCATCTACTTTCTCTACAACACAAGAACTGGTTTCATAATCCCAGGGGGGGATGCAGCTATGGTTATATCCCCCTCACACAAGTTTGTGTGCAGTATTTAATCCTTTTACACCAGGTCTGCATACGCAGCAGCACAGATAACTGCTGTACTAGGAGAACAATGTTCTCTTTCCCAAGGGACACAAGAAACATAGGGAGTCACTTAATTAGACTTGCAGGACACTGAGTTTTTAGAGCAGAAGCTTTGCCAATATTTTCACTCATCTGTAACATCTCTTTGTTAGGTGTTGTTTTTTTTTCCAGCATCCTTCATCTGTAATAATCACCTGTTGTTTTCAGAGAAAAATCTTCATTCTCTTTTTTTCTTCTTCTTTTTCTTCTTCATAGCTCCTGGCACCACTGCATTCTCCATATGATTGCTGTCCTGTCTCTCATGCTGTCCATTTGCAGACACCAACTGTGGCAAATCTTTGCTGAACTGGTCACACTCTGCTGGGTCTATTATTTTCTCTTGAATGTTGTTCTCTCCTCGAATTTTCTTTTTCTTCTTTTTTTTATGGCTGTGATCTATATAAGCCTGACCCTGATCCTGGCTAGAATCCTGGGACAATGCAGGAAAAGCACTCTGTCTCAGAATGTCTCTGGCTGACACAGCAGCCTCCTGGTACCTTTGCCACTCTTGGTCACTATCTGTGTCACTGGAAAGATAACAAAAGGGAAGGATGTTACACTTTTGCCTCGAATTCACACAAAACACAAGCAGAAGAGTAATCTGAGATTAAAACACCCAATAAACACCCAGTAGCTCTGGGACTCCAGTACAAGTTAGCATTTAACCAGTTTGAAAGCTGAGATGTTCTAGGAGGGAGAAGAAATTTCCCACAAACATTCCTGGTTCCCCAGCACTGAAAAACAAACAAACAAAAAACCCTAAACAAAACCAAACAAACACAGACACAAAAAACCCCACCAAACCCTAAAAAAATCTGCTCTAGTCAAATACAGGGTCATAAATGCACATATCAAGCTCTTTAGCTTACTATTTTCCCTTGCAAGATTCCAAGGTTCCTATGAAATGTGGCAACAATGCTTCAGGAGCAAAGCAGCTGATACCACCTCACCTGGAGCTAGACTGCTGTCTCCTCCTTGCTGCAGGGCAAGGCTCTGATTTCCCACAGTCTCCCGGGACAGAGGAAGAAAAGAGGCGAAAACCTAAAATATGTAAAAGGGAATTTTAGTCACGATATAAAACAGATGTGAAAGCAATCTATAGTAATCTCTTTGGGAAGCCCCACTGCTGTTATTTGTACTGCTACAGTGCTTGACAGCAATTATGACTGAGAGGTGTTAGGGCACAGAGATCACAGCTTCAAAGTAACAGCCTTCACAGACACGAACAGAAATTAATCTGTTGCAAATGTTTATTAGTCAGATGGGTGTACAAAGGGCAACAGCCAGAATCCACCCTTCTTGTCCTCATTCAACTAATAATGTCACAAACCAGCCACAGTGGCTGTTACTAGAACTCACCATCCTCTCCAGAGTCAGACTGTTGCACAGATGTTTGTGGAGGTCCTGATGAGTCCTTCAAGACAGTGATGAAGCTGAAAAATGATGAACAGAAAACCCCAGTCAGATCTTAAGACAGGTTTGTGCAAACTGAACTAAAGTTGGGCATTTATAGGAAACAAGACTATAGGGAAATGTTACATAGCTTCTTTTTTTCTTAGTGAAGCTTTCATCTACCTGCTTTCAGAACATTCCCTCTCTGTTTAACAAGAATGGTGCTGGAATGACTTAAGAGCAGCGTTTTGACTCTAAACACAAGGAATTCAAGTTCTCTGGGGCCATATTTATACAATAAAGAAAGTGGAAGCCCTATCAGATGCATCATGTCACTACAACCCTCGAGCAGGTATTGGTTTAGCTTGTAAGATTCTCATGCCAGTCTTTAAATGATGGAAGTGCTGAGGCACACATTCTGCTTTCCTCCCCACAAGCCATTCACCACAGAGGCAAATGGGGACAGACAGTGCTGCACAGGAAGCCTTTAACAGAGGGGCACAGCACATAGACCAGGTTTGTTCACAGAATATTGGAAGTTTGCATGAAATACACAAATGAAGGAGACAAGTTAAACAACTCCTCTGTACCCAGGATGCACTTAGATCTTGAATTTCCTGTATTTAGCACACAAAAGCATCAGTGTACTTGACACATGGAACAAAGATTTTAGTGCCAATACCTGTCTAGCATTGCTCCCAATTTCTTTGCCACGTGTGCTCTGAACTCTGGTGTTGTCTGCAGCTCATTTCCATCCTCATCGTGACCATTCACCTCATGCCTGTTAGAAATAAGAATAATGATTATTTCTTTCAAGGTCAATTAACATCTTGTGCTTTTGATCATACAGGAGATAAGGGACTGCAAAATCTCCCACCCTCTAGGAATCACTTCATATACTCCATAGGAAAGACCACTAAAAAAGAGGGAACATAGCCCAGTAGTAACATGGCAGTTCCTAGGAGGCAGCCAAACATTATTTAACCCTCTCCATCAGCATTAGTAATTGGAGTATTTTTCTCATTGAAACAGCCTACAAAAGCAAATAAGTGATGTCTGGACATAGCCTCTCTTACACATAGTTACTGTGTATGATGCCAAAACTCATGCAAAATCTGTCCCAGCAGAGAGGATTTTATTAAGTTCTCTAGCTGACAGCTTTTGAAACTGAGCCTACAGAGATGCTGAAAACTTGGAAAGGACAGCATCACCTCTACTGCAAGATTCCTAATCCAGGTGTTGCTTTCTGCTGACAAGTACTTGCTTTTGCAATTTGAACATTTTTGAATAATTATTTTTATATGAAATAGTATTAATTCCTTCATCAGACACTTCCAGAGCTGGGAGATTTCTGACACTTGTAACTAATACTGTAACTGACAGCAGCAGTAAATTTTCCATTTCCATATTCCTGTGCTGCAAGAGGGATGAGAAATGTACTTTAAAAACCTACTGGTTTCTTTTAGATGTAAGCATCATTTCTGATTATGGTTGGACTAATTCCTAAAACAGAACAGGCCCTTCAGGTAGGTGTTAACTGTAAGTAGCACTGTAAGTAAATACAATATACATTATTTTTTTTCTTCAGTGAAACACAAGTCTGTAACCACGAGCAAAAATACCTTAGGCTAGGCTGAGCAGGCTGTAACGGATCCTTTTTAAAGCCACCTGACAAAGGAAGAAGTACAGGCAAATTCAAAAAACCTTTTACCAGGACGTCTTTTAAAACCCTTCTGGCACGTGAAATTTTATAGGATAAAGAATCACGTCTGAAAGCCAATCCACGACCACCTTCGAGGGAAATCAGTTACAAGGGGAAACTTCCCATCGGCCAAGGTGCAGCAGAAAGCCTGCCCGGAACGGGGCTGCGGCCACGGAGGCTTCGCCGTCACGGCACAGCCGAACACCGCTGCCAGAGCCCCGCCTCGGCTGCCTTGGCCACCGGCAGCTCGCGAAGCTGCCCGATTCTGATACCGGCACCGTGGCAGAGAGGTGCCCCCGCCTGACCGAGAGCTCCCCCGGGGCAGGAGGAGCTGCGGAGAGGCCGCAGAGCCCAGCTGGCCGCCCTCACCGCCACGCGGCACCGCCACTGCCGCCGCCTGCGCAGCGCAGTCCCAGGCGGCCTCCCGGAACCGCGCTGCTGCCGCCTCGCCGTTGCTGTCCGAGTCTGAGTCCGAGGCCGTATCCAGGCCGCCGCTGCCCCTGGGCGCCGCCATGTTGAAGGCGCGGCAAGCGCGGGGCACGCTGGGGGCTGTAGTCCTGCCGGCGCGGGGCACGCTGGGGGCTGTAGTCCTGCCGGCGCGGGGCACGCCGTGGGGTGCAGGTTGCCCTGTGCCAGAGCAGCTTCCGACAAGATGGCCGCGGCCCGAGGGCAGCCGTGGGATCCCCCAGAACTGCCCAAATGCGGCTGCTTCACTTCTCTGTGAAAGAGCCTGTGTTGCTTTCGTGTTTGAGAGAGAGAATACTCGGCATTATAGAATAAGGATGTGTAAAGAGTGGCTGTAATAAAATTTCAGTGCTTTACCACGCTTTATGAGATGGTAACTTCACTGCTTCAGACATACTGATGGGAAGGGCTCAAATGAAGATTTTAGTGGAAAACCAATCATTCCTCTGCTGTAGACAGCACAAAAACCTCCTGCTGTAAAAACGTGAGGATGGGATCCTCTTGCTGCAGGAAGTTACCTTTCAAAAGTGTATGAGAAAAGATAATGAACAGTCCTCATTCATGAGGGTATCTAACATGTATCATGCAATTTTTTCCTTATATATGGACCTGCTTTGTCCATATATAAGGAATGACAAGTTCCAAGGATAACAAACTGACCTTTAAAAGGCATTACATCTTTAACTCAATAAAGCTAAAGATTGGATAGGAGATGTTCTGTTTATTGCTCTTAACAAACTCCCCTCAGAGAATCTTTCATCTTGGCTGAACCCATTGCTTTCTAACTGGCTCTGAGAGGCACGGAGATTTCAGTGACAGATTGTGACTCTGTTTCAGCTCAATTATTTGCCTCCACAGATGTCAAGCACCAGATGCTTCAAAGCATGTTTTTCCTCAAGCAGATCAGTTGAAGTTCATCATACTTACAGGCCTACTCTTTGAAATATGGCAGTTTCCAGAGATACAATCCAGAAAAAAACAAATTCATGTCACATACCAGAAATGGCTGTATGGTGTGGCACGGAAAACAGAAAAGTGAAATGAGCAGCAGCTCTTGGAAATGGATCTTGCTGAACAGAGGCAAAAGCCCATAGACAGGAATTCTTTTGCATGGGGATTCCAAAGAAGGAAGAGTATTACCAAACCTGATTTAACACTGAGTTAAGATACCAGTGGGTTGATTATAGAAGTAAACTAGGGAGAACTGATGAGCAAAATACTGATAAAAGGTTCAAGGACTTGGATTCTTGATATGTATATAAGTTTTGTAATTAAGAATTTTAGGAGTTTTTGTGTACCGTAAACATCAATGTTTTGTTTGACAATCTTATAACTTTGGTCACAAAAAAGTGAATAAATCACTTTGATTTATTCACGTGCACACCATGAGAATTATCTGGCAACCAGGGCACAAAGTTTTTCTAACTCCAAGCAATAACTGTCTACCACTACACTGAAGAGGGATATACTGCTCACCATTAGAACATACATAGTACAAATGCCATTTCAAACCCCATTATGCACATGATATATAGCTCTTTGAAAGCTGATTCCTTATTATTCTTTGCCAGTGGGAGCAAATCTGAATATTCTACCTATAATGTCGAGCTGACCAACGGTTTAAATACGTCTGGTCCCCTCCTATTAACCCTAGTTGTAAACAAGACTAAAATTTTCATTCTTGCAGACCTTTCCATCTATCCAGTCTAATTCATTGCCTCTCTCTGGTCTTTTTCATTTTAAAAAGAAAACACTTCCTGTAAGTAGAACAGGGGTACTGCACGTAAACCATTTCAGAAATACATATTAATGTAATTCCATTCTTCTGATACTTGAAACATATATAAAATGTTAAAATTATCGCTGGGGAGTGAAAATATTCCTTGGCTGTAACTCTGTTTCTTCTTATATTGCTTCAGTTATGGCACAATACCCAAACAATAAAGACTGTTCCGAGTATTACTTATTCCCACAATTATAATAACAGAAATCAACTCCTTTTTTTTACTTTTTATATTGAAATTCTTTTGGCTCCAGACATACGTGGTGATTAGTCTAAGATGGTCCAAATTTCAGAATCTCATCTTTGTTTTAATCAGCATCTGGAGGATACCACTTATACCTCTGGGGCCTTGTTAACTTCTTATTAATCTGAAACTTCACTGAGATGTCAAAATTTTGTTTAAATGCAGACACTGTACCAAACCATGCTGCTTTATCATCTTGTTGAAAATAATATAGTCTTCTTTGTTAAATAAATTTTCACAGACAGAAAACACACTGCTAGCATGGGCAGGACAGCTTTACAACACATGTCCTAATGCCATAGGCTCTGTCATTTGTAGACACTGTCTTCACCTTCACCTTAACTACAGATTTTCTAGTGTGACACATCAATATGTTTGGCCCTGGACAAAAATGCTTTGACATGGGTTTTGCCAAGCCCAAGTGCTACTGAAAGCAGTTTGAAGGTGCAGTACAGCTGTTTTTACATTGCTGAACAGTTCCTCGATGGCACATTCGACTCTTGACACTTAAAGCTGTGTAGTCTCAGACCACCTCAGTCAGTAGACAGGCCTCAGAAAATTTCCTTTGTCTCTTTCTGATAGGCTCCCCTGGCACTAACATCCCTCCTCTTATTTAAACCACTCCCTCATAAGAACTGCCTTCAGAAGGAGACCTTGGTTTAGAATTCACTCACAGTGTAAAACAACAAACACTTCTGCACTGTTTTCTGCCTTGGTGTTCTCAGAGCAAGGACAAAACCCTTCAGAGGTGCCTCTCTGGTCACCTTTCTCAGCCCTGACCTCTCCTTCAGGTACCACGTCCCTTCCTCTCCCTTTTGTCCCTCTCTCTGTCTTTATGTCTTGTCACAGGTGTGTAAACACCTTTATAGAGGTCTGTTCCCATCCTGGGGATGCTCGCCCGTTCATATCTTGGCGCTCTGCACACGTATTTGAACAATTTGTGTCCCTCAAAGCTTCAAGTCCCTTCTTTCCTTCCTTTCCTGCCTGAGCTAAGCATTGGTGCTGGTGAGGATATGGAGTTCTTGCTTTTCTGAGAGACATGGCTGCCGCAGCACCTCACGATGCTCTGACAGGAAAACCGTAGGAGAAATGGAGCTTAAAGTCCTTGGGAGCGCGCAGGCTGAGTTCCCTCTCACTCCCCAGGGCTCAGCCCAGCCCGCTGGCACCCAACCCGATCCCTGGCTGAGGTAACAACCGGCGGGGATTCTGGGTCGGGGTTCTGGGGGAAGGACGGGCAGCCCGGCAGCGCTGCTTGGGAACCGGGCCGCCCCACACGAAACACCCCGGCCCGGACCGAGACGCCGCCGCCCCGTTTTCACGGATCCGGTACTGCTGAGCCTTGGGCAAGCGGAACGTGTCCCAGCGGCCCAGAGCGGCGGCGGGGAGGCCGTTCCCTTCCGCCAGGGCTGGGCTTCCGGGCGATCAGGTGACGGCGGCCGCTGACAGGGAGCGGCTCCGCGGCTCGGGGCTGCCGCGGGGGAGCAGCGAGACCCGCGGGTGAGCAGAGCCGAGCGGATGCCGGACAGTGGAGGGGAGGGGTAGGGGAAGTCGAGCACGGGCGGCGGCTTCGAGGCGCGAAAGGAGCGGGCCGGGGCCGAGCCGTGCCCGGGGGCCGCTGAAAGGCCGGACCCGCCTGCGCCGCTTACAAACGAGCGAAGCGGGGGCGCGGCGGGAGCACCGGGTTCTGCCGGCCCGGTCTCACAGCCGCGGTCCGCCCGCAGGTCCGGGGTGTGCCCGCCCTCACTGCCGGAGCTCCGGCCCGGGCTCAGCCGCGGCGCGCAAGGCCCAGCGCCGCCTGCCAGGGTTTTTCTCCGAAATCCTTGTTTTCCGCCTTGTTCTCCGCGGCCTGGGGGTGCTCGGGCCCCCGCGCTCCGCGGCGGAGCTGAAACCCTGGGGAAAGAGAAGCGCCTGTGCCGCCTGAGGTAAATGTCTGGCCCTGGGTATGGGCGCAAAACCTGAGCTCCTGCTACGTGCCATTATTGTTGGGTTTTTTTCTGTTCATAATTGCTTATTATTTCT
Source organism: Phaethornis superciliosus (assembly GCA_023637945.1). Classification (NCBI taxonomy): domain Eukaryota; kingdom Metazoa; phylum Chordata; class Aves; order Apodiformes; family Trochilidae; genus Phaethornis; species Phaethornis superciliosus. Next base: position 3,811,905 of record JAJQWJ010000020.1, read on the forward strand.
TAAACCGCATTGTAACTCCTCTATCTTACTTTTACATTTTGGTTCTAACCTCTTGAATAACCCACATAAAGGGCATTTGACGTTTACATAACACTCCAAACCAGGAAAATGCTCGGGCAGTATTACCCAACTTGCATCACTTTTTTTTTTTTTTTTTTTTTTTTTTTCTTCTCCCTTTGGACTTTATGAGGTAAGAGGATAAAATCTTTGTCTAAAGATTTGTAAGATTTGTGCAACATTTTCTCAAAGTCTATATTACATTCTTATGTATAAGCACAGCTTAGAAAAAAGAATTACTTTAATCGCTTGTGTTTTCTGATAGTTTATAACAGTGTCTTGCATTGGTGAGGTATATGGAATCCTGAGAGGTGGCAAAGCAGCCTTTGAGCAGGGCTCGTACCCTGAGAGCAGCAACACAGATCTGTGTTGCAGAATCCCAATTAATGAAACGAGGCCAAGCAAGGGCACGCTGGGCTGTCAGAGGAATGGCTGCTTTTGCAAGACTCAGAGGTCGAGCAAGCCTGTCTGGTGGGACTAATTTATGGTCATACTAAAAAGCAGGTATGTGGTGTTGTAGGGGGTACAGAAAAGTGTTTCTGTGGTGTTAAAATGTAACTTGCTTGGGGGACAGAGTAGAGTAAAAAGGTAGTGAGAGATAATGTGCATTTAATGATTAACAGTAGGATTTCAGTAATTATCTAAAAATTACTGTCAAGAAGTAAATGTACTTTCTTCTAGGCACTGGCAACCCTTACCAGCTAAGGTTACCTGTTAGCTTTACTGAAAGTCCAGGCAATTGATTGTAATAGGCTGAGAAATATGTTTTTGTTAAACTTAAGAGCAGGCATATTTATATAAGCTCTTAGAAATATTTTTAAATTTAGGTAGAATTTGTAATGTTTATAAAATCTGTCATGTATCAGAAAGTTGAATTGTCATTGTAGTGATACAATAAGTAAAGTGACAATTTTTCCTTTCAATTTAAACAGCAGGAGGTTCAGAAACTAAATCAGAACTTGTTTCAGAACTAGAACTAGATGTGGATTCTTTCAATTTCAGTAATCCTAGATATAATAAGATTCACTAGGAAAGATAAATGGAAAAGTGTCTCTCTAGTGGAATTTTACATACAGCAATAGTCTTATTTTTCTTTCATTATTATGTGTTAGATACTGAAGAGGAATAAACTTTGGGGTTTGTTAGAAAGTAACCAGAGTCTTATATCCTCCCCAGATTTTTTTTTTCCATTGCTCATGAAAACAATTAAAAAGTTAATACTTCAGACATCCTAATGTTGTAGTGCTGTAAACATGTATTCTACAACTGGTGACATTAGCTTCTAATTTATACTCCCTCTCTGTCTTTCTCAGGTTGAATTACTGTTCACCTGCTGTGTTTCCAATGGAATTTTTTGTATGCTTTCACTTATGGTGGAAACTCTCCCAGTCTCTCTCGAAGTGTTTCTCTTGTATTTTTAGAGTCAGGTCAGTGTACTTTGGCAAATGCAGTCATTTTTCATTTGCTGAGCTCAGAAATGTGATCTTTTACAGTAGCCATTAGGCTTGCATTTTCCTGATCTACAGTTTCTCCCACTAGACTTACAGATTTAGTTTTTAAAGTACTTGAGTAAAGTGTGTTTCTTACTGCCTGTTGGTGAGATGCAGTATTTTACACACAGTACATAGACCTTACCAGTTTCCTGCACTTCTTTCATGAACCTCCTGTTTCCAGTTGTCATGAAACTTTGTGGTCCCAGTGTGGCATCTGTTTCTTGGAGGTCCAGTTTCACCAGCTCCTTCAGCCATGCTTAACCTTTAAACAACTCAGTGGGATTTTCACTGGATACCTGACCATGTATCTTCACTTCCGTGTTGTCTTCACGCTCCACCAGATGTCTTTTATTTCGGAAGACTGGGTGAAAATGGGTTCTTTGTTTCTTGACGATTCATCTGTTGCCATTCTTGATTCTTTGATGTAGTTAAATGTCAGAAATTCTCTCGTTTTCACAACAACCTGTAGGGATATCATAGGGGTCATGATATAAAGGAAACAAACAGCAAGTATAGATGTCTTTTTAGTAGCAAAGATACTGTTTTCCTGTAAACATCTAGACAGCAAGGAAGCAGGAAAGAAAACAGATAAAATCTTTGAATGCTTGCAGTTAGATCACAGCTGATTTTAATATACTTTCACTTGTTTTGTTTGCTACATATCATGTGTCTAGGGTTGAATTGGAGACCTGATCTGAAGGAAAAGGGTTTAGCAAACCTGTTCTGTCAGCTTTAAATTCTGTTTACTTAACCCCCGAAGTCGTGTTATATCCTAGAGTACTCACTGTTTTCCTACTGAACTCTAAATCAAAACTAAAATGGGCTTGGTTTGGTCTATTGTTTTTGCTGTATTTTTTTGTTTTGGTTTTTTGTTTTGGTTTTGTTTTTTTGATTTTGTTTTGGTTTTTGCTTTTGCTTTTAGCTTGTGGTGTGGTGTTTGTTTTTTTCCTCTAAAAAGGTTTGTCTCAGAGTTTAAGTGACATTTTAACAATTTTGAACTTCTTCTACAGCAGAATTTGCCATTGAACTTCTATTTTAGAATTCACAGTCTACCCTCACAAGTGATACAACAATATATGATTACCAGGTGTAGGTTTAGTCACTGGATGCTGTTTCAGGGTTGCTTCTTTGTAAATATGCAGCAGGATTTGCCCTTGCTGGCACTTTTTACAGACCCAGCTATGTTCCACAGTGTTCCAAGAGCAAATGTTTGAGAAGGCTTTTCAAAATAAAATTAATTGGTTTGATTTTTGTTTTTTTATTATTATTATTTTAAATATATTTCAAATTGGTTATCTCTAATAGGTCATCAGGCCCAACCAGCCTATGGAGAAATAATTAAGAGAGTCTCCCAGTAGAGGCTAAGGAGGACAGCAGATTCAGTGTCTGTTGTGTTATGTCATTTTGCTCTGTCTTCCAGCTCAGACATACTTATTCCATTACATTACTGATATTTCAATGGATTTCTCTGTCATCCTCCTTCATAACTTGATCATTTTTTTCATGGTTACTAAAAGCTAAAGGGTTTCTTTTTAAGTATATATTTGTGAAGATACAGATTTTATCATTTTGAGTCTCCAGATTACTGGTGTTAAATATATGGAATGTAATTTGGAAAAAAAGGTCCCTTTTCCCCACTTTGGTCTTAGGGATACAGAAATTTAATTATTTGCATCTCCTACATGTTTTCCTTGTGTTATATGCCAAGATACAAGAGCCAGATGTTTCTTGTGCCCATGCCATAAAATGATACTAGTGGTTTTTACAGTGTATTGAACTCCTGAGTTTTAAGGAGATCTTGATGTTTCTATTAATTCCCAGCAAATATATACAGGTCCAAGTTGGTAAGTTTTCAAGCATTAAGCTACTGAGGAAGATGGGCTGAAGATTCTGGTAGAAAAGATGTGTGAAAAATCCATGCCTCTTGACTGGATAGTTTGTGGACTAGCAGGATTTCCAGCTGCCTTGAACTAACATGAATTTTCATTTTGTACAATGAGCTGCATTGCTGCTGAGTGTAAATGAAGTCATGGTGTGAAATCCTAAGAGTCAGCAGTGCTGAAAGCTATGTATGTTGAAGTATAGCATTTGTGAATAGTGTTGCCCTTCTGGGACACTGTGCAAAATGATGTAACTGAGTGAAAAAGCTCTGCAGAAATACATTTCACTTGCTGTTAACTGAGCGTCTTTGCTCAATATCTTCATGAGGCTTGAGCATGATGCTTTCTTTACTGTGCAGTGGGATTGTATAGTATGAAAAAAAGCTGTTGGCAATAACAGCTACAGATACTGAGGTTTTATTTTGCTGCCCTGCACCCCTGCTTCAGCACTGCTACAAAGGGGAAACACTAAGGAAAACCCTTAATGCTTGTGGGGTAAGTTTGCAAATAAATTATCTTTTTAGTGTTCAGGTTGCCTTTCTAAAATGCTTAACTTTGTACACTTGAAAAAAAGCTCAGATAGGCACCTATTTCTTTCTCACAACCTTAGTTAAGTATTCATATTCCTGCAGCAGCAACATGATCTTAAAGTCTCACGAAAAACATAGTGGAATATTTTAAACATTTTTGTTCTGGTAAATTAATTTCTGTATCTGCTGAAACTCTCTTAGTTCTTGGTTTTAAAATCTTCTACTGGTTAAAGTATATTTTTCTGGACATACATGCTTGGTGCTGAGTCTCCCAGTTCCAGGTACTATGGAATTTGCATGCCAAGGAGTTATACTGTAGAGTTTATTGCTACTGAAATAAAATAAATTGTGTTCTTTGATAAATACGGTGATGTTAATGAGAGGTGAAAGTATGTAATTAAAATTAAAGCACTCTAAAGTTTTTTGTACTTCAGCATTACTAGTAGATGAGAAATGTTTGATAGTCCTATCAATACACTGCTGTGACAGAAGCAATATACTGCTGATGAGACAAATCAAGTACTAAGCTGCCTTTGCTTGTCATTATTATTATTAATATTCCAAACTAATGACCACTGAGTTTAAAACTGTGTATTAAGTCAGTCTGTCCAAAATGTGAATTGCTTCATGATTAAATCCTATTTCAAACTGCACTCAGTTACAACTTGCATTTGGAACTGCATGTGTGAGTAGGTGAGCTCATTCTTCTCATAGCTAATAGTATTTATGAGAAAATAAAGTGGTTTTGTCTTGGCTGTGGATCTTGGTTGCTTATCAGCAACTTTAAAATACAGGTCACATAATCATCTAGGTCACAGAACAGGACTTTAAAGTAGCTTAGTTTCTAAAAAAAGATGCCTCTTGGCTACGTAAACTAAAACCATCAACTATAGGATTCAAGTGCTTCTTAAACAAATCACTACCAGATTGGAACAGCACAAGAATGCAATGTTATCACGCCAAGAAGTTTTGTTTTGTTATTTTCTTTTTTCTTTCTCACTGCTAGGCTTCCAACACGAACATTTTCTTGACAGTTTGTTTGGGTAGCTCTTGAGGATGGCAAGCAAAGGACCCACGACTTCTGCATCAACAAAGAACTCCAGTACTGGAGGAACCAGTGGCAGCAGTAGCAGTAATGGTGCTGGTGACAACACTAATCAAGACAACACTTTTGAATGTAACATCTGTTTAGATACTGCCAAGGATGCAGTTATCAGCTTGTGTGGACATCTCTTCTGGTAAGCACTCAAGCCCTCAGAGATAAACCAGAACACCACATAAAAAGCCTGTGATTTTTATAGGTCCCAGTGTCAAATAAAATGTCTTGTATAAAATGAGTAAGGACCATATTTTAGTGTAGGAGCAGTTTGTGTTTGCTCCTCAACTGTTTTTGCTCCAGGGAGTCATTTTCTTGCATCTTAAACTCCCTGTACATGTGGATTGTTCTGTAAAAGCAAAGTACACAAGCAGCCTCAAACAGTTCAGTGTTCATTGATACTGCTTGGTTATGTGTGTTATTTTATTTGTGCTGTCTGGTCTAGCATAGGTATCTTGTTCAGACCTAAATTCCTTTCTAAATGGTGCATACCTATACCTCCATCTGGAATGAAGTTCTGGAGGCCAAATTTTAGTTTTCATACTTCCCACAATCTTGCACTTTTTTCCTTTGAAACCATGAGAAAAAAAAACGAAACAAACTTTTACATATGGGCAATTTCTCTTTGCCCCATGGTATTGCAGTTGTAATACTAATTTTTCAGTTCTTTGATCTGACTTGGGAATGTATCACACAAATATAGTAAGCATGCAGCATTTCTTATTGGGGTAGCTTGGTCTAGAATACACTACTTCTTGAATGTGAAGAATTTATTAAGGATTTAAATGGTCAAATATTTGGTTCAGGTTTTTTTTATTATTTTACACAGTCAGCTAAGTTATGCTCTTTATTAAGGAGAGGCTCCAAGGAGCATTTCTTTTTTGTGTTAAATATATGTAACATCTGAAAATCCAGGGTTTTACTCTAGGAGATGGAAAGTCTCTTTCTGTTGGCATGTTAAAATAAAAGTAAATTATTGCACAATAAGATTTGGAAGAATGAAACCTTAAAAAATAGCATGCATCTTGTCTGAATAGTGTTGTCAAGTCTGTTTTGAAAGCAGATGGCTGCTTAGAAGCTCTGTCCTGTAGCTCTGAGCATCAGGTTGGACTAGAGGCCACCTTATGTACTGCCCTGTTTGAATTATTCCATGGTTCTGTGAATGTGAGCTAAATGTTCCTTGTGTGACTTATTTGAAAATCCTGATGTCTCATTACTGACATATTCCTCATTTGCATCTTAGTTCAGGGATATCTTTGCATGGTATCAGAAAAAAAAATCTGTATAGTAAACAGTAAGATTAATTAAGCCTCTGTATGGGCCTTTGGTGTGGATGAGGGCCTAGGAATCAGAGTAATATGCATGCTAGCAACTTAGTTTGATTGCATAACCTGAAAAGACCAGTGGAGATCAGGCTTGGGCTGTGCTTTCAAAAATTATTTTAATGGGAGGTTAGGGAACTGGCCCAGCTGGATTCCAGATTTGTGTTGTCTCCAAACTGTGCTATCTGTGCTACACTTTATACAATTGTTGGTGTCAGTAACTAATTCTATTTTCCCCTCTTTTTCTGCTCTGTGAACACTTGTGCTGGGAATGCTCACAGTTGGCCTTGTTTACACCAGGTAAGACAGGTTGCCTTTTACTTTGTCTTTCATCAGCTCCTGTTGCTCAATAAAGAGCTTGGTTCTCTGGAGTATCTCCCTCTTTTCAAATGCAATTCTTTCTCTCCAGGGCAATTACTACCTGCCAATGCAACTTCATTATTAAATATCTTTCTCCAGTGCTTTCTGAGAAATTGCCAGTCTCTCTGCCTGTCTCCAATTGAGGTTTTTGTCACTGTTTTCATGGTCTTTTACTTTTTTTCTCCCGATTTCCTTTCTTCAGTGGCTAGAGACCAGGCCAAACAGACAAGTGTGTCCTGTATGCAAAGCAGGAATCAGTCGAGATAAAGTCATTCCTCTGTATGGAAGAGGTAGCACTGGGCAACAGGACCCCAGGTAAGAAACCTAAATACAACTATTTTTGCATGAAAACTAAAGATGAAACTCTAGTCTAAGTAAGGTATTGAGATGATACCAACAAAGTGCTGGATTTACAATTTGAAATACTTGGTTAAAAGATGGAGAGAAGTGACATTTCTGCCTAAATACTTCTGGCGTTTTCAGGGCCTGGGTTTGCATACCTTTTTTCTTGTTTAACTGGCAATTTATTTTAAATTGAATTGTGTGTTAGTTATCAGTTAGGAGTGGCAGGTTGCAATGAATGTTACCTGACTAGAGAAGCTTATATAAAATATTAGTTCCCTCCATTTCTAGCCTTTACAATGGGATTTTGTTATACAGAAGTGCAGTATCTTAATTCAGCCATGTGATGCTGAAGGCTCATAAACTGGGTATCTACATGTTCACTACCTCAAGCTCTGCTGCAGCATGGTCCTGTGAGAGTGTGCTCTGTGTTTGTTCTGTCTGAGTAGCCAGGCTATTGTAGATACTACTGTCATGTGTCCCTCCACTTGAACTAATTTCACAACTTTCTGCAGAGAAAAAACTCCACCACGACCCCAAGGACAGAGACCTGAACCAGAAAACAGAGGGGTAAGTGCAAAAAATCAAGCAGATAAGTTGTTTTTATTGATGGTGGGGTGGTATTTATTCATGCTAGAGGACATACTGTATGTGAGATGTGTCAGGATCTATTGCTTAGATTTCTTGCTCATTCCCAGTAGGCTGTTCATGAATAATTGACATTTGCAGTGTGGCAGAAACTTCATGCCTGTAGTAGTGTTTAGCATCCCAAGGAATGGATTATCTTGAATAATGCTTCATGGAAATGCTACACTGGAAATGTTCTTCCTATTTCTTTGTTCTCCATATATAAAAATAAGGAACAATTTGCTTTGAAAATTCTTTGGGGATGTGTATTTCTGTCAAACTATACCTGCCATAGAAATATATAATCCATATGTGAACTTACTTTTTTTGGCACTGACGTGTGCTTCTAACATTTCTATGGGATGTTACTGTACCATGACATTACAAGCAGAAAAATGTATATATCTCTAAATTTTAATTTAAAGAGTGATCTGTGGGATTTTTTTGAGGTGATTACATAGAATGAATGTGAACAGCAGCTGGCATAGGTTGAACAGACATGGGAATAGTCAGTGGGACAGACTACAGTGTTCTTTAACACAATGGCAGTGAGCAAGCCATGCTGATGAAACAATTGCATATTTCCGTGTAACTCAGCCTATAGGTCCTTGGAGATGGTCCTATAGCACCTTGTGCTGCAAGCAAACAACTCTGCTGGATGTGATTAGGGAACATTTTTGTATTGAATGTACTGGGTGCTCACTTGTTCTCCCTCACTAGGGAGTTGCCTTCTTATGAAATCAGCTGCTATAACTTGTTTAAAACTTTTAGCTGGTGCTGCCATAAACCAGAGGAATCTGATACAAATGCACAGCAGTAGTGATGCTGCCCTCCTGTTTCATACAGGTGCAGAACTGGCTGTGCAGAGCACTTTCCTGTCCCTGATAGGGGCAAATGCTTGAGAATAGTCATAGTCAAAGGACTTAACTCCTCAAACCAAATATCAACCCAGAAATGGGTTTTATTATATGAGTGAAATCATCTTTGTCCTTCCAGTTTTTGGAGATGATATGCTGGGGGGTTATTCAGAATTTATAGCACTGTTTTAAGTCTGAGACAAGAAGACAGTTTGCTGGAACATGGCAACTGTGAGCTCTCCACAGTTTTTAAACATGGTGCAACTACTTAGTTTGACATACAGCTGGCTCTCTAATAGAACACTGCTTTTATGCAGTAGGATACATGTAGATTTACAGTACTGATCTTTTGACGATGTGTTTTAGCCTGGATCCTGAAGGGGTCAATGTAGCTCTTGTTTTTTCCTCCTTTCATCTTGCATTCCTACCCAAGATGACTTCCTGCCACCTGGTTAGAGTCCCCCTGGTAAATTTTAATTTTTTTTTTTACTGTTTTTCTCTGTGATGCTCTATGCTTCCTACTGTCAATTTATTGCTTTACTCAATGTTTAAAATGATGCTCATGTATCATGAAAATCAACACATATTATTCTTTTTACAATGTATTTCATATAGTAATATGGATCATAGCTATTAATACAGAATTAATACATTATTAAGACATATGAATAGAATTGGTAATGTCCATTTTGATATATTGTCAGATATCTACTATTTTAAGTTGAGAAACATTACAGAAATATTTTTTTAATTTCTGGCCTTCAGTCAAGAACTGCAGTTCCTGGTTTTCATTTTCTCAGACTTTTGTGTTGCTCTGGCAAGTCTGCTGCTGTGTGAAACATTTTAAAATGGAATTATTTAACAATATTGGGGCAGACTGAAAGTTGCCAGGCAGCCTGATGTTCCTTCAGCCACAGGAAATCCAGTGAGAAGGAATGTCTGCACACAGTACTCTGAAATAGGCTTTAAATGATTGGTCCCTCTTTCTCTTCTGCTGCTTTGTTATTTACAGGGCTTCCAAGGCTTTGGGTTTGGAGATGGTGGCTTCCAAATGTCATTTGGAATCGGGGCATTTCCCTTTGGTATATTTGCAACAGCATTCAACATAAATGACGGGCGACCTCCTCCAGGTACCACACGTCCTGCCTGCTCCAAGAGTCCTGTCACAAACAGATGTTTTACAAACTCCCTTCTGACTTTTAAACAAACACCCTGCTAAATGACAAAACTTTCTGAACAGTAAAGTAAATCAGTGTTGTAAATGGAAACACAAAATGAGGGGAAACACCCAGTAGAGAACATAGTCTGTGGCCTACAGGTTTTGTAGGAGAGCTTTTCCAGGAAGCCCATTTGTCTCTTCTGTATGATTGGCTGAATGTTCTCTTCAGACAACAGCAGAACTGGAGAGGGACAGTTACACTGGAGACTTCTCCACTTCAATTCAAATGTTTCCTCTAGTAGTCCAGTGGAATTCTTCTGAAAAATGAGACAAATTGGACTGGAGTTAATAATAACAATAACAACAACAATAGCAACAATAGTAATAATAATGATGGAGTCAGTAGAGGTGTATGAAGGAGACCTGTATTTTGACAACAGCAAGAAAGGACCATTTTTACAAAGATGAGGAGGAACAGCTTAAATTGGTACTCTGTACCACAAAGCAATGAGAGCAAAGATAGTTCCTTTTGCAGAAATTTCTCTGAGACATGAATCTGTATTCCACAACAAGTAACTTTCTAGTGAAATAATTTCACTGTTTTTTAGAAAAAACAGTTGTGCTACTTCAACTGTAGCCTTGCTAGCCTAAAATTAAGTAATCCCCTGAAAACCTCCTCCATCTGCACTGTAGGCAATCTGAGTCTACCTGGTCTGAACAAGAAGACCTACTGCCCAGCATTTTCTGAGCTTCATCTGTGAAAAGTTGAGCCTGGCAAGTCTTCACCATGTCATATGGCATAGGAATTACAAGAAACAGAAACACATTCATCTCACACCTGTGTGCCAAAGACCTGTTGCTGTCTTTGGGTCAAATTAACTTGATTAACTTGTCTATTAACTATGCTTCATTGTCCACTGAAAAGTTGTGTGGAGGTGTGACTGAGCTAAGGAGTATGTAAATAAGGCTGTTGTAACAGCCCTAATTTAAACAACTCCTTCATCTGTTTTTCATGTGTGGATTCAATACAGCAGTTCCAGAAAGGCACAGCTTGAGCTTTAGAGCTCCTGTGATTTTCATTACTTCTCTTGATCAAGGCTACACATGCAGCTTTGACTGCTTTACCAAGTCCTTACTCAGAGATGTTTCACCCTGATGGGGAGGACTGTTCAAGCAGAGGTGGTAAAGTTCCTTAGGATGGAAACATTGAACTTAGCTCAGCAGTCATCAGTGGACTGTGAACTTGGCTCAGCACTGTCCCCAGAACTACTCAGAGCAGACCTGTGTGTACTGTAGCACTTGGAGCCTGCTGATATTAGTCAGGAGCAGGTTTACCACAAGTCCTGCTTTAGGGGGCTGATGCTTGCCTTGCTTCTTATCTTCCAGTACAGCTGGCCAGTCTGAGAGTAGGAACTAGCAACATTTTCTCACAAAGATTTCTTGCATATCTTTCAATTTATGAATATACTATGTTCAAAATATACACAATTCTGGAGAAGAGGAAGGAGCTGAACTGTTTTTTTTACTTCCTGTTTTCCAGCTGTTCCAGGGACTCCTCAATATGTGGATGAGCAGTTCCTATCGCGCCTCTTCCTGTTTGTGGCTCTGGTGATAATGTTCTGGCTGTTGATTGCGTAAATCTTTTCCATTTTTCTGTGTATTCATGGCCAGCAAGGCCACTGAAACAGTTAAAACCTGCATCCCCATCCCATTTTAAACCTCTTGGTGTCTGGTTCCGTAGCTAACTATGGGCTTCAGGAATTGGTGGTACCGCTGCACAATGAGGAATTTTGCATTTTGCACCAGAGATGGAAATTAATTCCTGGTTAAAAAGCGCGTTTCAGCTCAGCGATCGTGTACAGCAGATTCCTGCCACAAACCATGGGCCTCGCTTTGAGCTCTGCTCCTAAAAGGAGTGCTGCTTTGAAACCCTGTGCCAAGCAGTGACACCAGGTTTATGTGAAACACAGCTGCCCCAAGACAGACTGGGCAGGTAAGGAAACTTCTGCAGTGTGATCAGTATCTCGTGCTCGGCAACCACGATGGATCTGCCAGAGCTCTGGATGTTATTTATCCCAACCTTCTTCAGGAAATCATCTGCAGCACTGCTGAGATTCTTCGGGCAAGTATGATGCAAATGGAATCAGGTCTGGAGACTGTTTTCTTTCTGTTATTTCCCAACGTGAATGGAAAACCCCTCCTGAAGTGGTTCCAATGGCTGTTAGAAGAAGGGATACAAATTTATGCTGCAATTTTTTTAAAGCCCAAATTTGCTGGAGCCAGACACTGGAAGATTCTCTGGTTGTGGAGCCGGGTGGGGTCACTGAACAGTACAGTGCACCTCTCTGCCTCACCCAGCCCAGTTCCTCACTGACAAAACAGTGTTGTCTTCCTCAGTTCTGCTCAGCAGCCTGTAGCTGCACTCGTGGAACATCCCCTCACAACCTTGTCACTGTAGCTACGTTTATTCTCCCCAAGGCTTTGAGACTTTCTACATAAGGTCATGTATTCCCAATAAAATCCTATTACAGATCTGAGATCAGCTTGTTTGGGGAGAGGAACAAAAGGCATCTTTACATGAGTTTTGAGTTCAAAGTTGTCATACTGTAAAATTATACAGGAGGAAAACTGAGATCCTGTGTTTGCTAGCACATGCCACAGTAGGGAACATTGGGCAGTTCCTCAGGACAGGTGCATACAGTGACCCATGCCAGAGCAGAATGGCTGCAGCACCAGAGCCTCAGCACTGTCTACCAAAGATATTAATTTGAAGTGCTGGGGGAGACCACGACCATTTATGTGCTGAGAGGAAAACAATTCAGAAGGTGAGCACTCTGGAGCTGTTTCGTTATCCTGTTGCATATACAGCTTCAAAAAAGTACACTGATGCATTTGTGTAGATCCCTCCAGAACAAGAGCTATGAGAGATTCCTAGCAAGATAAACAGTTTTTGTACTTCTCTGACTGGGCAATTCCATTGCTTTGTTTTTTGGTTTTTTTTATTCTTGTTTTTAGATTATTTTTATTCAAATCACCAATAGTCAATGATTTTCTTCAAGATGAATATTGTGACTTCCCTGGAAATTGACAAACAACTGACAAAAATCAATTAATAGAAATCTTGTTTCAATAGCTGGGGTTTTTTTAGTGTATGGATGAGGTTCCTGGGCAAGGACACTTTTATGTAATTGTTGTAGAAGCTTGTTTATGTAATTATAAATCGTTCACTTTTAGTATCAAGACAGAGGATGACTGAAGTTTAACTTGCCTACCTCCAAAATTCCATCTGGCAAGTAGAATGTCGGAAAGCTTCTGCAGTATTTTGCCTTATCTAGTAGTCCAATTTATACCTGACTTGATAATCTGACAGAACATATGATCAACTACGAATAGTTGAAGGGGTGCTTCAAATTCTGTTGTGTGGCACTTCTGAGAAGTGAACTTTTTGTGCATATGGTTCTACTCAAGTGCTTAACTTGGTGACTGGGACCCTTTCTAGGAGAAAGGCTCTTTATTGCCTTCTTACAACCAGCTGGCTGTAGTACAGCGGCGCAGCCTTGACTTCCTTTCATGAGCAGGCAGCACCACCTGCTGATGAAAAGGGAAAGTTCTTATGATAGCAAAAGAGGTGATTTTATTTTCTTTTTCCTATTGAGAAACTCGATGCTAGAAGCAGAGGTTCTCCCTTTAAAGCCTTTTTCCGATACAGAGGACAGAAAGGTGTCTGTAGTAGGTCCAAGAGGTATTGAAACTGATTTAACTAACACTTCTGTTTTAAAATAGAGAATTTTAATAGCTTGGGTTTTTTTTCCCATCTGTGGGTGAGACATAATGGACTTAGTAGGAGGTGGCTGCAGAAGCGTAACAGAGAGCCCTTATTTTCTGGCAATTCAAGAATGAAATAGTCTAAAAGTGTTAACGCTTTTGTTCCTACCTTTTTCTTGGTGTGTATTTTGTATCGTACCACTGCCCCCCCACCTTGTATTCAGACTGCACACAGCCCATAACGGCTTGTTTAGTGCATTACCATTACTGTTCACTAATTTTCACTGTTGTGAAAGTGATTTAGAATTAAAAAAAAAAAATGGTTTTACATTGACGGGAGTGCACCGCCATTCCTTTGCGCTTGACAGCCGGACTGCGGTGAGGCGTTTGCCCGGGCCCTACCTCGAGGACGAGGAGCCCGCTGCTGCTCCGTGCCTCAGGAAGCGGGAGGGACAGGAACTCGCTTCCCCACCGGAGCATCGGGGCCGTTCCCCGAGGGGCAGCCGGGGGGCCCAGGCCCGGCCCAGCCCCGCGCAGCCGCGGGAAGCGCAGCCCCGGGAGCCGCTGAGCCGCCCGCCAGGGAACGAAGAGGGAGGGGCCGGGCGCGCGGACACATCCTGATTGGTCCCCGCCGCGGAAAGGGTGGGACAATCGCCCAGAGCAGCGCGGGGATTGGTCTGTGGCCGTGAGGGGGGCGGAGCGCCCATTGGCCCGCGGCGAGGAAGGGGCGGGGCGATGGCTGCCCCCGGGGCGGGGTGCGGGGCTGAGGTAGCGGAGTCCGGGGGGTGCGCGGTGCCGGGCCAGGTGCGGAGTGACCCACGGCGCGTGCCGTAGCGGTGACGTCAGGCGGGGGAGCCCCGGGCGGCGGCGAGGCCGGGGCGGGATGGAGGCGCCGCAGGGACCGCCAGGTGAGGCCGCGATGCGACCGCCGGGGTTGCGGGAGCCTTGCCTGCCGGGCCGCTAGCTCCGAACCCGCGTCTTGGCGAAACGCGAGCCCGTGTCCCTGGGAACGGTCCGGTGCGCGGTCTGCCAGCGGCCCGGGAGGGTCTTGCTCAGGATCGGGGCGGCTTCTCCGGGCTGTGCCGCGCGGGGTCCGTTCGTGGGGTCGCCTGCTGGGACCGGCCGGTCGCCCTGGCCCCGTCCCGCTCGGGCTCGGTCGCCCTCCTGGCTACGGGGGCCGCCTCTGTAACATTCCTCCTGTCCTGAGGGACGTGACAGACCCGTTCTATTGATTGTGTCCGCTTGCTTTTCCTTCGCGCTGTTTCCTGCTCTGTTTTCTTCATTTCCGTTACCTCTCCCGGACACTCGAGCCGTCCGGGCTCTGTCCCCCTCTGACCGGGAGCCCCGCGGCCCCGCTGGGCACAGGGAAACTGAGAGCAGCGCAGAGCGCGGTGCCTCCTGCCCGCAGGTCAGAGCCAGCGGGTGAAGCTCTGCCAGGCCGGGGTGCTGGGGGAGCTTTCACTCAGCCGTGCTGCAGGCGTCAGAGTCCTTTGGATCGGCCTCGCTCTCTGTGTTCACATTTGCATCTTTAGCGCCTGGTGGAGATGGAGCTGCAAGGAGCCTGGTTTGCAGGGCAGGTTCTCGAGTGGCGGCAATTCCAGGTGACTGCTGGGGCTGGCTCTGCAGCGGGGCACGGGTACACTTGACTTGGTGTTTTACTTCCAATCCTGTTTGGTGCTGAAAAGCAGTTTGCTTTATAGAAGAAGGTACATAGAGGCAGCTTCTCCTAACCCCTGTCAGTGTTGTGCAGATCTGAGGTCAGGTGTGTTGGTGTTCTGCATATCAGGAGGGCACAGAGATGCTCCCGGGTGTGGAGCTGATGCTTAGTTGGGATCTGAGATAGTAACTTACACCAGATGTCATGTTTGACTCCTCTTTAGCCCTGTAGTCTGCATGGAAACCTTTATGGGTGCTGCTGATCTGCCGGTGGGGTGGTCCTTGCTTCTGGCTGAGCAGCAAGTTTTTTTCTCTCAAATAGCTATTTGTGTTAAACCTACAAGGAGGTCTTCATCTTGGTTATTTTAAAATGTTGTTACTGACCTGCACAGTGGGCTGAAAGTGCATAGAAGGTTGATGACTTAAAGGAACTTAACTTTGGTATCAACTTTCCTGAGCAATTACTGAGTTTCAGTGTTCTTTGAAAAATGGAAGTCTGTGGTTAGTGGTTTTCCTTCTCTAAGTGCACTTCTTTCCTTATGCAACCTTATTGCAAGTAAACTTTCAGTAGCAGGAAGAAACTGCTTTGAGATCTGTCCAGCTATGTGACATATTCTTTGCACCATCCTGTGCTCATCCAGATCTGTCACTGTTTCTTTAATATGCCCACACAGCTGTTTGGATTTTGGACAGCATTTTTCTGTGTGCTAAATGGTGTTTGTGCACAGACATTCATGCTGTTCTTCTTAGCTTGCATGCATCTAAATAATTCTCTGTGCGGTTTTATGACAGTTCTAGCAGAAACTGTCATAAATTAATTTAAACTATTGTAACTATTTTCTGAAAGGGCAATAGGCCAGTAGCATCAATCTCTCTTCTGAAGTCTGATGGTAGTCTGGTGTTGGCTGCACAGGCTTTACAGGAATATTCATTCAAGTGTGTAATTCCTTCCTGGAAGTCAAGTTTGTTCTCTACTGAATAAAGTTTGCCTTTCCTTTCTTTCAGTTCTGGGAAATTAGTTAATCATACAAACAAGTACAAACGTTATGTGCTGAGTCAGTGGCATGGGGGAAATAGTAGCCTGGCCCTGGGTGGTTCTCTGTGGGAATTGTTACTCCAGACCAGTCATTCTTCCTCAAATCTCTACTCTGAAGACTGGTGAAGCTGTGGGTGAGCTGTTTTCTTTGAAAAGCTGCATTGTTATCTTCTTTAGAATGTGAAGGAGCAGATGGTGATGTTATGTCTGGAGAAAGAAAAAATAATATATAAGATATCAAGAGCTCAGCTTAGGAACTCTGCTGTCTGGGGTTACTGACTGCCCAGTATTGGCTTAACTTTCTACCTGTGAAGGTTTTCCTTTCAGTTGTGTAATTTAAGGTTGTTCTTTACCTGGGATGCAGCAATCTCTGTTTTCTCTCTAAAATAGTTGTTGTATGTCTCTTTCTTCCTGCATGCAGGTGAAGAAGTCTGGAGATGTCTGGGATGTGGGGACAGCATTGCTGCTGGCCAGCGCCTCTACAAGACTGTTAATGAAGCTTGGCACGTTGCCTGCTTCCGGTAGGTAAAATTTTAGTCTGTCAGAGTCTTCTTGTGTTGTTTAACTGACTCGGAATCTGGTGGGTAAGTACCAATATTAACAGGGTGTTCTTGCTGCTATCTCTGTAGAACTCTTGCTTGTGTCTGCACTTCAGTGCTTGCAGCAGCACCCCAGTGCTGACTTTCAGCCCCAGTAGCAGTCTGACACTGCCAGGCAGAGTGTTGCCATGCTGAGGCAAATGTATGCAGGAGTACAGATAAAGTCCAAATGGAAGCTCTGATTTACTGGTGGTGGCAGAAGCCATGGGTTGCATATTTGCCTTCAGCTGCGTTTGGATAGCTGGCAATTTGGCAATTTGGATAGCTTGTTGATTGGTACCAGGGAGAGAGCAAGAAGTTGGGGAAAACTATGGATAGGGGCAAGAGAGATCTTGCCTTTTGTTTTCTCTCCTTTTCACACAGTTAAAACATACAAACTTAGGAAATCTGTTGGATAATATTGCTTTCCACAAGAAAAAAAGGGATCTCTTGCGTGCTTTTCTTCTGATGGTAGCAGTAATGCCTCCCACTGGTGTTTCATAAATATTCAGTCCAGTTTCCCTGCTCCAGAATCACATTTCTTGAGGGGCCTATATTTTTCAGAGGTGTTGTGTACCTGCAGCTTCTTCTGGTTTGAATTTGGAGAGGCTGATGTTTTGGATACTGTCAAAGTAAATGGGGGAAAGGGCAGTCAAAGTGTGGCTTTGTAGCAATGTTTGTTGTGCTGAGATTGCCATATACTGCCCTGATTTAAAGAACCAAAACCACCTCACAAAATGACCCAGATTTGTTCAAGTGAGGATTATGGTCATTGGTGTACTAAAAAAAAAGGTGTATTGTGTTGTGAAAGCAGTGTTAGCTTTTTTGATTGGGAAAATGCTGCTAGTTATAATGCTATGTTGATAATCACAATTATAGCTTTATATCACCACAAATTCAATTCCTCTGGTTTTCTGTTGGTTTGAGCATTCATATGTAGCTACACTGTGCCAGTTTGTCTTAATCCTGGTTTTCTGTCCTCCCTAGAGAACTGGTATCCTGTTGTCAAGCTTCCTTAGATTCTGCCAGTAGCCAAACCCCAGTCTGGCTGTGCTACTTTCTTCCCTTTGAGTGTATTTCTGTTGTGGGTCTTGATTTGCAAATGTCTTGGTGCTTCTTGGTATTAGGGCTGTCGAGGTGGATACCAGCTGAGCTGGAGGTAAATCCTGCCCTTATGACACTACAGAGAACTTGATGTGAGAGTTTACATTGTATAATGGAAGTTTGGTGGTGTTTTTGCTGTTGCTTTGTTTTATAGAAGCAAAGATGCCAACTTCTCTTGATGTGTGATAACTTCTTGCATTTGCTGATGTGTTTCTCTGAGGCACTGTGCTTTTGGCTAGCTCTAGCACCCAGCTGAGCTGCCATGCTGAATGAACAATTGGAACTTGCAGTAAAGGAAGCTGCCCTTCCCTTTTTCCTAGTTCCAGGGTAGGACTGTACATGAAAACAAATTTCCAGCTTGCACTCTGTTCTTACTTTTCTTCTGTTATCCCTAAACTGTGCTGAGCAGCAATCTTGTGCTTGATACCTTGCAGCCAAACTTTAAAAAGCCTCTGAGGGTAAGAGCCTTTGGCAGCTGGTAGCTGTGAGTTCCGGCAGCTCTTGTGGAGTGTTTTTTTACAGTCTTCCTGTGGATTAGCTGACTCCCTGGCCTGGCACATAATTTCTCTAATGCTGCTTGGCACTGCTCCAGGCTAGTTAGCTGTGTTTATTCTTGGTCAGGCCAGGCTGCTGATCATGCTTGGCACTGGCAGGAGCTGACGTACATGCATGTCTCTGAGGATTTAAGTTTTTTGTCACTTCCCTCCTTCCTCAAGCTGCATGTACAGGAGCTTTGTCTCTGAAACCTGTGTTTTCTCTGCCTTGGCTGGAGGGATAAGCAAATCCCTATTTGTGTATCTTGGGTATTTTAAATTGTTCTTTGGCCAGCTGGTCCTTAGGCTTGAATCTGAGGGGTTGGATCTGGCTGAGGAAGTTTCTTAGATGTTTGTGTCATAATGTCTATTGTGATTTAACTCTGAATGTACTTTTGTGCTTCTGAATTCTGTTGAGATAGCATATGATTTCAAAGGTCATTGTTTTTCCCTCATACACAGTTCCTCTGGACTTGGGCCTTATATTGCACAGACCATCAAACTGCACCAAGAAAAGGAAAGAGTGGAGTGGCAAAGTATCTTTTTGATAGGTCAGGATCACTTTTACCTAAGGGTATCATTGAAAGGGGTTTTTTTGACCTGGATCATGTTGTTTTGCATTGAGAGTCCAGCGCTTTTTTTCCATATCACAAAAGATACTGCCTTGAATTATACCTTTGAATAAAGTATTGATTACTGGTATTTTGATGTTAATTGTTTGTTTGGTTTTTGTGTCAACGTCCCCTGATAAAGACAAATGAAAATAAGAACCTTCTTTCTGTAGGGATATTGCATATTTCAATTGGACTAGGATGGGATGACAAGACCAAGATACAACTTCATGGTTTGATGTTATGGACACAGCATTTAGTAAAAACACATTATTTGAAAACCATGGATTCAAATTAAACCCATTGAATACTTACAGGTGGAAAATGTGTTTGGATCCAAATGAAAAAAATATTATAAATGGTGGTAGGAATTCCTCCTGTTGTGGGATGCTTAAGAACTTTTTAGGAAGGAAGACAGCTAAGGTTCAGTTCCTTCCTAACCATGAAATATCAGAGGCTGCATAAATCTAATCTAAGTAGCCAAGCAGCACAGGTTTTCTTCAGAAATCTCAAACAAGAGCCAGACCCACTTCATCAGAGAAAAAACAGTTGAAGACGCAGAATATCTTCAACAAAAGTTACTGAAAGTGCTGGATTGCTGGCAATTTTGCAGTTACAGATTTAATAATACACCATTTAATTTACAGTAAAACCAATTAATTAAAAGCTGAAAAATCATCAGGAGTTTGGAGAGCAGAAAAGCTCTCCTTCCTTTTTTCTGGAAGGGTAAAGGAAATGGGAAAAATTTTATATGAATCCAAAATTTTTCATTAGTAGGTCTAACGCAGTGGAGATGATGGCAACCAGCAAATGTTAATTCAGTTGGGACAAATACTTCCCTTTTGCTTAATGCCAGATTTTTATGCACATGCGATGCAGCTTGACCTCAGGAAAAATTCTCATGGCTTTCTGTGTATTTTTAAAATTATATTATGAAATAGTTTGATGCTAATAATATAAATAATTGTATGAATAAAAGTCTAAGCTTTTAATATCTGACTAAATAGATATTAAATATTTTTATACTAATAAAGGATTACATTATTATGTATAATAGTAGTTATAAGCAGTAAGTTGACTTTCCAGTAAAAGATATTAAATACAGTTAGGAAGTAGCTAAGGAGATGGTTTTTTCTGTAAAAAACCCTGAAGTATTTATAATACTACATATATAAAATACTATATAGAGAGTGTATATATAATACTATACATATATATACATAATATATTTGTTTAATCACAGTAAAAACTGGCG
Source organism: Phaethornis superciliosus (assembly GCA_023637945.1). Lineage (NCBI taxonomy): Eukaryota > Metazoa > Chordata > Aves > Apodiformes > Trochilidae > Phaethornis > Phaethornis superciliosus. The sequence goes on from JAJQWJ010000020.1 coordinate 3,832,166, forward strand.
TACTACCTAGAGTTAAATCAGTTCACCCAACAGATTGTTTAGGGTTCAGGTGCTTGCACTAGTCTCAATGTGTTGTTCCATTTCAATTTCTATTAACCTTTACTGGAGCTAAAAACTAACCCACAAGGAGTATTGTAACCACCAGAAGGCTGCTTTTGATAAATGAATACTTTGAATAAAATGGAACAGGTATGGCAGAGTGCAGAACTCCTGCCTCTGTCTCCTGATGGTGTTCTAAAGTGAGTTTGAAACAAATTCTCCTTTTGACTGTCTCTTAGTAATGGAACAAGGTTAAAAGTAGATTCTTACCAGAGTCCCTGGTCACCTGGCCATTGTGTGCTCTGCAGTGTGACAGTTGTCCATGGCTGGAAACCAGAGCTGGATTAGCTCTCCATATTCAGGGGATGTCCTAAGCTCCAGGATACTGAACAGAAAGAAAAAACTATTAAAAAATCTAATAATTTGCCGACTCCATTGATTTGATTGTTTTGTAAAGACATGATTTTTCTGTACTGAATGGCATATTTTGCATGCTCAGCAGAATTTAGTGAATCACTTCAGCTCTTTTTAGATTTAGAGCCAGGGAAAGTCAAGGCAGGAAAATATGTATTGAGAGTTTATGTAGTTAACCTGGTTTGGGGGCTGCAGGATAAACTCAATGACTTCTGGAGGTATTTTCTAAATCTTTTAAAATATCTACTAAATCTCAACTTGTGTTCAAAGCAAATAATTTCTATGCTTTAGGAATGATCAAGAAACTGGTCACCTAACAGTATTCCATTACTGTGGGTTTTCAGTCTCCCTCAGACTATGTCTGGTAACACTTGATTATCCTTGGTGTTAGAAGCTTCGGTTTACTATCTTCAAAAATCCCCCTCGTTGCAATTTAAATCAATTTCTTCTAGTCAAATTCACAATGGACATGGAAAACAAGCATTTTTTTCCCCTTCTGTTATTCAAGTAACCTTTTCCTGTTTGAAAGCATCAATTGTGTCTCCCATGAGTCTGTCCTAAACTGAAGAAGCCCTGGATTTAGCTTTTTCTCATAGTCTGTATTTTCTAGACTTTGAATTACTTCTTTTAATTCAAACTGTTGGTCATAGTCTTCACTTTCCAAAAGATGCTTCCTCCCCATGGAAAACAGGGTCAACAGGGATCACAAATAGATCTATAGTGAGAGGATATGAAGCTCAAATGTTGACAAATAACAGGGGTGTGTATTAAGATGAATTTGAAATGGGGGGATGTTTGATGCTCTGAATCTTCCTTTAGCTTTTCAGCTGCAAACACAGCCAGGTTTGTACACACAGCATCTGAATTTGAGAACAGGAGTGATCACTAGTAACAGAGGGTACCTGAATGATAGCAGAAGCAGAAAGACAATAATCTCCTTTTCTTCACTGTCTTCTCCAGTTTCTGGCAGTTACAGAAAGCTAATTATAGGGCTTCAGAGGTGAGAGCTCTTTTCTAGTAATCCTGCAGACTCCTGGGAATGCTTCTTTGATGGTGTATCCCTTAGCATTGAAATTCACCAGCTTGCTTGAGAAATAGGGAGAAATAGTTGCTAAATGCCTGTTTGTACACAGATCACCATGACTGCTCAGGGGTTGAAAAATGCAAAGGAACAATGGAGCACTGTGCACGTGGACTGTGGCCACATTCCTCAGGGGAATCTGTCAGTTACAGGACATTAGGTACACCATTTATGTTTAAGGAGGAGCTGGGTATTCTAGTTCCAGATTTTTTTGTGAATTGCAGACTTGCACGGCTTGTCCTTTAGGGCACTGTTATCAGAGCATTGCAATATTAAGGTAATGAGAATTACTCATATAGCCCAGTATGTGGTAGGCTTTCCACATGAGTGAGACAGGATCCTTCCCTAAGGTGTCTAGCAGTCTGCACAGAAAAAAGCAACCAGTTTGAAAATGGGTGAAGATGCAGAGATGTAAGTGCTGGTCTTTTTGCCATTTGTGTTGCATTTACAGATCAGAAGCCTCTAAAACCATATATAATCTGTGAAGTTTCAATGAATTTAATTTCTTTGGTTTGCTTCTCAACTCACACATATTCAGGAGGTCTGCAGCCATTCAGGCAAGTGTGGTGAAGACAAAAATTCTATTTCCATCCTAATGTCATGCTTAGAGAAGGCATCACTGTGTTGATCGGAAATTCTGCTGCTGCTTGGAAGTCAGATGCAGTAAAGGAGATCAGCTGCACTTCACTGTTAGTTTTAGTTTACTCAAGAGCTTTCACTCAGAGGTATGTGCATATCAAAGCAGTATTAGTTTCAGTAGCTGATGTCAGGAGCTGACTCTGTCTTTCAACACCAGCAAAGCATGTGTTATGTGTAAGTGCCCTGGAAATACAATGAGGTGTTGGGATTGAACTGAAGTATTTGGAATGCCTCCAAACTGCACCCATGCTGAAACAAAGACTTGCTGCAGATTCTTCAGGGATCAAGCAAATGCCTCTTCCCCAGCTTCCCCACACATACCAAAGTGCCTGTCTGTGCCAGGGTAAATTTGTGTATCTTAGGGCTGGTAGATATGCTGAGTAATGCATCTGTCTGTAGACATGCTATGGGACAGCATGAAGTGTGTGGTAAAGAGGGTGTCTAATTGTGCAGCCCAACTCCAGCTGCTTTAAGGTATTCATCTCCTGAATATCACAATAGCTCTGTGATGCATTTCTGTGGGGATAAAAGTAACGGCTGTGACTCAATCTGCAATAAACCTAATGTAAAGTTATTACTGAGGTTGTTAATTTTTTCCTCTTGATTTGCTAGTTATATTTCTCAGACTTCTTTCTGGCAAAAATTACTAGTACAACTTCAAGCCATAGTAAGGAAAGCAACCCCTTGTTACAGCTACACATTTGTAGTGGAAATGCTGCCAGCATTTGTGAGAGAGAAGGTGCTGATATCTGACTTCACTTGGTGTAAAAGAAATGTGCTTTGGTGCATTTTGGTCCTCAGAGATGGTACAATTAAAGTTACATAGAAAATGTCCCCCCCACACACACTTGTTTATCAGCATTTTTGAAGTACAGTCATTCTGGCAGGAATTCAGATCTAGAATGTAGAAACACATTAACACCTTTTCCAGGAGGGCCCTTTTATCAGGGCTATTGTGTTCTCAAAAAGGTCATAGAGACAATTAAAAAAAGCAAGACGTATAATGAGAATTCTCTGTAGGAAAAAGTATCTTGCTGGCTACTGCTGGGGCTTGCTGCAAAAGTAAAGTAATTTTGATAAGATGTTTCCTGTTTAAATAGACATTTGACTGTGTGTCCTTTGGCTTTAAGGAAGTTTCAGAAAAAATCCCTTCCCAGTTGCTTAGCTGTCTGGGTGGTTTTTATTACTTTGAAGTTGGGCTTTATCTGCTGGCTTCATTCACAGACTAGCTGGCTGCTTATCACATCTGTGGATCAAATCTTCAAAGGTTCTGTCTGAAGCATTTGGATTTATGAGGTCATGTGGAATCACCTTGGAGGGAGTTCAGCCCATAGCAGCAGAATTGTAGGGAAAAGCTTTTGTCTGAAGGTGATACTGGGCAGGGGAGGGGCTGTGCAATGCACTGGAGGTATGTGTGTGCTGTGGGGTGGTGCTGATAGCCAGGGAAGCCTTGGATTGAGAGCCCTGGCCCATTTTCAGCACGCAACATATAGAGAATGTGGGAGACCAGAGTGCATTCCTAGACACAGACTCACCGTGTTGCTGCTTCCAGCAGAGCTGTGTGAAATGTCAGAAGGAATTAGACCCGTGCTGGAACTGACAACCACATTGGGCTCTGCAGCACCAGGCTTCACTGCACTTTTACAGCCAGGCTTAAAAACGGCACTGAATGAGTGAAAATTATGTTGTTTGTTTCTTTCTTTTTTTTTTCACCAGAAAGGTGGCTGCTTATTGAAAGTAAAACCAAATTACAAATAAATAAAGCAAAAAAAAGCAACCTTAAAGTCTGCCTGGCTTTCTGCTTACTTCAACAGCTGTCAGACCTGCAGCCAAGGCTGCCTGATCCCAGCCCCAAGCATCCCTTGAACAATATGCCAGCTGAGACGAGCATCTCCAGTAAAAGCACATCTGAGTACTTTAGCCTCTGGAACATTGCATGGGTTTCAGGCTGTGCTCAGGCATGCCAGGCTTTGCTGACTGTACAAAAATGGGAGGGCTTGGTGCAGCAGAATAGGTTTGTTACATTTCTGAGTGTCTCACAAACAGCTTTGGCTGATTAGGCCACTAGAGATCACACTTGGTTTCAGAGTAAGCAAAAGGATATAGCTATATGTGCTACAAGCAGGGAAGAGTACTTGTCTGTGCTGATTTATACCCCAGCTTCCAGTCAGGAGATGGAGATTAGGTTAAATGATTGCAATGATCTCTGTTAAAACAGCGCTGGAAAAAAAGGTATTTTTTCTTGAGTGAAACACGCTTGGTTACCTCCTGCAAGAGGATAAACAGACTGTAGGCACTGTGATGTAGTGTAAGCCTGTTCATCCCTCCTGAGGGATTTAGGAATGTATGTAGTAAACGTTAATTTGATGTGTTTGGAAATGTAGCTCACTGGCTTTGTCAGATTCTGCCTTCCTTGACTTTTCCATGTGCCGCTGCTGCCAGGAGCAGTTTCACGTTTATGCCCTTGGCTCTTACTTAGGTAAAAGCTGCTATCTTTCAGCACTGATTAAGGCAGCCCCTCTTTGGATCAAAGCTCCACCTCTCGTGAAGAAGTAGAGGTTATTCAACCTCTAGCCACACGCTGTCCTTCTGTAATGGCTCCTCCTCCCTTCCCACCCTTGGGTGGAACCAGAGAAGGGAAAACTTGACAATAGTTAGCAAGCAGCAGAGCTTGGAAGAACTACTGCAGAAGGATGCCCAGCTAGCCCAGTTAGCAGCCTGTCCTTCCCAAAGTGCTGCTGGTGCTGACTGAAGGAGAAGATGGTTATAGCAGTGGGAGCCAGGAAAAATCTGAAAAGCAATGAGCAGCCGAGAGACCTGGCAGTCCTTGGGCAGCTTCAGAGAAAGGTGAATTGTCTGAATCAGCGCAAGATTAAATGAGCAGTGGCTGCTGCCATGTTGGCAGAACAGAGCTGTTTGGAGGCAGTTGGACAAGTTTGTGGCTGAGCCGGTTTATCCAGTGCTGAAGATGGGAAGTTACTTGTCTGCCCCAGCTTACTTCGCTCCCAAGGATCCCTTTCGGTAAGTCTTGTGCAGGATTAGCAGTGGATCTTTTAAAGTCTCCTTTCCCCCTGTTGTGGTATCTGAAGCAGTTAGTGTGTGAGGCATGAAGAAAGAAGACCAGAGCCTGTGTGCAAGGAACAGCCAGCCTCAAACTGGGATCCCGCCTTGCTCCAAGGAGGAAAGAGGGAAGATGGTTATTACCATCTTTGCAGCTCTCTGGTATGAGGGAATGGCACCTGTGCGAGGCAGTTTGTGTAGCCCAGGCAAGCAGCTCCCTTCCAGAGCAACACTGCACATGTCACTTTACCTCATGCCCCTGTGCTTTGCTCCACTGTGGGAGGAATGAGATTACCAAGGTTGCTGCTGCTTATGTCTCTTCCAAAGCTTCTTGTGCCTGGGCGCAGTGCAGGGTGAGGTGAGGTGTGCTGTTGTGAGTTCAGGGTGAGGCACTTCATAATCTTGTTTGAGAAAAGAAATCAGGTGCTTTGCAGATAACTAGGGACAAGTAGCACACTACCCTTACATGGAAAGGATTCTTTTGTAATATTTTTGTTTATGTTAATAACCATTCTTGGACCAACAGTGAGGGTTGAGAAAGGTGATAGCTACAGAATGCATACAGCTTTGATTGCATGACATCTCCATAGTGAAAATTCTTAGTAGGGGTGAGCACAGGGGACTGACACTGATGTGCTGATATGGTAAAAGGATGGGGAAAGGCATGGCTTGCAGTTTCATTATCTCACTTCTGTTCCCTCCACTCAGATTTACTCAATACCGATCCTGTTCCTGCAAACACTTGTTCTGATTTGGGAGGAAGGTGTCTTTTTGTAAAAACAGTCTAGTATAGGAGTAAATACTGCTGTGCAATTGCTAAGCTTCTTTGGGCTACTTTCTGAAAGAGCATCTGCTTTCTGAAAAAGGAAAGTGAGCAGGTGTTGATTGTAACATTTGTAGGGCATCATGCTAAGCCATAGATACACCTTCACATAATTGTGTGGAAATGGTTTTAAATAGTCAGAGCTTAAACACTGTCTTCTAATACTTGGTCTGTTTTCTGGCACCTGGGTTTCCTTTTCTAGTGTCTCTTATGTAGCCATTGCACACACTTCTGCTAAGTCTGTGTGAGAAGCCTTCGGGTTAGCTACAGGCTGGATTATGTTTTATTCTGCAGCTTTCTGTCTGTGTGACTGTCCTCCCCCAGCTCTGCCTGCAGAATTGGAACCACAGCTCTTTTGAGCCTGTGCAGTGTTAACTGATCTAGCCTGACAGTGTGTGGGGGGGGTGGATTTTATTAATGAGCCCTTCTCAAAGGGATCTGTCTCCTCAGAGCCAGGGAAGTCTTTGCTTCCATGAGGGTATTTGCTTTCATTTAGATGTAAAAGAGATGCCACATCAATTGAATCTCCATCTCGCTGAAAACCAGGCTGGCTACCTGTTGTGACCTGATCCTTCTACCACCCCTGCACAAAGCCCAAGTAGCCATCAAGCAGCGATTTGTGAACTCTTTCAGCACCTGCTCTGCTAAAGAGCATCAGGGCTGAACCCTGCACCCAGATGCTGCCTGGGGTTCCCTGAGGATGGCTATGGGAAGCAGTATTATTTATTCTTTTTAACCAAGGCTGGAAAGTGAAGAGTCATAATGTAGAGGAGTGTATAATCAGTGTAGGGCTCTGCAGCTCTGAAAATGGTGGCTGGGCAGCAAGAGGAAACACATGGAGTGTGGCTGTTACCAGTCCTCCGAGAAACTTCATTACCACGCTTTGTTACTCTGTAATAAGAATAACAAATCATCTAGTGGTTTCTAATCTATAAAAGACAGAGGAGCAAGAAATCTTCCTTACTTTTAGTTGTGGTTACTGACAAAGATTAGCTCACTTAATACCTCTAGAAGTAATAGTATTTCTGTCTCAGCTGATGTGAGCCCTGGCGATGGCACTGCTGCAATGCCCCACACTCTGGTGGGGAGGGAAAGGAAGGAGTGGTAAGCTTGTATCTTCTGTGATAACATTCTGACATAGCTCTTTCTAATGAGAGTCATGTGGAATAATCATGTGATGCCTTTGTTATTTGGGTGAAGCAGTGGAAACAATCTTAAAACTAAAGCTGTGTGCTGCCAGTCAATTTTCAATGCCTGGCAAATCTAATTGGAATCTAAATCCAAATCTTTTCTACGTTACAGAATGCATGGTAAGTAACAAGATGCTGCTTGGCCATGTGGGCCATAGCCATATCCCCTTGCTGGCAGTGGTTAAGGACATAGCCAGTTAGAGCCATTACCAGCATCTTGCCTCTCTGGAGCTGGTTGCTTTGTTCCTGTTGCCTCACTGCCCTGGGTGGGGTTCTGAGCCATAAGCTCCAAACATGTCCTGCCCAGATTTGTTTAATTGCATAGCAAAGAACTAACTGCTTGCTGGCTCCACCTCCTCACCTTCATTTTGCTATGGGTGTGTTGCAAATTAGATACCAGGGCTTATTTCCGGATGGAAGCAAACTATTCAAAATGCTGTAAGGCTGGAATCAAACCATGAAGAAGTAGGGGAAAGGCAAAGGGAAGACAAGTGTAAGTAATCATCTGGAGCCTGTCTAAATGGAATTGCAGTTATTTTACAGAAATTTTAGATTCTTTTAGGGAGAAAAAGGAATGGTTGAAGGTGAAATTGCAGAGGGAGGGGTAAGGAATGGAAGGTGTTGTGCTTAAAAACAAATAAATAAATAACTCACATGCTTGGAGAGAACTTAGATAAGTCTTGAAGTCCTGGTGGAGCAGTCTCCAGTATTGCTGTCTGAATCCCAAGTGCAGGTCTGATCACAGTTCCATGTTTGAAGATGTAATCACTCTTGGAGCACATACTGGTACAGGCATGCATGCAGAAGCTGGTTAAGTGTGAGGCATCCGATTTGCCCATGCTGAGCCAGATGTTCCTGCCACAAGGTGATAGTAATCTTTGCTGTTAGCCTCCACTTGCTCTTTTCTCCCTCCCACTCACCTATTTGATCATTAGGCATGGGGTATTTACTGGAAGCCAAAACCCAGTGGTTGAAGGCAAAATGCATTGCAATGCCCTCTAGGTCTCTTGCATACCATGAGCAGGGTGTAACTGTGACAGTGCCCCAAGACTGTAATGATGCATGTCCCACTTACAGAAATGTTAAGTTATGGTTCCCCCTGCCTCAGACAAAACTGTCAGAACTCATTGCATGTGCTGGAGTTCTTTCCAATCATTGAGGAAGGAGAGGGCAGGATTTGAAGCTTCTCAGCTGGGAGAACAAACACTACAAAAGCTAAATACATTAGAAGGAGTGATTTTCCTGAGGGTAGGGTATGGCACTGAATACCTCATGAGGTGTGTTTTCCTCTCAAATCTTTGCAGTCTCTTGAGATGGAGCAAATAACTCTCCATGTTGGAGCACGACCAGCTTCTCATATCAGCATGCTCATTACAAGCTGGTGGAGTTCACAAGGAATGTCTTTGGCACAAATATGCTTTCAGGAAGCTTGTGAAAGGTGAAGTCAACAGTAGCTCTCATCTTACACCTGGGAGCATGTAAAAAGCAAATCTCCACTGCCACTACCTGTTTTCAGTGTATTTGGGGCTGTAGAGAAGCCTGTGGCTCAAGAAGGCCCATGCCCACCTAAACCCCCACCCTGGTACAAAAGGGTTCCTCTCCAGTGTAGTAACTGAGACAGTTGTGTGAGGGGAAGGAGAAACTTTTCCTTCCACCTTTGGGAAAGCATTGTACTCACCATGGCATTGATCCTTGAGGATCTTTGAACCAGTTATTCATAACTAACCTGCCTTGGATTCTGCACTCAGAAATGGCCAGTACCAGACTAATTTTCCTTTTAAAGTCTGAGAACCTGCTGCCCAGGGCTAATAGAATAATCTTTAGTGATGCAACTGCTGTCTGTGTCTTATCTCTCTATTAAGTCACACCTCTGTTCTGCAGAAGTTAAACTCCCTTGCCCAGTGCTTCCTGCTGAGGCAGGATTACTCTGTGTTCAGCAAGCCTGAAGATCTGGGTTCTGCTTGTGGTTTGCTAAAATGATACCTGCTATAGTAGGGAGGGGATTTGTTTGTTTCTTTCTTGGGGGGGGGTGTAGACAGAGGATTAATAATGGTTGCTTGTTGAAATGGGAGCCGACATTCTTTTTCACTATGTGAAAGATATTGAGACTCCCTTGAAGAAATCAGATTAATAGTTTGGTTTGGTTTGGTTTTTTCGTTGATTGGTTGGTTTGGTTTGTTTTTTTCCTCATGCTGTTATCAGCAGAAAGAAAGTGAGAGCAATTGGGGGTAGAGGTGGAAGATTTTTCTCTAAGTTAATTGGTGGATGCAGTAAAACTGTCCCTCAAAGGTATAGTGCTGCATTGACCTTCTGGAAGAGAGGTCTTACAGAAGAATCAAAAGTCTTTCCACAAAGACTGGTGCAAAACTGGCTTTGCTTTGTATAGAGAAGCACCCCTTCCTAAGCTGGCTGAGGAGACACGGTCACAAGACAGTGTGATGCTATAGAGGCACTAAACAGAAACACATCAGAGCTGCCTGTGTGTTAGGCAATTCTGCAGCAGTAAGCCTGCATGCAGGAAGAGGGAGAAAGTAGAGGAGCAAAATTGATAAGGCAGAATTTATAAACTCACTGGTGTGTTGTAATAAATGGATGGGGTTTGCTTTTAATTTTAAAAGCTTGTCTTTTCTTTTATAGTGGTTGATACCACCTCTTCTTTGAAACCTTCATTTTGGTGCTAATCCTTAGTTGAAAAAGCACTGGAAAATGGAGGGGTTTAGTACAACTGTAGCTAGAAGAGCTGCTGACTGTCTGTTTTCTCCCTGTAGAAGAGGAGCTTTTACATTGATCTGTGACTTGTTGCCAACTGGAGCCTTATTCCTTTGTTTCCTTCAAGGTGCTCTGAATGTCAGGATCCCCTCACTAACTGGTACTATGAGAAAGATGGGAAGCTGTACTGTCACAAAGACTACTGGGGGAAATTTGGGGAATCCTGCCATGGCTGCTCTCTGCTGATGACTGGACCTGTGATGGTAAGGACTACAAAGGAAAGGACTCCTGCCTGCAGGCAGGACATGCCTGTCTCCAACTCCTCAAACTTGGTTGGGAGTTGCCTTAGCTATTCAGATAACCAAATACAATGAAGCTAATAATGTCTTCACTACTCTATAATCTCTAATCAGAGATTAGAAAAGAAGCTTATGTGCACATCTTCTAGATAGGGATTAATTTTGAATGTGGGGATAATTCTTAAAGGAAGGAGTTGTGAGGATCCGAAGAGCATGAACAAAGGAAGTAAGGTGCTGAAATGCACAGGCATGAGAAATGGAAAGGTGGCTGAGCAGACATCTGTTCAGTTTCTGTAGCACAGTGCCTCAACGTCTCCATGGGGTGATTTTCCACTGCAGAGTCAAACCTCTCAGCTCAGGATAAGCAGCAGGTTCTGGCTTGGGGAAGGTTGCCATCCAAGTCTCACCTGGACTGGGGCCAGAGTGGTTTTCTGGCTTATGGTGTCTTGAAGGAATATTAGGCCCAATTGCTTTGAAACACTGAACACTGCCTGCACAATATGAGGCTCACCTAAATGTTCCTCTCCTTGCCACATTCTTGAAAATATTTACCCTTTAAAGCTGTCAAGAATTAAACATAACCATTCTTTTTCTAGAGCCTAAATAAAAGCAGCATGGTACTCAGGAATATGATTGCTACCTCAAAGAGATCTACTGAGAAAAGTGCAGACAATTTCTCATTGCATGCACAAGTCTTTGCAAAAGACTGTCCATAAGGGAAGTTCTCATAAGAGAAACAGAAAAACAGATCCATGAATAACAATATTCTTTAAGGTATTTTGCTGTCTCAGTTTCAGCTCACTTTTTTTTTTTTTTTTTTTTTTTTTTCCCTGTTAGATGGCTGGTGAAGTATCCGAATTTGTGCATTGCCTGTCTGCCAAAAGTAAAAGCTCTTTCAGCTTTATTAATTCAGGCGTAGCGTTAGTTATCTTGCCAAAAGCAACTGAACAGGAAGGTTTAATATCTTGTTTACTAGTCTGCAGCAGACTATTAACTATTTTTGATAGCTGAGCAGCTGCCAAATATAGCAGTTTCCTGTGATGCAAGCTTTGCTTTGCATGTTGACATGTTTGCTTCAGAGAAGTTTTGCAAATAAGGTGGCAAGGATGGGGCTCAGGAGAAGTAGAATGGCCTAATATAACTCCCCTGTAATAAACTGCCACTTGACTTTGAGATCTGAATGATTATATTAATGAGAAAGGAAAGCTGCATCTGCTGATGGATTTTGGCCCTGCTAAGCTACTCCCTCTTATGTCTGTAGGTGGCTGGTGAATACAAGTATCACCCCGAGTGCTTTGCTTGTATGAGCTGCAAAGTGATCATTGAAGATGGGGACACGTACGCACTCGTCCAACATTCCACTCTCTACTGGTAAGAGGGAGCTGAATGCTCCACTAAGGAATTCCTGGAAGCTGCTTTTTGAGGGAGAGAGGAAGGAATGGAGTACACACTAAAAACCACAGCTTATGGTCAATGAGAGAACTTGGAAGTGTGAGTTGGGCAGGGAGGGATATGACACTGGCATAATGACTTTCTTCACTTCTTCTAGTGGAAAATGCCATAACCAGATTGTGCTGACACCGATGATAGAAAAACACTCCACTGAGTCTCTGCGTGAGCAGCTGCCTTACACGCTGACCCTCATCTCCATGCCAGCAGCTACTGATGGCAAGAGAGGCTTCTCTGTGTCTGTTGAAGGTGGCTGCTCCAGCTATGCCACTGGTGTCCAGGTGAAAGAGTGAGTATGACAAGGCTGTGTGCAAGGTAGATACCTGTGCAGAGGGAGCTGGTAAAAATTCTGCAGTGCTGCTGTCCTGCCAGTTGACTTAACTGCAGAAGGGATCTGTCTCGGCACAACAGGGATGTAAGTTGGCTAATAGCTATTTAAGTTTGGCCTCCCTTTCACTCTTGTGACTACCTTGATTGGTAACTTTATTTCTCAGTGCTGTCTCCTTCACTGAACACAAAATATATGGTGAATTGTAATGGACCATCCATTTTTGCCATTGGGTTAATGAAGAGTTCTCCCCAAACCAGCACTTGGTCCAACAGTAGCTCCCTGTGTTGATAGATTAGCATTGGGTTTCTTCAGAATACTAATAGGAAGGGAAGCTTCAAACATATTTTTATAATTTTGGGCTAAACTGACTTCATACACACACTGTAATTCCCATTTTTAGAGTTAACAGGATGCACATCAGCCCAGATGTCCGAAACGCCATCCACCCTGCTGATCGTATCCTGGAGATCAATGGAGCTCCTATTCGTACGTTGCAGGTGGAGGAGGTGGGTAGAGTTCTGGTTTGAAACTTCCTTTTCATCTGTCTTCCTACAGCTTTTCTGTTTTTCATCACTGTACACCCATAGGACTCAGGCTGATGGTAGGAATGAACATGCAGACACATTTTTCTTTGGCTTGATTGCAGGTGGAGGACTTGATTCGCAAGACAAGCCAGACACTTCAGCTGCTGATAGAGCACGACCCCGTCTCACAGCGCTTGGACAGGCTTCGTTTGGACTCCCGTATACCCACTCACATAAAGCCCCCCATTTCCCCACGCTCCCTCTCTCCACTGGATATCAAGGAGAATCTGGAAGGAACGCTCCGACGGCGCTCCCTCAGGTAAGGGCTGGGAAGCACTGTCTCTGACCTCGAGTGCCTTTGCCCTGCGCTGCCTGGCTGGGCTCTCAGTGCACAGGCCCTGCAATTGCAAGGGAGGGCAGAGATGTGGCTCACCTCTGACCTGAGCCTTGGTCTAAATCATTGGTGAAGTAGTGGAGAGCTTTAGGTTCTGTTGTTGACACATGCTCTCTTCATTCCCTCTCAGAATAGCAAACTTCCCCTAATGAAAATAAGGAGGTCTACTTTTAATATAGGCAAGCTATCAAGTTTTACAGTTAGAAAATGTAAAGATCAGATTTTTACCAGTCCTAAGTGTCTGGGGAAGAATGTGTCCATAAAGGGAATATATCTGAGACCTGGGATCCAGGAAAAATATCATCGTCCTAGACTGGGGAACTCAGTTGCTCATTTAGTCATTTACCACGATCTTAGTCTTTGTTTAGATGTAGCAAATGCTGCATGTTCACACTTCCTCTTCCTGGTCACAGAGCATCACCTCTGACTGATGGTGCAGATGAGTTATTGCTAGGCAGTTCTGACTTGGAAGCTTCCCTAGGTTTGTAAGGAGCTTCCACAGTGCTGGGAGAGCATCTGGCATTTGAAATATGAAGAGTACTGAAGCACATCTAGAAACTAGTCCTGTAGGAGCTAATGATGGGACACAATTTCCTAGAAGCTTCCCTGATCATCCTGTCTCCTTTGTTTCCTAGGCGAAGTAACAGCATCTCTAAGTCTCCTGGCCCCAGTTCTCCAAAGGAACCGCTCCTTCTGAGCCGTGACATCAGTCGTTCCGAATCCCTGCGTTCCTCTTCCAGCTGCTCCCAGCAAATCTTCCGGCCCTGTGACCTGATTCATGGTGAAGTGCTAGGAAAAGGATTTTTTGGACAAGCAATCAAGGTGAGAGAGGTCCCCAAACAATCATCATTTATTTCAATTACAGCACTGTCTGCCTGTCTCATGATCCTTCACCACTGTCTCAGCAACCTTTGCCCTGCTGATAGTGATTGGTCTTGGAACTCATCTGGTTTGCTCAGCAAGATCCATTCTTTTATTCCATCCCCTGAGCATGACTGTCTCTGGCTGCAGGCAGTTTTGAACTTGTCCCCTCTGAATGTCAACCTTGGCCATACATACTCATCTCTCCCGAATTAGATTTAGAGTTCCAGAGTGCCTGTATCACAGCAACCACCTGGGTGAGGTGGGGAAGATGAGGAACAAACTACACTTCTCTTACAACCATGTTTCTTACGAAGAGGTACATTCAGGTACATTCAACTCCCCAGTACAGCATTGCTCACACACTTGTAGTGTGCCACGCTTGAAGGTTTGCCTGGCTGTTTTAGTGACCATCTCTGAACCCCTAGCAGAGCCTAAATGGCTTGTCAGTGTGGAGGTAATGGTCAGGTCTTGCATGACTCTCTCTTAATTAAAATTTCCACTAATAGCAGTTCTCTTATATGTAAGGTCTCCTGTCTTAACTGGGGGTCCTTCAGCAGCTCCTATTGTGGCATCCCTGACAGCATCAAGGGGTTGGCTTCCTCTGCCTTACCAAGGTGCTGTGAGCTCCTCAGTACAGCACTCAGCTCCTCAAATTGCTATCCAACATGTTATAGGGCTTCTCTCCTTACACCTCCTGTGTAAACTTCAGCTGTTCAGCCACCATATTCATCTCATGCTTCTATGGGAGGTGGCGAGCCAGCACTATGGACCCAAGTGCTTTTCCTCCATACTAATGAGCATATTTCTCTTCTTCTCTGCTTATAGAGAAATAACAGGTCCAGGTAAGCAGAATCTCTCCTCTGTCGCATGCTTTTGTCATCTGCATCCCCAAAGTTAATGGCACAAAGGCATTTATTTTCTGCTCAAATTACCTGATAGCCATCCTGTTCTGGTGCATGCTCTGGGAGTTAAAATTGCCCTCTTAAGAGTTTCATCATGACACTTGTTTCAGTTTTGCTGCTATGTCAGCTTAAGAATTCCACTTAGCCTTGTCTTGTCTTTGTCTCTTCACTTCCCTTTATCTTTGGGTATTAGATGTCCCTGGCTTTCATGTCCCTGGCTGAAATGTGCAGTGTTCCCTGGCTCGCTGCTTGTAAATGGTGCGTGATTTCAGACAGGAGCAAAAGAGTGTTGTATTCTTGCCTCTACTGCATTATTCCATGTGTTTTTATTCCACCTGTATTGGCCTTGCTATGTCCCATGGTTCCAAACAGAACTAATGTGATACAGTGTCTGCAAGAGCTCATCAGTCTCCTAAATACTGTAACAGGGTCTTGTCCTCTGGATTGCAGTTTTGGAGGTTTTCTAAAAGGCTTTTTATTTTGAAGGGTACAAGGCAAAAAAGTGACACATTTCCTGAGCTTCAGACTGACTGTTCTCAATGCAACAAGTACTGTATCTGGTCAGAATATTTCCCTTCTGTTTCTAGAGAGAGGATGGTTGTTTAGTTACTTGGAGACCTTAGAAAGACTGAGCTGTCCAAGTTAAACAACTGAAGGGGAGAGGATTTCCAGATTAACCTGCTCATCAGAGTGTAAACCGTTTCTACTCACTCATGCAAGCAAGGCAGAGCTGCTTAGAAGCACCACAGAAAAATGCCAGGAACTAGTTGGGTACAGGAAAACAGTTTTTGAGGAACTGAACTTTCTTTTCATGTCAAGAGCCAGAAAATTTATGGCCTGATGCTTATGGGGGATTTCTCTGTGTTAGCCATCATTCTGGCACATTCCTTGCAGGTAGCAAAAAGCTGTTCCCAAGGAGCATGGTAAAATAACTGCTTCCTGCCCTCCTGCCCTAACTGAACAGCCTGTATGTCCCAGTCCCATTGGCACATGATTAAGTTTGATAAGCTCATCAGAAACCTGAAAGGAGAAATTTTATGCGGTTTCCTAGAGATCCCTGGTCTCCAAATTTTCTCCCATCTATATTCCTATCTGGATGGAGGAGAATCTTACCCTCTCTTTCAGAAGATTTGCAAGAGCATTGGAGTTACATGTTCTTGAGCCTTGCCTGTAGTTGTAGTGTCTGTTTCCAAACAGGTAACTCACAAAGCAACAGGAAAGGTGATGGTGATGAAGGAGCTGATTCGTTGTGATGAGGAAACACAGAAGACTTTCTTGACAGAGGTAGGAACAAGATGTCAAAAAGCTTCTGAGCTTTTGTGGTGAAACTGCAGTGTGGTGGAACTCTTCCATCTTCTCCAGAAAGACAGCAATCATGCCAGCAGCCTGGCAGGAACCAAGGTGCTGAGGAGGGAAGCATCACACAAGGAAAAGCTGACACGAGCTGAATGTTTGCTGTACTGAAGTGTGACTCACACTGAGCAATAGACATGGCTTCAGCTCCCAGTTCATTAATTTTTCAGTGATAAAAAGCAGTCTGAGTCTGAGGCAAATTAAGCTGTGCAATACATAAAGGATTTATCCCTTGAGCCTTGCACATAAATACAAATGATGAGGGTAAATATTAGTAAGATATTTGAGACTCCTACTGTATTTAAGCTAACCTGTTTTCTTGGTAGCTACCTACCATGTTCACAGTCAGACTGAGCTTAAAGGTAGCTTCTTAAACACTTGACGCTGCTACTCCAGCCCTGACACATGCAGCACAGACCAGATAGCTGCCCTGGAGAGAGGTCCTGTCACTTAAAAGTTAGCTAAACTCAAGGGTGTGCATCTCAAAGACTAAGAACAGGGTAACTGCAGTGTGAAAATGAAAAGGCAACAGTTAATTGACTGCCCTAAGTTTGGGGTTTGAGTATATGCTGTGATTCCTGCAGGGAACCTCCAGCATGGGAGTACTTGTCACCACAGAGCCAGTCTGTCAGGACTTGTTCCATTCTCTTCTTCCCTTCTTTCACTCTGCTTCCCAGGTGAAAGTGATGCGCAGCCTGGATCACCCCAATGTGCTGAAGTTCATTGGTGTTTTGTACAAGGACAAGAAGCTGAATCTCCTGACTGAGT
The DNA here is from genome assembly GCA_023637945.1 of Phaethornis superciliosus. Lineage (NCBI taxonomy): Eukaryota > Metazoa > Chordata > Aves > Apodiformes > Trochilidae > Phaethornis > Phaethornis superciliosus. The sequence continues at coordinate 3,849,005 of JAJQWJ010000020.1, forward strand.
ACATTGAGGGGGGCACCCTGAAGGATTTCCTCCGCAATGCGGTGAGTATGGAAGCCTGGTAGGTCTCTATTCAATGAGGCTGTTGGTTGTGTCAGCCTTATTATGGTGCTTGTTGTTAGTCGTCTTCTGGGCTGTGTGGAAAAGCTGCTTCTTAGCTGTGGGTGGCCTGAGGCAGGAAGCGCCTTCTTCCTGGGGCTGTATCATCTTTCTCTGACAGCTGCAGGAGTCCCTGTTGCAGAGGAATTGCTGTCACCAGCTGGTTGGTAAGATAGTCTCTGACCATTGAGGACTTGTCTTTCAGGACCCGTTTCCATGGCAGCAGAAGGTCAGCTTTGCCAAAGGAATCGCCTCTGGGATGGTGAGTTGGACTGTGCCCTCATCACAGGGTCAGGCTTCAGCAGGGTGGTGTATGAGGGGTTGTGGATGTTCCCTGACTACTTGCCACTGGTTGTTGAGGTCTGTAACTGTGAAGAGACCTATTCATTTGGGAACCCCTAACACCAAATTTTCTCCCTCTGTTCCAGGCTTACTTGCACTCCATGTGCATCATTCATAGAGACCTGAATTCACACAACTGCCTAATCAAGTTGGTGAGTTACACCTCTCCCCACAGTGTGCTGCTCCCCTCCTTGTTGTCCTCTTCCCTTGGTTTTCTCAACATGGTGTTCCCTTTTGTCAGGGTGGAACTGATTTCAGAGAGGCTTTTAGTGCCCTAAACAAGGGAGCTTCATCTTCACATAGGATTTTCCAGTCTGATGGAGCTTTCACTGTTTCTTTGTTCTGTTCTCTTTACCCCTTCTCCTGTGGTAGCATCTCCTATTAACAGTCACGTTAGGAGAGTTAGGACAGCTCCTGTTCTTTATCTCAACTACAAAATGTTCTCTACATCTGCTTCTCTTCTTTTAACCATTTGGTGACTTTTTTTTAATTGGCACTTAGACTTTCATCCTGAATTGTCTGAAGCCTACATACTAATCTCGTATCTCAGACAAATGAACACGGGCAAGAGAATGCAGCTACACAAAAATCTTATGACCTAGTGTTTTAAAAAGAGAAAGCACACATGTTTGCATGAACTTTCCCACTTGTCTGAATCCTAAGTTAACTCCCAGACAGGTAGAATGGCAGGGTCTGAAAGAAAAGGTCCAGGTTTGCCCTTGCCCAAGCCAAATTGAGGAGATCAGTGTTAACAACCACAGAGGAAATAAGATAATAGAGAAAGGAAATGAAGAGTTGGGATTGTGAATTGGATGTCTTACACCTGTCTGGACAGCTTACTATGCTCATCTGGCCGCAAGAAACCTTGATAGCTGCCCTTACATGTAGTTGATAGTGAACAGGATTTGCAGCCTCTTTGCTCCTGAGGGGAACTGAAAGGAATTGGTGGTTTGTCCTGAATCCCTTGTGCAGGATAAGACAGTGGTGGTGGCTGACTTTGGTCTGTCTCGGCTGATTGTGGAGGAAAGAAAAAAGCCCACTTTGGAGAAGCCTTCTGCCAAGAAACGAACCCTACGCAAGAGCGACAGGAAGAAGCGCTACACGGTGGTTGGCAACCCCTACTGGATGGCCCCTGAGATGCTAAATGGTGAGGTGCTGATAGCAGGGTGCAGGTGAGGTGACAAGGTGTAGGGATGATAGGATTACTGAAAGCTTCTGGACCCTAGTAACAATCAAACCTATTAGAGCATATGGTTTTAGACCTGATAATATCTAAGCTTATGTATATACACAGGTACCCCAGCTGCACTTCCCTTGCAGTGCCTGACCTGATAAGTCTTTGCACCAGCCAAGGTGATCTTTTGGGTCTCACAGTAGTATTCTTCATGGCTATGGTATTGGTATTGGTATTGTCCAGCACAGTCAACCATGGAAGGGAGGAGTTGGCTTCTATCCCCCAACTTAACCTTCTCCATGTTGCTTTCTTGTGTGCTGTTCTTTTTTTCTTCTCTCAAGGCTTAGAGGCCCTGCTGGAGTCTGAGGCTGCTTCTCAGAGCCTGTCTCAGATCTGGCATTTGTCAAGAGAACAGCAAGAGCATATTCTGACATCACCTCTGAAAGCAAGGCTGTTTACCAGATACTGGCTCGAGATGGGTGTGTCTGTAAGCTGATAATGGCATGCTTGGAGCCAGTCTCCCTTCCCAGATTCAAAGTGCTGCTAGTGTGTAATTTATTATCACTGCAGTCACTGCAGCAGGGACTGGGCACTTGCTGTCTGCTGGGGAAGCTGAACTCTTGACTCAGTGCACCAGAGAGATGCACTAGAACAGCAATTGATGGGCATGGGCAGAAGCTTTCTATAGTTATCCTTAGCATTTGCTGAGGCCTCTGATACACGAGGCATCTCCATCTTGTCCCTTAATCCCTCAGCAGAAGAAAGAAGTGGAGTCAAAATATGATGGCAGTGTACAGGAAGATGCAGTTGGTATACATCTTGGGACAACTGATTTAGCTCAGACTTAAGCCTCACTTTGTCTTCTTTTAGAGCCCTCCGGTGAATAGGCTTAGTTAAAATTTGGACTGGCAGCTCTTGGAGTGGGTGGATGGGAAGCTGTCTGTCACACAGTTGAATGTCTTGTTTCCTGCAGGACAGAGCTACGATGAGACAGTGGACATCTTTTCATTTGGGATTGTTCTTTGTGAGGTAAGACCAGGACATGGCACCTTCAATGGATTTCTTCCCCACTGCCATTTCCTTGCACACATTGTATCAGCCAGTTCTCTGTGTCTTGAGTGTGCAGTCTGTGACTAACAAGATTACCCTGCCTCTGCTCCCTCAAGGAAGGTAACTGTCATGAAAATCTTTGGTCCCAGAGAGAGTTTCTTGCCAGACTGAAATAAATACAGAGGTTCCTCCTGGCCCAAGAGAAGTTATAAAAAAGTCCATTGAGTTTGGAGCCCTGGTATCCATTTGGAAGTAGACATATTCCCTGAAACTGTCATACTTTTTTCTTTTTGTAATGCCTCATTAAAAGAACAACCAGCTATATAATCTTAGCAAATTCAGGGCCTCCTTTGTGCATAGCACTTCACTTCAAAGGGGAAACTGAAACCTTTTTGCAGGTCGATTAATGAAGCTTGCACCCTAAGGCTGTTGGCTTAGTTTATCTCTGAGCCAATGCAGAGTGTTACCATTACATCAGGCTTTTCTGTCTGCAGTGCAAAGAACACCACTCAAAAGCTGCAAGGTATATTCAGTTTAAAAGGTGTGTAAGACAGTGGAAATAAAGATGAAAGGTAGGGTGTTACATGTGTGGATAATGCAGCAGCTACAAGAGTACCAGGGGAAACCAGCAGAGTTTTATCTTTAATCTATGGATGAAGAAAAGAAAGTATCTGTGCATAATGCTTTGTGGCTGCATCTGGAGCTCTGTTTACACTGGGCCCTCCAGTTAGAGAACATTGGGGTTGTGATAGATTTAGGAACTTGAAAAATCTGTGTGCAGGATTAAAACAATTGCTTCATCTAGAAAAAAAGACAAATAAAGGGGTAGTAGCAGATGAACATTTTCTTTGTTACCAAAATAAAGATGCTAAAAACAGAAGCTACACACTCAAACAGATAAGGAAATAACCCTGCCAAAACACATAATGGGCGTTCCACTGTCTGGTTCCAGGATGTGGTTATCCTGCTGGTTTATTGGCATAGAAAAGCCTGTGTGGTTATAAATAACAGCCTTTTTGTGATACCTGATGAGGCTTTAAACCTAATATTCTTCCCCATGTGAGAGTTTATATTGACATTGACCTTGTCTGAGTCCAGAATCATCTCATAGCTCTGCACTGTGTGTTCCTCCCCTCCCATTACACTGAGTCCCCTGGTGCTGGAGGTGGAGAGTGCACCTCAGCAGGTTGGGTGGGGAGCACTGAGACTTCTGAGTGCTGAGGCAGGGCTTCTCCCTGTTCCACCCAGCCCTTTTCTCTACCAGCTCCACTGCAACTACCTGGGCTTTGGTTATGGTTGTTCTCTCTGCACCTACCCTCTGGCTGTGGGTAAAGCTGAAACTGCCAATAACAGAACTCAGAATTTGTGGTGCTCTTGACATCACAGCATCATTTAGGACAGGTTCTGTGGACAGAGGAGCTTTGCTGGTTGTGTGGTAAGATTGTATGAGAAGGGAGTGATGGGTTGGTGAGCAGGTTGTGTTGATTACCTGCAATCAGGCAGGGCTGCATTATCCCCAGCAGCATAAAGCACAGTATCTGGCCCAGCAGTGAGATGCTGTTGAGCTCTCTAAGAGGTGCACATCATCCTGTATCTTCTAGCAGAGAGGCCCTGGGGAGAAAAAAGAGGCAACTGGACCTTCCTTCACAACATCAGTCACATTGCCAGGTCTTGAGATCAAGTTTCACATGAAGTTTGTCTGTATGCAGCAGTTTGCTCATTCCCCTGTGCAGCTAACCCCACTGGAAAGGAGGAACAGTGTTTCTGCTTTTTATCTTTCACCCTAATACTTTGAAGTATTTAACACTCTGGAACTGTTGCTGTCCTTAAGTGTTGTTCTCATTTTTTCCCTAGATCATAGGCCAGGTTTATGCTGACCCAGACTGTCTCCCACGTACACTGGATTTCGGCCTGAATGTCAAGTTGTTCTGGGAGAAGTTTGTTCCTGCTGACTGTCCTCCAGCCTTTTTCCCTCTGGCTGCCATTTGCTGCAGACTGGAACCAGAGAGCAGGTATGTTTGGGATCTGGAGTTCTCTGTTTTGTTAGACTGGAGGATGTGTCTGTACCCCTTTAGTGGAAGGGTTGCTCTGCACCAAGGGTGGAAGATATATCTTCCAGCCTTCAGTGGGAATGCTCAAAGGCTGCCACGTGAAGAGACACTAACAAGTCATCAGCTTGGAAGAGAGACTTCTGTATACGGTTCAGGTCTCTGAAACAGTTTCTGAGACAGAGAGGAAAGAATCAGTTATTGTTCAGGGTTTGTTATGTATAATAAGTAGGGGCAGACCTTGGCAGCAGCTCTAAAAGGTGAGTACTTCATTTGATTTCAGTTGTGAAACTTGTAGCTTCAGAACAGTGTTGATACCAAGTGGGTGCCAAAAGAGCCAGACTCACATGGCCATTGGCTGTAAAAAGCAGGTAGCCCAGACTGAAGGGATCTTGGCAATATTGGAAGCTGAATGGGGAAGGATCATGTCCCTGGTCATACCTCTAAGCATAGGACAGTGGCCTGGACAACTGGCTTAGCCTTTCCAGATGCTGTTCTGCTTCCTCTTTCCCACTCACATTTCCTCACTACTGCTTCTAGGCCCCCTTTTTCAAAGCTGGAAGATTCCTTTGAAGCTCTCTCTCTCTACCTGGGAGAACTTGCCATCCCCCTTCCTTCTGAGCTGGAGGAGCTGGACCACAACGTGAGTGTGCAGTATGGGCTGAACCGTGACAAGCTACCTGAAAACACAACCTAGTCAGCTCCTCCTGCTGCCTGCACCAGTTCCATTGGAGTTGGGAAGAGGACAGGGAGGGAGATGCACTTCAGCCACTTCCAGGGCATTAAAGGGGCACCATGCTGTGCATTTGCTGCATTGCCTCTCTCTCCCCACCCAACACCCTTCCTCCTGGACATCCTGATTCACTGTGGATTTCTGGCGTGTTTCAGAAGCAAAGAGGGCTCTTTCTTGCCAACTGCACCTAGGAAAGCTGCTCAACACTATTTTTTTTGGCTTGAGAAATGTTTCTCTGGCCTTTTCAGGCTTCTTTACTGTGGTGCCTTAGAACTTGGCTGCAAGCTGTGAAGCCACCCTGGCCTGTCTGCCAGGGAGGGAATTGCTATAGGAGACTTCCTGGGCAAGGACCAAAACTTCTGGAACTACTCCCACCGACTACCCCGCTCAGAAAGCTGGGAAATTGGACACCTGGCAGAAGGCCCCACCAGGACAGCGTGTGCGTGTGTGTATGTTTGTGCATGTGTTTTCCAGAACAACCCACTGAGATTTTGGCCTCCAATGCACATTAGAGGAGGGAGCGAAAAGCCCCAGGAATTGGGCAGCTCTCCTGAAATACCTTGTCTGTGGGGAAGCATGGATGAATTTTTGTTTTGGTTTGGTTTTGTGGGTTTTTTTCCTCCTCTGTCTCTGAATACCTCCAAAAGCCTGCCTAGAAACACTAAAGACTGAGCTGCTTGCCCCTCCTGATTGTAAACAAGGCAGGCAGTAAATGAGCCACTTAAGCATCTTCAGACTGAGCCTGCAGTGAGTTTGCCTGCCCAAGAACCTTAACCTAAGTGAAAGTATTTGAACCTGAATGTGGAGAACTGGACTAGGCACTGGTTATGGATATCCCTGGAGTGCTGAAGCTGCTTGAGCTCTAGCCTGTGGATGTGAGGTGATAAAAAGGGTGGCAGAAGGCACTCTTAAGAAAGCCAAAGGACTTTGTGCATGGACAGTGGCAAAGGGAAATATGCCCAAGGATATTTAAAGGATGGACTTAGTCATGAACAGAAAAGTGCTGGAGAATGCCCCATTCTCAGGAGTGGCAGCTGGAGAAATAATTCAGTTGCCATTACCTTAACCTTTCTTGCAAGCTGTGCAAGTTGCTCCCTTTTGAAGGTCCTTCTTGCAGCTGCTGAAGAACCTGATCTGATTCACCAAGCAGAAACTTTCCTCAGGGTCATTCCCTGCTTTTGGGGAGAAAAAAAGGGCTTGGAGTCATTGGGAGGTGAATGGGGGTACATTTTCTTCCAGCACTGCTTCCTCCCTCAGTGGGAGAAGGAAGAAAGCTGCTGCTGCAGTAGCTCATATGGTTGGCAAACCTGAACAGAAAGATGGCTCAAAGATCTTGGTTTAACTGGATATTTAGTGTGCTCCAAACCCCTCCCACCTTCAGTATTGAATGGTGGGGAATGGGTGTTAGTCTTTGCTGTTACTTCGATTTCTTCCCCCTACCCATGAATTTAAAGTATTACCTAAAATAACATGGGACCAGCCATCACCTGAGAAGAGGGGTGTGTGGGGTGGTTTTAGTCTGTGTAGTGGTGTTTTAGAAACACTGGGGACTCCCTGTGCTGTGAGGCAGCAGAGGAGCCTCTCTAAACTGGGTCCATTGGATTCAGGATTCTTAATAGGATTTGCCCTTTCTTTCCCCCTCCTGGGCTGGTTTGTGAGGTGACCCTTGAAGGGGAAAGCCCTGGGTGATGTGTGGGTGGGGTTTATGAACTGTGATTTGCACAGCTCTGTTCTAACTAAATTAAAAAACAGTAAATACATGCTATGGAAACAAAATTCTATTGTCTCGGTGTTATTTAAACCAGGAAGCTGTAACTTTCTTGAATTTCTGTTGTTGCCACGAAATAGCAACATGAAAACTGCACAGACTGCATATCATCTAGAACTCCCTTTCTTGAGCCTAAGGCTCTGCTACATTTACAGCACAACAGAGGCATGGTGGAAGTGCTCTATAGTATTACTCACCTCGAGTGATGGAAAGGGAAGAAGTTGTCAAGTTATGTTAGTTATTTTTGTTTGTCCACCCTTTAATAGACTGGAGTTAGCAGAACACAGGGTCTCTCTCCATTTTCCTCTGCTGTACCAGGATTAAAAACAAAGCCTGTTCTTGGTAAACTTGTATTCTGAAATATGTAGTTCAAGGGGCATTTATTAAGGTAACAACTGAATGAAAATATTAGCTATGTCAGTGCCTCCTGTAGCCTGCTGTGCTGTCTCTATGTTGCTTACCAGAGCTGGTACTGAGCAGCACCAAAGCAGAATTATCCCGGCCAGTGCAGGAAGGGGCTGTAACCAAGAACGTCTTCCCAGGAGCCAACCTGCTTAAGCAGCACAGCCCACACCCCACAAATGCATTTCAGGAACAGCGTTCCAGTCCCAGTAGGTGCTGGCAACAAAGAGAGAAGCTCTGTGCCCCTTATCTGTTCTGGTGAGTGGAGGCACTGCCTGTAGGGATTTACCTTTGGGCCTGGCAAACTGAAGTAGGATCTTCCCTTCTCAGTTCAAAGTCTGCGACAAGCAAAGGATGCTTCTCTGGCAGGAGGAACATACAGATGAGCCACAGTCCACACAGGTGCACAGAGCATTTTTCTTTTAAGCTTTAATACAAGGTAGCACAATCTGCACCTTCTCATAATGAGGTATTCAAAACATTTTACAAAGAAATGGTATTCAAAGGCATTTAAAAATAAAACATTTCTCTTTTCTGAGTCAAACATTAACACTAAAACCCCTGCTGTCAAGTGCTGCTCCTTGTTAGGCCCACAGCTATAAAGCAGATGGCTAAAAAACTTACTTGAATGGCTTGAGTCCCCTGAGGCAGGGATAGATAGTTCCCTGAACTGGCCTTGCCTCAGTGCCCTTTGGGAGATGCTGGAGCAGCCATCCCTTCCAAACTCCCTGAAAGGCTAATAAAAGTTGTGACAAAACTTCTCTACTAGTAGTCTTGCTGCACAAGCTGAGTATGTGTGAAGCAGGTTTAGCCAAGAGCTGTGCTGTAACTCTGGGAGCTTGCAAGAGCAGCTGCCCTGTCCTGCCCTGAGCTCTGAGCTGCTGCATCATGGCTGGGGTGACCTCCACAGCTGGCTTGGCCACTCTGTCCAGACCTGGTTCTGTAGAAAGCCAAAGGAATTCTGAAGAAGATGTTATCTATCCTCGGTGTTCAACCTGCTGTAGGTAACTGAAGGGCAGTTTGTTTTCTTCTCAACTGTCTACTGCTGGCCTTTGTTCTCTTGATCTGTGTAAGTGAGCAGACCACCTGGAGACCAACAACTGTGGCTGTGCATGTAGCACCACAGGGGAACGGAGATGTGGCCTCAGCCCTGGAAGACCTGGATTTATCAAGAGCTTGAGAAGAGCATTTCCGAATTGACTAGGGCTAAACATAGCGCTCCTGGCCAAAGCCATGCCTCAATAAGCTCTTCCCAGGAAAAAAATGATCCAGTAGCAGGATTCTGGACAGTGTCTCCTGCTCTCAGCCACTAAAGCAGAAAGACAGGAACTATAATCAGAGTGTAATTATCTAGCTAGGCCTGATGTGAAGCTCTCCTCAGTCCCTGCAGTACTGCTCCCTCCTGAGATTCCAGGCAGAAAATTAAGTAACAGTGCACACCATTAAATAGGAAAGGAACAGAAAAAGAGGAAGCCAAAACCACACTCCAGGCCATGGGATCTGTGAGCCTGGCCCATCATCCCCCCCAGCTCCTTGGCACGCTATGGAGATAGGTGTGAGAGAGCAGTAGAGTCCATCACACCACTCCCCAGTTGGTCATGCACTGAATGGTGCCCCTCAAACAGACAGTGATGAATAGCCCATTGCTCTGTCCTTCTGCATCACCTTCATCTGGCTTTCATCAAAAAGAAAACAAAATAGAAATGAACACACGCAACCCCTGCACTCACAGTGGGAAGCTGGAGGCTTTGCTCAGCCTGTATCTCTCCTGCCTGAGCTGCTCAGGCACCAGGAGTACCCGCCTGCCCCATGAGGGGGCCACTGCCATCATGTGTGTCCTCCACAGGCGTCTGGTTGGTGTGCACCACGATTGTGTTCTCATCTACAAGCTCACAGGCAGGATTGGTGAAGGCTGAGAGCGGCAGTGTGATGCGCTGCATTTCACGCTCATAAACTTTCTGTTCGTGCTTTTCCTTCAGGTCTTTGCCCCTAGGTTAAAAGCAAACCAAAACGTGTATGGGGTGAGTGCCACTGCTTGCAGGTAGAGTCTCACTATAGAGAAGAAAAGAAGGGACTCTGGTCCTTAAGAAACATGTTTCAGCTACGTACAAAGGGCCAGAAACATTCTCTGCTGTAAAGAGGGGACCCCATGAGACCATCTTTAAAATAACAAGCAGCCAGGTGACCCTCCCTCAAAACCTGACATTGCTATAGCAAAATGATGACTAAATAAAGCCAGGCTTCTCCTTCCAACCATGGAGCTGACAAATGTTTCCTTAGACCTTGCAGTCCCACAGCATTGCCTAGTGCAGCCCACAGCTGTGGAAAGGAGCTTCCATAACCTGCTTCTTTTGGCAGAACAAATATTGGACATAGTGACAGATTCTGCCTTTTGTTGCAGCAAACGAGCCTGTGTAGCAAATGAAGCTGTTCCTCAAAGTATTAAAGCTTACTTCAGAGCTGGCCCTGCATTTTGCTGCTGCAGCTAACAGCTTAACCACAACCAGCTCCTGAAACCTACCTCACACTTCAGCCTGTTGCCAAGGGAGGCAACACCTCTGTAATTTGTACTGAGGAAGAACTGCCTTGCTTTAAAAATGGATAGCATTAATAGCATGTTGTCTCCAGAAAATCTGTGTATACCAAGAGCTTCTAAAGCCATTAAAGGTTTCTCACCACACCTACCCAAATGTGCCAGCTTGCACACGTCATTGTAAAAGCAAAGCAGGGAGACAGTAAAGCTGCACTGCAGCCCTGCTGTGAGCTCTCTGCCACTGAAGAAGCAAAGCTGCGTTTGGACAAAGATCAACACTGATACATTGCTTCTTCTCACTGAAGACAGAAGTGAGGTGGGACAGGCAGCACTCACTCTTCCTGGGCCTTGTGATCCTAACCAGACAGAGCTGCTGGGGTTTCCTGTCAGCTTCTAAGCATTTTGGCTGCTTTTCAAAGCTGCCTACAAGCATGCAGCAGTGGCTGCCGTTCCTGCCAGCACACGAGACAGCATTCTCTGAAGTGACACCTCAGATCAGATTCCTCGACAAGCAGTGCTCTGTTTTGCCCCTTATGTAACACTCTTCCCTCTGTTTTTTTTCTGTTGGCATTTATTATGAACACTTACATAAGGACAGGTCCCAGCCTGGAAAAGGGCTCCTTCTGCTTGGTTGTGTCAGACTGCTGTCAAACAGCCAAAATACAGAACAAACCCTCCCAGGGGAAGGGTCCTGGGCCTTCACTTGCTGCAGTAGTTTTCCCTGATATTTGTTAATCCTACCCTGTTTCTTACAACTAAGATGCTTGCTATTACCGCTAACCTCAAACCCGGATGAACTACAGAAGAATTTCTGCCCAACAAAATGAGCTGGCTAAACAAATCAGAACTTAAGTATACAGGAGCTTTGGTAAAATGAACTTTGTAAAAATAACAGTGCTGCTACTTAACAATCAGCTTCACAAGATACAATGCAGAAGTGACAAAGAATTGCCAGGTTTTTTTCTTCTAAAGCTAGCTAGACTAGAGAAGCCAGGGAAACAGGTGGCCTGCTAGAAGAATTGTTCTGATCAAATAAGAAACTTCCTGTGAGGGCACCTGGGGTCTGCTCCCTCCAACTCGTATGTAAAATTCAGCTCTTCTGGATGCATCTGAGAAAGCCATAGCAAAGCATGCATGCATACACATACACAAATAAGAAATCAGGAGGGCAGTCTGATACTTCAGATGGGACAGAATACCAGATTGATGGGTGAAATGGATAATAATGGGATTAAGTCTTAAATAGTTCTTTCTTCAGTTCAACAAGCAAAACTCTTGCACAATATCAAAACACATGTTTCTATCCGTCTTTTCATTAGGATTGCTTGGCTCTAGGTGCTCAGACATTCCTGCTCTATGTACCTTACTTCATGCCCACACCAGCTTTTGAACAAAGGAGAAAAACCACTGACCTCTTGTAGATGTATCCCAGGACAATGCCAGTTCCAATGGCAATGATTATCACCATCATGATCAGCCCCAGCACATAGCCTGTGAAGACACAAAGAGGCAAAATGAGAGGAAGTAGATCCAGCTACAGCATGGCTTTCAGAGCCTCGAAACAAATCCATCTTGCCAGAATTACAGGAATGGAACCATCACATGATCCTGGGTTAGTACCTAGTGTCCCTAAGTCCTTCTTCTCTTTGGAGTTCATCTGCACTCTCTGACTGATCCCAATGGCAGGCTGTACAGCAGCTGCCTCACTCCGAGAGGGCAAGGTATCAGCTGGTTCAAACACCTGGTCAACCTCCTGAGAAGTACCAACTTCTGCTGTAGGGACTGGGGCTGTGGCAACTGTAGCAGCTGTAGCATCTGTTGAGAGGACAGAGACACACAAAATATGAAGCATTGGTGAATACTTCAATACGTGCCTTGTGAGTGGGGCAGATCTACACAGGCATCACTGAACTGCCTTCAAAGTACACCAATAAACTCTTGTTCCTTTGTAAGCTGTTGCCAGAAATCCTACCAAGGCACATAAGAAATGTATTCCTCCCCCCACTTTCCTTTAACTAAGAGTGCAAGGCACCACCACAGACAAGACAGAAGACAGACAGTAGAACAAAAGCCAGGTTCAGGGCATGAGTCCAGGGGATGCACAATGACTTCATTTAGTGTGTAGATCAATACACAGGCTGCAGCTTCAATCATGCTGAACAGACATAAACGAGATGATGAGAATCTCCATCCCAAATCTCCCAGGAGGCTATTTATCTCTCTTCTGCTTCAATCTACCTGACACAGGAAGGCTTGTCAGAAGGAGACTCTCCAGCTGGTGTAAGAACAAGGTGGGGACGTTCTTCTTACCCAGTCCCTCTTTGCAGCTGCATACCAAATTCCTTCAGCATGATGGACAGGCTAAGCAAGGGCAACATCTTGAGCAGCACAGCCACTGACTAGTGGAAGTACAGCAAGTTCCTCCTCAGCCAGAGGCCAAAGCTGCATAAGGATGGACACTCATCACAGATGTCAGCACAGATGCCTTCCCAGCCCTATGGATTTTTTGTAAAGCAGCACTGAAACAATTTAAAAGGTAGCTTTCTTATGAGACACAGTTAAAATGAAAGTTTTAATACAGCAAAAGCTATGACAGGTTTAAAAAAAAAAAAAAAAAAAAAAAAAAAAAAAAAAGGTTAGCAATCTCAAGGGACAGTGTGTGTGTCTGGAGGGGCTCAGAAATAAGTAAACAGTTAAAAAACAAAACAAAACACCATAGTTACTCAGTCAATTCTGACATCTCCTCACCCTGGAACAGGCTTCAGCTACAGATCTCTTGTCAAGCTGTTCCCCATCCTGATCCATGAAGAATCCAATCACTGGGGTTTTCCATTTCTTACTGTCCTCCCTTGAATTCTCATTTTCTCCAAGTTCTTTTTCCCATCTGTACCCAGATTCACCCTGGCACTCTTTTTGCAGCAGGACACTTGTTTAGATAGCAGTAACATACCCTGCAGTAAAGGTCTACCAACATCTCTGCAGTTTCTGCATGCCCAGATCTTACACTTTTGCAACACAATTAAAGCCGTAGAGTGACTCGTGAAATTTAGGGGGGAGGAGGGCAAGGCTTTGCACAGGCCTTTGCTGGCACTAATAGAAAAGCTCTTGGGGCGGAGCAAGGCACAGCTGGGAGGCAGATGTGCACACACAAAGGGGAGGGCTGGAAGGCAGACTCCGTCCCTAAGAGGGGGGGGGGGGTCAGTAGGTGCTGCCATAGCCCGGGGTCGTTTGCGTGCAGGGAAGGACCCACGCTGGGGACAAACTCATCCCCAGGAGGCAGGCGGGGGCTGGGCAGGACAAGGGGGAGGCTGGGGCCGCTCCTACCTGAGCACCGGGCGATGTCGCAGGGGCTGCGCTCCGGCTCCCCGGTGGCGCCTCGCACGTAGCACCAGGGCTCGGCGTCGCCGTCCGGGTTTCTGCAGCTGTTGTGGTCCTCGGCGACTGCCGGGGGTTACCGAGCCGTCAGCACCGGGACCGCCAAGGCCCCGGTACCCCCACCGCCGGTTTCCCCAGCCTCCCGCTCCCTCCCCGCCCCCCGGACCCACCTGTCGGGAGCGCGGCGCCGGGCCCGCTCCGTACGGCCAGCCAGTTGAGGCACGGGGCACCGCCGGAGGCCACCCGCCGGTTCCCGCGGTAGGACGCGCCGTTACCGCGGATGCACTCTGCGGAGAAACGAGGCCGGGCCATGCATATTCCCGCCGCCCCAGCACAACCCCGGCGGATGAGGGGCCGGTCCCCCCCGCCCTCCCCAGTGGGTCTCCCCCCGCAGGAAACCGGCCTTTGTCCCCCACAACAAAGCCGAGGCGGTGTGTCCCCCCCCCTCCCCTGCAGCAGGCACCCACCCTCGGCCCCGCGGGCAGCCGCCAGCAGCAGTGAGCCCAGCAGCACGGCCCCCAGCCCCGCCGCCCGCCGCAGACCCCCGCGCAGCATCCTCGGCGCGGAGGGCGAGGAGCCGCTGCCAGCCCGGCCACGCAGCTCCGCTCGGTTCCGCTCGGTTCCGCTCGGCGCCGCGACGAGCCCTGCCCCGGCTCCCCCTCCGCGGTAAACAACCGCCGGGCTGCCTTCCCCCCACCCCCGCCCCCGCCGGATCCTAACGCTGCCGCTGCCCGCCCCCGGGCGGCTCCCGGCCCCGTCGGGGAGCCCCGGGAGGAGAAGGTACGGCCTCCGCGGGGCAGGGCTCGGAGTAGCGGGGAACCCGCCGCCGCTTTGCCGCCGGGACCGGGAGCAGCGATGGGTGCGCGGTACCGCGGAGGGAGTTTGGCTCTGGAGGAACGCGGGGAAACGTCCCCGGGCCCTCCCCTACAGCCGCGGGAGGCTCTTGGGCCAGAAAGAGGAGAATCCCGACACGGAACTAGGCTTGAGCTGCTGACTCTGGCAGGGAAAGTATTTTGTCTTCAAGGACCTAAAATTACTGTTGCCCCTAGAGAAACTACCACGGAGGGCTCAGTTCCCTGCCCTGAGTCTCCCTTGGGGCTCTCTCAGTGCTATCACAGACCATGCACGGACACACACACATTACCACCAAAGCCGTGCACCTCCGAATCACAGGTTTACATTCTTGCCTCTGCCAATCGATTGCTTTCCTTTTACTCCACATTCTCTAAAAAGCTGTGCCTGCTTATAGAAAAACAAAGTGAACAGCCCAAAAATGCTTCAGAATAACTATAATGCGGGCACTCAGCCACCTTGATAAAGCCTCTCTGCAGACATTTCAAAGGAGTTACAATAGATCTGTTTCCAGCTCGGCAGAGATATTCAGATGCTGGAATGCCAGTGACTACGAAAGCATCTGGAGTCATTAGCAAGGATTCTGCTGAACACCAGTGAAAAGCAGCTGAATACTCGGTCCTGTCCAACACAAGCTCTCAGAGGTGTTTTGGGCCAACTGATGGGTCTGTAGCCAAGGCACGGGCTTGTAGCACTAGGTGCTATTTCTGGCTTTCCCACATTCCTTCTGACCTTGGCCAATCTGCCTGCTTCACTCCTTTGTGCTTTCCCTTCCTTTCTGTTACATTGGGTACAATCAAACCATCCTTCTCAGAAGAGGACAGGGAAGTTACATTCTTTTAAAGTGCTTTGAAATCACCTGGAAACCATCAAACATATAAAAAGTATTTGTATGCCAAGAAGCTGCATGTTGTATTCAGTGTCTGATCAATCATTTTCTAGGGCAGTGCTGGCTGGAACAGTGCTGCTTCCCTTCCACTCCCAGATGTTTCCATCCTACCAGTGCTCTCTCTCGGGCTGCTACACATACTTGTGTGACAAGCAGGCTCAAGGAGCTGATCCAGCCCAAATTTTGCTCTTTTCTTACCAGGTCATGCACAACTTCAGCCCTCTACCACCAGGTCACCTGCTGCATCTGGTTCTCAACACAGCCACATCAACTCAGATGCACCAGCATGACAGAGCAGCGATGAGGACAACAGGTCAGTTAAGCAGTTACCACTGAACATGAAACCATAAGCACTTGTGTGTGATTCATGCTTCAACAACATGATTTACCACTACAATAAATTTAGTTTAAAAATGTCAGATTAAAAAAGTGCAGCAGGTTGTAAAAACAGAGAAACCAAAACTATGTGTGTCAGTCCTGACTGACATCACCAGCTAATGTCTGTTTTATGTCATCGTGCTCATTATCTGCACTGACACTCGGTTACTGAATTCCTTGTGGTCTCCACTTATTCTCTGGGAAGGCAGGACAAACTGGAGTAAGCAAGAATTTTTAATAAGGGCTACTGAATTAGGCCTTCTGTTTGTAATAACTCTTCGTAAGAGATTTTATGGGACATTCCATTCAGTCAGAAATGGCAGAGCCACACATGTATCCAGAGGCACAGTCTGGCCAAAACCGTTTTCAGAAGGCTGCCAAGCTGTACCATTAATTTACTTTAGCTCATTTCATGAATCTTAACTAATGCTCCCATGCCATATTACACAGAAAGCACCTCCCCCTGTACATACTGATCCAAGAACTGCAGTCTGGGCAGTGATCTCTGTAGAAACAAATCTTGGACCTTCCCAGCACAATGTTCTGTTATGTAACAAGATAAATTTGCAGTTCTCATTACACTGAGCCAAGTTCCAGCAAACAATTTGAGTTTCTAGTCCACAGAAGGATAAGGGGGAATCTGGGAGATGTGCACAAACTTTCATATTAACAGTAAAGATCAAAGTCTTTCCCATGACTGAACTCTAAGCATAATTTTTTCTCTTTCATCTCTAGCTTTCTCCAAGATGAGGGAAAATTTATGCCTGGCAGTTTCACAGAGTGAATTTTAATAGGATGACAGGTGGCAGCTGTCAGAGACAGACTGAATTGTTCTTTCTGCTGTTTGGGAATAGGTTTGCTTTTCTTGCTTTGCTTCTTTTAGAGACTAAACCTGACATTACTCCATAGGACTTAATTTTAAAGTAACTATCCAAACTGTAAGTAAACAACTAGCTCTTCAATATACACATGCATGTACGACAACACATAGACACACCCACAAACACTTCACAGGAGAACACATATGCTATTTTTAGGAACATGGGATGTTAAGCATCCTTCCTAAACTCAGTGTGAACCAGTTTCAGCTGTGAGCTGGTACCTTTCTGCTGTTTACTTTATAAAGGTTCCAGAATGAACATCTGCTTTTTCTCTCTCCTGTTTTCAACTGCTCTTCCTTGTTTGTTTTTGTTCTACTTTTTCACCTGTGGAAAAAATTCAAAGTATATGAGGAAGTTTTGTTGTTTTTTTTAAAGAAGAAAAATTCAAGGAATCTAATATATCTCACAGCATGCTATGCAAAGGGAGACAATTACAAATGTATAGCTCTGGAAGGACTCCGACAGAGTTCTTCAAACACACCGTCCTCCTCTGGCCACAGCCAAGAATGTTCAAATATTCCCAGTAAAAGTTAATCTAACCTCTTATGGAAGAACTAACACCCTTTATACTTAATATTATTAAATAAGATACTGACGAGAGTAAGCAAAAGTTTCCTAATCTAAGTATTCTTTCTTAGCCAAATTAACATTAATTTGCTTAAAATTGAAGAAATTCACCATTGCCCTTCTTGTAACAGGGCATATGTCATGTTCCCACAACTTCCCCTTTATTCTTTCTATGCACACCAGAATACTTCTTCAAATTTTTCTTTAAACTAATTTTTAGAAACCATTTTCTGCTTCATTCAAAAATTGCAGTGTCTGAGAATGCAGATGGTACACTCTGAGGCCTTGTCCACTGTGGACAGAGTGTTAGAGCAATTTCAGCTTTAAGCTTTAAAAACTGAAAGCATCAAATGCTACTAAACACTATGAAGTACTTGCAGCTCCAGGGAAAGCAGGTCTTTTTACTCCTTTGCTGCCTCTGTCTGTATCACGAAAATAACTGTGGGTCCCACCTGTAAAAAGCCTTCTGTAAGTAATGATGTAGGAATCAGAAATAAATACAGTTTTTTCCCTAACCTAGAAACAATCTGCTTAGGAGAAAAAACCACCAGGGCTGCCAACAAAAGGATCAGATGCTCAGTTTATGAAACAGAGTCGAGTATAAGCAAAAATCAACACAGAGATAGTGACTACAAAGGAGCCAGGGTGGAGCGGTAGAGAAATATCTGGTTGCACTGTTGCATCCCCCTGCTGACATGTTCAAGGAGAGGTTTCCCCTCCCCCTTCAATCTGACAGCATGAGCTATTGCTAAGTAAATGCCAGCCACAGCCTCCAAGGACTAACAAGGAAGTCTGCAGAAGCAAAACAACCATATGTGATACTTGAACTGGTTCAGACTGGTTCAGAGAGTTTGCTCTACTAACTCAAAGTGCTTTCTCAGATGAGCTTTCTGTGTGGGCTGTAATAAAAGGACAGAGGCCTCAGGAGGGCAATCTGGGTCCTATTGTTTACTGGGGAAGCAGCACTGCAGCTACACTTTTCTAGCATTAAGAGATTAGCACTAAATAGTCTCAGCAATCACTGGCTTAGGAAATTTCACACACTGAGTCCTCTCAAACAGCAATACTTTTTGGCACAAACTGCCCAGTGCCTTTCCCCAATTCTCTCAGTGGTTTTGATGGGCCCAGCTGCCCATAGGCATTTGTGTTCACACTGGCACACTGTGGTTGTTACAAAGGACTCGCCCTTGGCTCTTTTCCCTGCTGGAGTGTTCTGAAATGAGTACCCGGATCACAGAGAGTTTTTACCTGCTCTCCAATGGGTGTGTCTCCTAGCAAGGATACTACAAAACTAGCAATATTTTAAGTAATAAGGAGCAGCTGTCTAAAGATGTTTAAGCCCCCACTTGCACTGCTGTGTTGTTTTTTTCCACAGACACAGGCTGCTACTGACAAAAAAAAGTGCACTGATTTTTAAGGGTGGAGGAATGGAAGTTACTTTGAAAGATACAGTGATGTACTGAGGGAAGACCTAGGTCTTTGAGTCAAGAACAGGAACCTTACTCTAAATTCTTTTACTGATTTGATCTTTTGATATTAGGCAAGCTTCTGCCTCAGTTTCCTATGTTAATACCGTTTTATGTCACAGAGACAGAAAGGATTACATGTTTGGTAAGTTTTTTTAAAGCTTCAAACATGCAATACGTATGAAAAGGTATTCAAGAGGAGGGAACCATGAGGAGGGATATGCATGGAAAGTCTGAAGATGTTCTCAAGTTCTACATGCGTAGTGCTCACTTAGAATAAAAGCACAAATAACCATTAATGCAGGAAGAAAAATAGAATGTGTTATGTTTGCTTTTTTGAGGTATAAAAGTACATTTGGAGCATTCTTGTTTCTGAGTTCACTATATTGCATCACAGTAACTAGAAAACTAATCAGTCAGATAAACCAACAATTCCTGTTAGAAAATGTCAGTTTAAACATTATTTATCTGCACATGAAAAGCACAAAAAAGGCTACACCAATACATGTTGAGATTTGAGTCAAAGGGAATAAAGATTTCTGTTCTGATACCTGTTTGCACTAACTTCCAGTTCATTAGATGGGGCTATTAAAGATCAACTTTTCACTTACCATGGAAGCTGGTTTCACAAGTCATACAGAAGTGATAGCTCACAACTCTGCTGTTTAGACTTCAGTAATCGTGGAATATTATCAAAGGAAGAGTTATATTCTGCTGTGGAAAGCATGAGGTTACAGAGTTGCACTTATATGTGCAAAACTTCCAGTTCCTGTGGAAAATACACAGTCCAAATAGCACAACCACTCTTTATAAGCAAATGACCCATATCCCATGCCAAAAGTAATGCAATGAGGTTATAAACTTGAAACATGAAAAAAGCCTAGACATATATTTTCTTATCTATCTTGGGTTTGGGGACTAGGACTGGAGTTATAAACGTAAGAGTAGAGCAGAGACTCATTTTGTAATTGGCCTTTTTGTAATTCAACGTGTGAGCAGAGAAGCAGAGACCAAACCTTTCAGTAGAGGTACAGTGTTTCCCCATAAAAGCGCAGGATTCAGTTAGAATGCAGAGCGCTCTCACCTCTGGGTTTTATTTTCTTAGCTGATCTGAAAGCAGATAAAACCAATGGCACACAGACACTCTGCAATACCCCTCTCTCCACAGGTGTTTGCCTGCAGGCTGTGGGAGGAGTTGTTTTGGGAAGTCGCCCATTCTTTCCTGTGTGTAGAAAGGCAAACCTCTGTTTTCTCTTTGGGCTGCACACATGTTACAGACTTACAGACATAGCCCTTTCCATGATTCAGATGTGCACTTGGACTTTTTTACCTCTGTTGACAAAAGTAAAACTGTGTTTCTTCTGTTTACAGAAGAGGGGTGAACTTTGCTGTTATTTTGGTCTTGAGTTTGCCGTTTGTTCAGAAAGTCAAGGTGCAAACACCACAAGGAGGCAAAAAGACCAGGAAGGAACAAAAGCTTTAAGTTTCACCTCATAAATCACACTTATTTCTTTAGAATATAATGGAATTAAGTTAGAAAACAGTGCATTTGACTGATAACCTAGCACCTGAAGTAGCCAGGGCAGAAGCACTGCAAAAAATATATTTATATATTGTCTCATTTTTATTTTAATTGCCTTCCAGGTACTTAATGACCAGAATATCAAATTTTACATAGATACTTGCTACTCCATCTGCTTGTACTAGAAGAATGTAAAAAAATCTCATTGCACAGCCCTACAGAAAGGATCTTCTAGTCAAAACACTGCCATCCTGATACACAGTGCTGCAACCTGCCCAGGACACTACAGGTTTTCATATAGAGCTGTGGAGAGGGGCAAAAGCAGGAATTGTCTGAGAAGAACGAGATTTTGAGATATGAGAAATAGAGGCTGTCTCTGTGCACTCATGGTCTCTACTCTGTCTCCAGGAAATGAATGCATGCAGTCTGCAGAGTTTAATTCTCTTTTGGTTTATTACTATTTAAAAATCAGTTTTTGTATCCCCTTCTACAGAGGCTTCACCTTCCAACAGAACATACAAAAAATACACACAATAGAAAAAAAAAAAAAAAAAAAAAGATAGGTAGGTAAGTTGCTTTATACAAACAGGTCCCTAAGAACCCAAAAAGGCTAAAACAGGCTCGGTTTCAATAGAAGCAGGCCCATAAATAGGCAAGAGACTTCATTCAAGTAGGGAAAGAGTCATTCATCCTCACCTAAGATCCTTTCTTGCACACACTGAAGACAATAGGAGGATTCCCAACAGCTTCAGCAGAAGCAGGATTGGGATTCATCAGAGTCAATGGCCATCTTTTCTGCTCCTTCCCTTCCAAGGCACTGTCTCTTCCACATGGCGTGCAGCCAGGGAAAAATGCCAGCTTTTCTGGCTCATCCCACACTCATGTTTCAGTTGTTCATTTCTACAGGACATCTGAGAACAGCCTTTTATTTTCTCTTACACTGTGTATTTGCACTAATTGCATCAAACTTTCAAATTACAACAGTACCGAAGAAAAATTCTGAGCCCAAGAGCAAGGCTTGGTTGATTCTTTAAGAGCCAGCAGTCAGTCTGATAACTTTACAGAGGGCATGTAAAAATTGCCTGGAGAAGGCACCAGTTTGCAGACACTGCAGCCAAAAAGCTATTAGCAAGCATGAGACTGATTTATTATAAAAGCACTTACCCAAGCTCACTATGTGACTGCAGGAAGCTCAAGAGCATTTATGGCTGCCAGTGGCTGTATGAAGTGACCCCATGGTCCACATGGAACCCAGGAGCTAGGAGTGAACAACTGGAACATCAGTGAGACACCAGTTACCTCCTTCCTTCAGCATATCTCAGCTCAGAGCACTCCCAGGTCTCCAACATTGCAGTACAAGCAGAGAGGCCAACCAGGAAAAGATATGTAAACCCTGAGAGCAGCTCAATAGTGCTAGGCAGTCTTTAAATTAATATAAGTATTTCATCTTTCAGGAAAAC
Source organism: Phaethornis superciliosus (assembly GCA_023637945.1). Taxonomy (NCBI): domain Eukaryota; kingdom Metazoa; phylum Chordata; class Aves; order Apodiformes; family Trochilidae; genus Phaethornis; species Phaethornis superciliosus. Next base: position 3,870,541 of record JAJQWJ010000020.1, read on the forward strand.
TGTGGCCAGCTGTTTAACTTTTGCATTAGGCCTGAAATCAGTGAGGCCAAACATCTGCAGCAGAGTTCAGCAGCACAATTGTGCAATAATTTGGCAGCCCAATCAAATCTTGAAATGTTCTTATGAAATGGTTATAATCTAATTTTATATATGGGAGCAAAACACGGGAAAAGGCTAGAGATGACACAAGGTGTTAATTCTTTACAAACAGCCAGTCAATATCTGCTACCACAGCGCAAAATACTGTGGTTTTTCACAAACATGCTTTAACCATTCCAGCCATCACCAAAACCCCTTGCAGCTAGGGTCCCTGCTCCTGTTCTGCACCATTTTGCAGTTATGTCACATTACTATTTTAAAGTTTGATGTTGGGTTTTTTTGTTTGTGTTTGTTTGGTTTTTGTTTTTTGTTTTTTTTAGCCAAATACTTCTCTGATTTGCTTTAAATCTCGGGTACTTGCAGAGCTGCACACATCTGAGCAGATGCCACACTAGTACAGCAATGTCTGGGGGGTAAAGATGTCAAGGGAGCAGGCAGGAAGACATTCTACCAATATTGCTGCTGCTGACTGCAACAGTAAACGTGGCCTCAGGCTGCAGCTCAGTAGCTGCCTCCCTCAAGATCACAGGCTCAGTGCTCCAGAACACTCCGCTTTCTTACAGGGACACAGAGCAGCAGATTGGGCTGAAAGCCAAATTTGGTCCCACAGGCTCTTCACAACTGCTGAAGGATCTTGTTTTGAAAAGGATGTTCAGGAAAAAAAAACCATCTCCCATCTCTCTCAGGAGAGATGGGAATTTTTAGAGACCATCTCTTCCCTTTTAAGTTTTCTGATGTGCTCTTTGCTCATTTATTTTGTCTCTCAGGGTGGAACTGACTGAGAGCATAAGCTCAGAGAGTCACTGTGAGCTTATGTTCTATTCAATTAAAACTCAGGTACTGTGCCCCGGCAAAAGGTGAATGGTACAAAGCTGGCTTAATTTACATTAAAATATTCATAATGCTGAAAAAGCCAACACATTTCATGGTTTTGTTTGGCACTTGCTCTCAGAGTTTCTGCCATGCTGAACAATTGAAAACATCTGATTTTTTTTGTGGGTAATAAAAGCCTTTCCTGTTTCATTACTTAAAATTTTGGTAGTTGTTTTTCACTTTGTCCATTTGTCTCTCATGAAACCCAAAAAGAGCTCTTGCTCTCCATTGGTTCTTTCAACACTGAAGTCTGGAGTTCCTTTGAAGTTTACTTTGGCATCTACTTCCTCAAGCAAGCACCTTAAAAAAAATTAAAGCCGAAAGTGGTACCCCACTCCAGACTCAAGACATAAATTCAGATACTGATTTCTAGGAACAAAGATTTAGTGAAAAAACAAGACACTAAAGTTACAACAGAGCCTACAAAATCTAGGTTAGCTTTCATACTATCAATTCAATTAGTTGAGTTAGATAGACATTCAGTTACACAGCTGTTCTATTCAAGTCATTCCTTACTGCTCACAGCAGTTGAGGGAGGAACAATAATTTCAGGGAATATGTGGGAAATAACAAATATTCCCTAAGTCACTGGCACTCAAACAGGTCTAAAATTGTGACTGGGCATTTACAAATATTCAAAAGATTGGTAGGAAGACCAACTCCACACCATCTTATAGTCCTAGGCTTTAAAAAACAAACAAAACTATTATTCCCCTACATATAATACTTTGCCCTACTATAGTTAAGGCACTGGATTGAGAGAAGGAAAAATCTGTGTTCAATTTCTGGTTCTGCTATCAATTTCCCACGTCATCATGGGCAAATCACTTAAGACTGAGAGCTTGCATGCACCACACAATACATCAGGTGAGCCACACTAGTAAACCTGTTTGCACACATGTAGCATATGACAAATGCAAGGTAATCTCACTTAACCTAACTCATTATGAAGTAAATTCACATTAAACTGTTTTACCCTGCATTTGTTGTGGATTAACAGTTCATAAAGAAATTAAATCAGGCAACAAAAGAAGCCTGATGGTAAGCCCGTGGCCCTACATTTAACCCAACACTGAAATGTGTTAAACACTGAAGCATGCATACAAGCCATTTCTAGTACTTTTTATTTCCCCCACTCATTCACCTATAAGGATCAATTCCTTTTTTGTCTCTCTTTAAAGTTTAGATTATAAATGTTTAAAGATGTTCTCATCAAATGTAAGACACAAGAGTCTGAGCCTTAGTTGAGGGGTTTAAGGACTCCTATAACACAAAGGAATACTACAGCTCTTTTTATCAAAATTTGTATGAACTGAAGTTCCCTTCTTTGCAGAGAAGTGCACCGACTTAAACACTGGACTGCAGTTCTCCCAGAGCAGATGAGAGGGCTGTCTCAAACTGGGAACTATTATCTATACACTGATATGTCAATAAAAAATGTAATAGAAGTCAAGTGAGCCTGTAGCTCAGGGTACATTAAGTATTTCCCTTTGAAGTTGCGAGGCCAAGTTTTCTGTTTGACTTCTGTTCTATGAGAAGAAAACGTTTCCCAAAGGACAGAATATAAAGAATTTGCATGTAAATTAAATTACTATCCAGAACAGAACAATATAGCCCCAAAGAAGCAAAAAGTTCTACAAGCACACTGATGCTGAAGATGTGCCCCATCTACTGCTGGCACTAGTCTGCACCAGTCTCTTGCTTTGGTGCAAATCTCCCCCATTTACAAGAGGATGATCTAGAACTGCCATTTCAGGATTGTTAACTTCCTGCCTAATTGTTTCCCTGTCCACTAGACTGAGAAGTAAGTCACTTTCATTCAGTGTATTCATGACAACTTAGTAAGCATTTTCTTTGACAAGCAAAATGCACTGTTAGTGTTTTAGAAGGCTTCCTTTTTAGTTCAGGGCTTTTCATGTCTTTCATCAGGTCAAATTCTATAGCATTCAGAATTAAACTCAGACACATGTGGCCAAAAGTCAACCCACTAGTAACACAGTCAGTCGAGCTAAATGTGGGATGAAAATACCCCATATTATAGACTTGGATTTTGAAGTTGAATTTTATGACTAGTGCACCCTCTTTAAGTGCATATTGGAATTATCAGGGACACAAACTTCTTATATCTTTCAGAATATAGCCTCAATTCAGCATAAATTTTCCCAGTGGGTTGCATACAAGGTATTAGTAAATCAGAGTGACTGCAGCTGCGTTTGCTAATCCAAATGAATTGTTATGTTGACTGAAAAGCCTGCTCCATCTTGACTTGCTCAGCAGCTTACCAGGTTGTCTCATCATGTTCTAGATGAATTAGGGTATTTTAAACTGTTTTGTTACCTTCCAGAAATGTCCTGTTTCTACTTGTTAGATAAGCTTACCAATAGAGCAATAGCAGTTCCACGAAGCTTTACTTTGAAGGTGGGTTGGTTTGTTGTTTTGTTTTGTTTTTTTTCCCTTCTAAATGAGACTCAGACCTATTCCAGGGATTCTGGAGGAAGATGAATGGAGAAGAATATGTTCTTCAGTTTCCAAACTCAGATTAATGGCAAAACATCAAGTCCACTGCAACATGCTCTCAATTTACAAAGTGCTGGTGCTATAAAGAGAAAGCCATTGATTATTCATCCTTGGTTTCTACTACTTGAGAGCAAGTACAAAAAAGTATCTTCTTACAAGAGAGAACCTGGGGCTTCTAAGTCTGTAGAACTTAGATCATAATTCAAAAAAATACATATACTTACAAAAGGCTTTGTAATTTTAACATAAAAACAAAACAGGAATGTGTCAGTTATGCACTAGCTGCTGGGTTTGGATTAGGAGCACCTGGGCAATGCACGTTGTGGTGCAACAGCAGCTTCTGGCTACATTCACTTTTAATACAGATGTATCTTCTGCAGAGGATGGATGTCCTGGTCTGAGGTGGTCTATCCTGCTCCAGCACTGTATTAATGGTGGAGACAGCTATTGTTTCATAGAAGGCAAATCTGGTGGCTCTTGGGCTCTTACAAGTGGCCTTTCTAGAAACACTCAGTACACAGAGCAACTCAGTTTAGCTTAATCCATTGTTCATTAACTCTCACAGCAATTGGGATGTAGAGAATACTCTGTTTCACAGATAGGAAACTAGGGAATAAATTCAGTGAGCTTTCCTATGTGACCTTGAGCATCAACAGCAGAACCATAATTATAACTCAGAGAATTCCTAACTCCTAACCCTGTGTTAAACAACATTTATACCTGGATTTGGTACATAAAGACCATGACAAGTTACAAGGGAAAAAAGGGAGGCCCAAGAAAGAACATTATTTCTGTACAAGTGGTATTTCCAGATTAAATGGAACTTCCAACAGCCTAGAGCCCAGCTTCTTTGCATTTTGCAATCAATTAATTTTCAGAGATATGTTACCTACAATTCCCACCTCTTACAGTAGAAACCCTTCTTTGGAAAAGAAAGGAATAAGACTGGCTTTTGCAAACCTGACTAGAGGCAGATCAGGAGAGCATGACTGTAGCCAAAAAGCCCAATACAGTACAGTGTAGAGAGGGATTAGTGTCTTAATTACTGGTTCTCATTTGCACACCTTTTTGGACAGGTGGCTAAATTGCTCAAAAACCAGACAAAACGAGGGGATGCAAAGTAACATACTAACTTCTTTAATAGAGTCCAGTCCAATTAAACCAAAATCACTCTGTGAACCCCTGGGTTTATTCACACTAAACAAGTCAGTGGTACAATAGTGTTAACCAATAGCTGATCATGTTTGTACCCTAGGTCCCCACATGAAAAATGAGCACCAGTCAACCAGACTGCAATGGTATTTTTCCTTCCTTTTTTTTTTTTTTCTTTTCCTTTTTTTCATAAAACTATTTCTTTCATAGACTTAAAACAATTAACTAACCAAGTTATTAATTATGGTACATCTAAAAAAAAAATAATACTAACCCTAATGTGACTGCTGCTTTAAGAGTGCTCTGTGTATTGCCTTAGACTGGCTTTTCAGTACCAATTCACTACAACAGGTCCTAAAATAATGAGAATTAAAAACCTGTTAGCAAGTTTAAAAGTTAAAATTTACTGAAAAACCCTGTTCTGAATGGTGATTTTTCTCAGCAGTTCAGCCTGCTGCAGCACTCACAGCCTAACAAATGGCAGAAGGGGTTCAAATTCTCTCACCTTCCTGAAATTTTTCTGTTTTTAAAAGGACAACTGCATTGTAATTTGCTAGGTACCACGGGACATTTTACTTAATGTTATATTCAATAATGGGTCTGTTTTTAAAACGTACTGTTTTTCTGGGGTAGGTTAGGGAAGATGGGGGAGAGAGAACAAAAGCATAGCTCCTTGTAGTTGTAGCTCCTCAGATGCCTCATTCACTAAGACTGTCTAATTCTCAGATCACTGCTGGCAACTTCTTCTCATTCTAGAACATGAAAAACACCAGCAGCAGCCTCTAAAGCTCCATTTGGTGTCTCAGAACATGTCTCCTATTCAAGGTCACCATCTCCTGTAATGTACCAGCTAAGAAGCATTTTGTCCCTCTCCCTAGTTAAGGTTTAAAGGTGGGGTAGGTCATGAGACAAAGAGAGAAGCTAAAATGAATAAAAAATTCTCAGCTATAGAACCAAATTTCATTATTTCCTCTTTCATTCACAGCATTTTATCATTATAGCCAGACTGCTGCTTTGCTTTGTTAAGATCAGACTGATCTCATTTCCCCTCTGGCCCCATTGGTTGCTGGTCGACCTCTGGATCCACTAGGGATGATGCAAATGCTGACTGGACGATCTGAAACCCAAATGACTCCAGGAGAGACATGTTCTGTTGGGGTGAAAAGGGGGATCCGAGAGCAGGACCGAGGTCCCCCAGTGGGCCACCAAGCGCCCTGACGTGAACTTTCTGTATGTGTTTGTTCAGATAAGACTTTGATCTGAAAAAGCTGCCACACTCAGGGCAAGGGTACTTCTTCTCTCCTTCCGTCTCCATTTTGTTTTTGCTGACTGCCATGTCACACGAGAAGGACCCATTGGTGCTCTGCTTCTCGGGAGTCTTGAGGTCACTGGTGTCAGAGAGGTCTCCATATGAATCAGAACTCTCAATCGGGTCCGAATGTGAACATTTCTGGCCTTCTACAGGAAAAAGAAAAAAGAGACTTTTTCAGAATCTTATCTCCCCCCCAAAGTGTTTAACATGCATTCAAATAGATGATATTGTTACTGCTTCATTTCATTAATGCCTGTCACAACACAATGATACAGAATCACAATCCCTGACATTCCAAAGCCTTTCACCATAGGTCCTCTACAATCCACCAGGCTGCTATTAGAACAACATTCAAGTTTTTATTATGGATTTGTTACGACACTGCTGAATCTGTTATGGGTCTCTGGTTTACACAATACTTCTCTGAATCCCAAAGACGGTTCCTAAGGTTTATACCCCAGGCACTATACAAAAGGAGGGACTTCATGAGGAGTTTTAAAGTCACTCCCACACTTCTGAACCATTGTTGATACTTTGGGGATGAGCCTCAAAACTAATTAACTACAACAGGCTGCAGCAAGATGTGAAGAAATCTGGAAATACTCAGCAAAAGAGCAGTGAGCCACTGCAATTTTAGAAGTGCCATTCCATGTGGTTCCAAGGAACTTTTTTACACGTGCAATACGGTTAGAAGTGAACATCACCATCTAAAATTGTTCTGTCTGTAAACACTGCAGTGTGAAACAGGAGAGAGGTTAGGGACATTATTTTAAGTCACTTGGATACATATCCTGGCAAAGCCATTGGTATGTTTGGAGTGCTCCCCATTCCCTTCTGGCAGTATGCCAAGAAAGTTTGTCCACACTTTTTGCTTAGCGCATATGAATGAGCGTGGGAAACTCAGAAGTACTCCCTAAACAAGTCTCTGAATACAAAGAAGCTGTATCTACTATTAACTCTAAAAGACCAAAGAACCATTTGGCACAACCCAAAAGACAGATTTGCTCTGGACTCGGCATTACAAACCAAAGGGGATATGCATGAAATCAATACACCACTGAGCTGGAGCAAATCTCTTGTTAAGTCAGCACACCACAAAAAACCAAAGGGATTCTGTAGTAACTCTATCAGGACTTTAATAGAAAAAAAAAATTACACAAGTGTAGCTTTCTGCAGCCACAGACTTTGTTTAACCCAGCCTGCTGTGTTCTCCTGGCAAGGAAAAAAAGTAATGTTTTAGGACAACCACAGTTTTGAAGAATTTTCTGGCATTTCAGCTTCACCAGGAATACTGACAGCTCAAATCAAGAAGCAAAATGCAAGCTATTCTACACAGATTAACACATAGCTTTACATATTCAGAAGCTAAATACTCATTACCTAGTCTGACAATAATTATCTTTTTTCCCCCCCAGAAGTTAAATGCAGGTTAAAACCAAAGAAAAGTAACAGTACCATTATCACCCTTTACCTCTTGTCCCCAATAACAGCATAAAAAGCTTAACTACACATAGTTGCATGGCTACTCATCAACCTGAGGATGAATATTGCTTTCAATGCTCAAGCATCTTTATGAACTGCATTCTGCAGCTCCCTCTTCCTTCACCAGAAATCAGAAACATGGTTTGACTGACTTAAGATTCAAACACTGCAGGACTAAGGAACCATCAAGAACCTGCACCCCTCAGGCAAAATTCAAATACTGACTTCTCCTAAGAGGATTGGTCAAGACGTACCAACATGGCTTTTTTCAACCTCTAAAGTCAAAGATGCTAAAAATTCACGTAATTTCTCTGCATCTCCCTAAGCTGTGTTTTTGCTGACCTTCTTCCCACCCCTTCCTCATGCCCAGCCCAACCTCCCACAACAAAATTCTGCACAAAGCAGCAAGGTGCAGAGCAGGGAGCTTCTTGCCTTTGATGCCATAGGTCCTGACGCAGTGGAACGCTGCTCCCCCATTCGGGATGGACTCCTGGTGCCTGGAGACCTGGGGAAGGGGAACACCGTGGTGGGTTTTAACATGGACCTTTAAGTAGGAGGCAGAGGAGAAACCTAAACAAGATAAAAGGAGATGAGAGCCTGCCACCAGCAAAGACACACATCTGCCTTCCCTGGCCTTTTAAATCTTTCCCTTGCTCCTACTTGCTCTTACAAAGTTGTCATTATACTAGCTTGATTTCTGGATACCTACAACATGCTCAGGTTGGATTCCTAGACATCATCAGGCAATGAAGTAAAGCATTCCTTTCATTAGACTTCATTTGCTTTTTGAAAGTGATGATGAAAGAACAGCTTCCTTGAATCCTATGTAAGCAAGCCTAGCAGATGACATGACACTTTCTGGAAAAAGCAGAAGAGACATGATACAAAAGGGCACCCATGTCTCACCACCATTTTTGTGCTATTTTGTTTATTTTAATTAGAAAGGCCTTAATCATCTGATAATACTGTGGAAGATAGTTCAAATTAGTTTCTTTCACACTGTTAAGATTTGAAGGAATACCCCTCTTTGGTATTTAGGGTTCTTTCCCCTCAGGTTTCTGGGTGCTTACAGTGACTTGTAGGAGGCAGAATGCTAAAACTACTGAGTTTTTAAGGTATATGATTTTGTTCCACAATAATTTTTAGAAAACATTTCCTCCACCCAGCTCATCCTGAGTTTAAATAAAACATACTAAAACTCGTATTTTGTTTGCAGCTAACAACAAAAATTAGAACGAAATGTCAACATTAGTTCTAATCTGCAAGCCCAACCCACTGAAATGAAAAACATGTATTTCAAACAACTGATTTCTGAACAAAACAGGTATTTTCTACATTTGTACGTGTGCTTTTAAAACTGTTTTTGAAGTCTCACAAACAATGCCTTTTCCTTTATGAAATAAAAAATATTATCTCACATATATTTTGCAAAGTTTTGAAATTCAGATTTTAATAAGATTTGCAATTAGTTCTTGTACATTCCCTACACAGGTAAGCCTATCAACAACTACCTTAATCTTCTATTATATTTTGAAAAGAATATTATGGCACTTTCATGTTAGGAACATTTTCTTTTAACAACTGAGAACACGACACAATTTTCACAATCACAGATACAGCTCCGAGGTTCCCTTTCTGGATAGAGCAAACCCAAGACCTCTATTTTGAGCACTAACAGCACAAGCCCTTTCAGGAGAACTTTCACACCAATGCTTCACTTTAAATATGAATAGATATACTACTGTGAAATAATTTTTATAGTGATATACTGCATTTACATTTCATGATGTATAATAATATATTAGGAAGGATGTAAAACCCAAACTGGCACACCTCTCTGGGGTGAATTTTCTGTCAGCAGGTCTTAAGTTTCAGGTGTTGAATTTAATAATGAATGTGGCTTTACACTGGAATTCCCTGTGTCCATCCAACAGAATTGCCCTCTACCCAGACCTATCCAGAAGCCAGAATCAAAATGTATTCAGGGATTATTAAGAACTATACGTACAGGACCTGCAGAACAAGAGAGAACTCCACAGCAACCTGCTGAAGGGGAAAAAGGGCAGGTTGCTGAGAGTGAACAGGAGATAGTCATTGTAGAAAGAACCCTGAGTTGAAAAGCACAGAAAAATACATTACAACTGAAGAAACCAAGAACATTTAAGTCTCGAAACACAATGGAGCAGAATCACCCAGGTCAAGTCATCCAGGGAATTAATGTAAGAATATTATCCCCTGAAATAATGCAAGATCTACTCTTGTTGTACTGAATATCTCACTGGGCCACAAGAAAATATTTTTTTTGAATACAAAAAAACTGCTGTAGACATGGGTAAGAACCAGTGTTTGACTTGTAGAGAAAATGACACACTGTACAGATATAGTGGTGGTATTTCCTACTACAAGGTACTTCCTTTATTTCACGTGTCTAATAACCACATGCATGCTGAGATGAGCCTCTTTATGTGGCAATGCACTAAAATCTCACTGCCAACTGTTAAAAAGGGACTACATACAGGTATTCAGTGTTTTCCTATGCTACAATTGACACAGGAAAATCTAAAGTTGTACTTTCTGTTATACAATATTTTTTCTGAACTCTGCAATTCTACTTACAGAGTACACAGTTTTATATAACAAAAACTGCCTGCAAAGTGTGTTAGCTCCCCTTTTATGCTCTTGGCAGAGGAACGTGTGAGTCATCAACTTCCATCAAAGCAGTAAGGATGCCAACTGTTTCATAGGAAAATGTTTGAAATGAGAGGTTTTTGTTTTGCTTTTATCCTTATTTTTTTTCTGAACTACTTAGTACAATGCTTTTTTTTTTAAAATCAGACCTTAAATATGAAGGCCTGCAGTAGGAAGACGGAGGAGTCATACACAGCAATCCTTCAATTAAAAAAAAATCCTTAAAAACAAAGTCAAGCTAACACAGAGGATAAAGTTATTTTATCCATACACATTTCTCAGCTTTGCAGCTTTAAATTATCCCTTCAGACCAGAGAAACTAACATTGAAAACATGCACAGAGATTAAATTACCTGCTTCATATACATGAGACACATTCCTTGATCTCTGATAACATCTATAAGGAGATAGACTATGGAAAACAAAAATAAAAATCACAGGATGCTCCTTTTTCAAAAATTCTAATTTGGTATTAACTGCGACATCTGGAGAATGTGTCTTGCTTTTATCAACTCTGTATTCACCATGGAACATACAATAATTCACCTTACTGTAAAAATAATTCTATATGACTTGTGAGTGAAATATTTACCCTTTTCCTAAGTTATTTTATTTCTGCAAAACAAACAATGCCTATGTGTCTGAAACAGAAAATGAATCTCCGAGTTGCACATGTTGTTACAAATAACCAGTTCTAGACTTGCCAGTCATTAATCTCCTAAATTCTTTGAAAAAGCCTGCACAAGCAAATAAAGTTATTAATGATGGTAAGAGAAGATTATGTAGCAACAAAGCAGGAGCAGGTCTTTTTTATTTAAACAGATTAAAGAGAATTTGTCTTAAAAAGTGAGGATTGAAGATTAGTATTTATAAGCACATTTTAGATTAATTATTTTTAAAAAACAACCAAAAAATGCCAGGAAAAAACCCCAGCATTGTACAGCTTCCCTGATTTAACAAGATTTAATTACATCCGTGATTACTCTAAGCATAAAGACTGAAAGTAAAAAATATAACCTGGAAAACACCATCAAATCACAGAGGCTAAGTTTTGGACATTGTGTTGCCATTCTGTAGAATAAATAAATAAAATCACCACATGTGTACAACCAGTGTGCAACCAGTGGCTACTGCTTCCAGTCAGGTACTGAGCTCCCCATCTCCTCAATACATCAAACCTTTCAAAGAACATGACACACTTGATGAAGTTCCATGGAAAAGCCCTCAGTCTTTTGTGATAAACTGAGGGATTCTAAACTCTGTCTTTAACACTGGGATACATTCAGTTGTCTAAGAGTCACACTTTGTTGTTTTGTTTCTGGTGTTGTTTTTACTGTCCAACAACAAAATTATCTCGAAAAGAAGCCTGAGTATCCTTGCATGACAATTACTATATCCAGAACTAGCTAAGTTTCAGTTCAGAAACACATCAGCATGTTGGCTGAGGGAAGAATAAATAAAAGTTGCATTGCACAGGCACCATAACCAGAGCACAACTGCAGTCAGGGGGATGGTACATCATTTCTGACTGCACCAATGCCTATCAAATAGATGTTTCTAATCCAGGAATTTTCCACTATACTTCATTTTGCCAGGCTCTACAATTTCAAAGGTATCTGTTTAAAACAATTAATGTTGTAATTTGACTCTAAAGCACTCGGGATTAAAAATTCTGCTGTCATGGATTATAAACCTATAATCAAAATTCACTGCATATAAAAATGAATTCCTAACACAGTTGTGTGACAAATCCAGTCTGAAACTTCCCTTTCCTACAAATTTTAGAGCTGTGTAGACAGTTAACAATAATTTACCAGGTTTATTAAGCTTTGTAAGTGCTGATGTAAAATGAAATTGACAGCAGACTAAATTCTGAAGACACATTTGAAATACACAACACTATAAGAAGAAAGTAGTAGTTTAAGGGTTGCTGTACAACAGGTGCCCCTACCCTTTTGCAGAGAAGCGTGTATTTTATTTACATTTCCGCTGTACATTTAAACCTGCAAAGTGTGAATAAACCACATAGTCATTGTTTGAATGCCAGATATCTCTCTTTGTCATGCTGGCTGAATTTTGAAAGAGCTGCAGTGACATCCAGTGGTAGTTAAATTGAAACTCAAGCTTACAAATCTTAGAAAGAAGACAATTCCTTCCAAACCATGTGAGTATCTCTTTGGCACCCTGTTCAACTGAAGGAGGGCAGGAGAGCACCTGGAACTTGGATAGCATATTCTGTGTTGTTACCACAAAAATAATACATAAGTTTTCAGAAGACCATTTTGTACCATCTAACAGGAGATTCAGAATCTGAACATTTCAACTCGGGTGCCTTTTCCACTCAGACTGTGAACATCACTCTAAAGACGTAACAGACTGGAAACTACTGGAAACACTTAGTGATCAACTTCTAATCATCCAAAATTTCCCTGCACAGTTCTCTCATTGAATACAGCTTTATTCTCTCAAAAGATGTCACCTCTTCTAAATTAGAAAACAGAACACACAACATAAAAAACAACTCATAAGGAAAAACAAGATCTCAAAACACAGCAGCAACCTCTTCCTACACTTAAGAGGTACATATGTCTGTGTGAGCCAACAACACATTTTGAAGTTGAGTATTAATCCTTCAGAAAAACAGACACCAATAAGTCAAGATTATTTTTTCAGCTAGCCTTAAACCCCACAAATCCTAAATTTACAACTCTCTTCAACTGAAGGGTACCACAAACAGATGGAAAAACTTCAAAAGCTCCTAGTCATATGGTTTAGCTTTAGGTAGCCTTGCAAGGAGCAGGGAGTTGGACTTGAGGATATTTATGGGTCCCTTCCAACATACTCTTTGATTCTATGAAAAACTGTATTTTACAAACAGTAATGCACATTTCTACCACTCTTTACAGAATCTGAGTTAGAAATGTATGTCCATACAAAGCAATTTCTTGGGTTAAGAGGGAGAAGCAGCTTGACTCTATTGCTGCACCAGGAGGTTAAACAAGATCGATAAAGTAATGTAGGGTTTTTTTAATGTACAGTGTGTAATATTCAGCCTGGGGTGTATTTCAAAGATTCTTCCAAACTGAATGCAAGGACTCAAGTCTAAGCAAAAGGTGTGTGGTGAAAAGCAGCAAGGCAATATATCAGGGTTATTTCATAGGGATCTTTATTTAGCAAATAAAATTCTTAACGCTGTCTAGAAACAATTTGCTTCAGATTTAAACCAAGTTTCTTCAGGAACTATCAGGCATGTAAAAAGGCCAGACCTATAACTTGATCAGTTTGAAGGTTAAGCACTCAATAAAAAACCCAAAGAATAGGCCCACATGTATGGTGTAACCTCCTCCTGTTGCAGGGAGAGCCACATAGCCTTACAGCTTCCCTCAAGTGTCATCCCATACCACTGAAATAAGAGAATAGTTTCTTCATTACCTCGGTTACAGATAGTGCAGAAATTGCTTGGTCCTTCACTATGTTTCTTCAAATGATCTGCCATATATGCTGCTCGCAAGTACTTCCCACACACCTGGCATGGAACTTTGTCTTCATGACATGCTAGGTGTGAGCGCAGTCGGTCACGAGTGGCAAAGGAAGCATTACAAGTCTGCAGGTATAATGAGAACCATGTGACTCATCAACTCTGCTAAAAGTACTGATATTGTTGAATATTTTCAGTATTCTTTAGAGTAAATACCTTAGACCCTGTGCAAACACACAAATAACATGATGCACAAGCTGTTTTCCCACAAATAAAACATTCTGATCACAAACATACTGCACAAGATGTGATGTTACTACTCAGAAGTATTAAGAAAGAAAGAAAACAGCTCTGGCATACTACAGACAATAAAATATAAATAAAAATAGAGTTATAAGGCCTTAGCTTCTCTCTGGGGATGCATATACTAAAACTTTGAGTAATATTTAATAAAATAAACAGCACAAACCACTTCAATCCATTTACTGTAAATTCTGCCATTTCACGGAGTCATTACAATCACTTCAGACCACGCAAAATGTCCTCTCTCACCTTCCTAAATTTTACTCTTTGATCTAATCAAACTTCAGTCCACAGAATCCCTTTGAAGTACGAAGACATACAAACAAAGCATCAGATAACTGGCTGGGATGAGAACATGAAAAAAAGGGCAGTAAAAAAGCCATCCTGGTATCCACAGTAGCAGTGCTGGCAAATTGTAGAAGTGAAGCCTCAGAACTGAGCAGGTATCAAAATAAGTGCATGACACTGTAATCTGTTTATAACTTACCCCTGGTCAAGTTATCAGATTCCACTTACTACCATGAAATAAGCTTGGTTTGGCATAAAATAATATTGATTCTATGTGCCCACTTCCCAGACATAATCCATATGATGAGTGAAGGCTCCCTCACATTTTTATAATAATACCAACTGGCAGGCATGCATGTACATAGCCTACTACAACAGCCTCCAGGTTCCAAAAGCCTTGCTCTATCTCCAGCACATAGAGGTAAATAAATTACCAGCACTACACTGTAAAACTTAAAGATATAGTCTGAAACCATTGCAAACAAGTGAAAGAGGAAAAACAAATGCAAACATATGATAGAATGACCAGACCAAGCAGGAAACAGTGGCATTCAAGAGTGTACAATGTTTTGTTTATACCACCTTTATGGAAAATAATGCAGTTTTAAGATGTATAATTAGAATCTCCTAAGAGATAATGCGAGACTATTAAGTGACTTGGAGACTGGATATATTAGCTCTTCTCAAGTTTCAGTGTGTAAGTAAACAATTCTTTTAACAGCTATAGACTTGTTAAAGTAACAATCCTAGTAAAATTACAAAATTATAACTTCAAATAAGTTAAATTGATAACACAAAAGAGGATAATCCATATAATCCTATATAATATAGTTAATCAAGAGCTTAATCAAAAAAACATTGAAGGCAGCTGAAAAGTACCTATCAATTTCAACAGGCTTTACACTCATTCAATCCTCCAAGATGCTTAAGCATGGTAAACTCCCACAAGAGCTGAGGCTACTCTGCAGGAAAACACAAGACTTAGCACTTCAGAGGATCAGGACTTAATGAACTCAAAAAGATAACGATAAAATTATCTGGATTTCTGTGATGCACACAGTTTAACTAAGCTCACCAGACAAAAAATCATAAATTACAAGCAGTAGCGATTAAGAGGCAAATCCTCAAGCATGACAGATTTGTCTTAATTTGAATCTCAGTACAGAGCACTGAGGAAAACAGGTGCGGCTTTCACTTACTGAAATGTTCTTAGCAGTAAACACTCATTTAAGGGGGGATTCCAGCACTGATACTGAACAATCCATGGGATGTCAGCTAAAGATATATATAACTAGACAATCAGAGATGACAGCTGAGAGATCCATCATCAGTAAGTCTACAAATATTGATCCACAGTAAGCGCCCACACAAAAGAATTGGGAGTGCATTAGTTGGTGAAGCAGACCAGAGACAGTACAAGGGTGCCAGCAGTAAAACCGTGTCTGTCCCATATTCAACTTGAATTGATCAAGTAAAAAACTTAGGGAAAGACAACATGGTAATTTCTGTGTTTCAGTTCTCACTCGATGTGGAATTGTGCAAAGTTCACCTTTGGATGAGCTATGTAGCAAATATATCTGCATAGAAGCTCAAAAAACCCACCAAACTATGTCCAGTGGAAAAAGCAAGAACCAATTTAGCTGAATCATAACAATGGGAGACAGGACTAGGTTTAAAGAAAACCCCAAAGTTAATATTTGAATAGTTAATATTTATAAAAGGTATAGAGCAAAAAAAAAGTTTTATTTTACAAAAGACGTGAAGTGCTAAGTGAATGCTAGAGTACTTATCATTAATTGTTAATTACAGAAGAAAACTCTCCAGTGCTTTCCTAGCAACATTGCACAGGTATATAAATAGATCAAAAAGAATATATATAAAGTTTAAAAAACATTGTTTAAGAAATACCTCTTGAAGGTTCAACTTTTCTATGGATGTGGATGTCTCTGAGCTTATTCCATGGTGGCTGCCATTTTCCTGCTAATAGGCAGGAAGTAAGAGAAATTAGGACAGGAAGAAACTCATTCTGCATTGAAATCAATGGGAACAGCACTGGACTTGGGATGCCAATTTTAGGTTTGCTTAAATAGATCTTTTTCTTTGTCAAGTCGTGCTATAACATAACCTGCATTTTTCTCTTTTTTACCTAAATTGCCAGAAGAACCACCTGTCTCATCTCTGAGAATGAGCAAATTTCTGTTTTCTCCCCTGTTCCTTTGCATCCACAGATTTTCAGATCACCATTTCCTCCCAGACTGCAGCCTAACTTTCATACCATTCACACTCAACTGCCAACAACCCAACTTCACCCCTTCCCATGACAAGTTAGCAAACTGAGCTTTCCCATTATGTCTAGAAAACAAGGTGAGCCAGTCTCCTACATCCTGTCAGATTAAAAAATAATGAATAATGAAACAAAGTCACCAGTGCAACCATCCAGGACAAAAGATCCAGAGCACCATTTGCTGTCTTGTCTGGACACCAAAGGAACTTCCTTGATCTGATTTCTCAGCTGCCTTGGCTGTGCCTTGCTTTACTGATTCTGAGTGTATTTTAAGCATAATGAAAAAGCTGGAATCAGGTCTTTGTCTGGCATCAGATGCTACAAGTGCTGGAATTTAGGACTTTTTTAAATATTTGTGAAACACAACCATTGTTTTAAGGGGATGAGTGCAAGATTACATGCTGAGCACTGAAAACTATAGCTGCTGCAGTAATGTTTAGTTTATAATTGTCCTGCTTTTCATAGCTTCATTTTATATATTCTGAAGTTGGGTTAACACCTTCACACTTTTGTTCTGGTAATCAAATATTGTACCATGATGCCACACCAACAAAATATTAGATATCCACTGGTTTGCCCAGATACCTGAGAACTCAGGTAAAGAGCCAGTGAATTTTGTTTAAATCTTAACAGAGCACCACTTCCAAGAATGCCATTACAATAGAGGATTCTGGAACGCTTTTCTGTTTACTGGCAGAGTACTTCTCTTTTGCAGTATAAATAAACAAAGCACAACAATAGCAGGAATTTTCAACAGGAACAACAGATTTTAAAAGGATGCTCAATGCTGTTTAGACTGCCTTCATGAGGAATCAACTCCCTGAACAAAACTGATGGAAAAATAATGGAAAATGGGGAAACAAGCCAATATTAAGATATCCTCCTTCTTAGTGGCCAGATTCAGTGTTTAGATAGACATCATGGAACAGAAGTGCTACAGGTTATGAGGTAATCACAAGGAGAAATTAATCAATTTATGTATCAGCTTTCAGATCTGAAACAAATTTTCAGTGTGACAGCATCCCTTCAGTGGTTTGTACCATGTACATCAGATCTGTGCATATTTAAGATGATTTTCAAAATCTGATAGGATTATGAAACATTTTTTTGCAAAGACACACAACAGCTCTTTAACAGATGTTCTACATAGAGATTCAAGAAAAATTTACTTTGCAGGGTGAAGCAAAGACAAGAAAAACTTAATAAAAAACAAGTTAATCAAGAACAAACCAAGGCTGAATGATAACCTCAATTGTGTCCTGATGCTTGTACTGTATAGCCTATACATTTTAATTGAAACAAATAGTCATACAGTATTATGAAAACTTTGTTTCCTTGCACACATGTATTTTCTCATAGCAATTTCTGAGTTGAGTTTCACTGTACAATCTAAGCTTCCATATTTCTCAACTTTCTCACTCTTAGTGTATCCTCTGATTCACACCAAGTTTATATGTATTCTTAAATCAATGAGAAAACTACAAAAATATCAGGTATCAGCTGGCAAAGGACAATTCATTTCTACTAACATTATTGATAAACTGTTCATTTGGTAACCTTGGTATCAACTGTCAAAAGACCGATGAGTTTTTGTTTATGTTGGGACTTAAACATTCATTTTCCTACTTCCACACAATTACATGCATATGTAAAAATATGTAATTATCTTCAGTTCATCCAAGCAGGCTCCTTGCTATCTCCAAATTCCATTATGAATGGAATTCTCCAATTTATATAAATCTATAACTCCTTCTTAAGGCTTGAACCAATCTAAAGCCTTATGTAGGACATACATTTAAAACAACATAAAGGCTCTATGACCTGTTTTTCAAAGATGCTGGACTTCCACAGAGGTCAATAAGAAACATTCAGATGTCTCTGTATGTCTGGAAAAACTGTTCACTGAATTATTAAGGTTGCAAAATGTTTCACAAGTCTCAGAATTTGGAGGAAACATGGGACAGGTGTGTCAAGAGACAAGTTTAAAAAATTCTGATCAGAAGGCAGTCATGTAGGATTCACTAGATTCATTAAATGTGTTTAAACATTTTAGAAAAAAAAAATCATCTACCCTTCGCTGTTCTTCAAAGAAAATGAAAATTATCTTGTTCCAACTTTCTTTAAATAAAAAATTACATTAATTTTTCCTCAGAGACCAAGCTTAGAGGTTTGCCCAACAACCATGTGAAGGCAGTAGGTGATAATGAAAGCTGCTTGTCAACTTTGGTTTTAATTAATACTTCCCATCACCTTTTAAATCTCTTTACAAATGAATTATAAAATATCCTTCTTGATTTGAGCTTTCAAACCCTAATGAATAATTTATGAACCATAAAAAACCAATTACAACATTATGACATTGTATTGCAAAGGATACAGTGATGCTGTTATTATATTCTCCCTGGGATAGAAAACAGCTTCCAACTTTGCTCAGTGCAATGTTTTGAAGGCTATGTGATAAAAAATAGTATCTTGACAAGTCATGATAATTTATCAATTTTAGTTTAAATTATTTTTTTATTAATTAAGTCATCATTGAAGCCTGCTGTTGGCAACAACTGAAACTAAAAAAAAAAAAAAGGAGGGGGAAGAGGGAAAGGCTTAAAGTTGACTCTAAGCCCAGAGACAAGGTAGCTGGGTAAGAGATCCCAGGGTGAGACTGGAACGGAGTAGTAAGGAATAACATCTGGCAGAAGGGGAAGGAGGGAAAAAGACCAAAGGTGTAGATGACCTGAGGGGCTGGGGGGGTAGGAGGGGTGGAAAGTAGCTGTCACTGGTGAATGCTGTTATTTATAAACATTTATCCCAATTCACACATACATGGTATTTTTATTGATACTTCAAAATTGTCTGCACATATAAATGCAATGCCAAAGATCACCCGTACATCAGTCTAAACCCCTCCAGCTCCTACCTGACATTTGTGAGGTCTCTCTGAGGTATGCACCTGCTTGATGTGTCCATTCAAGTGGTCTGGCCTTAAAAGAAAATATACATAAGCACACTTAAAACAAGTACTAAAAATAAACTTAGAATTCTAACAAAAAAAAAAAAAAATCCCAACGGTGGATCTATTACAAATGTATCAGTATTTAACTTTGCAAGTACCAGATCACCAACAGCTGGCATTCTACCTTGATAAGTACCCTCTCCAACTTGCTAAAAAGGTATCATTTTTTAATGAAGAAACTACGACTGGATTACCAGAGAAAAGAGGAAATATAAGCTAAAATGGACAAGCCTGCATCTCCTCTTTCCAAAATCCTATTTAGATCTTGATAATCAGGGCACTTGACTTCAATTGACAGTTGCTGAATATTTGAAAATCAGACCCTTTTGGTTTATGTCCCAAACAAAGATGTAAGCAGCCAACTTTAAGCACCTCTGTGCAAAAAAGACTGATTCTGAAGTCTTGTTGCTGTGACAGTTTCCACCTGAAGAATTAAAAAAATACTGTCCTAACTCACAACTTGGTGGGGAGACTGCATTAATACAAACAAAGTGTTCTGAAGGTCCCAACTAGAAGGTGCAATGGAAGAGCAAATTATTACTGGAAAAAAAAAAAAAAAGTTAGACCATTCTTCACAATCAGTAAAGCCTACTTTGAAAAAGAGAGGACTGAATAGCTGCAGATTTTCCTAGTGGGAGTTTCTCCCAGTGGGAAGAAAGCTTTTCATTGTATGAGGCCAAAACTGCTTGGAAACAAGTTCTCCACCCTCTCCTCCCCCAACTCTCCAGCTGCGCCAATGAGAGGTCTCGGGATGGAATTCATGCACTACAGACAGAAAATAGACTGAACTTTGCAGTCAGGCTGTTAAACCTGATGCTTCAGCAAGTGGGCTGGAGTGGTGTAACCGGACAGACTGGTTGGGGGTCTTTCCAGGTACCTCAAGCCTAGCAACCTCCCATGCTGCACTACTAAATGAAGGAAAGGCTACTAAAATTAGACATCGTGCTTCCAGTTTCCTTTGGCAGCTCCTACTACTGAAAACTGAGAGTTAAAGAGTCTCTGCTTTTCATTCATACTTTGATTCTACAAAGATGTGTAGACGTTGGGTTTGTTTTCTTTTTTAACATCATTCCTGTCCATGTTAACTTACTGGGAAAAAAAGAGAACTCGACATTTATCTTTCAATTTCTCTTTTTGACAAAAACCTTTCACACATCAGAAGCAGAAATCTTTAAGTGTGAGTAAAATTAAAAACTGGCAGATGATCCCAGGCAGCGCTATAATAGTAAAATACTTCTAGCTACAGGTGAAATCTTCATTTTATGACTTCGCATCACTAAATCTGCAGTCCTTATGAAGATGCACCCCCATTTATGGTGATTTAAAAAAAAAACACATAGATTTTCTTGAAGTATTTCAGTAACAAAATGCCCCTTTATCAAAAAGAGAGCTACCAGGGGCACAATTCCTACATTTATCCTACACTGTCCTACATCGGGGACAATTCTAGCCCTAATAGCCTTTTGCTTTCTTTTCACATCTTGATTCCTTCCCTCCTGTTATAGCAACCCAACTGCTCTAGAAAAGCGGCTGCTGCTACAAAAGGAACACAGAGTGTACACATCCCCCTCCCCCCACTAATTCTAGTCTCAAAGCGAGCAACAAACCTCAAAAGGTTCAAATTGATAAACTCAAGACTATGAAATACCGCTAACACAACTACGTGTATCAAACTACTTACTAACTCCCACAAACAGCAACAACAAAAAAATCAGCAACATTAAATGCACAGATCTTACGTATGTTGCAGGGCAGAAACAGGATCCCCTTCAGAAGGATGTAAACCCAAAGGACACAAAGATCATGTATTAAAAGACACTTGATGCTGCAGCCTTTGAAATCTCACCTCTTCCTTCACATTTGGGTGATAAAAAACATTACGAACTAAGAGAAATGAAGGGAAGTTAAGAAAAAGAAAATTTAAAATGGATACGAGAAAAATAATCTTGAGATGTATTAATATTTTGCACTTCAACAGCACCTTCCAACTACCTACAAATCAGTAGTCTCAAGACACCTGTGTGAGGTAGGTAATTATTCCAATACCCATTTTACAGAAGAGTCATTTGAGGGAGAGACTGACTGATTTGCCCAAGGTCACACATACACCAAGCCTGCCACAAAGCTGGGAATGTTACCCAGAAGCCAGCTGATTCCCAGTTCTATGTCTTAATTACCTTCAAACCCATTCAAGAGACTGCAGAATAGCGTCCCAGTGGAAACAATGGAAGTCTCACTTCTCGAGACAATTTTAAATGAAACAGTCAAACACTATCCTTAGTACAAATTGTTCTCGTTTCCCCAGGGATAAGACAGACAGCTCCCTAGGTCACGGTTTGTGTCTGTGGTCCTTATAAGCACTCTCTTACCTGGAAAAGCCTTTTCCACAGCTCTGGCAGATGTAGGGCTTTCCCACAGAGCCATCGTGAGACCGAACATGATAGGACATCCTATCTTTCCGCTTGAACCGTAAACCACACACCGGACAAGAGTAAGGCTTTTCGCCAGAGTGTGACAGCTTGTGTCGATTCAGGTGGTACACGTCCCGAAAAATCTTGCCACAGATCTCACAGGCCACCTGTTTCCTCGTCCTGCTTCTTTTTCGGGGTGCATCAGGGTCATCCGGACCAGGGATACCATTTTCACCCAGTCTCGGGGGTGGAATGTCTATGTAGCCCAGCTGTAAGCTTGTCACCCCGTGTTGAGCCTCATGCTGTCGAAGACGATTAGCATCTGTAAATACCTTCCCACAGAGGCCACAAGGCAGGATACCAGCCTCTCGCAGGCCCCCTGGGGTACCAAACATCATAGAGTCCAAGAGATTTGCTTTACGGGGACGCCCTCTGCCCCTCTTGGTGCTTAAAGTGGGGGCACTACCAACGTTCTGGAAGGGCGAGGCCAGCAGCGGTGGGGACAGAGGTCCTGCCACCATGGGCAGGCGGTCCACACCCTGCAGAACAGGTAGGGAGGACTGCGCAGCGGTGAGAGCAGCCCGCGCGGCCTCATCTTCAGGCATACCAGCGATGCCGTTGCCATTGGGTGCCAAAGCGGCACCGTTGGTCATGTCAAGAGGGAAGCCGAGGTCCGCAGCCCCCGGACGGAACAGCATAATGTCAGGGCGTGCGGGGGGGACGAGGATCTGCACATTGGACTGCTTGATGACCTCCTGGCAGATGTCAATCACAGAGCGCATCAGCAGGAACTTGGCGGCCGTCATGAGCTCCGGGAAGCTCTCCAGCCGCACCACGATGCGCGACGTGTAGGCGAAGTCCAGGATGTCTCCGAACACCTTGGAGCTGATGGTGTGCATCTCCAGCTCCCGCCCGCCCCCGGGGGCTCCGCCGGCCGCCGCCGCAGCCCCGCCGGCCGCCGCCGCCTCCGTCGCGCCCCCCTCCGCGCCGCCGCCACCTGCCCCGTCGCCGAGCTGCGCGCTGAACACCGACTCGAAGTACTCGCTGCAGGCGGCCAGCACCGCCCGGTGCGCCGGGAAGCTCTCGTCGCCCACGCGGAGGAGCACGTCGCAGAAGCGGCCGCCGTTCTTGCGCTGCTGGTTGAGGCTGTGCAGCATGTCGGCGCTGTGCCGGCTCACCTGGTAGGTGTAGCAGCCCGACGAGGGGCCGCAGGCGGCCTCGCTCACCCGCTCCATGGGGCTGCGCCGCCCCGCTGGCGCCCGCAGGGGGCGCGCGCTCTCCGGCCGCCCGGCGGCGCGCGCCGCCTCCTCCTTCCCCGCCCCTGTCCGGGCCGACGGCGGCGGCGCGCGCTGCGCTCCCTGCACAGCGCGAGGGGATTGCAGGGGGGGGCGAGACAAAAGGCTCGGGCGGCGGAGGGGCGCGCGCCGCCGCGGCCGCGCGAGCTCCGCCCGGGGCCGGCCGCCACGAGGCGCTGCGGCCGCGGAGGCCGCCGCGGGAAGGGGCGTGCGCGGCGCGGCTGCAGCGAGCCGGGAGGGAGGGGGCTCCGGCGGCGGCGGCTCCGGGCTGCCGGCTCCGTCCGTCCCTGTGTGTTTGGAGCGGAGGAAAGATGGCAGCGGCTGCACTTCCTCTTGCACTTTCACCCCTGGGGGGAGGAGAAGGAGGGGGCGATACCACCCCCCCTACAAAAATCCAGCGGGGGCCCCCCGGCTCCTGCTCCCCCACCAAGCGTCGCCGCCGCCGGCTCCGGTCCCGGCCCCGCCCGCCTCGCTGCACCCGCACCACCGGCGCCGCAAACTTTCCTCTCTTCTTTTGCCGAGAAGACCCCCACCCTATTCATAAAGACCCCCCCTCCAGCCACTCGGGCTCCCCCTGCCCCCCCGCTTCCTGCCCCCCTCCCTCCCCGCATCCGCCAATGCAAGAGCAGCCAGAGCCAACAGGCCGGCCCCCACCCCGCCCGCCCGCGGGGGCTGGGGGCTGCAGTCCCCCCCTTCCCCAGTACCGATCCTCCAATGCCGAGCCGGCAGTGAGGCCCCCGCCCGCGGCACACGGGGGTGGCGGGGCTGCGCTCGCCCCCTCCCCCAAATATCCGGGCTGCAGCTCGCCCCCCAGACCCCCCTCCCGCCGGAGAGGGGAGGAGGGGCCGGCGGGGGGGGCTGCGAGCAGCCGCCCCCCCTCCCTGGACGCAAATCGTCCAATGCAAACCCCTCCCGGAGCTGCAGAGGCGCAGAGCGGCCCCCACCTCCCCGCCTCGCCTGAGGAGAGCTGATCCCAGAGGGGCCAGGGGGCTGCGGAACGGACCGGCCTCCCCCCGCTCTTTCATTGCAATTCTCACCCCCACCCTCCCCCCCGTACCAGGATCAACTCTCAGCCTGAGTAAAAGAGCGAGGCGACGGCATGGTGGGGGAGGGAAGAGGGGCAGGGGGAATTCATCCAGTAAAAAAAATGCCCTCCTCTCGGGAGCGGGTTGGGAGAATCGGTACCCGCGGGCCGGGGGCTGCGGGAGGCACGGGCAATTGCACAGCCCCGAGAGAGCCTGCCTCCATGTTGGGGAAATTGCTGCCCCCGCAGCTTCCCACGGCACCCAGCTCAGCCCCTGCTCCCCTGGAGTCACCCTTCCCCAGGCCCGAAGTTAAACACTCCAAAACGCAGCGCTGCGATCCACTGGCGGGGGCTGCCTGGACTGTCCTAGTGCTGAACCTTCCCTGTGTGCTCAAGGTCTCTCTATGATGAGATTCAATTTCAATATCATCATCATTACTCATTTTCAGCTGAAATTTCCTCCCTGTCTAAGAGAATTTTTCTCTACTTTTGAAGAAATACTCCCCCATTCCAATACACACACACTTTCTCTAAACAGTTCTTTGTATTGTTAAAGACTACACTTTCTAAAGTGTTCAAGGGCACTTCTTTGCATTTATAACATTAAGCGTCATTTAGAATCCTTGGGTGACCTATTCACAATCCAGCATCACCACTTAAACTATTCCGTGGAAAATACTGAACTTAGTGCATGCAAGGGCATCACAAACGACTGAGCCTTCCAAGAGCTCGAGCCCAGCATTTGAATTCAATAGTGGTGGAACTGAAAAAGCATTCTGGGTACTGATGTGCAAATGAGCGCACCAAGCTTCCAACTTCCAAAATGCAATATTACATTAACACTTAAGGCCACATAGTGCCCTCAGCCTGTACGCTGGGTTTCTCCTGCATTTGATACACTACAGGCAGTGTATTTGTCTATGATACAGGCTGAGTATTTCCAGGAGCTTTTTATTACTGCACTGTGTATACACACACCCTGATGTGAACATATATTTTTAGAAATCTGAGGTTATATGAGCGGTAGCAGTGGCAGTGTACCCAGCTCAAGTAGACTGTATTATATAGATAATGTGGTGCTCACACCCTGTAAGTCTGACAGTATGCTATGGGCACAAGAGTTGTACTTGCTACAGTTAAGAGAATTATTATATTTAAACATACCAGGCAGCCTGCATGCAAACACACAGAGAGAAATTAAAGAATCTGGAATATGCTTATCTTTCCTAGTGGCTTTGGTCCGTTGTGTGCCTTTCCCCCAGTGGTTTATTAATTTGCTTTCTTTTAGTCCCCAGACTCCTGACATGGTTCCTGCTTCCTATTTCAGTTCCCTCCTTGCCTGTTCTTTGTCTCTCCTCTAGGCAGGGGGAGGGGGGAGGGGGGGTGGGTGTCCTGCCGCTCTCACTGCACTTTCCTCAGAACTTTCTCCAGTTGCCATGGAATGTTCTGGTTTCAGCTTCCAGCCCTCCTGTTTAAAAGGCACCGTCCAAAATACCCTGCCTATTTCTTTAGGTAAAAGCTCAGTATTCACCCCAAAGCATGTCTGTTTCTTGGCAAGTGACCCATTCACACTGGCCGTGAGGATGCCAGATCAACGTGCTGGGAGCTCCTACTCTGAGCATGTTGCTGGATGCTTGTTAAAGATGAACAGCAGCATGTTGCATGCCCAAGAGAATCACAGGGAGATCAACATAGCTGTTCACCTTAGCTGCTCAGCGCTCTGATACGGTAACAGCTGGATTTCTCCGTTTAGTACTTTCACTCTCATACGGACCTCCCTCACCTCTTGGCTTCACCAGCACTCTTCCTCAGAACATGAGACTAGCAAAGTAGTCATTGAACTAGCATTTGTTACACTGTAGCCAGCTTTCTTCTATTTGCAAATAAGTGGTTTGTGCCACCCAAAGACTTGAAAGCAGATGAGACGACTAAATGCCATTTGCCCATACTTAACTATGGAAGTGTACAGGTATGATTACCTTTGAACTAATTTATCATCACAATTAGTGTGTCTTTAAGACAAAGTTCCAAATGATGTGGAGGAGCTTTACATTTGCAATTAAAAATTTACATATTCAGTACACAGAATTTCCTCCCCTTTTCAGATGATTCCTAATCTATTTACTCTGACATCTTCTGCACTGGGATCTGCTGAACTTCTTTTGAATTCACCTCTCTCTTAAAGGCATTTTCCTCAGCTACTTCATTCAGCTTCTCATGATTTCCTGTCTTGCTTCTGCCCATGGGAATTCCTGAGCTGTCCCTAAATGTTTTGCAGCTGTCTGGTCCCTGCTGAACCATTTTGATTGGTATTTCAATAGTATTAGAAATCCTCTTTTGCTCTGAACATATGTGTACCATTTGGGACTGTACACTGTACCTTGCTCACTTTACTACAGAAGAATTGCTACTGGCCTTACTCCTAAGTGCAGACCTTAAACTGGTTTGCAAATATAGAAGATAACATAAGACTATGTTACAGTCACATCTATTCAAATACATTTCAATATGTGTTAGTTTGACTTGAGTGACATCTATTTGTTGAACATTCCCAACTCACATATCTGTTGTTGAGGCTACTGAAATTTTTCAGAATAGTCTTCATTGTTACATGCTTTGAGAAGGTTAGTCACTGTTTCACATGGATTATATTATTAGCAAAAACATTTCTGCATTGCACTTGTGCCAGCTAGTTTAGTCATAGGAACAATTTCCTTTATAAGTGTTTCACAGAATATAGAACATCGCACATGTCATGGCACACTTGCATTTTCAGGGACTGGCTGTCAGGTTTTTTGAGCTTTCACTGGAATTTTAATTAACTGTGACTGATCTAACAAGCAATTAATTCAGTATTCATTACTTGTTGATTATCACTTAAATTTAGTTTTTAAAATTTTGCTCAGTTTTTTTAGTGGGAATCATCCCATGACAGCAAGGATTCTCAGACTTGGAGACAGCACAGTTTCCTCTGTGATCCAGATGTGGGTTAGTGATTTGTTAGCTTTCTCCTCTAGAAGTAGACTAACAGCTCTATTGTTTAAACATACTGAGCGTTCTTAAAAAAACGCCAGGAACTGCTAATAGCAAGGTATATCATGCTATGGAAAGTATGCAGAAAGAGGTAGTTTAAAAAGGGAAAACTGCACTGTTTGCTTTTCCTCTTTCTGATGACTCTCCTCACTACACTCACATGCTGTGTAGTCCATCTGTTGCATGGCAGCCCACAACAAAGTCTGAGGAGCTGATGCTAAACTACAGAACTTACTGTTGTTAAATTAATTTAACATAGTTTTGGAAGCCGACCTTTGATATTGCATCTCCCCTTTTCCCCCTCCATTTCTTCACTCTGCCCAGTTTAACTTACTCTAGTCTGCCTTGAACCAAAGCAACCCGAGACATTCAAAACAAGATTGCCTTTAGATAGGGATCTGGTCAAAATGAGAATACAGCCTAGGATACCATCTAATCAACTCCCCATGAATTAGGCATCCATACCTAGCTAAGCAAACCTGACAGAAAACTTTCTTGTGTAAAACACACATTACAATACAATCCTACATATGCAACTCAAGTAGTGAATGCATCAAGAATGAATCAAGAAGTAGATTAATAACTAAACAACTGTGCTGCCCTGAGAAGGACTTCTCCATAAACACCAAGTAAACTAGCATAAAAGTGCTGTTCCAGAAAGACAGCTAATAAGGGATACATGTGCATTTCTTACACTATTCAAAAGATGCAACTTTCTGTCTGATGCCTCAAGATTCAATGAAGATATGAATTGCATGAGCTTCCATAGTCGTTTCACTTCAGACAATCAATATTATGATTCCATTGAAGACTCAGTACTAAAGATCTCAAAAAATCTTACCCTTGGTAGCAGGTTCTCAAAATCTTTTTCCTCCAAAAGGTATGATGCTGGCTCTTAGTCAGCTGATTATAACCACCTTAAGATTAAGTTTGTCTCCTCTTCAAGCATGAGCAGTTCTTCCCTGAAGTACAACAATAGGGTTAATTAGCCGCCAGCTCTTAAATCAAAGCACAATAAGTTTAAAAAAGGGTAATTTTGTGAAATTATAAAAGGAAAAAAAAAAAAAAATCCACACAGAAAAATCACCTTAAAATTAACATATTCCCTATATTCCCTAATTTGCAGTTACTGTTTTTTTATAGGGGAACTCTGTCAGGTTGATTACAGTCCCACAGCCATAATTGTCAAAATTATAATTACTGAGGTTGAGGCTATCATTTGATACAGATTATTTTTCACTAGGCTAGTGGTAGTTGCTGAGAAGATATGGAACTCCAAAAGCCTTGTTTCACCTGAAATCTTGAACTGATTACCTCCTGGACAACTCCCTCCTACTTTTTAAAAATCCTGCAGGAACACCCAACACTATGCTAGAAATGTGGTACCTACCAAGTCCACCAGCACACATGTAGAATTAGTGCAGCTGTTTGCCTGTATATTCCACACCTTCTGTCATAAGGGGAATTACCAAAACCACACATGCTGTGCTACCAGAGTGATTCTTAAGCTTAGATTACCACTCAGTACACTGTGAAGTCTTGATATTCACAAGTATTTTGGGATTGATGTTATTTATTAGAAGAAAACAAAGGAATAGAAAAAAAAGATACAAAAGTTCCTGACTATGCAAGTATGCAATGCTTATGTGATTTTAGGGTCTTTATGTGATTTTAAAGAAGCATACACAAGTTATCATAATTTCACACTCACAGTTTTTACCATGTATTTTTCAATGGTAAATTTTACATGGTTATCCAAAAGACTTGCAAGCCTCTTCTCAACATACTTAGTTTCCATCTCACATAAGTGAAAACTGTACTCAAGCTAAAATAATAGCTGTTTCAGAAAGCATTTCAGAATTTGGCTCATAATGAAGTAGTTTAATTGAAATTGGTAGTTTGACAGAAAACACACTAAGCATATTAACTACCCACTTCTCCAATTGAAGTGATCTAGTTATCATACAGGGCAGTGCTATGGAAATATGAAAGTTTCAGTCGTACTGTGGCAACTGCACATTCCTGTTGTGCAAAAAAAAAACCTGAGGCACAAGTAAAGGGAATTACTTGATCATAATCAGTGAGTCAGTAGGGCTGGAGTGCATAGAATATGAATTTCCAAAAGCCATTTTTGCTACATCCCTCCATCATTCAGATCTTGCTAATGAGTTATGTGCCATTTCAGTCACATTCCTGTCATTGTAGCTTGATGAAACACAAACTCCCATTTTTTCACAGTCACTGATTCCATACTGTCTCATGCAGTTTTCCTGCATTTTCTAAACAACCCATTTCTAAACACCTTAATAAAAATATTAGAAAATGCTCATGTCATATACTTTCAGTTTATCTGTTTGTAATTTATATTACTACTTGATCATCTGGTCTTTTTTACATATTTCTTTATTTGGTGTTTGACATGGGATGCAGTTGGCCACCAGAGAGGTTGCCTCTGCAACTGCTTCAAACCTTTGGAAATACATTCCCTTCTTGCACTTCATCTAGACTCCCTAAATGGAATTATCTCAATTTAAAAACCATACATATACATTTTAAAAAGGATAATTCATATTCTCTGTCTTCCATCAGCACCCATTATCCCATTATGAAGCTCATTTAACCTTCTGAGTAGACCTCAGTCTCTTGCATGTCCTTTCATATTCTCTCAGGTTCCATTGGGGTTTTTTCCTCTTCCAGTGTTTTATTAATATTTCTTTGATTTTTTCCTTCTCTGACTGCCTTTTTTTTTCCATATAGACTTGTATAATTCACTCTCCATTTTCTAGTTTTGACTGCTATCTTCAGAGGACATAATTTATCTACTCCCAATTATTCATCTTTTAGTCGTTTTCCCAGCTGTCACACCTAACTTCCCATGGTTATAACCACCCTGTTCTCCAAGTACCACATAGCATCCAACACCTTTAAATTAAAAAATCCACAACAGTCATCACAATAAATAAAATTAATTACGCCTTATTCACAGCCTGGAACCAATCTCTACTGAACAAACCTTTCTGAAGTTTAAATGAAAGTGCTGTTCTAAACTAATATGAACTACTTTAAATATTCTAACAAACTAGAAAGTATTCATTTGGCTAGAAAAAAAAATCAGAAATATTATCTTTACTAATTAAACTCTTACTCTCTTCAGGTTATTAAGGACAATACTCAACACTCAAAGAAGTTTTTAAGTGCATAATTTCCTTACAAGATCTTTGCTTGAGTAGCTTTCTGGAAGAAAAAGACTTAAGAGTACCTGTTTGTAAGAACAACTACTTCTGTTGCTAGCAGCAAGCTCTGAAGCCAACATCAACTGCAACAACAGAGGCAGTCTTAAGAAACTCTGGCCATCCAGAATCCACATTTTCCTCAGTGTTTTTCCTATTACTAAAACATGGACTGATTGTAGAGTGAAGTTGAGACATAAACAAGTCTAACTCTATCTGAAATAAGAAAAAATTTATACCAGAACCAAATTTCCTATGTCCTATGTTGAAAACAGATATTGTTTGCAAGGAATAATTAGTAAACCATGAACAAATATACAGTGGTAGGTGCATTTATATTTACCCTAGCTAAGCGGAGATAATATTATCAGGAATAGTAATCCTGTTTTATTTGAGATTCTATTTTACTAAGCTCTGTATAAGCTTGTATTAATGAAAGTGCCTAATATAGTTTATGACAGATATTAAAGGCTGCTTTTTAAAATTATTATTTTATTTTACTATTTCAATGAGGAATATGCAGAGGCAGAAAGAGATAGCAAATAGCACTTTGTACTCAACTGAGACAGATCCTTCCTGGAAAGGTTATCGAATATGGAGAAAAATGTTCTTATCAAGTATGCCAGTTCCAACAAAATATGACAGCGAAACAAACTTGGGAGACTCTAAAATCCTGATAACTTGCTTCCCTATGTAATAAAAATACTTTTTATTCCAAATCCAACTGTTTGGCTTCTTGTGATACTATCAAAAGCTGAAGGTCGTTTGCTCTTTAAAATTTGACGGGGACATTAAAACAAATCCTTTATCTATTAAATTAGTAGTCAGTGGGCAGTTACAGATGCCCCTGGGGCAAAGTGGTGTGGCCTGGGCTCAGCTGAAAGCAGCCGTGAGAAAGCTTCGGTATGGAAGTGTTGCTTTTGTAAGACATCAGCTAAAGAAAGCTCTGTACACCAGCTCCACCGGATTCAACAGGGCTGTGAGATATATACGCACATCTACACACCTGGCGATGAGCAGTACTGCAAGTGAACCACAAGACCAGAACAGAGGCAGATCTTCGAAGCAGCAGGTCCCATTTAACCACAGTGAAAGGCACAGGCCACCTCCTCTCAGGGGCAGGGGGTGCCCTCAGCTCGGCAGGCCGCCCCGCCGCACCACACAGCCGCTTTCCCGCCCATCGCCTCAGGCTCTCACACCTCGAGCTCTTTCCTCAGGACAAGCACCCAGAACCTCAGCCTCAGGCCGGGCTGCCGCACTCGCTCCCAGCACCACACCAGCGCTTTTCTCACAGAATTGCATCTCAACATCTCAGCCTCACGGGCGGTTTTCTCCATCCCCCGCCCAGAGCCTCTCAGCAGCCCCCCGGCACACTCGGTACCGTAGGCTCATGGAGATTCCTACACGCCGGCGGCTGCCTCAGCGCCGCTCTCCCATGCACGCACACACGCATCGCACACATTCTCTCCCTCTTCTCTTGGCCCCGGTGCCCGCCGTGCCCTTCCCCTCACACCGGAGCCGCCGCTCTGAGGCGGGCGTGAGGGCTGCGCAGGGGGCGCTGCGGAACCACCGGACAGAGCAGCGCGCGCCGCCGGCTCTTTCCCGCCCGCCGTCGAGGCGCGCGCTCCCGCTGCTTCTCGCGAGAGGCTGGCCTCGGTCTCGCGAGAGCCTGCCGGGCCGGGTCAGCGGAGGGGAAGCGGCGGTGGCTGAGGCGGTGGCTGCCGGCAGCTGCCGGAGCCCGGGCCCGCCGCCGAGATGAGCAGCACGCTGGCCAAGATCGCGGAGATTGAGGCTGAGGTAACGCACCGGCTTTCTCCCCGGCCGGGGACGGGCCAGGCACCAAGCTCTCGGGGGGACGGCCGCGGGTCTGTCCGTGTGTGTGGGAATGGTGCCAGGGCCCTGACGGCGCCGCACGGCCCAGCAGACGCTGTCCCGGCGGTGAAAATTCCGTTCCCTGCTCTTGCAGATGGCCCGGACGCAGAAGAACAAAGCCACGGCTCATCACCTGGGGCTGCTGAAGGCCCGGCTGGCCAAGCTGCGCCGGGAGCTCATCACCCCCAAGGGAGGAGGCGGCGGCGGCCCCGGGGAAGGTGAGTTCTGCCCCGGCGGCCCCTGCTGAAGTGGCCGCTCCTCGCTGCCGAAGGGCGGGCTGTGGAACGGAAATGGATCTAACGAGGGTGGCTCTTGCCCGCTTAAATCGCGGCAGACTGGCCTCTGGATAAATCGAAGTGATCTTCTCTCCCGAGGGTCCTTCCTGGTGCAGGACCTTTGCTGTGGTTTATGGCCCTTTCTGGGACTCTGGGGTGGAGCCCTTGTTGAAGCCTAAGTGAAAGGGCTTCTGTACTTTAGCTGATATAATCTTGTATTTGCGGAAGTCTTAGCAGTTTTACGTGAGGAAGCATCTTGCAGGAGTCACCTGTTTTTAAATGTAAAGCTGTCAGTTGCTGCAGTGCTTAACAGGGATGTGCCACCTACACTCAAGTAAAGCCCACTGTGAAACCTTGCAGCTGGTACTTTATTGACAGGTTCATGCCATGGAGTGTTACACAAAATGGTGCAAAGCAATACATACTGTGAACTTTCTGTTTCATACTTTTTCTTGTTGGAAAGCTTACCTGGCTTTCATTCAGGTGATAATAGAAGTAATAGCAGAGTTGCAGTCCAGAACCTCAGAAGATAGTAAATATCATATCTTGAAATGGTTATTTTTGCTCCTTATTTGCAGGTTTTGATGTTGCAAAGACAGGTGATGCCCGAATTGGGTTTGTGGGTTTTCCATCAGTGGGGAAATCTACTCTTCTAAGTAATCTTGCTGGTGTATACTCTGAGGTGGCAGCATATGAATTCACTACACTAACTACTGTGCCTGGAGTCATTAGGTACAAAGGAGCAAAGATACAGGTGAGATCTTTTTGTGTCTGTGAGGATAAGAGGGTATTTGTGTAGACACAACAGTGTTAGGCCTAATGGTCCAGTGACACGAGCAGGTTAGAAGTGACATGTACAAGTGCCTGAGAGTACACTGGAAATGTTTCCACTAGGTACTAATTTTGCTCTGGGGAGAAGTTTCTGTGGTGGTTCTCATATTCTGTATGCAGTGACTGGTTCCACTGTACCAGTAGGGCACCAGTGATAACACAATACAAAAGAATCAAAGGGGAAACAATTTTGCCAAAGTTATTTTCAGATTTGCAGTAGAGTCAGCTAGTCTTGGAGAGAGGTAAAAGTAGGATTTTTTTCGTCATGAAGAAAAATCCTTTTCTCATCAGTCACTTTCCTTCCTCTGAACAAACAGCTACTTGATCTCCCAGGAATTATTGAAGGTGCCAAAGATGGTAAAGGCAGAGGACGACAAGTCATTGCAGGTGCGTACGTTATAGCTGGAGGAAGCATCCTATTACTGGTTCAGTTATTACAGCTTATGAGAAAAAGTGTTGGAGCTCTGTTTCTGGTGTCTTTAAAAAGCTGAAGTGCACAATGGAATTGAGCTGCCCACTGTAAAGCAGTAGCCATTTTCACCTCAGTCTGTTTTCAGTTCTGTATTTATGTATTTGCTGAATTTGTGCCCTGCATTGACACTGCAGTCAAAGTTTATTACCAATTTTGAAGGTAGATATGATCCCATATTAAACTAGGGTCGTGTCTTGATTTCTTTGCCTATCTTACTGTCATCTTTCTTTGGTGGCAATATAGACAGGAAAGTGAGATCTTACTCACAGTAAGATTTTTTTCAGCTTCTGTGATTGTTAGAACATATAATGATTTGTGTATCAGTGATGCTTAGCTAGCATCACAAACTTCAGCCTTATCCTGGACTTTTAAAATTAGCAGCATATTGGCTTTATCACAGGTTTAATATTATCATCAGTGCACAGAGCCATATTTTGTCTTGTTTTGTCTCAGATTGTGTGAGGGTACTTTTCTGAGGAATGGTTTTCTGATTCTTAGTTGCTCGAACCTGTAATCTCATTCTGATTGTTCTGGATGTGCTGAAGCCCCTTGGTCACAAGAAAATCATTGAGAATGAACTGGAGGGATTTGGAATTCGTCTGAATAGTAAGCCCCCCAATATTGGCTTTAAAAAAAAGGATAAAGGAGGCATTAACCTTACAGCCACAGTAAGTTGGAAGACTTCCTTAAGTAAAATTATAAAAAAAAGCTTGGAGAGGTACTTGCAGTTAACAGTGTGCCAGGGACTATACCTGTGTTATGACTTGGTTAGGAGGTGGAACTCCTGTACTGAGCTGTAGTCAGGTACTTTTCTTGGAGCCCACCCTTTCCCAGAAGCCCAGCACCTCCCCACCCTTAAATCAGATGTTGGTTGCTTTCCAACAATTTCAAGTTCCAGGGCCCAAAGGAGAGTGGTCAATAACTGCCTCTTGCTTGGTGGCTACACCGTGCTTCTGGAGAAGATTACTCAGAGTTCCAGGCCTTGCAGCCTGGAGTATTCATTTCCCTCTGAATCGTAATTAAAAAGTGTAGGAACAGCCAGAGAAACCAAAAATCGTAACTCTGCTTTTGGAATCACACAGTTGTGTGCTCACTGAACTAGTAAATAGGGAGATTCATATTGCAGCTGGTCCCAGATTGACAGGAAACCCTACTTCTGAAATGTCTCGTTGCAGCTGTCAGTGGGGCATTAATACAAATAAAGGTGTTACAGTTTAAGTATTTTTCCTCTCTCCTGAGGCTGATTGTGGTAAAAGCATAGTAAAGTCCACTAACTTACAATGCAGTTATTTCTAGTAATCCATATGCAGTAATTGCTAGGTTATAGCATTATTATAATTGGTTTGACTGTAAACCCTTCCATTCCTTACTACTGTGTCTATGTTCAGTGTCCTCAGAGTGAGCTGGATACTGAGACAGTGAAGAGCATCTTAGCAGAATATAAAATTCACAATGCTGATGTCACACTGCGCAGCGACGCCACTGCTGATGACCTAATTGATGTTGTTGAAGGGAACAGGTACTGTTGGGACCCTGGCTTTGGCATGCCTGCAATTTACATGGCAAAGAACAAAACATTTTTTGAGGTGTGCTTCCCACAGAAGCTCAGCAATGTGCTGTCAACATTGTGCTGTTTAGCACCTTCCTGTTCTTTTAAAAAATGAAGCTTTTTCAGAGGTGGACTGCTGCTTGCCTGCTGTAATGGTGTTTCCTTCTCTTTGCAGGGTTTACATCCCGTGCATTTACGTCCTAAATAAAATTGACCAGATTTCCATTGAGGAACTGGATATTATTTACAAAGTACCCCACTGTGTACCAATATCTGCTCATCATCGCTGGAACTTTGATGATCTGCTGGAGAAAATTTGGGACTATTTGAAGCTAGTACGAATGTGAGTCCCAGTTGCTGCCTACTGTGGTGTTAAGTGTAAGGCTGAGACTGAAGAATGTCTCAAGAGTGGATGAATAATGATTATTTTATAGTGGTTTTCTGCTAGCTTAAAACTCTGCCTTTGAAATTATGATGTCTTTGTCACTGAAGTATGTGTAACATTTAAATCTGTGATTGTGGTCCTCGTGTCTGTTTTGTGATGGACCTAACAGCCATGAGTGCTGTACTTTGGACTTCTTGTAGAGGAATTAAATGAGGACCTTGTGAAACCAAGTCCAAGACACATCTTTAAAAAATGCTGCAAACACAGAATTCTAGTCAAACTTTGCACTAAGTTATGAATTTTAGAGGTAGTCCTCTTTTCAGTCTGCCATGCACACAGCTCTCTTAACAGACCTGAATTTAGTTCTTCATCTAGCATTTCTGACATTTTTACTATAAATTATTCCAGGCTCACCTCATACTTCTAATGCATTTCTTTGGATGAATTTATGAAGGAATCTATTAATACTCATAATGCAGTAATTTCAGTCTTTTAAACTTGTACCCATTTTGTGACAATATAAAGTCTAATATAAAAAGGGATTTAGTATGTCTAGGTGTCTGACCTATAGACTTTGTTAGGTTTTTTCCTAGTGTATGTTCAGATTTTCACAGAAAAAAAGACCAGTTGGAACTATAACACTGCAGGGATTCTTTTCCATCAACTATTACTGTTTCATCTTTTAAAGCAACTACAGAAGGCTCACTAGTGATAAAGCTTTGCAGTGAAACAGGAAAACCTGCTGCAGCCACTACCCAGATGTATTTGCAGCTTAAGAACACCAATTTAAAGATATCTGTTGTGACTTCTGAAATAGTGGAACTCACCACAAGTGGCTGGGATGACAGTGTGAATGGCCTATGAAATGTTATGATGGCTTGAAAGAAGTTTCCATATTGACTGACTGTTTCATCTACATTTACAGCTACACCAAACCCAAAGGGCAGCTCCCAGACTACAGCTCTCCTGTGGTACTACCTTACTGCAAGACCACAGTGGAGGATTTTTGCATGAAGATCCACAAAAATCTCATTAAAGACTTTAAATAGTAAGTGTTATTGTAAAAGATTAATTTATAGAGGCTAGAAAATAATTTGCTTCCTTTCACAGTATATTCTTTCATTCTCTTGTAAATTAGAAGGGAAAACAGTTTGGAATTTTTTTTTTTTTTATGTTGAACAAAATAGATTTGCCTACAACTATTAAATCTAATACTTAAATTACTAGAGGAGGGTGGATTTAGATTAGATGTTAGGAAGTTCTTCACCATGAGGGTGGTGAGACACTGGCATAGGTTGCCCAGAGAGGTGGAAGAAGCCCCACCCCTGGGCTGGACAGAGCTCTGAACAACTTGTGGGAGGTGTTCCTGCCCATTGTAAGAGGGGTTGGAATCAGATGATCTTAAAGGTCCCATCCAACCCAGACAATTCTATGATTACTCTATTTGATGTCCTTAAACTCTTTCCTGCATAAATTTCCACTGTGGGAAAACTGTTATATATTTATATATATTTCTTTATATGTGAAAGTAGTTCTAGATGCAGTATTTCAGGCTGTTCTGTACACAAAAGTATTTTGAATGACTTCATACTTTTAGATCTGTTTGTACTCAGGTTCACACAGACCACTCATCCAGGTACTTGCAGGAGAATAAAAATAGCTCGTAAGCATTGCTTTCTGCATTAGCTTTGTGACAGAAATAGCTGTTCTGCTGTTGCCCATTACACTTCTAAGCCTTTTAAATGTGGATATTTTTTCTCCTTTCAGTGCACTGGTCTGGGGTTCATCTGTTAAACACAACCCTCAAAAAGTCGGTAAAGACCATACTCTTGAAGATGAAGATGTTATTCAGATTGTGAAGAAATAAAGTTGTTCTGACATGGTTTTCTGCTGTCCCTGAAATCTGTCATTAGTTGTGACAAAGAACAGGCTGTTTCTGTCAAGCCACTGCAAATGGATATTGTTTGTGATAGTACCTTACTGCATGGTAAAAATGATGCTTCTGGCCAAAGTATGCTGCAGTGTCCCAGTGTGGTAGAACTCACAGATAACAAACTTGGGTGACAAGGGCAAAATCTTATACAGAAACTTAGATGCTTGGGATGACTTCCTGCTGCATGCACCTCTCTTCCCAACTAGAATTTTCCAAATTGGAAAGAGTTCAAACTTTAGGATTTTGTTCTAAATTGGAAAACATGAAAAACAGAAACTGGAGAACCTTATCTCATGACACAGTGGTAGAGGCCAGAGCTCTGGCTGCCGTAATCATCTGAAGTATTCTTGTTTAAATACTGAATACTTCAAGGCTATTAATAGTGCTGCCACTGTGGAAAAGATGGTAGGTTCTGCTCATAAGCGATCACTTTTTCAGTTATTTATGAGTGGAAGTAAACTAGATGCTTCTGTTCTCTCCTAGTGACTGAAACCTCTTAATTTTTCTTAGAATTTCCTGCTTAGTTTAGAGAAGTCAGTTAAGCAGTACAAGAGAAGCAGGCTGCTCTAAAAACAGTGGTTCTGTTGCTTTCTAATATAAAGTCAGAGCTCTAACATGAGTAAAAAGTTTCCCATGTATCAGGGATTTGCTCTCCTATGAAAATAACGTGTGTTTATTTAAATGTCACAAATTCTGTTATTACACACAAGTACAGTGATTAGACACCCATTCATGTACAAAATCCCTTGCACCAGTGG
The DNA here is from genome assembly GCA_023637945.1 of Phaethornis superciliosus. Taxonomy (NCBI): domain Eukaryota; kingdom Metazoa; phylum Chordata; class Aves; order Apodiformes; family Trochilidae; genus Phaethornis; species Phaethornis superciliosus. The sequence goes on from JAJQWJ010000020.1 coordinate 3,909,095, forward strand.
TTGCTACTCTGCCTGGTAAGAAAGCATCCAAGCTCCAGTTCTAGTATAAGCATTATTCCTAATATTTCTTCTAAGCGTGGGGGTATCAGCCTTGGCTAGAAGGGCAGAGGGTCAAAGCCACGAGCCCTTTCTGTAAAGCTGGTTAGTTTTACAAATTGAGTGTGCTGGAGTCATTCCTTAACATGTAGCCATGGCTGTCCAAAAACACTGAAAAGCAACAATTCCATTGTGTCATGAGTGAAGCCAGTAACCTTCCTCAAAAAAGACTGATCCTCCCTCCCTCATGAAAGATAAACTAAAGCTGAAATTTTCAGCAGATTCAGTTCAAACAGTGGCTTTAGCATACACACAAGAACAGTGCTAAGAATTAATATACTGACATCATTTAGTTCAAAAGCAGTTGATACAGACAGCTGGTAGAATCAACTTTATTTACAGAATGTTACTGGGAAAGTGTCAAGTTAAAAAAGTATGAAAATCTTACAAGGACAAGCTGGTGATTGCATGTTCTAACACAGATTGTTTTAGGAACAACCACTAGAAGTACAGGTGACCCCCCCCCCCAACAGATTCCACACTGGAGACTTCAGCTTGCTCTTTCTGTACAACATTGTCTCTGCTAGACTGAAACAAACCCACCACAGCATGCTGGCAATTGTTATAATACAGTCAAGTGTTTGCTTTTTTTTTTTTTTCCTTTCTGCTGCTGGTTTTGCAGTCTATGAGACCTAAGAAAGAGCAAGTCCGTGAGAATTCTGGCTTTGCTTTCACCTTTTTTAAAAGAGCACAATGGCCTAAGCTAGATAGAGGACATGAAAGCAGTACTAGACTCAACACAAGTGAGAAGGTGAAGTGAAGAACCATGCAATAGAGGGATGGAAGAGAACACTTAACTGTTCAGGGAAGTGGAACAGGCATAAAAGGAACATAGTATTTTAAAAACCAAATATACACAGTAAGATCACAAAACTACCCCATCCTCCCCCTTTCAAGCCACAGAACAAGACTCCAAAGGTAAGTTTCACAGTAACTGCATCAGTAGATGCACTTTAGATTGAGGACAGTTCTCAGGACTCCCTTCTATTAAGAGAATTGAAGGCAGTACAGAACACCACAGCTCTGACTGAGGAGTTGAAGGGTGAGGATTCAAAGGCTCCATTTTGATGACCTTCAGCAACTGGTTTGAAAGATTAAAACAGGGAAAATACTGCAGCTGAACTAGGACCAGAACCAGCCCTTTTGAAAAAACTATGACCAGTCAGTACCTACAGCCTCTTTGCTTACGGCAGACCGAAGATCTGGGTTTACCATTCCTGTACCAGGTCCCATCCTCAAGGCTGTTTAAAGACTAAACAATTCTCTCCTTTGATGGTAAGTCATACACAGAAGGAGTCAGACCTTTGTTATACAGACAGCAAGATGTGGGCTTTTTACTCTGACACTTTAGCTACACTGAGTGCACAATATGTGACGGAAGAAAGTGAGAGGGAGACCTAGAGGAGATGAGCAGCAAGAAAAGGCAAAGCAACTTTATCCTGTTCACTCACACTTAGGATATGCAATTTTAATCTTAAAGAAAGTCCCACATGTACAATGGAGAAAGATCCAAACCATAGGCACAACTAAAGCTCAACTGTTATCAGCTACTCTTATGTACAGCTGTATAGATTCAAAAAGGCTATTCTATGTGTATATATACAAAAGATTGTTTATACACAAGTCTGTACACAAGGGTCTATACATTTAGTTTTCTGCAGAAGGAATCCATAGCTGCTACCTCTACACTAGAGAATATCAGCACTTCATTCACATATCTTACAAAACCAAAAAATAGACACTTCCAGGATTAAACTGGCTTTGTCTTGCATCTAAATTTCTTCAGGCTTCACTATTCAAGCCATAATGGATCCTTTAGTCTTGATGCAGACATGAGACCAGGACAGGTGCCATGTGCTTTAGTCTCTCAAAAAGAAATGTTGCACAGAGTGCTAAAAATAAAAGCCCAAAAAAACAAACAGAGGTGAAGTCCTGACTATGGACATTTTTTTCCAGTCTAAAGAATCACAAGTGTCCCACCCAGTGGTCACTGTTCACTGCCGGTATTCCAGTTCATCTACACTGATGACTTTGGATGGCATAGAAGGGAGAGGCTGCTGCAAGACATCTGAACCAAACCATTTTGCAAGGCCAATGGGAGACCCACTTCTCTGGCTGGGGCGATGGTCAAGCTGTGTGTGCCCATGAGATAATCCAGTCCGAGACAGCATATTCTGAGGGGTTGTTTGTGCACCAGCAGGTGATCCCTGTGCTCCAGTGCCTGTGAAATGTAAAGCTATTAGGAGATGGAATAATATGTTCACCTGACATGGAGATTTGCCCCAGAGCAATCACCTGATGAAGCATGTGAGCCGAATGTGGCTTTTACTCATCCTGTTAGCTCTCACTAATCCAGATCCCCCCGTGTTTATTCTCGCTAGTACTTCCATAAACTGCCTGACAATGCCAGTTCTGGATACAGCATCACGTAGCTTTTAACTGGAAGACCAGCATCAACCAGCATTTTGAGATAGGGTGGCCTCTCTCACCCAGCAAGGAAGAAAAGACTGCTGCAAAAGGCAGATCTGTCAACAGGAACACTTATCTTGAAACTGAATGCTTCACATGGACATTCTTCTGGCATAAGAGCCCTGCCGTGGCCCAAACTGCTCCGACACCACACAAAATTAAGAGGTAATTTAGATATTCATAATCAAAGTAGCTTCCTGTTAGCCCAGTATACAGAAACAGGCCAAAAGGTACACGACCAGCAGCAGGCCAGTCAGTATTCTAAAACTCACACTCCTGTGTTTCAGCATACCTGATCGTTGCAGTTGCTGTTGCATCATTGCTAGCTGCAAAGGTGTCCCAGAGCGTGGATTTAAGATGTGATGGCTGGCTGTTGGCAGTGGGTAAAAAGGTTGGCCAAGGATGGGAGCAGATATTCCCTGCAAGTGGGAGAGGTCCACCCCTGGAGGAAGCATACCTGTTGAACAAGAGTGGTGAAAGGTCTTACTTAATAAGCATAAGGAACCTAAAGAACATTTACGTATTTAGATAGCTTGGAATTTACTGCCTATTTTTACAGGCAAGTTTGATGTAATAAACATTACCAGTAAGAGGTATAATTTTATGCTGTTCCTAATGCAAAGTCAGTCTTAGAGAAAACATGCATTAACTTAAGGGAAAAAAGAATGGATTACCTGCTTGCAGCAGAGGAAGGTGTTGCGGATGAACCCCCTGCGCCAGCATTCTCTGGACCAATCCTGGATGCAGTTGATGAGCAGGTCGTACAATTGGTACATGGGGAACAAGGGGTACTTGATGAACAGGACGAAGGAAAGGGCCTCCTGGTACTGGGGAGGCCATTGTAGGAGTCTTTCTACCAGCTGATTTAGGCCTGTAGTCTTGCTCTTTGGTGCAACGATTTGCTTGGGCAAGAGGTGTGGAACATGCAGAGCGTTGCAGTGCAGGTAGTTTGGTACCTAAGGTGGGCAAAGTTTCTTGATCTGCATTCTCCACAGAACTAGACAGTAGGTTATCTGTAGCTAGAATTGAATACAACTATTATAGTCCACAGCTAGAGATTACACCTAAGGAAAACTCAAGCTAGTGACTGGATTTTATAGCCGGATTCCAGGACTAGCTGAACTTCAGCCATATAAAAATATATTTAATAGTAAGCACCAGACTTTCCTGAATGCTTTTGGTCAAATTATTTGACAACCGTAAGAAGGAATATGTTCCAAAATTCCTCGACAGCAAGCTTTAATTTGGTCAGAGCCAGCAGCAACTTTAATTCTTATTTTTTCCACTCTTAGGAGTTCTGAGCTGGCAATATGGATAAGTTAGCCCCAAAGGACATAGAAGGTATAAAGGATCCTGCCTAGCCAAGATTATCATTTGGAGTTTTGCCAGAAATCTATCCCAAAGTGGTTTCTCAGTTTAGATGTGCCCAGGGGTTAGCAGCAATCTTCTATGCTTGTCATCTGCTTGGCAAGATTTGGAGCACTAAAGAACCTCAAGAAGCTACTTCCACAGACCATCTATATGAGTTAGACAAGGACTAAAATATCTTAGAATCACCTGCTACCAGCTGAGGTAGCAGTAATAACTGGAAAAAAGTCAACTATAGCAAGACCTGCAAAACTACCTCTGTAGTTACCAGTATTGAAGTACAACATCATGGCAATGAGGTATGTTAGCCTTACTGGGACAGGCAAATCACTGGTACTGAGCATTTTCTTTTCATAGCTACTTAGCATCAGTCAGGGTGACGAAATGCTTCCATGATCTACTACACTTAAGAGCTTAATTGGTCTCAGCTTTGCTTGTTCAGTTAAGATGTCTCAGGAGAGCTGTAAGCTGCTTGTATTCAATTAGTGCTATAGAGAGATATGGAAGCATTATTGTTAACACTTGTTAATCAAAACCAGTTGCAAAGAAGCAGTTGTGGGGTTCAGGCCTCTTAGTGCCACTGCTGCTAACAAACTGACAGGCAAGAACAAAACAGATTTATAACCAACACTGCTGGGAGACTGCATTTGGAGAGTGTGTCCCTTCCATAGCTCTAACCCTTCCTCCTATTATGGGTGCATTGCCACATCCTCCTCCTGATTTCCATGAATCAGGAATGTCTACAGTGAGCTTGGGCATTGCTGAAGCTCTGATTCTATTCTACATCTTGTGTTACTTAAAAGCCATTACAATACCTTCATTTGGCCTCTGATTTTCATCTTTTCCATCAGTGACTTTTATTTTCCCAGAAACTGGCTCCTCTTTGCTCTTTTCCTTGCTCTCGTACATCTTGCGAATCACCGAGGTAGGCGTAAAGGAAGGAGACAGCTACAGAGAATACAGTAAAAAGCAACATCTTACTGCTGATTATCTAGGCAACACTATCTTGGTTGTGGGTGGATACGAATTCTAGCACATCCTTTCCACTTAAAGCTCTTCTGAATCACCCAGTGTGCCCCATTATTTTACTTCACATCATTTCATGGCTTTATTCTATAGTTTAAGCACTTCTCTTCAGATTTTACAGAAGTAGAATACCTTTATTAAAGCCAGATGTTCTCAAAGTTACATATACCTTACCAGGCTTGAAACAAAACATGAGCTGCAGTTTAAATTGCAGCTGTTTTCTCTTTGCTTTTGATTCAGAACAAGTGCTCAACAGCAGTTCCTATAGACCTGCTGTACCTATTATTAACTCAGGACTGACAGATCTGCAGAGAACTATTGCCTTTGTTTTCCCCCATTCTAAGTTACATAGCATCTGTGGAAGCTACTCCCTTGGTATACAGACAGAAGTACTTGTTTGATTTAGCAGCCATTAGTCTGTGTTAGTCCTGAGTTCCAAACAAGTACTTGACAGATTAATTGGAAAATTCAGATCAAAGCAACATTCTACATAGTCCTGAAGGCAGTGAGGCAAGAGCTTGTCTTTGAGATTTTATTCATTTTCAAAGTGACCCTGAAGCACCTAGGCAGTATTTCATCCTACAGACATGTAAGTCAGTAAAGACCACTGTTCTCTGAAGTGGCTAATGGCTTTCAGCACTGTCTTCTGAAACCTTAAATACCTTAAATACAAAGCCCCTGTTTTTCAAAGGTATTTTCAAGGTCAAACTAACACTGATTGTGTTTTTTTCAGTTTAGATAAGACAGTGGTCAGAAAAGGCAGTCATTCAGTTAAGCATGAAGTGAAATTCATCCTTGTATCATGTGTCCACCAACATAACACATATAAACTCCTCCATGGTCTCCTTTTCTCCTATCAATGAGAATTCCTAAATTCCAGTTACTTTTAGACACTTTTAGAGCTTTTCCTACAGTCATTATACATTGGGTACTGACCATGCTAGTAATGGATGCTGCAGGGGCTGGAGAAGGTGCATTCCCTCTGTGACCTGGAGCAGGTGATTTAGTCACTCTCTGCTGCCTGTTAATGGACAGAAGGTCAATAAGAAGCAGCCCTACTCTTGATACAAAATGAAAGGTGGGACTGTCAAGAACCAATACAAGCTTGAGTCACTGGTACTAATAACCAGTAAAGGAAAATACATTAGAAATCTGTTGACAGGGTACCTCTGAAATTTTGCAGTTACTCACCTGTTTCTGTAGCCATCTCTGCTTTTATCCATTTGTGGTTTACCAAAGCCATGCTGATAGAAGTTTGCTGCCTGGATGGCTAAGTCATGTGGCAATGACAGTCCCTCCAATGCAGCTTGCTGTATTTCCAAAGGACTCATCTGAAGTAGAGTTGTACAGAAAACAGACAAATTAAAGCTGGTATTTGTAGTTTTTTAAACATGCTGAAGGTTTGCTGCTCTAGCTACTAATATCTTCAAGTGTTTGCCCACCAATAGCTATGTTTTATTGACTGACAATAGAAGTTTAAAAAAATATTGTACTTGATTTAGGATGGATCCAATTGCAATAAGGTTTTGAGACGACTAAATTAGAACTTGCATCCTGAAGAGTTACCTTAATTAAGCATCAGTATCTCAAAATTAACAGTTAAGTATGAGTTTCCACAAGTCAGTTCTAGACCACACAATATAGCCAAAAAGCATTTAAACTTACCTGTGCAGCAACTGGACTCATGGGCTTCCTTACACCTGGAAATGGATCACCAAGCAATTGCTGAGATCCTTGTCCAAACCCTAAAGAATATTCAACAGTTGCATTTTAAAGGGCTAACAGCTTATTTCAGTATATACTTCCCTTAATTAAACAATCCTACATTAATTAAGCTCATCCCTTAAGTCTACAGAGCTATGTCTCTTCCTTGTCACTAGGACACAGAGATAGAGGCTTCTTCAGTAGCTGAGCACATTACTCCACATCAGAATTTACTACAAGGTCTAGTTGATCCATTAGACACATCTACATTTGAGACTAATTTGACATTAGAGACAAGGAAATAAACAGCCAAGTTGCCCACCAAATTCCAGGAAGTTTTTATTGTTCTGTAAGGCAGTCTTTAAAACAAACTCAAGTAATAAAGTACTCAAGAAATTTTTTTTAAAAAGTATTTTGCAACCAGACTCACCAATGGGTGAAGATATTCTGTGGCGCAGGTAATCTGCAGAAGCAGCTCGAGTGGGAAACACAGGTGGAATAGGGGGAGAAGGTGCTCTTTGTGTCAGTAAAGAGGCTGCAGGTTCCAAACCACCTATCAGGCCACTTAAAACATTAGATGAAGCAGGTCTGGTAATAGGAGGACCAAGAAGTTCCTAAGTAATGAAAGAATGTTCAGAATATGAACAATTTATACAAATGAGCTCACTTTATTACACTGCAGGCTACACTATTTACAGCAAGTTAGAGACAAGGTAGATTTGTACAGCTAGATACACCAATTTTGGATTGCCCTCATAATTAGGCACTTTCCAGTTGTAATCATGGGAAATAACATGACAAGACAAATTTCTAAGTAAACTGCATGTGACTAGTTCTCTTTCCTCTATAAGGACTAATGTCTGACTACAGATCTCTTCATTGCCTTAAATGTCTTATTTTCAAATAATTTTTGTTTTCATCTTGGAGTTGTCCTTTTGAGTACTTCCCCACAATAAGAAGTACCTGCAGAATATTCTTTGACAGAGGCTGGCCTGGCATCTCTGGAGGTGACATCAAGTGACTTTCAAGGCTCTGCTACAAAAATGAAAACACTATAGATTAGATGTAGATACAACAAGCATCAGGGATAAGTCACATTTGTGTCAGTGTCAGAAATAATTTCACCTATTCTGTTAGAACCATAGTTTATATAATCAGCCAAATAAAATTCCAGAAAAGTCAGGGACTGAGTGGACTCAGATTTCCCCTAAGAAAACACCTAGTGTTAGATTGCATACAATGCACCTGCAAGTCTGATTAGCATATATGAATTTATACAATTGTGTAACCTGGAAATCAAACACTGGGCTAAGTCATGAACTGAAATGATGCACAAAGTGAAGTGTTTGTATATTAGAGAAATTAAGATATTCTTCTATACATCAATATTACATGTCAACATAAAAGGGGCATCCAGAAAGAAAAGTGTGAAATCAGTCTGCCAATTTACATTTTTCATTACCTTCCAGTGAAGTGGGATGGGGCTAAAAGTCCTTAGGTAGAGTTTGGCAGGAAAAGCAGACACTTTTGACTCACTCAGTTGTTAGAAGTATTTTATGGTGCCAGAAGCAGTTACTGATAGATTCAGGGTGACACATCCTGTTTAGGCTGTCAGTGGCAGGATGAAATTTCATCCTACAATCTCTCCCAGTCTTAAGTTTAGTATCATCTGTTTAATATTAATCTTTCAGATAAGAAGTACTCAGCTTAATCTCAGTGCAAATAATTTTAACATCCAAGTTTAAAATACTACATTGTGCACTGATGCACCTCTACCAAAACAGAATCACTGAAGTGAGACCTGTAAGCTTCAGGTGAATGTGAACTGTACCACACTACAAGCACTTTGACAGGCCTGCTAATAGCAGCACTGAGGCAACTATTAGACTAACACTAGCAATTCTTTCATAAGGAATGGATTGATTAAGTCTGTTATAAACACAGACAGTACCTTTACAGATGGATTTGTTTATTCAATAAGATTCAGACAGGGATGAGTTCAAGTGCTAGAGAATATTTGACACTAATCAAAAAATGCTCTCTAGCCGATCTTTTTTGGGGCCAATCTTTATTGTCTTGAAGTCCAGACATTAATCAACTGGACTAGATACTCATACTTTTAAGGTGGAAATTATGAGACTTCTCAGATAGCATTATAGTTCTGGAGCTTTCAGAAACTTAACATGAAATCAACCCTGTGACTTCTAAACTGAAAAAGTCCTACATTTAATTAGTGTCCAGAAAAAAAATTACCCAAGTACCACCCTTATTTTTCCCTTCAAGCAACAATATTCTCAAAGTAAACCTACATTTAATGGCTGCTGCATACAGTCAAGAATCACATGTTACCAGAAGGGCTGTGTGAGGGGTTTCTAGTTTGCATCTCATGTCGCAGGCACAGATCCATTTGCAGTTCAGAAAAAACAGGTGTCTGCTACTTACATTGACTTTGGGCTGTGAAGGTAGTGTCCCACTTGCTTTCATACTGCTGACTAGCTTGTTAAATGCAGTCATATCTCCATCTTTCTTGATCTGTCTGGAGCCAGCAACACTTAATGCTTCCTCCATTTGCTCAGCCATAAATGGAGTAGCAATTTTTCCCTCCTGATCCACTTTCAGGCCTTTTAGCCCAGCTTCAACTTCTTCTACTGAAAGTACAACTCCTGAATGGGCTGAGAAATACAGGAGAAATACTGGTAAAGCAGGGTTCTCTCTTTACAAGCAAGAAAATACCTGTACTTGCACTATATTCTAATATCCAATATCCAAATTAATATTGCCATTTACAACTACAAGCATGCATGACTCCATAAAATCCTGATTAGGTTTCAGCTGTTAAGTTCTCACTAGCTTTCATTTATCCTAGAAGACACATGTTAACTTCACCTGCTTTTAATAGAGAATATTAATCTGAAAAGTTTTTCAATTAGCAAAATTTCCTTTATCTTGTACCCTAGGAAACCAGGTGGGGTCTTATAGACACAGCATAAGCAAAGTCAAATTGTCTGAAGCTATACATACCTGGACAATTTAGATACTTCGGAGACTCAATAACAGTTTGGTGGACAAAGTTTGAGGTAGACTTTTTTTTTTTTGCTCAAAAATTAAAGCCTTTATACAAAGATTTCATTGGCATAACCAGAATGAGGTACAAGCAGTACTTTCTTCCTGTATGTGCACATATAAATACCTATCACTGCTGGACAACAAGGCTAGACATGCTTAATGGGCCAGCTAACACACATTACAAGGTATGACACCTTAAGAGAAAAGGAAGAAGAGATAAGAGCATGCCATGGGTTGCTGTAGCAGATGTTGGCCTGAAGAAATAAGATTTACTGGAAATTTGGGCAAGAAGGTGGAGAAAAGAAACAATGATGCAGACATGCAGTATGGAACATGAAGAAAAACATGATGCTGGTGGAGAGGAATCAAACACTTGGAAGAAAACAACACTTGGAAGAACTGTATAGTGTTTTATGGAAATACAGAACCCACATCAGGTACTTTCTAGTGAACAGAAACTTCCTCACAATTTTTTGTTCCTTCATCTTTGGTTTGTGAGGATCAAAGTTTGTAAAGCTTTTAGTAGGAAAGTCAGACTAAGCAGAACACACAAGAGACTCATAGCTCTATTTAAATCAAATTCAGAAAAAGTTATCTGCATGTTAGCCAACACTCCCCAAATCAAGACTGGATGCTTAAGAATATTTGCAGTGCTTGGATGCTTTCCTCCCTAGCTACTTCACACAAACCACAGAGTAGCATTACTTTTTGTTCAGTCGTTTACATGGCAATACATGCTGCTTGCCAAAAGGAAAGCAATTTGGAATTAGATCTTGAGATTTCAAACACCACATGCATTTTGTACACTCCGTGCATAGTGTGGGCCCAGACATGCAAATCCCTAACTTAGGGGCACCTTTGAACATTAAGTTTAAAGTAAGCCTTCAACTCTGTTGAGAACAGCTGATGCTAGCAAAAGTGAACTCTAACAGACCAAGTTCCTTGGAATGCTGAGATACTAGCCAAGTTGGCCTAACAAAGACAAATCTGTCCCTGTGTTGTATCTCTGTGTTAATTATTAAGGCACTGAACAGTGCACAGACCACTGTGCTTCATGTGCTAGCAACAGTCATAAGAAGTTCAAGTTTACAGCATGCACTTGAAAAAAACTGACATCCTCAAGCTACTGTTCATCTTTTTAGATACTGATAGTAAATGGATCAACGTGATCCATTACAGATGCTCGCAAGAATGACCAAGTTATTGGTAAAGCCACAGTTTCAGAGCTGGCATTACCAGTCTCCACTATAAAGCTTATATAAATGCCACAAAGCTGGAAACTCAGATCAAGACTTGCATCATCATAAGTTATGAGTACCACTGGCCAGTGAAGCAGTCTGAGAGTCCTGATGTCATCCTGTGACTAGGATGAGAAGAATCAGTGATAATATTGACACAACTGAGACCTGTTGAACACTGGGTTTTCAATGGAATTAAACCTGTAATACTTCCTACTCCTGGACTTGGCAGATGCAATTTTCAGAATACCAAGCCTCTTGCCTTGAGATACTGCGTCACAAGAACTCAACGATATCTGAAGAGGCACTTACTGCTCTCTCTAAGCTTTTCCTTGTTGGCTGAAAGACTTGAGAGAAGAGGTTTTAAGTCCACTTTGGCTTTCTGTAGCATTTCTAGGATGTCCACTTTGTTTTCAGAGTGGTCTTCCAATGGAATGGGAGCAAAGTAGTTTCCAGAGTTCTGGCCAGGGGAGAGAATGGCTTGCTCTAGACCTGAAACAGCAAAACCAGTAGCACTGCCACATCAGTTTACCAACCCAATGTCTCAAGACGAACATACACTGGCAACCAACTTCAATATGTCACTGAAAAGTTATGTCTCACACCCCTTGCCCAAGATAAGCTGGAAAGTCACTGGGAATATGACAAGGCCATTTATATAGAATAAAATAAAAAAAAAAAAGAACTTACAGCTGCTAAGTCTAAGAGCTTCCAAAAGAATGTCAAATGCTTAAACTGTGGGAGAATTCCTAGCGATTTATCTGCCGTGTTCTTACTGAATGAGTACAAAAGAATATGGAAGGAGGTTATCTGATCCTGTACTGTCCTGTACTCTTACCTGCCAGCCTTTCCAGTTCCTCATGTGGTGTAGATCTCAAGCTGCTTGACCGACTCCCAGAACGACTGGGATTAGAAAACCACCTGCTGAACCTGCTGGCAGACACTGAACCTTCCCCCAGCACATCCTCTATCATCTAGATTATGGGGAAAAAAAAGATAATCTTAACAGAAGCAGTAACAGTGAGGTTTTTGAGAAGCTTTACCCTGCAATCAAGATTCTTCTGCTACAAGACGACACTGCTCCCAGAGTTCAGAAGCTTTGAAATGCTTTTTTGCCCTCCAATATAGAAGCATCTGTGCAGTCAGTTAGCATAAGCCATCATACATTTAATTTATACCAAATATTTGTTCAGTGAAACAGCACAATCAGAGCTCCCAAAGACCTTCAACTAGACTGTTTTAAAGTGGATATGCAAAAAACAAACAAAAAAAAGACAAGCATTTGCTACAAGACTAAAATCAAATTATAACTAGCAGTTCTAACAGCTACATGGCTCAAGCCTGGTCCCCATCACAGGAAGAGTGCTCTGATTTGTTGTATTTTCTGCAATCATGATTCTATTCAGTTCCAGCACTGGCACAAAGGGCAATGACTACTCACAGACCTGTGAGCATCCCAAAAGGGCTGAGGAATAAGGCCAGTAGCTAAGGGCTACTTGGCTGCACATCATATGCTGAGCCATTCAGGGACTAAGAGAAGGGTTTGCAGCCTTCCAGTCAGGGTCTCTGTCACCAAAGAACTGGTGACCAGCACCTTCACCCTCCACACAGAGGCAAGGTCACTAAGCAGTATTTCTGAGTTAGTCTGTCAGAAGTCACTCCAATTTATAGTGACCAATTGTTTCTTTGTAAATCATTGCTAGTATTTCAAATACACTGTATTATAAAATTTAACTCAAATGAAGGCTCCTGCTGCCAACTTGCAAGACAACATCCAGTTAAAAGTCTGCTCAACAGATGCAGTTTCACCATGCAGCACTTTTAGTGTTAGACAAAAGGAACAGCAGCTTTGTTCTGCCAGAGCAGCTGTTCTCTCTGAAACAAGGGACACTCAATGACATTTACAACAGCAAAGCCAAGATAGATTCAAACAATTAAAAACCAAATGGATCAATAACATTTTAGAAGAACTAAAAGTTATGTCAGGAAACACGCAAATCTACAGTAACACTTGTCAGACACATCATCAGTACAGAGAAGGAATATTACAATACACTCCAGCTTGTCTAGAACTCACTTTTGTGACAAATTATAACATCTGCCCACTAAAGCTTCATCAGCAGGCATTTTATGACTTGTGAATTCCCTGCTGTCACAGTTTAACACTGGCCCAGCAATTAAACCGAACGACACCTGCTCTGAAGGAAGTCACCATCTTGCAGATAAGCTGAAAATCAGATTGCCAAGTCTAAAGACACATTTACATCTCTTACAGGGAGAACAAACTCTCCACTGTGCATTTGTCAAATTACTGCCACTGGGCGATGAGCTTCTTTTAAAGCAAGAAGCTTTTCCATGTTAAAGACTAGATCAGGATTCTCCTGAGCTTTTTTAAACTCTTAATATTTCTATCAGGTTGGTTTTCTTTGATGTCAAAATTAAAAAAAAAAAACAAACATGCTTACTTTTCTACAATACTAAGCCTTTTCACTCAAATTTTATCTATAATCAGGTATATCATCTACAACAGTCAACAATGGCTTTTCTTCCTGGTGATAGAGAGGTCAGAATAGAAACATCAGCAGTTTATGAATTAGGCCCATGCTTAGTCAGTACTTGCTGTATCTGTTTACCCCATTTTGTGGTGAATCAGAAAAACCATGCTAAGGTACAGCCTAGTTGTAGCTTTGACTAGAACAGTGACCACCAACTATCTACCATCTAGTACCTCCAGAGATCAGATGTTCAAAAACTGCACACTACCAACACGAGTATCAGAATTCCCATTAAATTGTGGCTGGAGGTAAAAATCCAGTACTGGAAGAAACCTGTGGTACAAGTCTTAGCCTTTTTCTTCAGTCTTGTTACTAGCTCCTGGGTATCACATCAGCATCCCATATACCACTCAGTCTACAAATTATCTACTAGTCACATCACTATCATTCTTTAAACATGCTTTTGACTGAATTAGTAGGCTACGTGTATTTGTCCAATCCAGCTGCAATAACTGGAAATACTGAATTAAAAACCTCAGAAATTTACATAACAAAGATTCAAACCCTCTCAGACATCCTTTCAGCCACGTTACTGGTATTGATAATGCAACAACATACATATGTCTCCAGGCTTACTGCTTTCTAGAAAGCTTGCACAAGTAACCATTTGCTGCAATTTGCAGCCTTAACTGCAAAATATTCTTTTCAGCTATACTAAATTTATACAGTGAATCTTCTCTGATCATATCTGCAACACTTCTGAATAAGATCCATCAGGATGCTGATTTTGAGTCTTCAGTAATGATCAAAAGAAAAACTGATCATACACTTTAGTTCGCTTCATACACTTTCTTTGGAGATGGAGCCAGCCCCAGGGCTAACATTTTGGAAGTAACATCTTTACACACCAAGCCTAAATCCATTTAAATTAACTTTAGACTTGCATATTGAGTAAGACAACTTTAGCAAAGTAAGAAGTTTTAGTTTTCTCTGAATACAGCAGCAGCAAAAATGCTTCTCATTAATACAGACAGTCTTAAAAATAAATCTCACCGAAGCCAGGCCAGGAACACTTTTATCCAAGTTAAAGAACTCGTTGAAATCAAACTCTCCTGGAGCTGGTTCTTGTAAAACAGCTTCCCTAGGAACTTCTTGATCTGCTGGAGTTTCATTGGCTAGAACAGTTTGCACTTCATCCTCTTCTGCCAATCCACCATTGCATTCTATCCCTTGAAAAGAAAATGAAATGACTGTTGAGGCACTGAACTTGACCATCTCCTGAAGGAACTGTGCCCAACTGGCAATGCATTTGCTGAGGAATTAAAAATGTAGGACCAAAGCAATACAGCCACCTATGTGTTATTACCAACAGAAACTAGGTCCCATTAAAACTCTATCACAGAGCTTTTACTCTGTAATTACAATATTCTACTTCAGGAAAATCAGAAGTGACATTCAATCTTATCAGCAACTGCATCCTGATCTACTTGGAAAATACACAGAACATCTCAGATGTTGTTACAACAGGCAGAGCTGTTACAGTAACAGCTACTGATGGGTTTCCATCAAGATTCCTTTGGATTTGCCTTCCTTTTTCCAAACATGCCCCAGACTGCCTGAAAGCTGGTACTTAACATGTTTCCCTAATATTACCAAGCTACTACAAAAGCTGCTTCTGCTCCTCCAGCAGGAGGAAAGCACATGTCATTTTAGACTTCAGAAGCTTGCAAAGGTGCTGCAAAAGAGCTGTGACATGACCACAAACCTAATATGCCTGAAACTTCAGGTTTGTTGTCCACCTGTGGAATTTCTAGCATTAAGAAGTTCTCTTATCTCTTGCCTCAGAGAAGTCCATACCACAGCTTTTTCAGCAATAATACTGAAGTCCAATGACAGCAAATTCAGTATCCAAATTCAGCTTAAAGCTCTGTATTACTGGCAGCTACATGTCTCAAACAGTGTTCCTAATGCTAGCATTCCTGTAAGAAAAAACATTTCAAGTACCTCAGCGCATTAACTTAGCTTAAACCAATCCTTAAGCAGCCAGCAGGATTTAGAAATGGACAAAACCCTTTAATAGCCTACAAATTCCTGGTAATATTCATACACGGTTTTTTTCTTCCAGTCTCAGTCCTGCCTGCCTTTTGGAAAAATAGCATTTTAACACTTTAACATGCTTGCAGTTTGAAAGACCAACCATACGCTTTACATCTTATGCTTCAAGATGACAAAAAGCTACTCAAGTTAAAGATTAAAGACTGAATAACTGCACTGCCCTTTACACTTGCCTGGATCTGTAACAAGCACTTCAATATCCAGCAATATGCACTATTAGCAGGCAAGCACATTGTCAAATTTGTCATTACCTTCTTTTAATGAGACTGTACGTCGTCTCGTACGTTTTCTCCCTTTATGATCTTCCTCCAAAATTTTATCATCAAAGCCTGTGAGCTCAATGGTTTCAGACTGACTCGTAGGACCAGCAGAGAACCACTCTGGTTCCTCTTCAGTGTAGGAGTCATTCCTTCTTCGCTCCCCAAAGACACGTTTGCTGTCACCAAATTCCCTCTGAAGTGGGATATTAAAAACATTAGCTGTTAAACATTTTTTTCCTAAGATTCTTCCGTGATCTCCAAAGCAAATGACAACCTTTAATCACTAGTTACAGGGAGTTCTGGTTGTGCGTTTTGTTTTGGGTTTTGTTTTTTTCATGCACAGTCAGCATGCTCAGTAAGCTTTTACATTTTAAAAAATTCAGTTGAATTTCTGCTTTATTACACTGAAGGCTATTGGCCTGCAAATACCTCTACAAATTCAGATTTGTATCCCAAGCAGCAGGCTAGTGGTTCCTTCTATAAAAAAAAGCCTGGAAGCATGGCAAGCTGCCATCTGCTGAGGTCAGAGAATGCTTGCTGACAACAGCTAGGTCAAGAACTATGAATGAACTATTAGACTCATGAGTATCTTGCTATTAAGCCTACCACAGGAAAGGCTGCAAGATGCACTGTATTAGCTTCCAGTTGATCTTTCAGTAGACTGAAAACCAAATTTTTTAAAGCATCAAGTGCGTACCCTTTAAACAATAAATCTGCTTCTAAAAAAAAAACCAAACAGAACAGCCTACTTGCATGGAACACCTGACTGCACCTGCAGTTACCCTGCTCCTGTTGCTTTTACTGCAAAGTGTCCAAAACCTCCGATTTAACATGCAACCAGCAAAAAGAACAAACCCTGAAGCGTTTATCTTTGTAGTCCCTCTCACGGTCTCTGTCTCTGGCATCACGGATGTCCTTCTCACCACCTCGGTGCTCTTTATCAAAGTTACGGGAAGAGATAATCCTTCCGCTGCCAATCCTACGGCCACCGATCACACGGACACCATCGTTCTCCTTTTCCAGGGGGCTGCCTGACCGACGTGAGCTGACAGCTGCAGTCACATGGCAGCCACCTCCAAAGCTTCGTCTTTGTGGGCTTAAGACTACATCCAAGTCATCTTCTTTCACTCGCTCTCTTGGATCTGCACATCAAAAATGACAGGAAAAGCGTCAAATTTAACATTAGCAAACACAAGCCAGTTACCTGTAGAATAGCCTTCTGCTCAATAGCCTTGCTGCTATCCCAGAGATTTTTGAAGAAAAACACTAATAAGCTATTTTTGCAAAGCTAATCTAGCTGAGACCATAGGAAGTACAGAGGAAAAGCATTAAATTCGTAGTTGAATATTGAGAAATCATTGTCTCCTTAGGAAGCACCTACTTTCTGACTACAAGCTTCAGTGCTCAGTCTTAAATTGCAGGGAAAGTGCCCCCTGCATCTATGTTATTACACATGTATTCACTACTACATAGCAACAACAGTAAGATACTGACTGCTACTTAAGTTTGCTGTTTGATAAGTTACCAGAATACCAGGAACTAGACTATGCTTTAAGCAACCAAAACTTCCTTGAAACTTATTTTAGGCAGTCAAACAACTTCCAAAGACACTTAGTCTCATTTGCATCATTCCAAATGAAAAATTCTGTCAACAGCCTATTTTCAGTTTTTAGTCTCCTGCTACAAGAACGCCCTTACCTACAATCCTACGTATAAGAGAAGTCCGATCAGGATCCAAATCTTTTTTAAAGCTTTCCACTGGTGAAGTTCTTCCTGAACTTGGATATAAAGATGCATGCCACTTCTCTGGATCCCAGACACCATCACTATGAAAATAAAATTTCAGCATTGTTTACTATTTGTAGTCTAATAAATAATTCATAATACAACTACTGAAAACCTAGAATTCACTGACAAGCACTCCACACAAGCAAAATGTATCTTTCATACCCAATTTATAAATCATTGCCTTATTGTATTACATGTGGCATTCTAGATCCCTCCTGTAACAGTATGCAAAATACCCAGCATCAGATTATAAAAAGGTCAAAACACAGACATATTGTCCCTCTAGTTAGTACTGAAGTTTGCCTGGTACACTGAAAAATAACTCAAGTAGATCAAATGCCACTGTTCTTAAGCATTCAGAAAATACCACCTCAATCTCATACTTATTCATAAAATAATCTGAATCATAAAGATATTGCTGTTTAGCAAACTTACAAACAAAAGCCTAAAAGACTCTTGCCTTCATTTTAAAACAAGGTACACAGTCAATGTGGGAGGGTTGCAACAAGCAAGTCATCTTGTTGCAACATAACCTAGTCAGTCTGTGCTATACAGCCATCTATAGTCTTAGTAACTTTTCCTGTAATTAAGACTTGTTTTGTGAAGTTGTTTTCTGCTGGATCTCCATCTTTGTTCAAAGCACAAGATTCCTAAAGTGCTGAGCCTTTCAAGTAATTAGTACTCCTGAAAACACAATTGTACACTAATCTCCAGAGCATTTATATCTTGCATTAACATGAGTGCACTTTTTAGATTAAAAAAAAATCTTGCAATTTAAACTTTTATTTTGAAATAAGTATTTTGCTTTTGTACCAAGAAAATACCTGTCATATTTTTCAGAAAGACAAGAAGGTCTTCGCTTAGAGTAGGGACGCTCTTTAATATCCAGCAGTTCCTCCTAAATAAAAGAGCACCAAGTTATTGCAATTTTCACCCACATCAGATTCAGGTGACAAAAATCTCTATTCCAGACAGCCTGTTCAATTTAGTGTTTTAATTCAACAACCCAAAGTTTTGCAATATGTTGTTCTATTTCCTATGAAATACTGAAATGAAAAGTTGGCACTAGAGAACAAGTTTATTTTTCAGTTCTTCTACCAGTGGCCACTGGGCCAAAGCTTATTTGAAGCACTAAGCCTTAATAGGTCAGAGTAAGTTCCATGAACACCTGAAAGGCTGTTCACAGCATACAAGTGACATGTTGCCTCACTGGACAGCTGAACATATAAGCAAGAAAGACATCATGGATACTGGAACTTACAAGCTCTCAAGATGCAATAAAAATTATGTTCAATGCTGTACAAGACTCAGCAGGTAAAAAAAAAAAAAGCATTGCAACAATACCAGTTACTGAGGTGGCTCTAAAAATCCCAGACAAGCTTGCTATTTCCAACCACCACCAGTTCCAAGATATTAGCTGCATATTATACAGCTAACCACTGTACCCAACACCAAATCAATGCTGAATTCATTTTCCCACTTCCTACCAGCTTTCAAATATAGTCCTTGGTTTACCATTGCACAACCCCAAGCCCTTAAGTCATTTTAGGCAGAGTAGTAATCAAGCTGCAGCCTCACTGCAGTTTGCTATAGTTAAAAAGCATTATTAATGGTGCTTTGGAACACCACTAACTTGGCTGCAGCCAAGATGTACATTTCTAATTAAACTTACTCTCCCTCGATTACCTTTCTTTAATCTGCCTCACTGCCAACTGAACCGAGTTGATTCAGAACTACACAGAAATCAGTGGGCAACTGGAAAGGTAGAAAACCTAATGGCAGACACTACACATCAGGCAAACTGAAAAAGGCATTCTCTTACCTTTTCCACCAATACTACAATATCCTCTAGAGCTTTACATCATTATCCCCATGTGATTAAAACCATTAGCTATATGAGCATAATGCTGTTTTCAGACAATAACTTGGTAGATGGACAAAACTTTAACATGCACACATACATAAACATCCAAGCATCACCCCATATTAGTGTTCAGAAAAAAAACAAACAAACAAAAAAAAAAACTTCCATGAGAAGGAGAGAGATTGGCCTCTCTGCCCACAGCTTCCCAAAATAAACCTTGATCTGTAAGGAACATCAGGGCTCTAACACTATCATAGCCTGATGCAGATATCTTTATACTAACAGCACCGTCCATCAGACTTGAAATTGATTATTTTGTTGGCCACGAGAGGGAGTCCACAGACCCTCAATCAGATCCTATCAAAACTCTTCCACTGAAGTGAGGAAAATTTGAATTGTTTTTTGGCTTTCACTCATTAGCTGTGCACCTGTGGAACTTTCAATCAACTCAAAAAGAGTGCAGACTATTTAGCACTCTGATAACAGAGGAGATTAACACATGCACTTCAAGAATATCTTTTAGGGTGGTTTTTGTTTCAGGCATACACTTACTTTTAGGTAGGTGGAAGAACTGTGTTTAGTTGTTATTAAGCAGTTTTATTCAGACTGTTAAGAAATATTCATGGTGTGAGCCAATTGTTTTCCTACTGCTAGTAAATTAATATAAACTGTTGAAGCAAATCACTGCTCTTTCCACATTAGCAGCACATCCTGAAAGTGTTCCTCCCATCCTTAATTAGAAGGAAATTGGATCATGTGAAAATGGATTACCATGGTGATTACATGAACACCTTAAATCAGCTATATTTAAGATGTTACTTATAAAAAACCTAAAGCATATGAGGCAAGATAATTTAACACAGATTGATTTCTGGTGTTTCTTTACTTTAGATTCCTTGGAAACCAACAGAAAAAAAGACCAGATGCCTTCTGGCACTAGTTCTGCCACTTTATCCTGATCAGAAACAATAGATGCTGAATTAACAAAACTGAAGTTACACATGCTTGTTTCATTGTACAGATAGCACCAGAACAAGCTAAATACTGCCCAAAAAGGCAAGTAGAATTTGAAGCTGCGTTCAGCTATCCTTGAGAGGAGCTGGGAAGATTGAGTAAAATACACTGCCAACAGCAAAAAGGTTAAAGATAACTCCTCTCCTTCACTTTAAAGTAAATTAAATCACAAGGTCAGAAAAACAGCAGACTTTGCACCTTAGAAGGTTAACTGTACATCTTTTCTAAGAACTTAGAGAGAACTATAAAGCCATAATACTCCTAGTTCTGAAGTACTTGGTTTATTGTTGATGTCTAGTTAAAATAAGCTATCCCTACTATCTCAGCAGAACAAAGCCACAGTGATAATTTCTTAGTCTTTAAAAAAAACAACCTAGTAGGAAGCTAACAGTTCAGAAGTCCTCGAGTAAGATAAGGCAGTCAGCAACAGAACACTGTCTCACTCCATTTCACACTTCAGGCCATTTGTTGCAAAGTAACTTAATAGATTTCCACAAAGCAAGGGCCACCTGTTCCCACAGCTTTCAGCAATGGGAAAATCAGCCACCATTAAAGACTTCTCCTAAATGCTTGCTTCAGTAGGAGCACCAAAACCCCAAACAAAATTTGAACCTCAAACCCCACAATATATCGAACTCACTTGGTACTAAAAGACTCTTTATTTACAAGTTATTTAGTTCTTCCACTCATGTGTATATCTTAACATCACAATTAAACAGAAACACCTGTGTTAAAGTTTTAACAAAAAGCATTGGTTGAAATCATAAGTGCTTAGGGTTCCAGCAGCTAAATACAAGCAATTTTAACCTTACAAGAGACATCTTGGTAAACACATTAAAGCTCCTGATAAGATCTAGTATGTTGTATGTTCCAGGGAAGTGGCATCTGCTATAAGGGAACATTTTTGCCACGTTCTTAAAGGAACATGTCTGAAAGTAGAAATACAATTGTGAAGTGTGAGTGCTTCAGAAAGCTGGCAGAACAACATACTTCAGACTCTAGCACAATCTCTCCAGCACACACTGCGAGGTGCTCAGATATTAAAATAAGGCAGTGGGAACCGAAAATATATCAAGGGCAGGACTGCACAGCTACAGAGCAGGGAAGAAGATGGCTCATTTTACAGCATCTTGGAAACCCTAATCCAGGCAAAGGCTTTCCAGCCTTCACCTTCCTGCTTCTCTCTCACAGAAGCCTCCACTCCCTGCTCCAGTTCTGTCACAACTCAACACACAACTTTTAGAAGAGAGGGGAGAGAGCTAACCTTTGTGTACCGATGGGGATGTTTTGCTGTAACTCTGTTCAACTCCAGGAAAGCATCACCATTCTCAGTTTCTGTTGCACCTCCTCTTTTATCCATGGTTACCACAAAGCCTGTGACCAGGGACCTAATTAAAAACAAAACCGAGCCCTCAGAACACGAGACACCCCACTGATAGCCACACAGCCCCGGCACCCCGCGCCCCACCAGACCCGCAGCCCGACTCTACAGCAAAGATGCCCCCGTGGGGGCCATCGGGAGCAGAGCTCCGTGGCGGGGGAGCGGGGCCGCCGGGACACCCTCAGCACCCCCGTGGTTCCCCTCGCGTGGCGGCGGGGGCAGCGCGGCCCAGGCCCCGTCCCGAAGCAGCCGAGCCGAGGGGGCAGGAGGACGGCGGGAAAGGTGACTCAGCGGATCCTCCCCCCGCCCCAGCACCAGCCCCGCCGGCCGGACTCACCGCTCCGCCGGCGGCTCTCCCAACGGCGCTCCGCTGAAGGCCTTACCGCCGCCCGCGGCGTTTCCTGATCCCGGCCACCGGCTCCGCTCGGCCCCTGCCCGTCCCTCTCCCGGCGGCGCCCGGCGCCGCTCGCGCCCCTTTCCGCGCCACCCGCGCCCCGGGCCGGTGCCGTCCTCTCCCCTCCCCGCCCCGCCCGCCGCAGCTCGCGCGGCCCCGGCCCCCTCCGCGCTGGCTCGCGCGCCCGCTCCTTATTCGCCCGACTCTGTCTCTCTTCAGCCGCCGTAACCGGGGCCTTCCGCTGCCCGCCCCGCACCCATTTAATGGCCCGCGCGCAGGCGCGGCGGTGGGGGCGTGCGTCGGGGCTCCCCCGCGCGGCGCCTGACTGGAAAAGGCGGGCGGCGGTGGCGGGACTGTGGTTCCTCTGTCTCTGCCGGCCTCTCCCCGCCGCGGGCTAACCCGCCAAACCCTCATCTCGCCTGGTGAGCGCTGCGGTGGGTGAGGAAAGGCTGGAGGAACCCCGAGGTCCCGCAGGCACTCTCGTCGGACAGCCCCGCGGGGGAGGCTGTCGCCGGGAGCAGCGACGGCGGGACGTGGTGCGCGCCATGTGCTGGGAGCGGGGCGCAGGGCGGCAGCGGGGAGCGGGCCGGGGTCAGGGCAGCGGAGCGGCGGGCAGGGGACGCGTCGCTGCGTCAGCGCAGGCCCGCGGCTGAGGGGAAGGCGCGGGGTGAAAGGAGGGCGGGAAGCGGGGGCGCGAGCGCGGCCCCCTCGGCGCTTCGGGACGAGCCTGGCGGTGTCGGGCGGCGCGGCTCGGTTAACGTGTTCCTCGGGATCACCCCCTCCTCCGGGAGACGGAGTAATTTATGGATTCGGGAAAGTTTCCCCATCAGCGCCCGCCCGCAACCGAGCTCCTTCGTGTTCCCGCCGTGAGCGGTCCGTCCCCGGCAGAGGGTGAGGGGCGGCGGGACAGGGACCCTTCCTCTGCCCGGGCCTTCCCCAGCTGGGAAGCAGCGGTGTGAGGTACCAGCAGGAATACCCGTGTAAAATTCCAGTGCCCCACGCACCCTCGCCTGTCAGGCTGTATGTATTTTAAGACACCTTTTATCAGTCTTCTGTCAAAAGTGAAACTTGGCATTCCCATGAGGCAGCGGGAGGTAAATTGGTGTAGTAAGCAGAAAAGTTTATTCAGAGGCATTTGACAGATCTGTTAGGTTATTGCTCATAAGGAGTGGAAATTGTTTTCAACATCATTTTAGGGAGTTTACTCAGCAAGATCCCTGATCCATCCCACGGAGCTGCTGGGGTCCCAGCACCACATCACTGCTGCCACAGAAACGCTGCAGAGTCCCTCCTGGTTTTCCAAAGTCCTCGGGCAGAGGGCTCTGTGTCAGAGTAAGGAAGTGCTTGTGGGGTCCAGTGAAAACACTCATATTCTTTTTTTTCTCTTAACTGTCAAAGTGCTGTGTTATTAACAGCAGTTAATTAGGACAGTGCTGTTTTTATTGAGTTTCTCCTACAGAGTTTGCTTTACAAATGCACAGGCACTCGATATCCATCAGCGGGCTGGGAGACTTGCCAGGTGTGGGATGCAGAGGCACCAGCACTTTGTGAGGGCTGCGGGGTGCCTTTCCCTGCAGCTTTCCTGCACCTCGCTGTTTGCAGCTGTAATACTTTTACTTTTTTTTTTTTTTTTTCAGTTCCTAAGGCCTCGTTCTTTGTGGACAGTGGCTGCCCGCAGCATGAAAGCCCAGAAATGGCAAAATACTATTTTTTTGACGTTGCCAGAGCAGCGTGAGCAGCAGTTCAGTGCCACGGCCCGCTGAGCCTCGCTGCAGCCTGGGATCGGGTCAGCGCAGTCCCGCCCGGTACCGACGCAGCCCGGGACCCAGCTCCGCGCACCCTGCGGGCTCACCCCTCCCCGCCACTAGGGGGCGCCCTCCCTGCCCTGGTGGGCGGGGCTTATCCCTCTCACACCCCTGAGGGCGGTTCCGCGTCCCTCAGGGCACCGGCGGCTGCGGGGCTCTGTCCCGCTCCTCTCCCTCGGAGGCGGCTGGCTGAGGGTAACCGTGACCGTTCAGGCGTCTGAGAGAACGCGGACGTCTCGGTTTTGCAGAGCAGGGGTGCTGGGCTCTCAGAGCCGCCCGCCGGATCCCGTGTGGCGCTCCCGAGGGGCCGGTGCCCCGTTCCTCCCCTCAGGCGTTACCGTGGCAAGGCCGCGGGGCCGTGCTGCCTGCAGCGGGGCGGGAGCCGGCGGCCGGGGGGTGCTGGCGGCTGCGGTGGCTTCTGGGCGGCTCACGGAGGAGTTTGAGAGCAGCATCGTGCGGCTCCGGTTCATAAGCACGAGAAGTGTTGGAGTTACATTTGATGCCGAAAGGAATTTTGTGCAGGCGAACTCTGATTGCAGTCGTTTTGGTGTTTTGTTTTGGGTTTTTTTCCCCAGTCATTATTAAGTATTCACATGTCCTAGACTTTAATCCATTTTTTTTACATATTCTACCCGAGCTGTTTTTTTGGCTGCTCCATGTACCGTTACCATTGCATATGACCAGACCAGTTATATCTTTGGAGCAGATTAGATGGTTTTAAAGGGAACTAAATGAAATATATATGCACAGGAACTTGTGCTGAAAACAATTTTGCATAAATTTAAAAGTACCTGAAATTTTTCTTTAAAAGTGCATACAGTTGTCTTAACTAAACATTTTTATATGAACAGAATTCCTTTGCTGGACAGGGCCCACCTCTTTCAGAAAACAATATTTTATAGGAGAACAAGAATTTATCTTGCACAAAATATGGGTTGTTTTCTTTCCTTAGCTTTGTTCAGATCATTGAAGCTTGCTGGAACAAGCCAAAAATACTTTGTCCTAGGAGATTTTTTTTTTAGGAGGAGGTTCAGGAGTGGATTTTGTGTTTTGTGTTCTTAATCACCAATGATTTGGTTTTGCTACTGTGAGCAGTTAGTTGGGTTTCTGACAGTTACTAGTACCTCTTGTTAGTGGAGCCCACGTTTTATTGCGGCTGCAGCCGTTTTTCTGAGCTCAGTTCAGGTCATTACTAGGGTGAGGTTTCAGATTATCCTTTTCTGTTGGCTGCTGTGGAGTTCAAGAATGTGTTTGTGGTTCTAATGTGCAAATTTTCAGGGTGGTGGCAGTATTTGTTTTGGGAGAGAAGCTTCAATACAACTGGTTCAGCGAGTTTTATCTGGTTAGATTTATTTATAATTTTTGTTTTCTGAAAGTTATTGAGACAAAATAACTAGAATTCATAAAAGCATATTGTTTCTTGAGATTAAAACTACATGTGAAAGTAAACTGATGGAAAAACATGCCTAATTTTGCTTCTCCGTGATGAATACTTAAGAACAGGATGGGATTTTTATTTTTTGATGAAGAAATACAGCTAAACTATGAGCAAAACTACAAAGGTGTTCCTTGCAAAAGAACTGTGTATATATGAGTGTTTCATACTAAAATGGGAATTTATCATTTCAGTTCCCTTGCCCCCAAGAGAATTTTTTGGCAATGGACAGAATACCTTGATATACTTGATAACAAAAGGCAGAAAAACACATTCAAAATGTTTCTGTAAAGGCATACAGTATGCACACACACAGGAGGCAAAACACAATGCTTTTTTTTTTTTTTTTCATTTGAAGTTCAGAGGAAAAAGAAATGGTGTCATGACTGTGCTGAAATGTGTCTTGCTGGAACTTGAAAATTCCAGATAGTTAAAAAATGCCTGATAAGAGGACCAAAAAAAAAATGTATTTTAACGTTTTTGGAGCTGCCAACTTCTAAACATAGTTGTGTATCTTTGTGATAAATTAATTTATTGAAATAATTATGAATCTTTGCAATTAATGTAGCTTACACAAAATATTTCTTCTTTCAAGTTCAAAATCTCTGGAGATGCATGAAGTCCAACAACCACCTAGGCATAAAATGCATGCAACTGGGCAATCTGTTACTCCCCAGTCTGCCAGAGAAGTTGGGTATACGTGGAATCAAAGAAGATTGAAAGAATTCCAAGTCAGGTGATAAGTACAAAGCATAATTTTCACAGAATGGAGCAGAGGAATCAGTCCTAAAGACATGGGGTTTTAGTAGTACCAGTGCAGGCAGAGGCAAAGCTGCTTTTTCCTGGCTGTGCCAGACGGTTCTGAACATGTCTTACATTAACTTGAGGACATGGATTGGCACAGTCAGGTTTTGTAGATTTTCTATTTTCTAATGTAAAACCTAAAAATTGCTATTTGATGGTATATTTCCATAGGGGCTGCCATGTGTAATGGTTTAGTCTTGCCCTGCTCTTCTGTTTCTTTATTTCCGTTTGATTAAGGAATTTTGACAAAAGTGAGACATAATTATTTAGAGATTAAAATCCTAATATTTGTTAAACAAGTGAGACTGATACAGCAACTCTTGCTGAAACAGGGAGGCCCTGGTCATGCCTGTGTACTTTAATTATCTTGTGCTGGCTTTGGTGCTTATTGGGGCCCTCAGTGAGCCAATTAACTCTTAAATCTGTTTTGGAAAAAAAATAATTTAAAAAGTAGGGGGAAAGGGTGATAGTACCACAATTACAGATTAGTGAGTTGAGCTGCTACTGGGGGAAGCTTGCAGCAGAACTGCTGCATGGGAGGTAGGAAGAATGAAGATCTGGTTTCAGGGGTAAAATAATGATTGGCTCAAATATTCTGGTAACAAGTCTGCCTCAGCTGGTTGACTTCAGGGAAAACAGGGATGTTATCACTTCTGAATCACAGAAAGGCTCCCCAGTTAGTCAGCAGCCTGCTCATTAGTATCACTGGGTGTTAAGTGGGCTGCTTGGAAAACATTTCAGCTGCCTTGGGTATCCTAAGCAAGTCTGTGCCAATTCAAGCCTTGCAATTTTGCATGGGCCTCTATTTATGTTTGGTGGGTTGTCCTGATTTCATGGTGTAAGTACCTTGTACACATTGATTTCTGTAAAGCCATACCTTTAGTTTTATTACTGAGGCTAGAGTAATGGTTCCTATTTTTACTGCTGTCTGGGAATTAACAGAGAGTACAAAGACAACTAACCTTGCCTCATATTCCAGATATCTAGCAAGGAAATTCTTCTATGTGTGGGCAAAAAAGACATTTGGACAAGTACTCCCTTCCAAAGCCAGGTGGGTAATGTTCCAGAAGTCAAATTTTATTCTTTGGTTGGTTGTTGCTTGTTCATTTGTTATTGTTTTGTGTTTTGTCGTTTTAAAATACGGTTTAGTGCTATACCTTTGGGCTGAGGGAGCAGTGCCTGCCAAGAAAATGTTTTGAGATTATTTGAACATTTCTTTGAATACCTTTCTTGCTCCTCCTTTTTGGTTGTTTTTAATAATCACAGTTAAACTTAATAAATTCATAGGCATTGCAGTTGCCTTGATGAAACTGAGCTGGACAGGCATATAAATGAGGGGGCATGGTTGTGATACCTACTTTAAATGTAGTGATTCCTCAAAGTTATAACTTCAGGTAGATCTTCAAAATCCTGTTTATTTTACTTTTTGCACTGTTGTTCCTAATGTGTATCTCTATGTGCCTGCCTGACTTCGAAATACCTGTGGCAGAGGATTCCTTTGTGCTAGTGTTCTGTCAGTTACTGAAAATCAGTGCTTCTGTACTCTTTTTTTTGTTTGGCTTTAATTTGCATGTTCATTCTTGTTTTACCACACCCTTGTGAACTGAAGCAGTTCCCAGTGGAAAGACCTGCATGTGTATTACAGTCAGAGGCCCTTGGTTCTCCAGTTTCATTTTACTGTATCAAATGTGTTCTGACTATGTCTGCCCTAGCTAGTAAGCAGCAGCTGTCCTGGGAACATCATGATTCTTGCTGTCCTATATATTGATTTTGCACTATTTTGGTTGTGTGTAAATTCAGGGAAATGGCTATTTAATTCTTTTAGGAGTGGAATACATTTAGGAGTGGAAATACATTTTATCAAGTTCATCAAGGAATGTAAGCAATAGTTGCCTTTTTAGATTTAAGAGTCCCCAGTTCTCCATAGCTTTTATTTGTAAGGTTCTGTTAATGCACCAAGTCCATAAATTAAGGTGAAGCTCATTTTTTTTTCCTTTTTTTTTTTTTTTTTTCTGCTTAAGTCCTTGGAATGATGTAGCAACTTGGCTTGGGGTAGGCAGCTATGAATTACAGCTTGTGAGAGGATTCATGTGTGTTTGAGGGATGTTTAGGTATTCTGGGCCTAATCCTGTTGTTATTACAGACATAGCTGTCATCAAAGGTTGTGTGTCTGGGCTCGTGTGCTTTTTATTTATTAGGTAGTATGTTTTCAGCTGATGAGACTTTCCTATTCTTAGGATGCTGCCAGGTTGTCTTGACCACATGGAAAAGTGTTTGAGAGACTACTACTAAAAAAAAGAAAAAGCCTTGAAGTAGTAGATTATTACCATTATTTTTCCTTAAGCAATCAAAATCCTAATTCCTAATAAAAAATGTGGACCCCCCTGAATTTTAATTTTTATTTGTTCACAATTCAGTCAAAATGTAGCATCTCTTCTTACCTAGCCAGGTAAGAAGAGCCTGTGTGTTAATTAAATCAGAGTATAAAAGCAGAGGCTCTTCTGAGATTAAAAAATGCAAGGGGCATATGTGACTTATGAATCCATTTTGTGCATGGCTTAGCATCCATAGGAAGGAGAAAGTACTCAGCAGATGAATAGCTTAGTTTTTAGCATAGATGGTGTGCAACTTGCTGAAGGAGTTTGTAAGCCTATTTAAGTGGTTTTTTTGGGAAGATTTTAAATTTGGGATGTCTTAAGATCCAGCATGCAGCTAAGAACACAGTGGAAATATCAAAGTGATAGAGAATCTGAAGTAGCTTTTGGATTTGTTTCTATACACAAAATATTTATATTAAAATAACAAAGAACAAAATTAGGAAGGAAAATACACATATCATTGTCAGCTGTGCTGGTTGGTTGAGTAAAGCACAGAATTGAAGATAAAAGATAGGAGCTGTTTGTAGGTCTGTGGTCTACTAGCACTGATACTTGTCAAGTCAGTTAACAGTCTTCCCTTCCTTGACCTTATGTGAAATATTTACAGTCAGTAACCTGGTTGCTTCTTGTCATACTTTGTAGAGTCTTAGAATAAAGTGTCACAGCAGGATAGTGCTGTTTAAATGCTATTAGATGTTGTTAGGCTAATCAGACAAGATAATCTTAATAAAAACTGATTTGTGGTCAACCTGGAGGTAAATTTCCCATGTCCAAATCTTTCAACCATTTAGGTGCTTTTATGACCAGAAGATTCTTCAAAAAACATTTGGACAATGGAAGGACTTATGGACTGTTTGTAGAGAAAGGAAGACCAGCCTCAGAGCAGAGCACCATTACAGGTTTGTGAAATGGCTTCCTATTATTGTATCTACAGCAGTATGAGAAATTTTCCTTGAGTTCTGCAGAAGTTGTTAATACCAGTATGTAAGGAGCATTAGCAGTACCTCTAGGACAAGAGTAATGTCTTAATTGCTTATTTTCCTATATATTTTTCCCTCTTTTGTTTTCTTGATGTTGTCTTAGGATGAAGTCAGAATTTCCTATCCACCATATCTTTAGAGTACAACTAAACAGTGCTATTTCACTGAATGGTACTTTCTTAATTTTTAGGCATTTACTCTATAATTTGGTATTCAAGGCTTGGAGAGCCTACGTGTGCCAGCAACAAGGGAAGAGGAACAAGTACTGTGTTGCAGAGTCTTATGGTAAGTATGGAAGTCATGGTAGCCACCTTTATTTAGGGACATACTGAGATGGGAGTTTTCAAGGGAAATGCTTGCACAGAATCTGTTCCTTGTACATGTTTGCACAGTGACCTCCCCCACCTGATGGAAATATAATGCTTTTAGAGCTTTTAGGTACAGATGGTTTGTCAAAAGCTGGTGGGCACAGGGGAGGGAGGAGATCTGTTTGATGCACTACTGTGTAGCTGTATAGTTATTTAGAGATACCAGTGAATAAGCTTAAGGGCCTCTCCATCTGCTCTGAATCACGTTGTTTGTTTTGGGGGAGTGGTTTGTTCAGTTTGATTTTTTTTTTTGGTTTTTGGGGGTTGTTGGTTTACTTCATCACAGCATGTGTTCAAGTCGATACTTTTTTAACATAATGTGTTACTGTAATTCTCCATCAACTGTGGCTATAGAAATTAGACACTTATTCCCCAGAGTATTAACTGCTATTTTATCTGTATTCACTATTCCTTCCAGCTTGTGTCTTTCAATTGAAAAGAAGACCAAGCTGTTGAAGAGCTCATTGCTTTGTGTACATTCTATGTTCTGCAATGGATTTGTTCTACTGAGGAAGTTGCCTATATTGACTGCAACTTCCTTTGTTTAACAAATTTTTTTGTCTGACAATTTTGTTTCAATAGTGTCAGTTCAAACAAGCCAGACTGTTCTGAGGAGAATGTGCAGTGCACTGCATAAAGTGGTAAACTGGAATTTGTGACATGACTTCTGTTTTTAGCTGTGTTACTGGGCTGCTAAATAAACATGCCTTGTTTCTGGTTGATTTCTTTCCTTGTACTAGAGAATAACTCTTGAAAAGCTACTGATGAACCTGATGAACTTTTTTTAAAAAAACAAACTAGAGAAAATCCTGCAATTCTTACCCAGTGAGGTTTTCACACTGAATATTGTTGTGGAGTTATACTCCCTGTAAGCACTGAAGACAAAGCAATGCCATTGTCTGATAATTCACGCTGCTTTGAACAAATGGCATGATGTTGTCAGCGTTTCCTTCTTTTCAGTGTGACCAGGGTGCGTAGTTGTGGATGTTGTGTCACGGTTTCCCACCAGATGTCACTGCGGGTAGAGGGGACTGCAGGTCGGAGACGATTGGTGTAACACAAGCTCCTTGCAGGAATTTAAGGTGCTGTAATTTCTTTTGTTGTGCATAGCAAAGAAGCAAAAATTGCTCAGGACGTGGCAATGCTGGCTGGTTTATATCCATGTTCAAAGGACCAAGAGTGGGATGCAATCTGTGGCACTGGCATTCAGGGAAAGAAGCTGTTTGAGGTAAGAATGGAGTGAAAACAGGCAGAGAAGCACTGACTGTAAGGCCATGGTTTTTTACATGAGTTTTGTTACCTTTTCTTGCAGAGACTTTGTTTCATGTCTGTTTTGGTGTTTTTATGTTTTGTTTGTATGTGTTTCTGAATTCTTTTGATACTCCCGTAGACTGTGGAACCTGCATTTGAACATGGCTGTAACATTGTTTTGGCAGCATGTGGTGGGCGGTGTGGAGAAGACGGCAACACCAGAACTGCACTGAACTTAGAATGAATGTTTTGGCTCTGCAGCATTGGGCCCAGAGCCTGCAATTTCGAGTAAGTCCCAGAAGCTCCAGCTACTACTATTTCTTAGGTTTAAATTGTGCATATGTATGAGTAATATGTTACAGATAAAATAATTAGAAGTAGGCCTTACACTCTTTTGTTTTGCAAACTGCAGTACTTGTGGTGGAAGAACATATTAGGACTTGATGAAATTGAATGAATATGCATTGTGGAAATTCAGATTGTAAACGGTTCTTCACTGAGAGGGTGGTCAGTGGCTGGAACAGGATTCTGGGGGAACTGGTCAAAGCACCAAGCCTGTCAGAGTTGAAGGAGCATCTGGACTAATGCTCTTAGTCACGTGATTTAGTTTTAGGTAGTCCTGTTAGGAGCAAGGAGTTGGACTTGATCATCTTGATGGATCTCTTCCAATTTTAGTTATTCTATGGAGAAAGTCAAAGCAATTTTTTTTCTACGAGAAGTCTAGGAAAAGCAAACTGGATCCAGATCATTCTTGCTAGGAAGCAGACTGGCCCAAGAAATTATTACTGTATTATACTGTGCTTCAGGATAGTGAATGTATTATTATTCTCTCCAGTGGAGAACTAGCCCCACAGTAACTCAGAGGTAAAAGAAAGCAGGTGCTTGAGTTTCCAGCTGTGGGATTTTGAGCAGGGCATGAGGGGAAGTTGCATCTAGCTCTCAAGAGTGCTGAACTCCAGAGGTGTCCAGTCCACTATCCCATTGGAGGCCAGATAGCAGCAGTCAGCTGTTGAACATCACCTTGCCTCTTTGTAAGACAACATTTCTTATGTCCTGATGAATTTCTGTGGGCATGTTTAACTTGTGGGCATTTCTGTGTTTCTGTTAGAGGGTTTTTTTCACCTTTTGTGGAGGAGCTTCATTGCTTGTGGCTTAAATGTTTAGATTAGATCTTATATGGTATTTCCTGTTGCCTATGTCTTTTTCCTCCTCTCTTCTTCTGCTTCCCTAATCATGTCCATTTTTTTTTCCCACTCTTTGCTCCTCATTTTTATGTCAGGCTTGGTTGCAGTGGAGGGAGCTGTATTTGTACATCCAGAATGACAAGCAGAAAGCAACCAGGGCAGTAACTCACCATCAGCACTGGGTACTGAAGAGATGCATGGAAGCTTGGCTGAGGTATTTAAACCTCCATAAAGCAAAGAAACATCAAAATGGTAAAGTTCTTTTGTTTCTTAACTTTAAGTCACTGGAAATAAGTCCAGACATTAGTGTGAATGCTTGCTGATTGATTAGTGGTAGTACAAAAGAATCCAGCTTGGGTATCTGGGAACTGGTAATAGGAGTATGCTGAAATGTCAGCAAGCTTGTGTATGCTGAACAAGTGATGCAGTGCCTTAACTTCCCTTTAGCTCAGTACAATATGGTACTGCTTTAAAACTGCCTTGTGACCAATGAGAAGAATAAAGTCTGTAGCTGAGTGTTACTGTGAATTCTTGCCACCATTTTTCAGTGTAAGAGCTTCTGCTACTTGAGAAGCAGTGGCTTAAATGTCACAGCCACATCTGATATAAATGAGCCCAAGTCATTAGTAATCTGTGTATTTGTTTTCTAGAGGTAGCCCAAGAGCACCACAGGAGCAGGGTAGTCCAGCACTGTTTCTCTGATTGGTGGCTGTCATGGGACTGCAGGAGGAGAATGCGTGCTCACCAGGAAGACACTGAGAAACTAGCAGGAAGGATTGCCATACAGAGAGTCTTTGCACACTGGAAGCATTGTATCCAATCTGTGTTGAATCCCTAGCAGAGGCAGATTAAAAGAATCCCGTGGAGGAAAGATCTGTTTGATCAACAGGAGTGTTACACAATTGTGTGGGTGACAACAAACATGTTATCATTAGAAAAATGTATGAGGCCATATTAACAACTAATAAAACTGTTGCAATTATAGTATGTTAGCTTGTTGACACCTAAGAGTCTGCAGGAGATAATTCAAGGTTGGAGAGGAATTTCTTACTTAAGAGTGAATCAGAAACGTATTATGCTAAGCCAGCAAAATCTAAAAACTTGACTGTAATAAAAGAGTTAAAAGTGCAGAGTTAAAAGTGCAGGAAATTCCAATATTGAAGCAAATTTAGATGGAGATATAGTGCCTCTCTGTGGAGGAGGTTGTGTATATGTCAGGATAGATGTTTCTGTGTAAAAGATACTTTAACTCAGTGACAGATGTGCTGTGTGTGGAAGAGACTCGACAGCATGAACTGGCTGAGAACCACTACAATCATCATCTGTTGGTAAGAGCACTGTGTTATGCATCAGGTGGAGGAAGCTGTGGAGAGAATCTGGGTACTTCTGCCTGGCAGTGTGCCTTTAGTGCTAACAGTAGTGTGGTGGGGTTGTACCATTTTCTGCCATGGTGAATTTGGATTGGGCATCAGGTTCCGAAAGTCCAACTATTCTGAAATCTGCCAGTTGAATCCAAATGATGAAAATGTGCTGCTATCCAAAATAGGTATTCTTCCAATTGGGAAACTGGTGAAGTAGCAGATTAATCTTGATGGTGTTGGGCTACCATCCTCCCTGACCGTTTCAGAATGATGTTGAATTTTCCCCTGGACTTTTCCCTGATTTTTAGCTTTATTTTCCTTTTCACCTCTGCCTAAAGTGTTTCTCATTACACTATTTTATGTAATTAATTATTAATGTTTTAAGTCTTCAATAATGCATAAATGCTTTTCTTCACATGAGGCCAAAGATACCGTATTGCAAATGATGTTAGTTGGATAAATGTCTTTATTTAAAAAACAAAACAAACGGAGTCCTTGAAGGCAGTCCAAAAGGTGGGAACAAGCCTCTCCATCTGTTTCAGAATGAAATTATTTTCAAGTGTGGATCAGTACTGACCATCAACCAAAAAAAAAAAGCAAACTTGTTTGGACCATAGGTTGAAAACATTAGTGGCTGTAAGAGCACTTGAAGTCTGGAAGCTCTCATAGTGCTACTACCACATTCATCCTGGACTTGTGGGATGTTTTTTGTGGGATTGGTGCCCAAAAGACCTCATGCAGAGGAGACCTAAGAGGGAAGTGGATCTTTTTTCTTTTTGTTAAGGAGCAAGCTATGAGTCTTGAGACGAAAGAGGAGATAGATTGGGAAAGAACAAGTAGTGGTGTTGATCACTAATCAAGGAGTTAGGTATCTGGCAGTAAAACCCTGGGAAAGTGGAATGGAATTTTAGTTCAGTGGGAGAAGTGATAATTTGTGAGAGGAAGTTGATGCATGGCTTTGGTGACAAGTTCATAAATCTTTGCTGTTGCAAGCAGTAGCACCAAACATAGATTGTCTGTGAACAGCCAGTTCTAAATTTATCTGTGCTTGCTGATTGAAATGACATGAAAGTTGGGTACTTACTGTTACAGAAACTTGGGTTTAAGGCTTTTTGTCAGAATGTCATCACCATTCATCTTCAGCAAATGAGAAAAAATCTGGCATACCGTCAGCATCAAGTTACAGTGAGTTTGACTTCTTTTGGTTCTTACATTAGTTTTCTTGAGCTATTCTATTAGTTCCCACTTTCACTCACAAAATCGCTTTTTATTAAATCAGCAGCTTTATTCCTAAATTCCTAATAGCCACAGAAAATCTCCTGTGTAAGTCAAGTGACAGCCTTAGATATGTTATTTTTAATTTTTGTTTCCATTTTTGTTTCCAACTTATGATTATGTGACTTTCTTTTACCATAAAAATTCATAGCTGGTTATGAAACAAATTTGGTATGTGAAGCAGTGCAGGAGGCAAGTAGTGCAGCATGCAGTTTCAGCAGGACATTTAGTAATTTCTTTCTTTGCATCTTTCCTCCCTCAATATCTGTTTTTTCATGTCTTTGTTTGTTTCAGGTGCTGAAGAAGTTCTGGAACTGTTGGAAGTCCCATTTGGAAAAGAAAGAAGAAGAGCAGCAGCAGGCCTTAACAGCAGTGGCTCATGCCCGTTATAGGTACACAGAGAAATATTAATATAAATTTGTACAAATGTGGGATCTGTGGGAGTTTGTTTCTCTTTAAAAATCTGGTAATACCTTTGAGGGCGTAACTGTCCTGATGCCAATTGTTCTTGTATGTTTTACGGGTAATGGACAATTTACATCTCCTGCTTCTCTGTGAAATGCAAGAGGGAGACTGATGAAGCCTGACTTTGAGATGTGTTTAGATTTAAGAGCTGGCTCTTGTACTGGTAGGAGCAGCATGGGCATGGATAAAGCTCAAAATGCTGCTTTACTTTGGGGAGGAGCTGGGGAGATGATGGCTCATGGATGCTATCTCTGCTACTAGAAGTACTCCAAGAGTGAAGGTAAGGCTCTTTTGTAGAAACTGAATTTATTTAGCCCTCGGCAATAAGTCAACATTAACAAAGCAGACAGATGGCTTTTAAATTTGACCTGTGGAGTTTGGCTAGTACATGCTTATTATGAAGTTGAAAGGGTATATATTTGATTGTTTTACTACTTCTCTCTCGGTTCTTAATGCTTCTTTCAGTTTGATCTAAATTTGCAGGATGTGCAAATACCCTAAACTTTGTTTGGAGGGCAGGCTGAGTAATAAGGGCAGCTGCATTTCTGCAAACAATTAAGACTTTTTGCAACTGGTGCAAGGGTGCAGCTGTGGTGCATTAGCTTGTGGGACAAGGAGAGAGGAAAGGTTCAAAGACTCAGGAGGTTAAGCTTGGTGAAGAGTTGTAGGATGCAACTGCTGCTGTGTAATGTGTGCCTCTCACCAGGGAAGAGATAAACAGATGGTTCAAAGGCTCTCCTTGGCTCTGGAGCTGTGCCTTGACTCTATGAGTCAGGAATGTTTTTGTGTGCAATGTTTTCCCTTAAGGAAGGGTGTAAATGGTGTCCTGTTCCCTAAACAGAAAAGAACAAATTGCAAGAAGTGTGTTCCTTGTTCAGGGTTCCGGGGCTGCTTTCCAGCCAGACCTAAGAGAAACCTCCATGGCAGCTTGCCAGGACTCTGCTTTCCCTGTTGATCTCTGATGCACATGTGTACTGTCTCACAAGTCTGCCCTGACTGCTCTGTCTGGTGGTAAGACCCAGGAGATAGCCTAGAAGAGACATCAGTTGGGCTGTCTGCAGATCAAAGACTCTTCCTGGCAACTACTCCAGGAAAACTTAGCTTGTGTTGTTTACCAACTTATGTTTGTGATGAACCATAAAAACTACCTCCCAAAAATTACCTGTTAAGAATCCAAAATATTTTTAAGGCCTATTTGTACTAGAGAAGAGGTGGGACTTGCTGACAATATATTTAGAACGCCCACATGACTTGAGTTCTGGAAATAACTGATGGAGTATGAACTGAGTGGTATTTCCATTAGACTGTAGCTCAGATTTCTGAACTAGGACATTTCTACCATATGCTGCTTCTGTGAGAGAAATGTATAGTGCTCAATCACAAATACCTATTTTACATTTTTGTGGTACTATTTAGCAAGAATTCTTGTGGAGAGAGTTCTGCCTCTCTGGAGAAGAGCCAGAAAGCAAGCATTACCTTAGTCTAGAGAGAAAGAAGCTTTGATAATGAGAACAAGTAACCTGACCTTGTTCATAAAAGAAGGCTTTGGTATGGTCCCTTCAGTACTGAGATCAAACCATGCTACTCCTGGTTATTTCTTGTTACAGTTTTTCAAGCCCTATTACAATTTCTGTTTTGTTTTCTTTAAATAAAAAAACAGTAGAGTAGGATTTTCAAATTATTTCCAAGAGAGTAGGGGGTGGATTGTAGATGGATTGATCTTCTGATATTCATAAAATCAATCTCTCTTCTTAAGGAATTCTTTCATGTGTTGACATTCTCCTTTTTTGCTTGCAGGAGGGTGTTGATGAGACAGGTATTTAACACGTGGTTGCTGAACACCTGCAAGCAACAAGAATACCGAATTGAAGAGAAGAGGGTAAATGTAGCTGTCTCACCTGGCCTTGCTTAGGGGATGATGTCTTGGTCATGTGGGCATCAGTTCACATGATATGGACTTGGGTGCTGTAAATTCTCTCTTCCCTTGTGGGTGATCAAGTCAAGGGAAACAGCTTACAACCAATATTTACTAATCTCCTTTTTTAAGTTAAGCTGTTTGTTAATAATAGAATCAAGCTGTTATTATTAGAGGATAACTGTTGACACAATTCCTTCAATTACTCCCTCACCTAATAAATGTGTGCATGCCCTTTCTCTCACACTGTCTCATAGTGATTGAGTAGCAATAGTTAAAGAGCCAACTCCAGCCAATTTAAGAAGTGCAGGATTATACTGACAAACAGTTGCTTCTCTGGAGGTATACAGAAAGTCCCTTAGGGGGGGTTGTTTTCTGAGATGTATATCCTGTAGTCTTTATATATAGCAGCCACTTTTACCTTTTATGTGGTTATACAACTTACAGTTGATGGTAGCTTGTCTGGGTGGCCTTGTGCAGCTATTGCTGCCTCTTGGTTTTCTGAGATTATCAGTTCTTCAAATTCAACAGAAAGGGTTTCTGGAGCTTATCAGTTCTTGAGAGTCTGTCACATGCTACATATCAGCTCATTTTTCCTCTCTCTGGCTAGCTGTTTTCTGGTAAAAAAAGTTTCTTCACCTACATGCATATAGATCCCTTAGAACGTGCTGTCTTAGCAAAGAGGCTTTGATGTCTGTTTCTTGTTGTTCAACATGAGAAGACAAACAAACATGGGACAGTTCTGTGCATGTCATCTTTGAGGAACCGTCTTCTGTTGTTTGTAACTGGCCTGTGTCAGTAACCCATTACCACCTTCTTTCCATTATAGGCTGTACTTCATTTTGAGAGGCAGCTATTGCATGGCTTCTGGTGCTCCTGGCGCAGAAGAACAGCTGCATGTTTAGAGGAGCAAGAGGGCTTGGTTCGTGCAAGAGGTCACTACAGTAACCTGCTGCTGCTAAAGGCTTTCTGTCTGTGGAAGCGAAATACTAATGAGAGAAAAACAGAGTAAGAAATTTCTTAAAAGGGAGAATTATTTGGATTGGGCCTGTGGTGGCCTGCTTTTGACAAAACAGCAATTAATTCACAATTACTCCAACTCCTTATTTGTACTTTAGAATCTGCTAGTTTGTCTTTTGCTTCGTCAGTGACTTACTGAAAGTACTAAGTGTGGACTCATGCCTGTGATAGAGGAATTCAGTGACATGGATCATGTTGTAGGAGAAATAATGAAATTATTTTCCCTATAGGACACTCAAGGAGAGGCAAGCCTTACGTTTTCATGATTCAAAGTGTCTGCAGCAGTCTTGGAACAAGTGGAGGGAGGTGAGAGAGTTGGAAAAGAGCATGAATCCTTTTTGTTTGGTTCAGATCTCTTGTACTCGTATGGCTAGAAATTAAACTGTTTATTTTAAACCTTAATCATTCCTAAGCTCTACTCCCTTCCCAGCTGGTTAAAAACAGCTGAGTGTGAGTGGACCAGGAGCTGTGTAGGGAGGAGAGTGACATTTTGACTTATTGTTCACTTGTCCAGGCATAGTGAGAATGGGACCATAGCTTAGGAGATTTTATCTGTGAGTGTAACCGGAACTACTGTGATGAAGGTGTCTCTAACCAATACTTTGTATCTCTTTCTTGAACTTCAGTGGTTAGAAGTTTGCAGAGAGGCCACATTGTACAGTCTGTAGTTGTGTACAGGTCATAGCAGGCCCTGTTAGATGGCATTTCACTTTTCTGCTGGGCCTCTCCCATGCTGTGATGTATCAAATATGCCTTGCAACATGTCTCAAGAACTTGTGATAAATTTGAGAGCTGTTGCTAGTCTTTTGGTACAGAACCTCCTAGCTTACATGAATTGCATTAGTCTTCATGAGCATTTCTTAAAAGGGGAAAAAAAGTGTCTCAACTTGGTGCTTTGGGCAAGAATGCAGCATCGGTAGAGCCACTGTGAAGCTGTTACAATGAGGTAAAGGACTGGTGTTTTTCCAGAGGCTGGGAATGATCCTTTTCTGTCTGTTTTCTATCATTGCATGTTTTCCTTCCATCATGTGTACATATCCTTTTTTTTTTTTTTTTCTTTCAATCCCCCCCCTCATTATAGTACGTGGGACATCAACGTGAGAAATGGAGGAAGTTGGTAGAAGCAGACGTGCATTATCAGCACGCATTGCTGGGCAAGATCTTTGCAGCCTGGAAGGTAGGACAGAAAGGGAATGTCCTTTTTACTGTTTGATTTGTCTGTGTGTGCTTAAGTGTTTCTGCAAGAACTGAAGAGGTGCCACACTGTTCCACTGTAAGCCCTTAGGCACTAAATGTGCAAGGTGAAATGGAGGCTGTTTGAGATAGAATTATGTAAGATCAAGCATTGCTTTTTGGAGCAAAAGAAGCAGTGTCATCTTGTATTTTTTGTGAAGGATATGTAATATAGGCAGCATTAACTAGTGTGTACTGAGTTTATCTTGGAAAAACAGCATTCGATTTCATTGGCTGTAACCTAACTTTTTTCCCCTATACTCTTCTGCTACTCAACTATACTGCTATACTACTACTACTCAACTAACCTGCTACTAAGTTTCCACAAGTCGTCGTTTGCTGGCAATTGGAGGGAAATTTTACTTCTATCTCCTTTTCTTGCAGAGTTACCAACATAACATCCAATGCATTATGTATCAAGTAGATGAAAAGGAGAAACAGCACACTAGACAACTGCTGCGGTAAGCCTACTATTCCTTGTGCAGCATGAGACAGAGGTGCCTGCACTGTAATCAGATTATTCTCTTCCTTTCACTACCACCTTTGTAAATTTTTGAGTGTTCAGTGCTACAAATTGACTGATGTGCATTGCTAGTTCTGTACAGATCATCTAGCTAAAAGAAGCCATCCCCTTCTTGGACTGCCATCTGTTTAACTTTTTTAAAATCTGCGTTGAGTCCCATGAGAGACACCAGACAACTCTGTTATTCTTTGCTTTAGTTTTAAACTTCCTCATTTGTTTTTATGTTGTACAACTTGAGTCACTGGTAGAGCCTGACAGACTCAGCTTAAGGTGCTGGAAGTAAGTTTCTGTTCTATTTTTGCACTGTCTTCTTTTCTGCAGAGACCTGAAGGGGCAGTAGTTGATTTGCAAAACTGAGTTTATAGAAGTAGCTGGGTTTGGTTCCACTGTGTGTGAGAGGGAATAAAATGAACAAGTGAGAATCATTCTCAATGGTTTTTGTTTGTTTGTTAATTTTTTATATATTTTGCCTTCAGGCAGCTTCTGTGTACATGGAGAGAAAATGCCCTTGCTCTTATATGTGAAGCTAAGGCAACTTCTCGGGCAGATGAGCACTACAGGAGAGCAATCCTGTTAAAGGTAGGGTCTGTATAGCAGATACCAAGGTCTAAGTACAGATGCTTGTTCAGGCAAGGGTCAGGTTTTGCAATCAGAAGGACCAAAAACTTAATGTAGGAGCCACTACTAAGAAACATCTATGTGGGAGTCCTGTCTTCTTTTTACACACATCTTTGAAACTGTTGTCTCTGAGTGAGCTCATGGTTTTTCCTTTTCCTTCCTTTCTCCTCAAGTCTTAAGAGGAAGGGAAAACCAGTAGTAAGTGTGGGTGGGCAGAGCACAGAAAAAGAAGAATGCTTTGATAAATGCCTTGAAAAATATCAGGGGAACTGTCTGAAGTACTGCTATATTTAACTCATAGGAAGTTTGCACTGCCTTGCTGAGCCTCACGTGAAAAATAAGATGAAAATGGTTGTGGTACCAGCAATATGGAGTACTTTGCTTCCCCTTCCAAAGAATAGACTGTATTCCTTTTTGCATTATATCTTCAGGTGTTGCTGCAGTGGAGATGTGCTGCATCACTACAAGGGTATTACCGTCAGCAGAAGATAACAGCTGTGATGGAGGCCAGAAAACATTTGGATCTAGGTGAGCTGATGAAAATATTAAACTCTCAAGAGACTTTTATTTGTGATATTTGGCAAGACATGGCTTAGTTAAGGCAGTATTGTGTGCCATCTTTCAGATTAAATGACTGGATAGTCAGTTAAACCTACAAAATACATCTCCATAGAATGGGAAATGGGGTAGAAATCCACTAATCCATTGGAGGCTTCTTGTGTGACTTTAGCTTCTTTATTAGTTCCTTGTCTAAACAAGGGATGGTAACACTTCCTTCTTCAAATAAATTTTCCATTACCAATTCTGAGAAGCTCAGACATCACTGTTTTGAGGGCAGTGCAAGTGATCTTATCAATTACTGCTTCAGTCTTTTCCTGGTAATTAATACAAAAAAGCCCTCTAATTCTGCAAGCATTTTTGTGGCACCAGCCATGTTC
Organism: Phaethornis superciliosus; assembly: GCA_023637945.1. NCBI lineage: Eukaryota > Metazoa > Chordata > Aves > Apodiformes > Trochilidae > Phaethornis > Phaethornis superciliosus. The sequence goes on from JAJQWJ010000020.1 coordinate 3,950,926, forward strand.
TTGACATGAGGACTCTGAAGAGAGCAAATTATTGCCTAAAGATTATAAAGAATGTCAATGGCAGTAGGGAAGACTTGACACTCATGCCTTACTGTCACCTGAAGTGCTTCACCATCCTGCTTCCTAGTGCTGAGTGTTGTCAATTTTAAGTCTTGCTGAAACAGTCTGGAAGAGTAGCTGATCACTTGATACTTTCTGAGATGAGAAGTTTCCTTCTGGTACATGAGTTAATTTATCTTCTAACAGTGTGTTTACAGAACCTGTTTCTTCACTGGAGAAGGTTAACTAGGGAGTCTCTGCTGACAAGGGCTCAGCAGTACAGGGCAGCACAGCACCACCAGCAACATGTACTCCAGAAATATCTGGTGAAGTGGAAGAAATATCATCAGCTGTGCCTTGAGAAAATGGTGAGAAGGATTAATAACCTCCCCAGCCAGTAACCCAAGGTGGAAAGTTGTGGGTTTGGAGGAGCAGATGTTTCCTGGTGCAGGGAGTGGTGGTGGTTCTGGTTGCAGAACAACATGATAGCATTTTTCATTGAGGAGCAAGAAACATGCCTGTGTCTTGCCTGAAGAAGTTTTGATAGAACTAGTAGACATAACAAGAGCTGGCAAGCTGGGCTTGCCACGTGTGGAATAATTTACTGTTAAAGAAATCCTTGCTGGGCTCAAATAGCTGTAAATTGGGTTACACCATAGGGGACTTAAATATTAAGGGTGACTCACTGTTTTTGTTGCCTTACAGCTTCTACAGAGACAGGGAAATCAGCTAATGGCTTATAGGCTTTGCTCTGCTTCCTTCTCTTGTTGGAAGACACAGGTAAGGAACTGTCTCCTGGGTTGATACCTAGCTCCTTGCTGTTACTTACAACTTGTCCTTCATATTCCATTCCCACATGAGAACCACAAAAATTTCTTTAAACCTTTTCTGGATTTTTGGTTCCACTAACACAAGAGACACCCTGCCATATACTGGGTGTGCAGAGTAGGTTGTTCTGCTATGGCTCCACCAGCAGCTGTTTGGTTGATGCCTGGCTAGTGTTTCTGGTGTGGGATTATGTAAACTTCTAACCTGGTTGCTTTATTTTTTTTGTTTTTTTCTGAAAGCTGGTGCAGCAGCGATGGGAAAAGCAGAAGACAATGCAAGCATTGTGGCACTGGTCCCTTTCATTGCAGAGAAAGGTGAGGGGGTGTGAGGGCCAGGGGCAGAGTAGTGAATTTGCAGATGTGCAGAATATGTGTAGATTTGACTGCAGTCGGCAGAGTGTGCATTGAGTATAAGTTTCCTTTTATCTTTGGGGTGCTGTATGTTCTTTTAGGATGCTGGAAAACTCCCTAAATCCTCTTAACTGATTAAAAAATTTGCACAGGTTTTTTCCATCCAGCCTCAGCCAACTTAAATCCCTGTCACTTTGTCCTTGTGGCAGTGTCCTGCTGCTGCTGTAGCTCTGCTTGTCACAATCCAGTGGAAGAGGAAGTGTTCCTATCTGCAGGGGGAGTCCTTGGCCTGGAACCTCTCTGTAACACTCTCTGTTCATGTTGTAGGTATTTGATGCTTGGCTCCTGTTTGCCAAGGGGAAACAGCAGAAGGAAGGTGATGTTGAAAAAGCCACAGGACTTTACCACGCTACTTCTCTGAGGGAAAGCTATGCTGCTGGCATGAAGCAGTTGCAGGGACAGCTCCAAGCCCAGCACCAGCTGAAGGTGAAAGAGTGATTGCTCACATACATCCAGGCCTAATCTGTTCTGATCTATGTGTGTATGTATGGCTTGAAGCCCTACATATCAGCTCTTGTTTGGATCACACACTTTTGCCTGCAGTTCAGAGTAAAGCACCCAATCCTTTCATTCAGCTGAGACTAGAGCACCTCAGACTTGTGTTGATAGTTGGGAACCTTTCTTAATTAAGCTATTTTAAAACTGGCCAATTCCTACCATAGACCATATTACTGGATGAACACTTTGCATGTGGCTGGTATCTGGTCTCTAAATTCTGTGCTAGAATGAAGTATTAGAGACTGCGTCTAACCCTATCTTAGCTTTAGCATCACTTACACCTTCACATTTGGGCTTGCATCACTTCTACCTAGCCCTGTGTCTGGAAAAGAAGATGGGGGTAACGTGCGCTGATTGCTCTCCCCTGCTCCTGAACAGCTTTCCCAGGATTTCAAGACACCAGTTGTTCTGTTTGCTAATGTACAGCCTGCCTCATTGCAGAAATACCCAGTTAATTGTCCTCACCCAAATGTTAACACAGTGGACCTGCTAATTTAGCTTAGAGAACTGGTATGGCTATGAGGTAATCAGAAATCTCAATTACTTTCTGTGGTGTACTTCTCCCTGGGTGGTGTGGTGTTGCTTGCTACTTTTGGTCATCTAGTGCTCTACTATTCTGTGTTGGCAGGCAGCCCACAACCTTCACCTGCCGGTGTATCATTGTGCCATGCTATGGAAACAGAAGGCACTCTCCAAGAAATTGAATAACCCTTGTTCTTTTCTGCCACCTCTCAAGAAGCAGGTGACAGTTAAAATGCCTGATGTTACCCCTGAAACAAGAGGACATTCCACAGAGAAAGAGCCATGGCCTTCACGATGCAATTGTGTGCCATTTGGCCTTGCTGATGGGAACTCAATTCTTCAAGATCTGTGAGTGTAAAGTTCTTGTTCCTCCTATGTTTCTTTGGCATATATGTAGTTTTGCCTACATGTAGTCTGCCTGTCTGCCTCTGTTTATTTGCACCCTATTTGTCCATGTCTCTCATTTTTGTATTTCCAAGTTTTCACACTGATGACTTAACTCTTTTCTGACCCTTTGTCATGCTGCTGGTGTTGGAGTTATTCAAGAGCTGCTGCATAATGCATACATCAGACCACAACTAATTATAGAGAATTTGTGACTTCCATGTCATGTCAGTGAGAGATGGCGTCAGCTCAGCTATATGCTTGCTACTATGTATTTCTCCATCTGCAGCTGAATTCAGGGAGCACTGGTCATTTTACCGTCATGAGAGTTTAGCTTGCCCAGGTGACCTAGAGCTGTCACTGAAGCTCTTCTTACTTTCACTGAAGTCAAGTATAGCATCTCATGAAGTGATAAATGTCAAGATCATGGCTGTATAAAAACTGAACTTTCTTTTTGACCCTTTCTTTCCTCTGGGGAAAGATCATGGGGCAATTGCAAGGAAGAATTTTACATGATGTTTCTCAGTTCCGGGTGTGAGCCCTACAGGGAAATAAGATGATAGCTTCACATTTCTTTGAACTAGTATGTGCTGCCAAAAAAAAAAAGTAGTTCTGCCTTGTTCAGTCCTGTCCCTGCCACCACTCCTCACATTGGCATAACCATTCATACAGTGAACTAGTTGGTGACATTAGTGCAGGTCAGCAATTATTATTACATGTAAGGGAATGTTGCAGAGCAGCAATGAATGATGGAGTAACACTGTTTCTGTAGCTGCAATGCCAGCTTATGCCAATTTAAATTTAATCATGAATCTGGGGGTTTATTGGTTCTATTTGTTCTTTCAGAAATGCCAGTCGACAAGCAAGATTACCACCACAGAGGCCTGACTTCCTTCTGGAATCTCCAGAAAGCAAGGAACTTCTGGGACCTCCTTTTACTAGGTAGAAAAACTAGTTTTAAAAGTAAAGACTTGAGGATACTTCAGGTGACTTGGAGCAGTGGGCTTTATTTTGTGGTTATCCCCTCAAATTCCCTTACCTTCCATAATAACTGAATGTTTTATATAATGGACTGTGCATTGCTCTATACTATCAAAAGGTCATGGGGGCCTTCAAGACTTCAGGTTTCTTGTATGAAGCAGATAAGAATTTCAGAACTTTCAATTTAAATAGTGACCAAGTCCTTCGTTTCATTAGTGAGATTTTGAGGCTAAGCTAGGGAACATCACTTATTTCCTAAATTAATGGGCCTAGTTAATAAATTAAGTTTACTTTTCTATCAGTCTTACCACATAAACTCGTAAGTTTGAGTTATACAGGATGCTTTTTGGCACATAGGTGGTATTTGAACCACAAGAGATGTGGATCTGGATTTGACTAATCTGGGGAATCATTAATGATTATGGTAATGCAGAGCCAGAACTGAATATTTCTCTCTGTCTTGGCTGAATCAACTTTGCTGCTTGAAAAGGAGCTACTTCTTTATTTTTACTTTCCTCAAAAGTTCTGTGCTGCTGAAATTCTTAATCTAAGCAGTGGTTTCTGTTTTGAGTGTTCAGGAGTTAATTTTTTGTTGTTGTTAGTTGGTTGGTTTCTCCTGCATAGTGAAGCATCCAGCTGGAAAGCTCTACGCAAGGCAATAATAAGATTCTCCCTTTTTTTTTTTGCACTTGACTTCAAAGGACAAGACCAACAGGCTGCAAGGTATAGGGACCTCATCTTTCTTTCTTTACAGATCGGAAGCACCCTTTCAGCAAATATCTGTGAAAAAATGTTCTGCACAGACTGGGAATTTAATGCTAGCACCTCAGCTGGAAAAAAGTAAATGTCTGTCTCAAAGTGGCAATACCTCTCATTCCTGTCCATCTCTCCCATCTGTTTCACTGTGGACACACGATGTGCACCATGCTCTTCAGAGGCCAGAGCTATGGTCTCCCTCACCTTTTCTACCCCAAATCAAAGCCTGGGGAGAAGTGGTGAGTATATTGCTGAAGAAAAATTAATTGTGCTTACTGGGCTACTGTCAGCATGCATGCTTCTTATTGCTGGTTTTCCTGTATCTCTTCTGAGCTGTCTACGTAGTTGTTGAGTTATTCTTGTTATCTCATCTTAAAAGCTGACCAAATTAAGTGGCTCTGAACTGTTTACCACCAGCCTGAAGCACTGTTTCACTAGGTGACCAATCCACACGTGTGTTGTACATGTGTGTACTTCATTCCTTCTTTCTTGATCTTGTGTATTTCTTATCTGGATGCTTTTTCTGGCAATTGACTTGAGAGTGCTACTGCTTCAAAGAGTTCAGAGCAGTTATACTTTGTCATCCTGATTACAGGGGCTTCACTGTTTCACATAGAATGGGAGGTGTTAATCTTATGAAATATCTCTATGCTAGAAATGGAAGAACCCATTTCTTAAGCACCACTTCCTCTGTAGTATTTTATAAGAGGAGCTCAGTGACAGTGGGTATCTGAGTGGGAGTAGGGATTATTAGGTCAGGTGCATCCTACTTGTACTGCTTACTCAAGAAAATCCTTTGAGGACAAAAAAAACCCAGTATTATTTTGACCTTGTAGAGAGGCAGTCAGCCTGTGAGTGGTCACAATGGAGCCCAGTGCCAGGACTCTCAACAGGAGTCTGTGGAGAAGTTGTTGCAAACAAACTTACAGCCACGTTTGTCATCTGAAGACTTGGTGGGAGAAAGGAGTCACCAAACTGCAGGTAGGTCCTCAGATCTAAACTGTAGCAGTTGTGTGTCCTCCCCCAGTACATGTAAGACCTGCGTCAGGAGGAAAGAATTTACCCAACAAGGCTATTGTAAGGTTTCCTAGTACTTAACAGTATGGCTGTAAAGGGTATGGATGGTTTCTAAGTACTTCTCATTATGATGTTTTTATGAGACAAGGGCATGAAATATGTGTTCTACAGGACTAGACCTACTATTTGTTTATTTCTGGGGTAGACGTAAAACACTCAATCATGCGTAGACCAAAATAGCATTGGTAGTACTAAAAAAAAAAGCTAGTGAATGGTTTTGGGTTTTTTCTTGGTATGTTTAAACTGAGTCTTGAGAGCTTGCAGTGCTGCCAGAACTGCCCCCCCTCACTGTACCTGATCTGAGTGAACAGGTAAACGTTGCAGGATGACCAAATGTGTGAAGAGGACTCAGAAGGGTTCCATCTTTCTTGTCTACTAACCTGGCTTTTCTTGGCAAGAAGAAACAGCATTTGTTTGCTGTACTTCATTACTTCTTTGTATCTTTCACTCAGCTGAAGGTGAAGAAGGGGAGCACAGTTTCAGAGAAGAAATAGTGTTACAGAAAAAGCTAGAAGGTGAACTCCGACAGATCCAACAGCAGATGCAGTACTACTACAGCAAGAAACAAGAACTCAAGTATGTTGCAAAGCCTTTTTAGCCAGAGTCCTTTCTTCATGCTGTCAGCTCAATATTGCATGTTTTTTTATATATATCTACTTTGAAAATAACTTGTCTGTTCATAGCAGAGCTGTGAATGAAGTGGCTAAAAGTTCCAGAGGTTTTTGTTTTCTCCTTTTAAAGAGTTCACTCCAGGTGAGAGAGAGTATAGGCATGCCTTCTTTTGTAGTCAGCAAGTGATTTAATTGTACCTTTGGCATCTATTAAAAAGAGTGTGACAAAGGTATCATTGGGTGTGATCTGAACCAAATACAAATGAACTTGGCAGAGCAGCTGACATTTAGCTCTAAGGTTTTGTATCATGAGTGAACTTAGCTTTTTCATTTACCAATTAAAAAAATATGGCTGGGGTTTGACAAGTTCTCTGCTAGGACAAGTAGACAGTTACAAAAACGCTTCAAAAAGCAAGTGTTGTTTTTTTTCCTTTCTTTTTTGGAAGACATATATAATTTACTGGTTTGAGACAATAAATTGGGTCTTATTGCAAGTATCAATTGCAAGTCTAAGTTGGCTTAGACTGCTGAGCTCTTAATTGGGTTAAGAATCCTCCTAATCCATTTTATCAGGTCCTGCCAGCAGCAGGCACAGATTCTACAGAAGTGGCTAGAAAATAGCACACAATCAGAGGACAGAGGTGGTGTACAAGAACTTAAGGAAGAATTGCATCAGGTATGTAAACAGCAAATAAACTGAAGTTACTTCAGTGATTATCACTGTGCTGTGCAGGTAGCCTAAAGGCTGATGGCAGTTGTGATGAATTGTATAGCAGGCTCTTATTAAAATGCCAAGAGAAGGGAAACTTGTCATCAGTTGCAGGCTTTTGAGTAGAACAGACTGCTGCCTGTAACTCCAGCTCCAGTAGACCTTCCTAAGGCTGTTTTCCCAAGGTGTAGTAGTCTCAGGTGTTTTTTTTTTTTCCTGTGATTTTCAGGACAGTACAGATACAGATACATTGACTGCATCTGCACTGTTCTCAGTCCCCAAGTTGATATAGCCTCTGCAGCTGGCTGTTCCTCAGTCACACAGCCATGCCATTTACTGGTTCTTAAGTGGGATAATATGCAGACTGCTACAGCTCATTTACTCTTCCCCTATCAAAAGACTAAATGCTGTTTCACAGTACAAACAGCTTATGCAATTGTCTTGCTTTCAGATGCAGGTGAGGATCAACACTCTCAGCAAAGCACAACCCAGAGACAGACAGCATGTGCAGAAGCTGCTTGCCAGACTGCAAGATATCCAGATCACTCTGGAGACATAATGCACCCGAGACAATTTTCCAGCTCAGTGGTAGGACTTTTTGCCCATGATATTTCAGGGGATGATGGATGAGATGTCTATGTTCATAGTCTATGTATGGCTTTTTTTTTATAAATATTTTTGCTTGGTTTTCTTTGTTACTACAACTGGTTAAAAACCAAACAGGAGCTCAATACACACCTCATGCTGCACTCCAAATGCATAGCTTAGGTTATCCAGACATTACAGAAAGATAAGCAACACTTATAAGACTCTTTATTTCAAAATGTTTGCAGTTAGATGAGTTAATGTCAGTAAGTCATACACTTTGACATACAAAAATACCGTGCTACTGATACAGTTGAAGAATTAAATGGATTCTCCATGTAGGAGAAATTCACAGCATTATCAGTACCCTCCAGGAACTTTGCTTTCACTTTCACTTCCAGGGTGCATTGCTGACAACTGCATAACAAATCATGTTTGTTAATCAGCAAGCTCTGCACAGAAATAAAACAATCACAAAAACAGCCACTTGAATGCTGAATCCTCTCCTTCCTTAGATTGTTAATAAAGCAAATGCCACATTAACTGTCCTCCATTACTAGGCTAACAGAGCCTTCAGGTACTATGGATGATGATGCCAAGTAGGAAAAAATTAAAGCTTAAAGTTGCTCTGGCTGTGTCTGCCATAGACGTTGCTGGAAAGGGGGGAAAAGATGTAGTTGTCTTTCACCCACTGGAAGAGACTTGCTTTCTACTCTTATGATGATGTTGAAATTTAGTCCAAAGGCTAGATTGCTTTAACTCTTTAACTTCTGGGGGTTGATGTTTGCCTTTGCCTTTTCTCACTCACAAAAAAGTGCACATTTCTATAGCCTGCATATGGTAACATACTGCTGCAGAAGTAAACTTGCTAATACCAAGCAGTTCAACAAGATCGGTGGCTGAGAGCCACTTCAAGCTTTCAAATGCCTCCCCCTATAAAGTGAGGAAATATTGACTCTCAGAACCAAATTAGTTTTCTCCTGCTTGTCATCCAAATAGCCATCATCTGAGTCAGGGCTGGGCTACATCACTTGGAGGCAGCTTATCTTATTCCTTCTTTCCTGATGACAACCTAAGCATACCGGATTTAGCAAACTGGCCATTTGTAAAAGAAAACTATATTCCATTTTCTACAATGCATAAAAAAGATGAGTTTTTCTTTAGGAAACTGGCACTGGTCCAAGTCTACCATCTTCCTGAAATAGCAGAAAAAACACCCAGAGCTCAAGCAAGGAAATAATACAAAAATCTTTCAGAGAGCAGAAAGGCAGGTTTCATAAGCATACCGCCTCCAGCAGTCTCTGGACAGCAACATTAGTCCTAAATGCTGGAGTGTCTAGACCTGAAGTAGTTTGTTCTTTAAAAATCATTGATACATTGCTTTATAACTCTTAGGAATTAAAGAATTCCTCATCACTTTGGCACCAGTTTCTGTCAGTTCGATATAGTGCCACATTCAACAGATCCACGGTGTCAAGATTTTAACTCTTTGTGACATTGTTAAAAAGCTTCAGCATAGACCTTTCAGCCCCCCACACATTCCAAGTGTTCATCAGGAGGGCAGAGGTCAGAGCTGGTGTGGATTTTTTCAGTATTTTAAGAAGAATGAATTGTTGCCAGCACAGGAGTGTCAGGTTGGCAGATGGGAGTGCTTCAAACATCCATAGTATTTTTATGCACAGTCAGTGCATACAGCATTTCACTCTGTGCAATAAAAATGGCCCTGAAGTGTCTGAAACTGCACTTTAAATAGAGGAATTCTTTAAAAATTTAGTGACATAGCAACATGGAAGTTACACAGCAGAAAATAAAAACATGTTTTGGCTGCCATCTCATTGCATCAAACAAGAAAAGCATCCACTATTGTCTTCCAACCCTTAATCCAAGAGGTGAAGTAACACCATCCTTAAGGCCTAGTATTAGCAAAATAAAACCATGGATTAGGAACAGACACAGCTTGCTAGTTATTAAAAAAAAAAATAAAATTCCCAGATGACCAGTTTCATTGCATGGAATGTAGACACAGTGTTTTCAGGTTTAAAATACAGTGCAAAGTCCATTCTTAAAGGGACAATGTCAGGTAAAAGAACTAAAAGTGTTAGAACAGTAGAAAACATGGATTAATAGAGCAGGTGCTGTTGTACATTTTTCTTAGTTTGGACTGTGAAGCTTTATTAGCCAATTTAACTGTTTGGCATTCTATGCATTCACATGCTGCCTTTACATAAAAATTTCAGCAGAGTATCTTAGAATAAAATAAATAAACACATCCTTTACTCAAAGTCTGAAAAACATAATGAAGATACAAGGTCTCACTCAACCTGTCAATGTCCCTTTAAATACAGCTAATCTCAACCTTCACCCTTTTCACTGCACCTGCACAGCCTAGGAAGGCTTATGTGGGACTTGCAGGCTCTAAGAACATAGTGATCCTGTGGTACATTGAGGGGTGTATATGAAAAGACTACAGGCACAGGGTGGGACAGAAACCTCCATGATCAACATCTTTAAAGGCAGCTGTACCTGATACATACATTGTCATTCAGTTACCTTTCTGCATTCAGCAGCATGTAAATATATACCAAATACTCTCAAGTTTAACATAGCAATGACATCTTAGGTTTTCCTCACCCAGGTCCTGCTGAGTGATACATATTTGTTAAGTGAAATACTCAGTGGTGTGAAAGAAGTTCCTTCCAATAGAAAACCTTCTTGCTGAGAAAGTTTCTATAGAGAGCCCAGTGCTTCTCCAAAGCGGATTTTCTGTCCAGCTTTGAGGTGGAATTTGAAGTCCTTGGGTGCCTCAAAAATTAATACAATTGTAGAGCCTAAGTTAAATTCCCCTAGATGTTCTCCTTTCCTCATGGGGATTCCCTCCTTGTTGTTGTTGGATACGAAGCTGAAGTCATTGTAGGATCCTTTAGAGTAGCTTGGACTGTTGGTATGCAAGTCCTGTACAAAGAAGGAAGATTTTAGGACTCTGTATTCATTAGCACAGCAGTAGACACTGGATATCCAGCCATTTTCAATGCAAAACATAGAATTCAAAAGTGCAATAGAAATATTTTTTAAATTGCCTATCCTGAAGATAACTCCCTTTTAATCAGTCTTAAAACACATTAAGTTAGTGTGGAACATCATTGTTATGAAACACCACAACCTCATGGTATTAAGACTTCAAATTTTGTTTGTAATTTTCTTATAATTTATCAACCTCAACCATAAAAACCAGAAAGTTGTATACTACTATCTTGCTCACCTGGTCAAAGTAGATGCGGATAGAGCCCACATTTGTTGCTCCTACAGCTGTTAAGGAAAAAAAGCCATATTTCCAGTCACCTGTAAGAACAACCCGTTCATTGTGGCAGAACAGCTCCTTGATCCAGCGAGCAACTCCAGGATTCACAGACATCAGAGAGCCTGCAATAATAAGAAAATAGTCAAGCTAATTTTTCTGCTTTGTAGCATTATTGTTATGACATCTAAAAGGTTAATTTTCATCTTATAGGCCCTTAAAAGAGATAAGGGTAAAGACAACAGCAGAGCTAGTCCCTAGTCTCAGCCCTGACAGACAGAACTGAAAGAAGCCTACTAAAAATCACGTAAAATACACCTAAGAAAAGGCTACAAGGTACTAAAAGGAAGCTAAAGAAACTTTTCCCAGCTTAGGAACAAGTTTCACTGGTTCAGCTCTGCTTGGTAAACACATTACAGTGGTTACACTAAGAGTGTACCTGAGAACCTAGTAGCTGTCTAAGCTAGTGGCCAGGAAATGCTAATAATGTGAATCGGTTAGAAGATAACGTTTACTACAGAAGAACCTTAAAGATTTAAATCCCTACATAGTGCTTATGCTTGAAGTAATTTTAAGGTATATTCACTACACGTTTTTAGCAATTAAATCTGACTGCTTTGCCCCACTGAATCCAACTGTAACATTCAACTAAAACTTCTTTGCATCTATCTGGAACTTAATGATTTCTCAAACTCTCTGGCAGGTCACTGTCTCTCTTCACAGTCTTTGAAACCAAATCTAAGTAGTGAAGTTTTTGGTAGATACCAAGAAGTAAAATATTTTTGTTATCTGCTAAACTACACTATGATGACCTGGCAGGACAAAAATATCCACTCCAGCTCCAGTGGCCTGTTTAGTTTGCATCTTCTTTGCCAAGCACAGGAGAAAAGGTCATTATTTTAGACTACTGTTTGCTCTGGTCTGCAGAACTATCTGTATTTCAGGTGCAAACTGAAAAAAATGTTTGGGAACAAGTCAGCATACACCAATAATTAAAAGAATTAAAGCAGACTGAATACAGTGTTGCTGTTTTCAAAACTCACACATGATTTGTTCTGGTAAACTATACTGCCAAAAAATAATTACCATTCATGGCAAATCACTTTTATCCCATTATTTATCACGTGACTGTACAACTGCCCCACAGTCAGGTCTCATTCAGCAATGGTCCATACCAGTGCCTTCTTCCACAGCAGCTCTGCATTTGTTTTCTTGGAACAGAAACTAACCTGGAAAATGACGTCTGTGTGACACTCTCCAGTCAGTGGGTGAGTGGAAGCAGTGATAATCCCCTGGTGCAAGGTAGATGACACAGTGGTAGAGCTCATTCCCCTCCTTTGTGACTAGTTGTTGCTGAAAAGAGTTACCAGGTGGAGCTGCAAAGAGGCCATGGAAAGAAAGGGGTTGAAGATCATCTTCACACAGTCCTCTACCACAGCTGAGCAGTCTATGTAATTATGAACAGCAGTAGTAGCAGAGGACTAAATGCAGTCCACATGCATTGTAGAGACTACAAAAAGATACTCTTTCTCCAGGAATCCAGTATTTCAAAGTGGTACAACAAAATTATATCCTGTGTTGATTTAATAATTTTAGAAATTCCTTTATTCTGGAGTGCCCTCTTCCCTCAACAGAACAGCAGAAAATGAAATCCAGGGAAAATGTAATTTCTTGTAAAGCTACCCTTTTCAAGAATGTTCAGAACTTTCCTGAAATTGACCCTTTGAAGAACAGAATTCGTGAACAATCACTATTTTTATAAAACACATTAGTTACATTTGTGCTCATGTTGGAAATAACCTTCCAGTTTGCAGAACTCAAGTCTCTCTGGTCCGGTTAGCAATTTAGATAAATGTGTTGTTTTCATCTAAACTCAGGGCCTTGGAGACAGTGCTTGAGCTACAGCAGAGCAGTAATAGCACAAATCATTAGAAGTATATAATGCTTGAGCATAAATCTTGTTACAGAGCAGTTTATATACAATTTTTGCTAACCAGCTCTTTGGGTGCATTTCAGTCTAACAGGAGGAGTGCTACAGCCTCATTATAGTGGCAGATCTTGGGAGTAATTATCAGTATCACCATATAAAAAGGAACCAAGCAATTAAATTCAGATAATCAGAATGAGCCAGGCAGGGCAGTATAAAGCTGCTGGTAAGAATGAGAACTAGAACAGTAATGTGTTTATCCCCAGATAATACAGAACACAGCTCACAACCTGCTTTTGTTCCTGACAATGAGAGAGAAAAAAAGTATCTTTTTTTACAGTGTCTGAGAACACTGAAATAGAAGAGCAGAATAAATGCAGAACTGATACAAAACTCACAATGGCTAAAATGCAGTTCCTCTCTGCAGACACGAGGTCCCAAGAAAGATTCCAAAGAATAAGTAACCCCTTTTACTTGTTCCACTTCACAGTTTTTTACTTGTCCAAAATTAAGAATCTTTCCATCAGAGGGACTAACCTAAAGCAAAGAGAAAAAAAAGTGAAAGGCATTAGGAATTCATTCATTCCTCATAAAGCAGGAACTTTCCTTTGGCAGGGAGAGGGGAAGCTGGTAGCACAGAGTAAAGCCTTTATTTCCTCTGACTCACCACACTGTTGTGCAAGCAGCAGACTGGACGTGCTTGTGGTTTTAGCTTCCTGCGGAAGAATTCGCTGAGGTTTCTGTAGTGATGAAGATCCTCAACAGCTGCCTCCTTCATGTTCACTCCAAATGTCCAGATGTACAGGCTGTACACAGGCTTCCGGAGCCAGGTAGGCAGCTCCACCTGGTTCAGGCGACCCCAGGCTCGTGAGAGCAGTCGAGTTGGGACTGATTTGTACAGAGCCACCTAAGGAAAGAAGAATTGCTTCACATCATTCAGTTCTTCCCACCAATGGCTTTCTCTTACTTCTCCCCAGGAAAGAGAAGGGACCAAACTGTTCCTGCTAACCACTCCCTTGAATTCTGTGGGTTACACCACAGGCAAAGTAGCTTATAAGTCAGCTAAAAATTAAAGCTGCACTTCATCCTCACTTCTATTCTGATGAGAACAGATGAGGGACAGGATGAAATTTACAATAACCTTACACTGAAGCCTGAATCTCCACTGCATGCTGAAGCTCCACATTCAAGTTACTGGAAACTGCTCAGAGTGAGGCTTACAGAATAGACATCTTGCACATTGCAGTAAATACTCATTCCTTATTTTGAATAACCAAATGAAAATTGACTGGAAAAATAATTTCTCAGTGTTTCAAGACGTGCTTCTCAGGTGCATCTACTAATGAGGCTGTTTTCACATCCCAATATTGTACTGTTGTAGTGATGCTTGTACAGTAGAAGAACCATACCACTGTGGATACAGCTAGACAGGTTTAAGCTTACACCAGCCTTACTCCTCTGACAACAATGGAGGCTGCTAATTGCAAGAGTGTTAAGTGCCATTATCCCTGCAGAAATACACCCTTGGACTTCCACCAAAGCTTAAGTTCTAGTGGAAAGATACACAACCTAACAATGTTTTTAAGAGGTCTATGCTATAGTTATAAGTGGATGGATAACTGTCTTCCTATTGGTAATTCCACCAGGTAGTTCTTCTGGGGCTTGTGGCACTCGGCATCAGCCAAAAAGCTCATGGACCAAAAATCTCATGGACCAAGGGAACTGAAGACTATGAAACCAGTTTTGCAAAAAAAATAGTTATCTCCTGAATTTGGTACATTTTCTTTTTAAACAGTGCATCTCAGCTACATTTAACTCCCACCTAAAGTTTGTTTTTTGTCTTACTGAGAGCCATTATCTCTTCTCCATATTACTCATATCCTTCATAATTAATCTTGCAAAATACAACCATAAGCACAAGCACACACTGGTTGAGAGCCTGTCCATCATATTAAATACAGGAATTTAAGTTTTCACCCACATATCACCATTCTACATTACATTAACTACAATAATATCTCAAAAAAAACCCAACCCCACCAACCTAATACTACTTCAGATCAGAACTTCTAAATGACAATACCTTAGGCTTTATAAGCTGACTTACTAAAGAAAAAATATTTTGCTATTTTGACATGCCTTAGACCATGGTAACTTCTAAAATTTTTCTCAGTTGTCCACAAACTCTTGAGAATGCACAGATAAAAATGTAAAATCACAAAAATTGTCAAAAGTGCTATTTACTGCTAGCTCCTTCTCTTCAAAAGAGCCTGGGTTTCAAGTTGGTGAACAGAATTGAACAGAATAGCTGTTCAATTAAATAGTCTTAAGAATGGCAATTTTATTGCGGTTTTCAATCAAATTATTTGTGCGTATGGTACATTCTGCATGATCTGTGCAGAGAATATCCATGTGCAAGGCTTCCTACAATCCTGCTCTCAACAGGGTGGGAGCAGAGATTTGCTTATCATTTGGGCTGGATGGATTACAAATGCTCAAAGAATTTGAGCAACAAGCCCTCCCTGCAAAAATGACACAGAAAGACACCATATTGTGGTGTGGCCAGGAAAGGGGATTGGAGCAGCAGTTTGGTCTGCTTTATCCTAGCCCACATACTTTCAGGTGATTGAATTAATTCAGAAGTTTCTGTTGGTTTTCCTGTGTAGCCACCTGACTGTTGGAGGACAAAGAAATTCTCTGCTACAGAAAAAAAAACCAAAAAAAGTTCACAAAGCAAATACTCCACACAACTACAGTAAAAACTAAAGGGAAACATGAACTGAATCTTTCTGCTTTCATACCAATTATCATCAGCTTGGTCTACACTAAGCATCTCCACCCAGCTGCTGCCAGCTCCCTGTGGTCCTGAACAGCTGAGAAACACGAAGCGCAAGAGACCTGCTGACACTTACCCTGCTCATAGGCCTCCATCCCACTCTGGTCAAGGGTTTAAGAGCACCGAAAGGCAGAAGGTAATAGAGAATAGTCAAAGGCCAAGAACGGAGTTTCAGAGCAGGCCTAGACATACAGCTTAGCTGGCCCAACCTTCGCCTCAGGGCCAGCTGGGGAAATTGCAACCTGAAAGATTACATACACAACATGAGGGTCAGCCTTCTCAGCTTCAGAACCACCTGCTTTTGATAACTGAGGATGACTTATACCTTCTAATCATTACTTAAACACTGATACAGTAAATCTCTCTTATTTTTGTCACTTCCTCCCCTTCCCAAAATAGAAGACCAGTTTACCTCAAAAAAAAAAAAAAAATTTCTCTGTCCAAAAAATGGTGTTCACCCTCACAGGTTGGTTACATTTTATGAATGACACCCTCAAAAATTAAAGGCAGGATCACTTGCAGGTGACATTTCTAAACAAAGTTACAGCTGGTTCATCATAATATCAACATAACATGATAGTTTACAGTAGAAGTAACAAAGAACAATGGTTCTTCTTTCAAATACTGGGAGATTATATCCCCAGAAATGTTTCTTGTGACTGTTCCAGCTGTTGGATAGCAATATTCTGAAAGCTAGGAATCTGTGATGCTGGGACATTAAGGAACTCTATGGAGAGGCAATATTAAGGAAAAAACAGATACTCTGATAAAAGAAATCCGTGAAATTTAAGAAGATGAGATCCCTTAAAAAGTTTGTGTATTGAAGTCATCTTGAGTAGACTGTGCCTCAGAGTCATATCTACACAGACCTGTTGGTCTTTCAGTAACTTCAGGAAACAGGCATTTACTTGAGAAACAAGAGAAGTGGCACTCCAAGTTAATTAATAAAATTTTAAAATAACTGATTCCAAAAGAAATCTTTCCAGGTCTTAGAATCTTCACTCTAGTTCTGAACACAGAACATGTGGACAAGTCGAAATGACCACATAGCAATGGTCCAACTCTTTTGTCTTATAACCAATTGCATCTATGATTTTTTTTTTCTTTTTTTTAATGGATGTCCTGGCTGAGAACAAACTCATTTTGCTCAAGTGGCTATGGGCAGAAGTTGCACTTGTAACTCTCAGAGGGAAAAGCTGCTGATTTTGTTAGCAGAGAACATCTTGGTCCTCAGTTAAGATGCCTTTAAGACGGCTGCAGGAGGTCTGGAGGAGAAACCCTTTAGGTCCCCATTTGCTCATGATTAGAAGCCAAAGAGTAAGCCAAAGGCATTTCCAAGGCCACATTATCAAATAAAAGTCTACCTGCCTGAAGGCAAAATAGCCAAGTCTTTTGGGCACTGACTTCAGTCCTGGATAAGAGATTGTTCTATGCCTGCAATCTGGACACGGCTATGTGTGCACACAAACTGCAAATTGTATGCTCTGTACTTATCAGCTCACTCTCTCGATGGGGTATAATACATGAAGAATGAGCTACAAAATACTACTTTCCAAGATGGAAAGGCATGAGGAAATTAAAGGAATTTTTTTTGCCAACACTTTGCTTTCAAAACTTGGATTAGAATTAAAACACCTTGCAGGCAGGTACAACTGTCACTACTTCAGGATGCAAGATGATGCTTTTGGCTCAGAGATTTTTTTCTGCAGTGAGCACAACTTCTTTACCCCCAAGAATAAATTAAAACCAGATAATGATCTGTGCATTACAATGCAAGGGGAAAAAAACCCAAAGAAAAAACCCTGGGAGATGAAGCACCATCTCAGCAGAGTTAAAGCTGGCTTTCTTCTCAGCAGGAGTGGGGACTGACTTGACATGGGAAAAGCAAGAGACACTTCAGATTCTTCCATCCCTACCCCCCACCAGCTTGTGGTCTGCTGGGGGCTGGCAGGGCCTGGAGCTGGGTCCCCAGCATCAAGCACTGAGTGCTCCTCTCCCCCCCTTCACTGCAGTCGCTCATGGACCAATCCCTGCAGAGCTGCATCCTGGCAGCTCCCTCTGGAGCCCTCGGGCTTCTCACTGCCTTGGCCTGGTTTCAGAACAGTCCATCACTAATTTTTCTATTTTCCTAGCAATGAGTAGAAAGGAAAGGAATGAAATCCTCCTCATTCTCCTTGTCATATACCAGCATGACCTTCTCTGCCAATTCAACGCGTAAGGAGCTTTATAGTAATTAGGCCAAACAAAAGCTTTGCAGATGGCTGTTGCTCCTTGTGCCCTGAAACCCTCCTCCCGTCCTCCCTTCTCTCTTCAATCACCATTGCTGCAAAGCAGAAAATCCCAAACAGTACCTGAAACGGGTTCTCCTACTTGGTGTAGGACCGGCAGAGCCGGCCGGGCCTGGGCTCTCGGGTGGCGAGTGCTGGTCCTCGGCACAGCTGCTGCTGCCGCCGTTCCCTGAACGCAGCCTCCGGACATGAATTTTAACTTTGTGGAGGTTGTAGCAAGAGGGTGGAGGGTTAGATAAAGCTTTATAGCATCTCACCATTTCCCTGTGTGCAGATCTGGTCCCTGCAGGGTGTCTGACTGACACATCGTCAGGGTGATGGTTTCAAGGCTCAAGTCTTTTTTCCTCTACCTCTCTTTGCTTGCTCCGGCACAGCAGAAAGGACACGGCGTCACAGTTCCTAATTCCCCCGCTGGTTTGTCTCTGGATTCCCCCTCTGTTTCCCACTTGAATCTGCTACGAGGGTTGCAGCTATTGCAAACAAACAGGCATTGTATCATATTTCAACATCCCACTACAAAGCCGACTCTGCACAAGATACAAACGAGCTGTCCGTACAAGCAGTCCTTGCTCCTCGCTAGTCGGGGTGGCCATTGAAACGCAGCTCCCAAAAAACCAGCCTGCAGTCTCAGGCTGCTGGGCAGCGATGGACTCCAGTCAAGCCAGCTGGCCTTGAACAGCTGACCCCCCAGAGCCTGTCTGAATCTGAGGCTGGGAGGAGGAGCGGGGCGGAGAAAAGGAGGAGATAATTCCCAGCTTCAATTCTGCAGTGCAGCAGCTACCACTAAAAAGAGTTCTCGACTGCTGGGCACCAAAAATCCTTTCCTGCTCTTAGTGTCCAACTTGGAAAGAAGAAAAAAGCAAAGGAAAGTCCCTTCTATTTTACAATCCTTGCCAGATACCGACATCCACCTCTTGAAGTCTCTTTCCATCTCAAAAGACTAGCATAGGGAACAGGTAAAGGACATTCTTCTACAAATACCCAGATACGTAATGAAACAAGCCAGTTTCAGGGCCAGCCTGAGAATCACATATAAAAGAAATACTACCATGTCTATTATGTACTGTCACAATTTTTATGTCCAGTAGAACCAACACACAAAACATGAGTTAAAGAAGCTGTTTTATTTTGTTTTTCAGAGACAAAACAAAAGCTGCATTATTTCTGAGAATTCTGAATACACAGAGGGAAATTCCCCTGCAGACCACAACTCCAAAATCTATTTTCAACATCTTTTGTTGACTGGATTTACACTGAAACTGGACCCCTGGTTCAGAAAGTAGAAGTCAGCTAGCTACATCTCATCTTCATATTAACCCAGCACAATTTAGGGGCTAACCTTCGACTGGCAATCCTCTTCATTTATACTTTCTGTTAAAGTCTGTGTTTAAAATAAATATATTTGCTTCCAAAGCTCTTTCACCATGAAAGCTCTATGCCTAATAGGTCAAAATAAGAACTGATGCCCCAATACACAAGTGTTATATTATATTAGGGATAAGGCAGAAGAAGGGGGAGGGCCAGCAGGAATAGCTAAAATTAACTTGCTAATGACTCGTGTCTTTTGATTGGTCTTCAAAACCAAATATTACAGTTATATGCTAGAAACATCTCGAGTTCCTGCACTAGAGGGTTTTGGTTTTTTTCAGGAAGAAAACTGACATATGGTATGCTAGATCTCAGGAAATTTGAAAATCTGCATGCATGCTGCTGTTTAAGCTGAATTTTAACAACTGAATATAAAAATTTTTTTAAAAATCGGCTAATGGAAGGTAAATTTAAGATCAACTGAAAGTACCCTTTCCTCTCTGAGCAAACTGGTTTTGCTTTCCTATTTATAGTATCATTGTCTCTCTGGCTGGCACAAGAAACTCCTACACAACAAAAATGAAGCCATCTGTGTAGTAAAACTGTGAAAGCAGTTACCCACAACCCCATCAAAATTTAAAGAAAATCAGTGAGGAGCACAGGGGAGCTCTTTCTCTTGATCTGCCAGGAACATTACAAACTACCACCATTAAATAATAAATTTTAAATAGAAACAATCTAAACTGACATCATCATTTCAAAAAGCACTTAATCAGACCAAGATGAAAATCCGTTTCACACTGAACACAACTTCACTCATCTGGCACTGGTGAAGCCAGGCAGAAGCAGTCAGAGGACCCCAACCCAGAGCTTGCCCTTTGCTCGGATGGCTCTGGCCATGCCCAGCTCCTGCAGGGTTCTGAAATGAACCTTCACCTATGCAAGACTTTGCAGGAAGACAACTGAGCAAACAGAAGCCTTACCTACATTTTTTTTGCTACTCTTCCTGTAAGGATAGAAGAGGTAAAACTACATGCTCTTCCAGTAGAAATTCGATCTTATTCCTAAAAACATTGTAAATACATGATTCTAAATTGAATGAGCCTGATTCTCTGAAGGCATGGAACCAGTTAAATTGCTCACCTGCTCCCTAAAAACAAATGGGACACTGAAATGTTCTACAGACAAACGTAGTAGAAACTACCACTCTTCAGTTGAAACCAAAAAATGTGGCAAGATACATCTCCAGGAAGGGAGAAATACTGGTGTTAAAGATCTTTTCCTCCACTTCTTAAGAAGAACTAAGTTCAGGTGAATAAGAAGATCTAACTTTGTCTTAAATTCTGTTCTACTGGCCATGTTACATTCACCAAGATGCAAATACCTGAGTCCTCCTTAAAGCTGACATATGGCAAGCTGTCATCCCTGTTGCAGCTGCCTCAGAAGCAATGGATAGTTCCCACAGTTCCTGCAGACTGAAATGAAAAATCCACCCTGGGTTTACCTACTTTCTGTGAGAAAAGTAACAAGAACTGGAAATCAAGCAGCTCATGACCAAGCAGCTCACATAGTGGCATCTCAATAACTGGACTTCTCGGGATGCAGGCAGTGCCATGAAGCCTGGGTCATTAGCCTAGACAAGGAGCTTATGATTGTTGGTTTGTAGGAGGCTAGACACCAGTAACAGACTCCCCCTCCTCCTGTCTGAACTCACTCAGAATACCAGCAGGTATAAATCCCTAGAGAATTATTATCCAATAGAAAACTGCTAATCTGCCAGCTATGTTCTGCTCTGTCAGCACAACTAAGCATCAAATCCAGTGACCCCATTTAATTACCTATCATTACTACCTCAAGCCTTTCCCTTAAATTTTAAAAAACCAATATAAGGCACTGGCAAGACAGACTAATAGGCAGCTGAACTTCAGACCTGCAGTCTCCATATTAAATCATAAGCATGAATCATTAGGGTTGGTTTGTGCTCTTCGAGTGCTCAGAGCCCTCTCATCACACATTCTGCATTTGTTAACTGCTGTTTAAAAAACGCCCCGTATGCCTACAGATGCTGCATTCGATTTACGTGCCAGCAAAAATAAGGTCTTGGAATCGGGAGAGAGTTCCACCGGTGACCGTTTAGTAAAGGTTCCCTTCTCAGCAGCATCTGTTGAATTTCCAACACGTAATCCCAGCTCCCCCCCACCCTTCTTCGGAGCCAGCTCAAGAGAAACACGGGATGCTCCACACCCAGTCAGCAGCCCCTGAACTCCGAGAACACAACAAAGCTGTTCTCATGCTGCTGAGGAAACCCGAGCCCAGCGGTAGCCTCAGCCAAGGCCACGCGGTTTCTGAGCAGAACCTTCCCCGCCAGCCCGGTCCGGTCCGGCCCAGCGGCACCGCCCTCCGCACATCACTGCTGCTGCCGCATCAAACCCTCCTCTGCCTTAGCCTGAAGTTCTGAAATTCTTTTCATATGAGCAAGACTTTATGTATTTTTCTGAAGTGATTAACAAAAAGCTTTTCATCATTTCCCTGCAACTTCACGTTGCCGTTTAAAGTTGCATTCTATAAATAGAGGGGAGGAAAAAAAAAGTTGTATTTCTAACTAGCTATTATAAAGGTTGTTTTTTTTTTTTCAAACTTAAACCTGAATTCTGATCAAAAAGCCTATTATATAGTCTCAAAGATCTTTTCTGTGAAGCTAGGAAAAAAGTTTTATTTACTTTTGCAAAGGGGCGTGAAAATTGGCGACACCTAAATGACACTGTAGAATTTTAGTATTTTGTAATAATCATTTTAATTTCATGTTTTAAAAAAACAACAAACATATTTTAGCTTAAGATGACTTTAAAGCAAAGCCCTGCTTTTAAGGGCTCTCCAAAGGAAGCATAACCCCGCGTTACATCTCTCAGAGCAGAACCTGCCCCAAGATGAACAAAGCGGCTGGCGATGCCTCCGGCCCTGCAGGAAGTTAACAACGGGACTCTGACCTCTGATAACGGAGGTCCAAGGGACCGATTGTGTTTAAATCCTCTAAGAGATTACTCATGAGATAGTCGAGACTTTGGAACATCTCTCCTGAAATTTCCAGCAAGCCAGGGACCAGCGGTTAACAACTGCCCCCCGCTCGCCCGCCCCGGCAGCTCTCTCTGCCCCTTACCTGATGCCCCAGGCGAGCTCTGCTCCTTCCCGGCTCTTTGCTCTCACCCGCGATGCCGACCCGCCCTTCTGAAGCAGTTTTCAGACAAGTGAACAAAAGCAGCGGATCTCAAACCCCAGCAACGCCGCTCTCCCGCCCCCGGGGCCCGGCTAAGCCCCCCCTCCGGGACCTTCCTGGGCAGGGGACCGGGATAACGGGCTCCCCCCGCTCCCTTCCCGCTGACCCCCACCTACCTCCCGCCGCTGGAGCCACCGGCCCGGGCAGGGACACCGCCGCTGTCGCTCCGGGGCGGCCGGGCCTCGCCTTAAGGAAGCGGCTTGGGGCTGGGGGCCCTCCCCCGCCTCGCCTCCCAGCCTTCCCGGAGGAGGAGCCAGGGCAGGAGAAACAAAATGAAACCGGAGGGGACCGGAAAAAGGCGACAGCTTCGTCTGGCCCGGCAGCACCCCAAGGGTGGGACCGCAAGAGAAGTCTGCTCAGAGGGCATCGGACACTCCCGGGGAGGATGGGGGTCCCTTCATCACCGCCGGGTCTCCCAAAGAGCCACTGGCCAAGGCAGCAGGGAAGGAGACTGTGTTGGGGACCTCGTGTGGGTACAGCAGATGGCACCGCGCTGCCCACAGCGGTGACACAGGCTGTCACACGAGATTTCAGACTAAGAAAGAAAGTGCACTGCAGTCTCGTAAAGTGCTTCTGAGACAGTAAAATAAACTGCTCCGTAACCCCAGCAAGACACTCCGAAAGTTGTATGAGAGAGAACAGATTTACATCTCGCTGGTCAGATTAAAAAATACTGATTCTACTCAATTCAGTTTTCCAGGACAGCTGGGAAAACCACTGACACACCCACATACTTATCCCCTTAAAGATTTTCTGACCATCTTTGTCATGTGCATCAGGCCACTCTATGAGAAATATTTATTACTAATTTCATGTCTACTCAAACAAAACTCATCAGGACATGGACGTATGAGTGAAGAATAAGACAACAACAGATTCATTCTTTCTGAGTTGGATTTAAAAAAAAAAATAATAAGAGATCTTTCCATTATTGGTTCTTTCCTGAACTTGATACACACCTCTTAGCATAATACAAAATGTTTGTCTTCTCTGGGCCAAGAAAAGCACCTTCTGTATTGTACTGCCAAAACAGCATCCAGTATCCTCTGTTTCATAAGTATGAGCAGTTTTTAATACCAATGGGAAAGACTATCCTAAACCTTTACTCAAGCACTTCTTCACTGTATTTAGCTGGTTTAAAAAATTGCGGCCCTTGGCAAGCTGAGGTTCAGACAGGACAGAACTGTACATTATTCTGTCACCTGTATTTACAGCTGTCACTACAGCTCGCTTCCCTTCAAGCTGTTCTTCCTGGTGGTTGTCACTCCAACAAACACTGCTTTTTATTTACACCGAACAAACTACAGAAGCAAAGGACAGCTACAAGAAGCTCCTGGTCATCCTGGTCACTCTGTTCGTCCAAACTCGTTCCTTGGCCAAGCTTTCCCCGAGTGATTCTTCAATCCTAAATCACTACTGCCCAGGTGAGAAGAGGCAAAACGCCTCTATTTACCACAAGAATGGTATGCAGATCCCAGCCAGGAAATGGTCTGTGACAGCAAGGATTTGAAACAGTAAGCTTCCATTCATCTGCTAAATATCTACCTGCCTCCCTCCGAGCTCTCCCTTTGCCTCATCTAATTAAATGAAAGCTGATCCTCACTGGTATTCACAGTCGGAGACACACTTAAAGGCGTTAATCGGCTCAAGCTATTAGCTACATAATGTCTCTAAGAAAATTACAGACTAAAAGGTCTGTGCTAAAGCAACAAGTTTTGTCTGCCCTCGTGGAAAAGCTGAAGGGACACTTGACAAACCAGATCCATGTTCTTTCCCGCATTATTTTATGAAGCTTGAGTAGAGCAAAACCACATAGGAGTCTACTCTATAATTCTATCGAAAACTATGCACACTTCTGTGATGATACATACCGATATGTGGAATCAGAACTTCAGAAACAGACTGGGCAGCGAGGGCATGTGCAGCAGTTTCTTGTTCTGTATTTCTCTCCTAAAGCTCATTCAATCGCACTTGGTCTCTTTTTGCCTATGCAAAGGCTTATTCTGCTCTAAACCCAAGAACCTCTTTTTTCTACACTAAGTGTACTTCCAGGGATGCAAACAGCAAAATAATGGAAAATTATATATCAGAAAAAAAGACACTTTCCAACAAAAATGAACAATGCAGCTCTTGTTTTTCTTGAGTCCTCCATTGTCTGGAATGTTTCTAGCAACCTCTGAACACAGTTTCTCTTTTTCATCCTGTCAAGCTTTCTTGGCCTCTCACAGAAGCATGCAACAGGACTTAAGCATATTAGGAAGGACTAAGAAACCACGTTAGTGTCTTACTAGTCTGCTATCTGCTACGTTTGAAGCCCTGCTCATCAATTTTAAATTCTTCATGTGATTCCCCACTGTAACAATATAAACCCTTTAAGCTGTTTTGTGAAAAGCAGTACTCATAGCTTCCCCAAATAATAACAAACCAGAAGATAAGTAAATAAAAAAGCCAATTTAATAAGGGAATTACCCAATTTCATACATGTTAGTATGAGCAGTAAGAAAACCACACTTGTTTTGGAGTATCAAAACTGACTGATACTGCCTTTTACAATAAATACTCAATG
The DNA here is from genome assembly GCA_023637945.1 of Phaethornis superciliosus. Lineage (NCBI taxonomy): Eukaryota > Metazoa > Chordata > Aves > Apodiformes > Trochilidae > Phaethornis > Phaethornis superciliosus. The sequence goes on from JAJQWJ010000020.1 coordinate 3,975,820, forward strand.
AATACTTACCAGTCTCCTTTTTAATCAGAACATAAAACCTGTTTGAAACAAGCTTCAGCAGGAAAAGAATATGCAGAAGACAGATTTACAGACAAACTCCTCGGGAGCTATCATAGTCTGATCTGTTAACATCTGGACTGCATGGGTCATTTCTGATTTGGGTCACTAGTGAAAATGAATTAAGGGATTCCAGCCTAATCCCCCACAGGCATGCAGCCAAACCACTCCCCTTCCAGTGCACTCAGGAATGCAAAGAAACCAGGATGCTAAAGGTCATACTGAAGCATGTCCTACACAATCCTACAATCCTGGAATTTTTAACTCCTTGCCTTCAGGAACAACACTGAAGCAGGCACTCCCTTGGCTGTTTGGAAGAACACCACATATGCCACTTTAAATTGTCTAACACAGAGTTGGAAAATATACTTAATATTTCAAAGAAGATAAGGAAGTTACAGGAAGTTATGATGTATTTCTTATTTCAACTCTACAAGGGATATTTGACCTATAAATCTGACATACATACTGCAATTCCACAAGCATTTCTAACCTGCTTGGAATTCCAGAAGTTAAAGGCAAAAATCCATTTGAGGATGAGCAAAAGCCATTACAGACCTTGGTGTTATCTATGCATATAAGGCCTTACTATATATTCACAAACAAAACAGGTAGAATTTCTTTAACTAGATATTAATTCCATCTTAACTTCCTTGTAAACTATAAGGCATAGAGGAAGTAAATAAGCAAAGCACCAAAAGAAGCACAGATTGAGCAGCTAGTGAGAAAATAAACCCTATAACTAATGCACAAGCTGCACCTATAGCTAGAACCACTAGGACAAAAAAGCCTCAGCAACAAATGTTTTGGTTTTTTTTTAGTTTCATGATATGTAATTTTAGCCATGCCTATTTTTATTACTGTATTTATTTTCATCAGTTGCATAATGTGCTTAATCTGCTATGTTGCAATGCAAGGTAGGGAAAATCAGAACTGAATGTCAGAATGATAACAAAAGAGCTTTGCATCAAACATGGCAGAAGAAAAATTGCCCCACATTTCTTACCTCCCACTCACTTGCAAGCTTCACAGGCACCTCTATGCCCTTCTTCTCCATCTGTTCAATCTTGTAATCCTCATATTTTCTGTATCCAGCATATCCCCCACCTGTAGCTACCAGAACATGGAAAGGGCGCAGGCGGAAGACTTGTCCTACTGGAGCAGTATGAAGCTTCCTCCTGTCTGTAACAGGAAAAAAAAAACAGATTTCAGGAAAGAGAACAGATACACAGTACAGAAAAAGCCACTATGTGCAGTGTGGGATGTCAGCTTAGGTGATGAAGATGGGATCAGAAATCTATGACACAGAAGGTATGTATAGATGCTCCTGAGTACTCCAGCTTATTAATTTACTGAAACTTACCTGACAAACACTGACTGGCCATCTGTGGTTTTAACCTTTCCTCCCTCCTCCTTATCTTACATCCCTCCAACATTTTTTCCCCCAAAATATGAGCTCCTTGAAAGCACTGTGGAGAAATACATAAAATGACCTGCCTGAAATCACTTATCCTACTTTCCAGCTATGAGATCTTCTACGTTGTTACCATGTTGTCACTAAATAACTGACATTAGCTATAGAGAATAATAAGCTACTGGAGAACAATTTGTAGTACTGTGTAGCTTCATGCTCCTCAGTCATTAAACCTCTCATTCTACTTAGGGAATCCCCAGATTGTACAGCCAACTGGAGGAGGGAAGGAAATGACGACCAGTTCTAGTGTAGGTTTGATAAACAGGGTAACAGGAACATTTCTTCTGTAATACACATCACCACATAGAAAAGAAATGACCTCCAGTATTACATCTATTTTTACTGAGACCTACCAAGCTCCTCCTGCATAACACAAGCCTTGCATGTCAGCTGGGAGGTAGCTGTACACATTGCCACCGAGCAACCAGACAGCCACACAGGCAATCAGAGGGCTGGGAAGTATTTCCCTTGCAAAAACCTTCAAAGAAAGCAAGTATGTTCAGGCTGAATGGGCTAAGTAAATACTAGACTGTGCTGCTTCTATCTGTATTACAGTCAGACTGAAGGCTTTCAGCAATAAGCATAAGTCACTGGACAGCAAAAATGCCCAAAGGAGCTCATTCTCTGATATGGATTGGTGTCATGCCCACAACAATAATTAACATCGATGAGCCAGAATAAAAAACAATGGAGTATATCTTGTTCCATCAATGTCAGGCTTGGGGGCTGACTCTGAAAGGATGCATTCACAACCAAAACAATTCTGTGATCTATTCCTAAGCACACATAGAGACAAAGCTTAATCACTTTGCCATCTGGAAATCTTTAGTTCTAACTAGCAGAGCTGATTAGAAGCATTTAGTTATTCTTCTGCAGAAGGGTGATCAATAAAAGTAATTCTTGCTCCCATTGTTTTACCAAAATAGTATTTTGCTAATTTCTTTCCTACAAATGTGATTTCAAGCACTGTTTGAATTATACATCCCGAAATGAATCAATATATAAAAGCATCTTTATTTATACTAAAAAAAAAAATAAATGCAGAAGGATTCTTATTTTCTAGGGGGAAAAAAAGGACACAAACAAAAATCAACAAGTGAGGCAGCAACTACAGTTAAGATTCTATATAATATTCTGTCCTAAATAATAGTGCTAAATAAAGGACAGAGATAAGTTAGAACAGCTAAATGTTTATAATAAAATACTTTCATTTCTTTTGAATTTACAAATACTCTACCACCTCTGAACTTTGCATTACTATTTCAACAAATTTCTGTACAGAGACCAAAGCTACTCTTTAGCCCTAAAGCCTTTAACTTCCTTCTCACCACATTTTAAGTCAGCAAAGCTGCTCAGCTATTTCACTGGGGCTTAGCAAACTCCCAAACCAAAACCCCTCAGCAGAAACAGCTCTGTCTGGTTGGTGCCCAGGGAGAGGCTGTTTCTGCTTTAAGAGCCTCTAGAGATGACAGCTCTATGCACATTTCTCTTCCTGTGCTGGAAGAGATGCTCCACAAGCCACTGCTAACACAATTCAATATGTTGATAAATGATAATTGAAAAGCTGACTTTTCTCCATCTCCAGGATTAATGTAACAGAACTTCTGTAACTGATATCCAAAACATGGTCCTTGGCAAAGGCATCTAACATGCCACTGTTAAGCTTTTTTTTGCCCTGACAAAATAAAATTCCATACCTTTCAGACTAATTAAAATTCACACAGTAAGATTACAAATTCCAAGACAAAAAGGTTAAAAAAAAAAAAAAAAACAACAAAAAACCAAACAAATCCAACATTTTCAGGCAGTTGGCACTGATGTTCAACTGAACATCATGTTCTTTCATGATATCAACATGACTGCAGCTCTTGCGCACAGCACTGAGAACATGAGTATATTCAGCAAACAAGAGTAAAAGGAAAATAATAATTTCATTCTCTGGAAGAGATTAAATAATCATGCAGCATGGAATTGCAAGCTGCATAATCAAAGGTATGTCACAGTGTATGCAATCAGATGCAATGATACAAATATTGCTTTGCTACTCTGCCCAAATGAAGAATTTCTTCTAGGAAAAGATATGTACATGTAGGAGAGGCCACTATACAGGGTATTAATAAAATTAGAGTTATCTTCTCTTCCTATGACACAATTTGCAAACCATCTAGATTTAAATCCAAACCAGAATCTTAAATTTCACTGGATTAGAAAATGGCTAAAGAGTTATTTTCTTCAAAACCAACTTCAAATGACCTTTTCTTCCACGTGATTAAAAATTTTGCATTATGCATCTCAGTTTCTTAGTTGTTTGTTTGTTGTTTTTTTTTCCCTAAAGACTAACTTTGATTTCTAGACAACAAAGAGCTGCTGTTTCCATTAATCCATGTAAGCATATTTTTCAAGAATGAAATACTCATGTGTAACATGCCAGACAAAGGATTTGGACAGGCAAGTCCAAAGAAATGGTTATAGAAAACGGGATTAGTACCTCAGCTGGCAGGGAAACAAAACCTGAAGATTTTATTCTGTTGTTATTCTAATATATAACAATGCATATGCTACAAGTGTATGAACAATTACTTATTAAAACCAAAATATAATATTTGGTCTTCACAACATTACCCAAATACAGTAACTTCAAGTGAAAGCACCATTTAAATCAAGTTTTAAACATCTCGTGTAAATCTACATTAGTTTCCTAATTTATTAAAATTACAAGTCTAAATTGAAATATAAAAGTATAGTTATATCTTTCTTTTCTTACAGGCCTGCTAAACATGTGAAGCCTGAATTCCTCAGACTTTTAAAACTGAACAGCTCATAAGAACTGCACTATAAAGCAGGTAATACAGTTAACCATTTTCAACAAATTCTCATCTAGTTGGTGCTTGTACTCTTACTATCCATTAGATATTAATCTTGGTCAGTCAGTCATTTCATGTCTAACATTATCTCACTGGCTCTCATGTAGATAACCATTTTAGTTGTCAGGCTCACTATTCATGGTTGTGCTGGGTGGATGTGACGTGAGAAAAGTGCATTTGTATCATGTTTACATACAATAAGGCATGTATGAAGGATGGAAATCCAGCCAGCTCTTCTAATATTTGAACAGATTAATTAAATAGTAAGTTTGTAAGAAAACATGTAAGGAAGATGGAAACAGATCCCAATATAAATTTCCCTTAGGAAAAAGAAAAATTTGTAATGTAGACATTGACTTTATTATTCTGCCTATCACACACAGGTACAATGCAGTGTGAGAATGATCAAGAGTAATGAGGAAAATCCAGAAAATAAATAACTGAATGGCCTCATTAAGCCCCAGTGGAGGTATTCCTAGTTTAGGGGGCTACCATTCCCCCAGACACAATCAGCACTGCCTTTCCAGTTTTAGCCAATATTGCTCTGGATACTATAGCACCTAAACTGCTGTCCAGCTCTGTCTTTGCAAGGCTTCTCATACCTACAAAATCATTATGGAACAGATGGTAGTTCTAGAAAAACAGAGAATAAACTTTCAGTCACAGTTAGGGAAACTATTTGCCTACAATGCTTCTCTTGTTAATATTTTTATGTGTTTTTGTTTTATTTTTATTGCTACAACATTTCTTATCCAAGTATTTCAAAATAGCTGAGAAACAAGTAACACCTCATAAATTCACTTCTCTTTCCCTACAGAAAACAAACCAGAGGATAAAAGCTTAATTTGCAAACTTTTCTCTATGAAAGGCCATGAATTAAATAGGTGTTCTACTCTGATGCTCTACTCCCTCTTCTGCTTTAATCTCAAGAACTTCACACACACCATGTAACTGAATTTAAAAACACTGAGTAGATGCAAGCCTTCACTTACCACTGAAAAACGTCCTGGAAGGTGTTTGCTTCCACAGGACTCCAGTTTTAACACACGGGTTCTTGTGCATAAGGAAGCTACAGCTAGAGAGCAAACTGCAAATAAAACACATGAAAAGTTGCTTAAGTAAAAATGTTTAATAAGACAAAGGTGTAAGCAGTTCAATGAAGCAATAACCTTATATTCACAAGCTGAATAACAAAGAAAGAAAAGTCTCCAAGAAGTATAAAGTTTCCATTGAGCCTGTTCCCTGTGGCCTCTTTCTCTCCTAGAAAACAAAACAAAAAACCTTGACAGTCCAACTGCTCCTGCAGATATTTATTTAACGTTGCATCTCTTCTTCTTACCAAATAGGGATATATGTTCCTCCTGAGCTTAATTCTACTGCAACAGTGATACTCTTAAGCACTGTGTGTGATCTTTGGCAACAGCTCTTTTGGGGCAACTATTTATGTTGTCATTATGTATCATACCTTGGCCTGTTTGGAGTTCTAAAAAGTGTATGATTGTGAATATAACCAGAGGTTTTTTAACAGTGCAAGCTAGTATAATCTAATTCCATCTTGGTTTATGCACTGCCCTGGCCAACATGTTTAGTAATATTTTTGTTGCTTTTTTCTTTTTTTTTCTTAGATGATTCTAGAACTGATGAGAGTTACTACTCTCTAAACGTGCTTCCAGTTTAACATAGACCAGTTTTATTGAACAGTGTGCAAACAGCTCCGAGGACAGTAAATTACTTGTATTTTTACTGGGGAAAAATGCCTAAAAAAAGATTACTTACAGGGAAAGTACCTAGCACAAGCATCTTTATTTTCTATAACAACATGTCTTACATGTAACTACCTGCTTCCAAAGGTAATGTTTATAGTGGACAAAGTTTAATTCAGCCATATTGATCACAACAAACTCTGCTTGTTAATGAAGTGGTAAATTTTTAAATTATCATTTAGCACTGGGGATTACTCCATCTCCACCTGGCTGCTACACAGGTGTGTCATTTAGGAACTCCCTACCTTAAAACCATCTGCCTTAAGAAATACTTAAGAATTGGGTTCACATATCTCCTTCCTCACCATCACATAGAATGGTTATGGATTCTATGAAGTAATAATGTAATTTATTAGACCAACTGGTATAGCTGGAAAAGTAAAAAGGCTGCCAGAAACAGCTCTTCTTTAAAATTTGTCTTACCACTCTGCACACTGGTGAACTGTAATGCAAGTGGTTCTGTTACCTGCAAACACACAAAACAGACTTACAACTGGCCAACACAGGAAAAAGGTGGTTCAACCAAGATATTCCATATTTTGAATATATAATATTTCAATTAATGTTTATAATAAATCTGAAAGGAATCCCTCCAATCATATATGAACTATTCCTGTTTAAGGTCTGTTAATAAATACTTTCACACAAGTACTTGAAGATGGCATGGCAACACCACATCCTGCTGTTAGACAGAGGCACAGGAGAGAGGCAGAGCTGTCACACCAGCAGACTCAGTCCCTTGGGAAGAACCAGGTCAGGGGTTCTTTGTGCAGCTTTTGCATCCCCATTACTGGGATGCAAATGGCACAGCTGTGATGACTTCATCTGCTCTTGATCAGATACATGCTGAGTACAGAATTACTTCATTAGCTTACAAGCTATTGCATCATATAGGGTGATGAAATTCCAGGAAGTGATTATTAATAATTTTAAGACTTAATTGCAGGTGTCTGCTGAGTTACATGTAGACACATGTATCTCTTTATTTAGAAAAAGTCTAGAAACAGCAGATTTCTTTCTTGTCTAGAGATCACATGATACTAGTTGACTTACTAACAATGTTTTAATGGTAATGAAGGACAAATAGCTCTAGCTTTCTCTTATCCTCACAACATGGTGTTAGTAGTATTTCACTCTACTCTTTACTTGTATAAAGAAACAATGCATTAACACAAAAGTGACAGGACAGTTCGTCCCCAAAACCACAAATTCCTGTAACAGGTGCTAAACATGCCACACCCCTGCATCATCTCCCATCTTTCCTTGGCAACAGAGAAGAAGTGTCCCACAGTGCTGCAGAACCTGTATGCTTCACATAGCAACATGATGTAATTTTATCATGAACAGTGAGGTCAGCAAACCCACTTGAGTCATCCAGCAGACCTACACTAATTTGTGGTATTACAAGACCTGCTTTACAATGTAGTAAAACACCTGAAACACAAGGAGTACTTGTCCATCAGCAAGCTGGCAGCCTTTGAGCTACTTCTAAGAGATTAAAAAAAAAACCAACAAAAAAACTAAGTTAGCATTAGACTTAATCTACCAGATAAATTTTAGAACCCTAAAAAAATCAAGAGGAAAAAATATTAAAACTTAGCTACAGCCTAAAACACCAGTATCCTCAAGACGTGTATTAGTCTTAATACATTTAGTTCTTAAAACCTAAACAGGAAAACCCCAGTACAGCCACTGTGCTGGCTGCACAGGGGCATCCAGGAGATGTTCAGGTTGCCAATACAGAGCAGGGCATACTGGGACTTGGGACCTGAACACTGAACATCACAGAGGAAGGACAAAACAATTAACTGCAGACCATAAACTCTTACCAGATTCGGTTTTGGTGTCCAATACGGGACAAGCTGTCTTCTCCTTACTCTGAAACCCCTCTAAAATAGGTAAAGATGCCAAGACTAAAGAGTTAAGTGCCAGCCTAACCTTCCGTGCTCCTGCCAGCACCCTTATGGGTACAGGTGTGTAGGAGAGCTCGGGGACTCCAGGGACCGGGGACACGGCTCTGCTGCCGGGCACCCAGGCCTGACAGGAACGGCACACAGGTACTGAGAAAGCAGGGGGAGCAAGGAGATTGTGTGTTCTGCCTAAGAACACAGAGCTGTGTCCTAGAAACGGTGTTGTTAAAACGGTTTCGCCGCTAAGAGAAGCTCTCAGATAATGAGCTCTCCCGTCAGGGCCCGCCGGGCCTCCCGGGATTACATAACCCAGGGCCAGCAGCTGCCATTGACACCAATGTCTGAAACACACGGACAGCTACAGGTCATAAAACCGAGGTAAAATGATACAAAGCCACCTGCTCTTCTTCCTTAAAAAAAAAAAAAAAATTATTCTTCATCTTTCCGTCTTAGAGGCTGCAGACGAAACTTCTCACACATGCCCAGAGGGCAAGGCCGAGTCACCACGAATTAACCCCATTTCCCCCCTGCCAGCGAACGAGGCAGCTGGAGAGGAGGGGGCGGCTGCGGACCCCGGCCCGGGGGAGGCTGGGCCACTGCCCGGCTCCTCCTCACGGCCCCCTCCCCCGAGGTGCCGGCTGTCAGACACCGGCAGCCTCTTCACCCCTTGCTCTGCCGGGGCCACACAGCCCCAGACCCAGCTCCCTCGCCGCTGGGCAGCATGTCGTCGTCCCGCCCGTCGCGCCCGTACCTGCCCCGCCGCAGGACAGCTACACCACACCGCGCCATGGCCGCCGCCATCTTGCCGCGCCGCCACCTCCGCGTCCTCTGTTGCGTCCCGCGAGTGAGGGCGGGAGACGGGCGGGGGGCGGAGCCGGCGGGGCTGAGGGGAAGGCGGGGCCGCCGTGAGGGGACGGGGCTGTTCCTGGGGTGCTCCCGCCGGGGGCTTGGGGAGGGGGCTGTTAGCTGGAAGGAGAACGGCATGGAGGGATAGAGGCCGTTCCTCAGGGGAGATAGGGGATGGGGGCATGGGTAGGAGGCTGTTCCCTAAAGGGCGGTGTGGTGTGTGGGGATGGCTGTTTTCTGAGGGGTGGTGAGGGGTCAGGGCCGTCCCTGAGGGGATGTGGTGAGGGGACCGGGCCGTTGTCTCTGAGGGAACATGATTTGGGGCTAGAGCCGTTTCCCGGGGCATGTTCTGTGAGGACAGTTTTGTCTCTGAGGGTTTGTGGTATGGGGACAAGGCTGCTCCATAAAACGAGTATGGTATTAGGACAAAGCTGTCCCCTAAAGGGAGCTTTGGTTTGAGGAGAGGAATCCATCTTGGGGAGTCGAGGATGAGGCAGTTGGAGTTCAGCTGCTTCTCAGTGTTGCTGTTACAGGGCAGGTAAGGCCTTGACTACAGGTATGCGAGCACCAGGGGTGTTAGGGCAGGGATTTTACTGGGGAGAGACACAATATGGATAGACACAGTGCTTTTCCTGGAAGTGAGATGTTGGACACGGTAGTACTATAACATCTATTCCTACTGTGGTGTCCCTTGCCCTGGCAGCCCAGAAGATGGTGTCCCTGCCCTTGTAGGGGGATTGGAACTAGATGATCTCTAAGGTCCCTTCCAACCCTATGATTGGTTGGAATCTATGGTTTTACAACAATTATTTGGGTTCTACCCTCTTAGATGCATCCCTAGATAGATACATAGATGCTACATTATTAGGAAGTAGCTAATTACCATTTTCTGGTGGTGGTAGGGAGTAGTTTCATCTGGTGAATCAGTTGGAAAAAAAATTTCTTGAGTCCTGTGCTGTGTTTCCGCATTTTCAGTGCTGTAGGACTTAGTCCTCCCAGCGGCCCTAATTATATTTTTGATTAATGTTTGCTTGTTTTCCTGACTCAGCCTAAATTAAGTCTATGTCATCTTCATGTCATTCTGCTTTATTTCACATCACCACAGTCAGCAGCATAATATCTGCATAAGTACCTTAGACATATGTAATAGACATATAATAGCAACCTTCCAGTATCTGAAAGGGGCCTACTAGAGAGGGACTGTTTGCAAGGGCCTGTAGTGATAGAATGAGGGGCAATGGTCTTAAATTTTAGAAGAGTAGATTTATGTTGGATGTTAGGAAAAAGTTATTTACCGTGAGGGAAGTGGAAAAATGGAACCGGTTGCCCAGGGAGGTGTTTGAGGCCTCCTCCCTGGAGATATTCAAGGTGAAGCTTGGTGAGGCTTTGAGCAACCTGATCTAGTTGAGGGTGTCCCTGCTTATTGCAAGGAGGTTGGACTAGATGGCCTTTAGAGGTCCCTTACAACCCAAATTATTCTATGATTCTATGATATAGGAAAGCCATTTGTTTTTAAATCTGTAAAATTTGTGCAGAAAGGTTGATGCAGTCCTCATGTAATAGTAGTATTATTAGCTGACTGGGTTTTTGGGATGTACACATATCCTGAGCTAAGGTAATGGTAGGAAGTAAAACCTCAAATAAGGTGTGATTTAATCCCATTAGATGCTTTGCTATAACCATTGCAGAAACCATTAGCTTTGATGTCTTAACTGCACCCTGCTGGTGGGCCTGATGGACAAGTTTCCCCACAATTGATTCAGGAGTGATTCAGAGGTGTAGTTAAATGAAGTACACTTATTTATAGTATACATTAACTGACACTGACTGAACTGATCAATGCTATGTCTTTATTAATTTTTCTCACTGGAATTAAAAGTAAATAATGTGTACCTTTCACTGTTTTTAAATTTTTTTATTACTTCTATTGTGTGTTTGTTCTTACATTTGAGTTTTTTTGTTTGTTTGTTTTTTAAATCTGATAATATATTTTATCAAAAGACTATACAAACCACTCACTGAGAAATAAAACATACTTTTCAAAGGGTACTGAGCTGTGCTAGACCTGTGTGGGTGAGCCAAGTCTAAGAGTGTATTAATATCATAGTTGTTCTCTTAGTAGATGAGCAGAAATCTTAAGTCTTGAGAACATTTGTTCAGGGAATGCAGGAAGTACTGAGAGATTGAACTCCTGTGATCAGATTAGTGGGAGACTTAACAAATGTTGCAGATCTAGTGAGGGAACTTATGAAAACAGAGGTAAGCAATGGAATCCATGTACATGAATACCAAAGCAGCAAGTGGTGACATTAGGGAAGATTACAAAGGAAACAAAAGAAATCTGGGAAGAGTATTCACCAAAATACATTAATCAGAGAAAGTACTAAGAAACCCCATAACAATGAAGAAGGAAAATGTAACTAGGAAAAATATTTCTCCAGGACTCTAGGAATATTCATCTTTCCCGAACAAGAAAGATGAAGCCATATTAGCAGTATTTCAGACCAGCTCAGCATGTACATTCCTACTTATATATGTATGTACATATGTATGTCTTGTGTTTTGCTCTCCCCGCTGTAGAATAAATGATGGTAATCATGGCTGCTGTAGTTAAGTGGTAATATTCCAGGCCAAGTGTTAGAAAACAGGGAAATAAGCCAGTTTGGGTGAGACTGCTATGCTAGAATGTAATGAAGAGTGTTGAGAAAGTCAGCAGCATAACAGTTCTGCTCTGAATTCTTAGACACACAAGATTGTTTTTTTGCATAAAATGACTTGGAAGATAGATTGTTATCTGGTGAAAAAGTGCAGTACGAAGAACCCTTCAATATTCTGTAGAGAGAGATGTTCAGTAGCTTGGACAATTCACTCAGCCTTAGGTATCTTTTGTAAGATGAATGTAAATCTTTCCTGTCTCCCAAAGGCATTTTGGTGCCTTTTGAAACAGGAGATGGACAATTTATTTCAAAAGCAGAGGCTTATATTTCTTCTCATGTCTGTTCATAACAAAGCAGAAAATGCATGGATATTTGCCACCTATGGATAGGAACAGTACGCTGTCCCTTGCTCCTTTGCACACCAGGATACAACCATCCTCTGACATTCTGGGTTTTTTCTTAAATTTTGCTTTATCCTTGTTGATGCCTAAAACTCCTTTGATATCTTCCAGAAGCTCTCTCTGGTCATCACTGTGGAATTCCTGGTATGAGAACGCGGAACTTCAGGACAGAGGATCCTTGCTGAACTTCTGCAAACATGAAGGCAGTGATTTTAATTGTCCTAATCAACATCACTTTGCTGTCTTCAGGTAAGGCTGGTGCTGAGAGGGAAGAAGAAAGGTGACTTCTAGAAGGGTTACCAGGATACAACCTCTAAAACATGCTTTGGATTTGTTTTCTTCTGTGCACAGAAACTGCAGCTAGAACTGTGCCTGTGATTTCCATTTGCCTGTATTTTTCTGTCTGATCATTGGCAGATGTGAGCTTTAAAGCTGCTTGATACACTGGTTTCTTAGAAATTCAGTGAAAGTCTGTTTCCTTTACATAGTTGAGCTCTGTGTACTCATTAAAACTGTCAAAATGAATCTGTGTATTTCAAGCTATTCCCCTAAAAAATACAACAGATTCTTTTTGGAATTGTGCTGTATTAGTGTTGAAAACAGGTGGAGTGCAAATGTCTGATGCTATGCTCAAAGACAGAAAAAATGTGTTTTAATTGTAACCATTTATTTGGGACAATGTTTTATTTAATACTAATAGATCATCAGAATGCTGAATGCTTAAACATCTGGAAATGACAATGCTAGAGATATTGTAGTGTTTTCTATCCATCCAGTCTCAGTTTTCTTTACATGGTACATGATTCTCTCAAGCTGCACAAATACATGGAATTTCTCTATGTAGTAATAATAATCTTCACATTTTTCTCCTTAAATGTGTAATATCTTCTTGAGATGTATATGACATATTTCAGAGTGGAAGGAATTTAATAGAAAGAGTACAAAATAAGTCATAATATACCCAAAAATGAATTAGTGGAGCCTAGAGCACAAGAAGAAATTTTGTTGGCATGTTTGGACTGCCTTGGGGTGTAGCTTCATAATCAGTTTAAACCAACCAACCTCCTAACTCCTCCTGGAAAGGGAGGTTTCACCTTCTCCTCCACTCTATTGGCATCTTCCTAACACCTTATCTCTGTGGGGACTGTTTTGAATGTCTTTTTTTAATTGGTTACTTAGTTTTCAGCTGGAAAAAGATCTGACAAATGAACGGTTCTGTTTTGCTGGAGTTCTGTGCAGTGTTCCTCTTCAGATTTTTTAATGTCTTTGTTTGGCATCCAGAAATTAAGGTAATAATTACTAACTTCCTTCTTGGAAGATGTAAGATATAGAGGCTCTCATTGGTAATGTATATTCCATACTCTGTTCATCACAGTACATAATTCTTCATTGTCAATAATTGAATTTTCAGTCCTTAGTTTCTGTCTTTCATAGTGAGTGTTGTCATGGTAGATAAACCTGTCAGTCTTGAGGGAAATCCAGCAAGTTACTTTTCATTGCTGAGGAAACATTTAGATAGCACATTGTGTAAAACCAAAAGAAGGTCCAAGTCACAGAATTGCCATCATAATTTCAAATATTCCCAGATCCTCATTTCCTGGATTAAAAGATTTGGTTTATACTACTATAAACTAGCATTTAATTGTAAACCTCTTCCAACTTAAATTTTTCCTACTTCTCTTCTAATTTAAGGTTTTCTGACCTTGGAGCTCTGATGTGGGTCTTACTTTTTAAAATCAGGTAGTCCTTGTCTGGGAAGAAGGTTGGGAGGAAATACTGTTTTAATAAAGCATAGTGCTCAGTGGGAAATGCTGTTCTAACAGAGCATGTAGCTCACTGCTGTGAGACAGCAGGGACTTGGAGCACCAGTCGGTGTTTAAAAGACAACAGTCCCCTCTCTAAAGATTAAATTCAAAACAGCTAAAGCAACTTGATCCCCTACCAATGTCCTCCTTCCATACAGCTTGTTCTCTTGCAGACCTATTGCTGACTCTCTAAAACTTTTTATCAAATAATAAGACTGGGATGGATAAATTGTGCATGGGAATGTGTGCGTGAAAGCACCAGAGGAAACAGCAGATCAAAGGTTAAAAGAACAGCCTGTGTTGATAACCAAGGACACAACTGACAGCAATAAAACCCAGGGGAATGAATTGTTTACATCAATACTGAAAGGTCTATGCTCTGATAAGGTCTTATCAGAGTTGACTTTTTAGGAGAAAAACTTTGGTCTTAAAACAGGAAGATGGTAACAAGGTCACCCTACACTCTAAGTGCCATTCCTCTTCTTGCTATCCCAACAGGAAAACCTTAGCCATAAAGATGTTCTTACCTTTGTTTTCTCATTTTGGGTGGCAACTTTGCCTAAGATTTGTGGAGGAGGAAGCAAGGAAGATTCTGAGGCAAAAGATCACACCATAATAACTGCTGAGTCTTGAAAAATTACCTTAAAACTAGTTTGTTGCTGCCAGTCAAGAGGAAGCAAAGAGATATAGTGAAGACTCAGTAGTAGCAAACATTAGTTTTCTACCATGCTGGACAAAAGTGATCTTGGTCAGGCTGCTTGGGCACAGCTCTTGGGTGCCTGGAAGTATGTGGATATGTATGTGTGTGTGAGTGAGCCAAATCAACTTGCTTGTGAAGTTCAATAAAAGAAAATAACATCTCTTCCATAAGGTCTTAAGCCGAGGGATCTTTTTTATTCACTACACCTACAAATATTGACTTACTTTTTGATCCTACAGGGAAGAAATTTCGGTGGTGCACCCTCTCTGACCTAGAGCAGAGGAAGTGTGCTGAACTGTCCAAAGCACTTATGGCTGTGGTGCCCCTTGCTACTGCCAATTCATTTGCCAGGATTTCTTGCATCAGAGCTCACAATACCTATGACTGCATTGATAAAATCAGGGTGAGTTCACAGATTTTTGAAACAGATTTTGAGTCCAAATCTTCTTTTGAAGAAATAACTGGTGAACAGAATCCACAGGAGAAAAGGTACTGAAATGATGGCATTGCATAAATGAAAAAGTACATGGTAGCTTGAGAGGCAAGAATTAAAACTATGTGGCATTCTTCTAGATGTACTATTTTACCCCTCCTATTGTCCTTGCAATCTCCAGGAAATAAATAAAAAGCTGCTTGGAAATAAATGGACAAAACCAAACTAAATTAAAATTTGCTGTGTTTCCTTTGGTTGTGGGTTGTGATTCTACTTTGTGTATAATGAATATTTTCTCTTCCCTTTCTTTCCTGCTGTTTTTAGCCCCTGGCCAATCTTTTCTGAAGTAAAGAGCAAAGCCTTTTTTCATATAAACATCTTTAATTTGAATAAAATCAAACATCAGGCCATTTGTAAGTCTGAGCTCTATACCAGTTCTGAAATTACATTTTCATAATGCTGTATGGTATGTGAAAGATCACAATGGAAAAGGAAGCTAAGCATTCCCCATATAATAATTGCATTAACATACCTAAAACTTGATTGAAATAGAGAATTTCAGTTTCCATTTTTCATTTACTGCCAGTTCTTTTCAATGGAGTCTAAATCTGACCTGGAAAATTAAACAAGGAAAACCTTTCTTGTTGGCTAAGGGAATAACTTATTTGGTGCTTTTATTCAGTCCTGCAACTTGTGTTATTAGACTTCATTTTCATTTTCCAGCTGGCTATGGAAAGTTTACAGCCAGGAGAACTCTCAGAAAGATAAAAGGTCTTGGGGAGGCAGTAGGAGGAGATATGGGTTGCTTTTGTCTTCAGTTGCCAAGAGAATTGTGGTTTTGGAATTGAAGGACTAAAGAAAAGGTGAGAAAGGATGTTATGGGCAAAGAACGGGTGTTTCTTGAAGGTAACTCATGTTCTGTTGCTAGCCTTTCACCATGCTTAGTTGCAGAGACTGAATTAAAACCAAAGCAAATGCTTGTAAAAGTCACAGGAGCTGAAACTCTGCTCTTGATGCTGCTCTGTTTGTTTCTGTGTAACCACACTTGTTTTGATGGCTTTACTGTTGTTTTTAAGGTGAATAAAGCAGATGCTGCTTCCTTAGATGCTGGAGATGTTTACTCTGCTGTGAAAGTGTATGGTTTGACAGTGGTGGCAAAGGAGATCTATGAGGAAGGTAGGTTCATAAAGCAAAAGAGTAACCTGTACTTCTGATTTATCTGTAAAAACACAGCTCAAGAATTCTGGAAAAAAGGTGTGTTTTCATTACTGTATAAGAGCATAGAGGTGACTATCAACTGTTTCTAAAATACTTCGTGCCAGTGAATCAACTACCAGACGTGCTTTGGATCTAGCAGCCTTTCTATCTGCAGGACTGTCACTAGGACAAACTGTCCCTCTCTACCCCTATCTGCAGCACCAGTGTACTGGGGTTCTACACCTTGTAGGGCATGGAGGGGTTTTATTCCATCTGTGTCAGTTCTATACCATCCTCTCTATTAAGTCTTTAGGAGATCAGCTTCCCTCATTAATTAATTCCCTCCTTCATCAAAAGACAACAATATAATGTAGAGAATCTTGTTATGGTAAGGTTCCTATTAATTCCTGGCAGACCTGAGCAGTCTATGCATTGTATGCTTTATAAGGCAAGAATATATAAATTTGAGGTTAAATCAAGCATACAGTGAAAAACACTTGTGGGACATGAATCTGAGAATGAAGCCAAATTAGCAGATGAATGTGGGAGGAGGCTAAGAAGGGGACAATAGGATAACAGAAGTGAATTGTTTTTTGGGTGAAGAACCGTGAAATCATAATGGAATGAATATGTTTCAAGTGGTAAGTATATTCTGAGGGTAAGACCAAAGTTTGTTCCATTACAATACCTAAACAGTGTGATACAAATGTTTAAAATTCCTGAGAAGCAATTCAGCATTTGCAACAGATGATGGAGCTGAATGATCTTGTAAGCCTTTTCCATGAGATTTTTACATTCTTGGTTTGCACATCACTTCTATCACTCAGTTTGACAAGGTGCCATGTGGCCAGTGTATGGTAAAGTACTTGCCATGAGTACCTATATTTCCTATGGCTAAGGTTTTTTTTTTTCCCTAGCTATATTCACAGAAGTAGTTGAACTCCTGTATACAGATGGAAGCTGCAGAATCAAAACTTAATTATTTCTATTATGTATTTTGTCCTATCACAGGAAATTGTGTATTTGCTGTGGCCATTGCCAAACGAGGAACTCTGGATATCCAGAGGCTACGAGGTACACGCAGCTGCCACAGTGGAGCCAGATGGACCTCAGGCTGGAATATTCCACTGGGATTTCTTCTTGCAAGAAATTATCTTTCCTGGGATGAGGCACAACCTCTGAGCCAAGGTAGGTGATAGGAGCCATAGGGCTATGTCTCTGTCCACAGAAAAAGTGAATGAACTGTGAAAGATGTAGAATGAGGTGAGCTATGCAGAAACTGGAAAGCTTTGTGGATGAGATATCCTCTTGGGAGTGTTTTTGATAGTGGTTCTTAGCTCTTTTCAGAGCTTTTCTAAGGATCTCAAAGGAGCAGAACTATTACCAAGCAAGAAATCTTTGTGTTCTGTATGCAACAGGGAACAAATCTTTGCAACATCTAGCCAGCACAAAGTTGTTTGTTGTGTTTTTTTTTTTTTAAACACCATAGTCCTAGTTATGCCCATTATATGTTGTTTGGCCACTTTCCTTCTTCCATTTTTTTTCTCATTTGAATTTTTTTTTCCTTTTTTTTTTTTTTTCCCCCTACATCTCCAGTGGTCAGTGAGTATTTCAATGCCAGCTGCATCCCTGGGATTGGTGTTTCTGCTCCTCGACTGTGTGCTCTCTGCCAAGGACAAAAATCCTTTGTCAGAGACAGGAACCACTTCTGTGAAACAAGCGGTAATGAACCCTTCTATGACTCTGAGGGAGCCTTCAGGTGAGCTCTGTGACACTGGTACTGCAAAATAATTTGTGAGGGAGGAAAAGTCAGGTAATATCTTAATAGGATGGCATTTGTTCGTGCAGGTGCTTGAAGAATGGAGTGGCAGATGTTGCTTTTTTAGATCATCTGATGATTCTGAGTGCCACAGGTAATCCTAAAAACTCAGATTCCTTTTAGCCTCTGTCAGTGCTCTTTTCTGCATTGGAGTTTGGGGGATATGCCAATGTTTTTGTTGTTTCTGAGGAAAATTCAATCTCTGCAAGCAGTTCAGTGGTACATCTTGTCTCTCCACACAAGTCAGAAGGAAACAGAAGGTTCAAGAGTAAGTGAGCAATAATTGCTCACAGCATATTCTCAGAATAGGAGCAGACAGATGTTTTTATACAGATGATTCCTTTATCCTGAAGTCTCTGATGCAGCTGTCAGTGTTTGCGTTGCCTGAGTTATAAGATTCCTTTTAAAATTTGTTGTTTTCAGCTGCTAGAATGTGAAGTTTTTGCGCATCTGTTTTCTGTTTTTAAACCCAGTTGAGCTCTGTATCCACATTTTTAAGGTGGTTTGCAGTTAAGTATTTTTTAATATACATATTTACAGGGGTACAGCTTAAAGAGTATTTTGGAGTACCTCTGGCTGAAGTTCCTCTCTTTGTTAAGAGAAGAGCAAAGACAACATTCCCAGATGTGCTTGGTACACTGTGCTGCTTGAATAAGCTCTTCTGAAAATTTTTTACCTATCACCTCTGTGCCTGCTGCCAAGTCATGTCTCACTTCACAGAGTCTTGAGTGTCCTGTTGTTTCAGAGGCAGAACTACGGGAATATGAACTCTTATGTCCTGATGGGACTACAGCTGAATTGACTGAATACAGCACCTGTAACTTGGGCAGGGGACCTGGCCATGCCATCATCACCCGCCACAACTTCCAGAAGATCACAAACAAATTTCTTACCATGATCCAAGTAAGTGGATATTGTAAGCCAGATATGTCTGAACACAAGCTTTTACTCCATCTGGAGCGGAAATTATTACCCAGTGTGCTTTTTTTCTTGATAAATGTGTAGTTATTGTGAAAAAGGACTAAAAAATTGGTTATTCCAGGAGGGATTGTGCATTGGCTTCTGGAGGAAAGTTTTGTTTCTCTCTAAAGCATTCTTCATATCAAATCATTGATATGAATGGAGGGGAAGATGAGGCAGCTTGTGACTGAATTTGTTGCAATTAAAAATGTTGTTCTTGTCCTAGCGCCTCTTTGGGAGAAAAGGAAGGGAAAGAGCCAGGTTTCAGCTCTTCACTTCAGCACCCTACGGGGGAAAGAATCTGCTGTTCCGGGATGCCACTCAGCACCTGCAGCTTCTTGAGGAACAGCTCGAGATTGCCTATGTCCTTGGTCTGGATTATGTGGCTCTTCTTAAGGGGCTTGGCCATGAAGGTGAGAAGCCTTCCGGAGGACTGTAGCTAAGGAAAGGGAAGATGAAATTCTCTTTCCATGTTATTCCTCCCTGTCAGACATAAATTCATAGACCTAAACATCCCCTTAGAAAGGAACAGGTTGGTGCCCAGGTGACATGATCTGACACTGTGCTCTTCCCTTCTAATGCAGGGAGCTCTTTGGACAACAGCGTTGTGCGCTGGTGCTGCATCAGTGATGCTGAGCTTCACAAATGTGAGGAATGGGCATTGAGCATCAAATCCGACCCATTGGTCTGTGTCCAAGCAAATTCCATGACCAAATGCATTGAAATGATCAAGGTATGAAAAGCACCTCTGATCAGTGTATATGATAAGACCACACAGGGTGTGTATGTCATTGTTGGAGCTGAATAAGAGGAAAAATAGCTTGTACACTAGAGCTACATTAGAGGAACCAGTGGGAATGAGAGGAAATTTATGCAGAGGAATTTCCAGCCAGCGGGGTAGTGCAGCTGCTTGGTTACACAATTCCTGTTTTTGTTTTTCTCTATAATTTTGTTGACAGAGTAGTGAGGCTGATGCAGTCACCCTGGATGCAACACATGTCTACATTGCAGGGAGGTGTGGATTGGTGCCTGTGGCTGTAGAATGTTATGGTAAGTTCTCATGTAAACTGAGCAAGAAGGGAGGGAATCAAAAAATAATTAAAAATATAACTAAATTTCCACAGTTTGTGTTGTTTCATGTTGAAAGCAGGAATCAATATGTATGTCCAAGTACTCTTTCCCATTTTTCCACTGAGTGGCCCTAGCATCTGGTCTGGCTGTTTATTATATCTCAGAGATGCTGATGTTGCTCAAGAGGATTGCGAGTATTTTGATGGGGTGCTGCCATGTAATAGGAATGACAGCAGTCACAAGATGCCTAATGGTTGTTTCTTCTCTCCAGGGGGAGATTGTGCCCCAGCTGTTGAGAACGGAGAGGAGACAGAGAAACTAATTCATCTTAAGTACAAAGGTAACAGAACAACTTTGGGAAGGCAAAAAGTTCAGATTATTCTGAGACTGCTTCTAGGATTCATGTAAGAATGTATTTGCATGTTGGTTTGGGAAAGAATATGGTGTACATATTCAGTAGGAGCTTTACAGGTAATGCAGTTAGGGCAGGAGCTTTGTGGCTAAACAAAGAATGCAGATCCTCTACTGTAACTGAGGATATCATGACAGGATGAGGGAGGGAAGAGGGGGCTGTACCTGTCTGGAATAACTAATTGACTTGGTATAACTGGTTCTTGTCATTTTGTTTTACAGCACTGCCACCTGTTTATGCTATTGCCCTAGCTAAGAGAAATGCCAAACAAATAAACATCCATAACCTTAGAGGAAGGAGATCCTGCCACAGTCACCTGTATAGTCCTGCAGGATGGTTACTTCCTTCCAGATACACAGTGGGAGCTCTGGAGAATGATACTCAGAACTGCAACATTGGCTCTGGTAAGGGCTGCTTGGGTTTATTTGTTGACTAGGTCATGGAAATCTGAAACCCCAAATTTGGGAGTGAAGTGGAGTTGGGTCCATGAGGATTTGACCAACAAGTGACAACTGCAGTCTCAGAGGGTGTTGAAGCAGCTCTTCCTCCCATCTGTGTGATTCTTCACACTATTTAGCCCTCTTCCTGCTTGTTATTGGGATGGAATTCCATTCCCATCTTTTCCCATGTGTGAATGGGCTTTGGAATACTTTGCTTCAACCTCACCTCAGTTTTCTCTGCTCAGTTTATCAGAATTACTTTTGGAAGGGCTGCATGCCAGGAGCAGATGGAAGCCTGTGCAAGGTGTGCATTGGAGACAGTGAGGTGGAAGGGGCTCGAGTATCTAGCAGATGTGTTGCAAGTCACAATGAACGTTACTATGGCAATATGGGAGCACTCAGGTAAGCCTTTTGTCAGAGTCAGAAATGCCAGAATTAGTGTATTATTTTGCTGATGTTTTTCTTTGGATTCTTTTTGTTGGTTTGGTTTGTTTTGGCTTTGGCTTTGGTTTTCCTTTTTTTTTTGTGAAGCAACTGACTGTATAAACTGTGTATAACTTTTGCTAGCAAATACTTTGTTTTGGTTGCTGTTGCTATGAGCTGTTCAGCTGGTTGGTGACTTCTCAGGAAACATCTCCAGAGCAAGACAATGATTCTGTACATGTAAGGCTTTAGGGCACTGGTGCTTACACATTAAAGAGAAGGGATGAAAGATAGTTACAAGGTCAGAGAGCAGAGGTGGTGTAGTAAGAGCTAGTGCAGGGTACAGGAGGTAATTAGGTAGGCTGCAGATATTAAAAAACATAGTTGAAGAAGAGGCAGAGTTTAAAGGTAAAAGCACTGTTATATATTCTATATCATATACTTAGTTGAATTCCATTCTCTTTCCTGGATAGGCACAGATTCAGGCTGCATGGATGTGGTGCCAAAACTTTGTCTTGGGAGCTGCTTTAAGGGATGGGAGGGCTTGGTTTATCAAATATGGGAACACTGTCCACCAAGGTCTGTACTGACATCACTAACTTGTTCCATACAACCACCCATGTAATTACAGATGAGGGGAACGCTTCCAGCTACTTCTGTTTTACCTTCAGATGACTGTCCAAACATCAGTATTTGTGTAGTGGCTGTCTCTGATAATCTTTTTTTTTTTTTTTTTTTCCTGCAATAGGTGCCTAGTTGGCAATCCCAGTGGAAGAAGCTTTGGAGATGTTGCTTTTCTGGAACATTCTAACCTGCTTCAGAACATAGAGAGTGAGATGCAAATGTTCTCTTTTCCTTTGAGAATGTTTCTTAGTGTCAGTTACTCACACACAGCGACCATCACTCACCAGGATCAACTTTCACAGGTTTAATTTAAGTCAAGGAATGTGTAGTTGTAACTGAAAAATTGCAAGAATCTTCCTGGATGTAGATGTTGCAGTAAAGCTCAAAATTCAGATACTGTTCAGCTTTAGAGAGGAAAGAGGAAGAACTGCTGAGTGCAAAGGTAGAGGTGTGTGTTGGGTGGGGAGGTAATCATCCTTGCAAGTGGCACTTATTTTTGGAGTCTCCAAAGCTTTAAAAAGCAAGTGACTTTTCCCACCATACTTTCTCCCATAGGCAGCCACAGTACATGTACCTGTTGTTTATAATCAGAGTTTCAAGAATGAAAATGGCAGATAAAGGTGATGCCATGGGCTGTTAGTGCTGGGAGATGTTCTATGACTTGGTTATGACTCAGCAACTTCCTTATGCTGTTTCACAGGTGCTTATGGAATAAACAGTCCAAACAGCTTCATAGGTAAAAATACTGCAAATTATTTTGCCTTTCACAGTTTCTAGACCAACATTGTTACTACACTGTGAAATATTTAAGTTCTTCAGGGAAATACTGATATTTGATACAGTCTAGCAATTGGATTTCCTTTATAAAAATGGTTTGTTTATAGTATCTTAAATCTCCTTAATTTCTTTAATTATGCCTACTGCTCTTGCAGTCAAAATATGCTGTCTTTTTGTAGAGGGTGAACCCCCATTTTGTTTAGCCTGATAAAGCATACTAAAATTCTAATTTAGACAATTTCAGTAACAGAAAATATTTTTTAAGAGGGGAATCTCTCTAAAATCAAGTGAATGTATAAGGTCCTGGAAACCCACAGGAATTTATTCAGTAAGGAGTAGTTTGGGGAAGCAGAAGACATGCAGGCTGAATTGCTTTCTTTGCAGAAAGCAATGTGATTATGATGAGGATGAGGAATGATAAGCTGTTTGTCTGTCTTCATATTACTCTAGTTTTTAGTTAATAGGTGAAGCTTAAGGTCACTGACCTGTTTCCTCAGTGAAAACACTGCTCTGCTGTATTCCTAATGAAAGACCACAAAGCACATAGCATTTATTTTGAACACATTAACTAAATGTCTTCCTCTCAATTTTTGTCATTTCTCATGAGATTCACCCTGTCTTCTGCTTTAATTTTTTAAAAGGATTTGCCTTTACTTAATTTTCTTTCAGATCTTGATAGTTCTGGTTGGGCAAAGGGTTATAGCCCTATTGACTTTGAACTCTTGTGTCCGGATGGAACACGTGCAGCAGTCACAGAATGGGTGGGCTGTAACCTTGGTCCCATTCCCCCAAGCACAGTCATGACTCGACCAGTCACTGTCACTAAAATCCATGACTTTCTAATGAAATCCCAGGTAAGACAGGTGACAGGGAAAAAGTTAACATGTTATCACTTGTTATCTAAAACTGCTGAACACCCTGTCAAAATCAAAAGCTTTAGTTACTAAATGCATAAAGTACCTTGAGGTCCAGTATGAAAGAACTATTTTTCATAGGAGATTGAGAAAGTATGTGGATTCTCTAAAGGGACATTTTGGCACCAATTGCCATTCTGCAGTGGTCATACTTTCACTGTGAAAAAAAAACCTGCCAAAACTGCTTCTTTTTATACAAATAAGGACCATGCTGGGTAAAAGTGGAACCATTTTTTTTTCTGCTTATATCTTGGTACTGAGGCTCACCAGCTTAACCTTGCTATTCATGTACCATGCTGTGGAATTTTTTTCTTTTCTGTTTAGGAGTCTCTGGGAAGCAAACTGGATTCTGAATTCCATCTCTTTCAGTCATGGAAGTATGGTGAAAGTGATCTGCTTTTCAAAGACAGTACTCAGTACCTTGTTCATGCAAGTCACATGAGCTATCAAGAAATTCTTGGAGTGCCTTTCTTTCAACTGGCAGAATCAGTGTTTAATTGTACACCTGCAGGTAAAGTTCTTAATTTTTGATAGAAGAATGCAAATAAGCCTTGTGTGCAGAGTGATAGCCTTTTGTTTAGACTGTTCTAAATCCTGTTAGTAACAATTTTTTAAGGAGTATAGAGTCAGGAACTCCTTTACAGCCTCTTGCAACTCCAGTCCAAAAGTGTTGAAAGTGGAGCTCTGCAGGAACAGAATAAACAAAACATTTTAGAGCAAATATGAAGTTACTTAAATAGGACTGCTTTATTCCTTCTGAAATTTTTCCCATCAATTCCAAATATCAGTTCTGTGAAAAGTGAATATAATGTTAGTCTGGATATGCCAAACTTGGGAAAAATATAAGAAATTCTGTATTTAATTATTGAATTAACCTCAAAAAGAAAGTTAAATAATTTCATTTTTAAAAAGAGTGCACTAAAGAACTCAAGATCAAAACCTTTATGAACTTAAGGAATAATTTTTTCATTATTTTTACCTGAAAGCTGTATGAAGTATGTATTTAGCTGTTACTAAATCCAAAACTGTCTATGAGACAGTCAGGCTCTTTTGGGATGTGAAAATTTGTATTGAAGTAAATTAAGATTACAGAGTTAGTTAAGACTTCAGTGAGCCTACTTTATTGAAGACCTGAAATTCAAAAGATTAATTTTACCTCTATTCTGCTGTTTTGTCAATAGTATCTGAAGAATTTGTTATTTTTCAAGCTGATAGCATCTCTAAGTGTATACTTTCTTACTGGTTTGTAGGCATCCTAGACTTCTGCAAACAGAATATCTGCACATCCTCATTGACCTGACAGAGGCTTGGCAAGGCACAGGTATCACCATCAATGTTGAAAACCAAGGAAATATTCAAATCCGACCTGTCTAAACCAATCAGCAAGAACAGTTATCTCCAGAAATGTATGCTGAATATGTTTCTTTAAGTAGATTTTATGCTTATGATAACAATACTACTCATATATCACCCCTTTCTTGTTTGGAGCATGGCATCAGTGGAACAGCACAGGCCAGTCTGCATGACCCACGGCACAGATCAGCAATTCCATACAACCACCATGGAGAAATTGGCATTTTTGTGGAAAGAGCAGGGCCAACACCACAGACTAAATACAGACTGTCATGTGTGGCACAGGTTAGTTGGTAGCAGTTTGCTTTGCTTCTCTTATAACCAACCTTTCCATGCAAAAATAAAAAGCAACCAACAGTTGACATTTTGGTTGACCACTTGGTATGGACATTGTTGTCCTCTGTCTGTGGTTTGGTTGCAGTTACACAGTCCTTGCTGAATACACATGTATGCTAGAGGTTGTGATTGCTATCAGAAGCTGTAATCTTTTCTGCTTTTAACAGGAAGGAATGTATTTGCTTCTTAAACCAAGGATTTATACTATTGAATCAAAACATTTTTCTCTCACAAATTAATGTATTTGTAAATGTATAAGACATCTAATAGCCAGAACTGGATGCCTGCAGCCTTAAGGTAAGCAAAAGCTCTTTGTCCTTGTCAAAAACTGCAGGTGAAAGCAGGATGCTTATTTAGTTCTCTGAGGTGTTCTCTTCTCTTCTTCACTGGTGCTCACATGCCATCTGCGGGCCCCACCTCACACTGCACTTGAGCCAGAGAAGGGAGTTTTATGAAATGCATCTGCCAGCTGAGTCTGGCCAAAAGCAGCATGCAGATGAACAGCAATGAAATGAAAATCTGGTAACACACAAGATTTTATGGGCTGGAGGGGCAGGGCAAGTGTAGTCTGCCATAGGAATTACAGATGCTTAACAGGCCTTTTTTGAAGCTGCTGTGCTTCAGCTTCAGTTTCAAAGCATCAGGCTGGTGAACACAGCTTTGAACCTCTTGGTTCTGAACCTTGCAGGATCTGTCTGGCTCCTGCTATTCCTACCTTAAGACATGTTAGGATCATGCTTAAAATCCCCCAGCTCTGCTTATGTTCCTGTTAAATTACAGCTGTGGATGAAGGAACACTGGAACTGCTGCTCCGTGCCTTGCTAACAGCCTACTCAGTTACTGAACAGTGTTCATCTCCTTGGAGATTTGGCCTCTTCCCCACATATATGCAATATAGACATTTATTAATACAAGCCTGAAGGCGGCCTTAAACAGAAAGGTTCTCAGAAAAATTTATTTCCATAAATTAAAAATACACACAAAAGAAACAGTAAAATTTTAGATTCACACAATATTGAACAAAAACAGAATGCCAAGAGCATGATGGAGGCTAATGGCACAAGTGTACAAGTTCTCATTGAGCTATTTGTTAACTTGATAGCATCATAATGACTTTTAATCCACAGTTACCATTCATATTCTAGAAGAGCACCTGGAACATAACATACCAAAGGCCCACCTCAAAATCAAACACAATAAATGAGAACTGCTTGCAGAAAATCATATCCAGCAAGCAACAGAACTCAAAATGTATGCAATCACAAGGCCACCAGGCAAATGCTGTAATATACATTAGGTAGCCTTAGCTGCTCCAGCTATAGCACGATGAAAATGAGCCTTTTTTTTTTTTTTTTTTTAAAGTGATTTTTCTACCCCCCATTAACATCAAATTTACCACAGAGCTGCCTGGGTCTGCAAAACTTACTACTAAGAGACAGTATGTGACAAAAGCTTTGCAGTTCTTCTCAAGCTGCTCTAGTCATCATTCTCTGAGCTATATGTACACTGTCTTTCCATGATATTAAAAAATACCTCACGGGAGTGGATTCACTCTATGAAAAGGCAAGTGTACATATCCTTCAGCTAAGGAAGTATGCAAGACACCAAAAGATGCATACTCTGTACTTTTTTCTTTCAATTATCTTGGACAGAACAGCTTGGAGTGGCAATACTTAGCTATTGGACAGTCATCACTCCCAGAGTACAAGCATTAGCCACAAGGAACAAAGCTGTTATGCAAGAGCTCTAAATAGGAACAGAGGTGGGAAAGGAAAAAAGAAAAAGTGCACAAGCATGAGGGCAGAGGGAGGAGATGCTTTGTCTAGATTAGCTTACATCTCTGTCCTACAAATACCAAACCAAACCAGAATAATGCTGCATATTTGGGTTTCCACTAAGGTCTGGGACAAGCTAAGTAACTGTAACATTGTTTTGTAACTCCTCCAATTATTGTAACAAAACAGGATGGAGTATATTCTTTGCTCTCTCTGCTTGCAGCTGCTGAAAAGAAAACTTAAGAAATGTTATTTCAAACAGAAACAGGACAGAGCAGGAAAGTAGACCAAAAAAAATCCCACAACCCAAAGGAAAAACCCAACATATTCCATGTCTTGAAGCACATTAGAGATTTGAACTGTGCCTGGGCCCAAGTTTCCTCCCTTCCCACCCACATCCTTATTTTCTTAAGAGCTCCAGTAAGGTTACTGCTCAGCTGGCACAGCACTAGAAGCCTCCCATGTTAACTGAAGGGAAAAGAATACCATGTAACAATCCCATTCTGTAGCATAAACCCGTAAAAATATATATCTCACTCTTGTTACAGCTTCCAACCAGTCAATAAACTGGGCTGATAAACCAGTGTAGGGAATGCCTCAAACATTTTAAAAAACGCAGTCGACCTTTATTGTTTAGAGATTTCTTTTTATAAAAATACAGATCAATTAAAATATTCTACAGCGGCCAGACCTTGCTGCTGAAGTAGTATGTCAGTATGTTCAAAGTTTGCCTGCCGTGTTATTTTACCCTCAAAACCCAAACACCAGGACTGTAAGTGCACACTCCTCTCCTTCAGTATTGCTGATTAAAGATAATTAGTCTCCAAAACAAGTATGTAAACTTCTAGGAATCCCAGACATAAGCTTGGAGGAAAACAAGCCCAGATTGCATTTCTTTCAGGACTCGTGCACACACAGTGTAATAATCCTCTTCCATTTCTCTACTTTCAAAGCTCTGGAATTCAACAGGTTGCTTGCTGATTTTTAGTTTTCTGTTCAGTCAGTAACAGAAGTGGCAGAGCAACAGTCTATGGTATTTTCAGTCCTGCATTTATTGGGACTCTGTTAAAAATACCCACCCACAAGATATTTCCTCATTTTGAAGCTAAATAGAAATTCTATTATATGGGTAGGAAACTCAGAAAGTGCAAGTTTCAAGTGAAAGAAAGAACAGACTAATTAAATTTGAGCATCCCAGCAATGACAGCTTTGCCTGAATAACTTCCATAGGCACAAAAGGGCAGAAATTACCTGAACTGCAGCTAGCATTCATTTTGAATTATGCTTCAAGTAAGTTTAACAGAAGTTATTCCAGAAGGGAGCTCTCTTCCCTCAAAAGGTATATCTGAGAAATTGCCCAGTGCTGCACACCAGATAATTACAAATGGCCTTACATAACAGCAATTAAAAAAAAATATTCCACATACTCTAAGACTTTGTACAACACTAGCTATTATGTACAGTGCTGTACAGAGAATATCTAATTATAAGCTACATGAACTGTAAATCTAAAATGGTAAAAAAAGCCCAAACTCTCACAATGAAAAATAATTATTTTCCTCTTGCATTAAAATCAAGTTGGTAACTTGAATGGAATTAAAAGTTAATCTCAAAGATTTTGTTGGTGTTCCCTGCATGCAGGAGCTCAGCTCAGTTAAATAAAAGCCTCTCCTTACATATCCTGCAGCTTAATATCCTCATGGGCTAATTACCTTTTCCTCTGAAGAAGAGGTTGGCATCAGACAAGGAGGAAAAAACTCTACTATTTGGGAAAAATCAGTACTGGGCACAATTTTTTCTTAAAATATTACCTTTTTTGAGCTCAGCCACATTAAAATGTGTCCTCATGCAGCAAATAAAGAAACATATACAAAGTGCAAGTTATTTAAAGTCTAGTCATGTGGGGCTTCTGCTGCTTGAAGCCAGGAAGGGCACAGAAACTCAGAAGGAATCTTCTAAGTAAACAGAAGGAAGAAACAATTGAAAGCAAATCCAGGCAGCTGCTTTTAATTACTAAAAGGTTAGTGGTATATCAAGAATGTGCTTGCTAGAATTCATCTTTATCAAAAACCATCTCTTCTGTCATGTTGTTGAAAATAGCCATTACAGTAACAACAGCAGACTCAAATGTGCAAATGATCTGGAGTACAGAGTTCTAGCATCACTGAAGGTGCACTACTTCCTCCTTTACACTCCTACTCTACCCCCAAAAGGTGTTTAAACATAATTAAACATAAGCAGGAATTTCAAGAGGTTGAGGAAGGAATGGTAAATTGTATGTGGCTGTGCTACACTCGAACAGGGACCTAGAAGCATCCCTCTAATAATATTAAAAAAAATATTAAAATAGCACCTTAAAGAGGGTCACAGCCAAAAACTGATCATCAGATATTAGAACAAAGTGGTAGAGTAATGTACGAAAAGTCAATAGATTTATCCCAACAGGACTAAAATAATAAAGAGATGATTGGACCATTTTTTAGCTAAATGGCTCCCTCAGATGCTAGAGGCCTGCTCCTGCTCAGCCTCTTCTGCAAAAAAGGCTTCAAGGTCCATTAGCTTCTGACTCAGAAGAGCATCTAACTCTGCACTCTGTAGTGCAGCTTTTTTTCCTCGGGTGAAACTACCCACTGCCTTGACTTTGCCTCGTGCCTTCCTTTTTCGTGGAAGAGTGAAGTCCTGAAACTCTAGAATCCGCTTTCTCTTCTGCTGGCTGACAGAGATCAAGCATCCATTTTTCTCCTTGGGCTCTTCAAAGATTGTTTCCAAGCTCCTGGTAAAAGCAAAAAATAGAACTCACAAATACTGAAGCAGCAGTTACCAGGACAGGGAGAGAGATGGATTTCAGAACCCAAGTAAACACATTTCTAACTTCTATATTTTTACTGCCTCTCTACATCTCTTGTAATGTATCCTTATTGACAGCTTCTGCTTCCCACAACTACACATTACTGCTGGCCAAATAATTTGTTATTGGTACATAGGCATTTGGGTTGAATCTCTTTTTAGCTGTATTTCAGTTCAAAAGCACAATTCCAGCATCTTGATTGGATAGAATAAATAGATATGAACATCAAAAAACATACAGTCGTCTTGATAACTGTGCTATGCTTGATGACAGGAAATTATTTTTAGCATTTGAAAGATTATTTAGTTGCCTTTGAATCTTGAAAAAGTACTGTTCTTGGGTGGAGGCTGGAATGAAAGAACACATTTTCAAAATCCCAACAAAACCATACTTGAACAGCTACAAATTCTTAGTTTATATTTCACTGCTTTCTATCCAAATAGAAAAAGATACCATTGTGTTATCTTTCTCAACTATAAAATAGAGCAATTAAAAAAAAAAATCTCCTTAGCTTTTTAAATCTTCCCTCTCTCCCTTCTTAACAAAGTCACATTTATCTTGGTTTTCTCATTAGGAAGGAGAACCAACCTGGCTGGAGGAGGGGACTTATAGTTCTTGTTTGTGTAAATTTCTTCTAAACTAAATTCTTTCTTCTTAAGCCTGAAAAATAACGAACAAATGAATCAATCAAGAATTTCAAAACTACCTCTCTTCACAACAAGCAGATTTACAAGGCACAGATATGGTTTGCATTCTATGTCTAAATGCTTTAACTAACTGGGGATAGGGAGGAATGAAAAATGAGGTTGTTATGTACCTAATGTCATACAGTGTATTTTATAAGGTCTGAAGCAAGACTTCGTTATTTCTGCAGAGATCAATGTTCTTTCTAGCATTCTACAATGTTTTGAAATGATGATGCTCAAAAGGAGAGAAATCCCTTCACAGGCCACTTTTGTTGTGGAAGCTAAGACTTACAATTTAGCAGGTTAACATTTAATCTCTTGAGATAATTTTAAAAGTTAGTTACCAAGGCTTAATTAGCAAGAAGTGAACAAAATAGCAGATGACTGGAAAAGCTTTATCAGTGCCAGGCACCGTGATTACCCACATTTACACTGAACTCATTTTTTCCTAAGATCATAGAACACAAAGAAGGGACTGTTAAGGACTCCCGACATAATTTGCATCAACAGAACTTCCTAATAGATCACCACATTTCTGTGCATTGTAGAATGACTAATTTTGATTGGTTTTTTATTGTTATGAAATTTTCTTCCTTAGAAAAATCATTCCATTGCAGCTTAATTTTTCACATTTTGCATAGTCCTTTATTTATCCTCTCACTTGAGAAATGTGATGTTCTTTCTTCAGCCTTTTATCCAGTCAAAACAGCTGTGTTAATGTTATGAGTACATAATATTGGTGGTAAGAGAAGAATTTATTGAAATTATGACATTATTGTGCAGAAAATATAAACAAGAGAAGCTAGCATAAATCCATTCAGAAGATACTGCTCACCTTTTTGGTTTGGGTAATCCCATTGGAGTAAGATTAGGGTCTGGTTTAGGAACAGTTTTCCTGATTCGGATCTGTGAGACTTTCTTTGGCCTCTTTTCTGTCTCAATCTTAAGAAAGAAAAAAAGAAAAAAACAAGTTGAAATGAAGGAAATTATGACCATACTAATCAAGAGAATTCCCCTTTATGTTGAATATAGATTATCTATAGAAGAAACATTCCTCTTTGTTTTGCCACTTTCTTTCTGCTTGAATAAAGCTGCAGGACAGAACAGGACCAGCAGCCCGTTTTCTCTTCCCATCTTTAACAGTTACTAGGTAATACTCAGCAGCAGCAGCAACTTCCAAGTTCTGAGGAACCAAGAGTCTAAGGTATCTAAAATGAACTCACTTTTTTCAGTTCTGTGTCATCTTGGGATCTAAGACAGGCTGGAACAGAAGCATCAGCTTCATCAAGGCCATGGACCTGGAGCTCAGATGCTGAAACCCTGGGGGGAGATGGTGATGGTTCTGGGAGTGAGCAAGGCTTTGGTAATGGAAGAGGCAGTGAAATATCCAGACTGTAGAAAGGAAGGGAACATATGTAGATTAATACCAAATTTATGCTGCAACAGCATTTAACGCTCTCAGATGATGTTCCTAAATTGCAGTATGGGCACAAAAACCAATGCAGTTCACAGAAACTGCTCAAATAAGTAAACATGTTCTCTGTGACATACATCCAGCCAAAATCTGCTGCAGCCTACATGGATACTGAAACAAACTAAAATGCCAGTGTATTTGAACATGTAATTTTAAACTCACGCTTTTCCTTTCCACACAGTTAAGCAGTTTACACCTCTGTTTAGTAACTACTGATAGAAAGTGATTTATCCTTTTCTGCCAGCAATTTTTTTTGACACAACTATTAATTTAATACTCTTGTTTACAGATGCATTTAAAAGATAGCTTTTATACCTGCCATCCCAACACTGCAAATGAATAGAAGGAAGCATCAGCACCTAACATCCAGTTGCTCAGGCTGAAAGAACATGCATCCAAGTAAGGAAATAAACTTTTATAGTTTCAAATAACAATTTCATAAGAAGTGGCTGAAGGTAACAGAATTGTTCTGTGCAGTCATCTACATGGTGTTTACATTAATAATGCTCCACCCTTCTCCAGCACATGATCCAGCCAGTTTTCTACACTAACATTTTAATCAGAAAGCTATTCCTGTAATGAACTTTCAAAAGCTGAAAGCCAAAATGACATAAACAATGTCTTTCTGAGAAAACTTATGATCCCACTACTCAGAATAAATATCAAAGTCCAAGAGACTCACTGTATCTCACGACCTGCAGTCTGTAGTGCTCCCATACACTGTACAGGCAAGTGCGGTAACATGGCATAGCTGCTTCAAAGGAATAATGAAGAAAAAAGAAACAAAAAAGACAAATAAAAATTAGATCTACGCTTTAAAAAGATGAAGGAAAAATTATTAGGATAAACCAGACTACAAGACAAAAAATGCCCATATCAAGAATGGGCATATCAAGAATGAGAATTAAAGACTAAAACAATACAAGAGCAAGCCACATCTGCCATTTAGTCTCCTAAATTTTGCTGCCAGCTTGTAAGACAAATACTTCTACTTGTACTTAAAAATAGTTGTGATCAAAAAAGGAAATAAAAGTACAGAAAGAGAGGGAGACAGTATAAGTCTGAAAGTTGTAATAATTTCTATGAAAGTCTATGTTTCTCATTCCAGTTTTTGAAATGAAAGTAAACAAAACCTTGAAGGATTTGGCTAGTAAATAAAAAAGTGCATAGAGACAACAGTAGCAAGGATTTCTTTAAGTTTAACTCCCTGTTGTCTCAAACTTCCACAGCTTTACTTGAATGTTATTAACAGACTGGAATAATCAAAGGCCTTTCCATAAGGGCTGGTTATTACCATAATTCTAAGGCATAAAAGTAAAAAAAAAAAAATCAATTGGAACAGCTTTTATTACATTAAACAGCAAATCCTGTACTATTTTCCCAAACGAACAGCTAAATGCAAATGCACTTCACTGTTCTTACGCAACAAAGTTACAGCCAGACTGTAATGCTATGAAAGAAATGAGAATCAACCATTATGGCAACACAGATAAATCCACATATAAAGAAGTCAGAAAGGCCCATTTCTTGTGTTTTGCATTTATATATGAGAAACACAACGTTTTGTTTCTCTCAGTGTGCCACTCACTATCCCAACCTGCATCAAGTGTGCGTCAGAGTCCTCCATACTACAGGCAGAGCACACTGTTTTATACACTAATAATTTTTTTTTAAAACACAGGGAGAGAAAAAAGTAACACTGCAGAAATTTTTAATCCAAATGAGCATTAGTGATATGATTATATACTGATACTGATATGATTACTTCCAGAGTATTAATCTGTGCACTACAAAATTCAGCATGATATATTGGCCCTTCTGGAATGGAAAAGGATGTGGGTCCAATACAGTGTGCTGTGGAGTTGTCTCTATGCCATTATTGAACACCATTATTTTACAGCAGACAACTCCCCAAAATGGAGCAGTACTTTCATAAGCTCATTCACACCTTCAGTACACATTACAATTTATACTAACAAGTGATATACTTATTTTTTTAGGTATGTTATCCATGTATACAAAATGCAACATTACCTATGTGGAAAGATTTTTGGTTACCATGTTAAGCTATAAGACAAATTCAGCCATTCTCTGGAGACTGCCATATTAAAGAAAATAAATGTTCAAACTGACTTTTTTACAGAGCTAATGAGCCTATAGTCCATCCAGTAATCTCAAGACCAGAAAATCAGGGACTGAATTGCTCCATGTCACTGAGGGATAAAGGGTAAAATCTTTGCTCAAGAGCACAGCTAGGAATCACTTCTTCTCTCATTCTGATTTTTAGTACACAATTCCAAATGTCAATAGCAAAGTTAAATTAAAAATGCAGAGTAGATTTCAGTCCTTTTCCCATTTATAATGAGAATTACACACATAAAAAAATTAATTACCAATCTGAACTGGAACTACACTTGCCAACAATACATTGGGCACATACTATCAAAAGGCATAATGTACATAAGGAGGTTTCACAGCATAGAACAGTCATGGAATACAATTGAAAATGTGACAAATGCCACTCCCCACACCTTAGGATTCTTCCTAATCTGTTATTTTACAGTGGTTCCAAGTGGCATTTGTGGCTCAGACCTCTGAAAAAAACTTTCCTACCTCAGCAATCCAGTTGTTCTGTAGTCACTCTGAATAGACCTAACGAAGTAGCTCACCTTTCTGCATTATATATTCTGATGCATGGTGTGTATATTTTGAGGGAGAAGAAAATAGAGTTAGCCACTCTGCCAAAACAGGACAGCATTTAAAAAGCAAAGGCAAATATATTTAAATTCTAACAGACAGTTCCATAGGGAAGAATTTTCCATGTTTAGCCATTTTTAGCAGAATGTGTAGATCAGGGGAAATCGACTCTCCAATGCAAGCTGCAATTACCCTCTCCCTCCCAGAAGGAAGCAAGTATTTACCCTATACATATTTCATCTCAGAAACAAGTTGATGGATTTTACCTGTTCTCGATGCCCACACTTGGCTGCCACTTGCAGTGATTGGAATGGAGAGGAGTGATTTTGGAAGGACGGGCAGAAGGACCGTGCTGACTCCATATGGAGAGTACCCTGCCCAAGGAGTATGGTAATGAAGAGACGAGGTCACCTGATACAGAAGTTGGACACCTTGTCCCTTTCAAACCCTGTGCGAATTGTGATATAAATAGTCTCTGGATGGTAGGAATATGACTGGTTAAGCTTCTTCTTCTCGTCCAAATCCTGTAACATCCAGGGGAAGAAAGTGCTAACACTGTGTGAAGGCCAAGCATGGAGAAGCCTCTTCTTCTTTCAGCTATGGCATTTCTTCCATGGTCAGGATGAAGGGCAACAGCCCTTTGGGTTGTTACTGAGAGAGAGGAATGCAGCTCATTATCTTGATCATCTTCCTTGAAAGCTGTTGCATCTAAACAGCTCTGAGACAGGAGGAAAGAGAAAATCCACTCTGAAGGCGGTGTTTCCATCTCTCCAAAAACCGGCCCGAGATGCTGGGGTGTAATCCCTGTGAGGTCTGTCACAGGACTGGAGTCTAATTTTATGTGAAAATAAACTGGGAACACTGGGGTATCCAGGAAAGACATTGGAGGCTTGCAGCTCAAGTCTGAAAAAAGTATTTTGGTAGATTCTACAGGATAAAGTGCCAAAGGCTGAAAGCTGAACATCTTGGTGCACCAACTGTCAGCCCAGCGTGAATGTAAGTTCCTGTTAATCCAAGAAAAGGCTTCTAATAGATTTTTAGCTATACGTTGGCTGTACCTCTCACCCACAGGAAGAATTTCAGAAGAATATGGCTGAGGTTTTAAGTTATGGATGCTTTTGGCAGGTGGCAGGAGTTTGCTAGCTATTGCAGACAGCTTGCTCAACAATGCTGGTTCTTTGGTACATTTTCTAAATTTCAAGCTGCTCAACCAACTGCACCTCTTGGCCTTCTGCCTTGGCATATGCACAGATTCCATGGCTGTTTCCGTTTCCATTGTTGGTGGTTTACATGGAGAGTACAAAGATTTGAGAAGTGTGTTTTCCTGCTTGGGGAACATTTCTGGAGAATTCTCAAAAAAAGATGAACTTTTAATTTTTTTGCTTTTTCTTGCAGTTTTTGGCTGATATGATGTGGGAACTTTTTTGCATGTCCTTCCAGGCTGTCTTTTTAATGGAAGAGGTCCTCTTAGTTTATTTGTAGTTCCAAAGGCACCAGGGATTCCATCATACCCTAAATTAAGGTTCAGGTTTTCCATTTCTGAATCCTGAGTCTTCAAAAACTGGGAACTAATAATATCTGTGGTAATCTTTGGCCATTTGACTTCTTGTAAAGTGCTACATAGTGTATTTTCACTGCTTCTGACAACAAAATTATCCTCTAAAGGACCTTGACACTTATTTGTTGATATCACCAACTCATCTGAAGAGCTGGGCAAGAGGTCAGAACTGTGCAACATGCTTGGTTGCAGTGGGATTCTTGCTTTCTCTTGATATTTTGACTTCTGTTCTTGTTGTGCCTGGTCTGACAGATTTACTTTCATCTTCTCATACTTTTTTTTGTGTTTAAGTAACTGACATTTCTCTATTTGATCAAATCTCTCTGAACCTAAAGCTTCATTTTCCTTGCAAACTGAGTGAGTTGGTTTAGTGTCTTGGCCTTCTATAACCTCCTTTACATTATCTTTGCTCTGTGCATTTAATTTGTAAGGCACACATACTTCACTGCAAACCACACAGTTTGGGGATATTTCTTTGCAACGGTTTGATAGTGTACTTGGATGTGAGTGAAACATGAGTGTTGTATTATACTGTGATTCTGGTGAAGTTTCTGCATCAGACACATCTTCACAGCCATGCACAGTTTCTGAAAGTAGGCTGGTACCTGCTAAGTCTGTGAGCTTTTTATCATTTTTTCTTTCTTTTGAAAGATTATTTAGGTTAGATCCTGAGATTTCTTCCAAAACCTTCACATAATTCTCAGTATTGATAGAGACTATTTTGCTACCAGACTCTTTGGAATCTTCTAACAAGGCCCCAGAACAATCTTCTCCATCAGAAAAAGGATCTATGGGCAAGTTTTTTCTAGGGGCTACTTTTCTTCCCATCTTCTCTTCCACATATGTATTCTCTGACTCCTCTCCATAGCAAGTACTTTTTAGTGAGGTCACATCCATGTCTTTTACAGTTAGTGTGCTATGGCCCTCATCTCTCAGGCTTCCTTTGCTGCATGCACAAACTCCTGAGTTTTTTGTAGCATTCAGACAGCTAGTTGCCTTTTCATTCCCCACAGATGGCACCTCAGTATTGCTGGCTTCTCTCTTAAGAGACATTGTTACAGAAATAGGTTTTGTCAGTGAAGACTCTTTGCTAGAAACTTTAGCTGAAGAGGAATCACAGTGATCTATTTGTGTATCCTCAGGTGACATGCACAGCTGCTTCTTAGGCAGAGAGATTCCCCAGTTCAGAGCTGATGCTTTTGAATCCCCCTGAGTCTCATTAGAAGATTCTTGGTTGTCAAACATTATGAAATGGGATGTAATAACTCCCTTTGGAACATCTGTTTCTTTATGAGGTTCAAATGCTAAGTGCGGGCAAGAGCTATTTGAGACAGATTTTGTTCTCAGACTTTTGTTTCCTGTCTTTGAAAGCACATTCATATTTTCTGTCTTATAGGACAGACTCCCATGAATGGATGAGGAGGGGAGAAATCGGGCACTAACTGTATTTTCCTGGTTCTCCACCAAACATCTTGTCTTTGGTGAAGATTGCTGCATTTTGTTTCCTGCAAATACTAGTTCTGCTTTCTCTTTTGCACATTTGGTAAAGCAAGCATGCTGTGAGCAGTATGATTTATTATTAGAAAAACTTTCTTCACAAGTTCCTTTAGTTTCTCTTTCCAATTGGTTCTCATGTTCTTTTCGTTTGATTGTCTGCTCTCCACTTAGATCACTGACAAGGCCCACATATCCTGACCTGTCTTCATTTCTTACATGACTTAGAGAGTCCAAATCCACTACATTCTCATTTAGAGTCCCTTGAAAACTGTCTTCTCTTGCATGTTTATGAACTAATGGAGGCAAGTTGTTACTTGGTTTTAACAGTTTCTCTTCACTCTGATGGGAGCCAATTGATATTTTGGTTCCTTCCACAGAAGTAGCTGTAGTTTGTAAGCCAGTGTTTGGTTGGTTGTTTAAACTTCCTAAATGTTGCCTGCTTAACGGAACAGGCCCATCAAACTCATTCTGACATGCCACACACTGATTTTCCATTGCGTGAAGGGCCTTGTCTGTTTGGCTCCCATGTTGTGTTGGAACATTTATGGTTTTGAGTAGCGGCCGTGTCTCACAGATTGAAGCACTGCACTCGGAGGGATTAGCTGCCACTGATGATGCTTCTTTCTTCTCATATGGGTCTAGTTCTCTCTTCTTTGGGCCTAAAGGAGAGTTGCAAAATCCAAAATTATGAACACAGTTTTTTCTACTCAAATATCTGACTACTAGTTGTTCGCTAGTCTGATTTTTCTGATTGCCTTCAGAAGCCTTTGGAGAATCCAGAGTCCGTATGTTATCAA
Organism: Phaethornis superciliosus; assembly: GCA_023637945.1. NCBI lineage: Eukaryota > Metazoa > Chordata > Aves > Apodiformes > Trochilidae > Phaethornis > Phaethornis superciliosus. The sequence goes on from JAJQWJ010000020.1 coordinate 4,014,388, forward strand.
ATTCGTCTGTCTGGAGAGCATACATCCCAATTTGTTCTTTTGCCTCATCTGTGCCACAAAGAATTTCACTGCCATTTATCCCATGGAGATCTGCACCTTTGTTGCCCCAGTCACCTTTACAAGCAAGAGATCCACATGCCAAAGGGAAATCTGCTTCTGGAAAGATGATAACCTTTTTACTATCATATCCAGCTGAGGCTTGTCCTTCCAAATTACCATTTTCTTCAATCTTCGTATCAACCTCAACATCAAAAGACTGACTGTTTAGGAGAACATCATCTACACATGTACTCCCTGATGACATACAGGAAGTACTGGCAGCTGTACAATGGTCTCTTATACTCCAATTATAACAATTCCATGTATCACTCTGTTCCTTTCCTAAATCAGTAACCACATTCTCTATATTTCCCTCAGAAGATTTCACATTATTTTGTGAAATTTTGCTTGTCATACTAGTGTTTTCAAAAGTCCTGGAACTTACTGAAGACTCGAGTTCATCTTTATGAAGCACAACATCAGGAACTTGTTCCCCTGTAGTTCCAGAAGCACCAATTGATTCTTTTCCAGATAGATTATCCTGAGCCTTGTCCCTGCTTGAAACTTCATTAGCAGTACAAGGAGGACACTCAATAACATGAGGTTCTCTTGATTTTTGAGCAATGGGAGGTAGAGTTACGTTTAGTGTATAAATCAAATCAGTTTCTTTGCCAGTGGACAAACTGTCATTACTGTTAGATTCTGTAGCTTCAACTAAACTGCCAGACAACTCTTCTGATTTTGTGTTACTCTCAGACTCCTTTTCAAACAGTTGTGCCTCAGATGAGTTTTTTCCTTTGAAACCAGACAGCAGTACTTGCTTGGTACTAAGATCCAGACAGCTGTAGCTACTGGGAGGAGAACTTTTACTGCGGGTGTTATAGAAGCATGTGTCTGTCTGACCAGTTTCATGGGAAGCAATGCTGCTCGTTTCCATCAACAGACAACTTCCTTTCATATCATCCTTGCATAAATCGCTGACAGGGAATTGCCCGTGGTCCTTTTTCAATTTATTACCCTCTGATGAGACTGTTTTAAAGTTTTCTTTTGAGAACTCCTCAGGGAATGAAGCAATGGAACTAAAAACTGAAGAATGACAATGCTCAGAATTAGCACCCTCGGGAGCTTCAGGACAGCTACAAACATCAGTGTTCTCTCCCACAGAAAATTTTCTCCAGACTTCAGCAGCCTCTTCAAGTTCAGAGCTGTTAAATTTACCTACACTAGCACTTACATCCCTTTGATCAGTTTTAGCAGGAGATAATCCTATGCTCCTTACCACTGAGATCTGCTCTACTGATACAGATGTGGAGGTTCCATTTTCTACAAACCCAGTTCCATGATCATTATGAGCCTGGCTTTTGATGGTTTTGGGAAGATACTTTTGGGGGGTTTCATTGCTAATTCCATGGACTGCAGTACTACTGTTTCCTAGTGGCATATTTCTAAAGTCCAGATAACAGGTGTTCTCCAGAACTGAACATAAAACTTCAGAACCTTTTGTGGAGAGTGTTCTACAGCTTTCTACTGATGACAGCCTATGAGGTTCATTATCTTTAGGTACAGGACTAGTACAGAAGTCATGGGCACTGTTTTCTTCAGCCTGCTGATCAGTTTGGCAATTAGCAACTGATGTACCAAATTCATTAACAGGATTTTGTCTGGGTAACTTTTCTTCTCTAGTTTCCAAAATAGATACAACATTACTCCCTGTCCTGGATGGCATGGCAGTATGGGCTTTCAGCCCATTATATTCTTTTTTTTCTTCTGGATGCTCTGTAGCTGAATCATTGTTTGTGACTTTCAAAGGCTCTAAAAAATCTAACATGCTGGTTTCTGAAACCCCAGCTCTGGCCATGACTGTGCCTATGTCTGGGCATTCACTGCTCTCAGCTGGAAGAACTTCACTCATTCTGTCATTTCTATATCCTGCTTTACTAAATATCCCAGTTCCATCAGCCTTCATACCTTGTACTTCTTCAGTGAGCTTTCGCAGAGTTTCAGCTGTCACCTGAACATTTGCTTGGTTTTCTTCTGCATAGGAAAAAATAAAGCAAATCAGAACCACATACTAAATTTGGAAGGCATACAGCTTCTATGTTCCTTTTAGTATTGTACTCAATACTCAGTACAGTGCTGATTACCAAAATGTTTTAGAAGTGAGGATTGAGGCAAGCAATTCTAGCACAAGCCTTTCCAAGAAAAACCAAGCTACCCCACAGATGCAATGCTTTTAAATATAGACATTCCTCAAGAGAAGCAGGCATCCAAAGACCCGTGTTTTTCAGATTTTCCTGATACCAAGCTAGGTGCAATGCAGTCAATACATATGAAATCATGGCTTCATCACAAAGCTAATTTGCAACATCAAAGCTCAACATGGATGGGTACTTGACCTGTGGCACCCTAGAAATATGGTTGTGCACTGAGTGGCCATTTCCATTTCTTTGTCCTTGAAGGATTTTTTGTCAGTAAGTCATCCGTAAGAACACAATCAATATCTTGTTCTATCCAAGTAATTACGATTATTATTAAAACTCTATGTAAAATCATAAAAGGGCCTCAAAAATGATACAGTTACTGTACAATATCTTAATACAAAAAACTTTAATACAAAACTCAGTAGAAATTCTGGTTATGACAGCACAGAGGGAGAAAGTAAAAATTACTAGATGCAGACAAAATTACCAAAGAATCTGGATCTAGAAGACTACAAATTATAATTAAGAATTAGTTTTGTTCTCTACCTTTAGATTCTGCACTTTAAAAAAAAAAAAATTACAAAATGAATGAGTCATACTTTTTCACATCTTTCCTGTAACTGCTTTCATATAATCCACAGCTTTGAAACAGAAGGAAATGTAAAACATCTGCTATTGATAACATCTTCTGTTTTGGGGCAGAAAAGTATTTGAATTAAATAAGTAAAATGTCTTGTATGTAAAAGGCCTTCAGAAAAGTATACATGCTGTGAGGAAAAAGCAAAGGATTGAATCTTCATATTGTTCTAGCTATGCAAAGCAAAATACATCAGCTACCTTACAACCACTCATCTGTTTTAGACCAACAAAAATCGGAAGGTTAGAAGCAGGGTTAGATAGGGATGTACAACTAGAACATGCACCTGTGTTCTTCAGAGATCCCCCTGTTTCAGTGCAAAAAGTTCTCAGAGACTTCACCTCATGCTGGTTTAAGTGAGGGTCCTCCTGAAATAAGACAGAAGCATCAGTGGAGACTGGCAATTTCCTGGAATGTTTAGCATGTTTCAGGGATTGTACCTGCTCACCGAGATTAATTCTGAATGAGAAAACTGTCAGGAAATCTCAGAACATCTCAGCCCTTGCACAGAGCAGCTTTGCATTGCAAGTGGTTCACAAAAGAACTTCTCATTCCTTTCTCATCCTATCAGTCACCATAACCTCACTGTCAAATAATGATGCATCCAGAAGAGATTTGTATTTAGCAGCAACAATGTATTGCAACACAAGCAGCTAAAATACAAGTGGCTTAAAATGCAAGTTGTTGCAATTTTGAATCAGGAGAGTAACCCAGTCTCCAAGGATGTCTCACATTCCCAAACATGCCTCTGATAAGATGTGTGCATCTTTATTAAAACTTGCCTTCTACTACTCATTCCTTCATCTCATAAGCATAAACCCAGGAACAGATGATCTGGGTCTATTTGCAAAAAAAAAAAAAAAAAACAAAACCAAGTCCAATGAAAACAACCATATCTGTTTTATATTTGAATATTCATCTTGGAATGCACTAAATGACTATTAGTTTTAATTTCATAAACTTTCAAATAAATCAAACAGATATAAAAATCCAGAGTTAAATCCATTAGGTATTTTAGTGTTACACACCATTCAGTAATTAGTGTAAAACACACCTGTGTGCCTTACCCAGGTATTTCCTGGCTGGCAAGTGTTCATTCATAATACTTTTTTTCTCCTCTATGTTTTCTTATGTGTGTGAAAACTATTTGCAGACTAAAGAAAACTGATCAAGAAAGTCACTAAAAATCTCAGGTTTAAAATAATTTTGTAGCTCTTCAGTTTTTAACAAACTATTGCTTGGCACATTGTTATCATCAGTGTTTGCCAGAGGTGAGGTGGGGGAAGTGCCATTACCATGCAAGTCTTGTTTTGAAACAGGCAGTTGACACAGATTTCCTCTCTAGTTTCAAATAATAATTCTTAAAATGAAGAATAATCTATTTTGAGACTGAATTCTTATTTTTAGATTTTATTTTTAGATTAAAACCTGATATACTTATCCAAAGCCCCCCATAGCAATATATATTATTACCAGACTGAAATATCTATTGTTTAGTAGTCAGTACCTTGACTGGGGGTGATGGTACCAGTAGAATACACTGCACCCCCAAAACATAGGTACTTCCTAAGGAGCTTTTTAATCTGCTTTTGTTCTCCTTTTTAGTCTCCAAACCGCTTTGTTACATACTTGCCTTACACCAGGCTGACAAGATTTTAAAAAGTGAAAAGCTTGATATTTTAAAATCCTGCTGGTCTACTGAAGCATAGTCTAATTTTTTTCACCAATAACAAAACAGATGCCAGAAGACACAAATAAGAAACAGGACATGGATAAAGCCCTCTGCCTAATCATTCTAAGTCTAAATTCAAAATATCATGAAAGGATAATTTTTTGCATGTGCTTACTTGTTTTGACCAACTTTCCCTCGAAGTTGAAGCACAGCATTTAGCAGGATGCTCCTCAGCACTTTGTGCCTCCTTGTCTCTTTTCTGGTATCCATCAACAGAACAGTCGAGTTGCCTGAAGTTTCTTTTCTTGTTTTTTTCATCCTTTTCAAGGTCTCCAAGGTCTTCGGCAAGGGATTCTGCTGGCCCACGAGAAAACAGCTTGCCCATATCACCCACCTCCTCTGTCTTCTGGCAGAAGTTTTCTGCTCCACAAGTCCCTCGATGTCTGGGTGACAGACTGTCACTGTGTGCCAGCACAGGTGTGGATACATCAGATTTGGCATCTAACCCCCCTGTAGGCTCTGATACAGCCATAAGTTCAGCGGAGATACTACCTGGCAGTCCAGTGTACAACTCAATTACATCAGAGGCAGAAGAATCAAGGGGAGATTCCACCCCAGATGATAGCATCAGGGCAGCTGAAGATTGGTTGTCCTAAGTTTTCTCACCTTTTCCTTAAAAATACAAGCAATGTTAAATCAACATATGTGGGAGCAATCACTAAATTAAAAGGAAAAGCTTCATTCTTCAAGATTCAAGCATGTATGTTTAAGAAAGAAACTTCCAAGTAATTGTTAGAGAAAGGAACTAAGAAACATTCGAGTAGCTAAGCAAATGTGTCACTAACAATGAAAATACAAATAGAAATTCCCAATCTTTGTTTTCACACCTAGCCACCTCATTGCAGCTACACCCTCATCTGGAACACCTGAAGAAAAGACCATAAAGCAAATCCCTGGGCCTCGTATTGTATGTCCTACTCCTTAGCTAAAACTAAAGCATCGTGTGTTTCCTGGGATTTTCTAAAGTTTCTAATATCTAGGAAGAAAAGCCAACTTTTCTTCACGTTGTTTTCTGCCTCCAAAGAGCCCTTTCTGAGCCACCACCCGCTGTGCCTCCTGGCTCACATCAACACCTGCCACGGTGCCCCCGAGTCCCGGGCCCCTCTCCAGCCCAGAACCCTACAGAGTCCCGGCAGCCCCACGCTGGGAGGAGCTCCCGCTCAGCCCCACACATCACGAAAATCCCGACGTGAAAACGCCACGACCGAATGGTTCCCGCAGAGCCCCGGTCACAGCAGCACCGGGGAACCAACGGGGCTCACCGGCCGGGCGCTCCGCTCCCTGCTCCTTCACCAAAAACCACCTGTGAAGAAACCGGCATCACCTGAACCGGCCCAGTGGGAGCACCGGAGAACCAGGGCTGTCTCCAAGAAACGATCCCTTCTCCGGTGACACCGACAATGCGGGCGGCGGTGCGGGTCAGGGCCGGGACCGCTCCTTTGTTCGAAGCGCGGCGGCAGCGCGGACAAACCCAGCCCAGCCCGGGTCCTTCTTCTTTACACGGAAGGCAGCAGCCCCCGCATCTACCCCGGGCACCGGCGGCCCGACCGGAGGAGAGATCCGCTACGCCCGTCCGCAGTGGTCTGCCCGCTCCCCGCAACAGCGCACGGAGGAGACCGCCACACCCGGTAATTATGCAACCGCCGGTACCGGCAGAGAGCGGGCTCAGCCCCGCAGAGCCCCCGCCGCGCCCGGGCAGAGTAGGGCCGACTCCCTGCCCGCAGCCCCTCGCCCCCAGCCTCCCCAGGGGCACCGCTGCCCACTCCGGGCTGGCGGAAGAGGCGGGTTCGCTCCGGAGACTCCCTCACCCGCCCCCGCGTCTTCTGCCCCCCCCCTCACGCTCCGCTCCTATTACCTCGGCGGCAGCGGCCGCCTTCCCCGCGCCTGCCCCACTCCTGCCCGCCCCGCCGCGCCGCTTGCCCGCCCCCTTCCCGCTCACATCACTTCCTCATCCGGGACCGAGCGCCGCTCCTGCTCGGGGGCCATGCGCCGGGACCCGTGGCTGTTGCTATGGCTCCACCCCCACAAACGGACGCTCGGCCCCGCCCCCAAAGAAAACCCGCCCCAAACAGGCCCCGCCCCCAAACAGGCCCCGCCCCCCAAACAGGCCCCGCCCACTGCGGGGTTGCCCGCACCGCTCCTCTCCTCCCCGTCTCTCCTTGGGGGGTGTCATGTGACGCGCGCGTGCTGTCCCGGCGGCCCCGGATGCGGAAGTGTCGAGCGCTGCCCGCGGGGCCGTGTCGGGACGGTGCTGCAGCTGCCTGGGGACACGGGACCGGCAGGTCAGGGCCCCGGACTCGCCCCGTGGATGTGGGAAGGGGTCAGGGTGCGCTTAAGGTGGCTGTGAGAAGGCTCGTCCTGGCTACGGGTCCGGCTCGTCCCGCATCGGCCGGTGAAGGGCCCGGAGCCTTAAGGCGTCTCGGGCTCCGTCCGCTCCCCGGGGCTCCGCGGTGCCCCCCGCTCTCTTCCCGTCCTTCCCTCGGGGTTCTGGTCCGGGCCGCCGCGCTGCTCGTTCTGCGCTGCAGCTCCCTGGAGGGTAGCGAGCCCCGCCGGTCCCCGCTGCTGCCAGATCGCCCCCAGGCAGCTGCACCGGGAGAGAATCCCGGGTGTCCTGGTGTCTGCTGCTCCCCCGGCCTCTGTCAGCCTTCAGCGGGGGAAACGCGGGCCTTCCCATCCCAACCCGGAGAGAGACCTGGCGGTGAATGCCTCGGGTTTCCCCGCTCTCCCTCTCACCCTGCGGGGCCGTTCGGGGCTGGAGCTGCCGGGCTCCTGTCAGTTCCAAGCTTGAATGTTTTCAAGTGTTGACTTTTAACAAACTCCGGATGTTCTCTTTTTTTTTTTTTCCCCAGCACGCTTTTGTAACTCGGTTATTCGGTTGTTTTTCTGCAAAGCATCTGCAAACAAAACATCTGCAAGCTCAGTGCCGCAGTCAGGGGGAAAGGCTTTCCCTTTGCGTTTTGACTTGAGTGCAGTTGCAAGCAGAAGAGATGATATTTTATTTTAATAGTATGGCTGTGGTTTTATGAAGAAAACTTTATTCCTACTGAAAATTTCCAGTATAAATGCAGTTCTAGAAGAAGTAAGCTGTAAAAGCAAAGGTTTTGCAATATGGTTTATTTTAAAGGAAAGTGGAAGGAAGAAAAAAACGCCGTGGTTAAAGCAGTTCAAACCAGTACGTCCAACTTAAAGGTTTGCTTGGCCTTTAATGTCCGTAACGCTGCCCTCTGGGGGGCTGGGGTGAAATCATCCGGTTGTGCGTTGTAGCATCTTGGAAAGGCTTGGAAGAAGTGTGGAAGAGAGGGAATGACAAAACCAGAAGATAAAACTGACAGTGGGCAGAAGTCTGGGTATTCGTTTTAGTGCATTTAACACAAGGTTCAGAGTTTGTCTCTTCTTTCCCTACCATCCCCGTTCTCTTTTTGCAGAAATAGGAAAGATACAATCTTAGCAGTAGAACTGCCTCTCTGACAGGAGTACTGATACTAGAGGTTGTTACTAAACTTTAAGTCTGACATTTATTAAACTTAGTAACATGCCCACCTTTCAGGTGGGGCATTCTTGGTTATGTGGTGTTACAATGTCCCTTGGTTATACACAGAGTATAAAGAATGGTTTTATAACAATGTGATCTGTGTTTGCCTTCATTTCCATCTTAGCTATGCAAGATGTCTTCTACAATTTTTACTCAAAGCAGCTAAGAACTGGAATTCAAGATGAGAACCAACAAGGTCTACAAGCTCGTCATACATAAGAAGGGTTTTGGAGGCAGTGGTCAGTATCTCCTGGTTCATAACAGTGAGACCTGCATGTTCTTTCTTATTTAAAACTTTTTTTTAACAGAGCAGTGAACAAAAATCTTGGATCTAGCAAACAGTATTTTCAGGCAGAGTTTAGAGTAGCTGATAGTGTTGTTTAATAGCAAGATAGAGCAGAGTAAAATTGTATTTGTTAGAATGGAATGAGAGGGAACCTATAAAGTAAAATGGCTTTATTCTACACCTTCCCTTTTGTTGTGGCACTCTTGTTGTAACTTTTTATTTCAGTCACTCTTGTAAGTGACAGACCAATTAATGGCTTTCCCCTGTGTGTAGATGTATTTCTGTATACAAAAAAAAAAGTCATTTATTTGACTTTTCCCTACCTCTAACTTTGAATCATAGCATGCTAATGTATCTTGTTAAGATTCTATAGCTATCTACTTCCTTGCTGATGCTCTTTATATGAAAAATAGAGGATTCTGCTTGCCTGATTAAGGGGTGCTCTTTTGTTCTACAAAGTTCTGTGGTTTGAAAGAAAAGCTGTTGCCCACAGGAGTGGCCAGGCTGAGGTGTCTGGATCAGGGCACTGTCATGGGAGTGTAGTTCATTGCTGATGTGTTAATCTGGGGCTCATGCATTTTTGCAGAGTAAACTTCTGCATACAAACATGCAAACTTCTCTGTTTAGCATGTATCTGCTCATTGCAGTTTTCCTTGTTAATTTCTGTCTTGTAGATGATGAACTGGTGGTGAATCCTAAAGTATTTCTTCAAATCAAGCTGGGAGATGTTGTGGAAATTGCACATCCCAATGATGAATACAGGTGAATCCTCTTTTTGCTGACATCAGTCAGGTGTGGTTAAATCACTGAAAGGGTATGCTCAGATGCTTCTCGAGTGAGAGACTCTTAAGGCTGATATAATTTTGCTTCAGAATGCTTCCACAGCCCTTTTCTGCTGAAGAAAGTAAGCAGTAGCTCTTAAAGTTTATGGGATTCTTACTGTGTGGGTTTTGTTTGCTGACCTTTCACAGGGCAAGTAGCCCCTGAAGATCTATGTGTCTTTATCCCCTTCACAAAGCTGCTGTCACCTAATGATTATTCTTCCATCCTAGAGTATATCCTAGGCAATGTTAGAACTTCCTGTTATGCTATAAAAAAACCATAAAAATTCTTATATGAAGCTCTTTATCCTGTAGCCTGTATCTGAAAAGAAACAGGATACTTGTTTCAGGTTCGGAGAATTTCCTGTGTGACTTGCTCAATTGGAGTAACATCATTACCTCAAGAGTACCTTATAATACATATAAAGAACAAGACAAGGTGACAGACAGAGAGGATCTAGGAAATACTAATGTTTCTCTTCAGCTTTTAAAGTGTTTAAATAGTTTTAAGAGTGGTTTACTGGAGTAAACTGTTGGTGTCTCAACTGAACTACCTTTTTTCTTTTTTGTGTGTTAGTCCCCTGCTTCTACAAGTGAAGTCACTTAAGGAAGACTTGCAGAAAGGTAAAAATCTAGACTCAGAGTATGCATACTAAAATCATAGACAAATATTAAATGACTGGGCTGTGCCTGTCGTTGACAAATGTATGTATTTTAACTTCAAAAGAAAATCAATGCTTTGTCTACTTAAGAATGGAAGGATTATAATTTTGTTAGAAAATGGATAGCTAATTTTAATTCTGCCTTTGTTTTAAACAAAATTGTGGAGGGCTTTGATTTTATTTTTTAAATTATTTCTGCATTCTCTGAGTAGCTCTGAATCTTTTTTCCTTCAGGAGTTAATTCAGCCTAGAAGTTGTGTTTATCTCACCTCCTTTGACTTTAATGGCTCTTTAATTAGGCCATAGCTGAAAGAAGTTGTTGCCTTTTGCTGAGGCCCTAAGTGTTTCATTGCAATCTCACTGTATTGCTTATACATGTGAAAGCTCTTGTCCTTTCTGATTTTTGTGGCAGAAACTATAAGTGTGGATCAGACAGTTGCACAAGTGTTCCGACTGCGACCGTACCAGGATGTCCATGTGAATGTTGTTGACCCAAAGGTGTGTATGATTAGGTAGCTTTTTTCCATCTGTCTCTTTGCTTTAGTCAAATCAGAGTCCTGTGAATTTCTGTCTACAGTAGTATTGGAAAACATTTCTTCTTTTATTGAAAGGTATTTAGCCATCTTTCCTAAGAAAATGAGGCTTAGGTAATTGAACAATTTGTTTGTGTTTTTCTTCTTTCCCTACCATCCCTGTTCTCTTTTTGCAGTCTATGGACTAGCTTCAGCACACCTTGGCAGAAATTTCTAAATTTCAAATACAGTTCCAGAAATTCAGGATAACCAAGCGCTGCTTAACCTGCAGTGAAATCTGTTTTTCTTCCTTTCACTCTTCCTTTCACTCTTCCTTTCACTCTTCCTTTCACTCTTCCTTTCACTCTTCCTTTCACTCTTCCTTTCACTGTTTTTCTTCCTTTTCTCAGGAGGTGACACTGGACTTGGTGGAGCTGACTTTTAAAGATCAGTATATTGGGCGTGGGGATATGTGGCGACTGAAGAAGAGTTTGGTAAGACCTCTACTGTCATCATGTGGGGGCTGGGGGGGATTACATAGATTTTTCTTTGCTTGCTCAAAAGGAAAATAAGCATTTTACAAAATAGAGAAACTGAGAGTAAGACCAGTGTCAGCAGTTGTTGAGGCATTTATGCTGTCAGTGGTACATCAAAGCTGGGGAAATTGATGTAAATGTGTTGCAGAAAAGGAGTCCCCTCCTTTCCAACTCTGTTGCAGTAATGTTACTGCATTGGGTGCTGAAAGTGCTGTTTAGAGGTTTTATCTTATGTTTGGAATTTTAGTTATTTATTACCTTTGGAAAGGAATTGAATCCAAATGGTTTTCAAATAGAAGTATGCTAAAGTATCTCCTCTTCAATGGTATGTATAATAAGCAACTATACAAATTTCTTTGTTTCTGCATCTCTAAAGTACAGTCTTTGGCTCTTGTAAGGGCAGGAAGTTAGACAAATTAACCTAATAAAAGTTCTTATGATTTTCCCTAGTCTATTGCAGAGGTTCTGTAGCCTGCTGTATTAGTAGTAAATGTGCTTAGTAGTTTGTATGATTTTATGACAGAAGTCAAGTGTTTGAGCATGAATGTTTTGTTTTAGAACTGGTCTGCTTGCTCAGAGCCTCTTGTTCTTTTAACAACCTCAACTCTTCTTTCTTAGGTCAGCACATGTGCATATGTCACCCAAAAAGTTGAATTTGCAGGTATCAGGTCAGTACCTCCTCTGAGGGCTTACTGTTACTTATGGCTTTAAATTCATTAATCCAGAGTCTCCAGCTTGAGAATCTTTGAAAAATCCTTAACATTTTATTGTTCTCCAACTCTTCCAGAGATTTCTGTCTGAACCATGGGGTAAGGGAAGGCTTCTATTTAATATGGGGTAGAAGAAAGTAATATTAGGACAGCCAGACACACTTGTTACCTCTGAATGCCAAATAATTTTCCTTTTACATCTTATAATATTTTCCCCGGTTCCCAAGATGTATTCAGTTCAGATGAAGGTTACATCACCTGCTTTTGAGGTGACAAAGGGACAAGGAAAAATGGGCAGATGCAGAGGGAAACAGCTATTTGATATCTTTTGGATTAAAGATCGTATTTCAACCAAGTAAACTTCTACTCTGCATTCAGTCATCTTTCAGTTTAGATTTTTGGTGTATCTCTTTGTTTGCTCAAATATTGATTCTCTATTCTTCCTATCCACATGGCTTATCAAATATTCTGCCCTTTTTTTCTTGCAGGGCACAGGCAGGTGAACTGTGGGTTAAGAGTGAGAAAGTCACCTGTGGATACATCAGTGAGGACACCCGGGTAAGGTTTCAGGGAGCAGGGGAAAGGAAGTTTTTCCCTTCCTCTTCTTGCTGTTTTTCTTGTATTTTTATGCTACTTGCAGAAGTATGAATCATTTGAATTTAGTGTCTTGTAAGGTTAAGAATGACGGTGAATTCAGGAGAATGAATGATGAGTGAACTTCAACTCTTCTGTGTTAACAGCAGTAGGGAGTTGAAATGTCAGCTCACTAGGAGGGAAAATTCCCTCCACAATAATGTACAGTCATTGCTCTTTATAACTGAAGTTGCTCTTTAACCAGCTTCTGCATTTGGCCCTTGTTTTAAATAAGACCTTTCATGCCTTTGCAGGTGGTTTTCCGCTCCACTTCTGCCATGGTTTATATTTTCATCCAGATGAGCTGTGAAATGTGGGATTTTGATATTTATGGTATGTAGGTAACTGCCTTGCCTAATTGTGAATGTGGAGCTATTCTTTTCTGCCCCTACTAGAAAACCACCACTGCTCTTTGTTTCTGCCACCACTACAGAATTAAAATATCCTGCCTTTTGCCTAGGCAGTCCTATCAGGTGCTCTGTGGTACCCTCTTAGATCTGTTCTGGGTATTCCATAATTTTCCTGTCCTTAACTGTAGAGCCTGAGTACATTATCTCAGTGATGAAATCAAGAGGTCAAATAAGTGATGAACCTTGGAAAGGTTTTCTGTGTGAGTGAATGTATTTGGTGATGAGGGCAGGTGCAAACCTGTGCAAATCCTGAATCTAGAAATACATGGAAGTCCCGTGCAAAGAGGACCTCAGTGTTTTAGGTTTATCTTGACTTTGGCTTAGTGAGGAAGCAAAAACCCTACTTGGCCCAGGCAGAATCAGCTAGAAAACTTTAGACATTGAGTCACTTATCTGTGTCATTGTGCTATTTTTTTTTTCTGGCTTAATGATTTAACAAACCTCTTACCACTTCCTTTGGCCATGTGTTTAGGTGTATGTAACTGGGCAGCTATTCAAAACTGAGCAGGGGATCAGTTGAACATACCATGCCTAAAAGATAGTACAGATGCTTTCCCAGCATGCTGCAAATGTTGGAAAAATGAATTTAAAGGTCAGATCCTTTTGACAGCAAGAGTTTTGTTTACATTCTGTGAAATATAGTAATGTTTTTAATCTTTATCATCTTTGCTTTAGTGATATTAATGTTCATTGTGCACACACTGCTCTGATTCTAACAAAAATAATTGTCCTAGGGTCTTGGTATTAAATACACCCCATAGTTGAAGTAAATGCTGTTATTTGATGCTTTGGAGATGTTTACTTTGCAGGGGACCTATATTTTGAGAAAGCTGTGAATGGTTTCCTTGCTGACCTCTTCACAAAATGGAAGGTAAATAGCTGATTGAGTTCATCCTGTTCTGAAAGATGTCTATGCCATCTTAATGAACCCATTGATGTACCAGTTTGAGGAAGACCCAGGTTGTGTCAGGCAGTGCTAAGATTTGTAGGACTGTGAGGGGTTACTTCTGGGTATCAAAGAGTGGTTAGAGCAGGTCTGCATCAACCCATGTATGTGCTGAGTGACCCCAGAACTGATCTTGTGTATCTGCTGTGTTTGTATAATACAATTTGTTACTGGACTAAAGTCACTAAAGTAGTGACTGGGATGTTACTATATGCATATATACACAATTTCCTACTTAATGTGACCCTTAAGGTTTTCTTTTGTTATTATGTTTTTCCTGAACAGGAGAAGAATTGCAGCCATGAAGTGACAGTTGTTCTATTTTCGAGAACATTTTATGAAGCAAAATCTATAGGTAGGTAAATTTTAGTATTTTCATGTTTCTATTTTAAAAACTACCTTCTTTTCTCTTGAAAGTTGCTTACAGGCTCCCAGTGACTTTTTCCCCTATTTTTTAATGCCCATGTCCAAGGTATTCCTTACCAAGCACAGTGGTTACACAGACATTCTTACAGAGGTACTGCAGTGAAAACCTTATGTAGAAGAATATGTGGCAAATTTTCCTCATTGTACTCAAGCTGTCACATTGTTTTAAAAGCAATTTTAATATTGTGTAGGAGGTTGTATAATCTCCTATTGTGTAGGATATTTCTCAACGTGCTTTTTTAAAAAATGGAAATAAGGTCTCCTTGCTAGAAAAGGTGAGTCATTTCTACAGAAGAGCATAAGATGACACGTGCTCTTGCTTCTGTTTTAGATGAGTTTCCTGAAACACATCGTGCATCAATTCGGCAGGATCATGAGGGAAGATTTTATGAAGATTTTTACAAGTATGTTTTCTCCCCAGTTCTTTCATCTCCTCTTACGTATGTGCAGTCCATGTGGAGAATATAATGCTATTAACTGTAGGGCCATGCAAGGAATTAAGGTAGTGACAAACATCCATGTCTGAAACTGGCAACAAACTGAGTAGTCCCTCTTCCATCTGTGAGCGTGCACCTATATTTGCTAAGTGAGTTTTCCAGGTACATGTGAACATTGTGTTGTCTGTTCTCACCTGGAACTGCCAATAAACTTTAAAGTTCTGTAGAGGTGGGAATAGTTTTTCCATAAGACTTGGCTGTTTTTAAGATCTTTACATTCTTGAGTAGTTGAAGAACAGAGGGAACCATTGCTGAAACCACAAGTGATTCCATTTTAGGTACTGGAGCTCTTTGGCTGACAGACATAACAGATGCAGCTGTTGAAGCTGTTATTTGACTTTGAACTTGGACTTTTTAAGGGTCGTACTGCTTTGCAGAGCAGTGATGCTATTGGACATAAAATTTTGATCACTCATTTAGAAGCAAGAGATTTTTCTGGCTGGGATTGTGCCCAGCTTTGTGTGTGCACCTTGGTGACTGCAGCTATGGAGCGGTTCTAATGTGCTGGCTGGCAGATGGAAGAAACTCACCTTTACCTGCATTCCTTTTTCTATAGTTTGTTCATCCCTTCTCCCTTTTCTCTTTATAGCTTCCTTTTGTGATCCTCATTATGTTATCCTCTTTCTAGAGTTGTAGTTCAGAATGAGAGACGAGAAGAGTGGACCTCATTGCTTGTGACCATTAAAAAGCTTTTCATCCAGTATCCTGTGCTGGTACGACTAGAGCAAGCAGGTACAAGAATCCTCTTGTACCAACACCAGTTTTGCTTGTAATTTCTTGGAATGCAGGGGTTTTTTTGTGTTTTGTTCTGTTTCAGTCTGTTTGTTTTTGTTTAAAAGCCAGTCTATACAGAATGATTTTTTTTTTTCCTTCTGAACACTTGTCCAGAGGGCTTTCCTCCAGGTTACAATTCTACCTCGGCACAAGGGAACTACCTGGAGGCCATAAATCTTTCATTCAATGGTAAGTTCTGAACAATGGATAAAAATACAGAGGGAAAGAGCCATTAAAGCAGCTGCTAATAAATGGATGTGGACTTCTGTTGCTTTTTCCTCAACACTGTGAAGAGAAGGGGAATATTAGGTGGTTAAGTTATTAATTTAAAATAATTTTCAGCCTTGGCAGATGTTGTCTTTTGTGTCTCTGGGAAACCAGTGGCTCTCAAATAACTGAGTACTGGGTATTTCAAGCTTCAGAAACCATTTACAGGGCCTTGTTAGGATGAAACTTTTTTTTTTTCTTCTGGCTGTGTATATTTATGAGAACCTCTTGGAACAGAAGTTGGATTTTTAATTTATGGGAGTATTTAAAAAATCAGATTAGATCAAATGTGATTTAGGTAAAGCTGATCCATTCTTTTTAGTAGGGCAGGCTTTGGACTGGAAAGTCTTTCTTAAGATCATCTTTTTGTGATTCTGTACATCAGATATTCTGTCACCTTAATGGCTGTCTTGTTGCTCACATGGGGGGGGGGGAGCACAGGATCTTATCTAAAATTATTAGTAATGGACTTTACCTTGTTGGAGTTTTTTGGGTTGGTTTGGGGTTGTTTTTGTTTTTTGTAATGTTCTAAAGAAGACATTAAGCATATATTAGAAAAATACTCCTTTTGTGTATCTGGTTCCCATCTTGTCTTCTGCCCTAACTTCTCTCTCTTCTGTAGCTTTAACATTTTTTGGTTGGACAAGGCCATATACAATCTCCCTCATGCTCGCATGTGCTTTGTGGAAACTTGTTTATTACCACTGTTAAAGAATCACCCCTCTTGCTCGGAAAAAACCACGAAACAACCAAATCATCCTGCATCTTCTTTGCTTTTAAAGTATTCATAATTTTTTCTCTTAGTGTTTGACAAGCACTACATAAACCGAAACTTTGACCGGACTGGCCAGATGTCTGTGGTTATCACACCTGGGGTGGGAGTGTTTGAAGTTGATCGACTGCTCATGATTCTAACCAAGCAGAGGATGATAGACAATGGTAAATAACCAGCAATACTTCATGAAGGCAGATACATTTGGAAAAGCTCTGGCCTTTTCTTGTTATGAACAACTATCTATTGTAACTTATATACCTTGAGAAGAGGGGTTACAGCTGGTAGATTTGTCCATGGTTTATATTGAAATGATCAGATTTTCAGAGAAATTACAGGCATTTTATTTCTTTTGTTTGTGGTGGAAAACATCCATCCATGCAGACCTTTCCCCTAAAGATGGTATCATATGACTTGCATTAGTTTAGAAGAAACATTTCTTGTTTCCCCACTGTTGGTTTGTTACCACACCATGGAAATGTTAACTAACATTTACGGTATAATTATATCTTAAAATCTGATATGAATGCAAACTGGGTCTTAAGCTCAAGTCGTTGATCTGTTTTGGCTCAGTGTATCAGTTCTGCTTGGTAGATAGCTCAACTTTACTGTTATTTGTTTACAGGGATAGGTGTGGACTTGGTATGCATGGGAGAACAGCCATTGCATGCTGTACCACTCTTTAAGGTAATGTATTATTCTTTCCTCTCTTCTACTAGAAATTTTACATTTTGTGACTAGCAAGACACAACTTCATAGTTGCTGTGCTTCTGAATTGCTCTTACAGCTCCATAATCGCTGTGGTCCTGGTGACTCCAGATTGGGTGATGACTACAATATTCCACACTGGATAAACCATAGGTAACAGAACTCTGTATCAACCTCTGCTTAACACTTTTCTTTAGTCTGGAGAAAAGGAGGCTGAGGGAAAACCCTGTTGCTCTTTACAACTATCTTAAAGGAGATTGTAGTGAGGTGGAGGTCTAGTAACAAGCAACAAGACAAAAAGAAATGGTCTCAAGTTGCACCAGGGAAGGTTTGGATTAGATACTAGAAGAAATTTCTTCACTGAAAATGTAATTAAATAGGCTGTCCTAAAAAGAGCTGTTACACTGCCATCCCTTGAGGTGTTTAAAAGGCATAGATGTTGTGTTTTGGGAGGTGGTTTAAGCACTGGACTTGGTAGAGTTAGGTTAATGGCTGGACTCGATCTGAAAGGTCTTTTCCTACTCAAATGATTCTGTGAAAATATAACTTCTCTCAAGTTAACTGTCCATCAGTGTATTCCATGTGTTGTCTTATGCAGAGAAAGGTATCCCCTTTTTTCCGTCTAACATGGGTTGCTTGTGTGTAGCTGACCAATTGTTCACTTCTTAGACGAGAGCTGAACCACCTTGTTTGTTCTTGCAGTTTCTACACATCCAAAAGCCAGCTCCTGTGTAACAGCTTCACTCCACGGATCAAGCTGGCTGGAAGGAAAGTAAGTATCTTTCTGTTTCAGCTTTTTTTAACTATGATACCTTTTCCCAGCCTAACATCAGAATCTTTCTAGAGAGTATTCCAACCATTGCAACTAAGTTTGTGTTAAAAGACAGTGAAAGCAAAGATGTAATGATTATGGTAGGGATTGTGAATGAGGACTAGCGTGTAGGAAATTTCTTTCTGTGATGAAGTTAGATGAAGAATGTTTTGGTCACCAGGAATGTTAGAGCTTCATTCTGCAATGAAGAACTCTGGAGGCAAACAAAGGTGTGTACTAAGGTGTGTTTTTTACATGTTTGTGACTGGTATCACTGTTTAACACTTCTAAAGTGATCTCACTGCCTTGCTGAGTCAGTAGGACAAACTTTTAAGTCTGGTGCTTGATCACACTGGGAGATATTTACTTAGAACATGCTGACTGTCTACCATCTCTGTCTTCTCTCTTTTTTCCTTTTTTTGTCTTGTTTGCTCACTTCACAATTCCCTTGGAACCTTTAGCCACTGACTGAGAAAGCGAAAAATAACCGAGATGCCTGTGAGTAATTCTGTTTTTGAACAAACTATGCAACTGACTCCCAAACTAAAAAATAGCTGTAACTAAGACAATAGCACTTCAACAAAAATACTGCTGATGAGATCTGTGATGGAACAATTTTTGCAGAAAAGCACTAAAACCACGTAGTCATTACTCAGGGTGTTCCTCACAAGGGAACTTGAGGCATATGTTTATACAAGGATTGATTTGCTGATTATTAGTTTAATATCTTGGAAAGACATTAGGGTCTAAGCAACCCTGATTCAGAGGCACCAATTTTGATAACTGAGCTACTCCAGCTGTTCTGCTCATGTTACTTCTGCATGTTATTTTTTTTGGAATGGATACTTTTGTTAGTGTTGAGATCTTTTAACTTGCAGGTAGATCTTGAACATTCTTGAAAGAGATTCCATTGCTGTATGATTCTTATTTCAGCATTAGGCACTCCAAAAGATGCTGAGAATGCCCTGCCTATCCAGGTGGATTATGATGGCTATGATGCCCAGGTGTTCAGACTGCCAGGCCCATCCAGAGCTCAGCGCTGTACCCCTTTCAGGTAAGAGGCTTGTGAGTGTACTAGATCTGGAGTGGCCATGCTGTATTGTAGTTTTTGATGCATCAAATGCTTTGACTAATACAAGGAGAAATAAGCTCCACGTGCTTAAACTGAACAAAAAGCTTTATAGGTAGTATTTGTGGTTGGTTGACTGTTTTACTTCTAAGATAGTATGTGGGATCTAGGAAAAAGCATAAGTATACTTTTTCCTTAAGTTTTTGATTGTATCTGAAGTAGAATGAAGCTAGTCTCCCTTGCTGAGTTTGAGCAGGTTTTGCAAGCTGTGTAAGAGAGTATTTTAGTGTTCTATTCTTCTGTTGCATGATGCACAGAATATATACAGTAACCACACAGGAAAAAAAATAGTGATTGCTTCCTTATAGTCAACTACTTGAGATCACCTATTGAGTAAGTAGTCTCTTACATGACTTGGGACTGTTCAAGCCACTTGATAACCCAGAAATTAACCTCTTTTTTTATATTACTGAACATACCTGTTTATTTTCAGCAGGTCTGTGAGGGAGAGAGAAAGTCGTACCAGAAAGAGCTCAAGCTCCTACGATGTCTCGTGCAGCCCTTCCCTGCAGAGCCGCACGTTGCCCCCTGAGGAGGTGAGGAGCCAGGCTTCTGATGACAGCTCCCTGGGCAAGATCTCCAACATCCTGATGATCCCACGGCCTCATCTGCATCAGTGTGAAGTCAGCAGCTCTTTGGGCTATACCAGCACCAGAGGTCAGCCTAAGGCAAATGAAAAAATACTTTTGGTGGTCAGAGGGGAGAGAAAAGATGGAAGTTTGTGTTGGCCACTGTGAGGCCAGCACAGAGGAGGTGCTGTTTATCAGCATTCCTGGTACATCTTTTCTGCAACTCCTGCTGTGGCTGGGTGTGCATTCTCCCATTGTTATCCTTGTCCAATTCCACTGCTTTTTTACTGAATTGTCCTAAATAGAAATGTCCTGACACTGATTTGCTCTTTTCCCTTGTCTATTGCCTTCTTTAATATTTGACTATTCCCCTGTGTCTGCCTGCAAATGTGGACATATACAAGTAACTTCTTATTATCCAGGTCACCTATAATCTGTCAAATGAGAATTCATCTTAGTAGTCAGCCCTAGGGGACTCTGCTTATAACTTTTCTCTATGGGGATTTATTGTCATTAAGAGTCACTTTCTGGATCCTTCCTTTTGACAACATACTACTGAGCTGTCTTGCTGTGTTAGCAGTGCTGGCAGTCTACTTTTATTCCTTCCAGTTTAATTTTGTTCTCTGGCAGTATGCAGTATCATCCACAAATCCAGGTCATTTATGGTTAAATTGTATTTCTCCTTCAACTATTTGATCTGCTGTCAATTTCTAACCCTGAAGGGTCTTTGTTTTGTTTTGTTCATACCACACTGCAAGACACCTGATACCATATTTATCTAGTTAACAGGAATTTGATTTACCAGAATGGAACTGCTGTCACACATTGTACTTCACATTACATTCACCTTTCAGGTCTTCTCCTTCTGTTAGTGAATATACACAATTTCTTTTGGTATGTTTGTTACTCCTTTAGATTGAAGGATAGTCATGTGACCCAGCTGAATGGTGCAACTGGATGGGAATGTGTGTGGAATAGGACTGGTGGGGAGGGGAGAGTCAGAGTAATTGAGGGGTTTCACATGTTCTAGTTGCTACTGTAGAATTTTTGTTTGTTGTTCATACTTGCTCCTTAGTCATCTGGTATATTTCTCTCTCCTGTTCCTAAATAACTATGTATGTTAAGTAGCAGTGACTAGCTGCTAGCTTGAGTTCATGTCCCATGTCTTCTGGAAGAAATCCCTTATTTCTCTGGTAAAATCTGAATGTTACGAAACAGCAGACATTGCTCAGTTGTAGCTTCAGTTGCATCTTTGGTACTCATCCTGAAGTTTCTGGTGTGTCAATCTTGATTTCTCAGGAATTCTGAAAGCTCCAAGTAATTCTTCATAGCTGACTTACCAAGTGGTTTCTTTATGGCTTCATCTAGTCTAAAGTGATACAGTATACACATCAATGCTCTAATGGTAGATGAAATAATGTTCTTCTCTGTCTGGGTTTTTTTTTATGTTCTAAACTGCAGGTAGAATTGAAATTGCTTTCAGCATCTTCCCCTGCCGACTCCTCAGCTCTCCTTATTGCCACTTATCCCAGGCAATCTTTATATCCCCGAGCAATTAATTTTCTTTTGCTTGGCTTCTGCGTGATCTCACACTGACTTTGTGGTTTTTAGATGTCCTTGAGAACATGCTGGAGCCCCAGCAGCGTGACTCCAGTGCCCCTGGGAGGTTCCATGTTGGCAGCGCAGAGTCCCTGCTGCACGTTCGGCCTGGGGGATACACCCCCCAGCGAGCCCTGATAAATCCCTTTGCCCCATCCCGCATGCCCATGAAGCTGACATCCAACAGGAGGCGCTGGATGCACACATTCCCTGTGGGTAAGCCTCTCTCACACCATACTGGATTGCTGTTACTTTTTCCTTGTCTAAGCATTAGCATCACAGGAGAACCAGTGTGAGCTCTGGCTTCTTGAATTACTCTGCACTGCAGCAGAGGTGAAACTAAGTGTTTTGGCTTCATAAATCAGTGATCCTCTTCTTGAAAACATTGCCAGCTATTGGCAAGCTTGCAGTGTCAGATACTGAGGAACAATCTTAAAGTAGATGGAGGCTGTTGAAGTGAATCTTAACTGTAATTTGGGTTGAGTTTCAGATGCTGCATTGCTGTCATGTTTAGTCCCTTGTAAGTAGGCTCTGCAACATGTTTTTAAAAATAATCTTTGTGGGCTTTAGAAAGGATGCCAGAGGATTGAAGTCTGAAGATTTCATAAACATGCTTTCTTAATTTCTGTTAGTTAGTATTGCCTGTGCTGTTGACAAACTGAGGGTACAAGCAACTGAGGAATCAATGCAAATGTGATTAATGTTCAAACTGTAACTAGGTCCATCAGGAGAAGCTATCCAGATTCATCATCAAACCCGTCAGAATATGGCAGAAATGCAGGGCAATGGGCAGCAGGATTTGACACATTCCTCTGCTGAGCTGCTGGAGCTGGCTTACCATGAAGCAACTGGCAGGTGAGGTCCCTAGGGTGAATCTGTGTTGACTTTGCATGAACACCCCTTTTCCTTAAATTTTGTATGTGTTACAGTAAGGCAGTTAAAGATCATGAGCTGTAAGCTTAATAATATGTTGTGTCAGTGGCACATCTACTTTATATATTTCTATTGTGAGATACATAGCTCTTTTGGCAAAGGGTAGAGGTGATTTAGTTCCCCTAATTTGGGAAAGGTGGTAGTTTATCACAGCTTTCTGTGCACAAGCAATGCAATGCATCATTCCAGGAATTGTTCAGAATTGCTGTGTAAAATCCTGTCTTTAATGCTTGATCTATTACTCCAAGACCTGTGGCCTTCATTCCAGAATAGAACATTTTTTAGAACAGGGCATGGTTTTGCCTCCCAGTAACTGCTGAGCCATTTCAGTAGTAACCATTCAATCTTGTCTTCCCCAAGCTGGTAAGAAATACAAGCATCAAGGATGGATTGCAAACAGAAGTACCTGTATTGTGAACTAGTTTTTTAGATACCCATCTAAGTTGCATTTCTCTCCTGGGTGTATATGATTAGCAGGTTCTCCACTGTCCTGCAAAGACAGGTTGTTGCTAGAGGCAAGGCAGTATGGGCAGGGATGTGATATTGCTGTAGCCTTCTCTGTGCTGCTCTTGTGCCTGTTATCATCTCTGCAAACATCATTAACAGCATGGGTTCACCAGTGGCTCAGCTGAGACAGCAGGCTGATCACTTGTTATTTGTTCTATCTTTTCTTGTTAAAAGCAAGGAATGGCATGAGTGAGGGAAGTTTTTATAATAGAGGTTACTTTTTCCTCCAGACATAGCAGCTCTCGGCATCCAGGTGACAGTGCCTCTTTCCTGAGCTTCAGTGGAACAGAAGAGTACCCTAATGGTCTGACTGGCAGCAACGGTGCAGGTAACAGCAGTGACAGAATGTGGAGTTGGCAGAGAATGCTTCTCTTTGTTAGCTGAGACAAAGTTATGGGGCCACAAGTCATGGAAGGTGCATCAGCCAGGTATTACAAAGTAGAAAGACTCTATAATGGAAAAACAGTTTTCAACTGAGTCATCTGTTAATGCTCTTCCTTGCACTTCTTGGTGTGTGGTAGTTTTTTGGGTTGATTTGTTGTTTTGGGTTTGTTTTTTGCAGTGTGTCTCTACTCAAAAGTATGACCTGCTGTATTTTATTACATTTTTGAGAGAAGATGCATATCTCTACTTTCAGTTGGGGGTTGGCACTGTCTGTCTTAGTTTACCTACACACTTGACTTAATGGGAATTCCCAGCATTTCTTTTGAATCCTTTGAGTGGAACAACATGCAACACTTAAGTATTCTGTTGTTTGTTTTATGAACTTGCTTTTTAGTTAGGCACATGGAAAAAAAGGACCTGTTGGAGTAGAGGATTCAAGATTTCTGTTCTTTTTTGAAAAACAATTTAAAGATTATTTTTTTAAAAATATATAAAACTTTCTGGTTTGCATTTGGATGAAACAATTGTTTTTTCCTATGCTCATACCCTGAAAACCCATAAAGAACTTATCGGACTTGATTTTCTTTTGTTTCTTCCCTTGTGTTCGGTAATCATATTAAAAGTGGTTTTGTTTTGTTGTTTCCCTCTGTGAATTTCATCTGAATACACTTTAATCTTTTTGCTGCTTTTTTTTTTTCTGCCTTCCAGATAGACTTTCCTTGTTCTTGCAATTGCTAAACCGCATTTCAGCTGCTGCATCCAATTTGCCCTACGCAGCTGCAGAGCATATTGTGGCAAGAAACATGCTTGCATTTGATAGAAGTCTTTTGTGTCTGTAGATCTGGATATGAATCTGGATGTAAATTTGTGGCTTTAGATTAGATAGAAATGTGGTGGAAGTGAAGCTGTGTCTTTATGAAAGTTGTTATGAGCTCCTTCCCGGACTAAACACCCTCAAGCCATCTGTGGCTGCCACACTGTGACTCAGTTGACTTATGTTTTTCCCTTATGGTTTGAGCCACCTATGAAATGAAACAAGTCTCTAGTTGTTGGTTCCTTTATTTATTTATAAAAATACAAGTTCTCATTGAGTCTGTCTCTCCTCTGCTGCCCATGGCATGTTTTGCTGTAAGATGGGACTTCACAGTGAAAAATCACCCTATCTATTTACATTAACATTCAGTATGTGGTCTCTTGTTCAGCGGCTGGTAGATGATGCTTCAGAGCAAATAAATTTTGTTGTAATTCCCTAACTAGATGGCAGGTGGCATCAGTAGAGTTGATGAAACACAAATGCCAATTTGAGCCGGCTCCTCTGCTGTTTCACTGCCATCATCGTGGAAGCATACTGCTATGCTTTCTGTTAGTAAAAACTATTTAGGGTAACCACAGGGATATCAGTATTGATTTCCTGGATAGATCTACATAAGCTGGTTTTATAAAAATGGGTGCTTTACCTTTTTACCTGTTTGGAAGCTTCCTGAAATTTGTATTTTGATAAATGACTTTTAAGCCAGCAATTTTTCTTGTCTCCTTAGCTGCTTGTTTTCTCTACATGCCACAGCAGCTCTTTATGCAGCTATATGGTGAACCAACTCAGGGAAACAAATTAAGAGTAACTGGGGGTTTTCCTTGCTGTATGGATTTTTTTCACTGGAACTACACAAATATTGATGCTTGTGCAACAGACAGGTGTGAAATAGGGACTAGTTACCATAGTGTCAAGTTGGCTAAATATTCACTGAGCTATTGTTTTAGTATCTGTTTTCCAGGTTAATAGGCTGCTTACAAGAAATCCATTTGACAGTGAGAAAAATCAGTTTAAGTCCTAGTCAAAAGTTTAATATAAATTTATATGGATATATATGTAAATATATATATTTTTGTTAGTCTTAAATAGTTATTAGTCTGTCTTTAGGTTGGTATTTACATGTCATAAACTGAATTTTGCTCAGAAAATTAGCATCTCTCTAATAGCTATCATTTTATCTCCTCACAAAATAAAAACTTCCTTAGTATTCTTCCATAGTGAACTGTGGACCAAGTTATGTCTTAGAGTAAAACGTAATGGACGTTGCTGCCTTTTCAGAACATGTGAATTTTAAACTGTCTATAGTTAATAATATATTGGGCCTATTTAGGGGCACAAAAGGCTTAATTAATAATTCTCAAGTTTTTTTGAGTCTGGCAAGGGGTAAAAGGTAGTTTGTATTTGCTGAATCAGTGAGATCAGCTGTATGTTTTGTTTTCTTTCTGCCCCCTGGCAGAGAGTTGATGTGCTGGTGGTTTGTCTAAAAATGTTGAAATTGGAGTGAATCTGTATTGCAGCTTTGGTACACTACATGGATATAATGTATGAATGTTAGTTAGAATATTGTATTATGAACACAATTTTGTATTATTGTATGTTCTCTTCTCTTGCTGGGTGAAAATGTTTTAATTTTTTGCGGCTCCATTTATGAAATGCTTTCTCATAAATTATTCCTTGTTCATAAAATGAGAAAACCCATTTTAAAAAATTCTGGGTTTGGGTACTGAATGTATTTAAAAGGACTTGGTTGCCAAGACCTTGAAATTAGCAAGTTCAATGATTACAGATATTTTTCATCATTTTAGGGAGGTTGATTTTGCTTGGGTTTTAGCTACGGAAGACCTCTACTGAGGTGTTTGAATTTCATCTAAGTTGTCTTGATTTTCTCATTAGTTGGGCTTGTATATTTTTCTGTTGTGCAGAACCCTAAGTTCTTTCCGAAGAGAGAAATGCCATATTCTTAAAACATTTGCATGGTTTTGATTTTATGTTGTTTTTTAATTTGAATTGAAAGTGAAGTGCATAATTGCTTAAAATACATATTTCTTTCTTGTAGGGGTGAATCTCAAAACTCAGAACAAGGATACATTGGAAGATGCTGTCTCTAACTCTCCAGATCCAAGTAAGCAGTAGAAAGCTTTGGAAAGGAGTGTTGGATAGGTGGGAAGACAGGGAGGAAAAGGGCATGTACATATATATAGGCTTCAGGAGGGTGGTAGGCAAGAAGCAGAGGAGCCTACTTGGTTTTTGGCAGTAGTTTATTTTGCCCTACAGTAATTTGTACTGTGTATCTCACTGTGATTGCATTTCTGTATCTCTTAGGAATATATGAAACTGGTTGATGTATTACATCTGAAATTCTTTCCTTACTAGACACTTATATGCAAAAACCTAAAACAGCTGACCCTCTTACCTACCTTTCAATATGAACAGTTTGTTTGGCAGCAGATAATTGAAGTAGTACAGCCAGTTTCTGAGTTTGGTACTGTTTGCCGAGAAAGTCTTCATCTAATACACAAAAAAGTGTGTGACTGCTGAAGAAAACATTTTCTTTATAGCCATCTGTCCTCTTATTTTCTTGTACTGTGTTCCTGCCATTAATGTTAAGATTTTTATAGTAAAATAATTCTCTGTCTGTAAAATCTCTATGACAAGAAGAATGAGTAGTTGGCCAAGTGCCTTAATATAGATCATTTGAGGCAGGTTAGAATGTAGTGCAGCAGTGAATTAATGATGTGATATCATTTAATTAGCTTTTGCTTTTTCATGTCTCATGTCTAGTTTTAGATATCTGTAGATTCAGATAACATAACTCTAGGAAAGGGTGTGGGGAAGGATTGCTTTCCAAGTTACTATTTTTCTCGTCTTCCCACCTCTCTGGATCTGTCTTATGGTTTTATAACTGGAGAAATACTGCCTTTTATGCTCTTGTACTCTTCCAGAAAGAGGCTGGTCTGTCATTCTTTCTCTCCTCATCCCTGTTGCTTTTTCAGTTGTCTGGGATGCAAAGCTGGTCTGATGTTCTTGTGCAGACTTGGAATGTTGATCTTTTTTTATTAATGATGAGTAACTGCACCTGACTTGCTGTAAACTTTGGGAGAGTGGTGGCTTTGTCAGCTCTAGCTTTCAATCAACAGAAAATTAAATGTATTAACTTTGAATGCCATTTGCATGATGGGATTGACTTAGCATGTGCACTGCATTGTTTAACAAACTCTGTCTCTTTCTCTCTCCCTTCTTCCCGTCCTACTTCCCTTTTCCCTTCCCATCCCACTTCCTTTTTTTGTGCCCCTGTTGACTTTATGCCAACTCTGGTTTTGTTCCTCATTTTTTCTTACTTTCCCCTTCTCACATTTCTTTCATCTTCCTCTGCACCCTTCTTCTTTTTTTCATGGGTGACCATATTTGCCCCTGTTGTCTGTCCCCAATAATACAACGAGGCAGTTCTGACACTGTCTGCTCCCCCCATAGTGCCAGGCTTCTGTTGTACAGTTGGAGTGGACTGGAAATCTCTCACTACTCCAGCATGCCTGCCTCTCACCACCGACTACTTCCCTGACCGACAGAGTCTGCAGAATGATTACACTGAGGGTTGCTATGATCTCCTCCCAGAAGCTGACATTGACAGGTTTGGCCAGCATCTTCTCTGTAAAATCACTTGCATTTATCCAAAGTGCTTAAGGCACAGTTAATGGAAGAGGAACACTTTGGAGACTGTACAAGAGACGGATGAACTGCCAACATAGCAGAAGAATACTTCATTTTTCTCTTTGCAGTGGTAACTTTGCCCCTTTCCTGATGTTACCATCTGACAGTATTGTGTTATCTAAATTTTATGTTAGAAATTGTTTGTATACCAAATTTTACAACTCTTTTTTTTTCTTGCTTCAATCAAAAAAAAAAAAAATCAACCTCAAGACATCTTTGTTAATCTGTTTTCTAGCTGGTATTTTGAAAACACTATATGAGCAAAGGCACATGTATTTAAGGTGCTTATCCTCACTTTCAGAGATACTTCGTTTAA
The DNA here is from genome assembly GCA_023637945.1 of Phaethornis superciliosus. NCBI lineage: Eukaryota > Metazoa > Chordata > Aves > Apodiformes > Trochilidae > Phaethornis > Phaethornis superciliosus. The sequence continues at coordinate 4,042,256 of JAJQWJ010000020.1, forward strand.
AGAATCATGGTGGGAAATAGGATAGATAGAACTTCTTGGCTTGTCTCAGGTCTATGGTAACTATTCTATAATAGGGTTGTTTTGATATTTTTCAGTTGCCTCATCTTAAACATTTTTCAGATTTTCCACAACTTGTAAGACATCAGAAGCATCTGTTCATGTTGCTGTGAAAACAAACCAGAAATATCAGGGTGATTGAAATACATAAGAACTAGCAGGATTAATGAAGAAACACCTTAGAGGTGTCAAATATCTCTTTATAGCTGGAGGGCAAAGATCAGAGTAGAAGTACTTGTAATAAGATGCTATATGATGTCTTTTAATCCCTCTCTGCTCTAGAGTTCCTGCTGCAGGAGAGGGTGGAGCATTGCCTGCACATTCGCTATTCAGAGCTCTGCTCAACATTTGCAATCTTCTCTGAAAATATCTGCAAAATGCTGCAAAAGTGATCATTGGTGAATTTATTCCAAGTTTAACAACTGTTGTAAGCAAATTTTTACTATTTGCAAAACTGCTTTCAAAGGCATTGATAAGTATGGCCAGATGGCTAATCATCACCTGTTTGCAGTGGATGGGTGCTCATTTTTCAGTCCTGTTCTTGCAGGTTGGTTTTTACAGGGAGAGGGCTCCACTTGCCCAGAGCCCAGTGCAAACATAAACCCTCAATTAGGAAGCACAGGGCTAAGAATAGGTGTGTGGTCAGTTTCCTTACTCTGGTCTCCTTAACCTTTGTGTTCAGGAGAGATGAGGAAGGAGTGCAGATGACAGCCCAGCAGGTGTTTGAGGAGTTTATTTGTCAGCGTCTCATGCAAGGCTATCAAATTATTGTGCAATCCAAGCCACAGAAACCAGCCCCAACCGTGCCACCCCCACTCAGCAGCAGTCCCCTTTACAGTCGAGGTGAGTGACTTTCTATTGAGAAGTCAGTCTTTAGTCTTTCTCTCCTTCTGCCAGACCCTGTAATCTCTTTGAACCAGGCAGAGATGTGCATTGAGACTCTCTTTTTCTGCTTTCTTCTTTGTTGCTGTTACATGAATATTTTTGCTGTCAGAGAGCCTGATCTGGGGCAGCTCAAAAAGCTGCAGCATGGAGTGACAGGTGCAGGAGTTTTGAACTGTAATAAGAAACTGGCCTCATCTTCATGATGGTGAACACAAATGAAATAGGTTTGAGTGCCATTCAGGTGGATATATATTAAACACAATTCACATGATCCCTGTAGGGCAGGCACAACTCTGTAAGATGACAGCTCCAAAGCTTCCAAATGTATGTTTCTAGAAGCAGTTTCCTAACTCTGAAATAGCTGTGAAAGTCCCGGACAGACCAGTAAATCTACATTGCCTTGAAACCATGAGTCAGCTAAACCTGGTAGGACTGGAGTGGGTTAAGAGGGTACTATATTCCCTTGAGAGAATATGACTGATTGATTGACTTCAGCTTTTTTTTCTGGATTTTCTCGAGACAAGTCAGCACTATGCAGTGTTCACAGAGCAGGGAGTACTGAATGAAGTGGTTACGTCAGCAGTGAAGTTGAGCTGAAGTGGTTAGTTCCAGGAGTGAAACACAGAGGAAGTTGAAGCTTAGATTTACCATCTTGCCCAGTGCTTTCTCAACACTTCATATTGTCTCTTCTCTAGTTGTCAGGTCTGTGGCAGTGGCATATGAATTGTGAATGTCCTCCTTCAGTTACCATCCAAGCAAATCTTAACTGTAAGAACAGAAGGCTTGTTGTGCATATGTTCCTTGAAAAAGTGGCTTGAAAGATAGGTTTAGTTTGTCTTGAGCTCAGAAGCCCCATTCTGGTGTTTCTTCCCATAGGTAGTTTGTTGGCAAGGTTCTGACTATTGCAGAAAGCTAAAAGGGGTTGTGTTTTGCTTTTTACTATTAGGTCTTGTGTCAAGAAATCGACCTGAGGAAGAAGATCAGTACTGGCTGAGTATGGGCCGTACTTTCCACAAAGTAACATTAAAAGACAAAATAATTACTGTGACTCGATACCTGCCAAAGTGAGTATCTGTCTGGTTGGGCAGTTTGCTATCAATGTTAGATGAACATGCTTTTCCATCTGGCTGTAATTGCTTGAAAGAACATTCTGTAGAACTTACTTTCTCTTTAAGAGAAGAAAGAGCATTGCTATTGATGATACTGAAAGTAATGTTTGTGTTTGCTTTTAGGTATCCATATGAATCTGCTCAGATCAATTACACTTACAGCTTGTGCCCCTCACACTCTGACTCTGAATTTGTCTCTTGCTGGGTAGAATTTTCCCATGAGAGACTAGAAGAGTACAAGTGGAATTACTTGGATCAGTATATCTGCTCTGCTGGCTCTGAGGATTTCAGGTCAGATCTCCTTTTCCATCCAGACTGTTCTGTGTCCTAATTGCCTTTTTTTCCTTTATGACCTAAAATTTCTTCAAGTTCAACCCACAAATGCCCAGTACTCCAGGGATATTAACTGACCTGCTTTTACTTGTATGGTGCTAGAAGCTGTTGCCTTGTAGGAGTCTTACTCTGTGCTGCTGTTGCATTAACTGTTCTTTGATACAAAGACTTGATCACAAAATTCAGCATGAATGTTTTTTTCCCCCTCTGCTACAAATGCAAAGAAATATGATGGCATTTTGTACCACACAGATGCTGTTCTTGGCTTCTTACTCATTTCTGGATCTGACTCAAAAATTCCATTTAGCTTGAACCTGCTGGAGGCTTGTTTGTGTCCAATTTTTAGCTTGACTGTAGTCCTACTCCTAAGCTGTGTAGAGCAGGGCTTCTGATCAGCAATGTGGAATATTTCTAGTAGTACTTGATATCCGGTGGGTATCTGGCACCTTCTCTACAAAACTAGTCTTTCTTTATCTCTGTTTCTTTTCAAGTCTCAATCAAAATGCCTCTTACTTTAGTGTGTACCTTTTAAAATTCTTTTTTCTTTGCTTATTTTTAGAGAAAAAGCCTTCAGCCTGTATTTTACAGAAAATATGTCTCTATGATATAATTACTCTGAAGACAGCCTTTTTTGCTCTTCCGAATACCAATGTTTTAATACTTCCCAGTCATATTGCAGACCATTCCTTTGCTTATCCGTTTGTTGTGACACAGGAACACCAGAATGAGATTTTTAATATACTTACTGAAATTTACAGCAGATAAATACATGATTACGTGCAGTAAAATCCTTCATAGAAAACTGTGCTGAACTATTCCTTCAGCCTCATTGAATCACTGAAATTCTGGAGGACCCGTTTCCTGCTCCTGCCTGCCTGCATCAGTGCCACGAAGCGCATTACAGAAGGAGAGGTGCACTGTGATGTGTACGGGGACAAACCCCGCTCGGATGAGGAGGAGTGGCAGCTCCTGGATGGGTTCATTCGCTTCGTGGAGGGATTGAACCGCATTCGGCGGCGGCATCGATCTGACCGAATGATTCGAGTGAGTCACTTTTTAATGAGAAGCTGTGAGTTTGATCTGAACCATCTAGTGAGGCATTAGGAGAGAGACCCTCAGACAATTCCAAGCAAGTTGGGGGCTGTACATGTGTGTGCATGTGTGTTGGTGATTCGTACACCAGGCGCAGTGTGGACCGATGTGCTATTTCAGACTGCAGTCAGTGCGGCCTTGTTAACACCTTACTGTTCTTGAACTAATTAATTTTACCTGGAATGAGTATCCCATGCTGCTGTGGCTGGAACCAGGCTCAGATCAGTTTGCTCAATCAGTGAGAAGACAAGATCTTCTGCACAGCATAGCCATGCCTACGCTTTGTTTTGCCCTCAACTGATCTTCTTTTGCAGAAGCCTGATAGCACCTTTTAGCCAATGTGCATTGCTTTGTGCTGGTTAGCCTGGACATGTTACTGTACCTCATGATACACATTATTGATAAAGAGGGGCCTGTGCAGTAGTTGGGCTGCTGACTTCTAGCTGGATTGGCTGTGTGCTACAGACCTAGGAAAAGGAATGTGAAAAGAGAATCATATGGGTGAATTATTTGTGAACTGTTATTTCAAGAGTGGTTAGGCACTGGTTAGTATGCATCAAATTCTCTTCCAATTCACACACTTAAATGGGGTAAGTTATTTCAGAGCAAATCTACCTTTTCCAAAACAATATCTGTTTTGTTTTGAGAATACCACCTATAGCTGTTCCATTTCTTGTTTACTTGTAGATTAACTTTCTTCTTGAAGTGTACCAAGTAAAGCCCTGCTCATGTGGAGTGCTATGTTCATGGTTACCTGTTAAACTTACAGTAACTGAGCCTGTGCTTTCATTTTTTTGTTGTCAGAAAGGGTCTGCCATGAAAGGCTTGCAGATTTCTGGTCCAATTCCCACCCACTCCCTGGAGCAGTCTGGACCTCCCATTGGGAAGAAAGGAACCTCAGCACTCTCAGCTCTACTGCAGATGGAAGCCAGTCAGAAGTGAGCCTCTGCATTTAGGCTTTGTGAAGAACATCCTTCCAAAGTATTCCAACTGGGCTGGCTAAAGGAGATTTGGGGAACTTTGCCTCAAAATAAAAAAGGGATGTGAGGTCCTGCTGCTTCAGTAGCCTCATGGCAGGACTGGGGAAGTTCCAAGCTTTTCCAGTTACTTCCTTTTATTATGTTTTCTTTGATAGAATGAATACTAAAGACTAAAAAGGAACATGGAGACTAGAGAAGCGAATGTCGAGTAATTTAGAAGGAACATCTTTTAAGAAGTGTCTCAGTCCACTACACATCAGATTTGTCACCTATTTGTGATTTTGACAGTTGTTTCCACATAAGAAAACTGTGACTTACGTGTACACAAGTTGAGTGGTCTCAATATAAACATTAGGTAACAAATACAGCCTAAAGAAAATAACTTGTTTCCACTGATAATCTCTTAAAATATCTGTGAAACTTTTGAAGTTCTTTTTCAGCATTGATCTGTAATGTTTTAAAGAAACTCAGGATGCTAATACCAGATACTCTGTAAACACAATTTAAAACATTGCTGTTAAATACAGAAGGTTCTTTTGTATTTTTTAATGATAAGGTAGAAACCCAAGTGTCTGAAAATACAGTAGTGCCACTGTCCAATGATTGCCTTCAGGTGGAAGCTGACACACAGCATGTTTGGACAAACTCTGAATTCCTTCTTTTTGTTTTAGGACACTGGGAGAACAGCAAGCAGCAATGCTGTCTGGGAAGAGCTCTGGGCAACCTTCAGAGAGCAGTAGCATTGCTATCACACCCACCTATATGGACAGCCCTCGTAAGGTAAAGACTTTCTGGTCTTTCTATAGCTACTATTTTTACGCAATAATTTCTCAAATAATAGAAGATTATTTCTTCAAACACATTGCTACATCATACCACATATTACTCTCTATTCCAACAAGGACTAGTCCTTTGCTGGGCTTAAGAGGAGGTTGGGGTACAATCATCCTTCAGTTCTGTGACACTGTAACAATGGGATGGAATCCCTGGGATGCTATCTTAGTGTGTTGTGCTAATTTAAGTGGAATTTGTTAATCAGTCCATTTACTTTTTCTGTAGCACATTTCAGTCAGGGTTTGATTTTCAGATTTAGTAGTACAGTACTGCCTGCATCTATATGCAAGCTGTCTTTAAGACCAAAATCAAGCAGTAGGCTGTCACTGTGTGAAGCTTCAGTGGCACTTTAATATCAGGAACTCCAGTCACTTGCATCTGCTTAGGAGAGAATGTGTTCCTGACTAGTGATTTAGATGTCATTCCATCACTGGCTGAACTCCAGGCTGGAGAAAACTCTTTTCCTGCAGCTCTCTTCAGACACTTAAATAAAAGACTCTGCTATCACTTGAGCATTTCTGCGAACTGTCCTGCGAGTCTCAGGAGAGCAGAAATTGCACCTCCAAGTACAACCAGAAATATTGGAATTTTTTTCTGTGTTCTGATGTCAAGGTCTTTCAGCAGAACAAAGAACTGAATGAAGATAAGCACTGAAGATTGACCTGTCTTTGGGTTCAACAGTTAAAATATTGCAAGGAAGAAGTTCTCAGATTGCCCACTATCAACTTAACCATCTCTTTCAGTATTCTCCTCATAGCATCTAGTGTTTCACTATCCACCCTTTTCTGCCACCGGCAGAGATGTGTTGTGTTACTCTGAAGACCTGGATACTGCTAGTTGAAGTGACAGAGTAACTACAATTACCTTGGTGATAGACACCTATTTGTAGAATGAGAGTGTTCCTAAACATAGATGAGATCCAGGAGTAGGCCATGCTAGGCTTGGGAAAAGGAGGTGCAGAAATTGACTTGAGGCATGTTTGTGAACTGCCAGATTGTGATTCAGGCTTTGCATTCTCTTCTGCTACCATTTTGAAGAATCAAAGTCATCATACTTCCCTCTTTAAATGCAGAAATTGTGAATATCTCTTTCTACCAGTAAGAGTGGTCAAAATTCTACATAGGGGACAGGATAGAAGTAGTTGTGTTCTGCCCAGAAGAGGGAAAATTTGACTTCTTAACAATGGTACACTAGTGTGTTGGAAACAAAGTAGCAGATTTGTTTCTACCAGGAAATGCTAATAAGTAATTGGATCTTGTTAGGCTGTAAAAGTATCTATCTTCAAAAGCCTCTGTAGGGCTTCCGGGAGAATCTGGAAGAATGTGTTAGTGATTAAAAGCCTTTCACTCCTATAAATATTTACACACAGGGGCTGGGAGAGGAGTAGTTGGGATCTCCAAATGCTTGTTGGAAAGATGCCAGTGGAGAGGTAGCCTTATCAGGCAACTTTGTGCTCACTTGGAAACATCAGTAAGTGTGTGCCTCATGTTTCCAGGACAACACAGCCCCTTTAGGGCTCACCAACATGAGTATGTCTATTGGCTGGCTGGAGACCTGCAGCCAAAGTACTGACAGATTGTCACAGCTGTGTGCTCTGTCAGAAGCCAAGGAGTGAGTGCTTTGGTAGGATGCCGTTCAGTGCTGGAGTTATTCCAAAACAAAACTGAGCCACTGGCTCCACCTTTATTCTGTTTCAGAGGAGAGCTGGCAAGTCACTTCAGCCACTTACTGGGCAGTACAGTATGGTTTTAAAAGAGTGAGTTAGCTTAATGCATGATCTATTTGGGTAGTGTTTGCCCTTGTGGATACAGAGTGTTTGGCTCTGCTATTGTGCTGTGTAAATTGAAGCTGTATAACTCTGGCCATGATTCTTTCCAGAAATGGTTTATGTGAACATACTGGGGTAAGTGTCATGTTAACTGCAGGCTAGACAAAATATTTTGCCTAGGGAACAGAATAAAGAATTGCAAATAGGGAATGAAAGTCCCACTGCATTGTCTTATGAGTTAAGAGAATTTTGATACATCTGTGAATAGCAGGCGGGGATAAATTCATCCAGGGTTTGCAGGTAGGTGGGGAACATAACACAGGCAGTATCTGTTCAATGTTGCATGAAGCACTAAACACACTGTTGGAAGGATCTTTGTGATGAATTTTTCTTTCCTTTCCTCTGCAACATACCAGAACTGTATTTGAGAGGAACAGTGTGGTTCCTGCAAAATGTTTCTTCGCCTCACCATCTTTATCATCTGATAAAGACTGACAGAGTAGAAAAAAACCCTGTCATTCTTTGAACATTTGTCATTACACCTAAAGTTCTACAGGTTTCTGTATCACTATTCAGCTTTGCATTTGGGATGGAAACCCGCATACTGTAGGGCTAAAGTCTTTCTTGTGTGGAGGGAAGTCTGTAGTTTCAATTGACTTCTCATCAATATGCTTTTCAAAACTCTGGAAAAGCATCTGTGCTAAGAACAATGTCTTGTTGCAAAGAGAAACTAAGGGTATGTGTTTGAGTAATTCCTGATGCTCTACATTCTGCTGAATCTGACATTCTGGGTCTGTTTGGTATTTGCATTCTCCTCATGTTTTCTCTGTGTGGTCATTTCCTACTTGCACAACCTTGTATTTGCTTTTCTTCAACTCCTTGGTCCTGTTGCTGTTGCCATTAATGGGCCTACTTCCTCTGATGCCTTCAGGATGGGGCCTTCTTTATGGATTTTGTTCGCAGCCCACGTACAGCTTCAGCCTTCTACTCCCAGGTTAGTTTTGAATGGGGTCTTGTCATCTCTGGCTTTTGGACTGAGGTGATGGAGAGCATTTGTTGTTCTGAGCTTACCACATGGGGAACCTGTGTTTGTTTCCAAATCTGCTCAATGAGAGGGAGATGTAAAGTACTAGCAGGACTGAAAGTACTGCCTTGTTGTGGTGGATGAGGCCATGGCTTTCCCCACCATTCAGTGTTTGTGATGTGCTTTGGATGTTCACATGTTCTACCTTACTGTCTTTGCAATACAGTCTTGTCAACTACTGAAGCTTCTCTTTTTGTGTTTCAGTAAGAGCTTGTTTTCCATCTTCCCTTGCTAAACAAAATGGCAACATCTTACTCATCTCATTCTTGGCTGAATTTCTTCTGTAGTATTTCACTGACAGCTGACATCCAAGTCAAGTTGTGTCGTTGGACTCCTAAAAAAATAAGGGCTGAAAATATTGGTGTCATCTAGGTTTAAAAGAGTCATCGTGACAGAAGCTCTTTGTGTGCTTAACACCAGTTAGGAGTTAGCAATAACTGTGTCCATAGAAAATGCTGCTGGCTGAAGGGAGCTCTGAGGAGGGAGAGTGGATTTAGCTGTCTGTGGTGCTGTAGCTTCCATGTTGAAGCATCTGCTGATTTTGGCTGCCCAAAAAGGGACATCTGCCATTGCAGACTGGGAGATCTTTGGGATGTGAGAAAGGGCATAAATAAAGGACTCCAGTCTGGCCATCAGACTTAAGTCAAACTACCAGCTTTGTGATTTTTAGATGTGCATGTGCTATGGATTCATTATGGCAGATCAGCCCTCATATTTACACCAGCTTGAGTTACTGAGTTGCTCTGCTGTTCATATTCTTCTCCCCCACCTATCTGGCTTTTTATATAATATGCTTTTCCTAAACCATACGTGTTAATGACAGATGGCAATTACAGCCTGTACTTTGCTGAATCTTTCAGCATTTGTGCTCTTTCTGAAATGATTTTTATGTTAATTTTGTGAACTATTCAGTCTACCATTGGAACAGTGCAGCAAGTGCTCCTGCTGGAGGAAAGTGTTCTTGTTGTCTTGGCAACATAGGTGTGGGTGGGTGCCAACCAGCCTCCTGATACTACCCTAAGAAAGGAAGGAAGATGAACTGATTGTGTGCATTATGAAACTTGAATTCCATGTGATAGATTTGCATATTTTTGTCTGATAGTTAGAACTGAAACTATTTTTTTCTAACGGCTTACTACTTTCCTGTAGTGATTAAGTTTCCTTTTCTGTCCATTGCATGTTTATAATCACAGCTTTGTACTCCAGTTGAGAATGTCAGGTTGGGACTGGTGTTGCTGGTTTGCCAGTAGTTTTCTCAACAGAATTGTTGCTGGGTTGACAATAGTCATCTTTATCGGGGTTTGAATTTCATGTTTGTCAGTAGCTCTGTAGTGATGACAGAAGTAAGGTTGTATTTATTCTTCTTGTGTATGGTTGTGCTTGCCTTACAGTACTGCTTAATGTTAACTAACTTGAGCTGAGGTACAGCTGATGTGGAGAGGGGAAAAAATGGGAAACTGATTACATCATAGATTTCTGCTAAATTCTGAGATATAGCTCTGTTAACTCCTTGCAGGTCTCTATAGATCAGTCAGTTCCTGCAACCTCAGATGGCAACACATTGATAAACACAGGGCAGTTACCTGATAGGGGCAATTCACAGACCTTTGGAAGTTCCCAGAATGTTGCAGATCAAGGATATATCACAGCTTGTGCTGCAGAGGGAAGGTAAGAAAAGTACAGCAGTGCTATATTGCAGTGCTGTTCAGTTATATTCCCCTTGCTGGTGTCAGGGAATGGACACTTAAACAGGAACCTGAGAACAAGATATGCTGTGTCTGTCAGCACTCAAAGGCTCTTGTCACAAGGGTTTACTCTGTAGCATTTCCACATGCAGAAAGAGTGCTAGTAGAATGATCCTTGCAACCCATTTTTCTAGAATTAAATGAACACAGGGGCTAATTTTCCTCACCCATAAAAAAGAGCTTCATTCTTCAAGAAATGAAGAATGAGGAAACTCCGTTTCTGAAACCCATTAGCAGAAATCCAGGCTTTGAATTGACTTCTGTCTGTTCTAGCAAAGGGGAGGGCCCTGCACATCTAGTTGGATCAAGTAGGTTGATGAAATCCAAGTGTTTCTAACCTGAAGGCGAGACATCAGGGGAGAAGCAATGTTAAAAATAAACTATATTAGCACCTGCTTCCTGCACTTGTATATTACAGTTAAGAAAAAAAAAAAAAGCCAGCCTCATTTGCTATCAATTGCTCCTGAATTCAGCCATATGTATTATAGTGTGCATTGGTCCCTATAGCAATGATCTGACCTCAGGGAAGAATACAGGTTTGATGCTTTTAGTTGTCCTTGAGACAAAAAGAAACAAATGTTGGAAAGAGAGAGCATTTTTCTTAAATGTACATATTTGAACAAATCTGGCAGGTTCATTGATTTTTGAATGTCCTTCTGTTTACTTCCCAGCTCTCAGTGTTCAGCAAGCACTCTGACTTCCTCCTCCACCTTGATAGAGATTCTTGAAGCCATGAAACACCCCACGTAAGTTGTTAAAATATCAAAATGTATAACATCTGTCTAGATATTTTGTAAGAGGACACAAGGCATGGGATCACTCCAGGGGGAGACCCATGTCAGCTGTGAAAGAACTTCCTTTTGTTATTTGACTCCAATCTCCAACAAGGTGTTTTATAGGAATTTATAGTATTGCTGCAGAGATTTGATATTAGAATTCCAGAATCTGGTCAAAGCAAAAATTTGCATTAAGATAATAAAGTGTTGTCACTGTCCTCTCCATTTTGTTATCGGAAACTAATGACAGGTCCTTCTGGGAGCATTATATACTTCTTGTCCTGCATCTTTATTCTCCTTTTACTTTCCCAGCAGTGATTTTTGTCTTTAGAACAGAAAAGAACTATCAATCATGTTAACATGTGTGACTTGCTGTGATTCAGCACAGGGATCCAACTGCTCTCTGAACAGAAGGGCCTCTCTCCGTACTGTTTTATTAGTGCAGAAGTTGTGCACTGGCTGGTGAACAATGTGGAGGGTGTGCAAACCCAAGCCATGGCAATTGACATAATGCAGGTAAGAGAACTATCAAAGGGGGTGTGATGGGTCAGAAATACCTCACTTTGTGCAGGAAGTAGAATTACAGAGGAAAGCAATAATATCTATCTAAAATCCTCTTACTGATAAGTATTGAAAGCAGTGTTCAACAAAATATGAGGTCATTATGAGATTTTTGGATTCCCTATCACAAAACAGCAACAATCTTCTGTAGTAATATGTATTATTTTTATATTATTATGTATTTTTTTTCTACTTGTATTTGATGACAGTCCTCTGTATAACATCCATTTAGCTAGTAGTTACCAAGAACTCTCCATTATGTTAGAAGTATAAGTCACTAAAGTGTGATTTGGCTTTGGTTTTAGTGTTGTTTTTTTCTTCTCATAATTACTTAATGAAACTATATCAAAACCAGCATGTGATCTCTCTTTTATGGATGCTAAAATATACAGACTTTATGAAAGACATATTGCTCGTGTTCATGAAATTTTCTCCCCTGTTGAACTGTGTCAGGGGCAGAAGGTTAGAAGTGTTTTGGAGTTTGTTCCTCT